>OX031065.1:33273991-35773991 GCA_943736015.1 Tridacna crocea | reverse complement strand
TACTAACAGTGTACAAAGGAAAGTTTCCATGTTTGAAACAAAACAAAAAAGTAACATGGTAAGTTTCAGTAATTAATAAACACCAAATTTACAGTAAATTTCCATAGCTGAAAGAGCACACCAAAGGAACATTCTACAGCTCAAGCGGTAAACAATATCGAGTATCCAAGGCTCAAAAAGTAGTTCATATTAATATTTCACACCTTCAACAAAATGTAAATACAGGTAGAAAAATTTCACAGAGGTTGTAAACATTAAAAACATGAAACTGTGAAAAAATTTCGTACCTGCGTCACAGAAAATTTCTAAAACAAAACTCTAGTCCTTAACAAATCTATCTAAGTTCTTAGTGCATCAAAGTCTTCAAAAAAAGAGTAAAATATCAATATCTTACAAGGACCTGATTTCTGCCTGCAGTTCCATGTAAAATATACCAAAAAGAATCAAACTGTCATTTCAGATTAAGAAAAACAAAACTTAATGACCCTTACATAGCTGGACTGACCTTTAACTTTTTCTTGTACAACAGTGTTTTCAGACTGTTCCAAATTCTAAGCATTTGCAGACGACAAGTGTGGTTGTAACAATTATATTTGTTCAGGTATGTTTGGAAAACATTGTGGGAAAAAGAGAAAATGCTAGTTACCAGCATTTTTCTTTTCCCTCTCAATATTTTCAAAATGCTTAATCCATTCAAGAACTTTATTACCAGTAATTCTCAGTTGTTTGGGCAAGAATATCTTCAAACTTACACTTGATATTGATTGAAGATCAGGTAGCAGTTTCATACTGAAAAGTGATAAAAGTGTATAAACATGATTTTAAAACATGGTAAAAAAATGTGAAAACTGATGTCCTGAATGTATGATATTTAAATATTACTTCAGCTTGTATAGAAATAGACCCTAACCCAAGGGAGATAATTCATTTGTTCACGAGACATTTTTCAAATGCTGACCTTTCTTGTTTGAGCATGCTGAGCACAGAACCGTTTCAGAGTGGCGATCCATGCAGCAAATAAAAGAAGAGAGAAAACATTGTGTAAAATGGAACAAAAGTTGATTGCCTTGATATTTTTCCTTGTCCCTGTTTTCAACACCCTTTCTCTCCAGCGTCCTGAAATGATGGGATCATTTTGGGGAGACTTGAGATCTAAATTATAATGTCAAGACTAATATCTCCCTTTCCATCAATGTTTTCATCAGCTGTCTCTTGGAAGTGTATCAAAACAATTTTTGAACAGACTGGTTATCTTCTAAAACAAAATCTGTCAGATTACTTTTAACCCTTTACCAAACGACAATATTTTAGACGGGTCCAAATTGAAAGCATTTGCAGACGACAAAATTAAAGTTACTGAAAATTTGAAATTTGTTTTCTGAAGGGTAGAAAACAATGTGGGAAAAGGAGAAAATGCTGGTTACCAGCATTTTCTCCTTTTCCCACAATGTTTTCTATGGGCTTCTTTCTCAGGGGCGTCAAAAGTAGGGATTGTGTGGTAATGGGTTAACCCATTACCACACAATCCCGACTTTTGATGACCCCGAGAAAGAAGCCTTAGGAAAACATTATGGGAAAAGGAGAAAATGCTGGTAACCAGCATTTTCTCCTTTTCCCACAATGTTTCCTACCCCTCCCATACACAAATTTCAATTTTGGAGCCACGTTTATTTTGTCTTCTGCAAATGCTTTCAATTTGGACAAGTCTAAAATTTTGTTGTTTGTTAATGAGTTAAAAAGATCCGTGTTAAATAAGGACAACGAAATGTTTAATACTTTCCCATAAAAGCCTTAGTTTACAAAACTCTGGAAAAGAGGCATTTTGAAAGCATACTTGGAAAAGGAGAAAATGTTTTTTGTTGCCACTGCAGAGACAGATTCCATCAATTTAGCCACTTTTATTTTGTCATCTGCACCTGTTTACACAAGGAGAAGTCCAAAATTTTGTTGTTTGTTAATTCTTTAACAAACGACAAAATTTTAGACTGGTCCAAATCGAAAGCATTTGCAGACGTCAAAATAGAAGTGACTGAATATCTAAAAAATGCTGGTTACCAGTATTTCCTCCTTCTCCCTAAATATTTTCAAAAGGTTTCTTTCTCAGGGTCGTTTAAAGTTGGGATTGTGTGGGAAAGATTTAAAGAGTTAACCATTTATAAAATAAAATCCAATGTTATAATTAACATGAAGAATTATGGCTTTGAAAAAAATTGTGGAAATAAGAGAGCATTTTTCTTCTGATCCAACAACAGTTGCAATCCTATCAAAAATAGATTGAAACACATTCTAGCAAACAAGTAATCAAATGAGACATAGTTCTTTTTTGTTTTATAAATCTTCAATGCACTAAGAATCACCCAATATCTTTAAAACAAACATTTAAGAAACAGTATAACTACCATAGTATATTGGTTGTTTGGTTTGTTTTACATTTACATGAAAATTTCAGATTAAAAAAAAAAAGAAAAATGAAATCTCAAGTTTTTTACAGCGACCTTTCTAAGGTCACTAACAACTGACAAACAAGTAAAGTAATAAATACCAAGTAGACAAACAAGAGTGCACTATGACTATATGCAATGGTACATATACCTAGTTTATTGACAAGAGTTCAAATACAAGCTAGAAACTCTTTACCCTAAAACAAAGTTTTAGACAAGTCCAAATTCAAAGCATTAACAGTTAAATCTATCAAAATTGAAATTGTTTTGATAACAATAATTGTCTCTTTACCAAGAAATAACATGTTTTGTTTTTTTTCCACCTTGTGTATGAAGACTTTTGAAAACATTGTTCATGCTAAGAATAATATACTGGTAAATTTAGTAGCTACCAGCATTTTCTCCTTTTCCAACAATGTTTTTAAAAGCCTACTACCTCAATCCTGAAAACATGTACTTGTTCTGTTTAGACAAATCCCATCAACTGAACCACATTTTTCGTCTACAAATCTTTTCAACAAGAAGTCTACAATTTTGTTATTGGATACTTAGTTAATACTTCACTAAACAATACCTTAACAACCCTGATGGAGAAAGTTTATGAAAACATCACGGAAAAAAGAGAAAATGCTGGTAATCTTCATTTTCTCCTTATTCCATGATGTTTTCTACTCATTTGAGATACATTCAATTTGTTGTCTGCAAATTCTTTCGATTTAGACAAATCTAAAATTATGTTATCTGGTAAAGAGTTATCATAAATTCTGACCTGAAACAGACATTTTGTGGAAAAACAAGACTGGTGGCACTTCTATAAGCTCTTATCGTGCTGAGAAATCTTTTAAGAGAACAGTGAACCTTGAGTCCTTATTCATCAAACATTCTTAAGAATGTTCTTATTCTCATTCTCCAGAATTTCCTACATTTGGAAGTAAGACAACTTCTGATTGGCTTAACCAAATGGTTTAGCCAATCGGAAGTTGTATTACTTTTAAATTCTGAAAACTGTGTCGGATAAGACTAAGAATGTTCTTAAGAATGGTTTCTGAATATAAGCCCTGTATTCACTGACTGCCTGGCATAGGTAAGAAAATAGGCTTTCTGCTGTAGTTGGTGTCTCTTATTCTTTAACAAGTTTAATGATCCTGAAGACAATTGAAAACATTGGGAAAAAGAGAAAATATTGAAAGCCAGTATTTTCTCCTTTAACCACCAAGCTTTCTACCCTTTCAAAGTCAAAATTCACTATCCCAGTCATGTTTAATTTGGCATCAGCTAAAGGTTTCAATATGGGCAAGCGTAAAACTGTCATAATATAAAGAGTGAACTCCTTACCAAATGACAAAATTTTAGGTTTGTCCAAATCGAAAGCACTTACAGACGTCAAAATAAAAGTGACTGAAAATTTGAAATTTGTTTTGTGAAGAAAAGAAAACACTGTGGGAAAAGGAGAAAATGCTGGCTACCAGCATTTTCTCCTTTTCCCACAATGTTTTCTAAAGGATTCCTTCTCAGGGTCGTCAAAAGTAGGGGTTGTGTGGTAATGGGTTAATATCATTTTGTATTGATTGACAGCAGGTATGGATAAACTGTTCTTTACGAAATCTGTTCTATCAAGTAACATAATTATTTTTATTATGTAAGTATAGATATCATAATTTTCTTCTTTCTTCTGGAGTTTAAAGGATGTTTTTTGTTTAGAACATAAGACCCAAATAATCATAAATTTGAAGTTGCTCAAAATGTCTCAAGAAAGTAAAGGATACTGATAAAAGATCAAACTGCATCTTTTGTGCAGTCTGATCTTGATCTACAAGATGCTTCAAGACCCTATAAAAGTAGTCAACAATTTTTTTAAGGGTTTATGGAACAGTAAGTTAGAATTATTAAATTACACCTGCCTTGCAGTCAACCCTTTACCAAACACCAAAATTTTAATTATTTGCAGCTGAAACAAAAATTATTTCTTTCCTTGAAATGGTAGGAACATCCATGGGAAAAAAAAAATGCTGGTTGAATGTGGTTCATCACTTTTTTCTTTTTTTCCAACCATGTTTTCAAAAGCCTTCTTCAGGGTCCTCTAAAACATGGGCTTGTTAAGTAAAGGGTTTCACCCATTTCTGACGACCCTGAGAAAGAAGCCTTTGGAAAACATTGTGGGAAAAGGAGAAAATGTTGGTAACCAGCATTTTCTCCTTTTCCCACAATGTTTTCTACCCATAACTAAACAAGTTACAAATCTTCAGTCACTTTTACTTTATCGTCTGCAAATGCTTTTGATTTAGAGAAGCCTAAGATACCATATTGTTGTTTGGTAACGAGTGAAATGAATCAATCGTTCCATGAATTCTTCTAGTTTGGTTGTCTCTAAACCACTCTGTCAGGGACTAAGAGGATACACAAACAAAACAGAAAAAAAAAGAGAGAGTTTCTGCAAAAAAGATCCACAACTCATGTATTTTGTGTCCGATACACCACAAAATTGAAATATATTACAACAACTCAACACTAAATACAAGTTAATACACGTAAGGTCACTTGTTGTACACTAAAATAGCCTAACTTGACCATTTTTTCCTAAGCTGAGTTTCAAAAAATCATTTCCATAATGCAAGTTCACCTTCTTCAAATAAATGTAATTCTAGACTAGTCCAATTTGAAACTAAGCCTTTGCAGACAACAGACTAAATATGGCTCAAGTATGGCCCTTTTGTCTTTTGATAGGTAGAAAACATTGTGGGAAAAGGAGAAAATGCTAGTTACCAGCATTTTCCTATGCCATAATGTTTTCAAAAGGCCTTTTCTCCCCCCCTTGAGGGTTGTCAAGACTAAGGATTGTGTGTCAATAGTTAACCCTTTCCCAAATGACAAATTTTTGGACTAGACCAAATTGAAAGCACTTGCAGACGACATATTAAAGGTGGCTGAAAAAATGGAATTTGTTCAGGGAAGGGTAGAAAACACTGTGGGAAAAGGAGAAAATGCTGGTTACCAGCATTTTCTCCTTTTCCTACAGTGTTTTCAAAAGGCTTCTTTCTCAGGGGCGTCAAAAGTAGGGATTGAGTGGTAATGGGTTAATGATGGAATTCATCTTTGAGGGGTAGAATATAATCTTGAAACAAGGAGAAAATGCCAGATCCCGACTTTTTCTTCTTGTTCCACAATGTTGCAGAAAGCCATCTTCTTCAGGGTTGTAAAAAGACAATGTCTTGATTCATGCTCTGAGAATAGGGGGGCTTAATGCATCCGCAAAACAAATTGACCGAGGTCAGACTGTGCAGTCAACACATGCTGACCCAAAATGTAACTCTTTGCTATTGGATAATTTTCAGATAGTCAGAGTACCAGTCTACCATATTAACCCATTACCAAATGACAATATTTTAGACTGGTCCAAAGTGAAAGCATTTGCAGACGACGAAATGAAAGTGACTGAAAATTTGAAATTTGTTTTGTGAAGGGTAGAAAATATTGTGGGAAAAGGAGAAAATGCTGGTTACCAGCACTTTCTCCTTTTCCCACAATGTTTTCTAAGGGCTTCTTTCTCAGGGGCGTCAAAAGTAGGGATTGTGTGGTAATGGGTTAATCAATCTGTTGTCTGACGAAATGGATTTTTCATTATCATGAGATGGCTTGCATCCTACAGAGATGCCTTAACCCTCTACCAGATGACAAAATTTTATCTTTGTCCAATTTGAAAGCACTTGCAGACAACAATTTCAGTGTGCCTCAAAAAGGGCAATTTTTCCTTTACATGGTAAAATATTGTGGGAAAAGGAGAAAATGCTGGTTACCAGCATTTTCTCCTTTTCCCACAATGTTTTCAAAAGGCTTTTTTTGCAGGTTGTTGAAAGTTGGCATTGTGCAGTAAAAGTTTAAGCCTCCTTTTGCCAGAGCATGGCTCACATAATAGTTGGGTCAACTTTATACTTCCAGTAGAGAGCTGCTTTCATTTTCAAATAAACCATTTATAATAACTAAAGACAGACTGTGTAACAAGCACTATTCTCCTCGAGCTTCAGAATACATGCAAAACACGCTGTTTCTTCTGATCCCAGAATGTTTTCTACCAGAGATAAAAACCATTTCTTATGCCATATGTACTTTGAAGTCTGCAAAATCCTTATCATTTTGATGGGTCTAAAATTCATCATTCATTGAAAGAGTTTGACACATAGATTGTGACACATATGACACATGGATTGTGGCTTCAAGCTCATAGGTAAACCCCAAGTAATGTTATTTTGGACTTATTGTTTGGAGAAAGAAAATCTCCTTGCCAGACTGTTTAGATTCAATTTGAATGATCAAACAGCGCATTTGTGCAAGTAAGACAGTAGAGCTCTTCAGCCAAAGACAAGGTGCATACCTTTTATCACCCAAGCCTTTTTTTGCAAGTAATATAAAGGATATGAAGAACAGTGAATTTTTTCTTTCATTTTTTCATTAATAATTCAGAAAATCACGTCCTTACATTGTTTGGTAAATTTGCAGTAGAAACTTTCACATCATCATTAACCCATTACCACACAGTCCCTACTTTAGACAACCCTGATAAAGAAGCCTTTAGAAAACGTTGTGGGAAAAGAAGAAAATGCTGGTAACCAGCATTTTCTCCTTTTCTCATAATGTTTTCTACCCTTCACAAAACAAATTTCAAATTTTCAGTCATTTTTATTTTGTCGTCTGCAAATTCTTTCGATTTGGACAAGCCTAAAATATTGCTGTTTGGTAATGAATTAAAATGTGGATTATTCACCAAAAGAGTACCAAAAGACCCTAACAGGTATGTTCAAATCTAGACATAAGACCCAAATTATTGGTATAAAGACAATCTCCAGGTCAATGTTGTGAAGAATATCTCGGGGAAAGCAGACAATATAGATCAAAGATCAGAGTGCACTTTTGTGCACTCTGATCTTTGACCTACACTAAAAATGCTAAGAGGGTAATCTTCAATCAAAGCTTAAATAAATGTCAAATAATTGTGATAACAGGAAAATTTGTTTTTCTCATTTTGCCAGTGTTTTCAAAACCAGTCTGCTGCAATGCTCTAAGGACCCTCTGTAGGAGGTAACAAGAAGAGCTTACACCCACATGATCTCTGGAACAATCTATTTATGGCTTATCTCTTACCACACAACAAAATTTTAGACTGGTCCAAATTGAAAGCATTTGCAGACGATAAAATAAAAGTGAATGAAAAATTTGAAATTTGTTTTTTTGAAGGGTGAAAGCATTGTGGGAAAAAGAGAAAATGCTGGTTACCAGCATTTTCTCCTTTCCCACAATGTTTTCTAAAGGGTTCTTTCTCAGGGTTGTCAAAGTAGGGATTGTGTGGTAAAAGGTTATAAGGGGGCATGCACTCTGGAACAAAGACTTGGGAACTACCCACTGACTACATCACAAAAAGGTGTATATATCCTAATTATCAATTCTAACTCTTTACCAGACAACAGAATTTTTGACGTCCAGCTTGAACGCACTTCCAGCCGAGAAATTATGTTCGGCTAAAATGTGTCCATGAAAGGATAGAAAACATTGTGGAAAAAGGATAAAAAAGCTGGTCAACAGCACTTTTTCTCCTGTTACCTCTGGGTTTTTAATTGGAGTTTTCATTTGGTTTGTTAAAACATGGAGATATGCGGTTAAGGGCTTTACTACATAGTACAATGCTGTATTACATTTCAATTCCATTAGCTGCTAATCGTGTGCCACAAGTGGGATGGTTTCCGTAGTAACAAAGTGACCACAGAAAAATGATATATTATTAGATTTATTATATATACTATTTATATACTTAAAACTCTTATAAAGCGTGATGAAAACGGTTTTCATCACCAAACGAGAATAAGTTACAGTCACACACTAATTCAATGAGTCAAGCATCATACAAGAAAAAAAAACATAAACAAACATAAAAAAAACCATTATATAACTATCACAAATAGTATAACATTTGTTGTGTGACAAATCAGTGCTCTATGACTTCATCTGGGTTTCAAACTTTGGTATTTAGTAATACCCTTGGGTGAAATATTCCTACCCACCAAGCAGTTGATGATATGCCTCTTAATGAAACTTGCATTCCCCCATCCAAGCATTGGAAACACACACAATGAAATCAGCAAGTACCACCAAACTTCAATATTCAGAATGATACAGTCCAATCTGTCCTAGTAGCAACTCTTAATGAAATACCAAGCCTGTCATACTGGCAACCTTGGCTTGAGAGGCCAACACTTTAGAATTACAAAAAAAAAAAACCCTTACCTGTACATGTTCAGTGAGTACTTCCAAAAACCAAAAAATCCTGCATTTTAGCCACTTTCAGAAGAAACGCTTTTGAAAACATAGTAGGAAAAGGAGGACAATGCTGGTAATCAGTTACCTACTTTTTTTTCTGGAATGTTTTCTTTTTTTTCCTAAGAGTAATTCCATAGTTTAAACCACATCTGATTTGTTGTCTGCTAATGGATTCAATATGGACCACTCTAAAATTTTAACCTCAGGTAGAGAGTTAACCCTTTACCAGACGACAAAATTTTAGCCTTGTCCAAATTAAAAGCATTTGCAGACGACAATTTCAATATGGCTCAAACGGTGCAATTGTTTAGTGATAGGGTAGAAAACATTGTTGGAAAAGGAGAAAATGCTGGTTACCAGCATTTTCTCCTTTTCCCACAATGTTTTCAAAAGGCTTCTTACCCATGGTTGTCAAAAGTCGTCATTGTGTGGCAAAGGGTTAAGGAAGCTCTTTTTTTTTATTTCATTTATTTATTAGCTCTGCTTACAAACAACAGGTTTGACTGTACCCTCTACACGATAAGTCATGTTGTGATATAAACTTGTGCGTGAAATCCTCTGGCAAATTTACATGGTATTTCTAATCCTTTATTACCACGTTATAAATGTAAAAAACGGTAGTTTATTTTCCCTTCTGCACAACTCTTGAAAATATCAAGGTGAAAGAAGACATTTTTGGTTCAGCAATTTCCCCTACTGCCACAATGATTTTTCAAGAATTGTGCTATCTATACTTGGTAACTTCATAATGTTTTCCAAGTCATCGGTCACAAATATGTCTCATGGGGTTAAGTTAAAGTAGCTTGAAACTAAATGGTAAAGAAAAAAGAAATAATGACTTTTGTTTATCAATTTACCAAATGACAAGCTATTAGACTACTCCAAATTCAAAGCATTTGCAGACAACAAAATGAATGTGACTTAAAAATCAAAATTTGTTTTAGAAAAGGAAGAAAGCATTGCAGGAAATGGACGAAATGCTGGTTACCAGCATTTTCTCCTTTTTTAACGATGTATTCTAAAGGCTTCTCTATCAGGGTCGTTAAAAGTCCGGATTGTGTGGAAAAGTGTTAACACTTTACTGCACAATGCTGCCTTTTAACAACCCTTGGAAAGAAACTGTTTGGAAACATTGTGAGAAAAGGAGAAAATGCTTGTAACCAGCATTTTCTCCTTTTCCCACAATGATTTCTAACCTTTCCAAACAAAATTTCAGTTTTTCAATCATATAATTTTGTTGTCTGCAAATGTGTTCAATATGGACCAGTTCAATATTTTCTCGTGTGGCAATGAGTTAAATAAAAGCATTTTACACCATTTGTGTTGTTAGATATTTTCACTCATACAACGATGGTTCTATTATTTTTAGACACAAATATACTTTTTCTTAGGTTTCAAAAAGAAATATACTTGTTTCCTAAGCTTTCATACAAAACTATCTCTTTCTAGAGATAAAGTGTTTTAGACAAAATTATATTTTTGCTACAAATTTAGACAAAATTATAAGCTTATGCAATTTTTCTTTTTTTACTGTTTCTTTCTAGAGATAAGATGTTTTAGACAAAATTATACTTTTGCTACAAACTTAGACAAAACTATAGGCTAATGCAATTTTTCTCTTTTTTTTTTCCAGCCATCACATTAAAATTTATTTTAAGAAAGTAGTTGTAATAAATATACTTATGATTTAACCCTTTACCACTCAATCCCAGGTTTAAACCACCTAGTGGAAGAAGCTGTGGAAAACATTGTGGAAAAAAGGAGGAAACACTGGTAACCAGAATATTTCCCTTTTCTCAGTTTTCTACCCTTTCAATGACAATTTTCTCAATTTGAGCATTCTTGAAAGGTTTACCAGACAATCCTGCCTTTTAATGATCTTGAGAAAGAAGCCTTTTGAAAACACTGTGGGAAAAGGAAAAAAATGCTGGTTAACCAGCATTTTCTCCTTTTCCCACAATGTTTTCTACTCTTGCAAATACAATTTTAATGCTTCTTCTGAAGTGATTGTAATGCAATTACCATAATAATAAATTATGATTTAATCCCCTGGTAAAGAGGTAGATCTAGGGCAATCTAATTTCAAGCTGCTTTGACCTCCACCCACATAAGACTATTTTTCCTACAATGCAGATCAAGATCAGACTTCAAAAAAACATGAAACCAGACCTTGAGTCTAAACCAGAGCTCCAGGTTTAGGGAATGATTTTGATTTCATATTTGACAAAATTAATTTTTCTAACTGAACCATATGTTATGGGTATTCATTCAATGAGACGATTCTAATGAGTACCCACAACATAGGGTTTGAAAGAGAAATAACAGAATTAGAATGCCATCATTTTCCTCTTATATGGAGCTCTGCTACAGTTTCAAACATTTTGTGAGATTTCAAGGACCTTATAAAAGTAACAACTGAGTTTTTCAAACTTACTGAAAAATATCTTGGTTTGTTTCTTCAGCGCTCAAAGGGTCATAAACACATACACACAAAAAAAACAACCCAAAAATCTACCACAAGATATCCAACTTGCTCCTTGAGGCCAGCGGAATAGCACAAACTTACCAAACACTCACTTAAAACATGTAACTCTGTGAAAAAAGGGACATACAAATTCCCTGTTTCAACCCCTGCATGATGAAATCCGACACAAGGACTTGTAGTTACAAGTTTACTTGTACTTTAACAGCACTTGAATGGTATATCCTAATGTTTCTTTTGTACACGTACACGGATGTTTTCATATGAAGCAAAATGCATCATGCTCCGAGTGTGTTCTGTCACACAAAAAACAAAGTTCAGCTCTGATCCTGCTAGGTTTTTTTTCCCCAAACAAACAGAGAAAGAGAGAGAGCACTATCTGATGTTGCAATTACCTCTTTACCAGATGAGAAAAATCTTAGACTCTTCCACACTGAAAGCACTAGCAGACGACAAATCTAATGCGACCCAAAGGATATAGGATGTCTTTGAAAAAGAAAGGAAACATCACCAGGAAAAGCAGGAAATTCTGGTTGACAGCTTTACCAAACGACAAAAAATTTAGACTGGTCGAAACTGAAAGGATTTGCAGACGACAAATTAAATGTAACTGAAATAATGATTTTTGTTTTGGATGGGGAAGAAAACATTGTGGGAAAAGGAGAAAATGCTGGTTACCAGCATTTTCTCCTTTTCCCACAATGTTTTTAAAAGGGTTCTTATAAAGGGGTGTTAAAAGTCGGGATTCTGTGGCATAGAGTTAACAGCTTTTTCTCACTTTTCCACTTTGTTTTTTAAAGCATTCTTGCTTTGGGTCAAAAAATCACGTGATCGTTACGTTTTGGTAAAGGGTTAATCACAGTAACTCATACTGTCTCAGATGCATCCTCTGTATAATATCCCGACAGTCATTGAACACTCGACGGATGTTCTCTGTGTCAACAGCACAAGTGAAGTGTGGATAGCAGTAATGACGCCCATCTCCGCTGGCTGTGCTTATTCGCTGAAATTGAGAGTAACATCACATGAAATTAAAATCATTACAGCCAGAAAAGTTAAATGGAGCTGAGGACTCTGAAAACGTTCTTGTAAACTAGAGATATAGAAAGACTGTAACCAGCATTTTCTCCTTTTCCAACTACAGTCGAAACTGTCTTAAGCAGCCAACCAAGGGACAAGCCAAAAGTGGCTGCATACGACAGTTGGCTGCTTAACACAGATCAGATTAGCAAAAATATTTTCCATTCTTTCACAACAAATTTAAAACTTTCAATCACATTTATGATTTACATTGTTGTCCGCAAAAGCTTTCAATTTGGACAAGTCCAATCTTTTTTTTTTAATTCCACTGCCGATAATAACAGTTGAAAACATTGTGGAATGAAAATAGAAATCATTCCTCACGAGCACTTTCACCTGTTCCAGTCTTTCTCTGCTATACATTTTTCTTGTAATCAGTAGATTTCCTTCGTTATCCAAGACCCATAACGTGTATCATGTGTACATCCGAAGTTGACAGAGTTGACACGCGTGTATTTTAGGTCAATCGAGTTCATTGTTTATAAATAGAAATAAAGGTACACAATTTTACCCAAGGTCAATCGATCAATTTTTTTGAAAACGGTCCGAACAGGTAGGCTACTCGTCAGAGTGGAATTAACGTTGTTAACCTCATGTAGATGTAAGCAGGTAAATTATGTTGTGAATTTTATCTACAAACGCAAAGTAACATATTCATCGCGATCCCAAGATGCAGACAATAATGAGCGAAAAGTTAACAATCAACGAAAACGATGAGAAAAAGCGAAGTTTTAAAACTCTTGTGCTCAAACTGATCGGTGGAATTCCAATCAATCTAAAAATAGACAACCTGCAAACCTGACATCACTGACGTTCAACGTCGGCAATATTCGACGGGGTTAGCCAGTGACTTTCAGTATGACAGATTGTCTTGTTTGATCATATTTTTTCTTGTAGACCACAGCATTGGGACACGAAAACATAATAATTATTTTTTACTGTCCCAAAATTTACGCCGGTACTCGACGCCATTTTGGAAATTGGTAACCTCGTTTTCAATAGTAATGTTAATCATGGGGGAAGCAGCGTCTATCTGCCGATCAAATAGCAAAGAACAGCCCGCTATAACACCGTTTATGCAAAGTGTACACCTAAACTATGAAGTTCAACTGTTTATCACACCTGTTGATTGGTATAGCGTCGCGGTGTATGCACACTGAGCCAGATGTGTTAATTAATTTTTCACACCACCTGCTAGCAATTGGTCGGGTCGCGTGACCACTTTATGGGATATGCTTTAAGTGCAATTAAGATCTTCAAATGTGACCGCTGACCACATATCACAGTTTACCGTTAATTAAAGGACTTTAAAGAGTTAATTTGCACGGGCGGGCCTGAACTGACCGTTAATCACAGATTGGCCGCTACGTACGTATGACCGCTAACTCAGATTCAACTGTATGTTTTTTACCCTTCACAAAACAAATTTCAAATTTTCAGTCAATTTCCTTTTATCATCTGCAAATGCTTTTGATTTGGACAAGCCTTAAAATTTTGTCATTCAGTAATGATTTAAGCAACAGCTGGGCTAGGGAAAAGACAGACATACAACTCCACTACAGAAAATTTGTTTTGGGAGAAGACAAAAATAGCCTGTCACACAAGTAACATGATTCTGCAGTGTCAGGAATTCCAAATATAATTTCTTAAATACATCCCGCTATTATTTTTTTAATTAGTTACAAAATAACAGATATGGTGATATATGAAACAGCCTTGTCACCTACCAAGAACTCATCTCTAATGAAATATTTTGCTCGAACAACCTCAGGGTCCTCACCTGCTTCGACTTGCACTGAAATACAGAGACATTGTGAAAATAGATGGTGAACTTTTATGACTTTTTACCAAACAATCCTGGGTTTCACAACCCTCAGAAAGAAATCTTCTGAAAATATTACAGAAAAAAAGAGAGAAAATGCTGGTAACTTTCATTTTCCCACAATGTTTTCTACCTTCCCTAAAATAAATTGCAATTTTGAGTCACATTCATTTTGTCATCTGCAAATGATTCCAATCTGGACCAGTATAAAATTACGTCTTTTGGTAAACCATTACTGTTAAGATTTTAGAGTTGTCCATATTGAAAGCATCCGAGACAACAAAAGAAAGGTGACTCAAAAATCAAAATTTGTTTTTGTAAGGATATAAAACATTATGGGAAATGGAGACAATGCTAGTTACCAGCATTTTCCATAATGTTATCAAAAACCTTCTTTCTCTGAGTTGTGGAGCTAGTAACCAGTATTTTCTCCAATTCCAGCAAAGTTTCTATGAAATTGCACAAATTTAGCTGCCTCTGCAGTTGTAACAGATCAAGATCACATTGAATGGAACATCCTGTCTGACATTTCATCTACAGTGTCTGCTTTGCCCAGACATTCTGGTCAACAACAACATTGAAATTATATTGTGACCTATCACGCAAAAAGGGAACATCTGGGAATTGTGTTCATCACTTAGATGAAAACAGACCAATGATAGTGCTGGTTAATTTAACCCTTTCCCAAATGACAAATTTTAGACTGTCCCAAACTCAAAGTGTTTGCAGATGACAATTTTGAATTTGATGAGAATGGCAAAAAAGTTTTCCGACAGGCTAGAATACACTGTGGGAAAAGGAGAAATTGCTCGTTACGATATTACAATAATAATGGTAATATTACCACACACGTTGATATTGCCAGTATTCAGCAGTTTAATCATTTGACATTGGCTTTCAGAACTGGTCAGCAGTATTCAGAAATGTGTAAATTAAAAACTGGAACTTATCACTGATAGTAAATCAATACCCCTGTGGGGTACTTTGATACCCTGCAATGTAATTTAAGCATATAGGCTCTTGAACTTTATGCTCTTTGAAGTTCAAAGGTACATGTATAAGGCCTTCCAAGTGTGTTTTGCTTAACCCTTGACCACACAATCCCTACTTTTGTCGCCCCTGAGAAAGAAGCCTTTCAAAAACACCATGGGAAAAGGAGAAAATGCTGGTAACCAGCATTTTCTCATTTTCCCACGGTGTTTTCTACCCTTCCCAGAACAAATTTCAATTTTTCAGTCACCTTTATTTTGTCGTCTGCAAATGCTTTCAATCTGAACCAGTCTAAAATTTTGTCATTTCGTAAAGAGTTAACCCTTTACCACACAATCCCGACTTTTCACCCTGAAAAAAAAAAAACCCTATAGAAAACAATGTGGGAAAAGGAAAAAAATGCTCCAGCATTTTCTCCTTTTCCCACCAAAAACCTTGTTGGAAAGGGAGAAAATGCTAGTTACCAGTATTTCTCCTTTTCCCACAATATTTTCTACCCTATCAAAATCCGAAATCATTATATTACGATTTAATTTGTTGTTTGCATATGCTTTGAATTTGGTCCGGGGTCCAAAATTTTGTCAATAAAGAGTTAAAAACCATTCACTGATATCAATATTATTATGATCAACCTCTCACCTAACCATCCTTAGCTTTCGTACTCAGTTAGATAGATAGCTTCAGAAAACATTGAGTAAAAAGGGGGGGGAGGGTTTAAAACAAAAATGATCCTCACCATCAGTTGGTGTTTGGTAGCGTTTAAAATCTGCAAAGTAGTCCTCTATTTTGGACTTGCCAGCCTTGATTTTTTCTGCTAGAAGATCTTGTTTGTTTAAAAATAAAATAATGGAGATAGTTCGCAACCATCTGAAAAAGAATTTAATACTTAGAATATATCACTGTACAAGATTTTTAACCAATCAAAACTAATACATAGACGATATTTGCTGTTGTTTTTTTTTCGGTGAAAGATCGATATTTCATTGAGTGTACACCATCGGTAATATTTTCACAAGTGGCACAGCCATGAGTGAAAATATTGCCGGTAGTGTTCACAAGATGAAATAAATTTTGATCTTTCACCAAAAAAAAAACAAGTATTCCATTTATTTCATGCTTTTAAACCTTTCTGGGAGGAGCTTTATCAAAATCCAGTACAGTTCTTTTCCTTTATTCCCCGCGGCATACCCCTCCCACATAGCAACGCATTACAATATTACGTCAAGCGCAAGAAATGCAAGGTAAACAATGTCATATTTCCATCTGGTTGTGAGGCATGTGCAATTAACCTAGGTAACAAGAACATGAATATTGGTATTTTTCACTGGTGGTACCAGTGTAAGATTGAAAAATATTTTCACTGCTATTTCTCGATATCCTACCAAAAGTATGAAATAAACAAAAATCTATACCATGTGCAAAATACTCACAATTTCATCAAGTTGAGTAGATTTCATCAACAATCAGATAATTTTTTAAAACTTATGGTAATTTTTTACAGGAGATTTTGGCTCAAAATTTTGGCTTCTTTTCCTGGGGATTTTGCATGGTTTGCAAAACTAGAGGGAACTTTTCAAAGGCATACTTCTTACAAATGCAATGTCATGATCAATCCTATGTCATTGATAAAAGCAGCCAATGGACTATGGTATAACAAAATAAGCATTTTACAGTTAACCCTTTACCAGATGACAAATTTTTGGACTGGTCCAAATTGAGAGAATTTGCAGACGACAAAATAAATGTGACTGTAAAGTTAAAATTTGCTATGGGAAGGGTAGAAAACATTGTGGGAAAAGGAGAAAATGCTGGTTACCAGCATTTTCTCCTTTTCCCACAGTGTTTTCAAAAGGCTTCTTTCTCAGGGTCGTCAAAAGTAGGATTGTGTGGTAATGGGTTAACTCATAACCAAATGACAAAATTTCAACCTTGTACAAATCAGAAACGCCAGAGTAGCTTATGCCCCAGACTCTTTCTGGTGACAGTATAGAAAAGCTACTGACAGAAACTCTTTAACCCTTTACTCCATAGATACACATTTCTATGCATTGCTTGTAGGAGCCTTTGGAAAAAATTGTGGCAAAAGGTGAAATTGCTCATGATGAGCAATTTCACCTTTTGTCATTATGTTTTCTAAGCTATCAAAAGGTGTTATATAGACATGAGAAATGGATTCATCCTTGCTGTTATTTAGGGTCAATTAGATGTACCATATAAATGCCTTATTGGGAAAAGGGTTAACTCTTTACCACACAATCCCGACTTTTAAAGACCGAGAGACAGGCTTTCTGGAAACATTGTGGTAACCAGCATTGTCTCCTTTTCCAACAGTGTTTTGTACCCTTCCCGAAACAAGTTTTGAATTTTCAGTTACTTTTATCTTGTTGTCTGCAAATGCTTTGATTTGGAACCAGTCTAAAATTTTGTTATTTCGTAATTGTTTGGTAAAGAGGTAAGCCAACTGAGTAAACAACTTGATAGACCAATACTGGCAAATAGGTCAAATTCATTCATTACAGAATAATTCTTTAATAATTCCTTATTTTCCTACTTGCAGGAAAAGCATTTTTGAAAATAACTGCTAGCAAATGACCAGAATTTTTTCTCTCTTTTTTTTTTTCTTAAATTTCCCAACATTTTGGTTATCAAGTAAAAATCTAAAGTAACAAATACATGTACATGTACGTCAGAGCATCACCATGACTCACCGATTGTTCCAAATACTTTTAAAAAGTTCCAGTGATTCTTTTAATCTATTTTGAGTGGGATCTTCTCGTAATACAAGGTTGTAACTACTACATGCCGTGACAAAAATGATAGCTGTCACATCATTAAAACACTGTATCCACTTGCGTCTCTCATCTCTCTGTCCTCCTACATCAAACATACTGTAAAAAGAGACAAACAGCGAATCAGAGAAAACTGTCCACCTATATTAAATATTTAGAGAAAAGAAGAAAAATAAAAATGAAAGATCTTATTCATAATCTCTGTATGCACATTTTCACATAAAACTTTCTACTCCAATGCAGCCCTACTTTAGCTATGTGCACAAAAACAAAATTTAACCCTTTCCCAAAACAACCCCTGGTTTTCACGCCCCCAAAAAGGAAGCCTTTAGAAAACATTGTGGGAAAAAGGATAAAATGCTGGTAACCAGCATTTTATCCTTTACCCACAATGTTTTCTAACCTCCCAGAACTTCTGAGCTGAATGAATTTTGTCATCTGCAAATATTTTAAATTTGGATCAATCTTAAATTTTATTGTTTGATAAAGAATTCTCTCTTACAAAACAACAAAATTTTAAACATGCTTAATTCAAAAGCATTTGCAGATGACAAAATAAACACGAAAATGGAAAATTGACTTCTGAGGAGTATAAAATATTGTTGGAAAAGAAGAAAATGCTGGTAACCAGCTTTTTCTCCTTTTCCCAAAAATGTTTTCTATCCTGCTGGAAACCAATTTCAACTTTTGAGTTGCGTTTATTTTGTTGTCTGCGAGTGCTTTCAACTTGGACCAGTCTAAAATTTTGTCGTTTGGTAAAGGGTTAAAACTGGTATGCATACAATTAGATTGTGAAAAAGTTAAGATGAAAATGAATTCTTAATCTAATACTTTCCAGAAACTTTCAAGAAAAGAATAAAACACTATCAAAAACATTTTGTCTATTTCGATCACTGTTTTCTATCCTATGGAAGACAAATTCCACCATCGAGTCCTAATTTGACAGCTTCAAATGGTTTCATTTTGAACAACAGTAAAATATTATTGTTGTCCAGTAACCCTTTACAAGCCCATACTTTAAATACCTAGCAGTACCTGCCTTTTGAAAACATTGTGGGAAAAGGAGAAAGTGCTAGTATACAGTATTCTCTCCTTTTTCCACACTGATTTCTTCCCTCCCCAAAATGAGTTTCAAATTTTCAGTCCCTTTTATTTTGTTGTCTGCAAATGCCTTCAATTCGGACAAGTTTACACTTTTCTCGTGTGGTAAAGAGTTAACCCTTCATCACACAAACGCGAAAGAAGCCTTTTAGAAACATAGTGGGAAAAGGAGAAAATGCTGGTTACCCAGCATTTTCTCCTTTTCCAACACTGTTTTCTTCCCTTTATAAAAATAAATTCTAACTTTTGAGTCACATTCATTTTGTTGTCTGCAAATGCTCTCAATTTGGGCCAGTCTAAATTTTGGTCATTTGGCAAAGAGTAATAAGCATTTTTATTATATACCTAGCAGTGAAATCCTGGAATTTCCTAGTGTAATAAATTTTAATATCATCACTAGTGACGATATCAACTTTCACTTTCACTTCCTGCCATAATTGAGGAACTATTTTTTTTTTCCTTGAGCACTTACAGATAGTTTTTGTTGTTTTTCAAATGAAAAATTAAAAATAATAATGTTAATAAGGTATATAATAAATGGAATAATCAACTGGCTATTTTTGATATGAAAAAAAATATCTCACTCGGATGCGTCGTAAGGCCTTAAAAAAACTCGTGCTGTGCACTCGTTTTTTCAACGCCTAACAATGCATCCTCGTGAGATATTTTTCATATAAAAAATAACCAGTTGATTATCCTCTCTATCATCACCAGCTGTGAATTGATGTCTGTGCAAACTTACTCTAAACGTGTGCATACTTACTGAAAATTTACTTTATCAACTGTAAACTTAGTTTCAAATATTCCTGAAGTTAAAACACGACACCGTAAAATATCCTGAAAATATAAAAAAAATTTTGTTTTAATAAACAAACATTAATCATAAAGTACAGCAGTAAAAGTGATACATAGAAAAAAAAGTCTATCTGAAAGGTAATCAAAGAAGTTGAATAAGATAGAAAATACTATGGTAAAAAAAGGTACTTGTAACAAGTGATTTAATCCGTATTAACTCTTTACCAATTGACAAAATTTTAGCTTTTTCCATATTCAAAGCATTAATTTGCAGACATCAATTTAAGAATGGCTTAAATTATGCAATTTTCTTTGACAGGGGAGAAACATTGTGAGAAAAAGAGAAAATGCTGCTTACCAGCATTTCCACCTTTTCCCACAATGTTTTCAAAGGGCTTCTTTTCTAGGGGTTTTTATACAGTCCGGATTGTGTGGTAAAGAGTTAAATAGTGCCTTTAAGTTTGTTATGGCCATATTATGTAGCATAGTAGCCAGTAATCACTCATCATCAGACTGCAAACTTTGTTCAGTCAGATCTTGATTGGGTCCATCACTTTAACCTTTTATCAAAATAATCCAGTTTTAAAGACCCTGAAGAAAAGCTTTTGAAAATAATGTGGCAAAAACGAGGACTTGCTGGTAATCAGCAATTTCTCCTTTTCCAACAATATTTTTCTACCCTTTCTGAAACAAACTCGGTATATATTAATTGATTGCCAATCCTTTCAATTTGGACAAAACTAAAAGTTTGTCAATTAGTAAAAGGTTAACCCTGTAGAAACAACAAAATTTTAGTCTTGTCCAAATTGAACATAATCGAAGAAGACTTAAAAACACGCGCAGTGTGTGTAAAAGGTCAGAAAACATTGTGGGAAAAGGAAAAAATGCTGGTTGCCAGCATTTTCTTCTTTTCCAACAATATTTTCAAAAGCTTTCCCAAGAGTCTTTAGAATTTAGGGTGTTGTGGTAAAGGGCTCCAGGAGAAATATTTAGTTGCTGCAATATTGCATGTTCACCTGTCAGCTACTTCAGGTATCCACAACAAAGAAGGATAACTCTGTTATGCTTGTTCAAAGGTCCATCTTCATATTCAATGCCAAATTGCAAGTTTACACCCTTTCCTCCAATTATTGGATTAATAACAATTTTTGAACCCCTTCCAGTATCTATCTAGATTAATTATTAACCTTTTACCAAACCACAAAATCTTAGACTGGTTCAAATTCATAGCATTTGCAGATGACAAAATAGATGTGAAGAAAGAATTAAATTTTGCATTGGGAAGGGTAGAAAACATTGTGGAAAAGGAGAAAATGCTGGTTACCAGCATTTTCTCCTTTTCCTACAATGTTTTCAGAAGGCTTCTTGCATAGGGTTGTTAAAAGCCGGGATTGTGTGGTAAAGGGTTAATTGATGGTATGGTTTTAACACTTTACCACATGACAAAATTTTAGCCTCATCCAAATTGAAATCATTTACAGATGACAATATACAGTGTGGCTCAAATGGTGTAACTTTTCTATGATAGAGTAGAAAACATTGTTGGAAAAGGAGAAAATGCTGGTTACCAGCATTTTCTTCTTTTCCCACAATGTTTTCAAAAGGCTTCTTTTCCAGGAGTGTCATAAATTGGCATTGTGTGGTAAAGAGTTAAATGCTGTTTTTAATATCATTCATTTCATTTATCCTTCACAAGCCGCAGCTCCTATCCGTGCTTTTCTGGAATTTTTCTTTACCATTACTTTACAGAGGGATCATACCGAGGAAAGGAGAAAAGTGGTACACTTACCTGTTCTGTGGGGGTATAGTCTGGTTGCTTTACTATATGTACTCGGTCTAAAAAACTGAAAAAGAGAAAGGAACAAATTTTAATAAACATCTGACCCATTAGCTCATTACCAAACGACAAAATTTTAAGCTTGTCCAAATCGAAAGCATTTGCAGATGACAAAATAAAAGTGACTGAAAACTTGAAATTTGTTTTGTGAAAGGTAGAAAACATTGTCCCTGGGAAAAGGAGAAAATGCTGGTCATCAGCATTTTCTCCTTTTCCCACAATGTTTTCTAAAGGCTTCTTTCTCAGGGTTGTCAAAAGTAGGGATTGTGTGGTAATGGGTTAAAGGCTACATAAATGAAAATCAACATCTTCAGTCTTATCAAAAGATACTATTAACTCTACCAAACGACAAAATTCTAGTCCAAATTGAAAGCAGTTGCAGACGACATACTACATGTAAGTCAAAAATTGAAATTTGTTTCCGTCAGGGTAGAAAACATTGTGGGAAAAGGAGAAAATGCTGGTTACCAGCATTTTCTCCTTTTCCCACAGTGTTTTCAAAAGGCTTCTTGCATAGGGTAGTCAAAAGTCGGGATTGTGTGGTAAAGGGTTAATTAATCAATAGGTTTTTCTCCCAAAACATACTGGCTTTCTACTTTTCCTACAACACTTTCCATCTTTCCAAAAATAGATTTCAATGTTGGGGTCACATAAATTTGGCCATCTGCAAATGCTTCCAATTTGGACAAGTCTAAATTATGTCATTTGGGAAAGGTTTAACCCTTTACCACACAAGATTTTAGACCTGTCCCAATTGAAGCATACCACACAAGATTTTAGACCTGTCTGAATTGAAGCATTTGCTGGTGACGGTTTCAATGTGGCTCATATGAAATGAGTTTTCTTTGATAGGGTAGAAAACATTGTGCGAAAAGGAGAAAATACTGGTTAACAGCGTTTTTTTCCTTTTCCCACAATGTTTTCAAAAGGGATTCTTTCTCAGGGTAGTCAAAGGTCGGGATTGTGTGACAATGGGTTAAGCCTCCCTGAAGTCAATGACATTGTCATGGGATTCATTTTGCAAGCCATTATGACACCTTTTGATAGTGTAGAAACCATAGTGGCAAAAGGTGAAATTGCTCGTCAAGAGCAATTTCACCTTTTGCCACAATGTTTTTTAACCCTTTACGCCATAAGGCATTTCTATGGTATCTCTAATTGACCCTAAATAACAGCAAGGATGAAGCCGTTTCTTATGTGTATATGACATCTTTTGATAGCATAGAAAACATTGTGACAAAAGGTGAAATTGCTCGTCACGAGCAATTTCACCTTTTGTCACAATGTTTTCAAAAGACTCCTACAAGCATTGCGTAGAAACGAGTATCTATGGAGTAAAGGGTTAAAGTCTCCTACAAGCAATACATAGAAATGAGTATCTATGGAGTAAAGGGTTAAGTTTCAGATTTCATCATCAAGTAAGGAAATATAAGTAGTCTGTCAAGAGATGAATCCTCCAATATCACATTCTTCAAAACAATTCCAAGACAAGAAAACTATTTTCAACATCTTGACTTTCACTATAAGTGCAAAAATGTCATAATTTCTGACTTTTTACCAAACATCAGATTTCTACACTGGACCAAACTGAAAGCATTTAATTTGTCAAAGACAATTAAAAATCATCCTAATGATGAAATTTACCCAAGAAAGCAAAATGGGAAAAGGAGGTAATGCTGGCCACCAGCATTTTCTTCATTCCTTACACTGTTTTCAAAATCCTTCTTTGAGGTCATTAAAAGTCCTGAAGGGCCTGAATATGCTCTACTGGCAGTCAACTTGAAATCGCTACTTTTCCCATACTGTTTTTCCCCACATAACAAAATTTTCCATTGGCCGTAATTCAACACAGTTGCACAAAACAAAGGAAATAATTACAATGATAATGAGACTGGTCTCTGAGTGGATAGAAACCATTGTTCGATATGGTAAAAATGCTATGTCATCTACAAATGCTTCTGATTTGATCTAGTCTAAAATTATGTTCTTCGGTAAAGATTACCCTACATGTTTTCCGAGCCATCTTTATTAGTCAGTTGCGAAACACTGGTCTAGCCGACACTAGAGACAATTAAAATTTACATTTTTGTTTAACTCATTACCGCACAACCCCTACTTTTGACGCCCCTGAGAAAGAAGCCTTTTGAAAACACTGTGGGAAAAGGAGAAAATGCTGGTAACCAGCATTTTCTCCTTTTCCCACAATGTTTTCTAACCTTCCCAGAAACAATTTCAATTTTTCAGTCACCTTTATTTTGTCATCTGCAAATGCTTTCAATTTGGACCAGTCTCAAATTTTCTCGTGTGGTAAAGAGTTAACAAAATGCAAGCACAGATGCCTGTAAGTATCTACAAACATTGTGAAGAAAGAGCAATTTTCCTGTTTCTTCAATGTTTAGGCCATTACCATACAAGAAATATAAGATTTGTCCAGGTTGAAATCATTTGCAGACAACTAATTCAAATTTTGGCTACAAGAATAGATTTTGTCTTAAAACATATGAAAATATTTTAGGACAAGAAGAAAGTACTATTCACCAGCATTTTCTACTTTTCTCACAATATTTTCAAAAGCTTTGTTAAAACATTGGATTGTGAGGACAAGGGGGTAGGCTTTTTTTTTTTATGTACGCATTTACTTTCTCTATAGAAGACCTTATACAGATGCGTGCGAGGACCAAATACAATGCTGGGTTGGATATTCCTTAACCCATTACCACACAATTCCTCCTTTTGACGCCCTTGAGAAAGAAGCCTTTAGAAAACAACGTGGGAAAAGGAGAAAATGCTGGTAACCAGCATTTTCTCCTTTTCCCACAATGTTTTCTACCCTTTACAAAACAAATTTCAAATATTCAGTCACTTTTCTTTTGTCGTCTGCAAATGCTTTCAATTTGGACGAGTCTAAAATTTTGTCGTGTGGTAAAGGGTTAAGAAAAATCGCAAACTGAATTAGAAGGGGAAAAAAAGGGGGCCATAATACATGTACTACACAAAAACAGGAAAAGAAATCATCAATCAGTAAGCGCAATGGTTTTGGTATCATTCTTTATGATTCTGCTTACTTACTGCACCAAGGTAACATTTTTCTAAACTTAAAAAATTTAAGACATATCCAATTTGAATGCATTTGCAGATAAGAAATAAGATATTACTGGTACTTCAATACTAAGTTTTGTCTTTGACAGGGTAGAAAACATTATGGGAAAGGTTATTTTTTCCCAATGTTTTCAAAAAGTCTTCTTCCTGGGAATCGTTAAAATTTGAAAATGTATTAAAAAAAATCTGGACAATTCAGAATTGCAATGAGATTCAAGCGGTGTAATTTGTCCTCGATGGGAGAGCAAACATTGTGAAAACAGAGGTAATGTTGTTTAGAGGCATTTTCTCCTTTTCCCACAATACATTTCATGCTTTCTTTGTCCAGAATTTTGTCAAAAGGATTGTTTGGTAATGGGTTGACCCATTACCAATCGACAAATTCATAGTAGTCCAAATAGAAAGTATTTGTAGACGACAAAATAAATATGACTGAAAAATCGAAATTTGTTTTGGGAAGGGTAGAAAACATTGTAGGAAAAGGAGAAAATGCTGGAAACAGCATTTTCTCCTTTTCCCACAATGTTTTCAAAAGACTCCTATCACAGGGTCATCAAAAGTCGTCATTGTGTGGTAAAGCATTAAAGCCATGAAAGTACACCACCTACAGGAAGAAAAAAGAATGTAGCCAACAAAAGGCAGGCATTGGGAAAATCCCCACTACCTCCCTTACAAAATTTCCCTTCAAATCAAAGCGTTGAGAATGCTGAAGTGGTATTTGTCAAGGAAACCCATTGTGTGGAAATAATAGTTTGAAAGAAAAAGAGATATATTGTTCAAATATTGGTTTAAAAGTCAACCCAAATAAATACCTTATCGGTTGAAGGGAGAGTACTCATGTACCTTAAAACTATAATTTTGAAATATCTTTAGCCTTCTACATTTAATTTCCAATTATTATATTACAATCAATTACTTCAATCTATAAATATTCATGAGCAATCAAATGGAGTAGCGGGCAATCATAGGACGAACAAACCATGGCACAAATTGGTTTTGGAACGAAAAAGCCCAGGGTCAGTTGGCAAATTTGTATCATTGCACCAATACAAGGCTATGAGCGAGAGAAGCTATTTTCAATGAAAAATAAGTATCTCAACGATCGATGGCTTTGCCCAATGTATTTTAATACGCCATTTCAAATTACAGATCCGAGTGCCACCGAAAAACTCATTTGCCTGAGAAAAAATGAGTTTAACTGGGTTTATTTCCTTCGGCTTTGCACAAAATAAGATACATGGTTATCAAAATTCAATTTTGAACTCATAGTGGTATTGTCTTCGACAAATACCACAAAAACCATCATTCCTCTTCTCCATCTTTCATACATGGACTGAAATCTGCTCAATTTATTCAAGATCAGATTGCCTATTTCAACCCATTACCACACAATCCCTACTTTTGACGACCCTCAGAAAGAAGCCTTTAGAAAACATTGTGGGAAAAAGAGAAAATGCTGGTAACCAGCATTTTCTTATTTTCCCACAAGGTTTTCTACCCTTCACAAAACAAATTTAAAATTCTCAGTCACTTTTGTTTTGTCGTCTGCAAATGCTTTGAATTTGGAAAAGCCTAAAATATTATCGTTAGGTAATGAGTTAAGAACTCCACGTTGTTCGGTAAACCTGATCAGACAGCATGCTTAATGGATTCTGATCTAAATTTATAAAATTAAATCAATGATCAAACTAATTGTTTTGAACAGTCTGATCTTGATTTAGCGCATGATGTTACCATCGGCATATTAACCTACACCATACAATCCCAATTTTTTGACGACCTTGAAGAAGACGCCTTTTGAAATGTAGGAAAGGGGGAGAAAATGCTGATTTTCAGCGTTTTCTCCATTTTAAGCGATGTTTTCTACCTTTCTTAAAAACAAATTTCAAAATTTGAATATGACATCTGCAAATGCTTTGGCCTTGATCTGCAAATGCTTTGGCCTTGAAGTCCAAAATTGTTTTGTGTGGTACAGTCAGTGTTAATTCTTTACCAAACTTAATTTTTCAAAGCAACTGCAGAAAATGAATCTTGTTTATAATGATTTCTGACTGTGAAAGGGTAGAAAATATTGTGGAAAAAGGAGAAAATGCTGGTTACCAGCATTTTCTCCGTTTCCCACAATGTTCTCTATAGGCTTTTTTAAAAAGTAGAGATTATGTGGTCACAGGTTAACAACACAATCCTTAATTTTGACGACCCTGAGAAAGAAGCCTTTGGAAAACATTGTCGGAAAAGGAGAAAATGCTTCCCACAATGTTTTCTACTCTTCACAACAAATTTCAAATTTTCTGTCACTTTTATTTTGTCGTCTGTCTATGTTTCTGATTTGGACAAACCTAAAATTTTGTCGTAATGAGTTTTGTCGTAATGAGTTAACTCTAAACACAGCATTTAGACAGGTCCATGATGACAGGATTAATATTTGAAGACAGATATTAAATGAAGTAAACCAAAAATGATGGATCTTGAATTTGAAAGAGTAGAAAACACCAAAGGAGAAGGGGACAATGCTGGTTACCAGCATGGTCTCCTTTTCCCTTAAGTGCTTTCAAAATCCCTCGCTCTCCCCAACTGTCAAACACACGAGACTGTTTTGTCAAGTGTAAACATTCGGCTAAATATATCACTCATGTCAACTCTGTTGTCATTCACCTAATTTTAGCAACATGCCTGTTTTGACCCCTTCCCAAACAATCCCTGGTTTTTACAACCCTAGGAAAGAAGCCTATTGAAAACATTGTGGGAAAAGGAGAAAATGCTGGAAACCAGCATTTTCTCCTTTTCCCACGATGTTTTCTGCCCTTCACAAAACAAATTCAAAATTTCAGTCACTTTCATTTTGTCGTCTGCAAATGCTTTTGATTTCGACAAGTCTAAAATAATGTCATCTGGTAGAGAGTTAACCTTTTTTCCACAAAATGCCCAGCTTTAACAACTCTAAGAAAGAAAGCTTTTCCAATTATTGTGGGAAAATGCTGGTTACCAGAATATTCTCCATTTTGCATAATGTTTTCTGTTTACCTTTTACTCCATAGATACTCATTTCTAAGCATTGCTTGAAGGAGCCTTTGGAAAACAATGTGGCAAAAGGTGAAATTGCTCGTGACGAGCAATTTCACCTTTGGTCACAATGTTTTCTATGCTATCAAAATGTGTCATAATTATACACACAAGAAACAGCTTCATTCTTGCCGTTATTTAGGGTCAATTAGAGATACCATAGAAATGCCTCATGAGGCAAAGGGTTAAATCAAAGATTAATTTTATCCTTTTGAGTTGCAGTCTACTTTGTTGTCAGCAAACACTTTGGACTTGGACAAATCTACACTTTTAGATGCGTAGAGAAGAGTGAATCTTTTCTGAAATATGTTAGATTTTCCCAAATTGGAAGCATCCGCAGACTATAAATTTAATTCATTACCAAACTACAAAATTTCAGGTTTGTCCAAATCGAAAGCATTTGAAGACGACAATATAAAAGTGACTAAAAATATAAATTTTGTTTAGTGAAGGGTAGAAAACATTGTTGAAAAAGGAGAAAATGCTGGTTACCAGCATTTTCTCCTTTTCCTACAATGTTTTCCAAAGGCTTCTTTCTCAGGGGTGTCAAAAGTAGGGATTGTGTGGTAATGGGATAAAGCAAGTAGAATTGTGCTTAAGTTCTCTTTTTAGGTAAAAACATTGTCAGAGCTCCAGATAGAGGGAGTGATTTTGATTTCAAAATTGAAAACACTAATTATTCTCCACTAAACCCTATGCTGTGGGTACACTTTAGAATCGTCTCCTCGAGACGATTCTAATAAGTACCTACAACATAGGGTTTCAAAGAGAAACAATGGATTTAGAACACCATCTTTTCCTCATATCCGGAGCTCTGCACTGTTTAAAAAGTTCAAAATGCTCGTTTTTCCTTATCCGTCAACTCTACCACACCAGCAAATAATTGCTTTGTCAAAATTGAGAGGAAACAACAACTTGAATATATAGTTCAAAAGATAGAATTTTTTAGGGTCATTTACTCTTTACTAAATGACAAACTTTTAGACTGGTCCAAATCCAAAGCACTTCCGGACGACAGAATAACTGTAACTTAAAAATCTAAATTTGTATCCAGCAGAGTCTAAAACATTGTGGGAAAATGAGAAAATGCTGGTTACCAGTATTTTCTCCTTTTCCCACAATGATTTCCGAAGGCTTTTTTCTCCAGGTCGTTGAAAGTCAGAATTCTTTGGTAAACATTTAAACTTCTGCCTATAAAATAATTTCCATGACATAAATTTTATCATGTATCAAACAACAAAATTTCAGCTTTGGCCAAATTGAAAGCAACAAATTTCAGCTTTAAATTGAATGCAGTCCCAGATGACAAATTAACTCTTTACCAAATAACCCAAATTTCAGACTCATCCGAATTGCGAGCATTTGAAGATGACAAAATTAATTAGATGTGATTCAAAAATTGAAATGTGTTTTTAGGGGAGATTGAAAATATTGTGGGAAAAGGACAAATGCAAAATGGCAAAATTCACATGCTTCTCTATCAGACTGTGAAACTAGGAAGTTTTCTAACGGTAATTGAAGTTTTTTTTATTAAATATCCTCTTCAAAGATTCAGAGGTACACTGCTTTTCAATCCCTGAAATACAATGCAGCATGCACAAGGCAGCAGGAAGTGAAACCAAAACAGTAGGTCTACCACTATCATTGTAACACCAGAACAGAGTGCTTCCAGATGAAATAATATAGTCAAATTAGAGCCATTTGAAAATTTGATATCAAGTACTTCTGTTACACTATTTCATCAAAAAGATGAAAAGACTAAGACTTGGTGTAAAATGTGTTAGCCATGTTGATTTATCACTGCTTGAAAAAGTAAGCCTAATTTCTCTATTTGTCTAAACTTTTTAGTATCTGTGACCCTAAACACTAAAAATATCAATACTTTCAAATGGCATGAATTAAAGTTACCTGCATCTGATTATCAACTTTTGGCCACCAGTGGGCCTTTCATAAATTTAACCTTTTACAGAACAGTCCAAAGTTTGAACAGCAACGAGGTGGAAGACTGGTAAAAACATTCTGGGAGAAGCAGAAAATATTGGGAAAAAGCATTTTCAAGAAAATGCTTTTCCCACAATGTTTTAATCCCTTCAAAACCAGAGTTTCCATTTGTCGTCAACTTCAGAACTTGCTTAACTCATTACCAAACAACAAAATTTTAGACAGGTCCAAATCAAAAGCATTTGCAGACAACAAAATAAAAGTGACTGAAAATTTGAAATTTGTTTCGTGAAGGGTAGAAAACATTGTGGGAAGTGGAGAAAATGCTGGTTACCAGCATTTTCTCTTTTTCCCACAATGTTTTCTAAAGCCTTCTTTCTCAGGGTCGTCAAAAGTAGGGATTGTGTGGTAATGGGTTAACTCTTTACTCCATAGATACACATTTCTGCACATTGCTTGTAGGAGCCTTTTGAAAACATTGTGGCAAACGGTGAAATTGCTTGTGACAAGCAATTTCACCTTTTGTCACAATGTTTTCTATGCTATCAAAAGGTGTCATATACACATAAGAAACGGCTTCATCCTTGCTATTATTTAGGGTCAATTTGAGATACCTTAAAAATGCCTTATGGGGTAAAGGGTTAAGTCTGCAATGTTCTTGTTTGGTACAGATTTAACCCTCTACAAACAACAAAAATTTCTACTAGTCCAAAGTGAAAACATTTGAAGACGACAAAATAAATGTAACTCAAAACTCCAAATTTGTTTCCAGCATGGTAAAAAACATAGTGGAAAGAGGATTCTATCACAGGGTCCTGAAAACCAGGCATTGTTTGGTAAAGGGTAAGCAAAAGCAGAAATTGCAGCTTACAAAATTTGGCCAAAATGCTCACATAGATGCTCCCCATGATGAAAACGGTTGTCTGCAAATTGTAAAGTTCATAAACTGATAATGTCTATCTTCAATGCATCATGCCTGTCTACCCTATAGTGCCCAAGCCCCGTTCACAGTTATCCTCAGCCAATTATAAAAACCTGTTGCTTTCAAGTCTTGCATAATAGTTTTATGGAACAAATTGTTTACAAACATGAAGATTGGTAAACTTCAAGTACTGGGTGTGGTCAAATTTGTTATGCAGCGTTCCTCTGTATCAGAAACCAGAGGTTCAGAAAAGGGAAGTAAATCTGTATTACAAGTACCCTCATGCAGGCCAATATATTCACCCTATAACACCTTACCTCACAATCCCGAGTTTTAATGACCATAAATTTAAAAGCCTTTGAAAACATTGTAGAAATAGGACAAAATGCTGGTTACCAGCATTTTCTCCTTATCCCACAATGTTTTCTACCCTTCCCAGACACAAATTTCAAATTTTTGCGTCTATTTTATTTTGTCGTCTGCAACTGCTTGCAATTTGAAGAAGTGTAAAATTTTGTGGTTTAGTAAGGAGTAAATATTATCAATGATGGCGCTGGATGATCCTGAGGTAGAAGCCTTTTGAAAACATTGTGGGAAAAGGAGAAAATGCTGTTAACCAGCATTTTCTCCTTTTCCCAAAATGTTTTCTACCCTTTCCAAAATCCAAAAACTTCGATTTTTCATTCACATTTATTTTGCTGTCTGCAAACGCTTTCGATTAGGACCAGTCTATAAATCTGGTTTTTGATAAAGAGTTAACTCTTTACCAAACGACAAAATTTTGGACAAGTCCAAATTAAAGCACTTGCAGACGACAAAATAAATGTGAATCGAAAATTGAAATTTGATTTGGAAAGAGTATAAAACATTGTGGGGAAAGGACAAAATGCTGGTAACCAGCATTTTCTCCTTTTCCCACAATGTTTTCAAAGGCTTTCTTTCTTAGGGTCGTAAAAGCCAGGGATTGTTTGGGAAAGGGTTAAACAAGTCCAATTTGAAAGCATGACTGCTCAAATAAATGTTTGATTTAACCCATTACCACTCAATCCCTACTTTTGACGCCCCTGAGAAAGGAGCCTTTAGAAAACACTGTGGGAAAAGGAGAAAATGCTGGTAACCAGCATTTTCTCCTTTTCCCACAGTGTTTTCTATCCTTCCCAGATCTAATTTCGATTTTTCAGTCACCTTTATTTTGTCGTCTGCAAATGCTTTCAATTTGGACCAGTCTAAATTTTTCTCGTGTGGTAAAGGGTTAACAATCAAAGGTTAATAAAACTTGCGGAAAAAGGGATAAACTCTGGTAACCAGCATAAGTATTCTTCCTTCTCAAACTGTTTTCAAACCCTTTCTTTTTCAGGGTTGTTTAACCCAATACCACACAATCCCTACTTTTGACGCCCCTGAGAAAGAAGCCTTTTGAAAACACTGTGGGAAAAGGAGAAAATGCTAGTAACCAGCATTTTCTCCTTTTCCCAGTGTTTTCTACCCTTCCCAGAACAAATTTCAATTTTTCCGTCACCTTTATTTTGTCGTCTGCAAATGCTTTCAGTTTGGACAAGTCTAAATTTTTCTCGTGTGGTAATGGGTTAAATACAGGATTGTGTAGCAGCTGCTTAACCCTTCACCACACAATCACGACTTTTTATGGCCCATGAAATTTGGACATACATTTGCTGGTGACCAACATTTTCTCCTTTTCCCTCAATATTTTCTACCCTGTCATAGTCAAAAATCATCATATAACAAGATTAAATTTATTGTCTGCAAAATTAATGCTGGATTTTCATCCAGTCCAAAATTTTTCGTTTGGTAAAGGGTTAAGTCTTAAAAGCATCTCTGAGTTTTTTTCTGTGAATCGAAATTTCTTGCAAACAACCACGAAAAACAACTAGATCTAAATATGTTTTCCATTTCAAACATAATTCAATACCACATGACTCAGTTTAACCCTTTCCCAAACAAGCCCTGGTTTTTATACGTCTGCAGTAAAAGTCTTTGGAAACACTGTGGGAAAAGAAGAAATTGCTCGTAATGAGCAATTTCTCCTTTTCCCACAGTATCTTCTACCCTTTTTGAGAACTTTCTGCAATTTTCTCCAAATCTAAAATTGTCGTCTGCAAACTCTTTCAGTTTGGAAGGGTCCAAAATTTGTTGTTAGGGAAAGGGTTAATGCTCGTCGAAATTCAAAGCTTTTGCAGACAACAAATCAAAGGTGGCTGAAATGATGAAACTTGGGTTTGACTGAAAAGGAAACATTGTAGGAAAAGGAGAAAATGCTGGTTTCCCACAATCTTTCCAAAAGGTTTCATTTTCAGGGTTGTAAGAACTCCAGATGGTGTGATAAAGAGTTAAGGCTTTACCATACAACAAATCTTTGCAGTCTGATCTTGATCTAGATAGCTACAAAAGCTTCTGGTGTCATCTATGATATGGTAAAGAGTTGGTATGGGAAAGAGTTAAATTCTGTACCAAAGGACAAGATATTGGACTATTAGCGGCCGAAAAATTTAATGTTACTAAGATGACAATTTCTGTCTCTGATAAGGTAGAAAACAATGTGGGAAATGGAGAAAATGCTGGTAACCAGCATTTTCTCCTTTTCCCACAATGTTTTCCAAAGCCCTCCCTTTCAGGATCGTTAAAAGTCGGGATTGTGTGGTAAAGGGTTAAAGGAGGTGAACAGCAATTTTCCTTTCTCACAGTATTTTCTTAACTATGTGAAATTTGTCGTCTTCAAAATGCTTCCTATTTTAGTCAAGTCTACATACATGTTGTCGTTCATCTAGTACAGTTAACTGTTTACCAAACGACAATTTTTTGGACTGGACCAAATTCTAAGCATCTGCAGACAACAGATTAATTCTTCTTAATATGATGAGTTTTAACTTTTACACTGGGTAGAAAATGTTGTAAGGAAGGGATTCTGGTTACCAGCATTTTCTCCTTTTTGCCTAATGTTTTCTAAAGGCTTCTTTCTCAGGGTCATTAAAAGTCGGGATTGTGTGGTAAAAAGTGAACCAAGAGTCTTGACTTCCTGCCTTGCTCGTGAATACCAGAAATGCAAAGCTTTAAACACTGCTCTATCTATGTCAAACCGTCTAGCACTACACAAATTACAAAACATACAGCACTGTGTGATCTATATTGGGTTCCATGTTGCTATTTTTAGTCCTGCCTCTATAAATAATGAATTTTTGCTTGTAGTCACACACACTCACATAGAGCTTGGCTGTAATTTCTGCGTTCCATAGCAACAATATTCAACTGAGCAGAGACAAGGAATCAATGACAAACCACTGTGATTATCATACTACTGTCATTCAATATTCTCTGCTGACTGGAGAACACATTTTCAAAATCTTGAGGGCAGCTTTCACCATCTCAAACCCTCCCCCCTGATTAATACCAGCATGTAACTTTAACTGGAAGCATAGCTCATGACAGGACTTTCACCCATTACGACACAATCCCTACTTTTGACGACCATGAAAAAGAAGCCTTTAGAAAACATTGTGGGAAAAGGAGAAAATGCTGGTAACCAGCATTTTCTCCTTTTCCCACAACGTTTTCTACCCTTCTCAGAACAAATATAAAATTTTCAGTCACTTTTATTTTTTCGACTGCAAATGCTTTTGATTTGGATAAACCAATTTTGTTGTTTGGTAAGAGTTAAAAGAGTAATCTGATCTTTAACTTTATGAGAGGAATCTACAATTTTACACTTCTATGCAAGATGGCTTTTGAAAAAAAAAAATGTAAGAAGACATAATACTGGTAACCAACATCTCCTTTTCCTCTGGTGTTTAATGCCCTTTCAAAGGTAAAGCCCTCATTTTGAGACACACAGTCCATAAATTGTTCTGCAAATGCCCACGAGTAGATGAGTAGACTGATAATGTGCATTATATAACAAGTGTCATATGAAAATGCAACAATAAAAAATCACATTCTACCATCACTATTGTTGAAGACATTATCTTTAATCACTAACCAACATATATGACAATTGTTTGCGCGCATCTTATGGCACATGTATTTTAGTCATGGATATTGAAACAAAAGTGCACATATGCATTTTTTGGCACATAATGGTAATACTATTTGTGCACTGAAACAAGGAGCACTTTCTTCAGGTAGTATTAACTCTTTACCACACGAGAAAATTTTAGACTGGTCCAAATTGAAAGCATTTGCAGACAACAAAATAAAGATGACTGAAAAATTGAAATTTGTTCTGGGAAGAGTAGAAAACACTGTGGGAAAAGGAGAAAATGCTGGTTACCAGCATTTTTCCTTTTTCCACAGTGTTATCAAAAGGCTTCTTTCTCAGGGGCGTCAAAAGTAGGGATTGTGTGGTAATGGGTTAAAATGATGCTGACATGACAGGGAACAAAGGCAGGAAATTTAAATCTGTGGTATAACTGTTTCCACTTTGAAAACTATTGTTGGAAAAGAAGCAATCGCATATAATGAGCAATTAGTCCTTTTCCAATCATATTTACGCAGCTTTTATTCAAATTATCTCCCTTTTTAACTCAATGGTCTATATAATTATAACACAAGTATTTGTACATTTTATCATGCTCAAAACAAGGCTTTGATATATTTTTTGTCCAAATATATATGAGTCCAAATATATATGAACAGACTGTATATACCTTTTTTAAGGCAAATTCTCAGACATGAGCACCAGTCCCTACATCATTTTTCACTGTTATTTTCCCGAGGCATGATGATCTTTGCATGTGCAAAGTTTTTTTAAAAAATCAGTCTGCTAGAAAAATTTTTTACTATAAGTCCTTACATAAATTCTTTCTTGTTTCTGTGATATCATTTAATCATTTATTTTACCCTTTGTCATCAACAGTGCACAAAAAAAAAAGATCCGGGACCAGTATCAAAGCTCCATCTTGTGCATAATATACAAAAAGACAATGATCAAAGTACTGTATGTTGTAATATTTGGTAAATAGCTATTGCTATTTTCGATGCTGGAATAAAACAACTTTTCTGTTATGACATGAAAAAGCAGACAACCATAGAAACACTAAACTAGAAAATATTGGCCAATTTCCAAAGATCGATGATGGTTATTGTGATAGGATTCATTCCTTTCTCATCGCTGAAATTGTTTCAATGAAGGCTATGTGGGAAAGCAGCCAGTAGCTCAGAAAGAATATTATGTGGAGTATTTGTAAAAGAAATTTAAGGAAAAGCAAGGATAGGTGCACTGGCTGCCACGATGTAAATGAAACAAGAGGGCCATGATAGCCCTGTATCGCTCCACTGGCTAATAAGTAAAAACACTACAAGCCAAACATTACAATATTTGGCCAATAGGTTTCAAACTTGAGGACGTACAATTTTTTTTCCATAAAAATCCTATGAGAAAATTATGACCCCTTTGCAAAGCCAATTTTCACCGCAAATCTATAATTACTCGAATCCTGATGGAGGTCCACAAGATAAAGTCTCATACCAAATAATACAGGTCAAGAATGTGTGGTTATAAACAAGATTTTCAAAGTTTTCTCAATAAAAGACCCCATAAAACATGAGACCCATGAGACATGGCTAAATTTAAGCTCAGCTCTTGTGTTTACTATGGTTAGTAACAAGATGATTTTATAAAGTTTTCACCAAAAAAGCCAATGTAAAACTTGTGACCCCTGGTGTGGGGACAAAATTGACCCCGAGGCCACTAGACAAAGCTACATGCAAAATTTGGTAGTCCTAGGCCTTATGGCTATGTACAAGCAGATTTTTAGTTTTCCCAATATGAGCCCCTGTAAAACTTGTGACCCCCAGGACGGGGCCAAATTTAATCCCAGGGCAATAATTTGGGCACCCTTGGTAGACAACCACTTGATAAAGCTAGATGCCCAATTCAGTAGCCCAATTCAGTAGCCCAAGTCAGCCTTATGTCTTGATTGGAGAAGATTTTTAAAGTTTTCCCTATGTAAGTACACATAAAACTTGTGACCCCCCGGGGCAGTGCCAAATTTAACCCCAGGACTACTATTTGAAGGAAATTGGTAGAGGTCCATTAGATAAGGCTAATTGCCAAATTTGGTAGCCCTAGAGGAGAAAATGAAGGTATCAGCATCTTCTTCTTCTCTGCCAATGTCTATAAAAATTATTCTTCTCTGACAATGTTTTCAAAAGGCTTCTTCTTCAGGGTTGTTAACCTTTACCACATCACAAAATTTTGGACTGGACCAAACTGAAAGCACCTTAACCCTTTACCAAACAATCCCTAGTTTTTATGACCCTGAGATAGAAGCCTTTTGAAAACATTGTAGGAAAAGGAGAAAATGCTAGTAACCAGCATTTTCTCCTTTTCCCACAATGTTTACTACCCCTGTAGAAACAAATTTCATTTTTCAGTAATGTTTATATTGTCGTCTGCAAGTGCCTTCAATTTGGATCAGTCTAAAATTTTGTCGTTTGGTAAAGAATAAAGTCAACAATTTAAATGTATCTCAAAATGATGATTTATATCTTTGATAGGGTTGAAAATATTGTGGAAAAAGGAGAAAATGCTAGTAACCAGCATTTTCTCCTTTCCCCACAATGTTTTCTAACCTTCCCAAATCAAATATTAATTAGTTTTTCATCTGCAAATTCTTTCAATTTGAACAAGACAAATTTGACGTTTGGTAAAGAGTTAATTCGTTACCAAACGACAAAGTTATAGACTGGTCCAAATTGAAAGCATCTGCAGACGACAAATTACGTAAATGTGACTGAAAAATTGAAATTTAATTTGGGAAGAGTAATAAAAACATTTTCTCCTGTTCCCACAAGGTTTTCTATCTAATTAACTCATTACCAAACGACAAAATTTTAGGTTTGTCCAAATCTAAAGCATTTGCAGACGACAAAATAAAAGTGACTGAAAATTTGAAATTTGTTTTGTGAAGGGTAGAAAACATTGTTGGTAGAGGAGAAAATGCTGGTTACAAGCATTTTCTCCTTTTCCCACAATGTTTTCCAAAGGCTTCTTTCTCAGGGTCGTCAAAAGTAGGGATTCTGTGGTAATGGGTTAAACTCAGAAATCATTCGAACTACATTCATTTTATCATCTGCAAAATTAATGCTTTGTTAATTAGATAGGTTCACAACAACTTTGTTGTAAATGTAGCAACAACAACTTTGTTGTAAATGTAGCAAAGGCATAAAGGGCCATTACAGCAGTATTGAAAGGGTTGGTATGTACTGTAAACCGGTTATCTCAAATGAGCTTTCTTTACCTCTCTTGAAATTTAACCTCACATAACATATTAATATTGCTACTTTTGCTTGACAGTGCAAGTCTAGATCTGACAACACCTACAAATTTTGAAATTGATCTTTCTGTTCTGCATGGTACAACTTTTCTGTGATAGTTTGAGGAAAATAATCAACACAGTTTCCATCTTTTCCTGTTTTTTCTTTTTTCATTTTTTGAGGAGTTTAAGGGTGCGCTCATGTGGGTGTCACTGTGTATTTACTTTGACTTTGCTCTACTGTTTACTGTGGCAAGTGCAAATAATTACAATATTGACCTATGCCTAAAAATAGCACAAATGTTACTATAAATAGCAATCACTTTACACACTCCTATACAACATAAGTGCTGCATTAATCCTTTCTCTTATATACAACCACTTCTTCCATAATTATAATTTAGTTGAGTGAAAAATTTAGATAAAATTTTAGTACTGTCACACTGAAAGTATTTGAAGAGCACAAATAAATGCTACTCAAATAAAAGAGCTTAAGTGAGACAGAAAACATTATTGAGAAAGGAGAAAATGATGGCAGCCAGCATTTCTTCATTTTTCCTGCATAATTTTCAAAAGACAACTCTATGGTAGTTGCTGGGATCATTCAATTGTCACAATGTGCTGCACTTCTTTAATAGCCAAGCCATGCTTTTCTGTATAGAAACTAGAAAGACACCCACATTTTCACTACATTTTCCACCCTCAGACAGACAAATTCCACCATTTTAGTCACACTTGATTTATCATCAGCGAGAGTAGGACAAAACCCCCCTAGGACAAAACCCCCCTAGGACAAAACTCCCCTAGGATAAAACCCCCTAGGACAAACCCCACTAGGACAAACCCCCCCAGGACAAAACCCCCATCATAATATAAAAAGCAAAAATTTTATAATACGCAAATGAAGCTCATCAAACAACACCATGAATTTCAGTAGTAAAATACCATGTAACCATATAATGTATTAGAGCCTGTGCGTGGCGTTTCCAATTGTTATACATCTGCGTAAAAGTGAAGATCAGCCTGGGCATCCGCAGTCTGACCAAAGACATTTTTAAAAACACATTTTTGGTCATAAACACAATTTTAAGAAAAAAAAACTTAAAAAATCAATTTAACTTATACGAATTAATTATTTTTTACAACCAGGGGGGTTTTGTCCACTTTTCACTTAAGGGTGTGGGGGTTTTGTCCAGGGGGGTTTTGTCCTAGGGGGTTTTGTCCTAGGGGAGTTTTGTCCGTACCCCATCATCAGCAGAGACTAAAGTGAATGCAACAAACTGTTACGCTTGTCTACTTGGAAAAAATACTTGTACAGATATGCCAACTTTGATTTAGAATACCATAGATAAAATTCCTTACTGTTTGGCCAACTTTAAAGCTTTCTTTCCCCCCCCCCCCCACCTTTTTAAAAAGAAATGCCCTGTGAGTATTGAGTGCAAGGAATATTCAAAGTGGATTATTCTTAATGTCCTTCAAACATTTCCTTTTCTCATCTCATATCTAGATCTACTATATTGATTACAGCATTGAAATATATTTGTCTTCCGCAGGGACTTAGTGCATGATTGCTTAACACTGGTTGCTTGCTCAATAGAGGTGATCATAGACTGGTGTCAGTCAGTTAAATAGAGCCTTTTCATTAATACAAAATCATCAAGTAAAACTAAAAAGCAAAAACTCTATGTTCTAAATCTTCTGAATGTCTGTATTTCAGAAGAAGGGCAAGTAACAACACATATGTCTGTGACTTTGCTGTAGTTGTGTACCTTGTTTATTAGAATGACTTAAATGCAGGGCCTGAATGCCAGGCTAAGGTGATCATTACGGTAGGGCTCCGTATCGGTCAGTTTGATCGATACGATATTTGTATCGATACAAAATGATCGATATTCGATATATCATATGATATTTAAATTTTCAATAAAAGAAAGAAAAAAATGCGAAAATTGTGTTTGTTCTTTTTTCAGCATACCTGAAAAACAAAATACCGCAAATTTAACACTTCTAGATTGTTTTGAAATTTCATAATTATGTAGGCCTAAATTAATATGAATTCTAACTAGATCTACATTTACTACTCATTAAAAAGCTGAAAAGACAGTCTAAGAGGACTCTGATCGGACAATGTCAAGGAGACATTTTGTTGTGTCATGGGTTTCCGTGTTTTTTTTTCACCGAACAATTTTTCATGCGTGTTAATTTCTGGATAGGTATGTTCGCATGATTCGACATAGATCTCTCAATAAGGATTAGAACTACGTGTAGCATCAAAACCTGTTATTTTACTCGCGATAAACAGATAATGGCCTTTTTTGTCCATGTTTTTTCTTACGCGAGGTCTCGCGTGTGATTAACATTTGTTATGCAAATTTCAAGTCTATAAAATGATTTACACAATAATTTACGTGAGTCGGAACACTAATTTCAGATAATCTAATGGAAAAAGAGATTTGATTTTCGAGCCACATTTTTCGGCAATATTAAAAGATCGACAAAATAAAATCTTAAGGTTAAAAGGTCACGGCTTCAATTATTTCCATCGCTACCTCTCAATCACATCACGAGATGTTCATTACCTTTCTTTAATCAACTATATTGACCAATTATCAGCGTAAATTTGTCTGCAATCTGCTGATTGATGCATAATTTGCAGATTTCAGACAACATGACGGGAGAACAAGAATAGGGGATTAGCTAATTATCATCCACTGTGTAACGGGTACAAGGGCGAGTAATAAAGAATGACGCATTTCGATTGGTTGTAAGTTTCCCAGGTAGCCACACCTACCTCTACGACTACTCGACTTTAGAGATTACCTAAAGTAAACTCGTAATGAACTTCGCCGTTAAAAACAACTAAATTGCGTATTTATATGCTTTACTTTTATTTTCTTTTGATGATCGATATTTTGTTCGATACAGAAACGTTCGATCCGATATATCTATCGAACGTAAAATACCGGTTTTCGATATATATCGAGTACCGGTACGGAGCCCTACATTACGGCAGGTTTTAATGTATTGTAAAATATACCAGGTTTGTTCGTTTAACTCATTACCAAACAACAAATTTATAGACTTTCAATTTATAGACTGGTCCAAATTGAAAGCATTTGCAGAAGAGAAAATAAATGTGGATGAAGAATTGGAATTAGATTTGGGAAGGGTCGAAAACATTGTGGGAAAAGGAGAAAATGCTGGTTACCAGCATTTTCTCCTTTTCCCACAGTGTTTTCTAAAGGCTTCTTTCTCAGGGTCGTCATAAGTAGGGATTGTGTTGTAATGGGTTAACTATGTTACTGGGTGTCTATGAGACGCATTATATAGAATGCATATATTTCATTCATTTCATCCCTTCAAAATATTCTCCCTTGACAAAGATGCATTTTTCAGGTCTGGAAATCCAGTCTGTGAAGGCTGCAAAACAGGCTTTTCTGGGAATACCAGGCAAGCACTGAAATGGCGCCTCCCAAGGTACTTTTAGTCAATCAACGCTAAAAGGGAGTCTTCTTCAATAAAGGAAAGAGAAAAACGTCACATGGGCCGAGGTCAAAAGAATAGGGTGGATTGGGATGTTGTACCACCTTTTCTGTTTCCAGGAAATCCTGAACAACTACAGACTTGTGAGCAGCTGCATTGTCATGATTAAGGCACAGGCTCCTAAATCAGGTTCTAGGTGTCTATTTTTCATGTTTCTTCGCTTTTGAAAAAATTTGTTCTTGTAAAACTTGTACTGTAACTGTATGGTTCTTTGGTACAGGAATTTGAGAAATTGGGCTATCTGATTAGAAAATAATGTGGCATATAAAACTTTTTCCACATTCTTTTTCTGTGCTATGGTCAGCCAAGCTTGTTCTTTGCAGACACTGTTTAATATTGACACATCTCTGGAGCCAAAAATAATAAAATTAATCCAGGTTTCATCACATGTGAACTGTTCTGATATTTTACCTATGTCAAAATTTTGTACCTTTTATGAAAAATTTTGGCCAAATTTACACAAGTAGCCTTTTGTTCACCTGTCCAGAGGTGGGCGACTCATCCAACACATATCTTAGGAGTTTTAACTCCTTGGTCAAAAACTTATGAACCAATTGAGAGCATCATTCTGTTGGCTTGAACTGTAAAAAACATACTGCAACATTTAGGTATATGACAAACAAGACAGCATTTCCAGCATTTTCTCCTTTTCCCACAATGTTTTCAAAAGGCGTCTTTCTAAGGGTTATCGATAGAGATTGTTTGGTACTGGGTTAATCAAATTATTTTTATGTGGAATAAAGATTATAGGAAAATGAGAAACACTGGTTTCCAGAACTTTCTCCTTTTCCTGCAATGTTTTCAAATGACCTTTTCATCACTTGTTAAAACATTGTTCAGTAGAGGGATAAAATCAATTTTGAAAAGAAAAAAATCTTCAATTAACAAAATGAAGTGGGTGGTTAGGTCTGTGTTCATGTAAAGTCATTTTTTTTTTAAACCTGTATCACACATTGAAATTTCAGACTTGTCCACATTGAAGGAATTCAAACAGGACAATTCACATGTTTTTTAGATGAAAATACTAATGTCTTGTTCATGAACAAAGTGATGGTTAACAGCATTTTCTCCTTTTCCACACAGTTTTCATTTTGTCAGGGTCCTTGAAAGTAAGGATTTTGTGGCGAAGGGTAAACTCATAAACACTACCAGTCCAGCATGTTTTTTCTCCTTACAGCATACCATCCATTACTCTTCACCACACAACAACAAGAAGGCCCTGAAGGGCCTGAATATGCTCTACTGGCAGAGTTTGCTTTTATGCTAGCATACATCATGAATTCATGATGCAAAAAGACAAAGTAGATTTTCAATCTCTTGATTAATCTTCAAAAGAATTGCATCACCACTGTGAACTTCTTTTCCTAAACAAATATTGGAAATTTTCAACTTTGAATAGTTACATTTCCAAAACTGACTGTCAGATTTGTTTTTAAATCAATTGGGTTCAAACTGTTTATAATACAAAGCAACTGTGTAAGTTTCGTGAAAATCCAACCAAAACTGCTAACCTAATCACATAAACAAGAATTTGAAATTTTTAACTTTAATTGGCTACTTTTCCGATATTAATTATTGAATTTTTTCAAAATCAATAGGGTTGAAGCTACTGAAAAGATAAACAAACTGTGTGATTTTCAAGAAAATTTGACAAGAAATGCAGACTTTATCACGTAAACAGGAATCGAAAATTTTCAATTTGAAATGGAGTAACTTTTCCAATACTGTTTGTTGGATTTTTTTTCAAAATCAATAGGGTTGAAGCTATTGATGAGATAAACAAACTGTGCAAGTTTCACAAAAATCTTATTACAAATGCACATTTTATCGCGTAAACAAGAATTTGAAATTTTCAACTTGAAATGGCTACTTTTCCCATATTGTTTTTTTTTTTTTTTTTTTTTCAAAATTGATAGGATTGAAGCTACTGATGAGATAAACTGTCAAGTTTCATGAAAATCTGACAACAAATGAAGACTTTATTTCATAAACAAGAATTTGAAATTTTCAACTTGAAATGGCTACGTCTCCCATATCGTTTATTGGATTTTTTTTCAAAATCGATAGGACTGAAGCCACTGATGAGATAAACAAACTGTGCAAGTTTCATGAAAATCTGACAACAAATGAAGACTTTATTTCATAAGGTCAGCCTCCGCAATCTGCCCAGGCTAACCCAGGCCAAAACTATTCCCTATTGGTCAATTTTCTGTATATCCAAGGATCAATGTACCTCATGATTAAGTCATTTGTGGCCAATTTAGTTGGGTGTATTAGGGTTTAGTGCCACTTTTACAGCTAAGGTCATATCTAGTACAGATAACTGTCCCCAACTTTTTGATTGGTCCCTTCTGGGTACAGAGACAATCAAGACAAAATCAGTTGAAAGCTCCGCACAGATTTTGTGAGCAAGTTTGAACTCTTATAATTTCCCAAATAGAACACAAAACTAGGATTTAAACATACCTGTGGTTTGCGTTTTCAATATACCTTCATTTGAAACACAAATATTTTCAATTTAAACGCTGATTGTGAGAAAAAAACGTGCATTTCATCAGTTACTCGAGTTGCTTACATTCCTAAAAAAAATACAAAATGGCCGCCATGCACGATAAATTTCATACCTGATTTTTCCAAGATAAACATGTTGTAAACAGCTTCTACAAGCTTTTTATGTAATGGATGGTTTAAAAAAATGTTTTTGGTCATGTTTAGTACTAAAAGTTAATTGCATTTCATCGCAATACAGATAAAACCAACGAAACAGAAAGTCAGTAGAGCACTCTATACTTGCTACCGCAAAATTTACGATGGACTTGAGACTGTATGGAGTACAGTAAATGTCCAAATATGAAAAAGATCACTGTAGCGTCTCATTATTGAGACTAAGGTCATATCATGGCAGTCCGTGATGCACATGTGTTTCCTGGCTTTCTAATACCAGTACTAATACAACTTTCTTTCCAAAGCCACCGACTACTTTTCTCACATGCTTCAGCAAAGATGAGAGACGAAAATACGCCTGAAAGAAAGTTTGCCTCAACAGAGCATCAAACTCACAACCACTAGGTCACGAGTCCGACACGCTCACCACTGAGCCACCTGGGAAGTTTGGTCAATTTGGATCAGTCATTATGCTAAACCTTGCTTGTTCCCATGGTGCATGGTAATGCATTAACTCTTTCCTACACAATCCTGACTTACAACGATCCCCAGAAAGAGAGCTTTTGAAAACATTGTAGGAAAAGAAGAAAATGCTGGTAACCAGCATTTTCTCCTTTTCCTGCAATGTTTTCTACCCTGCTGGAAACAATTTTGATTCTTGAGTTTCATTTATTTGCTTGTTACAAGCTGTAGTAATGAGGTTTTTTGAAGTAAATCGACAATACACTGCACAACGAGGAAAGGATACATCGCTCCAGATAGAGGGAGTGATTTTGATTTCAAAAATGAAAATTTTAATTACTGTACACTAAACCCTGTGTTGTGGATACTCACCAGAATCATCTCATCAAGACGATTCTAATAAGTACCCACAATAAAAGGTTTTGAAGAAAAATAATGACCATAGAATACCATCTCTTCTTCTTATCTGGAGCTCCGAGGATAGGTAAGAAAAGTAAGAATGAGTTGCATTCACCCTGCCAAGATATTACTCATGTTCAGTTCTGAACCGTTTGAGATTATCCCCCAGCAAAAAACTGGCCCTATACAACTGACTGGTGTAACTAAATACAAATCTATTTTTAGTAACCATTTAGATGTATGTTACTATATCTGACATTAATGGCTGGAAGCATGTCCCACCTTATTCCTATGTTCGCACAAACTGCTTTTAACACACATAAAAATTTTATTAAAAGGCTTATCTGTTTATCACACAACAAAATTTCACACTCACCTACGATATAAGCATTGCAGACAACAATTGAAAACGGTCCAAAATACTGGTTTAACTCTCTACCACACAATCCCGACTTTTAACGACCCTGAGAAAGAAAGCCTTTTGAAAACCTTGTGGGAAAAAGAGAAAATGCTGGTAACCAGCTTTTTCTCCTTTTCCCACAATGTTTTCTTCCCTTCCTAAAGCGAATTTCAATTCTTTAGTTACATTCATTTTTGTCGTCTGCAAATGCTTCTAATTAGGACCAGTCTAAAATTTTGTTGTTTGGTAAAGAGTTGAAACTTCATGGGAGAAATATGGGAACTAATTTTCCCATAATTTTTCCTTCTTCGTCAGGACTTTAAAATATCATGGTGCTTTGATTAAGGGTCAGCAAAATGAGTAATATGAAAAATTCCCTACCCTTTTTCCAAAACAAAATCCCCCCTATTTGCATTAGTTTTCTGTATCTTGAAACTGGTATTCTGTGTCTTAACCCTTTACCCCATAAGGCATTTCTATGGTACCTCTAAATGAATCTAAATAACATCAAGGATGAAGCTGTTTCTTATGTGTATATGAGACACCTTTTGATAGCATAGAAAACGTTGTGGCAAAAGGTGAAATTGCTCATCACGAGCAATTTCATCTTTTGCCACAACGTTTTCCATAGGCTCCTACAACCAATGTGTAGAAATGAGTATCTGAGGAGTAAAGAGTTAAGGTAAGACCTGTGTAATGGAAAACAGCTATTTCCACTAAAATATCATCCTGCAAAATTAGCTATAATTAAAATGAGTATTATTGAACTACTTTCACCGATTCATTTTTTTTTCCATTTTTTCCTTCTTTGAATCATAAACAACTATATTCTCAATTTAAAAAGAGATAACAATTACCTAAGAATTTCTGATCCATTAGAAAAGTGCAAAAATCAAATTTCTGCATAAATCCTTACTTATCCACCAATTAGAATTTTTGCCCCATGTTCACCGGAAGTGCATTGCACAGGTCTTACCTTAAAATTAGCCCCTCATCAAAGAATCCTATTTAACCCATTACCCCATGAAGCATTTCTATGGTATCTCTAATCGACCCTAAATAAGATCAAGGATAAAGCCATTTCTTATGTGTAAATGACACCTTTTGATAGTGTAGAAAACATTGTGGCAAAAGGTGAAATTGCTCATGACGAGCAATTTCAACTTTGGCCACAATGGTTTCCAAAGGCTAGTACAAGCAATGTGTAGAAATGAGTATCTATGGAGTAAAGGGTTAATCATCCTGGGAATAAATCTTTCAAATATATTGTGTAATGAAGGAGAAATTGCTGCCAACCCACATTATTTCTTGATCCCACAATGTTTTCTACCCTTTCAAAGGTAAATGACATCTGTTTAGCCACATTCCTTCAGTGGTCTGCAAGACTAGTGTTTGTAATTAAAGATGTCCGTTGTCTGCGAGTGGTAGTAGTCAGGACCTTGAAAAAATTGATAATCATTCTAAATCAAGGCTCAACTCTTCATGTCTTTATCACAGAAACTAGGGTTTTAATAACCCAGGAGAAGGCTTTTGAAAAAGTTGTGGAAAAAGGAGAAAATGCTGGTAGCTAGCACTTTCTCCTTTCCAACAATTCCTTTTAGCCCGAGTCTAAAAGCCAGAAATTTTCACTCTACATAGAAAGTATTATGGTACAAGAAAATAGGTTAACACAATGTGCATACCTGTTATACATAAATTAATGACATAGATGTATAAAAATTTGACTTTAAACTCAAATTTTATTACTTTGATCCCTACAATGCATGAAAGACTGATCTTTGTAGTACAAAGAATAAACAGTCTGATTCTCAAACTTCACCATCATTCTGCTGTTTTGCAACATTCTGCCCAACACAACAAGCCTTGAAATTTCTATATCCTGGTTACTGGGATTTTTGCTGACTGAATATTTTCTAGCTTTTTTAACCCTTTATCACAGCATCCTAATTTTCAATAGTGTTGGCAATCGGTTTAAAATCTCAATCCAGTATCGCTTTGTAATTGGAAGAGCAAACCAACTAGCTATCGACAGTACAATTGGTTTAGGCTCCATTTAACTGAGAATGCCTTTTTGCTTTGAATACTATGACAATATTGTCTACATGATATTAAGTTTATGAAGACATTGGGTTCTGCACTTTAGTCAATTGAAATGAATTACAATTAAATTTTCTGCTTTAATCATTATCATTCATTTTGTTCCTTACATATTAATTCAAAACAAGTTAAAAAGAATCAGACATATTTCAAGCATTTGCAGACAACCCCTCTTCCCCTATTCCCCCACCCCTGTCATCTTTATTTTGATTTCATAAAACATTCTTTTTTACTAATGAACAGAATTTTAGCTCCCACTTATTGCTTTATTCAGAGATTTGTGTAAATTCACTTTTAAAATTCATTATTAAAGATAAGAAGATAGTTTGACGTCCCTTTGGCACCAAGCCAGTATAGGAACCGACTACAATAATTGATCCCAGGATTTCTCAATTGATTATCGGAATCGGAAGCCAAAACCAACTGACTTTCGACTATGGTTGATCATCGGCCCACCACTTTCAACCCTGAGGAACCCTGATAGCCACTATCTGCTTTACAACATGATCCTCAACAAAACAGTGTTCATCAGTCAGAGCAGTGTTTCCACTAGCTTTTTGTTTCAAGGGTACACTTGACCCCCTGGCCTGAAAATCTGACGTAAAATTTCATATTAGAGGGTATGACAAAAATGGTTCTCAACCTGAGGTAAAGCAATCCATAATGATGATTTACAGTAAAAATAGTCTGCTATAATAAGACATCTATGTAAATTTTCTGCCTAAAGTCATAAAAAAGCTGAACAGCTGTCAGAAGTGACTGATCTGACTATGTCTAAGACAGATTTTGTTGTGTCATGGGTTTCCGTGGTTTTTGTTCCGTATGATTTTTCATACCTGGCAAAATCTGGATGAGTATTTCAGCATGATTGGATATAAATCTGTCAAGAAGAATAATAAGGAACTTTTACCTCTCATTTTTACCCGAGATAAGTGCACAGCGGTCATGTTGTCATGCGAGGTCTTGCATGTAACAAATATTTGTTACCTTACGTAAATTTCAATTCTGTAACGTGATTTACCCAAGAATTTGTGTGAATGGGAAAACATTACCACACAATCCCTACTTTTGACGCCCTTAAGAAAGAAGCCTTTTAAAAACACTGTAGGAAAAGGAGAAAATGCTGGTAACCAGCATTTTCTCCTTTTCCTACAGTGTTTTCTACCCTTCCCAGAACAAATTTCAAATTTTCAGTCACTTTTATTTTGTCATCTGCAAATGCTTTCAATTTGAACCAGTCTAAAATTTTGTCATGTGGTAAAGAGTTAATCCTGTTGCATGAGTATCATCAATCCTCTTAACTCATTACCACACAATCCGACTTTTAACGACCCTGCTGGTAACCAACATTTTCTCCTTTTCCCACAATGTTTTCTACTCTTTTCAAACCAAATTTTAAATTTTGAGCCACGTTTGTTTTGTTGTCTGCAAATGCTTTCAATTTGTACAAGTCTAAAATTTTGTCGTGTGGTAAAGAGTTAAAGAAGTTGGTCGAGCTCTAGAATCAAACTAGTAACCTCTAGGTTCATGTTCCCACATGCTACTGACTGAGCCACTTGGCTTGGCTTAACCCATTACCACACAATCCCTACTTTTGACGCCCTTGAGAAAGAAGCCTTTAGAAAACATTATGGGAAAAGGAGAAAATGCTGGTAACCAGCATTTTCTCCTTTTCCCACAATGTTTCCTACCCTTCACAAAACAAATTTCAAATTTTCAGTCACTTTTATTTTGTCGTCTGCAAATGCTTTCGATTTCGGCCAGTCTAAAATTTGTCGTTTGGTAATGAGTTAACCAATCACCACACAATCCCTATTTTTGAGAAAGAAGCCTTTTGAAAACACTGTAGGAAAAGGAGAAAATGCTGGTAACCAACATTTTCTCCTTTTCCCACAGTGTTTTCTACCCTTCCCAGAACAAATTTCTATTTTTCAATCACCCTTATTTTGTCGTCTGCAAATGCTTTCAATTTGGACCAGTCCAAAATCTTTTCGTGTGGTAATGAGTTGATCTTTATTATCTGCTAGGGTTGATCATGGACCGTTTCTCTCATTGTCTCCACGTTTTTCTCAATTCATCAGGTTCAAAATTCACTTTTCTGTGAAATGCATATTTCCATGAAAACAACAGGTTAGAGAAAGAATATTAATTTTTGGCACATAAACCTACAGACAGGTTTAACCCTTTTCCACACAGCAGAATTTTAGACCTATCCAACTCGAAAGCATTTGCAGACAATAATTTCAAAGTGGCTCAAATGATGCAATTTTTCTTTGACAGAATAGAAAACTTTGTGGGAAAAGGAGAAAATGCTGGTTACCAGCATTTTCTCCTTTTCCCATGAAGTTTTCAAAAGGCCTCCTCCTCTGAGGGTCGTTAAAAGTTGTCATTGTGTGGTAAAAGGTTAACTGAAAATCAGTCTGAGTCTGTTCACCCATCTCTCACAAAGGAATATTTTCACATTCCTGCATTTGCCAGCTAATTAACTCATTACAACACAATCCCTACTTTTGACGACCCTGAGAAAGAAGCCTCTAGAAAACATTGCGGGAAAAGGAGAAAATGCTGGTAACCAGCATTTTCTCCTTTTCCAACAATGTTTTCAACTCTTCCCAAAGCAAATTTTAATTTTTCACTTACATTCATATAGTCGTCAGCAAATGCTTTTGAATATGGTCAAGTCTAAATCTTTATGTGTGGTAGAGAGTAAAAACAAAGTGAGGGAAGGAGATTTGTTACAAGCAATTCCTCTTTCTACCGTTATCTTTTCAACATCATTCAAAGGCAACAATATGTTCCTTTCCTGCATTAAATTCATCTTTGAATCAGCTGCACTGAGTGTCTGTATGCGTAATATGGCTGGTGGGGTAATGTGTTAAAACTCTCCTCCATGCCCTACAAACCTACTTTCTATTTGTCAACATTACCCCAAATATTTCAATCCATTCTTATAATCATTTTCTGCTCTTGTCATACTATTTTCATGAGCAACATCTTCCACATTACTCAAACTGATACACAAGCCCAAAAAGCCGCCACATCTGAAGAACTGAGAATTCACTTTTTGATAAATAAAGTGGTAAATATGCAAATTCATGGTTTATTGGAAAGTCAGACAATCACACCAGCTATCTTATCCTAAAACCACTCCACTGATTATGAATCATAGAACTGATGAGGGCTTGTGAAAACAATGTGAGAAAGGGAAACAATACAGGTGGGTAACCAACATTTTCTCCCCTTTTCATGTTGCTTTCTTCCTTCTGGCCAGAATATCTAACAAAATATTCTGCAAGGTACAGCTTGGATCACACAACATCATTCTGTAGTCTGATCTTGATTGACAGTAATAGCTTTAAAACTTTTTCCATGTCCTTAACCCTTTAATTCATAGATACTCATTTCTATGCATTGCTTGTAGGCGCCTTTGGAAAACATTGCGGCAAAAGGTGAAATTGCTCATGATGAGCAATTTCACCTTTTGCCACAATGTTTTCTATGCTATCAAAAGGTGTCATATACACATAAGAAACCACTTCATCCTTGCTGTTATATGGGGACAATTAGAGATACCATAGAAGTGCCTTATGGAGTAAAGGGTTAAGTACGCTGCCACTGCAGTTGAGGATAGTTTTTTTGGTCAAAATTCAGCATCACATCGTGTAAGGTGTAGATCCAAGATCAGACTGCTTGGTGTCTGCTCTCTAATCTTGATGATGGTCGGTTGTGTTGGGGTTTAATGCCACTTTATCAGCTAAGGTCATATCAATTGGCGGTCAGTGATGCACATGTGTTTCCTGGCTTTCTCATACCAGTACTAACACAACTTTCTTTCCAAAGCCACAAACTACTTTTCTCACATGCTTTAGCAGAGGTGTGAGGCAAAAATACGCCGGAAAGAAAGTTTGGTATTGAACACGCAACCACCAAGTCACATGAGTACAACAGGCTCACCACTGAGCCACCCGGATGACTCTAATCTTGATCTACCATGTCTATTAAAGCCATACAAAATACCACGGGTAGTATAGGAGATCTTACAGAGCAAGAGATCAAACACTTATTTATAAATAAAGTAACCTGACCAAAGAAAGGGGGGGGGGGAGCTATTGATACATTATTGATTACACATATTTCTAATTATTCTATAAATATTTGAATGTGTCTTGCAGACAAGAAAGGTGTTTAGAAACTAGGTCACTGAACCAATCCAGTTATTGGAGAGTTTACAGTTAACATGTTCACACTAGCTGAAAACTTTTCATTTGAAGCATATCACTATACACAACATCTGGACAAATGGAGAAGTTGCTCTTAAGTTCTATGGCCCCCCCTAACTCATCGGTAAATATTGATGTTTTTGTAAAAGCCATTCCGCCAATCTCAACTGCTTCCATCTTTTGAAATGAAAGTATGATAGTTTTAGAGGCCGTAGACTCACATACTCACCATTTAACTCATTACCAAACGGCAAAATTTTAGACTGGTACAAACTGAAAGCATTTGCAGACAACAAAATAAAAGATAAAAGAGACTGAAAATTTGAAATTTGTTTTGGGAACGGTAGAAAAAATTGTGGGAAAAGGAGAAAATACTGGTTACCAGCATTTTCTCCTTTTCCTAGGTTTTCTAAGGAATTCTTTCTCAGGGTCATCAAACATAGGGATTGTGTAGTAATGGGTTAAATTGCTGTCTACAAAATGCTTTCATTTACGTAAGACTCAAAATTTTGTTGACTGGGAAAGGGCTAACTTGATGACCATCAGATGGATTGACCAATCCACATTACCTACTGACAAAAGAATGGCGATTTCATAATAATTTCTCTTGTGTGAGAATTCTGGCTAAAATAAACTCGCTCGTAACCGATTTAACTAATTTTATCATAATGTTTCAACTGCAGAGAGGGAATGGTCTGACCTGCTATAAACTACCCTATTACAATACCTATGGTCAAGGGAAGACAATTCTTCCCCGTTTAGCTCTTTACCACACAATCCCAACTTTGAACGACCCTGAGAAAGAAGCCTTTTGAAAACATTGTGGGAAAAGGAGAAAATGCTGGTAACCAACATTTTCTCCTTTTCCCACAATGTTTTTTATCCATCCCAATACAAATTTCAATTTTTGGGCCACAATTATTTTGTTGTCAGCAATGAGCAAATGCTTTCAATTTGGACAAGTCTACAATTTTGTCATTTGGTAAAAAGTTAAATTAGAAAATTGTGTCAAAATCTAGGGTTCATGTCAGTGACTATTTTGTGCAAAAAATGAAGCTCAATTTATTTTGCTCAACAAGAAGGACAAGGTAGGCCTTGCAAATGCAAATAGACACAGTGAGAACTACCTCCTGGATTGATTTCTAATTTCTACTTGAAATATTTGCAGTATCCGGTTAGTAATAATTGAGGTTCAATAACTAATTTGCATGCAAGCTTTTTTTTCATTGGCTGATATTGACCAATCATCAAAATAGTTGACTTCAACCGAGATAGTTTTCCCATGTCGTTGTGTTAACCCTTAGAGTGCCGAGTAAACTTGTCAGACAATTTTACCCCATAAAAACAATCCAAATAATAGCAATTTCATGGTTTAACTACAGTGTGACCAGCAACCGGTGTAGATCAAAATCAGGCTGCACATTTTTTTCAGCTTGATCTTGATCCACATTGGCTGCAAGGATAATTTTAGTCGTGAAAGGCACTGCAAGGCAAGGAAAAGATCATTAGATTTTTCTGACATTTAGCAGAATGAAGGCCATCATGGCTTTGAAAAGGAAGTAATGTAATCTATTTGTCAACTATCTGATACCATGGACAGGGATAAGCCAGGGTCTCGTATTCACCAAAGATTTTCTAAAATTGGAAGCAATACAACTCCTGGGCTTGTATTCACCAACCATTCTTGAGAATATTCCTTGTCTTATTCTCCAACATTTTCTAAATTTGTAGGTAACATAACTTCTGATTGGCTAAACCGAATGGTTTAGCCAATCATCAGTTGTGTTACTTACAAATGTTGAAAATTCTGGAGAATAAGACAAAGAACACTCCTAAGAATGATTGGTGTATACGGACCCTGATTGTCTACACCATTCGTAGCTGTCATGTTTCCAAAGATCGATTGTATTGGGAGTTCAACCCATTTTAAACAGCTAAGGTCATATCACGGCTGTCAGTACATCTATGTATGTGTTTCCTGGCTTTCTCACCTGAGTTGACACATCTTTCTGTCCAAGTCACTGGCTACTTTTCCAACGTGCATCAGAGGTGAGAGATTAAAAAATTGCCGGAAAGGAAGTTTGTCTCAACTGTGTATCGAACTCACAACCATCAGGTTAGGAGTTGGATACAATAACCATTAAGCTACCCAGCCCGGCTCTGGATAGTAAGACTTACAGAACATTCTTAACGATGGTTGATGAATACAAACCCTGGTATCTCATCCTTTTTGTCCCCAACCTGTGCAAATATTCGTTCTATGTAGTGTAACCCATAAAATATCTTGTTATTTTCATATCCCAACTTTGTTTTGACTAGGAATAATGTGCTTCAAAAATGAACAGATTTCAGTTTGGACTCGAGTCCCTGGATCTCAATCGTTCTCAAGTATTGTGCTTCTGCCAAAGGGTCAATATTGTTGACAAAGTGAACATTCCAGTGACTGGAAAGATCACTCTGTCAGTAATACTGACCTCTCTTTCACAGATACACTGGCCGGAGTATAGACACCATTGCACCTTTAAACTTACTTAGTTGACACCATTGCACCTCTACACTTACTTGTGGATACCATTGCACTTGTACACCTAGTTAGTGAACACCATTGCCAAAAGAGGTTTTTGAAAACATGGAAGAGGCAAAAACTGCTTCGTTTTTTTTTTTCTTTTTCTCTAGTTATGGACAATTCTGAAATTTTGTAACTTGGTACTTGAAGGTGAAGATGTTATGTTACAATGGGTACTTACTATTGGGCACAGTCTATAAGCTGGTATTCATTGGATCGTTCAAAGCACCTTTGAACACCTTGATCTTTCCATAGAATCTCTGTGTGTTCATAAAATTCCTGGAAATAAACAAGAAGAAAAGCATCACAACCTGAAATTATCTTTAACCTATACAGCCCGTGTTTTTCACAAAATGAAAGCATGCTTTTGGAAACTTTCACAGAAAAAGGAGAAATTGATATCAAGTCACCTAGATTTTAAAATCCAGGTCATCTTCACGAGCCAAGGTTACAATCACTTCGTGGATCTTACTTTGGCGGATCGAGCCCAATTTCGAGATTCCCGCGATACGCCCTCTATTGGATGCTGGTTATTATCCCCCTTTACATCACATTTCTCAAAGCCAATGAAATATCGTTTTACAAACCCCTTACGAATACAATAATTCAACATGAAGCAATCACCAGAAACATACTTCGACATTCCAACTTCACGTGCTGGAATATAGCCTAAAACCTCCGATAACTGACTGGTCACTCTGAAATTTTCTGTAATTATTGTTTGTCAATGTTTTTTCAGTTATAAATCATTACAGATCTTGCCCACATCCATGTGTTCATCTTCTATCTTTATTCGAAAGGTCACAACCTTGTTATATTTTTGTAAAAGATGAAAAGCTATGACTGATTTGTTTCGTTGCAGTTAGAGCTAGCTGCAACCAATGAAAATGCGTATCGAGGGAATGTAAAAATCAAGCTCGATCCACCAAGGGTAGAGTAGCGTAGTGGATCGTCACCCTTGGCTTGCGAAGATGAATTCAGGTTGACTTGTATTCCTTCTTTGAGATATTAAAAAGACATACACAGTGACCCATCTACAAATATACCCTCTGGAATAATAACAAAGCTTTTACATTTTGACCTAATGACCTAATTTTCTATCCTGGCTGACTTCAGTTAGTCAATGTGTGTAATATTATGAAGCTAATTTTCTGACCATGTTTCAAAATGTTTGATGCAGAATAGTGGCTTATTGTCCTTCTGAGGAGACCAGATAAATGATTGCCACTGCCACAGAGTTAATTCCTTGCTTACAGCTGAACTTTCAATGATGCTACTTAGGGAACTCAGAAAATTGGAAGGAAAACCAACACAATTGACAAAGGCATGGCACTACCTCACATCTGAACAATATTCATGACTATGAGTGCAGTTTCATCAAGCATAGTGCAACAATTTTGACAACCATTTTTGTCAGATCATCCATGCACTGCTGTTTTTGTGGGTATATCAGCCATCACTGAAGACCACTATACCAATCATCATAATGCCAGAACAATCATGTTTTTCTATTACTTAACAACATTTTTAGCAAGCAGAATGATGTAAGTATGATTGTTTAACTGTCCATGGCTAGCTGCAGTAGAATTAAATGCATTAACTCATTATCAAATGACAAAATGTTAGGTTTGTCCAAATCGAAAGCATTTGCAGACGACAAGATAAAAGTGACTGAAAATTTGTTTTGTGAAGGGTACTGTGGGAAAAGGAGAAAATGCTAGTTACCAGAATTTTCTCCTTTCTCCCACAACATTTTCTAAGGGCTTCTTTCTCAGGGTTGTCAAAAGTCGGGACTGTGTGGTAAAGGGTTAACCCTTTACCACACAATCCCGATTTTTAACGACCCTCAGTCTAAAATTTTGCTGTTTGTTGACGCGCTAAATGATATCTTTCCAGTTTACTTTACCAGAACAAGAACATTCCCAATCAGAAGATAAATATGCAATCAGTTTTGGTAATAATGCTTTGCAATAAAAAAAAATGTGAATAATGTTACAGATTCAATGATAGCAATGTACATTTTCCACATTAGTATCTATATCCAGGTTCTTTAGGATTTAGTGCTTTGCGGTTGGCATCCCTGACACCTCCCAACAAAGTGGTGAAAATTAATCATCATCAGCTCTCTATGGTAGGTGTCGCAGCCACAAATAAACCATGATTATAAACTGGGCTGTTCAGAGTTCAAACTATGATTACTTCACAGATTCATATTAGCACTTAACCCATTACCACACAATCCCTACTTTTGACGACCCTAAGAAAGAAACCTTTAGAAAACATTGTGGGAAAAGGAGAAAATGCTGGTAACCAGCATTTTCTCCTTTTCCCATAATGTTTTCTTCCCTTCACAGAACAAATTTCCAATTTTCAGTCCCTTTTATTTTATCGTGTGCAAATGCTTTGGATTTGTACAAATCTAAAATTTTGTTGTTTGGTAATGAGTTAAAGTACCAAAAATAAACTCCAAAAGCAATTTTCAAAAAAAACAAATAAGACTTATATCTCAGTGTTGACTGTGTCTGATCTTCATCTACCTTGGCCAAAATTGAGAAAAGGCGTTTCAAGGCAAATCTTTTTCAGGTTCAAGAAGTAATGTTAATGAAGTCTTTGCTGCAAAGTCTTGGCCTTTTTACCACCCAATGAAGATACCTTTAGAAAACATTGTGGAAACAGAAGAAAATGCTGGTAACCAACCTATCAAAGGTAAATTCCATCATTTAAGTTACATTTAAATTGTTGTCTGCAAATCTTTTCAATATGAGTAAGTCTAACTTTGGACGTTTGGTACTGAGTTAACCCTTTATCACACAATCCCGACTTTTGACGACTCTGAAAGAGCCGGGTTTGGAAAACTTTGTGGGAAAAGGAGAAAATGCTGGTAACCAGCATTTTCTCCTTTTCCCACAATGTTTTCTACCCTATCAAAGGCAGAAATCATAATTTGAGCTGCATCTTATTTGTGGTCTGCAAGTGCTTTAGAATTGGACCAGTCCAGATTTTTGTTGTGTGGTAAAGGGTTAAAACCTGTGATAACTCTGCAAATCAACAAAATTTTTGACAGGTCCAAATTAAAAGCATTTCCTAATGACACAAATAAATGTGACTCTAGATTGGCATTTGTTTTTGAGACAACATTAAAGAATACCAACAAAATTATTTTTGAGAAATTCATACATGCTTTTATAATGTTACTACAACCCACTCAATCAATCACAAGTCTCTTGAAAACACTATTTTCAAGCCGCTGTCTGGAGGTATATAGTTTTGTTTAGTACCCTTGTCTATCTCTTAGTGCGTCTATCAAGGAGTCTATCAGTGATGTGACTGGAGAATAATTTTTTTTCCCTATGGCTTAAAGGCCTTATGGCTTCAAGAAGTAAACAAAAGGTCAGTAATTTGTAAGATGCACTTGAATTTATAACATGCAATTCAAAAGTATAGAAATTATTGTGAAGATAAAAACTGTAATTATAATCATGGTTGTGACCACAGTCATGTTATGCCCCAGTCACAAATAACCAACTGCTGCCGGATGGCAAGTTGTTCGGGAGATTTTAACACAATCGTCCCGGGACCCCACAGCGGCTCCAGCGTTGACCACACGGGCGATTTTTATGTAAACATTTATCTCCAAACTGTCTGGCATCCAGGTGCCGGATGGAGCCTGGACAGGACTACCACCTGATTATGAATATTTGCACGGACACTGTCCAGAGACCGTCAGATTGCAGTGCGGCACTGATTTTAGATTCCCGATAACCGTTTGGTTGCCGCCTTATGCCTTTCTAGACTGAAAAATGCATGCATGGCATTTCCAAAGAAACTGCCGTCTGATGCCGGTTTGATTTGTGACTGCTTGAGCAAAACATCTTAAAACTGTACGGCACCCTGACGATGTCTCAAATCTTTGAATCCACAAAGTTGGAAGAAATCATCCAACGCCAGTTTTATTGGTGACCTAGGCATTAGTTGCTGGCAGCAAATGAATTTTAAATCCGATAAACAGTTAACAAAAGATGAGGTAACCTGTCAACTTTTAACCTATATTTACATTTCATTTTTCTACAAGGACTGACCATGCAATGACAGATAGTCATCTTTGTAATGATTTAAAAACTTTCAAAAGGAATGATTTAACTCTACAAAAATCAGGAAATGCACAGTTGTAGGTGTAGTCATCAAGACTTGTGTGATTGGGCATCCTGGTTGTAACACATGAGCAAGTCTCATGCCTTTAGGCCAAAGGTCAAAGGTCAAGGTCACAATAAGGTGAAACCTTTTTTTTTCCCCAAGTAGCTTTCATGTCCCAGCTGCCAAATTTTTACTGTAAATGAATTTCTGTATCACTTGGCAGAGTTGTCAAACACATAAATCCCAATGTGTCCTTGGGTTACAGGTCAATCATGGCAAGGTCAACTATTTTTAAAAAGGGAATTTTCCCAAAAGGTCTATAACCCTTAATAAAACTGAGTAAGAGCTTTTGAACCACTAACAAGTTCCTCTTTTAACACAATTTTCTCTACCAGGTTTAAGAATTACTTAAGTTTTCTTGTACAATAATTATTCAAAGTTATATTGTGTGGCTGCTTTGAATTTTGAAGGTTCAAAGATAGTTGCTTGGGGAGGCATGAAAGGAGGTTTGCCAAGGTTTGTGGTGGTTTTGACTGCAGGAGGTAATGAGCTTAACTTTTCACCAAATGACAAAATTTTACACTGGTCCAAATTGAGAGCATTTGCAGAAGACAAAATTAATGGGACTCATTTATTGAAATTTTAATCTGGGGGGGTAGAAAATATTGTGGGAAAAGGAGAAAATGCTGGTTTCAAGCATTTTCTCCTTTCCTCACAATGTTTTCAGAAGGCTAAATATTTCTCAGGGTCGTGAAAAACCAGGGATTGCTTGGGAAAGGATTAACCCATTACCACACAATCCCTACTTTTGATGCCCCTGAGAAAGAAGCCCTTTGAAAACACTGTGGGAAAAGGAGAAAATGCTGGTTTCAAGCATTTTCTCCTTTTCCCACAGTGTTTTCTACCCTTCCCAGAACAAATTTTAATTTTTCAGTCACCTTTATTTTGTCGTCTGCAAATGCTTTCAATTTGGACCAGTCTATTAACTTTCTTGTGTGGTAAAGAGTTAATAGAGACAAGACAATAATGCATCCCCCATCCTTCTTCACAAAGCTCAATATGGTTTGCTTGTGCTCTCTCTGCCTCCCCACAATGCATTCTATAATACTATCGATCTTTTTTTTCATAATATTACCCCAGACGAAGTTCACAGTCTATTTTTAGATCTTGGATAATTGCTATGTGCCATATATAATTGATATAGAAGGCGGTTTACAACCAGGTTTTGTGGAATAGCTCAAAACACAATATTTGTTTAGTTCCTAACCCTTTGAGTGTTCTATACAGCTTTCACTGCTGTTGCTGATAGGTGTGTAGTGTAGAGATGAAGATCAGAGATCAGACTGCCCTGAATCCACAGTCTGATTGTAGATCGAAGTTATTAACAACCAAAGTTGTACAGTGGATCTGGTGAATCATTGTAAAATGCATGTCCACTGCACTTCAAAAACCATAGGAGATAACTGTGTGACACAGATCAAGATCAGACTGCACAAAAGGTAATCTGATCTTGGATCTAATACCATGTGATGTAAAATCTAATTATCTCTTTACAAAACAGCAAAATTTTAGGATGGTCCAATTACAGCAAGCACTTGCAGACGACAAAATAAATGTACATGTAATTCAAAATTTAAGATCGTTTCCAGCAGGTTACAGAAATCATTGTGGGAAAAGGAGAAAAAGCTGGTTATCAGCATTTTCTCCTTTTCCCACAATGTTTTGAAAAGGTGTCTATCTCAGGGTCGGAAAAACCAGGGATTGTTCAGTAAAGGTTTAACCCTTTCCCAAACAAGCCCTGATTTTTACGTGTCTGCAGTAAAAGTTTTTTGAAAACACTGTGGGAAAAGGAGAAATTGCTCGTAAAGATCAATTTCTCCTTTCCCCACAGTGTTTTCTACCCTTTTTGAGAACTTTCTGCCATTTTCTCCAAATCTGACATTGTTGTCTGCAAACTCTTTCGGTTTGGAAGGGTCCAAAATTTATCATTTGGGAAAGGTTTAAATAGGAACTTTGCTGATTTTAAGTTCAGTTAATACTCCAATTTGCAGTAAGGATTTAACCCTAATTTACCAAACGACAAAATTTTCGACTTGTCCATATTAAAAGCACTTACAGACAACGAAACAAACATAACCGAAAAGTTGAAATTATTTCCAGCTGGGTAGAAAACATTGTAGGGAAAGGAGAAAATGCTGGTTACCAGCATTTTCTCCTTTTCACACAATGTTTTCAAAAGGTTTCTCTCTCAGGGTCATAAAAACGAGGGATTGTTTGGTAAAGGGTTAACCTTTTCATCCCTTATGAAATTCTATAATAAATTTTAAGCTTGTGGTCTGCAGATTTAGAACTGTCTTTTTTCAAACTGTTTTACGAACCCTTTTTAGTTTGTGATTTCCAAAGGTTGTGCATTGTTTGTTGTCTACAAAATTCTGTCCTATCTCATTTGTCACTGTTAAAGGGCTTATTTATGTTAATTCTTTGCCATGAAATCCAATCTCTACTTTTAACGACCCTGATGACAATGACCTTTGAAAACATTGTGGGAAAAGGAGAAAATGCTGGTAACCAGCATTTTCTCCTTTTCGCACAATTTTTTTTACGGTCATAGAAAAACTGCTGCTGCACCTATAATTTCACTCTTTACCACGCAATTGCGACCTTTCACGACCCTGAGAAAGAAGCCTTCTGAACAACTTGTGGGAAAAAGAGAAAATGCTGGTAAACCAGCATTTTCTCCTTTTCCTACAATGTTTTCTTCCCTTCCCAAAACATTTCAAGTTTTCAGCCTCTTTTATTTTGTTGTCTGCAAATGCTTGCAGTTTGGACCAGTCTAAGATTTAGCTGTTTGATAAAGAGTTAAGCCATGCTGAAATTTGCTCCTGCAAACACTTGGAATTCGGACGCTACATTTGTGTCAGTTAGTAAAGAGGGTAAAACCTAGGACTGTTCAGTAAAAAGTTAACTCATTACCACACAATCCCTACTTTTAACAACCCTGAGAAAGAAAGCCTTTGAAAACATTGTGGGAAAAGGAGAAAATGCTGGTAACCAGCATTTTCTCCTTTTCCCACAATGTTTTCAACCCTTTCCAAATTAATTTCAATTTTTGATTTATATTAATTTTGTTGTCTGCTAATACTTTCGGTTTGGACTAGTCCAAAATTCTGTCGTGTGGTAAAGAGTTAAGTACAGAAAGTTTGTAGCCAGGGTAAAGAGTCAGGTCATTTTTCAATATGAGATACTTCAAAGCCTCATGGCCATGCAGTTGACCCTCTATCAGACAATATCATTCTAGACTAGTCCAAACTCAAAACAATTGCAGACAACATATTTAACTCTTTACCAAACAAGCCCTGGTTTTTACGACACTCAGATAAAGGCCTTTTGAAAACATTGTAGGAAAAGGAGAAAATGCTGGTAACCAGCATTTTCTCCTTATCCCACAATGTTTTCTACCCTGCCGGAAACAAGTTTCAGTTTTTGAGTTACATTTATATAGTCGTGTGCAAGTGCTTTCAAATTGGATGAGTCTAAATTTTTGTCGTTTGGTAAAGGGTTAAATATTGCTAATAGGATGATTTCTGTCTTCAATTGGGTAAAATTACTTCTTGGAAAGGGAGAAAATGCTGGTTACGAGCATTTCTCCTTTACCCACAATGTTTTCAAAAGCTTTCTTTCTCAAGATCATTAAAAAGTCAGGATAATGTAGTAAATGGTTACCTCTTTTACAGATGACATTTTTTAACCCATTACCACACAATCCCTACTTTTGACGACCCTGAAAAAGAAACATTTAGAAAACATTGTGTAAAATGAAGAAAATGCTGGGTAACCAGCATTTTCTTCTATTCCCACGATATTTTCTATCTGTCAGAAAAAAATCAAATTTTCAGTCACTTTTATTTTGTCATCTGCAAATGCTTTTGATTTGTCCAAGGCTAAAATATTGTCGTTTGGTAATGATATAGACTTGTCTAAATTGAAATTGCAGATGACAAATTAACCCATTACCAAACAATCCCTACTTTTGACCGCCCTGAGAAAGAAGCCTTTTGAAAACACTCTAGGAAAAGGAGAAAAATTTGGTAACCAGCATTTTCTCCTTTTCTCACAATGTTTTCGACTTTTCACAAAACAAAATTCGAATTTTGGGGCACTTTTATTTTTGTTGTCTGCAAATGCTTTCAATTTGGACCAGTCTAAAGTATTGTCGTTTGGTAAAGAGTTAACCCATTACCACTCAATCCCTACTTTTGACGCCCCTGAGAAAGAAGCCTTTTGAAAACACTGTGGGAAAAGGAGAAAATGCTGGTAACCAGCATTTTCTCCTTTTCCCACAGTGTTTTCTACCCTTCCCAGAACAAATTTCTATTTTTCAGTCACCTTTATTTTGTCGTCTGTAAATGCTTTCAATTTGGACCAGTCCAAAATTTTCTCGTGTGGTAAAGAGTTAAATGTGACTCTAATAATTAGACTTTGGCTTTGAAAGAGCAGAAGGCATATTTAGAAAATAAAGGTTTTTCTTTCCTGTAGACCTTCACTGGCAGGGCTGTTAAAACTTAGGATTGTGTGGCAAAAGGGTAAAAAAGTTACATCTTCAACAACAAAAAAACTTAACTGTAATTTACATAACTGTAATTATACTGCCCTGTAGGCATAGGACCAAACAAGACTATCTATTTGACAAGAATGTAAATGTTTAATGCCTTATTGCTCCTACCTAATTGATGTTCTTTCAAATATCACATGATCTATTATCAAGATGAGAAAGGCTGCTGTGACATTTGAAGCTACTCATTATTCAAAATCATGAAGGTTGAAATAGTTTTGGGGCTATTTTTGGTAACACATGTCTATTTTTAAACTGTGAATATACTTAGACAATCTAACACACAGAGAGATATGTGAACAGACTTGAAACTCCCTCCACTTATCCCTTGACTCCCTGTCTTCCACACATTAATTATGTAAACATAAGCATCCTCTTGCTTTTCATAAACATCCACAAATCTTTTCAATGCTTCATAATCAATAGAAGTAGAAAATAAGCCTCAAAAAATGTCAACTCAATAGGCGCTTTGGGGACAGTCTTTATTTCAGATTACATCTTACAATTTATACTCTGATGTTGCACATACACTACTGTAAGCCATTCTGGCAATAACAGCCTCAAAAGTACATTATTAAAACATTAATATTATATATTAAACATTAATATTATATATAATCATCATACGGAGTACAAATATCAATTTTCCTCTTTTGGCAAATATCGGATTCGAAACAGCCCGTCTCTGCAAGAAAAAGGACCTTGTTTATGGTAAAGAATTATAGTTTATCACTAGTAAGAAAGGTAAAGTAAGGTGTTATCACATGTACTAGGGTTTCAAGTATAATCTTGTCATCAAAAAAGAAATCTTCCTGACCCAGTTAACCCTTTACCATACAATCCCGACTTTTAACACCCCTGTGAAAGAAGCCTTTTGAAAACATTGTGGGAAAAGGAGAAAATACTGGAAACCAGCATTTTCTCCTTTACTCACAATGTTTTCTTCCCTTCCTAAAACAAATTTCAGTTCTTAAGTCGCATTTCTTTTATCGTCTGCTAATGCTTTCAATTTGGACTAGTCCAAAATTTTGTCGTTTGGTAAAGAGTTAACCTTTACCACAAAATTCTGAGTTTTGATGACCCTGAAGAAAAAGGCTTCTGAAAACATTGTGGGAAAAGGAGAAAATACTGGTAACCAGCATTTTCTCTTCGTCCTCCTGTGTTTTCTACCTTTCAGAAAGAAAAATTTCAATTTCTAATTAACATTCATTTTGTCGTCTGCAAAATGCTTTCAGTTTCGAAAAAATCTTATAATTTGTTGGGCAAAGAGTTAACCCTTTACCACATAATCCAGGGTTTTAACAACCTTGAGGAAGAAGCCATTTAAAAATGTTACATTGTGGGAAAAGAAGAAAGTGCTGGTAACCAGCATTTTCTCCTTTTCACCTAATATTTTCCACCATTTCACACCCCAGGCACGTATTGAATCCAGCCCAACCTGAAATTGTTAGCCAAGAATGCTTTCAATTTAGACTAATTTCGCTACAACATTTTTGTTGTCTGCTAAAGACTTAACCAATTACCACACAATCCCTACTTTTGACGCCCCTCAGAATGAAACCTTTAGAAAACATTGTGGGAAAAGGAGAAAATGCTGGTAACCAGCGTTTTCTCCTTTTCCCACAATGTTTTCTTCCCTTCACAAAACAAATTTCAAATTTTTAGTAACTTTTATTTTGTTGTCTGTAAATGCTTTCAATTTGAACCAGTCTAAAATTTTGTCGTTTTGGTAATGAGTTAAATCAAAGGATGTGAATCAGTAGTACAGATAAATGTCCCCAAAGGCGATGTTACTTTTTGACGCCTCTGGGTACAGAGACAATCCGGACAAAATCAGTTGAAAGTTCCGCACAGATTTTGTGCGCAAGTTTGAACTCTTATAATTTTGCAAATACAGCATAAAACTAGGATTTAAACATACCTGTTGCTTGTGTATTCAATATTCCTTCGTTTGAAATACAAATATTTTCAATTTAAACGCTGATCGTGAGAAAAAAACGTGCATTTTATCACTTACTAGAGTTGTTTACGTTCCCGAAAACATACAAAATGGCCGCCACACATGATAAATTTCGTCTGTGATTTTTCCAAGATAAACATGTTGTAAACGACTTCTACAAGCTTTTTATGTCATGAATGGTTTAACAATTTGTTTTTGGTCATGTTTATAGTACTAAAAGTTAATTGCATTTCGCTGCAATACAGATAAAACCGACTAAACAAAAGGTCAGTATAGCGCTTTATATTTGCTACCGGAAAATTTTACGATGGACTTGAGACGGTACGGTGTACAGTAAATTTCTAAATATGAAAAAGATCACCGGAGCGTCTCATTATTGAGACTAGTGAATCAGATCCTGTCAATCCTACCCGATACTTCAAATTTGAGCTGGTATTTTCTGGCCTATAACTCAGAAAAAAACAAGAGGGCCAAGACGGCCCTGGATCGCTCACCTGAGTTTTGAGATGACCATACCCTATTTTGTTTTTTGAGGTATTGAAACATTGGAACCAAATTTATAATTTTGCTAAGCATTTTTCAAAAGGTCACCTGTAAAATTCATTTCCAAATCTGACCATCAGTTTCAAAAAGAAGAATTTTTAAGAATTCTTCATTTCTGTATAAGAGCAAGTATCCCCCATCCAAGAGAGCCATGTTTCTTGATGGATCAAAATTTACAAACAAGTTTTGAAAAGGGTCACCCGAGGAACATTTCGGAAAATTTCTTTTAAAATCTGACCAGGGGTTTCAGAGAAAGAGAATTTTCAAGAATATCATCATGTCCATATAGTGCAAGTAGCTCCCATTGACAAGAGCAAGGATCACCCAAGGAACATCTCTGTCAAATTGTTTTAAAATCTGACTAGGGGTTTCAGAGAAAAAGAATTTTCAAGAATTTCTTCATTTCCATATAGTGCAAGTAGCCCCCATTCACCAGAGCCATGTTTCTTCATGGATCAAAATTTTGTGAACAGTTTTTGAAAAGGGTCACCCAAGGATCATCACTGTGAAATCATTTTAAAATCTGTCCAGCCGTTTCAGAGAAGAAGAATTTTTAAAAATTTCTTCATTTCCCTATAGTGCAAGTAGCCCCCATTCACCAGAGCCATGTTTCTTGACGGATTAAAATTTTGTGAACAATTTTTGAAAAGGGTCACCCAAGGAATATCCCAGAGAAATTATTTCAAAATCTGACCAGAGGTTTCAGAGAAGAAAAAATTTTAAGAATTTCCTCATTTCCCAATAGTGCAAGAAGCCCCCATTTACAAGAGCCATGTTTCTTGATGGATCAAAATTTCGCGAACAATTTTTGAAAAGGGTCACCCAAGGAACATCTCTGTGAAATTATTTCAAAATCTGACCAGCAGTTTCGGAGAAGATTTTTTAAGAATTCCTTCATTTCTGTATAGTGCAAGATGCCCCCGTTCACCAGAGCCACATTTTTTGACGGATCAAAATTTCGCGAACAATTTTTGAAAAGGGTCACCCAAGGAACATATCTGTGAAATTATTTCAAAATCCAACCTGCGGTTTCAGAGGAGAAGATTTTTTCAGAATTCCTTCATTTCTGTATAGTGCAAGTAGCCCCCATTCACCAGAGCCACAATTTTTGACGGATCAAAATTTCACGAACAATTTTTGAAAAGGGTCATCTAAGGAACATATCTGTGAAATTATTTCAAAATCCGACCAGCGGTTTCAGAGGAGAAGATTTTTAAAGAATTTGCTAAAAAATTCCATTTCGTTGCCATGGCAACCAGAGTTTTTGACGGAATCAAATTCTGTGAACAATTTTTAAAGAGGACCTCCCAAGGAACATTCCTGCCAAGTTTGGTCCAAATTGGCCCAGTGGTTTAGGAGGAGTTGATGTTTAAAGAATTGTTGATGACGCACGACAGACGACGCATGACGGACACCCAGTGACCCTAAAAGCTCCCCTTGAGCACGTTGTGCTCAGGTGAGCTAAAAAAAGCTTGCAAAATTTTGTTAGTACTGCAGTACCGTTTTTCAAAATCGAGGACAAAATAACGCAATGCAAACACTTATTGCCATTTTAGTTATTCATTTTCAGATTGATAGATTGACTTGCAGTTATGCTACCATACATTAATCCTTTACCAAACAATCCCTGGATTTTACGACCCTCCGGTGGCCTTTTTGTAACCAGCATTTTCTCCTTTTCCCACAATGTTTTCAAAAGTCTTCTTTCTCAGGTTGTAAAAGTAGGGATTGTGTGGTAATGGGTTAATTGATAATTGGTTGAAAGAATGGTCTGATGATTTTCACTCCAGTTTTCAAAATCTATAAATTCAGCAAGTGAAAGCCCAAAAGGCGAAAATAATCATGCATGTCGAATGTTAGAAATATGTTTGTTAAAAAGACCTGACAAAGCAACTTAGTAATTTAACCCTTTTACCGCTTTTAAACTACCCTGAGAAAAGTCTTTTGAAAGCATTGTGGGAAAAGGAGAAAATGCTGGTAATCAGCATTTTCTCCTTTTCCCACATAATTTCTACCCTTCCTATCACAGATTTTGATTTTTCAGACATATTCATTTTTTCTTCTGCAAATTCTTTCAATTTGGGCTGATCTGTAGCTTTGTGATTTGTTGATGAGTTAACCCATTGCCACACAATCCCTACTTTTGACGCCCCTGAGAAAGAAGCCTTTTGAAAACACTGTAGGAAAAGGAGAAAATGCTGGTAACTAGCATTTTCTCCTTTTCCCACAGTGTTTTCTACCCTTCCTTGACTAAATTTCAATTTTTCTGTCACATTTATTTTGTTGTCTGCAAATGCTTTCAATTTGAACCAGTCTAAAATTTTGTCGTCTGGTAATGAGTTAAAAGACAAAATTTTAGATTCATGTATTTTAAGTGCTTGTAGGCAATAAAGTCAATGTGGTTCAATTGACAAACTTATCTTTAATAGGGGGAGAAAGCATAGTGGAAAAAAGAGAAAATGCTAGTTTGACTTTGCAAAATAAATACCAAAATGATTAAGAAAAAAAAAAAATCTATCTAAAAATTTAATATGTGCCTGCTGCTATGCTTAGTACAAGTTAATAATTACAAAATTGGTACGGGAAGAGCTAGACTTTTTCCATCAATTCTACACAAAATTCAGGAGAAGGCTGAGTTATGACTATTTCGTACTGAATCCACACTGTTAACCAACCATTAAGTTAAAGAATGAAACAAAATAAAATTATTAATGATAATCAATTTTAAGAATGAACCAAAATGAAACAACTTTCCTATATTTAGCACAAGAATGATTGTTAAAGGTAAAAAATGTAATTTAACCCTATACAACAAAGTTCTCTGATAAAATTTTACAAAGCAATGCCATGTTTTAAATTGAACTGAAGAAAGTCTTTTGAAAATATTATAGGAAAAAAAACTAAATGCTGGTTACCAACATTTTTACTCTTCCCACATTTTCCTACCCTTTAAAAGATAAATTTCAAGTTAGGGTCAATTGTGTGGTAATGGGTTAAAAGACAAATTTCAAGTTATGGTCAATATCTAATTTGTTATCTGCAAACACTTTCAATTTGGACAAGGCTATAATTGATGTTTAGAAACCATGTAACAGATACTGGGAAGACATTTGAAAACAGCGTGTTTCCTCATAACTTTTTCTTCTCTTTCATAAACAAATTCTTGTTTTTAACTAATAATCATTTGTCGTCTGCAAATGCTTCCTGATTGGACAAGTCTAAAATTTTGTAATATGGTGCAAGGTTAAAATGTACAACATGATGATAAAAGGTGGAATGCACTTTACCATACTGTTAATTTACGATTGAATCTTCCCAGAGTTCTGCCTAGGCCACATATTTGCAATTGTTTCGCTAGAAAATTCGAAATGTTGCAGAAAAAATTGGTAAAAGGTGATTTTTGTTGCATATCGAAAGTTGCGGAATCAGCAACATTAACTTTTACAATTTAGTAAATTCTATGGGCACTACAGGTGCGTGTATGCAAAATGAAATTTGATTGGACACAGACTGAAAACATCAACCAAGTATTGATCTTGTACTTTACTTTCATGATGTGGTATCTTCTGCAATATCATGCATGTGGGTTGTAAAACGTGTTAATATAAAACAAAAAGAATGCATTTACGGACCGAAAAAAAAAAAACTTCAGCACAAACATGTACGATATGCAGAGAACATCTATCATAGATTAGCCCTCATGGCCCCGAGTCTCATTAGGGGGATTTTAGGAAAACTGTACAGTAGGGGAAATTTCAATGAGAAATAATCAGCCATGTTAGTTGCATTTAAATCCACAATTTGGCAAGTGAAAGAGAACATAGCAAATTAACAAGTATGGATATTGGGAAACTCATTTCAATTTCTTATTTTTGAACCGATTTTATCCATGCTAAATTTTATCCCCGAATTTTCAAAAATATCTAACTCTTCTGGATGAGTGAAACATTTGTCTTTACTTTTTAATGTCCCTGGCAGAACACTGCTTCCTGATCACCAGGTTTATTACCAGCATTTTCTCCACATTGCTTTCAAAAGCTTTCACCACTGGAGTCGTTAAAATGTGGGATCGTTTGTTACTAGGATGATACCCAGTATGTTGTGGAAACTTGGTATGTCATCTTCACGAGCCAAGGTTACAATCACTACGTGGATCTTACCTTGGCCGATCGAGCCCGATTTCTAGATTTTCGCAATACGCCCCTTATTGGATGCTGCTTATTATCTCCTTTACATCATATTTCTTATAGGCAATGAAACATTGTTTTACCAACTGTTAACAAATACAATAATTCAGTATGAAGCAATAATCACAGACATACTTCAACATTCCATGGTCACTTTGGTCAGGTGCTGGGATATAGCCTAAATGTCTGATAATTAATTGGTCACACTGAAACTTTCACTAGATACCGTTTGTTTGTCTATGTTTTTTTCGGCAATAAATCATTACAGATCCTGCACACATGCATAAAGGTATTCAATTGTTTACCTTCTATTTTTAACCGAAATATGCAAACTTATTCTATTTTTATCAAAGATGGAATGCTACGAGCGATTTGATTCGTGCATTTAGAGCTAGCTGCAACCAATGAAAATGCATATCGGGGGAATATCGAAATGAAGCTCGATTCGCCAAGGGTAGAGTAGCATAGTGGATCGTCGACCTTAGCTTGCGTAGATGGTCCAAGATAATGATGTTCACAATTTCTACAAAGATTGTACTTACTGTAGGATAGGAAAAGTCTGGGTCCAGGGTCTCATTTTGAATATATTTGACCCGAAACTGATTTTCTGGATTTTCAAGTTCTACTGGTGGATTGATGACTGACATGGCACCCGTGATAGTCTGAAAATAAAATGATAATATGAAAAGTAAAAGATTATAAGGAACTGTGTTCAATAATACTTTGTATTGCTTTATTGTTATATCTTCAAAGCAATACAAAATATATCTAACTCTTTACCACACAATCCCGACTTTTACCGACCCTGAGAAAGAAGCCTTATGAAAACATTGTGGGACAAGGAGAAAATGCTTGTCACCAGCATTTTCTCCTCTTCCCACAATTTTTACAACCCTTCTGGAAACAAATTTCAATTTTTGAGTTACATATATTTTTTCATCTGCAAGTGCTTTCAATTTGGACCACTCTAAAATTTTGTCGTTTGGTAGAGAGTTAAACCACTGAGTCTGTATTCACCCTGTATTCATTAATTATTCTAAAAAAAACATTCTATTAGTCTTATTATCAAGAATTGTCTAAAGTAACACAATTTTTCATTAGCCCATCAGAAGTTGCATTATCTTTTATATCTAGAAGAAGGCTAAGAATGCATTAAGAATACATGTAGTTGGTCAGTACATGCACCTGTTCCCAGAAAATTGGAATTCAGACTCATCAAAAGCATTTTACAGTTGACATTAACTCTTTGCCACACAATCCTCACTTTTAACGACCCTGAGAAGGAAGCCTTTTGAAAACATTGTAGGAAAAGGAGCAGCATTTTCTCCTTTTCCCACAGTGTTTTATACCTTTCCCAAAACAATTTCAATTTCTAAGCCACCTTTATTTTGTCTTAAATGAGACTGAATGGTTTCTGCAAACTGATCTTGCAGCATTTGAAAAGCAACTTCAGCTTCTGTGTTTAACTCTTTACCAAACGAAAAAAAATTAGACTAATTCAAATTGAAAAGCATTTGCAGAGGACAAAGAAATGTGACTCAAATACTGAAATTTAGGAAGTACGGAAAATATCTTGAGAAAGGGAGAAAATGCTGGTTAAGAGGCTTCTTTCCCAGGGTCATTACAAGTCCGCTCTGTGTGGTAATGTGCTTATAAGCACATCCATAAGGGGTAAGTTTGGTCCTCTAACTCCTTCAGTACTGCATAAATTAATTGCTTTTCCTCAAAGGCTACAAATATGTGTCTGCAGCAAGATCAAGAAACAGTTTGGTCATATCTAAAACAAAGCAATGGACAGTGTAGGTCAGAGATCAGACTGCATATTTTGTGTGGTTTGTTCTTGATCCACACGGTCCACAAAAGCTTCTGTCTTCAGTGTTGTCTATGGTATAGATAGAGCTAACAGAATGCTTGGCATTCCATTTAGTCATGCATTTACAATACACTCTAAACATGAATTTATCACGCTTTTATAATTTGTATTTTTAATATCATGTTCTTACATAATACTGCAATTTATCATAATATTTTATTTTACATGTAATTTTATTTTTTTCTAATAGCTTTCAAAATCATTTTTTGGCAGCATTGATGTTCTGCACAATGAATTCAATTACAGCTCTTCTGTCTGCCAAGAGGTTTTAAAGCCAAACAGCTAGGTCCCTTTTGAAAACCTCGTCAAACGAGGAAAAGAAGCTCATAAAAAGTTTCTACTTTTGTCATAATATTTCCATATATAGGAGTGTACCATATCTTACTCAATATCTCTTATCTGGATTTCTCACAAATTAAAGACCAGTCCTAATTGAAAGCACTTGCAGACAACAACATGAATAAGACCAAAAAATTAAAATGCCTTTTAGGAGGGGTAGAAAACATTGTGAGAAAAGGAGAAAGTGCTGGTTAGCATCATTTTCTCCATTTCCCACAATTTTTTCAAAAGGCTTCTCTCTCAGGGTCATTCAGGATTGTGTGATAAAGAGTTAACTCATTACCAAACGACAATATTTTCGGCTTGTCAAAATCCAAAGCATTTGCAGACAACAAAATAAAAGTGACTGAAATTTTGAAATTTGTTTTGTGATGAGCAGAAAACATTGTGGGAAAAGGAGAAACTGCTGGATACCAGCATTTTCTCCTTTTCACATGATGTTTTCTAAAGGCTTCTTGTTCAGGGTTGTCAAAGAAGGGATTGTGTGGTAATGGGTTAAATGGTAGAAATCTTGGTGAGAAAAGGGGAAAATACTGTTATCCAACATTTTCTCTTTTTCCAACATTGTTGTTGGCTGCTATTTTCTTTGTGGTCACTGATAATACAAATTATTTGGTAGTGAGTTAACCTTTTACCACACAATCCTTGGATTTAATGACCTCCTTCAACATGTAAAACATTTTGATAAAGAACTGAAAACATCCACAAAAAGGAGAAAATGCACTGACAGAAGAAATATAATTAATATCAACAAAAAAAAAACAATTAGCAATTTTAGACCTAGTTTTGATATTCATTTCTCTGCCAGCATTTAATACTTGGACAAATTTTAAAATTAAAATGCATTTCCACACCTGCATTGTTTAAGTGCTTTCTTTTGGCCATGACTGCAGCTTTAAAGCATTTAAGCATCCCTATGAAAACCACTGAAACACATTACTTACTTCCCCAACTTACTTCATCGTGTATATTTTTTAAAAATATCATTTTCCCTATGTGCTATATTATTATGAAGAGATGCTTCACACACAATGCACCTAGTGTATGCCTGAGAAAAATGTCTATTCTCAACAAACTTCCTATGGACCATGATGAAACGCTATGTGATACATAGCCTCTGCCCTAGTCTGCCATTTTTACCATCATTTCTGCCACAATTTTACTGGGCAAGAAGTACATGTATTCATGTGTTGCTTGATGGTTATCAGTAGGTACTGTAGCTGCATACCCTTCCAAAATTTATCAACTATGTCAGTTACAAACAATGACAGTGAGTTTGTAAAAAGATGCTATTACAGAATTTCAAAAGTTGCAGAGTTTTTTCTTCCATCAAGGTTAACTCTATAACTCTTTACCAAACAAACCTGAGTTTTGATGATCCCCTCAAGGAAGATGGAATTCAAAAGTTTGCGGGAAAAAGAGAAAACACTGCTACCCAGAACTTTCTTCTTTTCTCTACATGTTTTCTACCCTGTCAAATAAGATTTTTTAATATTATGTTCTTCAAATGCTTTGATATCTGCAAAGGCTTTCAATTTAGACAAGTCTAAAATTTTGTATTTTGGTAAAGATTAAATAAATAATTCCTAGTTTTATAAGTTAAAATTTGCAATGGGAAGGGTCAAAAACATTGTGGGGAAAGGAGAAAATGCTAGTTACCAGCATTTTCTCCTTTTCCCACAATTTTTTCAAAAGGCTTTTACCTTTTGAAATGCCACTGCTGACTGGCAGAAACATTTGGTTAAAATATTTGGTTTAAAATATTTTATTTATGCTTCATTCATGTTTTTCTTTTCAGACTGAATTTATTCATCACCTAAAAGGTTAAATATGGCAGTCTCAATGGCAGGTAAAAACCCTTTGGCATAACTCCAATACTTATTTATTACCAATTTTAACACAGATGGGGATATTAAATGCTTTTCCAAGTGTACTGATAGATTAATGCCCCAGTCACAAGTAACGAACTGCCGCCGGACGGCTAGTTTTTCAGGCGATTTTGACACAATCGTCCAGGGACCGCACAGAGACCGTCCAGTGGCAGTTCAATTTGAACAGCTGCAGTTTAATTTTGAGACGCAGCGTCTGGCGTCCGTTTGAGGTTTAAAACAAAATTATAATTGGACAGTCACTGGACAATTTTTTGGCCATCGGAAGGCCTGTTAAATCATTTTCCGATGCCCTTCTAAACGTAAAAGTGCACGCACAGCTTTTCTGAAGAAACTGCCCTCAGGTGCCCCTTTGATTTGTGACTGCTTGAGCAAAATGTCTTATAATCATATGGCACCTGGACTTTTTTCAAATTTTTGAATCGGTGACGATGGAAGAAATTGTCCGGCCCTCATTTTATTTGTGACCTAAGCATTAGCCAAGACTGCATTATAAATATTATGGGTCTACATAGCTTGATCGAGTTTCCTGGACAATCTACACTTATACTATCATTCTATTTTTTTTTATAATTCAATCTATCCACACATTATGCATTATTGTAAAGTACGCCTGTTAAAAACACTTTCATGTTCAAAATGGAAAATAATGTGGTTTTTGTTTTTGACATACTGCAGGAATAAATGATGGAATTTTAACAGAAAACTTCAGTAAATTTTTTTTGGGTGTTTTTGTCCCATTTTATATATCAATCTATACATCATTATAATTCAAAGAACTTAATATACCCATTTTGAATGATACATGTACCATGATGGTGTCACACAAGTTCATTTTCTTAGCAAACAACTTGTATGAAGTTTTTATATAAAAGTCAAAAAAAGGAGAAGGCATCAATTTCAAGTCTATAATTTCTTGATATGGACAAAAGCCGATATATCAAGAGAGTAAATTGTGTAAAACTTTGTCTTTCGATAAAGGATAAAGGCGCTTGAAAGGCTGAGATAAATCTGGAATCTTCCATGTGAACTTGGGATGCAGACATACTCAATCTTGAACCAGTCATACTGCAATGATGTGCATTCAATTATGATTGCAGCAGTGCATTATACAAATTAGGACACACCTAGTGATGCAAAGTTAGCTTAACTCTTTCCCCCCAAAATTCTATGTTTAAATGACCCTGCTAAAGGAGTATGTAGACTTTTGAAAACATTATGGGAAAAGGACACAAGTGCACCACATGTGCAAAATGACTGGAAACCTGTACAACCTTGACCAATGGAAACAAGGCATTCCTGCTTATATAAGAGTAATGGCACATTTTCAGGAAAAATCAAGTGCAGATCAGTACCTCAAAACTGATTTCTGCCCTTGAGATTTTTGAAAACAGTACCCTTTTTTAGAACTTTCTGCCATTTTCTCAAAATCTAAAATTGTTGTCTGCAAAAACTTTTGGTTTGGGAAGAGTCCAAAATTTGTTGTTTGGGAAAGGGTTCAGAACATTCTCGGTCTCCAGAATTTTTATAAATTTGAAACCATTTGGTTTAGCCAATCAGAAGTTGTGTTACTTTCAAATTTAGAAAATCTTGGCGAATAAGACTAAGAATATTCTTAAGAATGATTGGTGAATATGGGCCCAGTTATTTCAGGTGCAAAAGAAACAGTATTAGTTGTATGGTCAGGTGGCAGGGGACTTGGAAACTTGTTCAAGGCTGTGGTTAATCATGTTTGCCCCGAGCCCAAGGCATAAGGTGGCGACATGATTCACCACAGCCGTGAACAAGTTTCCAAGTCCCCTGCCACCTGGCCATACAACAAATTTATTATACTGCAAAGTTTTACCCTTTCAAAGCTTGTTAAGCAAAAGTTTCTTGTTTTATAATTTCACAAATCGAGTATGCTAACGAAATAGAAATTCCCTTCTGTGTGCCCCAATTCAATGAAAACTGACGTCACTGGAAACTGACGTCACTAAAACGTGTAGTTTGGAGCATAAATGTGCAGTCTGGTGATTGATCTACGCTGCCATTTTGGATGTTATGTTGCACATGTAGTGATGTTTACGGGGGACTCAAAAGGGAAAAACTGGTTTTACATGGTTTTTGCCAGGGAACATGATTACATCTTCACGGCATGTTAACCAATCAGATCAAGAGAAATTTCTTTGCACTATTATAATAATACATGTACTACTCTGCATGTAGTTAGCATTGACACAGCCTTTTCAGCATTAGACAGCAAAAAGCCGTGATCTAAAAAGTTGGTAAGAAAGAATCAGTGATTGTACAATATTGAGAACTTGTACAAAATCTTGACAATTATATGTTATGAAATGTTTTTCGTACCAAAGAAACAGCATTTCTGACAGCTAGCACTTTTGCGAAAACTTAATTTTACAACGAAAGTTAGATAGTTTTTGTTTGGTTGACTGACCACATTGATATTTAGTGGTGTAAATCAACCACAACAAGAGGGCCAAGATGGCCCTGGATCGCTCACCTGAATTTTTGAGATGACCATAGTCTATTTTTTTTTTTTTTTTTCTTTTTTAGCGTTGAAACATTGGAACCAAATTTATAATTTTGCCAAGCAATTTTCAAAAGGTCACCTGTAAAAGTCATTTCGAAATCTGACCATCAGTTTCAAAAAGAAGAATTTTTAAGAATTCTTCATTTCTGTATAAGAGCAAGTAACCCCCATCCACGAGAGCCATGTTTCTTGATGGATCAAAATTTACGAACAAGTTTTGAAAAGGGTCACCCAAGGAACATCTCTCTGAAATCATTTCAAAATCTGACCAGGGGTTTCAGAGAAAGAAAATTTTAAAGAATTTCATCATGTCCGTATAGTGCAAGTAGCCCCCATTCACAAGAGCCATGTTTCTTGACGGATCAAAATTATATGTACAGCTTTTGGAAAGGGTCACCAAAGGAACATCTCTGTCAGATTATTTTAAAATCTGACCACGGGTTTCAGAGAAGAAGAATTTTCAAGAATTTCTTCATTTCCATCTAGTGCAAGTAGCCCCCATTCACTAGAGCCATGTTTCTTGGCCAATCAAAATTTCGCGAACAGTTTTAGAAAAGGGTCACCCAAGGAATATCTCTGTGATATTATACCAAAATCTGGCCAGCGGTTTCAGAGAAGAAGAATTTTTAAGAATTTCTTCATTTCTGTATAGTGCAAGAAGCCCCCATTCACCAGAGCCATGTTTCTTGACAGATCAAAATTTCGCGAACAATTTTTGAAAAGGGTCACCCAAGGAACATCTGTGTGAAATTATTTTAAAATCTGGCCAGCGGTTTCAGAGAAGAAGAATTTTTAAGAATTTCTTCATTTCTGTATAGTGCAAGTAGCCCCCATTCACCAGAGCCATGTTTCTCGACCAATCAAAATTTCGCGAACAATTTTTGAAAAGGGTCACCCAATGAACATCTCTGTGAAATTATTTCAAAATCTGACCAGCGGTTTCAGAGAAGAAGATTTTTTAAGAATTCCTTCATTGCTGTACAGTGCAAGAAGCCCCCATTCACCAGAGCCACATTTTTTGACCAATCAAAATTTCACGAACAATTTTTGAAAAGGGTCACCCAAGGAACATATCTGTGAAATTATTTCAAAATCCGACCAGCGGTTTCAGAGGAGAAGATTTTTAAAGAATTCCTTCATTTCTGTATAGTGCAAGAAGCCCCCATTCACCAGAGCCACATTTTTTGACGAATCAAAATTTCACGAACAATTTTTGAAAAGGGTCACCCAAGGAACATATCTGTGAAATTATTTTAAAATCCAACCAGCGGTTTCAGAGGAGAAGATTTTTAAAGAATTTGCTAAAAAATTCCATTTGGTTGCCATGGCAACCAGAGTTTTTGATGGAATCAAATTCTGTGAACAATTTTTGAAGAGGACCTCCCAAGGAACATTCCTGCCAAGTTTGGTCCAAATCCGCCCAGCGGTTTAGGAGGAGTTGATGTTTAAAGAATTGTTGACGACGCACGACGGACGACGGACGACGCACGACGCACGACGGACGACGGACGACGGACACCGGGTGATCCTAAAAGCTCCCCTTGAGCACGTTGTGCTCAGGTGAGCTAAAAAAACCAAAAGAATGCAGTCAATTTCTAGAATTCTTGATCTTTTTCAAAAATTAGGAAATTATGCTGAAACCCTCCGCCAGTTCAACCCCTAATTCCACTTTCCCGTCAACCTACCCCAGGTCTGACTTTAGACCCCAAAGTTCAGGATAACGGATGTAATGAAAATGAGCTTCAAGATTTTTAATCTAGAGAAGACAATGACATGAAAAACAAACCTTACAAAAAATTAACCCTTTACCAAACAATCCCTGGTTTTAACAACCCTAAGATAGAAGCCTTTAGAAAACATTGTGGGAAAAGGAGAAAATGCTGGTAACCAGCATTTTCTCCTTTTCCCACAAGATTTTCTACCCTGCTGACAATAAATTTCAATTTTTGATTCAAGTTTATTTTGTTGTCTGCAACAGTTACTGCTTTCAACTTGCAACAGTGTAAACTTTTGTCGTAGGGTAAAGGGTTAGGCAAATCAACTAGGTAACCAACATGGATGATAATTTTCTCAAATAATGAAGTTGAGGAGCTGTAGACCTCTAATAGGGCACAGAAATCAAACGACAAAAATGTAACCATATCCAAACTGACACCTTAACCAATTACCACACAATCCCTACTTTTCACACCTCTGAGAAAGAAGCCTTTAGAAAACATAGTGGGAAAAGGAGAAAATGCTGGTAACCAGCATTTTCTCCTTTTCCCACAATGTTTTCTATCCTTTACAAAACAAATTTTAAAATTTCAATCACTTTTATTTTGTCGTCTGCAAAATTTAATGCTTCCAATTTCAGGGTTTTAACGGACGCACATTTTCTGCGTCTCGCACACAGAAATAGGGAAGCAGGACTCCCAAAATTTATGCTACTGCGTCCCTGGGACGCAATTCTAATTTTGTTGTCATTGGGTATAGATTTGACGATTGAGAACCCTAAGAAGTAACTGATACCAAAAGATAAAATTTGTCAAGCGTGAACAATAGTACCCAAAACGTACCTCAGCTTTTCGGACCGTAAGTGCGGTACGGTGTAAAAACCCAGCATTCTCGACAAGCTGATCGAAAATAGTTCAACAAAAAATGTTCTTCACGGTAGTTCTTTACAAAAGTAAAGAAATATTGTTAGAAAAATAAACGTATAGCGTCCGCCGAAAATTATCATTAATTTTGACCTTCATAATCTACGAAAGTGGCCGGCTCGTTATCTGTGATTTTGACCGAGCCCCTAAAGGTTGTTTGTGCTGACGCAGCAAATAGCGTCTGCAAACTAGTAGTGGGCCGATGATCGACTATAGTCGAAAGTCAGTTGGTTTTGGCTTCCGATAATCGATTGAGAAATCCCGGAATCGACTGTAGTCGGTTCTTGAACTCGGTTGGTGTCTAAACTTGAATTCTTGGTTTTGTGACTACGATTAATCACAATCTTCAATTAAACATAGACTAGTGGATAACAAACATTGGAAGGAAAAATGAGAAAGAAATAATTTTCCGTGGATGTCTTTACAAAACTTGACAACTCGGCATGCTTCTTATTTGATCCCTAAGCCCGGGTTTTGACACTTTGAATTTTGAAATGACCTGTCTTTGACAATGAAAAAATCTGCCTAAATGTCAATATGACACATGAAATTATCGTCTATTGCTTCATATCACCTAGCTTGCGCGCATCCGGCAGAAATATGGGCCAAACAAAATAAGTATAAAATGCGAAGGACTCGCGGATGATAATGAAGTTTGCGAGTCATGTATGACAGAGTAACAAAGGTATTATTCCTCTTATCTAATGTAAAGTGACAGATTTTTAAGTTACTTGCTATTTAAACTGACTAACCGATGTTAGCTCATGTAGTAATACTTCTCCAAAACTGAATTGTCACGAAAAAATAGATCGCTAAAAAAGCGTGAAAATCCATGACACTACAATGAGCAGCGTGGCATCGTCCTATCAGGGAGACTTAAAACTATCTTCTCATCTGTAATAATGAATTTAAACAGTGAATTTACACAAATCTCTATAAAGCAATAAATGGAAGCTATATTTCCATTCATGAGTGAAAAAAAATGCTTTATGAAATGAAAATATAGGAGTATTATTCCATAGCAGACGGGAGTTGTCGTCTGCAGATGCTTGAAATATTTCTCTTTTATTTAACTTGTTTGGAAATTAAAATATATGGAAAAATAATTGGTATTGGTATTAAATTTGTACAACTAAGGGACTTGCAATTTTTAAGTCAGGACTCCCATAATCATAGAAGTCGAGTCCCAAGGACCCCCAAAAGGAACTGTCAGACTAAAACCCTGCAATTTGGACCAGTCTTAAATTTTCTTGTGTGGTAAAGAGTTAACTCATTACCACACAACAATATTTTAGGTTTGTCCAAATCGAAAGCATTTGCAGACGACAAAATTAAAGTGACAGAAAATTTGAAATTTGTTTTGTGAAGGGTAGAAAACATTGTGGGAACAGCAAAAAATGCTGGTTACCAGCATTTTCTCCTTTTCCCACAATGTTTTCTAAAGACCTCTTTCTTAGGATCGTCAAAAGTAGAGATTGTGTTAATGGGTTAATTGCAGACGACAACTTAAATGAGGCCAAATTGATAGAATAAGTATTTGATATGATAGAAAAACATAATAAGTTACCAGCATTTTCTCCCTTTTCCACAATGTTTTCGAAAACTTCTTCCCATAGGTTCATCAAAAGTTGGGATTGTGTGGTAAAGCGTTTGTCCAACACAATCACACTGCAACAAAATTCTGGGTTTAAAGACCTTGATAAAATTTCTTTTGAAAACATTATGGAACAAGAGCTTCGCACAGCGGCGCATATACGCCCAAAGGGGCTTGTCAGTGAAATGAGTTGCATTGACGGATGGGCCATGAATGAAGAGTAGTTACTCTCCATGATACGTGAAAAAAATACTAAAGGGCAATAACTAAAAAAATAAGGGTGGCAAAGTTACAAATTTTGTGATTGCTCTTATCCACAAGGTATTCTATCAGTCTTTGAAGGTCCAAGATCATATCTTTTATATTTTATAGATTATGGCCCAGACGAAAATTCAAAGAGGAAACTTAACAAAGGCAATAACTCAAAAAGAAGGATTGCAGAGTTATGGTTCTTGTGCAATGCACTTCTTCATAATGTATTCTATTAGTCTTTGAAGTTTCAAGATGATGGATTTTGAAGTTTGGAAGTTATGGTCTTTACAAAATTTCAAAATGAAAATTAACAAATGGCAATAACTCAAAAAATAAAGGTGGCAGAGTTATGGTTCATGTGCAGTGCACTTCTCAATAATGTGTTCTATCAGCGTGTGAGGTTCCAAGTTAATAACTTTTATAGTTTGGAAGTTATGGCCTGGACAAAAATTCAAACTGAAAATTAACAAAGGGCAATAACTCAAAAAATAAAGGTGGCAGAGTTATGATTCATGTGCAAAGCACTTCTCCATAATGGCTTCTATCAGTGTATGAAGTTTCAAGTTAATAGCTTTTATAGTTTGGAAGTTATGGCCTAGACAAAAATTCAAACTGAAAATTAACAAAGGGCAATAACTCAAAAAATAAAGGTGGCAGAGTTATGGTTCATGTAAAATGCACTTCTCCATAATGGGTTCTATCAGTGTATAAAGTTCCAAGTTATTAGCTTTTATAGCTTAGAAGTTATGGCCTTGACAAAAATTTGAACTAAAAATTAACAAAGGGCAGTAACTCAAAAAATAACTGTGGCAGAGATATGGTTCATGTGCACTGCACTTCTCCATAATGTTTTCTATCAGTGTATGTAGTTTCAAGTTGATACCTTTTATAGTATGGAAGTTACGGCCTGGACAAAAATTCAAAGTGAAAAGTTGATTATTTCAGAAATCAGGGGCAGATAATTTTAAAACGCAAACAGTGATCCAAATTCTAAGACCCTGGTGCACAACTAGACATCATGGAGATTCATTGTGGCAAGTTTCAAATAATTCCGATGGAAACTGTGGGAGGAGTCTTGCACACACAAGAAATTGCTGACAGACGGACGGATGGCCTGACGAACGGGGGTATAACATAATACAAGCCTTCGGGCGTATAAAAAGGATAAATGCTGATAACCAGCATTTGTCTTTTACCCACAATGTTTTCTATTCTTTATAAGTTAATCCTTATCATTCCAGCCAGACTTTCTTTTAAAGGGGTATAAAACAATGTGGTAAAGGGAGAAAATGCTGTTCACCAGCATAAGGCTCTTTTCTTAGGGTCATTACAACTTTGGGTTATAATTGTAAAAGGTTTATTTCCTAAATTATGCCAATGGGCAGATAGCCGTTCCTGTTCTGCAAAAGGTCAACAGTCCATGTTGATTTCACAATACTTTAACTCTTTACCAAACGACAAAGTTTTAGATTGATCCAAATTGAAAGCACTTGCAGACAACAAAATAGACGTTATTCAAAAACAAGAGGGCCATGATGGCCCTGTATCGCTCCACTGGCTAGTTCGTAAAAACACTACAAGCCAAACATTACATTATTTGGCCAACTGGTTTCAAACTTGAGGGCATACAATTTTTTTCCATAAAAACCAACAAAAAAGTTGTGACCCCTGGGCAAATCCAGTTTTGACCACAAAGCTATAATTACTTGAATCCTGGTGGAGGTCTACAACATAAAGCCCCATACCAAATAATACAGGTCTAGAATGTGCTGTTATAAACAAGAAGATTTTCAAAGTTTTCTCAATAAAAGGCCCTGTAAAACATAAAATCTGTGAGACAGGGCTAAATTTAGTGGTCCTAGTCTTTATTATAGTTAGTAACAAGGTGACTTAGAAAGTCTTCATCACAAAAGCCCATGTAAAACTTGTTACCTCTGGTATGGGGACAAACTTGACCCTAAGGCTATAATTTGGGCTCTCCTGGTAGAGGCCCACTAGATAAATCTACATGCAAAATTTGGTAGCCCTAGGCCTTATAGCTAGGTACAAGTAGATTTTTTAAAAATTCCCAATATGAGCTTGTGTAAAACTTGTGACCCCCAGGACAGGGCCAAATTTGACCCCAGGGCTACAATTTGGGCACCTTTGGTAGACAACCACTTGATAAAGCTAGATGCAAAATTGAGTAGCCCTAGGCCTTATGGCTTGGGACGAAAAGATTTTTAAAGTTTTCACTATATAAGCCCATATAAAACTTGTGACCCCCGGGGCCGGGCCAAATTTGACCTCTGGGCTATCATTTGGGCACTCTGGGTAGAGGTCTACTAGATAAAGCTACATGCCAAATTTGGAAGCTCTAGGCACTATGGCTAGGTACCAGAAGGATTTTAAAGTTTTCCCTATATAAGCCCATATAAAACTTGTGATCCCCGGGGTGGGGCCAATTTTGACCCCAGGGCTAATATTTGAAGGAACTTGGTAGAGGTCCACTAGATAAAGCTACATGCCAAATTTGGTAGCCCTAGGCCTTATGGTTTCAGAGAAGAAGATTTTTTAAAAAATTCAATATTTTTCAGTTTTGTTGCCATGGCAACCAGAGTTTTTGAAGGAATAAAATTCTTTCAAGGAATTCTGAAGAGGACTATGGCAGGATCATTTCTGTGAAGTTTCATCAAAATTGGATGGGTAGTTTCAGAGAAGAAGATGTTTGAAATAAAAGTTAACGCACGCACGGACGCACGCACGCACAGACGGACGGACGCACGACGGACACCGGGCCATGACATAAGCCCGCTGGCCTTCGGCCAGTGGAGCTAATAAAGATTTATTTCCAGCAGGGTAGAAAACATTGTGGGAAAAGGAGAAAATGCTGGTTACCAGCATTTTCTCCTTTTCCCACAATGTTTTCAAAAGGCTTCTATCTCGGGGTCATAAAAACCAGGGTCATCTGCAGGAGTTTTCAATTTGGATGACTTCAAAATTTTTGTTTGGTAAAGAGTTAAAGACCACTACAGTTTATAAAAAGACTAAAGAATTTCTCAGTCTTATTCTTGTTAACATCTGGTTTGCAATTGCTGAACTTGTGAAGAATAAACACATTTATTGCATAGGGAATAAAATATACACCTAGGTATACACTTCCTTGGTTGTATTATGCCAGAATTAATTCCAAAGCATTTTGTTTACGCAATTTTAAGAACAGAATGAGTATATTTTTTTTCAACAAGTATAATTATTTGCCTTTCATTTAACAGTTACCTGAATCTTGGAAATAGTAGCTGGCAGAAAAAGAGGACTTTAAAATCGAATATATACTAAAAAAGATAGAGCTAGCTGGCAATTTTGATCTGTTTTCAAAATTTATTTTTGGCCAGTGCAACTGACAATTGAACGGACTTTATGACAGACTGTCATCTTCACAAGAATTTACATACTTTCAAATGGTATGATTTACATCTTAACACATTCAAACCCCCAACTTGTTAATCTTTGGCTTCCACTGGGTCCTTAACCTTTTACCAAGTGACAAAATGACTGAAGAGTAAAGGTTTAATGACAGGACAAAGAAGGATAACTCTTTCCCACACAATTCCAATTTCTGATGACCCTGAGAAAGACGCCTTTTGAAAACATTGTGGGAAAAGGAGAAAATGCTGGTAACCAGCATTTTCTCCTTTTCTCACAATGTTTTCTACCCTTTCTGAATCAAATTTCAATTTTTGATTCAAATTTATTCGGTCGTCTGCAAATGTTTTCAATTCGGAAAAGTCCAAAATTTTCTCAAAAGCTAAAGTGTAAGGACATTAAAGTTTACACACAAAAGCATATCTCAAAATTAAACAAATTCCTACACTCAAAACCAAAGTGAAATTTCCTCAAACAGGTATACATATATGGATAAAAAAGAAACCTCTTTAGAAAGTTGACAGGTCAATGTGACCTTTGACCCAATCTTTGTACAAAAACCGATCAATTTGTGATGAGGCCACGCTTATACAGCCAAGTTCCCCTTGCAGACATGTTCTCTGTATGTCTCATGGAAGATGGAATATATTGATTGAATGGAGATTGTGATTAGTCTTTACATTGGCACCAAGACAGCTTTCTTTCTATCCCTTTACCAAATGTTCCAAAGCTTTCGAGATCCTGTCATTCGACTTCAGAAAAACGCTTTGGAAAAAGTAGTAAATATTATCAATCAACCTAATTATTTTTCCTTTTTTTTTTCCCTCACCATCTTTTGTAATCAAGCCAAACAAATCCCATCATTTCAGCAATATTTTTCATCTGTGTAAATGCTTTCGAAATAGAACTACTCTAAAACTGTTCTCTCATAAAGACATAATTATTCAATATTCATACTAAGGCCTGCTCACCTATCCACACTTTCTGGCATTTTTTAACCCTTTCACTTTCTGGCAGTTTCTTTCACTGTTCCTTCTAGTCAAAACACCCATAAAATTGGTAACACAAATTTCATATTTTTCTTTGCTAAAATAATCAGTTGGCACATTTCATACACACGGTAATCAACTTCAATATTTGACCTGAAGTAGTTTTAAGGGTCCAAAATCAACCCTTTACCAGCCGATCTGAGAGAAAGATGCCTTCAAAAACCTCATGGCAAAAAGGAGTAAATGCTAGTAAACAGGATTTTCTCCTTTTTCAGCAATGTTTTCTACCCTTCAACAGCCACATCCCATGATGCAAATCTAATTTAATTTGTTATCTGCAAATGCTTTTATTTCTGAATAGTCCAAAATTTATTATTGGAAAAATTTTTAAATGAAACTGCTGGGAAAAACAAACCAAAACTTTTTATTGTTTGATTAATTTGTAGCCAAAATCTCCTATCAAATATCAGACTGTTAAAGATCAAAGATTGGATAACATTTTTTGTCCAGTCTGACTTTGATATAACTGTCTGCAAAAGCAAATAAAAAATTTCTGCTTGGCTTTCTTCAGGTAAAAAAAGCTTTCAGTTATCTTTTTACAGCTAGCATTTTCCCTGGACTTTCTCATTAATTAACTCTTTACTAAACAACAAAATTTTGGATTAGTCCAAGTTGAAAGCAGTTGCAGAAGACAAAATAAATTTCTCTACCATACCTAGAAAATGCTGGCTACCCTAAACTTTATTGCATTTTCCACGTAAAAAGTTTTTGGGTAAAAAAAAAATCCCTGCGTACAGTATCTCGGACTCCCTAACTAGCATTATTTAGTTAGGGATAGAGATCTATCAAATGTAGCTTGTATTTGCTTTTACTGTTGTTCTGTTGATGTTCTGTACGAAAACATTTTTTGGACAAGAAATACAAATATTTTTTGGTTAGACCTAAGTGATGACATTCCTTTTCAAGGTCTCACTACAGTCAAAAGGCAACTCTACTGCAAAGCCTGTGAAAGATTGACTTCAGATTCAAATGCTCAAAATTTGAGAGCATGTTCAGCAGTATTGTCTTGATCTACAGCGCCTGTGTTAACCCTTTACTCCATAAGGCATTTCAAATTCTATGGTATCTTTAATTGACCTGATAACATCAAGGATGAAGCCGTTTCTTATGTGTATTATGACACCTTTTGATAGTGTAGAAAACATTGTGGCAAAAGGTGAAATTGCTCGTCACGAGCAATTTCACCTTTTGCCACAATGTTTTCCAAAGGCTCCTACAAGCAATGCTTTGAAATGAGTATCTATGGTGTAAAGGGTTAAAGCATTAGAAATACTAGCTACTTTCAAAACGTATACATGAAAATTTTCAAAAGAAATCTTTCCGATAAAGATTTCTATCATGTTAGGAAAAAAATATTTCTATTCAAATAGTTGGGACTTATTCTTTATGTAATTTGAAATCATTTAACCCTTTACCAAACAATCCCTGGTTTTTACAACCCTGAATAAGAAGCTTATTGAAAACATTGTGGGAAAAGGGGAAAAATGGTGGTAACCAGCGTTTTCTCCTTCTCCAACAATGTTTTCTGCCCTTCCAAAAACATATTTTAATTTTTCAGTCACATTTATTTTGTCGTCTGCAAATGCCTTCCATTTTGACCAGTCTAAAATTTTGTCGTCTGCAAACGCCTTCCATTTTGACCAGTCTAAAATTTTGTCGTTTGGTAAAGGGGTTAACTCTTTACCACACGAGAAAACTTTAGACTGGTTCAAATTGAAAGCATTTGCAGACGACAAAATAAAGATGACTGCAGACGACAAAATAAAGATGACTGAAAAATTGAAATTTGTTCTGGGAAGGGTAGAAAACACTGTGGGAAAAGGAGAAAAATGCTGGTTACCAGCATTTTCTCCTTTTCCCACAGTGTTTTCAAAAGGTTTCTTTCTCAGGGGCGTCAAAAGTAGGGATTGTGTGTATTATGGGTTAAAGCATTAGAAATACTAGCTACTTTCAAAAAGTTTAAATGAAAATTTGCAAAAAAAATCTTTCCAATAAAGTTTTCTATCCTGTTAGGAAAAAGAAATATTTCTGTTCAAATAGTTGGTACTTAATTTCTATATGTATTTTGAAATAATTTAAAAATCTGTGCCATTACTGGAAAACCCCATTAGTAGTTGAAACTTTACACTCCTTCAAAATGAAGGCTTTTGTAGACAGCAAATTGAATATGACTCACTTGATTCTATAATGTCTTTTAAAGGGTATAAAACAATGTGGTAAACGCAGAAAATGCTGTTCATCAGCATAAGGCTCTTTTCTTAGGGTCATTACAACTTTGGGTTATAATTGTAAAAGGTTTATTTCCTGAATTATGCCAATGGGCAGATAGCCGTTCCTGTTCTGCACAAGGTCAACATTCCATGTTGATTTCACAATACTTTAACTCTTTACCAAACGACTAAGTTTTGGACTGATCCAAATTGAAAGCACTTGCAGACGACAAAATAGACGTTATTCAAAAATCGATATTTATTTCCAGCAGGGTAGAAAACATTGTGGGAAAAGGAGAAAATGCTGGTTACCAGCATTTTCTCCTTTTCCCACAATGTTTTCAAAAGACTTCTATCTTGGGGTCATAAAAACCAGGGATTGCTTGGCAAAGGGTAAATCTTTGCTAAACGCCAGAAAGTTGGACAGGTCCCAAATTGAAAGCACTTGCAGATAACACAATAAAAGTGACAGAAAATTTTGAATTTGTTTTGTGAAGGGTAGAAAACATAGCGGGAAAAGGATAAAACGCCGGTTATCAGCATTTTCTCCACCTCCAACAATGTTTTCAAAAGATCTCTTTCTCCAGGTCGTTTAAAAAGTCAGGATTGTGTGGAAAAGAGTTAAATCACAGAGTGTGACTTTAACCCTCCGAGTGTCAAATAACTGATCCTTTAACACATGGCAAAATTTGAGACCTATCCAAATTGAAAGCATCTGCAGACGACAATTTCATAGTAGCTCAAACTGCGCAATTTTTCTTTGATATGGTAGAAAACTTTGTGAAAAAAGGAGAAAATGCTGATCAGCAGCATTTTCTCCTTTTCCCACAATGTTTTTAAAAGACTTCTTCCCCAGGGTCCTTAAAGTCGTCATTGTGTGGTAATGGGTTAAACCTGACAGACATCTACATTTACAAATCTATCCCACAAAGAGCAAATTCCAAAGTTGCTTTTGTAATACATGTAATAGTCTCAACAAAGCAGGTAACTTAGATACATCTAACAGATCAGATTGCTTGTTTAATGCAGTCTGATCTTGATCTATGCTGGCCACAATGGAATCTTAGAAGCCAAGATAGTCGCTTTAATTCTTTACCACACAACAAAAATATAGACTTGTCAAAGTTATCAAGCATTTGCACAGGGCAAATTATAGCCTAGGTGGCTCAAATTATAAAATTTGCTGTTGATAGGGCAGGAAACTTTGTGGGAAAAAGGGAAAATGTGGGTTGCCAATGTTTTCAAATGGCTTGTTTATGTTCGTTAAAATTCAGGAATTGTGTGATAAAGAAAAAAGGTTAATTATTTAACCCATTACCAAACAATAATATTTTAGACTCAAAGTCCAAATTGAAAGTATTTGCAGACGACAAAATATAAGTGAATGGAATTTTGAAATTTGTTTTGTGAAGGGTAGAAAACATTGTGGGAAAAGGAGAAAATGCTGGTTACCAGCATTTTCTCCTTTTCTCACAATGTTTTCTAAAGGCTTCTTTCCCAGGGGTGTCAAAAGTAGGAATTGTGTGGTAATGGGTTAACTCTTTACCAAATGACAATTTTGTAGACTTGTCCAAATTGAAAGCATTTGCAGACGACAAAATAAATTTGGCTCAAAAATTGAAATTTGTTTTGGGATGGGAAGTAAACATTTTGGGAAAAGGAGAAAATGCTGGTTACCAGCATTTTCTCCTTTTCCCAAAATGTTTTCAAAAGGCTTCTTTCTCAGGGTCGTTAAAAGTCGGGATTGTGTGGTAATGAGTTAACAGAAAACAATACTTTGGACCCATCCACAGTCCATAATGGTGGAATAATATTTTTTTGCAAATGTCAAAACTTCAGACCTAACCCTATCGAAACTAATGGCAAACAAAAAATTGAAAACGACTAAAATGATCCAATTTGTATGTGAAAGGCTAGAAAACCTCTTGTAAAAAGGGAAAAAATGCTGGAAGCCAGCATTTTCTCCTTTTCCCACAATATTTTCAAATCTGTAATTTCTAGAATTTTGCTGAGTGGTACAATGTCATGTATTAAATGAGTAAAATGATGGCATATCGTTTTTTTTTTTAATGTTTTCCATTCTCCAAAGAAAAATCTAACGATTTGGGTCTACCCAAGTTTGAATTTTCTGTTTGTGAAGGCTTTAACTCATTCCCAAACTACATAACTTAACCTTTTCCCAAACGACACTTTTAGACTGGACCAAATTGAAAGCATTTGCAGACAACAATTCAACTCTTGCTGAAAATATAATTTCTGTCAATGATAGGGTAGAAGACATTGTGGGAAAAGGAGAAAATGCTGGTTATCAGCATTTTCTCCTTTTCCCACAATGTTTTCAAAAGGCTACTATTCCAGACCCGTAAAAACCAGGGATTGTTTGGGAAAGGGTTAAGGTTTGTCCATATCGAAAGCATTTGCAGACGACAAAATAAAAGAGACTGAAAATTTGAAATTTGTTGTGTGAGGGGTAGAAACCATTGTGGGAAAATTAGAACATGCTGATTACCAGCATTTCTCCTTTTCCCATAATGTTTTCTAAAGGCTTCTTTCTCAGGGTCATCAAAAAATGGGATTGTGTGGTAATGGGTTAATTTGGATCAGAAAAAAGACATGAGCCTTCATTTTGTTGTTTGTTAATTCTTTATCAAAATACAAAATCTCGGGCTTGCCCAAATTGAAAGCCTTTGCAGACGACAAATTAAATGTTGCAAAAGTGGTGGTACTTGTACCAAAAAGAATGGAAAAACAATATAGGAAAAGGAGAAAGCCTTGATTACCAGTATTTTCTCCTTTTCCCACAGTGTTTTCAAAAATTCAATTTTCTAGGGTTGTTAAGACATGGAAAATTTGCATTAATGAGTTAAAGAGTTAACACTTTACCACACATTGGCCAGTTTTACCAACCCTAAAAAGAGAAACCTTTGGAAAAATTGTTGGAAATTGGGCAACTTCTGGTTACCAGCATTTACTTCTTTTTCCTTAATAATTTTTACCCTTTTTGAGAAAAATTCCATCACTTAAGTAGCGTTTCATTGGCTGTCTGAAAATAATCTAAATTTGGACAAGTCTAAATTTTCTATTGTTTGGTAAAGAGATCAGGTGAAAGATCTGTATGAGAGAGAAAGCAAGGATTAATCCGTTTTTTTCACTGCCTAACACATATATTGATCTTTGAGTCTATCAATACGTCTTCATAAATTGGGTATTTGCCTGAATAACAAGTTTGTATGCTCAGCTCATCTCAGACCCCAGAGTGCCAGATAACACTTTACCATGCGACAAAATTGTAGACTTGTCCAAATCGAAAGCATTTGCAGATGAGAAAATAAATGTGGCTGGAAAATTAAAGTTTGTTTTTGGATGGGTAGAAAACCCTGTGGAAAAAGGAGAAAATGCTGGTTACCAGCATTTTCTCCTTTTTCCACAATGTTTTCAAAAGGATTCTATCTCAGGGTCGTTAAAAGTCGGGATTGTGTGGTAAAGAGTTAAATCAACTATAATACCAAATGACAAAATTTTAGACCGCTCCAACTTGTATGGTGGCACTTCAGTGAAATGTGCATTTTTTTCAATTCATCTCATTCTCAAGAGACAGTAATTTGTTTTCTCAAGTTTTTTTTATAAAAAAAATAAATGCAAAAAAGCAAAATTCATTTTCTCGATTTTTTTTTTCAATAAACAATTTTGAAAAAAAAAAGAAATATTGTAGTTTGAACAAAATAATAATTATAATCTTGATCAAATGACACAATCAGCCAATCAAAGTCATTCATTATGTTGTTTGAACAAGATAATATCTCGTTCGAACGCGATAATCAGCCAATCAAAGTTTTCGATTGAATAAATCAAAACTAGGCCAAGGTGCGCTGTTTGTCTGTCTGATGAATCGCCTGGATGTTCTCTGTTCCATGCCTGTCCAGAATATATCTGCAAAGCAGGCAGTGGAGATTCAAAAATCTTAATTACTGCATAATTCATCCTTTATGATCTTGATCAACACTAGCTTCAAATGTAACTATGGTTCCAAAATAATTCACAGGTTCAGTCAGTAGCACAAGACAAGACTTATTATATCAGTACTTGCAAGTCTGTTCAAGTCAAATTTTCCATGAAAACATTTTGGGTGTAGATCACTATCAATATATAAATTTAAAGACGGTATGAAAACTGTGCAGTTTGATCATTTCTCAATAGACCAGTCACCATTAAACAACAAAAGTAAAAGCCATCAACTACACAGCAGAAGTTAATCTGTGTCTGGCAAAGAATTTTCACATCGAGTTTTAACATTTACAATGTATATGAACAAAATTAATGTTTCTGTGCATCTTACGGCGCATATTTTTTGTCTTGGATATTGAGTTATTAGTACACCTAATGTAATTTTTTGTAGTGGATATTGAATTATAAGTACACCTATGTATTTTTTTGCACATATTAAATGGTAATACATGTACTTCTGGTGCTCTGAAACAAATAGCACTTCTTTCTAGTAGTATTGGTGAAGACAAAAAATGGATTTTGAAACTGTCACACTGAAATAAATAAACCAAACAAGGAAACATGGGCAGGATTTTAAACCCTTTACCATACAGACGGACACACACGGATGGACAGACAGACACACAGATAGACAGGCTGATTCCAGTATACCCCCAAAAACAATCTTAAAAATCTTGGCATGCAAGTGACAGCTTTAACTCTATACCACACAATGACGACTTTGGGTCTAATGAATCATCGAAATACCACCGAAACACTGAAATTCTCCATTTTTTTCTTTAAAATAAAATATAATTGAAATATAATTGGTTAACCCTTTACTAAACAATCCCTGGTTTTTACGACCCCGAGATAAAAACCTTTGAAAACATTGTGGGGAAAAAGGAGAAAATGCAGGTAGCCAGCATTTTCTCCTTTTCCCACAATGTTTTCTACCCTGCTGGAAACAAATTTCAATTTTTTAGTTACATTTAGGATTTATTTTGTCATCTGCAAGTGCTTTCAATTTGGAACGGTCATAACGTAAAATATGTTGATTCAGTGAGTTTATGTTGTTACTACAGTTAGCTGTTATCCCATTACCACACAATCCCTACTTTTGACGCCCCTGAGAAAGAATCCTTTAGAAAACATTGTGGGAAAAGGAGAAAATGCTGGTCACTAGCATTTTCTCCTTTTCCCACAATATTTTATTGCCCTTCACAAAACAAATTTCAAATTTTCAGTACCTTTTATTTTATCGTCTGGAAATACTTTCAATTTCGACCAGTCTACAATATTGTTGTTTGGTTACAATGAGTTATTCAAGGTTGATGTGTCTGATCTATCCATGCAAAAGCTCAGAAAAATCTTGTTCTTTCATGATAATGAAATTAAAATCAATGTTGGCCTACATGTATCTAGAAAACTGGCCACCATTTTGAATCGGGTAACCATGTTATCCTGCTTAAAATTTGTACACTTGTCTAAATTCCACATCTGCTGACAATAAATCAAATATCAATATACATAGATGTATATTGAACTGCAGTTCACCCTGACGGTCACTAAACACAGTGGAAAAAGCAGAAAAAGCTGGTCAAAGACAACACGCTCATTATAACTGATAGATCACGAAATGCTGAATTTAGGTACTTTGTTCGTAAATGAAATGCGCTTCCATTCTCTGTGGAGTATGTTTGTGTTTGTGCATTTTCTCCTTTTCCCACAATGTTTTCAAAAATCAGACACCAAAATGTAAGACTGACATCGACAGACATCAAGTTAACTGTGGTCCAAAAGATGAAATAAATGTTTTGAAAGGACAGAAAACATTGTGGAAAAAGGAGAAAAATGCCAGTTATCAGCATCTTTTTTTCTCACTATGTTCTCAAAAGCCTTTCAGGATTGTTTGGTCAAGGGTAAAATATTTTTAGAGATCTTTAATAAATCTGTTCTATCATTTGCTACTTATTTTTTCTTCTATTAAAAACCTGACAACTGAAATCAATGTAATTATCATGAACAAATAGAATGTACAAACAGAAATTATATGTTGATGTACATAAAACAAAGAACAAACGACATTATGACAAAAGCAATTATTTTTTAAACAGAAACTTCCCACATGTATGTATTTTCAATAGATTTCTTCCAAGAATGGCAAAGAAGCAAGACGTAGTGTTTTCAAGATTGGAAAGGGTAACTAGCTTTCAATATCTTCTTTTGAACCTAATGAAGGAATGTATATCAGGTTAAACCGCATTTATTCCACCAACGATCAATGTTAATAGAAGAGTCTCTTCGCAGGTTAAGCACAACTTATTTACGTGAGAGCGCTTTTCTTTCAAAGAAAATGAGCAACAAGGACCGTTTTCAGCAAGAATTTAAATGTGTTTTGCTTTTAACTCTTTCCCAAACGACAAAATTTTGGACTGGTCCAAACTGAAAGCACTTGCAGACCACAAATTAACGTAACTCAAAAATTGAAAGTTTGTTTCCAGCAGGGTAGAAAACATTGTTGTAATAGGAGAAATGGCTGGTTACCTTTTCTCCTTTTCCCACAATGTTTTCAAAAGGCTTTTATCTCAGGGTTGTAAAAACCAGGGATTGTTGGTAAAGGGTTACTGACTTTTAATAACCGTGTGAAAGAAGCTTTTTGAAAACATTGTGCGAAAAGAAGAAAATGCTGCTGGTAACCAGCATTTTCTTTTTCCCACAATATTTTCTTCCCTTCCAAAAAGGCTAACGCAAATTTTATTTCTTTAATTAGTCAAATTCAATTTGTCATCTGCAAATGCTTTCAATTTTGACCAGGCTTAACCCTTGACCTGTGTTCGACTGACCCTGAAGAAGAATGCTTTTGAAAACAGGTTCTAAAAACTTTCGTTCTGATAGAAACTTTTGTTCTGATAGAAAGGATGTGATTGCCTGTTACAAGCCATTTAACTCTTTACCAAACGACAAAATTTTGGACAGGCAGATGACAAAATATACCTGATTCAAAAAGTCAAATTTGTGTCCAGCAGGGTAGAAAACATTGTGGAATGGAGAAAATGACGGTTACCACCAGCCAAATTTTTTTTTGTCATCTGCAGTCTATTTCAAGTAAGAATGCCTATCTTTTATTATCTGGTAGAGATTTAAATGGTGTTTAACTCTTTGTCGCACAATCTCGAGTTTTAACAACCCCTGAGGAAGAAGCCTTTTGAAAACATTAAGGGAAAAGGAGAAAATGCTGGTAACCAGCATTTTCTCCTTTTCCCTTAATGTTTTCAAACCCATCAAAGACAAATAACATTAATTGAGTCACATTAAAATTGTTGTCTGCAAATGCTTTCAATTTGGACAAGTGTATATTTTAATAGTGCGGTAAAGAGTCAAGGCTACTTTCACAATAATTTTAGTCTTATAACTGCAGTAGCTCACTTAACTATTTACCAAACAACAAAGTTTTGGACTGGATTGGACCAAATTCAGAGCATCTACAGACAACAAATTAAATCTTGGTAATATGATAATTTCTCAATTTTAGGATTTTCTTGTTCGCAGCATTTTCTCCTTTTCCATCAATGTTTTCTATATATGCTTCTTTCTTGGGGTCGTCAAAAGTTGGTTTGTGTAGCAAAGAGTAAATTGTATATATGCAGTAGACTAGAAGCTTCTTCCAAGTTTATCATAAGAGATCAGTTTCACAAACTATTTGTTGGTTGAAAAATTGAAACGTGAAACATAAAAGTTTGTGAAAAAATACTGCTTTAACAACCCAAGGATAGAAGGCTTTACCAGCAAAATGGAAAAAAGAAAAAAAAGCTAGTAACAAGTATTTTCTCTATTTTTTTTTTTTAACACAATGCTTTCTACATTGCAACGATAAATCTGATCAGAGGGAAAATGAATTTCTTCTCTGCAAGTTCTTTCAATCTTGGACATGTCTAAAATTTTATTGTTTGGTAAAAAAATATTTGAGAAGTGCTCTGGCAAAAGAGGGCTTAACTCCCAAACGACAAAATTTTAGACTGGTCCAAATTGAAAGCACTTGCAGACAATAAAATCAATGTTACTCAAAAAGCAAAATTTGTTTCCAGCAGAGAAGAAAACATTGTGGGAAAAGGAGAAAATGCTGGCTACCAGCATTTTCTCCTTTTCCCACTAAGTTTTCAAAAGGCTTCTCTTTCAGGAATTGCCCACCCCTGCACACAAAAAAAACATTTTTTTCAACCATGGGGTACAAAGTTTAGGGTCGGCAGCATTTTCTAGGTAGGGTAAGGAAACCCTAAACACATAATTTTTTTTAGGCCAAGTGTAAGTGTACATAAATGTTTTGGAGAGGCTATTTTAATTTTTGACTGGTCGCCTATGGATACCAAGATGATCAATGAAATTAGAAATTGATTGAAAACTGCACAGATTTTGTGCGCATGCTTAAACTCTTATATGTTCACAAACTGACAACAAATGCGAAATTTGAAGAATAATGCTGCTCACAAACTCAATAAACCTTTGTTTCAAAAACAACTATTTTAATTCTAAACGCTTGACATAAGAAAACATCTTTGATTCATCTGTCACTCAACATGTTTACACTTCCCGAAGTACACACAAAATGGCCGCCAAACATGATAAATTGCTTTTCTTTATTTTTTCTAGATACATTTTTATAATCACCTTCTACAAGCACTTAAGGTTACAAAATATTTACACAATAATTTGTGTCCTTGGTCATGTGTGTCTCTACAACTATTTGCATTTCGCTACAATAACGATATAAACCAATGAAACCAGAGCAAAAGATAGGACAGAGCGATGGTATTCAAACTCCATTATTTCTCTTCCAAACCCTGTGTTGTGGGTACTCATTAGAATTGTCTCAATGAGACGATTCTAATGAGTACCCATAACATAGGGTTTAGTAGAGGTAAAATATTTTCAATTTTGAAATCAAAATCACACCCTCTATCTGGAGCTCTGATGAAACTGGAAGTAAGTCCAGTGCATAGGTTTGCCATCATAATCTCATAATTGACATGAGACCGCGCAGTCCACAGTCAATGTCCAAATATGAAAAGAAATGCTGCAAGTGTCCATTATTGAGGTTGACCATGCGTTGTCATGGTCTTTTAAAAATGTAAATGTACATACCAGAATGGCATCTTTGATATTCCTTTTAATATCATCTATTTTCTGTTTCCTTTCACTGAAATATTAAGGAAAGTTGTGAATACACAAATACATATCCAAAGATAAACTCTTTACTAAACAACAAAATTTTAGACTTGTCCAAATTGGAAGTATTTAGCAGACAGCAAAATGAAGGGGACTCAGAAATTGAAAGTTGATTTTAGTAAGTAGAAAACACTGTGGGAACAGGAGAAAAAGCTAATTTCCAGCATTTTCTGCTTCTTCAACAATGAAAGAGGGCTTTTTCCTCCGAGTCGTCACAACCAAGGATTGTTCCATAAAGGTTCAACTTATTACTATGACTGAAAATTATACTGTACCAAATTTAGAACATAATATGCAGATGCTACTTAAAAGCTCAATGGATGGAGCCATTCTTTGAAATTGTGCTCAATGGAACCATTCTTGATATAACAGAAAATATTGTAGAAAGTGGAGAAAATACTTGCTCCAGCTTTTCTGTTTTTCCTATGTTTTCAGAATGTTTCCTGAGAAGACTTTTCTCCAAGGATTGTTAAAACTCAGGACTTGCTGTACTGGATTAACAGGATGCAGGCCTGTCACTGTAATAAGAAAGAAGCTGTTTATGAAAGGATATGATTTTGAAACCGTTTGACCCAACCCCCAAGTAAAATTCTATGCATACATAATAATAGTTCTGATTGCCTGGTTTGGAAGGGTATCAAATATGAATTACGAGAGGGCTAGTAATGAAATTAATCAAAATTACTCACTCCGGACTAAATCCATTGACGTGAAGAATCCTCATCTGCTTTACAATCGTCGACTTTCCAGATTCCCCGGCACCTAAGTAAAAGAAAATATGAGAGGTTCAGTGAGGGGAAATTCCAAATTAACGGTAAAAGTCAACTGTAAGAGACTACCGGTAAGTCACAAAATCGACCTTACTTACCTAATAGCAGCAGTCTGTGTGTAGCTCTGTACGTCTGCTTATCCTTCTGCAGCTGTTTTTCGATTTTTTTATTAGTTTCTCTTCTTAATTTCTCTTCCTCGTCGCCTGACGTTCTCTTAAAACACCCCATGTTGTGGACAAAATGGACGAAATTTTGCCTAATAATTTGACAGAACACACCATACAAAAATACGTTCCGAAGCCCTTCTCGCACGATCACTATTCCTTGCTTTTGTGAACACGCCCTCCCCGGGCTACAGGGAGTTAAATCCACGGGGGAGCACAAACGAATTAAAAGGTGTCATGAAATTAGCACAAAATCACCAGGTTCCGACATTTCAATGCGCCGAACATCAACCTGACAGCGCTGGGTGGGGTTACGAGGGCATGATGGGAACACATACAGCAAATTAGATAGCAGTTATTGATGACATCACAAACAGGTGCGCGTAAACAATACCAAAATCAGAAGGGAAAGTACTGTGTCGACTTGTCCCAGATTAGACCGATATTCTCTCCCTTGTTAAGTCACGAAACTCTGAACATATCCTCATGGTGAGAAAGGCGTATTTCTTTTCTGATTCTCTGGTTTGAATTACACAAATCTTAGAGGGGAAACTGCGGTATGAAGTCAGTCATTTCATAGGGTGGAGAGGTAGCCTTGTAAATGACCCTTAACCACACAGTCCCGACATTTAACACTCTTGTGAAAGAAGCCTTTTGAAAACATTGGTAACCAACATTTTCTCTTTTTCCCGCAATGTTTCTACCCTATCAAGGAAAACTTGAACCATTTTAGCTACATGGAAATTGTCTTCTGCGAATGGTTTCAATTTGGACAAGGGTATTTTTTTTTTTTTTTTTTTTCCCGTCAGGTAAAGGGTTAATATGCTGGAATACCGAGTGCTTCGAAGGTCTGAGGTTCGATCCCCGGTCTGGCAGGGTGCTTTTGCGAGGTCTACACTTTGAGTTTTCTACCTGACCAGAAGTACGGAGGTAGCCTTGCATGTATCGGTGCTTTACACCGGCATGTACTAGAAATAATTAAAGGAATCTATTCAAACGGAAACGATGGGCTATCGTACCCAGACCTCCCGGTATCCGACTTACTCTCCTGTACGCAGTCTTCACTTGTCTGATATTTAGGCTATGTCTATGTATAGTGACAGCACGTGTCTATATTTGTGCAAAATTTTATTTATCCTCTGCAAATGCTTTATTTCGGACCTGAAATTTTGTTGTTTGATAAGGATTAAATATGTAACGGACAAATCCATTAGTCCGATCTAGTTTCGACGCGTCCAAATTTCTTGTCAACGGTAAGATTAAATCAAAGCATAAAACCAAAATCTCGTATCTTTCCGTAAGTAGTTCTACTTCAATCAGAGTTCGTATCTTGTTTACACAACTAATCTAGATCTACCCCCATTTTAAACTAACCCAATCCAACAGAGAAATGGCATAAGGACAAGTAAGAGAACCCATACCACGAGGAATCAAACCGTTCAAAACGCTGGGGTGGTATTTTTGTCACTGAAGCCATTGTGTGGAATTAACAATTTTAAAAGATAACTTATTTAAATACTACTATTTGCTAGAAAATCAACCTACCAAGCAAATTAATACCTTTTTGGTTGGAGAGAGAGAGTACTCATGACAAAGTTAGGATTATTTGTGCATTGGTGGTTCCTCTTTGATCATAATGAGGAGTCAGGAGTGACGTCCCTTGCCAGTAGAATGCATGGTGAATAAAGACAGAAACCATGTAAATATATCGAATAAAATTTAGTTTTTAGTTGAAAACTATGATTATGGGATATCTTTGGTTGTAAAGATTAAATTCCCAACATTGCAAAATTAATTATTTTGCGCAATACGCGTTAATAAAGTAGCAATGGAGAAAATGGCTATTATCAATACGTTTGGAGAGAAATAAACCTGTTTTTACTCCAGATTTCTCCAAACTGTAATAGTTTTTACTGCCTTTTATACAAACTACACGTAGTTAGAACTACATAAAGATGGTTATTTAAACTGAGATATTTGGCTACTAGAGCGGTTCCATTTCGATTTGGCCGGAACAGCTCTCCGTAGATATAATCCAACATATTTGAACATCAAGTGTTATATTTTGTACAAAGATTTTTTGTTTCCTTTCTGTAATTATAAATGTTTTGGTAAATGTATGACAACCCTTCTGTTCACACTATCCTACATTCTTTCTCTTCCTTGTGCTTTCTCCCTCCCTTATTTTTTTCATCTGTGCTACACATCCGCTTCTTTTCCTCCTATCTCTCCTTTGTCATTTTTTGCTCATCTGCTTCATCTTCTCATTCTTCTCTTTCTTATTTTTCTCTTTCCTCTGTTCCGGTGCCCTGTCTGTCGGCCTGTCGGTCAGTCCGTCTGTCTGTCTGTATCTTTGTTTCTGTCTGTCCGTCTCTCGCTGTCTGTCTCGCCCCCTTTTTTTCTCAAACCCCTTTCTAACTTCATTCAAAGATTGCTATTGTTACTTCTCTTTTCTTTTTTCTCTAAATTTTGTTTGTATTGTACATGAACTCCTCAGAAAATGGAGGATTAAAAGAAATAATAATAATCATAATAAATAATAGGTTACATTCTAGCTGATCATAGCCGAATGAATCGCACCAGGTAGCATTTGATTGAGTAAACGTTTAATTTACATGTAGTTTGAAATTCAAAGTAATTACGGTTGTTGTTTTGAAAAATCACTCCGCTTCTGTACTATAGAATGCCCAAATTAGATAGATGTGTATTTGAAGAATGCCATCTAGCGGGAGATTACTACAGGTACACTTACTTTCTATCATTGTGCCAATAGAAGGCATTTAGCGAGTGAAGCTAATTTCAATTAAAAACTATAGTATTTCCACGATAGATGGTCTCACCTAGTGTAGTGTATTTCAACATGCTATTTCCATCATTTGCCTGAGAAAAAATGAGTTTAATTGGGTATATTTCCTTCGGCTTTGCACAAAATACGATACATGGTCTTCAAAATTCAATACTGACCTCATCGTGTCTTCGAGAAATACCACAAAAACCATAATCTCCTCACGCAATTTTACGGGTAACTCAACTTCAAAGCAAGAGACGAAATCAATCGGTTCGCTACGTGTATCAATCGTATCGACAGTCTTACTACTATATTATTTAACCCTTTCTTAAACGACAAACTTTCGGACTAGACCAAATTGAAAGCATTTGCAGACGACAATTCAACTCTTGCTGAAAAGATTATTTCTGTCTATGATAGGGTAGAAAACATTGTGGTAAAAGGAGAAAATGCTGGTTACCAGCATTTTCTCCTTTTCCCACATTGTTTTCAAAAGGCTACTATTCCAGACCCGTAAACACCAGGGATTGTTGGGAAAGGGTTAACTCTGAATGTCCTTCAGTATTTATTGTCTTCGCGCTAGTGTGCAGCCTGGTCTACTTAGATCTAGAAAGTTGCTAAATACTGAGACCTGGATGAGCGCAACGTGAAATTGCTCGTTTGATTACCATTTGCGAATCCTACCAAAAAATAAATGCGCGTGAATGTAAATGAAATCTTACCAAAAAAGACAAAATTTTAGATTAGTCCAAATTGAAAGCATTTGTAGACAACAAAGTCAACATATGGCCCAAGCTCTGAAATTTGTTTTGGGGAGGCTAGAAAACATTGTGGAAAAAGGAGAAATGCTTGTTGCGAATATTTCTACCTTCTCCACAATGTTTTCCAATGTTGTTGTTTTTTTTTCAGTGTCGAATAAGTCGGGATTGAACGGTGAACGATTAAAGAAAGAAAATGAACAAGTGTTGAGCAAGGAGTATGAGAGTGAGAGATAGGCATAGAGTCTTAACAGGTTTTTCTCTCTCTCATCATAATCTATTCGATATACATACATGTAGAAATAGGTAGGAAAGCTCATGTGAATTCATATACTATGCGTATGCACATTGTCACCAACATTTTCTCCTTTTTGCCAAAAATGTTTTCAAATGACTTGTTCGTTAATGTCGTATAACTCGAGATTGTACATGAATGTCTGTTTGTGTAAACTTGTTCGCCTGCAGTTTCAGGTCTAAGTGCTCAGATGTCGAAGTACTCAGTTTGGAAGAGGCAAAAAATTGGTTTCTAAGACTTTCGTGGCTTTCTTTTTGAAATACTGTTAGTACTTCGATAATCCGTGTCACTCGGAAGCACCGATAGGATGAAAGCGCCTACTTCACTTGAGCACACTTAACGCGTACGACAGACTCTGAGAACCGATAAAAGAGAGAAATGGAAAATCCAACGGCATCTTGACAAATTGAAGAGTTTAAAACGCAATCACAAACTAATTGTAGTCAGAACTTCACCTTTGAAACTTTTTTCAATCATTTTAGCCATGGCAGATCTTGAAAATGGACAGGAAGACGATGCACTGAACGATGATACTGTTGGTGATTTTGACGCCGAAGTGTCCCTCGATATTGCAGCTGAAACAGATGCTGGTGCTGCAGGACATGAAACTGGAATCGAAGATCCGGTGAGACATTTTGTACTTGTATAATAGCCTAATTTTATGCAAAAGCATTCGTATTACTACTTGGGATGAATAAACCGATTTGGCAGTCCTGTCGCTTACAGGCTAGCAAATCATGTGGATACAATGACACATCACAATTATGTTTGAAAATCTTGAAGGAATTGAAGGGTATATTTTATAGATACAAAGTTTCTGATGCAGCACTATCTGCCTTTACTGGCTTCAGCCACAGGGATTCGATCCAGTAAAATTTGTTGGTATCTTGCAAGTAAACAAAGACAACCGGTCAAACTTCCTTGCTTATGGGAACCCAAATTCTGAAATCCGAAAAATTATAAAGTGCAACATTACTGAGCTATACCCAATGTAGGTCTGCAGACAAAAGACGACTTTTTCATAGATTGTGTTACACAAAGGAGAGCTGAATTAAGGATAAGGTTTGGGAACAAACAAGTCGGGGTCTGCAGTTATTAATCACGATAATAAAGACTGAGTATTCCGACCACATCAATATTCTTAAAATAGAAAGCTGGACCCCCCCCCCCCCCCCCCCACTTTCCTCATGATATTGAATACAGTAGTCTTCAGCCAGACTTCAGCATTAACTGTTTCACAAAAGGCATGTGAAAGATGAGCATAAAGGCTACTATTTAACAATTTGCCAAACAATTGACCTTTCTGCCAATTTTGATTGACAGGTCTACCTAACCTCTTATTGGACAATGAAAACACAGCGTTGAGAGTCGTGTAAACAAAAAAGTCTGACACAATTTCTGGTTAGCTTTTCAGACTTGACAACCAATATTTTGTTTTTCTGAGCATATGTATGGATATAGATCGGACACATCAACCTTGTAAAACAGCTACTGTGGTAAGAAGGTAAACTCCCTGAATTGCCATATTTTACTACGTCGTGCAGGTATGGCAGTGGAAAAGGGGTAACGATATTTCAATGAACATCTTTTATGACAGACGTCAATGTTATGTTGTTATTTTGTCAATTTTTTATAGTAACCACCTTATATAAACATAACTTGTGTTAAATAAACACAAAAAAGACAGATTTTTTGTATTTGCATTTGTAATTTTAATTGATTATAGAAAAAATAGGGTATTTCTGTGTTTTAGTGGTATTTCAGTGATTCGTGGGACCCATTATTTTGAAGTTATGCAAGCTTGGCATATTTACTGCTCATCTGCTCCAGTACCTACATAACTTATTTTCAGTTTTCGTCAAAATGAAACTACAGTATTCCGAGCAAAAAAGCTAGACATAAGAAACTTGCTTAAATATCAAATACTCTGACAAAATGATAACGATCACGTTAAAAAGTATGACAAAACAGTCTGTGGACTCCACTCTGCTAAAGTCTATTTTTGGTTCTCTTTGGTTTTTCCAGTGAAAATATTGACTACCATGCATGCACAATTATGTACCTGCAGGAATTGACAACAAATTGTCACTTACTTAACAAAATCACAAGTAATGCAAGCGATCTTGTTCAACAAAGGGCATGTTAAGCAGGGTTTCGTCACTTATGCAGAGCATTCAAACTGATACTTAACTGTCTTGATTTTTGCACTAGACCATTTGGGCTACCTGGAGGCAGTCTCCACTAGCCCGATCCGATGTTTTGCTAGACAATGTCATTTGGATGAACCCTGGCCTGTAAGACCTAGTATCTAGTAAAACTTTAGCATTCGCCATGTCTGCTCTACTGACCCCTGCAGCAGGCCTTCTTTGCCTGCTTCTTCAAAGTTTCATAATTATATTTTTCAGCTTTGGCGGTATTGTTACCAGAATTTTTGTCCTTTACCATAAAATTTTTAGAAGACTTGTTTGCCATGAAACATACATGTATGATTGATTGTTTGTTGTAGGGTTGAAATACTCTTGTTTATATTTTCACAGGAGCTTGAGGCAATCAAAGCTAGGGTGAGAGAGATGGAAGAAGAGGCAGAAAAGTTAAAGGAAATGCAGAATGCAGTAGATCTGAAAATGAACATGTCATCTCCAACTCTATGTAAGTGAAATATTGGTGTTTAGGATTAATAGATTGTGTAACCCGTGCACTACAAGGAAACAAAAGTACTCTATTAATGCTGCTGCATAAGGCTGTTGCATCCAGAGCACAGGATCACATAAAATCAGCTGTCTACACATTTTAATTCCTCAGTTTTAGGGGAGATAACTTAGATACAAAAGGATACAGAAACAAAATGTGGCGTGCAATAAACATACTGTATATTTTGACAATGAAAATACTGCAGACACAGTAATTATACCCCCTTAACCCATTACCACACAATCCCTACTTTTGACGCCCCTGAGAAAGAAGCCTTTTGAAAACACTGTGGGAAAAGGAGAAAATGCTGGTAACCAGCAATTTCTCCTTTTCCCACAATGTTTTCTACCCTTCACAAAACAAATTTCAAATTTTCAGTCACTTTTATTTTGTCGTCTACAAATGCTTTCAATTTGTACAAGTCTATAATATTGTCGTTTTGTAATGAGTTAAAACGGCTCAATATCAAGGTAAAAACAGGCTACCAGCTTTATCTTGGCTATATAACATCAGTCGGGTTATTGATAAATTCTCACTAGATAGTTTGGCATTATGTTTTTAAAGTGGGGAAAAAAAGCAGAAATGGATAAAAAGTACCGTTACCCTAATTTGTGGAGTGGTACCTTTATGATTGAGTGCGCCCTGTGGGCCCAAGGTTGGTTTAAATTTGTGCCATCTTGGACTTAACCCTTTATCAAACAATCCCTGGTTTTTACAACCCTGAGACAGAAGCACTTCGAAAACATTGTGGGAAAAGGAGAAAATGCTGGTAACCTGCATTTTCTCTTATTCCCACAACGTTTTCTGCCCTGCTGGAAACAAATTTCAATTTTTGAGTAACATTTATTTTATTGTCTGCAAGTTCTCTCAAGTTGGACCAGTCTAAAATTTCGTTGTTTGGTAAATGGTTAATATTTCTGTGACTTTGTTTCAGCATCTGCATTCCCCACCCTTGATGAAAAGATAGAGGCTGATGCAAGGTCTATATATGTTGGCAATGTTGATTATGCATCAACCGCAGAAGAATTGGAACAGCATTTTCATGGATGTGGGTCTATAAACCGTGTTACTATACAGTGTGATAAGTTTACAGGCCATCCAAAAGGGTAAGTGTTTATCCTGTCTATGATTAAACTTTTCCAGTTGACAAGATTTTTACACTCGGACTTGCAGAAACTGTTTGCAGACGACAATTTAACCCTTTCCCAAACGACAAAATTTTAGACTGGTCCAAATTGAAAGCATTTGCAGACGACAAAATAAACGTTACTCAAAAATTGAAATTTGTTTACAGCAGGGTAGAAAATATTGTGGGAACAGGAGAAAGTGCTGGTAACCAGCATTTTCTCCTATTCCCACAATGTTTTCAAAAGGCTTCAGTCTCAGTCATAAAAACCAGGGATTGTTTGGTAAAGGGTTAACCCATTACCGCACAATACCTACTTTTGACGCCCCTGAGAATGAAGCCTTTAGAAAACATTGTGGGAAAGGAAGAAAATGCTGGTAACCAGCATTTTCTCCCATTCCCACAATGTTTTCTATCCTTCAAAAAAAAATTTTTAAATTTCCAGTCACTTCTAATTTGTCGTCCGCAAATGCTTTCAATTTGGACAAGTCTATAATATTGTCGTTTGGTAATGAGTTAATTATGACTCTTATTAATTAGTAAGTTGTTTCTCCTTCTGACAGTATGTTTGCTACGGGAGACTACTCCTTCATGCATGGCTTTGACCCGATTTAATGTCAGGCAGATATCTATTTAGCTCAGTGGTTATGGTATTGTCTTTTCAACCTATAGAAACAAGGAAATTTGTCCGCATGGGTTTTGAATCCCCCCAGTTGCGGTTTGTTTTTCAGCTATGCATATGTTGCAAACTTTCTTTTTCGTAAGAATGTATCGTAGCTTTTCTTACCCGGTAAATAGAATGATTTTCAGCAAAGACACTGTCCCGGAATTTGAAAAAAAAAATCCTTGGAAGATTTTGAAAAAATAAAAGACCATTGCTTAAGATGATAATGCTATCTTTCCATTATTACATGTATTTCTTTCCATAATGTTTTAAGCCAAGTTGACCAGGGTAAAACAATAAATATATGTTATTTAAATAGTTTCATAATATAGGAATAAGTATATAATGTTATTAAAAGGATAAAAAGAATAAACTGTTTTCATGTAATGTAGAGCTACAAGGTTTTCTATGTAATCAAGCTGTTGTCATAATATTGTTATATCCTTCTACAACCCTGCTCACATCCGCTTTTTAGTGTCCTTCTAAACTTCTACTCAAAGTCTGACCACTCCTCCCGATTTTGAATGATGTTTCTCAATTCTCAAAACATTTGTAAGTAACGCAACTTCTGATTGGCTAAACCATTCGGTTTAGCCAATCAGAAGTTGCGTTACTTACAAATTTGGAAAACCTTGAAGAATAAGACTAAGAATATTCTCAAGAATGGTTGGTGAATACGGGCCCAGGGAGAAGTAATTCCCCCACCAAATTTTGAGAGTTTGCGGAGGCCAACTTGTATGCAGTTGTAGCAGAAGGAACTCTGGACACACATGTAATTAATTTCAATTGATACACCAAAGGTTTACCAGTAAAAAAGTCAGACATTTTTCAATTGAAAGGCTTGGCCAGATAGCTCAGTGGTAAGCTTTAAGCCTTACCTGACTCAAGACTTGTTGGTTGTGGGTTTGATACCTTATTGAGGAAAACTCCCCTTCTGGCGATTTTTCGCTTTGACCTTAGGTGTATGTCTGGAAAACAGTATAAGAGACTTGGAAAGAAAGTTGGATGACAAAGGCTAATCCGAAACTGCACTTTCTGTTTTTATGCAATTTTCTGTTTTGCGCAAGTGTACTGCAGCACAAGATCTAATGCAATCGTAAAGTGCCATCTTGGATTAGCCTGCGCGGACTGTACAAGCTGATCCGTGACAACACTTCATGCAAATGTCCGAATGCCCCTTTTCCAATGTTACAAGCCATATTATCAATCCTTGGAAAGAAATCTGAGCTGGGGATTTGAACCAGCAACCCACTATGCAACAAGGGCTTGGCTTGAAAGGTTTGAAATACATAAATGACTCTCTGATTATTTCAGGTTTGCATATGTAGAATTTGCAGATAAAGATTCTGTGACAACGAGTTTAGCCCTGGATGAATCCCTTTTTAGAGGGAGACAAATAAAGGTACTTATTATATATTGTAGATTTCTATCAGAACATAATAAAAATAGTTGAAGATATGATAATGGTTAGACTTATTGGTAAAATACCACTGAAGAACCCATACATTTATAATTATTGAGTTCAGATAACTGTAGTTGTTGAGTTTAACACAACTAGGTATTATATTGATGAAGGAGGGTAAGTTAAAACTTGGAGATAATTTGAGGCCTGCCATAAACTCTGCCTACTTACATTGTAAATGTTCATGGAACTGTCCTCTTGAAAAGTTGTCTTGTCAATTCAGGGATTTTACCTTCATAATTTCAAATGTCTGAACATAATGGGAAATCAAAAGATCTTGGGAAGAAAAGTAAGAGGGTATCCATCTGTTGAGTCTTTTATTTAGTAATTTGTTTACTGTTCTTTACCAAATGACAATTTTTTGCACTCTTTCAATTTCATAGCTGTTGCAGACAAAAAATTAATTGTGACTTAATTTGTGAAACTTGACTCTAAAACGATAGAAAACATTGGGAATGTGACAAAGATTAAGGTATGCTACTAACTACTAGTATTAACTCTTTGCCAAACGGCAAAATTTTGGACTTGTCCAAATTGAAAGCATTTGCAGACGACACAATAAATGTGAATCAGAAATTGAAATTTGACTAGGAGAGGGTAGAAAACATTGTGGGAAAAGGAGAAAATGCTGGTTACCAGCATTTTCTCCTTTTCCCACAATGTTTTCAAAGGCTTTTTTTCCCAGGGTCGTTAAAAGTCGGGATTGTGTGGTAAAGAGTTAATAGTTATTATAATATGGTTACTGCGGTAAAGTAAGCAAAAGTGGCAAATTATGGACAAGTTCAGGATACAAGCGACAGATTGATTAATATTAACAGCTACTTTTAAAAGGTCTGTTTGCAAAATAAGAATGAAAGAATCATTTACCAGTGGTCGGCATTTTACAAGCCATTTTTATGAATGGGCAATGATTATTAGAGCGTAAGGTATTGACCAAATTAAATCACAAACCTGTATGTATTTAATTGCATGCAGAATATGTCAAAGTATATCTGGACACTGTGTAGATATCATATGGATATTTTTTCTGTCAAGTGTTATATCACAGTAGGATCTAGTAAGGATTTTTATGGTACTAGCCATGGATTAAATTTTCAAACAAATTGTAACTTCTTTTTTGTTGTTAAATCAATTTCCATGTCAACATGATGATGACCTAAATCATAGACTACTGTAAAAATCAGGTTAAATAAAAGTACAGACGGCATAGTCTGAGAGTTTTAATCTTTTTCTGTACTATTTTTAAAAGCTATGCAAGTCACCATTGTCTCTGCAAGAATCGAAATAACTACCTTGAGCTCTATTATGAAATTAAAATCACTCCCTCTATCTGGAGCTGGTATCATTTTCAATGTAACCTTAAACAATATCCAACATCTGGAGCAAGATGGAAAATTTGATAAATTACAAATTAATGTGGTTTTTTTTTATGCTCTGTTAAGGTTTTTCCAAAGAGAACCAATAGACCAGGAATAAGTACAACAAACCGTGGATTCAGACGGGCGAGGCGTGGAATGCGAGGATTATACTCACCAAGACCTAGAGCAAGAGGGTAAGTGATAAAAAGATCAAACCCTTAAATTGCAAGACAAATCTGTTTTGTGACGACCTCAATGGCAAAGGCTTTTGAAAATATTGTAGGAAAAGAAGATTCTGGTAACAAGCAGACACTCTTCCTTTTCTCATAATCTCCCTTTCAAAGAATTCCACCATATTTGTCTGCCGATGCTTTCAATATGTAGCAGTCTGACGAACAATTGAAGGTAAAATGATCCTTTGACATGCAGAAAATTGACTATTAACCCTTTACCAGACAATGCCGTCTTTTTACAACTCTGAGAAAGAAGCCTTTTGAAAATACTGTGGGAAAAGGAGAAAATGCTGGTACCCAGCATTTTCTCCTTTTCCCGCAATTTTTTCTGTCCTCTTCGATACAAATTTCATATTCTCAGTCACTTTTATTTTGTCATCTGCAAATACTTTCAATTTGAAGCAGTCTGAAATTTTGTCGTTTGGTAAAGAGTTAACATATAGATTTGACCCAGTTCAGCCTGTGATGACTCTGTGGGCTCACCTGCGTCAATACTCTTTGCTGTCAACTTTAGCCATTTTTTGCACAGAGTGTGGTTCAGAAATACTTAAAGAAAAAAAAAAAAACTGTTCTAAATATTGTAAAGGAGAAATAGCTTTTGTTTGTAAGAGTTTACTTTTTCTCTTTCTGAAGCACTTCATACTTACGTGGCATAAAATGTCATATTAGTGCGAAAAATGTTTACCCTTTTTCTTAACAGTAAGGCTAAAACAACCTAAACATGTTTGCTGTTTATGATTTCTAGTGTTTCACTTGTGGTTAGTAATTTTTCCCAGTATTTCTTTCTTTGTAAACACATGCACTGTAACTTAATTTGTTGTGTTCTGAAGAAATTTGCTCATACATTGCATTTTCTTTAATTTCAGGCGTTATAGACGTGCAACATATTATTCACCGTACTGATTCATCTTTAATAACGGGTAGTTTTTGGCTGGATAATGTATGTTATGTCTTCTTGGTGAGAACTTCGAGCGGGCTCAAAGAATCTACATTCACTTATGTTGATTTTTTGAACCCAGTCCAAAGATATCTACATTGTGTTTAATACGAAAAAAAAAAGAAGCCATCTTCATTACTTTGGCATCATTAAATGATGTATACATGTATTTCGTGTATGCTTTGCAAAAAGGAAAGGGAATACTAGGTCTTAGTATTGAACTACTTCCCAAATAAAGTCTACTGTTTTAGTAACAAGTTCAATGGCAGCATGGTGAGTGAGAATATTTGACCTTTTTCATGATGATAAGTCTGTATTTGGTATCATTTATCAATACAGATATTGTGATGTAATGTATTGTTGAGTGTAAAAGTTATCTGTCATAGCTGTCAGTCACTGTTGACATGCACAACTGCGAAGTTTTAATCAAAATGTTTTATGATTCTTAACTATTTATGTTAGTTCTGCTACAGCTGAACTTTTTTTATTGTGACACTTAAGACAGAAAAACTGGATATATCACATTTTAATTTCCGTATCTTGGGCAAGTTGACAAATATGTCAGATTTGTAAACAGATTGTTTAGGATGTAAATTGCCATATGTTCTAGTCAGGATAAGATACAGATAATGAAAGTTGTTTATTGGCCTTCATGATCAACAAACAGTCTGCTAGAAGGAAGTATTTGTGCTTTTTACTAGAAGAACAATTTTGATTTGCATATTCCAGCTGTTGCATATACATGTATATAAGAACAGTATGTATTGAAATGACATTTGAACTTCATTTAAAAAATAAAGGAAAGTTTAAAAGAGAAGAGACAACTGTTTGTTATGGAAAGATGTTTTGAACAGGCCAAAAATTCCAGAAATTGATAAAAAGGGAATCTCTTTACTTTGGCAGCAAGCACTTCGGAATACATGCTGCTTAATTTGAGTTTCCAAAAGATTATGGTACCTGTACTTGTTTAGTGCCATTTGAAAGTTGGGAAAATAAGTATCAGTTTCTTATTGATACTAGAATAAAAAAGAAATATGTAGATTAGTTCTCTAAAAACTTAAACGGCGACTTTGCATACAGGTAAGTAGAATGTAAATATTATATGTGTGTACATGTGTTACCAGGTTAGTACCTTTAACACAATCACTTTTGGATCATATATCTAGGAGCTTCTTTCTCCTGATGGCATTGTGGGTAAAGGTTGCCAATTGTTAATCGGTGAGGGGAAAAAAAAATCTTTTTGTGTGTAAAATTGAAGTTCTTGTATCTAAATTTGTTGAACAGAAAAAGTCTCTAAACTCATTCCCAAACGACTATATTTTAGGCTTGTCCAAATCGAAAGCATTTGTAGTTGACAAAATAAAAGGGACTTAGCATTTGAAATTTGTTTTGTGAAGAGTAGAAAACATTGTGGGAAAAGGAGAAGATGCTGGTTACCAGCATTTTCTCCTTTTCCCACAATGTTTTCTAAAGGCTTCTTTCTCGGGGTCTTCAAAAGAAGGGATTGTGTAGTAATGGGTTAACCCTTTACCACAAGATCATGAGGTGTTAATGAAACTGGCAAAGACCTTTTAAAAATGTGGGATAAGGAGAAAACGTTGGTAACCAGCATTTACTTCTTTTTCTGCATTGTTTTCTACCCTTTATCAGTCTAGTACCTTGAGAAACATATAATACAGTGTCTCCAAGTGCTTTGAATAAAGAGATGTCTAAAAAACTGTCATTTGATAAGGGTTAGTGTTATGTATCTTGCCTGCAGCAGCAAAAAATCTGGATCATCGGTGACCAACTGGCATTGATAAAATAGAAAGGGTATTGCAGTGTTTCTTTTAAAAAAAAATGGAGTTGACTGGAATGGAAAGAAATTAATTCTAAAAGAAATGTGTAGTGAACCTTGGAAAAGAAACAAAGAAAGACAAAAAAAAAAAGAGAAAGAGAACAGCAAAAAGAAAAAAAAGAAATATGCTAAGACAGAATGGTAAATGAAAAATGAGAAAAGAGGTAAAAAAGAAAAGAGGTAAAAAAGAAAAGAGGTAGAAGAAAAAGATACCGCTTTGATATAAAAGAATGAATGTAAAATTGTGAATATTTGAAATAAAAATTGAGAAATATTCTTATTGTTTTGTTATTATAGCCAAGTAAATAGCTAAAAAATGTTGTTTAACACTTTACCAAACAATCCCATGTTTCCTCAACCTTGAAGGAGAAGCATTTTGAAAACATTGTGGCCACCAGCATTTTCTCCTTTTCCCACAATGTTTTCTATCATGCTGGAAGAAAATTAAAGTTTTTGAGTAACATTTATTTTATAGTCTGCAGTTGCTTTGAATTTGACGGAGTCTAAAATTTTGTTGTTTGGTAAAGAGTTAATTAGCATTCTCCCTAAGAATCATGCAGATGGTGATAAGTGACTAGTCACAGAATTCATTGGTTTTACCTTCATTTAATCAGACTTGTTGAAAAACTTTCCGAGAACAAAGCATTCCCTTTTTCTGACAGTGGTTGCCATGGAAACGAGAAATAAAAATTTCACAGAGATTGGTCAAAAGTTGGCGGCAAAAAAAATGAAAAATGACACTTTTCAGGGTTGTTTTTGACAAATCATTATTGTTTAGATTATCTATACTAATACTTATGTTAAAAGGAGGACATGAGTACTACTGGAAATTACATAGAAAAATGAAAAATGTCACTTGCATTGTGTTGCATAGCAACAGAAATTTAGCCATAGAAACCAATTTTTCAAACTTCCAATTTTTAACATTTTCAAACCAAATTATCTTCTAACAGCAAAGGTGCATATGAAAAATACAAACAGTGCCTAAATGAGCAATATCTGATCTTTCACAGTCAACAATAAAAAAACTCAAAATGTTTTTAATTTTTGTAACCATGGCAACAAAACTATTGAACCGTCAGAAATTTTACAAAAAAGTGTCAATTTCAAAGCAAATTATCTCCCTTCTGCAAAGAGAAATATGAACAGTGTAAAAACATATTAAATAATCCACTTCTGTTCAACCAATAGAGAAAAATTTAAGTTCTGCAACAATCCAAATATTAGTCACTATGGCAACTAAATTATCGAACAGTTTGCCATTTTAACAAAAATCAGCACATTCAAAGTAAACTACTGCCCTTTTAGATTATCTATACTACTACTTATGTCAAAAAGATGGCAAGAGTAGTACTCAAAATTACATAGGAAAATATAGAAAAATATAAAATGTCACTTGCATTGTGTTGCATAGCAACAGAAGTTTAGCCATAGAAAGCAGTTTTTCAAACCTCAAATTTTGAAGATTTTCAAGCCAAATTATCTACTAACAGCAAAGGTGCATATGAAAAATACATATAGTGCCTAAACGAGCAACATCTGATTTTTCACAGCCAACAATGAAAAAACTCAAAATATTCATAATTTTTGTAACCATGGCAACAAAACTATTGACCCATCAGTGATTTTACAAAAAAGTGGTAATTTTAGAGCAAATTATCTCCCTTCTGCTAGGAAAAATATTAACAGTATATTTATGTATTAATGGATCAGCATCTATTCAACTAATACAGAAAAATTCAAGTTCTGCAACAATCCAAATATTAGTTTCCATGGCAACCAAACTATCCAACAGTTTGCAATTTTAACAAAAATCTGCACATTCAAAGTAAACTACCGCCCATTAACAAAGGATTACATTGATAAGTAATACTTACTTAAATTACCCACATCTGTTTGTCAATATTAAAATGGCAACCAAATCAATGAACCATCACAAATAACAGCTTGTTCAAAGCAAATTAACCCCTTCCAGCTAAGAAGCATCTGAATAAATTAAACATACTTTAAATGACTAATTTGTGTTATGCACATACAAAAGATAAAAGGTATTCAACACCTCATAAAAAGAAAATGTTACCATGGCAACAGAACAGTAAACTCATTCCCATAAAATATCGCAAAGTCAGTGCAAAGTATCTTCCATTGACTAAAAAGTATTTTATGAGTTCCGAAAACATTTTAATAAACCAAATACCTTAAAGGAAATGCTTTAAATGCTTCTAAAACAAGTAACCATGGTTACCAAATCAACAGTGGTTTTCAGCTGTACTGGCTGGAAAGCCACTAGAGCTTATATCATGGTATGATTTCCGTCTGTAAGTCTTTTTCTTGTTTACGCAATAAAGTCTACATTTGTTGTCAGATTTTGGTGAAACTTGCACAGTTTGTTTATCTCATCAACAGCTTTAACTCTATTGGTTTTGGGGAAAAAAATCCAACAAACATTTTAGGAAAAGTAGTCATTTGAAATTGAAAATTTCCATTAGCTGTTTGAAGTTGAGAATTTCCATTTCTTGTTTATGCGATAAAGTCTGCATTTGTGGCCAGATTTTTGTGACACTTGCACAGTTTGTTTATCTCATCTATAGCTTCAACCCTATTGATTTTGGAAAAAAATTCAACAAATATTATGGGAAAAGTAGCCATTTAAAGTTGAAAATTTCCATTGCTTGTTTACGCGATGTAGTCTGCATTTGTGGCCAGATTTTCGTAAATCTTGCAGGGTTTGTTTATCTCATCAATAGCTTCAACCCTTTTGGTTTTCGAAAAAAAAAAAGTCCATAGAGTATAGGAAAAATTTCCATTGTTTGTGTACATGATTTAGTGTCCATTTGGTATCAGATTATTTTGAAACTTGCACAGTTTTGTTATCCCATCAATAGCTTGAACCATATTGGTTTTAAAAAGAATCCAACAAACAATGTGTGGGTATGGGAAAATAGCCACTTAAAGTTGAAAATTTCCAATTCTTGTTAGGCAGTGAAGTCCACAGTTTCGATCCAGTTCTTTTTGAAACATTCAAAGATTGTTTGGTTCATCAAGGGGTTGAGCCCTATTAAGAGTGAAGAAGATCTACTGATCTGTTCAGGAAAATAAGCCATTTGATAACTTAGAATTGCTTACATAACAAAGTCAACCTTATTTGTTGTATTTCTTTGAAATTTGCTAGGATTTTTTAATACAAGGTGTACTGAAACCCTATCAAATTTGGTTGGATTTCCAAACTTTTTTTTTTCAGAAATTGGACTTCATTTTTTTCACATATTGTTCAATTCACCATCTTCTTAGTGGGCTGAAGCGCAGTTGTAATAACATTCACCCTTTTCTTGTGTGTTTTGCCTTTTTTCGTTTTGCATCATGAGTTTATAGTGGATGCTAGCAAAAAAATAAAGTCAGTACCAGTAGAGCAATTTGACAGCCAGATTGAAGAATTGTTTTTGGGAAATACTAAATACAAAACGACGGAGAGCTGTGAATAGAATATTATGAAAGGAAGTGTTACCCTTTTTGTGTTCTGCACTTCTCCTCAGAGACAACTATCCAGCTATTAAGTTAGTTCAGCTCCAGACAAAATTTAAGTGTGGAAAATAACAAAATATCAAAGGGAAATAATTCTTAAATAATGCAATCAAGAGTTGTGTTTCTTATGCACCACACTTCTCTTTGATGAGATCTATCCATCTGTGAAGTTTCATGTTTATCCCTCAAATAGTTTTTGTGTTATGCTCTAGACAAAATTTAAGTGAGAAAATAAAGGGTAATAACCCTTAAAATATGGAATCAGGAGTTATGGTTCTTATGCACTGCACTTCTCTTTTATGAGATCTATCCATCTGTGTAGTTTCATGTTTATATCTCAAATAGTTTTTGAGTTGTGCTCCATACAAGAAATTGGGATGCGAAGACGGATAGACAGAATGAAGGAAGAATGGACAGACAGACGGACGGACGGACGGCTACTATTACCATATACCTAGCCGCCGTTTTGGCGGTGGATTATTAGCATGTATGCTACTTTCTGAATGAAAACTAACATGCCATGAACTATATATAGAGGGGTATGAACATTCTCAATTGTTGGTCATTCTATTTGATAGATAATTGTATTTTCTCAATTTTACCGATATGTTGCAACTTTAGCTGCCATGGAAACCTGGAGTATGATATGATATGCTCATTGTTATTTTTTTCATGGACAAGACATTAGATTAATAGCGATTTCTAAAACCAAAGTTATTCAGTTTACTTACTCTTGTCTCTACAATTATGCCTTGAAAATAAGCAAAAATTGCAGTTTTATGCCAATGTCAAGATTAAGGTTGCCATGGAAACCAGAGTTTTTAAAGGAATAAAATTCTTTCTAAAAAATTCTGAAGAGGACCATGGTAGGATCATTTCTGTGAAGTTTCATCAAATTTTGATCGGTAGTTTTAGAGAAGAAGATGTTTGAATTAAAATTAACGTATGCACCCATGTACACACGTACACACGGACAGACACACAGATGCAAGATGGATACCTGGCCATGACATAAGCCCGCTGGCCTTCTGCCAGTGGAGCTAATGAAACTGACATGCCATGAACCATATATAGAGGGGTATGAAGATTCTTAATTGTTTTTCATTATATTCGACAGATAATGGTATTTTCTCAATTTTACCGATACATTGCCACTTTGGCTGCCATGGTTACCTAGTATATGATATGATATGCTTATTGTTATTTTTTCATCGACAACATGTTAGATCAATAGCTATTTCTAAAACCAAAGTTATTCAATTTATTTACTCTAGTCTCTACAATTATGCCATGAAAATGAGCAAAACTTGCAATTTTAAGCCAGTGTCGAGATTCAGGTTGCCATGGAAACCAAATTAAGACACAAAACCAAAATATCTTGTTTGCAGCTTTTCAAATTTGAATTAATACTTCATATGTCATATTAACTGATGTTCAAATATTTGTGTTTAGTGGTCATTTTTTTGCATAAAATACAGCATTTTCCAAATTTTACAAATCTGTTGTCACTTTGGTTGCTATGGTATCCTGACCTAAAAACATTTTGACCTTTTTTATTTTTTTATTTGTAACCTAATACATTAGTCTTTATGCCCAATATTGAAACCTTAAATCCTAGCTTTGCTGTTAGGAGATAATTGAGATAGAAATTTGTCAATTTAAGCCACCAGCAGAAATGCGAAATACAGCCTTTGTTCGTTGCCATAGAAACACATTCTGCAAGCTTATTTTTGCTATTGCATTCTTGATATTGTAAGCCAATAGATGGGTGATTATGTTTTAATGGCACAACTCACTGGACTTTTGGTGACAAATATGCTGTATTAACTTCAAAGTGCTTAATTTTTCAAGTTTTAAAAAGCAAAAAATATGCTTCTGGGGGCAAAAACTTTCTGTGGCCGTTGCCATGGTAACAGCATGACAATAAAAGTTTCCCTTTGGCTTTTGAACTTTTGTGACTAAAGGAATCAATTGCACTAAGTTTTTTTGGTATTCTGAAAAAGTCACTTATCACCATTTCTACAGGGCCTGCATGATTCTTAGGGAGAATGCTAGTTAAGACTTGAGAGTAATGCCTGAATCAACATGTCCTGCAATCTGTGAAAAGTAGAATTGAAATTTGTTTCCAGCAGGGTAAAAAACATTGTGGGAAAGGGAGAAAATGCTAGTTACTAGCATTTTCTCCTCCCACTATGTTTCCAAAAGCCTTCTCTTACAGGGGTGTTAAAAGTCGTCACTGTGTGGTAAACGTTGAAGGATTGTTGGTGAATAAGCCTCCCTGGCATGAAACCAGGGAGTTGTGGATTTGTTTTCCCAGCTTTCTTCATCTTCACCAATTTCTTCGTCGTCTGTTTTTTTATAGGATTTGTTTAGCTCCCACTGCTGTATGTTGCTTGAAAAGTGTTTATGTAGAAAAGCAACCAATGGTTTTGGAAAAATATTGTATAAATATCCAAGGAAAGTCTTTGACAGCATGGATGAGTATGTTGGCTGCCGAGATATGACTGAAATGGAGTTGAAAGTGGTGTTCAACCATATAAACAATCTGCTACAAGAATAATTTTTTGGCTTTACACACTATTATGATACCTTAGACCACTGAAGCAAGGATAAAAACACAGGGGTAGAAATGAAGGATCAATTTGCACAATGATCACCTTTGGTTTTATAAATTTTATTTCATAAGAGAGATTTGTATGACAAGAAGAATTTCACTAAGATTCCTTATGTTCTGAAAACAATTCAGAGTACTCTTAACCCTTTACCCCATAAGGCATCTCTAATTGACCCTAAATAACAAGGATGAACCCGTGTCTTATGTGTATATGACACCATTTGATAGTGTAGAAAACCTTGTGGCAAAAGGTGAAACTGCTCGTCACGAGCAATTTCACCTTTTGCCACAATGTTTTCAAAATGCTCCTACAAGCAATGCATAGAAATGTGTATCTATGAAGTGAAGGGTTAATTAAAGTTATAGGTCTACAATAAGATAAACAATTTTTAAAAATTTCACAACCAATAATTCAGTTCACTGGACGGAGGATATGTATAAATTTGTCAAAAGTTGAAAACATAGCGCTACAAAAAACAAGATATTCTTGAAAATCAAATAGAATGGTATGTAAAATGACAGCTTGTTAGGTAAAAGTACATGGTTCAAATTTGGCCATTCCAATTCAGCCTTTACCACACAATCTGAAGTTTTAATTGGTTGGTTCTATTGGAATTTAATGCCACTTTAACAGCCAAGGTCATATCATGGCAGTTGGTGACGCACATGTGTTTCCTAGCTTTCTCGCACCAGTACAACACAACTTTCTTTCCAAAGCCACCGACTATTTTTCTCACATGCTTCAGCAGAGGTGAAAGGAGAAAATATGCCAGAGACAAAGTTCGCCTCAACCCGGTATCGAACTCACAACCACCAGGTCACGAGTCTGACACACTCACTACTGAACCACCCGGACGGGCTAAGTTTTAATGACCCTAGGAGAAAGGCTTTTGAAAACATTGTGGGTAAAGGATAACAAATTGTTAATCAGCTTTTTCAACTTCTCCCACAATACTTTCTACCTTTTCAAAAACAAATCCCTTCAATTAAAAGCCACATTTATCTTTATATCTGCAAATGCTATCAATTCTGACAAGATTCAAAATTTGGTCTTGTGGTAAAGGGTTAACCCTTTCTTTGCCAAGTAAGGCTTTAGTAGCTTCTGTGGACAAGTAGATCATTATAAGACTAAAGACTTCAGTGATCTTTGATCTATGCTGTTACGTGTTCCATGTAAAATTATGACGGAGGCAGCCTTAACCTTTTACCACACAATGACGACTTCTAGTGCCCCTGAAGAAGAAGTCTTTTGAAAACATTGTGGGAAAAGGAGAAAATGCTGGTAACCAGCATTTTCTCCCTTTTCCACAATGTTTTCTACCCTACCAAAGCAAAATTGCACCATCTGAGCCACTCTGAAATTGCCATCTGTAAATGCTTTCAGTTTGGATAGATTTAAAATTTTGCTGTGTGGTAATGGGTTAAAATTGCAATTCACCGTCCAACCTATATTGGCAATCACTGATCAATACTGGAGGCAACTTCAAATTGGCTCATATAATTGGATTTGTCTTTGATATGGTTGAAAATACTGTGGGAAAAAGAGGAAATGCTCATAATCAGAATGTTCTCAATGTTATTCAAAGGCCCTCCTTCCTCAAGGTCTGTTAAACTTGAAAATGTTTTCCAAAAGCCTAGAGTTGTCCAGATTGGAAGCACTTTCAGTCAACAAATTCCATTTAACTCTACCAAACAACAAAATTTTAGACTTGTCCAAATTGAAAGCATTTGCAGACGACAAAATAAATGTGAATCTAATACTGAAACTTCACTTTAGACAAGTAGTAAACATTGTGGGAAAAGGAGAAAATGCTGGTTACCAGCATTTTCTCCTTTTCCCACAATGTTTTCAAATAGGCTTCTATCTCTGGGTCTTAAAAACCGGGGATTTTTTGGTAAAGGGCTAACCCAAAACAAAATATGCATGGAAAATAAAACATTGTTGCTCCAACCATTTTCTCTGCTTAACTTTTTTTATAAGCCTTCCTTAGGATTGTTAAAACTCCGGGGCCTGTATTCACCAACCATTCTTGAGAATATTCTTAGTCTTATTCTCCAAGGTTTTCCAAATTTGTAAGTAACACAACTTCTGATTGGCTAAACCGTTCGGTTTAGCCAATCAGAAGTTGTGTTACTTACAAATGTAGAAAATTCTGGAGAATAAGACCAAGACCGTTCTTAAGAACGGTTGGTGAATACAGGCCCGGATTGTTTGGCAATGGATAATCTCAGACGAAAGAATTTTAGACAAGTTCATAGTTAGAAAGCATTGAACTTACTATACAAGACACATGATCTACTTTGTCTGTGTTTTGGTAGGAAATCATCCTCGGATACCCCGGGGTCTCCCTATTTGCTACGCTACATCGACCCTGGGACAATTGACTAATAAAACTTTGAATCTGCCGCCGAAAATCGATACGAAACGTCATAGCGTACAGTCCACTCGCCCATCACAAAATGATGATGGAACCAATGAAAAGCCAGCATTCCGCCAGCGGTAAACCGAGGGAAATTCAATTAATTGTCCCAGGGGTCGATGTAGCGTAGCAAATAGGGAGACCCCAGGGTATTCGAGGATGGTAGGAAATACTGTTGGAAAAAGATAAAGACCTGGCTACCAACATTTGCTCCTTTAGCCAGTGATTATTTCTTTACCAAACAGCAATATTATAGACTGGTCAAAATCGAAAATGATAAATGGGACTCAAATAGTTGTATAGGTTTCTGAAGGGTTAGAAAACATCGTGGAAAAAGGAGTAAATACTGGTTACAAGCTTTTTCTCCCGTTCCTACAATGTTTTCAAAGGTCTCATTATCCAGGATCAATAAGCAAAAGAACAGTGTGGTCATGATTATCTACCTGTTGGCCAGGCCCGGTAGCCCAGTCGGTAGCATAAGAACTTGAGAACAGTGGATCATGTGTTTGATCCCCGGCTCGGCCAATTTCTTTCCAAGGGTTGATGATAGTCATTGCAACAGGATTCATTCCTCTCCCACTGCTGACCATTGTTTTGATGATGGTCATGTGGGAAATCAACAAGTGGCATGGAAAGAAAATTGTGCAGAGTACTGGTAAAGGAGACTCCAGGAAAGCATCAATAGGTGCACTGGCCTCCTCGATATAAATGAAATAATGTTGAAAATGGCTTTAAAGGTGGATATTTAGAATTTTTCCATCTCGCCAAATTAAAAAATATATACATCACTAAAATTTATACGAAAAAATAATACAAATCATCAACAATTAAGACTCATAAGATTACAAAAAAAAATTTTTTATGGTGTTTCCTTAAGGTAGTGGACCCGTAATAGGCATAGTGCAGCATGGCATAAAATTTCTGGACAGTTGATAAAGACATATTTTGTACAGATATGATACTATTGCACATTTTTAACCGAACAGAAATTCCTTCGGGGTCTGTCTTGAAATTATTTGTTGATATTTTGTTAGTTTCCAGAAAAGGGAGGTAATTATCATATCCATTTGTAATGAAATTATAGTAGTTATAGATTTATAAATGATAATTCTAGGAAGGACAAAAAAGAAAAAGTGGCTAGGTGAAAGTAGTACAATAGTGCTCATTTTTAATCTTAGCAAATTTTCTAGGGTAATATTATGGTGGAAATAGCTGTTTTCTATTACGGGTCCACTACGTTAAAAGGCTACATAGCCTCATTTTTAGATTTCGCGCCAAAAATCAATAAAGCATTATGGGAATGTCAAGTGACTGGCACATGACTTAAAAAGCTTAAATTCCATTACATAATGTCTTCTTCGGACGCCAAGTTTGGAACTTCGTCTGTGTATTCCTGTATGTAAATGAGCGAATTGATCATCTAAAAATCGAACGTGTCTCCCGTTGGTGTCAACCTGGGCCGTAGTAAATCTCTAATTTCTTGTTTTGTTGGATGGTTGTCAACTCCCGGGGTTTTATGAATGCAAGTTAAAAGGCTTTGGGAGTATAGGGACGATCTTTTTTTGCATTTATGTAAATTTTCGTCCCAAACTCAGAAGGGCCACCTTTAAGTACCATACAATAAATCAATCAATCTAACTGTCAACAACCTTTTTCTTAAAGCAGACCAAGAAAAAGCTAAAGGAGCAATAATTGACCATAAGCAATCTCTTTGTCAAAATATCTTGACAATCTGCTCAGAAACTATGTACTTCATGAAGTATGTACTGGTGATGGGAGTTCAACATATTTTTCTCCCTATTCATGTATGTGTATAATAAATAGCACCCCTTGATATTACTATGACATGCTGACTGCTGTCTGGGTGAATATAATCAACATAAAAATTCATCACAGTGTCTTTTTTTCTCATATAATTATTGTTGATCTAGAGTAAAAACACCCAATAGCACAACTAAGTCTATGCCTTGTGAAACAAACTTGCAGCAAATACTTAAAGGTGGGTATTTAGAAATTTTATATCTCACCAAATTAAAAAATATATTTATCACTGAAATTCATATAAAAAAATAATACAAATCATCAATAATTAAAATTCATAAAATTACAAAAAAAATCTTTTTTTGATGGTATTCCCTTAAAAGGCTACGTAGCCTCTTAAGGTATTTTTAGATTTCGCGCCAAAAATCAATAAAGCATTTTGGGAATGCCAGGTGACTGGCACGTGACTCATATCGCTTAAATTCCATTACATAACAATATGTAATAATTATTTTCCATAATGTCTTCTTCAGATGCTATGTTTGAAACCTTGTCTGTGTATTCCTGTATGTAAATGAGCGAACTAAAAATAGAATGTGTCTCCCGTCGGTGTCGACCTGGGCTGTAGTAAATCTGTAATTTCTCGAGTTGTCGGACGTTGTTTGACTACTCGGGTTTTATGAATGAAAACTAAAAGGCTTTGGGAGTATAAGGATGATTGATTTGCACTTTTGTACAATTTTTGTCCCAAATTCTGAAGGGCCACCTTTAAATACAATCCCTGTAAAATATGTTTGACTCTTTACCGAAGAGAAAATTGTCTAAATTGAAAGCATATGCAGACAAAAAGTCAAATGAGATTAAATTTTGCAAAGTTGTCTTTGAAAGGGAAGAAAAAAAAATATTGTAGGAAAATGAATACAGGTAACTGCTTTTTCAATGATGTTTTCAAAACCAATCGTCCTTTGGGTTGTAAAAACCCAGTATTGTTAGGTAAAGGGTTAAACGTATTATACAGAAAAGCAGAGACAACATACACTCATTGCATGCTAGCAAAGTTAATCACACATTTTGATGTTTCTGTTCTTGCTGGATAGCTATGTCTTTATATTTATCACAATCTCTAGATCAGGAATCGTTCATCTACAAGAGTCTTCTTGGCGAGATTCTTTTCTCCACCTGCGTTTCTGGCAACACAGATAAGCTGGAAATAGATGAAAGACAACAAATACAAACATATATTGTTAATTAATGGTAAAATAAAAGGCTGAACCAAAAGAAAAATGCAAGCTGAAAATGAAAAAAAAAAAGAAATCTCTCTCTTGGTCTTTGTTAACTCTGCCATATAGCAAAATTATAGACTTGCCTAAATTGAAAGCATTTTCAGTCCACATGATTATTACATGTGGATCAAATGAATGTTTCTAGAAGGTAAGAAAACATTGTGGGAAATGGAAAAAAATTCTAGTCAACAGCAATTCTCCTTTTCTTACAATCTTTTCAAAAGCTTTCTTTCTCAAGGTTCTTAAAAGTTGAGAATATGGGAGATACTATTTTATTTTTTTATCAAGACTTAACTGCAGTATTCTAATGAGTTTCCATTCTTTCTAGTGTTATATCAACAAATTGTCATCCACTAGGTTAACTAGATGAACATTACATACTGAGTTGAATGGAGTTTATCAGGAAACTTACAAGTTATACATAGCCTTTTCCGGTGACATACATGAAAATGTGTGTAACTATAAATTCAGGTATAAATAGTATTTACAGTGGTTTGTATAAAGACCAGATGCTAACGGAATCAATGTAATACAACTTTACATCATGACTCAAAAATCTGTTGATATCCAACTCTGCTGCAAGGCCAGTAATTGAATTGGATATTATGGATATGTGAGCAAAGAAATACCCTGTAAGCAGTAATCGTGTTAAACCAGTTTTATAACTAGGTAAAATTGGCTTTATCATTTGTTCAAGATTTACCTGATTTTAAAAGTAATTTCTCTTCCAGCAAATTTCACCTGGACAGACAGGAAATAACATAATGCCATTATTACAATAATTTTCTACCTGGCCCATATCAATATATCTAAGGTAAATTTAGTCATATTATGACAAAGTAACTGAATTTCAGGTTGAAAGGATGGTGGATATAGTTTATCTTCCCAACTTTGTTCAACTTTGCAATTTAATACCACATAAATAAAATGTACTTTATATGTCAATGAGTTTCCCAGAAAACAGCGAGTACATGGCAAAGGTTTTTGTTTTTACAGATAAATGTTTAAAGAAACATGCAAGTATAATTTTTGAGAAAAACGTAAAAGTTTGTACTCATCAACAAAACCATGAATATGATGATTGCTAATTTAACTTTATACATACCTACATGTAACAGCAGACTTTTTGACTTTCCAAAATCCAAAGCATTTGCAGAAAACAAGTGAAATATGTTCAGACTGGTGGATCTACCTTTGAACTGATAGAAAACTTTGTGGGAAAAGGAGAAAATGCTGGTTATCCGCATCTCCACTGTTACCAAAATGTTTTCAAAAACAGTTATTTCTTAGGGTCATGGGTGATAATGAATTGAGGTTAAAATCAAATTACAGGACTGTGCTCTGTGCCATAACTTACATAATTATTTTAAGTCACTTACTGGGATAAAAATAAACATACTAGGGAGAAACTTTTAGAAGGATATCAATATTTTGTCATTCTTGTATGTGAACGAAAACAATACAGGGAGGTAAATGAACAGATATTGATCCATTTTGGAAAAAGGATTGATCACTTGTAACAAGCAGTTGCCTCTCTGCCCAAAATGGCTACAAAAGCTGTTAAATGCTGGAGCATAGTTATAAAACTCACTTGATTAAGTGCAGTGATTAGCAAAATTTGAGGGGGCATAACTATGAGATGATCATTAGTTCATCAATATCAAATCTTTACCATTTGCTAAAATTTAAGACTTGTCCATATTAACCCTTTACCAAACAATCCCAGGTTTTCACGACCTTGGGAAAGTAACCTGAAAACATTGTGGGAAAAGGAGAAAATGCTGGTAACCAGCATTTTCTCCCTTTCCAACAATGTTTTCTACCCTTCCCAAACTAAACTTCAATTTTTGAGTCATATCAATTGTGTTGTCTGCAAATGCTTCCAGTTTGGACTAGTCCAAACTTATGTTTTTTGGCAAAGAGTTAAAAGGATTTGCAGGCTACAGATCAAAGCTGGTTTAAATGATAAGTTGTCTTTGATAGGGTAGAAAAACACTGTAGGAAAAGGAGAAAATATTGGTTACCAACATTTCCCCTTTTCCTACCATGTTATCAAAAATTGTCTTACTCAGAATTGTTAAAACTCGGAACTGTTTGAAAAAGGTGTAAAACTTCCATCTCATTAATCGAACTTTCTTGACATTACCATAAAAGCTTATTTCTCAGAAGTTACCCATTTGCTGGTTTGTTTGACACAACAGAGGAGTTTGTTTGACACAGTAGAGAAAAAGTATTTGAACTATAAAAAAATGATTTTTTACATTATACTACAACACACAAACAAGTAAGAAAGTTGCTCCTTTCCCATTGTATGCAATATCATTAAATAAGATGCATTTTTTCACTTGTTCTTGATCTACATTTTGGTATTTCATTCAAACATTTAAAAAAAAAAAACATTTTTCAAGGACATGTTTATTCTGCAAGGCCTACTGGTCTACAAATTAATGCCATGTATCTCTTTTAAAGATATTTTCAGTTAAGGTGGAAAGTAAAGAACCTTTCATGATAAGTCACATTGTGATTATTAAAACAATTCTGTATGGTGCATGAAACTGGTGAGTAATAAAAGTGTAGAGAAAAAACAGGGATGCAAACCAATTACTTAGATCAGAAAACGTTCATCCACTAGAGTTTTTTTGGTAAGGTTTTTTCCTCCTCCTGCAGATCTTCCTATAGCTAGAAACTACAATAAGGCCCATATTTAACCTTTTCCCAAACGACAAATTTTGGACTCTTCCAAACTGAAAGAGTTTGCAGACGACAATTTTAGATTTTGAGAAAATAGCAGAAAGTTCTCAAAAAGGGTAGAAAACACTGTGGGAAAAGGAGAAATTGCTCGTTACGAGCAATTTCTCCTTTTCCCACAGTATTTTCAAAAGACTTTTACTGCAGATACGTAAAAACCAGGGCTTGTTTGGGAAAGGGTTAACCAATAAACTGCCTTGGCCCGTATCCATCAACCATTCTTAAGAACGTTCTTTGTTTTATTCTCCAGAATTTGTAAGTAACACAACTTCTGATTGGCTAAACCATTTGATTTAGCCAATCAGAAGTTGTGTTAATTAGAAATTAAGAAAACCTTGGAGAATAAGACTAAGAATATTCTCAAGAATGGTTGGTGAATAAGGGCCCTGATACCTGGCAATATTGTAGAAAAGAAGAGTGGACAGTGTTGGTCAAGATCAGGCTGCATGATCTGTGCTGTCTGATCTTCATCTACACTGTCCACAATTGGATCCTGTGTCTTGTCCAGCAAGAAAAGAGTAAATCAAACAATCCTGTATTTCTAGAACCTGCAGAGAAACAATTTTTTGAAAACTTTGTAAGAAAAGGATCAAAATGCTTGACACCAGCAATTTTTTCTTATCCCATAAAGCTTTCTACCCTTTCAGATACAAATTCAACATTTCAGGGCATATTTAACTCCCATTACCAAACAACAAAATTTTAGGCTTGTCCAAATCGAAAGCATTTGCAGACGACAAAATAAAAGTGACTAAAAATTTGAAATTGTTTTGTGAAGGGTAGGAAACATTGTGGGAAAAGGAGAAAATGCTGGTTACCAGCATTTTCTCCTTTTCCCACAATGTTTTCTATAGGCTTCTTTCTCAGGGTCGTCAAAAGTAGGGATTGTGTGGTAATGAAGTAATATTGTCTGCAAATGTATTCAATTTGGCAATATGTAAAGTCAGTTGTCTGGTTACTAAATTAAAACATTTTCTTGAACAGCAGATTGACACGATGAACTCTATTAATCGAGAAAAAAACAATCCCTGAAATAATGCAATTTTATGGCTATTTTATATAAATATAGATAAAAGACATTGCATATCCAGTACAGGAAAAACTTTTTACACAATGATTCTTTTATGATTGGCATGGAATGCCAAAGAAACTTACATTGTTCTTAAAAGACTTCCATCCAATACTAAATGCTGAAAAAAATTTGAGAGATAAAACAAAAAAATCAGACATAATAGGTCAATTTGTCACTTGACAGCTCTGATCTAACAAAATATCTTAAATCTTGTGTGAAGCAAATCAATCCTCTCCCAAACAAGAAATTTTAGCTCTTTAAAACTTGTGTGCAAGTAACAAATCTGTTATTGGCAAAAATTAGCTGAAATTTTTTGACAGGGAAGAAATATTGTTGGAAAAGGAGAAAATGCCACAATTATCAGGATTTTCTCCTTTTCTTACAATGTTTTTAAACGCATTCTTTGTCAGACTTTTAAAACTCAGGAATGTAAGGTAAAGGATTAAAGATATATTTCAGATTGTCATGAGACAGTTCATATCTGATGATAATACTACAAAGAAATATGAAGCATCGTTATGTGACAGATATTGTCCAATGTAAAAGCTAGCATATTGCGTGATGCTAAATATCAGCATATTCCGGCCCCTGAATTTCCTTACCTCAGATAGAAGGTAGGTGACAACACCAGCCACCACATAATTTGTGAAGATCAGATCCGTTATACAGAAGGTCAGGATATCAAACAGAAGCAGTGTCATCTCGTTGCCATAGAACAGTACATTGTCGAAAGAATGACCATCATCTGCAAAAATGCAAAAGTAATTCCTTAACAAGGTTATCACTTCATAATATAAGTACCCCTATATTACCTGTAACATTCCAGGAATGCATTTTTCTGATTATTCTTTGAGTGAAGCGTGTAATATCATTTGCCAAACTGTTCACACTCATATTTCTGACACCAGAAGACTGCCAAGGGGCAACATGTCAAGCCCGCCTTGGATGAATGACCTTGACCCCACCTGACCCAATATTTCAAATGGCACTTCTACTATCCATATTACCACACAATCCCTACTTTTGACGACCCTGAGAAAGAAGTCTTTAGAAAACCTTGTGGGAAAAGGAGAAAATGCTGATAACCAGCATTTTCTCTTTTTTCCAAAATGTTTTCTACCCTTCACAAAACAAATTTCAAATTCTCAGTCACTTTTATTTTGCTGTCTGCAAATGCTTTCGATATGGACAAACCTAAAATTTTGTCGTTTGGTAATTAATAAATAAGAAGGAGAACAGTTTTGCCAAAGTATTTTGAAGTCCATCCATAAATGTAGAAGTTCTGATCCGGACAAAAACCACAAACACCCCTACCCAGACGCATACTCACCAAAGCAACATTGTGGCAACTTATCATGCTCACAGAAAGGTGGTTTGACAAAAACTGTCAAAGCTTATTTCGTGACAAAATTACAATTTTGTTAAAAGAGAAAAAGATTTTTGAACGAAAAATTAATTGTGACCAGCAGGTTCCTCTTTCTAAAATGTCATCAACACGTCCAAGGCTAACTTTGATTAACAAGAACCTAAGAATTCTACGTATTTGGTTGTCTGCAAATGCTTTCAGTGTGGAAAGTCCTGCTAGTATAAATACCAACTTGTAAAAGAGTTAAACATCAGGCAAACAAACAAATTACCATTATAAAAGATCCCGATATCCTGTGGGTCGTAGAACTCTGTGTCCATGATACTCTCTAGGAATGTTTTGTCCTTTATCACATAGTCAATGTCCTTCAGAGACTGTAATACAGAAGGAAAAAAAAGGAACTTTATTTGTATATCCAGCTGACTAAATATCAAATACTCTGGCAGAAAAGACAGATATAAAACCTGGCATGCTTTGTACATAAATCTCACATGCTCCTGCATGTACATCTTAAAATTCCATCATGCCAGTCCACAGTTTCTAATACATAGTTCTACAAAGTTTCACTTTAATGACTGGAAACTTCTACCAGGCATAGTTTAGTTCAAGGCTGATCTTTTAACTCTTTACCAAACGACAAAATTTTGGACTAGTCCACATTTAAAACACTAAAACACTTTCAGAGAACAAAATAAATGCGACTCGAAAATTTAATTTTGATTTTGGAAGGATAGAAAACATTGTGGGAAAAGGAGAAAATGCTGGTTACCAGCATTTTCTCCTTTTCCCACAATATTTTCAAAAGCTTTCCTTCTCAAGAATCTTTAGAATCCTATTATGTGTTTCGGTTCTGGTTTTGTTCATATAAAATGAATACATTGATAATACCAAGATTATAAATTTCTACCATACTTAATACCTTTTTACTATTCTGCTGTTATCAATGCAATGAGGCTATTTTACCTATGTATATGCACATGCAATTTACCATGTGTCAAAAAGATATTTTTCGTGTATTCTCTTACTCTATCTATAAAAGCTGCCAAGAATCTGTTGATGGTGGAATAGGCCTCCACTTGCTTCTCCATGGCTGTTCCAGCAATCCTCCTTCCCCTACCTGCATCCATGTGGGATGCTGCATCACTCTAAAATATATATAGAAACCCTTACCATATGGCTTGTAGCATGTGAAAAGGGGCATTCGGACATTTGGGTAAAGTGTCTTCTTAAATCAGCCTGCGCATTCTGCAAAGGCTAATCCGAGACGGCACTTTGCCACTACATTAGATTTTTTTTCTTCATTAGACTTGCGCAAAACAGAAAATTACTCAAACACGGAAAGTGCCATTTTGGATTAGCCCGCGTGGACTGGGCAGGCTGATCTAAATGACACTTTACGCAAATATCCGAAAGCCCCTTTTTGTGTGTTGCAGGCCACATGATTTTAGCCTTTGCAAGAGCTATATAGATTGGCTGCTTTGACAGAATCAATTTATGCATTTTCAAAGGAAGTCAGTACCCAATATGATTGAGATGATAATAGGAGCAAGATGAATAGGGCAACTAATGCACTACCTTACGCTTTTTAATATCCACACTCAGACATGAAAATGAAGTTTTTGAATCTTGAAGTCTTTACCACATAACAAAGTATCCAACTGTTCGAATTAAATACAATTTCCATATGACAAATTTGATGTTACTCAAAACATGAAACTTAGAAACATTGTGCACAAAGGAGAAAATGCAGGTAACCAGCATTTTCCCCTTTTCACAGAATGCCTTCAAAAGCCTTCTCCATAACAGTGACAAAAGGAGAAGTTTTTCTTTTGCCACTATGTTGAAAGAAATTGTCTGCCTCAAAATGCTTCGCAGAGCTGCGCATATACGTCAGAAGGGGCTTTTCAATGAAACTGGTTAAATTTAGAATGCCTACAGAGATCCAAATTTTAGGAGTCACATGCAAAACTGCACATCATACAGATTCATTGTGGCAAGTTTCAAATTATTACGATGGAAAATGTAGGAGGAGTTGCATACACAAGAAATTGCAGGCCAGACAGACAGAAGGACGACCATGGCAACAACATAACATGACCCTTCAGGCATATAATAAAAAAAAATTTGCAGCCCCTGATATGTTGACCCTTTCAGAAACAACACATTTTAGACTCTTCCAAATTAGAAACATTTTCAGACTACATATTTTCAAATTGATACAAATCAGCTTATGTTCTGTGATACTGTTGAAAACATGCTGGTTTCCAGCATTCTCTCCTTTTCTTGCTTTTCAAAAGCCTTCTGCACAGGACCTATCAAAACTTGGAACAATACCATAAATAGTTAATATAAAAAGGGGGGGATCTATACAACAATCTGTACCTCAAGCCAAACTGGAAATAGCACTGTTTCATACTTCATTCTCAAGTTCTTGGGTAAAGCCATAATAAAAGTTTGCTGTTCTGTGTTGGGCAACAGACCTCTCTGTCCACACATATCCTCCTAGAATGCACAATCACATAATAAAAAATATAACTCATCTGTGTTGTTACATTTAGAAACCCACTATTCATAGCTTGCCATATGCAAAAAATTTCAAATTTACAGATAGTTGGAAATATTTTGAAATAGACAGAAGCTGTGGGCATTTTCAGCAACCATAGTAAGTGAAATTCGAATCTTCAATAATCTTTATTAACCCTTTACCGAAAGACAAAATTTTACACTAGTCCATATGGACAGCACTTGCATACATCAAAATAAACGTAACTCAAAAATTGAAATTTGTTTCAAGCAAGGTAGAAAACATTGTGGGAAAAGGAGAAAATGCTGGTAACCAGCATTTTCTCCTTTTCCCACAATGTTTTCAAAAGGCTTCCATCTCAGGGTCGTAAAAACCAGGGATTGTTTGGAAAAGGGTTAAATGTCCAGGCACCTCTGATTTAGCTAGTCAGATGGCTAAACCAAACAGTCAATCAAAACGTATGTTGCTTTGTGAGCTATAACTAGTCTAGGAACACTTATTAGAATGGTTTCTAAGGATCCTAAGCCTGTAGTTTTATTGAAATATAAACTCTTTACTGAAAAACAAAATAAAATACTATTCCAAACCGAAAGTATTTGCAGTCCATAAGATAATAGTGATTTAAAACTTTAAAATTGTTTTGGATGGGTAAAAAAAACACTGGTTACAAGCATTTTCTCCTTTTCATGCAATGTTTTCAAATGCCTTCTTTCTTTGGGTTGCTAAAAGTCTGGATTGTCTGGTAAAGGATTACATGCCTCAGTCTTTTGCCTGAAATCAGAGTCCTTGCTCATTGATGTTTTGTTTGGTTCTAACACTTTACCAAACAACAAAATTTTGGAGTGGACCAAATAAAAAGCATTTGCAGATCATAAATAAGGCTAAAATGATGACCTTAATCTTTGATAGTGTGAAAACATTGTGGGAAAAGGAGAAAGTGCTGGTAACTAGCATTTTCTCCTTTCTCATAAGTGCTTTTAGAAGCCCAATCTTTCAGGGTCACTAGACAACTGGACTGTGTGGTCAAGAGTTTAGATTATCTTTGCCTTTGCATTTGTTACTGCTGTTGGTTATAAAACTGTCATTTAAGTTTTAATGTATGATGCAAAGGCAAGCAAACCCATTTCATGTCAGTCGAGCTACCATGGCATTTCACAGTGTAATCTTATCCGATGCCATAATTTAATTGTGTGTTTTACATTAGCAATGCAGTGCTCCAGAAATGTTGATAAAAATCAATTCAAACAGTTATCTAGCTGCAGAGGTTTGTTGTATGATACAGTGAAACCTACCTCTTCCTTTTTCATCATTTCAAACATTTCTCTCATGTTGGTATCAGCTTTACCATGTACAGATCTACCATGAATGTAGTGTCCATATTGGGCATTGGCCATGACAAATACACTGATGTTACTCATGGAACATAGATCTACAAACTGGCGTACTTTATCCTCGAAAAATCTCTCATATATAAATGTGAAGAAAATCCACTGAACAATACCTGCAAAAATGAATGAATGAATGAATGAATGAAAATGAATGAATGAATGAACAGATGGACGGGACAGATGGATGGATCAATGGGACGGGACGGGACGGGACGGGACGGGACGGACGGACGGATGGATGAATGATGGAATGAAGGAATGAATGAATGTTGTTTTTTTTTCCTGATCTTCATGGAGGCCAATAATTATTAGTACCTGCCTGGTAACCAAAGGACTGTGGTTTCACGTCCTAAAAGGGTCAGACTATAAGCTATAAAACAAGGGATGTAAAAGTTTCTCTCTCTCAAGAATGAGGGACAGCATTACTTAATCCTTTACCACACAGCAAAATTTTGGACCCAAACCCAAATCGAAAGCAGTTGTAGACGACAATTTCAGAGTGGCCTAAATGACACAATTTTTTTCCAGAAGAATAGAAAACTTTGTGGGAAAAGGAGAAAATGCTGGTTACCAGCATTTTCTCCTTTTCCCACAATGTTTTCAAACGGTTTCTTCCTCAGGGCCGTTAAAAGTCGTTATTATGTGGTAAAGGGTTAAGGTCTTTGTCATTTACTGATAATCTGTCAGTCTTTACCAGATGATATAATTATAGACTTGTAAATACCGAGAGCATTTTGTGACAAGAAATTACATGTGGCTCAAATGATGGAAACAGTTCTTGAACAGGTACAAAACCTTGTGAGAAAATGGAGAAAACGCCTGTTTCCAACAAACTAAGGACCATATTCTCAACTTCTAACTGTAGAATTCTAGTCTAAATGTAAATTTAGAACGGAAATTTAGAAGATAACACAATTTCTTGTAGGCTTAAACCTTTACCAGAAAACAAACTTTTCACCCTATCTACAGTGAAAGCATCTGCAGACAAGAATTTCTATGTGGCTCAAATGGTGCAATTTTTTTAACTGATTAGGTAGAAAACATTGTGGGAAAAGGAGAAAATGCTGGTTACCAGAATTTTCTCCTTTGCCCACAATGCTTTCAAAAGGCTTCTTTCCAAGGGCCATCAAAAGTCGTCATTGTGTAGGAAAGGGTCAACCATTTAGTGTAGTCAATCAGAAATTGTCTCCTTTTCAACCAAAGAAAATTTTTGAGAATAAGATAAATTTCATTTAAATATTAGCTCAGCATTTTCCTGTTTCCTTACAATGTTTTTGATATTCTTCATTCTAAAATTTTGCCACAAAATCCCAATTTAATTATATTATAATCTAATGAAATACATGTATGTGCAACTGACCAGAAGAAATTTATATGTAACCTTTTCATGGACAATAAGAAACACAAGAATCTGTACACCCCTGATATACTCACCTATAACTAAATAAACTAAAACAGCCAGAGCATATCTATAAACTCTACTAAATTCAGCCTTATAGTCTTCATCATCCTTCACAACGTTTCCATCTGGATCTTTTGTCGCAGTATTTTCAAATCCAACCACAACCAGGAAAAACACCACAGCCCAAACCTGGAAAGTCTTGTTGATTTTACGCACAGCCTGTATTTCATTCCACTCATTGGCTACAAAGTAAGTCCTCCAGATAGAGACAGGCACTTCCTTGGCTTTGGAATCATTGCCTGTTATCCCCTTTGACCTTTCCCAGTCAATAAAGAACACATCTATCATACACTGCATGAAAATCATATGTGCCATTTCGAGAAATTTCAGTGCAAATGCTGACCCTAATAATCCCAGCCAATCTCGGAGCTGTGTGTCAGAAGGATGTACTAAATATACCACACTCTGTCTCTGTAAACATACAAAACACTTTGTTAACCCATTACCACTCAAGCCCTACTTTTGACGCCCCTGAGAAAGAAGCCTTTTGAAAACACTGTGGGAAAAGGAGAAAATGCTGGTAACCAGCATTTTCTCCTTTTCCCACAGTGTTTTCTATCCTTCCCAGATCTAATTTCAATTTCTCAGTCACCTTTATTTTGTCGTCTGCAATTGCTTTCATTCTGAACCAGTCTAAAATTTTGTCGTGTGGTAATGAGTTAACACACCAAAGCTCTCTCCTTTAACTCTTTACCATAAAAGCAAACAAGAGATGTTTGTAAAACATGTATGCCCTCCTAATGGCATCCAATTCTAAATATAACATGTAATTATAAACTGTTAAGTTCAAAGTGTAGAAACGAACAAAGGGTAATTACTCAAAAATTATTAATGATAAATTAATAATTCTTGAGCACTGCACTTCCTATTTATGTGACCTATCAACTTTAAAAGTTTCATGATTTTACCTCACATACTTTTTGAGTTATGCTCCGGAATAAAATTAAGTATGAAAATCAACAAAGGGCAATAACTGCAAAAATATAATGGGCAGAGTTATGGTTCTTGTGCACTGCACTTCTCCTGAATAAGATCTATCCACATATTATATTTCAAGATGATACCTGAAAAACCTTTTGAGTTATGCTCCGGACAAAAATTAAGTATGAAAATAAACAAAGGGCAATAACTCCATAAATATGATAGGCATAGTTATGGTTCTTATGCACTGCACTTCTCCTTAATAAGATTAATCCACCTATGAGGTTTCAAGGTGATACCTGAAATACTTTTTGAGTTACGCTCAGGACAAAAATTAAGTATGAAAATCAACAAAGGGCAATAACTCCAAAAATATGATGGGCAGAGTTATGGTACTTGTGCACTGCACTTCTCCTTAATGAGATCTATCCACCTATGAGGTTTCAAGATGATACCTGAAATACTTTTAGATTTATGCTCCGGATAAAAATTAATGTGATTATAAACTGTTAAGTTCAAGGTGTAGAAACGAACAAAGGGTAATTACTCAAAAATTATTAATGATAAATTAACAATTCTTGGGCACTGCACTTCCCATTTATGTGAACTATCAACTTTTAAAGTTTCATGATTTTACCTCACATACTGTTTGAGTTATGCTCCGGAATAAAATTAAGTATGAAAATCAACAAAGGGCAATAACTGCAAAAATATAATGGGCAAAGTTATGGTTCTTGTGCACTGCACTTCTCCTGAATAAGATCTATCCACATATAAAGTTTCAAGATGATACCTGAAAAACCTTTTGAGTTATGCTCCAGACAAAAATTAAGTATGAAAATCAACAAAGGGCAATAACTCCAAAAATATGATGGGCAGAGTTATGGTTCTTGTGCAATGCACTTGTCCTTAATAAGATTAATCCACCTATGAGGTTTCAAGGTGATACCTGAAATACTTTTTGAGTTATGCTCTGGACAAAAATTAAGTATGAAAATCATAGAAGGGCAATATCTCCAAAAATATGATGGGCAGAGTTGTGGTACTTGTGCACTGCACTTCTCCTTAATGAGATCTTTTTATCTACCTATGAGGTTTCAAGATGATACCTGAAATACTTTTAGAGTTATGCTTCGGACAAAAATTAAGTATGAAAATCAAAAAAGGGTAATAACTCCATAAATATGATGGGCAGAGTTATGATTCTTGTGCACTGCACTTCTCCTGAATGAGATCTATCCACCTATGTACATGTAGTTTGAAGATGATACCTGAAATACTTTTTGAGTTATGCTCCGGACAAAAATGTGGTCTACGGTCCGACGAACTGACCAACGGACCGACCGACAAGTGCTAAGCAATATACCCCCACTTCTTCGAAGGGGGGCATAATAAAAAGTTTGTCCCAATTGTAAGCATTTAACCCATTAGCGCACAATCCCTACTTTTGACGACCCTGAGAAAGAAGCCTTTAGAAAACATTACAGGAAAAGCAAAAAATGCTGGTAACCAGCATTTTCTCCTTTTTTCCATAATGTTTTTTACCTTTCACAAAACAAATTTCAAATTTTCAGTCACTTTTATTTTGTCGTCTGCAAATACTTTTGATTTTGACAGACCTAAAATTTTGTTGTTTGGTAATGAGTAAATAACCACAGTTTAAACATAGCTCAAAAGATTGAATTTCTCTATGATTGAGTAGAAAACATCGTGGGAAAAGGAGAAAATGCTGGTTACCAGCATTTTCTCCTTTTCCCACAATGTTTTCAAAAGGCCTCTTTCTTAGAGTTGTTAAAACTCATCATTGTGTGGTAAAGAGTTAGAGTATGTTTATTTTATACATAAGGCTCAGCTAAACAAAAAGCTTGACATCATAGCAAAGAAAATTGTGTCTCAAACTTTTTTACATTTAAGTTTGGTCTCTAAAAAGACGCAGCTAACTTAATCTGTGTTTAATATGGCAAGAACAGTTTCAGCTCTTATATGAAAACCAGACAAGAGAAATTCTAGACTTGTTCAGACGTAAAGTAATTGCAGATGATATATCAAAATCTTCTCAAATCTTGGATGGGGTGGGGGGAAGGAGGATTAGGTATGAAGCTTTGTGGGGAAACCGGAAACGCTTGCATTTTGAAAGGTCAAAAGTTAAACCCAAGATGCCTTGTTAAGCTAAAGAAGCATCATTGAACAATTCAGATTCAGATTACTCTGTGCAGTCTGATCTCAGATCCTCACAGATTATATTGTGATATTATCTTGTCTACACAGCTTTGAAAATGCAATCATAAAATTTTTATCAGACAATCTGGGATTTTAAGGCCTTGTAGTACAGGCCTTTTGAAAACATTGTGGGAAAAGGAGAAAATGCTGGTAAATAGCATTTCCTCATTTTACCAGCATATTTTCAACCTTTATAAAGACAACACTGCCCATTTGAACCACATGTAATATGTTGTCTGTGAATGCTTTCTGTTCCAGAAATTTTGTCATGTGGTAAAAATTTAACTGATTTCCAAACGAGAAAATTTTAGGTTTGTCCAAATCGAAAGCATTTGCAGATGACAAAATAAAAGTGACCCAAAATTTGAAATTTGTTTCGTGAAAGGTAGAAAACATTGTGGGGAAAGGAGAGAATGCTGGTTACCAGCATTTTCTCCTTTTCCCACAATGTTTTCTAAAGGCTTCTTTCTCAGGGACATCAAAAATAGGGATTGTGTGGTAACAGGTTAAATCATTTTAGATGAATTCTTTCAAAGCTATCAGAACAGTCAGTGCAATTGCACATAAACATACCTTAAAGAATATGAACCAGTAGAAGGCCATGCCAAATGTGATCACAAAGAAAACGTTGGCCAAAGTACCCGCACAGAAAAAGAAGAAATTAGCGATGGTCGGAAAGTCGATGGTTGGTCTACCAGAACGCTTGGACCACACCCATGTTCTGTACCCAGCAAATATCACTCCGAGGGTACTCAAAGTTCCCACTGCTATCTGGAAGTCCCGGAGATAGCTGGTATCCTCAAATGTGTACTCAACTGCAAACTCGATCTGTAACATGAAAATCATAAATATTGATAACTTTTACATTCCTCTTTTAAACCTTCAGTCAAACTGTTCCTTGGAAACTACATGTATTTAACTCATTACCAAATGACAAAATTTTTGGCATGTCCAAATTGAAAGCATTTGCAGACGACAAAATAAAAGTGACTGAAAAATTGAAATTTGTTTTGTGAAAGGTAGAAAACATTGTAAGAAAAAAAAAAAAAATGCTGGTTACCAGCATTTTCTCCATTTCCCGCAATATTTTCCTAAGGCTTCTTTCTCAGGATCGTCAAAACTAGGGATTGTGTGGTAATGGGTTAACCCTTTTCCACACAATCAAATCAAATATTTAGATTTTATTTGAAGAGGGCAGAAAACATTGTGGGAAAAGGAGAAAATGTACCAGCATTTTCTCCTTTTCCCACAATGTTTTCAAAGGCTTTATGTAGGAATTATGTGGTGAAAAGTTAAGTTACACAGAGAAAAAGTCCCTTTGAAAACATTATGAGAAAAGGAGAAAATACTGGTAGCCAAAATCTCCTTTTACTACAATGTTTTTAATCTTTTACAGACAAAATCTCTTCCTATGAGTCTACATGTATTTTTGGTCTGCAAATCCTTTCATTAGGAACGGGCTGAAATTTTGCTGCTTAGTAAAGAGATAAGAAGCCAACTTTTTGTTTCTCTATCCCTTTGTAAACTAGTTTCATCTTGTAGTTAATCTTGCATTAACTCATTAGCAAACAACAAAATTTCTGGCTTGTCCAAATCGAAAGCTATTGCAGACGACAATTTGAAATTTGTTTAGTAAAGGTTAGAAAACATTGTGGGAAAAGAAGAAAATGCTGCTTACCAGCATTTTCTCCTTTTTCCACAATGTTTTCTAAAGGCCACTTTCTCAGGTTTGTCAAAAGTAGGGATTGTGTGGTAATGGGTTAACAGAGCATCTGCCACAATAGGGCCACTTTTCATACGACTCTTGTATGGTCTGTGAATACAGATTTACGCTTACTGTACGCTTACTCAGATACCTCTTTTAACCCTTAACCAAACAATCCCTGGTTTCTACAAACCCGAGATAGAAGTCTTTTAAAAACATTGTGGGAAAAGGAGAAAATGCTGGTAACCAGCATTTTCTCCTTTTCCCAGAATGTTTTCTAGCCTGCTAGAAACAAATTTTAATTTTTGATTTATGTTTACTTTGTCGTCTGCAAGTACTTTCAATTTGGACAAAGAGTGAACTCCTTACCATTCTGAAAGCATTTGCATAAGACCAATATTGGGATTGGCTCAAGAATGGGATTGTTTGAAAAGGCTGAATCTGTTAACAATTACACTACCTGATATCTTGTACTCATCGGTACTATTTTCGCGAGTTGCTGTGCGAGATGATGTTCACAGGATGAAATAAATTTCAATCTTTCACCGAAACAACAAACATTCTATTTGTTTCATGCTTTTAACACTTTTCTGGTGGGCACTTTTATCATAATCCAGTGCAGTTCTTTTAGATTATTCCCCATGGTATATGCCCTCTGCATATCAATGCATTACAATATTATGTCCAGCGTGAGAAATGTTAGGTAAACTAGGTCATATTTCCCTCTAGTTGTGAGGCATGCACATTTTACCTATGTAAATAGTGCGAAAGAACAACTCTTTCCACCTGAAAGAGTTGGAATATAAAAGATCACATAACCATGAAATATCAAATATCTCACTGAATTTTCTCGTTAACCTACCGTAAAGCATGAAATAAAAAATAGTCCTTGGATTATATCCATTTACACTTATACTCACCTCCACATCTGCTCCATTTTGTGCATCAATCAAACTGACAGAACCATATTCTATAACCAAAGCAGGGGGATATATACGTCCTTGAGTTGTGTCTGTGACTAAGTTCACTTGTATTGTCATCTTTTGGGCAAACCTCACAAACTCTGCTTCAGCTAAAAGGTGAAATAAAGAGCTGAAATTTGTGTCTTCATTATCTTACAACATTCAGAAGTTTTGCATCTTACTGCAAATCACTTGATAACAGTGTGGAAAACTGGTGATAGTAATGTAACAACAACCCCCCCCCCCCCCCCCCCAAAACACACACACACACTGAAAAAAAAAAAAAAAAAAAAAAAAGAAGAACAGTATTTTCTTCAATTCTAATGTCATGGAAACTATGAATTCATACTGAATCAAGGATACAATGAAAGATCTCTCCAAAAATAAACAAAAACAAACAAACATTTATTTCAAACTTACGTGACTGAGTTGTGATGGTGGCAATATTGTCAACTAGGAAGAATCTACGAAACAGTTGCATGTCTACCTCTTCTCCTATGAACAACATGCAAAATAGAAAAAATAAATGAGCCATGCTTCCAAGCAAGTCATCACAGTATTATAGATCCACAATGTCTATTTTTTCTATTTTGACTGTAAGCGAAAGTTTCAGCACAGATCAGCCTGTCCAGACTGTGCAGGGTGACCTGTGTTGATGCTTTTTGCAAATGCATTAACCCCCCTTTAACTCTTTACCACACGAGAAAATTTTAGACTGGTCCAAATTGAAAGCATTTGCAGACGACAAAAATAAAGGAGACTAAAAAAAAGAAATTTGTTCTGGGAAGGGAAGAAAACACTGTGGGAAAAGAAGAAAATGCTGGTTACCAGCATTTTCTCCTTTTCCCATAGCATTTTCAAAAGGCTTCTTTCTCAGGGGCGTCAAAAGTAGGGATTGTGTGGTAATGGGTTAACACAGCATGGCTCAAATAGAAATGTCAAAAGAGAGGACTTAACCCATTACCACACAATCCCTACTTTTGTCACCCCTGAGAAAGAAGCCTTTAGAAAACATTGTGGGAAAAGGAGAAAATGCTGGTAACCAGCATTTTCTCCTTTTTCCACAATGTTTTCTACCCTTCACAAAACAAAATTCAAATTTTCAGTCACTTTTATTTTGTAGTCTGCAAATGCTTTCGATTTGGACAAACATAAAATTTCGTCGTTTGGTAATGAGTTAATACTCATGGACATGATACAGCCCGCAACAAACAAAAATGGACATTCAGCAATCTCTGCATACTAATCTGCGACGACATTTTCCATTCTTAGATAATTTCCTGTTTTGTGCAAATCTACTGTAGGACAAACTCTTATGCAGTCATAAAGTGGCATCTCAGAGATCTGAGATGATACTTTACACAAATATATAAATACCCCTTTTCACATATTGCAAGCCATATAATAATGATAGCTGACACAGATGTCCAAGTCTTTCAACATAATAAAAACAGAAAATTGCCCGTGTTCAATACTGAAGTACAAGTCTCAACCCTTTACCCCATAAGGCATTTCTATGGTATTTCTAATCGACCCTAAATAACAGCAAGGATGAAGCTGTTTCTTGTTATATGTATATGACACCTTTTGATAGCATAGAAAACATCGTGGCAAAAGGTGAAATTGCTCGTCACGAGCAATTTCACCTTTTGCCACAATGTTTTCCAAAGGCTCCTACAAGCAATGCATAGAAATGAGTATCTATGGAGTAAAGGGTTAAATTTTGTTGTCTGGCAGTGGTTCTACAAACCTATTGTAGTTCTCCTCAGGCTTGAGCCTAAGACCCAAAGGAAAAATCTGAAAATGGATCGTCTTTTCCATGCTTTGCAAACCAGGACACCGCCATTTTGAAGAAAAAAAAATCTCCAGTTTTGGAGGAAGAGGTCTCCTCAATGGAAGTAGTACTATTTAAACACAATAGCCAAGCATTTTTTATCAAAGGTAAGTCCAATTGTTTTAACACCCTCCCCCCCTCGCCCCTCTTCCCCAATTTTCTCATCAGATCTGCAGAAATCAAAAGACCCCAAGACCTGTCCGAAAAACCAGTAAATCTCATGCCTGTCTCCTTTAACTAGATAATCCTGTATTTTAATAACTCTTTACCACACAATCCCAAGTTTAAACAACCCTGAGAAGTAAAGGTTTTGAATACATTGTAAGAAAAGTACAAACTGCTGGTAATCAGCATTTTCTCCTTTTCTCAACTATGATTCTACACTTTCTGACAGTAATTTTGCCACATTTATCTTATTTTCTGCAAGCATCTGGAGTTTTGACAGGTCTCAAATTTTAATAAAAGGTACAGAGTTAAATCAGGGTTACTGTCTATACAAGGGTTTGGACCACTGCAGGAAAAGGGGGAAATGCTGGTTATCATCCTGTTTTCCTTTCATCATACTGTTTTTAAAATCTTCTTCCAAAGGGCCATAGCAACAAAATAAGTAAATCATCCAACAAACCTCTGTTGATTTCAGCACTGCCATCATCTAAACTTCTATAGTTCAGAATATTGACTGGAATGGGGTACAGTTCTGGAACACCGTTCTGATTGATTTCAAGGTCTTAATTGAGTCAAGGTCATAATTATTGTGCTAATTACAATCAGATACCTTAATGAAAACACTTGCAGACAACAATTCAATGATGTCTTACAAGATAGAATTTGCCTCTTTAACTCTTTACCAAATGACAAAATTTTAGACTGGTCCAAATTTAAAGCATTTGCAGACAACACTTTAAATTCATCTGAAATGATTATAATTGTCTGTGAAAGTGTAGAAAACCTTGTGGGAAAAGGAGAAAATGCTGGTTACCAGCATTTTCTCCTTTTCCCACGAGGTTTTCCAAAGGCTATTTCCTCAGGGTCGTGAAAACGCGGGATTATGTTGTAAAGAGTTAAAGGCAGAAGGCGGTGAAAGAAGAAATAAAAAGGCCAAGATGGCCCTGAAGTTGCTCACCTTAGTCTTTTGACCAAACATGATCCATTTTCAATCTCTTGAAAGATATTATGACAAATATTCTACCAAGATTTTTATGAGTATTTGACTGAAAAAGGTTTTTCAAAGATTTGACACAGTGACCTAGTTATTGACCTAAAATGATGCACTTGCATATTGGTCCAAGTAATCATCAAAACAACCATTTGACCTACTGACCTAGTTTTTGACTAGACATGACCCATTTTCAAACTCGTCTGAGATATTATCATTAGAAACATTCTAACTAACTTTCAAGAGTTTTGGACTGACAATATGGCCACTAAAGCGTATACAGGGTTTTTCTAAGATTTGACCTGGTGACCAAGTTTTTGACCCGAACATGACATGTTTTCTTACTCATCAAAGATATCATCAAGACAAACATTCTGAATAACTTTGAAGAGTTTTGAATTGAAAATGTGGCTTCTAGAGCGTACCCAAGGTTTTTCTAAGATTTGACCTAGTGAACTATTTTTTTGACCCAACATGACCCATTATCAAACTTGTCCCAGATATCATGGAGAAAAATATTCTGACCAAGTTTCAGGAGTTTTGGAATGAAAATAGAGCCTCCAGAACGTACAGAAGGTTTTACTAAGATTTGACCTTGTGACCTAGTTTCTGATCCGGCATAAACCATTATCAGACTCGCCTGAGATATTATCAAGACAAACATCCTGACCAAGTTTCAGGGGTATCAGACTGAAATGTGACCTTTAGAGTGGACACAAAATAAAAGTTGACGATGCCTGACAGACAACACACGACGGAGGATGGACGACAGACACAGCATGATCACAGAAGCTCACCATGAGCAATTTGTGCTCAGGTGAGCTAAAAACTGGTAACCATCTTCTTCTCCTTTTTTAAAAAAAATGTTTACAAAGATCTGTCTCAGGCTCATTGAAATGACAAATATGTTTAACTACAAAAGGATACACAAATCAAAGAACTCCAAGGGATATTTGGTTTGGTCCCAAAGGTCTATGGCTGCTATTTTGCACTGAAAAAAAAATCTAAAAGCTCATACAGGTTTTGTCACTCTATAGACCTTGAACTACAGTTTTCTTCATCAGCATTAAAGTCTATGGCTATTCAAATTTCCTCTAAGAATCAAAAGAAATGTGTGAATTAGCTACTTAAAGCTTTGATTAAAAAACTGAAATGTTTGCATATGTTTATATGGCCTGTGCTCCTTACGATACAAATTATTCCGTGCAAAATTCCAGAGGCACATGTCTTCATTATGAAAATTAGGAAAGGCTGCCAAAAATGATTAACCCATTACCTCACAATCCCTACTTTTGATGACTCTGAGAAAGAAGCCTTGAGAAAACAATGCTGGTAACCAGCATTTTCTCCTTTTCCCACAATGTTTTCTACTCTTCACAAAACAAATTTCAAATGTTCAGTCACTTTTATTTTGTCGCATCAAATGCTTTCGATTTGGACAAGCCTGAAATATTGTTTTTTGGTAATGAGGTAAAGAAGTCTCATGGAGAAATGAAGTCGAGTTATCTTACACTCTGTTTATAGGTGGTTCCAAACACATAGGCAGCATTCAGTCTTTTAGTAGTGTCTGCACAGAGCTGTATACGTCCATTTTCCACGTTGCTGAGACCAATGTATTCACCATCTAAACTATATCTAGCTACTCTGTATTCAATCTTTGATTCCGGGTCAAATGTATACTGAGTCTGTAGGTAAGTTTCCCTTAAGACATCGTTTCCGTCAATTCTTTCGCCAGCATCAGTAAAATAGTACAGCCATGGTACATTTTCTGGTCTGCAAAACCAATTTTACTGAGTCAACGCACTTCATACCTTTACTATACAATCCTATGTCTTAACCCTTTCCCAAACAACAAATTTTGGACCCTTTGATTTGGATAGGATAGAAAACACTGTGGGAAAAGGAGAAAATGCTTATTACCAGCATTTTCTCCTTTTCCCAAAATGTTTTCAAAGGCTTTCTTTCACAGGGCTGTCAAAGGATCGGGATTGTGTTGTAAAACGTTAAAACCCACAACTTCCCCCTTCTCTAAATTTACTTAAAATTTCTTTTCTTCGAGAGATATCCTGTTGTAAAGATTATGGCCTAATGACAGCCATAAAAAAGGGTTAGTGAATTGAATTTCATTAATCTCTTACCATTATGATCCCAAGTTTAAAAAAACCCTTGGAGGTTTTTTCTCCTTTTTCGATAATGTATTCTACCTATCAAAGGACAAATACTATAGTTTTTATCTGTAAATTCCTTCAATATTGAGGAGTGTAGAATTTTTGCCATGTGGTAAAGGGTTAATTTGACACTCTCCTGGAATACCAAAGATTACTTACGAAAATGAGTCCCCATCAGTTATCAGTGAGTAGTACATCTCACATGCATTTGTTATCTGGGAACTTTGTCTAGAAGAGTACTCATACAGAGTTAAAACACACAAGTTGGCCAACACCTCACATGCAGTGATGTTATTGTAGAATTCACACAAGGAAAAGGCCGCCCGCAAGTTTTCTATGAAATATCTCGACCTTGATTGCTGAAATATACAATGTATAATTGCACAAGAAGAGTATCAAGTTCGTTGTATTTTGAGCTGGAGGCCTGTTTGTACATGTATATAACAATATTTTAGTATTCAGTACATAATATTCAAATGAAACAATGTGCAGTTGCATAAGAAGTGTAAATACACCGTAACTTGCTTAAAATGTGGAACATGTCTTTACAAAAATATAGGGAAATGATGGTTACCAGTATTTCTTCTTTATCAAGTGTTTCCAAAAGCTGTCTTCCGGACACTTTTTATTAATGGGTGAACCAATATGTAAAAGACCTATTCACTTACAGCTCTAGCCATAATGTTGATAAATATACTAAAAAGTATACTCACTTACAGTTTTAGGTAAAGAGCAAACTAATGTATTCAAAAGAATTGTTCATTTATACTTCAATGTATTATGTTGATCAATGTACTCAAAACGCATATTCACTTACAGTTCTAGGTAAAGAGCAGACTAATGTATTCAAAAGACTTGTTCACTTACAGTTCTAGGTATAGTGTTGATCAATATACTCAAAAGATCTGTTCACTTACAGTTCTAGGTAAAGAGGAGACTAATGTATTCAAAAGACTTGTTCACTTACAGCTCTAGGTATAGTGTTGATCAATATACTAAAAAGATCTGTTCACTTACAACTCTAGGTATAGTGTTGATCAATACACTCAAAAGATCTGTTCACTTACACTTCTAGGTATAGTGTTGATCATTGTTTTCAAAAGATCTGTTCACTTACATTTTAGGTATAGTGTTGATCATTGTACTCAAAAGATATATTCACTTACAGTTCTAGGTAAAGAGCAAACTAATGTATTCAAAAGACTTGTTCACTTACAGTTCTAGGTATAGTGTTCATCAATATACTCAAAAGAACTGTTCACTTACAGCTCTAGGTATAGTGTTGATCAATATACTCAAAAGATCTGCTCACTTACAACTCTAGGTATAGTGTTGATCAATGTACTCAAAAGATCTGTTCACTTATAGTTCTAGGTATAGTGTTGATCATTATACTCAAAAGACATATTCACTTACAGTTCTAGGTAAAAAGCAAACTAATGTATTCAAAAGACTTGTTCACTTACAGTTCTAGGTATAGTGTTCATCAATATACTCAAAAGATCTGCTCACTTGCAGCTCTAGGTATAGTGTTCATCAATATACTCAAAAGATCTGTTCACTTACAGCTCTAGGTATAGTGTTGATCCATATACTCAAAAGATCTGTTCACTTACATTTTAGGTATAGTGTTGATCAATGCACTCAAAAGATCTGTTCACTTAAATTTTAGGTATAGTGTTGATCATTGTACTCAAAAGACATATTCACTTACAGTTCTAGGTAAAGAGCAAACTAATGTATTCAAAAGACTTGTTCACTTACAGTTCTAGGTATAGTGTTGATCAATATACTCAAAAGACTTGTTCACTTACAGCTCTAGGTATAGTGTTGATCAATATACTCAAAAGACATGTTCACTTACAGTTCTATGTATAGTGTTGAGCAATATACTCAAAAGATCTGTTCACTTACAGTTCTAGGTATAGAGCTAATGTATTCAAAAGACTTGTTCACTTACAGTTCCAGTTATAGAGCTAACTAATATATTTGAATACTTGTTCACTTACAGTTCTAGGTATAGAGCTAACTAATATATTCAAAGGCTTGTTCACTTACAGTTCTAGGTATTGAGCTAACTATTATATTCAAAGGCTTGTTCACTTACAGTTCTAGGTATAGTGTAAAGTGCAGGCTCATCTTTTTCAATTTGCGCCGCAGGGAAACAGTAACCTCCAGTCTAAAATAGATAATATTTGATTATTTGGTGTTTCACAGCATTCTAAACAGTGTATCAGTCCCATCACAATCCTGGAGTCCCCTGTTAAAGTACCTCGCAGAGCACCTTTTCCATGACCCATGGTACTTTTATATTCTAGTAGGACATGTGAATTCTGCTCTATAAATACACACCAACAATTTTGTAGTAAAATCTATGTCATACTATATAGAGTGACATCATTCTATATAAAATAAGTTGCCTATGGCTGTTCCATGACCTTGCCCTCCAATATTTTATCAATGAAATTCATTTGCAGTAAACAAATCGTCATTTTCTACTTTTTGATAAAGGATAAGAAATTTCCTCAAGGATTTACCAGTATTGAGTGTTTTGATAAAGATTGACAATGATGGAACTTTCTGAAATGTTACCAGTAAGCATATGTAAAAATGTGTCATTTCAAGTTGTAGGTTAGTTCAATTGGTCCAGTAGTATTCAGAGCATTTGAAGCAACTTCGACTCTAATGCTTGAGAATACATTCATTCTTCTTTGCCATTATGTTGTGTTTGATGATTGAGGTTTTATTGAAATTCTGATTCTTTTCATATTTACCAACTGGGCTGCTGACTTGCGTTTTGGTAAATAACTGAAACAGCCGTGGTTTATTCAATGGAATATAATCTGCATCTGCGCTTTTACACAAAGTATTAACTTGTTTTTCTTTGATAAAGAGTTAGTTATGATAGAATCGAAATATTCAATAAATCACACTGTGATTTATGAGTTGCAATGAATAAAAAACCTCAGCCATCGCCCTTGTTGGTTATTTATAATGCCTTATAACTCCTAACCGTGATTTATTGAATGATAAACCATGCTTTTTGCCCTTAATCTTTTCAAAAGTAAACTACAGCTTGGAAAGTACAGAGTTACTTGTGTACTATCAATGTTAGAAGGAATTATAGAGATGCAAGATTTTTCAGAGTGAGAGGTTAACTTTGGAAAACACCAATGTTCAAGACTATCCCCATACAAATGAAAACAAAATAAGATATGCTGAATAAGTACTTACAAAATTTCCCGCACAAATACAGGAATTGTTTGATGATACAGGTAACACATTCACACATTTGACACATCTATAGTTAAAAATAATTAAAGAAAAGAAATCAATACACTTCAGATATAACACACTTCTATAAAAAATGTCTTACAGGGGTACCAGTATATGAAATATAATTACTAGTATCAATTTCTATGGATAAGACCCATTAGTTGAATGTTTGAATATTCTAAATACAGCCAAATGTTAGAATATGAATTTCATAATTTTTTAACCCTTTACCACACAATAACAACTTTTAACGCCCCTGAGAAAGAAGCCCTTGGAAAACATAGTGGAAAAAGGAGAAAATGTTGGTAACCAGCATTTCCTCCTTTTCCCACAGTTTTTCTACACTATCGAAGCAATATTACACCATTTGAGCCACTTGAAAATTGTCCTCTGCAAATGCTTTCAATTTGGTTAGGTCTGAAATTTTGCTATATGGTAACATGTTAATAATGATGTGAACATATCCTCTGTCACTCACCTGTTTATGTGATTTTTACACATGTCAAGGTGTTTTTAACATCTGTTAAGTCTTTCCCAAAAAAGCCCTTGTTTTTACATGTCTGCAGTACAAGTCTTTAGAAAACACTGTGGGAAAAGGAGAAATTGCTCATAATAAGCAATTTCTCCTTTTCCCACAGTGTTTTCTAGCCTATCGGAAAACTTTCTTCCACTCTCATCGAATTCAAGATTGTCATCTGCAAACACTTTGAGTTTGGGATAGTTGAAAATTTGTCATTTGGGAAAGGGTTACATTACAAAACACCCTAGATTAGACTTCTGTTTATCCTCCTCCTCTGTTAAAACTACCAGTTTCATCTTCATTGGGTGTTAGATTTCCCTACTCAACTTTGTCTGTGATGTATGCATAAGGCAAGTATCTGTTGTTGTGTGTATTGTTTATATAATGATTAACTACTCTTTACATGAAGCGATTCACATATTTTATCAATATTACAATTAAGATCTGCAATTTGTTCCGACAACCTACTTTATGACCTGGGTTGAACCTATTTTCGAACTTGTCCGAGATATTATCAAGAGATATTATATTTCGACTAACTTTCATGAATATTTGAATGAAATGTTGTCTTTAGAGAGGTACACAAGGTTTTTCAAATATTTTGACCAAGTGATCTAGCTCATGATCTGACATGACCCACTTTTAACCTTGTCAGATATATCATCAAAACCAGCATTCTGATCAACTTTAAAGAGAATTGGACTGAAGGTGTGGCCTCTAGATTTGACACAAGGTTTTTCTGAGATTTGACATAGTATCAGTATGCACAAGTACACATCCTAGTAAGATTGAACTTATTGCAATGGAATCCGCAGGAGGATTGCACACACAAGAAATTGCTAACAGACCGACGCAAGGACAGAATGACGGACAGAAAAAAACAGACGGAAGGAGAGACGACCAGGCTCTCACATAATACAACCCTTCAGGCATATAAAGTTGCTTATAGAGTCTACAGGGCATAATATAAAGAGAGAAGAGTAGCCAAAATAGCAATTTTGCAGTACAGTTGTCTAACACTTTACCAGACCATAATATATAGAGGATATTTGTTTTTTTTCGGTGAAAGATCGAAATTTATTTCATCGAGTGATCACCATAGGTAATATTTTCACGAGTGGGGTAGCCATAAGTGAAAATATTGCCGGTAGTGTTCACGAGATGAAATAAATTTCGATTTTTCACCGAAAAAAACAAATATTCTATTTATTTCATGCTTTTTGCCCTTTCTGGGAGGACCTTTATCAAAATTCAGTACAGTTCTTTTCCTTTATTCCCCGTGGCGTACCCCTCCCGCATAGCAACGTTACGTCAAGCGCGAGAAATGTAAGGTATATGACGTCATATTTCCCATCTGGTTGTCAGGCACGAGCAATTTACCTACGAGGCAACAAGAACGTGAAAATCGGTATTTTCACTGGTGGTACCAGTGTAAGATCGAAAAATATTTTCACTGCTATTTTCGATATCCTACCGCAGAGCATGAAATAATGCAAACATATCCACATCAAAGTAATATAGAGAACAGAGAATTCCATACAACTCATATCATGAGGATTCATTTTTAAATGGGTTGAATATCTTGGTTAAAGAAAGAAAAAAAAAAAAATCCTTTTCTTTCAACATTTTTTAAACGAGTTGAAAATCATGGTAAAAAAGGGAAAAAAAAATCCTTTTCTTACAATGTCTTTTAAAGCTGGATTGTTCAAACAAAAAGAGGACTGCATGGTAAAGGGTTTAACTCTTTACCACACTATCCCAACTTTTAACAACCCTGAGAGAGAAGCCTTTTGAAAACATTGTAAGAAAAAAGAAGAAAATGCTGGTAACCAGCATTTTCTCCTTTTCCCACAATGTTTTCTACCTTGCTCTAAACAAAGCTCAGTTTTTGAGTTACGTTTATATAGTCGTCTGCAAGTGCTTTCAATTTGGACCAGCCTAAAATTTTGACGTTTGGTAAAGAGTTAATCCAAAGCTATGTCCCACTATGTAGGTTCCTTACCTTGTATTATCAGCACTTGGCTGTGTGTCTGTGCTACAATTCTGGCATCTGATGGTATTAGAGCCACCATCAGTATACCACACACCAAGCAGGGTTCGTTCTGGGCTTACTGGAGAAAATGGAAAAAGAAAAAAATTATAATATAAGTCAAGTTCATTACCTTTTTATCAAACAACAAAGTTTGGGATAAGACCAAATTCAGCATTTTCAAAAAAAAAAAATTGCTAAAATCATGGTTTGGGTTTTGGATAGAAAACAGAGTTAGTGCCAGTCATTTTCATCTTTTCCCACAATGTTTTAATAAGGCCTGTGTAAGCAATCAGAAGGTGTTTAACTCATTACCAAACGACAATATTTTAGGCTGGTCCAAATTGAAAGCATTTGCAGATGACAAAATAAAAATGACTGAAAATTTGAAATTTGTGCAAGGTAAAAAACATTGTGGGAAAAGGAGAAAATGCTGGTTACCAGCATTTTCTCCTTTTACCACAATGTTTTCTAAAGCTTTCTTTCTCAGGGTCATCAAAAGTAGGGATTGTGTGGTAATGGGTTAATAAGGCCTGTGTAAGCAATTGGAAGAGTTTAACTACCATACTGAGGAAAATATGATTTAGAATGTTCTTAACCTTTTACCTCACAATCCAAAGTTTTAACTATACTGAAAGACAAGGCTTTTAAACGATGTGAGAAAAAAGGGGAAAATACTTGTCTCCATTTGCAGCTGACAAATCCAATGTGCTTTAACTGAAAGAATTTGTGAGTGAAAGGTCAGAAAACATTGTTGGAAAAGGAGAAAATGATGGTTACCAGCATTTTCTCCTTTGACCACAATAAATTTACAGGGTGTCTTCCTCGGGGTCATTAAAACTTGGGATAGTGTGGCACATACAGAAGACTGACTACATTTATAAAATAGTCTCCTTTGTTTTCTGTGTAATATACCTATTACAAATTTTCTTATCATTTAGACATTTAACTCTTTACCAAACGACAAAAATTTGGACTGGTCTAAATTGAAAGGACCAGCAGACGACACATTTAATGTAACTGAAATGATGTTTTTTTGTTTTGGATGGGGAAGAAAACATTGTGGGAAAAGGAGAAAATGCTGGTTACCAGCATTTTCTCCTTTCCCCACAACGTTTTCAAAACCCTTTTCCTACACAGTCGTTAAAATTCGGGATTGTGTGGTAAAGGGTTAATATAACAACTGTGATGACATTGTGTTTGTATATATTTCATAGAAGAGAATTGGTTTTATTACTGTGGGAAACATCCATAGATGGCTTCTGATCTGTTATTTGTGAATTACCATCATGTAATAAAAAGAATCTGTTATTCCTTGGCTTCTGAGATAATTTTTTAAAAAATTCATTCAGAAAAAAAGTTATTAACTCTTTACCAAATGACAAAATTTTAGCCTGGTCCAAATTGAAAACAATTGCAGACGACAAAATAAACATGACTCAAAAACCGAAATTTGTTTCGAGCAGGGTAGAAAACATTGTGGGAAAAAGAGAAAATGCTGGTTACCAGCATTTTCTCCTTTTCCCACAATGTTTTTAAAAGGCTTCTTTCTCAGGATCGTTAAAAGTCGGAATTGTGTGGTAGAGGGTTAAGCTCACCAAAGGGTCACTTAACTCTTTACCAAACAACAAAAATCAGACTGGTCCAAGTTGAAAGCATTAATTTTGCAGATGACAAGATAGATGTGACTGAAAAATTGAAATTGCTTTTGGGAAACACAGAAAACATTGTGGGAAAATGAAAAAATGCTTGTTACTAGCGTCTTCCCCTTTTCAACTTTTCTATTTTCAAAACTCATATTCAGCGTCGCTAAGTCGGGCTTGTGTGGTAAAGAATAGATAACATTTTCCCTTGACATGTTTGATAAAATTTTATCTCAAATGTTTGATAAAATTTTATCTCAAACACCAACTGATGTCAGATCCTATATATTTCACATGAATATTTGAATGGTTTCTTACTTTGATTTTTTCCACTGCAAGGTCTACATGTGTTGGTTGAATTGTCCACAACAGTGCCTGGTGGGCATGTTATACAGTTGAACCCTGTGGAAGAGGCAACCTGTAGAACACAGAGCCATGTTTATAATATGGTAATGATCAGACTAATGTAATCCATTTCTGCAATAGTTACCCTGAGATCCTACATTTCCTATCTTTTACAAAACACACTTTACCATTTGAGCAACATTCAATTTGTTGTGTCCCTAAAAAGCCCAGAGCTTCCAGTCTGACTCCAACCCAAGACTGACAGATGATGATTCCTACACTTTCCCACAGGGGACCCCTGAAGATCAACTAAAAAGGTGTTTGCACTAGGTTATTTGAGACTCAACAGGATATCTCATACAGTATGAATTTTCTATAATGGATTTTCCCACAATGTTTTCTACTCTTCAAAAAACAAATTTCAAATTTTCAATCACTTTTACTTTGTCATCTGCAAATGCTTTCGATTTGGATGACCCTAAGATTTTGTTTTTTGGTTATGAGTTAAAGAAATCATGATCTGAAAAGGAGAACATGTTCGGTTACAAACACTTTCTCCTTTTCCCTTTCTCTACCCTCATAAGGAGAATTCCCATCACATGACAGAGCTCAAGGAAAGAGGGAGTGACTGTATTATAAATCTATTATTTCTCTTTGATACCCTATGTTGTGGGTAATTATTATAACCATTTTAAAGAGACCATTCTAATGAGTTCCCAAGACATAGGGTTTAGTGGAGGATAATTCATATTTTCAATTTTGAAATCATAATTACTCCCTCTATCTGGAGCTCTGACATAAGTCACTTTTGTCACCTGCATCTGCTTTCCATTATGAGCATCTTCGGAAGTCAAGGGTGACGACCCACTACGCTACTCTACCCTAGGCGGGTTGAGCTTGATTTTGACAGTCCTGCTATATGCATTTTCATTGGTTGCAGCTAACTCTAACTGCACGAGTCAAATAACTCGTAGCATTTCATCTTTGATAAAAATAGAACAAGGTTGCGAACTTTTGAATAAAAATAAAAGGTAAACATGCATACCTCCGTGGATGTGTGCAGGATCTGTAATGGTTTATTATAGAAAAACGTAGATGAACAATATTTACTGAAAGTTTCGTAACCTTGGCTCGCGAAGATGCATTATGAGTAGCCCCATAGTTTGCTGTCTAGTCAAGAGGTAACTCTTTACTACATGAGAAAAAACTTATAATTGTTCAAAGGCCAAGCACTTGGGGATGACAATTTAAACTTGATTAAAACAAATCGAGTGAATACATCTTTGACACGGTAGAAAACATTATGGGTAATGGAGAAAATACTGGTAACCAGCATTTTCTCCTTTTCCTATGATGATTTCTAAACAGCTTCATCCCCAAGGTTGTTAAAATCTCAGAATTGTGAGTAAAGGGATGATGAACCTGTACATAAACAAGTCAGCTGTCTCACCTGGTTTGGTTCACACGGCTCACATGTCACTGCACGGCCTCCATGATTTTCTGTATATCTATATCCAACTCTGCAAACGCATGACAATACTGAAATATTGTAAAACAGAGAAAAAAGTTTACACCTTAAACAATCCTGTGTTTTAATTACCCTATGGAAGAACATTTTGAAACCATCATGCAGAAAAACTGAAAGGGCTTGTACAACGATTTTCACTTATTTCCTATTCTCCCCAAACTCATCAAGTACAAGTCCCCCTGCAGCAGGTAATGGGGTGATGATACTCTAAATCCATTATTTTGCTTTTAAACTCTATATTATGGATACTCATTAGAATCGTCTCGATGGGACCATTGTAATGAATACCCACAATACAGGGTTTAGTGGAGAACAATTCATAACTTCAGGTTTGAAATCAAAATCACTCCCTCTGTCAGGAGCTCCGAGTTGCATTTGATTCACATTCATGTGCACCATGCTCTGGTATTAATTAGGGGTCTTAACTCTTTACCACACAATCCCGATTTTTTACGACCCTGAGAAAGAAAGCTTTTGAAAACATTGTGGGAAAAGGAGAAAATGCTGGTAACCAGCATTTTCTCCTTTTCCCACAATGTTTTCTACACTCCCAAAATCACAAATAAATGTTTGATTCACATTTATTTTGTTGTCTGCAAATGCCTTCAATTTGGAGTAGTCCAAAATTTTGTCGTTTGGTAAAGAGTTAACCCACAGAATGCTGGAAATGACTTAGGTTGATTTTGAGGACCGTGTAGTTCAAGATCAGGCTGCTGTATGTGCAGTCTGATCTTGTATCTACACTGTCCACTACTTTGTTACATATTCTGGCAAAAACAACAAGGAAAATCTTGGATGTTTTTCCCGACTGAAATGGTTTACGATATCAATAAATGGATTAACCCTTTACCAAACAATCCTTGGTTTTTACGACCCAGAGGAAATAGCCTTCTGAAAACACTGTTGGAAAAGGAGAAAATGCTGGTAACAAGCATTTTCTCCATTTCCCACAATATTTTCTACCCTGCTGGAAAAAAAAATTTCTATGTTTTCTTCCCTTCCTAAAACCTATTCAATTCTTTAGTCATATCTATTTTGTCGTCTGCAAGTGCTTTCAATTTGAACCAGTCTACAATTTTGTCGTCTGGGAAAGAGTTGATATTAAATGAGTTAACAGACAGAGGTGACACCTGGTTAATGTACCGGCAATTTTTAGCGAGAAAATCGCAAATATGCGGCATCTGCATAACACTGTGCACATTAGAAATTGAAATTATAGTCATCATCACAACTACCATGTCATGTATGTTTACGGTGGTAATCCAAAAAATACCTAATTTACACACATAGCGCCACCTAACCACTATTTACTCTATCAAATTAAAAACAGAAGTGTTTTTGTATTGCATCTGTTAAAAACAATAGCTAATTATATCTTCATTAATGATAAGTTACTTTCAATATTCTCAAATTGCACTAATAAAGCACAATTTTCCTTAATGTTTTGAAAATAATTACCTCTACTCTTCATAAAACCATTAACCCATTACCACACAATCCCTTCTTTTGACGCCCCTGAGAAGGAAGTTTTTAGAAAACATTGTGATAAAAGGAGAAAATGCTGGTAACCAGCATTTTCTCAATTTCCCACAATGTTTTCTACCCTCTCCAAAACAAATTTCAAATTTTCAGTCACTTTTATTTTGTTGTCTGCAAATGCTTTTGATTTGGACAAGCCTAAAATATTGTCGTTTGGTTTTGGGTTAATTCATATTTGACAAGTGAAGGTCATTTGCCGAGGCATAATAGTCTTCGCCAGAAACAAAAATTACAATGCTGAAATCATTGTTTGAAGATATACTGGTCATATTTTTTATGATTTCCAAACTATAAGGGTTAAACGGTTACCATAGCAGACCTTCTTCAGATCAACTTAAGTCAGCATGGTAGCTTAACCTAGATATTTTTGTCCGAAAACGAAACTTAAGTTTTGATAATGCATATATTTATTGTAACTTTACATGCAGCAGTTTATCATAGTATTAGAAAAGAATTCACATGAATTCCCTATCTTGTGGTAAATTGTGGTAAAATTATGTATCATGGTACCATAGAGGACCATCCTAATATCTACATTAATTTTTCATCACATGAATGAACAGAAAGTTTTTGACATGAAGGTATAACTTCTACTCCATGTTTTTCTCTTAATTTTTAAACTAATCATGTTGTTGCCTTATCATCCCAGAAAATGAACATTCAAGGCTGTACTGTAGGACAGTGTTGTTCTTAGGCTGCACCATCGTGGGACTCCTGGAATATTTTAGAAAATATTTCCCAAAAAATACAGTAGCGTGGGCCGCAAGCCTTACATCAGGCATGCTCAAGTTCTTGATTTTCTCACTGCATTATCTGACTTTATGCTGTCCATAACTCTATTCTGTTCTGTTCTATAATGGAAAGCATGTATGTCTCATCTTTTTCCTCAAGTTGTTGCATACTATTGAGCATAATATTGGTGAAGATGTATATTTTTCTTCCATTCCAATCTTTTATTTTGAAAAATGAAGTTGGTTGAGGTACAGAAATGTCCTATTCAAGGTATTTACAATCAAAATAGACAACAGACAAGCCACTACAGGGGGCCCATTATTGTTATGGAAAAATATTGTTTACCTTGAATATGTATACTGTGAACCAACATGTCATGGCTATAAAAATGAAATTTAATTACTTTGCTTTCTGGTCAACTCGTACCTAAGTCAACTCGTACCTTTATCAACTCGTACCTGTTTTGGTCAACTCGTACCTGTTTTTTGGTCAACTTGTACCTACCCAAGTCAACTCGTACCCATTTTGGTCAACTTGTACCTGTTTTGGTTAACTCGTAAGTAACCTTTGTCAAAAAGATAGATATAAATCTATAGATGGCTTCAGTCTGAAAGTTTGCTTCGAGGCGATTTTTTTAATATCTATTTGAGGAGACAAATAACAAAAATAGCTTCAGGGCAAACTTTCAGACTGAGGGTAGATATAAAGATAGTGGTGGGTTGATGATCGACTATAGTCGAAAGTCAGTCGGTTTCTGCTTCCGATTCCGATAGTAGATTGAGAAATCCCGGAATCGATTGTAATGTTAGTCGGTTCCTGAACTCACTTGGTGCCAACACTTGAATTCTGGTTTTTAGCGCTTGGTTTTGTGGATTAAACATAGTGGATAACAAACATGAAATTGGCCAGAAAAATGAGAAAGAAGCCTTTGTCCATGGATGTCTTGACAAAATTTGACAACTCGGCAAGCTTCTCAGTTGATCCCTGAGCCCGGGTTTTGACAATTGGAAATCTGAAATGCCTGTCTTTGACAATGAAAAATATCTGCCTAAATGTCAATCTGACGCATGAAATAATTGTCTAGAGCTTCATTTAACCTACCTTGCGCGCAACCAGCAAAATATGGGCTGAGCACTACCAGTATAAATTGCGAGCGAAGGACACACAGATGATAATGAAGCTGGCAAGCCATCTGTGACAGTGAAAGTATCAAAGGTGTTAATCCTCTTATCCAGTGTAAAGTGACAGTTTTTAAAGTTATCTGTCATTGAAACTGACTAATTGGTGTCAAATCATGTAATAATACTTCTCCAAAAATTAATTGACACGAAAAAATAGATCGCCAAAAAAAAAAACATGAAAACCAATGACACTACAATGAACAGCGTGGCATCTTCCGATCAGAGGGATTTTAAACTATCTTCTCATTTTTAATACTGAATTTAAAAAATGAGTTTACACAAATCTCTGAATAAACCAATAAGTGGAAACTGAAATTCTGTTCATGAGTGAAAAAAAACCTTTTGTTTTATGATATGAAAATATAGATCTACAGCAGACGTGGGATGCCGGTGGGTGGGTCGTCTGCAAATGCTTGAAATATGTCTGATTCTTTTTAGCTGGTTTGGAAATTGAAATATAAGGAACAAAATGAATACTGAAGAAAATTTGAATGTAATGTATTTCCATTGACTCATTACCAAACGACAATATTTTAGGCTTGTCCAAATTGAAAAGCGTTTGCAGATGACGAAATTTGTTTTGTGAAGGGTAGAAAACATTGTGGGAAAAGGAGAAAATGCTGGTTACCAGCATTTTATCCTTTTATCCTTTTCCCACAATGTTTTCTATAGGCTTCGTTTCAGGAGTGTCAAAAATAGCCCTTGTGTGGTGATGGATTAATGAAAGTGCAGAAAACATCTTTATACATTTAAAACCATGTAGACAATATTGTCACAGTATAAAGATAATCCCATTAAGTTTTTCGTTAATTGAATCAACAGGTGCCAAAGGTAATAGATACTTTACAAGTGTTGATAAGATTAAATCCAAGTAAGTTTGTACTAATTGATGCTTTGAAAATTGATTAGATTAGATAAATATTTTCCCCACTAAATAGTATAAATAATACGCATACTATGTAGTGGTGGGCCGATGATCGACTATAGTCGAAAGTCAGTTGGTTTTGGCTTCCGATTCTGATAATCGATTGAAAAATCCCGCAATCGATTGTAGTCGGTTGCTATGCTGGCTTGGTGCCAAAACTTGAATTCTGGTTTTTAGTGCTTGGTTTTTTGACTATTATTAATCACAATCTTGGATTAAACATAGGGGATAACAAACATGAAAATATGCTGAAAAATGAGAAACAAATCTTTGTCCATGAATGTCTTGACAAAAGTTGACAACTCGGCAAGTTTCCCTGAGCCCGGGTTTTGACATTTGGAAATTTGAAATTACCTGTCTTTGGCAATGAAAGATATATCTGCCTAAATGTCAGTCTGAGGCATGAAATTATCGTCTAGAACTTCATATAACCTAGCTTGCGTGCATCGGGCAGAAATATGGGTTAAACACCATCAGTATAAAATGCAAAGGACACCCGGATGATAATGAAGCTGGCAAGTCATTTATGACAGAGTAACGAAGGTGTTATTCCTCTTATCTAGTGTAAAGTGACTAAATAATGTCAAATCATGTAGTAATACTTCTCCAGAAACTAATTGTCAAGAAAAACTAGATCGCCAAAAAAGTGCGAAAACCCATGACACTACAATGAGCAGCGTGGCATCGTCCGATCAGAGGGACTTCAAACTATCTTCTTATCTTTAATAATTGATTTTAACAATGAATTTACACAAATTTCTGAATAAAGCAGTAAGTGGAAGCTAAAATTCTGCTCATGGGTGGAAAAAATGTTGATTTAGTATATGAAAATAAAGTGGGGGGGGGGGGGGGAAAGAGAGGAGTCGTCTGCAAATGTTTGAACTATTAGGTATATGTCAGATTCTTTTTAACTTGTTTGGAAATTATAAGGAACAAAATGAATGATAATGATTGAAGCAGAAAACTTTTATTTCTTTCCTATGCTAGAATTTTCAGTCATTTAGGTGTTGACATATGACGGATCTGAACATATTCTATTGAAGCACCCCAAATCCCTGCCCCCGCCAAAAAAAAAAAATGGTATTTGACATCGTTTTGTGCAATATGAATCCACCCAAAAAAGATATTTGGTTTTTGACACGATCTTGTGTGATATGAATGGAAGGGTTTTGATGGTGTCAATATATAAGATAAACAAGAACACATACTTAAACATACTGATACTGATAAAAGTCGTAAAATAAAATATAATAAATATTCAGGTACAAGTTGACTTCAGAACAAGTTGACTCGGGTACGAGTTGACCAAAAAAGGTACGAGTTGACTTAGGTACGTATTGACTTAGGTGCGAGTTGACTTGTTACCGTTACTTTTATTTTATAAACAGCTTGTTTGTTCAGTTGGAAGCTACAGAGACTTTAAAAGTGGCCCTTCAGATTTTGGGACGAAAATTTTACAAAAATGCAAAACCACCATCTCTATACTCCCATAGCCTTTTAATTTACGTTCATAAAACCCCAGTAATCGAAAACCGTCCGATAACACGAGAAATTAAAGATTTATTACGGACCAGGTTGACACCAACGGGAGACATGTTCTATTTTTAGATTATCAATTCTCTCATTTAAATACAGGAAAACACAAAGTTTCAAACATCCGTCCGAAGAAGACATTATGGAAAATAATTAATACATGTTTGTTCTGTAATGGAATTTAAGCATTATTAGTCACGTACCAATCACTTGACCTTCCAACAATGCTTTATTGATTTTTGGCGCGAAATCTAAAAATAGCTTAAGAGGCTACGTAGCCTTTTAAGGGAATAACATAAAAAAAATTTTTTTTTGGTAATTTTATTATTCTTAATTATTGATGATTTGTATTGTTTTTTCATATAAATTTCAATGCTACTGTATATTTTTTTTCAAATTTGGGGTGATGTGAAAATTCTAAATACCCACCTTTAACAAGAAGTTCTGGTATCATAACCAAAAAAATGGTCCTAGAAAGAAATGAAAAATTATGGGTGCTTACAACAGTAATTTTAAAATATCAAATCTGCGGCTTTTTGCTTTTGGGGAAAACATGTCTGAACACTTACAGTCGGCACTTGCCACTTGAAAGGTATCATTTTGTGAACATGGAACGCATTCTAGCTTTGTAATATCGTAGAATTCCCTCTGAGAAGTAGCCTGATTACAATCCTCTTTATTTTCTATCGGAATAGGACGGTTGTACCCTATAAATTCAGAATACACTACAATATATAGCCTAGCCAGCAAGAGTAGTTGATATATGGCCGCCATTCTTGTTGTTATTATTGCCAGGCAAGCTGATTGGTTGTTGGCAAAAGTGACTACATTTGTTTAGTTCTACTGGATACTGCAAGATAATCATTACTGATTATTACTGGCAGGCGCGTAGAGACAAGAAAAATAATTTATAAATGATGCATAGCATCAATAGAAGCCGCAATCTTTTGATGAACAATTTCAAAAAATATTTACGCTCTTGAGAAATTGTGATTACATTTTTTATGTATCTGTTTTTACCTACACCCACACACCAACGAAAAATCATGATAAATTGTACTAGGAAAAAAGAAACAGAAAATAATATGTGCATGCATTCAAATTCTAGAAAAAAGACAGAAGTTTACAGAGGAAATTTAAATAATCTTGCTATCATTATTAATGATAATATTATTATAAAGTGATGATGATCATGTAAAAAAAAAAAAAAAAAAAAAATGCATTGGAATTTTTAAATTTCTATTCGAAATTTTAAAATGGAGAAATTGAGCATTGAAGTACAGCATTTTCCATTTATAAGAATAATTTTAGAAAGAAAACTTCCGTAGCGGCATCAAAGACAATATTTCGAAATTATGTAGTAAATTTTTAATTATTCAAAGTGAAGATCATTGTTCACATAATTTTATGACGTTTACTTGTTCATGTATTTACATTTTTACCAGTGATCTCTTAATTCTTTGTGTTTCATTTTTTTTTTTTAAATTCTTTTTTTAAATATATATATATATTTTTAAATATATTCAACATTTTTTTTTTCTAAAACATGATCTTCCTGCTTGTTAAAAGTATCATAGCATGCAAGCTTGCAAAACTGTGAATCTTTACATTTCTACTCAAGAAACAAAACTTTTGCATGAAATCTCCAAAATTATTCTAATCATAGCCAACACGGAACTTGGTACAAATTACCTTTCTCTTATTCCCAAAATGGCAGCCTCCCGCCCCAACACACAAAATCTATTTCTTTTTTTTGTCTTCAAAGATATGGATCTATTTAACCTCAACATAATAACTTTTTGTACCATTCATATTTCGTTTAAGAAACAGTATAGTTTGAACCAATTTCTGCATAGGCCTTTTACAAATTACCTATGAAACGTTTAATTATGTAAATTTAAAGAGCTATATATGACTTTCACCATCAGCGACGTAAAAAGTTGTATATGCACAGTAATAGGTTCGGTGATAACTTTAACCCTTCGACTCAACGAAATTAATACACTGAGTACGGAAAACAAAAAATGTTTTTTTTTTTATTTTTTCATGTTTACGATATTTTATAGAATATTTAAAAATATTACATGTATGGGCTGTGTGCTGTCTGATCTTCATCTATTGAGCATTGTCATTTTAGAGCACCTGGCAACACCATGATAATTTCTGTAGTCAATGTACATGTAGGCTACATCACGACCCATACAATTTTCACGGGTTTTGTAGATCAGGACCATACTGTACAGCATGTACGGTCTGATCACACAGTACAGTAAATGCTTAATTTTACAGGGCTCATGAACTTTCTTCCGTGTAACATTCGGTTATCTAAAGTGTCGACGAAGGGTATTCTATAGCTGACGTAGCCTCCTCTTTGTTCTTCGATGTCCATACATTGGTTAACCGCCGTTTATCCTTTACAGATTAAGATTAGACGAAAAACTTGTACATAAAATTGCTTCTGATTATTATGTAATTCTACGATGCTCTCTATATCATAATTATCATTAATTTGCTTTGTAAAAAAGTAGACAAATGCGAAAACCAAATATGTGATAAACGTAAAGCATAAAAACTTCGTTTGGGAAATAGGAGGAATCCTGTAAGTTTGAAAACTTCAGGGGACAAGCCACTATATTAAGGATGCATATCATTGGAAGTCGTTTTCAAATATTCCAACAGACCTACTTGAAAATCAAAGCTAGTTTTCTTGCTATATATAGTTTTTTTTTTTTCCAAATAAAAATAAAATAAGAAAAATATATAAAATTAATAGAAGGCATCCCATAAGTTTGAAAACTTCGGAAGACTAGCCAGTTTATGGATATGTTTATTATTTTGTATTTTTATTGTTAAAACTGGGAACGACCTATATATACTGCAAGAAAACCAGCCTTTATTTTCAAGTAGGACTGTTGGAATATTTGAGAAAGAGTCATGTTGAGTAATTCTGTCACAACATATTAGATTTTTTCCAAAATAATGACTATGACTAATTATTGATCATCTCCATGTATATATTCGGTTATCATCCATAAACATGGTTCATACAGACAGATTGTTAAATATCAATAAAATCATTTCAGACACTGGGCGCAGTAACAAAAACTCATGATTTTTTTTTAGATAATGATGACCGACGGAATCTTTGAACAATCTCTGCATGTAGACCTTGTACCGCATACTAATTAATATGTAGTTATAGTAGTATTTGGCTCAAAGCTGTGCTGTGCATTATTAAGTATGTTGTTTTGAATAAAGTGATAATTTTTGGTGGCCACAACAAATTTTGATGCCTAAGTAAAGAAATCGTTGTGTCACAAATGCAAGAAATGTGCGTCTTTAGAATATACATCTTTTTACGGAGTCAAAGTTTCATGTTGTTCAAAGTTTCTAGAATCACTTAGTTATGAATGAAAACTTCACAGATAGTGCAGATGAAAGACCATATTTCAATTTTTGTGAGATATGATCTTGATCTAAGCTGACACGGTGGCAAATATATTTATGAAATGCACATCAAGGGTAAAATTTGGTAAAGTGCGTGTTTGGGGTAATAAAACATAGAGAACAATATTCTTGAGCGGTGATATCATCTTTTTTTTGCCAATGGTTTAATATATTAGAAAAGATTTTGAAAAAATAACCTATTTATTTCTACTGTGCTCCTTTTGCTAGTAAAACGTGTAGCAATGCAAAAATTGGAAAAAAAAAACATATCTTTCACCTACCGGCTATATTATTATTAACCAATCAAATTTATTTTCGACCGTGCGCTAATTTCGGGGCATCTGCGCACCGCCATTTTCTGCAAAGGAGAATAATAGACGATCGTACCTCATTTGTAAATGCCTTTATTCACACTAACTTTACAATGATTAAGACTTTGTTTAATCGTTCTATTCGTGGACGTTGATACTTTATGAATACACAGATACAAACACCTAACATCGTAGGATCGGAAAAGAACTCTGTTCAACAGACGGCATTGTTAAATCATCGTCACTCGTGACAAAAATCGTGGTGGGTATATCCTTCAGAGCTTACCTTTGAATTATCGATTGGCATATATGTGTTCATGCCATCGAAAGATTTTAATCAAGAAGTTAAATTTTTCCATTGTTCAAATTTGATACGATATCAACTTATCAAGACGCTTCCTCGGTCTTTTTATGACATCTGGTGACCCTCTTTTTCTGATCTAGGCTTAACCCTTTACCACACAAGAAAATTTTAGACTGGTCCAAATTGAAAGAATTTACAAATGACAAAATAAATATGACTGAAAAATTGAAAATTGGTTTGAGAAGGGTAGAAATTATTGTGGAAAAATGAGAGAATGCTGGTTACCCTATTTTCTCCTTTCCTCACAGTATTTTCAAAAGGCTTTTTTTCAGGGTTGTTAAAAGTCAGGATTGTGTGGTAAAGTGCTAATAGTAGGTTGCCATGGTAAAGTGGTCTGTTTCATTTGGACTGTACTGTTTTGGAGGCTCCAGGCCTGTTTCTCCAAGAACCAGTTCATCTCTGGGTATGTTTGTCCCAAGGCTAATTCGACCAGGCTTGTTTGCCCCACATTATGTTATTGATCATATTTGACTATATATCACAGGAATTTGACATTCTATAACAAATAATATGATAAAACATATAAAAAAAAAAAATACTCCCCTCTACTGTATATATAAAGAAACACAAGGAATGCAATGCCTTGATTACCAGTGGCACATAAGTAAATGTCCTACCCACCCAAATTCACCAACAAAATAAAGAGTGATCACAATTCCCTTTACCCTAGTATCAGACAAGACTAAAATATACCTGTGACATTCGGCGATCCTTAAGTAATAGGGGTGATACAATACGGTAAAAAGCGTATTGCAATATATTGCAATACGGCTGACCCGTATTGCAATATGTATTGCGATACGCTCTATATGCTGACATTTAGCATATATTACCACTTGTAGTCGCTGTTAGGGTTGCATATGCTAAAAAAATTGACTAGTCTTTAACACAGACTAGACTGAAATGACAAAGAAATTAAGAATTATCCATAGAAACAAGTAAATGACTTAGTGACATTTCAAGTCATGTTCTTTTTCAAAAATATTAGCATGTCAACCTTGTCAGCACCCAGAGAAGCCCTCTGTGCTGACAAAAAGTCACCAGCAGTACTGAACACTCGCTCAGAGGGCGCACTTGTTTATGTAGAAACCAGTCAGGGCTACTATAATGAACTTTGGAAGCTCAACAGAGAAGACAGTGCAATGCACTAACTTACTCTGTTAAACACAAATACTTTCCCGCTTATCTACCGGAAGAAAAAACGTGAAAAAAGTATGAGCAAAGTTATAGGAAATGAATAACAAAGTCTGTTGGTCCAAAGTCAGTAATACGGTCGACGGTTATTTGGAGTTCGTACCCGCGGCGAATTTGAGGCGGTCATAATTTTACCTTAACACCGGTGACACCGCCTGTAGAAAAAATAAACAACTTTCGCTTTCATAAATGTTTCAGATAGTTGAAAAACGATCGATTTCTGACCAAATTTTTGGGAAAACCGGACTTTCTAATGCAATAACGTGAAGTTGACATATTGAAGAAATACCAATACGGTAAAAATCGTACCGATTTCGGTTTTTTCTTTGGACAAACCGCGGTTAATCGGTATATCAGTAAACCGTTTCAACACTATTAAGTTGACATCTTTTCAGCAGAGATATCCATCATTTTTTACAGCTTTTTTGACAGTTTCAAGCCATTGAGGGGGCCATTCGCTGATAACACCACATAGACCCACAGTAAATGTTCTGGCCGAACTACCATGCGCATATGCCATGTTTTCCATGATCTCGACTCTAGACTCAGAACTTAATGAGACAAGGCCTATTTAAATACTGGAATAATAAGTAAAACTTGGTGTAATCCTTTTCTGAAATCAATAGCTGTTTAACACGGGATTGTTAAATTGTTGTTAATTTCATTTCCGTGCATCACGAAAAATGACCAGTCGAATAAGGCTTATCAACAGTCCCATTGCTAATTTCTAAGGCCTGCAGAAAATTCTTGTTTCATTTTGTTGTAATTGTGAATACCCTTCGCTTTGTTGGTGAATTTGGGTGGGTAGGGCATTTTTGTGTTGTTGCAGGTAATCAAGGGCTTTAGGCATTGCGTTCCTTGAGTTTCTTTACCTATAAGGGGTGTTTTTTTCATATTTTATAAATTCTTTTCATTGTAAAAATGTCAAATTCATGTGAATATAATTATGTATTGTGTAAATCAAAATCTTAGTCATAATATGATCCATCTTAAATTCTTTAAGATAACACACCAACAAGTTGATTTCCTTTTGTTGGTGATGTATCATAGCTCTAGAAAAGATGGAGTGTTGGTATTCTAAATCCATTATTTCTCTTCCAAACCCTTTGTTGTGGATACTCATTAGAATTGTCGTGATGAGATGATTCTAATGAGTACCCATAACATAGTGTTTAGTTGAGGATAATTGATATAATTTTTATTTGAAATTAAAATCACTTCCTCTATGATCTACCTGGAGCTCTGATGTATTATTTACTATGGGGTTGTTTAAACGGGATCATATGGTAAATCTATTATGATAGGGAATCAGAGCAGAATTGGTTTCTTTGTTTTGTTTTTTAAGGCCACATTGAAAGCCGTTTTTGAAATTGCCACAATTGCAGGTAGTTCATGAATGGCAGCCAGTACTACACTTACCTCTTGCCTACAACTTCCTTTCCTACAACACATTAGTATAAATTGGCCATATCCATAAATTCTTTTGGTTTGATTTTTTTCTTGAAATGAATTGATGCAGACGACAATTTTTGGGTGGTTATGCATATTTTGAGGTTTTAAGAGTGAATGTTGTATTTTGAAATACTGGTATCTTCTATATTCCAAGATACATACACTCAAAATACACTGACATCTTTTTGCTTTTGTTAGCAAAATATCATTTACTTTGGAGTTGTTTAAACAAGTGATTTTAAAAATTACTGTGATAGGAATGAGCACAGTTTTTTTTGTTTAATGTTGTCGTTGAAAGCTGTATTCAATAGCTTTTTCAGCATTGGTGCAGTCAACACCTTTTCATACAGGTCTGTCAAAATTCAGTAAGTCCCCACAATTAACACCCTTGCTTAGCAGATACACAACTTGGTATCAACAATAAGAAACCAGTTGGAAAGAAAAAGCTCGGACTAACTAGCCCAGGGAAGAAAAAAACATTTTGGAAGTGGGTAGTTTTAACCTACTTAACACATTTTGTTGAAAGTGATAGTACTGATATGGAAAGTTAAAGGTAAGAGGGTCATTCAGCATATTCAGTGGTTGCTAAGAGTCAGGTTGTGTAAATGAGCGAAATAGCCTGGTAAGGAAAATCATGAATATGTGAGAACAAAATCTTATTTTAATTACTTGAAATGTTTACTCCAAAACCACTCAAATATGTACCGGTATATTAAATGTATATTAATGGCAGTGTAGCCCTGTACAGCTTGTTAAAACTTGGGATATTGTGGTAAAGGGTGAAAAGCATTGTGAAAGAAGGAAAAACGCATTTTACAATATTGCTTTTTTCCATAACATTTACAAAAGCCATCATATGCAGAGTTGTTAAAACTTGGGGTTGTGCAGTAAAGGGTTATCACTACCTTATTCCGATATATATGGCTAAAGATTTTTTTTGTATTTGTAGCTCTAGATTTAATTTGAGACAGTTCACAGGAAAATTCAATTACTTCAGCTTGTTTCCTTTAATATCTCTGGTAACACAAAAAGAAAAAGAAAACTAGAAATTTTCTCCAGCTAAATATAAAAATTAGTTCAATGGGCCAGATTTTTCCTATTTCAAAAATGGATGGCAAGCCAGTATACTGTTGGCCTGATTATCTAACTGAATATAAACTACCCAACAGCTGCCAGAGAAATGATGGTTGGCAGTTTAACCCATCCACCCAAAAAAATCCCTGGTTTTTGGAAACCAGAGGAAGAAGCCTTCTGAAAACACAGTGGACAAAGGAGAAAATGCTGGTAACCAGTATTTTCTCCTGTTCCCACAATATTTTCTACTCTACTAAAGTCGAGGTTCGATTTTTCAGGTACATTTATTTTGTTGTCTGCAAAATGTTATAGTTTGTTTGGTAAAGAGTTATTAGTAAACAAAACATTCAGTTTTTGTCAGGACTAGAAGTTGCTTTGTACCCAACATGCTGCTAATTGGCCAGTGCTATTTTTAGTAACAATGAAAAAATAACATTATTTTGTCTTGTTTTTTTGCAATAAACAATGACTATGCTATTGAAATGGACATTGTGAGAACAGAATTAGCTGACCAGGCTTTTCCCCCTTTCTCATTGTGTTTTCAACAGCTCGTAAATGTGCATCTCTCAAAACTTGATCTGCAAATTGTCTGAAAACATTTTAATAACTAAATTGACAGGCTGTCATTAAAATTAATTATGGAATGTGCTCACATTTATACTTAACACTAACAATCATATGATCCTGAGATAGAAGCCTTTTGAAAACATTGTGGGAAAAGGACAAAATGCTGGTTTCTCCTTTTCCCACAATGTTTTCTAACCTTCCTAATACAAATTTCAATTTTTCAGTGACACTATTTTGTCATCTGCAAATGCAGTGAATTTGAATCTGTCTAAAGAATTGTCATTTGGTAAAGAGTTTAATTTACCGGTAAAAATATCCTTTTGGTTTGAACCCTCAGATTTGTAAGATTACATGTACCTCTGAATTTTGTTACAAAGGGTTTGAAAACATTCAGCTTTAAAAAAAGCACAGTGCACAATGGCATGGTGTTTATGTCACACCTTTTACAGGCTTTACTTGTGCTTGACCTAGGCTTTCATCCATCAGAAAAAAACACAGTGATAAACTTATCATACCTCTCACTTAAAAAAAATCAGGTAAAACAAAACAAACTTTATTGACTTTGTTACTGGCATTTTACAAAAATCTCATTTACATTACTCTGTAAATTCTTCTTGCCAAGTAGTTATGTGCCGAAACTGTGATCAGTCTTACAGGCTTGGTTCCAGACGGATATAGAACAGCCATGACAATTATACTGTGTTACAGCTCCTATAGGCCAGCAAATATCTACTTGAGCCACACTTTGAGACGTTTCCTTAATAGGAAAAACTTATTAATATAAAGCTAAAACTGGCTGTACTTTGGCAATACATTGTATACTGTAAAAGGCATCAAGTAAGACATCTATGGTACTTCTGGAAACTGGCAAGGTGATTTGAATTTGGAGTTTCACCTTCTACCTAGGTTGGGCTTGTCTCTCACATGAACTTGCTTGTTTACCTTTGGCAAACTAACTCTTGTTCAACACCCATGAAAAGCTTTTGAAAACAGCAGGAAAAAGAGAAAGTAGTGGTTTCCAGCATGTCCCCTTTTTACAATATGAACGCAATTTTTTTTTAAGACGAGCGACAGACCATCACTGTACAGAATCGCAAGTATCCTTAACACATTGCACTTATGGTCCTACACTGTGATACAGATTCAAAGAGTCATTTAAAGCAAGATGACTGTTCTACATATATTTAATAGTTTGATTAACAATAAGTACTGCAAACATATTTAACATAATAAACAAATTTGTGTTTTGATCACCTTTAGACCAGAAAAGATTATTGGAAAAGAAGTAAATGCTGTCAAGGGAAATTAAGGAAATGCCTGTAACCAGCATTCTTTCCTCTTTCCAGAGTGTGCCTTATTCTTATTCTTTCTGCTCTCCATCATTTGACTATGCTCTCTTCAAATACATTGTACTTTGAAAGTGAAATAGAAGCAAATTACTATAAGGCCAGGTAAAATTTTTGGGGTTCCAAAAGGAGTTACCTGCAAAATTAGACTGACAATATGTCACGAGGTCTGCCGACCGAGTATTATGCAAAGGGAAGATTTATCATACAAATATATTTCTTAATCCATGTTCATTTCAAAGCAGAACAAATACAGACAAAGCTGGTAAAATTGAATAACTTTATACACTCAATCAAAACACAATAATAAACCTTAAATAAAAATTCCTTTTTGGTATTCTTCTTTTAGTTCCTTAAAATCTTAGTATTCTTTTCACTACAGTAATTAATTTTTTGTGTATGTATGTTATGTGATAAGCTGGTTATGCATCTTGGTCACTAAAGTGCAAAAAAAAAATTTTTTTTTGCTACGGAATCAAAAAAATTGTGCTGATGCTCTCAAGAAAATACTCAACAGTTGACAAATTGAATGAAGTGGGAAAAAGGAATTCCATACTCAGTATAAAGACTATTTGTGCAATGCTTTATTTGAAATTATTGAAAAAGCATGTAAATACTGACTTTCTTTGAAGTAGTTTCTCATTGTGTCACTTTATTGGCATATTTTACATGGCTGCTAATTTCAGTCTTGTTTTACAACACTCATGTACAATTTCTCTTTCTGTTTGCAAACTCAAGGCAATCTATCTAGCCAAACTTAATAGAAATCTGTAATTTGTAAATGTCTCTTTTACAGGGGTAGTACATCTAAACGTGCCTTACCTATCTCTTTTCAAATAACAGTATAACCACTATAACACAAATAGAAAGATGCTCTAACCAGATTTAGTGCAAGTGCCAGTAATACACTTTGACTGATTACAATCAAATGAGTTCTTGGTGAATGATCCATATCTACCTAATCATTATAATGTTAACCATTACTCCAAACTGCATGTATATGATACTGTTCATTTTAGAGCTCCAAGTCAGACAGTTTTATGCATTGTGGTATTAAAACATTCAATTTGACATAACAAATTTTACAAAATGGTTATTCCAGTTCAGATGTTACTGGTGCACTTTATATGTTCAAACATTAATGAAAGTTTCAATTTTAACGAAAATTTAGCTTGAGAAGAGTTGACATGATTGTGAAGAATGTCAAAAATTTAAAATGCTGCCTTTGGCATGGATATATACCAAAGACAGCATTTTAAGTTAAGATTCCATAGAACGGAAGAAAATCTAGCTCCTGGTGAGATGATTGTTATCCCGGGACCCCCCTCGACAACTGGGGGTGGGAGGAGGGTATCATGCTGCAATTTTAGGCTCTTGTTGTACTCTAGTACATGTTATTCCTGGTAAAAGCAACTAGTAGTGTGTGGCACTAGCATGCACTACTCTGTTTTTAAGGTTGTGTGTATACATGTAGGCCTATAATCTTAACTCTATACACATATTGTGTACCTGTACCACATGTGACGATTTGAAAAAAAAATGAAGATATATTGGGAGTGAATATCTAGAGATCTTTTTATAATTTCTAGGAAAGTAATATTGAAAAATCATTAACAATACAAAATTTTTTACCTTTCTGTTTGGAAAAAAATTGTAGACAACTTGAAAGATACGAGTCCTGGTTAGTACCTGTATTTTCTCCCTTTCCGGTAATGTTATGTTCTTCACTTGTTAACCCTTTGCCAAACAATCCGTGATTTTTACAGCCCTGCAATAGAAGCCTTTTGAATACATAGTGGGAAAAAGAGAAAATGCTTCTAAGCTGCATTTGACTGTTTTCTACCATGCTTTCAACAAATTTTAACTTTTGGATGAGTATATTTTGTCGTTTGAAAGTGCTTTTGAGTTTGGACCAGTCAAACATTTTGTGATTTTGTAAAGAGTTAATAGGCTAGACTGCAAAGTTTATCGAAAATCTTTAGTATTTAAAAAAAGAACAGAAATGGACTTTTTACTTGAATGCCAAAATACCTCTATGTGACTCCGCACTAGAGGACAAACTGAATTACACTTGTCCAATTTGAAAACACCTGCAGATAACAAATACATGTATGACAAAAAAAAAAGTTTGAATTGATTATTCGGTAAAGAACTACAGAGCAAAGCATGAAAAAATTTGACGGAATTTAAACAGAGCTGGAAAGGCATATCATGGAACAACAACAAAAATTTGGAAAAATCAGAAGTCGTTTCTTATGAGCAATCGCTGTAGTTTCCACATACATGTAACATATATGTACTCAGAAAGTGTTCTTTAGGTGATCATAATACATTTTTGTGAAGGAATACAAAAAACAGGAATCTTCTTGTTCTGACGGGATATTTTGACAAACTTGGAGCAAGTAACTTTGTGCTTTAAAAACTCTTTTCCTCTGCAAGCATTTATTGCAGATGCAGTAATCCAGGAGTATACCAGTAAATTCAAAATGTTCTCTGTCAGCAGTGTAACTCAGTTGGAATAGACGTAATTTCTTAACCCTTTACAATACAATCCTGGATTTTCATGGCCCTGAGAAAGAAGTATTCTGAAAACATTGTAGGAAAAGGAGAAAATGCTGGTTACCAGCATTTTCTCTTTTTTAGCTCCACTGGCCAAAGGCCAGCGAGCTATTGTCTTCCTACAATGTTTTCTACCTGTCCTGTTACTTTTATTTCATCCTCCGCTATTGCTTTCAATTTGGAAAAGTCTGAAATTGTGTAGTTCAATCGGTAAAGTGTTAATTTATGATAGCTCAGAAATCTGCTTCTAGTGTGAGAAAATGATCAAATAGAGGTATCTTGATCAAAATGTGTACTTTTTTTATGAATGAAGTGGATAAACTTCGGACACTGATGGACAAAAAGCGAAATGATATCCACAATTTGATGCACTTCACAGTGCTTGTAAAGTTTTTGACCACTTCTCTTGTTAAAGGACACATTCAGACGACTTACAGCGAAGCATATTCTGCTTCACTGTAAAACTTAAAATGTTCATCTACTCTGCTGATTGAATTACTTGGTCTGCTAGGAATGCTCCCCAAAAAATGTTTTGTAGACCAACAGTTAAAGATACCCATCTACATCCGGTGAGGAAAGACGCTCTTAAATTTAGAGAAAATTAGAAAGGCACAGAAATCAGTCCTTTGTGTAAACAAGGATAAATTATAGACATATGTTAATATGATGTAAATGAAAAAAAGAAACAAGGAGTTTTCTGTTAGAAACTGAACATTGATCAGAAGAAAACTGGCTGATGATCAAAGCTGTAAACAATGGCGGTGCGTCACTGAAATTTCTATTGTTATTTTCCGTTTTAGAGTCGTATACAGAGTAACTTGCATATAGGCTGCGACCTCCTGATGAAAATCAAGGCTGCAACAGAGAAGCCTACATTTTCCTTTTTTTCCCTTATTATACGCAAGGCATGTTGCAACCGTCTGGCGCAACATTTGGCATAAAGATATAAGAATGTTTATATTTTGATGAAATAAAGACAAAATGATCGATCAAGTTAAAATGGGCAGAAAATGAGTATAAGGACCTCTTTAATGGCAGGGTTCACATTTGCTACACAATACTTGATGAAAGCATTTCTAAAAAGCCAAAAACATCATTAACAGAAGGTATTTCTTCTGTTTGGATTCAACAATTTATATGCTGATACACTAAAATTTGTCATGTGCAGCTTTTCTGTCAGATGCATCCAAAAAGACCAGTTAAATCAAAACAATAGATTATAATGCACACCATGACGTCGAGATGAAAACTAAGGGGCAAAATAAGGTTCTCATAATTGTGCAGAGAGAGAAGCCATGGTTACATGTATTTATATTGAGAGCTTATGGTATGGTACACAGTGACTCAAACTGAATGTATTTAGAACATCTGCCCCTAAAGCAAAAAAAAAAAAACATAAAAGAACACAAATTGCTACCAACTCTCTACTCTCTGATACTGTCAAACAATTGAAGCTCTGTTTTGTAATAAATTACTAGACTTGTATGGAATAACAATAGGAAAGTCAATAAGTTGCGGCGCTTTAACTCTATAGTATAGAGTTAAAGCGCCGCAACTTATTGACTTTCCTATTGTTATTCCATACAAGTCTAGTAATTTTAGAGTCTATACCAAACAACAAAAGTTTGGCTTGTCCAAATTCAGAGCATTCACAGACAACATAATAAACATGACTTAAGTTTGTTTTAGAATTTTCATAGAAAACATTGTGGGAAAAGGAGAAAATGCTGGATACCACCATTTTCTCCTTTGTACACAATGTTTTCGAAAGGCTTTTTTTGGGGTTGTCAAAAGTCATGATTTTGTAGTAAAAGGTTAAGCATGTACACTCTGTGTATTCTAGACGCTTTTTGAAATATAACAGCAGATGAACAGAAAAAGAGACAGAAAGGACTGTTTTACTGTCCCTTCCACAAATAAGCGCCCAAAAACATGAAAAAAAAAACACCACAACTAATGCAACAAATATGCCGACTTTGTCAGACTAAGTTCTGGTTCCAAAAATGTAAATTTAAGAAGCTTAAATAGTATTACGACGTTTAAAAAAAGTGACTGAAGTTTTTTGTATGACCCCCAAAAATTAGGAATATGGGTAAAAAAAAAAAAACTCTCAAAATATTGAAGCATGCAGAAATACTGTTGAAATGTCGTTTTAAAAGTAAAAAAACAGTGTTGGAAGAGGGAATGAGCATCTTTGCGAGCCAAGGTTACATTCACTACGTGGAACTTACCTTGGCAGATCGATTCCGATTTGAATATTCCCAGAATATGCCCCCTATTGGATGCCTTTTATACCCCCCTTTACATCTCAATTCTGATAGCCAATAAAATATCGTTTCACAAATTGCTTACGAATACAATAATTCAGCATGAAACAATAACCTCAAATGTACTTCAGCATTCCTTCTTTAGGTGCTGGGGTATAGCTTAACCTCTGATAATTGATTGGTCGTACTGAAACTTTCTGTAAATATTAATCGTCTATGTTTTTTCGGTAATGAATCATTACCTATCATGCACACATTCAGGAAGGTACCCATGTTTACCTTCTATTTTTATTCAAAATGTTGCAACCTTGTTCTATTTTTATCAAAGATGAAATGCTACGAGGGATTTGATTGGTGCAGTTAGAGCTGGCTGCAACCAATGAAAATGCGTATCACGGGAATGTAAAAATCAAGTTCGATCCACCAAGGATAGAGTAGCATAGTAGATCATCACCCTTGGCTTGCAAAGATGGAGAATGAGTTGCTGGTTTCTAGCTTTTTCGAACAAAACAGTAAAACCCTTCTTCAAGACCACTCGACAATGTGAGCAATCCCCTGTCGCAGATGGTTTTTGTCAAAATAGAATTTTTTGTATACTCGTTTATCATTGGTCAGGTAGATCTACCAGGAAATATGGTCACCCCATCTTTCCAACATTATGACCACTATTTTCAGTACCATTGTCATTATTTTTAAAACCCCATGAAACCTCATTTCCGTAGACTTCCTAAACACTTTACTGATGGATAAAATTTTAGAATTGTCCATATTGAAAGCATTTTGCAGATGACAAAATGTAATTTACTCAATCATTTTGAGACAAGGAGAAAATACTGGTTTTCAGCATTTTCTCCTTTCCCAGATTCCCAGAATGTTTCTAAAAGCACTGTTCATCAGGGCCATTAAAAGTCGTGATTGATTTGTATAATACATATTGCTCTGCACATCATTTTACCCATTACCACACAATCCCTACTTTTGGCACTGCTGAGAAAGAAGCCTTTAGAAAACATTGTGGGAAAAGGAGAGAATGCTGGTAACCAGCATTTTCTCCTTTTCCCAGAATGTTTTCTACCCTTCAGAAAAAAACAAATTTAAAATTTTGCGTCACTTTTATTTTGTCGTCTGCAAATGCTTTCAATTTGGACCAGTCTAAAGTATTGTCGTTTGGTAATGGGTTAAACCTACACAATTACTCAAGAGTGAGGATTTACATCAAAATGTAGGTTAAGGGAAACCCAGGAAATCAGACCACCCAGCCAATAATACCATTTCTTACAAGTACCACAGGTGATCTCAATATAGGGAAGTTTTACTATATTTTCCAAAGCATTCCTCCTAAAACTCAAAATCGTGATGTGTTGTTCAGGTTGAAGGAACAAAGCATGGGATACACAGTACCTGTAAACATGGTAGATCTATTTGAAAACCTTGAAGGACAGATCAAGATGCATCTTTACAAAGAGTAAACAAACACTGTACAGTCTGTAGAATCAAGTTAGCTGTGTAAACATTGATTGATCAATTACTAAAACCTGCACGGTTTTTCAAAAATTCGGGATTGTGTGGTAAAGAGTTAAGTTTGTCATCAGCAAAATTCAAGTTAGACAAGTCAAAAATTTTGTTGTTTGAAATTGAGACCTTAAAATACATGTGAATGAAATAGGCTGGCGAAATAGGCTGTTAAATGATGGTCAGTGCAGTTTTGATCTACAATAGGGTTCTGTGTGGCTTAGTGGGTGCGTGTAGGACTCTATTGTAACTTTGAGGCCCCAATTTTGAACCTCACAGGAAGTACTTTATTATTTTCAGGGGAGTGTCCTTGGGGCAAGACACTTCAGACCTCTACAGGAATACTAGAGAAACCCAGGTCGTACACGTACATGAAAGTGTTAGTTGTCCCCATGATTTATCTGAAATAAATTAATGATAAAAGTGGAATAAAATAGCATCCAGTTAAGTCGTACCAAACAATGAAATTTTGGACTAAATGAAATTGAAAGACATTTGCAGACATCAACACAATTGCAGCTCAAATGATGATATTGTCATTGATGGGGTAGAAAACATAGTGGGAAAAGGAGAAAATGCTGGTTACCAGCATTTTCACCATTTCCCTCTATATTTTGGTAAGGCGTCTTCCTTAGGGTCGTTAAAAGTTGGGGATAGTGTGGTAAAGAGTTAGTCATTGATCTAACTTGCCTGCTAAGGCAACTGAATTAGTACTTTTACCCTCAATGTCAATATCACACAAAGAGTAAACAAAAAATACATCTTTGTTATGTTAATGAGAGCATAATTTTGACAAAGGTCTGTGATGGCTTGATAGTTTAATACACATGGTATGAATGTCAGTTCATAACCTGGTTATCCATGGTTCATTTCCGGCAAGGTAAAAACAGTCATAAAGGAGGAACTTTAACTCCTTGCTAGAGGACAAAATTTTAGACTGGTCCAAATTAAACAATTCAAAAATTGAAATTTGTTTCCAGCAGGGTACCAGCATTTTCACCTTTTTCCACAATGTTTTCAAAAGGTTTCTATCTCTGGGTCGTAAAAACCAGGAATTGTTTGGTAAAGGGTTATGGCAAAACACATTATTCTTATATCAGGTTTTCCAAATTTGTAAGTAACACAACTTCTGATTGGCTAAACCGAATGGTTTAACCAATCAGAAGTTGTGTTACTTACAAATGTAGAAAATTCTGGAGAATAAGACCAAGAACGTTCTTAAGAATGGTTGGTGAATACGGGCCCTGGTGTATGATCAGGGAAATCTAGATGGATGAAGTAGGTAACTAGCTGTCATACTGGGCTAGTGGGCATGAAGCGCCTTCCAATCATGCTGCTTGCTGAAGTAGTCCTTTTAGAAATATAGTCCTATGAACAAAGTCCATAACAAAGAAACAAATGAACAAATGCATAGCTGAAATACAAACTGCATCTGGCAGGATTCGAACCCATGGCGGACAAGATCCTCGTTTCTCGAGGTTTAAAAGACTAATACCATAACCACAGAGCTAAAGATCTCTCTAACGCAGTTGTTAGGTATTGTTATTTGTATTTAAATTGTGTCGAAGCCATGCATGAAGGAGTGGTGTCCTGTAACAATAAAGATCGTTTCGATGAAAGGTATTAAAGCTAGTACTTCACTCAAATAATAACAATACTTTTTTAGGTTACATGTACCTGGGTTTTACTACATGTAATACATGGTGCCTAGTCTGGACTTTGAAGTATTTGCCAAGCCATGCATACATGTACATGTAGCTCATTACATGTAGGTCACATACAGAACTTGAAACAGTGGGTCCCTGGTCTGAATTCCTTGTATGCAAATTCTCTCTGAGGATTGATGAGAGCCATGGATGATGGAGACAAAGACTCATTCCTTTCTTGTTGCTGATCATGATTTTGACCTTGGTTATGTGGAAAAGCAACCTTTGGCTCTGGAAAAGATATTATACTGCAAAGAAATTTCTCATGATCTGATAGGATAATATGCCAGGAACATGTATATATCATGTACACTTGCAAAATTAAGGTAAACCAGTTACTCTTTCGGGAGCCCTGGATGCATGACTTCACTATCAACACATGAACCAAAACGGTCGCATTGATCAAGATTAACATCAGGATTATGTTCCAAGCTTAACAATTTAGCACATATTCCCAGCAACATCAGTTTTCATTGAATTGGGACTCTCAGAATTAAAGTCTACTTTGTCAGCGCACTCAATTTAAAAAAAAAAAAAATCAGAAGAAATTTACTTTACAAAATGCGGATGGTAAAACTTTGCAGTATAAAAAGTTTGTGGTACGGCCAGGAGGCAGGGGACTTGGAAACTTGCTCACCACTGTGTTGAATCATGCCTTCAGTGAGGTGGTGACATGATTGGGCCAGGTGGCGACATGATTCGCCACAGCCATGAACAAGTTTCCAAGTCTCTTGCCACCTGACTGTACAACTATTAATGTGTGAAACTTGTTATCTCTTAACAATAAAATTGTAGACCGACCCACATTGAAAGCACTTGAAGATGACAAAATAAATGTGGTTAAAAAAATTGAAATTTGTTTTAGGAAGGTTAGAAAACGTGGTAGGAAAAGGAGAAAGTGATGGTCCCCTTTTCTAATGGTGTTTTCTATTAAAGGCTTTCTTCTCGGGGTCATTAAAAGTCGGGATTGCATGGTAAAGATTTAAAGAATTTCAAGCAATGAGAGGTGCATGCATTAACCCTTTACCAAACGACAATATTTTTGACTTGTCCAAATTGAAAGCACTTGCAGATGACAAAATAAAAGTGACTGAAAATTTGAAATTTGTTTTTTGAGAAGGGCAGAAAACATTGTGTGAAAAGGAGAAAATGCTGGTTACCAGCATTTTCTCCTTTTCCCACAATTTTTTCTAAAGGCTTCTTTCTCTGGGTCGTTTAAAGTAGGGATTGTGTGGTAATGGGTTAATGCAAGTACTACAATGTTGAAAATGGCATGAACACCATACATACAAACAAACTTTAAATAGATCTCTATATCTTGCCAAAGGACAATCCATAGAAACGGACAGGAACCTGACTGGGAATGGAACCCTTAACCTCCACACCTTTACTACACACCTTGCTGGATCTCTAAACATTATTTGATTTAATAATCATATATACCACTACGAGGACGTCTTATGAAATCTTTTTCTCCATTTGGTATTGTTTTGACAATTTCAGACTTCTCCAATTTGTAAGCAGACTTGTCGACTACAAATTCAATTGACTCAAATTAAGAGATCTGTGTTCAACCCTTTACCAAACAATCCGTTGTTTTCTGGACCCTGAAGAAGAGGCCTTATGAAAACATCGAAAAAAAGGAGAAAATGTGGGTAACCAGCAATTTCTCTTATTTCCACAATATTTTTTACCTTATCATAAGACTTTAGTTCATTGGTACCTCCTTTAGATTTGTTGCCAGCAGATTCTTTCAATTGCGAAATGTCTTAAGTTTGTTGTTTGGGAAAGGGTAGAAAACAGCATTTTCTCCTTTTCCCACACAGTTTTCTAAAGCCTTCACCCACATGGTTTGCTAACTCTAAAGATTTTTTGGTAAAGGGTGAACTAAATGGTATCATGTATCAGTGAATGTTGAAACGTCTCTCCATTTTTTTTCCACATTATTTTTTTGTATGTCAGAAAATCCTTAGCCTTATTATTTCTTGAATTAGATAGGGTATAAAAGGACTTCACTTTCTTTTATAAAGTTTCTGACTCCAGCTGGTAAGTCTGTCATATAAGTATGCATTATACCGGTAGTTGTTGTCAAAGGCGAACAATTCATGATAAAATCATGTATTTAATGTAATTTCAAGACTTGTTCCTTTGGGGTCCAATGGAGAAAATTGTGAAAGGACAGAGATACTGAGAAAAAAATAACAGTTAATATATAGCTAACATTGGTTCTGTTTCCCACATTGTTTTCAAGGTGCTTGTTCCTCAAGATTGATAAAACTCGGGCTTATGTGGTAAAGGGTCAACTCCTTACTACCTGTAGAAACAGATTTACTGCTGGCACTTTAGATTTCTAATCCATAAAAGAATTTGTTTATTTACAGTGAAATATATGCATGCAATATATATTTCAAAAGATGAGAATTTCTTTTGCTAGATATACCAGTTTTTCTTTTGCCATGATGCTTTCATTTTTGGTCTGTCACAAGATGAATACAGAAGCAGTGTTCTACCAAGGATTACTCTGAAAGGGAAACAACCCATTCAGAGACACCTATATGGATAATTTGAGTCATGCTCTGTGAAAAGGGGGCTTAATCCATCTGCAAAAGTGTACAGCCCTATGTAAGCCTGTGCATTTTGCGCAGGCCAACATTAGTCAAAATGTAAAATATACATTCTGCCAAGGATTGCTCAATGTCAGATACAAAGCTCTCAAATGGATCATTCGAGTCATGCTCTGTGAAAAGACGGCTTAATGTATTCTGCAAACTGTATGGACCTATGTAAGCCTGTGCATCTGGTGCAGGCCAACATTAGTCAAAGCCTTGTGCTATTGTAAATTTCCTACATATACATGTATATAGAGGATATCTGTTTTTTGCGGTGAAATATCGAAATCTATTTCGAGTGGACACCAGTGATAATAATTATGTTTGATACTGTTAAATTTCGATCATTCACCGAAAAAAACCCAAATATTCTATTTATTTTACGCTTTAACCCTTTCTGGGAGGAGTTATATCAAAATCCAGTACTTTTCTTTTCCGTTATTCCACAGCATACCCCTGCGCATAGCAACGCATTACACGTCCAAAATCAGTTAAGTCGCGCCATTTACACTGTAATTTCGGCCATAATATTTGGAACACAAAATTTAATTCAACCTCGTTTTTTGCATGCTTTCAACCTTTTGATATACAGATTCAATACTTAAAGTGTTTGCATTGGAATTTTTAAGCACAAAAATCAGATCCTGTAGAAGTGGGTCAAAAACAGCCGTGAATTACGTTACAAAACCGCGACTTGATAAAATGAATATGTACTATGAACATGATACGATATATTGCTGTCATTTGTAAATCTGAACACTGCATATGTGTCTTTAAAATGAACAAGCGTCAAATTTCGGTCATATATTGCATAATGAGAAAGCAGTACCTCTTTGATTTGAACATGTGATGAAATTTTTGGTTGCAAATCTTAATTGCATCAAATTCTAAGAAATAAGGTAATTGTCGTGGATCTGTGTGGAAGAAATTGACGATAATTTATAGCTTATTAGGAAGCTATGTTATCCTGCATTATATGAATGCTTACTTGGTATGGATGAAAGCAACTATTTTACTGTGGTCGGCTTGTACTATGGAGTGGTAACTTGCAACGTAATTCACATATAGAAGAAAATTAAAATGAACTAATATTTAGGAAATGTTTCTCCTTTCATTAAATTTAATATCAAATCCTCTTAGAATATTGTAGCAAACTGAAAATAAATGGATCTTTGAAAATGTAAGAAATGAATAATAACACTTTTGAGATTCAACAGCAGCAATTTGTGCAAGTTTTAGATACAACTTTACAAACACTACTAAATGTATTATATGCAGGGCATAAAAAGCGAATAAAATGCAAAAGTCTACTATTTCCTAATAGGCTATAGAATGTTCCAGTCATAAATTATAACCAAACATGAGTACAGCCTGTTCACTATATGATGAAAATGTTGTAATGTAATTCAAGTCAAAGCTGTAACGTAATTCACTTGTACTTCATTGACTTATTTATTTGGAAAATAAATCAAATTACTTTTAACCCTTTCCCAAAGAACAAATTTTAGACTCCTCCAAACTGAAAGAGTTTGCAGACGATAATTTCAAATTTGATAAAAATGGCAGAATGGTCTATAAAAGGGTAGAAAACACTACGGGAGAAGGAGAGATTGCTCGTTACAAGCAATTTCTCCTTTTCCAACAGTGTTTTCAAAATACTTGTACTGCAGACACATAAAAACCAGGGCTTGTTTGGGAAAGGGTTAATTCTTTACCAAACAACAAAATTTACGACTAGTCCAATTTGAAAGACTTTGCAGACGACAAAATGAATCTGACCTATAAAATGAATTTGGTCATGGGAAAGTTGAAAACAGCGTGGGAAAAGGAGAAAATGCTGGTTACCAGCATAGTCTGCTTTTCCCTGACTGTGTTCAAAAAGCCTCTGTCAGGGCCGTTAAAAGTCGGGATTGTGTGGTAAAGAATTAAAGAAACTCGGTGTAACACAAACTGTCTCTCATCCAGTATTGTTTACTTTTTATAGGCCAAACAACTGCTCAATGGTGTTAATTTCTTCCTGTTGGAATTTGAACATGTTTCTTGTTTTTCCAATGCGAATTGGTTCGCTTACAGCCACTAATATAGATATAGATAGCTGTTATCCAGACTGTGTCTGGCTTACCGGGCCACTTGAAGAATTTTTTTGCATCAACCATGGACGATTCAAAGTATTCTTGAACACTAGGGTCATAGTGAAAGAAAGTGAATTACGTTACAGTTATTGTGAATTACGTTATCACGTAATTCATACATCACATTCAAATATATCTCTTTTAATTTCTTTAATTCAGACAAGATAGAAGAATACAAATGTCAATCTGAAAAATCGAACATCACACATGTTATGAGCAGGGATACACACTAAATAAATGATATAAACCAATACTCCTTACTGTGCAATTTAAAGTATTCACATCCAACAAGGTCAAAAAAGATAAACAGCACCAGTAAATGACGTTTACATAATGACGTAACTATGAGGTCAGTATTTACACTGAAAATAACTTGTGTATTTAAACAGTTTGGTGTTTCGTGCAGATAATCCTACATTCAGTGTATCGTAATTCACTGTAACGTAATTCATCTCAGCGTCTAAAATGCAATTTGAATCCTTATTATTTAACACAGGTAAATGATATCTTGATATATCAGAGAGGTGGACATGGTCTACCCATATTGGTGTTTAATTTCCTTTCCCACGTTTAGTATCTTAGAAAACATGTGTAACGTAATTCACCATAAAATGTGAAAAAATGAAAATTCTAATTTGAATAAAGTGCGGTTTATTTTTTTCAAAGGTAAACCCGAAAGATTATTTTAGCTGTTAAATATGATGCTTATAGAAAGAGAAAAAATAAGTTTTGTGCACTATCTTTCGTATTTCATTTCGATGCAGTGGTGTTACTTTGTGTAACGTAATTCACTATGATTTAAGGGACAGTAAACAGACAAAAATATCAAAAGAAATAACAAATAACAAGCTTTATTTCGACTTTGTGAATCATTGTTTGGCATTTACGAATAAAATAAACTGTACCTTATTCATACTATGTGGTTTATGTTTGTGCGATATTTTCCATTAATATAACCTTTGTGTTTTTTGTTAGTATATGTCTACAATCAGCTTCAAATTTTCAAATTCAAATTGTTCAGATCTTGGATTTGTGCATTTATATTTTTGGAAATATCATTTGGACTATGTGTAACATACAAAAGTAGACTGAAGGGCCTTAATTATCTTTTCATTTGGCTGTGACTGGAAATTAAGTCATTGGCGCAACTTAACTGATTTTGGACGTTCAGTATTATGTCAAGCACGAGAAATGTAAGGTTAATGATGTCATATTTCCATCAGGTTGTGAGGCAAGCGCAATTGAACCTAGGCAACAAGAACATTGGTGGTACCAGTGTAAGATCGAAAAATATTTTCACTGCTATTTCTCGTTATCCTACCGGAAAGCATGAAATAACTAAGGATTATTCTACTTCACAATTCAGTTAGTTTTAAGACAAAATGGATTTATGGTAATGGTTTATATGGAGTGCAACACGCGAAAAGGGTCATTCGGACATCTGCGTAAAGTGTCGTCTCGGATCAGCCTGCGCAGTCCGCGCAGGCTAATCCGAGACGGCACTTTACGACTACATTAGATTTTGTGCTACAGTAGACATGCGCAAAACAGAAAATGGCATTAAAACGGAAAGTGCCGTCTCGGATCAGCCTGCGCGGACTGCGCAGGCTGATCCGAGACGGCACTTTACGCAGATGTCCGAATGTCCCTTTTCGTGTGTTGCACATCATATAGAGGATATTTGTTTTTTTCGGTGTAAGATCAAAATTTATTTCATCGAGTGGACACCATCGGTAATATTTTCACGAGTGGCGCAGCCACGAGTGAAAATATAACCGATGGTGTTCACGAGATGAAATAAATTTCGATCTTACTCCGAAAAAAACAAATATTCTATTTATTTTATGCTTTTAACCCTTTCTGGGAGGAGCTTTATCAAAACTCAGTACAATTTTTTCCCTCATTCCCCGTGGCGTACCTCTCCCGCATAGCAACGTGACGTCAAGCGCGAGAAATGTAAGGTATATGACGTCATATTTCCCATCTGGTTGTTAGGCACGCGCAATTTACCTAGGCAACAAGAACGTGAAAATCGGTATTTTCGCTGGTGTAAGATCGAAAAATATTTTCACTGCTATTTCTCGATATCCCACCGGAAAGCATGAAATAAAATGACTTGCTTGGCACAATGCATCACAAAGATGCATTAACTCTTTACCAAACAACAAAATTTTAGACTGGTCCAAATTGAAAGTATTTGCAGACAACAAAATAAATGTGAATCAAAAATTGAAATTTGATTTGGAAAGGATAGAAAACATTGTGAGAAAATGCTGGTTACCAGCATTTTCTCCTTTTCTCACATCTTTTTCAAAGGGCTTCTATCTCAGGGTCGTTAAAAGTCGGGATTGTGTGGTAAAGGGTTAAACTCACTTTTGTAAAGTCATGGCTCATTAAATTTCCTTCTTTTCCAATGTTATTCTTTGTCATGGTTATAAATATGTCTAGAAAATGAGAAAATACTGGTTATACATGTACTGGCATTGTCTCTTATTTATCCCTTTACCCCATAAGGCATTTCTATGATATCTAAATAACAGCAAGGATGAAGCTGTTTCTTACATGTAAATGACACCTTTTGATAGCATAGAAAACATTGTGACAAAAGGTGAAATTGCTCTTTGCGACCAATTTCACCTTTTGCCACAATGTTTTCCAAAGGCTCCTACAAGCAATGCGTAGAAATGGGTTAAAGGGTTATAGCAAGGCTTCCAATGGTGTTCTTTCAAAGCAGTTAGGGGTACTTTTGATTAACCCATTACCACTCAATCCCTACTTTTGACGCCCCTGAGAAAGAAGCCATTTTAAAACACTGTGGGAAAAGGAGAAAATGCTGGTAACCAGCATTTTCTCCTTTTCCCAAAGTGTTTTCTACCCTTCCCAGAAAAAAATTCTATTTCTGATCACCTTTATTTTGTCGTCTGCAAATGCTTTCAGTTTGGACCAGTCCAAAATTTTCTCGTGTGGTAATGAGTTAAGGGCCAGCAATCCGATTATAGTTAACACCTTATTACACAATTCCAACTTTAAATGACCCTGTGAAAGATACCTTTTGAAAACTTTTTGAGAAAAGGAGAAAATGCAGGTGACCAGCATATTCTCTTTTTTTTCCCATGATGTTTTCAATGCTTCCCTAAGTTGTCTGCAAAATTTTAATGTATTCAATCTGGACTAGTCTAAAATTCCATTGTTTAATTGGTAAAGAGTTAATTGAAGTAGCCGTCTAATCTGTTTCCACACAATCCCAACTTTTAATGACCATGTGAAAGAAGCCTTTTGAAGTCATTATGGGAAAAGGAGAAAATGCTGGTAACTAGCATTTTCTCGTTTTCCCACAATGTTTCCTATCCTTCACAAACAAATTTCAAATTTTCGGTTCTTTTTTTTGGTGTCGGCTGCAAATGCTTTTGATTTGGACAAGCCTAAAATATTGTTGTTTGGTAATGAGTTAAATATGGACAAGTCCAGTTTTGTTGCCATAGTTAAAACAACAAACAAATTTGCAGTAGACAACCCTAAGAACCACTTTTTTAACCCTATACCACACAGTCCTAATGTTCAACAACCCTGAGAAATTAAGGCAATTGAAAAAATGGATTGGAAAAATATGCTGGTAACTAGCATTTCTCCTTTCCCCACAATCTTTTCTGTAAGTCTCAAAACAAACGCTGATTTTAAACAGTCTTGAGAAAGGATACTCTTTACCAAACAATCCCTGGTTTCAATGAACCTGAGAAACAAGCTTTTTGGGAAAAGGAGAAAATGCCATGTTTTCTGCTCTTCCAAAATTATGTTTCAATTTTTGAGTGACATATATTTTGTTGTCAGCAAAGACCTTCAATTTGGACAAAATATTGTTAAGGGTTAAGGTATTAGAAAATGTGGAAAGCAGTAAATACTGGTTACCAGCATTGGTATTTGAAAATGTGGAAAGCAGTAAGTGCTTGTTACCAGCATTTTCTCGTGCCCCACAATGTTTTCTACCTGTCTCCAAACAAATTTTAATTTTCAGTCACATTAAATGATGTTTACAAAGGCTTTCAGTTTGGACAAGTGTAAAATTTTTTCGTAAGGTGAAGGCTTATTTAAGTTAGAATAATTACATCAAAGGACAAGTGGTGGCCAATATTAAACAATGTGGGTGATTACATGCAATTTGATTTAAATCATATCATGTATTACTATAAAAAATATTGTGAATGTGAAAATCTTTTATCGCACAGATTGTCAAGTTGGCAGTTGGCTTTTTTGCAGGTGTGCAATAACAGATTGCCTTAGTCACAGTAATTTTCATTCTTTCTTACAAATGGTATAACATGTATTCTAAATCAAAATTAATTGAATTAACACTGATGGATATTGTTTACTTTTTGTGACCACTAGTGCTGTAAATCAATATTTTTTACCTGGCCAAACTTAAAGCATTTGGAGACCACAAAATTAATATAGTGCTAAAAATGAAAATTTTTGTCTGAGAAATGGTGTAAATATTGGTTACCTGAGTGTTTGCCTTAGTGTTCAACACCTTTAACCCATTACCAAACAGCAATATTTTAGACTGGTCCAAATTCAAAGCATTTGCAGACGACAAAATAAAAGTGACTGAAAATTTAAAATTTGTTTTTTGAAAGGTAGAAAACGTGGGAAAAGGAGAAAATGCTGGTTACCAGCATTTTCTCCTTTTCCCACAATGTTTTCTAAAGGCTTCTTTCTTAGGGGCGTCAAAAGTAGGGGATTGTGTGGTAATGGGTTAAAAGCTTGTTAAAAAGTTATGAAAATGCGGGATTGTTTGAATGTTACACAAGAAGAAATTGTTAATCAAATATAGGCACAATGCCTTCCAAAAAATACCAACTGAGAAAAAGTTTTTTGCAGACTGCAGATAGTGCACATAATTCCCAAGAATATGTTAAATTGGGTTAGCTTATGTTCATAGCGCCTTCTCTTTGTACATTGTAATCAAAATGGTAACAATGCTTATTATACTGATTGCGTAGGTATAACCAGGATTGAAATATGCTTACAGTAAGGCATGAAGTGCCAGTTGGGGGAGAGAGTGAATGGGTGGTATTTATTGTAATTCCCATCTCAATGCATCAATTTAACCTTTGTTGGCCTGTATAGCATTCAAAATTGAGCAGATGTAGAGAAAAGTCAATATACATGTAATTATTACATTATGGTATAAGCTACTTCTTTAAAAAATTATTTCAGTCATTTGACAGGGACAGTTCACTTATTTATCCATATGTTCCTTGGTTGCATGAGGCTTGGCACCTGAAGGGCCTTACTCAGGGACAGATGAAAAATCAGTGCCTAGGTGACGATCAGACTTGAACAACAACTCTAACAGTTCTGTTCTAAGCAATGAAAGGTCTCATGTGTGATTGGATTTGTATGCTGAAAGTACCATTTTCAACATTATTTCACTAATTTTGATGGCCAAGACACTGTCCTGTCCATGACTTCCTGAATCTTCTTGTACCTCTACTTTGCAAAATATTCTTCCAAAGTTGGTGATGGTACCTCAAAAAGAAATTTGCTATGCTGGAGATTGGAACTCACAACTGTTTGATTACAAACACTGTACTAAGCAACTTGCTGTTACTAAGCTACTAGGAACTACAATGTGTTTTAACTCTTTACCAAACAACAAAATTTTAGACTGGTCCAAACTGAAAGCATGTGCAGACGACATAATAAATGTAACTCAAAAAACTGAAATTTGTATGCAGCAGGGTAGAAAAAATCAAGGGAAAAGGAGAAAATGCTGGTTACCAGCATTTTCTCCTTTTCTTACAATGTAATCAAAAGGCTTCGATTTTAGGGTCATAAAAACCAGGAATTGTTTGGTAAAGGGTTAAATGGCAGTCTTTCTTTTGCATCTTTGCGAGCCAAGGTTACGATCACTGCATAGATCTTACCTTGGCGGATTGAGACCGATTTCAAGATTCCCGCAGTACGCCCCCTATTTGATGCAAGTTATCATTCCCCTTTATCATATTTCTGATAGCCAATGAAATACCGTTTTACAAACTGTTTACGAATACAATTGTTCAACATGAAGCAATAACCTCGACATTCCATCATCAGGTGCTGGAGCATAGCCTCAAACCTCCAATAATTTATCGGTTACACTGAAACTTTCTGTAAATATTGTTCATTTGTGTTTTTTCGGTAATAATTCATTTCAGATCTTGCACACATCAACGGAGGTATCCATGTTTACTTTCTATTTTTATTCGAAAGGTTGCGACCTCGTTCTATTTTTATCAAAGACGAAATGCAACGAGCCATTTGATTTGTGCAGTGAGAGTTAGCTGCAACCAATGAAAATGCATATCATGAGAATGTTGAAATAAGCTCGATCCCTCAAGGGTGTTTGGAGTAGCATAGTGGATTGGGAAGATATTCTTTTGGTGCAGCCAATGCATCTCTCCCATCTTTCTATGGATTTCTCATGTTAATACTGTAGATATAGGGTCAACTAATTTCAAGCTATTTGCTGCTTTCTTCGACTTAGAATCCTGGTGAAATTTGCCTTGTTGGTATCACACTGCTCAACCTATTTTTTAACTGTATCAAAGGAAGCAGCAATGGCTTGGCAAAAGCGTTGGATGAGAGATTAGAGTAAATCATAGTAAAGTTCAGTGACAAATGAGATACATGTATATCTGAAATATTTTTGAAAACTGCATGTGAACGCTAAGTGAAACAATGCCAAAAAACTCCAGAACATTTTACTTCCATTGCCTGAGCCACTGGAGAAGGACCTGTGGCTGAACTAGACTTTATTTGGCTTACAACTTGGGAAAAGGGGCATTTGGACATTTGTGTAAATTGTTGTCTCGGATCGGCCTGCGCATTTCGCGCACCCTGATCCAAAATGACACTCTTAGTTTCAAATGTAATTTTGTGTTTTGCGCAGGTCTACTGTAGCACAATATAATCTTGTCGTAAAGTGCCGTCTTGGATTAGCCTGCGCAGGTTGATCTGAGATGACATTTTACGCAAATGTCCAAATGCCCCTTTGTCTTGTGTTGCAAGCCATTTGGAATAGAGCTCTGCAAAAACTAACCGTCTTAACTCTCTTCATTTAAAACAAGAGACAAAAAAGGAACTCTGTAGTCAAACATTACAAGGGGAAGAAATCACTGATCAGTGCAACTCTTAGAAAATAATGTTGGTCAACTTATTCTGTTTATAATTCATTTGCAGACAGTATGTACAGTAAAAAGTTTGATTACATTGAAGTCAGGTTGCAACTGAAAGCAATGGCAGACAATAGTGTAAATGTGAAATAACAATTGAGAATTGGTTCTAAGGAATAGAGAACAAAGTGGGTAAAGGAGAAATGCTTTTCCCCACTAGGTTTTCAAAAGTGGTTGTTTGGGTTGTTTGATGACTCTAGGGATTTACCATTATTGGCCAACTACAGGACCATTTGAATATTGTAGTTTGATACTTCATCTTGGGTCCTGCATGGCTTATTAGTTGGTAAAGTGTAGGATTGGTAACCTGGAGGACCCGGTTTGAGCCTTACTGGAAGCAATGGGTATTTTGTTTGTCCTTGCGCAAGTCACTGAGAGCCCTAACCTGGTACTGGTCATACTAAGAGCCAATTTTCTTTAAAAACTTAGTTCTCTTGTTGTGCTAAAAAATACTGTCTCAGTTTCCAATTGAAGTTGAGATGTTAATTTGAGACACATTTCAATAACAGTGACAGAGGTTAGAAACTTTCGCACACCTAGAGTTGAAACAACATTTCAGATTCAGCTTAGCAAAATAAATGGACTTGACTCAGTAAACAGACTTTCAAGAGTCCATTATTTTCTTCAATAGAGTCTGAAACCCAGAGCTTCTGTCAAGTTGGGATGTGAGATTCATTTCGGAAGTATCTAAAACAGATTTTGAAAAGTGTCTCAAATGGTGCATAACAAACTTAATTTTAGTCAGAAACTGAGTCTATAAGCAGGTTAGAGACCTACATGACTTATACCATCAAATTACTTGATCTTGTGAAGGAGCACAGTGTTTCCCTTCCTTTTCCTGCTAAGGATTTACTAAAGTTTATGAGAGGCTGTTTCTACTCTTCCTCCGGCCTTTGTAATCTTTCCGCAGCCCTGGCTTTTGTGTCATCTGCTTCATGCAAAAAATTTGATGTTGTATAGTATAGCTACCATAACTGTAGATTTATACCTTTATATACCTATGTACCACACAACCCGGAACCAATACATGGCCTGGTAGCCAGCAAAAAATTTTTGATGCAGTTATCCTCTTTTAACCCTCTACCACACAATCCCAACTTTTGAAGACCCTGAGAAAGAAGAGTTTTGAAAACATTGTGGGAAAAGGCAAAAATACTGGTAACCAGCAATTTAATTCTCTGTTTCCCACAATATGTTTTACCCTTCACAAAACAAATTTCAAACTTTCAGTCACTTTTATATTGTTGACTGTAAATGCTTTCCATTTGCACACACCTAAAATTTTGTCGATTGGTAATGAGTTAAGAGAGACTTGTCAAGGACTTGGAAATTTTATAATATTCCTGCCATTACTGAAGATAAATATCTTTTTCAGACTTGGACTAAAGATCAATAATCAAAAGGGGGGAAACCATACAACCTGGGCTGGTAACTTCAGTTTTTTGACACAGTTATGTCCCTTTTTTGACTTAGAATTTTTACTGAAAATTAACTCTTTACCAAACAATCCCTGGTTTTTATGACCCTGAGATAGAAGCCTTTTTGAAAAAAAATGTGGGTAAAGGAGAAATGCTGGTAATCAGCATTATCTCCTTTTCAAACAATGTTTTCTACCCTGCTGGAAATAAATTTCAATGTTTGGAGTATGTTTATTTTGTTGTCTGCAAGTGCTTTGAATTGGTCCTGTCTAAAAAAAATTTCGTTTGGTAAAGGGTTAAACAGGCATAGAGCGCCATTTGTACTCAAATGAGGTCCTTCTTCAAAGGGCCTCTTTCTCTGATTAAATTTTAGAGTTCCTTGTCAACTTACTTCTGGAAGCAGATTTGCAGCCCTGGTAGAGTTACAACCCTAACCGCACAATCCTGAGGTTTAATTGCCCTAAAAAAGAGAAGGCTGTTGAAATTTTTGCTGGGAAAGGTAAAAATGCTGGTAATCAGCATTATCTTTCTTTTCCACAATGTTTTCTACCGCTTGAGAAATAAATCCCATCCTTTCAACCACATTGTAAATTCTTTGAATTTGGAAAAGTCCAAAAGTTTGTTGTTTGATACAGAGTTAACCCTTCAGCACACAATCACGACATTTAACAACCCTGAGGAAGATTACTTTTGAAAACACTGCGGGAAAAGGAGAAAATGCTGTTAACCAGCATTTTCTCCTTTTCCCACAATGTTTTCTATCATAACAAAGACTGAAGCCATGATTTGAGCTACATTTATTTTGTCTGCAAAACTGAATTTGGTTGAGTCAATAATTTTTTCGTTTGGTAAACAAATAATAAATTCATAAAATTTATACCTGAAAACCTGTGGTAAATTGGGACAAAAGAAGTTTTTGTCTGTATAAATTTACTTTCTCCTGTAGCCACAGTGTTATCAATACCAAAAAAATATTGAAGATGGTGATGTGCAAACAACCATAAGAGTCTTAGGAGACTACATGTAGTTTCTACAGACAAGTTACACCAAGATTAGGCAGCACAGAGTATGCATTCTTTTCTTTTGGATCTTAACACAGTTCAATAGTTTTTTCTTACTCTGACTTTCATAGCAGTTCAAAAGGACATATTGCTTCCAAAGGTCAACAATGCAGATGTTAAAAATGCACCCATTCAAAGTTAACTCATACAATTTAACCCATTACCACACAGTCCCTACTTTTGTCGACCATGAGAAAAGAAGTCTATAGAAAACAAATAATTTTTCCCACAATGTTTTCCCCCTTCACAAAACAGTTTTCAAATTTTCAGTAGCTTTTATTTTGTTGTCTGCAAATACTTTCGATTTGGACAAACCTAAAATTTTGTTGTTTGTTAACGAGTTAAAATTGAATTATTGTGAAGATAACCTGTTAATGCACTGTCTATCCATGTCAGTTGCTGACAGAAAAATGAAATTTAGAGATGGGTTAAAAGTTGCCAGGTTACTCTTGTCTTTTGGTTATGTTTTACCTGATTTGCAAATTAATTTTCATTAAACAAGTGTACCAATTATACTATTACAATACATGTTATCTTTACAATCAAATCATAATGCACGTTTACCACCTCATTGTTTGCTTTTGGCAGTTGTAGGACCATTAAAGTAATGGGTTTGAAGTAAACCTATCAATGTAATGTACATGTAGCAATATATTGGTAAACTGTTTTAGAAAGCCTATTTCTATTATTGTTCTCATTGACTTTTAAAAGCATTGTCAGACAGCAGAGATTTTTTTTTTTTTCAATTCAATGCTGGGATTTGTCCTTGAAAGCTAGGGTACAGAAAACATAATTGAAAAGGAGAAAATGCAGGTCGCTAGCTTTAGAACTATTCTTCAGGACCAATCTGAAAACCTTAGTATGAAGTGTAAGATTTATGGTTTTAATATAGACATTAGCACAACACTGAAAAGAGCACCTTTTCCCCTTGCCACAATCAAGCAGATGTTTAACCTGTTGCCATACAAATACAACCCTGAGAAAGACTAAAAGCTTTTGAAAACATTTTAAGAAGAGGAGAATTAAATGCAGGTAATACGCATTTCACCTTTTACTACTGTTATCTATTCTACCAGATACAGTGTTTTGTGCTGCAATGAACTTAATTATCTGCAAAGGTTTTAAATTTGGTACTGTTAAATTATTAGAATCCTATATCTTAGTATCTAATCAAGTGTTACCTTGAACTCATATACTTTGTACCCAAATAGTGATTAGTTACGGAACAAGGTCACTTTGCAATTGATCACTTTATTCATTTTTGTGAGATCTAATAATTATGTTATTGTTATTATTTGGAAAAGATCCTACATATAATCAAGCATGTTGTTGATCATATAGCATTCCCAAAAACAGTTGCAAAACTAATGCAAAATCAATTATTCTATTGGAACCATTCCATGGTCCCCCCTGAATCATTGGAGTGAACACTGACCAATCACATGACCAAGCCACAGAACATGTATTGACATTTGAAAGCTACAAATCTCGGATTAATAAAAGGAAATACATGTATAATTTTACAAAAATATTCATTAATTTGCATCTCTAGGGAATAAATTTCATACCAGTTCCACTTACAGCTGGTGATTTACGAGGATTTAGTGATTTTTGAGACGGATTATTTCAGTGTTAGGAGTTATTGTGGAACAAATCATAATTTGTGGTTAGCGCGCGTCTGATAAGCCAGTATGGCTGACCAGAACAAAGAAAATTAAGGAGAATCGAAAATACGCGAATAAGCGGGACCATCACAGGAAGACTCCCCAGCCAACAAAAATTATGGGACCGATATGGGCCCCTTGTGGGATATGGGTCCTAAATGGGCTGCCCACGTGGGACTGAGCTGGTTTTTGCAACAGGAATCCATGTGGGACCCACATATGTAAACATATATATGGGTCATATATGGGAACTATATGGGTCCAATATGGCCACTTTGTTTTACCCACGCTGGACCCATATGGTTCCCAGATCTCTGTTATAAGGGCAGTATATGGGAACCCTGCAGGTCCAGTGCTACTACTCGAGTCCCATTTTAGTCCTGCTTTCCATAAAATTTGCTGGATATTGGGACTCACATTGGTGCAATTTCGGTATGTTGTGTGAGGTTGGCCTGGTTATCATTTGGTTTGGCAGAAACATCCTTGAAATTCACAGACAGCATGCATATTAAAGCGATCACAGCTGCTTGCCTTTAGCAATTCATACATGGGTGAAGTGATATTTTGAAGTCCTATACCCAGGAAGTAAACGTATTGACGAATAATCACCGCAGACGGAGAATGCATATCAACTTGCTGTAAAATCATCCAATATATAGGCCAAACTACCATAAACTACTGCAAGACAATAAATAAATGCATTTTCAAGTAATTTCTTTATTTTGTTACAGTATACATTTATATACAAAATTACAATAATGCACAAGTGCAGAAAAAAACATGGTACATGACATTCACAGCTATAAAACAAAACAATTATGTTACTGCTTTGAAAAGACATCTGGCATGATAAACCTCTAAACAGCAAGGAGTCTTTAACTTAATAAATGTAGAAAAAGTCCTATAACTTTATAATATAGTGACCTCTCCAATTTTCTTAAATTTCTGTTGAGGACATACTGTAACCCCTTACCTTAGAACAAAATGTTAGATTTGTCAAAAATTAAAGCATCTGCAGATGACAACAATTAAGTATCGTTCAAAAGATGCAATTTTCTTCTAGAAAACATTTTGGTTATAAGCATTGTATTCTTTTCCCAAAATGTATTCAGAAGCCAACTTCCTACAGGTTATTAACCAGCAGACTGCTGAGTGCATCTCATGGACCTGTTTCAGACAATGGAGATCAAGATCAGACTGCAAAGAATGGGCAATCTGATCATGGATGCTCACTGTCGAGAAAGAGGATATTTTCCCCAAAAAAGTAACTTTGACAAGAAAATTTAGAACTCACTGTTTGCTTGAACGTTTCATTTCACTTCTTTTGTATGTTAAGGGTTAAAACATGGGATTTTATCTGGTAAGGGGTAATCTTCATTTATTATTGTTTACACGATCAGTGAATCTGGAGCTACATGTTAGTAAAAAAATGCGAGATTTAACAAGTCTCTAACATCCTTTTCGCCTATTATAAATCAATCAAGGTCCTCTTCTGCAGGATCTTAAGGCAACACCCTCAACATCTCTCTTTTCTGCCCTCAATCTCCATCTTTGGCACCACTTTCCAGTTGCCTCCTGTAGATCATAGTTTGCAGCCCATCATGTCAAAGGGTTCTTTCAGTCATCCTGTAAATTCATAAAGAGCATATTTAATGTTGCCGTAAGCCGTTTCAGCAACATTGCAGTAAATTCACTGCAAGAGTTCATTTATTCATAGTGTTATATATGTGTAAATTTTGCATGAGACTGCATGAACAAGTGATGCACCTGTATCCATCTGACCTCAATAGCTATTGTGATTGTGAGGTCAATAACTGACAGGTTTGATTCTCCAAGATATTAAATGTCAGGTGAAATATTCATTCTCGTCTGACATAGTATTATCACTATATTAATGTCACAATATATGATTTACCATGTTATTTCTAATGTTAATGTCAAATTAAATAGACAAAAGATTTGAAAAAAAAATGGCTCGTCCAACTCTTTGCCAAAAACAAGTCTTTGAACTTACCTATATTGAAAACATTTGCAGGCGACAAAATAGACATGAATGGAATTTATTTAACTTTTGAAAGGGTTTAAAACATTGTGGAAAAGGAGAAAATACTGGTTACGAGTATTTTCTTCATTTTCATGGTTTTCTCAAAAGCTGTTTAGGCCATTAAAACTTGGCATTTTGTGGTAAAAGCTAAAAGCAATTGAAATGAGAAAAAAACATCTTTCATCATGACCATGGATAGGCCTACCAACGAAATAATCATTTCCTGTCAAACTCGTGTGAAAAATGGGTTGATTTTGAGAACAATCCCACAGATACATGTACGCATCATACACATACTATTGAGTGCAAAAAAAAAATTCACCAAAAACCATGACTGTCAATCCAAGGTTTTCGAATGACAGCTTTCCAGTTCCCATGAGCTTGTATTTTCTTGCATGTTCAGTCACGAGTACAATTGTATATAGTCCTTCCTCCATGTTCAGCCAAGTGCTGCATCTCACCTATGAGTAAGCAATACAATGTTAAAATCACTTCATGAATATATATACCTCAAACTAATAAAAACCATAACTTTTAAAGTCGAAATATACCTCCAGCCATTTTAAGCCGACACTGCACCTAGAAAAGTCCTCCGGCATGTATAGTGAGTTTAATTTCTACAATCAGCCATCCGAAACAAGAAATACCTTAAAAAAGATAGACAACGTACATTTGCCCGCAAATAACTTGGGCCCCTTAAACATACCGCGACGCGAAATCATGTGACAATACGATTTTTTCTCCCAATTTCACGATAACCAGCAGCTGATCGATGTACAAAACACTCTCCGTGAAATAAAAATTCAAGAGTAAAATACATGTATACCATGTACATGCCTGCAATAAAGAATACCAATCTCCGAGCAGAGTTGTCGTTCGTTACCTCACATACATCTCTGCAGTGGGCTTAATGACAAGAATCTTGTCAAACCGAGGAAAAGATGTTTTGTTACTGTTTAGCTGTTTCATATGTAAAATTGTAAGTTAGACAAAGCAAATATGATTCTGGATACATTATAGGTGCGTTCATACTGATGAATTTACCTGTATAAAATGGAACTATTTTTTTCGAGCCTCTTCACTTTTCAAAATCTTACGCCGATTTTAACAAAAATGGCTGCGCCCATGAATGATGACAACCGATTTGACACACCGCTGGATCTAAGTTTGTACGATTAAATATCAAGTTATCGTCCTTTAAAGATATTTAGGCTTTTCAGAAAATCCCTCTTTTGTTCATTTCCTATCACTAAGTCTGATTGGCCCCATGCTGTTTGAACAGCACACGAAACAATCGATATTGGTCTTTCTTTCACCGGCGTTTGTGTAGCCATTTTGAGATATGGTCATGTGACAAAAATATGACGTAATGACGGACTACTTTCTTAGCCCATTACAGAGGTGAATGTAATGATCCGAAGTGCAAGAGAGTGGAAGAATACATTTCAAATGTGCTCGTTTTGAATATACGATTCAAATCGCTCAGTTTCTCCTCTCAACGGTTTTCTAGTGTTTACATCAAATGATCGCGCGCAATTTGCGTTTGATTCTGTCTTCAAATCACTCTAGATAGAGTTTTTTTCTGATAAATATTTTTGAAGATGAATAATATAAAATGGCACAATTAATCAGATTGGAAAATTGAATTAATGATGGTTGCTTAAAATAAAAACTGTCATACCGAAGTTTATCGGTAATTCCCGTCTCCACCCGTCACTGCTGATCGGTAAATGGGACCCACTTGGGACCCATGTGTATGTCCTTTTACTGGTTTTGAAGTGTAAATCAAAGCTTAATTAAATATCTTCTTTAAAAGGGAAGAATATTGAACGGTGAAAGACTGAACTTGTTTGAAAATTAGTTTTGGTTACATTGTAAAGGTTTATGAATATGAAAATAATATGGGCCCAATGTGGGTTCCAGAAGGGCTGGAATTCCTGCAAAGGGCCCACATGGGTCCCATATAGACATTTAGCCCAGATTTTACCCATATGGGACCCAGTTTGCCAGTTTGCTGGGTCGAATGTATCTTGGAGCGCATTTGATCTGTTCGCGAGTGAAACTACATGTTACGTGCCTCTCTTTAGATTCAACGGTCTCAGACCGCTGGAGTGGTAAAAACAGAACAGTCGGCGGGGATGGATTCTCCCTCGAGAGATCCTCTGATAACGAAAACACCATCGGTCGAGTTGGGATACCCTTCGAGGGACCCAATGATGTATTTGAGCCATTTTCTCCCGCTAGATGGCATTCTACAAATACACATTTATCTAATATGGGCATCCTGGGTACATAAGCGGACTATTTTTTCAAAACGACAACCGTTTGTTTGAATTTCAAAATAAAATAAACATTTACTCAGTAAAAATAAATATTTACTCAGTAAAACGCTACCTGGTGCGATTTACAGTCATTCTCCAAAAATGGGTATAATTACGAAAAATGCTTGTCGCATCAATAAATACGTGAATTATCCTAATGATTACATACAAATGACAGACAGACCAATTATTTTTATATCACTGATGATACTAGTTTACAATAAGTATACTTTGGAAGTCATCAGATTCATTTTTGTGACAGTTGTATCCTTTTAATTGGATGGATGTTGTTAAATTTTGCCTGTCGCAGGTACTATACACAGTATGTGTACTTCTGCTGTATCTTAAGATAAGGAAGAATCGGGTCGTACACTTCATTTTTTCAATTGACACAACTATCATCTACCGTATTTGGATACTTTTCTTAATTATATCCAGAGCTGATATATTTTTTCATCCAAAATCATTTGTCGCAAAATCATTCCTAACGTCCGTAACACATTTTGATCAATTTATTGCAAGTCTTTTGAACTGTGTCATGTACCCTAAAATACCTTTTTTCAGTGGTGGAATGGATAGAGCTCACAACCCTTTGATATTTTTTAACATTCCCTTAAAGTTGAGCTGACTGTTACATATGAAATACAAAATTGCTATTTGTGACAAATTCTTTTCTAACATCCGTAACGGCTTTTTCTACCATAACTTGATTGGTCTCTGTGAAATTGATGCCGTTTTAGTTTGGACAACATCAAGGACACATAATTGAAACAATGCACGTGAGTCTCTCCTGCATCTCCTTAGCTAAATGTCAGGTTTAATGAAATATTTCTAACATCCGTAACGACTAACATCCGTAACGAAATATTTATTCTAACAAAAGTCGCTTCACTTGAGATCTTATCCTGAGGGTGTAACCTATTTTGACACCGCCACCAATGTATATGTTCGAAATGAAAACAATCAGCTGCAAGTGTTGCGACTGGAACCCATGCCGGAGGTTGGAAGTAGGTGCAAAATGATTTTCTAGTACATCATAAACAGACTTTTAAATGGTGATGTCTGTACTGAGTGATTATCGTGGATATGTATCATAAGCACCAGGAATGTGACTGTTAAAACAAATTCGCAACCTTAATACCAGTGTCAACACTGAATATTTCTGAGCAATCAAATCCTCCCCATTTTTGTTACGGAAGTTAGACTTGTGACCAGATATGTATTTTATTTCATGAAATCAATTTAGATCCGTTTGGAATTTCTTAAATCATGTTTTACAGTCTATTAAGACCTCACATAGTGTGTGAAATGTGAAAGATGCAAGTATTGATGATAAAAATATATGTAAATGGTACTAAACCGTTACGGAGGTTAGATGAAGTAATCATTGTTCCTCAATCTGTGATTTTTCTAAGTCAGCATGACATAAACAGATTGAACCTTGTTCAGTCGAGTTATGATTTAGATAAATGTTAACATTAGAAAAAACCTTTTTAAAGAAAAAAGTGTTTGATAGTGTCAAATTGTGGCGTTACGGACATTAGAAATCAGTGGAGGTCTGAAAATATATATATATTCTCGGTTAAAAAAAGGTAAATTCAGTCACGTAAAGCTGTCAATAATATTACTTCAAAGTTCCATATCTGATCACATGATTTCTGTTGCAGAACGGCACTCATAAACGTTGAAAGGCATAAGAAATTAAGCTGAAGACAGAAAGAAAAAACAAAGACTTTTTTTTTATAGTAAGAACAAAGGAGAAAGAGAGTGGTCAAGTTAACTAAAAAGGCAGAAAGTGATTGAGAGTACTTTTTCTCATCGGCATTTTAGTTAACCAATTAGGTTTTCTAGTACAACAGTTTAAAAGTCAAACAGCTTGGATCCTGACAAGGCACAAAACAACTTTGTGTCTTATGAGAATCAAATCTGCATTCTAATGGTATCATGTTGCGTATACATATGTTGTGTTATATATTTTATTTGGCTATTTTTCCCATTTTGCTAAATAAATATCCATAACAAAAGTATTAATTAGGTTTCTACCAACAATGCTGGTGTGTATATCAGTTTTGTCATACCGTATGGCTCTCAAGATGTTTATATTATTATTGTGCAGGTTCGCTTATTTGTTAAACAAAAAGAGCAGAAACAGTTTAATACACTTTAATACTTGACCCATTTTCTGATGTAAATGTTGTCCGGAACTAGATTAAACAGTTTGGTTTCTGAGAAGACACTAGATAGCTTATTGTCTTAAAAGAAATAATAGCTGCCTGCTAATGGTATCATGTTGTGGGTGCAGCAATAAGATTAGATATGTTTGTTTTTATTCAAATCAACACATTTTGCTAACCTCCGTAACAGAAGCACTGGCTAGATTCATACCAGGAATACTGGTGTATACACTTTTGATGTCATAGCGTATGTCAGTAAAATGTTTAAATGCACTTTATTGGTTCCACTTTTACATTAAAAATGTGTTGCATCACTCATTTAGATTACTTAAATTACAAACATTGGACAATGTTTGATTAAAATAAATGTTTTCTGAGAATATCAATTTGTATGCCGATGTATTTTTGAAGTTGTGGCCAAATACTTGCTATTCTCTGTAAGCCTAATGAAATCATCTGTCAAAATCTCAAACTTAAACAACATGTCTCTGTCACAGAAGTAGATTAATATATCGAACAAATGTTAAAGTAGTATTTCTAACATCCGTAACAGAGCCCGATGCTTGATTATTTTGCCGGCACATTTCTCGGAGATGGTTGATGTTGACTGTGTCAAACTTTGCAGATAATTTATTCGATAGTTGAATTTTACTATCCAGTAAAAATGATAATCATTTGAGAAACTAAAAATTTGGACATTTTTTCAAGTGTAATTGTACCCATTTTTTGAGAATGACTGTTTATTCAGTTATGATCAGCTAGCAGGTAACCTATTCATCGGCCATAAATTTATTAAAACAGTCCCTACAGACTTGGGTTTAGGTTCGGTATATAAGCCCTACTTTTCCCAAGTAGGCCTATCGGGGAATGGGTGATGCGTCATATTAGACGGATCTAGTCTTCGAAGAATATGAAATGCGCAGACTACGGTATTTGAGCAAGTGCGCACGGGAAATTCTGGGATCGCGCACACGGATAACCAAATCAAAAACAAAGTTTGCATTCGCAGATCCGGCGGAAACACGACCTAACCACAGTAGTCAGCAGCTAAAACTTTTTCAGAAGTTAATTGACAAAGCTGACAGTCTTTCGAAATTAGTTTCGACCCCGGCCACTGCTGATAACGACGAATAGGCCTACCCGCCGTAAGCGTGTTATGAGAGTGTCTCGGACTCTGACAGCGAGGTAGATGGAGATCGAGAGTCAAGATCAGAAACCATTTTCAGTGTGCTGAATCATTCCGGTCTGCCCAAAGTGAGTGAAACGCGAAATTTGTTGATCAAACTCGGGGGAGATTTTGATAAATCGGTGGATCTCAAGTGGCGGCGAAGTTGACCAAAATTTGGCACAAGTTGTCGATGCTGTTATTACGCAACCCATTGTCAGAAAATTACCTATTTCAGTATGCAAAAAAAAACAATTAGGCTATGTATACGACCTTCAAACTGCACCTCACTGTTGGTGCCAAAAATGAATAAAGAAATACGGACTAGATTTTTAAATACTGCAAAATCATGAGTTTAAATACCCTGGTCTTTGAGGAAAAAAGAAATGCTGGTAACAAGCATGCATGTATTTTCCCGTTTTCTTCAATGCTTTATATAAATATACACTTTCTGATAAAAAATCGCATGGATCATTCTTGCCACATTTTATTTTGTTATCTGCAGTCCAAAGTTTGGCATGTGGTAAAGAGTTAAGGAAATACCTCTGAAACATACTTTTTCTTTGTCTGTCTTCTTTACTGATAATGTTCTGGGACAAGCTATTGCTTTACTTCATTATACAATAAAAAGCATATTTGAAGTTTTGGGAAAGGTCCCCTTTAAACAACTAATGAAAAAACACACTATTCTGCTAAATTGTGCAGTAATTTTTCAGCCTGACTGTAAGGATAATCTAACCCCGAGGCTGCCAAGAACGACCCGGAGACTTTTGTGGCGATTAAAGATTTAAGATCAGATTCAACAGAATGTGCAGTCTGATCTTTAATCTATACTGTTGGATAAGGAGATATTTTTCTCCAAAAAAGCCTTTGAAAAGCAAAATTAAGGTTTTACGTTTCGGTGAAATTTTAATTTCACCAATTGACGCTTAAAGTGGCAACGTTTGCAAGTGACCAAAGCCTATGGCATTGATCAATTGATACTTCTGAAGGAATGAACTTGTATCAAGAATATCTAAAAGTGATAAATACATGGATCTCTCATACTGTTTCCTGACCAATTAATCCAACATGTGGTCTTTATAGAAGACTTTAACTTTTTCATTTTTTCTTTTCATTATAAGCTCACCTGAGCACAACGTGCTCAAGCCACCAAGGGAAGCTTTTAGGATCACCCGGTGTCCGTTACGTCGTCGACAATTCTTTAAACATCAACTCCTCCTAAACCGCTACGCTAATTTGGACCAAACTTGGCTGGGATGTTCCTTGGGATGTTCCTCTTTAAAAAAATTGTTCACAGAATTTGATTCCATAAAAAAACTCTGTCTGCCATGGCAACCAAATGGAATTTTCTTAGAAATTCTTTAAAAATCTTTTCATCTGAAACCGCTGGTCAGATTCTGAATTAATTTCACAGAGGTGTTCCTTGAGTGACCCTTTTCAAAAAAGTGTTCGTGAAATTTTGATCCGTCAAGAAACGTGGCTCTGGTGAATGGGGGCTACTTGCACTGTAGGGATATAGGGAATGAAGAAATTCTTAAAAATTCTTCTTCTCTGAAAGGGCTGGTCGGATTTTAAAATAATTTCACAAAGATGTTCTTTTGATGACCCATTTCAAAAATTGTTTGCAAAATTTTTATCCATCAAGAAACATTACTGCAGTGAATAGGGGCTACTTGCCATATACAGAAATGAAGAATTTCTTAAAAATTCTTCTCTGAAACGGCTTGTCAGATTTTGAATTAATTTTACAGAGATGTTCCTTTAGTGTTCGTGAAATTTTGATCCTTCAAGAAACATGGCTCTGGTGAATGGGGTGCTACTTGATTTATAGGCCTATAGTCTACAGCAAAGACGAAATTCTTAAGAATTCTTCTCTGAAACCGCTGATCAGGGCCCGTATTCACCAACCATTCTTAAGAACGTTCTTTGTCTTATTCTCTAGAATTTTCTATATTTGTAAGTAACACAACTTCTGATTAGCTAAACCATTTGGTTTAGCCAATCAGAAGTTTTGTTACTTACAGATTTAGAAAACCTTGGAGAATAAGACTGAAAATATTCTCAAGAACGGTTGGTGAATACGGGCCCAGATTTTGAAATATTTCACAGAGATGGTCTTTGGCTGACCCTTTTCAAAAACTGTTCGCGAAAGATTGATCCGTCAAGAAACTTGGCTCTGGTAAATGGGGGCTACTTGCACTATAGGGAAATGAAGAATTTCTTTAAAATTCGTCTTCTCTGAAGCAGCTTGTCAGATTTTGAAATAAATTTACGGAGATTTCCTTGGATGACCCTTTTCAAAACCTGTTAAAGTGTTTGCGGAATTTTGATCCGTCAAGAAACATGGCTCTGATGAATGGGGGCTACATGCACTAATATTATAGCCATGAAGAAATTCTTTCAAATTCTGTTTCTCTAAAACCCCTGGTCAGATTTGAAAATAATTTCACAGAAATGTTCCTTCGGTGATCCTTTTCAAATTTTTTTCGAGAAATTTTGATCCATCAAGAAACATGGCTCTGATGGCAGTGGGCTATTTACACTATACAGGCATGAACAATTAAATTCTGAAAAATTCTTCTCTGAAATGACTGATTAGATTTTGAAAAAAAATATTAGCTATGGTTCTCTCAAAAATTCAGGTGAGCGATCCAGGGCCATCTTGGCTCTCTTGCTTTTATGTTTCCATGCCAACCACAGGCAAAATTTGTACCAAATTTTTGTGAAAAAATTCTGAAAAAGACCATTGCAAGGTAATTACCATATGGGCTTTTAGGCAATTATGCTGGAAAAGTTTCGTTAGAAATGTGTGAAATGTAACCAGCCAGATGCATGATCTATATACAGCAGGATGTAGGACGTGTACAATTACGAACAGAGCTCCAGATATGAGGGAGTTATGGTATTCTAAATCTACTATTTCTCTTTGAGACCCTATACATGACGCGGAGTCAATAGAATCGTCTCCATGAGACTATTCTAATGAGTACCCACAATATAGGGTTTAGTGGAAAATAATTGATATTTTAAATAGAGCTTACAGGCTGTAGATCTACACAGAACTTACAAACCAGCTCATGATCATCAACCAATTTAATCTTGTGTACAATTAGATCTATAGATGTCATTCAACCAAACCCAGCCTGCTATGCTTCCGTGTCAGTTTTCAACATGTTTAGTACAGAAAAAATATCTGCTGGATGTACTAGTTAACTCAAACACTTATTCTAAGTTACTCCTGACAAGAAGACGGAAATAACCAAATGTTTTTTGGAACAAATTAAGTTGACACTAGTATTTGGTGAGGAAACACCATTAGAACGTGTAACTGTTAAGATATACTGTTAGTTGAGGAAAAGCCAGCAGAAATGCCACAAAGCTATCGACACAACTGAAACCTGAACTTCTGACTATCTAAACTTGAGCCCAGCCACCAGATACTGTATACTTTTGCACAACCATCAAGATCAGTTGCGCCTGAAATGCACATATATCACGTTATGTACAGCATCATGACTTCTGGTTGATAAACAGGAAATGAAATCTTACTGGAAAAATCATTCCTCCGACAAAGATCTTATAATATGTCAAAACGCGAACTTAGTTTTTCATCTAGATCTATTACCTCGGTAAATTGAGAAGGGGAAAAATAAAAAGACATCTAGATAATGTAGTTGGGTACGTGTACCTAGAATGCCGAAATTAGATCTATAGATGAGCGCATTATCTCGGGACCGCTAGATGTCAGATACAAATATAGATGTACATCTATCTAATTTGGGCATGCTGGGTACAGAAGCGGAGTAAATTTTCAAAACAAAATTCGTTACTTTGAATTTTAAATGAAATAAACGTTTACTCAATAAAACACTACCTGGTGCCATTCATGAATCTATGATTGGCTAGCATGTAACTTATGCACCGACGATTTATTAAAACAGCCTCTACATGCTTGGCTAAATAGGCTTTATAGCTTCGATAAGCCCTACTTTTACCAGGAATTGGGGGATGGGTGATGCGTCATAGCAGACAAGTCGAATCTTCGAAAAATAGGACATGCGCAGACAACGGAAAGATCTATGAGTATTTTTAGAATGCCATCTAGCTGGAGATAATGTTATATATTGCACTTAAATAGTGGACCCGTAATTTAGAAAGCAGCTATTTCCACCATAATATCATCCTAAAGATTTGCTATGATTAAAAGTGAGTGTTATTGTACTCCCTTAACCGAGCCATTGTTCCTTTTGTTCTTTATAACCCATATTGGATTTATCATGTAGGCTATATAAATCTAAAACCACTGCATATTCTCAGTACAAAGGAAGATGATAATTACCTCCCTTTTCTGGGAACTTAGAAAAATATCAACAAATAATTTCAAGATGGACATTAAAAAAATTTCTGGTCGGTTAAGAATACGGAATAGTATTATATCTATATAAATTCGTATTTATCAGCTATAAAAAAAAAAAAATCATTCCATATTGCACTAGAAGTGTCACTAATGGCATCTGTTTTATGGGACAAGAAATGACACCGTTCCACATATTAGAAAATAATCTAGCCTGATCAATGCATGCATTTGATTAGATGGCAATCCCACAGACCTTTGGTCGCTTTTCAAATGCATGCTAGATTTACTGTGCAGGAAAAACCCCAGTAAAAATAATTTTACATAACTGTGGATATAGAACTATGGATGGTGTAACAAGCATCGACTTATTCTCATGTGTATTCTATTTGTTTTTCAAAGACTGGAAAAAAACAAAACAAATCCTATCTTGAACCAAAATGTGTATATCAATAATATTGAACAATATTTAAGTAAATTAAACAGTCTAGATCCCAAACTTGCTCTTTAAGGTAAGACCTGTGTAATGGAAAACGGCTATTTCCACGAAAATACCATCCTGCAAAATTAGCTATAATTAAAAATGAGTGTTATAGAACATTTTTTCCATTTTTTAGCTCACCTGAGCACAACGTGCTCAAGGGGAGCTTTTAGGATCACCCGGTGTCCGTCGTGCGTCAGTGCGTCGTCAACAATTCTTCAAACATCAACTCCTCGTAAACCGCTGGGCCAATTTTGACCAAACTTGGCTGGAATGTTCCTTGGGAGGTCCTCTTTAAAAACTGTTCACAGAATTTGATTCCGTCAAAAACTCTGGTTGCCATGGCAACCAAATGGAAGTTTTTAGGAAATTCTTTAGGAATCTTCTTCTCTGAAACCGTTGGCCAGATTTTAAAATAATTTCACAGAGATGTTCCTTGGATGACCCTTTTCAAAAACTGTTCGCGAAATTTTGATTCGTCAAGAAACATGGCTATGGTGAATGGGGGCTTCTTGCACTATACAGAAATGAAGAAATTCTTAAAAATTCTTCTTCTTTGAAACCGCTGGTCGGATTTTGAAATAATTTCACAGAGATGTTCCTTGGATGACCCTTTTCAAAAATTGTTCGTGAAATTTTGATAGGTCAAGAAACTTGGCTCTGGGGAATGGGGGCTACTAGCGCTATAGGGAAATGAAGAAATTCTTAAAAATTCTTCTTCTCTCGAACGGCTGGTCAGATTTTGAATTAAAATTTCACAGAGATGTTCCTTGAATGACCCTTTTCAAAAATTGTTCGTGAAATTTTGATTCATTAAGAAACATGGCTCTGGTGAATGGGGGCTACTTGCACTATAAGGCAATGAAGAAATTCTTAAAAATTCTTCTTCTCTGAAATGGTTTGTCAGATTTTGGAAAATTTTCACAGAGATATTCCTTGGGTGACCCTTTTCAAAAATTGTTCGTGAAAGTTTGATTCGTCAAGAAACATTGCTCTGGTGAATGGGGGCTACTTGCACTATGTGGAAATGAAGAAATTCTTGAAAATTCTTCTTCTCTGAAACTGCTGGTCAGATTTTGAAAGGACTTTTACAGGTGACCTTTTAAAAATTGCTTGGCAAAATGATGATTTTGTTTCCAGTGTTTCAATACCTTAAAAAAAAAAGGCTATGGTCCTCTCAAAAATTCAGGTGAGCGATCCAGGGCCATCTTGGCCCTCTTGTTTCGTCTTTGAATTATCATTTATAAATCTAAAACCACTACATTTTCAATTAAAAAAGATAATGATTACCTCCCTTGTCAGAAAACTAACAAAAGTATCAAAAAATAATTTCAAGGTAGACATAAATGGAATTTCTGATCCGTTAGAAAGTTGCAAAAATATTATTTCTGCATAAACCCTTATTTATCCTATGTGTCAACCAATTAGAATTTTCATCTAAGTGCATTACACAAGTCTTACCTTAAATAGCTACAGTTTTAGACGTACAACATCTTTCATAATTAACCAATGTTAATTTTCATGTCCAACTGTATGTTCGAAACCTCCACTCCCTCCCCCCCCCCCCTCTCAATAATTTGATCACCAATAAAATGACTGTGTCAGTATGAATATTGCTAGACAATCACCGTGCATAAAGAGGATGAAATAATAGGAAATTCCGAATGATTAAAAATAGTTCTAAACAAACGTCGGCGAGCCATAGAAATTTTCTTGTTATCTGACAGACACCAAACAATTTCTGACGTCACATTTCATTCCATGTGATTTTCTGCTTTATTTTTTTCTCCAAATCTCATAATTCACCACATTGTTGAACAAATTTCCTCCTTTTTCGGTCATTAGTATTAGTAGATGGGTTATTTCTCACTGCATAATCAAATGCAATATATGTAAAATCAGAACAAGCCGATTCTAAAATGATGTTGCAACCCCCCCCCCCCCCCCCTATCCAATCCAAAACTGCTTCCTACGGGCCTGGCACGTAACAAGAATTTCCTTCTTTTCCCACAACGTTTTATAGCATTTCGAAGACTGGAGTCCTTCTCTTGTGCCACATTTGTTATGACGTTTTCAAATGCTTTCAACTTTTTCGGAGTTCATTGTTTTCCCTTTGGTACTTTCCTGTTAAATATTGCTCATTTAGGTCCATGATGAAACAAACGTTCCTATGACGTCACAAATCAAGGTACGCTACAATAAGTAAGGGAGGTAAGCGATGCAAGAAAAATTAATATGCAAAAATATGAATTGAAAGAAAAGTAGATCTACTTTTACAATTTTTTTTTTCTAATTACAACAATATCAGGTTACCATTTGATAAATGCAGATTTGAAAATTAATCATAACAGAAACGTGTTGATTTGCCCTTTAACCCTTTACGAAACAATCCCTGGTTTTTACGACCCTGGGATAGAAGCCTTTTGAAAACATTGTGGGAAAAGGAGAAAATCGCATTTTCTCCTGTTCCCACAATGTTTTCTACCCTGCCGGAAACAATTTTAAGCTCACCTGAGCACGAAGTCCTAAGGTGAGGTACTGTAATCTGTCGTTGTCCTGCGTCCATCTGGGTGAAGCTCTATCGAAATTGTTCCAGAGATTGAATTCCACCCTGACTTTGGTTGCCATGGCAATAGGAAGGAATAAAACAGCAAAATCTTTGAAAATCTTCTTCTCTGATACCAAAAGGTGCAGAGCTTTGATATTTGGTGTGTAGCATCTCCAAGTGGACCTCTACCAAGTTTGTTCAAATGATGCCGCTGGGGTCAACACTGGCCTTGTCCCAGGGGTCATGAGTTCGAACAAAGGAACAAACAAGGGAAAAAAAGCTTTGTTATTTGGTATGTAGTGAACCTGTTCAAAGTTAAACCACCTTAGCACAATGTGTCCAGTCAGTTTGAAATTGGGTCACCTGAGGTCATAATCTAGGGCACTATATCAAATTAAAGTAATGCATTGTGGGCACTCTAGATGCCACATTTATGGCTCTAATGACCTGAAATTTGGTCAAAATGTAGGTCTTGATAAAATATCAGATGAGTTTGGATTTGGGTCATCTGGGATCATAAACTAGGTCACTAGGTCGAATTAAAGTAATACCTTGTGGCACTATATAGGCCACATTTTCTTATCAGTTGACTTGAAAGTGGGTCAGAATGTGTGCATTGATGAAATATCGGATGAGTTTCAAATTGGGTCACCTGGGGTCATAAAGTAGGTCAGTTGGTCAAATTAAAGAAATACCTCATGTGCATCCTAGAAGCTACATTTATTGCCCAAATTGACTTGAGAATTATTCAGAATATTTGTCTTGAATTGAGTCAGCTGGGTTCTCATACACGGTCACTAGATCAAATTAAACCAATACCTTTAGGGCACTCTGGACGCCACATTTCTCGCCCAAGTAACTTGAAAATTGGGTTGAATGTTTGTCTTGATGAAATCTCACATGCATCTGAATATGGGTTAGTCTACGAGCTGGGATCATAAACTAGATCACTATATTAAATTAAAGAAATGCCTGATACTCTAGAGGCCACATTTTTATAGCGTTAATGAATTGGAAATTATCAAGAATGTATATCTTGGTAAAATCTTAGATGTGTTTGGATTTAGGCCATCTGGGATCATAAACTAGGTCACTAGGTCGAATAAAAGTAATACCTTGTGGGCATTCTACAGGACAACTTTTTTATCAGTTGACTTGAAAATGGGTCACAATATGTGCCTTGATGAAATATCGGACGAGTTTCAAAGTGGGTCACCTCTGGTCATAACCTAGGTCACTTGGTCAAATTAACCCTTTCCCAAACAATCTCTGGTTTTTACGGGAAAGGAATGGAAGCCTTTTGGAAACATTGTGGGAAAAGGAGAAAATGCTGGTAACCAGCAATTTCTCCTTTTCCCACAATGCTTTCTACCCTATCATATAGAAAAATCATCTTTTAAGCAACTGTTAATTTGTCATCGGCAAAATGCTTTGAATTTAGTCTGGTCCAAAATTTGCCGTCTGGGAAAGGGTTAAAGAAATACCTCATGTGCATTCTAGAAGCTACATCTATTGCCCAAATTGACTTTAGAATTATACAGAATGTTTGTCTTGAATCGAGTCAACTGGCTTCTCATACACGGTCACTTGGTCAAAATAAACCAATACCTCTAGGGCACTCTGGACGCCACCAATTGACTTGAAAATTGGGTTGAATGTTTGTCTTGATGAAATCTCACATGCGTCTGAATATGGGTTAGTCTACGAGCTTGGATCATAAACTAGGTCACTAGATGAAATTAAAGAAATACCTGACACTCTAGCGGCCACATTTATAGTGTAAATGAATTGAAATTTATTAAGAATGTTTGTTTTGATAAAATCTCACATTAGTCTGAATTTTGATCATGTGGATTCATTAACTAGGTCACTAGGTCAAAGAAATACCGTAAGGGCAATCTATTAATTGTTCAATTGATTGAAAAATTGGTGAGAACGTTTTGTCTTGATGAACTCTAAAATGAGTTTGGTTACCTGGGTCATAATCTTGGTCACTGGATCAAAGTAAAGAAATACCTTTAGGACACTCTAGAGGCCCCATTTCTTGCTCAATTGAAAATGTCAGATTGTTTGTCTTGACGAAATATTGGGTGGGTTTGAAATTGGGTCACCTGGTTTCATAAACTAGGTCACTTGGTCAAATTTAAGAAATACCTTGTTGACACTCTAGAGACCACATTTATTGCTCAACTTACTTGAAAACTGCTCAGAATGCTTATATTGATACTTTTTTGATGAGTTTTAAATTGGACCACGTTGGGTGACAAATTAGGTCACTAGGTCAAATTACGGAAATTTCTTGAGGATGCTCTAGAGGCCACATTTGAAGCTCAGTTGACCTGACAATTAATCAGGAATTATACACCTGGGATACCTATAACTCTGATGAGCGATCCAGGGCCATCATGGCCCTCTTACAAGTTGAATTACGATTAATATTTGTCGTCTGCAAGTGCTTCCTATCTGGATTAGTCTTAGATTTTGCCGTTTGGTAAAGAGTTAAATCTGCCGAACGCCAAGTTTTCAGACTTGTCAATATAATCTTAAAATGAAAATATTTGCAGAAGACTTGTCAATTGAAGAAAGCGTTTTCTTCTTCCACCAAATTGTGTTACAAACTCTTTTCCCCGTGGTTGTAAGAAAACTCCCTAGATTTCCACTCTTTACCAAATAACATTTTTGGCTGGTCCAAACCAAAAAACCAGACCCGGGTAGCATGGTGGTTAGCATATCTGAATCGTAACTTGGTGGTTGCGAGTTCGATGAGGAAAACGTTCCTACCGGCGAATTTTGGCCCCTGACCTAGAATGCTTGTGGAAAAGCAGTCAGAGGCCGGGCAAGAAACTTGTTGGTTCTGGTGGAAAAGGCCGGGAAACATGCATTGTTGCACCGACCGCCGAGATATGACCTATGCTGTTAAAACCAATATACTCCAATACAAACAAACACATCCAGCTCCAAAGTAATTTCAGACAACATATGGTTCGAATAGCTGATACATTCGTCTTTGAAGAGTAAAAGATGTATATCGTTGGAAAGAGTGTAAATGCTGGTTTTAACCCTTTACACCATAGATACTCATTTTGACTTATCAGCAGCAGACAGCTTTTGAAAACATTGTGAGATAAGGAGAAATTACTCGTAACGAGCAAATTCTCCTATTCCCAAATTGTTTTCCACTCAATCAGATATTTGTGTCCCCATTTGTCCATATTTTTTAAAAATCATATCTTTATTTGCTGCTTAAATGGAAGAGCCTTAAATTGGCATATCGGGTAAAGGGTTAAAGCAGAATAACCAATTTTTCCCTCAAAGGTTTCAAATGCCCTCGTTCTCCAGTGTTGTTGTAACCCGTGGTATGTACAACTATGTAGAGTGTAAAAGGTTAAATGGCGACATTTACCAGCCAGAAAGTAAAATTTTGAACTCTTTAAAGGTGGGTATTTAGATGTTTCACATCACACCAAATTAAAATTTACATATCACTGAAATGTATATGAAAAACAATGCAAATCATCACTAATTAAGAATCATAAAATTACAAAAAAAATATTGGGGGGGGGGGTGGTATTCCCTTAAAAGGCTACGTAGCCTCTTAAGCTATTTTTTTTATTTCCCGCCAAAAATGAAAAAAGCATTGTGGGAATGTTAAGTGACTGGCATTTGACTAATGACTCTTAAATTACATAACATAACAAAAGTATAATTATTTTCCATAATGTCTAGAACTTTGGACGCTATGTTTGGAGCTTTGTCTGTATATTTCCGGTATGTAAATGAACGAGTTGCTGATGTAAAAATAGACCGTGTTTCCCTTCAATGCCGACCTGGGCTGTTGTAAATCTCGAATTTCTCTTGTTGTCGGATGGTTTTCGATTACTGGGGTTTTATGCTTGAAAATAATAAGGATTTTGGATTACATTAAGGATGAGTTTTTTGCATTTTTGTAAAATTTTCGTCCCAAGATCTGAAGGGCCACCTTTAAAGGTGTCATGGAAATAAGGGGCTTGATGTATATCCTCATTATTTGTTTTCATTTAATGAGATGACATGTTATGATAAAAAGGGACTTAATGTATGATCTCATTATGGACCGCTTATATATATATTTTTTTTTTATAGAATAATGAAATGCTGTGCCAGGGAAAAATGGGTTTAATGTGTAATGGAACATTTGCCAAAAAAGCCACATGTACATGCAACACACAATACCTCTAATATGTTTATATTAACCCTTTCCCAAACAAGTCCTGGTGTTTACGTGTCTGCAGTAAAAGTCTTTTGAAAACACTGTGGGAAAAGGAGAAATTGCTCGTAACGAGCAATTTCTCATTTTCCCACAGTGTTTTCTACCCTTTTTGAGAACTTTCTGCTATTTTCTCAAAATCTAAAATTGTAGTCTGCAAACTCTTTCAGTTTGGACGAGTCCAAATTTTTTTGTTTGGGAAAGGGTTAAAAAGGGTCCTTTTCGGAGGGGGGATATAATTTCAACAAAATCGCTCGTTCTACCAGCATTTTCTTCCTTTTCTACAATGTATTAACAGCCCTTATTTCTCAGGATCATTATATTTTGGGATTATGATTATGGTAAAGTGTTCATGTACCGTGAACAGTACATGGGTTAAAATTTGGTAACAAAATTAATCCCCATAAAAGTTAAGAATTGATCATACAAGTTAAACAAGTCAAAATTCTGGTTCGACCAATTTGATATGCTGGAGACTGGTGAAAGTCAGGACATTATCTCCCGCTAGATGGCATTCAATAAATACTCATCTATCTAATTTGGGCATCCTGGGAACAGAGCCGAACCACTTTTCCTACGCGACAACCGTTACTTTTAATTTCAAACTAAAATAAACGTTTACTCAATAAAACAATAACTCGTGCAATTCACTCCGTTATGATCAGCAGTTTAGAGAAATCTGGAGCTAAAGCAGGTCTCATTTCTCATCAAACGTATAAAAGTTATTTTCTACATTGCTACTTTATAGAGCGTAATATTACAGTCAGCCCGCTTTCGGGGCTAGTGATGCGTCATATAAGACAGCCGAATCTTCAAAGAATATGACATGCGCAGACAACGAAGTCAGAGCGACATGATTTATATCTCGCAAGTTCACATTATCCCCCGCTAGATGGCATTCTATAAATACTCATCTATCTGATATGGGCATCCTGGGTACAGAACCGAACCACTTTCCTACGCGACAACCGTTCCTTTGAATTTAAAACAAAAAAAGGTTTACCCAATAAAACGCTACCTCGTGCAATTCATTCAGCTATGATCACCAGTTTAGAGAAATCTGGAGCTAAAGCAGGTCTCATTTCTCCTCAAACGTATTAATAAAAGCTATTTTCTACATTGCTACTTTATAGAGCGTAATATTACAGTCAGCCCGCTTTCGGGGCTAGTGATGCATCATATAAGACAGTCGAATCTTCAAAGAATATGACATGCGCAGACAACGAAGTCATGGCGACATGATTTATATCTCCCAAGTTCACTTTTTACGATTTTCGTCACTATAGATCTCAACTGCACCGAATTCTCAGGATACTGCTTGAGGCTCGGTCACCAACCGTCAATTTTCCTGTTCCTCCTTATTCCAATTCACCTCTCGGAAACATATACATCACACCAACGGGATCATACTTATCAGGAAGCGTTGTCTGCGCATGTCATATTCTTCGAAGATTCGACTGTCTTATATGACGCATCACTACTAGCCCCGAAAGCGGGCTGACTGTAATATTACGCAATATAAAGTAGCAATGTTGAAAATAGCTTTTACGTATTGTCAATACTTTTGAGGAGAAATGAGACCTGCTTAAGCAACAGATTTCTCTAAACTGGTGATCATAGTTGAGTGATCATAGCACGAGGTAGCGTTTTATTGGGTAAACCTTTTTTTTTTTGTTTTCAATTCAAAGTAACGGTTGTCGCGTAGGAAAGTGGTTCGGTTCTGTACCCAGGATGCCCATATCAGATAGATGAGTATTTATAGAATACCATCTAGCGGGAGATAATGATCAGGAAGCGGAAAATATTTGGCCATTTTTTATTTTTTTTCTTGGAAGGACAACAATTGCCTTAGTATAACTGTCTTGTGTAACTCGCACTTCTGACTGCAGTGTAAATATCTTTTGTCTCTGATGTAAATCAAGATCTGATCATACTGCGCAGAAGGAACAGACTGATCTTTAACTTGTAGACACCGTCCGGCATCATCATGATACTTAACTAATAATTAAATATTCTAATCAAGATGAACCAGTTTTACTACTGACACCATAATTGGCTTGCAACACGCGAAAAGGGACATTCGGACATCTGCGTAAAATGTCGTCTCGGATCAGCCTGCGCAGTCCGCGCAGGCTGATCCGAGAGGGCACTTTCCGTTCTTATGATTTTTTATGTTTTGCGGAAGTCTGCTGAGGAAGAAAATCTAATGTAGACGTTAAGTGCCGTCTCGGATTAACCTGCGCGTACTGCGCAGTCTGATCCGAGACGACACTTTACGCAGATGGCTGAATGTCCCTTTTCGCGTGTTGCAGGCCAATATTATATATAGAAATGAATGTGAACAAGTATAATGTTCAGATTAAAGGCCCATCAGCGAACTGTTTTTTAATAGAGGAAAATGTTTTAACTCATTACCAAACGACAAAATTTTAGACTGGCTCAAATTGAAAGCATTTGCATACGACAAAATAAAGGTGACTGAAAAATTGAAATATGTTTTGGGAAGGGTAGAAACCAGCTGGTTACCAGCATTTTCTCCTTTTCCTATAGTGTTTTCAAAAGGCTTCTTTCTCAAGGGGGGGGGATAAAGTAGGGATTGTGCGGTAATGGGTTAATAAATACCATTTAAAAGTATTGTGATTATTGAAAGAGTATAATGATTATTGTTAAAGTATCTATAGGCCAACAAGCATGGTCAAAGTTTTAGTCACTGGGAGAACATTAATTAGAATTAGAATTGTAGATCTAATGTGGGCAACATCATGAATCTACTCTCAAGAATGAAAATTTTCTCTGTTTAACCATTTACTCCATAGATACTCATTTCTACGCATTGCTTGTGGGAGCCTTTGGAAAACATTATGGCAAAAGGTGAAATTGCTCGTGACGAGCAATTTCACCTTTTGCCACAATGTTTTCTACACTATCGGGAGGTGTCATATACACATTAGAAGCGGCTTCATCCTTGCTGTTTTTTAGGGTCAATTAGAGATACCATAGAAATGCCTTACGAGGCAAAGAGTTAAATACAGAATTGTGTACACTTGGCCACAATTGGACTTTACATTAAAGGATGAAATCTGACAATTCAGAAATAGTCAAACGGTGGAAATCAGAAAACTGCTGAATTCGAAATACTGTAAATAAAACTTGTTTAGCGGTAAACCTATGTAGAGTGTTTTGCACGACTTTTAAACCTTAGGCTGCCAAGTGCGACTAAAAGGCCTTTAGCGGACATTATATATCAAGAACAGTATGCTCAAAATATGCAGTCTGATCTTGGATATGTCCGAAAAGGATATACCCAGCGGAATAAATCAAATTGAAATAGCAATGGTCAGGTTTCCACTGTCGCTTGAAAGTTTCATTTAACATACCTTGCAGGTTAAGGGTTAAGTTTCTAAAGCTCCTTTCAGGTATGCCAACGACAGCCAACTTTGTAGTACAACTCGTTTCCTGGGTTTCAATGACGCTGATGTAGGGTCTAAAGGCACTCCAGCATGTAGCGCCACCAGGAGGGGTTGACATTGGCTAACCTGACCATAATCCAGTCCTGAAATCTTATGCCAGATAATCCCGAGTCTGAACGAGTTAAGATAATATTTTCTCCTTTCTACTCTGTATGAATATGTTCTACCCTTTGAAAGAACAAATAAATACGGAAACTATATTTAAATGGACATGTTTTCAGTCTTGATAATCTACCACGTGTTTATGAAGTGTAAAATTCCTTTATCCTTTCTCGTTTCAGATTGAAGTCAGGATGTCGGTTATAATCAGACTACAAGGTTTATCTTGGTCAGCCAGCGCCATGGATATACGAAACTTTTTTAAAGGGCTCAGCATTCCACCTGGTGGCGTACATATAATTGGAGGTGAAAGAGGAGATGCATTCATAGCATTCAGCACAGACGAAGATGCACGAAGAGCTATGCTTCTGAATAACGGTAAACTGAATGACAGTCCTGTTATGTTGTTTCTGAGTAGTAAAACTGAAATGCAAAACACAATCATTGAAGCTAAAGAAAGGAGCTCTGCAGCACCACAACCGGCAGCAGTTCAAGCACCTGTATCTTCCTCCCAAGTATTACATCAAATGGGTCAACCAAATGTAGGTCAGATTCAAGGGGTTGGAATTCAGCAGAGTCAGATTCCACAGATTAATCAGCTGAGTCAGTTTCTAAGTGGTCTACTACCTAACACTAATCTGGCATCTTCTGTTGTGAGTAAACTGATTAATCAGAATTCACAACAGTCGTTTAACCAAAATCAGCCCCAACAACAGCAGTTTAGCCAAAATCAAGCTCCACAGCAGCAATTTAGCCAGAACGAGCCTCTTCAACAGCATTTTATGCAGAACCAGCCTTTGCAACAATTTAGCCAGAATCAACCACCACTAGAGCGATTTAACCATAATCAGCGTCAACAACAACCATTCAGCCAGCCACAAATGTCAACTCAAGAATCTCCAAGAGAAACATATCAAACTATGAGCGAGCAAGCCTTACCAGGTGAATATTCTGCTGGTGGTTTCGAGCCTAGTAATGTACAAAGGCCTAATTTCACAAACCATCAAGGGCCAAATGAAAAGCGTGAAATGTCTCTTTTTGCCCAAGGCCATCCTGGATCTAATGAAAGACATGAAATGTCGCCTTTTGGACGAGGCCAATCAAACAAGGAATTCTCAAATTCCATGGCATTTAACACACAGGAAAAGTTTAATCCTCAAAATCGAGGGGAGATACAACCTTTTGATTCCCACTTTCCTTCAAATGAATCCTGGCAAAACTTGTCAACAAATAGTAATGAACCTCCAAGACTATTTGAAAATTTTAGACAGAGAGACCAAGAAAGTCATGCAAACATAAATCCTAAACCAGATGTAGGAACAGCCCTGCAACGAAAGTCTAGATGGTCAGACCAAGAGGGACATATCGAGCAATCATGGGGTAGTCCTAACGATAATCAGAACCAAAACTGGAATCCACGAGATATGGAAGGCTTTGGAAGAGGTTTTGAAGAAAGAAAACCAGACAAAGGTCTAGACAGTTCTGTTATTCCTGCAGGTCTGAATACTCCTGTTTCATCTGTACCATTTAGCTCTTCAGGTGGTAGAAACATCCCAGCATCCACTCTGTCTTCAAGCTCAAGTGTTCCAGTGGCATCATTGGCTGCACCAGTTAGCTCTTTCGAGCATCGAAATATTCTGTCTTCTACAACTGCTTCAAGCCTTAGTACTTCAGTTTCATTTTCTTCAGCACCATTCACCCAGAAGAACCCTGGAAGCAATGAGTCAGGTGGCAATTTGGCTTCACTAAACCATAGTTTTGGAAATATACCTAAAGCACCGGAGTCTTTGAACAGGAATTTTCAAAGTTCTAGAAATAGAAGGTTTAATAATGAAGATGATGAGGAAACAGAGGTCGATGAATTTGGAAGAGTACTAAGAAAGAAGCCTGATGGCAACAGGGCGGAAGAAATTTCAAGCAAAAAGGAGAAACGGGACAGTAGGGAAAGATCACGTGACCGAGATAGGTCCCGATATCACGATAGTCCACGTCGTGATAGAGATCGTGATCGTGACAGAAGAGATAGAGATCGAGACAGACGTGATAGGGACAGAGACCGAAGAGACAGAGAAAGAGAGAGAGATAGGAGGAATCGAGACAGGGATGATGACAGGCGGGAGAGACGCAGAGATCAAGATCGTAGAATTAGTCCGAGCTCTAATGAGATCAACAGAAAGGCAAAGAAACGGTCATTGTCTCCATCTAGCAGGAGTGAAAGTGACGCTGATAAAAAATTACAAACAGATAAGGTACAAAACACACATGCTGATGTAAAAGCAACTGAGTTGAAAAATTCAGTTCCTCTAAAACTTAATGAAGGAAAGAACAGTCCATCTGGTGTAATTAAAGAACAGAATGCAAAGAGTATTTTAAGAAATTCCACTATTCAAGAAACCGAACCCTCAAAACCTGGTCCACTTTTTCCAGTTCTACCACCCCTTGGTAGTGGGCAAGGTATCCTAGGAGCTGCTCCACCTGAATTTCTCCCTCAGGAAAAAGACCAGGGCAAACGTTTGGAAGAGCAAGATCAGAGATACATGCATGATTATGGCAAACATCAACAAGATCAGTTTACTAGAAATGACAACATTGGTCTGAGAAATAGCCAGCTGACTGACAGTAAGGATAATTCCAGAAGGGATGATCTCAAGCAGCAAGAATTTTCTGAATTACATGACTTTGGGCGCCCTCAAATAAATAATCGCCAGACAGATCCACCAGTGTTTCGAAACTTTGAAGCCCCAGGACCTGATATCAGAGGTCCCCCTTTAAACGAAAGGCGTAGTCCGATATTTGATCAAAATCGCTCAGATGTTCATGGACCTGCGGACTTTATGAAAGGACCATCTAACAGAAGACCATTACTAGAAAACCCACCAGTTTTAAACAACAGGCCTTACGGCGATGCAGAGCCCAACGAGCGGATTGGAGAGAGATTACCTAGAGGACCTGCTTTGTTAGGTGATGCACCTGTTGATTTCCCAAAGAGAGATAAATTTCCCCCTTGGGATAGAGAAAATACGGATTTCGGCAATCGAATGGAATTTCCACCACATATGCCTGGTGAACCAATGGATCATCGGGGCCCTCCTGAAGATTTCAGAGGTCCCCCTCTAGATTTTGATAGGAGCCGACCATCCCATGAAGATCATCAATTCGAAGGACCACCTACTGACAGGGCTGAATTTCGTGACAATCCTGCACCTAGAAGCCTTCTTGGTGAAAAGCCCCTATTAGACAACAGGGGGAGACCATTATTAGATCAGAGAGGTTTACCACAACAATTTCCAGATATGGCTGAAATGGATCCAAGAAGACATCCCAGAGAACCAATGTTCATTGACAAACGCGATGATAATCCTGAGTTTCACCGTCCACCGCTACTGAAGGACCCTGTCTTTCCTGGAAGGCCACCAGCTGATCATCCAGATTTTATGGGAATGGCGCCACCTGATCATGCTGACTTCATGCCTGGACCACCCGAGAATCAGGTAGAACTTTTAAGAGGTCCACCACATGAGATACATCCAGAACTAAGAAGTCGACCTTTCCATGACAGAGACCAGGAATTTCCAGGAAAGCCTCACCTGAGAAACCCTGACGAAAGATTTCCTCCTGATTTTAGAGATGGCCCTAGACAACACTTAAGATTCGAAAATAGACCACCAGGGCAACCTGACTTCAGAGATGGCCCTAGACCACTTTTGGCTCCCGATGATAGAGATGGCCCCAGACCACCTTTTCGTGAGGCTGAAAGAGATGGCTCCAGACCACCCTTTCGAGAGGCTGAAAGAGATGGCCCAAGACCACCCTTTCGTGAGGCTGAAAGAGATGGCCCTAGACCACCCTTTCGTGACGCTGAAAGAGATGGCCCAAGACCACCCTTCCGTGAGGCTGAAAGAGATGGCCCAAGACCACCCTTTGGTGAAACTGAGAGAGATGGCCCCAGGCCACTTTTCCGCGCAGATGAAAGAGATGGCCCCAGACCACTTTTGCGGGTGGATGAAAGAGATGGCCCAAGACCACTTTTTCGCGCGGATGAAAGAGATGGCCCCAGACCACTTTTTCGCGCGGATGAAAGAGATGGCCCCAGACCATTTTTTCGCGCGGATGAAAGAGATGGCCCTAGAGTACTATTTCGTGATGATGAAAGAGATGGCCCAAGACCACTTTTTAGCCGAGACGAAAGACCATTAAGACAACCTGAAAACCGACTAATGGAACAACGTGGTGTAAATCCGCCACCTTTCATAATTCCGGGATCAATGCACAGGTCTATACATGATGAGGCAGATAGAATGAATAATGATTCAGGCAGAGAAAGGGTCCCATTTGACATGGCAAGGGATATTGATTCGACGAGGGATTCACACAGAAGAGAAAGTCAGAGAGACTCTTTGACAAATAGTCAGTCTAATTCACGAACAAAATTTGAAAATGAAGATAAACAGAGACCTGACAAGAAGGGAGATCAACAGGAATCACAAAGAAAATCTAGAAAGTTTGATGAATTTGCATTTTTTGTGCGTATTGAGAATTTACCCTTGGAATTTAACCATAATGATGTTTCAAAACTGTTTGCTGATTGTGCAGTACCACCTAAAGGGATAAAAATGATAAATGATTCGAAAGGAAAAAGACTAGGAAAAGCATTTGTAGGATTTGTGAACAAAAACTCGTTTGAAATAGGTTTAAAAAAGACTGGATCAAAGTGTGGAAAAAGGATAATAGCTGTTAGTGAAGTTTCCAAAAAGGAGTTCAACAATGCTGTTGATTCATATGAGCCAGGTAGTGATGACGAAGAGACTGACAGAGAAAGGTCCAAAAAGATTGATTTATGTAACACTTTAACTGCCACTTTGATGAATCTTAAAGGTAACAATCAAAGTCTAACTCGTCCTAAACCAGAAAAAAAACTGGAAGGTTCAGAATCAAACAAAAAGAAAAGTGAAAGTGATTCTAAAACTAAAAGTGATAATACAAAAAATAATGATACAAGTTCAAGTGAGTTTGTTGTGAAAGTTGGTCAGTTGCCCGAATATGCAAATAAGCAGGACATAAAACATATTTTTAAGGATTGTGAAATTGCAGATAAAGGAAATGCCATTGTGATGGGTGGTTCTAGTGGAGGTGTTAGACAGTGCATTATTGAGTTTTTAAATGACAAGTCCCTTCAAAAGGCACTTAAAGTGAGAAAATTGTTTCGTGGAAATACACTAACCATATGCGAGTCATCGAAAGCAGACATGAAAAGGTTGGCAAAACAAACTGATGAACCTAAAGAGGTATCCAGGCCAGCAAGAAATGATGTAAAAGCAGACAATAGAAGGGATGTAAGGGAATCGGAGCAAACGAAATCTTTGGATAGTAACGATAATGAGAATGATTTAAAATGGATCCTTATAACCAATTTACCCTATGACTTTGAGTATCAGGACTACCGTCGATTATTTGAAGGACATAATATTGCACCACGTGGCATTCAGGTGTGTCATGATGCATTTGGACGAACATTGGGAGAAGGTTGTATTGAATTAGTTGACCATGAAGAAGCTAAAAAAGCTTTAGAAAAAGACGGAGTCATTATTGGAAGGAATAGAATTCGTGTTGAGTTAATCAATAAGCAACAACTTATTCAACAAATGCGACATGCAAGGCAGTCAGTGAGGCCAGAACTTGCTTCTCAACAACAAGTTTTCTTTTTTGTAAAGGCATCCAACTTGCCTGCAAATGTGTCTACAGGGGAAATCATGAATTTTTTCAGTGGTTACAATCCAACTCCGGAATCTATTCGTCTTAATGTAGCAGATAAGGATGCACGACCAAATTCTAGCACAGCCCTTGTTGGGTTTAGATTGAGGGATGATGCTGAACGAGCTGTTGTTGAGATCCATATGAAGATTCTTCGAGATAAGGTTGTGGAGCTTTCAAAAGTTGTTCTATAAGGTGAGTTTGCTTTTGAATAGATAATCTTTTTTTTTACAGAAATAATTACTCCTGTACAGAACAAATCTATTACAGAACCATCAATAGGGAGAAGCTAAAAATTGTTGAACATGAAGAAAATATGTTATACATATAAGCATTTCCACCTTTTCGGTCAATGTTATCTTAGCAAAAACTTTAGTTTCGTCTTCATTACAAGAATAATGATGATGACAAATTCATTGTGGCTCATTTGGTGGGAAAGAGTAAAAAGTATTACGATGACAATAAAGTCATTGTGGAACATCTGATGGGAAAGAGCAAACTCTTTCCCACCAAATCAGCCACAATGACTTTGTCATCTTCGCGAGCCAAGGTTACGATCACAAAATGGATCTTACCTTGGCTGATTGAGCCTGATTTCGAGATTCCTGTGATGCGCCCTCTGTTGGATGTTGGTTATTACTCCCCTTTACATCATATTTCTAAAAGCCAATGAAATATCGTTTTACAAATTGCTTACGATTACACATGAAGCGATAAGCAGACATCCACGAGGGTCTCCATTTTTACCTTCTATTCGAAAGGTAGCGTGCTTATTCTATTTTTATCAAAGATGAAATGCTACAAGCGATTTCATTCGTTGCATGTAGAGCTGGGGGGGGGGGGGATGTAAAAATCAAGCTCGATCCACCAAGGGTAGAGTAGCGCAATGAATCGTCAGCCTTGGCTTGTAAAGATGTAGGAACCATTATAATCAAAATCAGAATACATGTAGTCTGACTGCTGATCTACCCTCTCTGCAATGTTTAGATAGTTTGTCTGTAACAGCTAGGAAATACTGCAATATGATATTTTGCATTCATTTAACCCTTTACCAACTAATCCCTGGTTTTTAAGATCCTGAGTTGGGAGCCTTTTGAAAGCATTGTGGGAAAATGAGAAAATGCTGGTAACCAGCATTTTCTCCTTTTCCCACAATGTTTTCTACCATGCTAGAAACAAATTTCAGTTTTTGATTTGCGTTTATTTTGTCGTCTGCAAGTGCTTTCAATTAAGTCCAGTCTAAAAATTTGTTGTGTGGTAAAGGGTTAAAATGTGGATTTAGAAGAAAACTACTCGGCAGAGTCCTGGTAAAGAGAAATCCAAGAAAGCATTCACTGGTTGAACTAGCTGCTGTGATATTAATGAAATAATGTTGAAAAATATGTTAATCCTTTATCCCTTTAATCCATAGATACTCATTTTTACGCATTGCTTGTAGGAGCCTTTGGAAAACATTATAGCAAAATGTGAAATTGCTCACCTTTTGTCACAATGTTTCTTATGCAATCAAAAGATGTCATATACACATAAGAAACGCCATCATCCTTGCTGTTATTTAGTGTCAATTAGAGATACAATAGAGATGCCTCATGTGGTAAAGGGTTATCATGTAATCCTGAGTTAACTTTTAACAGCCCCAAGAAGAACATCGTGTGGGAAAGGGATAAAATGCTAGTCACCATCATTTACTTCTTTTCCCACAATGTTTTATAGAGAGCAATTTTAGGTTGTGAGTCACATAATTATATTTTGCAATCTGCATAGCCTTTTTATTAAGGCAAAACTTGAATTCTGTTGTATAGTAATGAGTTTAGAAAGACCTTGATTGCTTATGCAGACAGTGAAAATCAAAATCAGATTGCAAAGTACAACAGCTTCCTCTCCTTTGTCAATTATTCCTCCCGATACCTTGAACTTGCAGTTCTTTTTGTGTTTTGTGTTGTTTCTAATTGGATGATTCTGTTTCCTCAATTCAGTGCTGTAAATGTTTGTTAACCCATTACCACACAATCCCTACTTTTGACGACCCTGAGAAAGAAGCCTTTGGAAAACATTGTAGGAAAATGAGAAAATGCTGGTAACCAGCATTTTCTCCTTTTCCCGCAATGTTTTCTACCCGTCACAAAAGAAATTTCAAATTTTCAGTCACTTTTATTTCGTTGTTTACAAGTGCTTTTGATTTGGACAAACCTAAAATTTTGTCGTTTGGTAAAGAATTGCTTGGTTTGTTATATCAAACGTTTTATACTTAATAGATCCAGGCAGCTTGTAGAAAAAGAAAAATATTTGAGAAGAAACGCTTTCCGTTTCTAATGTTTAACCACAGAATCTTGACTTTTAATGACCCTGAAAGAGAAAGCTTCAAAAAACATTGTGGGAAAAGGAAAAATGTTGGTATCCTCTTTCTAACCAGCAAATTCTCCTTTTACTACAATGTTTTCAACTCTTCCATTCAGAGATTTCAGTTTTTTGTCATCCTTTATATGTCTCAGTATGCAAGACGAACAGAACAAGGACACATCTTACTCGATTGGAAATCCATCAGTTGTGACTTTTTAGCCCATAAACACTGACCAAAATCAAGTTCTAAATCTAGCTAACTACACAATATAATAGTTAACTGTTGTGAAATGACTGATATACAATTTAACCCATTACCACACAATCCCTACTTTTGACGCCCCTGAGAAAGAAGCCTTTTGAAAACATTGTGGGAAAAGGAGAAAATGCTGGTAACCAGCATTTTCTCCTTTTCCCACAATGTTTTCTACCCTTCACAAAACAAATTTCAAATTTTCAGTCACTTTTATTTTGTCGTCTGCAAATGCTTTCAATTTGGACCAGTCTAAAATATTGTTGTTTGGTAATGGGTTAACAGTTACTCTTTACCAAACGATAAAATTTAAGACTGCTCTAAATTGAAAGCACTTGCAGACGACAAATTAAACGCAACTCAAAAATTGAAATTTGTTTCCAGCAAAGTAAAACCATGTGGGAAAAGGAGTAAATGCTGGTTACCAGCATTTTCTCCTTTTCCCACAATGTTTTCACAAGGCTTCTGTCTCAGGGTCGTAAAAACCAGGGATTGTTTGGTAAAGGGTTAACCCTTTACTCCATAGATACTCATTTCTACACATTGATTGTCAGAGCCTGTGGAAAACATTGTGGCAAAAGGTGAATTGCATGTATGCTACAAATAGACCTGTGTTATTTACACATAAGAAACGGCTTCATCCTTGCTGTCATTTAGGGTCAGTTAGAGATGCAATAGAAATGCCTTATGGGGTAAAGGGTTAAAGTGACAATAATCTTCATTTAACTGTTTACCACACAATCCCATATTTTAACAATGACGAAAAAAGACCTTTGCAAACAACATGGGAAGAGGACAAAATGCTGGTAACGATCGAGCCTTTTCTCCTTTTCTCACATTCTTTTCTGCTGTTTGTTGTACAAATCCTATCAATTTCGTCATATTTATTTTGTTGTCTGCAAATTCCCTCAAATTGCAAAGTGTTAAATTTTGTTTTTTAACCCATTACCACACAGCATAATTTTAGACCTATCCAAATTGAAAGCAAATACAGACAACAATTTCAAAATATCTCAAATGGTACAATTTTGCTTTGATAGGGTAGAAAACTTTGTGGGAAATGGAGAAATTGCTGGTTACCAGCATTTTCTCCTTTTCCCATAATGTTTCAAAAAGCTTCTTTCCCAGGAGTGTCAAAAGTCGGCATTGTGTGGTAAAGGGTTAAACAAGCAAGCTGGTGAGTCGGTAGCTTTGGTTTTGAGTGACAGTGGGTCTTGTTTATTTATTCACTATTTTCATTAATTTCAGAACGAGCAATTTCAGTATTATCTGGGTTTCACAGCCAGAGTGTTGATGTGACTCAAGTTTTCACTTGCCATACTGGAGTGAACAAATGGTATACCTTCACAACCAGCGAGAGGCTTAAAACTGTACTATTATTATCTTTACGTTGAGTGTGATCCGAGTGTCCGTCACTCCCGTAGGAAGGACTATGTGTAAGACTTCATTTGAAGAACCTGTCAAAACTGGAGTGGGAAAGAATTTGAGGAATCTAGTCTATATACAGTGAAATCTCAGTTACTCGAACATGCTCTATTATGAACATGGGATCGGATCGAAGTTTACAGTTTTGCTATATTTATCGCTGGAAGAAATGGTGTGTTTTCTAATGTTCGTGTATTCAGTCATAGATCGTTTTGATCATCATTTAGTAGGACGCTTTGGAAGTCGTCAGCCTCAAATTAACTTCATGAAATAAGATAATGAGTGAAAACAAAGTTCAAGTTATTTTTATACCAGCCATTATGATGGAAGTTGAATGACCTAATATGAACAAGTTGGACCAAGTTCCCCAAAAAAATTGGACTGCTGGAGCGATACAAGCATATAGTTTAACCTTTTACCAAACAATCCCAACTTCTGACTAACTTAATGAAGAAGACTTTAGTCCAAAATTTTGTCATTTGCTGTTAAGCAACAGCTTTTGCAGGCAGCATAGATGAAGTGCAGTCTGATCATGCATATATGTTTTGCATCTGCTTGTTTGGTCAGACCTATTAGATAATCACGTTAGAATGTGTTTTCAGAGTTGACAGAGAGAGAGATTGTTTGATATGAGCCTTTCTGTAGCAGAATGGTGAATAATGAGTCTCTGTAATCATGATATATGAAGTAAGGCAGCACATACTTATGGTTCCGTAGACACCACTTTGTCCAACAATCGACTGAATTGTGAGGTAAACTGGTCCTCGGATATGCAGAAAATTTACCAAAAGCAAAACGTTTTTATTCAGGACAGGGGACAGTGTGCATAGACTGTATAGGCTGACCTGAATCGATACTTTTAGCAGATGCATTTAACTCATTACCAAAAGACAAAATTTTAGGTTTGTCCGAATCGAAAGCATTTGCAGACGACAAATTAACTGTGACAGAAAATTTGAAATTTGTTTTGTGAAAGGTAGAAAACATTCTAATGGCCTTATTCTCAGGGGCGTCAAAAGTAGGGGTTGAGTGGTAATAGGTTAAACCATTTTTCTACAGAGCATGGCTCAATAGTATTTGGCATTGAAAGAGATATTTTAACTCTTTACCAAACAACAAAATTTTGGACTAGTCCAAATTGAAAGCATTTACAGACAACAAACATACGGTAACTCAAAAAGTGAAATTTGTTTCCAGCAGAAAACATTGTGGAAAAGGAGAAAGTGCTGGTTACCAGCATTTTCTCCTTTTCCCACAATGGTTTCAAGAGGCTTTTCTTTCACAATCATTAAAAGTCAGGATTGTATGGTAAAGAGTTAATAGGGATCTTGTTTTAATGGCGTCCTGAGCAGATTTGTTCTAGGAGGTAAAAAGAGAGATTATTTTATCATAAGCAATGATTCAAAGTAACAATGTGTTCATTTTTATGCTCCCCGAAACATTTCGGGGGAGCATATAGTCGCCACGCTGTGTGTACATCCGTTCGTCCTTCTGTCCGTCCAAAGCCATTTCTCCACAATCCCAGCACCAAATTTTATGAAACTTCACATCTGAACTCCTTGGAACAATGCTCAAATACCTCTTTCCAGGTTTCTCAATTTGAGGCTGCGTCACAGTAAAAGGGGCTTCATGTAAAAAATTGTTTTTCACTAATATCTCCTACATCAGTGCTCAAAACTTTGTGAAATTTCAAATCTGAACTCTTTGAAATGTTGCCCAGATACCTCTTTCCCGGTTTCTCAATTTCAGGCTGCATCGTGGAAAAAGTGGGCTTCATGTAAAAAAATTGTTTTTCTCTAATATCTTTTAGGATAAAAGAAGAGAATTTATATTAACTCATTACCACACGAGAAACTTTTGGACTGGTCCAAATTGAAAGCATTTGCAGACCACAAAATAAAGGTGACTGAAAAATAGAATTTTTTTCTGGGAAGGGTAGAAAACACTGTTGGAAAAGGAGAAAATGCTGGTTACCAGCATTTTCTCCTTTTCCAACAGTGTTTTCAAAAGGCTTCTTTCTCAGGGGTGTCAAAAGTAGGGATTGAGTGGTAATGGGTTAATTTCATATTTTATGACAAGCACTTGTTCGGGGAGCATAACCTGTCTCTGATGGCTCTTGTTGTACAGAGGTTGGAAGTACTTTTCTGTCTGTAATTAATGTTTTCTGTATAAAAGGTAGTTGGTTGTTTTGCAGGGTAGGTTTTTGTAAGGATAACTTGAGACTTTAAAAATGGTTATTCTGTGAGTTAACTTGGCAAGATTTGTAATTGTTCTTAGCCTTTGATTTGAAACTGAAAGTTGATTATTACAAATGATAATAAGTATTTAAGAGTTTTTTTAGCTCACCTGAGCACAACGTGCTCAAGGGGAGCTTTTAGGGTCACTGGGTGTCCGTCGTCCGTCGTGCGTCGTCAACAATTCTTTAAACATCAACTCCTCCCAAACCGCTGGGCCAATTTGGACCAAACTTGGCAGGAATGTTCCTTGGGAGATCCTCTTTAGAAATTGTTCACAGAATTTGATTCCGTCAAAAACTCTGGTTGCCATGGCAACGAAATGGAATTTTTTAGCAAATTCTTTAAAAATCTTCTCCTCTGAAACCGCTGGTCGGATTTTGAAATAATTTCACAGATATGTTCCTTGGGTGACCCTTTTCAAAAATTGTTCGTGAAATTTTGATCCGTCAAAAATTGTGGCTCTGGTGAATGGGGGCTACTTGCACTATACCGAAATTAAGGAATTCTTTAAAAATCTTCTCCTCTGAAACCGCTAGTCAGATTTTAAAATAATTTCACAGATATGTTCCTCGGGTGACCCTTTTCAAAATTTGTTCGTGAAATTTTGATCCGTTAAAAAATGTGGCTCTGGTGAATGGGGGCTACTTGCACTATACAGAAATCAAGGAATTCTTTAAAAATCTTCTCCTCTGAAACCGCTGGTCGGATTTTGAAATAATTTCACAGATATGTTCCTTGGGTGACCCTTTTCAAAAATTGTTCGTGAAATTTTGATCTGTCAAAAAACGTGGCTCTGGTGAATGGGGGCTACTTGCACTATACAGAAATGAAGGAATTATTAAAAAATCTTCTTCTCTGAAACGGCTGGTCAGATTTTGAAATAATTTCACAGAATTGTTCCTTGGGTGACCCTTTTCAAAAATTGTTCCCGAAATTTTGATCCGTCAAGAAACATGGCTCTGGTGAATGGGGGCTACTTGCACTATAGGGAAATGAGGAAATTCTTAAAAATTTTTCCTCTCTGAAACCGCTGGTCTGATTTTGAAATAATTACTCAGGGATGTTCCTTGGGTGACCCTTTTCAAAAATTGTTCGTGAAATTTTGATCCGTCAAAAAACGTGGCTCTGGTGAATGGGGGCTACTTGCGCTATACAGAAATGAAGGAATTCTTAAAAAATCTTCTTCTCTGAAACAGCTGGTCAGACTTTGAAATAATTTCACAGAATTGTTCCTTGGGTGACCCTTTTCAAAAACTGTTCACAAAATTGTGATCCGTCGAGAAACATGGCTCTGGTGAATGGGGGCTACTTGCACTATATGGAAATGAAGAAATTCTTGAAAATTCTTTTCCTCTGAAACCCCAAGTCAGATTTTAAAATAATTTGACAGAGATGTTCCTTGGGTGATCCTTGCTCTTGTGAATGGGAGCTACTTGCACTATATGGACATGATGAAATTCTTGAAAATTCTCTTTCTCTGAAACCCCTGGTCAGATTTTAAAAGAAATTTTCCGAAATGTTCCTTGGGTGACCCTTTTCAAAACTTGTTTGTAAATTTTGATCCATCAAGAAACATGGCTCTCGTGGATGGGGGATACTTGCTCTTATACAGAAATGAAGAATTCTTAAAAATTCTTCTTTTTGAAACTGATAGTCAGATTTCGAAAGTAATTTTACAGGTGACCTTTTGAAAATTGCTTAGCAAAATTATAAATTTGGTTCCAATGTTTCAATACCTCAAAAAAAAATAGGCTATGGTCATCTCAAAAGTTCAGGTGAGCGATCCAGGGCCATCTTGGCCCTCTTGTTTGTAATTGTGCGTATATTTTCAAAGATTGTCTGTTGATACCTTGAGTAAAGCTGGCTTTAACTCTTTACCACACAATCCAGACTTTTAATGACCCTGAGAAAAAAGCCCTTTAAAAACATTGTAGGAAAAGGAGAAAATGCTGGTAACCAGCATTTTCTCCTTTTCCCACAATGTTTTCTACCCTTCCCAAGACAAACTTTAATTTTTGAAGAATACTTAGGTTGTCGTCTGCAAATGCTTTCAATTTGGATTGGTGTACAATTTTGTCATTTGGTAAAGAGTTAAGATAACTGCTGGTCAAATTTAAAGCGTCTTTCAATACTTCTGTTGCCTTTGTGACCAGTTTGGATCAAGATCATACTGCACAAAGGGTGCTTTCTGATCTTTTTGCTTTGCTTAGACATCCTGGACAAAAGTAACATAAGCACTGCACTTAATGTGGGTTTTATTCTAGACTGAAAATGCCTGTTTGGTTTATTTTACCTTGTTAACTTGCGTGTCTTGAAACATGATCACCAGTTAATAAAATTATTTTTGGTTTTGTTTTAGCCCTTTACCACATGAGAAAAATTTGGACTTGTTCAAACTGAAAGCATTTGCAGATCCCAATTTAAATTCAGCTCATATGATGGAAATTGCCTTTGAAAGGGTAGAAAACGTTGTAGGCAAAGGAGAAAATGCTGGTAATCAGCCTTTTCTCCTTTGCCAACCATGTTATCCAAAGCCACCTTTCTTGGGGTCGTTAAAAGAAGGGATTGTGTGGTAAAGGGTTAAGTGTGTTTGGTGTATAAAATGAGCGAAAAGTTGAAGGAAGCAGTTTTTGTTTCTTAATATTTCTTGACTTTATAAGAACTAGGAATAGTAATGGTAAGAGAGTGAGAGTAGATCAGACTGTTCAGATGTGTAGGTTGACCATGATTTAATTTGCTTGCCAAGGAGCATCAGTAATTACACCCTGATATAGATCACACAGATATAGATCTACGCTCCAACTTTATACCACACAACCTAGTCTTTTATCAACTCTTGAGGGAGAGGACTGTGGTGATAACCAGCTTTTTCTCCCTTTTCCCAAAAATGTTTTTACCCAATCGAAGACATAAGTCATCATTTGAGCTTCAATAAGTTTGTGGTTTGCAAAATGCTTTCAATTTGGGTGAATCCAAAACATTGTTGTTTGGGAGAGAGTAAATGTGACTTTTCCTTGTAGGTACCTCAACTCATCATCAGACTTTGTATATATAGCAATTTGGAACTGTGACTTTAAAAAATTGTAAATAGTGCCCTATTATCATGCTCATTTTAGTTTCATTCACATCATTCGAATTCTGTTTGTTAAGTCCTTTGAACAGAAGTTGAATTTAAAAAAAGGCAATAAAAATTAACAAGAAAACTGTGTTTTGATTGTCGTTCTTTTCCATGTATTGAATGTTTGTGTACAATGATACACATCCGTATAAATATGTTTGTAACTGTAATTATTTCTTCCAGTTTACAAATTTTTAGCTCACTTGAGCACGAAATGCTCAGAGTGAGCTAATTGTGATAGTACTGGGTCCGTCGTCCGTCGTCAACTTTGACCTTGTGTACGCTCTAGAGGCCACATTTTCAGTCCGATACTCATGAAACTTGATCAGAATGTTTGCCTCGATAAAATTTTGGACGAGTTAGAAATTGGGTCATGTTGGGTCAAAAACTAAATCACTGGGTCAAATCTTAGAAAACCATGTGTACGCTCTACAGGCCACATTTTCAGCCCAATACTCATGAAAGTTGGTCAGAATGTTTGCCTCGATGATATCTCGGACCAGGTCGAAAATAGATTATGTCGGGTCAAAAACTAGGTCACTACCAAAACCTTGTGTTCGCTCTAGAGGCCACGTTTTCAGTCCAAAACTCTTGAAAGTTGGTCAGAATGTTTACTACCATGATATCTCAAATGAGTTCGAAAATGGGTCATATTGGGTCAAAAACAAGGTCACTAGGTCAAGTCTTAGAAAAACCTTGTGCACACTCTAGAGGCCACATTTTCAGTTCAATACTCATGAAAGTCGGTCAGAATCTTTGCCTTGATGACATCTCGGATGAGATCGAAAATGGGTCATGTAAGGTAAAAAAACTAGGTCACTAGGTCAAATGTTAGAAAAACCTTGTGTACGCTCTAGAGGCCACAATTTCAGTCCAAAACTCTTGAAAGTTGGTCAGAATCTTAGTCTTGATGATATCTCGGATGAGTCTGAAAATGGGTCATGTCGGGTCAAAAACTAGGTCACCAGTTCAAATGTTAGAAAAACCTTTTGCACGCTCTGGATGCCACATTTCCAGTCCAACACTCTTGAAAATTGGTCGGAATGTTTACCTTGATAATATCTTGGATGAGTTTGCAAATTGGTCATGTAGGGTCAAAAACTAGGTCAATAGGTCAAATGTTATAAAAACCTTGTGTATGGTCTGGAGGACACATTTTCAGTCTGATACTCCTGAAACTTGTTCATAATGTTTGTCTTAGTGATATCTCAAAAGTGGTTGATAATGGGTAATGTCTGATAAAAAACTAGGTCACTGGGAAACTAGATTGAAAATGATTTATATTTGGTCAATAGACTCAGGTAAGCGATTTCAGGGCCATCATGGCCCTTTTGTTTATTGGACCTCTCTCCTCTCTCTTTCTGGCTCTGCCTTTTTTTTTTTTGTTTATTGTACCTCTCTCCTCTCTCTTTCTGGCTTTGCCCACCCTTTTTCTTCCACGTCCTTTTTATGTCTCTAGCCTGTCTATTTCCTTGTATGTCCAATTTCTTATCTATAATTTCGGATTTCTGTACTCGATAGCAACGCTGTGCCTCAAACCATTACACCATTACCAAGCTGACCATATTTACACATATTGAAGCAAACTCGTTTTTGGTTTTAATGATTGATTTTTTTCTGAAACTATGTTAATCCTTGTATTTGAGCCATTCTCTGTGAAAAGGGGGCCTGAGGCTGATGCATTGTTTCCGCAAATGGTCAATTTTCTATTTTTGAAGAACCAATTGAATCCAGCATTAAAAACAAAATTGCTACAATGGGTCGAATGTGATGGTTTGGGCTAGCATTATGTACAAGGGAGATGCATTTAGCCCCGTTTTACCAGAGCATGACGTATTTAGTTTGACTGTTACAATAGAAAACATCTGCTTATTGATAGCCCTGGTTTGTGGGTCATTGTCGTGCGAAAACTTCGCAATTTTATAACGCCTTGGTGTCTACTGAATATGATTACGTTAAACTAGGACTAGATGGTAACAGTCTAAAAGAGAAGCTCATAAAAGGAGCAGGTAACCATTAAAATATTTTTGACACAGTTATGCCCCTTTTTTGACTTTACAGAAAGCAGCAGAGGCCAAGCGTTGGCACCGGCATCCGATGCACTTGTTTCAAATGTCTCTTATTGTTGCGTGATAAGTTATTAACCCATTACCACACAATCCCTACTTTTGACGCCTTTTGAAAACACTGTGGGAAAAGGAGAAAATGCTGGTAACCAGCATTTTCTCCTTTTTCCACAGTGTTTTCTACCCTTCCCAGAGCAAATTTCAATTTTTCAGTCACTTTCATTTTGTCGTCTGCAAATGCTTTCAATTTTGACCAGTCTAAAATTTTCTTGTGTGGTAACACTATGGTCACAATGTTAAACTGCCGCCTGCCGATTTTTAGACATCGGTGGATTCTTAAAATTACATGCTGCCGGCCGATTTTTTACAAATCGGTGAGAGTGGTCATAAATAACTGCCAGTAAAAGGCCGCCTGGCGGGTTCCGGGCGGCTGCAGGTAGTTTCTTAAGTTCGAGGGGTGTGGAGCGTCATCAGGGTGTCGGCAGGTGGCAGTTAGGCGACAGTCCGGCAGCCGTCAGATTTTACCTGCCACCGCCCGGCGACCTGGCGGACATCGACCATTTACAACTGACACCGGCCGGCGATCGGGCGTTCGAACTGCCACCGACAGGCGCCCGATCGATAATCTGACGGCGGCAGGCTGGTTTACGGTGGATGTATATAGCTAGATTGCTCTCGTATCACTTCAAAGTGTTCATCATTATTATCAACCACAAGATAAATAGATCTAATTTTTAAGAAAATTTTCCTTCCAACGAGTTGCCCCCTAAAGGCAAGGGGCAGGACAAAGCGCCAGCACCGAAGCGCAAGAGACCAGAACCCAACCCAGCAATATGCAAGTCTCTGAGTCGCGAGATCTGGTGCTGTTAGAATCGCCATGACGACCATTTCTTATTGTGAATAGCCTCGGATTTATATTCAGGGGCCCGGGAGTCTACACTCGGCAGATCGCTACCCTGCCACCTACCAACACCGACAGCCGCCTTCCATCTGCTTTTCAATTTCCGCCCTGCCGCCGGCAGGTATTTTGAAATCGCACGGTGGCATGTCGGTAGCATAACGGTAGCAGGCCGGATGCTGGAGAGTGGCATTTAGTTCCTACCGATCGCCGGCCGAAGATTGAGGGCCCTCGAACCCCGTGACGACCGAGTAAAAATCGCTCTGCCGCCCGTCTGCCGCTTGATTGCCACAGCGCGACCATAAAATGCCCTGACGACAGGCACAATTGGAAAAAATCGGCCGGTGGCAGTCAGAATTTTAACTTTTTCTTAAAACTTCAGCGGCATCCTAGCGGCGTCTAAAATGCCGCCTGCCGCCTGCCGGTTGTGCTTGCCACCGAGCTGCCACCGGGCTGCCAGCGACCGAATTTGTGTGAAAACTGGCAGTTACCACGCCGGCAGGCGGCATAAATTTACTGATTTGTGACCGTACTATAAAGAGTTAATTCGAATGTATGAGATTATGTTGGACGCTTCCGAGTTGTAGTGTTGCATTCGCATCTCCATAATTCCAAAAGACCAGTTTGACTCCTTATTCGGTCGGTTTTAGACAAAATAGATTTGATGGGTCCATAATTGTGTTATGGCTAGTTTGGTGTAATTCATCACAGAGATGCACAAAGTCCCCTTTTGCCAGAGCATGGCTCATATCGAAATCTACACACGAAAGTAGCCCCAGCTTGATGAAGCCGTGCATTATAGGCCTATCGTGAGGTGAATTAGTTTTGTAACTTGATATAATTATATCCGTAGCAGTGTGACATACATATAGCCATTGAGCAAGTAAGTTCCTGATCCCTTAACCCTTAGGCTGCTAAGTAGTGTGACTCACTAGTCTTAAGTTGTGAACATTGTACAGGCCCGTAGGAAGCAATTATGGAAGGGGGGGTGCAAAATCTTCAGAATCGGCTGGTCCCGATTTGACATAGCGCCTATATTGCATTTGGTTATGCAGTGAGAAATAGCCCACCTACTAATACTACGGACTGAAATAGAATGAAATCTGTTCAACAGTGTGGCCGAATTATGAGATTTGGAGAAAAAATAAAGCCGAAAATCACACTGAATGAAATTTGACCTCAGAAATTGTTAGGTGTCTGTCAGATAACAAAAGAACTACTTTAATTCGTTTGAAATTTCCTGTCAGCGTATCATCAATAAGCAAATAAGCAATTCTGAAATATTGTTTCATCCTCTTTATATATGATGATAGTCTAGCAATATATTCGTCCAAACACTGACAGTAATTTTATTGATCAAATTATTGGGGGGGGGGGGGGGGGGGCGTTCCTACGGCCCTGTTGTTTATCAAGATTAAACTGCATAGAACGTGCAGTCTGATCTTGGATCTACACTGTCCGATAAGGATATGTTTTCAAAAACAAAAACAAAAAGAATCATTTTGAAATATATTGCAACATTTGGGTTTTCCCAACAATTTACACGAGTCGACCTCTTACGACGGCTCAAATATCTAGGTGTATATTCAGTTTGATTTGTCGAGCACATGTATGAGCCCCGTTTTGGCAAAAGGGGCTCCATGCATCTCCGTCAAGCATTTGTTATGTGTATTCTTCGGCATAATACCGTAAAACGCCCCGCCATAAATCGCGAAAACCCATGAAAATCAAAATTATGTGTCAAAAAATTGCAAGTGGTTTATGGATTCATTTCGTATACATAAAATACAATATTTTTCAACTGAATGAAGCTGAAAATTTCATTAAATTTCTTCTTTAAACTCAAAAAAACGATGCCATATGTAAGCATTGACTGTATAGCAGAGGGGCGTTTTACGGTATTATGCCTAAAAAAAAAACCCCCACACACACACAACAAAAAAATGGCAGCCGAGTGTCGTGCGGTTTCAAGACAATTCCCCGACAAGACAGTTCCCCAACATAAATTTTGGAGACAGTTCCCCGACAGATTTGGAGACAGTTCTCCGACACTTTTGAAGACAGTTCCCCGACACTTTTGTTCGATGTCAAACAACAAAATAGATATTATCGTATATAAAAAGAATTTTTTGATAAGGGATTATATGGATAAATGATCTTTTGTGACTAATTGAAGTCTTTGTTAATGTATGTTATTGGCGAGTACGTACATCTGATCATCGTGGTCTATAACTTAGTTTGACAGAACAATTTGACAGCCTATCGTCACAAAATATCAAGACATTATCGAAATTACATGTACATTCTCCGAAATGCTGTGCATACAAAGAGAGAACTACAATATACATGTATGTAAAATTGTTCGAGAGTACAAGATAAACAGAAAAGGTATTTCACTTGGTAACCCCCCCCCCCCACTCGCCCTCTCTACTGTAAGCCTATTTCTATAAAACAGGGGAAAGCATGTAGGCCTATACGTAACTAAACTACAAATTATTAAATAAACACAAAATACTCATTTTGATGCTGGCTAAAAGTGCCCTTAAAATTCTGTTATGTTCAATACAGCCGTGATTCATTGTGAATTCATCCATGAGACAATAATTACCCATCAATTTATATAGCAATCTTCTTCACAAGGTACAGATAATCCGATCACAACATCAATTATCCACGAATAATTCAATTTCTCATGATTATCAATTATAGTTTTGTTAATTCTACGTACAGTATAAAAGGTAATTTTCCATGAAACAAAAGTGTCGGGGAACTGTCTCCAAATCTGTCGGGGAACTGTCTCCAAAACGTGTGTCGGGGAACTGTCTTGTCGCGGAACTGTCTTGTTCCCTGTCGTGCGAGATCTTTGTCTATGAAGCACAGGCGTTCGTTTTGTGACGAACTTTGCCAACTATATGATGTAATATTATAAGACAAGGTGTCCAACTCTATTCCGTACCGAACACCACCAGTCCTCATTTATCGGCACTTTTCACATTTTTTGCCACCGGAATGAAAATGACGATGGTTTTGACGTATTCTACGGTGATTTATCTTCCCACTGGTATATAGGACGTTAGAAATAGGTACGTATGAGAAGAGTTACAGAGGTCTGAACTTGGAAGACGGACAATTTTTCTCTCTTACAACTGAGCGACAGCAATTACGAATCCGCTGTGAATATATCTAACGAATTTGATTGGTTAACGAAGCATTACACCCGGTTCTTAAAATAACCGTGTGTCTCTAAAAATAGATTTATCAACAGACCTTCACCGTTAGATGTGGAATTAAAATGGCGGACGAAGATGAACAAAGGAAAGCGATTGAAGTGATAACTAAAGGTCACAACTTACTTATTTTGGGCCAAAGTGGTACAGGGAAAAGCTACATTACAAATAATGCGGCCGTGAAGTTAAGGAAAGCAGGAAAGACCGTTAACATAACGGGTACGACAGGTAAGAAAGCAGTCTGCAAGTTCTATGTTGTCTCCATTTTCTAGACTAATTTATGTAGGTCAGCATTCATAAATCTACTTAACAACGAGAAAAAAAAAAAACGTCTTGCTTATCGGTTGAAACAAAATAAGTCGAAGATAATTAGACGACGTATACTTTAATTAATGATATCGTATATCTATGTATTTTCGAATTTTCCGCCTGAAAACTGCTTTGATTTTAAATTTAATCTCCTCGAGGATGATGAATCACTTTTCAAAGTTCTAGCCACACCGTATTTCAAAATAACGGCCGAAATAACTATCCAATACCTCGGAAGAGATTGAAGGCCATAATATTGAAGTAAAGATGTAGAAAGTTTATAAATAGCGTGCCTATATTAAACTAAATCGAGAAGTTGCTGTCAGAGCAAAAGCATTTGGCACTTGAAGTGTTGAAAAGTTATGTCTCGTGTGGCATGTATCTCACTTAAAAAAAAAATCAAAAGTAAGTATAGATAACATAAGTTAAGGCTTAACCCAACAATCCTGTATTTTCAAGGCCCTGAAAGGGTGCATTTGAAAATATACGGTCGAAAGGAGAAAATGGTGGCCACAGTTTTTCCACCTTTTTTCACAGAATGTTCTACCCTTTCAAATGCATATGTCATTATTAGAGTCAAATGAATCTGACATGCCAGTGTTTCGTGGATGGTCCCCCAAACAATGAAGTTTGATCCAGAATTTACACATGCAATTAAAAAAAAAAACATTTCCCTGTCGGAGAAATTGAATTGTTACCAAATACCAGAATTTTAGAATTTCCTAATTTGAAAAGCATTTATATGCAAGAATTTAAGTGTTGCTTAGTGTGTTTTTTTTTTTTTTTGTGACAGGATTTAAAACATTATGGGAAAAGGAGAATAGGCTGGGTACCAGCATTTTCTCCTAGTCTAATTATGTTTTTAGGTCATCAATATAGGATTGTGTGGTAAAGGGATATGTGATTGATTCAATTATCCAGAAATTGACCAGCTGTATTGCATTTCCTTTCAAAGTGGGATATCATCATCCTACAAACAGTGTAAAGAGAAAGTAAATACCAGAGCTGGGTAGCTCATTTGTTAAGGACCATTTAGATTCCCCAGCTCAGCAAATTTCTTTCCAAGGACCGATGATAGTCAATGTAACTTTTTTGTGAGTATTGCTGATAGACAATGTCGGAGGATTCATTCCTCTTTCACAGCTGAATATTGTTTCAACTATGTGGCAAAGCAGCTAGTGGCTTGGAAAGAAAATTAATTTATTATTAAGTGAAGTACTAGTACTGTCTGGTAACAGAAACTCTGACAAGGCTTGGATAGGTGCACAGGCCGTCAGAATATAACTGAAATAATGCTGAAGATGGTGCCAAATCAGTACAAAGAGTAAGTCAACACTTACTCACTTGGTGAGTTATCCATAATTATAGACAAAAATCCAAATGTGAAAAAGCAGTCAATTGATAGCATTTACGTAATGAAATACAATTACATAACCAGTAATATATGTTTACGGGCAGTTTTTGAAGCCCATAGTGAATGTGACATGATCGGTAACCAGAAATGTAGTCTAGAAAGCTTACTGTATAGTTTAGTACCTTTAAAAATCTGCCTACTAATGATTTATATTCGTGCCAATATTACTTAACCCTTTACCCCATAACAAAATTTTAGACTTGTCCCAGTTGAAAGCATTTGTAGACGACAAAATAAACACGGCTCAAAAATTAAAATTTGTTTTGGGAAGGTTAGAAAACATTGTTGGAAAAGGAGAAAATGCTGGTTTTTCTCCTTTTCCCACAATGTTTTTATTTTATTTTTTTTTTAGGGTCTTTAAAACCCATGATTGTGTGGTAAAGAGTTAAAATGAATTGAGATAAACTGATCGATTTTTATTTCCTCTGGTAGATAACAAAAAAATCATGTTGGACTTATTAATGATTGGCAAATTAAGGTAACACAGGTTTTTCAATGATCAAATTGTGCATTGAGGCTTATTGAACACATTTACAACACAATCCTAACTTTTAACAACCTGAGGGAAATGGGCTTTCAAAAACATTGTGGGAAGAGGAGAAAATGCTCGTAACCATCATTTCACCTTTTCCCCCACAATGTTTTCTACCCTTATGGGAGACAAATGTCATGTTCTTGATTTGAGTAACATTAAATTTGTCATATGCAAATCCTATCAATTTGGAAAAGTCTAAAATTTTATCATATGATAAAGACTTAACTTATTTATTAGGTTGGCGTATTGGACATCTCAGCCTATTTAACCCTTTACAAAACAAAACAAAATAAGTGCTATCCTAATTGGAAGAATTTGCATATGGTAACTCGGAGGATGGAATATATCTTTTATAAGATAGATACCTATGAAGTAATCCTTTTTTCACAATGTTATTTCAAAAGCTGTCTTACTCAGGATCTTCGAAACATGGAACTTTGATAAAGGGTTATTTGATGACTCGTGTTCAATCTGTTTTGTAACACCAAATGTGAAGGTCTTCTTATTTATTCATTATTTTTACAGGTGTAGCTGCTCTTCATGTAGGAGGGGTTACTATTCACTCTTGGTCTGGAATTGGCGATGGTCGGTTTTCAAACGAACAACTGGTACATAAGATTTTAACAGACGCACAGTTTTCCAAGTACCAAACAAACATCACAGAGGCAGATGTACTCATTGTTGATGAAATATCGATGCTGTCATTAAAACAGTTCAACCAACTGGAATATGTATGCAGGAAAGTACGCAAAGAAGACCTGCTCTTTGGTGGGATACAGGTAATTGGGTGTGGAGATTTCTTTCAACTCCCGCCAGTTCCAGATGTATTTAAACAAGACCCTGGAGAATACTGCTTTAGGTCAGAGATTTTCAGAAGTGTCTTTAGACACAAAGTGGTGTTGGAAAAAGTAATGAGACAAGACGAACCAGATCTCATTGATTGCATAAACAACGTCTCAAAAGGTAAACTAGGAAAAGGATCCACTGAATTGTTAACACGCCTTCAAAGACCTCTTCCACCAGGCGAAACTCCAGTCAGATTGTTTGCACGGAATTTTGACAAGGAAATATATAATTTTTCTAGACTAAGTGATCTTGAGGGTGACATGAAATCCTATGAAGCTGCAGATGAAGGAAAGAAGAATATTTTACAAAAACTTCCAGCAACAAAAACATTGTATTTGAAAAAAAATTGTCCAGTCATGCTTGTGAAAAATTTGAGCACCACTTTAGTAAATGGGCTTCAAGGAACTGTTTTAGATCTAAATGAGGATTTTGTAACTGTTAGATTTGAAAATTCAGTCTCAGAAATAAAAAAGGAGTCATTTACAGTGTACAGTTCTGTTGAACAGAAAGTAGTTGCCAGTAGAGTTCAAATTCCTCTTGTTTTGTCATTTGGAGTTTCCATCCATAAAGCTCAAGGTTTGTCCATGGACAGAGTTGAAGTAGACTGTTCAAATATCTTTAAGCCAGGAATGCTTGGTGTTGCAATTGGAAGAGCAAGGAAGAAGAAAGGACTGCGCCTCTTAAATTTCAAGCTAAACAGTGTCATTCGACCAGACCAAGCAATTTTTGATTTTTATGAACAAAAATCTAGTACAGTTCTTGATTTTACAACTGCTTGCTGTAAAATACCATTCTATGTGGATCAAGACTTTGAAGAAGACTTTGAAGTTCTTTCTGATGAATCAGAATTGTCAGAATTTGATTCTGAAGAAATTGAGAACATTGACAGAATGCTTATTTTGTCAGAAAACATTGGAGAAAGTGGCCAAAGTGTAGAGACCGAAGAAAGTTTGCCAGCATGTCCTATTGATACAAAGTACATAAGATCAAATTTACATTTTGAAACACCAAAAACTGAAGAACAAAGACTGATCCAAGAAGGGATGAATTTATTACTTGACGTTCATGAAAAGGAAACAAACATTTTCCTGAAAAAGATTTTTGAGAAAATTTCTAATATGTATGACATACACTGTGGTATTAGCACAGAAAAGAAGACAGACTCAAAGGTGTGGACCAATTATCATACTGCATTATATAAATTTACAACCTCTGAGGAATATATCACCTTAATTGAAAGCTGCATACATAAAAAAGCAGAATCCAATGACTTTGTGATCTTCAGTAAGATTTTTGACTGTGTCTCACACAGTATCCTAGAGACTAAAGCTAGTGTGTTGGCAACAACGACTAAACAACAGACATGCTTTACATATGATTCAGCAGGCCTTGGCAAACTGAGATATATTGCTGGGAGATGTGTAGCAAAGTCCAAGCATCACTTCATGAATATTGGACAAAATAACATGTACAGACAAAACAAGGTTGCTTTGGTCTCTGCTTGTTTTTTGAAAGTCAAGATATTGGACCACTTCACTTCTACATACTATGAGTTGTTACAATCCAGCAGGTACAAGGAGACGTTAGAAGAAACTAAGAGGATGCAGAATATTTCTCAAGGATTGACCAATGTGAAAGACGGAGTCCTAGAACTGTTTGTTGCTATCGATAAAGTAAGGTCAGGCATCCAGACAAAGGAATACCTCCACATCCAGGGTTCTAACATACTGGATTTTGTACACAGTGAATTGTCGAAAAATGATTATCTTTTCAGCATTTTCAAGAAACTGCTACAGGAGTTTGACTGGAACATTTCCTGCATTGAAATCAATGAACAATCAAAAGATACTGGTTTGAAAGAGCTGTACGAAGATTTGATATGGAGATTTTGTCGCGTGGCAGACAACCAGTTTAGGAAAGACCTGATGAGCATTTTCAAAAGGCAGAAATCAGATACTCTCCGTAAGCGAGTTGCTAAGCCTCAAATTGGATCTGCCACTACCTACATTACAATGTCTGACATCATGACTGATGAGTCTGAGTGTAAGAAAATTTCACACTTGAGGCTACAATCCTTGATCTCTGAGAAAGGATCATCTGCATTGAGAAATTTTTCCAAGAAACAATTATTGGACCTTAGTAAAGCGTATGGCATACTACAAACTATTAAAACAGACAAAAGGACTATCACTGAAAACCTGCTGGCTGAGATTCCTAAGTTTCAATCCGTACCAAACATAGCAGCCCTTTCAGTTCAGGCAATTCCTCCTGAAAAATCAGGCTCCCAAAGTGAAATGAAAAGGTCAGAGGCACCTCAGCCCTCAACATCAAGTATACAACCCCATAGTATATACATGGAAGCTCAACCTTCTACATCGACCCAGCCAGATTATCAGCCTTTTTTACAAGAAAAAGATACCTCTGGGCAGAAGAGGAAAAAACGCAGATTAGATTATACTATGAAAAACTAACAAATGTAGATCAGACATAATGTGTAAACATGTTTAACCCATTACCACACATTGCTGAGTTTTAATGCCCTTGGGAAATTAGATACTTTTGAAAACATTGTGGGAAAAGGAGAAATGGTTACCAGCATTTTCTCCTTTTCCCATAATGTTTTCTAACCTTTCAGGAACAAATCCAATCATTTGATCCACATTTAGTGTGTCATCTGCAAATGGCTTGAAAATGGACCAGTGTAAAATATTGTTTTGTCTGATAGAGATTTAAAACCTTTTTAGTCAAGTGCAGTGTTCTTCCTCAGTGTTTGAGATTACATTTGTGAAGAAAATGGACTATTTAGCAACAATTTTATGTTATTGACTATTAAGATTTCCCTTTAGCTCAGAATTTTGTAAGCAGTAGATTTGGCTAAGAAATTGGACTTAAGTTTTTACATGTAGATTTAAGAATTTACCAGATGACAAAGCATCCATATTGAAAACAGATCAAATGATGGAATTTCTAATTACTGAAAGGGTAAACCATTGTGGTTGGAGATCGCTTTTACCAGCCTATACCGTAATGGGTTCACAACTATCTGAACAATCCCGTCTTTTAGCAAACTTGAGAAGATTGGCTTTGAAAACAGTATTTTCTCCTTTTTCCACAATGTTTTATACCCTTTCAGTGACTTTGACTCATTGACTCTTGGGCCTAAATTTTCAAGAGTCAAAATGGAATTTCCAAGGGTCAAAGCGAAATGTCCCATTGTTTAGAATATATTTACTGGAATGGGAAAAAAGTATGTACTGGTGCTCAATGCATTTAGAGTATGATACACTTTTTTGCATATAACAGCTGTTTTAGTTCTTTGTGAAAATGCAAACTTTAAGAAACAAAAGAGATGAGCCCGGGTAGCACGGTTAGTAGTGTAAAGGACTTGAGAACACGAGGTTGCTGGTTCGATCCCGACCTCGGCCAACTTCCTTCTGAGGATTGATGAAACAAGATTCATCCCTCTATCGCTGCTGACCATTGTTTCGATTATATATGTGGGAAAATAGCAAGTGGCTTGGAAAGAATTTTGTACAGAGTAGTGGTACAACTATCTGCAGGAAAGCATGAATAGGTACACTGGCGGCAGCGATATAACTGAAATAATGTTGAAAACACCATAAAGAGTTCATCAGGTCTTTTTATGGCTTCTAAATTGACTGAAACTAATTCTTTTATTTCTTGATTGCAAGATTCTATAATTTTCCAAATTGAAAGCATTTGCAGATGACAACATAAATGTAGCTGAAATAATTGTAATCATCTCTGAAGGGTAGGAAAAATTGTGGAAGAAGGAGCAATTGCTGGTTATAAGCATTTTCTCCTTTTCCCGTGATGTGTTCCAAAAGCCTTTTTCCTCAGGGTCATCAAAATATGAGAATATTCGGTAAAGGGTTTACACTTGTCCAAATTAAAAGCATTTACAGAAAACAAATTAGATATGGCTCATATGATGATATTTGTCTGTAAAAAGGGCAGAAAACATTGTTTGAAAAGGAGAAAATACCCGCGTTTTCCTCTTTTTCCAAACATTTTCCAAAAGTCTCTTTCTCGGGGTTGTTAAAACTTGGGATTGTGTGGTAATGGGTTAAGTATTTCAGAATCTTGTATGGACTAGCTTTTGGCAAAAACTAAATGTGACGCCCTGCCAGCTTCAACTTGTACAGATTACTTTTATTGTACTTGCATTTAGAGTCAAGGCTCTACAAAATAGTAAAGTTCCTTACATGAATATATTGTTAGGAGAAGATATTAACCCTTTACCACATGATCCAGACTTTTAATAACCCTGAAAAATAACCTTTTGAACATATTTTGGGAAAAGGAGAAAATTCTGGTTACCAGCATTTTCTCCTTTTTCCAGAATAATGTATTTTCAAACCCATTTCTCTTATGTTTGTTAAAAATCGGGACTGTGTAATGAAAGGGTTAACACTTTACCACACGACCCTGTAAAATAGCATTTTGATATATTTGAGCATTTTCTCCTTTGCCCGAAGTTTCAAAACAAACCTCATGACTGGAACCATGTTTAAATTCACCTCTTGAAATGTGTTTATTTTCTACATGAGTTTGTTGTGTGGTAAAGAGGTAAGGGACTTTTTTGTTTAAGTTTCATACAAAAGAAAAATGTACATATAAGAACTGTATTATTTCTTCCTACATTGTTAAAGAAAAAGGCCATTATACAGCATTTTCAGGGCTGTGTTGATTAAAGATTGGATTGCATACATTTTGCATCCATATCTTTTTGTACTCTGTACACTATGTAGTGCTGTCAGTGTTAGTAAGTCTGTAAATGATTTTTTTTCATTTTTGAAAATATTACTTCCTGGCAAAGACTGTGTCTTGCAGGAAACCACTGTCTTCAATTATTGTGGCAAAAGGAGAATTTGCCCTTTGCAGACAATAATTATTGTTTCTCCTACAACATGTATTTGTACATGTGACTATGTAAATTCAGGTTATCCAAATTTATGTAGACTTTAGTGTTTTACAGGATGTTTGCAAATTTTGCTGCAATTTGTTTTTGTCAATAAGACTCACTCTGCTATGCTAATTTAAAACTAAACTACTTGTATTAAGAACCCAAGAAATACATGTACTGTAGTCATGTGACGGTAATTCCTTTCACAATGTGACTGTGTTGTCATAAAATAATCCAACTTGGGCAATTTGCTGAATTAGGAATTTTAGATCCAGCCAATTTGTAAGCATTGAGTATCAAATCTTCACTGAAAGAGTGGAATAATTATATTATTGAAAAAGTAGCTATAGTACGAGCTTCCTTGTTAACCCCTTAGCAATCTTTCCCACATTTAACCCTTTACCATACAATCCAAGCTGGCAACCAGCATTTTCTCCTTTTCCCACAATGTTTTCTACCCTATGAAAGACAAACTCCACAATTTGAGTCACATATTAATTGCCGTCTGCAAATGCTTTCAATTCGGAAAAGTCTACATTTTGGTCACTTCGTAAAGGGTTAAATTACCTAGAGGAAGAAGGCTTGTGAAATCAATTCTGAAAAAGAAAATACTGATAACCATTTTTTTTCACCTTTTCTCACAATGTTTTTTTTACCTTTCGAAGATAAATCTTATTTTTGAGTCGTAAAAAATATGTTGTGAGGAAATGCTTTCGATTTGGACAAATCTAAAATTCTGTTGTGTGTCAAAGAAGTTTAGAGTTACAAGTAGTGTACAAACATATTTTTTCAGTGATCTTTCATGTGGCATTGCTTGGGCAAATATTCAAACCAAGCATAATTATTTATAACCCATTGGGTCACAGGGCAATTTAGGGAGGTCAAGTCTCAGGTTGTATTGCAGATAATACATTTTGTTGAAGGAAAACATTTTTAGTAAAGGAAAAAATGGCCATTTGAGAACACTCTCTCATTTTCTAAGAATGTTCTGAAATGCTCTTTTTTTCAAGACCAGTCAAAAGTCGTGTATAATACATAAGGATTTTGTAAAATTGTTGAGCATCTTGACACTTGGTGCTTATTGATAATACTAACATATTTTTCCATTATGTCAACAGTTTTCTTCCTTAGGGTTCACAGTGCCAGGCAACTATATCGGAAAAAGGATTTGCTTGTAACAAGCAATTGCTCCTTTTACCACCATTTTTGCAGTTTTTGAAAGAGTAATTTCATTCTCTTTATATTCTTGTTTCTTGTATTGTATGTAAGTGGAAATGATCTGAATGAAAATGTTAACTTTCATGCTATCTTGAGTAAGACGCATGATGTAGTAGTAACAGAAGAATGATAAATTTCATTTATAAGGGTACTCTTTACCAAATGGGTGGACAATTTTTTTAAAGATAGTACATGTATCATGAGCTGGTATATTTTTATCTCTGCTTGATTATTTTTTAGCTCACCTGAGCACGAAGAGCTCAAGGTGAGCTTTTGTGATCGTGCTGTGTCCGTCGTCCATCGTGCATCATCCAGGCGTCAACAATTACCTTTTGTGCACTCTGTAGACCACATTTTCTGTCATATACTCATGAAACTTGGTCAGAATGTTTGTCTTGATAATATCTCGGACAAGTTTAAAATTGGGTCAGAAAGTAGGTCACTAGGTCAAGATTTAGAAAAGCCTTTTGTGCACTCTAAAGGCCACATTTTTATTTCAATACTCATGAAACTTGCTCAGAATGTTTGTCTTGATGAAATATCAGACAAGTTCAAAATTGGGTCATGACAGGTCAAAAAGTAAGTCACCAGGTCAAATTTCAGAAAAACCTTGTGTGCACTCTAGAGGCCACATATTTAGTCCAATACTTATGAAACTTGGTCAGAGTACTTTCCTGGATAATACATCGAAACTGAGTAATGTTTGGTAAAAAATTAGGTCACTGGTACAAATCTTGTTAGCACTCCAGAGGCCACATTTTCAGCCAAAAACTCTATCAAACTTTATCAAAATGTTTATCTTGATGATATCTCTGACAAGTTTGAAATTGGGTCATGTAGGGTCAAAAAGTAGGTCACTGGGCAAAATCTAAGAAAAACCTTGTGTGCCATCTAGAGGCCATATTTTCAGTCAAATACTCATGAAACTTGGTCACAATATTTGTCTTGGTAATATCTTGAAAAAGTTTGAAATTGGGTCATGTTGCTTCAAAAAGTAGGTCACCAGGGCAAATTTTAGCCAAACCATGTGTTCACTCTTGAGGCCACATTTTCAGTGTAATACTTATGAAGCTTGGTCAAATTGTTTGTCTTGATTATATCTCTGACAACTTCAAAATTAGGTCATGCTTGGTCAAAATGTAGGTCTCCAGGTCAAATTTTTAGAAAAACTTTGTGTGCAATCTTGAGAACACATTTTCAGTGTAATACTTATGAAACATGGTCAGAATGTTTGTCTGGATGAAATCTCAGACAAGTTTGAAACTGGGTCATGTCGGGTCAAAATGTAGGTCACTGGGACAAATCTTAGAAAAATCTTGTGTTGAGTCTAGAGGCCACATTTTCAGCTGTAAACTCATGAAACTTAGAGTATTTGTCTGGATAATATCTCTGACCAGTTTGAAATTGGGCCATGTTGGGTCAAAAAGTAGGTCAGTATGCCAAATTTTGAAAAAACTTCTGTTCACCCTAGAGGCAAGACTTTCATCCCAATACACATGAAACTTGGTCAGAATGTTTATCTTGATGAAATCTAGTACAAGTCTGACATTGGGTCATGCCAGGTCAAAAAGTAGGTTATTGTGCTAAATCTTAGAAAAAAAATTGTTAGCACTCTAGAGGCCACATTTTCAGATCAGTTCTATTGAAAGTTGGTTAGAATGTTTTTCATGATGATATATCAGACAAGTTGAAATTGGGCTATGTCGGGTCAAAAAGTATGTCACAAGGACAAATCTTAGAAAAATCTTATGTGCAATCTGGGGGCCAGATTTTCTGTTCGACACTCACGAAATATCAGAATATTTGTCTTGATGATATCTCTGACAAAAATAGGTACAGGAGGTCAAAAAGTATGTCACAAACATTCATGTGTTTTACATCATTACAACCAGGATCTCTTCAGCTTTATCAACCCTAGATGACTTTTCTCAGGTGAGCGGTTTGTGGCCAATGACCCTCTTGTTGTAATTGTTCTCTACCATGACAACACCTCAAATAAAATATGTATGTTATTTGAAAGGCTTTTTGTTTTTTGTTTTATGATATCACACACACACCCCTCCCTTGAATGGAATTTAGGGTCCTGCACGGCTCGGTGGTAAAGTGTGGGGCTCGTAACCAGGAGGTCCCGGGTTCGAGCCCCAAGTGATCTGCTGAGTTTTTCGTGGGAGTGTCCTTGGGCAAGACACTTCAGACCCCTAGCCTAGTACTTGTGAAACCCAGGAAAAACATGAATATGTGAGCTGTCGCTGTGATATGACTGAAGTGATGTTAAAATTGTCATAAAACACCTATCAATCAATCAATTGAATGGAATTTATGGCAAAAATTGTTGAAGCAGTTTCAAACAATCTAATGAGAGAATTCTTTGGATGGTTAAAACTAAAACTATTGTGGAAAAAGAAAGTGCTGGTTACCAGCATTTTACTCCTTTTTCAACAATGTTTTAAAAGGATCTGTCCCAAGGAGAGAAAAAACATGATTTTTCACCTTTTTGGTCAGTACAGATGATGATGAACTGCAGTCTGATCTTGTATATACATGTATACTCAAATGCAATGGTGTAAAATTTTTACCAAGGACACACAATGTTTGATCTTATAATGACATATTTTACCATTACACAGACTGACGGAAAAGGCAAAATTATATTTAGATACTGCCAAATATTTTGACAGATAATATTGCTAAACAGGCATAGTTGTTATTGAATGTATTTGCATACAAAAAAGTGTCTCAGATAATGGTATTTGCACTTATTAGAGTAAAGTCACTGGGGGAAATGAAGATTCTGTTTTTCTGCTACTTCACTTTTTCCAGTGTTTTTACAAAGATTCTTTCTCATGGTTGCTCAGCTCAGATGAGTGCATTTTGAAATCATATAAAAAAACTTAAGGCTTTGCCAAACAACAAAATATAAGTATTGTCCAAATTTTAATCAAATGACTGATAACAAATGTGACTGATAAATGAAGATAACAAATGTGACTGATAAATGAAGATATGTTTTTAAAAGGGTAGAAATCATTATGAGGAAAAAGAGAAAATGCTGGATACCAGCATTTTATTCTTTTTCCCTCCATGTTCTCACATTCAGCTAGTCATTTACACCTTTTGAGACCCGTACATGGTTCTTTTTTACAGTCTTCTGCTGTGCCTTGTCATGCATGTTATCCGACCCAGTGTGTTGATGCGCCTTAACTTTTTTCCACGCAAAAAAACTTTACACTATTAAAATTTAAAGCATGGGCAGATTACAATAACATAGAAAACATACTAGGAAAATAAGAAAATGCTGGTTACCAGCATTTGCTCCTTTTCCCACTATGTTTTCAAAAGTTTAATTGTTAGGGTCATTAACTCTTTACCACACGACAAAAATGAAAGCATTTGCAGATGGCAATTCAAATTTGTCTTTCATAAGATAGTAAACATTGTGAGAAAAGGGAGAAAATGCTGGTTAGCAGCATTTTCTCCTTTTCCCACAATGTTTTCAAAAGCCCTCTTCCTAAGGGTCATTAAAACTCAGGATTCTGTGTTACCGGTTAAAACAACATTTGTCCTTTCTTTTCAAAAGCCATTTTACCTGGGGTCCTTTAAACGTAGAATTGTTTGGTAATGGGTTAACTCTTAAAGTTTTTGCAGACGAAAAAATAAATGTCTCAACATTTTAATTCATCTTTCGAAGAGCAGAAAAAATTTTGGGAAAAGGAGAGAATGCTGGATACCAGTATTTTCTCCTTTTCCCACAGGGTTTTGAAATGCTTCTTCCTTGGGATCATCAAATCTTTGTCTTGTTTGGGAAATGGTTAAATGAATTAACCTTCAAAGTCAGTAATATCTTTACCACTCTTCAAAGTACATTTAATATGTGTTTTTTATTTTTTCTTTAATTGCTTGTTGCCACTGATTCTATCTTTGCTTTCTGAATAAATGGAATAAATACACTTGTATGTTTAGTTAGTTAGGAAAAAAAAAAACACCAAATATCCCAATTTTAATTCCCTTGTGGTATAAGTATCTCAAGACCGTAGCAAGTGCATTTTCTGTGAAGTGAGATCTAAGAGTAAACTGTTCACAATCCAGCAGTAAAGAGCTAACTCTTTACCTAACGACAAAATTTAGACTTGTTCAAATTGAAAGCATTTGCAGAAAACAAAATAAAACTTGCTCAAAAATTGAAATTTGTTTTTGAAAGGGTAGAAAACAACGGGGAGAAAAGGAGAAATTACTGGTTACCAGCATTTTCTCCTTTTCCCACAATGTTTTCAAAACTTCTTATCATCAGGGTTGTTAAAAGTCGGGATTGTTTGGTTAAGGGTTAATTGCTCTTAGAATTCATGTACAATAACATGCCAAAAGGTAAACTGGTTAGACTCTCAACTTCTTTGTAGGTTTTTCGGCATCAAAATGTTTAGCACACTGTCCACCTGAATTACATTTGTTGGATATCACAGACTGTCCAAGTATTACACTATTAATTCCAGTTCTGTATGCATTATAAGTAGGGTTTGTTGTTGGTCCATGATACAATGATCTTTGTTGACAGAAAATGTTTTCAATGATATCACTGTTGAGTCGAGCAGGAACAACTTCTGTCTGAATTTCCTCTGTACAAACTTTTGTCAGGGACATTATCCCATGGAACATAAAATCTAGATCTTCTCTTGTCTCCATAGTAATTAAACTTTTATAGCGCTTAGCAGTAGGACCATTCCCGCACACCTGTTTTTCCCATGATTTGAACCACTTATATGATTCTATGAGGCAGTTAAGTCTGGTATCACTCATGTCTTTAATGGGTCTTGTATCAGTGAAAAAGGACACAAAAAAGCTGGAATGAGTAAGAAATTCAATGACACCAGCTAATGCCTCTTGACCAGCATTGCCAAGAGACTTTCTATAACTGCTCATCAAATTCAACATGTCAGAGTTCAATGTCTCAAAGGCTAATTTGTTTCTCATTTTTTGTGCACTGTTAGGAAAGATATGCTCCTGGGTCAATTTATGGTGTAATTTAAATGCATGATTATTTTGGTCCCAGTTATATGCATCAATCCACATTTGCCATTGAATTGTTTTGCCATTTACTGTAAGAAGTCTTTGATGATTATCTTGAATTCCACTGCTTAGTACACAGTTGCGTAATTTTTTTAACAGGTGACATGGGTCCATTATGAATATCATTTTTCTTTTGGGGTTTTTATAATGGTAGGTAACCATTTTTGTTGACAAGAGATCATTTTCAGAGAAATGCATCTTTAGAAAAGTACGATTATTACTGGAGCCATCCATACAACAATATATTGGTTTAAAACCCCATTCATAAAGGGCATCAATGCACTTCCAGGTACATACAAAAATATCAGATGGATTTGCTTGGGATGTGGGGTAATTTGCAAAAGGCCATCGAAAGCCAGAGAGTCCATGGAACAAGTACTGCATTACATGATTTGCAAGTTTATTTTCATGCTTTCCTTGATGTATGTTGTGCATTAGCATGACCTCTTTTTCGAATTCCACCAATCCATACAATGAGCTGCTCTTCCTTTTATTAACAATTTGAAGGTCCTCTTGAATAGACATCTCATCTAGAATAATGCCACCAAATAATCCCTCTTCAGGAATTTGTAGTCTTTCGGCTTCTTTTCTCATCCATTCCATCATCTCAGGAATTATTCCTGGTCTCTGTTTTATCGCTGATTTGTAAAGGTGCAGAATACTTTCTGATGGTAGATTGAGCCACCCATTCTTAGTCATATCTCTATACGCAGATGGATTTCTATTAAACAATGTCAGAGACATAGAAATAATTTCTTTTGGCCACCTCATACCCTTGGAACTTTCACAATCAGATGATCGAATCTGAGCAGCTATGAGAATCAATTGATTTTGACTTAGATTTGGTGCAATCTTTCTCAAATTTTCCACAAGGTTGTCTCTTTGTCTCAAATCCGGATCACAATTTTCTTTGTCAGTGCTTTTTCTAGAACGGTTGGCCTTTTTGTATTTCTTATGATGAGCGCATTTTATGCAAGTTGATGACAAAGAACTAATAGGAACAACTCTTAAGCAATCCAGATGCCTGATTACAATACTTGATGACATACTGTTTTCGTATATTTCTTTCACACATCTCTGACCACTTGAATAAATGTCTGGTTCACCAGGTACAAGATATGCACCATGACAAAGTGATATGGTTTTCAAACTTTTAAATAACCCTAGAACTGCCTTTATTTCAAATTTTATTTTTTTCCTGATGAAGAAGTTAGAAAGGTCAACTGCCTTTCCAGCCACAAATACTTCAATAACACTATCTGTTCCGACTGTCAACTCGGAGAGAACTGAATTTCCATTGAACTTTTCAGGTGATAAAAAACCTACCCGTAACGTCTCACTGTTACTTTTCAATACATTCCATGGCTCTGGAATAATTTTATGCAAGTCTAGAAAGCTAATGTTTTCTTTGGAATCGGTCTCAAATTTCAAACCCATCACACTTGTAAGGAACTTTCCATCCTTTATCTTTTTTTTGGACCTTTTAATGCCTGGAAACATGGTTTTAAGTATTTTGAATAAGTTATTTTGGTTGCAAATTTCTCTTGGGTTATGAATCTCATCTGTAGCTTTGGCATAGATTTCGTCAAATGATAAATTAGATCCACCATATAACAATATTTTGTCTTCTGTCAGATTTTCAGAGAGCCTGTAATAAAAAGAATAGATCTGTTTCAATTATTTTTCATGTTGGATGTACAGAGTACTATTTCATCCTTTACCAAACAATCCCAAGTTGTAATGACTCGGCAGAAAAGACCTTTTAAAAATATTTTAGAAAAGGAGAAAATGCTGGGAACCAGCATTTTCTCCTTTGTCCACAATCTTTTCTACCCAATCAAATACAAATTCCATCAATTAAATAATATTTAAATTGTCCTCTACAAATGCTTTCAGTTTGGACAAGACCAAGATTTTGTCGTGTGTAAAGAGTTAACCCATAAGATTTCAACTCAACTTTTCCATGGGATTTTATACTAAACAGCTTTGAGGAACATTGTGGGAGAAGGGAGCAATGGCTTGTTAAAAGCAGTTTGATGCTTTTTACGCAAGGTTTTCCAAACTGTTTTTATTCCTATTACAGTATATGTCAACACCCTTTTACTGTGTAATTTGAAATGCTAAACCTGTAGAGTATTGCTTTATTACATACTTCTGGTAAAGATCATAACTGCTATCATATTAAAAACTGACAGAAGATAGACAGCAGAAAAAATCTTTATACGGTACACAAAGCATAACAATTATCGACATGTATCACTGATATTCATGAAAATGTTTTGACCCAAAACATTAAACTTCTGATGCTTTCGACATTTCACCTTTTCTGTTTTAAATCTGTACCAAAACAACCCAATTCCAGATGAGATATTGACAATTACCTGAAGATGTGTGAATGTACATTTTTTCCTGAAAAACCTAAATTTGGGCAAAATGATTGCATTTCAAATACAAACAAGGATGGTAAGTTGTAAGTATGCAAGTGGCATAAGTTTCCATTGCTCTGAGTGAAATAAGATTGATTGTATTGATTGATTGTATGGTGTTTATTGTCGTTTTCAACATTATTTCAGTTATATCACAGCAGCCAATGCACCTATCCATGCTTTCCTGGAGTTTCTTTTACCAGTACTCTGCACAATATTCTTTCCAAGCCACTGGCTGCTTTCCCACATAACCATCGTTGAAAATTGTTGATCAGCGGTGAGAGAGAAATGAATCCTGTTGCGATGACTTATCATTAGTCCTTGGAGAGAAATTGGCCAAGCCAGGGATCGAACCAGCGACCTCCTGTTCTCAAGTCCTGTATTCTACCGACTGAGCTATGGGGGCTTGGCTGATTGAAATAAGAAATATAAGATAAAAGGCAGGCAAGGGTGATGATCAGTAACAGGTCACATGATCCAGATTTAGAATAATGTAAAAAAGATTGCTATCTATTCTATCAACACTCTTGTCCTTTCCTTCTTACAACCAAAATGATGCAGAGGTGTGGATCATGATCAGACAGTTCAGAACTTATGGACTGGTCTCAGATCAACATGCACCAATATTTACAAGTCCTTGCAAAGGTGGTGCTACAATTTGTATTAGTCTGGAAATTTAAAATGTATCTAACTCCCAACAGCATTTGTCATCATCTTCTCTGAACCAAAATTATAATTTGGATCAATATCAGAATGTACATTCCTATCTTAGATAATGACAATTTGATATTTACATGTCCTTAACATAGCATATCCATAGTCTTATCTTAGATCAGCACAATTCAATCTTTATCTTTTCAATTTTAGTGCAGCATTGGTTCTGAAATTTATTTTATTACTTTTCAGACTCTTGACTCCCCACCGTCCCGGCATCTCAAATTTAGTGGTTTGGCTTGGGATAAGGCTACATCGTACAGGTCTGTTCTTAGTCCCAAACACCTTAACCCTTAAAGCCCTGGAACCAACTTACGTTGGGATTGAAGTGTCAATCAAGATCAGACTGCAGAGAATGTACAGTCTGATCTTTGATCTGCAGTTCCTGCCACTATGTTACATATTCTAACAAAAACAACCTTGAAGTAGCAATATTTAGGACAGTTTTCCCTAATTAAAAAGTCCAAATCATTAATTCAGCCCTTTAAGTGTTAACAATAGTGCATAACTATGTGGACAATAACTGCTAAATGGCAAGATAATGATTTGCCTGTTAACCCTTTACTAAGCAAATCTTAATTCTTTACCATCCTAAAGTGCTTTAAAGTAGAAAACTTTTGAAAATAAATAAATGCTAATGACCAACATTTTTACCATTTCCATAATGTTTTTACTTTTCTAACAATAAATAGAAATTATTTAGTCATATTTACTTTTTGGTCTGCTATGTTAACATTTGTACAAGTCTTAAAATTTGATCATATTGTAAAGGATTAATTGATAGGAAACACCGAAGGAAACGGGGACCAGATTGATTTTTCTTTTGCCTCAACGCTTTCACAAGTCCTTCAGGATGGTAAACACCTGGCATTGTTTTAGAGGGTTAACTTGTTTTTTAAATAGCTGCGATCAAATTTGACAAATGCTTCCATGTAAAAAGTTTAATATGAATTCTTTTACATATTTGAAAATAAAACACAAGGATGCGCAATAACCACGGTCGAACGTATTTTGGGCCGAACTTACCCGGGTTCATGATGACCCGTATATTCTTATGCCATTTCAATCAGAATAAAGCTATTTTCTAAATACTGATTATATTTCTAATACTGTACCAGGAACACAACGTTGTCTCCATTGTGTTAAAATTTTCGGGTACTCAATCATTCTTTTTTTTCGTAATGCAACCGCCGGCGGAATACAGACGTTTTTTTTTTTTCAGTTCTAAATATAGCGCAAAGACTTGGATTTTTTGCTGTTCTAAAAATAAGCCTGACCTGGTAGATTTATTGAAAATTAAATGAAATACAAATGAAATTTTCAATTATGTTACTTTATATAAAGTTTAAATAATTGGGAAATAAAAATAATTGAGTTACCGTATTTTACGTATTCTAAATAGCATTCTTCGTCCCTTACCCAATGGCCAATCAAGAACGAGATTCGCTTTCACCCCGATGGAATTTGCTGTCGCTCAGTTGTAAGAGAGAAAAATTGTCCGTCTTCCAAGTTCAGACCTCTGTAACTCTTCTCATACGTACCTATTTCTAACGTCCTATATACCAGTGGAAAGATAAATCACCGTAGAATACGTCAAAACCATCGTCATTTTCATTCCGGTGGCAGAAAATGTGAAAAGTGCCGATAAATGAGGACTGGTGGTGTTCGGTACGGAATAGAGTTGGACACCTTGTCTTATATATTACATCATATAGTTGGCAAAGTTCGTCACAAAACGAACGCCTGTGCTATGAAGGATATCTACATACATGTATACATCATTATATAATTTTACAAAGCACAATGACAGTTGCACCTAACAATATTAAGAATGAACAGAATAAACTTTTTATTCGTCATAACATATTGACGTTTGAAACCTAATGATAGCAACAATGCACCCACAGCCTAACCATTTTAGAAAGCAGAAAGAAAGCAGACATTTGCACATAACGAAAGGAAGAATGGACAGAATAACTTTTTATTTGTCAAAACATTTGACGTCTGCGCACGAAAGATACAAAAAAAAAAAAAAATCGGCATGGTAAAGTGCTATTTTGGATTTTATTCCCAGATTATGTGTTGGAATTTTCAGGTTAGCTTCCTTGGTTCACATTTTGTGAATTTTGGAATATAAGCTAAAATGGCATATTTTTTCAGTTTTTTTTCTCCGACCATGCCACTCGCTTATATTGATTATTAATATCACTATTTCACAATTTGAACATGATTTATTGATAAAATCTAAAGAGTTAGGATAGTGCTGTTGCTGTTGCATTTTAGTGCTCCTTATATTAATTTCAGGCTACTATATATAGACCTTTGTTGGAGGAAGTTCAATTCGGCGTATGGCGGACAGAAACGAGTTTAACTGACAACCGTGTACTGCTACTCTTCAGCCCTTGATTAATCTCCATTTGTGGAAGTATTTTCTGTCGCCCTCGTCATGTAATGGCTGGTAACAATTTTTGCCAATACAGTTTTAGATATTTAAATTGATCCATCTGGTCGGTGAAAATGACTTCTCCTCCGACAAGAAAATTGTAAGTAACCACTGTAAATACCTTCTAAATTACTTGCAGCCTTTTCTAATCTACAGGACTAACACAAATCACGTCAGATGTGGTTGCTATATGTAAACAAACATTTTAAATCACACTAATTTGACTAAAATAATCTTGACAGATGAAAAGAGCTTGACACCATGTTGGTTAAATTAACCTTTTGTTGCCTAAGTCATTACAGACGACAAAAGCTTAACCCTTAGGCTGCTAAGTGCAACACACCGACCTTTTGCGGACAGTGTAGATCAAGATCAGACTCAAAGAATGTGCAATCTGATCTTGGATCTACATTGTCTGGAAAACAGATGTTATCTCCTCAAAACATAACCTTGAAAGAGTAATATTTGTTTTTTTTTTACAATCAAAGTGAAAATTTTATTTTAGTTATTAGGATAAGGGTTAACTTACCTTCAGCCTGAAGGTCTGCTCCGATACTATTTTTGTTTCTGGTCTCCGCAGGCCTTCATATCAGCCCCCCCTTTAACCCTTTACCACACAAGAAAATTTTAGACTGGTCCAAATTGAAAGCATAATTATGTAGACGACAAAAGAAATCTGACTGAAAAATTGAAATTTGGTTTTGGAAGGGTAGAAAACATTGTGGGAAAAGGAGAAAATGCTGGTTACCAGCATTTTCTCCTTTTCCCATAATGTTTTTTTAAAAGGCTTCTTTCTCAGAGTCGTTAAAAGTCGGGATTGTGTGGTAAAGAGTTAAACACATCTGGAATTAATATGATTTTACCCACATCTTTTCGAACGGCTCTATGCGACAAAGTTTCCAGTGACAGCTAATAAAATGGGCATGGATCGTTAGATAAATGATTAATCTTTAACAGCACACAAAATGTGCTGCAAAATACCAATTAAATCAATGGGAATTTACCTTTTTTCCCAACGTAAATAAATTCAGTGTAATTTGTAAACAACTAACATGGCGACTTCCGTTAGACAGGCATGTGCACTCAACGGAATTTGAATTTTGTACAGTCTGGTTCCCTAACCCTAAACAGCCAAGTTCGATCAAGGTGCGTTTGTTTACAGCAAAATTCGCAACTAAACCATCCTGTAGCATGTCAGAGATACTGCGATTTCTGCGTATTGATAAGATCACCATGTTTTGATTTCTGGTGAAGTAGGTCAGCGGTTATTTACGTTGAAAAGTACAGATTTGCACAAAGGTAAGAGTTGTATATTAACTAACACCAGTTTTTTTTAAAAGATTAATCATTTATCTAACGATCCATGCCCATTTTATTAGCTGTCATTGGAAATTTTGTCCCATAGAGCCGTTCGAAAAGATGCGGGTAAAATCATATTTTTTCCAGATACTTTAAATGAAGGTTGGTCTGAAGGTGTATGCGAAGAACAGTAACAAAAATAGCATCAGAGCAGACACCTTCAGACTGAAGGTAGGGTTAACTCATTACAAAGCCACAAAGTTTTAGGTTGGTCCAAATCAAAAGCATTTGCAGACAATAAAATAAAAATGTCAGACTGAAAATTTGAAATTTGTGTTGTGAAGGGTAGAAAACATTTTGGGAAAAGGAGAAAAAGCTGGTTACCAGCATTTTCTCCTTTTCCCACAATGTTTACTAAAGGCTTCATTCTCATGGTCTCAAAAGTAGGGATTGTGTGGTAGATCTAATGGGTTAAACTCATTCACACAATCTCTTTACTGGATAACAAAATTGTGAACTTGTCCAAATTTAAAGGTGGGTATTTAGAATTTTCACAACACACCAAATTAAAAAATATATATGTCAATTAAATTCATATGAAAAATCAATACAAATCATCAGTAATTAAGAATCATAAAATTACAAAAACAATAATTTTTTTGGTGGTATTCCCTTAAAAGGCTACGTAGCCTCTTAAGCTATTTTTAGATTTCCCGCCAAAATCAAAAAAGCATTGTGGGAATGTTAAGTGACTGCACATGACCAATGACTATTAAATTCCATAACATAACAAACATGAAATTATTTTCCATAATGTCTAGAACTTCGGACGCATGTTTGAAGCTTCGTCTGTATATTTCCGGTATGTAAATGAGCGAGTTGCTCATGTAAAAATAGACCGTGTTTCCCTTCAGTGTCGACCTGGGCTGTAGTAAATCTCTAATTTATCTAGTTGTCGGATGGTGTTCGACTACTGGGATTTAATGAATGTAACTTATAAGGCTTTTGGAGTATAAGGATGATTTTTTTGTATTTTTGTAAAATGTTCGTCCCAAAATCTGAAGGGCCACCTTTAAAGCATTTGTAAATGATATGTTAACCCTTTCCCCCATAAGGCATTTCTATGGTGTCTCTAATTGACCCTAAATAACAGCAAGGATGAAGCTGTTTCTTATGTGTAAATGACACCTTTTGATAGCATAGAAAACATTGTGACTTAAGGTGAAATTGCTAGTAATCAGCATTTTTTCCTTTTCCTACAGTGTTTTCTATTCCTCCCAAAACAACTTTTAATTTTTGAGTCATGCTTAATTTGTCGTCTATAAATGCTTTCAATTTGAACAAGTCTAAAATTGTGTTGTTTGGTAAAGAGTTAGATATTGGAATATGTATTGGCTGAAGTATTGGAATTTGTTTTTGGAAAGGTAGATCTATACAGGTTACCAGGATTTTTGCCTTTCACTTTTACTCAATTGATTGGTAAATTTTTAAATTTTTATCAGCATCAGATGAAACAAATCTCAGACTTGTCCATATTGAAACCATTTTCAGGGAACAAATTTTAGATTGGTAAAAGAAGACATCTGCAGAGGACAAACTCTAGATTGGTATAAAAATAAGCTGAAGATCTGATGGGGTAAACAAAATATTTTGCTTAACCAGGCCATTACCAAACAACAATATTTTAGACTGGTCCAAATTGAAAGCATTTGCAGACGACAAAATAAAAGTGACTGAAAATTTGAAATTCGTTTTGTGAAGGGTAGAAAACATTGTGGGAAAAGAAGAAAATGCTGATTACTAGCATTTTCTCCTTTTCCCACAATGTTTACTAAAGGCTTCTTCCTTAGGGGTGTCAAAAGTAGGGATTGTGTGGTAATGGGTTAACCCCCCCTGTTCCTACGGGCCTGTACTGTTTAGATCTTGCTGTATAATGTAGCAAATTTCTATCATGGGGTAACCTTTTACCAAATAATGATGCCCATGTTTTTTTACGAGCCTTAGAAAGAAAAGTTTTTTAAACATGATGAATAAGAAGATTATACCAGTATAAAGCAGCATTATTTTTGTTTCCTTTTGCCCCCATTGGTTTCTGTCAAATTGAATCCAAATTACGTGGATTTTAGTATATTCAGTTAAAGGTGGGTATTTAGGTTTTTCAAATCGAACCAAATTAAAAAGTATATATATCACTGAAATTTATATGAAAAAATAAAAATCATCAACAATTAAGAATCATAATACTACAGAAAAAAAATGGGGGAGGGGGGGGGGGTATTCCTTTAAAAGGCTGCGTATCCCCTTAAGCTATTTTTAGATTTCGCCCCAAAAATCAAAACAAGCATTGTTAATGTTAATTGACTGGCATGTGACTAATGACGCTTAAATTCCATGAAATAACAAATATGTAATTATTTTCTATAATGTCTTTTTTGGATGCCATGTTTAAAGCTTTGTGTATTTCTAGTATGTAAATGAGAAAGTTGCTCAAGTAAAAATAGACCATGTTTCCCATCGGCATCGACCTGGGCTGTAGTACGGTAAATCTCTAATTTCTCTTGTTGTTGGATGGTTTTCCATTACTGGGGTTTTATGAATGAAAATTATATAGCTTTGGGAGTATAAAGATTATTATTTTTTTTTATTTTTGTCTCAAAATCTGAGGGCCACCTGTAAAGTTTGCAAATGCTTTCAACATAGATGACATTGAAATTTTCTTGTCTTGTAAAGAGTTAATTAGCAACTCCACATGATTTATATATGAGTTATCAGGTAGAGTTGGTGAATAATTTATGTTGACTGGATCTTAACCACTGTATCATCTAATCAGTCTCTTTCACTTACTTTTGCAGGTAAGCTTCATTCCTTCTTTTATTAACTCTTTACCAAATAACAAAATCTTGGACTAGCCCAAATTGAAAGCATTTGCAGACGACAAAGTAAAAGTGACTAAAAAATTGAAACTTTACTTGAGAAGAGTAGAAAATATTGTTTTCAGAAGGCTTCTTTCCCAGGGATTGTTTGGGAAAGGGTTAACTTAACCCATTACCACAAAATCCTGACTTTCAACCACCCTGGGAAAGTAAGCTTTTGAAAGCATCGTGGGAAAACATTGTGGGAAAAGGAGAAAATGCAGGTAACCAGCATTTTCTTCTTTTCCCACTATGTTTTCAACCCATCCCAAATCAAATTTCAATTTTTGATTCATATTTATTATGTCATCTGCAAGTGCTTTCAATTTGGACTAGTCCAAAATTTTGTTGTTTAGTAAAGATTTAAACCATTCACACTAATAAGAATTTTTCTCAAACTTATAATGATGTTTAATTTATGCTACAGATGTTCTACTCAGCTGTGAAACTATAAAGTAAAGCTAGTACAGCTAGTACACTTTTTCTCTCTTTATTTTAGTATTAATATGTACTTAACGTTTTTTACTCATGTTTCATAACATTAATGATAGTAAATTTGAGCATGAAGGAATCAATCTATTGGAATCATTTATGCTACAAGGTCCATCAGTTGGCTACTTATATCAAACAATGGAAACTTCATTTTTGTTTGCTTTTGACACACAAGTTATATGACAGCAAGAGTTTTTGATACACAAGTTATACGACAACAATAGTTTTAAGAATTTATTGTTTTTAAAGAACATTACCTTTTTCCCCAGACAATCCCTAGTTACAACAATCCTAAGGAAAAAGCTTTTGAAAACATTTTGTATAAAACGGTCAGCATTTTCTCCTTTTCCCACAATACATGTATTTTTTATTTTTGAAAACTTATCCCATCTTTGAGTCACTTTTAATAAACTTTGAAAATGTGGAAAAGACATTGCTTGTAAAAAACAGTTAATTTGTTTCTCCAGCTTTTTGATACACTGAAAATTTGAAACTTGTTTTGGGAAAGGAAGAAAAACGTAGTGGGAAAAGAAGAAAATGCTGGCTACCAGCAATTTTTCCTTTTCCTACAATGTTTTCAGATGGCTTCTTTCTTAGGGTTGTTAAATATCAGGATTATGTGAGAAAGGGTTAACTCATTACCACACAAGAAAATTTTAGGGATTGTGGTCCAAATTGAAAGCATTTGCAGACGACAAAATAAAAGTGACTGAAAAATTGAAAATTGTTCTGGGAAGGGTAGAAAACACTGTGGGAAAAGGAGAAAATGCTGGTTACCAGCATTCTCTCCTTTTCCCACAGTGTTTTCAAAAGGCTTATTTTTCAGGGGCGTCAAAAGTAGGGATTGTGTGGTAATGGGTTAAGCTACTTGCATTTTGTAGCGAACTCTTTACCAGTTGATAAAATTTGAAATTTACCCGAATTAGAAGTATTTGCAGATAACATATCAAGTGTTACTCTGATGATGGGATTTGCATTTGAAAACGGAGAAAACCAGATTTTTTTCCTCCTTTCCTGATAGCATTTTCAAATGTCTTCTTTCTCATGGTTGTTGGAACTCAGGAATGTTTGGTACAGAGTTCAAAGATGGATTTGAATTGATATTAATGTCATCTCAGTGTTTATGTTCCACTGAAAACTTATTGTGCAATGATTTCATTTTACTGACTTTGCCTAAAGAAATAATGTGCGCATACATAATGCTGAAATTGATAATAATAAAGTGTTATGGAACAATCTAGAGTTAAGAGTCAAGATGCCAAAGAACCAATATTACTATTGTTAGATCGTAATCAATAATCTTGAATCTTGCTTTCGCATGTTCCTTCTTGAAACTTTTTTGCGGGAGAGGACTTTTAAAGAGGAAATAATCAGCATAAGTGGACATTCATTTCTTTTATACTAACTGAAAACTTTGACTTAAGCCTTTACTCCATAGATACTCATTTCTACGCATTGTTTGTAGGAGCCTTTGGAAAACATTGTGGCTAAAGGTGAAATTGCTCATGACGAGCAATTTCACCTTTTGTCACAATGTTTTCTATGCTATCAAAAGGTGTCCTAAACACATAAAAAACGGCTTCAACCTTGCTGTTATTAAGGGTCAATTAGAGATACCATAGAAATGCCTTATGGGGTAAAGGGTTAATGAGAAATCACTCATTAGGTAGCAATTTGCTTTGGTGCTTTCAAAAGCTGACTGCTGCAATGTGCAAGAAATAAATCTATAGGATGTAATGTGTCGGTCAGGATTGTGGGCTGGCAGTTTCACAAAACAGTGCGGACTGTTTGGATAATTAATTATTGTTTCTGTGCAAATTCCATGTGAATCTTGGGAAATTGGTTGGCTTCATACTTCACCAAACAATCCTAATGCTAAATAAATTTAAGAAAGAAAGCTTTTTTAAACATTGTGGGAAAAGGAGAAAATGCTGGTGACCAGCACATTCTCGTTTTCTTATAATGTTCCCAAGTTCATCAAAGTAGAATCCCAGCCTTTGAGTCTTACTTAACTGTTTACCAAACAACACAATTTTGGACCTGTCAAAATTGAAAGCATTTGCAGACAACAGAATAAATGTGAATGAAAAATTGAAAATTGATTTGGAAAGGGTAGAAAACTTTGTGGGAAAAGGAGAAAATGCTGTTTACTAGCATTTTCTCCTTTTCCCACAATTTGTTCAAGGGGCTTCTTTCTCAGTGTCATCATAAGTAGGGATTGTGTGGTGATGCAGCCATGTAGGAAGCATTTCAAGATGGGGGGGGGGGGGGGGGGGGGGGGGCTAACTTCAAAATGCTGAGATTTTTTGCGTGCTTGTTGCATTGCGATAAAAACTCATATATTTAAGTTACTATGATTTTCAAAATTATTGGGAGGGCTGAGCCCCCCCTAGCCCCTCTCTGTTCCTACGGGCCTGTAATGGGTTAATTTGTGATCTGCAAATGCTTTCTATTTGGATAAGTCTAAAATTTTCTTGTCTGATAGAGTTAAAACTTTATCTGAAGACGCAATCTTATACATGTAGTTGTTGGAATTGAAATAGAATTGGATTCAGTGAACAAAATGTGGTACACATGCTTAAATTTTTGTTTTTGCAATGGTTCAAAAGATTGGAGCAAATGATCAAAATTGTTGTTTAGCAGCATATTTCCTTTCCAACAACATTTTCAAAAACTTCCTTTCTTGAGTTTATGAAATCTTGAGATTGTTTGGGTTAACTCTTTACCGAACCACAAAATTACAGTCCAGTCCAAATTGAAAGCATTTGCAGACAACAAAATTAATGTGACTGAAAAATTGAAATTTGGTTTAAGATTGGTAAAAAACATTGTGCATTGTCAATTTGTGGGAAAAGGAGAAAATGCTGTCAAAAGGCTTCTTTTAAGGGGCGTTAAAATTTGGTTTAAGATGGGTAAAAAACATTGTGGGAAAAGGACAAAATGCTGGTTACCAGCCTATTCTCCTTTTCCCACAATGTTGTCAAAAGGCTTCTTTTTAAGGGTCATTAGATGTCTGAATTGTGTGGTAAAAGAGTTAAAATTTGGTTTGAGATGGGTAAAACACATTGTGGGAAAAGGAAAAAATGCTGGTTACCAGCATTTTCTCCTTTTCCTTCAATATTTTCAAAAGGGTTCTTTCTAAGGGTCATCAAAAGTCTGGATTGCGTGATAAAGAGTTGAGAGTTAATGTCATTTGCACTCTGTCATTCGTGGCATGTCTGATGAAGTTCTGGAAAGTGGATTGTGTAAATACATTTCAATTTCTATGGATTTTAAAAATGATGAAATTTCGTTAGAGTGACTTTCTAGGATCAGATTTTTTGTTTGATTATTGCAATTTTATTTTTTGAAAAATACTTATAAAATGTGTGTAACTCTCTACCAAATGATAAAATTTCTGGCTTGTTCAGATCCCAACTTTTTTGTTGGGGTGTCCTTTGGCAAGACACTTCATAGCTTTATCTAAGTGCTAATATAACCCAGAAAATACATGAATATATTAGCTGTTGCTGTGATATGACTGATATTGTGTTGAAAGAGGCATAAAACAACAATTAATCAATCAAATCAAAATCGTTTGCAGTTGACAGATAAATAGTAGCTACAATAACACATTTTCACACAATCCCTACTTTTGACGACCCTGAGAAAGAAGCCTTTAGAAAACATTGTGGGAAAAGGAGAAAATGCTGGTAACCAGCATTTTCTCCTTTTCCCACAATGTTTTCTGCCCATCTCAAAACAAATTTAAAAATTTCAGTCACAAAATTTTAGGTTTGTCCGAATCGTAAGCATTTGCAGACGACAAAATAAAAGTGACTGGAGATTTGAAATATGTTTTGTGAAGTGTAGAAAATATTGCGGGAAAAGGAGAAAATGCTGGTCACCGGCATTTTCTCCATTTCCCATAATGTTTTCTAAAGGCTTTTTTCTCAGGGGCGTCAAAAGTAGGGAGTGTGTGGTAATGAGTTAAGCAACATTTGATTTGTCATCTGCAAATGCTTTCAGTTTGCACAAATTTAGTTTTTGGTAATGAGAAAAACAAGACAGATAAGATAAATAAAAGTGCCATAGAATACTGTAGTTGTTCAGTGTTCCATATACATAAATTAATATTACAACATAGGAGATTGCAGAGTTCTTCACTCATTCTTCTTTCTTCTGGAAGATGTGCTGAAAGAAGAATAACAAACACCTATTGCTATAAAAAAGTTAACAATATCAAATATGAAAAGGTTTCTTAGAAGAAGAAAGGATAGCATACAAAAGCATAAAGTTGGCAAAAAGAAGCCAGTGACAAAACCTGATGTAGAAGGTAGTGAAAACCCTGAAGATGATACTGGACTAGAATCAGAGTCCGAACAAAATGTAAAGAAAAATACACATCCAAAAGGAAAACGGAAAACAGCCGCAAGGAGGGCAAAACTTACTGGACCAAAGGATGGGAAAGTTACAGAAAGTGAAGATAGCGATGACGCAGACAAAACTGCTCTCACAGAGAAAGTTGTAAACAAGAAAAGTCATGTTTCAAGAAAGGGGAAAAAAGCTAAAGATGATTTTGGAGGAAATAATAGAAAATCAAAGTCATTTAAGAATACAGATGAACTATCGAAGCCTGATCCAAAGAAGACAGTTGAAATGAAAAAGAAGAATAGGGAGGCAGAAAAGAGAAATAGTCATAACTTAAAAGCTACAGATGATGTTGAACATGCTCTCAGACAGAAAAGTGACAAAAATATAAAACAGAAACAAAAACCATTGAAGGAAACAACAACAAAATACAACAAATTGGAGGAAGAGAGAAAAGCAATTAAGAAAGGAGAAGAATCAGATCGGGATGATGATGAACTAGAGGAGGAAGAAGAAGATGAGACAGATACTGACAGTGATGATGATAACAAGAAAGTGGACAGTGAAGAGAGTGAGCCAGAAACCAGTGAACTCATGTCCACTTTGAAAACTTCATCCAGTACAACAATTCCTTTGTATGTGAGAACTTTCTTTTTGTTGGCATGCCTTGTTTTTTCAGCATGAAATGTTCATGGGAAAAATGGAAACCTCAAACCTGTCTCTCTTAACCCAATACCAATGGCAACAGTCTGGTCAAAATTAAAAGCAGTAAATAAATGTCTCAAATATTGAAACTTGACTTTGGGAGAGTGGAAAACATTGTGAGAAAAGGACAAAATGCTGGTTACCAGCATTTTGTCCTTTTCCCACACTGTTTTCAAAAGACTTCTTTATCAGAGTCGTAAAAACCAGGGATTTCTTGGTAAAGGGTTAAATATATTTATTGTTGGACCTACTCTCTCATCCAATTTTTTACAGGAACAAACCTTTTTAAAGAAGTGTTGACCAGATTCTGAAATAAAGAATATTACTTTTTAGATTTTTTTGTTTGTTTCATTTCAGAGAACATCAAGCTAAATTCTATCAGGAACGTGCCCTTGGTGTTGAGAAACATTATGGACAGTTCTGTCAGCTCTTTGGTTCTATAACTCGTAAACTAGCAAGAACTCGTGATAAAGGTAACAACTTTTCAAACCTTTGTTTTATGTGTTAGATTGTTTTTTGTTAAAGGATCTATGATTTCCTACATTTTAGATTGTCACAATGTGTTAGCTAATAACTATTTTGTTTCTTCCTTTTTCCCTTTTCTAAATGACAACATTTTACACTTGTCCAAATTGAAACTGTTTGTACAAGACAAATCAAAGGTACCATAACTAAAATTACAAAGTTTTCCTTTATTTTAGAGATAACATGAAAGGAAATTAGAAAATGCTGGTTACAAGCATTTTCTCCTTTCATACAATATTTTCAAAAGACTATCTCACCGGTGTTGTTAAAATCTGGATTGTGTCAAACAGAGTGAAAGCATAATATAGATGTATAAAGCTTTATAATACAGAAATAAACGTAAGTTGAAATAATTTTGCATATCAGGGCCAGGTGTAACAAAGAAACAATTGTCTCTTGTTTTAGCCAAAATCTGGTCACAGGCTTAGTTTCTAACTTACAGTAAGATTGTTGCTTTAGATGCATTTGACTAGTTTTAGAAAGATTCTCAAAGCCTCAGCCAGCACTATGCTTCAGAGTTCAGACTCAGTTCAGCAAAGTTAGCAAACTTTGCTCTTTACCAAATGACAAAATTTTGGACTAGTCCAAATTGAAAGCATTTGCAGACAACAAATTGAATGTCAATCAAAAATTGAATTTTGAATTGGAAAAGGTAGAAAACATTGTGGGAAAAGGAGAAAATGTTGCTTACCAGCATTTTCTCCTTTCCCACAATCTTTTCTAAGGCTTTCTTTCTCAGGGTCGTTAAAAGTTGGGATTGTGTGTTAAAGAGTTAAAACTCTCTATCAAACAACACAACGTTAGACTTGTTCGAATTGGAAGCATTTTCAGAGGACAGATGTTGCTAAAATGACAATTTCTGTCTGTGTGTGATAGCGCAGAATACATTATGGGGAAAGGTGAAATGCTGGTTACCAAGCAAGCCTTCTATTTCAGGGTCATCGACAGTCGTGATAGTGTGGTAAGGGATTAACTCAGTTAACAGACTTAAATTCATTCTTATGTGAAACGAGGCCCAGATGTCTTGGTCTAAATTTTCTGTTGAATGTCCATGGGTTTGGACATTTCTGACATACAGTAAAGGGCTTAACCCTTTCCCAAACAAGTGCTGGTTTTTATGTGTCCGCAGTAAAAGTCTTTTGAAAACACTGTGGGAAAAGGAGAAATTGCTCATAACGAGCAATTTCTCCTTTTCCCGCAATATTTTCTACCCTTTTTGAGAACTTTCTGCCATTTTCTCAAAATTTAAAATTGTCGTCTGCAAACTCCTTCAGTTTGGAAGTGTCCAAAATTTGTCACTTGGGAAAGGGTTAAGAAGATTTGGTGTTTGGTTACTGTAATGCTGTACTTCTTTTTGACAGGGGACCTTCTTTCCAAACAGCTGCTGGAATTTGCCAAGCAGGAAAAAATCAGTCACTCTTCAAGCAAGAATCTCAAAGAGTTTGCCCATAATTTAGCTGCCATTCAAGATTACAGAGATGCAGAGGTAAGCTCTTTTATGTTTTTTTTTTAAACACCACATTATTTCTGTGACAGTGGGGGAGAAAAAGCTTTTAAAAACATGGTTGGAAAAGGAAAAATGCAGGATTTTCTCATATTTTCCCTTTTGTTTTTTTCCACAGTGAAAGTACAAAGCCTGTAGAAAACATTGTGGTAACCAGCATTTTCTCCTTTTCTCACAATGTTTTCTACTCTGTCATGGACAAAAATCATCATTTACATTACATTTGATTTGTCGTCTGCAAACGCTTTCAATTTGGTCTAGTCCAAAATTTTGTTGTTTGGGAAAGGGTTAACTTCAACTCGTTACCAAATAACAAAATATTGAACTTGTCCAAATTAAATGCAGACGACAAAATAAACTCAAACACTGAAATTAGTTCACAGGAGGGTAGAAAAATATTATAGGTAAAGGAGAAAATGCTGGCAACCAGCTTTCTCTCCATTTCCCACAGTGTTCTTCTTCAGGTCCATTAACCCTTTACTCCAAAGATACTCATTTCTACACATTGCTTGTAGGAGCCTTTGGAAAACATTGTGGAAAAAGGTGAAATTGCTCGTGAGGAGGTAAGAAATAAGAAATGGCTTCATCCTTGCTGTTATTTAGGGTCAATTAGAGATACCATAGAAATGCCTTATGGCGTAAAGGGTTAAAAGTCTGGAATGTGTGGAAAGAGTTAAAAGTGTCAAATTACCTTATGATTGCCTGCTTCAACGCTCACTTGCTACAAGGCTTAAGGCAGATTTGTGTAAGATCAGAATGCATGTTCCTTACAGTCTTATCTTGGCCCTACATTATTTTTCAAAAGCAGATGTAGTTGTTCCTTAAGGTAGTAGACCCCTAATACCTCTAGTGCAGCATTGCATAAAGTTTTCTTCATAGTTTATAAATACAGATTTATACAGGTATAATACTTTTGCACTTTTTTAACCGACCAGAAATTTCTTTATGCCTATCTTGAAATTATTTGTAGATAGTTTTGTTAGTTTCCAGAAAAGAGAGGTAATTACTGTCTCTCTCTGTAATGAAAATATAGTGGTTTTAGATTTATAAATGATAATTCTAGAAAAAACAAAAAGGGAAAAGTGGCTTGGTTAAAGCAGTACAATAACACTCTTTTATCATAGCAAATTTTGAAGGATAATATTATTGTGGAAATAGCTGTTTTTTATTAAGGGTCTACTATGTTAATGACCATCTTGTTCAATACTTCCATCTAACTTTTTTAATTAATGTCTTACATTTTCAGATTAAAAGACTGGAAAACAAAGTTGTGAAACCCTTGAGTGCTTATGGACCTAAATGTAGACAGATCAAGGTATGAGTTTTTGGGTTTTACCCATTTCCACACAATCCTGATTTTCAACAACCCTGAGAAAAAAAAATGTTTTTTGAAAACTTTGCGAGCAAAGGAAAAATGCTGGTAACCAGCATTTTCTCCCTTTCCCACAATGCTTTCTACCCTTTCAATATCCAATTTCAGTTTTTGAGTTATGTTTGTTTTTTTGTTTGCAAATACTATCAGTTTGACTGGTGGAAAATTTTGTTTGGTAAAGGGTTCAACCAATAAAAGTAATTTCCTTGTTTCACCCACCACCCATACAGTTCTTTTCGGTTTTTCTTCTATGGTATATCCCCTCCGCATTGCAATGCAGTACAATATTATGTCAAGCACAAGAAATGTTAGGTAAATAATGTCATATTTCCATCTGGTTGTGAGGCATGCACATTTTACCTACGTAACTAGTTTGTAGGAACAAAAGTTTCTGCCTTCAATTTAAAAGTTAGAATATAAAAATTGGTATTTTCCCTGATCATTACTATGAAATATCGAAATATATTTCACAGATTATTCTCGATAACCTACCAAAAAGCATGAAATGAATATAATTATTATAATACTTTGATATTGTCCCTATGTATATGCACTGGATGAAAGTGTGCAATATTTTTCCGTATTGCACACTTTCATATTACATAGTTTAGAGCGTTTTTCTCATGCGTTGCTAAGTTTGTAAGTATTTGAAAACCTGCCATTTCTCTAAAATCAAAATATGAATGGCAGCCATTATAAAAAAAAATCAGCATCAGACATCAAGATTTACAGACTTTTCAAAGCATTATTCTTATTAAAGGTGGCCCTTCAGAGTTTGGGACGAAAATGTTACAACAATGCAAAAAAAAAATCATCCTTATACTCCCAAAGCCTTTTAATTTGCGTTCATAAAACCATCCGACAACACCAGAAACTAGAGATTTACTACGGTCCAAGTTGACATCAATGGGAGACACGTTCTATTTTTAGACGATCAGTACGCTCATCTACCTATAGGAATACACAAACGAAGTTTCAAATATAGCATCCGAAGAAGACATTATGGAAAATAATTACTACATGTTTGTTATGTAATGGAATTTAAGTGTTATTAGTCACGTGCCAGTCACTTGACATTCCCAAACTGCTTTATTGATTTTTGGCGGGAAATCTAGAAATACCTTAAGAGACTACATAGCCTTTTAAGGGAACACCGTCAAAAAATTTTTTTTTGTTATTGAGTCTTAATTATTGATGATTTGTATTATTTTTTCATATAAATTTCAGTGATATATATATACATTTGTAATTTGGTGAGATGTAAAAATTCTAAATACCCACCTTTAAAAACATGAAAAATAAACAATATTTGTTTCCCGAATGACAGTCTTTACAAAGGTATGAAAAATTTGTTTATCGAACATACATATCGACGATAAGATTTTCAAGCAGTGAAAAAGGAACCTCTGTTGCCATCTTGTTTGTTTACTTACCATTAGCAACAGTGACATCATCAAAAGCGAAAATTGAAAATTCCGTGAAAGCACGATGTGGCGACGAAACAAATTTCTTGTTGGTTTTTTAATAAATAAGACTGTTTTTAAAAAGATAAATCAACAAACTTGATAAAAATTTTATTTTTAAATTATGTAAACAATATCAAGGTATATAATAAAAAGGTTATTTCACTTGTATGGGAATGTATTGTGTTGTTCTTTTGGCATAGTCGCTCTTACAAGCTCGGGCAACTCTGCCAAAAAACTCTTTCAACACAATATATTCCCATACAAGTCCAATGACCTACACTGTATATCTTGAAGTTATGAGTGAATATTTATCCACATCAGATGCTGACCCTTTACCGAATGACAGTATTTTAGACTTGTCCAAATTGAAAGCATTTGGAGATGACAAAATAAACTTGACTCAAAAATTGAAACTTGACTTTAGAAGAGTAGAAAAAAGTGTAGGAGAAGGAGGAACTGCTGGTTACCAGCATTTTCTCCTTTTTCCACCATGTTTTCTAAAGGTTTCTTTCTCAGGGTTGTCAAAAGTAGGGATTGTGTGGTAATGAGTTAACCCATTACCACACAATCCTTACTTTCGACGCCCCTGAGAAAGAAGCCTTTTGAAAACTCTGTGGGAAAAGGAGAAAATGCTGGTAACCAGTATTTTCTCCTTTTCCCACAGTGTTTTCTACCCTTCCCAGGACAAATTTAAATTTTTCAGTTACCTTTATTTTGTCATCTGCAAATGCTTTCAATTTGGACCAGTCTAAATTTTTCTCGTGTGGTAAAGAGTTAACTGTTTACCACACAACCCTGACCTTCCACCATTCGAAGGAAGCCATCTAACCCTTTTCCCACAGTGTTTTCTACCCTTCCAAAATCAATATATATCTTTCAGCCACCTTTATTTTGTCATCTGCAAATGCTTTCAGTTTGAACATTTCTAAAATTTTGTTTTTTTCTGTAAAGAGTTAAATATAATTAAAAGTAGCTCCCTTTTTGACTAGAATGACTCTATATACTTTATTGCAGCAACTTATCAAGAGAGAACAAGGAGCCATAAACAGAGAAATTAAACAGAGGAAAAATTTAGACAAAGTTCGGGACAAAAAACCAGGAGACGCACACTCAATTGTATCCTTTTTTTGCGTGTGAATTGATAAAACAAAGGACTTTTCTTTTTGTTTACAGCTATGCATCATTTATAACTTTTTTCCCAGACACCACAAAATCTAAGTTGAAAGCAATTGCAGATAACAAAAGTGACCTACAAAGTTAAATTTGTCTTTCAACGGAAATGCATGTTCTGCTTTTCTTAAATCTTTTCAAAACCCTTTTCCTTTAGGGTCCATAAAATTTAGAATTTTTCAGAAATGGTTAACGCTTAACTCTTTTCCAATCAAGCCCTGGTTTTTACGTGTCTGCAATACAAGTCTTTAGAAAACACTGTGGGAAAAGGAGAAATTTGCTTATAATGAGCAATTTCTCCTTTACCCACAGTGTTTTTTAGCCTATTGGAAAACTTCATGCCATTCTTATCAAATTCAAAATTGTCATCTGGAAACACTTTGAGTTTTGGACAGTCTAAAATTCGTAATTTGGGAAAGGTTTAAATACCAAACAACAAAATTTTAGGCTGGCCCAAAATGAAAACACTTCCAGACAAGAAAATAAATGTAACTCAAAAATAGAAGTTTATTTCAAGCAGGATTGGTAAAGAGTTAAAATACAAAACCCATTGTTTTGTAAAGGGCTATTGTTTTAATAATTCCACTAAAAATTTCCTTAACTTGGTTAACAGTCAGCGGTAAGTTGGAGATGTTTACTTACACTGGTGTGATTTAAATGGTAGTGTCCTGATTGTTTGTAGTGTTGGTTTGTATAATGTTACTCTTATTCACTATGAGAACAGCACAAGCAAGAGAGAGATATATGTAGAGATAGAAAGTCAGATAAGATAAATGGGCATTAAACTAGTAGACAGAGTTTTAGGTGAAAGAAAAGCACCTGCCAAACAACAAAATTATAGACCAGTCTGAATTAAAAGCATTTGCAGATGACAACATAAGTATGGCTCAAAAATTGAAATTTGTCTTGGGAAGTGTAGAAAACATAGTGGGAAAAGGAGAAAATGCTGTTTACCAGCATTGTCTCCTTTTCCTACAATGTTTTCAAAAGCTCTCCTTCTCAGGGTCGTTAAAAGTCAGGATTGTGTGGTAATGGGTTAATCAGATTACTTGATTCATATTTATACTTTTATAGGTATTTTCATAGTTGTCTTGGGAAATTTGTCTGAAGGGCTTAATAGCCGTCAACTTTTTTTTTGGTGTGTTCAAAGTCTTGCTTTGGAAATGCTTAATAATTGGATGGAAAAAGTTTTATGAAACATTATAGTTTTCTGCCTGAGTTTACATTGCAAATTGACCTATAATTTTTATGAGCTTTATGAATGTGGTGTGACTAGAATTGGTGTGAGAACTGGTATTGGATGTTTTCTTTAAAGTGTACTAGTGTGCTTGTTTTCTAGTTATTATTTTATTTTTCTTATGATGTAATTTTAAGCTTAGATTTTGCTTGGTAAAAACAGAAATAGTTGCATAGGCAAGTTAGTTTTTTAAAGAATTGCACCGAAAGAAAGAGATTTCTACAGTAGTTAGAAAAGTATTAATTAGTGAATACTTTGATAGTCATTAAATTCAAAATAATCAGTCTGAATGTATTAATTTGTTTAAAAGATTCTCACTGCTCACCTTTTTTCACATTGCAATATGAAAACTTAACAAGATTAAGAAAAAAACAGTACTTTTCAAATGAAAGATATTTTTTTAAAGCAATGATAGTATTTTGTATGATTAATGACTTCTCCCCATTAACAGAGTACCAGTAAGGTAGGGAGTGTTCACTAATAACCACTGTTGTGTTTTGTTTTGTACCTGTCATTGATCTGTGAAATCATGTAGTACATGTATGTGAAATGGTTGTTTTTTTCCAGTCCTATCCTATAGTATGTAGAAATACACTCCAAATACAATACTCAGATGCCTAAAACCCTTCTCCTTTGTTTTCCAATTTCTATTTTGTCAAACAAACTTTTTTTTCAATAATTGTAAGCTTTTATTTCATTCTCAGATTTTGCATGATGCACCAACACTGTCTATATGTTTTGACAGCAAAAGACCAATCATTTGTGTAAATTTCCATTTGCTATGGACAAGCAACTGTTGTTTTTTCCCCCAAGATGCATTTTGAAAAGTAGTTTTATTGCAGAAGTACATGATTTTACTGATTGTTTCATTGTGTGATTTATTTGTAACCAATCACACAAAGTGGATCACAAGATTAAATTCATCATATTAACACTGCACAATTTATTGACAAGCCAAATCAGCCCTGTCTGAAACAGACAGGACTGCTCATCCAGAGTTATGAGTTTGAGGCCCATCTGCACTAAATTCTTTATAAAAGGCAAGACTCATTCTTTTGTCACTACTGACACGTTTGGCATTGTTTATGTTGGGAAGTAGGCATTCATGCTGAATATCAGAAAAGTGAAACATTAGGAACGCAAGAACAGACAAAGTAGTTACTGTGATATTTTGTTAAAAATGGCAAGAAAAAACAAATTTTATTTTGCAGAATTTACAGTAATGGTCATTGAAACTTATTAACCTTCAATGAAACACAACCTTTGTCCTTGTGTGAGGGCCATATAATTTTGTATGACTTTATGAACCTTGTAAGCTTGTCTCTTTCTTTTGCTTTGATTATTTAATCCTTTACCAAACAATCCCTGGTTTTAACGACCCTGAGATTGAAGCCTTTAGAAAACACTGAGGGAAAAGGAGAAAATGCTGGTAACCATTTTTGCCTTTTCCCACAACGTTTTCTACCCTGCTGGAAACTAATTTCAGTTTTTGAGTTACATTTATTTTTGTTTGCAATGTGTGTGCTTTCAATTTGGACCAGTCTAGAATTTTGTTGTTTGGTAAGGTCAGTTAAAAGTAAAGCCAAAGTGGATATAGCATCATAAATCTTTCGCAAAGAGCTTTGACCCTTTGCCGAAAAAAAAAAATGATAGACTAGCCCATATTGAAAACCATTTGCAGATGACCAAATAAATGTGACTAGGTTGATGGAAGTGTTTAGAGGGTAGAAAACATGGGAAAAGCGGGAAAAGCTGGTTACTAGCACATCTTCCTTTTTACTATGTTTTTAAAAGCCTTTTTCATCAGGGTTGTTGGTATCAGTTCTTTATTCATGCATTCTGATCTTGTCTCACCCTATCTGATACCTGCTTGTTTGATAAGTATTGGACTGATTTTTTGAAATCAACAAAAGGATCAAAACCAGTTTTTGTTTGTTTTGGGGATATTTTGACTGAAGGAAACTGACTTTAACCCTTTACTAGACGACAAAAATTTAGCCTTGTCCAACTTCAAAGCATTTGCAGAAAACTATTTCAAAGTGGCTCAGATGGTGCAATCTTGCTTTGATTATTGAAAAATATTGTTGGAAAAGGAGAAAATGCTGGTTACAAGCATTTTATCCTTTTCCAACCATGTTTTTAATAAGCCGCTTCTACAGGGTTGTGAAAACCCTGACTTGTTTTGGTGAATGGTTAATAAGATTAACCCATTACCAAACAATCCCTAATTTTGACAACCCTGAGAAAGAAGTCTTTAGAAAACATTGTGGGAAAAGGAGAAAATGCTGGTAACCAGCATTTTCTCCTTGTCCCACAATGTTTTCTACCCTTCATAATACAAATTTCAAATTTTCAGTCACTCTTATTATGTTGTCTACAAATGCTTTGAATTTGGACCAGTCCATAATTTTGTCATTTGGTAATGATTTAATTCAGAATGGAATAGTGTGACAGGGTACTCCCATCCACTTTTACAAGGGCATTGATAAAACTTTAATTATTATTTCATCATAATAGAAAATGAAATTGATCAAACAAAAGCCAACATAGTTTAAGTATCATTTACTGTTGTATACATTTTGTACACATTTATTGGAAAAATGTGTGGTCTTGATACCACTTGTACTTCTGTAAAAGGCAAACACATGTAATGTTAAAATTTACCTGTACTTAGAAAGCACCTGCCATAACCAAGCACAATTTTAGTGTCTCTTAAATGCTTGCTTACGACAGCTTGGACAGTTTTCACTAGATGGCAATCTAAAAACTAAATCCCCGCTTTACTTTTTTGTTCCTTGAATGAAATAAGAGCAGAATTGTTTATGAAAATCAAAGCGTTGAGAACGCTGAAGTTGTATTTGTCATGGAAACCCATTGTGTGGAATTAACAGGTTGAAAGAAACAGACACATATTGTTCAAATATTGGCTTAAAAGTCAACCCACTAAGCAAATGAATACCTTTTCGGCTGAAGGGAGAGTAATCATGACAAAGTTTGGTTTATTTTTGTGTATGTGGTCTCCCTATGATGATAAGGAGGAAGCAGGAGTAATGTCCCTTGAAAGTAGGATGCATGACAAATAGAGAGAAAAATGTGTTCTCGTGAACACCATCGGCTGTGCCACTCGTGAAAATATTACAGATGGTGTCCACTTGATGAAATAAATTTCGATCTTTCACGAAAAAAAACAAATATCCTCTATATACCCGCATGTTAATATTGTGATATTTTTAATCTTTAACTACACAGTCCCAAGTTTTGCTGAGGAAGAAAGCCTTTGAAAACATTGCTGGTAACCAGCATTTTCATCCTTTTCTACAATGTTTTCTACCCTGTAAATTCAATCATTTGAACCACATTTACTTTGTCTTCCAAGAAAGTCTTGTTGTGCCATTTGTTAACCCTTTACTCCATAGATACTCATTTCTAAGCATTGCTTGTAGGAGCCTTTGGAAAACATTGTGGCAAAAATTTCACCTTTTGCCACAATGTTTTCTATGCTATCAAAAGGTGTTATATACACATAAAAGACAGCTTCATCCTTGGTGTTATTTAGGATCAGTTAGAGATACCATAGAAATGCATTATGGGGTAAAGGGTTAAAGAGTGGAACATTACAGCGCTAAGAGATGATTTTGGTGTTTTCAGTCTCCAAAAAAATGTTGTAGATGTCGCAATTTTCAGTACTATAATGGTCAGGAAATCTTACGACAGCAAGTAGTCCAACAGGGTAATCATGTTACTTATGCTATGCTTTAGCCTGATCTTGATAAGAGCAGTTTTGTCATGTCTGTATTCAAAATATTTGCAGTCATTTGTGCATCTAAAATGATGGAATTTGTCTTTAGACGAGTAGAAAACACTGAGAGAAGAAGAGAACACGGTGCTTATTTGAGCAGGTTCTGATCAGGGAAAAGACATGTGAGCCAGTCTCTGTGAAAAGGGGGCTTAACTCTTTTCCACAACATTACGACTTTTAACACCCCTGTATAATAAGCCTTTTGAAAATATTATTGGAAAAGGAGAAAATGCAGGTAAACAGCATTTTCTCCTTTTCCCACAATGTTTTCTTCCCCATCCAAAACAAAAATCATTATTTCAGTTACGTTTAATTTATTGTCTGCAAACCCTTTGAATTTGGACAGCCTAATTTTTTGCCATTTGGTAAAGTTAATGCAGAGTACCTACCCAGGTCAACTTGCCCAGTCTACAGAGGCTGACATGCACCAAACCTTTTTGCTATCAGTCAATTTCTCTTTGTGCAAGGACAAGTTTACCTAATGATTAAGTTGGTAGTTAAAAAAAGGCAGCTGTCGTGGCTTTGTAATAATGCGACTGATTGCTCATTACCTGACTGGAACTGTCTAGTTTTCTACATATTCTTTGGCAGGGAGTTTAGAACCAAATAGACCTTACACTCAAGTAGTGTATTCTGCTGTTGCATCCAAGCTATCCGCTATTACTTGTAACAGTTTTCCAGAACAACCCTGAAAGTGCATTAATTGTGCAGTATTAGGCACCTGAAAATGTCCATTTAACTCATTAATGAACTACAAAATATTAGACTTGTCCAAATTGAAAGCATTTGCAGACGACAAAATAAAAGTGACTGGAAATTTGAAATTTGTTTCATGAGGATAGAAAACATTGTATGAAAAGGAGAAAATGCTGGTTACCAGCATTTTCTCCTTTTCCTACAATGTTTTCAGAAGCTTTCTTTCTCATGGTTGTTAAAAGTAGGGATTGTGTGGTAATGGGTTAAAAGGCAATAGGAAGGGGGGAAGGGACGATTGTTTCTAGTACATGACTGTATTTCATTTAATATGGTACTCTGAAATATAATTATGTACACAGCTACTGAATAGTATTTTCTTTCCATTTCCAGGCAGAAACAGAAGTGAAAAAGGCAGCAGAATCAGCACAGATTGGGTTACAGGGTCTTCAAAATCAAATGTGTACATTTGAGAAAGAAAAGCTAAGAGATTTGAAGGTGCAGTATTTTCATTGATGTTTCATAGTATGAATGATTTTGACTGGCTTGCAAACAGCAATGACAACAATTGTCTCTGTCTTTTTTAACCATTTGGCCCCGTTGCTAACAGTTCTAGGATTGATTCTACGCTCATGTATTCCTTGAACTTTTGGTTCACCTGTTAGGAAATGAATACTGAACTCGCTAAAAGGTGTATCGAGACTGTCATCTACTTCAATCTTTAACTCTTTCCCAAACAACAAAATTTTAGACTTTCGACTTTAAAATTTGTTTCCAGCAGGATAAGGGTAGAAATCATTGTGAGAAAAGGAGAAAATGCTGGTCACCAGCATTTTCTCCTTTCCCCACAATGTTTTCAAAAGGCTTCCATCTCTGAGTCATAAAACCGGGGATTGTTTGGTGAAGGGGTAAATGGGCCAACTTCGCTTTTTATAACATAAATAAAAACTTTATTGCACAATACTGATAAATACACCTACATAGTTTTTTTTTCTTCTTTGCAGTAATGTAGAAAGTGCAAAGTTACATTTGAAAGAAATGTGCAATTATATGGGTTTAATTATGGGATGTTTATTTTGCAATAGGTGGTGGAGTCTAATTTTGTTACATCACATACAGCATTGAAATGATATGAATATGAATCCTTGTAATTAATGCATGCCAGTGATCATGTTACATTCCCAGAAGTCTTTCCGAAAACTCTGGCGTTGCAGTTTGAAGTCTTTTAATTTTTTCCAAATACAGGAGGAGTAAAATCATATTTTGTAAAGTTTATCTTTCGGTTTATCCCAACCTTCTGCCTGATCATTTTCTTTTGCACCAAAGTATGACCCATTCAGCGTTGGATATCAATCAGTACAGTGCAATTACTTACTAACATATTTCACAAAACATTGCAAAGTATAGACCAAGATCAGGCTGCATAACATGTCATACTGGTATTTAATCTTGCACTAAGCAATGCACAATAGCAAGTAAAATTGCCTATTGCACCATGTATGGGAGTTAAAGAACTGAACAGTCTTTGATTATCAATCTCCATATTTTGTTTTTCAGTCTATCCTTGCAGACTTTGTCAGCATAGAACTTGTATTTCATGCTAAAGCCATAGAATTCTACTCGCAGTGCTTTGATAACCTAGCCATGATAGATGATGAGATGGACCTTGAGGTAGGGATCCTTTAAAGTGGTAACTCGTGATTATGCATCACTCTAACAGAAGTTGGTTCAGATCTTGGTCTAGAATAACAGTGACCAAATGGGATTTTAACTTAGGGCACTGAATAACCCATTACCACACAATCCCTACTTTTGACGCCCCCTGAGAAAGAAGCCTTTTGAAAACACTGTAGGAAAAGGAGAAAATGCTGGTAACCAGCATTTTCTCCTTTTCCCACAGTGTTTTCTATTCTTCCCAGAACAAATTTCAATTTTTTAGTCACCTTTAATTTGTCGTCTGCAAATGCTTTCAATTTGAACCAGTCTAAAATTTTGTCGTGTGGTAATGAGATAAACCCAGTGGACATTTTCAGTCAAAAAATAAAACCTAAATGATGGTGCTGTGAGTGCCCAAGAATAACCTCATATTAATCCTTAGGCTGGGAAGCTTGACCTGCTGACCTTGCTGACAGCATAGATCAAGATCATACTGCACAGAACGTGCAGTCTGATCTCTGGTCTACACTGTCTGTTAAAGAGATATTATTCCTAAACACATAACTTTGTAATATCTTTATCTAGTCTCCATGTGCAGTTAGTCACTACTTTTTTTCACTGATGAGGGGGTACTGTCAATAAGAAGCCATTTTCTCATTTCCTTTTGGCCACACTGAAATGAAATTTTGTCAAAATATTCAAAACTGATCAGTGGTAAACATAAAATCATAATTTAGAATTTTCAATCAAGTTATACACCTTTAAACTACCTTGAAAGGTTACCCTGCGTTTCTTTTTCGTCGTAGTATATATCACATAATACTGTGTGGTTAGTCAAAAATGAAAAGTCTGTACAGTTAACACTTCGTTTTGTTTCGCTGTTTAATTCTCAAGAAGTTTTAAAAAAGTAAAAAGGAATACAATTTGTAACTTGCTTAACCTAATGGTTCATATGGCTGTGGTTCATCCAATTAGAACTGTCATACTTGCCAAATTGAGAATTTAACTCTATTCCAAACGACAAAATTTTAGACTGGTCCAAATTGAAATTACTTGCAGAGGACAAAATAAACATAACTCAAAAATCGAAATTTGTTTCCAACAAGGTAGAAAAGGTTACCAGCATTTTCTCCTTTTCCCACAATCTTTTCTAAAGGCTTCTATCTCAAGGTCATAAAAAACAGGGATTGTTTGGGAAAGGGTTAGAAAACATTAAAATGGTTTGTTAACCCTTTACCACACAATGATGACTTTTAACGACCCTAAGGAAGAAGTCTTTTGAAAACATTGTGGAAAAAGGAGAAAATGCTGGTAACCAGCATTTGCTCCTTTTTCCAAAATGTTTTCTACCCTACTAAAGCAAAATTTGCACCATTTGATCCACTTTGAAATTGTTGCTTTCAAATGCTTTGAATTTGGATAGGTCTAAAATTTTATCCTGTGCTTAAAGGGTTAATACTTATCCTGATCTCTATTACAAGGAATTCAAGAGAAAGATAACACTAGAACAAGGTCCAGGGCCATTTGCTCCTCAAGGTCCCATTCCAGCAGGCACAGCTACATCTGCAGCCTCCGGTCAAATGATGTCAACTTTGGACAGTACGGGGTCTGAGTACACATCAACAGGTGCTTCGTATACCTACACATACGGTGATTCGACAACATCCTCTGGAGAAAAACGAGTACGCATACAAACTGTAGGTGTAAGTCTTGTCACCATGTACATGTAGATATATGTGCTGTCACTGTCTGTAAGCTTTTTAATCTAGATGTGCTGTGCTTGTTAGTCATAGACCTATTGTACCAGAGGTAAAAAGATTTGCCTCTGTCTGTTTTTGGGTCTTGTGTGTTTTGTTTAACCCTTTACTCCATAGATACTCATTTCTACGCATTGCTTGTAGGAGCCTTTGGAAAACATTGTGACAAAAGGTGAAATTGCTCGTGACGAGCAATTTCACCTTTTGTCACAATGTTTTCTATGCTATCAAAAGGTGTCATATGCGCATAAGAAACGGCATCGTCCTTGCTTATATTTAGGGTCAACTAGAGATACCATAGAAATGCCTTATGGGGTAAAGGGTTAACTCTTTACCAAACAACAAAATTTTAGAATAGTCCATATTGAAAGCATTTGCAGTGGACAAAATAAATGTGAATCAAAAATTGAAATTTTTATTTGGGAAGGGTAGAAAAGATTGTGGGAAGAGGAGAAAATGCTGGTTACCAGCATTTTCTCTTTTTCCCACAATGTTTTCAAAGGCTTTCTTTTTCAGCTAAACTCTATGCATCATGGAGTCTGAATTGAGCTGTACATACACTGTGAAAAGGGGAGTTAGATGTAAAAGCAAAAAGTATCAATACATATCAGCCTGTGCAGTAGTAAAGGATCGTATGAATTGTAATATTTTGCTATTTGTACTTTTTTATGCATGTCTGAGGATGTATCTTTCCCATGATTCGGTCATTTGATAGAATAAGTGGATTTTATGGATCCATACTTATGTGATGACCTGGTATCACAGATCACAGATTCATTAAGCCCCCATTCGCCATAGCATGGCATTGTAATTTTGAGAAGTAAGTGTATCTTAGAAAAATGGTGGCCTTTATCTTTGTGTATTGAAACTTTTATGCTATACAAATAGAATCTGACATTAGTTGGCTTTTATGATAAAATTTTATTAACCCTTTACCCCATAAGGCATTTCCGTGGTACCTGTTACTGACCATAAATAGCAGCAAGGATGTAAGCTTTTTAATCTAGATGTGCTGTGCTTGTTAGTCATAGACCTATTGTACCAGAGGTAAAAAGATTTGCCTCTGTCTGTTTTTGGGTCTTGTGTGTTTTGTTTAACCCTTTACACCATAGATACTCATTTCTACGCATTGCTTGTAGGAGCCTTTGGAAAACATTGTGACAAAAGGTGAAATTGCTCGTGACGAGCAATTTCACCTTTTGTCACAATGTTTTCTATGCTATCAAAAGGTGTCATATATACATAAGAAACGGCATCGTCCTTGCTTATATTTAGGGTCAACTAGAGATACCATAGAAATGCCTTATGGGGTAAAGGGTTAACTCTTTACCAAACAACAAAATTTTAGAATAGCCCATATTGAAAGCATTTGCAGTGGACAAAATAAATGTGAATCAAAAATTGAAATTTTTATTTGGGAAGGGTAGAAAAGATTGTGGGAAGAGGAGAAAATGCTGGTTACCAGCATTTTCTCTTTTTCCCACAATGTTTTCAAAGGCTTTCTTTTTCAGCTAAACTCTATGCATCATGGAGTCTGAATTGAGCTGTACATACACTGTGAAAAGGGGAGTTAGATGTAAAAGCAAAAAGTATCAATACATATCAGCCTGTGCAGTAGTAAAGGATCGTATGAATTGTAATATTTTGCTATTTGTACTTTTTTATGCATGTCTGAGGATGTATCTTTCCCATGATTCGGTCATTTGATAGAATAAGTGGATTTTATGGATCCATACTTATGTGATGACCTGGTATCACAGATCACAGATTCATTAAGCCCCCATTCGCCATAGCATGGCATTGTAATTTTGAGAAGTAAGTGTATCTTAGAAAAATGGTGGCCTTTATCTTTGTGTATTGAAACTTTTATGCTATACAAATAGAATCTGACATTAGTTGGCTTTTATGATAAAATTTTATTAACCCTTTACCCCATAAGGCATTTCCGTGGTACCTGTTACTGACCATAAATAGCAGCAAGGATGAAGCCATTTTTTATGGGTATATGACACCTTTTGATAGCATAGAAAACATTGCGACAAAAGGTGAAATTGCTCTTCATGAGCAATTTCACCTTTTGCCACAATGTTTTCCAAAGGCTCCTATAAGCAATGCTTAGAAATGAGTATCTATGGAGTAAAGGGTTAAACTCGCCAAAGGTTCGCTTAATGATACTTTTTCTTGATGAGTTTAATAAAATTTCATCTAAAATGCCACTGAATATCAGATTCTTTTCATCACATAATGATATTTCACTAATGATAGATCAGAAGATGCAAAAACATCTAGAGATGCACCCACAGTTATATCTGTGAATCCTGTTTATTTCTATGGAAAACGTTCAAAATGACTTCAAAAATGATGTCACACAATTGTGATATTACACATGTATAAGATAAGAAAATTCGTAATGGGTATTATCTGTTACACTGAAAGCAAGGGAGGCTATGTGATAAATTGATTTTCATCTTTCTTAACTCTTTAAACGACAAATTTTTGGACTGGACCAAATTGAAAGCATTTGCAGACGACAAAATAAATGTGACGGAAAAATCGAAATTTGGTCTGAGAAGGGTAGAAAACTTTGTGGGAAAAATCGGGATTGTGTGGTAAACAGTTAATGAAACTTTTATGCCATACATGGATTTTCATCTTTCTTAAAGGTGGCCCTTCAGCTGTTGGGACGAAAATTTTACAAAAATGCAAAAAAAATCATCCTTATACTCCCAAAGCCTTTTAATTTCCATTCATAAAACCCCAGTAGTCGAAATGCCCAACAACACGTGAAATGAGAGATTTACTACAGCCCAGGTTGACACCAACGGAAGACACATTCTATTTTTAGATGATCAATTCACTCATTGACATACAGCAATACACAGACGAAGTTTCAAACATAGTGGCCGAAGAAGACATTATGGAAAATAATTATTACATGTTTGTTATGTAATGGAATTTAAGCATTATGAGTCATGTGCCAGTCACTTGACATTCCCAAAATGCTTTATTGATTTTTGGCGTGAAATCTGAAAACAGCTTAAGAGGCTACATAGCCTTTTAAGGGAACACCATCAAAATTTTTATTTTGTAATTTTATGAATCTTAATTATTGATGATTTGTTTTTTTTTTTCATATGAATTTCAGTGATATATATATTTTTTTAATTTGGTGAGATGTAAAAATTCTAAATACCCACCTTTAACTCTTTACCAAACAACAAATTTGTGGACTGGACCAAATTGAAAGCATTTGCAGATGACAAACTAATTGTGACTGAAAAATCGAAATTTGGTCAGAGAAGGGTAGAAAACTTTGTGGGGAAAAAGAGAAAATGCTGGCAACTAGCATTTTCTCCTTTTCCCACAATGTTTTCAAAAGCTGTCTTTCTCAGGGTCATCAAAGGTCGGGACTGTGTGGTAAAGAGTTAATTAAACTTCTGCTGTTTGAATGATTCTAAGGAATATAGCTTTTGAAAACAACATAGGAAAAAAAGATATGCTAGTAGCTAGCTAGTTTTTATGTAGTAGAAGAAATGCTAGTAACTAGCTGAATTTTATTGTAACACTATGATGTATCATGTAATTATCCCATTACCACACATTCCCTACTTTTGACGCCCCTGAGAAAGAAGCCGGTAGAAAACATTGTGAGAAAAGGAGAAAATGCTGGTAACCAGCATTTTCTCTTTTTCCCACAATGTTTTCTACCCTTCACAAAACAAATTTTAAATTTTCAGTCACCTTTATTTTGTTGTCTGCAAATGCTTTCGATTTGGACAAACCTAAAATTTTGTTGTTTGGTAATGAGTTATACAGTTGTTGTGGTATATTTGTGTGTATGAAATAGACAAAGCACACCAATTTATTCACTCTTTTTATAAGTTTGAATTTAGACTGATTACCTGTCTTTTCAGCAATCTATGTATGCTGATGATGACGACGACGATGACGATGATGATGATGATGACGACGACGATGATGACTATGAAGATGATGTACAGCATTATTCACGGCCAATACGGCGATAAATGAATCTCGCATATTGTCGTGTACTTCCAAAACCTCGTAACTACAGCTTGTAACAAGCTGTAGTTATGAGGTTTTGGAAGTACACCAACGATATACATATATTTTGATTTCCATCCATTTATTTATTATCTCTTTGCCAAATGATGTTTTTATGAACCTGAGGCTGAAGGCTCCATGTGTGAAAGGGTAAAATTCTGCTTACCAGTATTTACTCCTTTCTTCACAGTATCAGAGCAATAAAAGGGAGAACATGAAAATTGTTGGAAACTCACATTTTCTCCTGATCTCACAGGGTTTTTCCTATCAAAGGAAAGTTCGTCTATTTGAGCAACATTTTGAATGTACCTTGCAGAAACTTTTTAACAGTTATTCCGACGACAAAAAATTAGACTGGTCCAAATTAAAAAGGAATTGCAGGCAACAAATTCATTGTAACTGAAATAAGAGTTTTGTTTTGGATGGAGAAGAAAACATTGTGGGAAAAGGAGAAAATGCTGCTTACCAGCATTTTCTCCTTTTCCCACAATGTTTTCATATGTCTTCTTTCTTTGGAGTATCATTGTTACTGTGTAGTAAAGAGTAAATATAGAAGAGTGTAAAATTTTGTGGTTTGGATAAGACCTAGCCCTTTTCCAAATGACAAATTTTAGACTGTCGCAAAGTGTTTGCAGATGACAATTTTGAATTTGATGAGAATGGTAGAAAGTTTTCCGATAGACTAGAAAACACTGTGGGAAAAGGAGAAATTGCTCGTCAAGAGCAGTACCTCCTTTTCCCACAGACTTGTACTGCAGACACGTAAAAACCAGGGCTTGTTTTGGGAAAGAGTTGAAACATGAATTTTATATTTCATGATTGACTTTTTATTACATGGAAATACTTTGAAAAAGATAAAACTTGGGATATCAGAGGGAAACTTTACTTTGACACTAAACCCCAAGCTTTAACAAGTAAGAAAGCTTTTGAAAACATTCTGAGAAAAGGAGAAAATGCTGTACCAGCATTTTCTCCTTTTCCCACAATGTACTAGCATTTCTCCTTTTCCCACAATGTTTTCATTTTTTTTCAAAAATGTTTCTACCCTTTCAAAAACGAATCTCATCATTTGAGACATGTTTAGTTTCTTCTCTACAAATCTTTTCCATATTGATGTGTCTAAACTGTAGTCATTTAGTAACCACCTATAACAAACCATTTGCTCTTAGCTGGGCAATGGGTTTACATGGAAACATATTATTGTGCTTATTACTTGTACCCTAAATATGTCGTAAATATTGTTTCAAGCTGAAAATATAGAAGGATTTTCTTTTTTTTGCCATTATCATTTCTGGGTCAGTTTAATACTTAGCCGTGTTTGTTAACATGGTTTTCTATTACAAACCTGGTTGAGTTATTCTGAACAATAATCTGGGAGGACAGAATGAGTTAAAATGGCTTTTTCCTAAGATTTCAGTTCTGTACTGGTACATAATCTTACAGTATTTGATGGCTTATTTCTTTTTTTCTTTTACATTTTTCACAATGCCAATTCCATGAGCAGCATTCCTGATAGGTTAAGAAACTCTGCCTATTAGATGATAGAAAACCCACAGGTAATGGTTGTTGATACGCCTGTTATAGCTTTTACTGCATTGTACCATATCAATATGATAGGAATTTGTAATTTGATTTTGTTTATATGTTATGTTCGGCTTGTTACCATTTATTCTAATGAGAAAGTGTTGGAAGACTAGATAAAACCTGTAGTTAACTTCCTTTTCCACATTGTCATTTTAGAATCATTTAACTCTTTACCACACAATCCCGACTTTTAACGACCTTGAGAGGGAAAGCTTTTGAAAAACCTTGTGGGAAAAGGAGAAAATGCTGGTAACCAGCATTTTCTCCTTTTCCCACAATTTTTTCTACCCTCCCAAATTAATAATTTAATTTTTGATTCAAGTTTATTGTTTCGTCTGCAAATGCTTTCAATTTGGACTAGTCCAAATTTTGTCATTTGGTAAAGAGTTAATTAATGTTTGCAAATGCTTTCAATATGGACAGGTCTAAATACATGGATCCATGGCGATAAGATAAACCAACTACCTTAGTTACTGTTGCCAAGGACTCACAAACAAATGCTGTCAATACATATACAGTATAGCAAATAGACTACTTAAATCGTGCTGTCATGACTGTGTCTCTCAATAAAATTTCGGAAAAAATATTTTACTCGTATATTTCTGTTGATGATGAATTCTCGGTAAGTAATTTAAAGATGTTTGAACGAATTTACACACGGATATGTATGAAAAGGAATAATTATCGGGTCAACGGACAATGTAACAGATATACATTTTAAACAAAATTTTGAACTCCAATGCGAAAGGAAAAACAAAACAAATCTCCGTTCTGCCTCAGAATTATAGAATTACAGATACTGATTGCTTTCTTTTGGCTAGTAAAGTCATTTCAGCATCATACCAAATTAAATAACACTGAATTACAAACCTTTCGAAAAATTTATAGACTGTCTGATTCAACAGAGACGTTTAAGTCAATGAAAAATTTCAATATCAGGTTAAGGGGAAAAGGGTTGTCTGATGATTATAAAATGTGTTAAGTGTGTTGTCAATTAAGAAAATTGTTAATATCATTGACGGTAGTTTATCCTACGATATACTGATGACAACAGGTGGTCAAGTTGATTAGGGCGGCAAACTGTTTTGCAATCAAACGCGCTTCCTATCAATATTGACAGTTTACTAAAACACCCTTTGTGCTAATGTGCAGATGTGCTAATCCAATCAAACTCTTCACCAAATGACAACATTTTTAGAACAATCCAACCTCAAACATATGTAGACAAGAAAAGAAATGATGCAAAAATTGAAATTTGTTTTTGAAAGAGCACAAAACACTGTCAAAAAAGGAGAAAATGGACGTTACAAACATTTTCTCCTTATTCTGCAATGCTTTTAACAGCTTTCTAAAGGTCGTTAAAACTCGGGTTTATGTAATTAATGGTTGAAAAAGTTGAGTCAAGAGAAAAATTAATATTTTGCCCATTGAGCTAAACTTCCACCGGTACAAAAGATAAACCTTTTTAAAATTGAAATCTAACGTTACTCTTAGTGAGGAAGAAGTACACGTCATTTGAAGTGCTTATTGTAAATAGCAATAGTTTAAATCCAAGACTAAACATCATGTAATTTTCAGTCTGATCTATATCTACACATTTAGCATATTCTTCATGCACCATGGGTTAAGATTAATGTTAAACTGAAACATTGGTGACAAGTTACGCGGCCACGTTTTGGATGTGCATTGGTTATTGAACAAGGTTAGATATTCAAGTTAACGTATTTTCTTTTTATTAGTATTTCATATAGGTCTATTTTTACCTTTGTTATCAATTTTTCTCTTTCAGAGGGGTAAACATTATTGAAATTAATCCATTTTCCAGCGCTCATCAGGACTCTTTAAATTAGTCCAAATTTTCAGTCATTATCATAATTCAAACTTGTCTATAGCCTCTGCGTGATCTCATGTCAGCGGTACATGCTCGCAAAGCACATATTTCAAGGTTTTTCTTAAATTCAAACGTTAAAAACACAAAAAAATAAATACATGTAGTATCACATCCCCCCAAAGTTAACAGTCCTTTATTTGTGAGCCGAAATAGCAGAACACAACGATGCACATCGGGTAGAATAAATGTGATGACCTGATTGGTCAAATATCGATTTCCACGGATCCATGTATTTGTATTATCTTGTAAAGATTTAACTATATTTCCATGACTGTCCTTGTACCTTTATATGAAAAAAGAAACATTGTTGCAAAAAGTATGCTGGAACACAGATCTCTGTCATTGTCCTTCTTGGAAACATATGCCTGTTGATGGCTTAGCCCTTTACCACATATCCTTGATTTTTAAATGACTGTTAGAAAGACAGCTATTGAAAACATTGTTAGAAAGGAGAAAATGCTGATAAACCAGCATTTTCTCCTTTTCCCACAATGTTTTCTATCCTTCCTAAAGCAATATTTAATTTTTGAGCCACATTTATTTGTCAGCTGCAAGTGATCATAACCCTTTCCCAAACGACAAATTTTGGACTCTTCCATACTGAAAGAGTTTGCAGACGACAATTTTTGAGTTTGAGAAAATGGCAGAAAGTTCTCAAAAAGGGTAGAAAACGCTGTGGGAAAAGGAGAAATTGCTCATTACGAGCAATTTCTCCTTTTCCCACAGTGTTTTCAGAAGACTTTTACTGCAGACAAGTAAAAACAAGGGCTTGTTTGGGAAAGGGTTAAATTAGAAATGTTTCAATTTTTTCATTTGGTAAAGGGTGAAAGACACTTTTTGAAAGCATTTTTACAAGTGGATATGTTGCTTGTACTGTTTCAGTGTTTTGGTGAATATTGTACTGAAGGTTTAGAAGACTAATTTTCCATGATACGAAGATGTTCGATAAAACTTCTAATAAATATTAGAAAATTATATTATATTCATTTTGTGATAGAAATATATATACCAGTCTTCATTAGCACTATTTATTTATTTGTGATCTATAGTTTTATTTGATAACATAGGTTAATTGAGCCATGACTTTGTTTTTTTTTTTGTATTTTGTAAAAGACTGTTACTTCAAGTATAATATTTACTTCATTTATGTTACTTCAAATAGAATATGTCTAGTTTTACTTGAATGCTTACCTCATGACCATGCAAATACATCTTTCTCTGACCTCTGCCCATGATAGCTTTTAGCTCTTTCCCAGATGAGGTAATTTTGGTCTGCTGAAATTGAAAGAATTTGCAGACGACAAATTTTAAGTTGCTAAAAAGGTGGTATTTTTATCTGCTAGGGAAGAAAACACCGTGGAAAAAAGAGAAAATGCTTGTTATGGACATTGTCTCCTTTTTCCAGTTTTTTCAAATGCCTTCGACCTCAGAGCCATAAAAACCAGGCTTTATCTGGGAAAGGTTTAACTCTTTACCAAACGACAGTATTTTAGGCTTGTCCAAATCGAAAGCATTTGCAGACGACTAAATAAACCCGAGTCAAAAATTGAAATTTGCTTCCAGCAGGGTAGAAAACATTGTGGGAAAAGGAGAAAATGCTGGTTATCAGCTTTTTCTCCTTTTCATACAATGTTTTTAAAAGGCTTCTCTCTCAGGGTCATTAAGAGTCGGGATTGTGTTGTAATGGGTTAAAAGAAAAGAAAAGCAGCACTTGCTCTTTTTTGCTGATTGTTTTGCTTACTGTTTAGTAAGATAGATTCTTTCCTATAGATATTTCTAGGTTGCACTAGGCAATACTAGTAGTATATGGGAGAAACATGATGATCTCAGTTGTATGAACTAAGCATATGCATTGAATTCTCCTTTAACCTTATCTTGCTAAATAAGTGAAATAAAACTTTTAAGCCGACAGAAAAACCTAAGGTTCGCTATTTCAAAGGTATGGATAGAGGGGTGAGAGATATCTATCTATCGGACAGGGTAGATCCAAGATCAAAATGTATGTTCTGAACTAAGCTTTTGCATTGAATTCTCCTTAACTCTTTACCCAACGACACAATTTTAGACTTGTCCAAATTGAAAGCATAAGCAGATGACAAAATAAACGTAATTGAAAAATTGAAACTTGACTTTAGAAGAATAGAAAACATTGTGGAAAAAGGAGAAAATGCTGGTTATGCTGGGTGAGATATCTCTCCATATCGGACAGGGTAAATCCAAGATCAGAATGTATGTTCTGTGCAGTCTGATTTTGATCTATATTTCCAGCAAAAAAAGGTTAGTGAGTTAGGCTTTAGAAGCCTTGGGATTAACAGATAGCTGATTGGTTTAGAATTGGTAAGTTTTGAGAAGACATTTTTCTTTTTATTTTACATGAAGTTTAAAGATTTTGGGATGATTGGTGCAGATAAGGTAAGAAAATATACGGGTTTTATGCAAGACTTTGCCATAAATGAATAGAAACAGTTTTTTGTCCGTTTCTCAGCTTTTTATGTAGCATTTTTTGTAGATAAACCTGCATAGCTTTATAACACATTTAACCCTTTACCACTGAGTTTTAATGACCCTGAGGATAAAGCATTTTGAAAACATAGCAGAAAAAGAAGAAATGCTAATAACCAGATTTTTCTCCTTTCCCCACAATGTTTTCAACCCTATCAAGAACAGAAATCACCATTGTAGCAATATTTGTTAAATGGAAATCTTTTTGATTCAGTCCTGTCCAAAATTTTGTTGTTTGGGAAAAAGCTAAGATGAAGAAATAAATGAATTACATGTACCCACCTTTAACTTCGTTTTCCACGGTATTTTCGTCGTATTACGGCGGTCTATATACACACATATACAAGTCATGGTTTCTTTGAGACCTTTCTTTTAATCAAGAACTATGCGTATCACTCTTTGCTGATCACTGGCTTCTTTTCCACAGATAAAATGCCAACTATATAAGGCGGTGAGAGAAGAACTGGTCCTATCATACAAATACATGTAGTTTGAATTCTTTTCATCCACAATCCTCTTCCAAATAAACCAGGTTTTGAAGTAGAATGCAAAACATGGTGGGAAAAGTAGAAAATATCTGTTTTGGCAAGTGTAAAGTTATGTAGGGGGAGTTGTTGTGTTTGGGGCTTAATGGTAACCCTTTGCCAAACAATCTAGTTTTAACCACTTTGAGGTAGACTTTATATAACATTGTACGAAAGGAAGAAAATACTGGTAATCAGAATTTTCTCCATTTCCCATACCATTTTCTACCTTTTCCAAGACAATTCCATTTTTGAAGCCACATTTTATTGTATGCAAGTGCGTTCATTATAGACAGGTAGGAAATTTTGTTGTCTAGCAGAGACTTTTACTACAGCCATATGAACATTTTTCAGTCTATGGGTAGGACCTAAACCTCACAACTTTAACTCTTTACCGAACGACAAATTTTTGGACTAGCCCAAATTGAAAGCATTTGCAGACGACAAAATAATTGTGAATCAAAAATATAAATTTGATTTAGGAAGGGTAGAAAACATCATGGGAAAAGGAGAATATACCATAATGTTTTCAAAAAGGCTTCTTTTTCAGTGTCGTGTGGTAAAGAGTTAAAGCCATTTTTGCTCCAACCATTACCACAAAATTCCAACTTTTAACGACCCTTTGAAAGAAGCCTTTTGAAAACATTGTGGGAAAAGGAGAAAATGCTTGTAACAAGCATTTTCTCCTTTTCCCACAATGTTTTCTACGATTCCCAAATGAAGCTTAATTTTTTCAGTCACATTTACTTTGTTGTCTGCAAATGCTTTCAATTTGGACCAGTGTAACATTTTGTCATTTGGTAAAGAGTTAAATATTTGAAGAAATGTTTATAGATGGGATTTCTCAGATTTCTAGGACTGCTTGGAAAATTTAACATTTTCCATGGCATACCAAGAATTAATGAGGTCATATTGTTTTCTGTACTTACTGTAAGTAGTTTGGGCTTCATACTGACTTCTGAATTTTCCAATGTCTTAAAAAATGACTTGGCTATTGTACTGAAATTTTACATGGTCAATAATATTACCTTTACTTACTCCAGGTAAATTTTCAGAATTTTTGATAACTTATTGTAAATTTTTTGCTGGTTACCAGCATTTTCTCCCTTTCCCAAAAGCATTGCAAAAGGCTACTTCCTGTGGGTTGCTAAACTTTAGGGTTGTTGGTAAAGGGCTAACAGTATATTGGGGTGGGGATGGGGTAAGACTTTTATATATTAGTATCTCCTTTCTTGTATTTGTATTCAGTTGACTGTGATAGATTTTTCTGATAATTGAGCTTATTTGTTTTATTCCAGTGTTTGTGCTTTCACAGCATCCTTTACTTTTAATTTGAACATAATACATTTGAATATAATAAATTGTCACCTTTATTTAAAAGGTAGCATACTTCACAAAAAAATACATACAAGTCGACAAGTTTCACCTATATCATGTGACGGCATTCAGCTTTGCTTAGTAGCTTGGTTGTTTTTGAAGAAAACATCGAGGTATTGTAGGGCTGAAGTCATCTGTATCATGCAAAAGCATAGACATTACTCCAGTATCTCCGTTATTATTAAAAGGCTTGTGAAAATGGTAGGTTTGCAGATTTTCTGATTTATAGTTTTCTATACTGTTTCTTGCCCTTAGGATCTATGCTATAGTTTTTTGCAAGATGCCTGCATCAACATTTGGTAAATTGTATTGTTAGAGTTTTATAGCATCAAGTATATTTGATAGATCTGCAGCAATGAAGTACTGCCAAGCATTTTGTGTTGTTTTTGTCAGGGAAAAGCATCTGTCTATTATCTATTCAAGTAGTCATGATAGCACACGACCGAAAAAGTATGATAGTTATAGCAAAATGTTCTCCGACTCGCACCAAATCTGTTCTGATTTTATGCTGGTAAAAAAATGTGTTATGGGTATGAGACTCCAATCAGTATCTGCTATTTAATTTTTTAAAAATTTACAAAATATCATACAATTACTACAGTTTATATGTCTTTAACAGCTTTTATAAGTTTGACTGGAGAACAAGCTATAGTGATGGTGATAGGCACTTGCTTTCCCTCCACTATTTTCTTTTATAAGAAAAAGAATTTATGATTTTTAGTAATTTGTGATGCTTTTGTTTTGGCCTGTAAAGGACTATGTCAATGATAAAACATATACAGTACTTGAATAGGACTTCAAGCAATTGTTTCAGAATTGAAAACAGTTGTAATTTTGTTCTGCTGCAGATTGATCTACTGCATGTGAATTATTAGTGCTTTTATGTCAGCTAGCCTGTGTCTTTGTTGAGCCTCATTAATTTTGCATGTTGAGAGAACTTTAGATATGAATAAAATAACAGCGAGTAAATTTAGTAATATAGTGACAATATGGGATTTGTTTAATTTTTATGCTCCCCGAAGGGCGAGCATATAGTCGCCACTTCGTCTGTCCGTCCGTCTATCCGTCCGTCCGTCTGAAGCGATTTCTCCACAACCCCTGGACCAAATTGGATAAAACTTCATATATGAACTCCTTAGGGTAAGGCGCCGACATATCTTTCCCGGATTTTGAATTTGACCCCGTGTCACGGAAAAAGGGGGCTTAATGCAAAATTGCAATTTTTAGCTCCACTGGCCGAAGGCCAGCAGGCTTATGTCATGGCCCGTTGTCCGTCGTGCGTGCGTCCGTCCGTGCGTCCGTCCGTGCGTCCGTTAACTTTTTCTTTAAACATCTTCTTCTCTGAAACTTCCCATCCAATTTTGATGAAACTTCACAGAAACGATCCTGCCATGGTCCTCTTCAGAATTTCTTGAAAGAATTTAATTCCTTCAAAAACTCTGGTTGCCATGGCAACAAAACTGAAAAATTTTGAAAATCTTTGAAAATCTTCTTGTCTGAAACCGTAAGGCCTAGAGCTACCAAATTTGGCATGTAGCTTTATCTAGTGGACCTCTACCAAGTTTCTTCAAATTATAGCCCTGGGGTCAAAATTGGCCCCGCCCTGGGGATCACAAGTTTTACATAGGCTTATTTAGGGAGAACTTTAAAACTCCTCTTCTACCTAGGCATAGGGCCTAGGGCTACCAAATTTGGGATGTTGTTTCATTTAGTGGACCTCTACCAAGAGTGTCTAAATTATAGTCCTGGGGTCAAAATTGGCCCCGCCCCGGGGGTAACAAGTTTTACATGGGCTTATTTAGGGAGAACTTTAAAACTCCTCTTCTACCTAGGCATAGGGCCTAGGGCTACCAAATTTGGGATGTTGTTTCATTTAGTGGACCTCTACCAAGAGTGTCTAAATTATAGCCCTGGGATCAAAATTGGCCCCGCCCCGGGGGTAACAAGTTTTACATGGGCTTAAATAGGGAGAACTTCAAAATTCTTCTTCCACCTAGCCGTAGGGCCTAGGGCTACCAAATTTGGCATGTAGCTTTATCTAGTGGACCTCTACCAAGGGTTTCCAACTTATAGCCCAGGGGTCAAATTTGGCCCAGCCCCGGGGGGTAACAAATTTTACATGGGCTTATATAGGGAAAACTTTCAAAATCTTGTCGCACCTAGCTATAAGGACTAGGGCTATCAAATTTTGCATGTAGCTTTATCTAGGGGGTCTCTAATAAGGGTGCCCAAAAGTATAGCCCTGGGGTCAAATTTAGCCCCCATCACAGGAGATCACAAGTTTTGCATTGGCTTATATAGGGAAACTTTAATAATCTACTTGTACATAGCCATAAGGCCTAGGGCTACCAAAATTTGCATGTAGCTTTATCTAATGGGCTTCTACCAAGAGGGCCAAAATTTTTACTTTGGGGGGTCAAGTTTGACCCCATCCTAGGGGTCACAAGTTTTACATTGGCTTTATAAACCTGTCTCATGGGTCACATATTTTGCAGGGCCTTTCATTGAGCAAACTTGTTGTACAGGGTTTTTTATATGGCAAGATTCAAAAACCTTCGTGTTTATAACCACACATTCTAGTTTCATATTGTAGGTCTGGGGTCAAAATTGGCTCCATCCAGGGATCACAAGTTTAACATGGGCCTCACTTTAATGTATACATTAATCAAGGGAAATAACTCTTTTTTATGAAAGATAAAGTTTGGTACTATTTACCTCCCTTGATTATCAAACTGCATTGATACATGATTGGTGCTAGACATTTAAGTTTTTTGATAGAAAATATTCTGTTTTCAAGTGTTATTCATTTTTTTGATGCTAATAGTTATGCTTACATGAGGTGAATAATAAATTCAGAGTAAGGTTTCTATCATTCAGCTTATTTTTCCAAGGATTTTACCTTTCATGCTAATGAATTAACCGGCTTGTACTGCCTGACAGCCTTCATTGTTTTTGAAGGCCCTCTTTTTCATGGTCATGAATACTTCAATTTGTGTGGTAAAGGGTTAAAAAGCCAGTGGAGCGATACAGGGCCATCATGGCCCTCTTGTTACTAATATCTCATTCAGTTTTTGTCAGAATATCATGAAACTTCATGGTTATATTGTTTATGGAAATTTTTAGCATGTGCCCTTGCTATTTTTAATCTAGGCATTTTTTAAGTTGAAGTTCTGTCATGGAAAAAGGGGGTTTCTTGCAAAATTCCAATTTTTACTAATATTTCATTCAGTTTTGGTCAAAATTTCATTAAACTTCATGGTTATATTGTTTTTTCAAAGTTTCAACATGTGCTCTTGTTTCTTTATATATGTGTTTTTCAATTTGACACTCTGTCATAGAAAAAGGGGGTTTCTTGTAAAATGACAAGGAAAAAGGGGCCCTAATGCAAAATTGAAATTTTTATACGCCCGTCGAAGACGGGACGTATTATGGGATCACCCGTGGCGTCCGGGCGGGCGTCCGGGCGGGCGGGCGGGCGGCGTCCAGTTCTTTGTCCGGAGCATATCTCCAAAACTATTCTAGCTAGGGTTATGAAATTTCATGGGTGGATAGATCTCATCGAGGGGGAGTGCAGTGCGCAGAAACCATAACTCTTGCTCGCTTAATTTTGGAGTTATTGCCCTTTGTTGTTTTTCGTACTTGAATTTTGTCCGGCGCATATCTCCAAAAGTATACTAGCTAGGGTTATGAAATTTCATGGGTAGATAGATCTCATCGAGGGGGAGTGCAGTGCGCAGGAACCATAACTCTTGCTCACTTAATTTTGGAGTTATTGCCCTTTGTTGTTTTTCGTACATGAATTTTGTCCGGAGCATATCTCCAAAACTGTACTAGCTAGGGTTATGAAATTTCATGGGTGGATAGATCTTATCTAGGGGGAGTGCAGTGCACAGGAACCATAACTCTTGCTTGCTTAATTTTTGAGTTATTGCCCTTTTTTAGCTCACCTGAGCACAACGTGCTCAAGGGGAGCTTTTAGGATCACCCGGTGTCTGTCGTCCGTAGTGCGTCAGTGCGTCGTGCGTCATCAACAATTCTTTAAACATCAACTCCTCCTAAACCGATGGGCGGATTTGGACCAAACTTGGCTGGAATGTTCCTTGGAAGGTCCTCTTTAAAAATTTTTCACAGAATTTGACTTCGTCAAAAACTCTGGTTGCCATGGCAACGAAATAGAATTTTTTAGGAAATTCTTTAAAAATCTTCTTCTCTGAAACCGCTGGCCAGATTTTAAAATAATTTCACACAGATGTTCCTTGGGTGACCCTTTTCAAAAATTGTTCGCGAAATTTTGATCCGTCAAGAAACATGGCTCTGGTGAATGGGGGCTTCTTGCACTATACAGAAATGATGAAATTCTTAAAAATTCTTCTTCTCTGAAACTGCTGGCCAGATTTTAAAATAATTTCACACAGATGTTCCTTGGGTGACCCTTTTCAAAAATTCTTCGCGAAATTTTGATCCGTCAAGAAACATGGCTCTGGTGAATGGGGGCTTCTTGCACTATACAGAAATGAAGAAATTCTTAAAAATTCTTCTTCTCTGAAACCGCTGCCCAGATTTTAAAATTATTTCACAGAGATGTTCCTTGGGTGACCCTTTTCAAAAATTGTTCGCGAAATTTTGATCCATCAAGAAACATGGCTCTGGTGAATGGGGGCTTCGTGCACTATACAGAAATGAAGAAATTCTTTAAAATTCTTCTTCTCTGAAACTGCTTGTCAGATTTTGAAATAATTTCACAGAGATGTTCCCTGGATGAACCTTTCCAAAAAATGTTTGTGAAATTTTGATAGGTCAAGAAACCTGGCTCTGGGGAATGAGGGCTACTTGCGCTATAGGGAAATGAAGAAATTCTTAAAAATTCTTCTTCTCTCGAACGGCTGGTCAGATTTTAAAATAATTTCACAGAGATGTTCCTTGGGTGACCCTTTTCAAAAATTGTTCGTGAAATTTTGATTCATCATGAAAGATGGCTCTGGTGAATGGGGGCTACTTGCACTAAAGGGCAATGAAGAAATTCTTAAGAATTCTTCTACCGGTACTCTGAAACGGCTTGTCAGATTTTGGAAAATTTTCACAGAGATATTCCTTGGGTGACCCTTTTCAAAAGTTGTTCGTGAAAGTTTGATTTGTCGGGAAACATTGCTCTGGTGAATGGGGGCTACTTGCACTACATGTATATGGAAATTCTTCTTCTCTGAAACTGCTGGTCAGATTTTGAAAGGACTTTCACAGGTGACCTTTTAAAAATTGCTTGTCAAAATGATGATTTTGTTTCCACTGTTTCAATACATGTACTTTCAAAAAAAGAAAAAAAGGCTATGGTCCTCTCAAAAATTCAGGTGAGCGATCCAGGGCCATTTTGGCCCTCTTGTTGTTTTTCATACTTGAATTTTGTCCGGCGCATATCTCCAAAAGTATACTAGCTAGGGTTATGAAATTTCATGGGTGGATAGTCTTACGAACGAAGTCCGTAACAAAGAAACAAATGAATAAATGCATGGCAGAAATAAGGATCGGAGCGGGATTCGTACTCCGAACTCCCGGACGCAAAGCCAATACCCTAACCACTGAGCCAAAGAGATATCTCCCTGACGCAGTAGCCAGGTATTGTATTTAAATCGGGAGTATGCCATGCAGGAAGGAGTGGTCTCCCATAACAATAGATCTCATCAAGGGGGAGTGCAGTGTACAGGAACCATAACTCTTGCTTGCTTAATTTTTTAGTTATTGCCCTTTCTTGTTTTTCATACTTGAATTTTGTCCGGCACATATCTCCAAAATTATACTACCTAGGGTTATGAAATTTTATGGGTGGATAGATCTAATCAAGGGGGAGTGCAGTGTACAGGAACCATAACTCTTGCTTGCTTAATTTTTGAGTTATTGCCCTTTGTTATTTTTTATACTTGAATTTTCTCCGGAGCATATCTCCAAAACTATGCTAGCTAGGGTTATGAAATTTCATGGGTGGATAGATCTCATCAAGAGGAAGCGCAGTGCACAGAAATCATAACTTTTGCTCGCTTAATTTTTGAGTTATTGCCCTTTGTCGTTTTTCATACTTGAATTTGGTCCGGAGGATATCTCCAAAACTATACTAGCTAGGGTTATGAAATTTCATGGGTGGAAAGATCTCATCAAGGGGGAGCGCAGTGCACAGGAATCATAACTCTTGCTCGCTTAATTTTTGTGTTATTGCCTTTTGTTGTTTTTCATACTTGAATTTTGTCTGGTGCATGCCCCAGCTTTACAATTTGGGGTAAGACGGGCGTATCTTGCGACAATTTGCCGCTCTTGTTACTAATATCTTGTTCAGTTTTTGTCAAAATTTCATGAAACTTCATGGTTATATCTTGTTTTACAAGTTTCAACATGTGCCCGTTATTTTCAATCTATGAATTATTAATGCACAAATACCTTGTTCCATGTTTCTCAAATTCAGGCTGCATCACAGAAAAAGGGGACTTCATGGAAAAAATCATTTTTCTCCAGTCTGTCCTACATTGGTGCTCAAAACTTTGTGAAATTTCAAATCTGAACTTGTTGGAATGTTGCCCAGGTACCTCTCTTCCAGTTTCTCAATTTCAGGCTGCATCACGGAAAAAGGGGGCTTCATGTAAAAATCGTTTTATGTAATATTTACTACATGACTGCTCAAAATTTTATGAAATTTTGAATTATTATTATTCAAAATTGCCACAAACCACACACCCGTTGTATTTATTTCAATGATCCAATATTGTCTTATGGGAAAAGGGGGCTTAAAGGGGGCTTATTGGGCTAATTGTCCTCTACAAGTTTGTGTTGGCTATCTCTAAGATAGTAATTGCCTTTTCACTTCAAATTTTGGGGGGCAAGAACAGGTTCTTTTAGGATAAAAGAAGTGAATTTATATCAATTTCTTATATTTTATGACAAGCACTTGTTCGGGGAGCATAACCCGTCTCTGACGGCTCGTTTCTTTATCTTCTTCCTTCCTGTCTTTGCAGCTTGTGTACCTCCAATATTCATTGTAATAGGTAAACGTACGACCCTTGCAATTTTAACTGGACTGTTTTTGAAGACCCCATAGAGGTATTGTCATATACCTGTCACTGTCTGCATTGTTGTGCAAAAACATAGATATTTTGTAGTATCTTTGTTTTTTTTCAGTGAAACATTGAAATTTATTTCGAGTGGACACCATGGGTAATATTTTCACAAATGGCGCAGCCAAGAGTGGAAATATTACAGATGGTGTTCATGAGATGAAATAAATCTTGATCTTTCTCTGAAAAAAAAAAAAAAAAATTCTATTTAATTCATGCTTTTAACCCTTTCTTGGAGGAGCTTTATCAAAATCCAGTAAACTTCATTTCCGTTATTCCCCGTGGAGTACCCATCCCGCATAGCAACGCATTACAATATTACATCATGCACGAGAAATGTAAGGTATATGACATCATATTTTCCATCAGGTTACAAGAACGTGAAAATCGGTATTTTCACTGGTGGTACAAGTGTAAGATCGAAAAATATTTTCACTGCTATTTCTCAATATCCTACTGGAAAGCATGAAATAATTTGTAGTATCTTTGTTTCTTATTAAAGCTACTTACTTCAACCTCATACTAGTTGTTAACTATCAATAGGAAACCTATACAACAGAGGCATGTAACTATCAAAAAAATTTTGACACAGTAATGCTCCTTTTTAAAGTTAGAAACTCATTGAAAAGCAAATGCAGCCAAGCAATGGTATCCGCATCAACAGCCCTTGTTTTGCAATCCAGTAAACAAGGCAACTGTAGGTATTTTGAGTCTGTCTGTCACAGCTCTAGCCTTAGACCAGCTATAAGATGGATGGATTGAAACAATTTACTGAAACTGCATCAGATTATAGAAATTTATTTCTCTAGTATTAACAAATTATTTCAAAAAATGATATTTATCAAAGTGATTAATGAAATATAACACAACCTTAAACATACAATTTTGACTTTTTATGGCCCTGCACACAACCATAGAACAGAGAGAGGGAAAAGGAGCCATTATTATTTATTTGTTACAAGCATTTACTCTTTTCCCTCCATATTTTTCCACATGATGAAATGTGATTAAGTCAAAACATTTCTTTAACCCTTTACCACACAATCCAAAGTTTTGACTACGCTGTGGGAGGAAGCTTTAGAAAACATTTTGGGAAAAGGAGAAAATGCTGGTAACCATCATTTTCTCCTTTTCCTGCCTTGTTTTCTACCCTTCCGAAAACAAATTCCACTTTTTGAATCATATTTATTTTGTCCTCTGCAAATGATTTCAATCTGAACTAGTCTAAAATTTTGATGTTTAGTAAAGAGTTAATGCCTTGTGCACAAACTCCCACATGGGCTTAAAAAAATTACAGCTGTAAATCAATTCAGATAGCAATCCATCTAAAAAACACGAGGGCCAAGATGGCCCTGGATCGCTCACCTGAATTTTTGAGAGAACCATAGCCATTTTTTGTTTTTCAAATCTGATAAGTCATTTCAGAGAAGAAGAATTTTTAAGAATTTCTTCATGTCTGTATAGTGTAAATAGCCCGGAGCCATCAGAGTCAGCTTTTTTGATGGATCAAAATTTCTTGAACACTTTTTGAAAAGAGTCAGACCAGAAACATTTCTATGATAGTATTTCAAAATCTGATCAGCCATTTCAGAGAAGAAGAATTTTTAAGAATTGCTTCATGGCCACATAGTGCCAGTAGCCTCCAGTCGCTAGAGCCATGTTTCTTGACAAATCAGCATTTTGCGGACAAATTTTGAAATGGGTCACCAAAGGAACATTTCTGTGAAATTATTTTAAAATCTAACCAGCTGTTTCGTCGGAGAATTTTTAAAAATTTATTCATGGCCATATAGTGCAAGTAGCCCCCATTCACCATTTTGATTCTTGACGGATCAAAATTTCGCAAAAAATTTTTGAAAAGGGTCATCCACGGAACATCTCTGTAAAATTATTTCAAAATCTGACCAGCCATTTCAGAGAAGAAGAATTTTTAAGAAATTCTTCATTTCTGTATACTGCAAGTAGCCCCCATTCACCAGAGCCATGTTTCTTGATGGATCAAAATTTTGCGAACACTTTTTGAAAGGGGTCAAACACAGAACATCTCTGTGAAATTATTTTAAAATCTGACCAGCCCTTTCAGAGAAGAAGAATTTTTAGGAATTTCTTCATTTCCCTGTAGTGAAAATAGCCCCCATTCACCAGAGCCACATTTCTTGATGGATCAAAATTTCACAAACAGTTTTTGAAAAGGGTCACCAAAGGAATATCTCTGTGAAATTATTTCAAAATCTGATCAGCGGTTTCAGAGGAGAAGATTTTTAAAGAATTTCTTAGAAAATTATATTTGGTTGCCATGGCTACCAGAGTTTTTGATGGAATCAAATTCTGTGAACAATTTTTAAGGAGGACCTCCAATGGAACATTCCAGTCAAGTTTGGTCCAAATTGGCCTAGCCGTTTAGGAAAAGTAGATGTTAAAAGAATTGTTGACAACCAATGACTGACAACAGACGACAGACACCAGGTGATCCTAAAAGCTCCCCTTGAGCATGTTGTGCTCAGGTGAGCTAAAAATCACAAAATAATCAACAATAACATGGCACTCTATCAGTAACTCCCTACCTAACAACACTATCTGTTAACTCATTACCAAACGACAAAATTTTAGACTGGTCCGAATCGAAAGCATTTCCAGACAACAAAATAAAAGTGACTGAAAAATTGAAATTTGTTTAGTGAAGGGTAGAAAACATTGTGGGAAAAGGAGAAAATGCTGGTTACCAGCATTTTCTCCTTTTCCGACAATGTTTTCTAAAGGTTTCTTTCTCAGGGGCGTCAAAAGTAGGGATTGTGTGGTAATGGGTTGACCCTCATCATGCTGATTAACTAAGATGAAACTCAATTCAATAGTAAAAACCCCAATATTGCTATTTCAAAATTATGTTTTGGGGAACGATATCTCCTTATCGGACAGTGTAGATCAAAGATCAGGCTGTATGTTCTGGGCAGTCTGACCTTAGTCTACACTATCCACAAAGGTCAGTGAGGCACTGTTAACAGGCAAAGGGTTAACTCTTTAACAAACGGCAATTTTTTGACTGGTCCAAATTGAAAGCATTTGCAGACAACAAAATAAATGTGAATCAAATGCTAAAAATTGATTTGGAAATGGTAGAAAACATTGTGGGAAAAGGAGAAAATGCTGGTTACCAGCATTTTCTCCTTTTCCCACAATGTTTTCTAAATCTTTCTTTCTCAGGGTTGTCAAAAGTCCGGATTATGTGGTAAAGGGTTATTATCCCTGAAGAGAAGGCCCATGAAATATTGCCAGTCTCCTCATAGGCTCATAGAAACATGATAATGGGTTAACTCTTTCCAAAATGTCAAATATCAGACTCTTTGCAAATTCAACACATCTGCAGACACTCCATTCGAAACAGCCTTTTGTGTCAGATTTTATTCTCTTATGAATGAAACAAGCAGATATCTTTCTAGTGATAGGTTAATAATACTTTCACAGCTTATTTGCAAGTGTCAAAAATTAACACATATAATATAAAATAAAATAATTGTCAGTCATGCTTCCTGAACAAAAGGGCCATGAAAATGGTCCTGTATTGCTTCACATGCTTATAAGAATAAACCATATCTACCAAGCATAATAATTCTAGACTAAATGGTTTCTAACGAGACAACTTTTTAATAACTTTTCTCTATAAAAACTCAAGTAAAAGTTGCAACCCCATGATGAGGCCAATTTTGACCACAGTAAATAAGCATTGCTATGCAGAGGAGGTATGCCATGGGGAATAACCAAAGATTTGTACTGATTTTAGAATAAGCTCCCCCCCCGCCTAGAAAGGACTAAAAGCATTAAATGAATAGAATATTTCTGGCTTTTACTGGTGAAAGATCCAAACTTGTGTCATCGGGAGAACATCATCGTTAATATTTTCACAGGTGGCACAGCCAAGACTGAAAATATTACTGTTGATATACACTAGATTATCCTCTATATATGTGTAGTAAATGAATTCCTTTACCAAATAGTCCCATGTTTTACAACCTGACGGAATAGGTCTTTGAAATGATGGTTGGCTTTCAAAGACAAATTTGATCATATGTAGCACATATACTTTGTTATCTACTAAAGTTTTCAACTTGAATGAATGTCAAATATTGTCGTCTAGTAAATAGGTACTAAAATGCTTTGCTCAGAATGTACATGCAACAATCATGTTAAAAGATATCACTATACAAAAATATACTAACAAAGAAAGAATGTTAAAAATAAAATGTAATGGACGGATAAAAAGGTAGCATACAGACCAAGTGCATAAATAAACTTCATAAATATGTTGGTATTATTCCACTGACGAACAACACCAGGAAGTGAACTGTACTTTGCAAGGTTACTCTTGTCTATAATGCCTCTGCAAGGTGGACAGTGAAGATCAGGGATAAGACTGTACATTTTTTTGCATCTGATCCTGATCTATACTAACCAGAATGGTAACTAAAATTGTAAAAAATGCTTTAAAGATTAACTCTTTACCAAACAACAAATTTTTGGACTGGACCAAATTAAAAGCATCTGCACACAGTAAATTAAATCTTGTCAATGTGATGATTTTTGGCTACTATATGGTAGAAAATATTGTGAGGAAAGGATAAAATGCTGGTTACCAGCATTTTCTCCTTTTTAATGCAATGGTTTTAATAGACTTCCTTCTCAGGGTCGTTAAAAGTCGTGATTGTGTGGTAAAGAGTTAAGGCGAGTTCTACTAATGCATTAACCCAATACCACACAATCCCTACTTTTGACAACCCTGAGAAAGAAGCCTTTAGAAAACATTGTAGGGAAAAGGAGAAAATGCTGGTAACCAGCATTTTCTCCTTTTCCGACAATGTTTTCTACCCTTCACAAAACAATTTTAAAATTTTGAGTCAGTTTCATGTTGTCGTCTGCAAAATGCTTTCAATTTGGACAAGCCTAAAATACTGTCGTTTGGTAACGAGTGAAACCCTTAAAATAGAATTCCAAGACATCTTAGACAAAATGCTTACCTACCTAATAATTGGACCAATGTTACCAAGATAAAATTAAGGAAATTAACATAAAAATATGAAAATGTCATTAACTACAATTTACAATATAGAAAAAAGGCACCTTTAGAGAGTTACATTACATAACTTAGAAATAATTCATCTGACAGGGAAAGTTGTTTCACAAACATCATTTCAAATTAACTCTTTCCCAAACAAGCCCTGATTTTTATGTGTCTGCAGTACAAGTCTTTAGAAAACACTGTGGGAAAAGGAGAAATTGCTCATTATGAGCAATTTCTCCCTTTCCCATAGTGTTTTCTATTTCCCACAGTGTTTTCTAGCCTATCGGAAAACTTTCTACCATTCTCATCAAATTCAAAATTGCCATCTGCAAACACTTTGAGTTTGGAATAGTCTAAAATTTGTCATTTGGGAAAGGGCTAAATTAATATGACTTTTCATGCTTTAACAGTTAACAGCTTTGAAACAGCAATTAAAGATACGTATCAATTTATTATAAATTTTTTTTTTCAAATTTCCGACAAAAAAACTTTAATCTATTAATCCTTTACCACACAATCAAGAGATTAAAAGACCTCGAGGAAGAGGGTTTGTGAAAGCAATGTATGAAAAGAATAGATTGCTGGTAACTAATGTTCTCTCCTTTTTCCACATGGTTTTTTACCCTTTCTCGATAAATGCCATAATTAAAGCCAGATTTAGTTTGTTGTCTGCCAATGTTTGTATTTGGAGGGATCTAAATTTTTGTTGATTGATGAAAATGTTTAACTCTTTACCACACTATCCCGACTTTTAACAACCTTGAGAAAGAAGGCTTTTGAAAACATTGTGGAAAAAGGAGAAAATGCTGGTAACCACCATTTTCTCCTTTTCCCACAATCTTTTCCACCCTTCCAAAATAAAAATTCAATTTTTAAGTCATATTCCTTTTGTTGTATGCAAGTGCTTTCAATTTGGACTAGTCCAAAATTTTGTTGATTGATAAAAAATTGAGCAGTTATGCTGTTGTTGAGTCAAAACAGTCTCAGTATAGGATTTTTATAAGCGAACAAACTTTCATCTCAATTTCATCTTTTCCCAGCACTTTTCACAGGTGTAACAAAGGTAGGTCTGTCCGTCTCTACTTCTGTCTCTGTTTCTTCTTCACTTTCTTCTTCTTCTTCATCATCATCTTCATCTTCGTCGTCTTCATCGTCATCATCATCATCGTCATTTTCCATTACATTTTGCTACAAAAGATAGAAGTAAATACATAATCTATCTGCACTTTCACAACCCATCCCTAATGTCAATAATTCAATACTTCTACTAATAAAGAGTTATATACAAATAATCTGGATGATTGGTATCAACTAGACCTGTCGTAAAGTGGACATATATCCCCTTCCAGCACCTTATCATAGAAACAGTACAAAGAAAGAATATGTTTTTTTAAAACAAAGATAATCATCGACCTTGACCTTTAACCCATGTGGCCCATAAACCTCCTTGGTTCATGAGTAACACATGTATAAAGTTTCAGGGTCTAAGTCAAATGTCTTTTGAGTTACAGACAGACGGATGGACAGACAGTCTGACGGACGGACAAACGGACAGATAGACATGGTGAAACTAGTAAAACCCCCTCTACTTTGTGTGTGTGTGGGGGGGGGGGGGTAATAGAAAATCAATTGAAAGATTCATTTACTGTGTAATTACCTCATTACGAAACGACAATATTTTAGGTTTGTCCAAATCAAAAGCCTTTGCAGACAACAAAGTAAAAGTAACTGAAAATTTGGAATTTGTTTTGTGAAGGGTAGAAAACATTGTGGGAAAAGGAGAAAATGCTGGTTACCAGCATTTTCTCCTTTTCCCACAATGTTTTCTAAAGGCTTCTTTCTCAGGGTCATCAAAAGTAGGGATTGTGTGGTAATGGGTTAAATAGATTTTAAGAAATACATCATGTCTTTCTTATAATTAGAATTTCTGAATACCAACAATACAGCCACTATTTTTTCCCTGAGATTTGCCTGTACAGCTGAATCCTTCAAACTAATTTTTTACCACAGAATCCTTTTTAAACAACTCTGATGGAAACACTGTGGAAAAAGGAGAAAATGCTGGTAACCAGCATTTTTGTCCGTATCCCATATTGTGTTCTACCCTATGAAAGACAACCGTCTTGCTCTGAGTTTCATTCAATTTGCTGTCTGCAAATCCTTTCAGAACAGAAAACACTAAGAATTTGTCATTTGTTAAATTTGATGCAACTCAGTTGATCTGCCTTCTTTTATTTCAATATTTGATTCACTCCTTCCAGAAAAAATATAGCACCAGATACTAGTAACATTAAAACAACCTTACAAAATCAAGGTGGATACAGTAAAATTTGTAAGCATTTTAGCAAAAGGAATTATTACTCATCACAAGCAATTTCTTCTTCTGCAACATCATAAAAATAAGCTGCAGATATTAATGTGTTTTATACAGAAGAGACCCATTACTGTCCTATATTGTTCACTTGACTTGATATGATCATGAAAGAGAAACACTTTATCTTAACAGACTAACAGTCCACACAGCACCTAACATTGTACTTGGTGTCATCTTCGCGAGCCAAGATTACGATCACTACGTGGATCTTATCTTGGCGAATCGAGCCCAATTTTGATATTCCCGGAATACGGCCCCTATTGGATGCTTGTTATTATCCCTCTTTACATCTCATTTCTGAAAGCCAATAAAATAATGTTTAACAAACCGCTTACAAATACAATAATTCAACACAAAGCAATAACCACAAACATACTTCAACATTCCATCTTTAGTTGCTGGGGTATGGCCTAAAACCTCTGATAATTGATTGGTCATTCTGAAACTTGCTGTAAATATTGTTCGCCTATGTTTTTTCGGTAATGAATCAATACATATCGTGAAAACATCCACGGAGGTACCCATGTTTATCTTCTATTTTTATTTGAAAGGTCGCGACCTTGTTCTATTTTTATCAAAGATGAAATGCTAGGAGAAATCTGATTCGTGCAGTTAGCGCTGGCTGCAACCAATGAAAATGCATATTGAAGGAATGTGAAAATCAAGCTTGATCAGCTAAAGGTAGAGTAGCGTAGTGGATCGTCACCCTTGGCTTGCAAAGATGACTTGGTGTATGACAGCAGTAACACAGATAAACAACTACCATATAAAGTTTGAGCCATTCAGTAGAAAAAGGGGGTTTAATGCCTTGCTGTATTGCATCATACCAACAATCACATAACTAAGGATTCAATAAATCCACTTTCTCTAGCAACTGAATTACAAGGCAGAATGGTTAGCATACATGCAGAAAATTCACAATAAGCAGAAAGTATCTACCCAGATCAGTTTGCCCTGGATGACATGGGTCTATACTCTTTAACAGACATTAAATCCCCTTTTCACAGAATATGGCTCACTTATCAACAACATGGAAGGTGAAACCAAACTATCTATTCAAATACTAACATGGAAACTAAATTTAACTCTTATAACCTATTACCACACAATCCCTACTTTTGACACTCCAGAGAAATAAGCCTCTAGAAAAAATTGTGGGAAAAGGAGAAAATGCTGGTAACCAGCATTTTCTCCTTTTCCCACAATGTTTTCTACCCTTCACAAAACAAATTTCAAAATTTCAGTCACTTTTATTTTGTCGTCTGCATTTGCTTTCGATTTGGACAAGCCTAAAATATTGTCGTTTGATAATAAGTTAATCTAGATTTAACTCTTTACCAAACAACAAAATTTTGGACTGGTCCAAATTGATAGCTTTGGCAGACAACAAATTAATGTGAATTAAAAATTGAATTTTGAATTGGAAAGCCTTTGAAAACATTGTGGAAAAAGGTGAAAATGCTGGTACACAGCATTTTCTCCTTTTTCCAAAATGTTTTCAAAGGCTTTATTTCTCAGGGTCGTTAGAAGTAGGGATTGTTTGTCTAAAGAATAAACTCTATATTTAAACAAAGAAACAGGAAAATGAGAAGGCTAATAATATCTTTTATAGACCTGGTGTGTGCCTGAATGTTTGTTCACAGTTCAATGGAATAAAAAAAGTTGAAAGTCAGTAACTATTTAAACCATAAATAAAGTCAAATTTTAACTAAACCCTGAAGATGATGCATGCAAGTTCAGTACTGGTCAGTGTAGATTACAATGAGACTACCAAAGACTTCAAAGTCTCATCTTGGATCCACATTGTCCAATATTTTTGAAAGCTAGTCTGACCAGACACAGCCTTGAAATTTCATTATCCGATTTTTTTCTCTCCTGCCTGGAAATGATCCAAGTATGTAACGGTCAATCATTGCCCTGAAATAAGTGCCTTTAGACATGATTTTGTGAATGGCTTTCAAAACAGACAACTGTAGAGCAATCCTAATTAACCATTTCCCAAATCCCAAATTCTGGACTCTTCCTATTTCAAAACATATGCTGATAACAGATTCAAAATTGTGCAGATAAACTTGAGCTCTCTGATAGGATAGAAAAATTTGGAAAGGAGAAAATGTTACCAGCATTTTTTCCTTTTCCAACTATGTTTTCAAAAGCCTTCTTTCCCAGGATTGTAAAAACAAGGGATTGTTTAGAAAAGGGTTAAAGTACTTGCATGTGACATACAAATAGATGGCTCAAAAGTTACCGGTACATTGAGTCTTTTAAATGCTAAATAACATTGTTGTACAAAAAGAGAAAACAATTTTCTCATTTCCCACGTTGTTTTCTATAGATAACGGTATCCTTAAAATACATATAGAGAGTTAAACTGCAACAGCTATAATACTTGTATATGTTTCTCAACCTAAAATGCCCATTTTTATATACAGCATACTGAGTGTAAAGCATTTTAAAATGAGATAGCAGTATTTCAGAATACAATGTAGTTGGGACAACTAAAGAAATTGCCCGCAGCAAACAATTTCTACAATTAGTATACTTCTAATCTGTTTTCTTCTCTTTTTTTTTCTCTGCAGATACTTGAAATCACAAAAGAAAATACAATTAAATATGTAAACGCAGAACAAGAGAGAGGTTCAGATCAAGCATGGGTAGAGTTTAATTCTTACAAGATGACAAAAGGTTTAGACCTACCTACAGTGAAAGCACTTGAGATGACAAATGAAATTTTGCTGAAATGATCAGATTTGTCTTTGAGAGGTTGGAGGGGCATTGTATGCTTCCAATGTTTTCACAACCTTTTCCTGGGAGACAGTTTGTTTTGATTGACTGAATGTTGTTTTGAGCAACTTTCAAACATTTTTTCGATTGTAACACCCCAATAGCTCACATATTCATGTTTTCCTGGGTTTTACCGGTACTAGACTGTAGCTCTGAGGTGTGTTGCCCAAAGACACTCCCAGGAAAGGCCCAGCAGATTCAGTGCTGCTCGAACCCTGGGCCTCAAAGTTACGAGTCTGACACTTTACAACTGAGTCATGCAGGACCCCTCCTGGGAAATTTGGGCTTGCATGTTGGAAATACAGAGTTATCTGGTAAAGGGTCAAGGTTAACTCTTTTTCAAACTACAGAATTTTGTCCAAATTGAAAGCATTTAAATACGACAAAATAAATATGACTAAGGAATTGAAAATTGTTTTGGGAAGGGAAGAAAACATTGTGGAAAAAGGAGAAAATGCTGGTTACCAGCATTTTCTCCTTTTCCCACAATGTTTTCTAAAGGCTTCTTTCACAGGGGTACTAAAAGTCAGGATTGTGTGGTAAAGGTTTAAGCTGTAACTTTAAAAAGACTAACATGCATAAGAAACAATTTATCTAGTTGGTACTTGAGTACAATGAAATCTACATAATTTAACCCTTTACATAACAACAAAACTTTAGATTGGTCCAAATTGAAAGCAAAATTAATGCCGACATCAAAATAAATGTGAATCAAAGACTGAAATTTCTTTTGGGTGATATTTGTCTTTTATAGGGAGGAAAACATTGTGAAAAAAGGAGAAAATGCTAGTTACGTATGTTTTCTCCTATCCCACAATCTTTTTTAAAAGCTTTCTGTCTTAGGGTTGTTAAAAGTTGGGATGTGGTACAGAGTTCAAAACATGTAAGACTAAAATATTTTTATCACTTTACATGCATTTGATATGAGATGTACATACTTCAAGGCTGCCAAAAAGTATTACAAGTACAGTCAAGTGTGAGCTTTCCAAAATATTGTAAAACAATAAATTGCTTTTACAGACCATTTCCTTATTCTCCACATTATTTTGAAATCAGAGGGCTTGAGCTATATGTATATTATTAACAGATTTTTGGTAAGGGGTAAAAGAATCCCAGTTTTATGGCATATTTAGAATCTTTCATTCTTCTGAGCAAAGGTGGCTAAAACTCTAGTGGCTTTCAACAGTAATAAAAACTGCTGCCAAACTAATCTCTAGAGGCATGTCCAAGCACATGTTTCAGCTGAATGAATATGATAAAAATGTCAAGGGATTTTGAAACACCCCCCCCCCCCTCCAAAAAAAAATCCCATTTTAACAGACGGTGTAGATAAGAGAGTTAAAAGAGACCTTGATCTACACTTGTCAGTAAAGGCTTATCTAGTTAAATGTTTTAACTCTTTACCAAACAACAAAATATTACGCTTGTCCAAATTGAAAGCATTGGCAGACGACAAAATAAACATGACTCAAAAACTGACCCTTGACTTTAGAAGAGTAGAAAACATTGTGGGAAAAGGAGAAAATGCTAGAGCATTTTCACCTTTTCTCACAATGTTTTCAGAAGGCTTCTTCCACTAGGTCATAAAAACCAAGGATTGTTTGGTAAAGGGTTAAGCAGCAAAACAGTAAAATTATCATGACTTCATATTATGAAACAGTATTATATAAAGTGAAAACCAGAGGCTATATGGAAGGTTCTACAAAACATAGGGCACCTATCCCCATGACTATTTCTATTTTATAGTGTATTTAGAGTGACTTACAATTAGATCTGGCTTTTATGAGTTTTACAAGATTTTCCAATGATATCAAAAACCTAAAATTATCTGTCCCTTTATTCTGAGGTACAGATAGAAAATTTGAATCACAAATAGAGTTAGTTCTTTCTTCACACTATTTTTTGACTAGAACTAAAGAGTAAGGCCAACTTAGAATTGCTTTAACTCTTTTCCACACAATACTGCCATCTAATGACCATGAGAAAGGACACTTTTAAAAACACTGTAAAAAAAGGAGAAATTGCTGGTAACCAGCATTCTCTCCCCCCCCCCCCCCAATTTTTTCTACCATATCCAAAACAAATTTCAATGTGTGAGTCACATTTATTTATCCTCTGGCCTGCAAATACTTTCGATTTGGACCAGTCTAAAATTTTGTGTGGTAAAGAATGAAGAAATGTCTTATTTCACACTAAATGAAAGAAGTTTTTTGTTGCAATCCAATTGTAAGTCAATTAAAATGTGTCATTAGAAAGGTATGTAGGTCTTAATATAATAATTAAGGGAAAGTATAAAATTCAATGATCTATAGAAATAATTCTAACAAAGAAAATTACATACTTTTGCCATGAACATACGCTGTAATATTCAAAGAAGTCATAAAATATAAAAACATCCTTTAAAGAAATTTCTGTCAATGTCTTTATAATAAATCTATTTAACTCTTTCCCAAACAAGCCCTGGTTTTTAAGTGTCTGCAGTACAAGTCTTTAGAAAACACTGTGGGAAAAGGAGGAATTGCTCGTAACCAGCAATTTCTCCTTTTCCCACAGTGTTTTCTAGCCTATCGGAAAACTTTTTGCCATTCTCATCAAATTCAAAATTGTCATCTGCAAACACTTTGAGTATGGAACAGTCTGAAATTTGTCATTTGGGAAAGAGTTAAGCTCAACCATAATCAAATGATGCTAAACACAAAACAGTGGCATCTTCTTCTTTTCTGACAGTTTTTCGTATACTTTATACTGCATGGGGGTGAATTTTTCATACTTGTACCACAAACATGGATACAGTAGAACTTTGATAAATATGGGATAGCTTGTATGTTATAGTATTATCCATGCACTTTTGATTTTCATTTATACCAGTATGTCACACAATTCTCTTTCAACACCATTAACCTTTTTCCCAAATCGACAATGTTCAGGGGCAAGAGAAATGAATTTTATTGCAATGTCCAACATCAATCCTTAAAAAACACTTTTGATCTCACTAGGTCTGATCTCACAAACTCTGAATAACTAACCTTAAATTACCAGCATTTTCTCCTTTTCCCATGTTTTCTAAGGCTTTCTTTCTCTGGGTTGTCAAAAGTTGGGACTGTGTAGAAAAGAGTTAACCCATTACCACACAATCCCTACTTTTGACGCCCCTGAGAAAGATGCCTTTTGAAAACACTGTGGGAAAAGGAGAAAATGCTGGTAACCAGCATTTTCTCCTTTTCCCACAGTGTTTTCTACCCTTCCAAGAACAAATTTCAATTTTTCAGTCATCTTTATTTTGTCGTCTGCAAATGCTTTCAATTTGGACCAGTCTAAAATTTTCTTGTGTGGTAAAGAGTTAAAGATATTACCTGTATTCTTCCATTTGTTGTTGGCTGTCTCGCTGGGGACCCTTTCAGATCTGCCCGTGGTGTGTCTTCAGGCAAAGCCGAATTTATAGAGCTTACTGACCCGGACCTGGCAACATTCATTCGAGCTGCACTATTAGAGGGCTTTAGCTTCGACCGAAACTCCTACAATATATCACGTAATTATACTTTAACTCTTTACCACACAATTCCAACTTTTAACGACCCTGAGAAAGAAGCCTTTTGAAAACATTTTGGGAAAGAAGAAACATTTTCTCCTTTTCCCACAATGTTTTCTACTCTTCTCAAACCAAATTTCAATTTTTCAGTCACATTCATTTTGTCATCTGCAAATGCTTTCAATTTGGACCTGTCTATAATTTTGTTGTATGGTAAAGGGTTAATGAAGTACTGTGTGCAGAAATTTGGCGTCAATCTTGAGTTGTTTTATACATGAAGCTTGTGCTATAAAATAGGAAATGATGAAAACAATATTCAAACTACAACCCCAACAATATCCATTCATAGAATATTTTCAACTGCCTTTTAAAAGTAATCTGCATCTAATTTCAAAAAGTCTGCAGAATATGAAATTCCTTTCTTAACTCATTACCAAATGACAATATCTTAGGCTTGTCCAAATCGAAAGCATTTGCAGACGACAAAATAAAAGCGACTGAAAATTCGAACTTTGTTTTGTGAAGGGTAGAAAACATTGTGGGAAAAGCAGAAAATGCTGGTTTCCAGCATTTTCTCCTTTTCCCACAGTGTTTTCTAAAGGCTTCTTTCTCAGGGTCGTCAATAGTAGGGATTGTGTGGTAATGGATTAAACCCAAACCACTCAAAGTCTTTGACTCATCTCTAATGGAAAAATTTGTAGAGGACAAACTAAACATGGTTCAAATAATGTGATCAATTTTGTTTTTTCAAAAAGTAGATAACATTTTTGGAAAAGGAGAAAATGCTGTTTACTAGTATTTTCTCCTTTTCCAAAAATAAGTTCAAAGCCTCCTTCCATAGGGTTATCAGAAGTCAGGACTGTGTGGTAAAGGGTTAAAGTATTTTCCAACATTTTCAAAAGCTGTTTTTTGCAAGACAAAAAAAAGTTCTCTGTTACTGGCAATAGAACCACATACCCTTATATCCTGATCAACACTGATATTTCCAAGAGTCTGGTAGCATTGTGAATACACTTCCAGGGCTTTTGCATGAAACGCCATCTCTATCGTCACAAAATCGGTCATGATTTTCTGTTGGGAAAAAGAACAAAAAGGAACAAGTAACTCCTTCAGCTTCATTATTTACTTTTAGAGTGGACAAAAATGATTACAAGTTTTTTTTCTTCATTTTCAGTTATCAAAGATGTTAATATTTCACTAAAGATAAAATTTTGGACTGATCCATTTTGATAGTAAATGCACACAACCAATGATTTTTGTAGTTCAAATAATGGGACATACCTTCAAAAAAGAAGAAAGTGCTGTCTACCAGAATTTAAAAGGGGATTATTTAAGTATGATTGGCTAGAACAAAGACCGGCCATACAATTACATCATAGGCACCAAGTTTGGGCACTTGAATCATTATCAAACAACAAAAATTTAGACTCATCTAGTTTAACCCTTTCCCAAACAATCCCTGGTTTTTACGGGTCTGGAATAGTAGCCTTTTGAAAACATTGTGGGAAAAGGAGAAAATGCTGGTAACCAGCATTGGTTACCAGCATTTTTCTTCTTTTCCCACAATGTTTTCTACCCTATCATAGACAGAAATTATCTTTTCAGCAAGAGTTGAATTGTCATCTGCAAATGCTTCAACTTGGTCTAGTCCAAAAGTTTGTCGTTTGGGAAAGGGTTACCACCATTTTAATAGTTTAGATCACAACACACTGTCTATGCAACTACACATTATGTGTTTCCTTGCTTTTTTCCTCAAGTTCCTTGCAATTTTTTTTTTTCCAAGCTACCGACTACTTTTCTCACTTGAATCAGAGGTGAGATCGAAAAAGAACCTAGATCAAAAGTTTCCCTCAACAGGGTATCGAACCAGCAGATCAGACTGACTGATTGATAGTTTTGTGTTTAACACCGTCTTCAACATTATTGCAATTATAAAGCAGCAGCTGAGTGCACTTATCCATTCTTTCCTAGAGTCTATTTACCAGTACTCTGCATGATTTTCTTTCCAAGCCAACAGCTGCTTTCTATTGCTGAAACAATGGGCAGCAGTATGAGAAGAATGAATCCTGTTGCAATGACTATCATCAATCCTCTGAAAGAAATTGGCCAAGCTTGGGATCTAACCTAAGACCTTCTGTTCTTGAGTCCTGCACGGTACCAACTGACTTACCAGGGCTCAGCAGGTCACAAGTCAGATAGCCTAACAATTGAGTTGCCCTGCACAGCTCATCAAACTTGAAAGCAATTGCAGATGATAAGTAATGTAAAAGGTTGCTGAACAGTGGGAGCTAGTCCCTGACATGGTGGAAAAATGCTGTTTTCCAACATTTTCTCCTTTTCCCACAATGTTTTCGAAAGTTAAGGAGTTGTGCTAAAAGTCGGGATTGTGTAGTAAAGACTTTGTGCCAACAAACAAAGTGAAGCATCTGATATTTCAATATATATACCGTACTACTACTTCAGACGGCTGGTACATATACAGAAATACTTCCACATTTAAATCTAATTTAAATTCATTCATTCTTTACCAAACAATCCCTGGTTTAATCGACCAAGATGAAGAAGCCTTCTGAAAACATTGTAGGAAAAAGAGAAAATGCTGGTAACCAGCATATTCTCCTTTTCCCACAATGTTTTCTGTTCTTCTAAAGTCAACTTTCAATTTTTGAGTTACATTTATTTTGTTGTCTGCAAATGCTATCAAGTCTAAAAATTTTTCATCTGGCACAGTCTTAACTCTTTACAATTAAATAAAATTTCGAATTTGTCCGAAATCAATACATTTGCAGATGAAAAATTACATCCAGCTCAAATGATAAATTGATGGGGCAGGAAACATTGTGGGGAAATAGGAAAAAATACAGGTTATCACCGTCTTCTCCTTTTCATACCATATTTTCGAAAGTCCTTTTCCACATGGTTGTTAAAACCAAGATTGTGTAGTAAAGGACAAGTGGGACGTAGAACATTTGGTAAAGGATGGTAAAAAAGAACTGTTTGATAAAGGATTTAATAATCAAGGCTTAACCCTTTACAGAACAATGCCAACTTTTGATGACAATTGGAAAGAAGCCTATTGAAAACATTGTGGGAAAAGGAGAAAATGCTGGTAAACAGCATTTTCTTCTTTTCTCACAATGTTTTCTACCCTATTGAAGAGAAATTGTACCATTTGTGCTACGCTGAAATTGTCGTCTGGAAATGCTTTTACCTTGGACAAGGCAAAAATTTTGTCGACTGGTAAAGGATTAACTGTGTTTCCAATGAAGGTCTAAATCTTACTTTGGCATCCTGTAGTTTCTCCAGCTCAAATTTGTCCATTTGTTGCTCTAAATTCTTTGTGGTTCTTGATGCATCCACACTGGCTTTCTTCAGTTCTGTTTCAAGTGTTGCCACATTACGTGTATCTCCTTTTGTCCTTGCTATCTCTAACTTTTTGCGTATTTTTCCTTCTCTCTCACGAGCAGCAAATGCAGCTTTTAAATCTGCTTTTGTGTGCTTACATTTAAGTCCATAATTACTTAAAGGCTGCTGTACTTTGGCTTCTAATCTTGTAACCTGAAAAAAAATAAAACACTATGTGAGACAATGGTGTATGATTGGAGTAGTGGCCTGTAGGTCAGAGATTACATATAGAGAACTGATGCTTAGCAAGTCAACATATCCAGAAGAAAATAAATCAACAACCCCATATTGAAAGCATTTGCAGATGAAAAGTTAACACTTTACCAAACGATCCCTGGTTTTCATGACTCTGAGGAAGAGGCCTTTTGAAAACATTGTGGTAAAAGGAGAAAATGCTGCTAACCAGCATATTTTCCTTTACCCAAACTGTTTTGAACACTTCTCAAAACAAACTGCAATTTTTGAGTCACATTAATTTTGTAGTCTGCAAATGCTTTCAATTATGACAAGTGTTTTATTGTTTGGTAAAGAATTAAATGTGTCCAAAATTTTAAGATTTGTCACTGATACGGCAGACAACATTATGAGAAAAGTCCTCTTTCACAGGATTGCAGAAACAAGGAATTGTTTGAAGAAGGGATAATTTGAAGTAATTTCTTAGAAAGACAATAATACCTTGCGTAGAGAAGTGTAACAGTAGTCTGCAGTATAAATCATTAATTAAAAAGAACCTGCTGCTTTGCACTGCATTTTTTTATCTTGATAAAAAATATTTCTTCACACCTTGACCCTTTAACAGCATTCCCAAGTTTTCATGACCCTGAAAACATTGAGGAAAAAAGGACAAAATGTGGGTTACCAGCACTTCATCCTTTTCCCACAATATTTTCTTTTCTTTCTGGTCCATATCCTTTCAGTCTTGCTACATCTTAAATGTCATCTGCAAATTTAATTTGGACCAACCTAGAATATTCTCATTTGGCATAGAGGTAACACAGATATTTCCCTAAAACATAGATGAATGACAAATCACTGACTTTATAAAAGCAGTGTTCCAGAGGCCCAGGTAAGAGGGAATGATGGCATTCTAAATCCGTTATTTAAACGCTGTGTTGTGGGTACTCATTAGAATTGTCTCGATGAGACGATTCTAATGAGTACCCATAACATAGGGTTTAGAGGAGAATAATCAATATTTTCAATTATGTAATCAAAATCATGCCCTCCATCTGGAGTTCTGGTGTTTCAATCATAATTATTCAGGGGCGGGGTGGGGTTGGGGGGGGGATGTCTGCTAGATGTGCAAAAAAAGAGAATGTTTCCAGTGAAAACCCGAACAAGTTCCACCAGTGTGCACTATGGCCGAATACTTTTTTTGAACAAAGAGGACAATGTCTAACTGTCCTAAGTTTGAAAGAATACTAAAAGATTACATGATCAAGAAATTATACCTGGGCATTTCTGTAGTCTTGTATGGCTGATAGATTCTGTGCAAATTCTGTGAAGTTTTGTTTGGCTGAGGGATTTAGTTTCTCATCACCAATATAGGACAGAATATTCGTTGAAACTTGATCACCTGCCAAATAAATAAATTGTCGTAATAAAATTGGTCAATTCATCTATTCAAACTATTGCACGCTCAAAAACATGGCAAAGAAAATATTGTTTTTCAATTTAATTATAGGTAACAATTCTTTTTCCACAATTTTTTTTTTCATATCAGATTCTGTCAAATTAACCCTTTACCACACAACAAAATTTTAGACTCAACCAAATTCAAAGCATTTGTAGACAACAATTTAAATGTGGCCAAATTGGAGTATGTTTTCTTTGATACGGTGGAAAAGATTGAGGGAAAAGGAGAAAATGCTGGTTACCAGCATTTTCTCCTTTTTCCACAGTCTTTTCAAAAGGCTTCCTCTTCAGGGTCGTTGCAAGTTTCAAGACTGTGTAGTAAAGGGTTAATAAAATGTGATGTACACATGTACTTGCTCTAACTTTACCTAAACTATTCAAGTGCCATAAAATATCCGAAAGCTTTGTTCATTTGTTTACTGTAGGAATAAAATAGTACACAACCTTTATCTCTCAGTCTGGCTGTTTTTCTTGTGTATGAAGAAAACGTTTCACATAGCTGACCAAAATGTTTTTCTACAGCTGTTATCCTGTCTTGTATAAACTTGGACTGGTTCTCACTGCAATGGAAAATAAAAATAACACCATACAAGTAAGCAATGTGGTGTCCGTGGTCGTGAGGTAGAGTGTCGGCCTCATAACCTAAGGGTCCTGATTTAGATATCTGGGAGCGGGTGTCAACTTTGGGGTTTTTCATTGGCCCACACATTCGGCGGGAGTACTGGTGTAGTTCCCAGGAAGCAGAATCGAGAGATTAGTATAAGTTGTTACAACTTGTTTCTCAATCGATGTAAAATAAATATGTTTAAACTAAGTAAGCAATGCTCTGATGAAAGGGGATGTAATCTTTACCAAACTATTCAAGGTTTTCTCGACTCTGTACAAGAGGACTTTTGAAAACATTGTGAGAAAGTGGAAAATGCTGATAACCAGCATTTTCTCCTTTTTCCACAATCTTTTCTACCCTATCAAAGCAAGATTGCACTATATGAGCCCTGTAGAAATTGTTGTCCGCAAATATTTTTAATTTGGACGAGGCTAAAATGTTGTGTGGTGAAGGGTTAATGCTTCTAGATGATGAATTTGATGAATTATCACATAACCAAACAATCCCTACTTTTGACGACCCTGAGAAAGAAATCTATAGAAAATAATGTGGGAAAAGGAGAAAATGCTGGTAACCAGCATTTTCTCCTTTTCCCACAGTGCTTTCTACCTTTCCCAGAACAAATTTCCATTTTTCAGTCACCTTTATTTTGTCGTCTGCAAATGCTTTCAATTTGGACTTGTACAAAATTTTGTCATTTGCTAAAGAGTTACTGCATCTCTACAATGAATTATACAAAGCAAGTCTTCACATCAATTTTGTCCAACAACCAACTGCATCATGGTGTAGAATGGTCACTTGATATGCAGAAAATTTATACACAGCAAAGAGTATCAAACCATGTCAGCCTGCACTGACTTACTTTACTGCACAGGCTAACATAGGCTTATACATTTAGCAGTAGCATTTAGCCCCTTTTTCACAGTGCACAGCTTATCATGAAAGTATCGAGAAAGCTACTATGATAGCACTCAAATGTTAAGGTAGTAGTTCCCTAATACCTCTATAGTGCTAAATTGCATAAAGTTTTCTTGATAGTTGATAAATACGCATTTATACAGGTATAGTGCTTTTGCACATTTTTAACTGACCAGAAATTTCTTTATACCTGTCTTGAAATTATTTGTAGATCCTTTTTTTAGTTTTTAGAAAAGGGAGGTATTTACTATCTCTCTTTGTTATATAGTTTGGATTAGTCTAAAATATTGTTGTTTGTGTAAAGAGTTAATAGAAAAACAAAACCAATAAGACAGTAAACTGTTGAACCATTCAAGAATAAAAGATATGATGTAAGGGGCCAGGTTTCATGAAAAAAACATGGTAGGTTTTATATTTTGCTCAAATCAGCTTGCAAACTCATTTTCTGTATCCAGAATCATATTTCCTCAATTTCTGACTTAAGTTGAGCTCATCGTTTAAGACGCATTTCACCAGCATCAACAAACTTAAGCAACTTTTTTTCAAATCTGTATGGACTTTCCAGAATTAAATCATGGAAATAATGGACTTCAGTCTGTTAACCTTTACCATCCGATGAAATCTTGGACCAGAGTAAACAGGGTTCAAAATTCACACCCATTTACTTGCAAAACGTGAGTCAGAATTGGAAAATGCAAGCTAAAGTTTCAAGCCCTTGATGAAAAATGAGAGTGCAAATTATTGAAGAACAATTACTTAACCATATACTGTGAGGGCTATTTTTGGGCCTCTAACAACCAGTAACAAAGGACAGAAGCAGTACATGTATCACTCTTTTGAGAGGATGGAGAACACTGTGAAGAGGTATAATCACTTCTTTTTCCACAATGTTTTCTACCATGATGAAAGACTTAAATGCATTTGTACAACTTTTAAATTTGTCATATGCAGATGCTTGTAATTCAAATTTTGTTGTTTGGTAAAGAGTTTTGGTTATAATTCTCTGAAATAAATTCAACAAATTATCATATCACACTGGAAAACGATTTCATGATAATTAGATTAAATTTCAGAGATACAGAGGTAAGTATCTAATAAACATGTATGAATTTTAATGTTGTATGAGCAAGAGACAAGAATTGTACTTAACCCTTTACTTCATAGATACTCATTTTGACGTATCAACGACCGACAGCTTCTGAAAACATTGTGGGAAAACGAGAAACTGCTCGTTTTCTACTCAATCAGATATTTGTATCCTGAGACATTTGTCCATATTTTTGACATCATATCTGTATTTTCCTCTGAAATGGAAGAGCCTCAAACTGGCATATCAGGTAAAAGGTTAAATTGGGGTTGATAACTTTTAGTTAAGGGTTTTTATTTGAAGTAAATTTCAAATTTTCATCACTGTAGCATAGACTAGACAGAAAATGCTAGAAGAAAACCTGAGCTTCATCTTCATACTTCTGTTTACATGTATAGATGTGTTAAAAATCACTCAAATCACACAATACACATCAATCAAACTGTTCCTCTAAACTAAACAAAGTATAGTAACTTGTGCTTGTTAGCAGTAAAAATTGCCTGTGTAGTAATGATGACTTGATCAAAACCATTTCACATGTGACTCAAAGAGAACTGACTAGTTTAAAGTTTGGGATATGTTTGTTACACAGGTTACTATTTAGTAAAGTTTTCAACAGCATTCAAGTTTCTTTACCCACTTTATCCGACTCACAACACTCTTTCCAAGCAAGTGGCCTCTCTCTTAAATATAAAGCATAATGAAAAATTTTAAGAGGTTTCAGAGAAATGAATTCTGTTGCAAAGACTCTCTGATAGAGGTTTGGTAGTGTTCAGTAGAAACACAACTATAGTTATTTCTATGTTTAAGTTTTAAAATGAAGAACTGATATATCTCCATAAAACTCAAAACAATGTCTGCAACTTGCAAGGGAGCTGGTAAGCTGTGCTGAGAGGAAAACACGGTATATGATGTGATTTTAATACAAACAGATGCCTTATCTACTGTTTGAGTATATATCATAAGGCAAAACAAAAAAAAAAATCAACTTTTTTTCAAATAATACACTAAAAGAAAATAAAAGAAACATGTATGCAATAATTGATTTATTTTCAAAGGAAAAAAAATCTCTTTCAGAAATTTCGTTAATCAAAATAAAAATGTTACCATGTATGTGTACTGAGTAGTCACAAAAATCAAATACAATTCTTTCTTTTAACATTATTCTTTTTTTTTTTTTAAATATTTCTGAGGATAAAACCTTTAGCAATCATTTATTTCTACTCTTTCAAAGGCCATTAACCCTTTACCACACAATCCCTACTTTTAACAGCCCTGTGAAAGAAGACTTTTGAAAAAATTGTGGGAAAAGAAGAAAAAGCTGGTAACCAGCATTTTCTCCCTTTCCCACAATGTTTCCTACGTAAAACAAATTCAATTTTTGAGTTACATTCATTTTATCATTTGTAAATGCTTTCAATTTGGACCAGTCTAAATGTTGTCGTTTGGTAAAGAGTTACCGGTAACATCATTTTTACCAAAAAATTGAGCAACTTTCCTTTCTTGCCTGCAAATACTTTCATAATAAGAGTCATGAATTACTAACTGGTAGAGAGTCAGTAAATCCTTGCATCTTCAGACCTGTATACATCATTGCTATGATAACACTGAAAGCATTTCAAAATTTTTTGTGAAGAGGTCATGGCTTAATTTTCAATACAATGAATAGTTCATAAATTATTGCAGTAATTTTTTTTCATTTTTGCATGTGAAAAGTACAAAACTTCAAGAAATCCAGCACCTGAAATGAAGCACAAATTTACAGTTTGAAATGTCTTGTGTGCATGATAACCAATGTCTTAGATCATATGTGTGAAACCATTAATTATCTACAATTCTACTCTGAGTCCTTTAACCCGTTGGCATGTGACAAGTTTCGGGAATTTCTGAATTCAAAGCATTTCAATTTATCAGACAATAATATTAAATGAGGCTAACACGGTCTTCGACAGGATAGAAAAAAATGCCACTTACTTGCATCTTCTTCTTTTCCCAAGATGTTTTCAAAGGGGATCTTCCTTAGTGTCGTTAAAACTTAGGATTTTGTATTAACTCTTTACCAGACGGCAAAATTTTTGGTGTGTCCAAATGGAAAGCATTTGCAGACGAATGTGACTAAAGATTTGAAATTTGTTTTAAGAAGGAAGGAAACATTGTGGGAAAACTTAAAGGAGAAATTGCTGGTTACCAGCATTTTCTCCTTTTCCCACAATGTTTTCAAAAGGCTTCTTTCGCAGGGGTGTTAAAAGTCAGAATTGTGTGGTAAAGGGTTAAAGGGTTAAAATGTCCAAAGAATATGAAGAATGAGGTCACTCCTACTGACGAGGGAACTAGAGCTACAAAGTGTGAGACACAATACCATGTTAAAAACCTAGTGCACTCACTAAACTTACAAATTCAGTGCAACTTCTCCTTCAACTGGGACTATTTCAATTGGAGGTCCTTTCAAAGAGCTAATGGAAAACAAATTAACCTGTTATCTCACAATTCCATGGTTAAATGATTCTGAGCTGTAAGAATTTTTGAGCACTGTGGGAAAGAAATGAAATGCATTTTCTTCCTCTTCCAGAATGTTTTCTATCCTATAAAAGACAGCTGTAAAAAAATGAGCAACTGAGACAGATTTAAACTGTTGTCTGTAAATACACATACTTTCAATTTAGACAAGTATTAACTCTTTCCCAAACAAGCCCTAATTTTTACGTGTCTGCAGTAAAAGTCTTTTGAAATTACTGTGGGAAAAGGAGAAATTGCTCGTAAAGAGAAATTTCTCTGTTTCCCACTGTGTTTTCTACCCTTTTTAAAACTTTCTACCATTTTCTCCAAATCTAAAACTGTCTTCTGCAAACTTGTTCGGTTTGGAAGAGTCCAAAATTTGTCGTTTGAGAAAGGTTTAGTCTCATCATCTGGTATAATATTCAACTTTAAAATACAGATTCTAAAATGACAGAAGACAAGTGAAAGCATCTGCAAAACCACAAATTAAACAAAAGAATGTTACTATGAAAGAATGTCTGTGAAAGGGTAGGAAACACTGTGAGAAAGGAGAAGAAGCAGGTTAGCAGCATTTTCTCTTTTTTCCTTTAAGTTTTCAAAAGGACCCTTTCTCTGGGATTATTTTGTACAGGGTCAACATGGAATAAAGAATACAAAAATATGTCATGAAAATACCAAGTTCTTCTAAGGAATATAGTACCATTGCAAAGCTCAGAGAAGATAAATCAATCTATCATTTAAGCTCTGTCTTTATTCATCAAAATCCAGATTATACATATAAGACTTATATAATTCTCAAGCTATGAAATTGTTGTAGTTGAAATAAGGTAAACTCAGGGCTATATGCTCAGCTACCTCAGTTGGTAGAGCTGCCACACAAGGGTTCCAGAGGTCCTGAGTTCAAGTTCCATGTCTGGCACTCTTATTTCCCTTGATTCACTGCATTGGCAACAAGGTCAACTGGTGAGTGCCAGTAAGCAGCACAAGTGGTCCAAAGGGAATAACCTGGGAGCTAGTAGTTCCCAAAAAATCAGGAGGGGGAGGAGTGTTGTAACTAACACTAGGTGACTTGCCTCGCTCAGTTGGTAGAACTGCAGTACTAGTATTCTGAGGGTCCTTGATGCAAGCCCCATGTCAGACACTTTTATCCCTTGAGTTACTTAAAAAAAATTACTAGAAATAATGTTTCTTATTGAACACTTGGTCCTGAACCCCCTGAAATTGACATTAAAGGTACTTTTGCTTTATTGTAATTTTCAAGTTCAAGCATACAATTTCAATGGCTCACATATATCATGCTCTCCGAAATCTTAACTATTAAAAAACATCTTCAACATACAGTGATATTTATGACTTGTCTTTTGTGGACAAAGGTTTGACAATTTTCGACAGGTTTTAGCTTGAAAGGAACATTGTTTTTTTGTGTGTGTTGTTGGATCGCCAAATGTATAATTGATCTGACAATAATTCCATCATGTAATTTATGGAAAAAGAAGCTAACATGAACTGAACACTACCTTTCTTTGAGATCGGCGCTGTGTTGGCTCATTATTGTAAATAAGTTTAGTTCAACATCAGAGTAGGTCGGTCTGTCAAAAAATGCCGGAAGTTGAATATAGTTCTCCAAATTGAAGAGCTCATACGACCGATAACCTCGTTACAGCAATGCAGACGACTCATCGGAATTCACGGTATTTTTAGGTCTTATATCGTTAATTTACGAATTTCTTTGCCAGTTACTACATATTTTTGTGGCATATCTTCTTTATTCGAATAACTTTTGTTTATCTAGATACTTTAAATTAAATTTTGCCGAACGCAGCCACGTCTTGATAATTTTAAATGAATTTTCTTTGCACATGGCAGCCTACCGCACAATGACAGATTGCCATCTTCACAATTATTTCCAGTCTCAATTCTCTCTCACACAAAACAATACCATTGTTTTGCGTAGACGAGACGAATATATTTGAGCAACATGAGGGAATTGAGCTACATGAATATGAATACAGTACTGTATTTACAAGAACATGAATGAAGAACCACAAAGAAATGTAATTTCATAATGTCCAGCATGCATTCTATGTAGCTGAATGCTACTGTAGGGTTAGACCAAATAGTTACATGGAGAAAACGAATGAGCTGACATTCATCATCGGAATACTGGCCGTACACGAAAAACCTCTCCCATTATATTTTCCATGAATTATTCTTATGTTTTGGAAGGAAGAGGAAACGTGTGTCCGCTATATGCGCAAAACATGACCAGTGATTGCCATGCTTCTCAGATTATTCCTAGAATATCGGACATGTGGATCTTACGCCCCTTAAGTAATGTGTGAAATTCAGATGAATTTATTACATGTATGTAAATATGAATTATTAAATAAATCTATAACCGCACCTTAAGTGTAACTTCTATTACACAACCACGCATGTGGGTAATGCAAAAAAATTGAGAATAGATCGTAGGTTGCCTTGTTACGCATATTTTTCAGTTCAGACGTTTTCTTAAACAGCCAAGATCAGAAATATCTTGATTTTACGTCTCCGATTCAATTCGGCCGATTCCGAATTGTTCTTGTCACCTGCCTCAAAAAATGGCCAACTTTGGTGTGCGTATAATTTACTTTTACCTGGTTACGCCTATGCGCACCAGAAATTGAATTTGAACATGTAACGATGTTGATCATTGAGAGGTATCGCTAGAAGTGACTACGTATGCACAATATGTCTATAATCAGACCCAACTGACCAAAACCCGCATAACTGGTTTTGGTCCTCGGGAACGAATGAGACAACAATTCTCCGCTATACGGTGTAACTCGAAGAATAATATATTAATTCAACCTTAGAAGTAGGTTGCGATATTTTAAAGCTGGCATTGTTTAGATTTTGTACTATTGGGCCTTTAACTAACTTTGGAACATATGGTTTCATATCTCTATGCAGTCCTTGTTTAGAGGATCTAGTTCTATAAAGTTACATCGCACTTCAAAATAAATTTTTGTTCTGTAATTTTTGCTCCATCCTTATCAGTTTTCAACAGACTTTTTCAAAAATCCTTTATTTACAGAGATGGTAAAAGTCAACCAGAATGACAATTTTATCTGTAAATGACAGTGATGAGCCATCTATAGATCAGTTGTGAGTACAGATAGATGTAGGATACGCCTACAAGACCTAAATTCTCAATTGAATTAGATGTTTTTGCAACAAAATCTATAGACTACTTTATATCCAGCATTTTTTCCTCCTTCTTTATAGCCAAATGATAAAATTTTTAGACCGGTCCAAATAGAAAACACTTTCAGGCGGCAAAATAAAGGTAAATCAGATATTGAAATTTGTTTCCAGCAGAGTAGAAAATATTGTGATAAACAAAGAAAATGCTTGTCACCATTTTTCCCAATTCTCTCGGTTTCTCTCCCATTCCTAAAAACAAGAATAAAAATGCTGATACCTACATTTAACAACTGTTTCAAAAAAGAAGAAAGTTTCTAAATATTCCATACTAAATGATACAAATCCCATGTTTTTCTGTTTTTCATTGCTTTACTAATTACTTTTTGTTCCAAATGTGAATGTAAATCAATATCAAAATAAGAAATATAAAATGAAGAAAGAAAGTCTTGATAGTCTACTGAGATGGTCTTAAACCGTAATTGGTCTAGAGGTCTCTCATTGCACATTGTCATCTTTACAGGTTAAAAATGAGTGACTGGTTACATTGTAATACCTGCTTTAGCCAACCAGGAGATGGAAGCAGTTTTTTCCTGACAGACTGTGCTCATATATATTGTGACAGATGCCAGGACAAGGGTAAATTTTCACTACCAATACATACAGTTAACCCATTACCACACAATCCCTGCTTTTGAGGACCCTGAGAAAGAGGCCTTTAGAGAACATTGTGGGAAAAGGAGAAAATGCTGGTAAACAGTATTTTCTCCTTTTCCCACAATGTTTTCTACCCTTCAGAAAACAAATTTCAAATTTTCAGTCACTTTTAATATGTCGTCTGCAAATGCTTTCAATTTGGACAAGCCTAAAATTATAGAAATATTGTCATTTGGTAATGAGTTATTTATGTTCTTATCTTCCCTTGTAAGACTACTTGTATTTTCTATCACTCAATTAGTAAATCAGTGATATCAATTCTGATTAAAAAGTGAGAGACTTGATATCTGCCAACTAATTTTGTTGCGGATTCATGGAATAGGGCACATTTTGCAAGCTGTAATGCTAAATCTTGATTAAAATGCAGGCAAATTTCTTTGTTCAACTTGAAATAAATCACAATGGTACAATCTGTGTATATACATGCACATAAAAACATAAAATGATGTTGTAAGTCATGGATCATATCTTATTGAATATTAGTAAACTTACGTACAGTTTTAAGGACATTTGCATAAATAATAGATCAAAAACATACAGGAAATATCATGAAGTCTGATCTTTTATCTAAATTCTCAGACATGCCATGGTATTTATGGCTAAAATAACTCTATTACACAAATTGTTAGAGAATTAACCTTATACTCCATAGATACTCATTTTTACGCATTGCTTGTAGGAGCCTTTGGAAACATTGTGACAAAAGGTGAAATTGCTCATGACGAGCAATTTCACCTTTTGCCACAATGTTTTCTATGCTATCAAAAGGTTTAATATACACATAAGAAACAGCTTCATCCTTGCTGTTATTTAGGGTCAGTTAGAGATACCATAGAAATGCCTTATGGGGTAAAGGGTTAACTGAAAGATAAACAAAGGAACTGTATTTTTTTCATACAGGTGGATGCATACCTGAGATACAGAATCAAATGGTGCCCACTGGCAGTAGAATTTCATTCTCTATTTTAAATCTTCACTACCCAACAAAATTTTAGACTTTTCCAGATAAACAGCATTTACGGATGGCAAATTTGATTTAACACAGATGATGTGGTTTGGCTTTCAAATTGTAGAAAATATTACGGGAAAAGGAAAAAAAGTTAATCAATTACCATCATTTTCTCATTTTCCTGCCCTGCTTTCAAAAGATTCCTTTCTAAAGGTCATTAAAAGTTGGGAATGTTTGGTAAAGGGTAACTATATATGCAACCTGGGTACAGTTTTAAAAATCTTTACAATGTTTTGAAAAATATTTATTTTGTTCTATTTTACTTGATCTTTTAGTAGACCACTTTTGAAAGCAATGTGGCATATTTGGAAATTTCACATGTATTAACCCATTACCACACAATCCCTACTTTTGATGCCCCCCGAGAAAGAAGCCTTTTGAAAACACTATGGGAAAAGGAGAAAATGCTGGTAACCGGCATTTTCTCCTTTTCCCACAGTGTTTTCTACCCTTCCCAGAACAAATTTCTATTTTTTTAATCACCTTTATTTTGTGGTCTGCAAATGCTTTCAATTTGGGCCAGTCTAAAATTTTCTCGTGTGGTAAAGAGTTAATGTAGATTTAAATAACTTGAATTTGTTATCCATATTTGACAAGATAACATATCTCAAGCTTAAATCAGTTAGCTGTAACTTGCTGGTATTTACTGTGCTCAACTTTCAGGCTGGAAACAGAAGTGTTTGTTATGTGGAACACCCAATCCCCCAACACGAAAATTAACATCAAAGGTTTGTAAATGTCTTGTTTTGATGATATAAAGGGGTGAGTCTTTCTTTCTTACAGTTAGGAAATCAACTGTCATGGTTTGAAATGTTTTGCTCATTTCCATGGCACAAACACAAACACAAAATAATCTGTTGTAACACTCTGTGCAGTCTACTTTCAAGTTACAGTGTCCCCAAAGTTGCATCGGGTTACACTAGGCAGCTTTAGAGATATATAAAATCATCAGTAAGTTTGGTAACCAGTGTTTCCCCTTTAACCCTTTACTAGACGACAAACTTTTAGCGTTGTCCAAATTCAAAGCATTTGTAGACGACAATTTCGATGTGGCTCAAATGCTGCAATTGTCCATTGATAGGGTAGAAAACATTGTGGAAAAAGGAGAAAATGCTGGTTACCAGCATTTTCTCCTTTTCCCACAATGTTTTCTAAAGGCCTCTTTCCAAGGGTTTTGAAAAGTCGGCATTGTGTGGTATAGTGTTAAACACAACATTTTCTACCATTTTTGGAAGAAGTTCTATCATTCAGGCCTTGTTCTCAATTTGTCCACAGGATATTTGTTTATCTATTTCAGCTGAGGCTGTAGGATTTTTATTGAAATGTTGGATGTCTCACTCTGTTCAAGCATTAAGTATGAAGTGCCTCCACTTGGCACTTTTCTCTTATTTGTCACGTACATTCTGCACCATGTGTTGATTGTCTAGTCAATAGTCATAACCATTGGAGGCTTTTGAGAAGATAAGACTATTTACAGCTAGTCAAGACTTATTTGTACTTCAAGCTAAAATCATGGCTTCATGTTATAAACCATTTTCTAATCAGTTCTGACTTAAAAAAAAAAATTGAGGTAGAAGGCTTTTGAAAACATCGTGGGAAAAGAAGAAAATGCTGGTTACCAGCACTTTCTTCTTTTCCCATAATGTTTTCTACCCTTCCAAAAGATATTTCTGTTTTTGTGTGACATTTATTTCGTCACCTGCAGGAGCATTCAATCTGGACTAGACTAAAACATTGTCATTTTGTAAAGCTTTAAAACAACATCTTCCTAACTTCATGATAGGATGTTGACGTCTTCCAAAAGGAGGATTATCTTATTGCCAGCATAATTGATATTTTGAATGCAAATAAGAAAAGGTAAACATTTTGGGAAATTTTGTGCATATGCCAGCTGAGGCTTACTTCAAGTTTTGAAATGTCCAGAATGCATCAGTCTGTGTGTCTGCATTAAGTGTCCAAGCCAGTCGTGGTTGCTCTTATTTATTAGGTTTGTCACATTTAAACTTTTTAATGAGTTTTTAGCTCACCTTAGCACAAATTGCTAAAGGTGGGCTATTGTGATCGCCCAATGTCCTTTGTCCGTCAACAATTTCTTTAAACATCTTCTCCTACTAAACCACTGGGCCAATCTTCATGAAACTTGGCAGGAATGTTCCTTGGGTGAAGCTCTACCAAACTTGTTCAAAGAATTAAATTCAACCCATAACTCTGGTTGCCATGGCAACAAAAAGAAAAAAAAAATGAAATCTTTGAAAATCTCCTCTGAAACTAGAAGGGGAAGAGCTTTGATATTTGGTATGTAGCATTTCCTAGTAGACCTCTACCAAGATTGTTCATATGATGTCCCTAGGGTCAAAACTGGCCTGGCCCTGGGGGTCACAAGTTTGAAACATAGGAACAAAGAAGGAAAACTTTAAAAATCTGTATCTCCGAAACTAGACAGTGCAGAGCTTTGATATTTGGTATGTAGCATCTGCTAGTTGACCTCTTCTAAGATTGTTCATATGATGTCCCTAGGGTCAAAACTGGCCCCTCCCTGGGGTCACAAGTTTGAAACTTAGGAACAAAGAAGGAAAACTTTGGAAATCTTCTTCGCTGAAATTAGACAGTGCAGAGCTTTGATATTTGGTATGTAGCATCTCCTAGTGGATTTCTGCCAAGACTGTTCTTATGATGTCCCTGGGGTCAAAACTGGCCCCTCCGCACAAGTTTCACAAGTTTGGGGGTCACAAGTTTGAATCATAGGAACAAAGAAAGAAAACTTTAAAATTCTTCTTGTCTGAAACTAGGGTGTGCAGAGCTCTGATATTTAGTATGTAGCATCTCCTAGTGAACCTCTACCAAGATTGTTCATATGATGCCCCTTGGGTCAAAACTGGTCCCGCTCCTGGGGGTCACAAGTTTGAAACATAGGAACAAAGAAGGAAAGCTTTAAATTTCTTATTCTCTGAAACTAGAAGGTGTAGAGCTTTGATATTTGATATGTAGCATCTCTTAGTGGAATTCTACAAAGTTTCTTCAGACTATGCCCCTGGGGTCAAAACTTGCCCTGCCCCATGGGTCACAAGTTCGAAACATAGCAACAAAGAAGGAAAACTTTAAAATTCTAATTATCTGAAACTAGAAGGCGTAGAGGTTTGATATTTTGTAAGTAGCATCTCCTAGTGGACCTCTACCAATATTTTTTTCTAGGATGCCCCTGGGATCAAAACTGGCCCTACCAAGGGGTCACAAGTTTGATTTTACAGCTTGGTACTCAGGTGAGCGATATAGGACCATCATGGTCCTCTTGTTTTTTCTCATTTTCAGTATTTGCTCATGACAGATTTCTTCCTATGGGTTTTAATATATATATCAAAAAGTACCCAAAACTATCAATACAATAGCTGTGAATAATTCATGGGTTACAGATGAATCTTTGTTTTTCTGATTACAGCTTACACCACCAATAGATATGTATTTTAGTGAGCCAGCAAAGATAATGAAGCAGATTTTTTCACAAATGAAGCAGCTAATAGAAGTAAGAATTAAATCTGTGTCTACCAGTAGTATAAATGCAAAAATGTATTTTATATTGGATTTTTTTGATAGTTTATGATTTGTGAGAATAATTTTCACTTTTGACATTGTTTTATGCAAGACTTGAGTTTTTCTCAGTAGCCTCTCACCAGTTTATCCTTTATTTATTACAGTTCTCATTCAGCTATTCATATTTCTAGGACTATCAGCAATATTTCTGAATCGGTGAACTTTTCTGTGTTCTTACTTTAAGTGACCTTACTTGACCTTATGTGAAGTACATGTAGCATATATTTTTTTTGATACAGACTACCGAATTTCAACATCGCCAAAGGAAAAGATACATTGACAATTTACGAAATAAGGTAGGTGTTTAGATTCAGTTTATATGATCTTTTATTATCCTATTTTAACCCTTTACCCCACAATCTGAGTTTTAACAACCCTACGGAGAAAATCAACTGAAAACATTGTCGGAAATGTTTTTTGCTCTATTGGCTACACTTTCTACTGTTTGAACTGCAATCTATTGTCTGCAAGTGCTTTGGATTTGGACAAATTCAGTGTGATGCCATCTTGAAGAAGCTGAAGGAAGTCAATTTTGAGTATATTCTTGCAAGATTTCATTAATGATTATAACCAATATCACAGTCATATAATTCTGTCTTTCTGTCTTTCTTGCTAAACAAACTACTAATACTTTTTTCTTGGTCTAGATCATGATAGAATCACATTGATGGTCTTTGTTGTTTTAAAGAAAAGATTTAACACATTAGAAATTTAATGACATATATGACAAATGTTCGCTCGCATACTACTGCATATGTACTTTTGTCATTGATATTGAATGAAAAATACACCTATGAATTTTTTGCAAATAAAGGTAATACTGTTGGTGCACTGGAACAAGTGGCACTTGCTTTGGGTAGTGTTGGTGAAGAGAGAGGAAAAAAATTGGATCTTTGAAGTGCCACTATGAAATAATTAAAATGCTGACACAGCATTATACACCAAACAAGGAAACAAAGAAAGGAAATTTGTAGGTGTAGAAGTATAGCTGTTTCCACTTTGGAAATTCTTGTTGGAAAAGCAGAAACATTGCTGATATTGCAAGATCTGTTGTCTATTGGTTGACTCAAATCAGTTGGTATTCTATGGTTTAACATTGTAATTATTTCAGATAAGGAACCAGAAAGCTATAGTGGAACAACACGAAAAAGAATTGAGGGCACAAGTACAGTCTCAATTTGATGTATTACAGAGGTACATGTAATTTGGAAGCTTATTATGGGGATTGCCATTTATTACACTAACAACACAGATTTCATGTTACAGTGTAGATGTACATGTATTTATAACCCTGTCATGGAAATGAGCTATAACCATCACGATGTCAAATCATGACCCAAAAGATATTGGGCACATTAGATTCAAGACTGCATGATCTGTACTATCAAATATTGATTTACATTATTTAATCTTAATTTAGATTTAGAGCTTAACCCTTTACCCCATAAAGCATTTCTATGGTATCTCTAATTGACCCTAAATAACAGCAAGGATGAAGCCGTTTCGTATGTGTATATGACACCTTTTGATAGCATAGAAAACATTGTGACAAAAGGTGAAATTGCTCATGACGAGCAATATCACCTTTTGCCACAATGTTTTCCAAAGGCTCCTACAAGCAATGCGTAGAAATGAGTATCTATGGAGTACAGGGTTAAAAGAAAAAAACATACTTCTGTAGAACAGACAGTGGCAATGAATTTTGTAAATTTAAAGAAGTTAAACTTTGTTTCCCTTTGCTTATCCTTCTTTTGATGAATCCAACAAAAAAGTTTAGATCAGAGTTTTGTTTCTGAATGAGAAATTTTTTAAACCCATTTTTCAGAGAAAACTTGAAGCTGAAAGAAGAAAATGCATACTTGAAGAGACTCCTAAGTGAAAAGGTAATGTTTATATTGCAAATTACACATTTTACTTTTTGAATTTGGAAAGTGACTGTATGAGGAGATTTTAGAGCATATGTTATTATCTCTATTACATAGTTAAATAAATATAGTTACATGCATCTGTTTCTTTCGATGTGACACAAACCAGTGGAAGTCAACCCAATGAAAATTTGTTTGTAAGGTACATGTGTATAATATGGAAAACATTGTGGACAAAGGAACAATTACATTTAGCACGCCCTCCAAAAATTATCCATTTACAAAATTATCATCCTTTGTCACTGAAAATTCACCAAATCATAGCACAGAGTAAAACGATTTTGGATGCAAATACCTGAAATATGCTGACCTAACAGGTTTCTATAGCATTTCATTTGTCTTATTCCTTTTCTACTCAATCATGAATTCAACTCTTTACTACATAATCACGACTTTTGTGAAAGATCCTGAAAAGGAGGACTTTCAAAGGCTTTGAAAACATCATGAGAAAATGCTGGTAACCAGCATTTTCTTCTTTTCTTCTCATGTTTTCTCACCCTTCCAAAAACAAATTTCGATTTTTGAGCCATGATTATTTTGTTGTCTGCAAATACTTTGAGTTTAGACAAGTCTAAAATTCTGTTTATTGGTAAAGAGCTATACAACTCTGAACAGGACAGATTTGGAAAAGACTGAGGGAAAAGGGGTAAATGCTGGTAACCAGCACTTTTTCCGCAAGTTCTGTATCCTTTCTAAAACAAGTTCCAATTTTTAGGTAACATTCATTATGTTGTCTGTAAATGCTAATTGGCAAGTCTAATTTGTAAGGTAAAGAGTTAACCCATTCCCAAACGACAAATTTTAGACTCTTCCGAACTGAAAGAGTTAGCAGACGACAATTTTAACTTTCATAACAATGGCAGAAAATTATCCAAACAGACAGAAAACACAGGGGGAAAAGGAGAAATTGCTCGTTATGAGCAATTTCTCCTTTTCCCACAGTGTTTTCAAAAGACTTGTACTGCAGACACGTAAAAACAAGGGCTTGTTTGGGAAAGGGTTAAAACAGTAATTGTACACAAGGTTAGAGTGCTTTGATGACATACTTGATATAGTAACATAAGGCAAGTGTTACCAGATACTTTCTTTAGGGCCCCCAAATTAAGTTTTAACTCTTTACCAAACGACAAAATATTAGACCAGTCGAAATTGAAGGCAGTTACAGAGGAATAAATAAATGTGATTAAAGAATTGATATTTGTTTTAGGAAGGGAAGAAAACACTGCGGGAAAAGGAGAAAATGCTAGTTACCAGCATTTTCTCCTTTTCCTACAAAAGCTGTCTTTCTCAGGGGTGTCAAAAGTCAGGATTGTGTGGTAAAGGGTTAAAAGTTTTGCTCCTCTTTGTCAGCTTTAATTTAGCAGGAACAATAATGAGTTACCATATTTCTTGAAAATATACATCAATGAAAATGTACAGTAATTTTTACTTTATATTTCAGAGTTACTCAGGAATGTTTAGGTATGTTGATGTAGATACATACTTGTTTCAACATTATAGCAGTAGACTTTTGCCAAAGAAACCATTTTCTGCCACACGCTATGCGAAATTCTAATGAAGGAAACATTTGAATGTACAATATTTTGGTATCTTCGTTTGTCATACTTGCACATCCTTTTTGATTTGTTACAGCAGCACAAGGATAAACCCTTTACCGTACAACAAAGGTTTCTAGGGTCGAGACTTGTGGAAGGGGGGAGTAATGTCACGGAGAGAGGTTACATATATATGCACTTAAAACCTGCCTTGCTGTTGAGCTATAGCTTTTACGGCGATGCGGTTTGGTGTATTTCTCTCCATGAAAGTTAAGCAATGTGCATTAGGTTAGTTCCTGGATGGGTGACCAGGTTATTGCACAATACATTTGGTAGCAGTGGTGGGATAATGACAACTGCCGGACTGGAGTTGCCTTACCCATGTATATTCCCTTGGTAAAGCAACATGCATTAGGTTAGTGCCTGGATGGGTGACCAGGTCATTACACATTACACAGTGATCTCTGGTAACACAGCTCGTAAATGTTATCATCTCAGTGACATGATACATTATTAGTCTTATTCAGACAACAAATGGCCTTCTGGCTAGACTCTGGATAAGCTCCAATCTTATGAACACTAGAGTTTTCTAAAATGCATAGCTTAATTATAAACAGCTGTGCTTGGACTCGAACTTGTTCAGTAATAATCTTTGTTTATCAAGACACAAAAGACAAATACGCTTGGTACTGAGCTAAAGTGAATTTTTCCCATAGGAGTTGCTAGGATTTGATTTTATACAGGAAAAAAGCTATACAGTAAAAAAAAAATTGTGAGAAAGAGTAATTAAGGGCTCAGAATGAGAATTTTGTCCCTTGCTGCAACATTCTCCACATGGATTCACATTTTTAAACTTGTTGGCTATCATTATTTATGAGGCTGTTTTTCCAGTTGTCTGCAGCAATTTTTTTTTATTGGAGGCAGTAAATTGCTGGTAGTCATAGTTAGTTTAACCCATTACCACACAATCCCTACTTTTGATGACCCTGAGAAAGAAGCCTTTAGAAAACATGGTGGGAAAAGGAGAAAATGCTGGTAACCAACATTTTCTCCTTTTCCCACCATGTTTTCTACACTTCACAAAACAAAGTTCAAATTTTCAGTCACTTTTATTTTGTCGATTGCAAACATTTTAAAAAAAAAAAAATATTTAAACAACCAACAAATGGCACTTCATGGCTGCAATATTCTAGCTTGTGAGCTATGGTGATTTCCGTCTTCCATTCTGTCAAAAGTTATTTGGAAATGATACTGTTATTTCATTTACAACCTCTCTAGTTTGTGGGGAAAAAGGATACAGTGTTGTTTAAGGAATGATCTTTTTCTCATGGTTTATTGTTCAATAAACTCATGGTTTATTGTTCAATAAACCAGAGTTGTGAGTTATTAGTTCACAATAAATAATCCAGGAGGGGATAGCCCAAGTGGTTTATTCATTGCGCCTCATAGCTTGCAACGTTGTTTATTGAACAACAAACCACGAAAAGAAGATTATTTCGATTCTAATATGACCAACTCTTAATCAAAGGAAAACAATTTCGATACTTTGATTAAAAACGTGGATGCATATGATATTCCATTGAATAACTTACTCACATTATACATGTACAGATTGACATCACTCTATATAGAACGAAGTCATTCTGCAAAGAATAATGTAGATTTTATTAGGCTTTCGTTGCACTGTGTTTATAGTGCCAAATTCATGTGTTATGTTAAAATTTAAAATTGACAGACAAATTACATTGAATATAGCTAGGAACAGGAATAAAACTAGCTTTACAAATTTTCTCCTGTGCAAGTAGAAGTAAGATGACTTTGAAAGGTGGCATGGACTATTAGTATTAGGAGTCTTATTTTTCTGTTGTAGGAGCCCATCAGGAAAGCCTAGCAGTTCCCCAGGTAGAGTCAAACTTGGCTGAACCCAGAACCTTACATATATTTTTGTAGATATGTGACCACACCTATTACTTATGATGTATTACAATAAATATTTAAAGGAAAGAAAAACTTATATTTAGAACAATACAAAAAACATGAGAAAAATGAACAGTTGCTTCCTATTAGCAACTTTTTATTTTTTCCTCATCCATGTATGTGGGTAAAAAATGCCCTTGAATTTGTGTGTCGATGAGATTTTTTTTTCTGCTCTTTGTTGAGAAGAAGGCAGATAGCCTACATATAGATACAGAGGAACAATTTTTAGATGTGATAAAGGAATTAGTCCTTCTGCTGCAACCCTTGGGCAGAATTTCGTGGGGCTTGGATTTGAAGTAATGCCCAGTTGATTACAAGCTCTGTGTATACGTAACCCTTTCCCAAACAAGCCCTGGTTTTTACGTGTCTGCAGTAAAAGTCTTTTGAAAACACTGTGGGAAAAGGAGAAATTGCTTGCAACGAGCAATTTCTCCTTTTCCCACAGTGTTTTCCACACTTTTTGAGAACTTTCTGCCATTTTCTCCAAATCTAAAATTGTGGTCTGCAAACTCTTTCGGTTGGAAGGGTCCAAAATTTGTCGTTTGGGAAAGGGCTAATTGAACAGTCTGGGCTTGGCTGCCAACATTTCAGTGTTTACAGATATAATTGTGACCAATCACACATAAAGGGACAATTTTGAATAACATTCCATGCATCAGTTAGATGAAAACAGATCAAAGATAATTTATGTTGATAGTTAAAAAATGATCGTATAGTAAGGTATAAAGACCACTTTTCATACAGAAAATATGAAAGCGAAAAGTGTCAACTCAGGTCAGCTTGTGCAAACCATGCAGTCTGATAAGGGTCGACACTTTTCACAGTTCCCAGATGGTCCCTGTGTGTGTGACAGGTCACAATTTTATTTCCGATCACATCTTGCATTCTCAATTAACCCTTTCCCAAATGACAAATTTTAGACTCTTCCAAACTGAAAGAGTTTGCAGACGACAATTTTAAGTTTAGTAACAATAGCAGAAAATTATCTGAACAGGCAGAAAACACTGTGGGAAAAGGAGAAATTGCTCGTTATGACAAACGTAAAAACAAGGGCTTGTTTGGGAAAAGGTTAACTCAATTCACATGGATTTACTTCTATATATTTTTTACCATTTCTTACCTCAAAATGTGTAGTCAGATTAAGATCTGATCTGTCTGATTTGCTGATACATATGTGGATTTGAGCAATTATAAAATGGCAGTTATTTAGGTCTGTTTTTTATATGTCATGGCCTGGTATCCGTCGTGCATTTGTGCATGCGTCGGTCCGGTCGTCTGTGTGTTAACTTTTATTTCAAACATCTTCTTCTCTGAAACTACCCATCCAAATTTGATGAAACTTCACAGAAATGATCCTGCCATGGTCCTCTTCAGAATTTCTTGAAAGAATTTGATTCCTTCAAAAACTCTGGTTGCCATGGCAACAAAACTGAAAGAAAAATAACATTTTCAAAAATCTTCTCTGAAACCACAAGGTCCAGGGCTACTGAACTTGGCATGTAGCTTTATCTAATGGACCTTTATCAAGTTTCTTCATATTATAGCCCTGGGGTCAAAATTGGCTCCATTCCAGGGATCATAAGTTTAACACGGGCTTCAAAATATAGTCACTTCAAGTTAACATTAATCAAGGGAAATAACTCTTTTATAAAGGATAAAGTTTTTTACTATTTACCTTCCTTGATTATCAAACTGCAGTGATACATGATTGGTGCTAGATATTAAGTTTTTTGATAGAAAATACTCTGTTTTCAGGGAGAGTGATTCATTTTGATGCTAATAGTTATGCTCACATGAGTGGAATAATAAATTCATTGTAAGGTTTCTATCATTCAGGGTTTTTTTCCCTAGAACTTTACCTTTAATGCCAATGAATTAACCTACCTGTATTGTTTGACAGTGTTTATTGTTTTCAAAGGCCCTTTTTTTCAGGGTCATGAACTCTTCAATTTGTGTGGTAAAGGGCTAAAAAGCCAGTGGAGTGATAAAGGACCATCATGGCCCTCTTGTTTTTTTTTTTTATTGAAGGTGTACTTCAGAGTACTGAGTATTATTCATGTATGTTGTTTGATTTCTGCAGCTTTTGTCTCCAGTTCATCACCAAAACACCTGCACAACAGGAATGCAAGCACAAGGTAGGTAGCTAAACCTTGTTGATTTAGAAATTTCTGGCAACCAGGGCTTTTTCTCTTCTTCCCCACAACGTTTTATACCCTTCCCAAAACCAATTTCAATTTGTGAGCTGCATACTTTTTGTTGTAATCAAATTCTTTTTGGGATCATTCTAAAATTTTGTTGTCTGGTAGAGTTCACATGTAGGTTTCAAAACAAGTAAAATAAACATTTTCAGTAGTCGTGAAAAGGACCTAGGACTTGAAGTTTAACTTTTTATCAAACAATGAAATTTTAGACTAGTCCAATTTGAAAGCACTTTCAGACGACAAAGTAAAGGTAACTCAAAAATTGAAATTTGTTTCCAGCAGGTTTGAAAACATTGTGGAAAAAGGAGAAAATGCTGGTTACCTCTACCTCGAGGTAAAAAACAGGTTTTCAAAAGGCCCAGTCTTCAGGATCATTGAAACCTAGGTTTGTTTGGTGAAGATAAATCGGGGATATACCGGTATGTGTGTAACTGATCCCTTGTTGACTGAAAAGACATTTGATAGCAAGCTTTATGTGATTTAATATCTTGGTATAAACTATATTCAGCATCAACACAAATCGTGCTGGGCACTGTAAGGGTTAAAAATGAAAATATATTTCATCCTATTTAGATTGTGTAGCTGTTTTACTAAATGATACAATTTTAGACCTGTCCAGATTGAAAGCATTTGCAGATATCAAATTAAATGTGGCAGAAATGATGGTAATTAGCTGCGAAAGCGTAATTTTTAAAACATTGCTGGAAAAGGAGAGACTGCTGGTTAGCATCATTTTCTCCCTTTCCAATAAGATTTTCAAAAAGATATCAGGGTTATTTAAGTCGTCATTATGTAGTAAATGTTTTTACAGGGGAACTTGCACTACAATAATATTTAAAAATATTTTTTGACTTATACAAAAAGGGGTACCAGAAAAGGTACACAGGAAAAGGAGAAAATGCAGGTAATCAGCATTTTTTCCTTTTCCAACAGGGTTTTCAAAAGGTTATCAGCGTCATTAAAATGGTCATTATGTGGTAAAGCATTAACCAGTGGAACTTTGATAATATTTGAACAATTTTTTTAAACTTGTACTAAAACAGATACCAGATAATTTACAGGTATACTTTACAGATTTTTATAAGAGCTTAGAGTTGAAATGTATTGAATTAAAAGGACAATTATGTATACTTGTATTTGGTTGCATGGTATTCACATTCATCAAAGTGGACCCTTGTTACACTATCCTTTTATGACAAAGCAAAATTTAAGACTCCACCACATAGAAGGTATGAACTGATTGCACCTCATGATATTTACATGGCAGTATTTGTTCTTGATTACATATTTGTTCTTGATGAGTGGAAGACATTAGAAAACATTGTGGTAAAACGAGAAAATGTTCGGCACCAGCATTTTCTCCTTTTCTTGCAATATTTTTAATGGACATCTTCCTCACAACATTAAAAACAGGACTGTGTAACAAAATGCTTAAGTATGTTTATGAATTGTTATTTCAGCTTAATCAGGAAAATGTCTCCAAGTTATGGGGTAAGTACAAAAGAGATGATAAAGTTAATTCCTTTTATCTTTTCAAAAATTGAGGATTGATGAAAGTCATTGTGATAGGATTCATACCTCTCAACCACTTGATATTGCTTTTGTTTCGTGTTTGAGAAGAGCAGCAAATGCTGACAGACAATGAAAGAGTAGATTTGTAAGTTTTCATATTGGAAGTACAGCACTTAAACCAGTGCACAGACAGTCCTTGTTGCTTGATTGATTGTATGGTCTTTAATGCTGTTTTCAACGTCATTTCATTTACATTGCAGTGGCCAAAACAGTGTGGGAAAAGGAGAAAATGCTAAATCCAATATAAGTTTGAACTTTATATACCTTTTTTCAGATGCAAATTTCTCAGAAATGAGCTATGAGACCTATATCTCTTTTCACTGTTTTCTTCAAGAGACATGATGAGTTTAGTATGTGCAAAGTTTTTTAAAAATTCTGTCTATTAGAATATTTTTGTATGATCATAATTATAATTATGATTGTAGGGACAAGAAGTCATAATTGTACGACATAACTTAAAATTGAGTATCATTGTAAACTCTTATTACAGCTTACTACAATCACAGCAAACAGAATCTCTGTTAGAACTCCCCCAGCAGATGGAAGAATGGGTAATGAGATATATTTTTTCAATTTTTGTTTCTTCCGCACTAGATTTCTTACTTGAGACATTAATAATAGATCAGTTAAACGTTTTGTTTGGAAGGCGTTCAATTTATTGACCCTTTACTACACAATCCCGACTTTTGAAGACCCTGAGAAAGGAAGCCTTTGAAAACATTGTGGGAAAAGGAGAAAATGCTGGTAACCAGCATTTTCTCCATTTCCCACAATGTTTTCTACCCTTTCCAGATCAAATTTCAATTTTTGATTCACATTTATTTTGTCCTCATATGTATACTGGGCTTGACTCTCATGTTATCATACCATATTTAGAATCATACTTCACAGAGTGTAGATACAGATTTTTATTTTGTCATGTGGACAAGTCTAGAATTTTGTCGTTTGGTAAAGAGTCAATCATCAATCTGTATGAAGAGGATGCATTCCATACACTGACTGTCACAACTGGGCACAACCTGTCTGAAGCAAATTTAGTATTCTTATATCATAAACTTAGCGAACATCTTTGGAGTTCAATACCCCAAGCATAAATGAGTCATGGCTAATTCATTACCAAATGACAAAAGTTTAGGTTGATCCAGATTAAAAGCACTTGCTTATGACAAATTAAAAGTGACTGAAAATTTAAAATTGTTTTGTGAAGGGTAGACAATATTGTGGAAAAAGAAGAAAATGCTGGCTACCAGCATTTTCTCCTTTTCCCACAATGTTTTCTAAAGGCTTGTTTCTCAGGATCGTTAAAAGTAAGGATTGTGTGGTAATGGGTTAAACATGAAATTAGTTCTTGATTTGTGATAGAAACACAATGAGATGCCATTCAAAACAGATCTGTTGCATGTGAAAAGGTATTTTAGGGTAAGCCATTCAAAATGAGGACTTCTTTGAGAGTATATTAATCCTCAATACAAGTGGGACCTAGTACAAGCAAGTTGAAGAAGAGAGAAAGCATTTTTTTCTGTGATTTAACAAACGTTTTATATAAAGATAATTTACTTATACAGGTAACAACCATTTGTTCTTTTGGTGCAAAATGTTAAAGGCATTCACAGCATTCTCACTGAACATAAGACATATTTGTATGCTAATGCCATAGTACTACATTATTATTGTCTTGTCTATGCAGGTGTAATACCTCCCGCAACTCCAGCACAAAGATCAGTGGTTCAAGAATATCCAAAGTAAGTAAGAATATCTGATATCAGTCTTATCAGTAAATGAAGGTCTTTTTTAACCATTATTTTTCAAAATTTGTGATTGTATCACCATGAGAAATGGCACCCTGAAAATGTGGGTACATGAGAAAATGCTGGAAATGTGTTCTTCTTTTACTATAATGCTTTAAGCTTCTTGAAGGACAAATTCTTTCATTAGAACTAGGGTACATTAAATTTGTGACATGTTGAAAGCTAAAACTTTGCCATTTGGTTAACCCTTAACCAAACAATCCCTGGTTTTTACAACCATGAGATAGAAGGCTTTAGAAAACATTGTGGGAAAAGGAGAAAATGCTAGTAACCAGCATTTTCTCCTTTTCCCACAATGTTTCTTACCCTACTGGAAACTAATTTTAATTTTTAAGGTGTGTTCGTCTTCTGCAAGTGCTATTAATTTGAACCTGTCTTAAAATTTGTTGTTTGGTAAAGAGTTAAAGAGTCACCCTTCTCCTGTTACTATTAAATGGTAAACTGTCTAGACTGCAGTGCAGAACTTCAATATCTCAAGATAAGATGTGCAGTTTGAATAGTCACGATTTTTACTGTTATCTGACCATCATCTAGTAAATCTACTTTGTCCAGTTAACCCATGGATATCAATCACGCATTAACCAAGTTTTGCAGACATTTTAGATTTTGATCAGATGCACAGAATTTCAGTCTAATCCTACATCTGTACTTTTACTTACTTTTTTGGATACTCTCTGACTGAAGAAGCCTTGTAACACTTGATTCGTAGAGCATGGAATTAAAAACAGTAGATGTTCTTGGTCAATAGAAAAGGTGGCAAATGCATATACATGTACATGCATGGTAATTTCAGATTGCTTCTCACCATATAGTGCAAGCTTTACATCTGATATTAGACAGCACATTTTGTATACATGTACATGTATTTCTATTCTGTGTACACTAGCAGCTACAATTTTGATAGGGTTCCTTTTTGGTTGTTAAACTATCATCTTTAATTATGCCCCCCTTTCGAAGAAATGGGGGTATATTGCTTTGCAATTGTCCGTCGGTCCGTCGGTCCGTCGGTCGGTCCGTCAGTCCGTAGACCAAAGTTTGTCCGGAGCATAACTCAAAAACTATTTAAGGTATCATCTTGAAACTTCATAGGTGGATAGATCTCATTAAGGAGAAGTGCAGTGCACAAGAACCATAACTCTGCCCATCATATTTTTGGAGTTATTGACCTTTGTTGATTTTCATACTTAATTTTTGTCCGGAGCATAACTCAAAAACTATTTAAGGTATCATCTTGAAACTTCATAGGTGGATAGATCTCATTAAGGAGAAGTGCAGTGCACAATAACAACAACTCTGCCCATCATATTTATGGAGTTAATGCCCTTTGTTGATTTTCATACTTAATTTTTGTCCGGAGCATAACTCAAAAACTATTTCAGGTATCATCTTGAAATTACATAGGTGGATAGATCTCATTAAGGAGAAGTGCAGTGCACAAGAACCATAACTCTGCCCATCATATTTTTGGAGTTATTGCCCTTTGTTGATTTTCATACTTAATTTTTGTCCAGAGCATAACTCAAAAAGTATTTTAGGTATCACCTTGAAACTTTATAGGTGGATAGATCTCATTAAGGAGAAGTGCAGTGCACAAGTACCATAACTCTGCCCATCATATTTTTGGAGTTATTGCCCTTTGTTGATTTTCATATTTAATTTTTGTCCGTAGCATAACTCTAAAAGTATTTCAGGTATCACCTTGAAACCTTATATGTGAAAAGATCTTATTAAGGAGAAGTGCAGTGCACAAGAACCATAACTCTGCCTATCATATTTTTGGAGTTATTGCTCTTTGTTGATTTTCATAGTTAATTTTTGTCCAGAGCATAACTCAAAAAGTATTTTAGGTATCATCTTGAAACTACATAGGTGGATAGATCTCATTAAGGAGAAGTGCAGTGCAGAAGAACAACAACTCTGCCTATCATATTTATGGAGTTATTGCCCTTTGATGATTTTCATACTTAATTTTTGTCCGGAGCATAACTCTAAAAGTATTTCAGGTATTATCCTAAAACCTCATAGGTAGATAGATTATACTAAGGAGAAGTGCAGTGCACAAGTACCTTAACTCTGCCCATCATATTTTTGGAGTTATTGCCCTTTGTTGATTTTCATAGTTAATTTTTGTCTGGAGCATAACTCAAAAAGTATTTCAGGTATCACCTTGAAACCTTATAGGTGGATTAACCTTATTAAGGAGAAGTGCAGTGCACAAGAACCATAACTCTGCCCATTATATTTTTGGAGCTTTTGCCCTTTGTTGATTTTCATACTTAATTTTTGTCCAGAGCATAACTAAAAAGGTTTTTCAGGTATCATCTTGAAACCATATATGTGGATAGATCTTATTCAGGAGAAGTGCATTGCACAAGAACCATAACTCTGCCCATTACATTTTTGCAATTACTGCCCTTTGTTGATTTTCGTACTTATTTTTTTTTCCGGAGCATAACTCAAAAAGTATGTGAGGTAAAATCATGAAACTTTAAAAGTTGATAGTTCACTTAAATGGGAAGTACAGTGCCCAAGAATTGTTAATTTATCATTAATAATTTTTGACTAATTACCCTTTGTTCGTTTTTACATTTTGAACGTAAGAGATTATAGGGGGGCATACATGTTTTACAAACATCTCTTGTTACTTTGCAATTATTGTGAAGTACAACTTGCACAAGACTAATCTACATTTTCTGCTTTTCTCACGTTTTTTACTCCTTCAGAGACCACAGTCCACAGTCAAAGCCAAATAAATTTTGTCTTCTGCAAAAGCTTTCAATTCATGAGATAAAAGATTTGTTGTCTGGTAACGACTTGAAGTCATGAAAATTCACTGTATATACACTATAGCAAAAGGAGAAATTGCACTATATGAGAAGTTTTGCTTTTACCACTGTGTCTTTCCAAGTGATCTGCTGAGAGTTGAAAATAGTGATCTAACAGTTGAAATGCATGATGATATTCATTATTGTAATGATGCTCATATGTCTGGGAATGAGTTAATCCTTTATAAAACAATTTTTGCTCGTCTATTAGGTAAGCATTTGTAATAAAGCTAAACATGGATATGATGAGATTTCCAGCTGAAAGGGAAAAAAAAAAATTGGGAAAGAAGAAATGCTAGTAATTGCCATTTCCTTCTCTATCAACAATGCTTTAACCCATTACCACACAATCCCTACTTTTGATGCCCCTGAGAAAGAACCCTTTAGAAAACATTGAGGGAAAAGGAGAAAATGCTGGTAACCAGCATTTTCTCCTTTTCCCACAATGTTTTCTACTCTTCGCAAAACAAATTTCAAATTTTCAGTCACTTTTATTTTTACGTCTGCAAATGCATTGATTCGGATAAACCTAAAATTTTTGTCGTTTGGTAATGAGTTAAAAAGCCTTCTTACATAACACTTACATGTAACTCATGAGAAAAGAAAATGCTGGTAACCAGCATTTTCTCCTTTTCCCACAATGTTTTCTACACTTCACAAAACAAATCACAAATTTTCAGTCACTTTAAATTTGTTGTCTGCAAATGCTTTTGATTTGGACAAGCCTAAAATATTGCCATTTGGTAATGAGTTAAAGGTTATGAAAACAAAGGATCATTTGATTAAAGGTTAACTCTTTAGCATACAATGCGTACTTTTAACTCATTACTTCCAGAGACCATCACATTGTTTTCTAAAGGCTTCTTTCTCAGAGTCATCAAAAGCAGGGATTGTGTTGTAATGGGTTAAGACTATTGCATTTAAAAAAAATAATTCTAAAAGGAGATGGATGACCTTTCCTCCACAATGTTGTCTACCCCTTAGGACTCAATTATATATTTTTTTTCTTTGTTATCTGCAGATGCTTTTAAATTGGACAATTTGAAGATTTTATCAACTTGTAAAGAGTATGAAAGATATCAAGCAGTATGAGTCAGCTTTCTCATGTAGTCAACTTAACCCATTACCACACAATCCCGAATTTTAACAACCCTGAGAAAGAAGCCTTTTGAAAACATTGCTGGAAAAGGAGAAAATGCTGGTGACCAGCATTTTCTCCATTTCCCACAATGTTTTCTCTTCCTCTTTGGTACAAATCTCAAATTTTCAGTCACTTTTATTTAGTTGTCTGCAAATGCTTTCAAATTGGACCAGTCTAAAATTTTGTCATTAGGTAAAGAATTAATACATGTAAATACTAAGATTTACCTGCCACAGGGGACAGCCTTTAGAAACAATTTAGAAAAAGGAGTATGTGCAATATCCTTTCTTTTCTACTGTTATACGACATCACTTTTCTTTACCCTTTCTGTGGTTGGTTATAGTTAGGGTTAGACTATTTCCAAACCTGTACTAAATCAGACATCATGTACATTTTAGAAGTAACTGTGTTATGCTTCATTATTCTTATTTTCTTGTTAGATCAGTGCCTCATCCCATTGGCTTGAATTCAAAGATGGAATGTTCACCAGGATACTAACAGATAAAATATAGTGTAAGACTTTATTGCATATGTACATGCTTCTGACATAGAATTTCTCAGTATACAAGTTTGTGAGTGTGCTAGCTTTATGAAAAGGGCAAATTTGCATTTTTATGGCTATTGTTCATTTTAAGCTGCAAAAAACTAGCCTTCAGTCAGTATACTCGAAGACAGATGTAATGTACAGTATTTTGTTTTTGTGTTTCTGTTTTCCAAAAGACTTGAATTTTCTACCTCAAGCATTTTCAATACTAGTCAGTCAATTATAGATCAATTCATAAAACAAAACAAAACAGACCCTGCAAAATTCGGATGTAGCAGGAATGAAATATAGTGGTGTTATTACTCATTGAATTTTCTCCTTGAATAACAGGCTGATCAACCATCCTAAATATTTTTACTTCTAAATTTAATAAAAACTTTGCTAATGTTAGACCTATCCCAATTGAAAGCATTGCAGACAACAAACATGTATGGAATGCAACTTAACCCATTACCACACAATACCTACTTTTGACGACCCTAATAAAGAAGCCATTAGAAAACATTGTGAGAAATGGAGAAAATGCTGGTAACCAGCATTTTCTCCTTTTCTCACAATGTTTTCTACCCTTCACAAAACAAATTTCAAATTTTCAGTCACTTTTATTTTATTGTCTGCAAATGTTTTTGACTTGGACAAGTCTTAAATTTTGTTGTTTGGTAATAAGTTAAATGATGGGATTGTCTCTGAAAGGACCAAAAGCATTGTGGGAAGATGAGAAAATGCTGTTCAAAAGCATTTTCTCGTTTACCCACGATGTTTTCCAAAGCATATTTTATCAAGGTCATTAAAACCTGGGATTGTTTGGTAAAGGGATTAAGGACAGGCGATTTGATTAGATTAGACAGCAGATTTCAGCCATTCAGTGAATTTAGAATTCCTGTCCCTGGACATTTCTATGACAGTTAGGGTTTAAAGTTATGGTTTCCTTTCCAATTACATGTATCTTTATTTTGAGATTCACAAGTGATGTGTTCTTTAAACAAGATAAAAGCTGTTTGATTTCATTTCCTTTTGTCCTTTATTTAAGTTTAAAACACTTTAAACACTAGTGATATAAAATCCTTTACAAAACGACAAGATTTCAGCCTTGTCCAAATTGAAAGCATTTGCAGATGATGATATTAGTGTAACTCATATTGTGCAAATGTTCTTTGATAGGATAGAAAACATTGTGGGAAAAGGAGAAAATGGTGGTTACCTGCATTCTGTCCTTTTCCCACAATGTTTTCAAAGTTTTCTTTCCCAGGGTCATTAAAAGTCGGCTTTGTGTGGTAATGGGATAAATCTTTACTTAACAATCCTTAGCTTTTACAACCCTAAGGAAGTAGCTTTGAAAACTTTCTGGGTAAAGGAGAAAATGTTGGTAACCTGCATTATCTCCCTTTCCCACAATGTTTTCTTCAAAGAAAATTACAAGCATGTGGGCTGAATATGCTTTGCATTTAGACCAGCCTAAAATTTTGTTTTATGGTGAGGAGTTAATCTGTTACTTCCTGAAAAACAAATTGCATCTGGTGACCGATAAATACGGTAAACATTGTTGGAAGTTGAAAGATATTTTACCAATAGCAATGTTATAGAGTTACTGAAACAAATATGTCTTTCTGAAAAGTTAACCCTTTACCACACAATGCTGACTTTTAACATCCCTGAGATAGAAGCCTTTTGAAAACATTTTGAGAAAAGGAGAAAATGCTGGTGTAGCCAGGTAGAGGTATTTAGTGATATATCATACAGCCATTTCGACATGTGGTTCGCTAGCTCAACTTTCAATTCTTTAGTCACATTTATTTTGTTGCCTATGAAGTATACGTGCAAGATATTCACCGTCATGCAGAAGAAAACAAAACAAGAGGACCATGATGGTCCTATATCGCTCACCTGAGTACCATGCAGCAAAGGTCTACAATAAAGATAAATACCAAATATCAAGGTTCAAGGCTAAATGATAATGAAACAAGAGCAGCGATCTGTCGCAATTTGACTTGAGCCTTTGAAGTTCCATTCCAGACAAGCAAGAAATACTGTAAGAATGAAGATCAATGTGGAATTACATAAAGTTCGCACTAGGTAGAGTTATTGTTCTTGCGCATTGTACTCTGTAATACTGCAACAAACATGCATACCAAATTTGAAGTTGTTCTGACTTGAGATGACAAAGTTATATTCCAGACAGGCACTAAATGCTGTAAAAATGACATTAAAAGTGAAATAACTCGACAGCAGGAATTAGAGTTACAATTCTTGTGCACTGCACTTCCAAATACATGTATTGCACCAAATAATCATACCCAATTTCAAGTCATTCCTACTTAAGATGACAAAGTTTTGCTCCGGACAAGCAAGAAATGCTATGAAAATGAAGTTCAAAGGGGAAATAACTCAAACTTCAAGCTAGGAAGAGTTATGGTTCTTGTGCACTGCACTCCATAAATAAACAACGATCATGCATATCAAATTTGAAGATGTTCAGGCTATAGATGACATTTATAGTCCAGACGAGCAGAAAATGCTGTAAAAATGACAATCAAAGGGAAATAACTTACAGACAGTATAAGGTAGAGTTATGGATCTTTCACATTGCACTCTGCATTATTGCAACAAATACAAATGTCAAGTTTCAAGTCAATCAGACTGGAGATGACAAAGTTATGCTCTGGATTAAGAACTATTATAAAGAACTTTCTAATTCAAGGGTAAATAACTCCAGTTGTTTGCATCCAATTACACCCATAATTAAACTCATCCAAGATCTTATGGTTATATATATTTTGGCCAAGTTTACAGCTGATTGGTTAAAAATTGTAGATGCTAGAGAGTAAACAAAGTGCAGTATAGCAATTTTTCTAATTCAAGGGCAAATAACTCCAGTCGTTCTGGTCAGATTAGACCCATGATCGAACTCATCCGAGATCTAATGGTCATATATATTTTGATCAAGTTTGGTGCTGATTGGTAGATATTTGTAGATGTTAGAGTGTAAACAAAGTGAAATACAGCAATTTTTCTAATTCAAGGGCAAATAACTCCAGATGTTCTGGTCCGATTACACCCAAAATCGAACTCATCCGAGATCTTATAATCATATATACTCTGACTAAGTTTGGTGCTGATTGGTTGATATTTGTAGATGCTAGAGTGTAAACAAAGTGAAATACAGCAATTTTTCTAATTCAAGGGCAAATAACTCCAGATGTTCTGGTCCGATTACACCCAAAATCGAACTCATCCGAGATCTTATGGTCATATATACTCTGACCAAGTTTGGTGCTGATTGGTTGATATTTGTAGATGCTAGAGTGTAAACAAAGTGAAATACAGCAATTTTTCTAATTCAAGGGCAAATAACTCCAGATGTTCTGGTCCGATAAGACCCAAAATCGAACTCATCCGAGATCTTATGGTCATATATACTTTGACCAAGTTTGGTCCTGATTGGTTGATATTTGTAGATGCTAGAGTGTAAACAAGAAAATGTGAACGGACGGACGGACGACGGACGGACGGACGGACGGACGGACGGACGGACGACGGACGCCGACGGACAGTGAGTGATCACAATAGCTCACTCTGAGCACTTCGTGCTCAGGTGAGCTAAAAACAATAGTAAGCACTATGAACTAGGACCATTTGATGTTTTTTTTTTAAGTTTTTTCTTCCAAATAGCTCATTTTGAAAAATTAAGTCAATAACTGTATTTGTGAATTACATTACGAGATTTTCAGTATTATGCAGAAAACTCATATGAAAGCCAGCTGTTTGGACCAGGACCATTGACCATGAGCCTCACAGATTTTTCTCCTTCCAGTCAACTTTTCGAGGAGACATTAATTAAAAGAAACATTGAGCAAGTAAGTTCAGTTCACTCAGTTTGAATTCTAAAAATGTCACAAAAAGGCACATGTAACAGAACTTGGAGATTTTACAAAAGGCTTTTCAGAGGACGTATTTCAAACTAAATCCTTCATTTTAAATTTTATTTCATATCTTGTATATGGTGACATATACATGCAATTATACAATACACACTTGTAATCCTCTAGAAGATGTTCCCCTGTTAATTTGAACTTTTCATATGTAAATCAGATCTACTTAATTTGAACATTAGCGTGCAAACTAAAAGAAGTTAACAATTCAGTTTATATAAAACCTACATATTTTACAACTCTAAAGCACACTAAAGGCCATACTTTCAATCCAATTGAAAATATGGCCTCTAGTGTGTACACAAGTTTTTTTCTCTTAAGATTTGACCTAGTGACCTAGTTTTTAACCCAACATGACCCATTTTTTAAATCGTCAAAATAGTATCAAGAAAATCATTCTGACCACATGTATAGTATTGAGACATTGATTTTGTTCCTATTTTTAAAGGTTGTTTTCAAAGTTGTCTTCCTCAAATTTGTTTCAATAGGCAATGACGGTCTCTGGAAGTAATGAGAAATCTAGGGGAAATTTTCCTGAGTTTTATCGACACTGAAGTGAAAGGTGTTTGAAAACATTGTGGGATATGAAAAGTGAAATACAAAGAAATTGCTCAAGTTTGATTACTGTTGACCTTTACTACTTTCTTTAATATTCCTTTGATTCTACACCCAGCTATCATTTCTTTAAAAATATTTTGTTTACATTCACATAGAAGACTAGAATACACTGTTAGCCCAAATAATTATTCAAAACACTTGAGGGTGAAACATAAGAGGCCGTGAGAGTGATAAGTGTGATATACCGGTAAATGAGATGTGGTAGAGTTAGCAAAATTTAATGATACTAAAGGTAAAAACACCTTTTAGTATGATGCTACTCCCTTTCCACTTAGAATTTTGAAAAACTTTATTGCAGGCCCAGGCAATGTCGTTTTTCACCCCTGCTCCCTTCAAGTTTAAGCAATAAGCACATCAGTACATCTGTGACAGACACAGTGGATCAAGATTAGGGTAACGGAAAGTGCAGTCTAATCTTCTTTCCATACTTTCCCATTCTTTTGTAGATATCCTGGAAAAGGCAATATTTGCTTATTTTGGACTGAAACTTTTCAATTTGATACTTGTAGATTTTTAAGGCTCTGAAGTTTAAGGGGAAAGTTTCTGGATCTTTTACACATCAATACGTGACCATGAACCAATGTTGTTGGAACTAAGCACCAAGATAAGTCTTTTACAAAGGAGTTGGCTGTTTATAGTGTAAGCTCTCCTCTTTTCTTATAATGATTCAATTGATAAATAACCATTCAACTCATTGGCCAACAACTTAAATATATTCGACATTTTTAACCCTTTCCCAAACAAGCAGTAAAAGTCATTTGAAAACACTGTGGGAAAAGGAGAAATTACCCGTAACGAGCAATTTCTCCTTTTCCCACAGTGTTTTCTACCCTTTTTGAGAAGTTTCTGCCATTTTCTCCAAATCTAAAATTGTCGTCTGCAAAATTCTTTCAGTTTGGAAGGGTCCAAAATTTATCGTTTGGGAAAGGGTTAAATGTCAAAAAGTACAACATGATTGTCAAATTCGTATAAATCTATCAATCGAGAGGCGGACAGTAGGTATCAAAGATCAGACTGTACATTCTACATAATCTACATCTACGCAATCCGCAACAACAACAATAACATGAAAATCCCCACTGGCCTTGAAAGAATTAGTGCCATTAAACTTCAGTAATACTATTTTGAAAATATTCAACAGTATTAATTCAAAGTGATAGTGGGTTTTTTCTTTTCCAAATAATTCCGAGGTTATGTGACCCTGTGGCAGAAATCTGTAAGAAAACGTCAGGATAAATAACTTTTTACTCCTCTTCCAACATATTTTTTTTCTTTCAGGCTAGGGCATCCTAATGTAATTCGTGTAACATCACTTTAATCGCCTAAATATCGCACGGGTTCGCACAAGATTCGGGTAATCCGTAATCGATGCGGTAACCAGCGTCTATCGGCTGATCAATTACGGAGTACCCGAGTCTTAGCCGAATCCGTACGATTTTCCGCGATGGAAGACGATGTTACATGAAACACATTTGGGTGCCCCATCCTTAAAGTAGCCCCATGTAAGTTGTCTACAAATGCTTCCAACAAGGACTTCGACTTTTAAGTCTTAACTCATTACCAAACGACAAAATTTTTGGCCAGTCCAAATCGAAAGCATATGTAAACGACATAATAAAAAAGACTGAAAATTTGAAATTTGTTTTGTAAAAGGTAAAAAACATTGTGGGAAAAGGCGAAAATGCTAGTTACCAGCATTTTCTCCTTTTCCCACAATGTTTTCCAAAGGCCTCTTTCTCAGGGTGTGGCAATGGGTTAAGCTTTGGTCGTATTTAAATATTTTACTGTAAACCTCAATATACTGTTAGCCACAATATCAATAGCAGATATTGTAACTTCAAAGCTGCTTTTGTTAAGATAACAGAGAAGATTTCAGACGATCAGATTGTAGGCTTTGCTCATGTTAATATTTACCACACAACAAAAATTGACCCACACTATTCGCATAAGCTCTACAATCCGATTTCAAGGCTACAAGGTTTAACTCTTTACCACACAACAAAATTTTAGACAACTCAAAATTGAATTGAAGCAGTTGTAGACAACATACTGGTACAAATGTGGCTAAATGACAAAATTTGCCTTTGATAGAACAGAAAATATTGTGAGAAAAGCAGAAAATGCTTGTAACTAGCATTTTCTCCTTTTACCACTATGTTTTTAAAAGCTTTCTTTCTCGGGTCGTGGAAACCCGGGATTGGGTGGGAAAGGGTTAATCAAAGGTATTTAAGAGTCATCAGAATGCATTCGGCCTTATCAAATACGCATATTCGACCGTCAGGAAGAACAGCCAGCTTGTCCACTTTCTGTATCATGTCGGGCTTTGTTAGGTACTCCTTTCTATAGTCGTGATGTGTAACTTTATACAGGAAATCCTGCGAGGCCGCCTTTAAATTGAACAGGAGGTTGCCTGATCTGTCAACACACGCGTCTTTCAGATCAAAGGAAACGTTTGGTATAAGGTTGTGAGGAAAAGAGAATTTCTCCTCGCGATCCCCGTTTTCGTAGATTCTCTCACAGAAAATATTGCCCTCTTTTCCCACACAAACTGCTAAAATATTGCCATCAGGTGATTCGAGAAGCTTTTTTACTGACACTCCATGTTGTCCGTGGTCTGTCACCACTTCCTTACAATCACCAGAATATATTCTGACATCTTGGCTGAGTAAGGGCTTTACTACTATCATGCCCCTTCTTGTTATTTTGAAATCGAAAGCAGGTCCCTCGGGAATTGGGATTTTCCGGAGTTCTCCGCAAATAAATTTTCCTCGTTCCAGAACAGCAACATAGATGCCGTCTACGTCTTTCTTTGACAAAGATTTAAGTTTCGCTTGTCCAATGATTGCTGAAGCATATAACCCAGGGTAAACCGCCAATAATACCATTCCGTTAGCGGCTATCGATAACCTCATGGTCGTACCATCCGGTAGCTTTTCAAATGTATTCCGATACTGGTGATTACCTTTTTCATCAAACGATTCTATTTCGGCAATCAATGTCGGACTGGAAAACGATCTCATGGATAGACGTTTAGACGCTCTATGGGACTGTTCTTGTTCCTCGTCTGATCGCATCCATATGGTCACTGTCTGGCCTGTAGACGGGCAAGTCTCGTAAGTTTCGAGATTCCACTTGGGATCAACAAAACGCGCAAAAATCGGTGACCTTTTGAGGGAGAAATCATTTGAGATTGCCTGTTTTACTTGTCTGTGTAAGGCTGATGCATCCACTGTACCATTGCCAACATACGGGATATCCATCGGTCCACTCTTCCTGGATGTCCAAGGGGACAAATTTTGTGTGACTCTAAGAGACGCAAGATCTTTACTCAGTATACCGAGGATACCACCATTCATGAAGAATTGTACCCCGAGTTTATAACCCTGACCAAATCTGCTTAGTTTATCGTCTTTTATTTCCTTCCAACTACTATCTAATGTCTCTTTGTACAATATGGCCTCTGAATTATTCCCATAACGTAGAAGATTGGTAGCAAGGTCAGCAACTGTATATGCCCTTTCTTGTTTTCCAGCCACATCATCTCGACACCTCATCAGTCTACTTTCAACGTCATCTGCTTCTTCATCTAGTTCTGCAATGATTTTATTCTTTTCGCGGACAATATGATTTATAAGTTTTTGGAACTGGTTTTCGATCTGTGTTCTAGTTTTCGACACATTTTCTTTGTATTCTTTACTAATCCGATCAATATCTTGTTGTGCATCTTTTGTTTCATTAAGATATTCTTTAAGTCTGATATTTACCTCACTAATTGATTCACGGCACCCATTGGCTGCATCGGCAACATCTGTTACTTCATGCTCAGTATGGTTTTCATCTTTACATTTAAAACAAAGACATTCTTTACACTGTACACAATATAGAAGTATTGATTCAGTTTGATGTTTCTCACAGACTGCATCCCGTTTCGGTAATATATCACACAGCAAAGAATCTTGTTTCCGGTGTATGGGAACCACGTTGGTTACGCCATTGTGTACATGATTTGTGGCGCACCTTTCGCACATGGGAACCTGACACGCTATGCATTTAACGGAAGCTGGTAACTTTTCTTCAATTGTACAAAATTTACACGAATAGCGTGATAATTTATTGTCACTTTGAAGAACATGTACCTCCTTAGCAAGGTCCTCATAGAAATGATGAGATGGAAGGTAATCCACTCCTCCGGGAGGAATTATCAATACTTTTGCACATTTTGGACACTGTGGTGTAGTTTCACACTCCTTCACGTAATCATGTAGACAATCCAGACAGAAGACATGTCCACAATTACACAATTTGGGGTGATTTAGGGTGTTGTTACAGAGGGGACATTCCAGGTTCATTAACAGACGAGCTGTTTGTGGATCCGACACTCGTATCTTTTCACCTTGTTGATCCATATCCATACCGATGTCTTCAAACAACGATGTGAAGTTTTGTACTAACACACACACTCAAAATAGGGTGATTCCCGTCTTTGTCACAAAATCTATTACATATCGAAGACCAGTCTATTTCCATTTTGCTTATTGATTTATCGGTTTGACTTCAGTCTAGTCCTACTTCCTGGTAGCTTTTTACAACGGCTTCAAACGTTCGATATTCTGTTGTCACTGTGTCACGATACTTTGGTATTCTGAAAATAAAAATCAAGATTGCAAATATGAGTAATAGAACAATGTAACCTACGACCCCACTACAAGAATTTATGAAATGGACTTTATTAGCGAGTTAACTATTGGCGTGCTACAGGGGAACCAAGTGCTTAAATTGCGGATGGCATGAATCAAGATCAGAATACACAGAACGTGCAGTCTAATCTCGGACCTATGCATCTGCTTTCTAAGTCAAGCCTAGTATAATATAAAATTCCTCTGAGACTCGGTGGATTATATGCTTAAACATTGAACGTGGTATCTAGCATACGTATATTAACCCTATGGAATCCGAGTAGATCTACAACGACTATAGTTTTAACGTTCTTGGGGAAGTAGCCTTTCGAAAACATTATGCAAAAAGGAGAGAATGCTGGTAATCAGTATTTTTCTCTTTTCCCAAAACGTTTCCAACCCTTTCAAAGACAATGTCATCATCTGATACCAATTTATATTTTCGTCTGCAAATGCTTAAATTTATACACGCATAAGATCTGTCGTCTTTACTTTACTCCATAGATACTCATTTCTACGCATTGCTTGTAAAAGCTTTCGGAAAACATTGTGGCAAAAGGTGAAATTGCTCGTGACGAGCAATTTCACCTTTTGTCACAATATTTTCTATCCTATCAAAAGGTCTCATTTACACGTAACAAACAGTTTCATCCTTGCTGTTATTTAGGGTCAATTAGAGATACCATAGAAATGCCTTATAGGTTAAGAAGCCCTGATGGTACAATTTCAATAATCATTGCTTAAGAAAATCAGACAACTAAGATTCCAATTTGTGCTGCACATTCTATGTAGTCCGATCTTGAACCATACTTTTCGTAACGGCAACTAAAATTTGTTCAACGCGCGGTCTGGCTTAGATATATATCCAAATTACAGTTAAAGTAAATAAATCCATGTTTTTCCTCTCCATACTCGAGTTACAAGTTAATTCGTGTGAGACTGATCTTATTTCGTGCGTAAAATATGTGAACAGCGTATTTATAAAAAGCATTACAGTTTCAAAACTGAAAGTTGTGTTCTTTCCCAGAAGAAATGATAAGGAAAAAAAACCCTTTTTTTCAAGTTAACCCTTTACCAAACAATCCCTCGTTTTTACGACCCTAAGATAGAAACCGTTTGAAAACATTGTGGGAAAAGGAGAAAATGCTGGCACCCAGCATTTTCTCCTTTACCCGCAATGTTTTTTACGCTGTCAGAAACAAATTTCAATTTTCGAGTTATGTCTATTTTGTCGTCTGCTAGTGCTTTCAGTTTGGACCAGTCTGAAATTTTATCGTTTGGAAAAAGGTTAAACAAATCTAAACTTGATTATATTAAGGGAAACTAAACGGGAAATAACTTAATGGACAAAAAATACACACATATATACGCATGAAGTGTAACATCCACATTTAAAAGGCGTGTCCTTACTAAATGATGGGCATTTACTTTGGATTTTCTTTCTTTTTTCAATCTTTGTGCTGACTTTAATATTAGCCTAACACTATCTCTAAAACGGTTAAAATGTTTAAATCGATGTTATCAGTTCACGTGAGAAATTACGTACTTAAGTGTCTGCGGTAGTCAGGTTTATCCCGATACTGAAACCAACAGAGGCCTGCTTTCATAGTGACATTATTTCTGATTGGCCACACTAAGATAAATGGGTAAGCAGTTACCACATCAGAAATTGTGTGTTAATTTCTTAATCTTTAATCCTTTACCCCATAGGCATTGCTGTGATATCTCTAATTGATGCTAAATAACATCAAGGATGAAGCCGTTTCTTATGTGTATATGACACTTTTTGAAAGCATAGAAAACATTATTACAAAAGGTGAAATTGCTCGTCACGAGCAATTTCACCTTTTGTCACAATGTTTTCCAAAGGCTCCTACATGCAATGCTAGAAATGAGTATCTGTGGAGTAAAGGGTTAACTCTTTACCAAACAATCCGCCTGGTTTTTAAGACCCTAAGATAGAAGCCTTTTGAAAGCATTATGGGAAATGGAGAAAATGCTGGTAAACAGCATTTATTTTGTCGTCTGCGAGTGGTTTCAATTTAGACCAGTTTATTTTTTCGTTTGGTAAATCTTTAATAAGACGAAGAATACAGTTTAGAATGATCGTTAAATACGACCAATGGCCGTCCAAAGGGCCTATGCCATACGGTGGCGTTCAAGGTTCAGGCTTTTTAATCATCTGACAAACAATCAGTTTTAACGGCCCTGAGAAGGAAGGTTTGTTAAAACAGTATGGAAAAGAAGACAGTGCTCGTCACCAGCATTATTTCGTTTACCCATAGTGTTTTGTACCTTTTGTCACAAAAACTTGGGTCTTGCTGAACCTTATACATTTTGTTGTCTGCAATGCTTTCAATTTGGATAAGTCTAAAATTTTGTCATCTGGTAAAGAGTTATTTTAGATTATGAGCCCAAAACACAGCTGGACTACGTACACAGTAATACGCCACAGCAGATAGTATCACGATAAATTTCGACATCATGCAAGCTTAAATTACACTTTATAATCTTTACCTAAAACAAACCCTGCGACTAAATCGATTGACCAAAGTAAGAGCTTGATGAATTATGTACAGTTAAAGATAAGAGAACCTAAAAATACCCTTTACAAATGAGTACGGAAAACCTTTTGCTGTCCTCACCCGGCATCACAAGCATCTTTCATCCGCTATTAACTGCAAAGTTTCAATACAATTGAAGGAAAACTGTAGGAAGAGTTCGCGACACAAAATTACTAGTATTTTGTACACGGACGGACACACGGACAGACAGGCTGATTCCAGTATACCCCCGAAAACATTCGTTTTACGGGAGTATAAAAACAGGAAAAAATAGGATATTACCAGTGTAACTTTGGCCCTAATTTCCAGTCTCTCCCTATCAGAAACGAAACAATGCCCTCATTTTTAAACTACTAAAACTCCCCATTTCGGCCTATGCATGTATAAGTAAGGGATAGAAAACGAGTGCCGTGGTATATGGGAAATATACAACGAGCGTTAGCGAGTGTATATTTCCCATATATCACGGCACGAGATTTTCTATCTTACTTAGACCACGTGACATTCGTGCTTTTTACGTCATATGCTCATATTTATAGAAGATAAAAAGCCTGTTACAAAATTGAGTCGTTGTAATTGTTAAAATGGAAGTTTTGCACCTGGTTCAAAAGAGGCATAAGTAAGGTACTAATTTATATCAAAATGTTAAATTATTCATTATGATTTTAATGAAAGTTAACCTATTTGTGGGTTGTTAAGATCGAAATTGTATTTGTCGGCAAAATTTTGAAAACGTTATGTTTCGATTGATGTAGATTGTCAAAGACAATAGGGGCCTTCATCGGTTAGAACTTACTATGTGTCTCTTGTAATTAGACAGTACTAGTCAATTTTATTACGAAACACATGGAATGTTGCTGAGAAATATTGTTCAGGTTTTTGTTGTTGTTGTTGCAATTATGTTTAATACGTAAATTTCAAGCATTTTTTGTAAGCAATGTCAACATGAAAACCTTGTAAACGTTGTAGAGCCATTGAGCTTAACCTGTAGGCTGCTAAACGCGACTCAAGGATTTTTAGGGGACAATTTAGATACAGATCAGAAAGCACAGAACGTGTATAATCTGACCTTGGGTGTACACTGTGCAGTATTAAAGCGATATTTTTCCATAAAATCTTTGAAATAGCCAAATTTGGGCTTTTATTATTGGTTTGAAGGTTTCTTTTCACTTATTAAGCAGGTTAAGGGTTAAACATTACTAAACCAACCTATTCATGTGTAGGTGCACTGACACGTTTAACGCCAATGCAAACTAAAGCTATAGCTGTCGAATGTGTTGTAATTTCTTAGGGAAAACAAGTGTTTAATCCTTCTCAGATTGAAGTTGTAGAAAAATGGTTGTAAAGGCAATGGCATGTTTTAAAGCCAAAATGTGAACATTGCACTTTTAACCAGACTGAAGCCTTATTTTTCTACCGCCTTAAGCACACTCCATTCAAGAGATTGCTGTAGTTAATCGCTATTTGAGGGCAATACTATTTGTATAGACTTTGAATAGTATTGCACTCACACATGAAAATGTTATACCCAGTTCAAATCATACTTCAAATTTTTTTTACTGCGAAGGGTCCATTTTGCCCCGACTCGACATCGCAAACAAAAATTGTCGGAATTCACGTGCAGGATATACTAGCATAGTATATCCAGATATACAACTGCGGGAGTTGTATCTTCCATATATACAATGGAAATACTGAACGCTGATTGGTCAAGTCCCTACAAGCGTGGTCTAAAATGCAGATAAGTTTCAAGAAAATATTCATGATAAAATGCTTATCAACCACTCGAGGCAAGGTTGCAGTTCGAAGATTGCATTTGACAATCGCATGGCGTCCCTTAACTTTATCAAACTATGTTTACACAAGTTGATTATATTAGACCCGTCACTAGAAAGTTCATTAAATGACACAAAGGTCCTTAAGGGTAAGCGAAAAAGGTATTAAAATATTGTGGAAAAAGGAACTATTGCTTTCTACAAGAAAATTGTCTCCATTCCCACATTTTTTTCGGTCTAAAGGCCAAAGAGGTTTAGGTCATGGTGTGGTTTCCGCCTGGTAGTTTTTTACGGTTCTCTCAATCAAGCCCACATCTGTGGTTGGAATTCGTGAAACCTTCTCATTCTGGTATATACCGTTTATAACTTTGGCCCAATGGTGAACTTCGACAGTGGTTATCTGAGTATATAGATTCGTGCTATAAACTCAAATAAGGCATCCTTTTGATGAAAAATGGCAACCGCCGAGCAGAGTTGTCGTTCGTTACTCTCACCATACATCTCTGCAGTGGGCTAAATGACAAGAATCTTGTCAAACTGAGGAAAAGATGTTTTGTTATTGTTTTAATGTTTCATGTGTAACATTATAAAGTAGACAAAGGAAATATGATTCTGGATACGTTATAGGCGCATTCAAAGTGATGAATTTACTTGTATGGAATGGAACTATTTTTTTCGAGCTTCTTTACTGATTAGAATCTTACGCCAATTTTAACAAAAATGGCTGTGCCCATGAATGATGATAATAGTTTTGACACACCGATGAATCTTAGTTTATAAGATTAAAAAACAAGTTATCGTCCTTTAAAAGACATTTAAGCTTTTCAGAAAATTCCTCTTTTTCACATTTCCTATCATTTAGTATGATTGGCCGTATGCTGTTTGAACAGCACACAAACTAATCGATATTGGTCTTTGTCTGCGCATGTCATATTCTTCGAAGATTCGACTGTCTTATATGACGCATCACTACTAGCCCCGAAAGCGGGCTGACTGTAATATTACGCTCTATAAAGTAGCAATGTTGAAAATAGCTTTTACTTATCAATACGTTTGAGGAGAAATGAGACCTGCTTTAGCAACAGATTTCTCTAAACTGTTGATCATAGTTGAGTGAATTGCACGAGGTAACGTTTTATTGGGTAAACCTTTTTTTGTTTTAAATTCAAAGTAACGGTTGTCGCGTAGGAAAGTGGTTCGGTTCTGTACCCAGGATGTCCATATCAGATAGACGAGTATTTATAGAATGCCATCTAGCGGGAGATAATGCGATATTGGTCTTTCTTTCACCGGCGTTTTTGTCGCCATTTTGAGTTCTGGTCATGTGACGAAAGTATCGCGTAATGACGGACTACTTTCTGAGCCCACTACAGAAGTGAATGTGAATGATCCGGAGTGCAAGAGTGGAAAAATGGATGCGTTATGGTTCATTATTCTAAGAATATTCTGGATCTTTTTCCATAGCCCCTAAAACACAATTTCCTTAACTTTTTATGGGTATATTATAACTTTATAAGCTATGTTTGTGCTATCTCAACCTATGTCAAGCTGCTTTCTTCGCAGAACATCCGACATCGTGTGCCACCATTGAAAGACTGTTTCTGTTCTTTTTAAAAGAACCCTTTATCAACAGATCCCATATTTACACGACCGAAAGAAAGATCATATCGTGGCGGATAGTGCACCTTTAAATGCCTTCCTCCAGTTTGAATATCAGTAATAATGCGCAGAGAGGCGGACTACCACAAATCCAACAAGAAAGATACAATAGTACTCGGCGGGTTTCATTATCTCCCGCTAGATGGCACTCTATAAATACTGTACATGTAGGCCTACTCGTCTGTCTACTTTGGGCTTCCTGGATACAGACCCAAACCACTTTCCTACGCGACAACCGTTACTTTGAATTTTAAACGAAAATGAATGATTACTCTATAAAACAATACCTTGTGCGATTCACTCAGCTATGATCAGCAGTTTAGAGAAATCTGAAGATAAAACAGGCCTGACTTTTCCTCAAACGTATTGATTAGGCCTAAAGCCATTTTCTCCATTGCTACTTTATAGCGCGTATTACTACAATCTCCTCGATATCGGGGTCCCAGAGAGTGATGCGTCATATAAGACAGGTCGAATCTTCGAAGAATATGACATGAGCATACAACGCGGCGAGATTGGAATTAATCCTGTCCCCTTAATAGAACTCGACGAAATTTATCCCTTTCCCTCACAATCCCAACTTTTAACGACGACAAGTGAAAAAGCTTTTAAAAAAGTGTGTGAAAAGGCGAAAATACTAGAAACCAGCATTTTTTCCTATTACCACAATGATTTCTACGCTTCCTAACACATTTTTTTTTATTCTTGAGTCTCAACGATTTAGTCGTCAACAAATGCTTTCAGTTTGGATGAGTGAAAATTTTGTCGTTTGGTAACAACTCCTAGATTACAAGTCCTGTGAATAGATGCATAGGAAGGCGGATACAGCCTATTGCTTTATCGGCCTATTCATCATTTATCACTTTACCAAACGACAAAATTTCAGGCTTGTCCAAATTGAAAACATTTGCAGTCGACAAAATAAACGTGACTCAATAACTGAAACGTGACTTTAGATGAGTAAAAAGAAATATAGTGGGAAAAGGAGAAAATGCTGGTTACCAGCATTTTCTCCTTTTCTCACAATGTTTCCAGAAGGCTTCTTCCTCCAGGGGTTGTTCGGTAAAGGGTAACAGACTCAATAGCGGCCAAAAAATCAACGTATGTGGTAAAATACATTTAAATTGAAACTGCGCAATTTAAAATTGTAGAAAATCTTTTGAAGATGACAATCTCCTATTGTATGGTCGTGCCAAGTATAGGCGGGCCTAAATCGCTAGTGGAAAAATGAATTTAAAAATCGGGGTACAAAAGAGAGCGTGACTGGCAGGTTTTGATTAGTTTCGGAATTAATTTCTCTCCGAATGACCAACATTGGGACCGAGCGTATAATATTGGATAGTCATCGGCACGATAACTCTTATTTTTTAATGGTAGGCCTATGATTTACATTAATATGCATTTTAAAGGTGGGTATTTAGGTTTTTCACATCACATCAAATTAAAAAAATATATATTTCAGTAAAATTTATATTAAAAAAAATCAATACAAATAATCAATAATTAAGAATCATAGTACCTTTTTTTTTTGGGGGGGGGGGGGTTGGTATTCCATAAAAGGCTACGTAGCCCCTTAAGCTATTTTTAGATTTCGCGCCAAAAATAAAAAAAGCATTGTGGGAATGTTAAGTGACTGGCACGTGACTAGTGACGCTTAAATTTCATAACATAACAAACGTAAATATTTTCCATAATGTCTTCTTCGGACGAGGTGTTTGAAGCTTCGTCTGTGTATTTCCAGTATGTAGATGAGCGAGTTGCTCATGTAAAAAGAGATCGTGTTTCCCGTCGATGTCGACCTGGGCTGTAGTAAATCTCTGATTTCTCTTGTTGTCGGATGGTTTTCGACTACTGGGGTTTTATGAATAAGAGTTATAAGACTTTGGGAGTATAAAGATTATATTTTTGCATTTTTGTAAAATTTGTATCCCAAAACCTGAAGGGCCATCTTTAACACCTGTTTTATTTACTTTTAGCAGCTATTGTTAAGGTCGTCAATATAAACGGGTAAATAACTTGCACAAGCGGTACTGCGCATATTAAGTGTTTCGAAAGGAAATATCACTTAAACAGTCAATGTGAAGACTTGAGATTAAATTTTATAGACCCGGATCTGAGTGTGAGCATGTGCACATAACTAGGATTTGATGGTTGATAATATTGAAACTTTACCGGGTGTAGGCCGACTCGATTTCGATGTGCCGTTAACCTGCTATTTGAAAAACATTGTGGCAAAAGGAGAAGTTGCTCGTAACGAGCAATTTCTCCTTTTGTCACAACGTTAAAGGTGGGTATTTAGAATTTTCACGTCACACCAAATTAAAAAATATATGTACCATTGAAATTTATATGAAAAAACAATACAAATCGTCAATAATTAAGAATCATAAAACTACAAAAAAAAAATTTGTTGATGGCATTCCCTTAAAAGGCTAAGTAGCCGCTTAAGCTATTTTTAGATTTCGCGCCAAAAATCAATAAAGCATTGTGGGAATGTCAAGTGACTGGCACGTGACTAATAACGTTTAAATTCCATTGCATAACAAACATGTAATAATTATTTTCCATAATGTCTTCTTCGGACAGATGTTTGAAACTTCGTCTGTGTTTTCCTGTATTCAAATGAGAGAATTGGTAATCTAAAAATAGAATGTGTCTCCCGTTGGTGTCAACCTGGTCTGTAATGGTTTCCGACTACTGGGGTTTTATGAACGCAAATTAAAAGGCTATGGGAGTATAAGGATGATTTTTTTTGCATTTTTGTAAACTTTTCGTCCCAAAATCTGAAGGGCCACCTTTAAATTTTCACAAGCGTGCATGTTCAGACACGCCTGTATTTACACTGCCAACTTTGATGCATTCTTTCTTCTATCTCGTGATGATTACCAGTATGATTAATATTATTGTGACATGGAAAATTTCACACAACATTATCACTTTAACCTATTACCACACAATCCCTACTTTTGACAATCCTGGAAAAGAAGCCGTTGGAAAACATTGTGGAAAAAGGAGAAATGCTGGTAACCAGCATTTTCTCCTTTTCCCACATTGTTTTCGACCCTTTTCAAATCCAGTTTCAGTTTTTTATTACATATATTTTGTCGTCTGCAAATGCTCTCGATTTGGACTAGTCTCAAATTTTGTCGTTTGGTAAAGAGTAAATTCTTACTAATCTGCTTAAATAATGGATATCATTATTCAACAGCAAAAAAACCCAAATAAATATATTGCGATGCAATTCGAGTTGCTTTCGCAATTAAAATCCGATCGTGAGTATATGAAAGATGATAGACTGGTGTCAGTCCGTTAAATAGAGCCTTTTCATTAAAATAAAATCATCAAGTCAAACTGCAAAACAAAACCTCTGTGTTCTCAATGTTCTGAATGCACTGTATTTCAGAAGAAGGGCAAGTAACAACACATATGTCTGTGACTTTGCTGTAGTTGTGTACATTGTTTATTAGAATGACTTAATTGCAGGGCCTGAATGCCAGGCTAGGAAGATGAGTACAGATCTTGATTCGCACCGTCCGTAAAAGAGAAGTGACCAGTCATTAGAGTATTTTACTGTACATAGGCTACCATTCACGAGTCGACTTGGTTCGCTAAGAATTGGATGATTTCCATTATCTCCCGCTAGATGACATTCAACAAATACTCATCTATCTAATTTGGGCATCCTGGGTAGGTACAGAACCGGACTACTTTTCTAGGCGCCAACCGTTACTTTGAATTTCAAACTAAAATAAACGTTTACTCAATAAAATGCTACTTTGTGCGATTCATTCAGCTATATGATCAGCAGTTAAGAAAAATCTAGAGCTAAAACAGGCCTGATTTTTTCTCAAACGTATTGATAAAAGCCATTTTCTCCATTGCTACTTTATAGCGCGTATTACTACAATCTCCCCAATATCGGGGAAAGTGATGCGTAAAATAACAGGTCGAATCTTCGAAAAATATGACATGCGCAGAAAACAGGATGATTTCGAGCCAAGATTTCATGGTGTGAGACTCTGCTACGCAAAATCGCTGCCTCTAATGCCGTGTAAATAGGCAAGTGTTTGTTGTCATTTGACACTTCAAACGTCAGATATATCTCAGCTTTCACGATTTGAAAAAGCCGGGAGAAATATGAATAAAAGTAGGCCCATAGACCAGTCAAAATAAGAGAACGTGTATGTAAATTATAGTCTTGATATATAGCAGTGATTACATTCGTATGGCTTGATGTACTTGCCTTCATATTTAGAAGTTGCCAACTTGGCGTTGGAGGCCAAAAAAAGTCAAAGCAAAAGTAATGCAGATAGCTCTATAGGTGCCTATAGTGGATGGGGATTTCACAGGACAGTCATTGGGGCTTTCCAAAGAAAAGTTTTGAATTGTAGAAGCTACTAGGTGGCTTTAGTGACCTCTTTTTGGTACGATTGGCTTTTATTTTCCTTTCTTCCTTTTTTTGAAAATCGTAGTCCTGAATACGCAACTGCGTTTTTGGGGTACTGGCAGCTACGCCCCTGATCATTCTTTGAAACTCAATCGACCTATTCTGTGTAACTTGTTGCTGTTAGTCAGCTTCTGCATGACAAAGGATCATTCTACCTCCAGATCCAACTGATTTGTTAGACGAAATGGATTTTGTGGATTAACAATAATAATGTGACTTGTGAATGTATACAATGCATTGCTGAGACGCATTTAGCCCCCCTTTTGCCAGAGCAGGGTGAATAATATTGTATGCTCTCCAACACGGGGCTTAACTCTTTACCACACAATCCTTACTTTTGACGACAGGAGAAAGAAGCCTTTAGAAAACATTGTGGGAAAAGGAGAAAATGCTGGTAACTAGCATTTTCTCCGTTTTCCATGATGTTTTCTACCCTTCCCAGACCAAATTTCAATATTTCAGTTACATTTAACATTGTCTGCAAATGCTTTCAATTTTGACCGGTCTAAAATGTTCTTGTGTGGGAAAGAATTCAAAGGTTTCGCCTGATCCGATCGATGTTTACTTTTTGAAATCCGAACTTTTTTAAATGTCACCCAAAATTCAAATCCTGTAGCCTAGCCTTACTTCTTTACTGCAATTGGAAGGATCCAACTGACGACCGTTTAACCCTTTCCCAAACAATCCCTGGTTTTTACGGGTCTGAATAGTAGCCTTTTGATAACATGGTGGGAAAAGGAGAAAATGCTGGTAACCAGCATTTTCTCCTTTTCCCACAATGTTTTCTACCCTATCATAAACAAAAATCATCTTTTCAGCAAGAGTTGAATTGTCGTCTGCAAATGCTTTCAATTTGGTCTAGTCCAAAAATTTGTCGTTTGGGAGAGTCTAGGGAAAACCGGGATTGGCCTATATAACCCTGATTAAGTTTCTAATAATCAGTTCCTTGCCTAGGCCCATATTCACTCATAGACTGCCAAGCGCGACTCACTGATCTTTCGCGGTCAGTGTAGATTTAGATCAGAATGTGCAGTCTGATCTTGGATCAACACTGTCCGACAAGGAAATATCACACAAAAATACAGAAAATTAAAATTTTTAGTTTTCACTGTCGGTTTGAGTTTCATTTTTAGCTCCACTCGCCGAAGGCCACCGGGCTTCTTATGTGATGGCCTGGTGTCCGTCTTGCGTCAGTCCGTCCGTGCGTTAACTTTTATTTGAACATATTCTCTGAAAATACCCATCCAAATTTGACGAAACTTCACAGAAATTATCCTATCATGGTCCTCTTCAGAATTTCTTGAAAGAATTTGATTCCTTAAAAAACTCTAGTTGCCTTGGCAACAAAATAAAAAAAAAAAAAAATAAATAAAAAATCTTCTTCTTTGAAACCACAAGGCCCAGGGCTACTGAATTTGGCATCTAGCTTTATCTACTGGACCTTTAACAAGTTTCTTCATATTACAGGCCTGGGGTCAAAATTGGCTCCATTCTAGGTATCACACGTTTAACATGGGCTTATAAATATAGTCCGTTCAATTTAAACATTAATTACAGGCCCGTCGGAAGGGAATTTCATTTGGTCCGGCCAGTAAGGCGAGCGACGAAGTCGCGAAGCCATGCTAGGGGGGTACGGGCATACGGGGGGCATGCTCCCCCTGAAAAATCTTGAAAATAAGACGCTCTCTGGTGCATTCTGGCGCATTTTTTTAAGGTTTATATTACGCATTTTTTTCGAAAATTGGTCCTACCATTTTTCATTTTCAGCCGCTTCCGACGGCCTTGAATTAAGGGAAATAACTCTTTTCAATAAAGGATGAAGTTTGTTACTATTTACCGCCCTTGATTATCAAACTGCTGTGATACATGATTGATGCTATATATTAAGTTTTTTGATAGAAAATATTCTGTTTTCAGGGAAAGTGATTCATTCTGATGCTAATAGTTATGCTCGTGAACATGAGTGGAATAATAAAACCATAGTATAATGTTTCTATCATTCAGGGGTTTTTTTCCCCTAGAACTTTACCTTTCATGCCAATGAATTAACCTATCTATTGCCTGACAGTGTTCATTGTTTTCGAAAGGCCTCTTTTTCACGGTCATGAACACGTCAATTTGTGTGGTAAAAGGTTAAAAAGCCAGTGGAGCGATACAGGGCCATTATGGCTCTCTTGCACTTATTTAGAATGATAAAGGTTTTAAAAGCAACCGCTGTTATACATGTCATCACATTTCTGAAGTTATAATATTGCTCTGGTTGGCTGAGATAGAACGTTATCTTGAAAGCTGTCTTCAAATTTTGTCTGTTGATTCAGATTTAACTGTTTAGAAGTATATAGGCATATTGCATGACCTTGACCGAAATTGATTAGGAGCACTTACTGTTTGACCCTTGCTTCTCTGAAATAAGTTCAAGTACTTGTTACCCTTTTCCTTGTATTTATCGGAATCTGCAGGGTCCGTATTCACCAACCATTCTTAAGAATGTTCTTTATCTTAATCTGCAAGATTTTCTGATTATGAAAGTAACAGAACTTCTGATTGGCTAAACCAATTGGTTTAGCCAATCAAAAGTTCTGTTACTTTCACATTGACAAAATTCTGAAGAATATGCCTAAGAATGTTCTTAAGAATGGCTGGTGAATACGGACTCTGATCGTTCAGAGTTAAACACTTATCAGTAAACTCGTTTCCGTACTGACGCCTGATTCGAATACGAATACGATTGACAATTTGACAGTCTCTTTCACTCTCTCTCCCTCTCTAGGTCTCTCTTGACAATTTGACAGTCTCTTTCACTCCCTCTCCCTCTCTAGGTCTCTCTTGACAATTTGAGTCTCTTTCACTGTCTCTCCCTCTCTAGGTCTATCTTGACAATTTGACACTCTCTTTCCCTCTCTTTCCTTCTCTAGCTCTCTCTTGACAATTTGACACTCTCTTTCACTCACTCTCTCTCTCCCTCTTTCTCTCTCTTTCTCTCTCTAAAAAGAGTGAATAAGGCACAGTTCAAAAACAGCATACACTCAAAGGCAAAAGTTTAGAAGTGTTTACTATCCCTATATAGACCTAAAACATACAATCTCAAGTACTTACGACCGTAATGGCGAAGGCTATACAAAACATTGTGGGAAAAGCAGAAAATGCTGGTAAACTTTTCTCACAATAATTTCTACCCGTTCTAGAACAAATTTCCATCATAAAAGCCACATTTAACTCTCTACCAAACGACAGAATTTTAGAATTGACCAAATTCAAAGCATTTGCAAGGGGATTGAAATCCAAGGGGGTCTGAAATGGTGAAACTTGTCTTTGACTGAGCACAAAACAGTGGAAAAATGAGAACATGCTGGTTACCAGCATTTTCTCCTTTTTCCACAATGTATTCAAATGCTGTCTTTTTTTCGGGGTCCTTAAAACTTGCGATTGTGTGGTAAGGGATAACTGTCCCCAAAGGCGATGTTTTTTTTGACTGGTCGCCTCTGGGTACGGTGCACAAATAAATGTCCAAATATGAAAGAATCACCGTATCGTCTCATTATTAAGACTAAGGGGTTAATATGTCGTCTACAAATGCTTTGACAATTCCGACTTTTTGTGGTATATGGTAGAGTTCTACACAATACAGCACCAGAAATCCTTTGTTTGAGACAATCTTCTTTCCCACAGATTGGGCCAAGAGGGTTCTCCATCGAATCAAAAGAAATACAACAACAACAATAATAAAAACTTACCAGAACTAAATCTCCAAAATAGCGTATGTTTCGTGAAATAGTAGATTTTTAGGTGTAAAATCACTCAGGGGGTCATGTTTGGAATACCCTTTGTTTTAAAAGTCTTTGTTTCATGAACTACAACTACATGTATTTAAAAATAACCAAGTTCCTTGAAAAACCCGCTTGCACTCACATTCAAATCTCAGAAATTTAAATGTCTTAAATTATTACCAAAGAAACCGTCACAGGTATCAATTTTTTGTGTAAAATCACCGAAGCGATTCGTCTGTGTAACACTTCGCCCAATATGTGCTTTCTCTTTATTTGTAGGACAACAGTGAAATACTTTCAAAACCATTCAGCGTGACTGTAGATACACTTACAATGATATGAAGGTTACTGGTATATAATGCCAAATAAAGACTGTAAATATGTGGGCCTATTAATCAAGGTTATAAGAAAATGTTAGGTTACCTACTTTACCCCTTATCCTGTTCAGTAAGTTTAATGGAATGTCGGATATTCTGGCACGCTGGGCGTACAAAGTAGGATGTTTTGGCCATTTTGTTTTTAAAGAGCTTTTGTAATTTTGAGCCATTGTAAGAAAAGAGGAAATTGCTATATAGAATTTGACATAGATGTAGTTGGAGTATTTGTGTGATTTATTTATTTTTTTTACTTTACTGAAGTTATGGACAGATGATAGCCTATTCATTTTTTAACTGATTGGTGTAACAAATGAATACTTTTAAGCCTTAATTTTGCCCTAACCGGCATTCTATTAAGAATTGCTTTCGTGATTGATTTAATTGCAAAATATCAATTAATTGAACAATAACTTGAAATGGCTGCTTGCACTGAAAGTTTGCAGTTAAAGTCTGAAAAATGAATGCATCTTGCTATAGTAGAATGCAAATCAAAGTCAAAAGAATATTTTTGCCAATGTCAAATAAAAGTATAAACTGCATGAAATGAACTTAAATTGTTTTTCTCTACCTAAAATGATATACCAAAAAGCATAGAAAGTTTGTTTATTCCATTTTTCTGTGTTCAAAAAACATTTGACCAAAACGTCCTACTTTGCACTTTTAGCTGGCCAAACCGTCCTGGTCGAAACGTCCATGGCAAAAACGTCCGTCCACCAGTTTAATGATACCTCCAAGTGGATTGTAAATAGCCAAATTTTACTACTTCAAAACTATTTTTGGGGGGGAAGAGAAATATCCCCTTATCGGACAGTGTAGATCTAATCTTGATCTTCAATGTCTGCAAAAGGTCGACGAGTCGCCTTTGGCAGTCTAAGGGATAAATTCAAACAGGAAATAAACACTTAATGTGTATGTATACATACATGTACATGTTATGTGGACTAGAAAAGTCTGTATTTAATGCGTTCGGTCCTTATAATATGAGCTGAAAACTAAAGTGCAGCACTGGATACCATGTAACCGCTTGTGTTTTGCCAATTCCGAAAAAAAAAAGCTCATTGATAACATCGCAAGAAATGGAGAAAATGCTAGCCAAGGGCAATTTGTCCTTATTGCATAATGCCTTAAACAATTTTATAGACAATTTACAAGATTTGGGCCATAAATAGGCTTACTTGATTTGTTTTTTCCATATTTTCAATATGGACATAGCCTACATGTAACGTTATCATCTAGTAAAAAAGTTTTAATTCGAAACACTCATCCCACTAGCACTTGCTTGCTATATAAGAACCTTAAATGTACTGGGGACGACAAGGCAATATTACAAAGGGGAGTTGAATTCATCTCCAAAATGTATCGACTTATGTCAGCCTGCACAGTCTAATATGATCGAAACTATTTGCCATTTGTAAATTTTCTGCATGTCCAGTGATCATTCTACCTCACAACCCCGTCGGTTATTGGACAATATATAGGTTTTATCCATGTGTTGACTTCCTTGGTCTAGAGCCATCACGGAGACACATTTAACCTCCTCATTTAAATATATGACCCATCACGCAAAAAGGGGCCTTTTGAGAATTGCGAAAAGTGTCAACCTTGGTCAGACTGCGCAAATTGCGCAGTCTGACCAGGGTTGACATTTTTCGCTTTAATGACAATTTCTGTATGAAAAGTGGTCATTGTACCTTGTTATACATTCAATTTTGAATTATCAACTTAAATTTTGGAAATGAATCCAATACATGCAAGATATCGGAAAGAGTAGGGAAATGGTAAGACTGCGCCCTCCGTGTAGTCTGATCTTTACCTAGACAGTGCGCTAAAGAGTAGCGAAATAAGTGTAAGCATGTCATTTAATCACGGTTTATGTGCTGTATATTCGCGAAAAGGCATCCATCTGTAACTAATAAGTAACCATAATTACATATTTGTCGTCTGTCGTTTTAGTTCCCACGTTTCTTTTCTCGTTACCCCGATATTTTACATACAGATTTATATATAGGGCGCATTTCATTTTAGCATATTTTTGATTCGAAAAAATTTACCGGGTGAAAAATTTAGCAATTTTTCTTACGCAACAATTTGTCAATAGGCTAGGCATATATCGACGGCTGAGTGCAACACTATCCTAAGTGCCTATACAAAGTATATGCACTTAGGATAGTCTTGCACTCACCCATCGATATGTATATCACGCACTTGGTTCAATGGGTCACATTACCCCTGTGAAACTTTTCACAACTTGCGCAATTAGAATTGCGTACAGCAGACCACTCTTGAAAACACTCATTCAGTATGATTCTATATCAGGCGGTTTTATATCATTTACATGTACAACCATTCTCATAATAAATTATTATGAGTCATAGTAAGCTGCATGTATTGGCTTGCCTTGTTTGTGCACAATGTACAGATCATACAATAGGACCATGCTCTGTAAAAAGGTGTCTTCATGCATTTTTCGTAATGCATTCTTCCAACCCAGACATCACATTTTATACATCCATAAAATCTATCTTATCCAACAACCGGCTGCATATTTCCGTACGTTGTCTGCGCATGTCATATTCTTCGAAGATTCGACTGTCTTATATGACACATCACTAGCCCCAAAAGCGGGCTGACTGTAATATTACGCTCTATAAAGCAGTAATGTAGAAAATAGCTTTAATCAATACGTTTGAGGAGATACGAGACCTGCTTTAGCTCCAGATTTCTCTAGACTGCTGATCATAGCTGAGTGAATTACAAGAGGTAGCGTTTTATTAAGTAAACGTTTATTTTATTTTGAAATTCAAAGTAACGGTTGTCGCGTAGGAAAGTGGTTCGGTTCTGTACCCAGGATGCCCGTATCGGATAGATGAGTATTTATAGAATGCCATCTGGCGGGAGATAATGTATTTCCGTAGTATAGTTATTGGACACGGTGGAAATTTTTAAAACAGCGGAAGTTTCGACACGGGTCAGCCTGCGTGGACTCGCTTTTGTAGATGCATTAACCCTTTACCAAACATGCCCTGGTTTTTACGACCCAGAGTAAGAAGCCTTCTAAAAACATTGTGGGAAAAGGAGAAAATGCTGGTAACCAGCATTTTCTCCTTTTCCCACAATGTTTTCTAACCTTCCCTTATCAAATTTCGATTCTTCAGTCACATTTATCTTATAGTCTGCAAATGCTTTCTATTTGGACCAGTCTAAAGATTAGTTGTTAGGTAAAGAGTTAGACCCCCTTTCAAGAGATCTCGATCTCTTCCAGACGTCTGAAAGCAATGAAACTTGGAGAGAATATTATCTTAGAGTCTTGTCTTAACCCTTTACAAAACAATCCATGGTTTTTACGGGTCTGGAATAGTAGCCTTTTGAAAACATTATGGGTAAAGGAGAAAATGCTAGTAACCAGCATTTTCTCCTTTCCACAATGTTTTCTGCCCTATCATAGACAGAAATCATCTTTTCAGCAAGAATTGAATCGTCGTCTGCAAATGCTTTCAATTTGGTCTAGTCCAAAAGTTTGTCGTCTGGGAATGGGTTAACGGGAGGATGGTATAGTACCAATCTCAGACTGCAGTCTAATGTTGATCGATGCCGTCGGAAAAAAGTGTTTGAACCCGAAAGGGTAAGTAAGCAGTCCTAGTAAAATACACATGTAGTTAATGAATAAACAAACCGTGGGTGTACTTGTGATTGACAGCAGTGAATCTTAGGGTAATATATCCAATAAATGTCAAAATGATAATTAACGATCAAGATTTTTGCCTCGTAATTGATTATGGCCGTGTTCTCTATGCATCTGACCATGCTAAATGTCACCAGTAACATGTATCTGTCCTACAATGTACAACTTGAAAGGCGCGAGTAACGTGGACATAATCAAAGTACTGATGGTAATCAGATTTGTGTGATTCCTTTTTATCCCACAATGCAACTGTGACAATTTTATAAAATCTTTTACCTACAGAGCCCTTGACTTACCGACTTTTTTGTGGAAGAGGGGAAGGGGCGGGGTAATCAGTAATGATTAAATCAATACACAAAATACATCTACGGGCTGTATCTTGTATGATAGACATTAAGATGAAAAAAGATCAGATCTCTCTAACGACCAGGAAATTGATTATTAAATTTTGTCGCTGCACTTTTGCCCGAGGTGTTACTTTATTTTTTTTCTTATTCAGACACTTGTGTAAAAAATATTTCGAACTGCCTATAATCGGTAGGACGCAATAATTAGTCTACAACCTCTGCGATATTTTCTGAAAGTCAAAACAATATCCTGTCAAGACAAAATAAAAACTAGTTTTGAACAGTGACTCGGCTATCTTCCAACACACATACATTAACAATTGTTCAGTGTACTCCATGCGATTTTATTCACCTCTCTACCAAACGACAAAATTCTAGACTGGTCAAAATTGAAAGCATCTGCAGATGACAAAATAAAAGTGACTGAAAATTTGAAATTTGTTTTGTGAGGGGTAGAAAACATTATGGGAAAAGGAGAAAATGCTGGTCACCAGCATTTTCTCCTTTTCCCACAATGTTTTCTAAAGGCTTCTTTCTCAGGGGCGTCAAAAGTAGGGATTGTGTAGTAATAGGTTAAAAAATTAACTGTAATGTAAACTTATGTACAAAATTCATACAATACATGATTCAATGTAACAATTCAACATCAAGAGCATAGATTCTATGACCTTGTTTAGACTACTCCCGCTGATAAAAACAAGTAGATCTATACTCATGATGCGCATACTTTTCGACATCCTATGCGTCATCCGACCTAAAAAATACCTAAAATTTATCAAGTGATAATTCTACCATGTACATGTAGGCCTATATTTTTTTTTCGACATGGGTATATGTAAATCATTATAAATTAGATCTACAGAAAAGGCTGTACGCTAATAAAGAACAAATAGTGTTGTTTTTTTTTTCAACCCCAGGAAAACACTGTAGGGGAAGGAAGGGCTATATCCTAAATGTTTTCGAAAGCTTTCTATTGTAAATGTGTTTAATAGCCTTGAACATGTACGGGTTTAATCAGGTAAAATAGATATGAGCAATAAATAATAAGATTTAACGCCTCTTCCTGTAACAAAATACAAAGCAAGTCATCATGTGAACATGGATCCATAACATACATTTCGTTTGAAATTACGATTGAGCCGGTCCTTGAACAAGCAGAAAATTCTCTAGTTCCAACTCTGTCCACGCAGTCCGCGCAGGCTGACCTGAATCGATACATGTTGCACATACAGTCACCCTTTCCCAAACAAGCCCTTGTTTTTACGTGTCTGCAGTACAAGTCTTTTGAAAACACTGTGGGAAAAGAAGAAATTGCTCGTAACGAGCAATTTCTCCTTTTCCCACAGTGTTTTCTACACATTTGGAGAGAACTTTCTGCCATTTTTTAAAAAAAATTAAAACTGTAGTCTGCAAACTCTTTGAGTTTGCAAGTGTCTAAATTTTGTCGTTTTGGAAAGAGTTAAATGCCCTGTTCATAGAGTACGGCTCCCTTGTTTCTAATTGTTCATAGGTAAAATGGAGTTTAGAATTGTCATTCCACGTGAGGGAAATACCATTGACATTGATTGAGTTTGAAGGGCAGCATTTGTTATCAGGGATTGTAACCCATTTCCATCAAAACTGGGTCCCCTACATACGTCCTGCAGTGGACATGTTTTTGTAAACACTTTTAGGTCGAGAGGTGGTGATGTTTGCTAGTAAAGCATCAGTTGCCCATAATGTATTCTGATGCCAATCAAGAAAGACGTAGGCCTACGTTCCTTTTATTCTAGAGTTTCTCCTATGAGTCAGAAGTGGAGATTCGTGAGAGAATGGTAGGCTATGTCTGACAAAAAAAAACCAAGCCAACTTTGGTTTGCAACACGTGAAAAGGGGCATTCGGACATTTGCGTAAAGTGTCGTCTCGGATCAGCCTGCGCAGTCCGCGCAGGCTAATTCGAGACGGCACTTTACGACTACATTTGATTTTGTGCTGAAGTACGCTTGTGTAAAACAGAAAATTACATAAAAACGGAAAGTGTCGTTTCGGATTAGCCTGCGCGGACTGCACAGGCTGATCCGAGACGACACTTTACGCAAATGTCCAAATGTCCCTAAAAATTCACGTGTAGCAAGCCATATAACGATTGTAGATTCACACTGGGTTTCTTTCGACGGCTGAAAATGCAATTCATCGAAACTCAGAATGGTTTTTGTTTAGAGTTTTAAATAGGCTTGATTAAACTAGCTAAAGATCAAAGATCAGATTACAGGTATGTGCTGTCTGGTCGTGGTCAATTCCAACCCAGAAATGCTCAACCTGTAGACCATGACGCCCTGGTACCTTGTTTACAGCTACTGATTCGACTGAATAGACATATCAAATCCAGATCTAGTGTACATCCAAGTTGCTGTATAAATCTTTTATACCCTATTTGTCTGAGCGGAAAAAAATAAGACTGTAAAAAGGTCTTTAATTAAAAAGGTCTCAAATCCCCGATAAGTCTAAATGCCGTTAGAAGGCCTATAACATGGGCCTTCCTCATAGGCCATATTTATCTATACATAGTGCTCAGCGGAGATATATGTCAGGTCGAAAGCTGTGGAAATCTGGTGCTCCAGAACGTGACTTCTGATCCGAATCTGCCTCCGGCTCGAAGGGTAGCTCCTATGTTATTTATGTTTCGCGGAGAAACTATCAAAATGTACAACATCGGAGCCAACCATCGGATCGTAGGCAGATCTAGATCAGAAGACACGTTCTGCAGAATCAGATTTCCACGTTTGACTTTAATTTGTCCGCTGCTATGTACGCTTACAGATTGTAGGTAGTAGATCTAGATTATAATAATTGAATTAATGGCTTTATAATACAGCTTCACTATGAATATTTCACATGATAGTTTTTTCATCTCGAGACACCACTAGCTAGCAGATGTGCAAAGTAACTAAAATTAGATCTACTCACCCAAAACCGATGTTGTAACTCGAATACATCTATATATTTGTAAAGCTTATTTTAAAGTCACATATTTTACTCGGTATCCATCATTTCATATAAACTTTATATCGGTGTGTATTCAGCTAGGATATAAACGTATATCATTATGCACACTCAGATCTATATCCGTCACACATATACGACACATTACACGTCTCTCCCCTTTTGATAACGACGTACTATTACAACCACCAGTCAGTAGTCACCGCTTTAAGCGTTTTCCTAGCTATCATGTGGTCTTGCTTTATAATGATGAAGGAGACTTAGAAATAAATATTCATAGAAAAAAAGAGAAGAAAATGGTGATACCTATTTCTTCATATTCCACTAGATTTCATATGTTTTACCTTATCAAAACAATTATTTCCCAACACTCTGAGTTTTTTTCATCGTCTGCTAATACTTTCACGTCTGAAGTTTTGTCGTCTGGAAAAAGAGTTAAACTTCAAAAACGCGCTTTGAACCCTTGTCCAGATGACACGCCTGTATTGAAAGCAAGTACACACAAATTTACATATAGCTGCTTAATTACGAGACTTGGCTACACACGAAGTATCTACAACATATGCGGAAAAAGGTGAAATGCCGGTCTTCTTTTCCACACTGTTTTCAGAGGCTTTGTCTCTGAGAGTCGTTAAAACTCAGAATCGTACGTTAAGGGTTAAACTGCAATACATGTGTATCCGGTTTCACATGACATTATGTGATATGGAGAGCTCTCTTTTACCCACTGCAAACGGACAATAAATTTGGTTAAATAACATTTAACCTTGAAAAATATCGATCTAACTGAAAGTTTTACTTTTCAGAAATATAGATGTACAAAACGTTGATTAAAACGATGCAGTTTGCTTTTGAGTCTACTTTTCTTTTTTGTTCCTGATATTGAACCACGAGAGTTATAAAGATCTAGTCTATATTCAAATTTCAGTCAAAGGCAGCACTCGCTTGACCAGAAATTCGAAACTTGCAATTATATATGTAGTCTACATCTGGAAGGCAGATCTAGACTATGTAGAACTAAAATCTAGATATAATATATGACCACTTAGATAATCCCACTTTACGTGACTTTAAAGTCACTAAATAGTTCATCCTAATCGCCGGTGTAACGTTGTAAAGTGACCCCCATAGAATAATGACCCCCCGGTCATTACTTTGATTTAAATTATCTCTAACGCCATCTTCATTTTTAAAGAAAATAGACTTTATCTCGTTACTATTTCTCCCCTTGAAACCATGTCTACTTACAGAATGTTTGATTAAAAGGAGTCCGCTACCAGTTGTGTCTCTCGATGTGATCGTAGGCTATAATATTCCTTAAGCATTCCTTGTAGGCCTACATCTGGTGCACAACCTGAGCCAGTATTTACCGCTCAATAATGCTATAAAATAACTGAGATGAAACTTTCAGGCCGATAGTTAGTGGCCAAGTTTTGTTATTTCAAAGTTATTTTTCGGGTAAATCATCTCTTTATCGGACAGCGCAGATCTTAGATCAGACTGCACATTCCGTGTATCCTATCTTAATCTACGATGTCTGCAATAGGACTGCAAAAGTCGCGCTAAGCAGCCTTAATTAATCAGGTTAGTCAAAGGTTAATCAAGTTCTTAATATTACCGATTTTTTCTCTAACAGTGACCATTATGAATCTGGTATTTAAAGCAGTAGCCATTACAAACCGTTACTCGTTTTGTGTCCCGCAGACGCCCGACAGACGTTGACTGGATCGAGAACATCACGGAACGTTGATGGAGGTGTCCGCAAATGTCTTCTCACTGGTCCCACTTGATGTAAAAATTCTGTCATCAAATTCTCAGTCTTCATTAAAACGGGGGTCGCCTAAAACACTCACGGAACCATCCGATCTCGATATATCCCCTGTAGCCATGGTTTCACCGAGAAATGGTCTAGATCTACTTTGAGTTCTTTTCAATGGAGCCAGTGGCGAAAATCTCAGCCATACCAACATCTAACAGCTATAATGTCAAACAGTACTTTAAATCTGAAAGGTTGCTCCGCTCTTACATTGTTGTGATTGTGTCTCCGCTCAGACAGAGGGGTAAAAAATAAACATCAGTCTGACCAGAGCAAGCATATCTAGATCTGTTGTCAGTGAAAGATCTGTTTTTAATCATTATGGCATTATTCTATTTGAACTATAACAATTTGCAGACGACTTTCTAGTCGTTTCTCCACCTTTCTACAGTACAGTGCACCACTTCCGGAAAAAAAGAAGGAAAACAGAGTAATTGATCTTTACGAAGACTTTTTCCTTTGTCATGTATATTAAATTATTAGTTCATGTTGTTCTATATACTTTGCAATTGTGTTAAGGAAGTAGCTGTCAGCGAGTATGTTGCAGAAAGTACGTTTTTATTTGGTTACGAATAGTGAATGAAAAGTTACTTCCCTTAGAAATGAAATGAAACAAGTAATATGATTGGATTATAACTGCACTTGTGGGCCAATCACAATTTAAGTAATGTCTATTTCTTGCACACGCTTCCTGAAGAGAGGAAATCGAAGAATCAACCCTGTCAAAAATATTTCGCAAGTAACGAAGTAGTTAAATATCAGTTTACGAAATACTTATTCTTTGCACAGACTTTAGGAGGAGGTAGGACCTTTCACAAATTATTTAATTTGATCCAACTTCAGTCAGGAACTATTCATTTTGTTAGCATTTAGTCTTATTTGGAATGATTTAATTAACTAGGCTATTCAACCTGATACTGTGATAGGATGTCATCGTTAAAGATTTTTTTCACTAATAAGTTCTGCACCAAAACTGTCATTTAATTGCTCGATATTTGCTTTGTTGTTGTTGTATATGCGATTTTTGTAAATGTTGTTAATTTCACTGAGTTTGCTTTCTTCATTTTTCAATAGTTGACCTTCAAATTTATAATTTATGTTGCCTTGATCAATGATTATTTCATTAGATGTAGACTAGATGCCTGAATGACAGCACTACAAGTACAGTGAGTATCTCGAATGAGAGTAGATAAACCAATAACCCAATACCACACAATCCCTACTTTTGACGATCCTGAGAAAGAAGCCTTAAGAAAACATTGTGGGAAAAGGAGAAAATGCTGATAACCAGCATTTTCTCCTCTTACCACAATGTTTTCTACCTTCAAAAACAAATTCAAATTTTCAGTGACTTTTATTATGACCTCTGCAACGTTCGATTCGGGCAAGCGTAAAATTTTGTCGTTTGGTAATGAGATAAACACAGACTGGTGACCCTTTTCTGAATTGAAGCAGACCAATGTTTTTGACACTGGCAGAAATTGCTTACAATAAGCAAATTTCTTTTACCCTTATACCTGCATGTGCATTCTTCTTTTGCACCTTTCTCAGTGTGATCCATATTTTACATAGAGGACTAGAGGTTTTTCGTTTCTTATGGAGCAAATAATGTTAAGTAGCCAATGAGTTTAGTCTCAATAATGAGTCATTCCGGTGATCTTTTTCATATTTGGACATTTACTGTACACCATCCATTGTAAATTTTACGGTAGCAAATATAGAGCCTGATACTGACTTTCAGTTTCTTCAGTTTTATCTGTATTGCAGCGAAATGCAAATAACTTATAGTACTAAAAAACATGACGAAAAACAAATTGTTAAACCATTCATTACATAAAAAGCATGTAGAAGTCGTTTACAATATGTTTATCTCAGAAAATCACAGACGAAATTTATCATGCATGGCGGCCATTTTGTATGTTTTTGGGAACGTAAACAACTCCAGTTACTGATGAAATGCACATTTTTTTGTTTTCACGATCAGTGTTTAAATTGAAAATATTTGTATTTCAAACGAAGGAATATTGAATACGAAAGCCACATTTGAGAAATTATATGAGTTCAAACTTGCGCACAAAATCTGTGCGGAGATTTCAACTGATTTTGTCTTGATTGTCTCAATACCCAGAGGCGACCAGTCAAAAAGTAACATCGCCTTTGGGGACAGTTATCTGTACTACCATTGAGTTCTGAGGGTAGTTTCAAAGGCAGATCTAACTCATCATTGATTTGAAGCTTAAAATCTCAGATGTGTTAAGAGGCCAATACTGTCCACTATCTTTACTGTCTTCCACAGTGACTTGTTGTCAGATAAATGACAGATTTTATCTTTGAAAGAAAAAAATGGGATCAGGAGAAAATACTGGTTTTCAGCCTTTACTGCCCCCTTCCTTTGGAATGTAAGACAAGTATTTTTAACCCCACTGGCCAAAGGCCAGAGTGCTTGCATTTGTTAGTCTGTCCATCCGTGTGTGCCCGCATTAACTTTTATTTCAAACATATTCCCTGAAACTACTCATCCAGTTTTGATTAAACTTCACAGAAATGATCCTGCCAGTGTCCTTTCCAGAATTTTTTAACTCTTTACCACACAATCCCGACTTTTAACGACCCTGAGAAAGAAGCCTTTTGAAAACATGGTGGGAAAAAGAGAAAATGCTGGTAACTAGCATTTTCTCCTTTTCCCACAATGTTTTCTATCCTTCCCAAAACAAATTTCAATTTTTGATTCTCAATAATTTTGTTGGCTGCAACTGCTTTCAATTTGGACAGGTCTACAATTATGTTATCTGGTAAAGAGTTAAAAGAATTTGATTCCTTCAAAAGGTCTGGTTGTCCTCGCAACAACACTTCAAAGATAATGAGTGTCTTAAGTCTTTGAAAATCTTTCTGTCTGAAAGCATAAGGCCCAGGGCTACCAATTTTAGCCCTGGGGTCTATCACTTACCCACCTTGATTTAGTTTATTATCATCAAACTGCACTATTTCATGATTGATGTGGGGTATTTAGGATTTTTGGATAGAAAGTGTTCAGTTTTCAGACACAGTGATTTATATTGATGCTCATAGTTTCCCTCAGACTTACGGAATATTTAAATATTTAACATGAAGTAAGGTTTCTTTCATTCAGTTTTTGCTCAAGAACTTTACTGTTCATGCCACTGGGTAAAGTCTGCATGTATTTACTAACATTGTCTCTACATTTTAAAATAGTCAACTTTTTTTTACGTAAGTTTAGACTCCGACACCTTTATACTGTGTGTCTCATGATACATTTATTTTACAATACATGTATGAATCGACAGTTTTTTTTGACTGATCAAATGTTAAAAGCCATTGCAGACAAGTTCAATATAGCTTAAATTATTATACCCCCCAAAAAACTAATGTTTTCAGGGATAAACTGGAATCAGCCTGTCTGTGTGTCAGTGTGCGTTTCTGTCTGTGCACAAAATACTGGTCATTGTCTGTTTCTGCCAAAGCGCTGGTGGGGGTATTAAGTCACATTCAGTGACAGCTCTAGTGACCTCTTCCAAGATCATTAAATTGCAGAATTTTGTGATTGGATTTTGAAAGCCAGTGGAGCGATACATGGCCATCATGGCCCTCTTGTTTTGGTTAAGGGTTGACCCTGGTAGAATGGAAAACAGAAACAAATTGATGTCAGGTGAATAGTGTCATTGATTCACAGGAAATTCTTAGGAATTACCAAAGGTAAGGTTTCCATTTTTTTTTTTTTTTCAGAGACACATATAATTTCTACAGTAATGTTTTCAGGCAACTTGGTTTTGACAACCTCTACCTTATACTCTTTATGTATTACGTCTTTACCAGTCAACAAAATCTTAGACTGGTCCAAATTATTAGCACAGTCTGATATTTGCTAATAGCTGAAAACAAAGTAAATGTGACTAAAAACGGAAAAATTGTTATCTCTTTACCACACAATCCCGCCTTTAACGACCCTGGAAAAGAAAGCTTTTGAAAACATTGTAGGAAAAGCAGAAAATGCTGATAACCAGCATTTTCTCCGTTTCCCACAATGTTTTCTACCCTTCCCAAATCCAGTTCAAATTTTTGAGTCACATTGATTAGTCGTTTGCAAATGTTTTCAATTTGAACAGGTCTAAAATTTTGTTGTTTGGTAAAGTGTTAAAGGAAGAGTAGAAAACATGGTTGGAAAGGAGAAAATGCTGGTTACCAGCATTTTCTCCAGAAAATTTTCTTGCCATGTTTTCAAAATACCTTTTTCTCAGGTTCATTAAAAAGTAGGGTTTGTATCATAAAGTGTTAAGTCACAGAAATAAAATTTTGTCAAAATACAAGTACTTTTGATCATGTTATAGCCATCCAACAGTTTGTTAAGGTAAGGAAGCAAGTTCTAAATTATGTTGCTTGCAGAGAAAGTACCAATTTCGTGATTAAAGACTGGTTGTTATAGAAGTCATGTTTTGTTATTAATATGAAATTATGAATGTACTGACGCCCACTATGACATTATGGTTTAGTGCGGGATTTCCCACATTTACTGTTGTATGTTCAGAGTTACATCTTACTGGTGCAGGTCACTGTAAGAATAAAGACTTAACTAGGACTTTCAAGGAAAGACATGTTCTGTATTAAAGGACCATTAATTTTGTGCATTCGTAGCTGGCTAAAGTTCACAATAATTTTATACATGTAGCTGAAAAGGAAAAGAGAGTGTTAAGTACAGAGACACCAGCTATTAACCGGTGTATTTCAGTTAATCTTCAATCTTTATTCATAATGTGGTATAACGTCTTTGGCTCATAATACCGTGTTGTTCCTAGGTCAAAAATATTGGGGAAGATCTGTAGCCCCCTGGGTGAAAAATTTTAGGACATTCTGTAAACAGAGGGACAAAGACCACTTCAAATAAGTTAACTCTTTACCAAATGACAAAATTTTAGGCGGTCCAAATTGAAAGCATTTGCAGACGACAAGATAAATATGTATCAAGAGTTAAAATTCCATTTGGAAAGGGTAGAAAACATTGTGGCAAAAGAATATGTTGGTTACCAGCATTTTTCTCCTTTTCCTACAATGCTTTCAAAAGCTTTCTTTCTCAGGGTCCTTAAAAGTTGGAATTATATGGTAAAAAGTTAATGCTGCTTTAAGTATGTACCGAAAAGTTAAAAAACACAGCAAGAAATTGCTGGTCACTTTTAAGTCCATAATTATGTTTTAAGGTCCACTGCTGAGACTGCATGCTTGAGTATGTTATTGAGTGGTCAAGTATGCCAATATAAACTGGATGGTATGGGTGAACCTACAACAGAAATAACCATGGAAAGCTTAAATAGTCATATGTTGTCTGTACTTGATTCTTCAATTGTGTGAATAGACACCTTCTTAACTCTTTACCAAATGAAAAAAATTTAGACTGGTCCAAATTGAAAGCATTTGCAGATGACAAAATAAAAGTGACTGAAAGTTTGAAATTTGTTTTGTGAAGAGTAGAAAACATTGCGGGAAAAGGAGAAAATGCTGGTAACCAGCATTTTCTCCTTTTCCCACAATTTTTTCAAAAGGCTTCTTTATTAAGGTCGTTAAAAGTCAGGATTGTGTGGTAAATGGTTAACTCTTTACCAAACGAAAAAAATTTAGACTGGTCCAAATTGAAAGCACTTGCAGATGAAAAAATAAATGCGACACAACAGTTGATATTTGTTTCCAGCAGGGTAGAAAACATTGTGGGAAAAGGAGAAAATGCTGGTTACCAGCATTTTCTCCTTTTCCTGCAATGCTTTCAAAAGGGTTCCAAATGCTGGTTACCAGCATTTTCTCCTTTTCCCGCAATGCTTTCAAAAGGGTTCCATCTCGGGGTTGTAAAAAACAGGTATTGTTAAAGGTAAAGAGTTAATCTCCCTGTCACCTGTACTAGAAAATTGTGTATCAGCAAGTGGTCTGCATGGCTATAGGTAGCTATACAAAGGAAAGAACTCTAGTAGTCTGGTTTATAAAATATAATGATAATTACCTCCCTTGCTCCAATGTGGATGTAGAGTTTTTTTGATTCAAACTTCATGCAAAAGACTGTAGAAAGCTTTTCTTTACTTTCTAGGCAAGGAACATAGTAATTTTCAGGTTGTAAATAAAAAGATCCAGATGTCATCATGACATAAAGGCAGATTGTCAAACAAAATATCACAATAAATTCATGTTTAGGCAACAAATTCTATGGTGTCTGCGTCATGACCCATGCTAACCAAAGTATTTTACCTTGTCTTAGACTCACCAAAGCAACTTATGTTGTTTTGAACAGTCTTAAGCTCACTGTAAGTATCGCACCAAGTCAAAATCAACGTTTGATAAATGGTGGCCCAGGAAACACTTCACTTATTGTTTTATTATTTCCTCAAAGTATAAGTTTCCAAAAATGTGTTTTTAAATCTTTACAAAATAAGCCAATGTTTGATGGTCCCTAACAAAGAAAGCTTTTGATAACATAGTGGAAAAGGGATAAAACTGGCTGCCCTTCAAAATTTTGTCAAGAATTTCATCCAGTCGGATTTTTTCCTACAAAGTTCAAATGTAGCATCTGATTTTATTCTGTAGATGGACAATCCCTAAATTAAATAAGTTACCGTATTACAATGCAAAGAGTTGAGTCACCTGAGCATAGATAGTTCACTTAATGATTATCACTGAATCGTCTTCCATTTCAATTTATGCCATTACTTACTTCAAGGGAGATAACTATGTGATGTATTACATTAAGCTCTATGATTTATCTCCCTTAATTTTATATCATCAATGGAATGAGTGAAAGAATTTGCATTTTCAGTTTGAACCTGTCTGTAATTTTGTTATTTGTATAGAGTTACTGCTACTGCTTTCAAAGTGGAGTTAAAAAAAATTGACATATGGAAACAGGTTAATGAGTGGCTTCAATATAAGGTTTGGTTTGAACATAGGAGAGGCCATCAGAAATACTGTAGATTTTCTTTAATGCATAGTGATACAAATTATGTTAGCGTGTTTTCATATTGTTTTGCCATTTGATCACTGTGACACTGAGTTTGGTTTATTATGATGAATTTGGGCAGAGTTACTGGCTCTCAAAGAAAGTTGTTACCTTGACGCTGGGCTTGTCAACTGAGTTAAAATGACTTCAGGGACATAGTTGCCTTTTTGGAGATGAATGTTAGGTTTTTATGTGGAGTTCTCTATCTTTCAAAGTATTCTGTAATGAGTTCAGTATATTGAAACAAGTGCACAAATAATTTTTCTTTGCAGTCTCTTCTACTCTTAATAAACACACAGAAAAACTATGTTTCTGTTAGAGTTACCCAAAATATTGGCAGAACTTGATAACTCCATGATTTTCAATACAACCCATTCGGCATTGCAACCATGATGTAACCTATTGACATTGGTATCAGGAAACTTAAAGGCATGTTATTTTCTATTTACAACAGTTTCCTTGTGGAAAATGTTATAATGATGCTAGATGTGAATTTGGTTTCATTTCAAGTGTATTCATTGGTAAGCAACAGTTACTGTTCTATAAGCTGTTAATACTGAACAAAGGCTTAGACAGAAAATAATTAGGCTGCCAGGAGTACCTGGCACCATGGTAATGTAGTATACTGGTCTATCCCATAGATAGATATAAATGTATAATGTAGTCGGGTACAGGTATTTGGTGATACATTGTGAGGCCGTATCCACATGTGGTTCGGTAGCTCAGTTGGTTAGAGTGCAGGAACGGTATTCCTGAGGCCCTGGGTTCGAATCCCGGTCGTGCCGCGATATTTTTTCACCACCTGTTACAGTAAAATGGACAGCCAGCATACCTGCAGTATCAATATGATTTGTACACAAGTCACATCCTCAGATAACACACAAATTCCAAAACAAAATGGTATATTTTGTATGACTTCGACTAGAGAGCTTTGTTATCTTTTATTATCCGTCGTAGGTTATGCAAATATAAGTATTGAAACAACTGAAAATATTGGTATAGCGTTAATTATATACTTAACTTTTCACCAGTATAAAAAAAATGTTGCAGAGAAGTAATTCCTTTTTCGTTTAGTTCAAATTTTACTTCTTTTTGGCAGATTGGTTTGTTCACATTGTAACATCCCTCAAATGCATCCAACTTCATAAAGCTGCACACATAAAAAATGCAAGCAGACTGTAACCAACTGCCTTATCCAGAGGGAGAAACCTTGTGATTTAGTAGCCACTTAATCCATTACTGCACAATCCCTACTTTTGACGCTCCTGAGAAAGAAGCCTTTTGAAAACACAGTGGGAAAAGGAGAAAATGCTGGTAACCAGCATTTTCTCCTTTTCCCACAGTGTTTTCTACCCTACCCAGAACAGATTTCAATTTTTCAATCACTTTTATTTTGTCGTCTGCAAATGCTTTCAATTTGAACCAGTCTAAAATTTTGTCATGTGGTAAAGAGTTAATCCATTACTGCACAATCCTGACTTATAACACTGACTGAGAAAAAAAGGGCTCTTGAGAAAACTTTTAATAACATGGTGTATAAAGGAAAAAAATACTGTTGAGCAGTATTTTCTCCTATTCCCGAAATGTTTTCTAACTTTTCAAGGACAAATTCCACAAGTTGAACTTCAAATGCTTTGATTTTGGACTAGTCCAAAAATCAGTTGTTTGGTACAAGATTAACACTGAGTTAAAGTGGATGTTTTTTAGTCGTGAAAAACCTGAAACTTTTCATTTTCATCGAAATATTGGCTTGATTGTTAAACAAAGTAAGGAAAAATGTTGATCCAAGATCTGACTGTCTGTTGTATATAGCCTGATTTTGATCTGTATAGCCCTTACCCCTTAAGGCATTTATATGGTATCTCTAATTGGCCCTAAATAACAGCAAGGATGAAGCTGTATATTATGTGTATATGACACCTTTTGATAGCAAAGAAAACATTGTGACAAAAGGCGAAATTGCTCGTCACAAGCAATTTCACGTTTTGCCACATTGTTTTTCAAAACTCTCTAGATCAAAAGTTAACTATCAGCTTTTGGCTTTTTGAACATACAGAAGGACAACAGTCAACCTGCAGGTAGATTAGAGAAGTACAGTTAATTTGATTTAAAGCACTCATCTTTTTGGAAGCACTTGTCTGTTGTTTTCCTTACTTTGGCATGAATAAAAGTTCCTAGATTTTGTTGAGGCAGTCTTCAAGAAATACAGAGTTACCAACATTGATAGGCTTTTTTGGTAATCTCTGTTCAGGCAAAAAACAGACAGGACCTGTCAAAATTGAAAGCAGATGTAGACAACAAGTTCATTGCGGCTAAAGTTGCAGGATTTGTCACTGAATAGATTTCTTCCCATTTTCACCAGAATTTTTCTATCCATAAGGACCATAACCACACCAGTAAACCTGACAATGAGATAGTAGGGGTGCTAATGATAAACAGGAACGGAAATTTGATATCGTGTGCAAGTGGGTATGTATTTCCATTATTTTCGATATCTTTTTGAATGTTACACACAACCAGCTTGAAAGTGTGGCTCAATGGGATAACAGAAATGGTTGCTATACAATATTCGATTAGAAAATGGAGACATTTGCTATAGAAAACACTTTGTAATTGTATTTTTCCTGAAAAATCAATGTTTTCCGATCAAATTACCAGAAGTCTTTCTGATGAGACCTTAAACCGAGGTCCTGTGTGACAGTGCTATACACCGAGCAAGTTAAAGAACCAGGCGATGCATCATTTTTTAATCAACCGGAACCAAATGTATACCCCACGCTTGATATTATCATGCACTTACCTACCAGAAAGCCAATATTTGGCCACAGAATCAGTTTCTTTAGAAAACTAGGGGCGTTTAAATTGAAGTGATTGTAAAATATTTGTCAACTTGGATGAGCGGGAAGAATGGCAAGTTGGTAACCTGGATGGCAGGGTTTATGTTATCTATGTTAATTGTGATGAGTGGGACAATGCAAGTACAATAAATGCAAGTTATCCGATTTTATCTCAATTTTCGAATCGAATATTGTATAGCAACCATTCCTGTTATCCCATTGATCCACACTTTCTAGCTGGTTGTGGGTAACATTAAAGGTGGCCCTTCAGAATTTGGGATGAAAAATTTACAAAAATACAAAAATATCATCCTAATACTCCCAAAGCCTTATAAATGTCATTCTTAAAACCCCAGTAGTCGAAAACCACCCGACAACAAGAGAAATTAGAGATTTACTACGGCCAAAGGTCGACATCGACGGGAAACACATTCTATTTTTACATGAACAACTCGCTCATTTACATACCGGAAATACACAGACAAAGCTTCAAACATAGCGTCCGAAGAAGATATTATGAAAAATAATTATGTGTTTGTTATGTAATGGAATTTAAGCATCAGTAGTCACATGCCAATCACTTAACATTCCCACAATGCTTTTTTTTTTTTTTTTTGGTGCAAAATCTAAAAATAGCTAAAGAGGCTACGTAGCCTTTTAAGGGAATACCATGAAAATTTTTTTGGGGGGGTAATTTTATGATTCTTAATTATTGATGATTTGTATTGTTTATTTATATAAATTTCAGTGATATATACATGTATATTTTTTGATTTGGTGTGATGTGAAAATTCTAAGTACCCACCTTTAAAAAAGATATCGAAAATAATGGAAATACAAACTTCCATCTCTGTTTATCGTTGGCACCCCTGCTATATCATTATCGGGTTTATCCCGACTTTTACTGACCCTCAGAAAGAAGCCCTTTGAAAACGTTATTGAAACTTGAGAAAATGCTGGTAACTGGCATTTTCTCCTTTTTCCACAATGTTTTCTACCCTTCCTGAACCAAACTTCTATTGCTGATCCACATTTATGTTGTTTTCTGCAAATGCTTTCAATTTGGACAAGTACAAAATTTTGTCATTTGGTAAAGAGTTGACGCTGTTTTAATAGCTAGGTTCATTATCACTGTAGCCAGTGCACATAGGCACATGTTTCCTAGCCTTCTCACACCAGTACTGACACATGTCTTTCCACTCCAGTGACTATTTACAAGCACAAACTACTTACATACAAAAACTACATTCATGCATAAAAAGCAATGCCTCCTGTGGGGCTCAAACCTATGGCCATCAAAATAAAGTTAGCAACTCTACCAACTGTGGCTGTGGGGTCAACGCATATTTTATCATATTTAAATATGGTTTTTCCTTGTTAGGAAATTAAGGCTAGATGGTTACTTAGGGAAATGGAAACAATATCGTAAAAATGCATTTAAAAAAAACCTCAGTTATAGTTCCTTGTATTTTCTTTATGTATTTCTGTATGTATTTATTTTTTTTTTTAAAATGGTCATTTTCTTTTGAAAATGTTTAAGCAGTCTTTGTAGGAAAGTTAAAACCAGCAGACTTTGTAAAGATTTTCTAAAAAGTGTGTTATAAAATTTGATTAAAAGTTCCTTTAAAGGCACAACAGCAGCCAAAAGTAAATGTTTCGGGATTCAACACATTGTCAAACTCACAATATTATTCATAATTTGTAAATGGTATTAATTTTATCTGTCTTCAATTTGGCCCGGGACTTTTTTACATTTGTTCTGTTGTGGGCCTATAAATTACATTCCATTTTTTTCTTTGGCTGATTATGGTTATATATCTATAGCATGTGCTTGAAACAGTTTCACAAACAATTTTTAAAGATAAAAGGGATAAGAGCATACACATACTAGAAATTAAAAATGTGATTAAAAAAGGTTGTCATAATTTTATTTGAAACACAAAATTTCATATCCATGGCCTTACAAGTGGAATAGTAGCTAGAAATATAGAGGAGTTTCCATTGTAAATATGACAGTCAAGCTTACCTGTACATTAATTCATAGTTGTCATTCCTTCACATGTACAAAATTTTGTTTCAAAACACAGCGTTGTAGGTTAGAGCTCTCAGTGTTAAAACAGACGTTTGACAAGCCTCGTGTCTTCGTTAAGGTGGATGTATTTTTGTGACAGCATACATTTCATTTAATAACAAACATCTTGATGGATGACTGTAGAGTTGTGATTTAGAATTTTGATACACCAATTGTCTGTCCTAGCATCTAATCACGAGAGCATACTTGTTTTGTGAGTTAATAACTTTAATTATAAAACTTATTGCGTCTTCGTCTATACTTTGTCCGTATGCAGAGTTTTCTTGATTTGTGTGTTATAAAGTTATGAAAGACAGTTACAGTTGAAGGCATTTAGTTAGTTTTGGTAGAACCTAGGTACATTTATCTTGATGGTTAGAGTGAGGGACACTTGTAAAAATTAACTGTTTATTAAATAATAGTATATCTATGGTCTAAATCTGATGCATTGATCTAAAAAGTGAAGTGTCTAAAGGAAGAGACTATTGAGTTTATCTATAGCTTGGAACTTCTGGAAGGAAAATTATTGAGAAATGGAGAGCAAACAGCAGAATACCAGCACAAATGGGGAGATTTTCATCATTAAAACTCGGGTAAATATTTATCTATTTCTTATGAAGAAGTCACTGAAGAGAACAATGGTTGGGAGTCAGGCAAGGTAGGTTAAAGTCAATATGCTGGATCAAGGTCAAGGCAACATAGATGAAGAAAGCAAAACTCGGTGACTGTTTTATTGTTTTAAATTGGTTCTTGGGTATGCTTGGTGACATGTGTTTTATACTTATATATGCAAATTTTGGGCACTGAATATGTTCAACTCTTTTTCCAGATGACCAAAGTTAAGGCTCCTTTGAACTAAAAACATCTGTAGATGTTTATTAACCCTTTCCCAAACAATCCCTGATTTTTACCATTCTGAGATAGAAGCCTTTTGAAAACATTGTGGGAAAAGGAGAAAATGCTGGTAACCAGCATTTTCTCCTTTTCCCACAATGTTTTCAGCTCTCCAGGAAACAAATTTCAATTTCTAATTAATGTTTATTTTGTCGTCTGCCACTGCTTTCAATTTGGACCAGTCTGAAATTTTGTCGTTTGGTAAAGGGTTGAAATTGGGCTCAAATTAAGGGGTTTGTTTGGTGGAAGAGTAGATCATTGTGGGAAAAGGAGAAAATGCTGGTCACTGGCATTCTGTCCTTTCCCACAATATTTTTCCAAATTTTTTTGCATCAGATTTTTTTTGAAAATAGGGCTGTCTTATAATGGGCACTTGTAAAAAAAAAAGTGACAAGATGTTCAAGTTTTTCAATCCTGCTATATTATAAGCCAGAATGTCTCTCAAAATATTGGAAATTGTGGTTCCAACATCTAACTGTAAACTGGTATGCTATTAAGTATTTAGTAAACTTAACCCATTACCAGACGACAATATTATAGACTTGCCCAAATTGAAAGCATTTGCAGACGACAAAATAAAAGTGACTGAAAAAGTGAAATTTGTTTTGTGAAGGGTAGAAAACATTGTGGGAAAAGGAGAAAATGCTGGTTACCAGCATTTTCTCCTTTTCCCACAATGTTTTCTAAAGGCTTCTTTCTCAGGGGCGTCAAAAGTAGGGATTGTGTGGTAAAGGGTTATTCTACACTATCCACCAAAACAATATTGTAAGTGCAGAATTAACCCTCAAGGCATTTGCAGGCTAAAATAAGACCCAAGTAATAGCAATTTTATGTTGCTTGAGCGCGGTGAACGGTGACGATGAAAGGCCAGACTGCATGATTTGTGCACCCTGATGTTGATCTATGCCAAACAAGAAGGCAACTGTGGTAGTAAAAAGGTTAACCCTTTCCCAGATGACAAATTTTAGACTGTCTCAAAGTCAAAGTGTTAATTTGCAGATGACAATTTTGTATTTGATGAGAATGGCAGAAAGTTTTCCGAAAGGCTAGAAAACACTGTGGGAAGAGGAGAAATTGCTCGTTATGAGCAATTTCTCCTTTTTTCCACAGTGTTTTCTAAAGACTTGTACTTCAGACAAGTAAAAACCAGGGCTTGTTTGGGAAAGGGTTAATATTTACAGTGCTGAATTACCGGTAATATAATGGACAGCTTTAATTATGAACTCAGAACATTTTATTCAAAAATAAGGCCTCCAGCCCACATTACATGGCATAGAATTTAGAAATAAATTGTTATCCCCCTTCTGTAAATATGAAAAGAATCCAAAGTACCAAATTTTCGTTGTTGTTATGGCCAGAAGGTAGCAGATAGCATAGATTCAAAATCAGACTGCACATTCTGTGCAGTCGGATCTTAATCTGCACTGTCTGCAAAAACAACTTAACTTAGTTCCAGCACTTTATGGGTTAACTCATTACCAGACGACAATGTTTTAGGCTTGTCCAAATAGAAAGCATTTACAGATGACAAAATAAAAGTGACTGAAAATTTGAAATTTGTTTTGTGAAGGGTAGAAAACATTGTGGGAAAAGGAGAAAATGCTGGTTACCAGCATTTTCTCCTTTTCCCACAATGTTTTCTAAAGGCTTCTTTTTTCAAAAGTAGGGATTGTGTGGTAATGGGTTAAGTTGTCCTTGGCAACCTATTTTAGGGCCATACTTCATCTGTTGCAGATTCACCTAAATGTTAGAAAGCAAAGCTTAATGCTTTACCACACAAGCTGAACCTTTAACGATGACCTGAGGAAGAGGGCTTTTGAAAACATTTTTTTAACAGGAGAAAAGGCTGATGACCAGCTGCATTTTTTCTTTTATCACAATGTGTTTAACCTGTCCAAAGACAAATCACATCATTGGGCCACACAAACTTTGTAGTCTGCAATATGCTTGCAATATAGATGAGAGTAAAACTTTCATGTCTGGCAAAGAATTAAAGCATGAAGGGATGGGACAGCATGTGATAATCATACAAATTCATAGAATTATTTGCATTCTTTTACTTGTTTAGCCATGATTCTTCAATTGCTTTCGTTCCTTGAATAAAATTTCTCTGTTGAAAATTTCCCAAAAGTGATTAAAAATAGAATAATCAGTATAGACATACATAATTTTTTCTGGTGTGATAGTCAAAATCACTTCTCATAATATGCCTGCCAACAAATACATATGAGGCATGGTCTGTGAAAAGGGTGCTTAATGCATCTCTTAACTCTTAACCAAAGGGCAAATTTATAGACTGGTCCAAATTGAAAGCATTTGCAGACGACAAAACAGACTTTCCTCAGTTTCCGGAACATGTCAGTCTGACAGACATGACTGACGAATCTAGACAAGGACCAACAATGTTTCAGGTCAGATTGGTCAGACTGTCTGGCATTTATTCTGGGCCTCTGAAAATGTGATCGAAATGTGTTTGGACAAAAATGGCATCATTAGAATGTTACAAAGGTGCTAAACCTGGTTAAAAAAAAATTAATGGCAGAGGAGTGTGCTGAAAAGAAAAAGGAATATGAGAAAAAGAGATCGGAAAGAATTTTCTTTCCAGCGTATTTTTGCCTCTCACCTGCTGAAGAATGTGAGAAAAGTAGTTGGTGCCTTTGGAAAGAAAGTTGTGTTAGTACTGGTGTGAGAGAGCCAGGAAACACATATGCATCACCGACCACCATGAAATGACCTTAGCTATTTAAGTGGCGTTAAACCCCAAATACAACTAACCAACCAAACATATTGTTCTAATTCAAAGTGTAGGAGCAGATTGGGGTGGGGGTGGGGGAGGATAAGGAGTTGATACTAGAAATGTTGATTATGGAGTTTCAGGTTAAAGAAAAAACAAACAGCAACATAAAAAACTCAATGTGTCAAAAGAACAATATTTCTTTCCAATTGACCAATTAGGGTGAGACTTTGATTTATACTCAGAGGTGTCTCCATGACAGACTGACCATTGTTATACATGTATTGGTCAGCTTCTGTGGACAGGTCAGTTGTCCTTGCTGTCACATTAAAGCTTTCCTTCATGTACCTGTCTCACATGGTAGCTGCGTGGACAGGCACTTATGAAAATGTATTGAATAATGCACATGAGATTGATGGATGTGAGGAAATTCTCCATTTTGTACAATGTATTCTTTTTCATGTGCATTTTAGTCATATGTTTGGGAAAATTGTATTTTCTGTTTTCCTGCTGATATTAATTTATAATCGAGGCTATCTGAGATGAACTGAATTCTTGTTAGGGTAAAACAAAGGTGATGTATTAATTTTGCTAGAAAGGAAATACCTTTTGTTAAGCACATGTACACATAGATTGTGGGGAAATGGTGGAAATGCAGGTTTAACCCTTTACCCCATTAGGCATTTCTGTGGTATCTCTAATTGACCCTAAATAACAGCAAGGATGAAGCCATTTCTGATTAATATATGACACCTTTTAATAGCATAGAAAACATGGTGACAAAAGGTGAAATTGCTTGTCAATATTTACAAAGGCTCCTACGAGCAATGTGTAGAAATGAGTATCTATGGAGTAAAGGGTTAAGAAGGCTTTCCTCTTCTTTTTGCAGGGTATAAAGCCTGCTATAGACAAATGTCATCATTTATTGTAGGCCTAATAGTACGGTCACAAATCAGTAAATGCCGCCTGCCAGCCTGGTAACTGCCATTTTTTCACTCAAATTCGGCTGGTGGCAGGAACAATCGGCAGGAGGCATTTTAGACGCTGCTAGGATGCCGCCGAAGTTTTAAGAAAAAGTTAAAATTCTGACTGCCACCGGCCTTTTTTTTTTTCCCTATTGTGCTTGTTGTCAGAGCGCCGGCCCGGCGCATTTCGTAGTCGCGCGATGGCTATCAAGCGGCAGACAGACTGCAGCGCGATTTTTACTCGGTCGTGGGTTTTGGGGGCCATCAAACTTTGGCTGGTGATCAGGAAGCAAAATTTCTATTTAAATGGGACTGAAATGATGAAAACATTGTGGAAAAAGAAAATACTGGCTACAGGCATTTACATCTTTTATTGCAACATTTTCAATTCTGTCTTCTTCAGCATTGTAACTAACTGCTACCCTCCATCATGCGGCCTGGGTCATTTTTCTGCATTACGCCGGCCAGTGACAGTTCGAACGCCTGGGCCGGTATTCACCAACCATTCTTAAGAACATTCTTTGTCTTCTTCCCCAGAATTTTCTACATTTGTAAGTAACACAACTTCTGATTGGCTAAACCATTCGGTTTAGCCAATCAGAAGTTGTGTTACTTACAAATGTAGAAAACCTTGGAGAATAAGACTAAGAATATTCTCAAGAATGGTTGGTGAATACGGGCCCTGATCGCTGGCTGGAGTCAGGTGTAAGTGGCTGGTGTCCGCCAGGTCGCCGGGCAGTGGCAGGTAATACCTGACGGCTGCCGGCCTGTCCCCTAACTGCCATCTGCAGACACCCTGATGACGTCCCACACCCCTCGAACTTAAAAAAAATGCCTGACGTCGCCCGGAACCCGTCAGGCGGCCTTTTACTGGCACTTATTTAAGACCACTTGCACCGATTTGTAAAAAAGAGGCTGGCGGCATGTAACTTTAAGAATCCACCGATGTCTTGAAATCGGCAGGCAGCAGTTTCACGTTGTGACCGCAGTGTAAATGAAGATGTTGGCTGCAACTGCTTTCAATTTCAACCAGCTTTAGATTGTCATATAGTAAAGAGTAATATACCCATGGGGGTTTTGTTCTTTAATGTTACACTTTGTCATTAGTAAGTGTTCAGAGGATATTGAGGGTCCCTTTACCTTTTGGTTGTCTGGCTGTCAGCTGTCAGTGAAGTTACACAATAGTTGTGCTTAAATACATAAATCTTTCTCTGATTATATCAGCTGCAGTCTATTGTATTAAATGTTTAGTTTGGACATTTACAAATTACAATGGATCAAGAAGGAAAATGAAGACATGTACTAAATATAAAGAGAAAAACAATAGTTATGATATATTAAGAAATCACAGCACATTAGCATTTGAACTCTCATTTTTTAAGAGTAATGTCTTCTAAAAACTCCAAAAAAGCAATACCAGATCAAAAGAAAGTTGGTTGACTGGGGAGAGATGAAGAGTTTTCTAGCAGTTTTCTTAATACAAAATACAGAAGTTTTATATATTTGATAATAAATTTCTAATGTTATAGTTAAAAATGAATTGCAACTTTGAGCCTTGTTTTTTTTTTTGTTTTTACATTTCTTTCTTAAATCATATCAAAGTATCAAGTTAGAGAAACAATAGTAACTTTGCAACTGTTGCAATGTCAAAATTATTTCACAGGATGATACAGGATTTCCACAGAATTTGGGCTATCTGTGAATGTTAATGGGGATAGTAATTATCTGCCTTTTCTGGAAACTAACAAAAGTATCTACAAATAATTTCAAGATACTAGGCATAAAGAAATTTCTGGTTGGTTAAAAATGTGCAAAAGTATTATACCTGTATAAATGCATATTTATCAACTATCAAGAAAACTTTATGCAATGCAGCACTAGAGGTATTGGAAGTCTAGCTACTACCTTAAGGTAAGACCTGTGTAATGGAAAACAGCTATTTCCACTAAAATATCATCGTGCAAAATTACCTATAATACCTATAAAAAATGAGTATTATTGAATTACTTTCACCTTTTCATTTTTTCCATTTTTTTCCTTCTTTGAATTATCATTTATAAATCTAAAACCGCTATATTCTCAATTGAAAAAGCGATAACAATTACCTCCCTTTTTAGAAAACAAACAAAAGCATAAAAAAAAGTTTCAAGATAGACATAAATGGAATTTCTGATCCGTTAGAAATGTGCAAAAATATTATTTCGGCATAAATCCTTGTTTATCGTTATTTAACAACCAATTAGAATTTTTGCCCAATGTTCACGGGAAGTGCATTACACAGGTCTTACCTTAAAATACTTTTGACAGCAGGTTATAGGGTGCATGACAAACACACAAAAAACGCTTTGCCATATGGATATCAGTTCAGAAAGATGCATTGAATGTATATGTCAGGTGAAAAGTTTTAAGAATGGGCATGGTTTGGTTGAGTTTCATTATCACCCTTACCAAACAAGCTGCAGCTTAACCATGATGAAGAGGGCTTTGGAAATTGTTCTTGGAAAAATAGAGAATGCTGGTAAACAGCATTTTCTCCTATTTCCAACAATTTTTCTACAATTTTAACCCTTTAACAAACAGTCCCTTGTTTTTACGACCCTGAGATATAAGCCTTTTGAAAACATTGTGGGAAAAGGAGAAAATGCTGGTACCCAGCATTTTCTCCTTTTCCCACAATGTTTTCTACTCTTGTGAAGTCAATTTTCAGTTTTTGAGTTACGTTTATCTTTTTGTCTGCAAGTGCTTTAAATTTGGACCAGTCTGAAATTTTGTCGTTTGGAAAAGGGTTAAGAGCAGAAATCATCATTTGTGCTACTTAGAAATGTTTGAAGCACACTGTAGAAAATATATGCAAAAAGCGAGCTTTCAATTTAGTTGGGTTAAAATTCTTGTTGTTTGGTAAGGAGCAAAATGCTCTCATTAAATACTTGCATGCTGTTTAATTGCTTGATTTCTGTCTTTGTTGCAGCTGAATTTGTATTATTGTGTATTATTTCATTATGAAGTTTATTATTATTATTGTTGTCACATTGTTTTGATTGTTGTTTGATTTTGTTTGTTTGACAGATACATTTGAAGACAAGATGGAACACAATGCATTGTTGGACCCCGAGTTCAGTGATGAAAGAAAGGTTTGATCACCTTCACCCATAGAGTGCTAGTTTAACTCTTCACCCACACACAGAAAAAACTTAAATTTGTCCATATTAAAAGCACTTGAAATCTGACAAGAAATTCAGAGTAGCTCAAACCATGAAATTTTATCCCAGAAGGATAGAAAACATTGTGGGAAAAGAAGAAAATTCTGGTTACCAGGGCCCATATTCACCAACTATTCTGGAGAATATTCTTAGTCTTATTCCCCAAGGTTTTCTAAATTTGTAAGTAACACAACTTCTGATTGGCTAAACCATTAGCCAATCTGAAGTTGTACTGCTTACAAATGTAGAAAATTCAGGAGAATAAGACGAAAAACATTCTTAAGAATGGATGCGAATACGGGCCCAGTGTTTTCTTCTTTTCCCCCAATGTTGTAAGACTTTTTCCATGGGGTCATTAAAATGCAGGATGGTGTGGTAAAGTGTCAATGGAATGAACATAAGAAAAAGACTTAAAAGTGCTGTTGAATGACTGGTTTTTCCATTGTATTTGACAACGTAACCAACAGCTAAGATACAAGATCACACTACATTTTCTGTGTTGTCTGATCTCTATTTGCTCTGTCTGCAAAAACTGCTTTCAGATTGTACTTTACTTACCACTCAGAGAAATAACAAAAAACTCTTCTGTGTCTAACCAAACCTTAACCCATTACCACACAATGACGACTTTTGATGACCCTGAGGAAGAAGCCTATTGAAAACATTGCGGGAAAAGGACAAAATGCTAGTAACCAGCATTTTCTCCTTTTCCCACAAAGTTTCCTACCCTATCAAAGGAAAATTGCATCATGTAAGCTAATATGAAATTGTTGTCTGCAAATGCTTTCAATTTGGATTGGTCTAAATTTTTCTGTGTGGTGAAGGTTTAAGGAGTCTATTATACTCCTGTCTTCCCTTTCACCTTTTATAGCCAAGCTAGGGAGTTTTTGATAGCATAAAGGACTTTAAACCATGAGTTGCTGGTTTCAGTCCCCAGCATGGTAAATTCTTTTGAGGATAGTCTGTGCACACTGACAGGATCCGCTCCCCACCCACAGCTTATTGTCTTGTTGATGGTTGTGTGTGATAACTGTCAGTGGCTAAGGGAGAACAAGGTAGGCTAAGCACTGGTAAAAGAAATTCCAGGAAAGTATGGATTGGTATTCTGGCCTTAATGATACAATGTATTACCAACAAAATGTTGAAAACAGCAGATAACATCATGGAAATAGATTCACTCTGTATCATACACAGGCCTTTCAGAAAGTAAAAAGCTGGAACTGAAAAATGTAAATGTTTTGTATTCATATTCAGTTATTAACATCCTTTTTTAAAAGTTTTCCAACCTTTAAAGCAGTAGCTTGATCCTTTGCCAAACAAATCTGAATTTAAAAGATCTTTAAGAGGAAATGTTTTAAAAAGATTGTTGGAAAGGAGAATGCTAGTAATCTTTTTTCTGCATCATTTTGTATGGTAGAAAACATTGTAGGAAAAGGAGAAAATGCTGGTAATCAGCATTTTCTCCTTTTCCCACAATGTTTTCAAAAGGCTTCTTTTCCAGGAGCGTCAAAAGTAGGAATTGTGTGGTAATGGGTTAAACGCTAGTTTCTTTTGAAAAGGGTAAATTTCTGTAGATATGGTAGTAAGACTATGGTCAAATATTTGGCAGATAGGATCATTGAAAAAGAAAGCTTGGAGGGAAGGAATAATGGATTTCCCTGAAATGTTTTCAAAAGCTATGAATTGGAAGAGTTGTAAAAGTCATGTTTGTGGGATATTGTGTTATGTGAAGGTCATAAAAATAAGTTTTGCATATTAATGATGTACATAACCCCTCCCCTCCCCCTTTTTCTGGTTTGTATAATTGGCACAGTTAACTATAGTCATACAGTTGCTTAACTTTGTTTTCATCTGAAATATTAAAAACACAACATCAACATTACAGAAGCTTTCATAAAAGTAAAGAAGACATTACAAGGCATAAAATTTGCTTAAAATGTTTCTTATACCACAATGCTTTCTGGGTCGAGACACAGATTTTCCCTGATATGTTTTTACCCCATTTACCATTTTACATTTTAAATTAAGGTTTGAAAGAGTCTAAAAACTGAATATGAGGTAATTTATCCAAGCTAATATAAGACCCAAGATTTCAAAGGGCAATGACATTTTGTCAGGAATGATATATAGATGTTTTTTCACGGTAAAGGCACAGAGTAGGTAGTATTGCCTAGCCGGTCATCTAAAGGACAGAATTATGAAACAATTACTGGTAGCCAGTTGTTTTACAAACAGCAAAGCTTTTTTAAGATAAAGCTTTATTAAAATATGGCTATTCAATCAGACTTGTGCAATGTCAAATGTGTGTTTGCAGCCACTTGTATTAAAGCATTATGAGAAAATTCAAGACTAGGCAAAATTGAAAGTGTTTATTGATGAAAATGAATGAATTTCTACTTGAAGGGATGGTAGCATTATAAGAAACTTTGAAAAAATCCTGGTTACCAGCAATAATTTTGCTCCTTATCCCACAGTTTTCAAAATTGTTCCATTCAAAGACATGGAAAATTGAATTGCTTCATATAGGGTAAAACAACCACACATTAAAAATGTTGATGCAAAAGACCTGAGTTAAAGACTTTCTTATCTAAGTTTATTGGTGGCTCAAAAAAAAAATCTCTAAATTTTCTTGGTATGGAATATACTGGTGGATTCATTTTTGTTTTATACGAAATACTTGCCAATAGAATCCACATTTTGCACCTTAGCTCTTTAATACTTTCATAGCTGTAGACATGTATGAAAACATTGACAAAAGAAGTATTGATTTGACTACCAATCAATGGTTTGATCCATGAAAACATGCAAAGCTTGTAGTGTGAAAGAAATTGCATGTTACTACCGTATTAAAAAAAAAACAACAGATAATTTCTCCTTTTCCATTATGTTTCAAAAAGTAGGTGAATACAAAGACAGTTGTTAAAGAGACTTTTCTGTACCAAATATGTACCTAACAAATAAAACTTTTGAAAAATATTGTTGGAGAAGAAGGAAATGCTGTTTGAGCCATACCAGTTTTCTATCCTATCAGTTTAGCCAAAGAATTCATCCTGTCAGCTGCGAATGCTTTCAATTTGCTAGGGTCTAAAATTTGTTGTTTGTTTAGAGGTAAGAAAAGTGTTTTTATGACATTTAGGTGAAAAAACACGGCCTGTTAGCTGTCACAGCATTTGACTTTTTGACAGTTATGTTTCTCAACTTGTATAAATAAAAAAAAAATTAATAAAATAGAAAAATAGTTGAACTTTTTACAAGACGATATATTTCCAGACTTGTCTTTTTTGAAGTGGCGAAAGACAACAAAATGAATGTGATTTGTGCACATTACTAACCAAAAGCAAATGCAATTTAACTCTTTATTAAACTATTATGTGTTCTTACAATCATGACCATTAACCCTTTCCCAAACGACAAACCTTTAGACTAGACCAAATTGAAAGCATTTGCAGACGACAATTCAACTCTTGCTGAAAAGATGATTTCAGTCTATGATAGGGTAGAAAACGTTGTGGGAAAAGGAGAAAATGCTGGTTATCATCATTTTCTCCTTTTCCCACAATATTTTCTAAAAGCTTCTTTCACAAGGTCGTCAGAAGAAGGGATTATGTGGTAATGGGTTAACTTATATTAAGATCTTTGAAAATGCACAAGACAAAAGAATTAAACATTTTTCTCAAGTTGACTAAATTTATACATTTTGTCACAATGTATTTTAGACTGTCTATGTTAGAAATAGCTGTAGAGGTTAAGTCTGATTTCTTCATGCTCTTTCAGACTGGACCAATGGAAAAGTTAACCAATATAGAGCTGTCTAGTATACAGTGTACAGATGTCAAACCAAGGTCCTTCAACACTGCAAGTAGCATCATTATACAGGTAAGTGTAAACACAGGAATTTGAGATTCTATAACCAAAATAAATAATCAAATATGAAAAAAAAAATCTCCCCTATATTATATAAACACAAGGAATGCAACATCTCGATTGTCGGGCTTAGCACAAGACAGCCTTTCCTGCCCAAGATCACCCACGAAACAAACATTTATCATAATTTCCTTTAGCCTAGAGATAGACAACAGAAAATGTACCTGCGACATTCGGCGAATCCTCAGTAGACACCTTTTAACCGGAGAAATCGATCATGTTTTACAATTTTTTTGAAAATTCCTATTCATCGAGGAGGCCATTCGCTGACGTTACAGGAAGAGCCAGGAAGGGCCAGGAAGCGGATTATGTATAGAGTCAAATATTTTTTCTTTAAAAGAGAATACGGTCAAATACTTTTGTTAGTTACTTCTAAAAAAAAACTTAAGTATCTTGTGATGTCCATAGATGTATCTAAAAACGAAAAAAATAATAGTAATACGTAATCTGAAAATATCTCCGGTTAAAAGGTGTCTACTGGGGAGTCGCCGAATGTCGCAGGTACATTTTTCTGTTTTCCTGACTTTAAACGACCCGGAGAAAGAAAGCTTTTGAAAAAATTGTGGGAAAAGGAGAAAATGCTGGTAACCAGCATTTTCCCCATTTTCCACAATGTTTTCTACACTTCCAAAATCAAATTTCAGTAAACTGTTATTGAGTCAGATTTATTTTGTCTTATGCAAATGATTTGAATTTGGTCTAGTACAAAGTTTTGTCTTTTGGTAAAGCATTAAAAACATGTAGGCAGCAGTAGAAATCACTTATTGTGAGCAGTATCTACCTAGCTATACCACGATAGTTTCATTTTCAACTGTGGTACAGTCCTTAAATTATTGTGGTAATTCATAATTTGCAAGAACATTTTCAAGATCGCAGTCTGAATCAAAGCGTTGAAAATGCTGAAGTGGTATTTGTCAAGGAAATCCATGTGTGGAATTAACAGTTTGAAAGAAACAGAGATATATTGTTCAGATATTGGCTTAAAAGTCAACCCACCAAGCAAATGAATACCTTTTCGGTTGAAGGGAGAGTATTCATGACAAAGTTTGGTTTATTAGCTCCACTGGCCGAAGGCCAGCGGGCTTATGCCATGGCCCATTGTCCGTCGTGCGTCTGTCCATCCGTCTGTCCGTCCGTCCGTGCATTAACTTTTTCTTCAAACATCTTCTTCTCTGAAACTACCCATCCAATTTTGATGAAACTTCACAGAAATGATCCTGCCATGATCCTCTTCAGAATTTCTTGAAAGAATTTAATTCCTTCAAAAACTCTGGTTGCCATGGCAACAAAACTGAAAAAATTTGAAAATCTTTGAAAATCTTCTTGTCTGAAACCGTAAGGCCTAGAGCTACCAAATTTGGCATGTAGCTTTATCTAGTGGACCTCTACCAAGTTTCTTCAAATTATAGCCCTGGGGTCAAAATTGGCCCCGTCCTGGGGGTCACAATTTTTACATGGGCTTATTTAGGGAGAACTTTAAAAGTCCTCTTCTACCTAGGCATAGAGCCTAGGGCTACCAAATTTGGGAAGTTGTTTTATTTAGTGGACCTCTACCAAGAGTGTCTAAATTATAGCCTTGGGGTCAAAATTAGCCCCGCCCCGGTGGTAACAAGTTTTACATGGGCTTATATAGGGAGAACTTCAAAATTCTTCTTCCACCTAGCCATAGGGCCTAGGGCTACCAAATTTGGCAAGTAGCTTTATCTAGTGGACTTCTATCAAGGGTTTCCAACTTATAGCCCAGGGGTCAAATTTGGCCCCGTCCCGGGGGGTAACAAATTTTCCATAGGCTTATATAGGGAAAACTTGCAAAATCTTGTCGCACCTAGCTATAAAGACTAAGGCTATCAAATTTTGCATGTAGCTTTATCTAGGGGGGTCTCTACCAAGGGTGCCCAAAAGTATAGCCCTGGGGTCAAATTTAGCCCCTGTCACAGGGGATCACAAGTTTTGCATTGGCTTATATAGGGAAACTTTAATAATCTACTTGTACATAGCCATAAGGCCTAGGGCTACCAAATTTTGCATGTAGCTTTATCTAATGGGTTTCTACCAAGAGGGCCAAAATTGTAACTTTGGGGGTCAAGTTTGACCCCATCCCAGGGGTCACAAGTTTTACATTGGCTTTATAAACCTGTCTCATGGGTCACATATTTTACATGGCCTTTTATTGAGCAAACTTGTTGTACAGGGCTTTTTATTGGGCAAGATTCAAAAATCTCTGTGTTTATAACCACACATTATATTTTCATATTGTAGGTCTGGGGTCAAAATTGGCTCCATCCAGGGATCACAAGTTTAACATGGGCCTCAAGATATAGTCACTTTAATTTATACATTAATCAAGAGAAATAACTCTTTTTATGAAAGATAAAGTTTGGTACTATTTACCTCCCTTGATTATCAAACTGCATTGATACATAATTGGTGCTAGACATTAAGTTTTTTGATAGAAAATATTCTGTTTTCAAGTGTTATTCATTTTTTTTATGCTAATAGTTATGCTCACATGAGGTGAATAATAAATTCAGAGTAAGGTTTCTATCATTCAGCTTATTTTTCCAAGGATTTTACCGTTCATGCTAATGAATTAACCTGCTTGTACTGCCTGACAGCGTTCATTGTTTTTGAAGGCCCTCTTTTTCATGGTCATGAACACTTCAATTTGTGTGGTAAAGGGTTAAAAAGCCAGTGGAGCGATACAGGGCCATCATGGCCCTCTTGTTTTTGTATAAATGGTCTCCTTTTGATCATGAGGAAGAAGCAGGAGTAATGCCCCTTGACAGTAGGATGCATGACGAATAGAGAGAAAAATCCTGTTGATATATCGAACAAAATTAAGTTTGTTCCTGAAAACTATAATTATAAAATATCTCTAGCCTTTTACATTCAATTTCCAACATTACAATCAATAGACGGTAAGCGACATTTCCATTTTATGGTAAGTGGCGCACCAACAGTATCATGTGACACTGGACAATCAAAGCATTATTTCAGTAACAAATGCCGTATGTCCCGTTTGCAAATCCTTTAAATTTGGACAAATTCATAACTGAAAAGAAAACGACATAGCAAGAAATCTATGGAAACCAATTTTAACACAATTCAAACATATTTCATGATATTGCCTTTGAAAAAGAAAATCACAAACAGACAAAATATGCATTTTACAAAATCGTATTTAAATAAAGAGCATGTAGAGACTAAGAACGGACTTAACCTCTGAAACCTGTATAAAATTCATAATCCTGACCATTAATGATAACCAAAGGGGTAAATTAATTAAATATGAAACAAAAGATAAGAAGAGTCAATTTAATGTGACACGTGTGTGCTAATCTGTAAGAAGCAAGTGCATTACAGCTGTTCTAAAGGTCACCCACTCTGAAGTGCGATACCGAGATCAAAGGAACACCGATTTAACCCTTCACCCATTTTTTTTTTTTGTAAGACTTCATTAGAAACATATTTTTTATACTCAAAATGAAGCTTAAAAGAAGTTATGGAAGGTCTTAATTTTGATCTGAAGCCACGTTTCTTTTGTTCATGATCTATAACATAAGTTATTCGTCAATAGGTACATGCCTGAAAGTGCAACAAGGATGTTTGATAATAGTACTATAAAATCACTAAATGGACTGTCCCTGAAGACACTAAACAGCTAATCAACCTTTTACCAAAGTATTTCGAGCGACCCGTGTAAAAAGGGGGCATACGTGCTGATTTGTCCCACTGTCTGTTATTTGTCTCACTTTCTCAACCTTAAAACATTTGTGAAAAAAAGGAATTTTCAAAGTGTGAGCGAAAATATTTGAGGAAAAAAGGAAGGGCTTGCAACATGCATTTTCTCCTGTTTCAACAATAGTTTTTTTTTTACTTTTTAAAAGACAATTACAACCATTTGACCCACGTTTATTCAATCGTCTCCATATGTTAAGTATCTGGACGAGTCCAAAGTGTTGTCGTCGGGGGAAAACATTCGCAGTAACTACTTAAAACCCTATGCCACATAACCCAAGTTTTTTACGACCCTTAGAAATATAGTTTTTTAAAAATGTCGTTGAAAAGGGTTAAAATTCTAGTAACCAACCTTTTCTCCTTTTTCCATGCTATCCTTCCCAAAGAAAATTTCATTTTTAAGCCACATTCAATGTGTTATCTGCAAAGACTTCCAATTTGGGCAAGTCTCAAATTTTTGTTTCGTAAAGAGTTGGTGAAAGATTCAGTGTTATAAAAAATGGGGTGTGGGGGGATAACATCAATATACCTGCAATAGACCTTTCCTTATTTTATGTCTGATTATTCAACCAATGTTTGCGTAATTCTGTAGCTAAGTTTGTAACGTACAGGCTCGAAGTCCAGGAATCTGTGGTTTGATTTATTTAAACTATTAATGTGATATTTTTTCCAAAAGATCGTTCCAGTATCTGCTAAAAGACAGAGACAGTCTACTAATAAAAAACTGGGACATCAAACATTTTGAATTTATAGCAAAAATCTTAACTTTGAAATAACATTTTTAAAAATCTGCATAGTTTGAAATAACATTTTTAAAAATCTGCATAGTTGCATGTTTGCCATGTTCCTGTTTGAACTACCTTATAAGTTGACTATCGTAATAACAAAATTTAATTCAAATTTCAAACCTTCCATTCCCTCTAGAAGATAAGATGTTACAGATTCATTTTCAGGAAGCGAATATGTGCTATACTTATTTTCATTGAAAAGCTAGTCAAGGATTAGCTGGGTGTACGTTTGATCTCGGTGTTTCACCGTCAAAGTGGATGATCTATTTGAAAAGCTGTTGTGTTCTTTTTAGGCACCGACTAGTTAACACACACGTGTCATAATTAAGTTTTTATCCCGTTTAGTCTTACGTTGATCACTTGTAAAGGTTTGGAATTGTTAAAAGCTGTGACGGAGGGTAAGTCTGTTCAAATTACTGGTGCCAGAAGATGCATTTTTCTGCCTGAACATTTTTTTTTCAAATGCATTATGTAACCTGGGTTAAGAGGTCCCACTTTAAACGGTATATTTGCACTTATTTCTTTAGGAATGGAGGTGGGGTATTTGTTTAAGTTAAACCTTATCTTACTAAATATATTAATTGCCACTTTTAAAGCCGATAGTAAAACCTCAAAAGTTATTTCAAAGGAATATCTCGAGGAAAAATATCTCTGTATCGGATAGTGTAGATCTAGGATCAGACTGCACGTTCTTCCTGGTGTGATCTGAATCTATATTGTCTGCAAAAGGTCATTGAGTCGCACTTGGTAGCCAAAGGGTTAATGCAGTCTGCATACAAAAAGCTCTATCAAGACGCCCGGTAGGAGACAACGCTTATAAATAAGTCTATCGAAAAATTGATAAAACAACAGCTCTTTTTTGTGTGTGTCTTCGAAAAAGATAATTGATGAAACTAACGGCACGGCCGTTTTATGTTGTTTATTTATCGCGTTTAGTGTGTAATCCATTTAAAAAATATGACGCTTTCACTATTCGGGTATGTACAGGATTGGGAAAAATTGTTGGGTGGAAAGGGAAGTAACTCGTGGTGACGCGTCAGTAACGGTATTTGGCAAATGGTCTATTACCTCTATCTATAAATTTTCATGAGCAATCAAATGGAGTAGCGTGCAATCATAGGACCAACAAGCCATGGAACGAATTGGTTTTGAAACGAAAAAGCCCAAGGTCAGTTGGCAATTTTGTATCATTTCGCGAGAAGCTACTTTCAATAAAAAATAAGTATCTCAACGATCGATAGCCTCTTCCAATGTATTTTAATATGCCATTTCAAATTACATATTTGAGTGACACCGTAAAAGTCATTTGCCTGAGAAAAAATGAGTTTAACTGGGTTTATTTCCTTCGGTTTTGCACAAAATGGTTGAACTAAAACTCTACAAAGTTTGGGTACGCTGTTTCGGTATAGACTCGGTATAGACTCTAAAGAGTTTGGGTACGCTATGACAAAATGGATACGCTGGCATATGTAGAAATATGTATTATATAGAAGATCTGCAAATCAAGATTTAAATTGAAATGTCGTCCTAGATAGCTGCAAATTATGAAGAAAATGGCAATATTCATGTATTTAAATTGAACTACTTTATGCCAAGTTTTATATTCTTGCGCTAAAGCCCGGGACCGTTCGGAGGTTGATTAGATTATCAGTGTCATTGACGACCGACTTTTTTTGAAAAGGGCTGAGTTATTACACTTGAAATTACGTTTTTCAGCCCATCTGGCTTTTTTTGCGATAAAAGAGCATATAATCATTGCTTTGTCTGTTTGTATGTGGTTAGGACAGAGAACGTAGTAATGATATTCCAAAGCGTTTGAAGCATTTTCAAGCTACAAACATCCGGGATATTCCGGCAAAGTTTAAGCGGGAACTACTTGAACTCAATCTCTTTCTACTGCTGTGTACCTAAACGCGATGGAGTCTTCGACAAATACCACAAAAATCATATTTAGAAGTAATACATGTATTTGATAACTGATTATTCGTACATTTATTTAACCAAAATTTCTATTTAAATGGGACCGAAATGATGAAATTCGTCTTTTAACTCTTTACCATCCAATCCCGAATTTTAACGACCCTTAAAAAGAAAGCCGTTGAAAACATTGTGGGAAAAGGAGAAAATGCTGGTAACCAGCATTTTCTCATTTTCCCACAATGTTTTCTACCCTTTCCAAACCAAATTTCAATTTTTGATTCACATTTATTTTGTCGTCTGCAAGTGCTTTGAATTTGGACTAGTCCAAAATTTTGTTGTTTGGTAAAAGGTTAAAAGAATAAGAAACATTATGGAAAAAGAAAATACTCGTTACAAGCATTTACATCTTTCCTTGCAACATTTTCAATTCTGTCTTCTCCAACGTTGTGTATCCTTCTTTGTTCATTAGGGAGAGGAGCAATGTAGGGCCACCAAGGCTCTCTTGTTACTGTAATTAGTTAACATATTCATTTGATGACTTCGTTGTCTGCAGTTTCAATGATAAAGTAAGATGCATGGATTAACTCTTTACCACACAGTCCCTACCGTTATCAACCCTGAGAAAGAAAGCTTTTGAAAAGATTGTGGGAAAAGGAGAAAATGCTGGAAACCAGCATTTTCTCCTTTTCCCACAATGTTTTCTACTCTTCCCAGATCAAATTTCATTTCATTTCTTTTGTCGTCTGCAAATGCTTTCAATTTGGATTAGTCTTAAATTTTGTCCTTTGGTAAAGAGTTAACTCTTTACCAAACAACAAATTTATAGAGTAGTCCAAATTGAAAGCATCTGCAGACAACAAAATAAATGTGACTAAAGAATTGAAATTCGTTTTAGGATGGGAAGAAAACATTGTGGGAAAAGGAGAAAATGCTGGTTACCAGCATTTTCTCCTTTTCCCACAGTGTTTTCTAAAGGCTCTTTTTTAGGGTCGTCAATAGAAGGGATTGTGTGGTAATGGGTTAATGCTTCAAAAAATGCTCAGAAGAGAGATTGATCTGCATTTTCATTAAATATATTACCTGAAAGAATGAATGAAATTTTAAAGATTTTATAAATGAAAAGTATACACAGTAGACAATTCTATTGTGACAAAGATGATGAGCTTTATTTGTGGAAGGAGAATAAAATTTTGCTGGTTACAAGTGATATCTCACTTTCCCCATATTGTTTAGGAAGAGCCTACATTCTTATGTGTCGGGGTCCAAAAAATTCCAGAATTATTACTTGTCCTCCTGCCATTTTTGCACTCGTTCTACAGGTAGACAAAAGAGGATAATCACTTGCCCTCACCAAATTTTTACTAGTAAGGACGAGCGGATGAGTGGATTTTTTTGACCCTGTAGGTCATAAAAACATAGGTTGTCTGGCTAAGAGTACAAGTCTGTCATCTGCTAAAAATTCGTTTTAGGTCTTTCCCAAACAACAATATTTTAGACTACCATAGTCCGGGTTGATACCATTTGCAGACAATGAATTCAATGACACTCAGAAATTGAAATTTGTTTTTGGAAGGATTGAAAACATTGTAGGAAAGAGAAGAAAATGCTAGTTTCCAGCACTTTCTCAATTGCCAGCAACGACTTCAAAGCTTTCTTTCTCTTGGTGTTTAACTGTTGGATTGTCTGGTAAAGAGTTCAAAGGAATAATGAATTAACGATATTCATTTTGCATGACACATTTTTGTCTTTCCCTGAAGCCCGAGCAAGGTTGTTTGTGTGGTGTCCATGCTTCTTAGGTAGAGAATTGGCCTCATAACAAGTAGGTCCTGAGTTTGATACCGGGGAGCATGCAGGTATCAACTTGTGTATTGTTCATTGGCCCACACATTCGGCATTAGTACTGGTGATGTTTCCAGGAAGCAGAATTGAGAGAGATTAGTATAAGTTGTAAGAACTTGTTTTTCAATCAATATAAAATAAACTTGTTTAAACTTAACCCTTTACCACATAATCCCTACTTTTGACGACCCTGAGAAAGAAGCATTTAGAAAACATTTTGGGAAAAGTAGAAAATGCTGGTAACCAGCACAGCATGTTCTCCTTTTTCCACAATCTTTCAAATTTTCAGTTACTTTTATTAGGTCATCTGCAAATGCTTTCAATTTGGACAAACCTAAAATTTTGTCGTTTGGTAATGAGTTAACCCTTTACTCCGTAGATACTCATTTCTACGCATTGCTTTTAGGAGCCTTTGGAAAACATTGTGGCAAAAGGTGAAATTGCTCGTGATGAGCAATTTCACCTTTTGCCACAATGTTTTCTACACTATCAAAAGGTGTCATACACACACAAGAAATGGCTCCATCCTTGCTGTTATTTAGAGTCAATTAGAGATACCATAGAAATGCCTTATGAGGTAAAGGGTTAAGGAAGTTTACTGGACATCTTGTAGAATATGTTAATGCCTGAACACTTTACCAGATAAAAAACTTTGTTGGCCTCTGCATATAAAAAGTACATTTAAGGCTAAAATGCTGTTAGTTTCCTTTTGATTGATAAAAAAAACCCTTTGTACATCAAAAGGAAAATGTAAACTCATTCTCATTTTCCCAGAATGTCCTCTGTGTAATGGTCATAAAATTTTAGGTTAAGGTTTAATTATCAGCAAAAAAGGCTTTTTTTTTTTTAATCAGGTACAAGTTTTAACCATTTCCAGCTACTTAAAGGAAATTTTAAACTTTCAAATGATAATTAAAACCCTAATTTCACTTTTTCAAAGGCATTTTTGAAGGACAGATGTCTCCTCATCAGACAGTGTAGATTAAGATCAGACTACACTCTCTGTGTAGTCTGATCTTGACCTACACTGTCCAGAAAAGGTCCTTGAGTTGCGCTTAGCAGCGTAAGTGTTAAAGTTATACAAATTTATCTACGCATGGAATGAATGTACAACACGCTAACCCAGTTAAGTAATTTGCTATGTCTAGTATATATAAGAAGACATGCCTTGATTTTGTAAACAAAGTGATGTTTTCTAGGGACAATCACAGAGTAATTGATGGGCACCCCAGATCAACAACATAGAGCAAGATGAGATTGTACAAGTCTGCAGTCTTATCTTGGATTCATTCTGTCTGATACTTTGAGAGATAATCTCACTGGCCACAAAGATATTTAACCCATTACCACAGGAGAAAAATTTAGACTGGTCCAAATTGAAAGCATTTGCAGACAACAAAATAAAGGTGACTGAAAAATTGAAATTTGTTCCGGGAAGGGTAGAAAACACTGTGGGAAAGGGAGAAAATGCTGGTTACCAGCATTTTCTCCTTTTCCCACAGGGTTTTCAAAAGGCTTCTTTCTCAGGGGCGTCAAAAGTAGGGATTGTGTGGTAATAGGTTAAATGTCAAAAAGCTGAGACTGTTATAGCTGACAATATACATTTTCGTTTTTGGCATCTTGTCAGGTTTGCCCTAAGATAAAGAAAATAAATATAAATGGATGTCTTTAGCTAATGTAAATAAAAGTACTCGGCAATGTACACCTAAGATTTCACTACATGTCATGTGTGGACTGATCTTGTTCTCCATTGTCTGCAGAAATAACATTTTTCATTTGTAAGGCTTTAACCTATAAAAGAAACTTTCAAAACCATCGTGGGAGAAGGTAAAAATACCGGTAGTCAGCATTTTCTCCTTTTTCCAACACTGTTTTCAAAAATGTCATTAACTCTATAACAAAAAAAAAAATTTCAGACTTGTCCAAATTGAAAGCAGTAATTTTGCAGACGACAAAATGAACAAGACTCAAAAATTGAAACTTGGCGTAAGAAGAGTAGAAAACATTGAGTGAAAAGGAGAAAATGCTGGTTACCAGTATTTTCTCCCTTTCCCACAATGTTTTCAAAAGGATTCTTTCTCAGGGTGGTCAAAAATAGGCATTGTGTGGTCAAGGGTAAAAGGATTGATGATGGCCATTCCAGTAGAATTCATTTCTCTCTCATGGCTGATCCTTGAGTTTCAACAATAACTTTGTAGAAAAACAGACTACTTGCTGAAGCTTTGATAGAAGAAAAACCAGAAAAGCACTGGCTGCCAGGATATTACTGAAATAATGTTGAAAACTGTGTTTACAAACACAATACATTCAATTTCAAATAAGTCGATCCATTTTGGTCCAATGTAATTTGTCATCTACAGAATGGCTATGATGCCATTTGGTGTAAACAGATAGTAAAAAAGTGAGGGTTCACCCTTATAGTGCCTTTTACAATTATACACTTGCCTTCGCAGACAGTGTAGATAAAGATCAGACTGCACAAAATGTACAATCTGATCTTTGACCTACACTGTCTACCTAACTTAAACACTATAGACAAAAGCAACCATCAGATTGCTCATTTGTGGGTCTTTTTTTCTAAACCAAATAATATTCACAGCTGGGTTTATTCTGCTTTCAAAAGGTTAATATTGAGATGAGATTTTTTTTGTCACTGATGATAACAAAGACACAAACAGATTAATATTCATCAACATTTGCATATCTTGATTGATTGATAGGCCTTATACTTTTTTCAAGTCTTACTCTTTACCACATGAAAAAAAATTTGGACTTAACTCTTTACCACACAATCCCGACTTTTAATGACCCTGAGAAAGAAAGCCTTTAAAAACATTGTGGGAAAAGGAGAAAATGCTGGTAACCAGCATTTTCTCCTTTTCCCACAATGTTTTCCACCCTTTCCAAATCAATTTTCAGTTTTTGATTCACATTTATTTTGTCCTCTGCAAATGCTTTCAATGTGGACAAGTCCAAAATTTTGTCTTTTGGTAAAGAGTTAATAAAGATGAAAATTAATTATCTAGAGACTATGGATTAGATGTTGCTTCAGCAATATTTGAACATGTGGGAAACATTGTGGAATATGGAAAATATGCTTGTTACCAGATTGTTCTCCTTCTTGCACTTTTATTCTTTTTTTCTTTTGAAAGATCATAAAAAACCTTTACTATGTTTGAAAATGGTTAAGGTGAACTGTTACAAAATTTAGCCCTTTACCACACAAGGAAATTTAGACTCCTACAGATTGAGAGCACTAATACCAGACTACTTAATTCTTTACTATACATTCCCAACTTATGACCCTGAGAAAGAAGCCCATAGAAAACATTTTTGGAAAAGGAGAAAATACTGGTAACCAGCATTTTCTCCTTTTCCCACAATATTTTCTACCCTATCGAAGTCGAAGATCATCATATTTCCAAGATTTAATTTATTGTCTGCAGATGCTTTTAATTTGGTCCAGTCTAAAAATTCGTTGTTTGGTAAAGAGTTAATTGTTGCTCAAACAGTAAAGTTTGTCAATGGAAGGGAGGAAAAGGAGAAAGTGCTGGCTACAGTTGACAAATTAATTCTTTGACGACACACTGACGACTTTTGACTATCCTGAGGTAGAAGCCTTTTGGAAACATTGTGGGAAAAGGAGAAAGTGCTGGTAACCAGCATTTTCTTCTTTTCCCGCAATGTTTTCTACCCTTCCCAAGTCAAGTTCAATTCTTCAGTCACGTTTATTTTGTCATCTGCAAATGCTTTCAATTTGGATCAGTCTGTAAATTCGTCATTTGGTAATGAGTTAATTCAGACTGAAGTGCTAAAATTCATCTGAAGAAGAGGGGAAATGCTGGTTACAAACATTTTCTGCTTTTTCTACATTTTTAGAAAAAAAAAACTGTCTTTAAATGGATTACACTTTATATATAGTTACATTCTTTACCTTCTGCATATGTCATCTTATACTTCCAGAAACTTATTTGCACTGTGATTCTGAAAATATTCATATGAGGTATGGATGATATGCCAGGTCTGATACATAAAGTGAAAATATCGTGGAAAAAGGAGAAGATATGTATTATGAGAAATTCACAGTATTGCCACAATATTTATATAATTGTTTTTTCTTGAAGGTGGAAAGAAGTGGCCTGAATGATATACTTACAGTGTTAAAAGCTCAGTCAAGGAAAATCATTAAACCTTTACAATTCTGACTTTTAACAACCCTGAGAAAGAAGGCTTTTGAAAACATTGTAGAAAAAGGAGAAAATGCTGATATTCAGCATTTTCTCCTTTTTTCCACATTGTTTTTTTTTTTACTCTTTAATAGACAGAAAATACCATATAAACTTACATATAATTTGCCCTCTGTAAATGCTTTCAGTTAGGTCATATCCAGTATGTTGTCGTAATATTTAGGTAAAGAATTAACTCATTACCAAACGACAATATTATAGACTGGTCCAAATTGAAAGCACTTGTAGACGACAAAGTTAGCGAAACTCAAAAATTGAAATTTGTTTCCAGTAGGGTAGAAAATATCGTGGAAAAAGGAGAAAATGCTGGTTACCAGCGTTTTCTCCTTTTCCCACAATGTTTTCAAAAGGCTATTACCTCAGGGTCGTAAAAACCAGGGATTGTTTGGTAAACGATTGATAAACAGATATTACCACTGAGTTGCATATAATTTGCCAACTTTAAATGCTTCCAGTTTAGTCAAGTCCAGTATGTTGTCGTAAGGTAGAGAGTTAAAACAAACATTTTATGTCATTGTTCTGTATGTAAATTTGATGTTAAACTTATGTAATATCTAAAACATGTTTTCTTACTTTCAGGCAAATGATGTTGAGACATCCTATGGAAACATCCATGTTGCAATTCAGGGGGATAGAGCCAAGCCGGCTATTTTTACGTATCACGATATCGGATTGAATCGTAAGTTTATTTACATCTGTTGAGATGCCCATTACAGCTGTTGTTGCTGTTTGATAGGACATTTGCCTTGTAATCTTCTGCCATTTTAAGAACCCTAGAAATACTCTTTCAGAAAGAAAAGTCTGGATCTTTGTTTGGCACTGTATGCTCCCAGCTCTTAACCCTTTACCCCATAAGGCATTTCTACAGTGTCATATACACATAAGAAACTGCTTCATCCTTAATGCTATTTAGGGTCAGTTAGAGATACAATAGAAATGCCTGATGGGGTAAAGGGTTAAAAGAGTCTATTATTTTTCTGCAAGTCTATGTGTGAAGTGTTCTGTCTCTGAATAATTCTAGGAAGGCAATGATTAACTCTTTACCACACGAGAAAATTTTAGACTGGTTCAAATTGAAAGCATTTGCAGATGACAAAATAAAGGTGACTGAAAAATTGAACTTTGTTCTGGGAAGGGTAGAAAACATTGTAGGAAAAGGAGAAAATGCTGGTTACCAGCATTTTCTTCTTTTCCGACAGTGTTTTCAAAAGGCTTCTTTCTCAGGGGTGTCAAAAGTAGGGATTGTGTGGTAATGGGTTAACCCTTTACCCCATAAGGCATTTCTACGGAAACATAAGAAACTGCTTTATCCTTAATGTTATTTAGGGTCAATTGGAGATACAATATGGGGTAAAGGGTTAAAAGAGTCTAATACTTTTCTGCAAGTCTATGTGTGAGGTGTTCTGTCTCTGAATAATTCTAGGAAGGCAATGATTAACTCTGACTGATTTAACTCTTTACCAAGTTATCCCAAGTTTTAATGACCCAGGGAAATTTCAGTTTTGAAATCATTGTTGGCAAAAGAGAACTACTGGAAACTTTTCCACAATATTTTCAAAACTTTTCAGGGAGGAATAGAATCGTTAGAGCCACGTTTTATTTGTGGTCTGCCAATACTTTCAAGTAAGACCAGTCTGAAATAATGTGGTCTGGTTAACCCATTACCAAACAATGCCTATTTTTGATGCCCCCTGGAAAAGAAGCCTTTGGAAACATTGTCGGAAAAGGAGAAAATGCTGGTAAATAGCATTTTCTCCTTTTCCCACAATGTTTTCTACCCTTCACAAAACTATTTTCAAATTTTCAGTCACTTTAATTTTGTCGTCTGCAAATGCTTTCAATTTGGACAAGCCTAAAATATTGTCGTGTGGTAATGAATTAAGTGTTTACTCCCTACCAACAGCAATATTTGGGCTGGACCAAAGTAACAGCATTTGCAGAGGACAGAATCAGTGTTGCTTAGATGAGAGTTTCTCTCTTTGATAAGATAGAAAACATTGTGGGAAAAGGAGCAAAATCAGTAGATGTTGGTTGCTTACATTTTCTCTTTTTCTACAATGTTTTCAAAGGCTTTTTTTTTTCTTAGGGTAATTAAAACTCGGGGTTGCTCGGTAAAAGGTTAACCCATTACCACAAAATCCCTTCTTTGGACGCCCCTGAGAAAGAAGCCTATAGAAAGCATTGTGGGAAAAGGAGAAAATGCTGGTAACCAGCATTTTCTCCTTTTCCCACAATGTTTTCTATCCTTCACAAAACAAATTTCTACTTTTCAGTCACTTTTATTTTGTCGTCTGCAAATGCTTTCAATTTGGACCAGTCTAAAATATTGTCGTTTGGTAATGAGTTAAAAAGAATGATTTTCTTCGTGTATTCATATTATCTTTTATTGTGTACAGACATCACCTGCTTCCAAGGGTTCTTTAACCATCAAGATATGCAACAAATGATGAAACATTTCTGTGTGTATCATCTGAATGCCCCAGGTCAGGAGGAAGGAGCCATGAATCTGAAACCTGAGTAAGTCATGGATATTTTTCATCCACAGTTTAGTAGACAACTTTTACTTCCCTCCGTGCCAAACGAAATAAATCTTTCTATGCAAAAACAATGTGATCCTTTACCAAACCATCCCTGGTTTTTACATCCCAGAGGAAGAAGCCTTCTGAAAACATTTTGGGAAAGGAGAAAATGCTGGTAACCAGCATTTTCTCCATTTCCCACAATGTTTTCTTCTCTTGTAAAGTAAAGTTTCAATTGTTAAGTAAGTTTTAATTTGTCATCTGCAAAATAAATGCCTCAAGGTTAAAATTTTGTTTTTTGGTAAAGAGTGAAAGTACTCTATATATAGCCAACTGATTATGTAAGATTCTTGATGCAGAGATCAAGGGTTAGATCTTCACCTGAGAAGCTAGGTTTTTCAATGACTCCCGTCATTTATCTCTTTACAAATGACACAATTTTCAATTATTCCAAATCAGAAGCATTTGCAGATGACAAGATTAATGTGACTCAAAAATTGAAATTTGTTTTTGGAAGGCGAGAAAATGTTGGAAAAGGAGAAAATGCTGGTTCTAGCATTTTCTCCTTTTCCCAAAATATTTTCAGTAGGCTTTTTTCTTAGGGTCGTGAAAACCAGGGATTGTTTGGGAAAGGGTTTAAGCCAAACTAAACATGTCATGTCATCAGATTCTGCAAATGCTTTCAGAAGGGACTATTGGTACCTAGCTTCTCTTGTCTTCTTTTCTTACCATGGTTTCCTCTGAAGCAAATTTCATTAATTGGTTCCCAATTAATTTGTTTGTCTACAAGTACTTTCATCTTTGACAGGTCTAAAAGATTTTTGTGTGGGAAAAGGTTAAGTCTGTGCCAATCTTGACTACTTAAGTCTGGTTTTTGTTGAAAGCATTTACAGATTACAAAAGAGATGTGATTTAAATTTATTATATTCCTCTAAGGAAATAGCATAATGCATAAGAAAAGGATAAAATGCTGGGTTCCTTTTCCACTAATGTTTTGAAAAGCCTTTTTACATAGGTTCATGAAAAGGATAGATTGTTAGGTAAAGGTTTAAAGCTTAATTTGATGGATGAATTGCTACATTTTGAAATTGCATTGTGCAATAGATTAGATAATAAATTGTTTGTTTTTTTCTACCTGATAACGCCCTATTACTGAATGTGACTTCTCCTTTGATAGATGACATTTTATGTCAATTAAGTTATATGTCATTTATTTTAAGTAGTAACGTAACCCTTATGCTGCTTGATATTTGTTTATCAGTACATGTATAAGACACTTCATTATTGCTATTTATATGCTGCCTTTCTATGAATTTTTTAAAAAATCTGAAACAAAATAGGCTCAAGATCATACTGTTTTAAACAACTTGATTTTTTTTTTTCAGTACTTAGTAGTTGAAATTATGTTTGAAGGTTGATTCTGTGAAGATAGAGTGACTGTAGAAACTGGTGAAGTGGCTCATTTACAGACCACTTCTTCAGTCTTAACTCTTTACTCCATAAGGCATTTCTGTAGTATCTCTAATTGACCCTAAATAACAGCAATGATGAAGCTGTTTCTTATGTGTAAATGACACCTATTGATAGCTTAGAAAACATTGTAACAAAAGGTGAAATTGCTCGTCACGAGCAATTTCAGCTTTTGCCACAATGTTTTCCAAAGGCTTCTACAAGCAATGTGTTGAAATGAGTATCTATGGAGTAAAGGGTTAACAGTTACTAAAGTTGTTGGATGATATCCCTTTCTTCTGGCTTTCTAAATGGAAAATGAAGGTTATCTTGAGATTGCTCAAAACTGTCTCATCATTGATGTAGGCTGCCATATTGATATTCTGGTAAAACAGCCATGAAAGCACAATTTCTGTCGGTTTTTTTTGGAAATGAAAATGATGTGTTTGAGTATTTAGCACTATATATTATAAATGTTGTTGTTGGCAAAGTTTTATCATGGTGATTGATATTTCATTATAAATTCAAAGTTAAAGTCTGTATTTCTCCTTTTTTATGATTTTATAAATTTGATTCTCTTTTTTAGCTCCACTGGCCTAAGGCCAGCGGGCTTATGTCATGGCCCGGTGTCCGTCGTGCGTCCGTCCGTGCGTCCGTCTGTGCGTGCGTGCGTTAACTTTTATTTCAAACATCTTCTTCTCTGAAACTACTCATCCAATTTTGATGAAACTTCACAGAAATGATCCTGCCATGGTCCTCTTCAGAATTCCTTGAAAGAATTTTATTCCTTCAAAAACTCTGGTTGCCATGGCAACAAAACTGAAAAATATTGAAAATTTTTAAAAATTTTCACCTCTGAAACCATAAGGCCTAGAGCTACCAAATTTGGCATGTAGCTTTATCTAGTGGACCTCTACCAAGTTCCTTCAAATAATAGCCCTGGGGTCAAAATTGGCCCCACCCCTGGGGTCACAAGTTTTATATGGGCTTATATAGGGAAAACTTTAAAATCCTTTTGGTACCTAGCCATAGGGCCTAGGGCTACCAAATTTGGCATGTAGCTTTATCTAGTAGACCTCTACCTAGAGTGCACAAATGATAGCCCAGAGGTCAAATTTGGCCTGGCCCCGGGGGTCACAAGTTTTATATGGGCTTATATAGTGAAAACTTTAAAAATCTATTCGTACCAAGCCATAAGGCCTAGGGCTACTCAATTTTGCATCTAGCTTTATCAAGTGGTTGTCTACCAAAGGTGCCCAAATTGTAGCCCTGGGGTCAAATTTGGCCCTGTCCTGGGGGTCACAAGTTTTACATGGGCTCATATTGGGAATTTTTTAAAAATCTACTTGTACCAAGCCATAAGGCGTAGGGCTATCAAATTTTGCATGTAGCTTTATCTAGTGGGCCTCTACCAGGAGGGCCCAAATTATAGCCTTAGGGTCAAGTTTGTCCCCACACCAGGGGTCACAAGTTTTACATGGGCTTTTGTGGTGAAAACTTTCTAAGTCATCTTGTTACTAACCATAATAAAGACTAGGACCACTAAATTTAGCCCTGTCTCATGGATTTTATGTTGTACAGGGCCTTTTATTGAGAAAACTTTGAAAATCTTCTTGTTTATAACCACACATTCTAGACCTGTATTATTTGGTATGGGGCTTTATCTTGTAGATTTCCACCAGGATTCAACTAATCATAGCTTTGTGGTCAAAATTGGATTTGCCCAGGGGTCTCAACTTTTTTGTAGGTTTTTATGGAAAAAAAATTGTATGTCCTCAAGTTTGAAACCAGTTGGCCAAATAATGTAATGTTTGGCTTGTAGTGTTTTTTACGAATTAGCCAGTGGAGCGATACAGGGCCATCATGGCCCTCTTGTTTCCCCAAATTGTACACCACATTTTGATTTTTGTGTTTTATCTCTGCACAAATTAAAGATATATGTTAAGAATCATTTTAATGAAAAGGCAATTGTTCAATATTAACAAAAATTTAATTAAAATCAGTTTTGGTTTTGTGTGCAATTTTGAAATTTCCACAGCCGAAGATACACAATTTGAACAGTCATGAGAAGAAAACAAGCTTAGTGACCCCTTTTTTTCACATTCCAATAAAGTTTCCCTGTTTATGCAAAACTTCACATTTTTAACTCATTACCAAACAACAATATTTTAGGTTAATCCAAATCAAAAAAATTTGCAGGCGACAAAATAAAAGTGAAAATTTGAAATTTGTTCTGTAAATAGTAGAAAACATTGTGGGAAAAGGGGAAAATGCTAGTAACCAGCATTTTCTCCTTTCCCCGCAATGTTTTCTAAAGGCTTCTTTCTCAAGGTCGTCAATAGTAGGGATTGTGTGGTAAGGGGTTAAGCGAGATAAATTGTTGGTAGGTAGTTTATTTACACAGGCCAACTTACATGTACTTATCTCCTGTCCCTCGCTCGTTGGTGGAAAGTTTCCATATGTCTCACTGGTTTGTTTTGTACTTTTACTTGTTTACATGATTATTTCAGTTTTATTACCATAGCCAGTTCTCACATTTTCAAGAAAAGAAAGCATTATGAGAAAGAGAGTGGATTACTGAAACCCATTGAATTTTGATCATGATTGATAATATGTAAATTTCACATTCATTTTCATGATTTATATGGCAGGCAGATGTAACTTTGTTTCATAATAAAGTTTAAGATATCTTAAAATAGATGACAAAGCATTTGCAATGTTTTACAAAATTACAAAAAACATAGACTTTAGGATAGCTAAATGAATGAATTATCAACAAAAACCCTTCTTTGTGTTGATAAAAACATCAACTTTGTAAATTGAAGTATTTCTGGGGAAATATTTCATCAGCTGTGAATTTCCTGTGTATGGAAACATTCTTACAAGATATTGATGATCAATATAAAAAAATTGTAACTCACATATACATTTGATAATATTTTGGTAGAAGGAAAAATTGTTGCTACTTTGGTGCCTTTGATTTTAGATGTTATGGAATGAAATCTATCCAATCTTAAAAAAAAAAATTCTAATTTCTTTTGGGCTTAACTCTTTACCACACGAGAAAATTTTAGACTGGTCCAAATTGAAAGCATTTGCAGACAACAAAAAAAATGTGACTGAAAAATTGAAATTTGGTTTGGGAAGGGTAGAAAACATTGTGGGAAAAGGAGAAAATGCTGGTTACCAGCATTTTCTCCTTTTCCCACAATGTTTTCAAAAGGCTTTTTTCTCAGGGTCATTAAAAGTCGGTATTGTGTGGTAAGAGTTAAGACAAATTCTTTTTTTTTTTTATGGTCTAAATTGTTAGGAAATGCAGGCAGCAAATTAAGTATTACTGAAATGATGGAATGTGTTTGTGAAAGGATAGCAACTGTTCTGGGGAAACAAGGAGAAGATGGTGCTGACCAGTTTACACTCTCTGCCAGTCATGGAAGATTTGACTGACTAAATTTTATTTTCATCTGTCTTTATGATTGGCTGAACTTAAGCCCTGATGTATGAATTGAAAAGTCTTCAGCATAAAGTCAAGTTACAGGGGAAAAAATGGGAATTTGTTACTAAAACTATGGACTATGTTACTGAAATTTGGTACTTGTTACTAAAATTGGGAACTCTGTCACTATTATTGGGGACCTGTGAAATTTTGGATGTGGGATTTGTTAGAAAAGTTTGAAATTATGTCACAAATATTGTGGATTTTGTCACTAAAATTGGAAAATTTGCCACTTGGTTTTGTAATTGCAATACTGAAACCATTGATTTTGTTCTGAAGCTGGGAAGTTTTTGAATATATACCAAAAAGTTTTTTTGTCACTTGTATTGGGTATTTTGTGAAATTTTTGATTTTGCCATACAAATTTGGGATTTTATCACTTACTTTTTGGGTTTTGTCACTGAAATTTGGGATTTTGTCACTAGATTTTGTTACTAAAATTGGGTATTATTGTCTTTAAATATTGGGATTTTGTTAGAGAAGATTGGAATTTTGTCACAAGAACTGGATTTTGTCATTGAAAGTTGAAAATTTGACACTCGGTTTTGTAATTGCAATACTGAAATCATAGAGTTTGTTCGGAAGCTAGGAAGTTTGTGAATCCATACCAGAAAAATCCTTTCTATCAAGTGATTTGTGTCTTGTTAATTGATGTTCTTGGAAATTTTCATTGTTGAACCATTCTGCTTCATTAATTTACGGCAGATATTCTCAAGTTTTAACAACCCTGAGTAAAGATAACTTTTTGAAACATTACTCGAAAAGGGGAAAACCTTTCACACTAGTAGTTTGTCCTTTTCCCAGATTTTCTATTCTTTCAAGGACAAATCCCATAATGAGAGTTACCTTTAACCCTTTACCCCGTAAGGTATTTCTGTGGTATTTCTAATTTATCCTAAATAACAGCAAGGATGAAGCTTTTCTTATGTTACTGTGTATATGACATCTTTTGATAGCATAGAAAACATTGTGGCAAAGGGTGAAATTGCTCGTGATGAGCAATTTCACCCTTTGCCGCAATGTTTTCCAAAGGCTCCCACAAGCAATGCATAGAAATGAGTATCTATGGAGTAAAGGGTTTATATACCATAGATACATCTACAGTGGGCAGTAAATAAAATATACCCCTGTTTCATGTGACAGTATGTTTTTAGAAGTTGTATGCTGAAGATTTATAAAAAAATTTATTAAATGCTGGAAATGTTGTTGTATAATTATGTCTTTATGAAAGAAAGGGCTAATCCCTATAAAATGCTAAAGGTGCAATATACATGTATATGTGGTGTAAAGACCTTCATACATGTAATTGTAGTTTCAAGGTTGATTGTACTAGTGTATTTCATACAATATAAGATACCATAATCCAGATTGATGCCTACGAGATTCATGCGTGGACTAGAATATCTCGCACAATATCATAACCATTCACAACCAGACATTCTCAGAACATACAGACTGATCTATGATGCTTGCAGTGGATGTAACTCAAAATTCCTTGGCATTGAAGCAGTTATAGGTAGTTTTCAGCTGAAAATGTACAGTAGTGCCTTGAATGTGGAAAAATTAACACCAGAAAACCACTTTTGTAGTCCCGTAGCAGACTAATTATGAAACTGTCTTGACAAAAATTAGAAATAGCAAGTCACAAGCAGTTTCTTCATCCATACCATGTTCCACAAGTAGTGATGCATCAAACTTTGATTTTATTAGCTCCACTGTTTTTCAGTGATTGTCATAGCCATCAAGTTGTCTGCATCCTCATCCACATGTGTGCTGTTGTGCAAAAACTTGGAAATTTCTAAAAATATTTTTGTTATTAATGAAGAAATTTACTTCGAACTTTGACAAGTTATTAGCTATCAAAAGGGAACTTAACTCTTAACCAAACGACAAAAGTTTAGACTGGTCCAGATTTAACCCATTACCAAATGACAATATTTTAGACTGGTCCAAATTGAAAACATTTGCGGACGACAAAATAAAAGTGACTGAAAATTTGAAGTTTGTTTTGTGAAGGGTAGAAAACATTGTGGGAAAAGGAGAAAATGCTGGTTACCAGCATTTTCTCCTTTTCCCACAATCTTTTCTAAAGGCTTCTTTCTCAGGGGCATCAAAAGTAGGGATTGTGTGGTAATGGGTTAAAGCACTTGCAAAGGACAAAATAAACACAACTCTAGAATTAAAAATTGTTGCCTGTAGGGTAGAAAACATTGTGGGGAAAAACAAAATGTTGGTTACCAGCTTTTTCTCCTTTTCCCACAGTGCTTTCAAAAGGCTTTTACCTGCGGATTGTAAAACCTGGTGATTGTTTGGTAAAGGGCTGCTCAAAAAGGTCAGGTAAATGTCAAAGTATTTTTGGCTCAATTATGGTCTTTTTCCAACTTAGAATTTACTCGGAAAATCAAGCTGCATAATTTACTCGGAAAATCAAGCTGCATCACAGTGGAGTGCTGGCACTTGCTGGCAATGCCCGTGTTTTAAAAGCCATTTTGTGCAAGGATCTTTTAAAATCTGTGTGCTGCAGATTTGTTTCAAATGTTAATGACTGATGTAAATATTTATGTGAAAATGTTTTGTATATTTTTTTCAACTTTATCCTTATTTTTTGGTTGACATGTTAATATGCACAGCATGTGAACCGAAATTATCGTCATGGAATACATTTTGCGAAAATGTTGCTTTGTCACTTAAAAGTAAAGTGTATTTGATTTATATTTTGACCTATTAAAAAGCCATTGTTTTAATGCTAAGTATGTGGATAAATGCATGAGTAACTTTGTTGATGTATTTCTTATAACATGTAGATCTGATGCACTTGGTAACCCAGATTCTCTGGGCAAAAGGTATGTTGTTGTTGTAGTGATAAACTCTCTACCAGCGTACAGAATTTTAGAGCATTGCAAATTTTACACTCATGTAAAATTTGTAGGACCAAAAATGAAACTTTTCTTAAATTAATGGCATTTTTCATTGACAAGGTTAAATACATTGCAGTAAAAAGAAGAAAATGCTGGTAACCTGCATTTTCATCCTTTCCCACAATGTTATCAATTACCTTCCCTGGGATCTTAACCCTTTACCCCATAAGCCATTTCTGTGGTATTTCTAATTGACCCTAAATAACAGCAAGGATGAATCTGTTTCTTATGTGTATACGACACCTTTTGATAGCATAGAAAACATTGTGACAAAAGGTGAAATTGCTCGTCAAGAGCAATTTCACCTTTTGCCACAATGTTTTCCAAAGGCTCCAACAAGCAATGCGTAGAAATGAGTATCTATGGAGTAAAGGGTTAAAGACAGGGAATCAAGGGATTTTCATATTTTGTATGTGTATTTTTATCATCATAAGTTTTTTATATTGTACTTTTGATTGTTGTACATTTTGTTGCTTCAGTACCATTTATTTTGAGGCTTGCACTAGTCAATGGTAAAGGCATTTGGTTTGTAATTAGTAACCTGGGTTAGGTATTTTAGGACCACACTACTTAAATAGGAGTTTTCTTGGGCAAGACACTTCAGAGGCCCAGCCTGTCTCTGGTTTTGTACTGAAAAGAAGAGAATAAAAGACCTGTCTTCAAACTAAGATACCTTTGTAAATGGCATACAACACAGTTTAGGTAACTGTTTAATAGCAAACAGTCATAAGTTAAAATCAACAACGTGAGAAAATGGCATTTTAAAACATCATGGGAAAAGGAGAAAATGCCGGTTACCAATATGTTTTGGTATCCTGCTTATTTGTTTTGTTTCACGGATGGATCCCATTATTTTGTGTCACTTTTAACTCTTTACCACACATTGCCAACTTTTAACAACACTAAGAAAGGTGCCTCTTGAAAACATTATAGGAAAAGACGAAAATGCTGTTTACCAGCAAAAAAACCAACCAAAGAAAATTTGTACCATTTGAGGCACACTGAAGTAATTGACTGCAAATGCTTTCAATTTGGACAAGGCTGAAACTTTATTGTCTGGTATCATTTCTGACTCAACAAAATTGAAAGCATTTGCAGAAGTCAAATTAATTAGATAAATGTAGCTTAAATGATGATTTCTGTCTTTGGTAGGGTAGAAAACAATGTGGAAAGAGGAGAGATTGCTAGGTTACAGCACGTTCTTCCTTTCACATGAAAGCCTTTTTTTCTTCAGTGTCGCTAAGTGAGAAGATATAGAGGATATTTGTTTTTTTCGGTGAAAGATCGAAATTTATTTCATCGAGTAGACACCATCGGTAATATTTTCAGGAGTGGCACAGCCACAAGTGAAAATATTACCGATGGTGTTCACGAAATGAAATAAATTTCGATCTTTCACCGAAAAAAAAACAACAAATATTCTTTTTATTTCATGCTTTTAACCCTTTCTGGGAGGAGCTTTATCAAAATCCAGTAAACTTCTTTTCCTTTATTCCCCATGGCGTACCCCTCCTGCATAGCAACGCATTACAATATTACGTCAAGCGCGAGAAATGTAAGGTATATGACGTCATATTTCTCGTCTGGTTGTGAGGCACGCGCAATTTACCTAGGCAACAAGAACGTGAAAGTATTTTCACTGGTGGTACCAGTGTAAGATTGAAAAATATTTTCACTGCTATTTCTCAATATCCTACCGGAAAGCATGAAATAAAGTGTGGTAAACAGAGTTAACATGTCTGCTCAATGTTTTTAAAAAAATGAAAATGGCATGTAATCCTGTCTAATGATAAAATAATTTTGAATTTGAATATTTTTTATGGAATGCATTTAGGTGTAGTGCATCGTCATCCGTGTTCAGTTTGGTACTTTTTTCATGTAGCAAATTTTCTTCTTTTGTGTATGGTATTATTTGATGATAGTGAAACCCTGATTTTTTACCCATCTGTTTGTATTTTTTTTTTCTCTGATTTGGTGGTAGATATAAGGGAAACAGATAACTCTTTACCAAACAACAACATTTTGGGCTTGTCCAAATTGAAAGCACTTACAGACGACAAAATAAATATGACTGAAAAATTGAAGCTTTACTATAGAAGAGTAGTAAACATTGTAGAAAAAGGAGAAAATGCTGGTTGCCAGAATTTTCTCCTTTTCTCACAATGTTTTCAGAAGGCTTCTTCCTCAGGTTTGTAAAACCCAGGGATTGTTTAGTTAAGGGATAAATGGATTTTTTCTCTCATTATTCAGTAAAGGTCATATGGTACTCTAAACAATTGTCAAAAGCTCAAAAAGCTCAAAAATTGTTTTCTATCTCTTAACTCATTACCAAACGACAATATTTTAGGCTTGTCGAAATCGAAAGCATATGCATACGACAAAATAAAAGTAACTAAAAATTTGAAAATTGTTTTGTGAAGAGTAGAAAACATTATTGGAAAAGGAGGAAATGCTGCTTACCAGCATTTTCTCCTTTTCCCATAATGTTTTCAAAAGGCTTATTTTGCAGGGTTGTTAAAAGTCGGGATTGTGTGGTAAAGAGTTAAAGAAAAAAGAATTTATTTTGCATGCTATGTTGAAATTGGACTAGTCTAACATTTGTGGTTTGGTAAGGTGTTTAACTTATTTATATGAAAGGCTGCACTTGTCTTGTTAATTACTGTTGCCTAAATCATTCTTTTGGCACAAGACAGTGTTTGGAACAAAAATGAAATAAAAAAAGACATGTATAAATGCTCATTACAAATTTTTCAAAGCTAAAATCATTAGCCAATATATTTAAGGTTTTGAATATTTACAAGATGTTAGATGTACTTCCCTACAGTAAACATCTTTTGCATTGTTTTTCAGAAGAAAACTTGGAAATCGAAATTAATTGATCCAGTTAACCCATTACCAAACGACAATATTCTAGACTGGTCCAAATTGAAAGCATTTACAGACGACAAAATAAAAGTGACTGAAGATTTGAAATTTGTTTTCTGAAGGGTAGAAAACATTGTGGGAAAAGGAGAAAATGCTGGTTAACAGCATTTTCTCCTTTTCCCACAGTGTTTTCTAAAGGTTTCTTTCTCAGGGGCATCAAAAGTAGGGATTGTGTGGTAATGGGTTTAAGGTATGTTTCTATGTAAAGGAATTGAAGCTTTTGGCATTATGTGATGGACAGTTCTACAGTGCCAAGAGAAAAAAAATATCAAAATAATCTTCATTACCCTGAAATTTTGTCTATTGCAGTTTTGTATACCCCACAATGGATGAACTTGCAGAGGCCATTCTTACAGTTGCTGATCATTTCGGGTAAATGCAGTTTGATAAAACAATTGAAAATCTTTTTATACTTATAAATTTTAACCTTTCATTTTAACTCTATATAACAGGGCAAAAATTTAAATAGTTCAGATTAACAGCATTTGCAGACAACAACTTGGATGAAGCTGAAATTATGCTTTTTGACTGGGAAAGGGTAGAAAGCATTGTGGGAAAAGGAGGAAATGCTGGTAACCAGTAATTTCTCCTTTTTCCATGTTTTAAAAGCTTTCTTTCCCAGGGTGTGTAAAACACAGGATCGTGAATAAAGGAATATAGCCTTTTTTTCTAATGTAAAAGAATTGTAATATGATGGTTATAACAAAATGAACAATGAAAGTACATTTTTAAAGTTGTGTCTACAGACTGTTTATTTTTGAACGGTTTCTATCTGAAGCCTTTTTTTTTGCTTGGAAAAGCCTTTGGTGAAAACAGTGTCCAAAGGATTAATTGCATTAATTCTTCAGACTGTGAGAAAATTTTTAAAACAATAGACATTTTCTATGGAGAGGCAGAACGGAATTGCTCTAAAATTAAGAATTTTATATTACAACAATAGTTGTATCAAATTATATTGTACATAACTTTGTAATTTCATTGAAAATATAGTTGAGCGTGAAAAAGGCTTTAGAAGCAGGGGGCCTAGTTGTGTTTAATGTTTCAAGAGTAAATTTTGCATTTTATTTCAGGGTAAACCAGTTTATTGGCTTTGGTGTTGGCTCCGGTTCAAATGTCTTGGCAAGGTTTGCAGTAAGTAAACTCTTTATTCTTTTTGTGAGTTTTTGAAAGCAAAGAGAAGTCTTTGAACTTTGTAACTTGTGTTTCATTTAGTCTTTTATTTCTAATTGTGATATAATGGATACAAATTTCACATGTAATATTCAGACTTCTGTTTAAAAAGTTTGAAAATGGTTTCAAGATAGTGATCTGGAAAACAACAGAACTGAAACGCTTTTGCTCATCCTCAGGATGTCAAAGTTGGACTAGTTCTTCACCATTTAAATTCTTTTCGGGATCAGAAGATACATGTACAGCCAACTGTTGGCTCCTGTATGCAGTGCCCATGTTTTAGACATTATAATTGTAAATTTTTTTTAATTGAAATTTTATTGAAGCTTTGGCATACTTGTTTGTTTACAGCTGACACATCCAAGTCGTGTTGATTCCTTGGTCCTTGTTAACCCAACCTCCACAAGACCTGGATGGATTGAGTGGGGATACCAAAAGGTACAAGACACATATATTTCAATGTTTTGTGTATTCTTCATGTCATAAGATGATTCACCTCTGTACTTAGCCTTTTACTGTTCCAAGACGACTTTGATATTTAAAAATTTTGGATTATTTTTCTAGATCAATGGTATACTTGCCTTTTTTTCAAAGGTTAAAGATTTCAGTTGTTGGGAAGTGTTTAACCCTTTACTGCACAATGCCGCCTTTTGACGCACCTGTTAAAGAAGCCTTTTGAAAACATTGTGGGAAAAGGAGAAAATGCTGGTAACCAGTATTTTCTCCTTTTCCAACAATGATTTCCACCATATCAAAGAAAAGTTGCACCGTTTGAGCCATATTGAAATGTATGTCGGCAAATGCTTTCAATGTGGATAAGGCAAGAATTTTGTTGTCTTGTAAAGGGTTAAACTGGACGCAGTATTGATACTGTTCATGTAAATATGTAAAGTACTTTGTTAAAGTTTCAGTCAGAAATTGTGTTTTAAAATTGTTTAAAGTTTATATCATGCAGACACTTGGTACAAAGATATTGAATAGAGACCGTGCATAAATTCATGCTGAAGTTTGTTTCATTCTTGATTTTTAGATGAATTCCTGGTATTTGTGGAGCGGTCAGTTGACTAAATTTACTGAGGAGTATCTTTTGTGGCACTGGTTTGGAAAGGTAATGTAACTGTCATATTGTTCATGATTTTTGCACTAATTGTTAATAACCCTTACTTAACCCATTACCACACAATCCCTACTTTTGATGACCCTGAGAAAGAAGCCCTTAGAAAACATTGTGGGAAAAGGAGAAAATGCTGGTAACCAGCATTTTCTCCTTTTCCCTCAACATTTTCTACCTTGTCAAAGAAAATTTACACCATTTGAGCCACATAGAAATTGTTGTTTGCATATGCTTTCAATTTGGACAGGGCTAAAATTATGTTGTCTGGTAAAGGGTTAAAGCTTTCAAACCCATTTGGGGGAAAAAGAAGAAATGCTGGTAGGGAGATTCTGATCATTTTCACTCTGTGTTTCCTAGGTTACCAAAGACCAGTCCAAACAGTAGATTCTGATTTATTTTCTGTTTCCAAATTGCCTTCAATTTGATCAGTCTTATTTTATTGTCAGTTGTATATAAACATGTTTTATGGTTGATATTATGCCTTGGAAGTGATGTTCATTGCTTGTAATTATTTTTTTTTCTCTTCCAGAGAACCCTTTGGACAAACCATGACCTTGTGACTGTGTTCAGAGATTATGTAAAATCTATCAACCCACAGAATCTCTCTCTATTTACTGAATCTTATCTCAAGTAAGTTTATAACATGATTGTTATTCCTTATTTTCTGGAAGAATTTAAGGTTTAACTCTTCACCACTCTGTTCCAAATTTTAATAGCCCCCAGGGCTTTCCATGATCCCCTATTTCTTTGAATACTAACCCCCAAATTTTTCAAAAATTTCAGTGTTGCCTTCTGTTCTTCATTTCAAGGGGGTAATTTTTGGGTAAAATGACGGAGTCAAGGGAAAACCCTGATCCCTGCCAGAGAAGGCTTTGGAAAACATTGAGGAGAAATTTGTCCTTTTTCCACAATGCTTTTTACATTATGAAAGACAGAAATCTTTATATGGGCTGTTTCTAAGATGTTTCTGCAAAAACGGTCAATTTGATACAAATTTTCTCATTGGTGAAGAGTTGAAACATGAAAATATAATTATGTGAATACATTTTGGTTGAAGAAGAAGTTGCTACAATGATGACAAAGGCAGTCAGCTGTAAGGTAAAAAAAAAAGTTGTTTGTAGAGTTGGGTTAACCCTTTACCACATACCGACGCCTTTTAACAACCCTAAGGAAGAGGTCCTTTTGAAAACATTGTTGGAAAAGGAGAAAATGCTGGTAATCAGCATTTTCTCCTTTTCCCACAATGTTTTCTACCCTATCAAAGAAATATTGTGTCATTTGAGCTGCTATGAAATTGTTGTCTGCAAATGCTTTCAATTTGGATAGGTCTAAAATTTTGCCATGTGGTAACGGGTTAAGACTAACTAGAAGGATAGAGGAGGAATTTCATGTAAAATTTTGTCTCGGCGAATTAAATGACTAAAGGTAGAAATTAAAATCGGTAATGAAACAAGAGTGGGTTGTTGAACACAGACTCTGTAAACATGGATTTGCTTTATTACAGGAGAACAGATCTAGACATTACGAGGGAATTAGACAGTGTCAGAAAAGCGGCTGTTAGACATGTAAAGTAAGTGTGCATAGCTATCTACACTTTTCCATTACCAAACGACAATATTTTAGACTGGTCCAAATTGAAAGCATTTGCAGACGACAAAGTAAAAGTGACTGAAAATTTGAAATTTGTTTTGTTAAGGGTAGAAAACATTGTGGAAAAAGGAGAAAATGCTGGTTACCAGCATTTTCTCCTTTTCCCACAATGTTTTCGTAAATTTTATTCTTCAGAGTCATTTAGCCCATTACCAAACAACAATGTTTTAGACTGGTCCAAATTGAAAGCATTTGCGAATGACAATATTAAAGTGACTGAAAATTTGAAATTTGTTTTGTAAAGGGTAGAAAACTTTGTGAGAAAAGGAGAAAATGCTGGTTACCAGCATTTTCTCCTTTTCCCACAATGTTTTCTAAAGGCTTCTTTCTCAGAGGTGTCAAAAGTAGGGATTGTGTGGTAATGGGGGAACTTGTGACTGTATGGTTAAAGCATGTAACAAACCAGCATACGAGATAAAGGTGTTCACTTTTATTACAGATGCAGAACATTGATACTGGTGGGTGATGATTCTCCCCACATGGATGATGTGGTCGCTATGAATGGAAGAATGAATCCGGAAGAGACAGATTTCATGAAGGTATGGATGCTAACTTACCTCTTATAGATAGTGTGGATCAAGATCAGAGTGAGTTCACAGAACATGCAGTCTTGATCTTGGGCCCACATTGTTTGATTAGAAGACTTTTTTCCTAAAAAATTGGTTTCAAGTAGCACTTTTTCAGGTTTTTGCCATGGGCTCGAAAGTTTCATTTAAGTTACTTAGCAAGGTTAGAAACAAATGGATGCCTACCTGTAATGGTATCCTGTGCACCTGCTATTGTCATTGTGAATGGTCAGCTGTTACATGACTTTAATGGTCCTTTGAATTTCTGTGCCATTTCAGGTGACAAAGCAACAGGTGTCGGCCTGTGATTGTTTCAATTTCTGTTGTATGAAGTAGGTCTTATGAAAAGAGGTTTTAATTTTTTGAGCTATGCCAGTCAAAAGGTTTTTTTTTTGTGGTTTCCGTGGTCGTGAGGTAGAGCATCAGCATCATAACCTACAGGTCCTGAGTTCGATACCAGGGAGCAGGTGTCAACTTTGGAATTTTTCATTGGCCCACACATTTGGCAGGAGTACTGGTTTAGTCCCCAGGAAGCAGAATTGAGAGAGATTTGTAGAAGTTGTACAAACTTGTTTCTCAATCGATGTAAAATAAATATGTTGAAACTAAACTAAAAGCGGTTTAATTCACCTTCTTAATCCATTATACCAAGCAAGACATGACATAATTATGGGGCTATAAAATTTATTTTGTCAATCAACTGACTGAATCCTGAAGTGGAGTGGTTGTTGGTCTTGGAGAAAAGAAAATTTATTGAAACAGACAGTTTTACCAAGGTCCACCTACAAGGACTTCGCACGTTGACCTTGGTGGACACAATTTTCAGATGCATTAAACTCCTTTTTCACAGAGCTCAGCTTATTTTTCGTTATTACAGTACTTCAGCTAAACTCTTTACCACATGACATAATTTTGGACTAGTCCAAATTGGGAGCGATTGCAGACAACAAAATAAAATGTAAATCAAAAATTGAAATTTGATTTGGAAAGGGTAGAAAAAATTGTGGGAAAAGGAGAAAATGCTGGTTACCAGCATTTTCTCCTTTTCCCACAGTGTTTTCAAAGGCTTTCTTTCTCAGGGTCGTTAAAAGTCAAGATTGTGTGGTAAAAAGAGTTAACAAATAAAAGTTTTTATTTTCCACAAAATGTTTACATACATGTATTTCATTTAAATGTTTTCCTTATAAAAATTCATCTAAGAGGTTTTCAAATGCATGCTGCCTCTTTGTTGCAGATAGCAGACTGTGGTGGTATGCCATTGGAGGAACAGCCTGGCAAAATAGCAGAAGCTTTTAGACTGTTTTTACAGGGGATGGGATATGGTATGTATACATTCTATGTCTGTTAGGGCTACCTTTATAGGGATGAATCTGAACCTTTTCATTATCTTGTTTTACCATAAGACAAAGTCGTAGACTTATTATACTTGACAGTATTTGTAGGTAACAAAAATGTGACTCAAAAAATGAAAATTGTTTCGTATTTCCCACAATGTTTTCAAAAACCTTTATTCTTTAGGGTTGCTAAAGCTTGAAGTAGTGTAGTAAATGGTCAGCTGATGAACATACAGGCTCATTTTTGGTATTACTCTGAAAGATAAGAAGTATGTCAGGGAAAAAGACTGATTTGAATTATCTTGAGAATATTTTAGTAAAAGGAGCAATTAGATTTACACGACCTGCTATGGGATACATGAACTTATCTTTGACCATAGTTAAATGTGTCTTCATTTGCAGTGGAAATCTTGTGTAGAACTTGGTAAAATAGGAATTTCTTTAGTTGGTATTGAAAAAGTTGGATCATTATTTGTACTGTGGATTAACCCTTTCCCAAACGACAAATTTTAGACTCTTCCAAACTCAAAGAGTTTGCAGACAACCATTTCAAATTTGATAAAAATGGCAGAAAGTTCTCCAAATGGGTAAAAAACACTGTTGGAAAAGGAGAAATAGCTCGTTACGAGCAATTTCTCCTTTTCCCACAGTGTTTTCAAAAGACTTGTACTGCAGACACTTAAAAACAAGGGCTTGTTTGGGAGAGGGTCATCGGAAGATGTTCTATGTTTATCCTGTGAACAACTTGCAGAACTTTTGTTGCTTTCTGGAGCTACATATGCTATGCCGGCTTTACAGACTGCTTCTAGTATATTAGAGCCATTGACTTCTAAATCAGAAGCACATACCACTATGTTAGTTGTTTTTTTGAACAGTGTAGCTCAAGATCAGAATAAATAGAAAGATTTTAGTCATACTTGTATCTTGATTGTATACTGGCAAATGTTTGATGAGATATTTAGGCAGGGTTCCCGCTGGGCTTCGCATTTGGCGCCATTTGCGATAGATTTTTAAAACTGGCGCAAGAAAATGCTGATTGGCGAAAATGACTGGCGCCGATATTTCTCCTATCGGGGTGCCGTACATTGTGATATTGGTCCCTTTCAACGCATTGCATGGATGAATGACCGCTAATTCATCGATAAGGTCAAGTTAGCAGGGATAAACTGCGGCATCGAGGTAATGCACGTTAGTTTACAGATCGGTAACAAATTTACACCCGACTATCCGAATATACGTACACTTCCGATAATAAAATTCCGGCTAGTGTCAGTTAATTTGGCAAAACTGTAAGAAAGTTAAAGTATCGAAGACCAGAGTCCTATATAAATCGTGAATATTTCTCAGTATCAAAATTAATCATAACTGCAGTAGAATCGATATATTCTGTGTTAAATTATTATACCGCGGTTTCCGAAATGCCGACCGCGTCGGCAGTGACTAAAACCCGGACGGTCATGTTATCGTCGTCCTCGAAGTTTTCTCTTTCATTTTTCCAGCATTAATCGCCCACCTTTCGAAAAACTTGTTTGGTTTTTAACATTTTAACTTATGATTGTTTCAAAATGTAAAAAGTTCCCTCATGAACATTTTTTCTAGATCTAGAAATTTCTCTTAATGAACAATTTCTTCTTTTGTAAGATTTTTTCTCATGTTGACTGTTGTTTGATTTTTTACCATTTAGACCTCTATCTGTTTCATAAAAGTCTCTCTTTTGAATTTTGTTACAACAGATGAAATGGTTATCAATGACCTATTTCTGCTTTTGTCATAGTGGTTTTTAGCTCACCTGAGCACGAAGTGCTCATGGTGAGCTATTGTGATCGTGCTGTGTCCGTCGTCCGTCGTCCGTCGTCCGTCGTCCGTCGTGCGTCGTGCGTCGTCCGTCGTCCGTCGTCAACTTTTTACCTTGTGTACGCTCTACAGGCCACAGTTTTGGTCGGATACTCATGAAAGTTGGTCAGGATGTTTGTCTCGATGAAATCTCGGACGAGTTCGAAAATGGGTCATGTGGGGTCAAAAACTAGGTCACTAGGTCAAATCTTAGAAAAACCTTGTGTACGCTCTAGAGGCCGCATTTTGAGTCGGATACTCATGAAAGTTGGTCAGGATGTTTGTCTCGATGATATCTCGGACGAGTTCGAAAATGGGTCATGTGGGGTCAAAAACTAGGTCACTAGGTCAAATCTTAGAAAAACCTTGTGTACGCTCTAGAGGCCGCATTTTGAGTCGGATACTCATGAAAGTTGGTCAGGATGTTTGTCTCGATGATATCTCGGACGAGTTCGAAAATGGGTCATGTGGGGTCAAAAACTAGGTCACTAGGTCAAATCTTAGAAAAACCTTGTGTACGCTCTAGAGGCCGCATTTTCAGTCCGATACTCATGAAAGTTGGTCAGGATGTTTGTCTCGATGATATCTCGGACGAGTTCGAAAGTGGGTCACGTGGGGTCAAAAACTAGGTCATCAGGTCAAATCTTAGAAAAACCTTGTGTACGCTCTAGAGGCCGCATTTTCAGTCGGATACTCATGAAAGTTGGTCAGGATGTTTGTCTCGATGATATCTCGGACGAGTTCGAAAGTGGGTCACGTGGGGTCAAAAACTAGGTCACCAGGTCAAATCTTAGAAAAACCTTGTGTACGCTCTAGAGGCCACATTTTCAGTTGGATACTCATGAAAAATGGTCAGAATGTTTGTCTCGATGATATCTCGGACGAGTTCGAAAGTGGGTCACGTGGGGTCAAAAACTAGGTCACCAGGTCAAATCTTAGAAAAACCTTTTGTACGCTCTAGAGGCCACATTTTCAGTTGGATACTCATGAAAAATGGTCAGAATGTTTGTCTCGATGATATCTCGGACGAGTTTGAAAGTGGGTCACGTGGGGTCAAAAACTAGGTCACCATGTCAAATCTTAGAAAAACCTTTTGTACGCTCTAGAGGCCACATTTTCAGTCGGATACTCATGAAAGTTGGTCTGGATGTTTGTCTCGATGATATCTCGGACGAGTTCGAAAATGGGTCATGTGGGGTCAAAAACTAGGTCACCAGGTCAAATCTTAGAAAAACCTTTTGTACGCTCTAGAGGCCACATTTTTAGTTGGATACTCATGAAAATTGGTCAGGATGTTTGTCTGGATGATATCTCGGACGAGTTTGAAAATGGGTCACGTGGGGTCAAAAACTAGGTCACCAGGTCAAATCTTAGAAAAACCTTTTGTACGCTCTAGAGGCCACATTTTCAGTTGGATACTCATGAAAGTTGGTCAGAATGTTTGTCTGGATGATATCTCGGACGAGTTTGAAAATGGATCACGTGGGGTCAAAAACTAGGTCACTAGGTCAAATCTTAGAAAAACCTTTTGTACGCTCTAGAGGCCATATTTTCAGTTGGATACTCATGAAAGTTGGTCAGGATGTTTGCCTGGATGATATCTCGGACAAGAACGAAAATGGGTCATGTGGGGTCAAAAACTAGGTCACTAGGTCAAATGTTAGAAAAACCTGTTGTAGTCTCTAGAGGCCACATTTTCAGTCCGAAACTCTTGTAACTTGGTCAGAATGTTTGTCTTGATGATATTTCAGACAGGTTTGAAAATGGGTCATTGGGGGTTAAAAACTAGGTCACCAGGTCAAATCTTAGAAAAACCTTGTATATGCTCTGGATGCCACATTTTCAGTCCAACACTCTTGAAAATTAGTCAGAATGTTTGCCTTTATAATATCTTGGATGAGTTTGAATATGGGTCATGTTGGGTCAAAAACTGGGTCAATAGGTCAAATGTTATAAACACCTTTTGTATGCTCTGGAGGACACATTTTCAGTCTGATACTCCTAAAACTTGTTCATAATATTTGTCCTGGTGATACCTTGAATGAGTTTGAAAATGGGTCATGTGGAGTCAAAAACTAGGTCAATGGGTCAAATATTAGAAAAACCTTGTGTACACTCCAGAGGCTACATTTTCTGCCTGATACTCTTCAGACTTGGTCAGAATGTTTGTTTTGGTGATGTCTCAAAAGAGTTTGATAATGGGTATTTGTCGGGTCCAAAACTAGGTCACTTGATGAAATCTTAGAAAAACCTTTTGTACACTGTAGAGGCCACATTTTCAGTCCAATACTCATGAAACTTGGCCAGAATGTTTGTCTTATTGATATCTCAAAAGTGTTTGATGATGGGTAATGTCTGATAAAAAACTAGGTCACTGGGAAACTAGATGGTGCATGTTTGGTCAATAAACTCAGGTGAGCGATTTCAGGGCCATCATGGCCCTCTTGTTCAAATTTTAATGACAGATCTAATGGTACTTAAACTTAATACATAGTGATTTATCATTGTTAACAAAACTAAGTTTTGGAAAATTGGAATATATTCACACATTCAACATAGATAAAAGTAATCAAATCAGATAAAAACAAATGTTTTCTTGTTTATATTATTGCTCCTGACACAACCATGCAGTGGTAACTTGTTGACCAATCCTTTGTGATTGTGTTTTTTCATGGAGTAAAATTCTCATTGACAGTTTGAACAGACCTAGATAGGACTGCATATCTGTGTCTTCTGATCTAGATCTGTTGCAACTGTCAAATACGTAGTCATTTGATGATTAGCAAACAAAAAGTAAACTAAACTCTGTTTTCATTTATTATGAGAATGTCACTCATTATACAAAAATTGAATATTTTGTAAGTGTATATGGGCCAGAGGCCGAAATACTTGAATAAAGATATTGATTGATTGATTTTAAGATTGGCACCAACTGGCTCCAATTATTTCAATTTGGCGCAAACTTTTCTCATTTGGCGAAAGTGATGGCGCAAGAAAAAAAGCAGCCAGAGGGAACCCTGTTTAGGCCAAAACAGCTTTGAAAATGAAATGTTTGGGTCTCAGGGTGTCTCATTGGGCTTGTTAAGCTCTCTGTCTATACATGTACTTTAGTTTAACCCTTTACCCCATAAGGAAAATGCTGGTGACCATCCTTTTCTCCTTTTCCCACAATGTTTTCTATCCAATTAACCCATTACCAAAAGACAATATTTTAGATTTGTCCAAATTGAAAGCATTTGCAGACAACAAAATAAAAGTGACTGAAAATTTGAAATGTCTTTTGTGAAGGGTAGAAAACATTGTGGGAAAGGAGAAAATGCTGGTGACCAGCATTTTCTCCTTTTCCCACAATGTTTTCTAAAGGCTTCTATCTCAGGGGCGTCAAAAGTAGGGATTGTGTGGTAATGGGTTAATAAACAATTGCACCATTTGAGCCACAATGAAATTGTCATCTGCAAATGCTTTCAAATTGGACAGGGCTAAAGTTTTGTTGTCTGGTAAAGGGTTAAGCCTTTACTCCACAGATACTCGTTTCTAGGCATTGCTTGTAGGAGCTTTTGGAAAACATTGTGGCAAAAGGTGAAATTGCTCGTGACGAGCAATTTCACCTTTTGTCACAATGTTTTCTATGCTATCAAGAGGTGTCATATACACATAAGAAACAGCTTCATCATTGCTGTCATTTAGGGTCAGTTAGAGATACCATAGAAATGCCTTATGGGGTAAAGGGTTAAGGTTGAGCAAAGCATCAATCAAAAATATTAACAGATTATCCGTAATGTTATTTTCCCCAGTCCCACTCTTTGTAAGAGTAAGTTAATACCATAGCTAATGCTTGTTTTGCATTTTGTTTTTTGTAATGCTTATTTCTGATTCTTTTTTATATGAGTCAACAATCATTTTCAAGCTGCTTCTTATGTACATGATCTGAAAGCATTAAGTTATGGATAAACTTCTGTTTTTTTCATTAATCTGTATAAAATTTAATCAGAAACTCCTGACTACAATTGGTCAAGGATGAATTTGAAAATGTCTTTGAGGAATACAGATCGACAATTCTGTTTCATATATCATGTAATACATTAATATATGAGAAAACAATGTGACAAAGGAGAAATAATCTGATAAAGGCTCTTTTTCCTGAATTCACAATATGTGTAATCCTTTACTGCACAATCCCAAGTTTGACGACCCTGAGGAAATAGCCTTTTGAAAAACTTTTAAGAAGAGGAGAACATACTGGTAACCAGCATTTTCTCCTGTTCCCACAAGGTCTTCTACACTTCCACAGACAATTTCCATAAATTTAACCCATTACCAAACAACAATATTTTAGACTGGTCCAATTGAAAGCATTTGCAGACAACAAAATAAAAGTGACTGAAAATTTGAACTTTGTTTTGTGAAGGGTAGAAAACATTGTGGGAAAAGGAGAAAATGCTGGTTACCAGCATTTTCTCCTTTTCCCGCAATGTTTTCCAAAGGCTTCTTTCTCAGGGGCGTCAAAAGTAGGGATTGAGTGGTAATGGGTTAATTAATATGTCATCTGCAATTACTTTGAATTTGGGACTACATGTATCAAAAATTTTGTCATTAGGTAGATTTAAAGGTAGTCTGCTTCAGAACAGAAAAGCCTTTTGTATGTGGCATTGTGTTAATCTGTTGATGACTCTTTGAAGAGGTCATGGTTTGATATCTGTTTAAATGAGATGAAATAAATTTTGATCTTTCACAGAAAAAAAAAAAGTACCCTCTATATCTTGCAACAGATGAAAAAAGGAATCATGTTTTGCTTGTTGGCTTTGAGTTTGCTTTATTGTCAAAATGGAATGGACCAGTAATGTTGTCTGTGCAACCTGATCTTGGATCTTGGATGTATACCGTTAAGTTTAATGTTAACTCCTTCCCAGACTTCCTTAGACTCATCCATATTGAATGCGTTCATAGATGACAATTCCAGTGTGTCTGAAACCATGAAGTTGTCTAATAAGGAAAAGAAAACAATGTGGGAGTAGAAAAAAATCTAGTTACCAATTTCTTCTCTTTTTCCATAATGTTTTCAACCCTTTTCCCAAACGACAAACTTTTAAACTAGACCAAATTGAAAGCATTTGCAGACGACAATTCAACTCTTGCTGAAAAGATGATTTCTGTCTATGATAGGGTAGAAAACATTGTGGGAAAAGGAGAAAATGCCGGTTTCCAGCATTTTCTCCTTTACCCACAATGTTTTCAAAAGGCTACTATTCCAGACTGGTAAAATCAGGGATTGTTTGGGAAAGGGTTAAGGGTCTTCTTTTTCAAGGTCATAAATCTTGAAATTATGTTGTAAAGGGTTAGAACAGCCTTGATGCATTATTAAGGCCTTCTTTTATTTCAATGTCACTGAATTTTTTTCTTTTTTTTTGTGCTTTTTGAGTTACGCAGTCTAAGCTTTAATGATAAGTAGATGTTGGATGTTGTGTAATTTTTCGTAACTATACAGTCAGAATCTTAGTTATTCCATGGTACAAAGTATAAAAAAAAGCATACCAATATGTTGTTCCAAAGTTGTTGCTGAAAATAAATTGTTCCATCATTTTGTCTTTCTCAAGCCCTCAAAAAATAAGTGGAGTAGTTCTGATGGCTCACCAGCTATCGGAATTTCTACTGCTGTGATTTCTTAGAAAAATTCTCACTCATATTTTGTATTCAGCCTAGATGTCTTATGAGGATATTTTCCTGAAAACAACAAACAGATGCCTGCTCAAGTCATCTCAAAAATTACTTTTACAATAGTTGACTAACTCTATTCACAAAAAATTCCAGACTCTTTCAAATTGAAGGTATTTTGTAGATGACATATGTGGCTCAGGTACATGGAATTTCTTTTTGAAAGGGTAGAAAAACATTAGTTGGAAATGAAGATGCTTTAAAAAATATTAGTTAACCCATTACCACAAAATCCCTACTTTTGACCACCCTGAGAAAGAAGCCTTTAGAAAACAATGTGGGAAAAGGAGAAAATACTGGTAACCAGCACTTTCTCCTTTTCCCACAATGTTTTCTACACTTCAAAAAACAAGTTTTGAATTAGCAATCACTTTTATTTTGTTGTCTGCAGATGCTATCGATTTGGAAAAACCTAAAATTTTGTCATTTGGAAATGAGTTAAAAGCATTTTCTCCATCCAGAAGTACATCAATGCCCTGGTGGCTGATCTGATGACCACCTGCTGATAATTGTTAATTTTGTACAACTTTTTATAACGAACCTTAATTATGGTCATCATTCACACTCACAAGATTGATTTTAAAGTTGGCTATTGTTAATCCTTTCTGTCTGATGATAGAAAGATTGACTTCTCTTTTTTCACGGATTTCTCAGTTTTAAACAACGGAGAAATATACTGATAAATCTACTTCTCTCATTTCAGTACCGACACTAAAGATAAAGCCAACCAATCACCAGATGGATAATAATGCAAACAAGAACATTCTCAGCCAATCAGAACTTACTTCACAACCAGTTTGCTGATTGTGAGATGTGATCTATATTGTGATGTTCCAGTATATGTTGTGCATGTCTTTGTGATTTTCTATTCCTTCCAAAATATACACCCATACAGAGTATTTCTACAAAAGATACTGATCATTACATTGCACTTTTTTTTTTTATAAAAGATCTTCAGAGGACTAGACAAGTGGTTGTATTCCTAATTACCATCTAGATATTAAAACCTGTGTTGTGGAATGCTTTTTGATCCTCTTTGCGAATAGTGTTTAGTGAGACAAACCCAGTGATAGTGTATGAGGGCTATTCCATAAACTTGTGGAATTTCGTTGTACTAATAAAATCAGTAGATTTATTAACATCATACTTTGCATATATATTAACCCATTACCACATGATCCCTACTTTTGATGCCCCTGAGCAGGGCTCCCGCTGTCGATCGCCAGTGGCGCCAAATGCGAAAATTTAGAGAAAATGGCACAAAAAATGAAGCACTGGCGAATGTATTGGCGACAAGCAAATGTCTATAAACTATCCTCTGACATACACAGTATGTATCAAGTGTAAAGGAAGCCCGCTTAACTGTTTATCACACCTTATCAGGCTGGCATTCACAAACGGTCTTGTCTAAATTACTTACCATACAAGTTTGCATACATACCACTGCTAAACAATCAAATATCAATATTTCGTCACGCCCCTTTGAGCACCCAATATCAAACCAATCAGTTATCAGGTACAACATTTAGTCGCCGCCCATAATTTCTAAAGCCACGCCTTCAGTATGCCTTACCTGGTTACCTGGTCTACATCTTTTCACTGGCTAGAAATTAACCGTATGTATTTATCGATGTTGACAATGAAAAACATGATAATGGTATTGATCTGCTTATGTAGCGTAAAAATGACAGATTTTGGAGTTAGTTTGCTACATATACCGAAAATTTTATGCACAATAATGCCAAAAACAATTTCTGAAAATTAACTGATACGAAAAAATGGATCGTCGAAAAAGCGTGAAAACCCAAGACTCAACATGTCAGTTTGACTTTGTCCGATCAAAAGCATTTCAGACTGTCTTTAGCTTTGATGATGACTTTAAACAATAAGTTTACACAAATATATGTATAAAACTATAAAGTAGTTGCTAAAATATGTCTTATAATGAGGAAAAACACGGATGATTGTATGATGTGAAAATGCTGAATGAATGGGGGGGGGGGGATTACACTTTGTAGACCACCTTTGTCTTAATGATAGTACAGGAACAAGTACTTAGGACACTCATACTGAGAGAAAAGACTAGAATAAAAGGACCTTCTAAAAAAATAAACTTAAATATTTTTTAGGATAAAAGAAATGATGTTGTAACCCTTCACTACACAATCCCAAATTTCTTCCTGAATTTCTCAAAATCTGACGGAATTCTAACAGATTGGCAGTCATAGAATTAAGGAGCTGTATTACTTTTAAAATACAAATTTTATGTCCCTGCAGCTCAAAACCTTGAAACCATTGGGGAAAAAGAAACATTAGTAAGCTTGTACAGCACTATTCAGCAATGTTTTTAAAGCTTTAGCATTGGCCAATAAACTGAAGTATCTAAAGCACTACGTGGCTACCTCAGTTGGCTCCTACTGGCCCCAATTTTTATGAAGTGGCGAATTTGATGGCGCAAAAATTAAAACTTGCAGGGGAAGCCCTGCCTGAGAAAGAAGACTTTTGAAAACACTGTGAGAAAAGGAGAAAATGCTAGTAACCAGCATTTTCTCCGTTTCCCACATTGTTTTCTACCCTTCCCAGAACAAATTTCCATTTTTCAGTCACCTTTATTTTGTCGTCTGCAAATGCTTTCAATTTGGACCAGTCTAAAATTTTCTCGTGTGTTAAAGAGTTAAACAATCTATATCAGACATATCCTCAGAATTCATTCAAATTCATAAAGAAATACACTTTTGATAGAGAAGTATAAAACACATGTAAAGGTACATTGCTGGGTTCTGAAGGTTAGAAAAATAATGTTATCATCATTACAAGTCCAGAGATCAGTGGACCTTTTCTATGTAAATCCTGTAACACTCTGTATATGTTCACTATAGACATTCCTAGATTCTGTGTAAGGATACTGGATGTACTGTGGAACAAGACACAGCAAATTTGTTGGATCTGCCATGTTCTCTAATGCGAAGGTTGTTTTTCACCTTGTCACACACAGTCCTCATCCATTTTGCTAAGCAAACTGTTATAAACCTTCATATAGATCATCTTCAACCAAGCTTTCTTTTCCATTCCTGAAATGTTTAACCCATTGCCACACAATCCCTACTTTTGATGCCCCTGAGAAAGAAGCCTTTTGAAAACACTGTAGGAAAAGGAGAAAATGCTGGTAACCAGCATTTTCTCCTTTTCCCACAGTGTTTTCTACCCATCCCAGAACAAATTTCAATTTTTCAGTCACCTTTATTTTATCGTCTGCAAATGCTTTCAATTTGAACCAGTCTAAAATTTTGTCGTGTGGTAAAGAGTTAAACAACTTGTCGAAAAATAAAATGCTACAGGAACTTGAAGGTGTTAACTCAATTCAAATTTATCGAATTGCCCTCGTATAACATACATTTCAGCAAAGATCTTATTCAGTGATTATGATTTTGAAAATTGTATACATTATTCATAGCCCTGTTTCTCATGATTCACCAGTAAAACAGAGCAGTCTGATCTTGGGTATGCATTGTTAGCAATACTTAGGAGTTGCTGCCTGAAGGAGGATAGAAATTTCATTATTTTGTGTGTGTTTTTTTTTTTTAGTGAAAAGGCTAATTTTGCTTACTTAACACTTAGACTCTTTTCAATGTGACAAATTTATAAACATCTGTACTGAAAACATACACAGATTACCCATGAAATTTGGCAAATAATGGTAAAACATAGTGGATAAGAAGAAAAGGCTGGTCTCCAGCATTTTCACTTTTTAGCTCACCTTAGCACAAAGTGCTAAAGTGAGTTATTGTGATCGCCCAATGTCCGGCGTCCGGCGTCCGTCGTACGTCGTCCGTCGTCCGTCGTCAGTCAACAATTTCTTTAAACATCTTCTCCTCCTAAACCACTGGGCCAATCTTCATGAAACTTGGCATGAATGTTCCTTGGGTGAAGCTCTACCAAAATTGTTCAAAGAATTTAATTCCACCCATAACTCTGGTTGCCATGGCAACAAAACGAAAAAAAAAATGAAATCTTTGAAAATCTTCTCCTCTGAAACTAGAAGGGGTAGAGCTTTGATATTTGGTATGTAGCATCTCCCAATGGACCTCTACCAAGTTTGTTCAAATTATGCCCCTAGGGTCAAAACTGGCCCCGCCCCGTGGGATAACGCGTTTTAGCGCGTTTGAGCATAGGAACAAAGAAGGAAAACTTTAAAAATCTTCTCCTCTGAAACCTGAAGGGGTAGAGCTTTGATATTTGGTATGTAGCATCTCCTAGTGGACCTCTACCAAGTTTGTTCAAATTATGTCCCTGGGGTCAAAATTGGCCCCACCCCAGGGGTCACAAGTTTTAGCATAGGAACAAATAAGGAAAACTTTAAAAATCTTCTCTGATGAAACTTGAAGGCGTAGAGCTTTGATATTTAGTATGTGACATCTCCTAGTGGACCTCTACCAAGTTTGTTCAAATTATGCCCCTTGGGTCAAAACTGGCCCCACCCCGGGCGTCACAAGTTTGAGCATAGGAACAAAGAAGGAAAACTTTAAAAATCTTCTCCTCTGAAATTTGAAGGCGTAGAGCTTTGATATTTAGTATGTGACATCTCCTAGTGGACCTCTACCAAGTTTGTTCAAAATATGTCCCTGGGGTCAAAACTGGCCCCACCCCAGGGGTCACAAGTTTGAGCATAGGAACAAAGAAGGAAAACTTTAAAAATCTTCTCCTCTGAAACTTGAAGGCGTAGAGCTTTGATATTTAGTATGTGACATCTCCTAGTGGACCTCTACCAAGTTTGTTCAAATTATGCCCCTGGGGTCAAAACTGGCCCCACCCCGGGGGTCACAAGTTTGAGCATAGGAACAAAGAAGGAAAACTTTAAAAACCTTCTCCTCTGAAACTTGAAGGCGTAGAGCTTTGATATTTAATATGTGGCATTTCCTAGTGGACCTCTATCAAGTATGTTCAAATTATGTCCCTGGGGTCAAAACTGGCCCCACCCCGGGGATCACAAATTTGAGCATAGGAACAAAGAAGGAAAACTTTAAAATTCTTTTCCTCAGAAACTAGAAAGCATAGAGCTTTGATATTTGGTCTGTTGTATCTCCTAGTGGACCTCTACCAAGTTTATTCAAATAATGTCCCTGGGGTCAAATCTTGCCCCACCCCGGGGGTCACTAGTTTGAGCATAGGAACAAAGAAGGAAAACTTTAAATTTCTTCTTCTCTGAAACTAGATGGCATAGAGCTTTGATATTTGGTATGTGGCATCTCCTAGTGGACTTCTACCCAAGTTTGTTCACATCATGCCCGTGGGGTCAAAACTGGCCCTGCCCCAGGGGTCACAAGTTCGAACATAGGAATAATGAAAGAAAATTTTAAGATTCTTCTTCTCTATAACTAGAAGGCATAGAGCTATGATATTTGGCATGTAGCTAGTGGATCTCTACCAGGTTTGTTCATATTATGCCCTTGGGGTCAAAACTGGCCCTGCCTCGGGAGGTCACAGGTTCGAACAAAGCAACAAAGAAGGAAAACTTTAGAAATCTTCTCTGAAACTTGAAGGTGCAGAGCTTTGATATTTGGTATGCAGAATCTTCTTGATGCAACTTTGCAGGGATGTTCTTTGGGTGAAGCTTTACCAAAGTTGCTCCAAGAATTGAATTTCACTCATAAGCTATAGTCTAAGGTGAGCGTTCCAGGGCCAATGGCCCTCTTGTTTTTTTTTTACATTGTTTTCAATAACCCTCTTTGAAAGGGTTAAAAGAATGCAATTTTGTGTCAAAGGGTACAACAATTGCAAACAGTTATTATCAATGATGAAAATTATAATATAAATGAGCCATACTCAGTGAAAAGAGGGCTTAATGCATTTTTTAAATACATGTAGTTTCAATCCAGGACAGCCTGTGCAGTCTGCGCAGACTGACCTTGGTTGAAACTTTTTGTTATTGGTCAATTTTTGTTTGTCCAAGGCCCAGTCTACCTCCTGATTAAGGCATTTGTTACAGAATGGTCTTTGATGGATCCATAAGTATGAGAATGCTTGCCTGGTATCGTGTATCACAGAGATGCTATGAGCCAGCTTTTGTCTGTAAATTTGCTCAAATTGCAACTTTGGAGATGATAAAGTGAAAAGATGATATCAAATAGAGAAATAGCTTGTTCTTTGCAATTTGTGGTCTGCTAAATGTCTTGAGGTGCAAAGAGTTATAAAATTCAACAGTGGCTAAAGGATCTGTTGATTTAAAGTTATAGGGTAGCTTCATGACCATGTATTTGTTTTGATAATTGTTTATTTGTTATGATAATTCTATGTATAGTTATGTTTTATGTTCATTGTTATCATAGATTTATAACTTTTTTGCCTGCTAATGATTTATTAATATATGATAATCCTTTTCCTTCACAATCCCGAATTTTAATGACCCTCAGAAAGAAGTCCTTTGAAAACATTGTCGGAAAATCAGAAAATGCCAGTAGCCAGCTTTTTCCATTTTCCCACAATGTTTCCTTGCCTTTCAAAGACAAGTTCCAGCATTTGAGCTACATTTGAATTGTCTGGAAATAGTTAAATGTGGATGAGTCCACATTTTTGTTTTACTGGTAAAGAATTAAATTAACTCAATGCCAATCGACAATAGTTTAGGCTTATCCAGATCAAAAGCATTTGCAGAGGACAAAATAAAAGTGACTGAAGAAACTGAAATTTGTTTTGTGAAGGGTAGAAAACATTGTGGGAAAAGGAGAAAATGCTGGTAAACAGCATTTTCTCCTTCTCCCACACCTTTTTCAAAAGGCTTTTTTCACAGGGACATCAAAAGTAGGGATTGTGTGGTAATGGGTTAATACCGCTTGCAAACAATTTTTTCCCCTATAGGGTCAAATTAAATTTGAGTAAATATTATTGTAAAAAAGGAGTCATTATGCTTCACTGTATTTGTGCTGTAAACTCACAATTTATGTTAAATTATTCCCATTTTGGAAGGGTGATTTGTTGTCAGTGCTGCTGTAAATTGGTTTCACAAGGTGAATAGTTAAACAGGAGCTTAGTGTTATGTACTCTAGACTTCATTATATGCATGTCGTGATGCATTCACCAAAGAAGAGGTTTGAAAATGTTATGGCAGATAGAAAAAGAAGGTCAGAACGACACAAGGTACAAAATTCTGTATTTGCAATAATGTTTTTCTTAACCTAGTCTACATTTAGATGGTAACAAAATCAAAACTTATCCTTTGCCAATGCGTCATTCCATTATTGCGTAAATGTTTTCTTGACTTTCGTTAATGATTTGAATCATGCTCTGGTAAAAGGGTTTTTAACACACCTCGGTGATTTTGACGATGCTAGGCAAGTCATCACATAGTTATGGATCTCTAAAATCCATTTTGTATTACAACCCTTTTAATCATGAGGTAGACTTGGGCTTTGATATGCAGAAAATCATCCAGTTAACAAAATGTTTCGACTCCTTTCAGCTTGCACAACTGTACATGCTGACACTAGTCGATACTTTTTGTAGATATATTTTGCCCCTTTTCACAGAACATCACTTATTTCTATTAAAACAGAAAGTACCTAAATTGAAAAGAAGCTTTTAATGAGTTCATGAACTACATTTATCTATGCATATCTGTATTGTAATTCTGTTTTCTTCATGAGTATTTAGGCAATTATAATGTCAGTTAATCACTTAACTCTTTACTAAACAATCCATGGTTTTAACGACTCTGTGAAAGAAGCCTTTTGAAAACATTTTAGGAAAAGGAGAAAATGTTGCTAACCAACATTTTCTCAATTTCCCACAATTTTTTCTACCCTTCCCAAAACAAATTTCAATTTTGTGTCACTTGAATTTCTGTTGTCTGCTAATGCTTTCCATTTGGAACTGTCTAAAATTTTATCATCTGGTAAAGTGTTAACTCTACGACACAATCCCCAGTTTTAATGGCCCTGAGGGTCCTGTGTGGCTCATTGGTAAAGTGTAGGACCTGGAGGTCCCAGGTTCGAGCCTCACTGGCTCCACTAGGTTTTTTTCACAGAAGTGTCCTTGGGCAAGACACTTCAGAGCCTATCCTAGTACTGTTGAAACCAAGAAAACATGAATATGTGAAGTGTCCCTGTGATATAACTGAAATAATGTTGAAAGCAGCGTAAAACACCATTCAAACAAATTTAATGGGCCTGAAGAAGACGGCATTCGAAGCAGTTGAACAGTTTCTACCCTTTTACAGATGATTTCCATCTTTTCAAGCTCTTTTTATTTTGTGTTAGTAAATGCTTTGACTAGATTAAAATTTCATTGTTTGGTAAAGAATTAACCCTTTATCAGATGACAACAATTTTGACTTGTCCTAATTGAAAGGATTTACAGATGACAAATTCAAAATTTGATGGTATTGGTCTTGTAAAGGATAGAAAGCATTATGGGATATGGAGAAAATTCTGGTTTCGAGCATTTTCTCTTCACACAATATTTTGAAAGGCTTCCCTCACAGGGGTCATAGGAAAAGAGGATTGTTTAGTAAAGTGCTGTTCTCAGCCAATGCTGGTAATGTCACAGTTCTGAGCAAGAAAACATGTGCAATAATCAGGGCATTATACTAGCAAAAATTGTTGCTTGATTAACCCTTTCCCAAACAGCATTTCTCTTTTTCTGACAGTGTTTTCTACTCTTTCATAGACAACAATCATCATTTACATTACATTTGATTTATCATGTGCTAAGGCTTTCAATTCGGTCTGGTCCAAAATTTTATTGTTTGGGAAAGGATTAATGTTGTAAATAAGAATTATAAATAGATTAGGTTTTGTTATGTCTTATGTTAATTACCTGCAAAAGATTTTGTATTTTACGCAGATTTTTGTATGAATTTGTTAAAAAGCATTTTTCTTTTTTTTTTTTTCAACTTTTTTTTTTCAGTGGATTTCGCATGTCACACTGCAGAGTTTTTCCCTACACTTTCTCACATTGTTGTATGACTCTCTTCATATGTATAAATGAAGGCAAACTTTTAAATCTTGAGGGACATCAGGACAATTTGGGGTAATGTATCACATTGATCTGCTGTAAGTGCTTTCAATACAGAGAAGTCTAAAGTTTTGTCAACTTGTAATGAGATAAATCTCTACAGAAGGACACAATTTTAGACTAGTCCAAATTGAAAGCATTTGCAAGCAACAAGTGCAACAAACTAAGTGTGGCACATATGTTGGAATTGTATTAGACAGTGTAGAAAACTTGGGACAAGGAGAAATGTTTATTAATAACATTTTCTCCTTTTCCCTTATCGGTCTTTAAACAATCTCTTCTTTTGTGGTTAAAGCAGAGGTTTGGCTGGTATACCTTTAACTCTTTACCATTCGACAAAATTTTAGACTGGCTTAAATTGAAAGCACTTGCAGATGCAAAAAAAAAGGAGTTAAAAACTTAAAATTTGTTACCAACAGGGTAATAAACATTGTGGGAAAAGGAGAAAATGATGGTTACCAAGTTTTTCTCCTTTTTCCCTATGTTTTCAAACGGCTTCTGTCTCTGAGTCATAAAAAAACAAGGGATTATTTGGTAAAGGGTTAAACCACTGCACAAATTTGTTACATTCAAATATTTTTTTTTACTTGTTGCAGTGGCCTGGTTTTTGGAAAGTAGATTCATTGTGACAATTTTCTTTTATGCTGTAAGAATCTTGTATGAGATTCCTAACCTATACATTTACTACCTTGTGTCAGGCTGTCTTTTTTTTCCCTTAATATCTTTTTTTTTTTAGTTTTTGCCATGATAAAAGTTTAACATGCAGATACAGTATTGTATTAAGTTCAAACTATTGATATATCCTTGTTGTTTTGTTACCTTTGGTGAGGATTAAATTGGCAGTGTCTGTCAAGTTTGATCTTGTCTCCTGTATTTACCACATCTCGTACATAATGGATTATAATGTTATGGAATGTGCTGGGAGATGACGGACATGCATAGAACATACCGATAGTTGGCAATTAATGCAGGACTTTGTCAATTTGATAATACCAAAGGTACTTTTATTCTTAACTTGTGTCATGCACGTGTACATTTGTTGTTTATTTCAAATTCAATGCAACATTGGTACAAGAAAAGAAAAAATTAAAAAGATTTGAACTAAAACGCTCTTTAACTTATGTATGTAGAACTGTACAAGGAAAGCCAAAACTTCAGGGGCAAGGGTAACTTCTTTTGCACCTTATCCATCTAGAAAACCTATACATGTGTAAGTATAACTTATCCAACTCTCAACCATTCATGTTTGAACCTGAATTCATTACATCTTACTCAAGGAGGTATTCATTACATGTTACTCAAGGAGGTATTGCACAATCACATTATTTAACATGACTCTCAGAAAGAAAGCTTTGGAAAACATTTTGAAAAAAAAAGTCGTTGGTCGCTGGCTATTATTCGAAACTGAGGGTAAAAGACTATGGCTACCTGTGCCACACTGCTATTTTTTTCAGTTGAGGATTTAGATCCTGTAAAAAGGGGTCTTGGTGCAGGGGTCTGATCCCTTTTTACCATAGCATAGGCTTAAATGACCCGAAAAATTAGCATAATTATACAAACATCCCCCATCCGATCAGCCAATCAAATCTCGGCCCTCTTTTAAATCATCCAATTAGGAAAGCTTTTTATAAAATCAAAATGGCGTCCAATAGGCCAATTAAATCTCAGCTCTGTCTTAAAATTATCCAATCAGAAAAGCTCTGAGAAATTCAGAATTGGACCCAATCAGCCAATCGCACAAGACCTAGTTTCAAGCACCATGCTAGACTAGCTTCCCACGATCCCTTAATCCCTTGATTCGATTTGCTTCTCTAATTCATTCCATGGTGTACATTGATACCTTGATCGATGTACAGTGTAGAAACCCAGAAAAAATAATGTCACAAACGGCTAAAAAAAGACTGAAAACTCACAGTAGCAACTCCTTCCTATTGCATAAATAAAACTTCCTCCTATTGCATAAATGAATAAAACAAAGGGACTTAAATGTTCCTTTTTTTTTTCAAAGTTACTTTGACTACCGTTTCATAGGTGCCAGTTACGCACCTGTGAAAACATGAAAAATGTATTTACGATACATTCCGTAGCAGACAACGCCTGTTGCTGTAGTCAGATATAGGGATTTTTTTGCCTTGTTCTCTTATTTGGGCCATTTAATTGGTTACGATGACTACCTACCCATACGTGACTGTTACGTGCTGCCAGAATTTTTTTAAATCAACTTGGATACTTTTTGAGGCAACTGATACCTGCTGCACAAATCAACGAAAGGTAAACCAAACTTTTCCCTGCTTTCTTTACCAGGGTCACGAAACATTGAAACCGTTTTGGTGACTGTGTGAGTCATGAATCAATTTTATGTTTCACGACAGTGCAAAAATATAATGATTAAAAAGGAAGCAACCGGTTGCTGTTACATAAACTTTTCCCAAAAAAGATTTTCTTGTTTGAAGAATTTAGAAATAGGCCAATAAAATACAATAATATGTAAGAATAACTAATAATGGAAATGGATAAAATAGATAGAATGGCAAAGTTGAGGATTCAGACTCTGAAAAAAGGGGTCTTGGTGCAGGGGTCTGATCTCTCTCGCTGCCCTCTCTTAAACCATCCAATCAGGAAAGCTTTTGTGAAATCAAAATGGCGTCCAATCAGCCAATCAAATCTCTGTCTTAAAACTATCCAATCGGAAAAGCTCTGAGAAATTCAGAATTGGGCCAAATCAGACAATCGAAGCGCAGACGCAGCCCCAGAATCAGCCAATCACAAACCTTTGATCCATTTTGAATGGGCCCGAAAATGTCGATAGAAAACAGTGAACAAAAATCGGCATAACAATGGATTTTAAGTCTTCTTTGAAAGCTTTTATGCTGTCCTTTGCAAACTGCCATGCCTGCACCATCTAAACATACCGGATTTCACTGACAATAGGTACAAACTTAAGAAAACAGGGTGGCAGAAGACCTAGTTTTGGTCTTTTCAAGTACAATACAAGAGTGGCTCCCCTGATCTCTTAATCCCTGGATTCGTTGTGCCTCTCTAATTCATGCCATGCTGTACATTGATACTTTGATCAATGTACAGTGTAGAAACCCTCGTTATGAACATTTTCTCCTTTTTCCACATTGTTTTCAAAAACCTTCAGCCTTGGAGCCTTAAAAACCAGGGCTTATCTTGGAAAGGGTTAAAAGTTGAAAAATGAACGAATGACCTATCTAATAAACTACCTAATTACCTTAACCATTGATGAATCATTTGTGAAAATGGCGATAGTGAAATGGTTGTAATTGGAGAGGTCATCAGACCTCTCCAACTCTGGTGAGTTTAAAAGGCAGACTGCCATAGAATTTGCTGTCTTATTCTATTTCCCCTAGCGTAATTGTTCTGATACCCAGTCTGTTTGTAAATAAATCGAAATAAAAAAAAACGAAACAGGACACAGACGTAGTTTATTTTTATAATGACGAATTCCAGAAAAGATTTTTAATTTAGTAGGCCTAATTTGCCATCAAAGCCGAAAAAAAAAGTTAGAAGAATTTCGTTAAAAAAGAGAAAGAAGACCGCTGGACAAGAACATGCAACTTGAAAATGCGACAAGAAGGTCAAATTACCGTCATATAAAGCATAATTATGAGGTTTCTACTCGGCGGCTTTTTTTACTCGTTTGTTTACATGTACCAAAATATATTGAAATTGAAAGGCAATAAACTATTTGAAAATATTGATGCTGACCTCTCCTGGCATCTTTTTTAAAGAAGTCAACTTGTTTCTTTAAAAAGGCAATTGCCGAGTTATGGACAAATATAGTCATTTTTACGATAATCAAAGCAGATAAGCATTTTTATCAGAATATTTTGCAATATGTTGTACACAGTAGATCTAACACCAGAATGCACTTAATGTGCTGTCTGATCTTTATCTACAAAGCTTGTGTTGATTTTGTTCCCTATACAGTTTGTAAAGGCCACTCTACTGTTGATTTTATTCCCTATACAGTTTGTAAAGGCCACTCTAGTGTTGATTTTGTTCGCAAATTTAACCATTAAAATACTCTATACACCTAAAACTGCCTTATCGCCCAGTCTATATCAAGATCTGTCTGCACAGAACATGCAGTCTGATCTTTGATCTACTCTATCCGTTATGCATTCTGGATAAAGAACAACATTGAAATTTATATTATATGGATCCTACTTCCAGATTTTAATTTATGCATTTGGTCTTATTCGTTAAATTGATGTAAGGGTTTTGTATGATTATTTTATAGATAGATGACAATATTGCGCAATTAAAAAGTTCAGGAGAGATAACGTCCGATCGAGATCTGTATCGTATCACATCTATGAATGAGCCATGCTCTGTGAAAAAGCGGCTAAATGCAAATGAGGTTAATCATTGCTCGAGTTTTTCGTCCCGCAAACTAAACGTCATTGTAGACCTAAGGTGAGACAATGTATGCTGTACAGTCTGATCCTAACCCTTTAACTCCATAGATACTTATTTTGACGTATTATCAACAACAGACAGCTTTTGAAAACATTGTGGGAAAAGGAGAAATTGCTCGTAACGAGCAATTTCTCCTTTTCCCACAATGTTTTCATACAATCAGATATCTGTATCCTCATTTGTCCATATTTTTGACATTTATTTATTTGCTGCTGAAACGAAAGAACCTCAAATTGGCATGTCAGGTAAAGGTTTATTCTGAACTGTCCCCAATGGCAACTTGAGTTGAACTTGTGCAAATTGAGATAATTTGTAGGCAAGAGCTTAATTTTAACTCGAAAAGCGGCATTTACTTTTTTTTTAACAGGCAGAAATATTGTAGGAGAAGGAGTAATTGCCGGTTACCAGAATTATCTTCATTTCTTTTACCCCAATGTTTTGGGAAAAAAGGTTAACTGGGTCGATAACCCATTACCACACAATCCCTACTTTTGACGACTCTGAGATAAAAACCTTTAGAAAACATTGTGGGAAAGGGAAAAAATGCTGGTAAGCAGCAATTTTTCCCCTTTTCTCACTGTGTTTTCTACCCTTTCCAAAACAAATTTCCTCTTTTGAGCAATGTTTCTTTTGTCGTCTTCAAATGCTTTGTATTTGGACCAGCCTGAAATTTTGTCGTTTGATAAAGAGTTAAAAAGTGTGATCATAACGTAGTCAAAAATTTCGTTATTTTGAAATACAAGATGATGTCGCGGTTCAGTATCTGTGACGAACTATTATCAATTGCAATGTATACCGTTATCACACAAATACGAATTGTAACCCTAATCCTACCCTAAAAACTTCAAAATGAAATTTTCCAGTCGAAATTAAAACACCGAAGTTTTACTGTTTCGAAGATATTATGGAGGAAAGATATCTCCTTGTTGGACAGTGTAGATCAAGATCAGACTGCACGGTCTGTGCAGTCTCTTGATCTACACTGTCCCCAAAAGGTCAGAGAATCGCGCTCAGCAGCGTAGAGGTTAACTCTTGACCACACAATCCCGACTTTTAACCACTAAGAGAATGAAAGCGTTTGGAAAAGAATGTGGGAAAAGGAGAAAATGCTGGTTACCAGCATTTTCTCCTTTTCCCACAATGTTTTCTATCCTGCTGGACAAAAATCCAACTTTTGACTAATATTTGATTTTGTCGTCTGGAAGTGCTTCCAATTTGGACCCGTCTAAAATTTTGTCGTTTGTTGGAGAGGTCATCAGACCTCTCCAACAGTGGTGAGTTTATAAGGCAGACTGCCACAGAATTTTCTGTCTAATTCTATTTCTTCTAGCGTAATTGTTCTGATAGACAGTCTGTTTCATCATGCTTTTATAAATAAAGCGAAATAAAAAAGAAACGAAACAGGAAATAGACGTGGTTTATTTTTATAAATGACGAATTTCAAAAAAGATTTAATTAAGTAATTTGCCATGGCTGCAAATAACCTCTCTAATAATTGTATTTTTTTTTTTATTAAGCAAATATTCCTAGCAGAAGAAAAATAAGAAGACTCGTTAAAAAAGAGAAAGAAGATTGCCGTACAAGAACATGCAACTTTGAAAACCGACAAGAAGGTCAAATTACCGTCATGTAAAGCATATGAGGTTTCTACGTGGCGGCTTTTTACTCGTTTGTTTACATGTACCAGAATATACATGTATTGAAATTAAAAGTCAATAAACTATTTGAAAACACTGATGCTGATCTCTCCTGGCTTCTTTTTTTAAAAAAAGCCAATTTGTTTTAGTAAAAATTACGCTAATTGAACTAGGTTAGGAAAAAGGGAGCATTCGTTTGTTACACTAACTTGTTCATTTTTCCCTCGCAGATCCCCAGTAACCTACTGGTAAAGTGCTGTTGAAGTAATTCCGAGTTGTAGAAGGTTAGAATCCTTGGTTCGTAGCTTGCTATTATGTAATCAACGTATCACCATCAAGTTTTAAATAAATGAATGATCAGTTACTCTTATCGTGCTGAATAACTAACACGAAACTTTCAAGACGATCGTAAAAGCCATAATTTTGCCATTTTAAAGGTATTTTAGGGCTAAAAATACGTATCTTTACCGAAAATGTGGATCCATGATCAGGCTGCAAGTTCTGTGCAGCCTGATCTTGTTCTATACTGACAAACAAACTTAGATACCGTTAGTAAAGGTAAAAACCGTTATTGCATACCATAAACAAGAGATAAACCCGTTCTAGTGGCAATGAAGACTAGAATTCTTCATTTCCGTGATGGTAGAGTTGTCAACTTTGGTTTTTGAAGGTCGCAAGTTTGTGTCACTCGAGATTATTTTTTTCCTACATTTTTTTCCTTGATCTTAGGGTAACATCCTTATCACTCGAGAGAGGTTCTTTTGGACGGTTTTGTTTATATATAAATCAGGTTTCTATAGGCAAATTTGCTTCTCGAGGCAACTTTGTCCCCTTTCCTTATTTTGCTTTCAAAAGTAGAGTGCTGCGACTCCGCCATAGAGCGTTCATCTGTCGTAATGGCTAAAATAGAAAGAGGACTCTGAGCTAGCCTTTACATTACATAGACGAGATCTCACACTTAAAAACAATGATAATATAGATAACGCTATCAGCTGCTCATAATCAACCCTTTATTTTACGATCCTAACTTCTAACAAACTTAAAAAAAAGGACGTTGTGGGAAAAAGAGAAAATGCCGGTAACTAGCATTTCCTAATTTTCCTGCAATGTTTCATTTTCTTTCAAAGGTGAAGTTCCCTTTTTAGACTGACAATAATTTTGTCGTCTGCAAAACCTGCCAATATGGGTAAGTCTAAATGTTGTCGTTTGGTTTAGCGTGGAATGACGAGTCACATTAAAGTTGGAACATCATTTTTTTTTCAAAATCGTAATACCATGTAATGATTATGTCATTGTGAAAAAAAGGAGATTAAGAGAAGTTTGTTTGTTTGGTGTTTGAAAGCGCCTAAAGATCTGAATATCTTTTTTTTGGTGAAATAAAGTTATTTGTAACGCACTTATAAATACACCTACATAATACATTTATTCATTTGTGGCTAAAAAAAAAAAACAGTCACATCCAATAAAAATGTGCGTTCTATTGCTTTTAAGGTAGTGGACCCATAATACTTCTAGTGCAGCATGACATAAACATTTCTTGACAGCTTATAAATAAAGATTTATACAGATATAATACTTTTGCACATTTTAAACGACCAGAAATTCCTTTGATGTCTATCTTGAAATTATACATTGACACTTTTGTTAGTTTCCAGAAAAGGGAGGTAATCATCATATCGCTTTGTAATGAGAATATAGTAGTTTTAATTTATAAATGATAATTCTAGGAAGGACAAATAGGGAAAATGTGGCTCGGTGAATGTAGTACAATAATACTCATTTTTAACCTTAGCAAATTTTGTAGGATATATTATAGTGGAAACAGCTGTTTTCTATTACGGGTCCACTACGTTTAGAAAACATGATAGACATACTGGTAAACCTGACTATTTTACGAGACTAGAAATGACGTCATCAGAATAATTTTATAACGAACCGAATAGTTGACTCGTGTTTCTACGCCGCGTAATTTTAAAAGCTATATTGAATAATGAGACATTTTTTTTTTATCTTAAAGTTTGGCATGAATAATAAATATCGTTGTTACAAGCTGTAGTTTCGAGGTTTTTGAGGAAAACCAACGATATTTATCATTCATGCTAAACTTATTATCAGAGCGGTAAATGAATCAAGCCCTATTTCTCAGAATAACTTTACCACTTTTACGAATATCATCATTTTTTGTCCAAGCAAATGGCCGATTTCCTTTGGAATAAAGCCGAAACAATGTTTAGAGTGAAAGAGACACGAATCCCCTCACACGGGCTGTAATTAAATTCTGTGAAAGAATTTTAGCTGGTGAATTGACCTTGAATCCCACTGGAATGTTAAAAAAAAAATGAACCATCTAAATGAAAACGGTAAGGTACCTTTGAAGATTTACATGTACGGATATATCTCGAGTATTAAAATGGAAATAAATCGTTATCAGTGTTATAGTCATTCACTTTAACACATTTTCCCAGGAACATTTCTTTGTGCGTCGGCGAAATAAATTACCGGTATCAGTTGAATTAATAACCCTTTAGCACAACAAAATACTCTTCATACTGAAAGCATTTGCAGACAAAAGTTACGTATAACTCAAATGATGGAATCTATTTTTGAAGGGGGTGATATTTTTTTATTCCTAGAAGGAGAAAAAACAAAATTTACGTTTAAAGAGTATGTTCTCTTTGTTCCACAATGTTTTTAAATACCGTGTTAAGCGTGGTCGTAAAACACGGGATCGTTTCGTAAGAGGTCAATTAATTGCGATACATGACCCACTTGGTACATGTCAAAATATTTAAGAGTGTGCATTGCAGCTTACAGTATCAAATTACTTGTATTCATAAACAATCTAACGGATAGTGACAATGGTTATGAATTACAGATTGAGTGCTTCATTTTTGACGTTGATTCTATTCCTAAGCGCTGTACAGACCACAGAATGTGCCAGCTCTACAAACACACCCGACTTTGGCGGGATCCTACAAATGCTACAAACTCCACAGATTGCCTCGCTGAATGTCTCTCAAGTACTGAAAACCTTTCCGACTTTTGCATCACAGAACGTGTCCACGTTAGTGAAGTTGCTGTTGCCAAAGTCCTCAGGGATTGACGCCCAAAGTTTCCTGCAATATGTACCACAGATAGCATCCCAGAACCTCACCCAACTTTTGGCATATTTTCCGCAGATTGCCGGACAGAGTATCTCGGAATTAACACAGACCATACCGGAAATATTGTCGAACACCACAGAACTGATGCATATCGTTCAGGAAATTACATCTAATGTTCAGAAGTTCTCATCACAGACTGGTACTCAACACACGGCCTTTTCGTCTCTACAAAATGTCATGAATATACCACAAGTGTTGTCAACCAGTCTTGGGAATTTTAAACTGACAGAATCCACGCTTTATGTCATATCAGAACAGTTGAGGCACAATAAAGTCAGCGATAAATGTAACCATGACTTCATAGCAACTCTAGTCGGGTTGAACTGGACTCAAATATGGGCTATGGAAAGTAAGTGGTAATTTCTACCCAGTACCACTACCTTGTTCTATAATAATTGGAGTGCAACACGCAAAAAGGGTCATTCGGACATTTGCGTAAAGTGTCGTCTCTGATCAGCGTGTGCAGTCCACACAGGCTAATCCGAAAGGACACTTTCCGATTTTATGTGATTTTCTGTTTTACGTAAGTCTACTGTAACACAAAATCTAATGTAGTCGTAAAGTGCCGTCTCGGATTAGCCTGCGCGGGCTGCGCAGGCTAATCCGGGACGACACTTTACGCAAATGTCCGAATGCACCTTTTCGCGTGTTGCACTCCAATACAAGACTTAGCTATTGTGAATGTGTGTAACATGCAAATGGTGATTTTCTACATGTCAATGGACTAGTGTGCTTCATGATTCACTCAGTTGTTAGATAAACTGGATTTTATGGTGTTACGAGCCAAGCGTAACGAAAAAAACAACCAAAAAAACATCAAGCCTTTAATAATTAACAACATTTATTAATGAACAAAGACAAAGGAGTACAATAGATTAAAGATTGAATGAAATTTGACAATTTTTAATGTTGGAACAGTAATAAAATAAGTCACCCAAACTTAAGAATTAGGACTAGATTACAAAAAGAATGAAATTTCTGGTTCCTAAAACCTAAATAAAAAAAAAAAATAATTTGCAAGTAGATATTAGCAACCTGTTTAGAAATAAAATAATTCCAACTTATAGATCTAAAATCCAAATTAAATCCAACACTTTTCACCAATTCTATATCCCGGACGTGCTGGGTATTTCTTCAAGTATTTCTGGTGCATGGGAGTAACGGGAACTTTTATCGTATTTAAAAAAAATAAAATGTAAAACAATACTTGTGTAAAACCTACATATATGTATTTAATTTGTTTATTTGTTTTTTTTTCCATTCACCATACTCTCAACCTGATTTCAGTGTAGCACAGCCACAGTTCATTTATTTCATGTGTTTTTTTTACTTTGGCTGCTCTCTCTCTCTCTCTCTCTCTGATAAGAGAGAGAGAGAGAGATTTAAACAATGCAACTTTTATTTTTAGTGCTGGACGCATTTGGCAAACCTCCAAGCTACCTGCGAAGCTTTAACTTCAAATGGCTGGGAGATTATCAAGAATGCAAGGATGTAAAAGCCACGACATACGATAACCAAACTTTCCGGGGCCAGTATTGTACTGTAGATATTTCAGCCCCAGCTGCCTTAGTCGCGGCTATTGTACCGGAAGCAGGTGTAAGTTTTACAAAATCATCTCCAAAATTTAACCCTCTACCTGCTAAATAAGTGCAAAAATGTTTGATAATGATTAATATGAATGTAAGTATCGAACGATTTTTATTATCTTCAGTCGAAAGAAAAAATGTCGTTTTCAACACTATGCTTAACCCTTTCCCAAACAATCCCTGGTTTTTAGGGGTTTGGAATAGTAGCCTTTTGAAAATATTGTGGGAAGAGGAGAAAATGCTGGTAACCAGCATTTTCTCCTTTTCCCACAATGTTTTCTACCCTATCATAGACAGAAATGATCTTTTCAGCAAGAGTTGAAATGTCGTCTGCAAATGCTTTCAATTTGGTCTGGTCCTAAAGTTTGTCGTTTGGGAAAGGGTTAAAGTGCAATCACATCAGACTGTTGGAAATGTTTCAGGGTCGCAGCCCATCCTTTTCTGTCGGCGTTTGTGTGTCTGATGCTTGCACCTCGGAGGATTTACGGGGCATTGTCAAAACGGGTAAGTTTCATTATTACAGCGATGGATTATTACAGACGGCACAGAACGTTTCCTATTTGAAAAGCTTCATACTATGTTTTGATCTTCATCAAATCTTCACCAATTCTTGACGACAAAAGTTTAGACAAGCCTGAACTTAATATACATATAGACGAATTTTTCAACGTGCTTAAATGAAAGCATTTGTTTGTATACAGCAATACAGGTTTCCTGCAAAAAAAAAATCAGTGATTTTTTTTAGCTTTAGGTGTTAACATTAGGTTACTTTGCAACAAGAGAAGCTGCTGGCATTTATAATAAACACCATGAAAAGGTTAGAAATAAAGCTTCACATTTGTGCGGCCCTTGGAGTGGCATTAGCTGTTGAAAGGGTAAACCGTGATACCAGCATGTTCTCCAACTTGCACATTTAAAACACAGAGTATTTCATCAGCTTGTGGTTAATATGGGGAATATTTGCCAAAAAAAGGGAAAGGTACGTGAAAATAACGAGTGCCGAAAGGCACGAAATATTTTCGCAGACCTTTCCCTTTTGAGGCAAATTATTTTCCCATATTAACCACAAGCTGATGAAATAAATTATATCTTATATTCCGTCTGATTATTTTGTCAACGAATGCCACTTTTAAAGCTAGTGATCTCAAGTCAATAAACCGGATTTTCGGCAGGAGGAAAATATTCACTGTGACGGGGAAATAATTCCCCCAGCTTAAATTACGTCATTTCTTTACCCATAACATTTCTAAAAATAGACACATAAAATATAATATAAAATGTTTCTTCGACATGGTCGCTTTAGAGTCCGATTGTCTAAATAGTACACAAAATCATGCATATTAAGATCTTTGATGATAAGCAGACCAAACAGAGCTCTAAATTTGCTCTCACTCAAAAAAGGTGACACTTTGGAAAACTATGTAATACCGGGTACAAGTCTTTTTATTAGACTGCAAAGAAATTTCTCGCGATCTGACTGGATAATATGCTCCATAATTTAAACGTCTAAAGGTCAAGTGGAAGGAGATTTGGAAACTTGTTTACGGCTGTGGCGAATGATGTTGCCCCGAGCCGAAGGCAGGAGATTTGGAAACTTGTTCACGGGTATGATGACTTAATTCGCCACAGCCGTGAATAAGTTTCCAAGTCCCCTGCCACCTGACAGTACAACTGTATATATACCAAACATTAAAACAGAATCGTTGTTGCACGGATTAAGATTGTATATATACTGTTTGGCCAATGACCAACAGCGTTTGTCAACAGAAAATACAAATAATGGAAACACTACCTTGTTTCAAGGAATACCGTCCCCCTTCCCTTTCCCAATTTCAGGCCGTCGGTCGAAAGAAGAAAAAAAAAAGAGTGACGCACTTTCTGTATCATAATGGCATATATCTATTATGCTGTAGCATCTTTCTTTAGGTTTGGGTGCCGAGCCCTGGTAGCTAAGTCGGTGGCTCATAGGACTTTAGAAAACGGAGTTGCTGATTCAGTTCCCAGTTTGGCCAATTTCTTTCCAGGAATTGATAATATACTAGTAGTCATTGCGACAGGATTCATTCCTCTGTCGCGGCTGCCCATTGTTTCGACGGTGGTTATGTTGAAAAGTAGCTTGTGGCATGGAAAATATAGGAAATGCAGGGGATAATGGATAGGTGCTCTTGAAGCCCCGATATAACTGAAATATTTTTGAAAACGACGTTTAACACCATACAATCAATTAACTCATTACCAAATGACAATATTTTAGGCTTGTCCAAATCGAAAGCATTTGCAGACGACATAATAAAAGTGGCTGAAAATTTGAAATTTGTTTTGTGAAGAGTAGAAAACATTGTGGGAAAAGGAGAAAATGCTGGTTAACAGCATTTTCTCCTTTTCCCACAATGTTTTCTAGAGGCTTCTTTCTCGGGGTCAACAAAAGTAGGGACTGTGTGGTAATGGGTTAATGAATTTATAGATCAAGACAATTTTGTTCGAAAATGATTTATCAAGAGTAAATATAGTTTTTTGTTATAAATGGCGGATGAATAATGTAAACAGACCCCCTTAACAATCAATTCAGAAATTAAGCAGACACACAAGTTGCATCAAAGTACCATATTTGGAACCGTTTTTTGACTCTGTGTAGGTACGGATTTTCCCCTAAAGTGTACAAATTTATCCGCATGCAATGTATTTTTATTTGAGCCAGAAGTTTTATAAGTATAAAACAGATTAGCACTTATCTCTGTTTTAATTCCCTACAGAATGATGTTTTTTTTTTACAATGATTGTATTATTTTTTATTTGTATGGAAAGCTCACAGTTAACGAACGAACGAACGAATTACTTTAACGTAGCATTCCACTTTCGAATCTTTTCAGTGAGTGGATTAATTTCCGGTGGAGATCAGTCCTATGATGGCAACGTAAAGTGCAAGACCGAGCACAAAACTTTGTCCGGCGGATCCATTGCGGTTGTGTAGGTTCTTCTTCTAATCCATGACATTTTGTAGACAAATAGTTTGTGTATGTTAGCACGTCACGGTCGAGAGAAAACATTGTTGTTAAAGGACTAATATTCCTAATTGCGAATGACTTCCTCTACTGCAATGTATTCTGTATTATTGATTTGTTTCCCTTTATAACAGTGTTTCTATGTACAAGTATTATAAGAATATTTTTTTTAACCTTTTTACCAAACGAGAAAATCTGTCTTAATTGAGAGCATTTGAATACAACATATCATAGTCTAATCATTTTACTCAGTATATAGCTTTGTCACACAGTAACCCAATATCAGGGCTCAACCGAAAGACAATTACCTTTGTCGGTTAGTCGTGGGAATAGAAATTCATTGACTATTATGCAAGCTGTTTAATTTTCAAAACAATTTTGTAAATATAAACGTATGAATTTACACGGTCTGAAGACCGCCTATAGTTTACATGTATGGCGTCATTTTCAACCCTGAAGACAGTTTTTTGGCCTCTTTGAATATTGCTGTAATCCATGCAAGAAAAGCAGCCACTTGATGATTTAGTATTGTTTACGCAACAAAGTCCACATTATTAGTCACATTTCTTTGAATTTTACTCGTATTGTTTTATGTAAGGCATACTAAATTCTATCAAATCTGGATTGATTCTTAACTATTCGCTTTGAGAAAATGCACATTTTTTCCACTGTTTGTTCAATTCATCATGCCTAATTATGTTGTCTTAGTGGATTCAAGCCATGTTGCAAGTATATTCACTCCCGCCTCATTTTTTTTGTCTTTTTTTTTTCATCATAATTAATTCAAAATGAATGACGGCAAAAAAGGAAAATTCCTTCCAGTACATCAATTTCTCTAATTGGATTAATTGATTAAGGGGTCAGTATATGATTTTATAGTGATTAACGCTGTTTTTCAACATTGTTTCAATTATACCAGTAGTTTTAGGAGGAACTGAAATGTTTTCTGTAGAAGTTTTCAATTTGGAACAGTGTAAAATTTGTAGTTTGATATAGTTTGGGCAGTAGATATCTACTGCCATCAAAAGGTTTTCGAGCAGTGTAAAATAACCATATCTGCACAGAATCGTTGTTGCACGGATTATGATTGAATGTATACTACTCAAACTTTGATAGGGATCACTTACATATTTCTGTATGGGTTTATAAGTTACAACAGTTTTGCATAAACTCTTTACCAAACTGTAAAACTCTAGATTTGTCCAAGTTGAAAGCATTTGCTGACCAAAAACTAAATGCATCGTGCTCTATGCTGTCTGTAATAGGGTAGAAAACATTGTTGAAAAAGAGAAAATACTGGTATCCAGCATTTTCTCCTTTTCCAACAATGTTTTCCAAAGGCTTCTTTCTCAGCGCCTTTAACAGTCGGCAGTGTATGGTAAAGGCTTAAAGATCCATTTCCACTAGTCATTTTATTGCTCAGTGTGGCAATGTAACTTATTGTTAACCATACATGATACATGCCACATATATGTTTAGAGTGAATGTTTTAAGGTGATCCCTAGCAAATTTTGAGTAGTATATATTTGAGGGAAAAAAGTCCCTTTCGCCTGTTTCTAGACTTTGCCTATTTTCATATTATAAGGCTACCTTTCCAACGTAAAGATCTTGTATTTTTCTTTATTAATCTTTTAGGATTATACTTTCACTACTTGGCTTCTTGATTGCTATTGGCACACTGTATGACGTCATCACAGTACAATTACCTGCCAGACGAAAACCAAGTGCAAGTTCAAACGCTAATGGTGTGATTAATCCGAGCTTTGATATGAACGGAAGTAACGGTCATGTTCCAAGCGTGAATGGTCACGTGACAGAAGTTCCAATGAAAACACTGGACATAGTTTCAGAACCAGTGACCAATGGTAAAACTGGAACATATGATTTCGTGATACAGCCTAAAAAACCGGAAGAAAGAAGTGAGAATTTTAAACAATTTAAACATTAGTCGATGGAAGATATATTCATCTATTTGGCATGGATTTCATTTTTGTTATACATTTGATTTAAAGGAGCCAATATTGCTTGGCAAAGTATACTTTTCTCGTGCATTTTGTAACTACTCATTGTGTGCTTACCAAACAGTTTATGTAAAGAAAGCCCCAGTGATGGCAAGTGAGTTCAGCAATGACTTAATGCCGGTGTAATCTAGAGAAATGACCCTCCCCTACAAAATGACCCATGAGTCATTTCTCTACGTTGAGGAATGACCCGGGTCCTTATTCTACGTAGAGAAATGACCCCCAGAGGGTCATTTCTCTACGTAGAATAATGACCCGGGTCATTCCTCTATGTAGTGAAATGACTTTTGGGGTCATTTCTCTACGTTAAAAAATGACCCATTACACCGGCAGACATTAATGATTGGCTGCAGCTAAGTGTTCTATACTAGTTTCGGAATCTAGACGTCTTAACCCTTTACCCCATAACACATTTCTATGGTATCTCTAATTGACACTGAACAACAGCAAGGATGAAGCCGTTTCTTGTGTGTATACGACAATTTTTGATAGCATAGAAAACATTGTGGCAAAAGGTGAAATTGCTCGTCACGAGCAATTTCACCTTTTGCCACAATGTTTTCCAAAGGCTTCTACAAGTAATGCGTAGAAACGAGTATCTATGGAGTAAAGGGTTAACATGTCAAGGAACACAATCATAATATACAAAATGATAAATGTTCTGACAGAAATAGAAGTTTGAACCACGCACTGACTAAAGGGCATTTAGTGTAAGAACGTGATGCATTATACCAAAAAAGTCATTACACAATTAGGGAGCCATAAAACCAATTTTGTCTAACAATCGACTGCAAATGGGCCTAGACTAGTCGTTTGCTATCAAGAAAATTTACATTTAGAAGAAAGTATTGACTCATGTCAGCCTAAGCAGGACAGGCAGACCTGGGTTGATACTTATTTGTAGATGTGTTAAAGGTGGGTATTTAGAATTTTCACATCACACCAAATTAAAAAATATATATGTCACTGTAATTTATATGAAAAAACAATACAAATCATCAGTAATTAAGAATCATAAAAATTACAAAAAAATGTGGTATTCCTTTAAAAGGCTACGTAGCCTTTTAAGCTATTTTTAGATTTCCCACCAAAAGCAAAAAAGCATTATGGGAATGTTAAGTGACTTGCACGTGACTAATGAATATTAAATTCCATAACATAACAAATATGTAATTATTTTCCATAATGTCTACAACTTCGGATGCTATGTTTGAAGCTTCGTCTGTATATTTCCGGTATGTAAATGAGCGAGTTGCTGATTTAAAAAAAGACTGTGTTTCCCTTCAGTATCGATCTGGGCTCTAGTAAATCTCTAATTCATCTAGTTGTCGGATGGTTTTCGACTACTGATGATTTTTTTTGTATTTTTGTAAAATTTTCGTCCCAAAATCTGAAGGACCACCTTTAAGCACACTTTTCAAGGAGTATGGTTTTTATAAAATTATGATAAAACTTCTAGCGAGTCTTTAAATATTCATTTAGTCTATAAAGAAGGAAAGATTCTCATAATTTGTTTTTGTTATGCAGGTTCACTAGAAAGAATTCTTCTTGCCTTTTCTGCATACACAAATGGTGTCAAACTACTGAACACGTACCAACCTAAGGGAGCTATCGGGGCCATCAATGGGATTCGGTTTTTGAGTATGGCGTGGGTGATTCTTGGTCATACCGTCTTATTTTTCTCTGGATCTCCAGGTCAGTCGTCTGCTGACTGTGGTGTTAGCAGTGGATTTCTATCAGCTACTTTTTCGTCAATTCATGTGTCACCACTGTAATCTAGATCCTGCGATCAGAAGATCAGAACCTAGTGCTGTCGAAACCCAGGAAAGATACAACAAAAGGAGACATAACTGTGCTATGCTATGATGGAAACACTAAGCTATGACTGTTGAAAGCGGCCTAAAAATACAATATAAGCTAAATGAATTATAATCATAACGCTTTTCTTCTGGGATTCAAAAATATAGTTTCTGTTATGTTGGAGATAGTAGTAAAGTAGTAGAGTGTTGCTCTCTCACGTCAGAAATCTTCTTTGAGGTTTTCTAATTGTGAAAGTAACAGAACTTCTGATTGGCGAAACCAATTGGTTTCGCCAATCAGAAGTTCTGTTACTTTCATACTGACAAAATTCTGAAGAATAAGACTAAGAATGTACTTAAGAATGGTTGGTAAATACGGACCCTGGATCTAAGGACGTCACATCACCAGTGCTACTAAGGTTTCAAAGTGATAAAACTTATTTCATTATTGACGTAAAAATGTATAAGTCAAAACTAAGATTTAAAGTACTAGAAAAAAACAAATACCTGCTGATTTTGTTACCTCATACTATATTTCAGAAAACCAGCTACCCTATATGTACAAGAAGGTTGAACAATGGACGTTCTATGCTTACTACAGCGCGACTGTGTCGGTGGATTCGTTCTTCTGTCTCAGGTAATAATACCAGGATAAATTAATTGCCCGGTGCTTTGGTATGATATTTTTGTGGTATTTGTCGAAGACAATACCACTATGAGTTCAAGATTGAATTTTGATAACCATGTATCTTATTTTGTGCAAAGTTGAAAGAAATAAACCCAGTTAAACTAATTTTTCTCAGGCAAATGAGTTATTCGGTAGCACTTAGATATGTAATTTGAAATGGCATATTAAAATACATTGGGCGAGGCCATCGATCGTTGAGATACTTATTTTTTATTGAAAATAGCTTCTATCGCTCATAGCCTTTTATTGGCACAATAATACAAATTTGCCTGCTTTTTCGTTCCAAACCAATTCGTTCCATGGCTTGTTCGTCCTATGATTACGTGCTTCTCCATGTGATTGCTCTCGAATATTTTAAGATCGAAGTAATTGATTGTAATGTTGGAAATTAAATGTAAAAGGCTACAGATACTTCAAAATAGCTTTAAGGTACATGAGCACTCTCCCTTTAACCGAAAAGGTATTCATTTGCTTAGTGGGTTGACTTTTAAGCTAATATTTCAACAATATGTCTCTTTTTCTTTCAAACTATTAATTCCACACAATGGGTTTCCTTGACAAATACCACTCCAGCGTTCTCAACGCTTTGATTAGATTTAGTTGGGTATGCTGGAATTAGATCTGTATCAAACAAAAAATTAAATACTTAAAAATGTATGAGCCATGCTCCGGCAAAAGGTAGCTTAATGCATTTCCGTGATCCATTGTACCAATAAAGCCACTAAAAATACTCAGTTTCATAAATAAGTGTGCACTTAATTTTCTTTTATTTCTCGTCGCATGTTTTACTGAAGATTAACAAATTTGGTATCATACTTTAGTTTAGAGTCTGTAAAAAATGCCAGGTTAACCAGATTTTGCGAATTTAAGTTCGTTTTTTGCGGTTTAAATGAAGGCGGTACTGAAATCAAAGTTGGAAAAGATTTCAAAGACTAAGGTAACGTTAAAGTTAGGTTTTTCTTAAAGTTCTTGTAATTTTTCAATCAATATCTTGTATGGCCACCTCTGCAGTCGATACAGGCAATATTTCTACGTCGTATAGACCTTACATAACGTGAAATCATTGCATCAGGACTGTAATTCCATTTCTGAACGAGAGCGGTGAACAAGTCCATGAGATGTTTCGCTGTGATCGAACTTTTCTTCCTAAGTAATCCCAGACATGTTCTATTGGATTCAAATCCGGCGATAAAGCTGGCCCACGTCAACATTGTCCTGTTCAGAAACTGCTGACTGATGATACGTGTATACGGGGCTCTAAAAAGGGAACTACCTTAATGTGGATAATGCCAGCTTGCATGACTGGATGTACGATGCATATGATCCAATTAGATCGCCAGAAATTGTTTGACAGTATTATAAAACTACGTTTTCAACACATCATCCAAAATGGCAGCGTCGAGCGACCAATACGAGCCGCCACACGACAAACATACTGAGCACTGAGCCTGCACTATATTATCAATAGTTTCCCTGATGGTTGTCATTGAAACGAAAAGTATGTTTTTTTTTTAATGAATTAATAGAGCTACATGTTATTCAATACTCAATATGGAAATAATGTGGAACTTGTACATTTCGCTGAGGTTCAGTCATAAAAAGGGTCTGCCTGTCAGTAATGTTAGTACTAAAACCCACTTACCCAGCCAGAAAATGGCAATATAAAACGATTATTGCGTCTTTTCAGTGGCTTACTGGTGGGTTTCCTGACGTTAAAACAGCTACAGAAGGCTAAGAGTGCCATGAAGATGAACTGGTTTATGTTCTACTTTCACCGCTTTTGGAGGTAAGAGGAAACATTACCCATCGTCTGTTTTAGCTGAGTTTTGACCTTGCTCATAATCATGAATTCTAAACAAGCTTTTGAAATGGCTAATTATATACAGAACTTCTCAACCGATCGGAAAGGTAGTTCTTAATTATGAGTTTAAGTAGTTCGTTACATAGATTAGTGTAATTAAGAATATGTTTATTATCCAAAATATTTCTGAAACTCTGACCTACTGTTCATTCTCCGTAGAATGTTTAACTACTAGCGAAACGTCACTTTGTTGAAGTAACTGTCGTCTTATCTTTCCAAATAATGTTATTAGTAATAGAAAATTAGAGAACAGTGTTTCCAGATGGCTGGTAAACCGTGCTCGTTTGGCGTTATAAAACACGTCGCGTTCGAGCCACACATCGGACGATATGATACACTTTTTAGGCGCTAATATAAATGTCAAGCACTTTAATACTCGTAAATGTCAATCATGCATCAAGAATCATGTACTTAGGAGCATGATGTGAGCTACAGTATACGCCGAACGCACATTATTCCCAGTCAGTGTGACAGAAGTCGAGCATCCCATAATGTCGGACACAGCCTTCTTGCTGGACACACGATACACCTCGGCTGCTTTAACCTTTTCTCAAAATCTAAAATTGTTGTCTGCAAACTCTTTCAGTTTGGAAGAGTCCAAAATTTGTCGTTTGGGAAAGGGTTAACATGAGTACGAGAGGCAGTAATGCACATTCGGTGCTATGAAACACGTCGAGTGCACGCTACACGCCGGGTGATATGATACACGTCGGGCGCTTTGATATGAGTACGAGGCGCAATGATACACGTCTGGCGCTATAATACACGTCGTTTGCTGTTATTTACGTCAGACACGCAATTTTTGTTGGGCTTATAATACACGGCGTGCAGTATGATTCGAAGTCATCAAAACAGCTCGAGTATTAAAAATTGACACCTGCTGGATGTAACGATTAGACGGGATCAAAACTCTTTACGAAAACATTCCAAAACATTACTGTTGTTTTACAGACTGACCCCGCCCTACATGTTGGTACTTATGGTACTGACCGGACTGTGGGAACATATGGGATATGGTCCAATGTGGCCTGATGATGATTGGGATCAGACGAAGTATTGCAGGAAGAACTGGTGGGTCAATCTGCTCTATGTAAACAACTATGTACGCAACGATGAAATGGTAGGTCCATGACTAACGGAATAATTTCCCATTTTTTTTCGACGTAGCTGAATGATCTCATCTTGACATACTTTAAGTACTAGGAGGAAATGATTGTTTGTTATTTTGTGATTGGCCAAATATATGTAAACTATGCAATAAAAGTAAAGGCCACAGTAGAAATTGACCAACATGGGATAAAGGTGTTCATGACTAAAATCACGTATTGATCACAAGTATTCAGAGGATTTAAAGCCACACATCCTCTTCAAATGATACAATATGCAATGAAATAGTGTAAGCATTTACATGGGCAAATAAAACAGTTTTAATCAAGATATCTTGTTGGCAGGTAGCCAATAGTCATTTGAATCTAGTAATGCTTCAAAACTGGGTCCCGAGGATGACTGTCAATATGAACACTTTATTTAGGGGTAAAAAGAGATATGATTTCGGAAAAAGCACATTCGTCTGTAAGAGTTATTTAGAAGCGATTGATATAAAATGAATTGATATAAAAAATAAGTCAAATGTTGAATGCGACTAAATTTAAGCCATGCCACGTGAACAAGTGGGTTCAATGCACTAGCAAAAAAGTTTCGACTATGCCAGCCTGCGCTGTTCGCGCAGGCTGGCATAGATCAAAACGTTTTTGCTTTTGGTAAATCTTCTGCATGGTCAACGTCTATTTTAACTCGTTTGTCGGTTGTTAGACTTTATCATATACCTAGCAGTGAAATCCTGGAATTTTTCCAGTGTAATAAATTTTGATATCATCACTAGTGACGATATCAATTTTCCCTTTCACTTCCTGCCGAAATTTAGGAACTACTTTTTTTTTCGACTACATTTTTTTTTTCGACTTTCAAACGAAAAGTTAAAAATAATAATGTTAATAAGGTATATAATAAATAGAATAATCAACTGGTAATTTTTGATATGAAAAATATCTCACTCGGATGCATTGTAAGGCTTTAAAAAAACTCGTGCTGCGCACTCGTTTTTTCAACGCCTAACAACGCATCCTCGTGAGATATATTTCATATAAAAAATAACCAGTTGATTATCCTCTATAATTGCTTTGCAACACGGGAAAAGGGGTATTGGGACATTTGCGTAAAGTGTCATCTCGGATCAGCCTGCGCAGTCCGCGCAGGCCAATCCGAGACGGCACTTTACGACTACATTAGATTTTGTGCTACAGTAGACTTTTGGGTAACAGAAAATCACATTAGAACGGAAAGTGTCGTTTCGAATTAGCCTGCGCAGACAGCCCAGGCTGATCCGTGACGACACTTTACGCAGACGTCTGAATGCCCCTTTTCGCGTGTTGCAGACCATATAATGGATTTTATGGATACATAGTCATATGATGGCGTGCACTGTATAATGCATCACATAACATGCATTAAACCCCTCTTGCTAGAGGCTGACTCATTTATTCATTCTATAATTCATTGCGATTGTCTCTCCAACAGTGTATGGGATGGTCCTGGTATCTGGCAAATGACATGATGTTTTATATCTTGTCACCTCTTATCATCGTGCCCTTCTTCTAGTAAGTTTGTTCTTTTTTTGTGAGTAGTATTATAAACTGTTTATTCACCTTATAACATGGATGAGGATATGTACTTTAGTGACCCTTGTCCTCGAACTGGGCGACCTAGTGACCTACTTATGTAGGTAAACAAGCCGGCTAATCAAAATCTTATCTGATGGAGGTGCCAAGTTTAATGGGGCATTTCTGCACTTCAAAGAACACACGAAGCCTACTGATTGACTTGGAATGTGACGACAAAAAGCTCAGCAATGTCATAAAATATTTATATCGGATTGACTGACTGTTCAGTTTTCAAAGATCAAAATGGGAGGTGACAGTGACTTTTAAGATCTGGGAACGCCCATAACTCTCATAAAAGGTTTTATCTAAATGAAATAATGACCTTGGCCTGCAAATCAAAGGAACATGCGACGACTAGTCTCTGGGAACGTGACTTAAAAAAAGTAAAGATACGTTAATCACTCTTATCTGATTCAAAATCCACCAATCCGCATTTTGATTGGCTTTGTTCATACATGAATTTAGAACATAAATACCCATTTTAAATTCTATATATATCGCAAACTCGAAGAGAAGGTATTATTACTATGCGTATATGATCATCAAGACACTGTGATGGAGCCAGGATATGATCAGGCTGGTAAGGTTAATTTATTATACTGCAAAGAAATTTCTCGCGATCTGATTGGTTAACATGCCGGGAACATAATATCATGTTCCCTGGCAAAAACCAGTTTCCCTTTTGAGTGCCCCGTAAACATCACTACACGTGCAATACATCATCCAAAATGGCGGCGCCGATCGATCATCAGACTGTACATTTATTCACCAAACTGCACGTTTTAGTGACGTCAGATTCCAGTGACGTCAGTTTTCATTGAATTGGGGCAAACAGAAGGGAATTTCTATTTTGTTAGCATACTCGATTCGTGAAATTATAAAACAGGAAAATTTCGCTTAACGCGCTTTGAAAGGGTAAAACTTTGCAGTATAATAAATTCGTTGTACGGTCAGGTGGCAGGGGACTTGGAAACTTGTTCACGGCTGTGGTGAATCATGTCGCCACCTCGCCTTCGGCTCGGGGCGACATGATTAACCACAGCCGTGAACAAGTTTCCAAGTCCCCTGCCACCTGACCGTACAACTAATATTGTATCGGTGTAGATTTGACAAAAAGACTTGTTGGTCCTGAATATTTTCGAACAATATCACTTGCTTTTAAAGTTGGGGGCACGATAGGCTTGTAATAGTGTATTATTTTACATAATTATTTCATTCAAAACTTGCTTTTTGAAATACTGAATTCCTTGTTTATTTACCTTTCTACCAGTAAACATTAATTTTGTACATTACAATTTCGGTTGTTAGTGTTAGTATTTCCGTCATCAGCGGTACCAAAATGAGTTAAGAAAAGGAAAAAAGGAGGGTAGTGGAGTCATTGTCAATAGAGTAGGTGGCGAGCAGGCACAAAGAGAATTTAGAGGAGTCAGGTAGTAGATTATGATCAACTTCTAGGAGTCGGTCAACAACCCACAAGAAACAAAACAAATATGTGTTATAGATATTCTATGGTATTTTATCACGATCTAAATTGACACATAGTAATAGACTGGAATACAATGTCATTAGTTTAACTCTTTAAAATAAATTGCATTATCTAGTTATTTTCTGTTATGACCACTGCATCACCCTTTAACGTTATTCAGTCAAAACCAAAAATTTGACCCATTTACGCAAAACCAGTGTCGCCAGTATTGTCGACGATCTTAAACTGCCACAAATACATTTAGTGAACTATATATGTGAAAATAAAATTCAAAAGAATACTTTTAATCAATTATTGACAAAGAAGATAATCTATTTGCCAAAATAATAAAGAAATTTTGAGGTCAAAATGCCGCTAGTAGCTAATTTTCGCATGTCTCCACAACAAATTGACATTTTATAGCCGTGAAATTTTAAATATGAAACTTTAAACGAATACAATTATTTTACTAAGGTAAAGAAATGGTAGCAATCAACTAACTAAGAACATTTTTTTGTTCTTGATTTGCTTATTTTTTCCTTTCGGCAGATTTTTTTCGATGTCGCCAAAATAGACCTCACCTACCGTAACGATTTTTACGACCTCTGCAAACTGTGTTAATACATGTGTAGAGCTGTAGAAAATGCGCCATTTTCTTCATCAAACATGAAATTCCTTTGATATATACAGAAAAATGTGAATGAGCGCGAAGAACATGTGAAAATCGCTGCATGAAGTCACACCACGTTTTGTCGCGATTTAAAACCTCACCTCCGTAACTAGAAAATGTCCTATTCATTGTGATTACATTTGTTTTCTATATCAAGTCACCATATCTCCAAGTCGTATTTCCCCCATTTTTGCATTTATTCAATTTCTATTTCGTTTCATTCGGACACAATAGGTTGAAATTCATTTTTTATTCTCACCTCCGTAACTTCTCCCCTCCGTAACGAAGTAAAATTTTGAGCAATACCCCTGTAACTAGTGCGAATATAACAACAAATTGCTTCTTAGAAAACACTGTTACATCATGTGCAATGTATATGACGTTAACTACGACCTTACTGACGAAAAAAGTTTAGATTTACAAGAAAGAAGAATTGATAAAAACAAGGTTAAGTCTTGAAATTTGTTCTTTTTGATCCTGCAGTATGAAAATTTTTTTATTTTTTTGCGAAGACACAATCTACCACGGTAGAAATATTGCTTAAAAGTGAACAAGAATAGATTTTAAGGTCCTGCAATAAAATACCCTCGACCCTTTCTACTGTTACGGAGGTGATAATTTATATCTAAAACACAATCTTTTATGTTACGTTAACAAAATGATGTCCAGGTTAAAAGAGGACATGGTAAAATTAATTCATTTCAACATGTCTACGTTTACATTTCTTCTGTACAGAAAAAAAACATTGTATGATGTATCTTTTTTCCACGAATCCGTTATGGAGGTGAGAAAACGGTAAACAAGTGGTTGAAACTGCATAGCATGAAAAAATTCATATAGAATTACACTTTCATGCTGTGATTTTTTATAAAAGTCATAGAATGTGTTGGAACGTTATAAAGTTTAACAGTTTTATCGATTTATACAAGTTTAATTGTTCATCAAAAAAACTGTTACGGTGGTGAGAAAATATATTACGGATGGGAGAATGGAATATTGATGGCTGCTATGTAGAGAGGGGTTATGATATACTCATTTACAAGATATAATGGTTAATTATATGCATTTGTGGTTCATTTCATTCCAAAAGAAAGTACAATTACACTATCAGTTAGAAAAAAATACATGTATAACAAATAAACAATGTATGAATTCTTAACCAAATACCAAGTTTCAAATTGAGAGACAATGATCAAAAGAAAATCGAAGTTGCTCTTGAAGAAAAGGCTGAAATGTGTGACTTGCAGGCGATTTGATGTTATTTTAGTTATTAGATTTCCATTACAGTATAATAACATAAAGGTTTACAAGCTTTAAAAAAAACAGTTTCTGTTTATTTGAGTTTAAGTTCTGAAAGACACAACAGTCGAAAGTTTATCACTTTCATAACAGAAAAATCATTGGTTAACTAAAGATTGCTCTCATAGTGATTTCACATTGCGCTAGTTTACTTTTTACCGTTTCTCTACAAATGAGTAACTTTTTACTTTTTAATGGCTACACATACAGTTCAGCTGCACAATGGAGGGACAGTTCAGTTCTAATCCAAAGTAAAGAAATGTACAGTGCAGATCAGAGATCAGACTACACATTCTGTGCAATCTTATCTTGATCTGCACGATAAACGAAAGCTTCTTGTATCGTCAACTGTGATTAAAGAGTCAACATACTACAAAGACTGCATTTAGCATTACACACATTGATATGGAGTAAATAATATAAATATTCAGTGAAATAATCAAATGTACATGTTTCACTATTAACAGATTATAGTATAGATCTGTATGTCATTTTGAAAATACAAAAGTTTGAATTGTTACTTATATGTTTTTCCATTTATTCATCGCTGTCTTGAAGCACATTGATGGCAAGATGCCTCGTAATAAGCACTTTTTAACTGTGTTTAGGGTCCGTGTTCACCAAATACTCCTAAAAACTAATTCTCAAAGACTTCATGTGTACATTTGAAAGTGACAAAAGATCTACTTCTGATCGGCTACGGCATTTGGTTCAGCCAATCAGAAGATGAGTTGTGTGACTTGCAATTGTAGAAAATTCTGGGGAATACTAGTAAAACTAATACTATTTTCAAGAATAGTTGGTGAATACGGACCCTGATGTATCAAGTTTAGCTCACCTCCGTAACGGACACATTATGAATATTTCAATCAGTAGAGAACTAACGATAACAAATTTTTTACAACTAGATTTTCTTCCATGGTTCAAAGTATAGGCAAAGTTGATTCAGCATGGCTTCTTGTGGTTTTTAGGACATACAAGTATAAAAACATATACTCATTGAACAAAAAGATGGTTCTCATTCTATTGATTTCTTTAAAGTTCAACTCTGATATCGACAGAAATACATGTACTTTGTTGTTGTTATTATAGTTATTGTTTTACAGTTAATAATGCGTTTTAGGAATTACTTATGAATGAAAATGTTTAGGAAGATTTTTCAGGACAAGTATTGAGTTAATTATTTAAGTGTGATATTCGGCTCACCTCCGTAACGGAAACATGGCGTTCATAATTAATAATTGACCTAAAACATAATGGCCAATTTACAAATAACTACTTTACTTTGAAATAATACATGTTCAAATTTTACACTCAAAAGTCTCATATTCTAATCTGACATTGTTTTAATTACTGAGAGTAAACCAAATGTGTTTGTATAATTTTTCATTTGAAAAAGTTATAACAATCTTTTGCAACGACTTTTTCCTTGCATAATTTAGAACTACGGAATAAGTTAGTAGGGATTTTTTTTAAATTTTATGATTGCTCCAAGTATACAGAATAAAAAAGTTTATAGTGTTCAGTGATTGCGTTAAAACTTTGATATTTTTCCATTCTAAAATGCAATCAGTATTAAAAACTCACCTCCGTAACAGACTGAAATATCTCATTTTTTCATCTTCAATATTTTCAAAACCGTTGATATGTTGTGGTAGCAATTTTTTTCTGATATGAAGAACATTCCGAACATTGAAATTCAACTAGTGAAATTGTGTTGGCTTGAGATGACTTTTTTCATATTTTCTCAATCAGAAATGGGTCAAATTTTTGGTTTTGACTGTATTGTCAAATGTTTCCACTGTCGGTGGGTCAAAGTCATCGAGGATGGAATCCAAGAGATATATGCATGTGCTGATGGCATTTTTCTAAGTTTCGTCTCTAGTAAAATCCTCCATGCCCATTAGATCGGTAGCCGTTTTCCGCATACTCTTGTACACTGAATCTTTCATCATTGCATTAGGCCACACCATCCTGCTCGTTAAGATTTTAGCCACTACTTTCCGATAAGTTGACTGTAAATCTTCGAACGCCTTGTGCGGTGCCTCTGTCAATCTTAATCTGTTTCGTTGGGTAAGCTTAGATACTGCCTTTTTAAGTTCCTCTTGCCATTGTTCAGATGCCTTTTGCATGAGACTATTCCATAGGTGGTATTCTGGCACATCCTCTACACTCTCTGATTCATCGATACTTTCGTATGTCTGTTGTCCATATCCTCAGAATGTTTAGCGTCAGAGTCTTGATCCTAATGGGGAACACTCATTTTATGCCGCAGCATAATATCCATCTATTTAAACGGTTTATCTCATATACTGCAAGTGTTCATGTCAACGGTCTATGTTACACTGATGAGTAGGCAGAGGACCCATCTCTAAAATCCAGATTTGTCTATATGCGAGACGCTTCCGAACCTGAGTTTTTACGGTATCTTCGAAAACCATTCCTCGCCAACCTAAATTTTTGGCTTGTTCAACAGCCCTTTCCATGAGGGTCACGGTCTTTATAGAAACTAATTCGCTCTTTGCAAATCTCTGACCTGTAAAAGACAACAACAAAGTAATCTTTTATCAAATATATCCCGCCTCTGATCTATCCCATACTGATGAGGAGTTGGAGGAGGAGTAACAGTATGTAAACCCTGACATGGATCCAAAAATAAACACGGCGTTTATGAAGAAATCTGGATTTAAGAGAACTCTAAAGATAAACACGTAGTATATGGAGAAATCTGGGATTTACAGGTTACTCCTCCTCGTCATCAGTATTAAATAGATCATAGGGGTGGGGGAGGGGGGGGGGGGGGGAAAGACACATTTGTCGAGAGAGACCGCATATTTTTGTCATGTGTTGGAGACAAAAGATTTGACAAATTATATATGCGATGAAGTAATCGAGGGGCGGGGGTAGAAGTAGAATCGAGCACAGAATAAATAAAACAGGGAAAGCTCTAGGTTATGCAACTTAAAGTAGTGTTTTCAGATTTTTTTTAATACTAAAATGTTATTTTAAAGGAGTTTATCACTAAATGAAATTTTGCAACAATTCACAAAGCACCTATAGATATTGAGGGGAAAAGCAATTGAAAAAAAAATTAAATAAAAAATTCTCTTTCTGTACTAGAGGTAGAGTTCTAAGATTTCGTTTCAAAGTTTTGTCATGTCTTGGAGATGCCGCGTTATCAGTAACACGGATTTATCACTCGGATCGTATTGAACGATCAAAACGATGGCGTCAGATCTTGTTGAAAATAGACGGACTTAAACCTCGAAAAACGACCACCAAATTATTCTGAATGCAAAAACTGCACCAATAAAGGCCTGTACCATGTTACAACTAGTAGCACTTAAGAACTCTCAAGAAACATTTTTAATTTGAAAGACAAACTAATCTAAATTTCCACTTAAGTATATTTCTCTTTCAGCAACATTATTGCCGGTGGAGTTATGGCATCTGTATTTTTCCTTGCCACCACAATAGCTGCTGCCGTTATTGCCAAGAAACATGAATATACGGCTTTGTTTTTATCGATCATTGGTCCTAGACCGTAAGCGTATTTGTTACATTACTTTTTTTCCCCTTGACTTTCTCTTTAGCTACTAAACGTAATGTTACCACACAGCGTTTCTTTTTTGTATCGCAGAGGTTCACTTCAGAAAGTATATTGGCAGATAGAGAAATCACTCGAGCTTCATTTCACAGAAATAGGCCTATCTGCTTTTTCCCTCTTAACTCTTTCCCAAACGACAAACTTTTGGACCAGACCAAATTGAAAGCATTTGCATACGGCAATTCAACTCTTGCTGAAAAGATGATTTCTGTCTATGATAGGGTAGAAAACATTGTGGGAAAGGGAGAAACTGCTGGTTACCAGCATTTTCTCCTTTTCCCACAATGTTTTCTAAAGGCTACTATTCTAGACCCGTAAAAACCAGGGATGTTTGGTAAAAGGTCAAGCTTGGTAAAAGGTTAACAAAGTTTTGTACACTATCAAACTGATGGCATTTGATGTTGATTTCTGTCTTTGATAAGGAAGAAAACATCCTCAGGTTGCCAGCATTTTTTTTACATTTCCCACAACGTTTTCAAAATACTTCTTCATTGGAGTCGTTAAAACTTGGGATTATGAGGTAAAGGATTAAACAAGGTTTATGTGAGTTATGTGAGTTATGAGTGAGAAGCAACTTAAAGGTGGCCCTTCAGATTTTGGGACGAAATTTTACAAAAATGCAAAAAGATCATACCAAAGTATGAAAGTCTTTAAGTTTGCATTAAAAAAAAAACCCAGTAGTTGAAAACCATCCGACAACACAAAAATTAGAGATTTACTACGGCCCAGGTTGACACCAACGGGAGACACGTTCTATTTTTAGATGATCATTTCTCTCATTTACATACTGGAATACACAGACGAAAATTCAAACATAGCGTCCGAGGAAGACATAATGGAAAATAATTATTACATGTTTGTTATGTAATGGAACTTAAGCGTTATTAGTCACGTGCCAGTCACTTTACACCCCCACAATGCTTTATTGATTTTTGGCGCGAAATCTAAAAATAGCTTAAGATGCTACGTAGCCTTTTAAGGGAATACCATCAAATTTTTTTTTTGTAATTTTATGAGTCTTAATTATTGATGATTTGTATTATTTTTTCATATAGATTTCAGTGATATATATATTTTTTAATTTGGTGAGATGTAAAAATTCTAAATACCCACCTTTAAAAGCAAGTCATAGTAAATAAAGCAGACTGTCTTAATGGGCGCTTCTTGTATTCCCGCTCCTAAACTGAAAAAAAGTGTTATATTCTGCCAGAACTATCAGCATTTTATAACCTTGAAATTATGAACTTGTCACTGCACAGAACTTTGTTGCCATAGGAACTATTTTGATTTCTATTTTTAGGAAAGATGCCGACTACATGACTACATTTTACTTTCCGGCTCATACGCGAATGGGTCCCTATATTGTTGGTTTGGTGGCTGGGTACATACTGTATCGTTACCAAGATACGATAAGGGAAAAGATGCACAGAGTAAGTGTTTCTTTAAGAAGAATCTCCTCTATTCAAGACGAGGGAGCGAGATCTCTCCCAGAATTAACCCTTTCCCAAACAATCCCTGGTTTTTTCGTCCCTGAGACAGAAGCCTATTGAAAACATTGTGGAAAAAAGAGAAAATGCTGGTAACCAGCATTTTCTCCTTTTCCCACAATATTTTCTATCCTTCCCAAAACAAATCTTAATTTTTGAGTTACCTTTTTTTTGTTGACTTCAAATGCTTTCAAACTGGACCAGTTTAAAATTTTGTTGTTTGGCACACTTATTGTCATTATGTCATTTTATTAAGTGTATTTGGTAAAGAGTTAAAGTATTTACAGACAACAAATTCGAACTGTAGAAAACATTGTGGTACATGCAACAGGAGAATATGTTGGTCACAAATGGTTTTCCTATACTAATAATGGCTTCAGATGCCTTCGTTTTTCAGGATCTTTAAAACTCAGGATAGCGTGATTCATGTAAAGCGTTTACTTTGCAGAACAAAATTTATATTTGTGGTTATAGTGGGGTAGTTTAAGCCCTTTTTTCCCCCTGAAAATTGTTCAATTTGTAACACAAGAACCAAATTCGGCACAGTCAAAGTCTGTTATCTGAATTTTATGAAAAGCACGTTATCCAGTCGAAATCCAAGAAGGTCGCTATTTTTTCAAGACGATCGCCAGTCATAGCTATGACCAACTTATCATATAAATAAAACTTATTTTAGTTTTTTTTTGCGGTATGACCTGGTTGTTTTCATGATTTGATCATAACTATATGAATGGCTTAATACACTCATATCTATTATTACAGCAAATATTTTACAGAGAAAGACACAATTTTATTTGAATCAAAGTGCTGAAAGAACTGTACTTGGTCATGTTTGTAAACGTAACAAAACGTATCCACTGTATATAATATTATCTTTCATGATCTTAGTGATCCAGAAAAGATTTTATGCGAACAAAGTCTATTTTCATTATAATTAATGTTTTTATACGCTGATTCAGCTATGCAGTGCCAAAGGTAGACTTTCTTGTTTGAAATCTTTTGCAGAAATTAAGGTGAAGGTGTTAAGGTGTTTGCTGTCGTTTCATTAGAATTCATTGTCGTCAAGATTGTATTAAATAATTGTTTTCTCAAAAGTGAGTAAATTATTACATAGACAGATAATGTGATAACCCACTGAATAAAGTTGTTAGGATATTTTTCTTAAATGTGCCCCCTAATAGAGTCCCAGGCTAATTTGAAGTTGTTTTTATTGAAATTATAGCAGTGATGCTGATACCATTCCATTGCATATTCCCAAGGTCTACTAAATAACAGTTTCACTTTTATAAATCACAAGTTTTTTTTATTTATATATCACATACATGTATTACAAGTCTATGACATGAGGAATTACCTCGCAAATATCTTAAAAATTAAACGAAACTTACGTCCTGTTCATGATGTAGCGATTTCACTACAAATGAAAAGTATCAAGATGTACACAAAAGGGCCGATATAAATCCATTTCTTAATTAGCCTGGGTTCATTATTCTCATAATGATTCAAAGGAAGTGTTTAGATTTACTTTTGTGGAAGTAAAGCATACAGTTTATGAAAAAAAAAAATGTAATAGAAGAAGGAACTATACACTATGAGATCACTACCATTTCTTCCTACAGTTTGGTATTCATTTATGTATCACTCATATTGAACAGTACAATAAATTGCAACATATTGGTTATAATATAAGAAACAATAGCTGGGATATAACAATAAGCCTATGACGTTGATACCAAATGCAAAACAAATGCTCATCTGTTAATCCACAATAATACTGTTATGCTATATATAAGATTAGTAATTTCAAACAGTCAAAGCATATTGCAAACCGCATTTCCAACTTTAGTTATGACAGGTTAAGTTAATTCAGCAGTACATGTGGCCTCTAGAGTGCCAAAAAGGTATTTCTCTAATTTGACCAAAAGCACCAGTACTCGAGCCGCATGTGTGGGCCAATAAAAAATCCCAAAGTTGACATACGCTCCAGGGTATCGAACTACTTAATAATCCCAGGTGACCCAATTTCAAACTCATACGTTATTTTAGCAATAATAATAATAACAACGAAATTTCAGGTCATTTGAGCTATAAATGTGTCCTACAGGGTGCTCACAAGGTATTTCTTTAATTTGATCTTGTGACATAGTTTATGAGCCAGGTGATCTAATTTTGAACTCACTGCACATGTTGTGGTAAGATGGACTAACAAAATTGGAACAGAATTACTGCATAACAAATATCGAAGTTTTACGCCTCCCAGTTTTAGAGAAGAAGAATTTTAAAGTTTTCTTTTCTGTTCCTATGTTCAAATTTGTGGGGTAGGGCCAATTTTGACCCCTGAACCATCATATGAACAAATTTGGTAGAGGTCCACTAGGAGATGTTACAATTTCAATATCAAAGCTCTACGCCTTCCAGTTTCAGAAAAGAAGAATTTTAAAGTTTTCCTTCTTTGTTCCTATGTTCAAATGTGTTAACCCCAGCGCAAGGCCAGTTTTGACCCCACGGGCATCATAGGAAAAAAACTTGGTAGAGGTGCACTGGGAGATGCTACATACCAAATTATCAAAGCTTTACGTGTTCCAGTTTCAGGGAAGAAGAACCTTTTAAGTTTTTCCTTTTTCGTTCCTATATTCAAAATTGTGACCCCCTCGGGCGATGCTACATACCCAATATTAAAGCTCATTTCCTTCCAGTTTCAAAGAAGAAGAATTTTAAAGTTTCCTTCTTTGTTCCTATGTTCGAACTTGTGATCCCCGGGGCGGGGCTAGTTTTGTTTCCAGTGGCATCATATGAACAAACCTGGTAGAGGTGCACTAGCAGATGCTACATACCAAATATGAAAACTCTACGTCTTCCAGTTTCAGAGAAGAAGTACTTTAAAGTTTTCCTTCCTTGTTCCTATGTTCGAACTTGTGACCCCCGGGGCATCATATAAGTAAACTTGGTAGAGGTCCAGTAGCAGATGCTACATGTCAAATATCAAAGTTCTACGCCTTATAGTTTCAGAGGAGAAGATTTTCAAAGATTTTGATACTTTCCTTTTTGTTGCCATGACAACTAGAGTTATGGGATGAATTCAATACTTGAACACTTTTGGTAGAGCTTCATCCAAAGAACATCCCTGCAAAGTTTCATCAAGATTGGCCCAGTGGTTAAGGAGAAGATGTTTAAAGAAATTGTTGACGGACGACGGGCAACGGACGCCGGACAAAGGGCGATCACAATAGCTCACCTTGAGCACTTTGTGCTCAGGTGAGCTAATAAAAATACTTTTTTGAAATACAATAATACGGTCATAGCTGAGGCTGGCTGCTATTTTGAAAAATGGCGGGAATCTTGGATTTTTCAGGTGGATAACGTACTTTTCATAAAATGTATATGATAGACTTTGACAGAGCCAAATTTGGTGCTTGTATCACGAATTGAACGATTTTATGGTAATCTGCCCCACTATTAAGGATGTTCGAATTACTTTTCGAAAAACTCAAATTGTATTTGACAAATTAAACATTTATCCACCTTGTATAGTTGAACAGTCAGAAATCACCCGCAGATATTTTTCATCATTTAAACATATTTATTTTACATCGATTGAGAAACAAGTTCTTACAACTTATACTGATCTCTTTCGATTCTGCTTCCTGGGAACTACACCAGTACTCGCACCGAATGTGTGGGCCAATGAAAAATCCCAGAGTTGACACCCGCTCCCGGGTATCGAACTCAGGACTTTATGGTTACGAGGCCGACGCTTGAAAAGTAAACATGTATTATCGGATGAGTTAAATGACCTTGATCATTTAACTCATCCGACAATACACGTTCACATTTCAATTTTTTTCAAAGAAATGTGCAGCAGACGGCGAATCTAAATTGGCTCCAGCAATAACATTTGACGGGTAAAGGAAGAATGATTTGTTGAAATAAAGGCAACAGAACTTGTTGGAAAACATCAAGCACTACATTTGTATTATCAATCCACATATCGAGCCTTTAATTCCTTTCTATTCAGGTGGTTGCCCTCCTGGGGTGGTTGCTAAGTTTCACGATTATTTCCCTGGTGATATACGGTGTATATCCAGACCATGACACACATTTCCTTACCGTGGACCAGTCCGTGGCCTATATCTGCTTGCACCGATCCGCCTGGGCTGTCGCTCTAGCCTGGATTATCATAGCATGCCATACAGGATACGGAGGTAAGTTGCGCAATAATCCCAATGGCAATTTTGGGCTTTCTTCGAGCCACTACAAGCAATCTCTTTCCGACTGAATCTAGAAGTAAAATGGTCCATTGACATGCATAAAAAGTACAAATAGCAAAAGGTTTGACCCAGCCAGCCTGTGCGGAAAGTGCAGGCTTACATTGGTCGATACATTTTTACAGATGCATCACTCTTTCTGTCCCTATTCACTGATTTTGACTCATTATGTACATGTACGTTGCTGTCAACAAATAATATTTGTTTTTTGTATCGTGGTATTTTTTTTTTAAATAAAAGTGACCCAACACTCAAAAGGGGACCTTCTGGGAACTGTGAAAAGTGTCAACTCTGGTCAGACTGCGCGAATTGCGCAGTCCGACCAGAGTTGACACTTTTCGCTTTAATGAAATTTTCTTTTTGAAAAATTGACATTGTACCTTGCTATACAATCGTTTTTGAATTGTCAACTTAAACTGACCTCCACTATTGTTGATCTGTTTTCATCTAATTGATGTACAGAATTCTTAGATAGTCCTTTTTTGCGTGACTGGTTACAAATGCATCATTGCTTTGCTTTAACCCTTTACCCCATAAGGCATTTCTATGGTATCTCTAATTGACCCTAAATAACAGCAAGGATGAAGCCGTTTCTTATGTGTATATGACACCTTTTGATACTATAGAAAACATTGTGGCAAAAGGTGAAATTGCTTGTCACAAGCAATTTCACCTTTTGCCACAATGTTTTCCAAAGGCTCCTCAAGCAATGCGTAGAAATGAGTATCTATGGAGTAAAGGGTTAAAACATATTTATACGTGTATTATGATGTTCTTCCATAACTTTACCTTGACAGATATTGTGTATGACCTACATGATATCTACATGAAATATAACAGTCCTATCATAGATACAGAATTTTTTCTGACAATTGAACGTAGCCATAGATCTGATAAAATGCTGCTCTCATTGAGCAGGATATCAAATCATAACACAGCATCCATTGTTTTCAATTCTTTGGGGTTATTTTTCAGTTCAACTTTTTCTAGCTCAAGGGGAGCTCTTAGGATTACGTTGTGTCTGTCGTGTATAGTCTGTGGTCCGTCTGGCATTTTCAACAATTCTTTGAAATCTTCCATTAAAAACTCTGGTTGCTATGGCAACCAAATGGAATTTTCTAGGAAATTGTTTAAAAATCTTCTCATCTACAACCACTGAGATCTTTTCACAAAAATATGATGCTTTTCAAAAATCGTTTGTAAAATTTTGATCCGTCGAAAAACATGGCCATGGTGGAGGGGACTCTTTGTGTCGTGCGGTGTAAACATTCTTTTGACATCTTCTCCTCCTTAACTCCTCGGGCAGTTACGACCAAACTTGGATGGAATGTTCAGATTTTGAGATATTTTCACAGAAATGTTCCTTGCGGTGTCAACAATTCTTTAGACATCTTCTCCTCCCTAACCGGTGGACCAATGAAGACCAAATATGGCGGAAATGTTCCTTGAGGTCCTCTTTAAAAGATGTTTACAGTTTTTTTTCCATGCAACACTCTGGTTGCCATGGCAACCAAATGGAAATTGTTTAATGACCTTTCTTCTCTGAAACTGCAGGTCAGATTTTGAAATAATTTCACGTGAATGTTCGTTGGGTGACCCTTTTCAAAACCTGTCCGCGAAATTTGATCCATCGAAAAACATGGCCGTGGTGGGATGGGGGGTGGGGTTTGGCGGGCTCTTTGCACTTTTGACTTTAGGATTTTCTTTTTTGAAGTCATTGTTCTTTTAAACAACTCATTAGATTTTGAAATAATTTCACAGAAGTGTTTCTTGGTCGCCCCTTTATTTACAAAATCTTGATCTGTAAAGAAACATGGCTGGGAATGGGGGAGGGGGGAGGCCTATTTGCATTATACGGACATGAAGAATTTCCTAAAAATTCTTCCTCACTGAAAAGGTCAGATATTGAAATAATTTCACAGAAATTATTCTCATATTTCTTTTTTAATTTTGCTCGGCTATTATCAGAGAAAACATGGAGGTATTGTCATAGTTCTGTTGTCGTCGTCTGCGTTATTGTCGTTGTGCAAAAACTGACATTTCAACTTCATATTTTAGCCAATATCGGGTATGTGCTCTTGTTCAAGAAATGGTCCTTGGGTGACCTATCCCAAAATTTATTTGCAGAATTCTGATTCGTCAAAAACATGGCTATGGTGATGATTGTAGGGGTGTTGACAGATTTTAAAATGATTTTTACAGGTGGCTTTTTTTCAAAATTGCTTTGCAAAATAATGATTTTAATTCCAAAATTTCAATACTTAAAAAAAAAAAAAAAAAGAGAAAATTGCTATGGTCCCCCCCAGATTTGAGGTGGGCCATCCAAGGCCATCTTGGCCCTAGGCCAACTTACGTCATATCTTATATCTCAATGGCATACATGTACCTTAGGTCATATCTTATATCACAATGGCATTGTCTTCATTTATTGACAGGTTGGATCAACGAGATTCTGTCTTGGAAAGCATTTGTTCCCCTTGGTAGACTAACATACTGCGCTTACCTTGTACATCCAATTGTCATTAATGTCTATTACATGGCCAGAGAGCGTCTGATTTACCTCACTGACAACGAAATAGTAAGTTTTTACTATGGTATTCAAAGCTAATTTCAACTGTATTACATGCAGTCATATTGCGGCAAAGGGCGCCTATCAATGCTTCATTAGCTTGTACCTTGTGCTAAGATATAGAGGATATTTGTTTTTTTCGGTGAAAGATCGAAATTTAGTTCATCGAGTGGACACCATCGGTAATATTTTCACGAGTGGCGCAGCCACGAGTGAAAATATAACCGATGGTGTTCACGAGATGAAATAAATTTCGATCTTTCACCGAAAAAACAAATATTCTATTTATTTTATGCTTTTAACCCTTTCTGGGAGGAGCTTTATCAAAATCCAGTACAGTTCTTCTCCCTTATTCCCCGTGGCGTACCCCTCCCGCATAGCAACGTTACGTCAAGCGCGAGAAATGTAAGGTATATGACGTCATATTTCCCATCTGGTTGTTAGGCACACGCAATTTACCTAGGCAATAAGAACGTGAAAATTGGTATTTTCACTGGTGGTACCAGTGTAAGATCGAAAAATATTTTCACTGCTATTTCTCGATATCCTACCGGAAAGCATGAAATAATGGGAAATATTTCTAATACCCTCTTACTAGATAACGATATATAAGACCTAAAATGAAGGGAGTCGTCTTTGAAAGAAGAAATGCGTCAAAAGAAGAAAATGCATTTTACTAGGGGTTTCTCCTTCACCCACAATGTCTCGAAAGGCCTTTATCAAGATGCCGTTTTAACATGTAATTACATGATAAAGAGATAAAGATCTAATGGATAGTTTAATCTGACCGCCCACAGCAGGGATCGAGCCGGCGTAATGCAGAAAAATGACCCCCCCCCCATTACAAAATGACCCCCGGGTCATTTTGTAATTGGGGTCATTTCTCTGCATTACACCGGAATTGAGCTTGTAGAAGTCGGGTCATAATTCCCGTCTAACTCACGAAGCCATGAAAGTTGCCAAAAGTGGCAAGACATGTTATAGAAACCACTTGTTCGATGAAGAATACTCGTATTGTTCAGGTTTATTAACTGTCCTTGGGAAGAGTCTTTCTGTGTGTGTGTATGTCTGTGTGTGTGTCTGTCCGTGTGTCTGCACGAATAAATATTTTCTATTTTCTTCTTTTCTCTTCTTGTTGGTCTCTTTCAACATGATTATCTATACTTTCAGGCGTACCTGTTCACTGCTAATGTGGCGCTGTCGTTTGCTGTAGCCTTTCTGACATCGCTGGCATTCGAATCACCAATGATGGGCTTGGAAAAAGTGATTTTCAGGAAAGACAAGAAATCCTAAAATATAGTCTTATTTTATATGTGTTGAAAAGTGATCTTTGTATGCTACGTTGGACATAAATCATGAATAAAAGACTTAAATGTTAAATTAGAGAGAGAGATAGACAGAGAGACAGAGAGACAGAGATATTTGCTACTATTACTATTGACCAGAAAGTTTCAATTTACTTATCTAAGGTATGAGTTGATTGGCGTAAACCGCACGAAATATTTCCGTGACTATTCGGGACATATGCCTATCTAAGCCGATGGCAAAAACAGTGTATTAATTGATGAAAATGATTTTGACTTGGGTAACGTTAAATGAAGTAGGTAATATATATCTATCAATTATCGCCATGATTGGATAAATTACAAAATTTTCTTATTGAAAATAGTAAGGAATTACCTATCTTTTATGTTTTCAGCGTGTCTCTTCGACTCACAATATTAAGCTAGTTGACCCGTAATAGAAAACAGGTATTTCCACTATAAAATTGTCTAACAAAATTTACTCTGATTAAAAATGAATATTCCTGTACCAATTTAACCGAGCCACTTTTTCCTTTTTGTCCTACTAAGAATGATCATTTATAAATCTAAATCAACCGTACTCTCATTACAAAGGGAGATAATAATTACCTCCCTTTTCTGGAAACTAGCAAAAGTATCAACAAATAATTTCAAGAAAGATGTCAAAGGAATTTGTGATCGGTTAAGAATGAGGAAAAGTATTATATTTGTATAAATCCGGATTTATCAACTATCAAGAAATTTAAGCCATGCTGTACAATAAGTATGACGGCTCTACAACTTTAAGTAAGTCAGTCTATACTACTCAAACTTCGATAGGGATCACGTACATATTTCTGTATTGGTTTATATGTTACAACAGGTTTGCATAAACTCTTTACAATAGTGTAAAATTCTAAATTCAGTGTCCAAATTGAAGGTATCTGCTGACCAAAAACTGTGTGCAAAGTGTACTATGCTATTTGTCATAGGGTAGAAAACATTGTTGGAAAAGGAGAAAATGCTGGTATCCAGCATTTTCTCCTTTTCCAACAATGTTTTCCAAACATTGATGCTGACCTCTCCTGGCGTCTGTTTTTTTGTAAAGGTCAACTTGTAATTTATTATATTTGAATGAACACCTTTTTAAATTTACTTTCTAAGAAAAATCCATGATAGTATGGTCAACTTTGGCCACGATATTTTCAAGTCATTCAATAATGCTTTCAATCATGTGGTGTTATTTTTTTTATGCATGCTACTCGAATTTTCTCGAAATAGACCAAAACACTGACTTGCCCTCAGTGAAGTTGTTCACAGGCCATCCATTCAACTATTATCAGAAGCCACAGTTATTCGCACCATTCTTTTTTGTCGAGTGCCCATACAACCACTTATAGATACTTCACTGAGGCACCATTGGGCCCCCATATCCTTGTGCTGTTGCCACTCGACCCATGACTAGCCACGGGCTTCATCTTTAGAAAATTCTAAGGTTTGTTCCTGCCTCGCATTCTTAAAACGTAAGGTAGTATCTTTAACTCCAACCTAGATTTTAACACACCACGCCCCAACAGAATGATAAACAGTGGTTGTTTTGTAACATACATACCGTGTCTTGGTAACCAATGTATTTCAAATTATTATACATAGATACCGTCATAGCCTTCTATAACCCATTACCAATCGAGCTTGTTATTACGCCACTCTGCGATAAAGGGCCTTAAAAAATGTTAAAATGTTTAACCTTTCCCAAACGACAGATTTTAGACTCTTCCAAACTCAAAGGGTTTGCAGACGACAATTTCAAATTTAATAAAAATGGCAGAAAGTTTTCCAAATGGGTAAAAAACACTGTGGGAAAAAGAGAAATTGCTCGCTACGAGCAATTTCTCTTTTTCCCACAGTGTTTTCAAAAGGCTTGTACTGTAGACACGTAAAAACAAGGGCTTGTTTGGGAAAGGGTTAAAAGGGAAAATGCTGTTAATCAGCATTTTCCAATTTTCCAACGGTGTTTTCTGCAAAGCGGGTGTTGAAGTGCATTTAAATTTATATCAAACCATTTAAAAATCAGTGCAAATAATTTCGAAGATGCCAATGGATAGTCGGTACAACTGTTAGTCGCTGACAGAGAAATTTTTTTCTAAACTGGGTTAAAACCTGCCAGGTAGCTGTGTCTTTAGTTACTTTTTGCCTGATTTTTAAAATTGCTGTTTTTGCCAGCGACTAACACATGGCACAAACACACTAAAACAACCTATCATCTTTGCAATATTCCGTACTTTTATAGGGTGAGATTTAAACTTTTAGCAAACAATCCCGGGTTTTTTAGAACCCAGTAGAAAATGCCTTTTAAAAACAATGTGGGAAAAGGAGAAAATGCTGGTGACCAGCATTTTCTTCTTTTTCCACAATGTTTTTTATCTTATCAAAGCAAGATTGCACCATATGAATCACACTGATATTGCTGTCTGCAAATGCTTTTACATCTTCGCGAGCCAAGGTTACGATCACTTCGTGGATCTTACCTTGGCTGATTGAGCCCGATTTCGAGATTCCTGCGATGCGCCCTCTATTGGATGCTGGTTATTACCCCCCTTTACATCATATTTCTAAAAGCCGATAAAATATCGTTTTACAAACCGCTTACGAATACACATGAAGCGACAAGTAGACATTCACGTGGTTTTCCATGTTTACCTTCTATTCGAAAGGTAACGACCTTATTCTATTTTTTATCAAAGATGAAATGCTACGAGCGATTTCATTCGTTGCAGTTAGAGCTGGCTGCATCCAATGAAAAATCGTATCTGGGGAATGTAAACATCAAGCTTGATCCGCCAAGGGTAGAGTAGCGTAGTGAATCGTCAGCCTTGGCTTGCGAAGATGATGCTTTTAATTTGGACAAGGATAAGATTTTGTTTTCTGCGAAAGGTCAAAGCTAAATGTGTTATTGCACCTGCTTTTATAGTTTAACCTGTACAGTGGGCCTTTAACTGCTGGAACCTGTAACAAATGTATAAACTCGACCTATTTCGACGGCTAAAAAAAAAAATCCGCTCAAACCTCGAACTGGTGCATTTTGAAAAAGCCTTGACAGAACAAGAGGATGGTAGAAATCCAAAATCAGACATCACGTTTTGTGCAGACTTTGTAGATTTTGATATGTAATACAGTTTCTGATTGGTTAAACCGCTTGGTTTAGGCAAGCAGAAGTTGTGTTACTTTCTTATTTTTGGAAAATTCTTGTTAACAAAAATAACTAAGACTCTTCCGAAGAATGTTATAGTGAATACCAACCTTGGCCTGTTACTACCCCTAAAGGTGATTTATGTCACCTTCAAAGTTATTTTAGTCATATTTAGTTCACCCATTCAATAACATCCTAGGTTACACCAGTAACGTTACTAAACAAAGGCTTCATTCAGAGGGTCTTGCCCAAGGAAACTTAACGAAAGCCCAATTGCCTTGATGAGGCTCGATGCAAGGCCTTCCAGACTAGTGGTCCTTCTCCATCACTTTTGAGCTACAAAAGACCCTTCCTATCGGCAGGAGAGTTCTGCAATTACTACGTCGATTTTGGACAGGAAATTTGGCAGATCCAGGATCAAATCTTGCATAAAGGTGTTTTTCCCCCTCTTTTAAAACCAGCAATTGTTGTCCTTTTTTATGAAGTGTCTTGGGCAGGTCATACATTTACAAATGTCTTTATCCTAAAGTGGCAACTATAGACCAGTGTATATTTCCGTTGCTATAACCAGCCTTACGACGCCGCCATCCTTAAGCCAGATGAAGTCAGCCTTTTGATTCTCAAGGTCAAGAAAAAGAACAAAACATAACGTCGGTTTACTTCGAAAACCTCGTAACTACAGCTTGTTACAAGCTGTAGTTACAAGGCTTTCGAAGTTAACCGACGATAAACTATATTTAGCCCAAAATAACTTCTGTAAAACGAACACTTTTACAGTTGAGTCTATTATAAGTAATGTGGAAAATTAAACTATTGATAATAAACTTGCTTATTTATACTATAGTTTCATCAACAGTATTGTATCACTTTTGAATAATAACTTTATAGATCGAAATAATTGATCCAGGCTCCATGATAAGGGGATCTACATAAACATTTGGCCAATGTCAGCCTGAAAAGTCCGTACAGGCTAATTTGGGTAGAGTGACATTTATTACCATGAAAGTCACGGTAAAGTCCAAATGTAAAAGGTCTGTTTATAAAATAAAAGTAAATTTCATTTTTACCACGTAAAAATATGGCGATTTATTCATGATGCCTTTCACAATATGAAAAGGTGCAGTCAACAGCAGAAAAAGGAATTCTGAAACCAGAACAGGTCCTACCATGTCTTACAATCTGTTGGTTTACATCAGTGATCGCCGACGATTAGCCGATTTCTTGTCGCAAATCTCTGCAGTGACGTGTAATAGTGATATATATACACCACGTGATAATTCAATGCGTCAAAATGTTTCCGGTTCTAACCACAGGGAGGCCTATACATTCAGTTTTTTTGTTAAAGATTATCTGTACCCTTAACTGTACCAATCCCACATTTGTCCCTTATCTCTATTTTGGTCTAAAAATCAAAATGTGGGACAAATGGGACTGAATCATCATGGTGCGTCACAATGACGACCCTGTGGATCACAATGTTTTCCCGCGTTCAAGGTTATCCTGCACTAGCTATATATGCTGGTTATGAACAAAGAACAGTCAGTCTGAGGAGGTTAGTGGTCGAAGACGGATAATAAAATATAGGTAGGTATTTGTTGTGTCCTCCAGCAGATAATGAAATGTTTCCACGATTCTGAAGTTAAATCATTTTTTTAACCCTTTCCCAAACGACAAACATTTGGACTAGACCAAATTGATTTCAAGCATTCGCAGGCGACAATTCAACTCTTGCTGAAAAGATGATTTCTGTCTATGATAGGGTAGAAAACATTGTGGGAAAAGGAGAAAATGCTGGTTGCCAGCATTTTCTTCTTTTCCCACTATGTTTTCAAAAGGCTACTATTCCAGACCCGTAATAACCAGGGATTGTTTGGGAGAGGGTTGAAAAATACATTTATGAAAAAAAAAAGGTGATTTTAAAATGGTCGTAACTGGCATTTTTATCTTTTCCAATATTTTTCTCTCCTTTTGAAAATTAACCCAATTATTTGAGCCTTGTATTTTTGTGTGCTACAAATGTTTTCAATTTTGTTACATCTAAAAGTCTGGGGTGTTTTGAAAAGCGTCACCCATTACTCTGTAAAAGCTCAATATTTCGAATATCAAAGGAAGAAATTAACGAGCCATGCTCTATCCAAAAAGAAGTTTAACCCTTTACCATACAATTTAACGACTTTTGACGACCTAGAGAAAGAAGCTTTTTAAAAAACATTTTGGGAAAAAGGAGAAAGTGCTGGTAACCAGAAACTTTCAGAATTATTTAATTTTGGCCATGTGCAATTAGATCTATACCGTTTCAGATTTTTTCGGGGTGGGAGGGAGGTGGGGTAAATGCACTATACCCAGTATTACATATTATTATCAGGGTCTGTATTCGCCAACCATTTTTAAGAACATTTGTTCGTCTTACTCTTCAAGATTTTCTGACTGTGAAAGTAACAGAACTTCTGATTGGCTAAACCATTCGGTTTAGCCAATCAGAAGTTCTGTTACTTTCACTTTCACAAAATTCTGAAGAATAAGACTGAGAATGGTTGGTGAATACGGACCCAGGTTATCGATGAATAATTGCAAACTTCGAAATATGCAAATGATGTACAAACACACATACAAACGTTTTACAAGACAACAAAATTTTAGACCAGTCCATTTTTGAAGTGTTTGCAAGCTACAATTTAAATGTGACGCAAATAATTGGATACCTCTGTCAAAGGAAAGAAAACAAAGGAGAAAAAAGCTTTTCTCTTATTCCCACAACGTTTTCAAAAGGCTTTTAAATTATGGTTGGTGGAACTCAGGTTTGTTATAGGAAGAGTAGAAAACATTGTGGAAAAAGGAGAAAATGCTGGTAACCAGCATATTCTCCTTTTCCCACAACGTTTGTAAAAGGCTTCTTTGTCATGGTCGTTAAATGTCGGGATTGTGTGGTAAATAGCTAAGGGCTTTTATAAAGTAAATATCTATCATTCGCTAGGTGTAGCAATTCAATAAAAAAAAAGGACAGGAAATTTATAAGGGAGAATAACATTCGAAAAGCAAGGTCTGTATAAACAAGTACCAAAACGATTTAACCCTCAACCAAACGGCAATTTTGGACCACACCAGACTGAAAGCATTCTGCAGATGACAACTTAACAGTTGCTAAAAAGATGATTTTTCTATATGATAGGCTAGAAAACATTGTGGGAAAAGGAGAAAATGCTGGTTACCACAATATTTTCAAATGGCTTCTAGTCCTGACCCGTAAAAACCAGGGATTGTTTGTGAAAGGGTTAAAAAATAAAACCCGGGTCTTTCGACCAGTGTTTGCCATTTTGATCATAATCATGTAGTAATAAAATTATTATCCTAATGATATCGGTGATAATAAAAATAACGATGACGACAACAACGTTAGTAGCTTTGTCAAAAGTGCGTAAAATACACCATTATCTCCCGTTACATGGCATTCTATAAATACTCACCTATCTAATTTGGGCATCCTGGGTACAGAACCGTACCACTTTCCTACACGACAACCGTTACTTTGAATTTCAAACTAAAATAAATGTTTACTCAATAAAACCCTAACTCGTGCAATTCACTCAGCTATGATTAGCAGTTTAGAGAAAACTGGAGCTAAAGCAGGTCTCATTTCTCCTCAAACTTATTGATAAAAGCTATTTTCTACATTGCTACTTTATAGAGCGTAATATTACAGTCTGCCCGCTTTCGGGGCTAGTGATGCGTCATATAAGACAGTCGAATCTTCGAAAAACACTACCTTTATTGCAGGGTCCAGAGAACGCAGTATGAAGCAGAAACAGGCTCTTCAACCAGTTTGGTTGGTATGCATATTATTCGTAACCGGAGCTACCGTCCATGGTGTATTTGCTCAGGATATCGATAGCAATGACACATTTCTAAGCAATACCGATCCCTCGAGACTGAACTTGCTGGAATTCCTCGACAATTTCGACGTACAAAAGACAATACGTGATCTCCAAAAAGATGGTACACTGTTGGATTTAGCTAGCAGTTTGGCTGTGGGAAGTTTTGATGAATATCCTGTGAATCAGAAATGTGTTAAAGATATGCTGACAACGATCCAAGCCCTTTTTGACGGAGACATGTGGGCAATAAACAGTAAGTATTATTAAACATTCTGTGAAAAGGGCTCAATGCATCTCCTTTGCGGATTATACCAACCGAACCATTGCATAAATCTTTACATATGGACTGCAACACGCCAAAAGGGTCATTCGGACATTTGCGTAAAGTGTCGTCTCTGATCAGCGTGTGCAGTCCGCACAGGCTAATCCGAAACGACACTTTCCGATTTGATGTGATTTTTCTGTTTTACGCAAGTCTACTGTAGCACAAAATCTAATGTAGTCGTAAAGTGCCGTCTCGGATTAGCCTGCGCGGACTGCGCAGGCTAATCCGAGACGACACTTTACGCAAATGTCCGAATGCACCTTTTCGCGTGTTGCACTCCATTATTATAAAGTCCATTATGTGTCACAACTGACTGGACCTTGGGGTAGAATAGTCCCTGGACATGCACAAGATTAATAAATAGCAAATAGTTTCGACCTGTGTCAGGCTACGTAGACTGCACAGGCTGACATTATTAGTTGTACGGTCAGGTGGCAGGGGACTTGGAAACTTGTTCACGGCTGTGGTTAATCATGTCGCCCCGAGCCGAAGGCGAGGTGGCGACATGATTCACCACAGCCGTGAACAAGTTTCCAAGTCCGCTGCCACCTAACCGTACAACGAATATATTATACTGCAAAGTTTTACCCTTTCAAAGCGCGTTAAGCGAAATTTTCCCGTTTTATAATTTCACGAATCGAGTATGCTGACGAAAAAGGAATTCCCTTCTGAGTGGCCCAATTCGTTGAAAACCGACGTCACTGGAGACTGACGTCACTAAAACGTGCAGTTTGGTGCATAAATGTGCAGTTTGGTGATCGATCGACGGCGCCAATTTGGATGTTGGGTTGCACGTGTAGTGATGTCTACGGGGCACTCATCCTCGGATACCCCGGGGTCTCCCTATTTGCTACGCTACATCGACCCCTGGGACAATTAATTGAATTTCCCTCGCTTAACCGCTGGCCGAATGCTGGCTTTTCATTGGTTCCATCATCATTTTGTGATGGGCGGGTGGACTGTACGCTATGACGTTTTGTATCGATTTTCGGCGGCTGATTCAAAGTTTCATTAGTCAATTGTCCCAGGGGTCGATGTAGCGTAGCAAATAGGGAGACCCCGGGGTATCCGAGGATGCGGGGCACTCAAAAGGGAAACTGGCTTTACGTGGTTCTTGCCAGGGAACATGATATATATGTTCTGGGCATGTTAACCAATCAGACCACGAAAAATTTCTTTGCAGTATAATAAAACGGCTTGTAAAACGCGAAGAGGGGCATTCGGACATTTGCGTAACGTGTCGTCTCGGATCAGCCAGCACAGTCTGCGCAGGCTAATTCGGGACGGGACTAGAATTTGTGCTACAGGCGTCTTGTGTAAAACAGAAAATTATATAAAAATGGAAAAGTGTCGTTTCGGATTAGCCTGCGCGGACAATGCTCTACAATAACATTACCCTGTTTCTCTTTTCTTTCAGTGATCGATTCAATTGGCAAACCGCACAGTGGAATTCTGTCTGATTTTGACTTCAACTGGTTTGGTTCCTACGACGAGTGTGTCGGGGTCAAGGCCGTTACGTACTCCAATAAAACCCTGTATACGGACCCTGTATACCACTTTGATGGGAAATACTGTACGGTCGGAATACCTTTGCCTTCATCACTTGTCGGCTCTGATCCTGTGGTAAAGATTCGGACTTTCGAATAGATTTTACGCTCCTGTAGTAAACTTTTAAAACTACACTGGAAATAAAGCAGTTTCTTCCCACATCCATGTTTTAGATGCCATTCAATCAAGAAAGTTTATCTTTTGTCAAATTTTCCTCTTTGTATTTTTTGTTCCAGCCGTTGGCAACTTTTAAGTTAGCATGAGAGATGTGATGATGATGTTAACGACATAACCTGTTGGTATTCATCGTAAAAAAAATCGGTGGATCATCTGCAGTACAGGTGGCGTTGTAAAACTAATATTCGTCGAAATTTCTTTTCTGACACTTTGATTTCTCATTATTTGTTGATTTCCAAACCAAACTATTGCCTGGTTTAAATCATTGGAAGTTTGTAAAGTTTGGTAGGTCATAACCATAAAAACCTGATCAGCCACATTTTAACATCTACACATTCTGTTTCCCCCTTCGTATTAAGTGCCTATGGTGCCAATATCTATCTTATACGAGGGAGTGATGGTAGTCTTAATTCATCATTTCTCTTCCAAACCCTATGTTGTGGTTCTCAATTAGACGATTCTAATGAGTACACATAACATACGGTTTAGTGGAGAAAAATTGATATTTTAAATTTTGAAATCAAATTCACTCCCCCTCTCTGGAGCTCTGCCATCTACACAGTCTGTTTCTTAATCGTACTAAGTGTCTGTGATGCCAGTGACTACCTTTTACTCTGAAATTAATTTAGCAATACATCTTTACTCATTTCTGCCAGTTTTCAGCCAGTTTTTAACCAAATTCTTCCCAATTTTATGAAACTATGATCATTCTTGTGTCCTCATACCAAATGTTGCTCTTGACTGCTGCAAGCTTACACAGATTACGATAGATAGAAAATACATTTCAAGCTGTGCAAGCCTTTCAGACTATCGGTGTTGCCGTTTCCGGTTTTAGCCCTTTACCAAACAATTCGTGGTTTTTACGACCCTAATACAGGAGCCTTTTGAAAACATCGCATTTTCTCCTTTTTCCACAATGTTTTCTACTCTTCCAAAACCAAATTTTTATTTTTCAGTCGTATTTTATTTTGTCGTCTGCAAATGCTTTCAATTTTGAAAAGTCAGTAATTTTGTTTTTTTTGGTGAAGAAATAAATGAAGAGAAACTCTGTTCCCCGGAACACGGTATTTATCGAACGTTTAACTATATTTAACCGGCTTACCAAGTTCTGAATCATGACACACACTTTAAATTTTGACTTTCTTTTTTCTCTGTCTTACTGTAGAGCTGAATCATTAACCAGTTATCAAACGACAATATTTTAGACTTGTCCAAATCGAAAGCATTTGCAGACGACAAAATAAAAGTGACTGAAAATTTGAAATTTGTTTTGTTCAGGGTAGAAAACATCGTGGGAAAAGGAGAAAATGCTGGTTACCAGCATTTTCTCCTTTTCCCACAATGTTTTCTAAAGTCTTCTTTCTCAGGGTCGTCAAAAGTAGGGATTGTGTGGTAATAGGATAAATCATAGTTCCAAATATGCCAATACTATAATTCAATTTTCAGCTTCAAGCCGTTGGAGGTAGTATAAAGCTTGGTGTATGTGTGTCTGATGCCTGTAATACAGAAGATATGAAAAACTTAATGAACATAGGTAACAAATAAAACAATTATATGCTAGACGTACAAATAGTTTGTCTACATAATGAGATTTAGTCTTAATCAAAGTGAATCTTTTTCTGCAAATTGAAAGGACTTGTAGACAACAAAATAGCTGTATCCAGAATTATGAAATTTGTCTTTCACTAAACGGAAAACATCGATGGAACATGAAATAATGCAGGTTACCCAGCACTTTTTCCCTTTTCCACGATCTTTTCAAAAGTCTTTCCCCTCATGGTTATAGACTTGCCCAAATTCAAAGCATCTGCAAAAAATAAATGAGATGTGCCTGAGGTGAAAAAAGTAGAAAACATTACTGGAACAGGAGAAAATGCTGGTAACATCTTCCTACAATGTTTTCAAAAGTCTTTTCTCGTAGATTCGTAAAAAAATGGGAATGTGTGGGAAAGGTAAAAACAGGGGATTGTTTAGTAACGTGTTCAAGTCAGCTCTTAACCATATCAACTCAACTTTCTACGTTTCTGCGATTGACATATTTTTTTTTAAAAAACGAGATGAGAAAACTAGCAATTTGCTCGCTTGCTGTCGTTACTGTTTTTCCCTTTCTTATTAGAACTGGTAGTAGTCAATGCGACTGGACTGATTCATCAATCACACCGTTAAATTTTGTTTCGACGGTGTCTATATGAGGAAAAAAGGTCTGTGGCTTCAGGGTACTTTTGCGGACAGTGTATATCCAAGATCAGACTGCACAAAACGTGCAGTCTGATCTTGAATATACACTGTCCGATGAGGAGACATTTTCTACCAAAATTAACTTTGAAAATGCAATATTTGCTTCTATTACCATTGTCAGGAAAGTTTAAATAAACCTATCCAGTTAGTTAAAGACAGATTGGCGTAAACCGATTCAGGAAAACATGGATAAGGTGCACTGGACGCTGCGATCTACCTAAAGTAATGTTGAAAACGACGTTAAGAACAAAACAAAAACCACACCCACATAAAAGGCTATGTATTTTGCTTTCCCTCGAATATTCCCACTGACTCCCTCTAAGGAGGTAAGGGACTCTATACCAATTACGGCTTCTAATAGGCTAAAGGAACACATAGAGGATATTTGTTTTTTTTGGTGTAAGATCGAAATTTATTTCATGTTTTCCGGTAGGATATCGAGAAATAGCAGTGAAAATATTTTTCGATCTTACACTGGTACCACCAGTGAAAATACCGATTTTCACGTTCTTGTCGCCTAGGTAAATTGCGCGTGCCTAACAACCAGATGGGAAATATGACGTCATATACCTTAGATTTCTCGCGCTTGACGTAACGTTGCTATGCGGGAGGGGTACGCCACGGGGAATAAAGGAAAAGAACTGTTCTGAATTTTGATAAAGCTCCTGCCAGAAAGGGTTAAAAGCATAAAATAAATAGAATATTTGTTTTTTTCGGTGAAAGATCGAAATTTATTTCATCTCGTGAACACCATCGGTAATGTTTTCACTCGTGGCTGCGCCACTCGTGAAAATATTACCGATGGTGTCCACTCGATGAAATAAATTTCGATCTTTCACCGAAAAAAACAAATATCCTCTATTTATTTCATCGAGTGGACACCATCGGTAATATTTTCACGAGTGGCGCAGCCACGAGTGAAAACATTACCGATGTTGTTCACGAGATGAAATAAATTTCGATCTTTCACCGAAAAAAAAAAACAAATATTCTATTTATTTTATGCTTTTAACCCTTTCTGGGAGGAGATTTATCAAAATTCAGTACAGTTCTTTTCCCTTATTCCCCGTGGCGTACCCCTCCCGCATAGCAACGTTACGTCAAGCGCGTGAAATGTAAGGTATATGACGTCATATTTCCCATCTGGTTGTTAGGCACGCGCAATTTACCTAGGCAACAAGAACGTGAAAATCGGTATTTTCACTGGTGGTACCAGTGTAAGATCGAAAAATATTTTCACTGCCATTTCTCGATATCCTACCGGAAAGCATGAAATAAACATCATTAATTAACCCTTTATCAAACAATCCCGTGTTTTTATCTAAAAGATACAAGCTTTCACAAACATCGTTGATCGGGAATAAACAAAAAATGCCGGTAAACAATACTTTTTCCTTTTCTTTCAGCAATATTTCTACCTCTCAGATGAAAAATGTCACCATTTTGACCATGTCTAGTTTGTTGTCTGCAAATGCTTTCAATTTGAACTTGTCTTAAATTTTGTTATAATTATGGTAAAGATTTACTTAATAAGAGTAAATGATCCACATAGTAGTTCTTGAAATTATGACTATCAAAACCATCCCAGTTGTTTGACGGCGTCAGCTCACAGGGTCCGTGTTGGCCAACGGTCCTAGAATATCATTATAATTCTTAATCAAAAACTAATCATCTCATTGGTTTGGACATAAAGTCTCCGTCAATAGGATGACTTGTCTCAGAACTCAGACTTAGTAATAAAGAATGGTTTATGAAACAGTGCCGTCATGGTATCCCAACGCAATCCGTCAAGCCATTTTGTTTGCCTAGTGCGTAACGCACTTTTAACGATGTTTTCGTTGTAACTACATGTGCATTCGTTGTCTACCACCTTTTCATATGCTATTAGATGAAACGATACGAATATCATTGGTAAATATATTTTCAGTTGCCACTTACGTTTTCAATGCCTCATCCACGTACAAACCAGATGCCACATGCCACGATGGTTTTGATCTTGACACAAAAGCAATTGTAGCCATGTGAGTATCGTTTATTTGAACAACCTTAAAAAGGCTGGTCGGGAAGTTTGCATTTATTGGAAAGCAAAGCTCGCTTAATAACTTGTTCAAGTCTCATTTATTTATCATAAATGTGGAGAAAAATTCTCATATAATGTAACACTGATTTTTGAAAAGGAATTTATCTGCTGTCTTTAACATACCATCAACAAGTCGTACAAATAACTCGTATGTATGTTTTATGCGACATGTATGCACTTAAACACTAGTAGTTAGTTAGTTACTTACTTAGTTATTTAGCTAGTTAGTTACTTAGTAAGTTAATCAGTAAGTTAGTTAGCTAGTTAGTAAGCTAGCCAGTTAGTTAGTTTGTTCTTTCGTTCGTTAGATAGTAAGCTCCATTGGTCCATCGGTTATTCGTCAGTTTGTTGTTCATTCGGTCTTTCGCTCGGTCTGTCGGTCGGTTGCACAATCAATCAATCAATCAATCAATCAATCAATCAATCAATCAACTATCTATTTTATGATTCGTTTCAGATGTATTTTATCTATACTGGGACTTGTAGTTGTTATTGGAACACTGTATGACATTTATCTGAGACTGAGCACGAGAAATGTTCAAGAAACGAACAGCAAAGAACCTAGAAAGCATACAAACGAAGAAAAAAATGGCGACATAAAGGTCGATCTGAGTATTGTTAGTGATGAGAAAATGAACGGAAATATTGATAGCAAAATCCCGTCAAACGGAGAACTGGTCACAGAGAATACAAACAAGCATGTCAGTAAGCCACTACCAAAATCTGTAGTTGAACATAGTAAGTGTGACATGTTTTTTTTTTCCGAGAGCATATATGTAACGTCACAAAAATGCTGCTATTGGTCAAAACTCTTTGTCAAAAAAAGGCGATATCTTGAGCCAGTGGTATGACTTTTACAAACAATCTACAGGGAATTTTCTGTGTTAGATACATTCCAACCTGTACTAAGCAAGCTCATGATTATGCAACAGTCAAATAGTACTTGCATAGTACATATAAATAAATAAATGTCAACATACGTGCTATTGGAACTCAAACTAATGAAGCCCGGTTGAGCAGTCGATAGCTGGTCAGGACCTGAAACCAGGGACTTGCTGGTTCTAATCCTCAACCAAGTTTCTATCCGAGTAATGATGATAGTCATTGGGGCAGGGTTCATACCGGTCTCACTGCTGGTCATTGTTTCAGTAATTGTGTTCTGGGAAAGCAGCTAGTAGCCTGGGAAGAATATTGTGCGAAGTACTACCAACAGAAACTCCAGAATACACGATTGGCGCACTTGCTGCCGCAATTTAACTGAAAGAAAATTGAAAATAAAGTTGAAAACTATACAATCAATCAGTCAAGCATACTGAGATTTCTTACAGTTCAATTTTTCTTCTCATTATTTTTCAGGTACCTTGGAGAAAATATTTCTCGCATTTTCTGTATACTCCAATGGTCTAAAGCTGTTAAGCACGACCCAGTCGAAAGGGGCCCTGACTTGTATACACGGAATGCGGTTCTTGAGTATGACTTGGGTCATTTTAGGACATTCTATAACTTTTAAAGGTAACTGTTTTTTGTCAAATGATTATATTGTATACAAACTTAATAATTTAGCAAATAGTCTCAATTTTCTATCTCTCTTGGAAATAAAGCATGGATGGAAAATATTAAACTGGTGGTAATCAGCATTTTCTCTTTTTTTTTAATGACATTTTCTATCCTTCAAACATATGAATGGCATTGTTAGAGCCACATTTGATTTGTCGTCTCGAAATGCTGTGATTTGAACGATTGTCTTCTTGGGAGAGTTAAGAAGCACCAGTTTAGTACAGGCTTAAAAATTTATTTGGCTTTTCCAGTTTTGAACCGGAAGTTCCAGGTCTACATTGACCAAAAACTTTAAATATTGTATGAATTCTAATCAAACAGGCTATCCAACTGGCTATCAGAGAATGTCTTGACTACTTAGACTGCCAGTCATGGAATTTAGAAATAGATAAATAAATAAATAAATAAAAAATCTTAGGCTAAATATAAGGCCCAATATTTGGCACTTTATCATCACAATGATGTATAAAAAGAAAATACAGGTAGCAGTGACCGTGAGATTCTCTAAACTTTACTAGCTCGAACGATTAACCCTTTACCACACAATCCCGACTTTTAACTACCCTCAGAAAGAAGCCTTTTGAAAACACTACGGGAAAAGGAGAAAATGCTGGTAACCAGCATTTTCTCCTTTTCCCACAGCGTTTTCTACCCTTCCCATACCAAATTTTAATTTTTCAGTCACCTTTATTTTGTCGTCTGCAAATGCTTTCAGTTTGGGCCAGTCTAAAATTTTCTCGTATGGTAAGGAGTTAAGAAATGAAATAATACAACTTCGAAAAAAGGAGAGGAAAAGTTTGCCCGTTTACCATGCCACAGGTAGCAAAGCACACTCATTTATCCAGCGGGCAACGTGGGGAGGCCACCCGCAGAGACACCAAGGGAAGTCTATGCTTTACAGGTGATGATGATGTTTTCAGACGTTGTCAGTTACAAAATTATCAGTGACAGGAATATAGATATAAGTGAGCCACGATCTGGCAAAAGGGGTTTTGATGCATCCCCGTGATGCGTCATACATAGCAGGTCATTGCATAACCGTACATCCATAAAGTTCATTTTGTGTTACCACTGACCGAGTTATGAAGTAGATTGGCACTTTGACGTTCAGAATATTGGGCTAAATGGGTTAAACCCATTCTTACACGGAGCATGGCTTAGTTAATTACAGTAAGGGTTTTGAATCTATATGTTCGCTTTCTCCTTTGTTTCAGCTAAAAATCCGATCGCTTATTGGTTCATGAAGAAAGTACCGCAATGGACGTTTTATGGCATTTTTAGTGCAACCGTTTCTGTGGACACCTTTTTTACAATCAGGTATTGAACTGCACATTAGGTGACTGAAACACAGAGTCTTCCGTATTGATCTGGATTGTGTGTTTGATATTTAAATCCGTTTTCAACATTTTTTTCAGTTGTGTCGTTGCGGCAGATTCAACGATCCATGCTTTCCTCAGGTTTCTTTTGCATAATATTCTTCTCAGCTACTGTATACTTTCTGTAGCAACGCTTGTAAGAAGTTTCATAAAGCGCCAGTAGATATGGCCGCAAGGGCCCGGCAAATAAACATGTGCACATTTTTTACCAATCGAAAATTACTATCTCTTCATCCTTTATCAATATCAAAAGTATGTCAAAAGCCAGTGAATTTAGCTACGTCGAAAAAAGAATAATAATTGACAAATTTCGTTACCATACAACGAAATCTTAGACTAGTCCAGATTCAAAGCATTTGATGACGTCAAAACAAACACGCCCCAAATATTGAAACTTGACTGTAGAAGAATAGAAAACATTGTGGAAAAGGGAGAAAATGCTGGTTATCAGCATTTTCTCCTTTTCCCACAATATTTTTCAAAGGCTTCTTCGTATGCTCCCAAAATTGAAACTTGACTCAAGAAGAATAGAAAACATTGTGGAAAAAGGAGAAAATTTTGGTTGTCAGCATTTTCTCCTTTTCCCACAATGTTTTTCAAAAGGCTTCTTCGTATGCCCCCAAAATTGAAACTTGACTCAAGAAGAATAGAAAACATTGTGGAAAAAGGAGAAAATTTTGGTTGTCAGCACTTTCTCCTTTTCCCACAATGTTTTTCAAAAGGCTTCTTCGTATGCCCCCAAAATTGAAACTTGACTCAAGAAAAATAGAAAACATTGTGGAAAAAAGAGAAAATGCTGGTTATCAGCATTTTCTCCTTTTCCCACGATGTTTTTCAAAAGGCTTCTTCGTCTGGATCGTAAAAACCGGGGATTGTTTGGTAAACGGATAAAGAAAATTTCTCCAGATGGACAGTATGTGAAATAAACTACATGAAAGGAGTTGACCAAACGCTTTGATTGGTGCAACACATTTGATATGTTTTGTTTCTCTTCCGTATATAGTGGGCTGTTGGTGGCTTACCTTACCCTGAGAGAGATGTCAAAACGAGGCGGACCGAAGAAGATGAACTGGTTTATGTTTTATTTTCATCGTTACTGGAGGTACATCTTCGCAAGCCAAGGCTGGCGATTCACTACGCTACTCTACCCTTGGCGGATTGAGCTTGATTTTTACATTCCCCCCGATACGCTTTTTCATTGGATGCAGCCAGCTCTAACTGTAACGAATGAAATCGCTCGTAGCATTTCATCTTTGTTAAAAATAGAACAAGGTCGCTACCTTTCGAATAGAAGGTAAACATGGAAACCCTCGTGGATGTCTGCTTATCGCGTCATGTGTATTCGTAAGCGGTTTGTAAAACGATATTTCATTTACTTTTAGAAATATGATGTAAAGGGGGTAATAACCAGCATTCAATAGAGGGCGCATCGCAGGAATCTCGAAATCGGGCTCAATCAGCCAAGGTAAGATCCACGTAATGATCGTAACCTTGGCTCGCGAAGATGCTGGAGGTATAGCTTTGTCTATTATTGGACCAAAGCCGACCTTTTTCTGCTGAATTAATTTTTTTTTTCAAAAAACACAAAATTCAAACTCATTCAAGCATCTTCAGATGGCAGTTTATATGAGGCAAGAATTAAAAATTTCTCTTTGAATAGATCGAAAGTACTGTTGGAAAAGGAGAAAATGCTAGTTACCTGTCTGGCTCAATTAAGTCTTTCCCAAACGACAAAATTTTAGACTGGTCCGAATTGAAAGCACTTGCAGATGACAAAATAAACAGAACTCATAAACTGAAATTAGTTTCCAGTAGGGTAGAAAACAGTGTGAGAAAAGGAGAAAATGCTGGAGACCAGCATTTTCTCCTTTTCCCACAATGTTTTCAAAAGGCTTTTATCTCAGGGTCGTAAGAACCAGGGATTGTTTGGGAAACGGTTAAAGTAGGAAATATTCCATTCTATGGTCATCTGTTGGTTGTAGTTCTTTCCAAAACAACTCTGAACGCTAGTAAATATCGCAGAAATCTGTGATTCGCTGAAATGATCTCAGTAAAATTCAGTTGAGTAACAAGACAAATGCGAGCATGAACGCTTTAAATCTGCATCCATGTTAAGCTAGGCAGTAAAATGCAATGTTTATCGGATAATAAGCGTATGAAGCCCCATTTTCATGTGAATTTAGGTGAATGAGAGTCATTCTCCAGTTACTTCCCTTTATTCTTCTCCAGCACTATATTGGTCCTGAAAAGAGGATTACTCGGATTTTATCCTTGGTTTTCTTGCACTGAACAGTTATGTTCTTGAGATAATATTGCAAGTAAATCTACTTAGATTGTTTTACAAATCAATGTATGCGTAGTTTCTGATGACTAAGAACAGAATTTGAATTGAATTACATGTCGGCCTTAGACAAACATAGTAAATCATTGATATATTTATCGCAACATCCCCAAGGGAACCAACGATAAAAACAAAGGAATGCAGGTAAAAGGACCAATCTGTTATTTGGATACCTTTAGTGTTTATCTGGCAAGGGAGCTATTTGATTTCCATGGCAAGAATGGCCCCCCATTGGTGATAGATACTATAAAATAAATACATGACACATTTTTCTATGGTCAGTTTCATGCGGATTTAACCGCATACTCGCGTATAGGTCGCACCTGCGCGTTTACATTCTTTTTTGCTCTCTATATAACAAATTCTTAACCAAACGACATTTTAGAGCTGCCAAAAGTGAAATCATTTGTAGACGCTTAATTCAGATATAACTTAATATGCGATATGCCTTTGAAATGGTAGAAAACATTATGGGAACAGGAATAAATGTCGCTTACCAGCATTTTCTCCTTTTCCCAGAGAGTTTTCCAAAATCTTCCTCCTTAGGATCGTTCAAACTCGGGGTTGTTAGGTAATTTAAGATTATTCCTTCAACAGATTAACTCCCGCTTACATGTTGACGTTGATGGTTTTTGCCACTCTTCTAAAATATCTCGGCGATGGACCGAAATGGTCGCAAGATCATATAGAAAGCAAGGATTGTGCTGCAAGATGGTGGACAAATCTTCTTTACATCAACAATTACGTCGACGCTAATCACATGGTAAGTATCAAGTCATCAGCCTTTTAGCGCCATAGGCGAAAACAGGTCCTTGTTCGGGGACAGGATGGATCAAAATCAGACTAAACATACAGTTTTATAACGAATCTATACAGTTCTTGTGGTCAGTAAAGCCTTTATGTAAGATGGCTTTCCGTGGATAGCAGTTTTAGCCGTCGATAGAGATGAGTTTATATAGTTTGTGCTGATACACTTAATTCTAATATTGAAATCGAGAACATTTTAAACCTTCTCTTCTATTAAAATTAGCCTACAACACGCGAAAAAGGGCATTCGGATACTTGCGTAAAGTGTGGTCTAGGATCAGCCTGAGCAGTCTGCGCAGGCTAATCCGAAACGACACTTTCCGTTTTTATGCAATTTTCTGTTTTGCGCAAGCCAGCTGTTGCACAAAATCTATGGTGGTCATAAAGTGCCGTCTCGGATCAGCCTGCGCGGACTGCGCAGGCTGATCCGAGACGACACTTTACGCAAATGTCCTAATGCCCTTTTCGCGTGGTGCAACCCATATGGTAGCCTTTGCGGTAGGTCTTGATCAAGAGCCGGGCCCCGGTAGCACAGTCGTAAATGTAAAGGATCTAACCTTGGGTTCTCTGGTTATAATCTCCTGCTCGCGCCAACTTCTTGGATTGGTTACATTCCTCTCCCACAGCTGATCATTCTTTCCATGATTGCTAGGTGGGAAAGCAGCTAATGACTCTGGAAGAGTATTGTGCGAAGTACTGGTAATAGAAACTCCAGGAGAGAATGGATAGGGGCCGCTGCGATATAACTGAAATAAGGTTATAAATGGCGAAAATCACCATACAATCAATCTAGAATAAAATCAGACTGTGTAAGTCGGGTCTTTACGCTTATAGTGAAAACTATTTCTGTAGTATAATTTTGTATGTGTTTTACAAAAAGAAGTTAAGTTTATTCACAGTTGAAAAAACAACTTTTACGACGTTATATGTGTCAAATTATTATCAAGGGTAACAACCTACGTCACAAAAAGTGATATCGGACCTGGGCATTTTCATAACTTTTGTCCGCCATACTGAAAAGTAAGTACGATATGAAGATAGAATGAGGCTAGCTTGGGTGGATACAAACGGACTACAAAGACTCTCATGTATTTATCAAAGACATTAGATGAATACATTTAATATTCTTATATTTTAGACAGGAAGCAGATGTCTATATGCACAAACACTTTGACCAAATATCAAAAAGTGATTGGGTTTTAATAGTTGGTCGAAGTCTATTCCATTATTGTAAGTAGTTAACAAAAGCTTTGACAAAAAAACAAAGTCCCTAGGCATTGTACTCTTTGGAGGTCTAAAGACTTTTTCAGATCATTTAAAGGAACGATTACAAAAAAATAAAACAGTCTTACCAAACACGCACATGGACTTTATAACAAGGGTCCGATATCACTACCTGTGACGTCACACTGACGTACGTTGTGAGGGGTGATTATGGACTATGCACTTTGGACCCGCCTTTGGAATTTCCTTCACCAGAACATTGCACAACACTCTCTCTAAGCCCCTCGCACCATTCACATATAAACATCTTCGAAACAATGTTTAGCGGTGGAAGTGGAATAAATTCTATCTCACTGACTATCACAAATATTTGAAAAGAGGCTTTGTTGAGCAGGGTATCGAGCTTAGGCATTCTGGACATGACTAGATGTGTGTGTGTGTAACTGACTGATCTACCGGCTTCAGCAGAAACAGCTGTAAGAAAGGATATTGTTCATGTGAGATATCAGAAATTTCACGTAAATGTTTTCCAAAGACATTCTTCTATCAGCAAATTCTCTAAACTGATTTAAAAGTTTCCAGTGTTTTGACGTCTCCGCGGAAGATTTTTTTTTAAAAAAAACATAATGGGATAAGAAGAAAATGCTTGTAACAAGCGTTTTTTCCTATTCTAAGAAGGTTTTTTACCCTCTCAGAGGCAGGCCCTTCAATATCAATGAACAGGTCGAAAATTTTGTTACCATATTATTCAATATTAAACATTCTACAGACTATATTTTTCATTGGTACTATCTTTCTGGGACCATCTTCCGAGCATTGAATGTAATTATTCTTTTTATTTTACAGTGTTTCGGATGGTCCTGGTATCTGGCCAATGATATGCAGTTTTATGTTTTGTCCCCACTCATTCTTGTCCCGCTATACTTGTAAGTAAAACAGTCAGTTGAGTATTCCTGTTCCTAAAGCAATCTTATGGAAATATACTAGTAGACATTAAGGCAAAATTTAGTCGGACACGGATGTGTCCAAAAAACCAGACACATATGTGGTCGTTAATAACTTGCGCGCAAGCGTACTGTTCCAAAACACACAATACTCAAGGGTGTTATTAAAAAAATAATGTAATTAAGCGAAACATTTTTATAGCTAAAAGTGACACGATAGAACAACTCAAACTTCAGAATAGAGCCGAATGTTGCTTTTTTGAATTCTTACAACCGACAGTAAAGATCTAAATATTATATTTCCATTGGACAGTTATTCATACCAGCTTTTGTTAGTTTCCATCGAGCTTAAGTGTAAATATCAAAAGTATTTTCTTAATGGCCCTCGTATTGTGCATCGGTCTAATACGGCGATCGGCAATTCTTACTCTTTCTATTCGCGTTTTTAATTAAAAATTGAACTTAAAATGGTTGAACAATATTGCCCTGGCTATATCATTACTGGTATAACATTATGATTACTATCACATGTAATAATAATAATAATTATATTACTACTACTACTACTACTACTGCTGCGATTCGTACTGTTTTTACAGTAATGCTGTAGCTGGTGGCGTGGTGGCATTTTTGTTCTTTGCTGGAACTACAGTAGCACGAGCTGTCATTGCCAAAGAACATGAGTACACGGCTTTATTTGGTGGATTTGTTGGACCACGACCGTGAGTACTAGGTCTTCTTACCCCGATAGCTTGTAGATATGCCCAGTGCCAGTCAACAGGATGTTATCAGTTCCAATTTTGTCTGGGCTAAAATTCTTTTTGAGCACAGATAATTATTATTGCGACAAGATTTATTCCTCGTTTACATGAGTATTTATATGACGTTGCTTATAAAAGGTACCGGCATCTTTGTTTTGGTCTGCAAACTGATAATTTGGTGGACATTAAATTGTTCACGCTTAACCGTTTTATGTACAATTTCGAGTTTTATCAATCTAGAGGAAAAATGCTTTTGAAACATTGTGTAAATACGAAAAAAAAAAAAATGCTTAAAACCAGCATTTCTCCTTTTCCCAGGTTAATTTACCTTTCAAAGACTAATTCAATAATTTGAGCTACTTTTGATTTGGAGAATGTGAACTTTCCATCATGATTTGGTATAGACTTCATTAAACAAGCCCAATGTTTTACAACCCTACGTTTGAAACATAATGTTACACGATGCGTGTATAAGAGTAAGCATTATTCTTGTATTTCATAGGAAGGATGGTGAATTTATGAAGAACATGTATTTCCCTGCCCACACCAGAATGAGTCCGTACATTGTTGGATTGTTAGCCGGTTACTTGCTATATCGCTGTAAAGATACAGTCAAACTGAAAAAGGTAAATTCTAGTTAAGTGTGAATTTTAGTCATCGAAACAAATCTTTATTAACCCAATACCACACAATCCCTACTTTTGACGCCCCTGAGAAAGAAGCCTTTTGAAAACACTGTGGGAAAACGAGAAAATGCTGGCAACCAGCACTTTCTCCTTTTCCCACAGTGTTTTCTACCCTTACCAGAACAAATTTCAATTTTTCAGTCACCTTTATTTTGTCGTCTGCAAATACTTTCAATTTGAACCAGTCTAAAATTTTGTCGTGTGGTAAAGAGTTAAGGTCTACGGCCCCTATCTCTCATGTAAAATGACGGAAGCCACCGAGACTGGCCGAATAGCCTTTACATTACACGAAATTTACCGATGAGTTAGGTGTTCCAATCCTTAATATATACTAGTACGTTTTCAGGCTTAGATACATGCATCGCGTATTCGCCGACAGAATTGGACACGGAAACATAGTGTCAAATGCGGTCTAAAACATGGTATTATGATGAGATAGCCCGTGTTTCATTTCTTTTTAAATAGGTTAACTTGTTACTTCATAATATATTCGGCCAATTCAGGATGATCCATTGATCAAAATTCCTCGGCTGTATTGTAGTTGGTGATGAGACGTCATTTTCCTGCATCGGGGAATATAGACAGCTTAATCATTATTAAAATTGTAAGGCTCCAAGTGAAAAAGAAAACACAAATAACAATTTTCTATCGAAATCTTTCTGAATGTACTACCGTTGACAAATTGTTTAAATTCATTACTCAAGTTGTTTTATGAATTCATTTTAAAGTTTTCACTAATAGGTTGATAGATATGAATAACTTGAATGTGATTATTATATTTTTTGGTTGTCGTTGATAATCGACTTTCATTGGCACTGCCATGATATAAATCATGTAAATGACATCACTTCAAAATGGAAGCTACTTGATACGGACGAGGTTAGGTGTAGACACGGAATCGGCCGAGTTGTGACAAGTGGTTATAATATTAACCCACCATTCAGAAAACGGTTTTGAACAGCTAATCCGGTAGTTATTTTCATTGCTTACAATATTCCAGATTTTCAAGCTCACACATTTTAGACTGTTTCATACTGACAGCATTCGCAAGCAGCAAACTCAGTGCGGCTCAAATGGACTGATTTATAAATGGAAGCGTTGAACATTGAAGAAAAAATAGTTGCAAAGTCTTTAATGAAAGAGATAAACTCGTAACCATGATGTTGCTATACGCAACTGAATGCATTATGTGGACAGTGTGCGTAAAGATCAGACTACGACGAAGCAGTAGTTTGATTTTAAATAAAATTTGTCAGATATTATTTCTTCCCCGTTGAAACGTGAGAGAAAAAGTTTTTGCATACAAAGTAAACACGATTTTTTCCTTTTCCTAAATTGCTCTATACACATCGAAAGACAAATCATATCATTTAAAAAAGTTAAGATAAAATTTATCTTCTACAAAATGCTTTTGATTCTGATGAACCTAATATTTTGCCATGTGGGTAAAAATATGTAATTCTCTTTGTAGGTTTGGAACTTGATGGGCTGGCTTTGCTCAATGGCAATCATAGTTCTTGTAATATACGGTGTGTACCCAGATGACGGCAAGCATTATCTGACGGTCAACGAGAGTGTGGCTTATGTTACATTGCACCGAACGGCCTGGGCTCTTGCTGTGTCCTGGATCATTTTTGCTTGTGCCACGGGAAACGGAGGTGAGCTGATTTGACAATAAACCTGTTCCACAATATCCTGAATTTTAACGACCCTAAGAAACTACGCTTTTGAAAACAATGTTGGAAATGGAGAAAATGCTTGTAACCAGCATTTTCCCCTTTTCTATTCTATCAAAGACAAAAACAAGTATTTGAGTAACATGTAAATGGGCATCTGCAATTGCTTTCAATTTGGAAAGGCCTACAATTTTGTCGTTAGGTATAGTTTAAGCAGGATTTGAGTTCGATAGAAATGGCGTGCAAGTGCTACCTTTAATCAATTTTCGATGATAGATTACAGGAAAACACCCTCCATTGCATATACATTGTTTTATTTGTTTATTGTTCATTTCTTATTTAGGCAATTTAGTCAAGATAAGTCTGCTTTTTGCAAAAGAAAGTGCAGCCTCTTCTGAAAGACAGTAAAGTTAAGGCTCACTTTTGCAGAGATAATATACACTCAGCAACCGCCACTTTCTAGCTGTAATTGCCCGTAGACCTGTTTCTTTTGAATCCCTGTCCAGAAAAGAGATGTCTCATTTGGTTTGATTTTTACAGACTGATTTATCAGTGTCAAAACAAACATCAGCCTAAGTCTGAATAAAATATTGACTTGTTTTTCGTTCAATGAGCTTGTTTAAAATCTATTCACTCAACACTCAAAATTGAAAAATCAAATTCTTGAAATCTTCATACTCGATTTTTTGTCGGATACTATTTTTGTGCAGAAAAAAGTTACCATGTTTTTTTTTCTTATTGCTGACAAAATTTCAGAAATTTAAGCCTTCTTTTTAAACTCTTTTGAAGACACCACGAATGCGCAACCTATGTCTTTTTCCTCTTTTTAAAAAAGACATGCCTTCTGTTGGCAGTTCTAATCGAGAATCTATCCTCAACATTACCATGCCTAACGCCAAGAAACATGTTTCATCTTGTTTCCATCTACCTGTCTATTATTTGATCAAACGATAAGACTGCCTTTTGCGGAGACATTAAAGTAAAGATGAGGGAGCCTTTTATGGAGATATTGTTGAAAAATCAGGCTTCCTTTTTGGAAGACCATTTAGGAAAGATAAGGCTGCCATTCAAGGAGATAATCTAGAAAAAACAGGCTTTTCGGAGAGAATATTGCAAAGAGCAGATTGCCCTTTGTGGAGATAGATCAGATTTCCTTTTGGGGAGAAAATGTAGTAATGATAAGACTAGACTCACTTTTGCGGAAGACAAGCAGTAAGGGTTAGGTTGTCCCTTGAGGGAGATAGCGAAGTCAAGTTACGCTACTTTTCTGGGAAGAAAATATAGGAAAGATAAAAACCTCCTTTCATGGTGCCAAAAGACCGTCACGCTTTCAAAACCATATTTTGCTCAACTGCCAGGAAGCAAGAGAAATACAATTTCTACATCAAAATAAAATTTCTTCATCAAAATGAAATTTCTTAAAAAAATAAAATATATTCTTGAAAGCAATAGATTGAAACGTCGCTTTCATTTTTAACCCTTATCAGAACAAAACGAAATTTAGCGACCCTAAAGAGGACTTTAAAAACACTGTAGCTTTTTAACAGCGATCAGGATTCGGCTAAGACTCGGATATTCCATAACGGATTGACCAATTTCAAAAGACGCTGATTCCCCGCATTGAATTTGGATTACCCATGTCTAAGCCAAATCCGTAGTTTTTGGCGATCGAAGGCGAATCCTATTAGAGTGCCCTCCCCTTCAGTTGTCGCCTGCAAATAATTTCTTTTTGGACAAGGCTAGAATTTTGTTGTATGTAAAGAGTCGAAGTCGACGCTTAAAAGACAATCCAGTGCTCCAGCCATTGTACTTATTGCTCGCTTTTATCGCTGAAAACTCCACGAGACATGTATGACAATTTTAAAAATGCATTGTACCAAGGCAGTCATCACACAATTATATATCCATAAAATATAATTTGTCTTGCAACCCATTTTATCATGCGATAGGATGGTCCTTGAAAATCAGAAAATTGACCAATGGCAAAAAGTTTTGACCCATGAATAGCAGGATGACATGAATCGATACTTTTCGCAGCTATATTAAGCCCCTTTTCACAGAGCATGGCTCATTTGTCATTATTGCTGTACTACAGGGTGGATCAACGACTTCCTGTCTTGGAGCCCGTTTGGTCCTTTAGGACGAATGTCGTACTGCGCCTACCTCGTACACTTAATTGTTCTTGGCTATTATACAGACACTGCAAGATCTAGTGTATATTTAACAGATCTCGAGGTGGTAAGTCTGTTTGTTTGTTTGTATAGTTTATTACCTTTTTTAAGATTATTAAATTTCTTCTATATCAAATCGGCCCGTGCAGATATTCATGCTTTCCTGGAGTTAATTTACCAATACTTCGCACAGTATTTTTTCCAGGATCGGCTTCTACAGTCGATACAATGATCAGCGGTAAGGAAGGAGTGAATCATGTCGCAATGACTATTAACACTTTACCAAAGAATCCCTGGTTTAAACGATCCTGAAATAGAAGCCTTTAGAAAAAATTGTAGGAAAAAGAAGAAAATGCTGGTAACCTGAATTTTCTCCTTTTCCCGAAATGTTTTCTACCCTGCTAAAACAAATTTCAATTTTTGAGGTACAATTAATTTGTCGTCTGCAAGTGCGTTCAATTTTGACCAGTCTAAAACTCTGTCTTTGGGTAAAGAGTTAATCAATCCTTTGACAGAAAGGTGAGGTGAACCAGCGACCTACTGGTTTCAAGCCCTAAGCTTTACCAAATGACTGATATCCGCTTTCTACATATAGTAACATCCTTTTATGCAAATTAGTTACTATTTATAGTAACAAGATGGCCGTTGCGTACGTAATATTACGTCATCTTTGTTTGGCCCCAAACCGACCCCATTACTACTCGGATGAACTGGGGTGAATAAGTGACCTCATTGTTTCAAGCCCTATGCTTTACAATGGATCTTGTATGAAACAAAGTGTTATAGCTCGGTCCAAATTCACAAACCTCTGTCTTGTTTTTTTAAGATGATTATTTGTATGCTATAACTCGCTTAATTTTTACTTAAGTTAATATATTTACCTAAATGTGGAATAAAGAGGTCACTTAAGATGATTTGGTACAGTAATAAATTCAATTAGAGTTGTACACTGCATGATCAGACTTAATTGGACGATACGAAAATATAGATTGGTTCTGCAGTGTAATAAGAATATAGAATATGTAATATTGTACGCAAGTATGATAAATAATGAATGATGTTATATTTAACTCGTACATGAGTTTAACATGAATTAAGAGTATTGACACGACTGTGAAGTAACAACATGTAGTACATTGTATTTTTGTATTTAGTGTGTTCAAGGCTATTAATCGAAATTTAAATGAGAAACATGATTTTTTTCACACAACCTCCCTTGCTTTCAGTGTTATATACCCATTACAAATTTGTCTTTTATCACATAACCTCCATTGTTTTCTGTGTATGATACGCGTTACGAATTTTCTTATCTTATACTCGTTTGATATCACATTTGTGTGACGTCATTTTTGGTATCATTTTGTCCGCATTTCATAGTTTTATAAGTGAATGGGTCTCATGAAAAATACCGCTGATGCATTTATGAATGTTTTTGCATCATCTGATCTATATTTTGTGAAATATCGTTATGTGATAAAAAGAATCTGACATTTGTGGGTGTTTGAGATTTGAGATTAAGATTTTATTAAACTCGTCAAGGAAAATATTATTAAGCTCGCCACAGGCACGCTTAATAACATTTCCCAAGACTTGTTTAATAAAACCTTATCTCAAAAGCCAACTCATGTCAGATCCTATATATCTTACATACGTTTGAAGCAAGTATTGACGACGTCATCAAAGAAGCAAATCCTGTTATATTCATAAAAATCACCACCTTTGCTTGATTGTTTTCGCATATTCTAACTTATGTATCGCAAAAAAAATGTCATTAGACTCGTGTAAAAAAAATGGGCCTGCATAGTAACATTTTTTGAGAATTGTCGGATAAAATTTAACCTCAAACGCAAACTTTGGCCAGATACTATATATCGGGCAAGTCTGTGTGTGCAGCTAGAGTTGTCTAAATCGAAGCACACTTACTGTAAGTAATATGCTTATTTTATTTCATGCTTTCCGGTTGGTTATTGGGAAATAGCAGTGAAAATATTTTTCGAGCTTACATTGGTACAACCAGTGAAATACCGATTTTCACGTTCTTGTTGCCTAGGTAAATTGCGCATGCCTATCAACCAGATGGGAAATATGACGTCACATACCTTACATTTCTCGCGCTTGACGTAATATTTTAATGCATGAAATAAATAGAATATTTTTTTTTTTAAGGAATGAAGAGAATTGTTTTGTTTTCATGGAGGTATGAAAAAAAAAAAAAACTAATCACACTGTATGAAACCGCGAAGCGGTTTCATACAAAAGTGTGATTAGATCTATTTTTTTTTTTTTTTTTTTTCATACCTCCATGAAAAAAAAAAAAAAAAAAAAAAATCTCTTCATGAATTCCCTATAATTCAATATCACAGACAACAAATATGTATACACCTGAAAATTACTAATTGCTTTTTTCATTGAAAATCTAACATTGCGTATTTATAAATTGTCCATTTCATTCATAATTCATAGCGCGGTAAAACTGCTGGTTCATGATGTAACAATGACGTAAACGTGACGTCACTATAGTATTGAACATTTGCAGGTTCAGTAGCTTTATTACTCGAAGTTCAATACGCTAGAACTAAGCTGAAAATAAGATTGTTAGAACCCAGCAAAGTGACAATGAGTTTTCAGCTCTTTCTATGAATTTGCTGTTGGATATTTCTATTAATATTCAGAGAAAATAAATTCAGCAAGCAAGTTGAACTTCGGACTCGATATCTGAAAGGAGACCATTTTGAAATCTCGTATACATGTTTGTTTACATTACCTTGCAAAGTAGTCCCGGCACTGCCGAAAAAATTTTTTCATGCAGCTATGAAATTTTTTTTTCAGCCAATCAGAACTCGCCGAAGTCCATGAAAACAACTAATATTGAATTATTCGGTGAAAGATCGAATTTATCTCATTTCATTTATCAAATATTACCGATGGTGTCCACTCGATGAAATAAATTTCGATCTTTCACCGAAAAAGACAAATATCCTCTATATCACTGCTCTTCTATCTATATGACAGATTTACTTCTACATTGGAAACGTGGTTGTATCCTACTTCGTGGCTTTTGGAACTTCACTGCTGTTTGAAGCACCAATGATGGGACTTGAAAAAGTGATATTCAAGAGGAGATAGAGACAGATCGGGAAAAAAATATTAACCCTTTATCACACAATGACGCCTTTTAACACCCCTGAGAAAGAAGCCTATAGAAAACATTGTGGGAAAAGCATTTTCTCCTTTTCCCACAAAGTTTTCTACCCTGTCAAAGCAAAATTGCACCATTTGAGACACTTTGAAATTGTCGTCTGCAAATGCTTTCTTTTTGGATCGGTCTAAAATTATGCTGTGTGGTAACGGGTTAAGTCAAAGATAGATTTTTGCATGCTCTGTGGTCTACTATATGATACATTTTGTCCACATCTACGGATATGTTTTACATTTTTAGAACTTCAAATGAACATTTTCGAACCCGTTCGACGAATGTAAGTAGAATTACAATCCCCTGAAAATGAGAAAGACTTAAAATATCTGAAGAAGCGGACATAATAGTTGAAGATCAGACTGCATGTTCTGTGTAGTTTGGTCTTGAACTACGCTGTCGGCAAAAGTCGAATGATGCATTAAGGATTAAACGCTTATCAAAATGATAAACAAGAACTGTCAATGTTATATATGTTTATTATACGTGTTAATAAATGAATACTTTACCTCAAAAATAAAGGAGGTTGCATGTTCTAATTAACGAAATTATAGATATGTATGTGATCTATAAAAGGAATTATCTGGGAATTCCGCCAATCATTTAGATGAAAACAGATCAATGATAATGAGGGTCAATTTAAGCTGATAGCTCAAAAATGATTGTGTAGAAGGGTACACTGACCACTTTGCGTATAGAAAATATCATTATTAGAAGCGAAAAATGTCAACCCTGGTCAGACTGCGTAAAATTTTGTGCAGTCTGACCCGGATTGATTTTTTTTGTAGTTCCTAGAAGTTCCCTTTTTGCTGAACGGGAATATGAATAGAGAAGCAGAGTTGCCTGATGTGGTTCAGAAAAAAGATCAAAAGCATGCAATAAGACATAATTATTCAGCTGTCTAATGTTCGATTTGGTGAAAAAATGCTTCAGGGGATCGAGATGTGGACTTATTGCTGAACTTGCTTTAATATGGAGGTGCAACGTTTTTGACATGTATGTATATATGAAAAATTGTAAATGCTTATGCTCATTAAAACTTGATATGTATTGTTTCTGTTGACTATTTTCACAACCCGGATGTTTGAAGGCAAAATCATTATCAAAAAACAAGTGAAAATGCTCAAAATTTATATCTATCGTCGAGTGCCCTAACTGCACAATAGCCCTAACTCAAACCAACTTTCTTATTTTCGTGAAAGTCCCACGATGTTTCAGTGTGACGTCAGAAAAGCTTTTGCTACGTCATAGTAAATTCTAGTACATTCCAATGGTTTTGACCCCAAATTTAGATTATGTGCACATTTTAGTTTCGATTTTTATGTCCACCTACTGTTTTTTAGTGTGTATTTTCGTAATACTTATTGACGCTACTAGAATTAGTGGATCACATAAAAAAACAATAACAAACTTCTGTAGTTGAAGTTCTATTTGATGAAAATAATAATAATAACATTAATAATTTGGCCTTGTTGTTCGAGACTCGGGAGAATTTGTTAGGTTACTCCAGGGGGCGGAGTTTGGCAACAAAAAATGACGGTTGTTTGTTTGATATGCACTTAATCAAGTTTTGGAATTTTAAGATTATTGTACACACAAATTTTCATGGCGATTGATGGATATGGAACACAATTGACTTGTGCATTTATTTTTCCTTTTGCATATTATATAGTCTATTTATAGTTCTGTTCCCAGATAAAGCTTACAGAGGCGCAGTTCGGGCATCCGAGGATAATGCATACACAAAACTCAAAAATCGTCTCTTCATAATCATTGTATTCTCTGCACTTGCTAAAGAGACTTCAAAAGAAAAGAAATACCACTCATAATGGAATACCTATTTGTGAAACTCCTATATATAATGGAAATTATTGTAAAAAGGACGACCTAGTGACTAGGTAAAATATAAATATCTAAGAAATAGGGTTAACAATTTGAAAAAAAAAAATGCTAAACAACGTTATTTTGATCATCTCGATGACTGACTGTCTAACTATCGTCTCGATAATCCCGATGACTGATTGTCTAACTATCGTCTCGATAATCCCAAAATATACTGGAAACACATACGGCGTTTGGTTAATATTAATAAAAAAATCAGATTCCATACCAATTTTACGACCATTTGAAAATAATGCAGAAATTCTACATTATACAGACATAGAAAAAGCAGAGAGCCTTAATAAGTATTTTTGCTCTATATCATTTGTTGATGACTCAAGCATTGAATTACCTAGATTTGAAACTAGAACTGATTGCAAGCTTGAGAGTATTGTTATATCGGTACGTGAAATAGAAAGTATTTTAAGTACCCTATGTACCAATAAAGCTGCAGGTCCTGATTTTATTAGTCATAAAGTACTTAAGAATGTTAAAAACAGTATAGCTGTTCCACTTTTCAAGCTTTTCAATAAGTCGCTTAATGATGGAATTTTTCCAAACAGCTGGAAAGAGGCAACTGTAAATCCTCTTTTTAAAAAGGGAGACAAATCTTTAGTGAGTAATTACCGTCCTATATCTCTTTTAAGCTGCCTAGGTAAACTCATGGAAAGATGTGTTTACAAGCACGTTTATAATTATTTGCATTTTAATGATTTATTATACAAAAAACAGTCCGGATTCCTTCGTGGACATTCAACCGTATATCAATTGCTCGATATTTACCGACAAATTGTCTCTTCTCTAGATTACAAACAAAACCTTTGCATGGTTTTCTGTGATATATCGAAAGCATTTGACAGAGTTTGGCATAGAGGCTTGGTATTCAAACTTCGCCAGCATGGAATAAGCGGACCTCTTTTGAACTGGTTTGTAAACTATCTTGAAGGCCGCAAGCAGTCAGTTGTAGTTAATTCCGTGAGGTCAATGTCATTGTCAGTTAATGCTGGTGTCCCCCAAGGCTCAGTACTCGGGCCTCTACTCTTCTTGGTATATGTCAATGACATTTCGGAAAATTTATTAAGTATAAGTCGTTTATTTGCAGACGACACTAGTCTCGCCTGTTCTGCAACACAAATACCTGATATCGAAAGTATCTTGAATCATGATCTTTTCATGATTTCCAATTGGGCAAAACAATGGTTAGTAGACTTTAACCCTTCTAAGACGGTTGCTATGTTATTTTCCAATAAAAAAATCGATCCTCCAACTTTACTCTTTGATAATGTTCATATTCAGTTTGTAGAAGATCACAAACATTTAGGTTTGACATTAAGTAGTAATGGTAAATGGCAGGTGCATATAAACAATTTAACTAAGTCAGCGTCCAAAATTCTCGGAATCATGAGGAATTTAAAATTCAAACTCAAACGGGATTCGCTCAATCAAATTTATATATCTTTTCTGCGTCCAATCTTGGAGTACTCATCAGTAGTTTGGGATAATTGTACAGAGCCAGAAAAAGAATCATTGGAGAAAATACAAATAGAAGCAGCAAGAATAGTAACTGGCTTAACCCGATCTGCATGACTGACCAATATCTATAGAGAAATCGGGTGGTTAAGTCTTGATAATAGAAGAAAATGCCAAAAAATAATACTCGTATACAAGATAATTAATGGTCTTACTCCTAATTATCTTGCTGACATATTTCCTCGACAAGTAAATAATAGAACAGATTACACGTTACGTAATGCCAACGACTTTGATTTGATAGCATGTAGGACTATATTGTTTGCAAAATCATTATTTCCTTCAGCAGTTTCTCTTTGGAATGAGCGTCCTCAAGATCTAAAATCTATAGTATCTATGTCCTTATTTAAATCTTCGATTTTACGAACATTCTCAGTGCCCAAGGTACCTCGTCATTATTTTATTGGAGATCGCAAATATTCGGTATTCCACGCAAGAATACGTAACAAATGCAGTAATCTCAACCACGACCTCTTTACTAATCACATAATACCGGACCCAAGCTGTATATGTGGACACGAAGTTGAAGATGCAGATCATTACTTTTTTTCACTGCACTCGATATACTGCTTCAAGAATAAAACTCTTCCGCGACTTACACCGCTTCCACCCTTTAAGTACAAGGCTACTACTTCTAGGCTCATCGGATTTTAGTTTTGAGGATAATGCTAAAATTTTTCGCTCTACGCAAGTGTTTATAAGGGAATCTGAAAGGTTTACATAACGTCGTGCAGCTGCAACAACTCATGATTCATATACAACAGTTGTGTGATACACGACCTGGCGTCACTTGCTCGACAAGCGGTAGGTCTATCCCGAGAACATATTTTCCATCAGTTTTTTTTTTATTTATTTTTTCTTTTTTCCTTTTGATTGACTTATTTCTTTAACAAATTTTCATTTGTATGCATGTTGTTTCCGTTCATGACCGGAAAGACACTGTCTTCTTTACATGCTAGCCCGAAAGTTATTTATTGTATGGTTTTCTTTTTAATATTTTTGGTATTATTGAAGACCTTATTCTGTGTAAGTTAAACAAAAGGGAATGGCCGAAGCTAAGTTGTGAGAACTTGTGGCCAGACCCTTTTGCCTTCTTTAAATAATTACTGTCTTTGTTATATTGAAAACTATACATACAATTGGCAATGAAATATGTTTAAACTAAACTAATGGACATAAAATGGCCTGACCTTTCTCATGACCTTTTGTTAATTTTGCTCATCAGTTTTTGACTTTATTCGGTAAGTTTTACCCAGTGTCGTTATATATATACATGTACATATATACATACCCTGTCATGATGTCTAAAAGAATATGAAGTGTTAACATTTTGGGTTCTGTTTGTTTCCTTTTTCTTTTTTTTAATCAGAGCTACTGTCAACCTAGTCTGTTGTAAAAACACTGTTGCTTCTCTAACACACATAAACTCATCTAGTCTTATGGCGAGAGAAAAATCAGATATGTCCTTAAATAACTGAATGTTTGATAGAGTGGGAAAATTCGTTTGTACAGGGAGGACAAGTCGGATACCAGCATTTTCTCTGACCTTCTTTTGAGAAAATTCCTTTCCTGGGTCATTTCCAAGGAACTCGTATGGTAAAGGTTTCACTCAAACTCTAACTGTTGTTCATTAACCAGTGGCTGCCCTACCTTGTACGCATATTTGGCAACCCCGCCTTGTTTCAGACCTACAGAAACAAGAGCAAACGTATTCGCGTTTTTATGGGTAAAAAAAAAAAAAAAAAACCAACGTAAATTAACAAATCACCAAAATTGTGTCTGACCATGAAAGTACACAAAGTCCAAATTTGTGTCGAAAAATAAATTTGCGTGTATAGAATGATTCTAACGAAAATTGGTACTCTGCATTAATTTGAAATAACGTCACACGTACTTGTACATTTTGTGTGTATGTGTCTGTGAAAAGTTTCAAAACTTCTTTACTTCTGAAAGTGCAATATGCAGTTGTTTCTTTTACTTCTTCGATAAGAGAATGTCTAAAATACAGATCTGGTTGCAAATGTCTCGAATTCTGCCGGACTATCAAATAGTTACCTTTTTTGCTTTGAACTAAATGACTATATCACTATGATCTGAAAGCATAAAATCTATTTCAAGAACACCATTGGCAAAACTCACTGCCTAACAGCGATCTTTTCCCCAACAAAATGACCCATGGGTCATTTCTCCACGCAAAGGAATGACCAATGGGTCATTTCTCTACGTAGAGGAATGATTCGGGTCATTATTCTACGTAGAGAAATGAGCCCAGAGGGTCATTTAGATAACGTAGATAATGAACCGTGTCATTCCTCAGCGTAGTGAAACGACTTCTCGGGGTCATTTCTGTACGCAGATAATGACCCGGGTCATTTTGGTGGGGGACGGTCATTTTTTTTTTCTGCATTACACCGGCAGAAAAATACAAATGCGAATGTAAATGTGTAGCGTAGGTTGGAGGGTGCACTATCTATCTATTGAAAGGAAAATGTAATCAGGTGTAGCATAGGTACTTGCCTGTACTGCTTAATTCAATATTGGTTATGTAATCATGTGTAGCGTCAGTTGGTGCATGTACTACCTTGCCATTCAGAGGGGAAATGGTATCAAGTGTAGCATAAGTTAGCACTTGTAATATCTACTACTTTTTGGGAAAATATAGTTCAGTGTAGCGTTAGTAGGTGCTTGTACTTCCTCGATACTGAGGAAAAAACAATTATACAATTATATGTAGTATAAATCGGTCCTTATTCTACCTTTTTACGGGGAGGGGAGAAGGTGTTAAGTAAGCTCATACTAATATAATATTGAGCTAGCTTCTAAAGGGAAGAGGTAAGGATTTTAGTATTGACCTCGAGCTTGCATGGTTCAATTCACGCCCCGAACATCACTGTACTTTTATTTTCTCTAGCATCATTGATGAACTTTAGATTCGAGAGGATGGTAGAAAGTAAACACTCAATGGAAATAATTTATAAACACAAGTTCCGATGGTAATGTTTTATTCTGTCTAGGGATTTATTTTAATAGCCATGTTAGCATCATATGCTTAGTTACAAGATTATCTTAAATGCCTGTTTATAAGTTGGCACCAAAAGTCTGACTTAAAATGTAAATACAGTTATAAATGGGCGATTTTGCCAAACAAAAGATACTACTGAAAAATATTCAATAAAAAACTAGCGACGACCGATAGAGTCTTGCAACAGACCACATAGATTTGAACACAGAACTGACAATGTAGGACGAATAATTTATCCAACTGCCACAACATTTTACCTCTACCTAAATTCTTCATGAAGGATGTTTGAAAATTGTCAACAGCAAATTTGAGACGGGAGAAAACGAGTTAAATTAAAAAGTTAAACATCCCCCAAACCACATACAGAAACACATCACATCATCGAAAATTATTTTGATTGCAGTACGTTTGCCATAAGAACTAAGTCCACCGGGCATTAACAGCGTTAAAACAGTGCTTGAAAATTGAGCAGAAGTAATTTCACGTTTTCAAATTGTCCACTATGTACGCCTGAAAAGCACCTTTTCCAGGCCCATCATCGGCGCTTCGAACACCAGCGAGGTTCCAAAGGCAACAAAGTAAGAAATCACAACGTTTCCGATGTAAAAGTATATCTGTAAAGAAGAAAAAAAAAAATATCACACTCTGTCAAAAATGTGCAAAAAATACGTGAGTCGTGCTTTGACATTAGCGGCCTAATGCACGTGTTGCGCTATATCTAGCAAAGTCATCAATAAAATCCTTTGATTCATGAGGTAGAATGGTTCTTGCATCTGCAAAAAAGTACCAAAACCAAACCGTTTCTACTCAGGTCAGCCTGTGCGGACTGTGCAAACTGACCAGTGTCGATACTATTTGCAGATACATTTAGCCCCCCTTTGAAAGAGCATGAATTACATGTATCTTTCTAGGGTTTCAAACCTTAGGAACCAGTTTAGAACATCGATTTCTTTTGACTTTCATCAAAGAGTTCCTTGGTGTAACGAATCTTAGGAAGTATGCTGTTAAAAACTTTGTTTCACGGAAAAGAGCATTTCTGTAAATAGTTGTATCAATATTATCTACGAGTCTCTTCTATAAGCAGGGTTAAACTGCTGAATTATCAGAAAAATATACTGTTGACATATTTCAGTCGGAAAAGCATTTACCTAGGATAACATATTTCATTACGTTATTTGTAGCCAATCGAAGCATCGAACCGGTTTTACTCTGTACATAATGTGTGATATTTTTTGTTTTCAGTTTAAATATTCACATGTATGTATACCACCTCATGAAAAGCATTAGAATTGCATATTCTAACTATCTTGTGCGAAACCTTTTAAACCACAAATTCTACCTAACATGCATTCATTTTAAGTTGTTTACTAACAGTGAACGATCTTGAAATCAGATATAACGTCTTCGATCCAATGCAGTTACGACAATTAAAAAAAAAACATAGCTGCTGGGTAAGTCAGGCGAATTTGACTTAAGATTTAATGATGCAGGAATACAACAATAATTTGTATATTGCCTCACAAAATATCTTCCTTTGAAAAAAAAGTTGAAACACATTAATCTATGGGATGCAGCGTTTAAATTTAGCTGATTTCATGGTAACTGAGCCCCGAAATCATGACTGAGAGAAAGACAGTTTGATTTTGAGTCCATAATAGCAGGTACTATTTAAGAATAAAAACAATTCTAAGTTACATTATCATATGTCTTTTGTACAAACTGAAACTGCTAAATTATGTTTATTTCTTTTCTCTCTAAGAAATAACCTAATGACATCTAGATATAAAAAAAGAATGAAACTCCTGCAACCAACAGCCCTAACGAACATAGTAGTCCTATAGCAATCCCAAGATAACTGTAAAAACGGGAACACATGGTTTGATCCACAAAAGGATACTAGTAGTTAACAGCTTTCAAAAGATGTTATCATTTAATGATTGAAATGATACCAGCAAGACGACTTATCTCGTTTGCGATCTACTAATGTGAAACATTTTGTTACTTAGACAGAAAGTTAGAAAGTTAATCCTGTCATGCAATTTCCCTTTTTGCCATCTGTTTAATTAACATGTTTTCCTTAGTGCATGTTTTCAACAAATCATTGGTTGTAAATTCTACTTCAGGTTTTTTCCTTAAAAATTACCATTCCAACCAAGCGCTCAGATGAGATGAATTCTTTTGCAGAGATTTAAACATCCGGCATGTTACAAAAATGCTTTAACTTCAGATCTTACCTGCAACCAAATGTTTTTTTTTACTCTGTACTGGTTGAAGATATTTGCATTTGAAAATATCATAAACAAGGAAGGTGAAAATGTTGATTTTTGTATTACGCACCAGATCAAAGTCGGATTGGTAGACATTCTCCCTAGAACTGATGTCGTAAAACTGTAAACATATGATATGGACCAAGTAGGTACAGTAGGAAAGCCTGCCTAGTACAACAAATGGACTCCAGGACAGAAAGTCGTTGATCCAACCTAAAATAATTATTTAATTATTCACAAGAGGAACAATTTTATATATTTTGTCAAAACCAATCAGATGGAGTTTAGAATTAAGATATTATTTGAAATGTGTTTAGAAACTGAAGTTTCAAAAAAAAATCGGCGTCAGTTTACTTGTCAAAGCACAAAACAATTTATGTAGTTGGAATCTAGTCCCATTTTTTCCACTTGTTATCCACATCATGGAAATTTTTTTGGATCAGCTATCTCAATGATTGACCCTTCTGCTTCATCTGTTTAGTGCGTCTGCAAGCCGTGGTAACTCGGTAGACGGACATATAACTTGTAATTCGGGAGTTGTAAGATCTTAATTAGTGTAGGCCAAAAGTCTTTCAAAAATTGATAAAAGTCGTTGGGTCATGGTTTATACCTGTCATTCCACTGAAAAGTTTCAAGTTTGTTGGAAAAAGCTATCCAACTGGTGTCTGAATGTAAAAGTGCTGAGATAAACATCCTCATCACGACAGGTGCACTGTATTTTCATGCCATGCATCATATTCATCGCGGTCCTATATTGATATTTTAACTGTTTTGGTCGTGGTACTACATTTACCGCAGTACTATATTCGTCTTATTCGTCTCATTCATCGGGACACTGCATTAATCGCTATACTTGGAAAATTGGATAGTACGAAAGCTTTACAACTTTCGTTGCGATACTACATCCTGAATGTATAATCACTATGTTACTACATGCATCGTGGTATGTAGCGTTCATAGCCATACTCAATCATCGTGGAAATGCAATCATTGCAATAAAACATTAATGGCGTTCCTTTATAAATTATCATACTTAATGAATGCGATGCTACACTTACTGCGAAACCACATAAATATATGCCATATCACCACATTAACCCCAGTATTGTAATCACAGTGGCACTACATTCATTACAATACAGCATAAATCGTGATGCAACATCTATCCCGGCACTAAATTAATTTTACTGTTGTAATACATTCGTCACGATTCTACATTATTGCTGTACTACATATCCTTAGCAATTTAAGCAATTATGCTTCACAGTAGCGATACTACATATACTCTGCAATTGAAATATTGTTCACATTAGGATTTAAAAAGACAGCCCATGGTCTTCCGATCAACCTCAAATGAGATTTCCATTCTCTTAAAAAATATGTATGAAATATATCTGCGATAAACATGCTATCCAACTTACCCCCATGTCCCGTCACACAAGCAAATATGATCCAGCAAACAGCAATAGCCCAAGCAGTTCTATGCAAGGTAACATAAGCCACAGACTCGTCGACCGTAAGGAAATGTTCTCCGTCATCTGGGTATACACCGTAGATAACAAGAACTATGATAGCCATACAGGAAAACCAGCCCAACATGTTCCAAACCTAAAGTACATCATTAACATAGAGTACAGGTAACTTTAACTCTGTAAGTGTTTGGGCTAAAACGTCTTTGCAAAGAGTGTCGCTCGAGAATGTGCACACTTCTTGCAGTGTGAATTTGGGTATGTCCCACACGCTGCTTTCAGAACAATTCAATTTTATGAACATGACAAATAAGAAATAGCAAGTTATAGTATCTTTCAAAATGAAGTTTTGTATCCATTTTCTGATAGATCAACAAACTTTTTCCTGCTCCTGTCAGAATTACACGTATATGTGTTTAGGTTTTTATAGTAAACTGTTCTCTAATAATTAAATTCCTACATTATCATTCTCCATTTTTTTCAGCTGAAATCCAGTGCAGAATCAGACGTTTAGTAAACTTTAGCGCCTCAGTTCATGTGGAAGTGTTCTTGGCCTAGAACTTTGGAACTACATTCACCAACCATTTTCAGCCATCCTTAAAAGATTTCTAGCTTAATTCTTGACTTAGAAAGTATTCAACTTGTGATTGGCTAAATCATTTGGAGTTGAGAAGTTGTGTTACTTTCAATTTAGAAACTTCTTCAGAAAAAGACAAAGAAGGACCCTAAGGATGGTCGGTTAATCCAGTCCCTGAGCTGTACAAACGTACCGGTCCAGGCAAAAATAAAATCTAATAAATGAGTTTCTTCCAATATAAAACTGGAATGCTGACACAAACGATCTTGTGCCACTTCAATTCATAATAAAACAGCAAAAGCAAAACATATCAATGCTTTCAATCCTAGCTGTATATATCTACATGAAAATAATCTAGGTTAACATGTATCCTATTATGTATGAACAAAACAAAATTCAGCTGAATTGGTGGAGGTAAAAGTGCAAATAACACGTACATTCAATAGGTTAAAACGCCCTAAATGAATGATTGACAGTATGGTGCTTAGGTTTCATGAGTTTAAGGTTTGGAAGAAAACCTCTAATGATTGGGTAGTTGGTGTGATTTAAATGTCATAAAGTTAAAACTCCATTCAAACAAACACACAAACCTTTTTCATTTTGAAATTATCCTTATACTTGTACAATAAATATCCTGCCAGGAGCCCAATGATGTATGGTCCCATTCTTGTGTGGCCAGGAACATATAGTTTAGTGAACATGTCCGCGTCTTTACTAGGAATGGAAGGAGTAAAATGATTTTTTTTTGTAAACTGATATTCATCAACTCTTGAAACGCGTTAACACCTCACGATCTTAAAGCGCCATTATAAAAATTTTGAAAACAAACATGATTAAGGTTTAACTTTGTACATCAACAAAAATTTTTAAATTGGCAATTTTTTCAAAGAATATGAAAAGATTTGTCTTTGCACGATCAGAAAACATTGTTTGTTACACGCATTTTCGCACAATGTTTTCAAAAACCATCTTCTCGAATTTTGTTGAAACTCAAGATTGCGCGGTAATGGCGATGAAGAGAATACTTGTTCAGACATTACGACCCACCAGGGTAGAAACAGTACATTATCTTTTGTCGATGCTTCAGTCTCTTTTTCAGCAAGTCTGTTTCATTGCTTCAGCCAGACGATGTCGTCGCATTTAGCCAGCGAATTCCATTTTTGATCACCCCAAATTTATTTAGGTTATTAAAGCACTAAAAATGTTGGGAGTCGTTTTTATGCCATCGTCTGCTTATGTATGGATCTTCGAAGAGTGACCCGTCTGCAATGACATTTTGATCACTATTCTCTGCAGGAAAAATATTAAAGTCTTTTATGTAAAATCAAAACTGTTATTAAAAAAAGTGGCAAGCAAAAAAAAAAAAAAAAAAACATCATAAATGATGCTTCTGTGCAGAGCTCAACAAAAACAATAGTTGTAAATAGGAAAAATAATCGGAAAAATGCCATTGTTCATTGCAAATCTTTGTATACAGTTTCTGAAAAATAGAGATTGGGATATCTATGTTTAGCCGTTTTTTACACTTACGCCGAACAACAACAACAACAATAACAAGGCAAACAAAAACTGTCCCCACTGTGGTAGGCTTATACCGGGCTAAAAGGGCTGTGTCTATCAATGAATGGCGCATTGGTTATATGCAGCCAACCATGGCTGGATTCAGCATTGCAGTTGTTATGAATAAACGTGTATCATAATTTGAAATTTGTGGCACCGATGCCATTTTTTAAAGTATCCAAGAATGCCCAAATCAGATAGGTATATATTTTTAAAAAAATGCCATGGGAATATAATGTTCTCATGTAGCAAATACAGTTATTAATGTCACCCAGTATCTGACCTTACCTGTCTAGTAATACTCTGGATTAAACATTTCTTTCTTTTTTTTTTTTGACTTCCGAAAACAGTTATACAATTGCCTTTATTTGTGCAAGAACATTTTTTGTTCAATATGAAACGTCCTTTTTTACCAGCTGAAGGCCATAGTGACAGCAGCCTTAGACCTTACATGTACATACTTGTTGGTTAATTTTCATATTTGGAAATAAAACGTACGGTTTAGGTCCGACAAATCCTCCAAATATAGCGGTGTATTCATGCTGTTTGACAATTACAGCACGCGCAACTGTTGTACCAGCCAGAAACAGAAAGGCCACGACAAAGCCGGCTGTTGCATTTCTGAAAGGTGAAATGTATCGGTAAATGAGAGCTTGTAAACAAATGAGATAAGTTATAAGCATTACGATGTAAATGGCGATTGCACAGAACGTAGTCTCGTTATGAATATATACTGCACGATACATTCTGATCATGACAGAATTAGAAGCTACACAACTGGGTTATTTCTACTGACTGAAAATTATATTTTTTCCTTCGCAGTCAATGTCAATAAATGAATATCATATGGCTTTCTGAAATGAGCTATTCAACTGGAGGGAAAAACACGAAGTTAATTTTGCACTTCTCTTATGCATGTAACTTTAGAGAAGCACAGACTATAAAATTGTTGTAAGGGTGTGTAGAACATGATCAGACAACAGATAAAGTATATAAGAATTTTTTGATGCCATAGCCTCATGTCTGCATTTACTATTTTAAGGGATGCTGCTGTAGTTTTTCTGTTGGATACATATGAGAACTCTTTATCAGTACCCCATCGGACCGGATAACACATTTGACACCTTGAAATATGGATAATGCAGTTTAAACGCACATGAGGTCACAATGTTAGCTTATATATTCAATCTAGAAAGTAGGTTATTTGATTAGGTTCATATTTACCATTGGAAGTAAAAGATAACGAACATACGGCGGTTGGTCTTATTCACCAAAATATGCTAATTTTATTCATTCTGAATGCAAAGAGGAGCATTTATTTGGATAGGAAGTTCTATTAAAGCTGATTAAAAGCAAAAATTAACATTAAAAAAGAAGTAAAAATCCCGGAGTTAAAAAAAAAAAGGATCCTCCTGTTTGTTTTTGGGGTCATACTTACAGATACAGAGGCACGAAGATGAGAGGCGATAACACATAAAACTGCATATCATTAGCCAAGTACCAGGACCAACCGAAACACTACAAAGTTAGAATGGAATTAGGTTAGCGAGGTAGCACAAGCGTACTTTTATAATGTATATGGGGAATTCAGTCAGTCATTCCGAATAAATTCATATCCATATCAGTGAACCAACAAATATTTATATATTTTTTTTACAAGTTCAATGTAACTAGGATCAGTGCATGCTAATTTCTAATTTGCTTTATGGGGCAACTCTCCACTTAGCTGGTCTTGCTTTGTGAAGGTGTTCAACCTCAGGTTTAGGATGAAAACCCTAAACAAAAAATATGATCACAATACTTTAAAGTTAAATCTTTTTCATTTATATCAGATTTGACGGTTGATTCAAATAAATAGCCCTTAATGAATAAAATCGAACATTTTGTGAATGCTGTTTAAATGGCCTACATTACAACCATGTTGGGAATACATACATCAAGAAACAAATCAGACAATCATGAATATTAACCTGCAAAAGCATTGCATGTAAACAATATATCAAGTCATTCATCATCTATCGGTTGAAATTATTTGCATTCTGTATGTATATAGCCTACCATGTTCTTTGCTATCAAAATATTTTTTGCTAATGTTACGGATGAATCTATTAGCATTATAGAAATAAACCTTTGTTCCTCATATAATGTTTTTTACCTCTAACGAAATACATTATAATTTTGATAGACTGTCAATGGAAGGATAAAGTAAACAGAATGTTATCAGTACTCTAAGAACGAACCATTTTGTCTGCTTTAACATAATTGTTGATGTACAGGAGATTTGTCCACCAACCATCCGCACAGATTTTCCCCTGTTCATCTTCCTGTGGCCATTTCGGCCCGTCGCCGAAATACCTTACTAGAGTAGCATAAACCATCAAGGAAAGCATATAGGCCGGGGTCAATCTATTGGAGAAGAAAGGCTGAATTAATGATGAATAATGGTACTTACAGTAAAATGATACAATTCCTATCTTTCACAAGTTTCACCTTATAGAATTTGCAGTCTGATCTCTGATCTGCACTGTATATTTCTTTAATCTACATTAAGGTAGTTTACCCCTAATGGGCACCACTGCAAATTGGTGTAAAACCCATACTATCTGATATCACGTCATTTGAGTGTCTTAAATATGAAAAATTAAAAACTTTCACCGTGAAAAAAAATGATATTATATGAATTTTAGTGACCTAACCCCCTTTCAGACTTCATGCACAACATAAAAGTATCACTATTGATCTTAAAATACCAATATTTTCACAATTATTGGCTAGTTTTCAACAAAATTGGCATCAAAATGTTCAACATAGAACTGTTTTTCTATAATATTCACAAACACAAAAATATATTCATATAAAAAAAATATGAAAAAAAAAAAAAAAAAAAAAAAATTGAAGTCCAGTTCTCATTTTTGTCATTTTACGGGATTTCCGAACAGAAGCATCAGAAAACTCCACAAAAATGACAGATTTCTATAGATGGGGCATATACAAACTATATATCATTTTTTCTACACCATTTGAAGAACAAAATATACCAAAAACAAGAACTTTCACCGTAAGCAACTCTAGAGATATTAGTTAAAAAATCTATACCCCCTTTTTTAGGCTTCCATTAGAAAGCAACTACACTTCACCAGAATACCAACAAAATTAATAAATATCCCACAAAACATCATTACTGTTTCATCTTTGTATTCTATAGAGTGTATTAAATCAGGAAAATTGTTAAAGAATCAAATTAAGACCTGAAGCACCATTTAAGAATTTTTGAATTCTCTTTTTATGTCTGTTTTTGCCCCCCAAAATGTAAGTAGCAGGAATGAATAAGATAGAAGTTTATATATAAAGGGTTACAGTGTATTAATATCTATCTTTATGAAATTTAGTTCACAATACAAGAAAAATATGGATGAATATCCACATTTAACAAAGTATACAAAAATAAGAACCTATATTCAAGGGCAACAACTGACAAATTTTTTGACTTGCTTGAATTCAACACACTTGCAGCTTCAGAAATGATTAAAACATTATGGAACAAGGGCATCACCTGTGGTAGCCAACACTCTGCTGAAGTTGCTTTATATCAAGTAAAAATATTTAGTCCAAAATGGGGCATAACTCTAAGAAATGCCAAAGGTAATTTTATGAATTCTAGGATGAGAAAAGTAAGTTGTTCGGAATACTTAGTTATGACCAGAGTGGCATTATTTCAGTTTACAGAACAGGACACATTTTTTTTTTCATTTTTAATGACGAATATTAGTCGTACATAGTCATTTTTAACATGAAGTAAAACACATATCACGTGATATCTCAATAGATATACAGTACATATAACAATAGATAAGAATATATATAGAGAATGGGCTCACACATGATACATATAGAAAATCAGAAATAGTTTGTATCAATTGATATAGAAAATTCCATTCAGTTAAAGAACTCAGACAGTTATTTATTTGTTTCGTTGTATGGAAAATAAATTTGCCTAAATTAATCAAAACTGATTTATTCCTTGTATTTTAAAGATTGACGAACTTTAACATACTGGGACTTGTACTCTGAAAAACATTACAAACGAGAATAAAATGAAATTCGTCTTCTATTTCTGGTTCGTTACAAATTGACACAGCCGTTCGTTTCGGGGTAATCTATTTGGTCCATATCTGCCGGATTCTGATCGAAGTTTATGTGAAGATAATCTGATTTTTGATAGACAAGTTCAAAATGTTCTGTTATATGGTAGATCAAGATAAGGGGGCATTTCGAAGGAACTAGCTAAATGTAAATACAGATGACATAACAAAGTACTATTTTCAAGATCTGATCGTAGCTTTTGGAGAAAACAATCAATTAATCTCTGCCCAAAGATTTGAACAAAATATTGGCTCATATATCAGAAAACCCGTATTCATCTAGCAACTGATGGATTCTTCCTGCCCTAGAGTTTTTATGGTTACTATGCAGCTCTACTAATGAATCAAAGAGGATAATACAATGTTACTAGATCTGATTATTTTCAACCAATATTTGATTATTTGAACATATCTTTGGACTTAAAGAGGATAAGGGCCTAATTCGCAATAAATAGTTGTCGTACACGTAGTTTGCTTAACTCCAAGAATACTTTTACAAATTTTCAATTGGACTCTTTCTATATCTTTGCACTTCGAAAAACCCCACACAGGGCTAGAATAATTTAGAGACGACTCTTTCTATATTCTTTGCACTTCGAAAAAGCCCACACAGGGCTAGAATAATTTAGAGACGATGAGACAAATGAATTAAACAATTGAAGTGCAACTGAAGGTGTGACGTCATATTGCTTGATATTCTTTATTAAACCATTCATTGCTTTTAATGCTTTTCCTATCGCGTATTGGTTATTCAAACTAAAAGAACCCGCCCGTGTAATTGAATACAGTACCTAAATAATTGAAATTATCAACTGTTTCCAATAACATTTCATCATAGAACCATTTTTTTATCTTGTTTTAAATTACCCCTATTAAGGAAAACCACTACTTTAGTCTTATAGGTATTGACTTCTTAGCCCCATTTTCTGCAATACTCATGAAGATAGTTTAGACTGCTTTGTAACTCGTGCGGCGTTTTGCCGAGGACCACCATGTCATCAGCAAAAAGCATGACAATTAAAAATAGATCTACGAGAGAAAGACCACATCTTAAATATCTTTGTAAACTTAACTCAGGATCTTCTATGAATAAAGAAAACAAAATAGATGAATTATTTAGGCCTTCGACTCTTTTTGTCAGAGTGCTTGTGATTTTTTCCCGAAATTACTACATAGAGTTATACCCCTATAATTGCTCGGATCATCTTTATCCCCCTTTTTATAGACCGGAAAACTTTATTTAAACAATCAGTTATATGACCGATGAGAATATCGACAGTTTCTAGAAAATCCTCATTCAGAAAATTGTCAGACGGACAAGATTCTTGATTGAAGTACGAACCTCATCGATTGTAATAGGCATGCTAAGCGATGTGTATGTTGGATTTTCCTCGTTTAAATCACTTTTAGTTGAAAAATCTTCAACCTCGTCAATATGAGTCGGCAATGTTGTATTAAGCATGGTGGAGAAATATTCTTGGAAACGGTCTGCTGAAATATTACTTGATATATTACAATTTTGTGAATTAAAATGTTTCCAGCATTGCTTTGGATCTTTACGCCGCATATCATAAAGTTCCTGGGCCTTTCTTGTTTTAAATTGTCTCTTTTTTTTCGTATTTAAGTTTTATATTCGGTTTTATAATTACATAAAACGTGTCTATTTTCAACAGTTTTACTAGTATTAAACGAGCGTAACGCTTCCACACACCGCTGGTTCATAACAACAAACTCCTGATCAAACCATTCTTTATGATCAGTATTTCTCTTGATACCGCATTTACGAGGACATGTATGTTTGAAATACGGCTCTGCAGAGCGTTCAATTAAACTAGAAAAAATGTCGACTATAGATCGAATGCTTTCTAGCTACTACAATCGGTCTCTGTCAGAAGTGTACTAAAACTTGTTAATTTTGATATAAAATCTCGACGAAAAGCATTTTTTCCCTCCTAATCCCATTTATAAAATGTAAAGCTATGCGCACAGTCAAAATTATTGTGAGTATCCATTGCCTCACAGGCTTTATTAGTGTGTAAACTAAAATAGAGTGGTGCGTGGTCAGTGTACTCAGAGAATGGACATATCTGAAATGTTTTGACAAGAGAGAAATCCTTCTCCTTTAAAACCGAACAGTCTATAGTGCTACAAGTATTTCTATAATAATAAGTGAATAACCCTTTATTACAATCATCCCCAAGTCTACCATTGGCAATACGTAACGAGGTAGCTCTACAAAAGTCAATCATTCGAGTCCCTCGTGCATATTACATGTATTATTCTCCATCACAAACACCTGAATTTAATAAGGATCAGAAAAAAATGAACATTCAGAGCTCTACATAAAAGGAAGTGATGGCAATCAAAATCTGTTCTCTCCCAAATGTTGTGGGTACTCGTCAGAATTGTCTCATGAAGACAATTCTGAAGAGTAACCAACTATAGGGGTTAGATGGATAATTGTTTGAAATAAAATCACTTCCTCTTATCAGCAGCTCTGACCATTTTTCGACATCGATGTACCAGTGTAGCAAGTTTTGTTTCAAGTTTTTCAAAGTACAAAAATCAACATGCTTTTAAAGGTGGGTATTTAGAATTTTCACAACACACCAAATTAAATAAAAATATATACCATTGAAATTTATACGAAAAAACAATACAATCATCAATAATTAAGAATCATACAATTCAAAAAAGTGGGGTTTTTTTAATGGTATTCCCTAAAGGCTACGTAGCATCTTAAGCTATTTTTAGATTTCGCTCCAAAAATCAATAAAGCATAGTGGAAATGTCAAATGACTGGCACGTGACGAATAACGCTTAAATTCCATTACATAACAAACATGTAATAATTATTTTCCATTATGTCTTCTTCGGACGGATGTTTTAAACTTTGTCTGTGTTTTCCTGTATTTAAATGAGAGAATTGATAATCTAAAAATAGAACGTGGTCCCGTTGGTGCCAACCTGGTCAGTAATAAATCTCTAATTTCTCGTGTTATCGGATGGTTTTCGACTACTGGGTTTTTATGAACGCAAATTAAAAGGCTATGGCAGTATAAGGATGATTTTTCTTGCATTTTTGTAAAATTTTCGCCCCAAAATCTGAAGGGCCACCTTTAAGGTATTTGTCATTTTTTTTAATACGCTTTTGTTTGTTTAATTAAGTGTTAGACGAGTATTATAAAACATCAAACATTCACTGAGAAACAAGTTATTACAACTTATACAAGCATCTCTCGATTTTGCACCCTGGGATGATACTCACACCAAAATTGTGATACCAGCATCAAGACAACATGAGCAAGAAAGAGTATGTGAACATCAATAAAAAATGACCATAGGCGTCAACTTTTTTTCTGAATTAATGTAAAAGAATTATATTCAAGCAACATTAACCCATTACCAACGGACTGCTCAAACTTGAAACAGATTGCAGACAACAAATCAGATATGACCTAAGTAATGGAATGTGTATCAAAAAGGATGAAGAAGATTGCGGGAAAAGAAGAGAATGCAGGTTACCAGCATAATCTTCTATTTCCATGATTTTCCAAAGCTTTAATTCTCAAGGACGTTAAAACTTGGAATTGGGTGGTAACAGGTTAAATCTAAAATATTATCGGAAGTAAATATTGTTACTTTTCCTTTGTTTAAAAAATGGCACAGTTTAGGGAGCACCTTATCTAAAACTTTTTTGCAATTTGTTACCCTTGGAAGACCCTCACTGATTTTCACGGTAAAACCATAACGCAAACCGTCTTCACCTGAACGTCTGTATATCGTGCTAAGATGACTAATGTTCAACGCAGACTTTACTACATTTTCAGCTGTTGGTTGTTTGGAAATTCCAGACACTACTAAAAGGTCTAAGCTTCTTACATTCAGAGACTTTTGGCGATTGAATATAATACTGTTCATAACAGCAGATGGTGAAAAACTGAAGCTGACAATTTCACTATTAGGAAGAGGAGCGTGTACCAAAAGCAGTACCAAGGATGTTACGTCTGCCTCATCATTGTGAGCATCATAATTGCAATTCAACAATGAATGGACAAGATCTTCCTGCTTTTAGGAATCAAGTTTAGGACAACATTTTCTAAATACTGCCCAGGAATCAACAAGTACTAAAACACAATCACCAAACGATTTCACTAAGTCCGTGTTTATAGGGTGTTCACTAGCACAGAAAAATCAAAGCGACGCCCATTGTGGGCTATTTACAATACATTGGCAAAGTTATTCAGCCATGCACACAGTTTCTTGATTCCTACTTTGATGGAAACAGACTCCACTGTCTTTCCATGTAAAGCCATCTTGTTTCCATTCATCACTATTCCTCTTAGTCTTTGGGCATCCTCAAAAATGGGCAAGTCTGGCATTACATAAATGCTTATAGATGACCCGGATTGAACATTTACAGCAGCAATCTGTGTTATTTGTGGCATGACACCATATCGGACTAAAATGAAACAAAATGAGGAACATAAAGGCTATATGCAAATACATATAAACAGGCTCAGGTTTGATCTAGTTCCACACTTTATGTTATGACTGAGTGAACTGGATCAACATAATCTTATTTCATCAAAATCTCTTAAAAACAGTGGCTCTCCGTGCATATGAGTAAGTCAAAAGAATAAACTATTGTCAAAGTAAATACAGGCTGGTAAAGGTCAATACTGTCAAAATTCATCCTATGATATGGTAGCAGTTTAACATGAATAAACTAGTAAAGCAACCTAGGTCAGCCTGAACATACAAAAGGCAGATCTTAATATAGCTGATGATCAGTAAGCACAACCAAACAGTACTTGCTTTGTGATTCTATAAATAGCTGTTCAGGTTAAATTATATTTAATTGAGAGTGACACAGAGAGAAAATGGTGCAAATGATACTCAGATATCTTGAACTAAAAAACCTTTCTTACTCATTACTTGATAAACACTTGTAAGAGTTTCTGTTTCTTACATGTGAGACTGCCAAATCTCCTTCTGTGCCATGCAGTATCAAAAGCACAAGACATTCTATGGCAGGTCCAGCAAGGAAACTTCGAAAACAACTTAACTCTAGTCTTCTTACACTGATTGGAAGCAGACTTGGTCCTTTCCTTCATACATATGGCTTGTTTTTCAGTCTGTAAGAAGACAATATATCCAAGGTACCTGTGTCATATCAGTTTCCTTATTTCCCAGATGCGCTAGAGGATTTAGACGCACCAACACTGCTGATACATATCCTTGGACAAGACATTTCCGAGCACCAGCCTAGTACTGGTGAAACCCAGGAGGCATATGAAAAGGAAACTTTGCTATCATATAACTGAATAATTGTTGAAAGCAACATTAACCACCATACAAAACCAGGCCCTCTATACATCTTCTGAACAACTCATGAAGACACAGTATCTGAGAATAGGTTTATTTATTAAATTTTTTTAAGGGGGGGGAGGGTGGAATGGAATTAAAACAATCAAAATACCAAAACAAATATACAAATACTTTAACAGAAGACCTGTAGAAACTAGAAATTATGGGAAAAGGAGAGAGTGCATTCTACAAATCATTTTCTCCCTCTCTCTCTTTTTTTTTAAACAATTTAAAAAAAAGACCTGCTTTTCAAATTCTCTGCAGCCAATGACAGTTCAATGTTTGATTAACGAATGTCTAGGCCTTTGACACCAGTATGGCAGGCTAATTTGAGCTTGTCATTTGAGCTTGAATCCGGAGAGCTAAATAAACATTTACCTAAAGAGTAAAGAATAGATTCAAAACAAGAAGTATATTACATTTTGGGTCTCATATTTCCATTCTTCTCACTATCTATGTCTGTCTAAACATCCATGTTACTGATATTTGTACCAAGTGATTCATCACCATCTCCATTCTGCCAATCTTTTTGGAGTTGTTGGAAACTTAACCTGCAGAATAAACATATACATTCACCACACAATCTCAAGTTATAACGACCATGAAATAGAAAGCTATTGCAAACAATATGGGAGAAGAACAAGAGGACCATTGCATGTTTGGGGCATAATTATTGCCTCTACAATGCATATGAGATTTTCCTAAAAATTGCCCTAGTGATCTAGTTTTTACCCCAAGTGACCCATATGTGGTCTCATCCAAGATTGTAACCAGCATTTTCTCCTTTTCCAACAATGTTTTCTACCTATGAGGAAAAATAATCCAAACTGCATGCAATTTGTTGTCTACAAATGCTCTCAATCTGGACCAGTCTAAAATGTTGTAGGTAAAGAGTTTACCTGTTTGCAGATAAGAGAAGGGATGATAAGTATATAGTCTAAGGAATGACTTACTTACACAGAAGCTTACCTTACAGAAGGTGGTGCATCGGGTAGAGGGCAGACACCAAGGTCTTCTATTAGGTCTTTCATAGATGCCTGCGCCGTGTTCATTTCTTTGTCAGTAATATATCTGTGAAATTGATAGAAAATTAAAAATTCTGATTAAAATAAAGCCCTAAATGATATAAAAAAGAAAAACTGAGGAATCTACCAAATTTCCCTCATTTTTGCCCTCAGGTTTAATACGTTTCTCTTCATGCACAAAGAGAAAATTTAGATACTGAACACGTGTAATGAATTTTGAAATGAGATTCCTTAGAAGCAGAAATACAGAAAAGTATTTTGCTTGAAAAAAATGAAAAATGAAAAAGATGTCCATAAAACAAAACGTGTAAACTAAAGGTAAACTGTGTAGTCTGAACTTGATCCATGCTGGACGCAGAGGTATATATACCTACAGTTATACCTTATTGAAATGCAAACATTGTGTGAAATGCCATCGGAAATAAGTTAAAAACGCAAAAGAGTCCTTTTTTGAGGCACCTACCAAACGTTGTTTTTAAATGAATATTGTTGCTTGGAGCAGACGATGATAATGTGGGATCGGAGTATACGTTACATCTCAGTCTTATCTTGAGCACCTTATCTAGAGAAATGATATTTTTGCAAGCGGTACTTTTGTGTTGGAATAAAAACAGATCTGATGTTTTGAATATAAATGTTTAAAATACAGCGACTACGAGTCTGACAGCGCATGTTGTGTGGTACGAGCTTGATTCATGCTGGACACAGGAGTGTGTGTTTTTGCCATATTGATATGTAAAAAAATGTACAAGTACCTCTTTTTTTCTAGTTAAGAAATAGAAAACATCTCTTATTTAAAGTTTTTCCCCTAGAGTATTTTAAATAATTGTTTGTATTGGGGCAACTGATCCGGATTCGGGATCGGACTTCGCTTTTCCGCGCAGTCGGATCCCAATCCACTTGCACTGATAATGCAGAATCGGACTGTACGTTCCATTTCAGTCTGATTTAGATTGCCCTATCTGTAGAAATGATAATTTTTGCAAGAATCCCTTTTAGGTTAGGTTAAGAGGAGAGCTAATCGTTGTATACAGATGATTTATAGACAGCATGTAGGGTGGACCAGGCTTCGGACTGCACATTTTGTGCGGTCTGAACTTGGTCCACGCTGCATGCAAAGGCATGCTCCTGTCTTATTGATATGTGAAAATTGTGTAGATAGATGTTTCATTATAGTTAAGAGAGAGGAAATATTTCTTTTTCCCTACATGTACTTTGAGTCCAGTCTGATCTTGATCCACCAGTTCGTAATAGAGACGTAAGCTACGCTTTTTAGGCTAGTATAAAGAAGAAGAGATCCAATCATTGTATACAAGTGATTTTGAACCTCAGCGAGCAGAAAGGACCAAGTGTCGAACTGCACATATAGTGCAGTCTGAATTTGATCCACGCTAGAGGCAGAAGTATGGCTCTGCAATATTGATATATATCAAATTGTTTTGGATGCTGTTTCATAATAGTTAAAAAAGCCGACAAAGTCTCTAATTTAATGCAGTTTCCCTAACAGTGATTTTACAAGATTGCTTTTTCAAAGAGCTTTTTTTCGACTTAATAATAAGTTACACTTTCACCTTATTAGCATTTCATAATGATAACTGTCATTAATTATTGTATTAACACCCTTTTGTTCGATAATGAGGAATGACAGCCAGCGATTTCGATAAAAAGTTTGGAAAGGGAGATTATGCATGCGTCACACATTCGGTGCTCTGTGTAGTCCTAATATAAACATACCGTCGGTTTGCTTCCAAAGCCTCGTAACTACAGCTTGTTACGAGCTGTGGTTGCGGGGTTTTGGAAGCAAATCAACGATCCACTGTACAAAGGAGCGGCGAAGTTTGACCCTTTGTTTGCTGATCGCGACTCACTAACCTTTTCGGGCAGTGTAGATCAACATCAGAATGCACAAAATGTGCGGTCTGATCATTGGTCTGCACTGTCCGAGAGGGATATATTTCCTTCACAAAAATAAACTTTGAAACTGCAACCCTTCAGTTTATACTCTCCAATTTAAGGTATTTTTTAACTTACAAAGCAGGATAAGGGTTAAAAAAATGTCTCACACAGGCCGAGAAAACAGGCGGATGGTCTGGATTCATAGATTGGAATACAAATTTATATAGTCTGATCTTGATGTATGCAGTCTGAGATAACCTTGTTCTTTTGTTATTCTGTATTAGGGTACTTAAACTCTTTACCTTATAACCATTACTTTTAACGAACTGGAGATAAGGGATACAGAAACATTATTGGAAAGTGTTTCTCTATCCTTTTCAAATACAAATTGTAATTTTCAGTGATAATAATTATCGTTGTCTGCATACGCCTTTAATTTGGATCAGTATAAGATTTTGTCCTTTGGTAAATGTTGAAGCCTATTGGTTTTGGGTCTAATATGATTACACATGTTTTTATGAATTTTTTAGTGTGATTAGACTCTGTATGAGCATAGGATGGACTAAGATGGGTCTGATTTGCACATAACATGATCAAGGTGTATCGGTCTAATGTTCTGTTTTTTTTATTTTTATCTTAAAAAAATGTATTTTGATTCTGTCTTTGAAATATTATTTCATATATATGAAATGTTTCAATACGAGCTTTTTACACCTTGATTCCGGCAATGTTTTTTCTTTCTTTTGGAACCATAAATTTAATGCGTATAAATGGTTAAAATGGAGCAGGGGGTTAAGGAGATACACCAACTTTTGACAGCCTAGTTTTTTAAATGTGCAAAATACTGCAAGTGTAAAGAGGATTTGTTTGTTTTTCATGTTACTTGGTAACTGTATACCAAACAATCCTGGTTATCAGGTTAAAAAAAAAGGGCATTGTTGGAGGGAAGGAAAGGGGCTGGTAATAGACCTTTTCACCCTTTTCCATATGTTTTCTACTAAATACTAAATGAATTTCAATTTTAGAGTAATATTTATACTATCGTATGCAAATGCTTCCATTTTGGACGAGGCAGAGATTTCATGTGTTTGATATGGATTTTTACTTTTAATGTTGTTCAGATTGTGTCATTTCTTATGGTATGGGGGGGGGGGGGGGGTCTGACGCTGTGTTGTGCTGGTTTAACTCATTACCACACAATCCCGACTTTTAATAACCCTGATGAGGGAAAAAAAAAGGGCCTTTGAGGGCATTGTTGGAGGAAGAAAATGCTGGTAACCAGCGTTTTCTACTTTTCCCACAATGTTTTTCTACCCTTTCCAAATCAAAATTTCAATCTTCAATTCACATGTATTTTGTCGTCTGCAAATGCTTTCAATTTGGACTAGTAAAACAAAAATGTCTTTTTGGGTTGAGTGTTCTTGCCTATTGCTGAGACTAATTTGTCTGCCGGCCATTACCGGGACTGACCGTGCGGAAGTGGATCATTGATTTCGCGTTGATTTACATACTTTTTGTTCTGATGCATTTGGACGCACGCTTTGTTATACATTTTGGCTGTTATTTTTACTTTAAGATAACAGTATACCCGTTTCGTTTGGTTTTAGAATGTTTTTTTGTAGTTATACGCACGAGGAAAAACACAGTTTTTAAGAAAATAATGCATGATACTCAAAGTTTACTTTTCATTATTCGGTAGGTCTGAAAGCCGAAGATCAAACCCATTAATTGGGTGGCGGTCCGGTTTAACATAAAAAATTAGTAGGAGGAATATTAAAAGAAAATGATAGTTACTATGTTGGTGAGCTAAGCCAAAACTAACGAGTAGTTACCTTTCTTGATTATTTAGTGTCTGCTTTACTTGTTCTTATGATGTTTCCAAAAGCCCTCTTCTGCTCACTTTTTTCTGTCAGAGAAACCAAAAGAAATAACTATTTTCAGTAGAAATAAAAAGAATTAAATATACGGAACTCAAGACATTTCTTTCTTTCAAAAAAAAAATATTTTTTTTAAAATAATTGTAAATGATGTTTTTTTCCCCAAAATGCCTTTGGTGTTTAGTATGATTCAGTCTACACTGTACGCAGGAACAATTTCTTTGTATATAGTTATGTCGTGTATATATTTCCTACATTTAAATGTATGTCAACCATATCTTTTTTTTTTCATCGTATTTGTACATATCATACACAACACACACTTGCACTTCTTATACATACAACTTTCCTAAGTACTATCATGATCGGTTACATGGGAGATTTCAGAACAAAGTTTGATTTTGAAAATATGTTTCCTTTTAAAAATGGTAATAGGTAGCTTGAGGATATGTTCATACAATTGTCGTGGACTGAACAATACTAAAAAACGTTACGATTTATTCTCACTTTTTAAGGAAAAAAATGCTGACATTTTATGTTTACAAGAAACCCATTTCTTTGCAGAAATTGAAACCAAAATTTATCAACAATGGGAAGGAAATTGCTTTTTCAGCAATGGTAATTCAAATTCTAAAGGTGTAGCTATTTTATTTAAAAAAGGTATAGACATTAAGGTTTTATCGTACAAAACTGATACTGAGGGGCAATTTATTGCCCTTAAATTACTATATAACAACACATCAATAATACTTGCAAATGTATATGCTCCAAATATCGACAATCCAAATTTTTTTGATTATATCTTTAACCAAATAGAATCTTTTGATAATAACGAGAATATTATTCTTTGTGGAGATTTTAATCTTGTTTTAGACACTTCGATTGATTATGAAAACTACAAACACTTAAACCATAATGCAAGATCAAGAAAATATCTATTGAATAAAATGAATGATAGAGATCTGATTGATCCTTTTAGACAATTGAATGGAAAAACTAGAAAATATACATGGAAGCGTTTAACACCCTTGCAAAGAGGAAGACTTGATTTCTTTTTAATGACTCTTACTTTACTTCCCTGTCTCAAAAACTGTGATATAGACATAAGTTATAAGTCTGATCATTCAATCATTTTTCTTGAACTTCAACTGTCTGAACAAAATCACGGAAAAGGTTATTGGAAGTTAAATAACTCATTGCTGAATGATAAAGCCTATGTTGATAGTATAAATAGGAAGATAGATAGTGTTATTTTACAATATTGTTTACCGGTATACAACATTGATAACGTGCTCAAAATGGAACCATCAGACATACAGTTTATTATAAATGATCAGCTCTTTTTGGAAACATTACTTATGGAAATACGCGGAGAAACAATATCGTATTCAAGTCATAAAGCCAAAACAAAATGTCAAAGAGAAAAAAACATTGAAGATGAAATTGTTCAGTTAGAAAATAATTTAAATGAAACAAATAAAGATAGGTTAACTATACTACATGATCAATTGGAAAACTTGAGGCAAGAAAAACTAAATGGTTACTTCACCAGAGCCAGAGCAAATTGGGTTGAAAATGGAGAAAGAGCAACAAAATATTTCTGTAACTTGGAAAAACAACATATAGCTTCAAAAAATATCCCTTTCCTTGTAAAAGATGATGGAAGTCATACTTATGATCAAAATGAAATTTTAGTGGAAACAAAAAAATACTTTGAAAATTTATTTAATGAAAAAAGCTCTAATATAGACAGTAAATTTGAAACTTATATGAAAGATTGTGCAGCAAATAAATTAGATGAAAAAAATAAAAATGCAATTGAAGGACTTTTACAATACAGTGAGGTAACTGAAACATTAAGAAATATGAAAAATGACAAAAGTCCTGGTATAGATGGTTTTACTACAAACTTTTACAAGGTGTTTTGGAAAAGGATAGGCCATTTCGTAGTAAAAGCCTTAAATCATGCATTTTTGACAAACTCTTTTTCAAAAAATATCAAGTTAGGTATTATTACACTAATCCCAAAAGAAGATAAACCAAAACAATTTCTAAAAAACTGGAGGCCGATTACGCTTTTGAATGTTTTATATAAACTTGCATCTGGTAGTATAGCTAGGCGAATTAAAAATGTTTTAAATCACGTCATATCAGGAGATCAAACCGGTTTTTTACAAGGCAGATTTATAGGCGAAAACACACGACTAGTTTATGATATTATGCAACATTGCGAAGAACACCATATTCCTGGATTGTTGATGTTAATTGACTTTGAAAAAGCATTTGATTCTTTATCTTTTAACTTTATTGAAAATGCGTTAACCTATTTTAATTTTGGGGAAACATTTAAACAATGGATTAAATTATTTTTGTATAATACTGAAGTTTCTGTTCAGTTAAATGGATTTTTATCAGAGTACTTTACTATAAGGAGGGGCTGTCGTCAAGGTGACCCAATATCTGCATACGTTTTCATTCTTTGCACAGAGATTTTGAATATCAAAATAAAACATGATAAGAATATCACCGGAATAAAGATAAAAAATCAAGAATACATAATATCTCAATTCGCAGATGATACAACCCTTTTTCTAAATGGGTCCGAAAAAACGCTCAATAGTACTTTGGAAATGCTTGAACACTTTTCACACATTTCTGGTCTTAAAGTTAATTTTGATAAAACAAAATTGATATGGATTGGTTCCATGAAATATAGCATTCGAGCGATTAAAACAAAATGGAAATTAACATGGGGGGAAACACAATTTAAATTACTTGGTATTTTGTTCCATGTTGATTTGGAAAAAATGTTAAACTTAAATTATGAGCCCAAATTACAAAGTATAAGAAATAGCATTTCACATTGGAAAAAACGAAAATTAACTCCGATTGGTAAAATAATTGTGGTCAAAAGTATTTTAGTGCCAATACTCACACATTTGTTTATTTCTTTACCGTCGCCGACCAATGAATTCTTAAAAAAAATACATGACATTCTTTATAAATTTGTATGGGATGGCCCAGCTAAAATAAAATATTCAGTGATGATCAAAGATTATGTGGAGGGGGGATTAAGGATGATAGATATCAAGAATTTTAATACAACTATGAAATTAAAATGGATGAAGAAAATAGTAGCCAACAGTAAAAATGATTGCTACAAATTTATTACCAACATATTTAATCCAGAGAGAGTTTTTAACTTTGGTACTTTATACTGCAAAAAAATTCTAGGAACAATAAAAAATGAATTTTGGATAGATGTTTTAAAATCATTCATGGTATTTAGCTCTAAATATAAGTTTACAAAATTGTCGGAAATAATGACTATGCCTCTATTTTATAACGAGAACATTACGATAGACTCTAAGTATATCTACAACGCAAACTTATACGAATGTGGCATAAGATATGTTAAAGACATTTTGAGAAACGACGGATGTTTTAAAAGTTTAAATGAAATCAAAACCGTAACCAAGAATAGAATAAATTTTTTAAACTATTATAGTATTGTAAATTCAGTTAAAGCTTTCTTTTCAAATCAGGATATTCCATTTCCCGTTACACATAAAATTTTGAATGAATGTCATAATCCTTCAATTAACAGTTATTTTTTTCATATAATAACTGAAAACGACATAAACAAACACGTTTATAATACTCTTATAAGAAACGATGAAACACCAACAAGTAGGAACAAATGGTCTACATATTATAATGGTTTAAACTTAGATTGGAAACAAATTCACGGAAACGTATTCAAATACACACGAGATACTTACACCCAATGGTTACAAACAAGAATAGTGCATCGGATTATTGCAACAAATGCCTTACTTTTTAAAATGAAGCTGATAGATACGAATTTATGTACATTTTGTGGCACAGATGTTGAAACAATTACACATTTATTTTACGAATGTAGATACACGAAAAATTTGATAAGTAGAGTCACAGAAATTATAAAAAATTTTAATCAAACTGTGCAAATTAACAGCTCTATTTTACTTTTGGGCTCAAACACAACAAATATTAAATTAGATATACTCCTTTTGGAAATAAAAAAATATATATATTTCTGCAGAAATAAACTATATAAACCTTCAATAAATGGTTTAAGGAACCACCTCACCACAAATTTAGACGTTTATAGAAATACTAAAATGTTTGAAAAAGGAGAAAATATCATGACTTTTGTTGAACATATCATACAAAACCTCCCATGAGCCGATTAAGATAGTCAATAACCGAAGACAAAAAACAGAGAAAACACGAAAAAAAAAATCAACAATTAAGAAGTAAGATTTAAAGACACAAGACTCTTCCTTTTATCCCGGTTCATTTTAGTGAGTAAACAAGCATAACAGCATATCAGCCCACCAATGCACACACACATACACACACACACACACACCCCCGCACACACACCCCACACATACCTGCACACTTTTGCACCACATAAAAAATTAAGCTTTGTTGTCGCAAATCAATCAGTATTTTGGCACATCAATTACATATTAGTTAACTTGAAATTTTGGAATGGGGAAATTGTAAAATTGGAAAACATTTTAAAATCTATTACACAAGGAAACAATGATATTTGTAAATATGTACTACTAACAAAATATTTACTAACAATGATATGTAAGGTATGTTGGGGGATGGCCACGACCCTCACATACCGATAGACGTGGCAATTAAAGCTTAAAAAAAAAAAAAAAAAAGTCCTGCACGCTACCGACTGAGCTACCGGGACTCGGCAGAAAAGGAGAGAACATTTCGAGAAAGGAAAAAAAAACGTTTTCTCATAATAATAAAGAACATTGTGGGAAAGAAGCAATTGCTCACTATAACCAATTGCACCTTTTCCAACAATGTTTTCAAAAACTAATCTTCCACAGGGATGTGAAAAGTCGTAACCATACGGTAAAGTGTGATCCGCGGAGAATAACGCTATGCATGTCTTTAGTTTCTTGTGCAAAATTAGTTGATCCAAGATTAAATCGCAATGAACGCACTGTCTAATCTTGGATTGCAACTATCTGATATTTCATGAAACTTTAAGACCCAGTAGCTACTAAAAAGAAAACATTGTGGGTAACAAAATGTATTCAAATATTCATCATACCATTTCGAATTATGGAAATGACTGTAAGCATGTCAATCCAATACTGTATGCTCTCTCCTTGTATCAGTCGATGGCAGAAAAAAAGAATATTGAAATCAGGTAAAAAGGAAACTAAAAATATGGCCAACTGGTGACTTTTTACATAGTTTCAAAGTTCATTTTATTAAATTTTGTAGATCTTTAAAAAAAAAAAAAAAAAAAGAAAAAAAAAAAAAAACTAAAGGTAGGCTAATAGCTAAATGTTAGAAAACATTAGGAGAAAACTATTAAATGCGGTCATTTAATATCTTCTCCTTGTTCAACGTTTTTAAAGGACTTCTCTTTCATGATCTGCAAATTTTTGGATTCTCTGGTTGCTTGGAATTATGAAATAGCAATGTCTGTAACCTTTCAAGCCAAAACATACCATCTAACAACTTGCTGTAATAATTTTAGGATCATCAATCTATATCACCCTGTCCTGACTTTGATAAATGGAACTTTAATAAGTTTATGTCATTGTGATCTATGCAGACGGAGTTGATTCCAGGTGCTACCTTTTAACAAGAATGTTTACCGGTGAATCCAAGCCATTTCAGAAACACAGAGATGAAGAAAATGGATTTTCAAGACAACAAGTTATTCATTGGCCTTTAGCAGGTATAAATAAAATATGTGTATTAAAATAATCGATAAACTTACCGCATTTCTGATGCAATAAGCCTCCTTTGCTGTATTTTGGGCTGACTCCTCCGCAACCAACTCAACAACTTCCCCAGCCCGTACTTCCATCTTTTTCAGATTCTTATTACTCACTGGCTTCATATTTAGAGCAGTAGGAAAATTATTTACTCTCTTTGGACCTCCTAGACTGAAATCATAAAAAAAACAATATCAGATTTACTCAATATCTGTCAGGATGAACTTGGGAAAAAGGAATATTCCTCACATATATCTTCTTTCATAGCATGTCATGTTTTCATGTTTGCCTGTAAAGGACTGAATAAATAATGAATTGAATGGTGTTTTTTAGCCTGCAGACACCAATGATCATGTTAGGTACAATTACAACTCTTCAAAAACTGTGGAAGGAAGAATAATCCAATGCAAGGAACAAGACATATGGGCTTCCCCTAGACCATGTAAAAACCATTGTATAGTCCGAAAATCTGCAAGAACAGTATTTATAACAAGGGCTGGGCTTCTGATATGTACTGCGCAAGGATATACCGGTCATTTCGTACCTAGGCCATTTCATACCCAAGTCATTTCGTACCCACTTCTTTGGTCATTTTGTACCCAGTAGCAACCGTTATGCAGGCATAAAGATTTAAGCTACATTGGTGACTGAGAAGGAGTTTTGACGCTACCAGAGTAGAAAGTAAGTGGGGAGATTTCTTAATCTATGCCATTGGCAAGCGGTACGATCAATACCATAAATAGCCAAAAGTGGGGTATGGCCTTTGCCAGACCGCCGACAACAACCTAGTTTCAGTATTGGAATCATGTACAGGAGAGTAAAATATCTGCTATCCCCCAACTGAAGGCCTGCTCCACGCTATATACCAAGTGACAGTGGCAGTTATTAAATGAACATTTCCAGTAACCTTAAAAAAATCTGTGATGAAAGAATGTCTTTACCGGGAAAATGTCACTATACCTATCGGAAATTGTGGTTTGAGATCAGACTGCACATTCTCCTCAGTCTCAATTTAATTTTCACAGTCCTTAGTAGCTTTGTCTGGTGACAATGTTTTCTAGCCCCACAAGAACAATCACATCTCTTGATCCAAATTACTTTTTTCGTCTCCAAATGCATCCAATGTAGGCAAGTTAGTACATGTATATAAGTCTGTAGACGTGTAAAGATTACAAGTAAAGTGAAAGAAAATCAAATTACATAATGTATAAAACACAAATGTGTGATCTCAAAATTCCAATCAGTAATAATTCAAGTTGTGTCTGACAGTGTGGATTCAAGATCAGACTGAAATGCACATTTACCGTCTTCTATAACTCATAAAGGCTGTCAGTTTTCCATGATGGTTTCCATGTTTTATAGATGATTCTAGTTTTTATAATATTTTTATACAACGGTTCTGAATTTAGAAAAAAAGGAAATAGGATGGCGACCATGGTATTTTCTCCTTTTCCCACAGTCCCATCTGTTGATTCATGTCAAATTTGTCGTCTGCAAAGACTTTAACTGACTTTCAAAATGTGCTCAGTCAACTGTTATATGTCTGACAATAGTAAACGTTATAAAAACTGGATTTACCTGCACCAAGCTTCGTATTCACTACAAAACAAGGCATTCCTCTGTCTTTCACGTGATGCGTTTTTCCGTATGCTGCTTTGTTGACATGGCCACACAACTGACACTTCACATATAAATATCCACAAAGTCCTCTCTGTAGTTCACCGACAGACGTCAATGGAATAAGTCCAAGAAAACACTGTTCACATGCATTCAAGTTTGTCAATAGCACATCAAATTCAACACGGCGCCGTCCGATTTTCCACTTTTCGTCCCTTGTCTCGACTTCTACGTTACAACCAACATCGTTTCCCATATATAGTCGTGATATACCAAAGGTGAGGCTAGTTCCGATTTACCTGTTTTCCGCTTACGTTTAGTCGAAAAGCGACCTTTTACGTCTCGAAAAGCCCCGACTACAAAACCGGAAGTATCGACAATTTTTAAAATTTCTGTTATTTCTTTGATAATTTCACAATTTCTGTATCATTCTTCTTTTCTTCCATTTTCATGATGAATTATTCGTAAATATCTTAAAACGATATCGCAATAAAGATTTAACAAACAAAGGTCCGACTTAAACGTAAGTGGACGAGGCGCAAGATCGCCAATCACCAGGAGCGCGTAGTATAACGACATTGACCGATGTTTCAAAATCTCACTAGGAGTCTACTGCCTTAAAACTGAACTGTCCCTCCATTGTGCATCTAAACTGTATTTGTAGCCATTAAAAAGTAAAAAGTTACTCATTTGGTAGAGACAGGGTAAAAAGTAAACATTTGCAATGTGAAGTGACCATGAGAGCAATCTCTAGTCAACCAACAATGCATGATTTTTCTTTTATGAAGGTGATGAACTTTCCACTGATGTTTCTTTCAAAATTTTAAACTCAAATAAACAGAAACTGTTCTTTAAAAGCGTGTAAACCTTTATGTTATTGTACTGTAATGGAAATCTGACAACTGTAAAATAACCTCAAATCGCCTGCAGGTCACACACCTCGGCTTTTTCTCTCAAGAGCAGCTTCGATTTTTTTTCTTTTGATCATTGTCTCTCAATTTGAAACTCGGTATTTGGTTAAGAATTCATACAGTGTTCATTTGTTGGGGTTTTTTTTTTTTTTCGAACTGATAGCGTAATTGTACTTTCTTTTTGGAATCAAATGAGCCACAAATGCATCAAACTGACCATTAGATCTTGTAAATGAGTATAACATAACCACTCTCTACATAGCAGCCATCAATATTTTAGTCTCCCACCCGTAAAATATTTTTTCGCCACCGCAACAATTTTTAGATGATCAATTAAACTTGTATTAATAAAACTGTTAAATTTTACAACGTTCCAACACATTATATGAGTTTTATAAAAGCTCGCAGTATAAAAGTGTAATTCTATTTGAATGTATTAATGTGATACAGTTTCAACCACTTGGTTACTGTTTTCTCACCTCCATAACGGATTCAAGGAAAAAAGATACATCATACAATGTGTTTTTCTGTGAACAATAGAAACCTAAACGAATACATTTTGAAATGAATCAATTTTACTATGTGCTCTTTTAACCTGGACATCATTTTGTTAACATAGTATAAAAGATGGTGTTTTATAAAAATTATCACCTCCGTAAAAGTAGAAAAGGAGGAGAGAATAAAAAATAAATGTCGACCGATTGTGTCCAAATGAAACGAAATAAAAGTTGAATAAACGCAAAAGTGGGAAAAATATGACATGGAGATATGGTGATTTGATATAGAAAACAAATGTAATCACACTGAATAGGAAATTTTCTTGTTACGGAGGAGAGGTTTTAAATCGCAACAAAACGTGGTTTGAAATCATGCTGCGGTTTTTACATGTTCTTCACACTCATTCACATATTTCTGTTTTTCATATTTTACCAAGATAATAGTGCATTTTCTAAAGCTCTACATATACATTAACACAGTTTGCAGAGCTCGTAAAAATCGTTACGGTAGGTGAGATCTATTTTGGCGACAACGAAATTTTCTGCCGGAAGAAAAAAAAAATCAGGACCCAAAAAATGTTCTTACTTAGCTGATAGCTACTATGGCTTTACCTAAGTAAAATAACTGTATTCGTTTAATGTTTCAGATTTAAAATTTCAGAGCTACATGATGTCAATATGTTGTGGAGACATGCGAAAATTCACTATTAGTGGCATTTTGACTTCGAAATTTCTTTATATATTTGGCAAATAGATTATCTTCTTTGTCAATAATTGATTAATAGTATTCATTTGAAAAATTATTTTCACATATTTATTTGAATAAATGTACTTGAAGCCGTTTAAGATTGTCGACAATACTAGCGACACTGACTTTGCGTAAATGGGTCAAATTCTTGGTTTTGACTGATTATATCTGTTTTATTGATATTAAATATATACTCAGTCGAACCGAGGTATCATTTCGATGCACATCCCTTTATCCCTTTATGTTGGGCGCATCAATACTAATCATCTATGACTTTGTTCAATAAAATACAGAGCAGCAATAATTATGACTGGTCTAAAAGGTAATTAGAACTACTGCATCTCTATTTTCAAAAGTGAAATGATAATAACTCCTAAATTTTACTTTGCATTCACAAATATATTATTGAATGAATGTAGTATAATACGGTTGTCCGAATGATCCCTGTCATATCCTATAAAAACATAAGTACGCGGTTAGATCACAACTTACCTCCAATAACGATGAAAATAGAACATAAACCAGTTTAGCTTTTTAGGTCCACCCCGTTTTGACAGTTCCTTAAGACTGAGATATGCCACCAGCAGTCCGCTACAAAAAGAAAACTCTTGTACTTAGGCAAAAACAACATCTTAACCAACAATTAAAACAGCAACAACGAAATTAGCCAAAATTTAATATAAATTTACTGTATGGCATTTTGCAGTTTCAGTGCCAAAGGTAAAAAACACAGGCAAGGCGGCAAAGATGACGATCATAACATACTGTCGAAGATACATGCCGTTCGCTTGTCAGCAAGCCTATAAGATAAAAATCTTTCTAAATTTCAGTAGATTGAAGTTTATAAGTCTTCTGTAGAGTTCGTTCTAGAGTAATTAAAAACATATTATGGTCCATTACGCACTGGGGACGATAATTCGATAAGCATAGATTCATTTTATGACTCAATTATAAAATAGTACAAAACTTGTCCTGTAAATGTATGGCAACTTTGTTTCCATGAGAACGATAACTTAAATATGGAACAAAGATTTCTCCCAAAATAGAGTGCATGGCTTTCGTGGCATAAATCTGCCTGTACCTTTCAAGTCATATTTAAAACAAGTTTATCCAAATCTAGAACCTCATTTTCCCTCCAGTGCTCAACATAATTCTGGAAGCCTTGATGGCGATGGATGACGTTGTCAAGTACATCTTTCCAAAATGTCCCACACGCGCTCAATCGGCGATTTAGATATCTTCAAGGTTCGGAGACTATTCATGAACTTTTTTTAAGCGTAGAGAAACTGGTAAACATTGAAAAGATGAACTTGTGCATAGCCGTAGAGGATAAATGGATAAATGTGGTTGAATTAAATGTTTGAAGAAATGCAAAAAAGAAAAAGAAAGTTCATTTAAAGTGCTAACAATACTTCAAACCTAATTTGACTCTTTGTCCCACCATCCCAAACAAAATTTGCCACAGATGACTCTGAAAATAACTTTAAATTCCTTAGATGACTATCTTAAATTAATTTTTAAGAATAAACCTATAGACTGACGTAACTGTAAAGAAGAATTCTTCATTTTTTCGTTATAGGTAAAGATGGCCCTGGATCGCTCACCTGAACTTTTGAGATGACCTTAGCCTATTTTCTTCTTGAGGTATTGAAACATTGGAGAAAAAAAAGTTATTATTTTTCCAAGCAATTTTCAAAAAGTCGCCTGTAAAAGTCATTTCAAAATCTTACCACCAGTTTCAGAAAGAAGAATTTTTAAGAATTCTTCATTTCCGTATAAGTGCAAGTAGCCCCCATTCACGAGAGCCATGTTTCTTGACGGATTAAAATTTTACGAACAAGTTTTGAAAAGGGTCACCCAAGGAACATTGCTGAGAAATTATTTTAAAATCTGACCAGGGGTTTCAGAGAAAGAGAATTTTCAAGAATTTCATCATGTCCGTATAGTGCAAGTAGCACCCATTCACAAAAACCATGTTTCTTGACGGATCAAAATTATATGAACAATTTTTGAAAAGGGTCACCCAAGGCACATTGCTGTGAAATTATTTTAAAATCTGGCCAGGGGTTTCAGAGAAGAAGAAATTTCAAGAATTTCTTCGTTTCTGTACAGTGTAAGTGGTCCCGATTCACCAGAGCCATGTTTCTTGACAGATCAAAATTTCGCAATTTTTGAAAAGGGTCACCCAAGGAACATCTCTGTGAAATTATTTCAAAATCTGGCCAGCGATTTCAGAGAAGAAGATTTTTACAGAATTTCTTAGAAATTTCCATTTGGTTACCATGGCAACCAGAGTTTTTGACGGAATCAAATTCTGTGAACAAGTTTTAAGAAGACCCTTCTAAGGAACATCTCAGTCAAGTTTGGTCCAAATTGGCCCAGCGGTTTAGGAGAAGTTGATGTTTAAAGAATTTTTGACGACGCACGACGGACGACAGACACCAGGTGATCCTAAAAGCTCCCCTTGAGCACGTTGTGCTCAGTCGAGCTAAAAAGGACTGTGTACACGATATCAATAAACCATGGTAAAACAGCATTTTAAGCTAAATAGTACATGCTGATAAACGGCTTACTTTTTCGGCACGGGAATATTTATTGCGTAAATGGCAAAGAGTCTGCATTTCCGGTTATACACAGTTAACAAATCCCGGCTCAAGTCGATAATTATACTTATCAGACGACGGAATTTTTACTTCTTTTTAAACTGAAAGCGTTGGAGAACAACAGATTGGATGTGACTTGATGATAGCAAATATCAAAGTGCTGCTTGTATCTACTTGTCCTTTTTACCATAAAACTTTCAAAATCATTCTTTACCATTATTTTTTTTTTCAACAAGGCCCCGATTCAGATATCTGTTAAGTCTGGTCATTATCTACAAAACTCTTACCTAAGAGTGAAAAACGTATCCACAGATACAGTCGCACTAAAGATGCCATAAAACGTCCACTGCCAGATTTTACTTTGAAAGTAGTATGGTACTGCATTTTTCACTGAAACATTTCATAAATTTACACAATGGCTAGGTGCAAATTTTGTTATAAAGACGTGATTTTGTGAAAATTTAGATTGAGTCATTATTCGTTATCTACTTTTGTAATCCATTCCCGATATTTTTTGTGAAAATTCTTTACATTTATAGGCTATATGTATTAAGTTTTAGAGAGAAAGTGCATGATCTAATTGGTATCTATAAATGTAAATGTGTATAATTGATTTAAGTTGGTAAAGATTCAGTTGATGACTAAGGATAACTAATCCTGGTGCATGCTGAATTATCAAACAGAAACATCTGAACCAAACACTCAATCTTTATGACTAAAAAGTCAGCACTTACCGTCAAACCTCAACGAATGACCCAAAACGACCCAGGTCGTACTAAGGAAACGTATTCCATTCACACAAGTCAATGCTCCTTTAGACTGGGTTGTATTTAATATCTTTAAACCATTTGAATAGATAGAAAATGACAAAAACATTTTCTCCAAGATACCTATAATATAGAAAAAAAAAACATGCGTAACAGGTAAAGTAAAATGCATACTGATATACATGTATATCAAAACATGAAGACAAAAACATAATGACTAACTCTCTGTATGTATAAATGATTATTTTGATCCGAATACACCCTTAAACTAAGTTTCCCTAAAAAACAAGCAAATAAACGAAAGACAAAAAATATATACCATTACTTACTTTTACACTAGTATTTTCTGACTTCGCTATCACAAATGAAATTTTCCCAATACAACCTGTCACAATGTTACACTTGGTCTAGAAAAAATATCGCGTTTATTCTCATAAAAGTATTATAATTATGCATCTCTATCATGGTCTAAAGCTTCCTCTAACAAAATGTTGACCAACTTGCGCTACAACAGTATTTATTGTAATAAAAAAATTTCATATTAACGGAATGCGATATCCATGGCCTTTGTTTACAATAATTTAGAGCATTCCATGTTCGTATATGGGAAGAAAAGATCAATTATTCGATAATGTTAGTAAAAATGTACATTAAAAAGGCTTAAAAGTTTTACAAGCTATTGATTCTATTAAGTGCGCAGTGATGTAATGGATAAAATCCTTGGCTCTCAAACCGATTAACCTGGTTCGAGCCGTTAGACCCACCTTTTTAGGAAGAAAGTGATATATTTTTTCCCGTTTTCTCCTTTCTTTTCTTCTCCTTGTTTGATTGTCGTTTCGTGTTTCTTTTTTTTCCCCTTTTTGCTTTCTTCTTCATTTTTTGATAAGTATATCTTTTGTTGTTGATATTCTTTTGTTATTATTACATTTTATCCTCGTTCACTCTATTTTCTTGTATGTCTGATTTTTTTATATTTTCATTTTTTTGTATGACTGAAACATGAATACAATTATAAGTGAGCAACTCTCATACCGTGCACTGGCGGTATCGGTTCTCGCTTTTTTCACTGTTCGTATCGGTATACAAAGCCTCTTAACATTCAGTATCTGTTGCTTTCTTGTCCCTGACCGTAATTATTCACTACTCACAGGCTTTTTGAAATGCAATGTCCGCTTTTCCACTCAGCATACTTTAGTTTTCAACACGTTTTGTTTTACTGGTCCTTCAAATTAAATCCTTGCCCAGTTAAGTTTCCAAGTGTAGGGAAAAGTGAGTAGAAATGTATCTTCTGTCAAAGCGATGAACCAACCAGCGATGAAGAAAACTAGCATTCAGAATTTTGTTGATTTAGTCATCTTAGAAATCTAAAATACTAAGCTATTTCTATCATAGATTGTTGTACAAGAGAGGTCTTGGTTCGTTTTTACCAAATTTCACAAGGGCCAATGTGCAATCTCGTGTGATGTCAATTAAATATGAATGAGACTACATCTAATTACAAGTACAAATATTCACCATGATAATACAAAATGTACCGTAACCATTGACTTAGCTTAAAGGTGGCCCTTCAGATTTAAAGACGAAAATTTTACAAAAATACAAAAAAAATCATCCTTAAACTCCCCAAGCCTTTTACTTTTCATTCATAAATCCCAGTAGTGGAAAACCATCCGACAACAAGAGAAATTTGAGATTTACTACGGCCCAGGTCAACACCGACGGGAAACACTGTCTATTTTTACATGAGCAACTCGAACATACTGGAAATACACACCCGAAAGTTCAAACATAGCGTTCGAAGAAGAAATTATGGAAAATAAATTCATGCTAGTTATGTTATGGAATTTAAGCGTCATTAGTCAGGTGTCAGTCACTTGACATTCCCACATTGTTTTTCTTTTTTTATTTTGGCGAGAAATCTAAAAAATCATTTAGAGGCTACGCATTTTTTGTAATTTCTGATTTGTATTTTTTTCATATAAATTTCACCGATATATATGTATTATACCCACCTTTTAAAAAACGATTGCTTGATTTAAAATAAAAAAGGTTTTCCTTTGACTCGAACTCGATCCGCATGGATGGTAGCAGAATCGCTACGACCACTGCACGACAGCTCTATCTTCCCGTTCCAGATAAAATTTCTTGTAAAGGAAGTGATGCCAGAAATAGGTTATTGTCTTAGACTTCTAAGATGACTAAAGCGAACAATTTCTTCCTATTTCATTGCTTTGACGGGAGAGACAGGTCCACTTACTTTTCCCTACAGTTGGAAACTTAAGCATCTCGGAAGCTTGTCTGGACAAGAGCTTAATTTGAAACACCAGTGCAACGGAACGGCTTGAGAACTAAAATAATCTGATTGGAAAAGTTACTGCAGACTTAACGTCCAAGAAGAATAAATATGTTTTCTTCTATTATCCAGTTTCACTTTTCTGATAAACAGACAATGATCATTTTACTTCATATTTCCAAAGTTTAGAGTTGTTTCATACAACATTGCTTACTGTGTTCAGCAGTAGGTTTAACCAATGGTAACGGTGGTTTGCCGTTCTCTACAACAGCATCACCATTCGGAGCTTTGTTCATTTCAACATCTTTGACTGAATCATATTTCACATCAACGTCTCCGTTTATTTTCTCATTACTCTCAAAACCGATGTTGACTTTGGCATCGCCTTTTACACGTTTAGTTGTCTTCTTCAATGGTTCCTCTTTGTGATGTTCCTTTCGATCATCTGTCTTACTTAGTCTCAAGTAGATATCATATAGTGTTCCAAAAACAACTAGTAACCCAAGTATGGATAAAACGCAGCTGAAACGACAAAATACTGATTCATTATCATTGTCATACGTAATGCTTATCTACTTCTTCTACTCATCATTATCACTATAACTTTTCTCGATTTCCTTTGTGTAATTAGAAAAAAACACTATACTTTTGGCAAATGTATCAAACATCTTTTCTCGGCATGACTCTCGTTTCGTACATGCATAGCCTTGAAATGATACCTCCCATAGACTATTTTTTGCGCCTGCGGGGCATCCCGCAAACAAATAAAAAACAAACAAAAACAAAAGGAGAAAGTTCTTGCAAGCTTCGAGCTTTCAAACCGAATAGCGATACACTGAGGAGATAGGGTCAATTTTAATTCCACCATTTTTAACAAATCCTAAATCAGATGAAATGGTGACCAGATTTTGCGAAGTAACGAGAACGAATTTGTCCAAGATAAGCCGCCCCGTACTAAAAGATACTTAATGAAATGAAAATAAACCAGGAGTTGAGTCTTAGTGATGTGACTTTCTCGCTTAATGTGTTTCTGGCAACCACTCATCTCGTCAAAATTCAAACAGAGAAAATAATAGCATAGCACATGTTTCTTGCAAGAGACATTTTTTTTTCACCTTAAATATAGCGGTTTCTTCTATTTTCTGCGTCCATTAATTAGGCTTTGAAATCTTAATCTGTATACATCCACCAAGACTATTTTCAAGAAATGCTTCACACGCGAAACCTTGCACAGGAACCAAGTGATTCCCTCTTTTCTTGACTTAAAAAATACTCGACTGAAATGTATTCTCTGAGGAAAGGGGGTTTAAGCGAGTCAATATGATGGAATCGAATTAATCCATTTTCTCTAACGACCAACAAAATCATTGGGTGCACTGGATCTTTTACACAGAAAATGAACCAAAAGTAAAAAGTTCCCATCCAACTCAGCCTACGCGAACTGCCCAGGCTAACCTGGGTCGATAGAATTTTGCAGACGCATTGAGCGCCCTTTTCTACAGAACATGGCTCATGTGACGGTTATAAAAATATATGAGCGCGGATCTGGGAAAAGGTGCCTTAAGGCGTCGAGTTATGACGTAGAGATATTGCGGTTCAAAGTTACGTCATCAATTTTGTGATCGTCACATGTTTCTCTAAAAATAGTCGATAAGAGTGTACGCGAAAAATCTTGAATTGTGATGTAAAAAGACATCTGTTTCCACTGAAAATTTATTTATTATAAGAAGTTATCGTTTGTTTGAATGACCAATGTTATAAAATGTCTTTTTGATACGAGTTATTTGCAAGTGAAGCCATAAATCTGGAGAGGAAATTTATTTAAACCCCTACCTTCCGAGAAAGACATCGTTATGGAGGTAAGTTTACTCTTATCGATATAAAGCCTAAGTTGCATTTCTGATTTCAAAGATGTTTTCAAAACACAATGTTGCAAACCTAGCCTTGTTTCCATTTCAGTTTATTTTTATTCTCAACCTTAAATGCAGCTTCGTAGGTCTATGGCCGCATCAACAAGTGATCACTACGAAATGAAAAAAAAAAAAGGTAGTTATTAGAAAACAAATCCCGCAAATGTTGATGTTAGGTAGTTTAAACCCTAATATATGGAAGATGTACCTGCTATTTATGTTTTTCTTAAGAGTCTAATATAACGAGGGCGATGTTAAGAACTGAATCGTCAAAATAAACTACATGTACCTTAAACTGTACATCATTAAACGAAGCGTGGGTAGCGCAGACGGTTACGCTGCCTACTTATATTCATTTTTTAACGTAATGAGATCGGACTGTAAGATCGAGGCGCATCCATTACCAGTTACATTTTCTTCTTCTGGTCTCCTTTTTTTTTTTCCATGTAAAAATGTTATTTACTTTTTTCCCTCGACAATATTTTGTTTGTGGTATTTTGATCCAACCCATTATTTCAACCCTGATGTTTATTTCTTCCTTCAGAACATAGAGAGGTACTTTGGATGGACAACAATCAACACACCGTTTGGTTCCTAAGATGGCTCATTATCGTGTGCTATAGATATTTCCGATGGGGAAGATGACGAAGATCCCTACATCAAGATCAATGGACGGGTTCTACACTTTATCCAAGAACTAGGTCAATGTGATTGTACTGAGGCTAATATTGAGGACCTGAGTGACCAGGAGCCGAGCAGCGGTAACCCAGTCAGTAGCGCACAGGACCTGAGGACAGGGAGTCGTGAGTTCGACTAACGGCTTGGCCAATTTCTTTCTGTCTCAAATAATTTTGAAAACGGCGTTAAATACACTACAATCAATCAATGAGTGACCAGGAAGATGGGAGAAATGGAGATTCAGAGAAAGGTGATCCGACTGCCAGTAACAACAGTCAAAAGATCTTAAATCTGGGTCACGATGGAGATTTTTAAATGAAGACGAGGAGTTTGAAGAGAGATGGTGTAAATGCAATTGAACTGTCCGTCAAAATTCACAAAGACAGGCATGATCGACCACATATAAAATATGCGCGAAATGGAGAAAAATGATAAAGACGTGTATGTAATGCGAACTTTGATGGATTTTGATATAGAAAAACCAACAAAAGGAGAGAAAAGGAAGAGAAATAGGAAGAAGTTTATGTTTGGGGGAAATGCTAGTGTAGGACATTTTTTATGGTTGTGTTTGCCATTGGACGAAGGCAACTCAAAAATTTAATGCAGCTGAGCACATGGACAAAAATGGACCGGTGTGCGAACACGTGGAAACACTGGAAAAAGAGTCCACATCCCCATAGTGTTTGAAGACATTAAAGCATCTATTCAGTTCACTGTGAACTATGCGAACGTGTATGGTCTTCCTCAGCCAGCTGCACCTCGAAGTACTGATAATACTCCACTCATATAATTATCTTCACTGTGAGAAAACCAGAAAGTCAGTCCATAAGGAGTATGTAGATTCCCTCTCTGAAAATGCACGCTGTATTCAGTACTCCACATCTACAAAGATATGGCGGAGCTGCGTGCCACACATTCGTGTAGCAACACCAAAAGACTTGAACACATTTTTTTCCTGTTCTCTTTGTAACTGATGCGTCCAGTTCCGTTCACATTGTGTACTCCAGAAACAAAGGGGCGCATTAGACTAGTTTAGATAATTTATATGGCACACATAGTTAACAAAATATTTAACCCTACTTCGTTTCTCGAGTTTTTCTATGCAAAATTTTGACGACCATGGGTTAGACTGTTTAAAAAAAATATAGGCAAAGGAGAAAATATATATGACCAGTATTTTCTTCTGTTCCAACAACCTTGTATGTTCTTTTAATGACAAATATCATCATTCGGGATATATTCAGTTTGTCGTCTGAAAACTCTTTCAATTTGGTACAGTCTAAAATATTGTCACCTGATATATACATGCACTTTACAGATAAATATTTAGCAAGCTCTTTGGCCTGAATCTTCTCTAAAGACTTTTTAAAAGTTCGTATTACATGTATTTGTGTTTATTTTGATAGTTTTGACAACCGATCTTTAGATGTTCATGTTATGTAGCAGATGCTAGCTTTAAATGACTAAAAGATAGGATATCAATATTTTAGGGATGCTGATATGTTTTCTTTTTTGCGTATTTAATACATCCAGACTTTAATATACATGTATCAATCTTTATGCATTCTTACGGAACACACAATAGAAGGGTTTGTTACACAGACGTTTTAACATTCTTTGATGTGCTTGAAAAAAAAGATGGATTTGCGTTTTGGTTCCCATTTGTAGACAAAGATCAGGCTGCAATTATATGCATGCTATTTTCTCTACATTCTCCATGATATAATTTCATGCAAATGTGCGGCAGCAAAGGAATGACACTGTTTCACTATCTCTTTGCGCCTTCATTTCAAAAATGAGCACGGCATTCCAACAATTTTTTTTTTACCGAAAGACAAAATTTCAGACTGGTTCAAAATGAAATCATTTGCTGAGGACCAATAAATAAAGAATGTCTTTGCAAGGGTAGAAAATATTATGAGAAAAGGAAAACACGCCGGTTACTAGCATTTTCTCATTTTTTCCAGTTTCAGAAGTCTGTTTCTTTGGGGGTCGTTAAAACTAGGGGTTGTGTGGTAGAGTTTTAACAGCATTATAAATAGATCGATAAATTTATACATGTATTTTACGTGATTCAGTCTACTATAAACCTAATAGTTTTTGCTAACATTAAAGATCAAGATCAGACTTCAAAGAATGTGTAGATGTATACTGTGCAATACTTTGCAAACTGTTTTAGGAGGAAATGAATGTTTGATCCTGTTTTCTAGTATACCTAGTATACGCTAAGAGTTCTTGCCGAAACTGATCTTAAGAATTTGAAACTGCACCATGCTCTGGCAAAAGCGGGTCTGATGCATCTACGCTATGCACATCACGCGAATCAACACAAAATTAAGGATCTGTACAGCCCATATCGTCATAGAAGTGGCTCAATAATCCTGAGGTAGAATAGTCATTGAACATGCTAAAAATTCACACAAAAAAAAAACCCCGAAAGGTCGATGCAGTTAATTTTCCACACTTCGTGCAGGTTGGTCCTCGTCGATTCTCCTTGTAGATGCATAAAACAACCTTTTACCAGAGAGCAACTTCTGTTTTTAAGTATATCTACGTTTATTATATACCAGTAATTTTTTCTGGATCCAATACAAGCGTTGAAACGAATTGAATAACACACACGACAGAAAAAAAATCTACACGCAGTGAAATACGGTCCCAAATATGGTATGAGGACGTAATATTAATCCGCCATTCGCGAAGACAAGAGTTACTACCATCCGCGCTGATTGATTTTCTCATTTTATCTGCCGTTTTCAAATAAAATGTCAATAACTGCAAATCTTGTTGAAAGTTGTAGGTATATAATAAAAGGAATGTTGTATTGTAGTAACTTTCATGGTGCTTGTGTTTACTTCTCTCAGCGTAAGAAAATTTTGACATCGTGCGACATCAAATTTTTTTATGCTCCACGAATTAATTACAAACACAAAGAAATTCACTACATTATATTCCGTATGTATTCCTTTATATCACGTAAATAGTAATTGCTGTTTGGTAGTTTCTTTATTGAATATGATTTAAATCATTCCGAATGACGATTATGTCATATGAATATGCTCATTGTTTTTAACATTACATTCAGTAACAAGGAATAATTTATGTTGTTTGTTTGTTACTTTTCTGTCCCGTTTTTTTTCCTAATGCTTGGCAAACTGCCTAAGTAATCAGGTAGCTAAACAGCGTCTCGTTGTCGTTTAATCCTTGGATTAAATCAAGGAACAAACTCAAGAAAAACATGTAGAGATCTGTTTTTACATTAACGTTTCACACCCACTGACAAAATGTACGCATTTTACTGCGTTTTAGAATTGACGTCGCTGACGTGACGTTCGTTAACAAAACGCATTGTGGAGGGTGCCTGTATTTAAACGTGCACATCTCCGAAACTATACATCATATCGATGAAAAATGATAAACACATCAGACAGAAATGAATCCCCTTTAATAAAATGCAAAAAAACATAAATCGAAAATTTTGGCCATAAGGCACCTTTTCCCAGATCCGCGCTCATATATATCACATAACTCTCCTTGTTTTCAATGTGATACAGCCATTACGAATTTTCTTGTCTCACACATGTTTGAGATAAGAAAATAGTGCTGTATTTGGTCAACACTCTGTAATTATACGCTTCATTTCTAAAACATTGCTGACCTAGGTTTCTGAAGGAAATTAGCGGTCAAAGTTCTTGTCCTGATAAAGTTGTTAATTTAATCACTGTTAGACGCAAGCAAAAATCAATATCATGCAAGTTTCTTCGGAACTATTTTCGTTCGTAATGTACCTGTCAAAGTAAGTGCACAGGCTTCGTGTAAATTTCACTACACATGATACATGTATGCCTCTGGTTTAAAACATTTTGGATTCTAATTTTTATTAATCAGTAATGTGATAAAAAGAATCTGACACTCCTTGGTTTTTGAGTTAAAATTTATTAAACTTGTCCACAAAAAAATGTGATTAAGCTCGCCACAGGCTCGCTTAAGAACATTTTTGTCGACTCGTTTAATAAATTTTTATCTCAAAAACCAACGCATGTCAGATCCTATATATATTACATTGCTACAATTGCCTTCGTTGACATTGGAATACCATCATGACACTCAGCTTCTGGCTCATAATTCGTTGTGGCATTGAAAACGTACTGTCCAACTACAATAATACAGAAAGGGACATGATTGCCTTAAAGCCGCTCACCTGAGCCTTTTGACCTAACATGACACTTTTCAAATCTCTTTCAAGATATCATCGAGACAAGTATTCTAACAAACTCATGAGTATTGCAATGAACATATCGATAGGTAAGTGCAACACTATTCTAAGTGCCTGTACATTGTACAGGCACTTAGAATAGTGTTGCACTCACCTATCGATATGGCCTCTCCACAAGCTTTTTCTTGACTTTTTTTCCATAATCCTCTTTTAAGCCGCACATTGCACATTTTCAAACTTAATTAGTCATTATCGAGACAAACATTAAAACCATCGTTTGTAAGTATCGGACAGAAAGTGTGACCTCTACGGTGTACACACGGTTTATCTAAATCTTGAGACAGACTATCCAACTAACATTTACTTTTATGAGTATTCGAATAAAAATTGGCTACTACAGAACAGAACAGAACACACGTTTTATCTTAAATGTAACTAATGACCTAATTTTTCTGTTTTCTTTTTTTAAACCATTTTCAGACCTTACTCAGATATCAACAAGACAAACTATCTGAATAATTTTCATAAGAGCTGGATAGAAAATGTCACCTCTAGAAGGTACGGATATCATTTCAAATATTTGACCTGATAACCTATTGATTGTCCCCAAATAACCCGGCTTTACTCTTATTCTAGATCTCATCAATGCTAACATTTGGCCAACTTTCATTTATGTCGGAATAAAAATATGGTCTCTACAGCGTAGACAAGCTTTTTCTAAAATTTAACCTTGTGACCTACTTTTTAACCACACATAACCCATTTTCAAATACACGTAAGACGTAATCAAGACAAACATACTGGTCATTTTGTCCTGAGTATTGGACTGAAATTTGGTTTTATAGTACACATAAGCTTTTTCTAAGATTTGGCCCAGTTTTTATCTGACGTGACCCGTTTTACAACTCGTGCGAGACATCATCGAGACAAACATTCTGACCAAGTTTTATGAATAATCTACAAAATATATGGTCTTTGGAGTGTACACAAGCTTTTGCAGAGATTTGACCCAGTGACCTAGTGTCTGACTAGACATGACCCATTTTCAAATGGTCTAATATATCATAAAGACAAACAATTTGACCAAGTTTCATCAGTACTTGACAGAAAATGTGGCCTCTGGTGCGCACACTATCTTTTTCCATCTATTGACCTTGTTTTTGACAAGACGTAACCTATTTTCACAATTGTCTGAGATATTATCAAGGCAAAGATTCTGACCAATTTTTTTTATAAGAATTGGACTGAAAATGTGCCCTATAGAGTGTTCACAAGCTTTTTCTAAGATTTGACCTATTGACCTTGTTTTCTCACGACCTTACTTATCTTCATACAGGTCTGAGTTATTATCAAGACGAACATTCTGATCATTTTTCATGAGTATTGGACTGAAAGTATGGCCTCTAAAGTGTACACAAGCTTTTTCTAAGACTTGACCAAGTGACCTAGTTTTTTTTATACAATATAACCTGTATTCAAACTAGTCTCGAATATTTCAAGACAATACTCTTGACCAAGTGTCATAAGTATCGGACTCAAAATGTGGTCCCTAGAGCGTGCACAACCTGAAAGTTGAAGGCACACGACTCACGACCGACAATGAACGAAGTAAGATCACAAAAGCTCACCTTAAGCACTTTGTGCCCAGGTGAGCTAAAAAATGTCACCGAATTCTACTTCTCAAACAAATTTTCTACGTCTATAAAACTCTAAGGTATTTCGTTATCTATTATTTGCTGTAATTGGGGGATCGTTTGGATCACTTTCTGCACAAAGCCTTTTAAATTTTAAAAGTTAAGTTACCTCGAAGTAGTACAGTAGTTTTAAATGGGCCATTATCTGTTAAAGTAGGTTTAACCCTTTGTCACAAAATCCCGACTTTTAACATCCCTGTGAAAGAAGCCTTTTGAAAACATTGTGGAAAAAAGGAGAAAATGCTGGTAACCAGCACTTTCTCCTTTTCTCACAATGTTTTCTTCCCTTCCCTTCCTAAAACAAATTTCAATTCTTTAGTCTCATTTATTTGGTCGTCTTTAGATGCTTTCAATTTGGACCAGTCTGAAATTTTGTCTTTTGGTAATAACTTAATGCAGTTGCAAAAGATTTCGACTAATGTCACCCTGTGTAAATGGCGTAGACTGACTTCAGTCGAAACTTTCAGCTTATTGTTAAATTTCTGCATTTCCAAAGAAGTTTCTATCTCATGATTCAGTCATTCGTTTAAAAAAAAGGATTTGATAAATCAATATTAATACGATGACTTCCTGGTATCAATATCACGGGGATGTGTCTTTTGTTAGAGCAAAGCTTTTGTTTTTATCTTGAATTTGCAATTCTGTATTGAAAAAAAGTGCTAATTAGGTTTAGTTTAGGTGTAGAATATACATATTTTATTTAACTGTTATATACAAGTTTACAAGAGACAATAAAATACTATCATATGACAAATATACCGAAGAAAAGGATGAGAACAAAAGCATAATTTCTAATTTATATGCTTAAAAAGTTCTTCTCCAAATTTCGGGTAATTTTGGGTATTTCAAACAAAACGACTACAGTCTACCTATTTGAAATGTGCTATTTAATCGCTGTAGATAAAGCTTTGAAATGCTTACTTACCAAACGTCATGAAAGTTTTCAGATCATCAGTATTACAAGAGTCAGGTAGGCAAATACCAAGTTTTAAGTTTCCATTACCTCCTCGTACCTGCAGCAAACGATATAGAGGTTATTTGTTTTTTTCGGTGAAAGATCGACATTTATTTCATCGAGTGGACACCATCGGTAATATTTTCACTCGTGGCTGCTATTTATTTCATGCTTTTAACCCTTTCTTGGAGGAGCTTTATCAAAATCCAGTACAGGTCTTTTCCGTTATTCCCCGTTGCGTACCCCTCCCGCATAGCAACGCATTACAATATTACGTCAAGCGCGAGAAATGTACGGTAAATGACGTTATATTTCCCACATGCAATTAACCTCGGTAACAAGAACATGAAAATCGGTAACCACCTGTGAAAGAACGAAAAATATATTCACTGCTATTTCTCGATATCCTACTGGAAAGCATGAAATAAAAATATCATTTGTCATACATACTTATCAGAAAATGTGGACAATTTTTTATATTTAATTAGTAACTGTCTTTTGATCATGCAAAATGCGGCTTTGAATGAAGTTGAAAATATTTTTCTCCACTGCTCAACTGCTGGAAGTTCTAGCAGATACGATTTTTTCACCTTTGAGCGAATAGAATATATAAGCCAGTGTTTGATTCACCAACAAGTCTTGATAATATTCTAATAATGCAGTCTAACAGTAATTATCTGATTGGTTTAGACTCTCGGTTTCAGTGAATCAGAGAGCCAGCTATATAGTTTGAATTTACTATGGCTCTACCCTTTGAGCTAGAATAGGCTCATTTTTCCCCAGAAACTGACGTAAATATGTTTTTCGTTTTTGTCTTGGACAATTTTTAAGAGTCACCCTTTGCACATGCAGACAATCTGACAAAAGCACATAGGGTAATTGAATAGCTTTGTCGATATCGCTGAAACGTGATGCAAATAATTATAATTCAGAATCCCGTCTCTCTACAAAATTTTATCAAATGAGTTAAATAGCTATTCATGCCTTTTCTGGCTCGTGAAAATGCAGTTCAACGAAACTGTTTGTATTGCATACAATTGACTATACAAACAGATACCATAAATCCAAAATCAATTCCGTGCAGTTTAATCTTGATCTATTACATCCACTAAAGCCCCTGGTTAAGTTCTCTTCAAAACTTGAAAAAGTGGAGGGACATCAAGCAAAGCGTAGTCAATTTATGTTTCCCAACTAGAGTCATACACAAACACATTTAATTTCATACAGATTATGATTTTGAAAGGTATCTTGTTGGGAGTTGTATAGCTCAGATCCAAGAAACGTTGTATAGCTCAGAAACGTTGAAACAAAAACAAAAAAAGAGACTGTAACTAAAATTTTGGATATCTCTCTTACATGTATATATGTAAGTATGGAATAAAACCTACAGTGAAGAGGAAGAAAAAAAAAGGTTTTACATTAAACTAATTATTTATGCAGTAGAACAAGGATAAAGGTTTTCACAAAAGAATGAATTCATTATCTTATTTCCTATAGTAATCCAGTTTTCACTTGCTACAAAATTTCACACTGAGGCAGTAAGGTATTCACACTGAGCAATGCTTCTTTATTGTCCCACTTTATCATCTTAAAACACATTCATGCGAGCTACATGTAACTGAACAGAGCTATCAATGAGTCGTATATCAACAGTAATTAATTAATCAGCTTATAAATAAATTAATTAATTAACTAATTCATTCATTCGTCCATTCATCCATACCTCATATTACCGTAAAATTCATATTTATTCCTATAACTTAAATAGACTTTACAATCAATGCTCAATTTGAGACAGCACGTACCAGAGGGTTTGGGGCTATGATTGAAGAAGGTACCGGTATCCCAATTTTACAATACTTTCCGTCAAAGTGGTGTACAGGATCAGACTTTATGGTGTCATTTGAGTAAGTAATAGCCTGAATACCAACACACTCGTCGTAGGAGCCCAGCCAGTTAGCGTCCAAGTTATAAAGAAATCCACTATGAGGTTTACCTATGGCGTCAAGCACTGTGCATAAAAGAAGCAAAATGTCTATTTATTAAACACAATAAACCTATCTGTTGTATCAGGTAAAATATGAACTGTTATATATGAGGAATACCGTACAATTCATGTTTGTTTATATGTCTATTTCATTATCAGTGTGCTCCTCAACTTTCGATTGCATTTATCCATGTGTGAATTTTTTTTCTTTTGTAATTTATGATGCTTAAAAATTTTCAGATTTTTTCACACGCCCATGGTATTGGCGTCAATATGCAATTATTGACGCCAATATCATGGCCAAATGCATTTCAAGGATCGAAGGAGCAATAGCTACTAAAATTAAAAAAGCGGGTGTAAAAATGCATTTTAATTTAAATTATACAACATAAAAACAGAATATTTGCGGCGATGATAATCTGCTTTTGCACAGTCGGTCCCAGCGTTAGTCACTGGCTGAGAAAATGTCAAAACTAGCTTAAAACCTGCCAGGTTACTCCATCTTTTGTTTACTTTCTGCCTGATCTTAAAATCATTTTTTTCTTGCCAGCGACTAACACTCTCACCGATCACACACTAGCAGACTGTCATATTTTCAATATTTTCCAGACCTTTGAATTCTACGATTTAAATCTAAATGTATTTTAACACCTGTTTTAATTTTTTGGTCGCAACTGGGTTTTTAATGAGATTCATTGATTCCACTCTCACATTTGTGTGGTTGTTCGCCGATGTGGAACTAGGAGAGCAGTCAATGGCTTAGAAAGCAAGTTAAGCGAAGTAATACTATAATGTTATTAATAACGTGATTTCGTATTGGCCCAGTTACAGGTCCGAGGTCAGCCGTATTGGCCCGATGTCAATACGAAATCACTTGATTAGTGACAATTTTATTAATTAACCCTTTACTAAACAATCTCTGGTTTTTACGGCCCTGAAAAAGAAGCCTTCTGAAAACATTGTGAGAAAAGGAGAAAATGCTGGAAACCAGCATTTTCTCCTTTTTCCCACAATGCTTTCTACCCTGCTGGAAACAAATATCAAGTTTTGGGTTACGTTTACTTTGCCGGCTCTTTGAACGTGATTGGCTAAAAGTAAGCGCAGATGCTCACGCAACTGAACTTTTGACCAATCACGTTCAAGGATTTCTGTATTGGTCGCGGGTCATCAATATTGATACGAGGACAACTGTATTGATTGAAGGTCAAGTCGTATCAAGCCGTGGTCACGACCTGCGTACTATATGAAATCAGAAACGTGACTGGTATCGCGTGGACCGGTTTCCATGTATAACTTCTATACATCCAATAGTTAATTAATAATAAGAAATAAATCCCTCGGAATGCATGAATGGGCTCACTGGAACACAGTGTGTCTGAAAAATGTTGAAAACGGTGGTAACTAAATCATAAAAACTTACTCTTCACAGCCCACATATCTCTCGATGTAAAGGCAAGACTAAGATCTTCTACACATTTTCTGTTTACGTCTAAATTGTTGGAAACCGCAGAGCTTAATAATTCCACCAACCGTCCATCTTTCTGTAAGTCACTAATGATGCTCTGCAGGTCAACACCATTCGCCATTTCAAAGACGTTGGCAATGGGGGCATTGGTGCTGGTTTCATTTCCGGTCCAGCTTTGGGTTAAAATGACATTCACTTTACAAGCTAATGTTAGAAAAGCGCTAAGTATCCAAGCATTCTGTACTTTCATTGTTGTTGGAATTCTTGGAGCTGAAAAAATATATCATCTAATAATATATTTGTTTTAACCTTTCAACACAAAGTTCTATATTTTAACTCATTAACAAACGACAATAATTTAGGCTTGTCCGAATAGAAAGCATTTGCAGACGACAAAATAAAAGTGACTGAAAATTTGAAATTAGGTTCGTGAGGAGTAGAAAACATTGCGTGAAAAGAAGAAAATGCTGAATACCAGCATTTCTCCTTTTCCCACAATGTTTTCTAAAGGCTTATTTCTCATGGTCGTCAATAGTAGGGATTAATGTGTTAAACGATTCTGAGGAGGAAAGAGTCTGAAGATATTGTGGGGAGGTGAGAAGTTGCTAGTAATCGGCGTTTTCTTATTTTCTCTTTTCTTTTCTGTTCATGACGATGTTTTATCACCTGAGCAACATTTACTCCCGACGTCGATGAAATCAGTTATTGTCGCTCGTAAGGATTATTAAAGACGTAGGTTATCTGAATTAAAAAAAAAAAACTTTTCACTGCCAGATAGATAAAGATTTTTCGACTTTTCCGAAAAAATAATGACACGTTTGAGTTGAAAATAAATTGTCGTAAAGCAAAATCAAAACCAATGAAATAATTACTCCTAATAATTTATGAATAATCTAATTTTATTTAATTCAATCAATTATTGTCGCAATAATTTCTCAAGTTTTGTATGTATGGATACTTATAATTGTAACAGGAGTCATTCCTGTACATTTTCTTTCACGAAATGTTATATTTATTAACTATTGTACATCAAACCTGTAGCATGTATCCGTCCGAAAACCTTAAGACCACCACGAAGCAGCGGCTGATTGCTTTTGTTTGTCTAAAATATCGTAAGGTTGCGCAACTTCAGTTTGACTGTGGGCGTGAAACTGTGGTAAAATATTTAGGACGAAATAGTCCCGTTGCTTAGCAGTGAAGAGTAACGCAACCCTGCAAATGATATCATAGGGTTTAAAATATATATGTAAATATAAAATGATACTGAACCCTGCGCTATTTTTATACAGGGTTATCTTTTAGATGACGAACAGTAACCTTTATCAAAAGACCTGTACGGCGCAAAATAGGTGAAAGCAAATCTAGTTTTTTTAGTCTAGAGAATAAAGACCATGTTAATGCTATACAATGAATGCTAATTTTGTCAGAGTATCTCTCAAAAGAGCGAAAACAGTGGATCGTCGATGTACATCAAAAACCTCGTAACTTCAGCTTGTAACAAGCTGTAGGTACGAGGTTTTTTAAGTAAACCGACGAGATATGAGATGTTCCACTCTAACCACTACAAAAACGCTATCAGCAATCAATGACTTCTTCTCAGATACTTTACCTGGACTGAAAAAAAGCCATTATTTAAATCGTTTTCTGTGACAATTTATCAATCTGTTAGACATAAAAATAAGTAAACAAGAGGGCCAATATGGCTCTGGAACGCTTACCTGAATTTTTTAATATGAACGATATAGAGGATATTTTTTTTTGAAATATGGAAGTTTTGGAAACAAAATAATTAATTTGCCAAGCAATTTTGAAAGGTCACATAGAAAAAATTATTTCAAAATCTATCAGCACCCCTACATTCATCACCACAGCCGTGTTTTTGACGAATCAGAATTTAGCATAATTATAACATTTGTGTATAATTCAGAAAACAATCTATTATAAAGTACAGAAATGGTGAACAACAAGACGGTTTAGACACAGACAGAGGCCATTTTGATAACTGGTGAAATATGCATTTATTCCAAAGATTACAGTTTTTTATTATATACCTAGCAGTGAAATCCTGGAATTTCCCAGTGTAATAAATTTTGATATCATCACTAGTGACGTTATCAACTTTCACTTCCTGACGTCATTTGGGAACTACCTTTTTTTCGACTACATTTTTTTCGACTTTCAAACGCAAAATTACAAATAATGATGTTAATAAGTTATATAATAAATAGAATAATCAACTGGTTATTTTTGATATGAAAAATATCTCACTCGGACGCGTCGTAAGGCGTTAAAAAAACTCGTGCTGCGCACTCGTTTTTTCAACGCCTAACAACGCATCCTCGTGAAATATTTTTCATATAAAAAATAACCAGTTGATTATTCTCTATATATTACCTCTTGGAATACATAGCTATCAAATACATCAAGTAGAAAGTGTGCATATTGATCAGCATTTCTCACCAGTGCACTCACCTGGTATAGGTTGACGTCTGCAATAAACCTTTTCATCAAAATACCTATACGGTCTTTTGATGAATTTTAAAAGGTCACCTAAGGAATATTTTTGTGAAATTATTACAATTTCTGACCAGTGGTTTCGGAGAAGAAAAATTTCTAAGAATTTCTTCATTTCCATATAGTGCTTATGTACCCCCACACCACCACAGCCATGTTTCTTGACGGATCAAATTTTGCACACAATTTTTGAAAAGCGGGATCTGAGGAAAATTTCTGCGAAATTGCTTTAAAATCTGGTTTCAAGGTGGGTACTTAGATTGTTCACATCTCACCAAATTATAAAATTTATAAATCATTGAAATTTATATGAAACAACAATACAAATCATTGATGATAATCATAACATTACAAAAAAGTTCTTGATGTGTTCTCTTAAAATATTCCTTAGCCTCTTAAGGTTCTTTTAGATTTTGTGCCAGAAATCAAAAAAGTATTGCGGGAATGTACATGTACATGACTGGCACGTGACTAATGACGCTTAAATTCCATAACATAAACATGTAATTATTTTCCATAATATCTTCTTTAGAAACTATGTTAGAAGCTTTGTCTGTCTATTTCCATAACATATCAAACATGTAATTATTTTCCATGATGTCTTTTTTAGACACTATGTTTGAAGCTTTGTCTGTGTATTTCCTATATGTAAATGAGCGAGTTGCTCATGGAAAAATAGAACGTGTTTCCCGTCAGTGTCGACCTGGGCTGTAGTAAATCTATATTTTCTCTTATTATCGGATGATTTTTTTTTTGTAGTTTTGTAAAATTTTCATCACAAAAACAGTCCATATAGTGCAACCTCGAATAATTGCCTGTATCGACAGCAGAGGTGCCCATACAAGATATTCATTGAAAAATTACAAGAACTTCAGGAAAAACCTAACTTTAATGTTACCTTAGTCTTTGAATACTTTTGCAACTTTGATTTTAGTTCCACCTTCATATAAAGTGCAAAAACCTAACTTAAACTTTCTGTCAGTCAAAATCTGATTACCCTGTTATTTTCTATAGACTCTGAACTAATAGTCTAAGGCCTGGCAAGCTGGATTCATTTTTTTTTTTTTCAATCCGTCTGGTAGAAAAATTTCATTGGTACCAGGTGGTAATACAGCTATATAGAAGTCAAAATAGGGTGGATGCAGATTTTTTTCAGACGACATTTTGTTACCCCACCCACTTAAAAAGCATTGAATTGAGCTTATGTGTATAAACAACAAAATTTCAATATCTTCCGGAGTATATTGATTGCAAATAGGTCTAACTGATAGTTAAGCACATAAGCAATGGTAAAATTCAGGTACAGGAGAAGATAAAATACAGTGGGTGTCCAGGTGTTATCCCACCCACCAAATTTGCATACATTTTTTGAAAATTATGAGCAACTTAATATCATTTAAGACTTTTGTGTTTCAACTTCTTGTGAAAGGGTTTGATGAGAACTAAATGCTTACTATTGTACTAAATTCCTGCATTGTATATTTGTTACGGTCTTGCTTATCTTTTACCCCACCCACTAATGTATATTCACGGCCATCTATGAGCTATTATATAATTATGGCAGATTTTAGGAGACACGATTTTTGAAAATTAAGTTGGATTTTTTTGTTTGATCAGGTTCCTTATATCCACACTGGAATATTGTCTACTGTGATGCAATGCTAGTCATAACACATCGACATGTCCTTCATGTAACAAAATTGTAAAGTAAAAGAAATTCCAGTCTAATGTAGAAAAATATTTTCTGGTTCAGATTATAATATTTCACTTCGAGTCACCTGTATAACACATATTTGTTTTATATTAATTGAGTATTTGGAACAAAATTTTGGCACGTTATGTCAGAGAAGATTAGTGTTTTGCAACTATTTTAATTTCTTGAAAAAGTTATATAGATCTAGTAAATGATTCCTAGCTGTTTGTACTAAAATGTAACTTTTTTTTTTTCAGTTTTGTTCCCAGAAATTGTTTTTATTAAATTAAATGGAGTGCTCACCTGAGACTATAGCTTTATTTCCCACATGTTTATGTGATGAACTTTAAACTAACCTGTGACCCCAGGAGCAGGGCCAGTTTTGACCCCAAGGGCATGATATGAACAAACTTGGGAGAGCTCCAGTAGGAATTGCTACATGCCAAATATCAAAGCTCTATGCCTTCTAGGTTTAGAGAGGAAGAATTTTATAATTTTCTGTCTTTGTTCATATGTTTGAACTTGTGACCCCCAGAGCAGGGCCAGTTTTGTCCTCAGGGGCATCATATGAACAAACTTGGTAGAGGTCTACTAGAAGATGCTACATACCAAATATCAAAGCTCTACGCCATCAAGTTTCAGAGAAGAAATTTTTTAAAGTTTTCCTTCTTTGTTCCTGTGTTGGAACTTATGACCCCCGAGGCAGGGCCACTTTTGAACCCAAAGCATCATATGAACAAACTTGGTAGAGGTCCACTAGGAGATGTTACATTCCAAATATCAAAGCTCTATGCCTTTTACTTTGTGAGAAGAAGAATATTAAAGTTTTCATCCTTTGTTCCTATGTTTGAACTTGTAACCCCCTGGGTGGGGCCAGTTTTGACCCCAGGGCCATCATGTGAACAAACTTGGTAGAGGTCCACTAGGAGATGCTACATACTAAATATCAAAGCTCTATGTCTTCAATTTACACTGGAGAAGATTCTTAAATTGTTCCTTCTTTGTTCCTATGCTCAAACCTGTGACCTCCGGGGTGGGGCCAGTTTTGACCCCAGTCTCATTATTTGAACAAACTTGGTAGAGGTCCACTAGGAGATGGCCACATACCAAATATCAAAACTCTATGCCTTCTACTTTCAGAGAAGATTTTCAAGGATTTTGAATTTTTTTTTTTCCTTTTTGCGGCCATGGCAACCAGAATTATGAGTGGAATTCTATTCTTTGAACAATCCCTGCCAAGTTTCATCAAGATTTGCCCAATGATTTAGGAGAAGATATTTTAAAAAATTGTTGATGGACGACATACGCTGGACGCCGGACATAGGACGATCACAATAGCTCACCTTTAGCACTTTGTGCTATGGTGAGCTAAAAAAAGAACCCAGAAAAACACCCACATCCACATCCACAACATATACACATACACACACAGCGCAGCTGTACTGTCAATGCAGCAAACAAAGAAACTGATGATTGATCATACGTCACAATTATGCTGAATGAACAGCGCATTTGTTGATTTTAAGTCAGCAAGAGGATTTTAGCTCCACTAGTCGAAGGCCAGCGGGCTTATTTCATGGCCCGCTGTCCGTCCTGTGTATGCCCGTATGTGCATTAACTTATATTTCAAACATCTCCTCTGACACTACCCATCCAAACTTGATGAAACTTCACAGAAATTATCCTGTCATGGCTTTATTCAGAATTTCTTAAATGAATCTGATTCCTTCAAAAACTCTGTTTGCCATGGCAACAAAATTGAAAAATATTGAAATCTTTGAAAATCTTCTTATCTGAAAGCATAAGGCCTAGGGCTACCAAACTTGGCATGTAGCTTTATGTTGTGAACCTCTACCAATTTCCTTCAAATAATAGCCCTGGAGTCGAATTGGCCCCGCCTAGAGGGTCACAAGTTTTATACGGGATTATTTAGGGAAAACTTAAAAATCCTTCTTAAAGGCCTTGGGCTACCAAATTTGGCATGTATCTTTATCAACTGGGCGTCTACCAAGAGTGCCCAACTTATAGTCCTGGGGTCAAATTTGGCCCGGCCCCGGGGTCATAAGTTTTACATGGGCTTATATTGGGGAAAGCTTTTACAAATCTACCAGTACATAGCCGCAAGGCCTAGGTTTATTTGTTTGAAAGGTGTTTTACGCCGCTTTCAACGTTATTTCAGTCATATCACGGCGACAGTTCACATATTCATGTTTCCTGGGTTTCACCAGTACTTGTTGTGTTATAAACAAGAACATTTTCAAAGTTTCCTAAAAGAAAAAAGGTCATGTATAACATGAGACCCATGAAACAGGGCTAAATTTGGTAGCCCTAGGCTTTATTATGGTTAGTAAAAAGATTATTTATAAAGTTTTCAACACAAAAGCCAAGGTAAAACTTGTGACCCCTGGTGTGGGTACAAACTTAACCCAAAGGCTATAATTTGGGTCCTTCTGGTTGAGGCCCACTAGATAAAGCTACATCCAAAATTTGGTAGTCCCGCTTCGTTTTTCAACTTCATCAAAACATCATGTTCAGCGCGGGATTACGGACAAGAGGCATCCCCGTTTTCTCATAAGCTACTATCACTTGATTTTTCAATCAAAGCTCTTTAGTTTGGTACCTTACTCGTAGTCGGGGATGCAATTTGAAACAAGTTTGGACCAAAATTAAACGACACTTACTTTGTCAATAAGACGTGTCCGCCATCTTGAATTCACCGAAGAAATTTCCCGTACAGAGTTTCCATACAGTGATAGTTTTAGTTTAATTTGTTTGTGTTTTCTCTCGGCTTGGAAGTTTCATTTCACGTATTTAGCAGATTAAGGGTCACATAGTGTTTTGGACACGAAAAGGGCATGTAGCCTGACTCAATAAAAAATCTGGGTTCTCCTCAATCTTATACCCATGCTACTGCAGTGCATATATCGTTGGTTTACTTAAAAAAAATCTCGTAACTACAGCTTGTTTCACGCTGTAGTTACGAGGTTTTTGAAATAAACCAACTATTAGTTATGATTTTTCTAACATGAGTATTCTAGACTGATTTTGGAGTTTATGGTATTGCTGAGGTGCTCCTGGGTCTGTATTCACCAACCATTTTGTAGAACATCAAAAACAGCATTCGTCACTTCTGCCACTGGCAGACAGTACTTTGAATAGTTATGTGGGGCACTTACAGATTCATTCTTACAGCCACTCTTTAAGACCTGTATTAATTTGGATAGATTGTCCACCTTTTCGAGGCTGTATGATTATAGCAGACTGAATATTCTGTGCAATCTGATCTTGATGAATACCGTAAGCTCTTGTTCTCACCTATGGTACCGGCAGGGTTAACCACTCCTTATAGCTGTTTTCTTATCATTGTCTCTATGGGCCCTATTGTGGCCATAAACTAGAAAGAACCCAGACTAATATTCCATTACCGTACACATGCTAGTGGTACTGATATGTGCATTTTAAAGTCGAAATAATTTTCTTCTAAAAGAGGCAAAGCTAGTTCAAGTTCCGCCATCAAAATAAGGAAATGTGTTCGTTGATTCGGATTTTACTATTGCACAGCTCATAATTACCTTGTAAATTTGAGAGGGAGACAGACAGAGAGAGAGAGAGAGAGAGAGACAGAGAGGGAGAGAGACAGAGAGAGAGTCTCTATGCCACATGTGCCACCCAACAGAAAATCCGGTAAAAAGCATGCCTTGAAGGAAGAAATTAAGAAAAAAAATGTCAAACTTAGGGATTTTTACAGAGCAGAATTTCTATGTCGAAAACAAAACGACTGTGGGGTTATATTTCTGTGTAAATTCTTACTCCGTTAGTAAAGCGATAGCCATCAAAAAATCTTCACAGAAGTATATAGAATACAAAACAAATGTTGGCCACGGACGCCAACAAATGTTTGAATATCTTTGGCTGATTCTCCATCAACTTTTCAACTTAATAATTTATCTACCTTAATATTCAAATTTTCAACTTGTTAACATTTTATCCTAGGTAGTAATCTATTATTTCCTTAAGTATTTTCCTTTTCCTGTATAGCACCATGATATGTTTCATATAAAAGACGAAAGTTTTCGTCTTTAACATATTTCCTTAGTTAACCATTACCTGTAATGTTATAAACTCTCTTGAAAAGAGATTTATTTTAGGAACGAAGATTTCTTTTTTCGTGGCAATATGCATGATAACAACTATATTGAATTGTAATTGTCAAATGATTGCTGATAGAACATACGTTTGACTCTCCATTAGCATATCTTAGAGCACTACAGCGATGCTTCTTTGACCGGACAAATGTCTTAGACTTTGATCTGTTGGATGTTTTGGCTATGCAGGGCAGATTATTCATTAGCTGATGTTGAAATCTCTTTAACACAAGCCGTATGAGTGAAAGCAGTCTGTCAGTCTTGTCAACGGACCACAAATAGTGTTTGGGGCTCATTTTGGTAACCACATGATTAAATGTGTCTTTGCACAAAAAAGCATCAAGCCATCGTGGGAAAAAAGGGCATCCCATAAGCTCATTTGTCTATAGTTGTTAAATCGTCCAATCAACGAGTAAAAGCGTCGGTGAAAGTTCAGAATCATTGACAAACATATTATTATACTCCTTGTTTTTTAATAGTGTTCTTCTACGCGTGTTAAACCTAATCTCGTTACACAAAAGTCACCTGTTACGTCACCAATCACATGACACAGACCAGATTCAGGCATTCATTTTGGCACCGCATGAGCAGCGGCACTATATTTTTATTTGCTTTTAAAAAGTACCCATGGAGGCAGTCTTATTGTTTACTCGGTTTCAAGTAATTTTGTAACTAGGTCATGTCGTACTTAGGCCATTTCGTCCAATTTTGGCCATTTCATACCCACCTATTCTTTTTATTTTTGTCATTTTTACCCACTTCGATCATTTCGTACCCATTTTGGTCAATTTATATTCAGTTTTTAATATCGATTTGGTAATTTGGAACCTACTTTTAATACTATTTTCTAGTTTTGTTTCTCGAATGACAGCTGCTTTTGTACATGGCTCTAACTGAAATTATACGGAATCCTGTTTCCGCCATCCACTTTTCGACCTACGAGGAACTAGAAAAGTAGAAATTAGGCACACTAACGTCCACTTTTCTAGCAAAACAGTTACTCCGAAAAGTAGAGAAGTTGAAGTTTTTGACCTGACAAATGTCAAAAAAAAAAAAATCCTCTTTTCGACCTCACGTGGATGGCGGAAACAGGAGTCCGTAAAATTATGTTTGATTTCGCCGAAGAATGGCTATGATTGTGTTTTACTATTATTGGTTCTTTTATAAAGTTTAAGTTGTATTCTATGGATTGTTTTGAACTTCTCAGTTCATTTCTCACTAAGGTCTGTAAAAATATACTTCAGCCAGTTTAAAATGCTGTATTGTGACTTTTCTTAAGAAACAACTGATTGCGGCGCCAATGATGTTATGCATCAATATTTTTTTTGGGTTGCTCCTTATCTCTAATATATATCGGTGGCCGTGGTATTTCTATAATATGGAGTGCAACACGTGAAAAGGGTCATTCGGACGTTTGCGTAAAGTGTCGTCTCTGATCAGCGTGTACACTCCGCACAGGCTAATCCGAAACGACACTTTCCGATTTTATGCAATTTACTGTTTTACGCAAGTCTACTGTAGCACAAAATCTAATGTAGTCGTAAAGTGCCGTCCCGGATTAGCCTGCGCGGACTGCGCAGGCTAATCCGAGACGGCACTTTACGCAAATGTCCGAATGCACCTTTTCGCGTGTTGCACTCCAATTATAAAACTTGATCTCCAAATTTATAGATTTTTTCTACGCCAGGGTACAATTATAGTGTAACAAACGAAGGGATGGTGTTTTGTTTTTATATTCACCGGAAGTTTCATGTTTCAGAGCATTTTAGATGAGCCAAAAGTTCGGCCAGGTGCCACAAAGTACTCGGTCAGCGGGAAGTTGAATTGTACACAAACCAACAGTTACTATTACAATAGAACAGCTTTTTTTTCTGTGAGGATTTAAAATAAAAACATGTTATATTGATTGCAAATGGCTTATTTCAACGTTACGTACAAAGCTGGTATAAATCTGTACCGACAATGGGACTGAAATACTGTTGAAAATTTCTTTTATTCCGTTTGACACGATACCGGCTTAATATAATGGCTTAAACGTCTTATTCACTTTATTTAGCAGGGAAATGGATATCGTTGGTGTCCTTCCAAAACCTCGTAACTACAGCTTGTAACCAGCATTTTCTCCTGTTCCCACAGTGTTTTCTACCCTATCACAGACAGAAATCATCTTTTCAGCAAGATTTGAATTGTCGTCTGCAAATGCTTTCAATTTGGTCTAGTCCAAAAGTTTGTCGTTTGGAAAAGGGTTATAAATTGACTTAGAACTGCACAGGCTGACATGGGTGGATATTTTTTAGATGTGCATATGACAAACTGTCAAAATAAAGTATGGGTTTTCGCACAGCTAAACGTTAAAATGCCCGATTATCAGGCATTTGCAAATCTGCTTTCAATACTGATACAGTTCCCTTTGGAGACAATGAACTCTCCCTTGTCGAAAACGAACAGGGGCTGTATTCACCAACCATTCTTAAGAACGTTCTTTGTCTTATTCTTCAAGATTTTCAGACAATGAAAGTAAAAGAACTTCTGATTGGCTAAACCATATGGTTTAGCCAATCAGAAGTTCTGTTACTTTCACACTGACTTAATTCTGAAGAATTAGACTAAGAGTGTTGTTAAGAATGGTTGATGAATACGAGCCCAGATCTTCCATGCGGTTCATGAATACATTGATAAAAGCAAGAGATTCTCTTAGTTCTAATCCAATACATTAAAGGTTAAATCAGTTGCCCCTCTTTTTTGACAATGTAATGTCGAGAACATATAATACAAGTATAATTTCTTTTCACAGCTCTAGCAGAAGGGGTACTTAATTCATATTAGTAAAGCATTGTGCAAAGAGAGACATCATAGTATTAGGGATTCATTAAATTCAATTTTATCAAACAACCGACTGAATTATGAGGTAAACTGATCCTTTGGCATGCAGAAAATGACCAATAGCAAAAGGATTCGGCCCATATGGAGTGCAACACGCGAAAAGGTGCATTCGGAGATTTGCGTAAAGTGTCGTCCCGGATTAGCCTGCGCAGTCCGCGCAGGCTAATCCGAGACGGCACTTTACGACTACATTAGATTTTGTGATACAATAGACTTGCGTAAAACAGAAAATCAAATAAAATCGGAAAGTGTCGTTTCGGATTAGCCGGTGCGGACTGAACACGCTAATCAGGGACGATACTTTACGCAAATGTCCGAACCACCCTTTTCGCGTATTGCACTCCATATCAGCCTGCGCGGAGGCTGACCTTGTTCGATACTGTTTACAGATGCATTAAGCCCCCTTTTCACAGAGCATGTACCATTTATTTGAGCACATTTGAAATAACAGACAGGTACTTTTGGAAAAAGGTTTGTTTAAAAAAGTAATGTTCTTTGTTGATTAAAGACGCATTTTCTACTTCTTCAACTGGTCCACTATTTAGGTCTGAAAAGCACCTTTTCTAGGCCCATCATTGGTGCTTCAAACACCAGCGAGGTTCCAAAAGCAATAAAGTAGGAAATCACCACGTTTCCGATGTAATAGTAAATCTGAAAGTAGAATAAACAGGACCTGTGTAAAAGTCTTACGGCTGTATGCTTAGTCTAAATCGCATTTGTTTTCTTTCTTTTTTTTTTACGTATTGAGCAGTTTTTTTTCATTGGCTGATCCAAATGATTACTTTCTATTTCCAGAAAAAAAGAGTCAGGATAGAGTTAAGAATCGGTGGTGTATGTGGCCCTCGATCACGTAAATTGACAAAAATGTGAAAAAAACATTTACCAAGAGTTCAGAAAATTCCAAGAGACCAAGAATAGCGTTCAACTAAATACAAATTAAACGTAGGTACCATATCATGAAAAACAGTGAGAACAACAAACACACACTATCTTGCAGTCATGTTAATCTGTAAAAGTGAAATCAGTCTAAATTGTTTAACCCTTTCCCAAATGACAAATTTTAGACTGTCCCAAACTCAAAGTGTTTTTAGAAATGACAAATTTTAGACTGTCCTAAACTCAAAGTGTTTTTAGAAATGAAATTTTAGACTGTCCCAAACTCAAAGTGTTTTTAGATGACAATTTTGAATATGATGAGAATGGTAGAAAGTTTTCCAATGGGCTAGAAAACACCGTGGGAAAAGGAGAAATTGCTCTTTACGAGCAATTTCTCCTTTTTCCACAGTATTTTCTAAAGACTTGTACTGCAGGCACGTAAAAGCCAGGGCTTGTTTGGGAAAGAGTTAAAGGAATTGATGAGAATTCGGAAATACAGTCCCCACCCCGTCCCAGTCACGGTACTAATGAAAGCATAGTTGCTGGGTAGGTCACCCGAATTTGACTTGTTATTTAACGATTTAAAAAATCAAGTATACTATATTCATCTACTGCCGCCAATTACGTTCCTATAGTACTTATGCGTATGAATCTGTAGAATGCGAAGAATTATCTAGATTCTTTTTTTAGTTCGGTTATCAGAATTTACATAAAATGCAATCTGACCTAGAATCTGCCATACCTGGTATTTTGTGAAACTAAATTGATCCGAAAATAACAAGGCATTTATCTTTTTTCACAAACTAAAACTGTCTATTATTCATTTTTTTCCACCCTACGATATGAACAATTGACATCTAAATATAAACAAGAAGTAATCAAGGACCGCAGAGAACTATCGTCTCAGAGCGAAAAGAGAGTCAATGTGAACGAAGGAAACTATGGTAGGATCACAAGATAGTCAACATCTTTTTGCAGAAACTATCAGTTTATGCTTGCTTTAATTTTTGCAAGAAGATTGTTTTTTCTCCTGCAGTCTAACGGTGAAAACACTACAGGAAAGGGAAACTCTCGCGGTGAGTTATTTCTCTCTTTGGCTCGAGTCAAACAGGCTTTTCTTAGAATTATGGACATTACTTTGCAAACGTCACCGGCTCTAACGTTACAATTAATTCTCTCTTACCAGTTTGTTTTTTACAGCAAGTTAAACAAAGGAACCAACCGATCAAATACAGAATTGGCTCTGCTAAACATACTATAACACATAGCGTTCTCGTCTACGATAAATGTTCCTTGAACAATGCATTTGTTTAACTCTTTACCGCACATTCTGACTTTTAACGACACTGAGAAAAAAGAACTTTTTAAAAACATCATTGGAAAAGGAGAAAATGCTTGTAAAAATCGTTTTCTCCTTTTCCCACTATGTTTTCTACCCTTCCCAAACCAAATTTCATTTTTTTTCAGTCACATTTATTTTGTCGTCTGCAAATGCTTTCATTTTGAGTGGTCTACAATTTTCTCGTATGGTAAAGAGTTAAGATATTGGCATTTGATTGATAGGGAGGTAAGAACGTAGACCTTTACTGTACCCACCAGATCAAAGTCGGTTTGGTATACGTTCTCTCGAGCACTGATGCCATAAAACTGTATCCATATTAGATGGACCAAGTAGGTACAGTAGGAAAGCCGGCCCAGAACAACAAAAGGACTCCAAGACAGAAAGTCGTTGATCCAACCTACAATAATGCTTAAACCTTTAATCATAAAGAGCAAATGTACATACTTTCGAATAGGTTGAGGTCCAAGCATGAATACCGTTTAATTACCTACAAAACGCGGGTAAAATCTGTTTTTTCTAAAACAAACAGTGAATCCCACGCGAAGGGGTACATTTAAGTGTTTGTCTTGATGGTTTGTCAAGTTATTCTTATCCCACATTTATGTAACAATGAACATACTCGTACAATCAGCGTGGTACAAAAATAAACCCGATACTGCGTTCATTGCTATACTAAGTTTGTGGCCGGACTACGTCAACTGTAGTATGAAAATCATGTCGGTACTATACAACTGTCTTGCAAACATATAATATGATTCTACCTAAAATAAGTAGAATGCATTATTCATCGCAGTTCTGCTTTCATTGCAATATTTCATTTATCGCTGAACCACAATTTTTGTCGTACTTCAATCATTGCAGTTACACTGTCATTCTGATCATGAAATTCTTGGAGAATCGTAGGAGTTTTGATGTTACAGAGTTCAATGTGATACTACAGTAATTGCAGTTCTGCATACATGTACATCGTTGTACCCCATTTTTTCGATACTACATTTATTGTGATAAAACATGAACGTGGGATACTACAAGTGAAAACTATATCATCCTACGAAATCCAACCTACCCCCATGTCCCGTGGCACAAGAAAATATGATCCAACTAACAGCAATAGCCCAGGCAGTTCTATGCAAGGTAACATAAGCCACAGACTCGTCGACTGTTAGAAAATGTTCTCCGTCATCTGGGTATACACCGTAGATAACAAGAACTATGATAGCCATACAGCAAAACCAGCCCAACAGGTTCCAAACCTAAAACATGTCATTTAAGTGAAATAACTAAAAGTCTGTTGTGATTAAAGTGTTATAAACCTTTATCCCATAGATACTCATTTCAATACATTGCTTGTAGGAGCCTTTGGAAAACATTGTGGCAAAAGGTGAAATTGCTCGTCACGAGCAATTTCACCTTTTGTCACTATGTTTTCTATGCGATCAAAAGGTGTCACACACACATAAGAAACGGCTTCATCCTTGCTGTTATTTAGGGTCAATTAGAGATACCATAGAAATGCCTTATGGGGTAAAGGGTTAACAGAGAGGATAGCTCAAGAACATGCACAGCACATGCAGTATGATCTTTAATCAGCAAAGTCTGCTTTGTTTCCTTGAAACTAAAGTCATTTTTATGTGTGTGACAACTGAGGAAAGGTTATAGTTTAACTGTTAAATTGAAGTTTTTAATTCAATTTCCCATATTTCGTATTCGCTGATGCGCCGAATTCGCTCTTTTTGCTGCATGTATTCAATTATTTGGGTTTTTCACTAAACTGCTCTTATTTAATCATTTCGTTTATGGTCACATCGTCCTTCTGTTTTCCAGCCAAAGAGTAGTGCAGAATCAGAGGTTTGATGAACACATGCCACGGTCCATGCGGTTCCAGAAGCGTACTTAGTCGAGCAAAACTAGGCTCTAATAAAGTACTGTTTAACTGAGAATACACTACCTTTCTCTCTCACAAAGCTTGAATAAATGTAAACGATTGTAATTCTGTTAAATTCAAGACAAGGTGAAATAAATAAAATGTTTCAGTTCTGGTTGTAAACCTTTATTGAAATTAATAACCAACATTATTAGTTGTACCGTCAGGTGGCGGGGGACTTAAAAACTTGCCCGAGGGGCGACATGATTAACCACAGCCGTGAACAAGTTTCCAAGTCCCCTGCCACCTGACCGTACAACGAATTTATCATACTGCAAAGTTATATCTTTTCAAAGCATTTTAAGCGAAATTTTCCTGTTTTATAGTCTCACGAATCGAGAATGTTTGATGAAATAGAAATTCCCTTCTGAGTGCCCCAGTTCAATGAAAACTGACGTCACTGGGAACTGACGTCACTAAAACGTGCAGTTTGGTGCATAAACGTGTAGTCTGGCGTTGTCTGCGCATGTCATATTCTTCGAAGATTCGACTGTCTTATATGACGCATCACTACTAGCCCCGAAAGCGGGCTGACTGTAATATTACGCTCTATAAAGTAGCAATGTTGACAATAGCTTTTACGTATCAATACGTTTGAGGAGAAATGAGACCTGCTTTAGCAACAGATTTCTCTAAATTGGTGATCACAGTTGAGTAAATTGCACAAGGTAGCGTTTTATTGGGTAAACCTTATTTTTTGTTTTAAATTCAAAGTAACGGTTGTCGCGTAGGAAAGTGGTTCGGTTCTGTACCCAGGATGCCCATATCAGATAGATGAGTATTTATAGAATGCCATCTAGCGGGAGATAATGGCAGTCTGGTGATCGATCGACGCGGCCATTTTGGATGTTGTGTTGCACGTGTAGTGATGTTTACGGGGCACACAAAAGGGAAACTGGCTTTACGTGTTTTTTGCCAGGGAACATGATATATATGTTACCGGCATGTTAACCAATCAGATCACGAGAAATTTCTTTGCAGTATAATTATATGCTGTAGCAACTTTCCTGGTGCTTGTATTTACTTCGAGCAGCTTGAGAAAATTTGGGAAAAAACAAATGATTGTCGCCCTAAATTAATTGCTATCACTTTTTTATGTTTATAGTTGCAAGCCGCGTAAAACCCGATTCAACCTGAAAAAAAAAACAAACACACAGACCTTCTTCATTTTGAATGTATCCTTATACTTGTACAAAAAATATCCAGCCAAGAGCCCAATGATGTATGGTCCCATTCTTGTGTGTCCAGGAGCATACATCTTATCGAAGAAGTTCCCGTCTTTCCTGTCAATAAGATGAGCAAAATGGGTAATTACGTAGAACGGTTATTGGCCATTAAACTGTTAAATAAACGAAACAGAAATTTCCACTCAATAGTAACTAACAAAATGTTGCAGTTTTGAAGTCGATTTCCCCGGAAAAATATATCGCGTCGACATAGATCAAGATCAGCCTGTGCAAGTCTGATCTTCATCTGCACTGCCCACAAAAGTGTCCGAGTCACATTTAGCATCCTAATGGTAAACCCTAGAAACAAATTCGAAGCTTCAAAACTATCGTCGTAAAATGCCAATAGCCTAAAAAATAGATTCTAATGGATACAAAAAAAACCCTAGGACAAAAGGACAAATCAGGTATAAATGGTATTGAAGAATAATTTTGTAATTATGATGATGTCCTGGTAACTGATGTCCTGGGTCCGTGTTCACCAACCGTTCTTAAGAACATTCCTAGGCTTATTCGTCAGGACTTTGTCAATGTGGAAGTAACAGAACTTCTGATTGGCTAAACCAATTGGTTTGGCCAATCAGAAGTCCTGTTACTTTCACAGTCAGAACATATTGAAGATTTAGACAAAGAACGTTCTGGGCCCTGGGCCCGTATTCACCAACCATTCTTGAGAATACTCTTAGTCTTATTCTCCAAGGTTTTCTACATTTGTACGTAACACAACTTCTGATTGGCTAAACCGAATGGTTTAGCCAATCAGAAGTTGTGTTACTTACAAATGTAGACAATTCCGGAGAATAAGACTGCTTTCAATAATTCAGTGTCTATCTATACCAAGTAACCAGTTTTTTAGCTTTACATCAAGTTGTGGACGTAACGTCTTCTATAAAACTGCAAACGTTTTTCTTTACAAATTTTGTTCTTAATAGCCTTATATACAAGACATTGAATCCAAATTTATATCTGCAGAACATGTCCCATCAGTCATTCGGCAGTATTTTTTTCCACATCTTTTTTTATTTTAAATAAAAAAGAAGTTTCTTTTATCGTGTTTTGCGTTGATATATTTTCGATATGGTACATATAACGTAACGAATGGGTGCATTTATTTTAAGAGGGTAATACTGGTCGAAATTTTGCATGAAATGAAAAATCTAATACTGACGTTTAAATAAATATATATATAAATTGTGGAAGCTCATAGCTATACAGTCAGACATAAGTTAAGCATCACCAAAACTGACCAGCAATAACCCATGTGCTTAGACAAGCATTACTCATGCCCACAATTTGCCATTTCAGGGCTTCGGAAAGTTTTCTCGTAGCCATCCTTTCATTTGGCTCATAAAGCAATTACTTGTCTATGGGGTCCGTGTATAGCTTGATAATATTCCAAATAAAAGGTTATCCATTAAAAAAAATGACTACATCTGTCCGGGTGATGCTTAACGTATGTCTGACTATATATTTCAAAACAGGTCCACTTAGTTTTATTGACCAAGCAGATTCGATCGTGGAAAAAAGAAAAAGCGAAACCAAACATATAAGTGACTCTGCTTCAGCGTTATGTTTGAATAATCCAAGAAGTGAAAGTATTGAAAGCATTTTCTGTGCAGCATACACAAACAGTAACCAATAATTAATCCTACCTCTGTGGTTATAAAATCAAACCAGCACTTTTTCTTTGACTTCCAACTAGCGTTACAGATTGACTTCTGTTACACAAGAACATTCGTCAGATTTATGCAGCCTTTAAGTTTGTAAATTTGTATATACTCTGTTCCATAAATAAGTGTGCACTTAATTTTCTTTTATTTCTCGTCGCAGGTTTTACTGAAGACTAACAAATTTGCTATCATATTTTAGTGCAGAGTCTGTAAAAAATACCTATCAGATTTTGACTTATAGAAAGTTTACGTTCCGTATTTGCAGTAAAAATTAAGGTGGTACTAAAATCAAAGTTGCAAAAGAACTCAAAGACTAAGGTACATTAAAGTTCGGTTTTTCTTCAAGTTTTTTTGTTATTTTTCAATCAATATCTTGTATGGCCACTTCTGCTGACGATACAGGCAATTACTCGACGTCGCATAGACCTTACAATGTCATAACGTAAGATCATTACATCAGGAACGTTGTACCATTCCTGAACGCCAGCAGCGGCCAAAACCTAAATTTAATTAGCTTTGCATTTTCTACAGACTCTGTACTAAAGCATGATACCAAATTTGGTGGTCTTCAGTAAACCATGCGACGAGAAATAAAAGAAAATTAAGTGCACACTTATTTATGGAACTGATTATATAATCGTACTGTCTGTTTTAGATCATGTTATATACTGATGAATAAAATATGTTTAACCTAATTTCGTCCAAACTCTAGGATGATTTCATTCTGAAGCTTTGCAAATTCGTTCATGTTCACAATATTTGCGGTGATACGTACGGTTTAGGTCCAACAAATCCTCCGACAAGAGCTGTGTACTCGTGCTGTTTCGCAATTACAGCACGCGCAACTGTAGTACCGGCTAGAAACAGAAATGACACGAAGTAACCCGCTGCTGCATTTCTGAAAGGGAAGTATGCAGGCTTCAGAATCATGTTTTCTATCTTTTCAACAACAATTTTCATCTTGTGAGCTACATTTAACCCTTTTCCAAACGACAAAATTTTAGATTTCTCCGTAAATTGAAGGCATTTTCAGACGACAATTTCAATGTGGCTCACATGGTGCGATTTGTCTTTGATATGGTAGAAAACATTGTGGGAAAAGGAGAAAATGCTGCTTACCAACATTTTCTCCTTTTCCCACAATGTTTCCAAAAGGCTTCCCCCTTTATGTTGTTAACAGTCGGGATTGTGTGGTTAAGGGATAATCATTGGTCTGAAAGTTTATTTCTTGCGGTTTGCCAACGTTATATAACAATGTACGACGTGTGATTAGAATGCTCTCGGCCTGATACGCTTCGAGGCATTTCATTGGACAAAAACCTTATTCAGTCTGTCATTCTATCTGATTGAAAGTCATTTGGAGAGCAAAACGCATTTGATCACGCTTGATTGCTTTTGTATGACAGTATTGAGAGAGGACAGTGCGTCAAACTTGCAAAATTGACCCGAGGTGTTTTGCTCTTGCAGGACAATGCCCCTGCTCACACGTCACAAGTTGCCATGACTGCTGCGACTGAATGCGGATTCGAAGTCCTTCCTCACCCCCCATATTCTCCTGATATGGCCCCTTCTGACTTCTATCTGTTCCCAAAATTGAAATCCAACCTTCGTGGAACACAGTTTGGAAGCAATGAAGGCGTCTTAGAGGCAGTGAACGAGTATTTGGGGGACCAGGAAAAAGACTTATATTTGGAAGGGATAAGCAAGCTTGAACAGAGATAGACTAAGTTCATAGCCTTGAAGGGGGATTATATTGAAAAGTAATGACCAGATTTTCATTCGCTGGTAATCGGAAGCACTTGGGGCCGAGACCTTTTTGATCACACCTCGTACTGACTCTTAGTTATACATGGAGACAACAGGTCCCTTTGCGGTCAATGTTGATCTACATTAGACGACAAGACGTTACAGTCTGATCATTTATCTAAACAGGCTATCAGCGTGTAAGGAGAGAGGTCACACAGTATACAAAAGGTTGTAAAACATTGGGGTCATTAAAAGGCAAACGCTACGGCATTTCAACCTGACGGACGCCTCAGCATTTTACCTTCGTTTCGTGCTCTAGGTAGGCGATAGTAAAAGGTGCTCCGCCTGGGCAATTTGTTGAAAGCATTTGTGTTTACGCCGCTTTCACCATTATTTCTACCATAGCACGGCGACAGCTCACATACTCATGTCATGTATTCCCTAGATCGGCTAAGTCTCGCTAAGCGATATTGTCGTCGTACTGCTTTTGGTACGCGATAGTGTTGTACCTACGAGTACTGTAGCGCTCTACCTAGACGAACATATTGTGGTCAGCTGATAGTTTCGGAGTTTTCCTGTTGATTTCGTGAGTAATTTCACTCAGGACCGAATAACACTTCTGACATTTAAGAATATTGATATTGTAATTGAAACGACCTAAAGGTCACATAGTCTGCCTATTCTGTAAACTAAGCTGCTTTCTTGTTCAAGATCTTTGTTATCATTGGATGGCTGGTTTGTTGTATTGGGGTTTAACGTCACATTAACAGCTAAGGTCATATCATGGTGGTCGGTGACCCACATGTGTTTTCCTGACTATCATGGGAAGATCAGATGATAACGTTCACACTGCTTTTGGTGTTTTTCACCGACATGGCTAAATTAAATTCTTATTCTGAATTACAAGACGAACTTTGATTGGTTTGGGCGTTCTAACTCAACAGATCAAATGTGTCCCCAGGAATTTAGCATGGTAAACAAAATTTAACCCTTTACTCCATAAGGTATTTCTATGGTATCTCTAATTGACCCTAAATAACAGCAAGGATGAAGCCGTTTCTTATATGTATATGACATCTTTTGATAGTGTAGAAAACATTGTGGCAAAAGGTGAAATTGCTCGTCACGAGCAATTTCACCTTTTGCCACAATGTTTTCCAAAAGCTCCTACAAGCAATGCGTAGAAATGAATATCTATGGAGTAAAGGGTTAAAATCGATTGGGAAAAGGGGCTCCTCTTAATTGGCGTAGTGATACTTACAGATATAAAGGCACGAAAATCAGGGGCGACAGTACATAAAACTGCATGTCATTAGCTAAGTACCAGGACCATCCGAAACACTGTAAAGTTAGAAAAAAATTGCTCGCGTAGAAGATTAAACCTATAACCTAGCCTTACACTAAAAACCGAAAGATCAGAGCGTATACGTCACCATGATACAAGATAGATCAAAGTGCAATATTTTACCGATGACTTAGGCTTCAGGCCAATTACACATAACCATAGCAGCATGTTACATATCCAGCAACAGGAATATCGTTGGATTACTTAAAAAACCTCGGAACTACAGCTAGTAACATGCTGTAGTTACGAGGTTTTCGAAGTACTTCGACGATAGAAGAGTTCGTGCGTTTCAATAGAAGTAAGCAGTGCACGTTCAAAGACCGTTTGAAAAAGACAGAATGAGTAATCAGTGAATGAATATTTTTACTGATCTATTTTTACACTGTTCACATAACTGTAAGGAAATAACAAACATTTTAAACTTGAAACATACATATGAAACTGTCAAAGGGTTATTGATATTTTGGGTACTGTATGCCTTTCTCCTTTTCATTTAGAGATAGAGAAAAAAGCTATGGATCTCCAGTTTAGAAGGTGTACTCGATTTCATTATTTCTTGTAAGCACCATGTACATAAGGTTTTATTATACTGTTGCCAAAGAGAAGAAAACAAATTACATTCAAAGAATGCGCAAATTTTACAAGTAGACATCTTTGTCTCAGTTCTTTTCGTTATATAGTTGTAACATCAAGTATGAACCCTAAAACTTATTACCGGCCAATTAGTGACTTTAAGTCATTCTGCAGCCTACATTTTGACATTGTTGTTGAGCGGTGAAAGAAAAGAAAAACAGTAAAATGATATAAGGTGTTGGCTGCTTATTATGTATAACAAAATGATCTTGATTTACCATGTAGGTTCCACAGTACAGTCACAAGCCTATGTTCATTATTTCATGTATAAAACTATGACAATTTTATTTATAGTCAATTACAGCATAACTTTGAATAGTTAACAGTGATTTAAAGAACAAACCATTTTTTCTGCATCAAAGTAATTGTTCACATACAGAAGGTTTTTCCACCAACCATCTTCACAATTTTTTCCGTCTACATCTTCCTGAGGCCATTTCGGCCCATCCCCGAAATACCTTAAGAGTGTGGCATAAACCATCAAGGACAACATGTAGGCGGGTGTCAATCTATTGGAGAAAATAAAATGTTTGGTCACCACATGGCTTAAATATATTTATTCAAATGTTATAGCGTTAGAGGAGTAATGACAGATATAAAAGTTTCTGTTTTTTTATCATGAGTTGGGTATCTATCCGATAACTCAGCAAATTTCTGTTTCAGGACTGATGATCACCTAGTCATTGCCACAGAATTCCTCTCACTCTCCATACCGATCAATGTTCGAGCAATGGACGTGTAGGAAATCAGATTTGATGAAAAAGAAAAACTATAAATAATCTGATTTTGGTGATTTATGTACTTTCATTTTTAAGACACATGAGAACAAACATGCTGCCATTGACAGATCTAAAAGTGAAACGATGTAGAAGTATTAGAAATCGTAGTCGAAAAAAAAAACATGATTCTCCTACAATGGAGCGATCATGACGTGAATCAGGTCTGAGAATTATCAGTAGCACCGGGTTGCAATGAAAATAATCCAACTAAACCATTGAAAATGTGGTGGTCACATGATTCCTTGGCAATAAAAACCACTGGTGGTATTGCAAAAAGACAGCAGTGTTCCGTGGTACTACAGGTATATGTGTATAGATAGACCTAGAAGTGCAGGACTTTTTCCCTTGTTCTTTGCATGTAATCAGACAAATTTGGATAACACTTCGATGCACATGTTTATTAGTTCCTAATCGATGTACATACCCATATAATGATGATTGTTTTTCCTGTGGAAAACATTGCAACATTAGTTCCGATATCTTACGCGGGCAATCAGATGTGCTGCTTCATCTTTCTTTTTTTCAAAGGGAGCGATAGTTCAAGTCTATTGCTTCGAATTCGCCTATATTTCGTCATGTCCTATACTATTAGAATAACTGTACTTGATCGTAACTTACCTCCAATAGCGATGAAAATAAAACATAAACCAGTTTAGCTTTTTCGGTCCACCTCGTTTCGACAGTTCTTTCAGCGTTAGGTAGGCCACCAAAAGTCCGCTGCAAAAACATACTCCTCTTTTTTTAACGATACTTACGACAAAAACAAGAGAAACAACTACAACGAAACAAGCACATTTTTATTCTTATTTAGCTAGGGTATTTAACAGTTTCAGCGCCAAAGGGTTTTTTTTATGGACGGCATTCACAAAGATCTAAATGCTCAGTCTGATCTTGGATCTTGGATACCTTCCACTTGTTTCTTGTCTAAGACAGGATAAGACACTTCATCTGCATCTATAATTATGGATGCTTGGATGAAGATGGTTGTAGATCTATCCAAAGCGTCCTGCAAGATATATACACTGGGTGGAGCCTATCCAAGGACATATTTTCAGCCGAAGGAAAACAGTAAAACAATGACAACACGAGCCTGTGCATTACCTTATAGGAAAATGTGGTTTTACAATGAATGAGATCAGAGAAAAGAAATCACCAAAGTTCTGCTAAACCTATATTGACTATTTACCAAACTACCACGAAGCGATTTGCTATTGATGACTATGGAAACATTTCTCACAGATAAAATTAATTTTCAAAAACAAACAAATAAATGACAATTATGAAAATGGGAACAGGCGAGTTTTCGATAGTTTCTCCCATAGAATAATACTCTTGGTAATAGTTTCCTGGCTGAAAGATGTAGTATTAAGTGGATATCAATAAACCAGGACGAAAAGAAAGCTTACGCTAAAGAGTGCATGTTAACCCTTTACCCCATAAGGCATTTCTATGGTATCTCTAATTGACCCTAAATAACAGCAAGGATGAAGCTGTTTCTTATGTGTATATGACACCTGTTGATAGCATAGAAAACATTGTGGCAAAAGGTGAAATTGCTCGTCACGAGCAATTTCACCTTTTGCCACAATATTTTCCAAAGGCTCCTACAAGCAATGCGTAGAAATGAATATCTATGGAGTAAAAGGTTAATAAAAAGATTTAGTTTTCAGGTCGAAAATGTACACGGCAATTGTTTTGCACTTCTGGTTGAACAAAGAAACACAAACCCGACAAAGTGAAAGCATCAGCAAACAACGGATTAAATGAGACTTGATGATTACATTTTTTATTAGATGGTAGCCAACATTGTCAAAATAATGCTACTTTGCTGCAAAATTTGTCTTGTGTTCCACGTTGTTTCAAAAGCCTACTTTCGCATCATCCTTTGAACAATAAGTCATATAGAAAAGGTTAAGCCATATTGTTATTTAAAAACTCTTACCTAAGAGTGAAAAAAGTATCTACAGACACAGTGGCACTATAGATGCCATAAAAGGTCCACTGCCAGATTTTACTTTGGAAGTAGTACGGTACGGTGTTTTGTACTGAAATATTTAATGAAAATACATAATGGGTACCTGCATTTTTTCTAGTTTTGTGAAAAATCAGATTTAAACGAGAACTTCATTTTTTTATTCATTGGTATACTTTTGTTATCAAGTCACTATCTTTCTTAAATGTAGCATTTTTAATGAATATTAGTTTATTATATACCAATTTATCTGACGCGCAATGACAATTAAATGATAATTTCAGCTGAAGTTAACTGGTTTTGATGCATGCTGTGTACTGAATACTGAATATAAATGTAAAGAAAAGCTTTGAATAAAAAGTCAGTATTTACCGTCAAACCTCAACGAATGACCCAGAATGACCCAAGTCATGCTAAGGAACCGTATTCCATTTACACAAGTCAGTGCTCCTTTTGATTGGTTCGTGCTTAGTATCTTCAAACCGTTCGAGTAGACGGAAAATGATAGAAATATTTTCTCCAAATTACCTAAATATAATAAAAATATAAGAGCTTAAGAGACATGTACATACAGTAAACACGTAGAAATATACCAGATTTCTGTTTACAATTTTACAAATGGTAAATAGATAAGTCTGATCGAAAAGGATTTTTTATACATGTTAGTTTTGATATGAATACAGTATAAAAGTGTAATGACATAACACTTCAAGATTGTGGGTATTTTCTGCACGCTCTATTACGAATGTATTTTTCTCCCAATTTGTTACAATACACGTTCCTTAAAAAATATTATGTGTTTAACTACTCTGATAAAAGTATCGTAATAAAGCATCTATATCAAGGTTTAAACCTTACTCTAACAAAACACTGACTCCTTACGATATACAATGTAAAAGTTACCAAATTAAATGAAGATTGGAAAGGTGTTACAGTTAAATTGACATTTATCCTTTGACACAAACATTTAATATGTAGTACTGCTTACTATATTCGGCAGAAGGTCTGATCAACGGTGACGGCGGTTTGCCATTTTCTACAACAGCATCTCCATTCGGAGCTTTGTTCATTTCAACATCTCTGTTTGAATCATATTTCACATCAATGTCTCCGTTCATTTTTTCATCACTCACAAAACTGATGTTTACTTTGGCATCGCCATTTGAATCTTCAATTTTCTTTTTTGTGGTTTCTTCTTTGTGATGTTCCTTGAGAACATTTGTTTTCGTTAATCTCAAGTAGATATCGTATAGCGTTCCAAAAACAACCAGTAATCCAAGCACTGATAAAATGCAGCTGAAACGACAAAGGTAAGCATAAATTTGTTACATAGTTTTCCCTTTCGTGCTGACCTTATAATATAGGTCAGGCTACGCGGCCTGCCAAGGCTGACGCCCAACGATACGTTTTGATGCGTTTATTCACCTACTCATAAAGCTTTATTCATTTATGTACTTATAGCCCGGAGCTGATATTTACTGCAGCTTGCAGCCTGCAGCGCACCACAATTCTGAAGGAAAAAAAAAAACACGCCAAAACGAGGTTCTCCTAAAGCTTGAGTTAAAGGGGGATTGTGGGTTAATAAGAAGCAAGAATAAGACAATATCGCTATTTAAAAATTGCATCTTTTCTTTTTTTAACCTGACCATAAATAGGTGAATATTAGCAATATTTTGCAAAACAGAATGATAAAATGGGCACTAGATAACTGATAAGCCATAAATTTCTTCAGAAATATTCAGTCGTGAAAAATAGCATCATTTATGAAAATAGTCAAATGGTAGGTCGAGGCTCAATTTTCTCGCTTCCTCTAGGTCCTTTTTTAAACTATGTGTAACTAAGGTACATTGCAGTATGTCATCAGACCATAACCACATGTCTAGTGTGGGTCTTTGATGAGTTCCAATAACTGACGGTTTAATTACAAGATTTGGCCGCTTGCCATTATGATGAAGACACTGCCGTCAAAAATGCTTTTGAAAATGGCTATAATAACGTTTCATCTCGTCAATATGAACCAGAATAGCATGTACGCGTGCATAATACATTAGCCCTCACAATAATATCATACATCTTTCTGCTAGGAAACATGGTATCTCGAAATGACAAACAATCTTGTTTGATTTTTTTCTCTACCTGTGTAATGAGGTAGCAGGATTTATCTTGTGGAAACAGCAGGTCAATGGAGATGCAGCAGCGCAGAATGTGTAGTCTGATACAGAATCTAGTGTGGCCTGTAAATATGACAATGACCCATCTAAGTGGATCTTAACTCTTTACCACTCAACAAAAATGCAGGCTTTTCCCATATGAAAGAATTTATAGACAATTATTTAAGTGTGATACAAATGATTGAACTTGTTTCTGTTATCAGGATTTTTTCTCGTTTTCTCACAAAGTTTTCAACAAGGCTTCTTCCTTAGGGTCGTTAAAACTCGAAATTGTGAAAGTTACAGTCTTCACTACATGATTCGTTCTATGAATTGTAATTATAATCATATTGAAAATATTAAGTCGTCTTAAGGACATAAAAGAATATATTACATAGCTACAATGGCCTTCGTCGACATTGGAATACCATCATGACACTCGGCTTCTGGCTCATAACTCGATGTGGTATTGAACACATACTGTCCAACTAGATTAATATAAAAACAAATTATTTTGTTTGATCAAGGAACAATTACTTGTGATTATATCTTTATCCCCTTTCGTAATTTACCAAGACGTATTTTTAACTTTCTACAATTTTGGGTTGTTTTGACCACTCTCTATTTAAATCTGTTTGCAACATAACTTAGATTATGTAACTGTAGATAGTGCAACAGTCCAAAAGTAACATTAACATCACCTTTCACAAGCAAGTGGCCGTTTTTTCATGGTAGTAAAAAGAAAGCTATAAATGAAAACCTTCGCGTTTTTCGTTGTTGTTGTTCTTCAAGTGAAAAAGATCTAACATCATACACTTGTAAAGTTATATTGTATTAATTAGTAGTGTTCACTAGAAATGACATTGAAATGAAGTCTGTTTTAAGGGCTTGAAAGAAATCGTTTTATACTATCTTACCAAATTTCATGAAGGTTTTTAGATCGTTAGTATTACAAGAGTCAGGTAGGCAAATACCAAGCTTCAAGTTTCCACTGTCTTCTAATACCTGCAACCGACGATAAATATCAAAAACTGTCATTAACACTCATTAGAAAATTTGAACACACTAAAAATTTATTGCTTACGGAGTCTTTCTATACAACTCGGTGAAATGATTGTTAAAACTGGAAATAATTTTCTCTCCATAGCTCAACATTGCCTGGATTTCGACAAGGTACATTTCCCATTGAATTCATAAACGCTATAATGTATAGCAAGGTGTTTGCATTAACCAACAATATAACTTTTCTTCGTATTCTTTTTTTCTTCAATTCCACGTACAAAAACTGATTGTGTGGGTGGCATAGACCTTTGACTACCCAGATCGAGTTACTCATGGAATATGAATAAAAATAAAATTTAAACATGGCTCGGTCGCGGAGTTCGGGGAGGTACAAATTTTAACCAGAATTTAATCTGATTTGTTGAGGCACTTACAGCAATTACTTGGTAGATTTGGCCCGTACAAAATGCAAAGAAGATAAAAGTGGTCGGATTCCATTCTCTACATTAAAGCCAAAATGAGACAAAAGCAGAAAAAAACATTTTCAAGTTTTGACAGCAACAAATTAATAGTCAAAAAGAGTATCAACTGTCCTGATCGATATCATTTCCGAATGATTAACGATATAAAGTATTTAATAGGAATAGAATAATTTCGGCGGTTGAATGTCATAACTGAATTTCCACTATTTTTTTAAAGCGCATATAACAAAAAATGTACTTCATAAAGGAATTCAGTCTTCAACTCTTTCAGTGCTACAGTATATAAACACAAAAATCCAATTCACCAAAACTCAGACGGATTTTCATCTCGTGAGCTTGACTAAACAAATACATTTTGTGAATCTGACCTTGATCTATATAATCTGCAAAACTCTCTGTTTTCATCTATGACATTTTACAAATCATAACATGAAAAAAAGTCTGTAACTTCATATATTCATAATTTAGCAACTTTAACACTGAGATATGAAGCTATGGCATCGCAACATTAAACAATGTACCTTTTTTTTAATCAGATCTCGAGATCTACATTTGGTATTTAGGAATGAATAAAATACACCTACAGAAATTAGGGAAAAACAGGTTTGTATAAAACTAAAAAAACTAGGATAAATGTTTTCTTTCAAATGAGTGAATTCTTTACTTTACGAGTATTACCTACAGCAGATGTTTTTCCTTTCTTGCAATAACTTTTTCACACTGAGACGAGAAGGGTATACGTAGCTAGCTATATGCCTAACTTATTTTATCCTATTGTTTATCCTTTTCCTGTATGGAAACTTTACCACACAATCCCTACTTTTGACACCCCTGAGAAAGAAGGCTTTTGAAAACACTGTAGGAAAAGGAGAAAATGCTGGTGACCAGCATTTTCTCCTTTTCCCACAGTGTTTTCTACCCTTCCCATAACAAATTTCAATTTTTCAGTCACCTTTATTTTGTCGTCTGCAAATGCTTTCAATTTGAACCAGTCTATAATTTTGTCGTTTGGTAAAGAGTTAATTCAATTTGACTAGCTCTATATAACTAGGATTTACATCAAAAGGACCACATTTACAAAATGTCAGTCAACTTAAAGAGAGAACTTACCATAGGGTTTGGTATTTTGGGTATAAATGGTACCGGTATCCCAATTTTACAATACTTCCCGTCAAAGTGGTGTACAGGATCAGACTTTATGGTGTCATTTGAGTAAGTAATAGCCTGAATACCAACACACTCGTCGTAGGAGCCCAGCCAATTAGGATCCAAGTTATACAGAATTCCACTATGAGGTTTGCCTATGGAGTCAAGCACTGCATGAAAAAAAAATACAGCAAAATGCTTATTTCATTTTTAACTAGACTGCCCGGTGGAGTGGAACAGAGGATAGCATATCCAACGCGTGACCTGATGGTTTTGAGGCAAAGTTTCTTTCCGGAATTTTTTCGCCTCTTACTCTAGATGCATGTGAGAAAAGCAGTTAGTGAATTGGAAAGAAAGTTGTGTCCCTTGTGTCCGTATTAGTATGAAAAAGCCAGGAAATACGAGCTGACAAAGTGAGATGATGGCAGCTATTAAAATGGCATTAAATTCCAATACAGTTTATCAGTCTTCAATAAGACTACAATTTTCTGGTGTATGTATCGAGTATGCACCATTTTTTTTTAATGTTCACCGGGGTTTAAAGATGAACAAAGTACTGGCTCTCTTAATATCGATTTATTCCATGATTATTCCATGATGAATAGATCGGTACTAAGACACAGAATAGGATGAAAAGTAAAAAGAAGACCTGAAATGACAAAATACAAAAAAGGTCTTAGCAATGAAACATATACAATGTGAAAAATGTTAAAATATTCCAGATTGTCATATCAACGGTAAGAAACGACATGAAAAATAAAATATTCTTACCGGAACAGACACTGGTTTCTTCCCAAAGATGAAATTTCTGTGGGGTACCAAGACAAAAATGTACATGTACGACACTAACGTATGAAGTATATAGAGAGAGAGTGCCGAGCGGTCAATATTGTTATTGAAGAGCTGCAAATAAAAGTGCGGGAAGAAAAGAGCAGGAAAGAAGTTAACGGGCAAAGACAACTAGCACACATTCGCACACTAAACACGACTCACAAGCGTACATATGCACAAGGCAAATACAGTCATATATACAAATGGAAATAGGTGCTTAAAAAATAAATCCTGCCATTTCAAAGATTATCTGCAAAGAAAGAAAAGTCTTAGTGTTATTTAACTTGTGCAAAAATCAAGCATTCTACTGTGGCTGTGGTCTGGGAAGCTGGACGCTCTACTGAAAAACACCATCTCTGTGGTGTGATGTACTTCGTATATTCGTGTCTTATTCGATTCAGATGTATCAGTCGAGGCAGTGGAAATGAACTGTTTCCCTTGGCGTTTTGGAGGATCCTCGCGGATATCTCCAGGCTCTTCACTAGGTACACAGTTAAACGGAAGACATCGTACCGGGCCCACTCGGTCTCGTCGTCTGACACTGTAGACGGGAATATCAGTGTTGTGCATCTCCAGAACAACATGAGGATGTCTATCCCAACCATCGGCAAGCTTATGCTTTCCCTGCAGACCCACGTTCCGTACAAAACGATGTCTTCGACCTCCAGTCTCGTTTCCCGGATCCGCTTATCGTAGCTGTCCTCGGTCTGGGGGGCTTGCTTGCTGGTTTCTGATGCTAAAGGGACTTTGCAGTGGTCTGAGCAGTCTGATTACGGCACGGAATTGCCTGTGCAAAACGGGTGAAATGGTCCGTAATCACAAGGATATTTTCAATACCACCCTTGCTAGATTCTAGGGAAAAGAAATCCATACGCACACACTCCGTTGGGCGAGTGGTGCTGATAGGCATCGATTGAAGCTCGGCAAAACCCATTTCAAAGCAATATGAAAGCCACCATGAATTCTTTTTTCATAGTTATATGTTCTTTCGCTGAAGTTGAACCAAGGGAGAAGTAGGTGGCTTAAAAAGAATGTTTAACAAAGTTTATAAAGAAATAAAACTCTCCGAATGCATGAATAGGCTTATTGGAGCCACTATATGTCTGAAAATGTTGAAAATGGCGAAAGCTAAACCATAAAACTTACTTTTCACAGCCCACATATTTGTCGATGTAAAGGCAAGACCAATATCTTCTACACATTTTCTGTTTATGTCTAAATTGTTGGAAACTGCAGAGCTCAACAACTCTAGCAACCGTCCATCTTTCTGTAAGTCACCAATGATGCTCTGCAGGTCAACACCATTCACCATATCAAAGACACTAGCAATGGGGGCATTGGTGCCGGTTTCATTTCCGGTCCAGCTTTGGGTTAAGATGACATTCACTTTACAAGCTAATGTTAGAAAAGTGCCAACTATCCAACCAATCTGTAGTTTCATTGTTGGTTCCAGATCTGTCGGTTCTGAAAAATTAATTAGACCAATAATGTATTTGCTTTGGCCATTTACTAAGATGTCTCACTTCAGACGTCTCGGAGCCTGAGGAAAAGCGCACCGCAAAACAACATGGAATTGGGAAAATACTGGTAACTAGGCTTGCTCTCGTAATTTCGGATTTTATCATGCGAGTCGCATTTAACGCGTAAGGAAATATACTCCCAATATGAATGAATCTAACATTTTGCCGTTTAGTAAACATTTAAAACTATCATTCGATATTCTTATCCTCCGCGGAGGAATATAGTTTTAGCGTTGTCCGTCTGTTTGTCCTTCCGTCCTTCCGTCCATCCTTCCGTCATTCCGGGAGAAAATCACCAATACCATTTAACGGAATTTCGTGAAACTTTATAATAGTTAACAATAAACTATTCCTCCGATTTACTTTTCTATGATTCGATGCAAAATTGTCGATTAGGAGAGATTCTGAATTACGCGGTCGAGTAAATTTTTTCGGCGGGGGATATCATTTCAAAGAAATTGCTTTTTTTTGGAGGAATGTTTTTCAGCAAAAATGTTAATTCATTGGAAGAATAGAGTCCAAGCGTTGTTTTCTTTCGAAATAGAACAGATTATGTAAGCATGTGAATCTTACATGTCTTGGTCCATTTGATGATTTTACGTATTGCTCATTGGGAGCATTGCTGAAATTATTATTGAAAAGAAGAAAGTAAAAGGTGGACAGGAAATGCTGTGGCATTTCCTGTCCACCTTTTACTTTCTGGCATTTCCTGTCCACCTTTTACTTTCTTCTTTTCAATAATAATTTCAGCAATGCTCCCATTTATACAATTAAATTAATCGTACTTGTAAATGGTTTACTATCCTTTTTTGTTCGTTTCCAATTATTATAAATAGTAGTAGTAGTAACATATTCAGCTAAACGTCGTGTATGACATATTTCTCCCGTTATTTTAAAACATTTTTAAAAGATTTATGCCATGCATGATGTTTAACTTGATATAAATATACCATCTTTATCTTTTTGTTTATATTTATATCAAATTTTACAATGAATCTTTGGAAAAAGTTAGCACTAATTTAACTATGAAGCATTCGAAAATAGTCTTTGAACGCACGTAAAAAGAACATACTTCTTAAAACTAGCCTTAATATCTCGTGTATTCTTTGTTTACATATAAAATGATAGAAAGGGAATGAGTGCTGTATTCCTTCACGGAAAAATCTCTCCGTTAAGTTTATATACCAAACCTGAATCATGAATCCGTTAAGACACGTCCAATACACCACCAAACCTTAGCTGACTGCCTTCGTGTTGTACGTAACGTTGTGTAACTCCACCTAGACTCCAGGTATGAAAACTAGGATGAAATATCTAGTACTATAGGGCGAGATAGCACGGTTGCTTCGCAGCAAAGAACAACGCAACCCTGCAAATGATGTCACGCTAAGCCTGGCTTAGCAAAAGGGGGCCTAATGTCTTGTTATCGTCTTGAGCCGAAACTTTTCACTACAAGTCAATTATCTTTATTTCCAAGGACCAGTCAACCTCATTATTTCGTCGTTAAAAAGTGGCCCATTCTTTATGCGAAAGCTTGCTTGGTACAATGCATCAGGGAGATGGTATCATCCTCCTTTTGTCAGAACTTTGCGCAAGCGTACTTATGACATGCCAGTGAAACACAGTGCTATTTTGTAAAGGACCGTCCTGACTAAACATAACTTTTATCAGTAAACTATGAAAAGGCAAAATAGTATAACACGAATTTTTATTTTGATTCGATAGAGAAAGTCACAGTTGATAAAATTTGAAGGTTGTTATGGGGAGAACATTCCACATAACATAGAACAATGTTGACGAAAGAAGAGAGTGCATTTTCTGTGAACTCTAAACTTGATTAACACTGTCCGTGAAATGCGATTAAAAATTGCACAAAACACTATGAACCAAAATTTAACATGACATCACCAATCTGTAAAAGGGAGCATAGATACAAGACCGAGAAATCCTAAAGATTAGCTTTAATCTTTTACCCTTTATCCGACAGCTACGTGTTTCAATAACTACTAGGATGAGAGGCCTTGGAGACCATTGTTGAAATAGGAAAGAATATTTGTAACTAGTTCAAGTATTTTCTCATTTTCCCCGCAATGCTTACAACCTTGCTAAAAGAGCTTTACATCATTTGAATCTTATTTACTTTTTTATCATGATACTCTTCAAATTTGGACGAGTCTAAAATGTCTCTTATGGTGAAGAGTTGAAATGAAATACGGAGGTTTAGCTTGTCATGCTATAAACAGCAGAACAATTTAACATCAGTATGCAGTTTTTGACCATTTTTGATGCTTTGATTCTTATTTAAAAAGTCGACGGGATTCTCAAAACCTCGAACGATACTGTTACAATATCAACAATATCCTATACGATGTTTGAAGAATTTATAATGGCGTGACTATTCCGTAAATATCCTATGACGCTTTTCATGTAACATTCTTTTCAGTTCAGAATGTATGTATGCATGTATGTATGTATGTATGTATGTATGTATGTATGTGATTTATTGTGTAGCAAGTTTGATTTAAAAAAAGTTATAAATAAAGGGCTTTTAATCGATCTCAAGGACGCTATAGACGTCCGGCGTGACACAATTTGTGCTTGTTTATGACCAAGCTTTAAAAAGGTTTCTATATATTCTTTATTTTTCTGAGCAAATTCAGAGCAGATACTTTGCATTTACGAACAGATGTATTTGTCGTGTCCTGCAAGACAGTGAATCGCTGGTAAAACTGCACACACAGCTTTTCCTTTCTGCACAGGGAGGAGAAGGCATTAACTTTGTGCCAGTTTCAAATAAAATGACACTTTAAGTTTCATATATATATAATTGTCCAACAAGATAAGGGCATCGGTATCTGGGGATGAGTTTTGTGGTGCTGTTGTACTGATCACAAAATAACAGAGGATGATTCGTATCTCTTTCCCTCTGAGACTAGCTTCGTGACGCGTAGAGCACGGTGAGTATGCATCCCCAACATCAACGTTTTCAGTGGATCCAATAGCACAAACTTGAGACTCGGTCACAATATCTGTAAGGCCCTTGCCATTTATCATCTTACCAACCGCACCAAAGAAGGAAAAGATGGTGTAAAATGCTTCCATTCTTACAATGATACTGAGAAAGCGTTCTGAGGATTGGCATATAAACGGTTATGCTTTCCTTGCCACAGCAATCAAATACTTCTGTCTATCGTTATAACTAGTGTTTGGAGATGTTTACAGTATATGTTGCATTGTTGTATTCACGGTGATAAATAGGTTGCAGTCGCCATGACTATTTTCAGCTGTTTTGAGCTGTTTTGAAAGTCTGTCAGACAAGGATGGGAGATTCTGCACTTAAACAAACCAAACATCTCTCAGCACAGAAACCAAGATAAATTCGAAAAATCTTCTTGCTGATTTTTTATATGACTTTCAAAACGCCACATTTGCCATTTAAAGTGTGGTTAGGCATGGTCCATTCACCATTGGCTTAAATGCGTAACACAAGTCCTTGACCGTTGAAGTTGACAATCTGGTCACTCTTTTATATCCTTGCCAGGTTTATTGGAAATTACGTACTGCAAAAAGTCCTTTACGAGATCAGGAGGTTTGTATTGCCCGGTATTAAGTTAAAATTTCGTAGATGACCATAGCATTGCAGAAACCTGTCGCTTGGTTTCACTTCTGAAATTCATTGCAGACTATTAAAAGCATCGCAGCTCAACTTCTGCTAGTTCAAAAGCTGCTTAAACGACCTGACCTTTTTTTTTTTTTCACTAGTTTTCCATTTCACTTACTTGTCATGTGATTTTTATGGTGCATATCAGGATTTTCATACGATGAGAGTGAACATTCCCAGACAAAACGATATTCTTTCTTCTTTTTACCGATATTTTTTATTCCTTTAAGTATGCTGGCATAATATACTTGAAATAATAGTTAAAAGCTCTTTCGAATTTAGACGTAGCTGATTAAGTATCTGTGCATTACAGGTCTTCGTTGGCTTCTGATGTAATTTCAGCGACAGTGACATTGATAATGTATCTTTCTAGCATCTAGATTGTGCACCTCATTTTTAAAGAGACGACCTCAATCCTTTTGTTTCTTGGAAAGAGTCTTGGTGGCTTTGTACGAACACCTGGTAACGTATGCTTGCTTCGATTTTTTAACATCTTCTACTGCATTTACGCTATTACAACGAAACATACATTTATCTTTTGAAAAAAAAAAAATATGATAAGTATGCTCACTGAGAGGCGGTATTTCGTCTTTCTGAGTCAAAAATGCACCTGATATATGTACTACTTATATTTAAACGCTGGACAAAAGAAATTCCTTGCTATCAAGTGAATTCTTAGAAATTTCTATGTTTGCATACTGATCAATACCAATTTTTACTCTTGTGTTTTTATCAGATGTGTAGAAGGTGATGACGCTCCAGGTCTCGGAAGGTGATGGCGCTCCAGGTCTCGCCTTTTTATGGCAACCATCAGGCTGAAGTTCCTTGAAGACCACTTGATAATATGAAAATAAGGAGCGGATTGATCTGGGAAATTACTGAAACACTGAACCTCAGAGTTATGTATCATAGAAATAGTTCTAGATTTGAAATTAGCTTTGTTTTACAGCATTGACTGGACATAGTTCAAAGCGTCTAAGTATCGGGTGAATAAAGAAGAAAAATACCACAAAACATCCAAAGTCACTCCAAAACACCCCAACACCACCGTCATTTCACTAATTGATTGATTGGTCGTATGGTGTCAGTTACATCGCGGCGGCCAGTGCGTCTTTCCATGCTTTCCAAGAGTCTCCTTTGCCAGTGCTTCGCACAATCTTCTTTCCAAGCAACTGCCTACTTTCCCACATAATCATCGTTCAAACAATGATCAGCGATGGGAGAGGAATTAATCCAGTCGCACTGACTATCATTAATCCTGGCAAAAAAAAAAATCTGCCGAACCAGGGAATAGCCAGGGATCCAACCTATGACCCCTGTACTCATTTCAATCAAACCACTTTCCTTAACCCATTACCACACAATCCCTACTTTTGACGCCCCTGAGAAAGAAGCCTTTAGAAAACATTGTGGGAAAAGGAGAAAATGCTGGTAACCAGCATTTTCTCCTTTTCCCACAATGTTTTCTACCCTTCACAAAACAAATTTCAAATTTTCAGTTACTTTTATTTTGTCGTCTGCAAATGCTTTCAATTTGGACAAGCCTAAAATATTGTCGTTTGGTGATGAGTTAAAACTAAAATCACACGAAAAACGCTAAGATACATGATTGTATTGAAAATAGCCACGAAAAAATGCTATCGATCTTGGAAAAAAAAGTATTCAACCTATTCAACCGTCAGCCGAATGAATTTTTTCTTTAGTTTGTTCACTTTTAAAATCCATTTGCTAGCAAATTTATATCATCACTCTCGATTTATCGTTTCAGTGCTTTCTTTGATTGAATATAGAAATTTAACACCAGGAAATTTATATTAGAAAAAACTTGGTATCTCCTTTTAACTCTTTAACAGGGGACAAAATTTTAAGCCTTGGTTCCTTCGATGCTATTGCAGGCGACAAGCAAAGCATAACTCAACCGATGGAGTACGTTTGCGAATGAGTATAAAACGTATCAAGAAACGGGGAAAATTCTGATTGGCGGAGTTTTCCCCACTTTCCTGATGTTTTCAAATGCCTTTCCTACAGAGATTTGACAACAGAAAATTATTTGTTTCAGGGTTGAAGAAGATTTAAGTCGAACTGGGATGTTTCTGTCTTGTGTCTACATTTCGTGCTTAAGATAAGCGATATCGTCGTAATATGCTACTTAACTCATTACCAAACGACAGAATTTTAGGCTTGTCCTAATCGAAAGCACTTGCAGACGACAAAATAAAAGTGACTAAAAATTTGAAATTTGTTTTGTGCAGGGTAGAAAACATTGTGGGAAAAGGAGAAAATGCTGGTAACCAGCATTTTCTCCTTTTCCCACAATGTTTTCTAAAGGCTTCTTTCTCAGGGGCGTCAAAAGTACCGATTGTGTGGTATAATGGGTTAAATTGCATAACTGTGTGTGTTTTTTTTTTAACATAAGAACGTTAACCTACAGGGAACGCGACAGGTTTAACCCATAGGTTACTTAGCACGATTTAAGAACCTTCATCGGGCAGTGTAGATCAAGATCAGACTATACAGAAGGTGCGCTCCGATCTTGGATCTACACTGTCCCATAAGAAGATAATTTCCTCCCAAATTACCTTTAAAACAGCAAAAAAAAACTTGATTTTCACCATTGGCTTCAGTGTTTCTTTTCACTAATTTTGCAGATTAAGGTTTAATCGATAAAGGTAACGAGGTCGTCATATCTGAGGATGGACAGCAGCAGAGTATCACTGCATTTCAGTTACATTTTTATAAGTACAAATATTTTCACCCTTCAAGCACCATATGCAAAAATAGGGCTCTTTGTGGACTGCATAGATCAAGATCAGACTGCACAGAACGTGCAGTCTGATCTTGAATCTTTGCTGTCCGCTTGTTTTGTCAAGCCTTTAAAAGTAAGATATATTTGAGATTCTCAGGATCATAATTTCAGTCATCGATAGAGGTTGCGTTTGTATATTTGGTGCTACAAGAGTTAAATCCATGATGCCTTATGGTAGCATTATTTTGTAGTCTGCAAATGCTTTCAATTTGGACCAGTTTAAAATTTTCTCGTGTGGTAAAGAGTTTAAAAATCCATGATGCTTTATGATAGCATTAGCAGGGATGCTTTGGTCATCACTGTCTTGTAACTTAACTCAATACCAAACGACAAAATTTTAGGCTTGTCTAAATCCAAAGCATTTGCAGACGACCAAATAAAAGTGACTGAAAATTTGAAATTTGTTTTGTGAAGGGTAGAAAACATTATGGGAAAAGGAGAAAATGCTGGTTATCAGCATTTTCTCCTTTTCCCACAATGTTTTCTAACGGCTTCTTGCCCAGGGTCGTCAAAAGTAGGGATTGTGTGGTAATGGGTTAACCAGATATTTCATCATAGTTTCACAATATCAAACTGAAGATATGCAACGTTACATCATTTGCAGAAAATAAAACCCAGTGCCTAAGGCTTTGTGGCTTTTAAGGTTTTTGGCTGGATGAATGCAACAGGTCAGATCTAAAAAAAATATATATGACCCCGTCTCAGGACTATTGCCCCCCGGACAATTGCCCTCCGGACAATCTCCCCCTGAGGACGATCCCCACCTCCCGGACCATTGCCTCCCCGAGGACATTTCCCACCGGACTAAATTGCCTCCCGAGGACGGAATTGTCCTAAGGGGGCAATGGTCCGGGGGAGGGGGAATTGTCCTCGGGGGGCAATTGTCCGGGGGGGGGGGGGAATTGTCCTAGAATCATGTGACCCATCACACAAAAAGGGACCTTTTGAGAACTGCGAAGAGTGTCAACCCTGGTCAGACTGCGCGAATTGCGCAGGCTGACCAGGGTTGATACATTCGCTTTCATGGCATTTTCTGTATGGAAAGTGGTTATTGTACCTTCTCATACAGTTATTTTTGAATTATCAAAATAAATTGATCTGCACTATCGTTTATCAGATTTAATCTACATGTAATTGATGTACAGAATTCCAAGATTATCCCTTTCTGCATCATGGGTCACAAATGGATAAATATTTACGTAAAAAATTATATAGGACTTACTCCAATTATTGTTTTACGTAGATGTCCATAAATACAATACTTAACGACTTTTGGTATAAATGTTCACGCGCATCCATACTGCGCATATGTATTTCTCACAGATAGTAAAACTATCAGCGATATTGCGTATTTTTCACACAAATGGCAATAGTAACAGCGGACCGACGGTGCACTTTTACAAGTAGAACATTCTACGGATGGTACTAGTACGGTTGCACCAGCCATGGTATTATATGGTCGAAATAAAATGGGAAATTTTTAATCAAAACGAACTCTTATTTGTCGTGGAAAAAAGAAATTTTTACACAATGTCAGCCATCCAACGGAGAAAATGATACAGCTTTTGACGTTTTCCTGGCACTGGCAGGCCAGTTGTCATGCTATCCTTTCAGGAATAAGGTGATAACATTAAAACTGGCCTGCTAGTGTAAGGATATGACTGGTAAAGAACTAGCTGGAAAAAAGTCCAGTTACACAGCAAACAATGAAACAGACAGAAAATTGAAGCTGTTGAAGTATACCTATTTCCTGAAGTATAGCTATTTCCTTTTGAAAAATACCGTGGGAACAGGAGAAATTTCTTTTACTGAGTAATATTTCCTTTTTCCATCATGTCTGCCGAGCTTTTATCTCATTTTTTCGAAAGACATTTCTTTTTTTTTTGTATTTCTATGAGCCTTACGGCCATAATCATGTATGCAAATTTATAAAAAAAAGAACTAGATATGTAGATAATGAAGGGTTTGATATGAATTTGAGGTATTTCAAAAGGATCCAGACGGTTGTTTGGCAAAATGCATCGATTATGAATCATTATTATGTGATAAAATGAATGATATAATGCATCATGGAGATGCATTCAATTTCCTTTTGCAAGAGCAGAAGTCAAATATGTCTAATATATCGTCGGTTTACTTTAAAAACCTTGTAACTAGAGCTTGTGTCAAGCTGTAGTTACGAGGTTTTTGAAGTAAACCGACGAAGTATATATATAAATCTATTTTAATCCTTGCTTCCGAAAATGTTGTTATGAAAAACCCGACGGTCTTAACATTTGGCGATGTAGAATTTGGCATTGTAGAATTTAATTACATAAACCGGTAGCTGCCAGCGAAGCTGAAATAAAGTAAAGACAAGTAAACATGTAACTTATTTATTTCATACACGTTAGCGCTGGACTGGTGTGGTAGCTTCCAGATGATTAGAAATTAAGTCTTAAATGAAAGGGGACCTTGTTTATGATTCTATGTCTTAATAAAGCCGACATACGCTCCTAGCCCTTAATTGCAATATATAGCAAAAATAATGATGTCAGTTTTCTTGTGAGATATTTCGACTGTAACTTCCCCTTAATTGCAGCATTGGATTAATTGTTCCAGACTGATTGTATTCACTTTATTTGTTTGGCGTGCAAAGGGCTGTACAGAGATGAAATGCAAATGTTATTATGCATTATTCAATCATTACAACATGCTTGCATGTCTACATTTTAATCAAATTGCAGGACGGTGTCTTCATCATTCCTTTGTCAATCGTGCTGGACGCCGTAGATAAAACTGACAATAGACATGTGACTGATATAGTCGTCAATTCCTTTGGTTTCTACGACAAATCTACAACACCATTCCCTATTTCAACCCCCAGGCCCCAAAAAGATAACAAAACAAGAAATCTAGAAATAAGACCTAAATAAATGCAATTTCGAGTTCGATTTGGTGTGGAATGCCTCAGCAAATCGGACAATGTAGGTTCAAGATCAGACTGCACGTCCTATTCAGTCTGATGTTGATCTACACTAGCTACAACAGCAACTACAGTTGTGAAGGCACTCAAAGGGTTGAAAACAACTTAAAGTCTGATCCTGCACACAAATTTTGATATGAAATGATGTAAAACTGGTATAACTATATAAGCAAATTCTTGCCCATGCTCGATACCTACAGATCAAAACCGCTCTTTATGTGCTATCTAAACAGTTATCATTTCACACGCCTTTTTCTTTTCTGTATAGCAAAAAAAAAAAGAAATGTTGTGGAATTAAACAACTGAGCTTTATTTCATGCTTTCCGGTAGGATATCGAGAAATAGCCGTGAAAATATTTTTAGATCTTACACTGGTATCACCATTGAAAATACCGATTTTCACGTTCTTGTTGCCTAGGTAAATTGCGCGTGCCTCACAACCAGATGGGAAATATGATGTCATATACTTTACATTTCTCGCGCTTGACGTAATATTGCTAGTCGGGAAGGGTGCTCCACGGCGAATAACGGAAAAGAAATGAACTGGATTTATATAAAGCTCCTCCCAGAAAGGGTTAAAAGCATGAAATAAATATAATATTTGGTGGTTTTTTTTTTGGTTTTTTTTTTTCGGTGAAAGATCGAAATTTATTTCATCTCGAGAACACCATCGGTAATATTTTCACTCGTGACTGCGCCACTCGTGAAAATATTACTGATGGTGTCCACTCGATGAAATAAATTTCGATCTTTCACCGAAAAAAAACTAATATCCTCTATTTCTTTAGCCTTATTTCATAAGTTTGATCAAATACAGACTAGGTATGATGTTGTTTTCTTATTTTCTAAAAATCTATTACTTTTTATGTATACAATCTTCATACGAGCATAAACCAACCATTATCATATTTGGCTTGGAAATGCTATACAGTTAGACAGAATTCAGACGGCCCTAGTGTCCAGAAGCATAAGCGATGATGCTCCATGATAACAACCATTGACCAAAGTCAAGCTTGTATCCAGGCGGAGGCCCGGTAGCGTGGGCTTCAACATAACCTTCATAGAATCGAAAAATTGAAGAGTGCTTTCTCGATCAAGTAAATATACCAAACCATCTCAACCCCGAAATTGCCTGAAAATAAAAAAATAAATAGTGAATTAAGTAGATCAAAAATCAGCCTCCACAACATTGTCTGTAAAAAACAGTTTGATCTTTATTTACATCGTCAAAAAACTGACAAAGTTGTATTTGGCTCTGTAAGACGATAGCTAAAGTTAATATTACTAAAAGAAAACCGACGAAAGAAAGAAAGAGAAAGAGACAATAAAGAGATTGTTAAGAATTGCTCTTCCCTTTTCCTGCATTGCTGGGTACCAAATTAAAAGCAGGCAAATCAAATGGACCGATTATAAAGTGCCTTTGTAAACGGTTCTAACTGGCGTAGAGTTTGCAGATAATATCAATCCATTTGTGTTCATCAGGGTTGGAAACAGACTAACTGATGACATCGTGTTTCTATGCTTTGGGTTGAGAAGTTATGACTTTTTGGGATGTTTGGCTGTAAAGGTACAGTAATGCTTGTTATAATGCCAACTGTTTTAGCGTTGTGTTTTTAACCTTAATTCACTTAAACTTCTTTAATCGGTATTATACCTACATAATTATACTTGCAAAGTGATCTTCTGGAAATTGTCACAAGAGTTAACTCTTTACCAAACAATCCCTGGTTTTTACGACCCTGAGATAGAAGCCTCTTGAAAACATTGTTGGAAAAGGAGAAAATGCTGGTAACCAGCATTTTCTCCTTTTCCCACAATGTTTTCTACCCTACTAGAAACAAATTTTAATTTTTGAATTACGTTTATTTTGTCGTCTGCAAGTGCTTTCAATTTGGACCAGTCTTAAATTTTGTCGTTTGGTAAAGGGTTAATGAGAGAGTCAGCTGATGTCAATGAACTTCGGTTTCAAACACAATCCCAGTTCTAATGAAGCGCCATTACAAAACCCTTACTTATGTACATGTTCCCCTGTTTAACTCATTCAGTCGACACTCCTTGTTTTGCACTTGTAGTGGCAACATCCTTTCGCGAATGCCGTGTTGTGGAAACATGCGCCACTTCCGGAGAGCTGCATCGGAGCACCTGTTTAATGGCGCGACTGAAACTTGGATTAAAGACGACATATAGAACAACGTTGTATGCTGTACTGAAGGTGGCAAGGGCAATAAGGAATAGGTTGATGAATCCGTTCGCGTCACTGCTGGCGTCGATCCCTGTAATCTTCTGCAATGATAAATAAAAGATAAGTAAGTGCTTATCATGACTTATTCATGGTTCAATCGAAAGAATCTGATATTTGTAGTCAAGTAACGGTAAGCTTTATACGTAATTGCCATAAACAACTTTATTCCGACATATTCCGATCTTGATCGTTCATTAACGGGAGAAAAAAGACATAATTATGGGCTGAAGACATTGGTCGTTAATTGCATTTGTTCGTTCGTTTGTTACTTATTAAACCTTAGACAATCTAAGCCAGTAACAGAAGTTCAAGGTATATTGATTTCAAGGTTGTTTTGGTCAGAATATCCGTAAGAACTAAATGGATCAAAATCTGACACCGAACAGTTTAGATAGAGCTGCACGTTCTGTGCAGCCTTATTGTCATCTGTTTTTTCTGTGTAAAGCATACAAAATAAATAGCATTGACATTTCTATCAGTATAAAAATAATAATAATAATAATACAAATTCAACACTTTGTTGGTTAGACCCTGTAAAGAATGATTAAAAAAACAGTATGAGAGAGATATTATGACCAGTGGGTCCGTATTCACCAACCATTCTTTAGAACGTTCTTTGTCTTATTCTTCAAGATTTGCTGACAGTGAAAGTAACAGAACTTCTGATTGGCTAAACCATATATGGTTTAGCCAATCAGAAGTTCTGTTACTTTCACACTGACAAAATTCTGAAGAGTAAGCCTAAGAATGTTCTTGAAAATGGTTGGTGAATACGGACCCAGATTCCAGGTCAGGTTTGCATTTTTCTAATACTGCGTACATAAATCTTTTTTTGAGACAACATCATTTTAGACTTGTTTAAAGCAGTCGCAGACAACAAGTAGTTGCTCAAATGATGAGAGTCTTCTCTTAAAAGTCAGACACCATTGATGGTAAAAAAGGAAATACTGACTACAACAATTTCTACTTTTCCCCCATAATCGTTTGAAAGACGCTTCCTCAGGATCATAAAAACAAGACAATATTTCGTCGCCCTACGTACATGTAAATGAAGTCATGGGGACATACAGGAAGAGGCATAAATTCGCATTTGAGATTAAACTGTATTGGACGAGGTATTTAACCCATTACCACACAATCCCTACTTTTGACGCCCCTAAGAAGGAAGACTTTTGAAAACATTGTGGGAAAAGGAGAAAATGCTGGTAACCAGCATTTTCTCCTTTTCCCACAATGTTTTCTACCCTTCACAAAACAAATTTTAAATTTTCAGTCACTTTTATTTTGTCGTCTGCAAATGGTTTGTATTTGGACTAACCTAAAATTTTGTCGTTTGGTAATGAGTTAAGCGAGCCCTTTTCAAATTTTCCTGTCACATAATTGAATCTCAAGAATTTTAGCCAGCGCATTCGTAGACACCAGGTATCATTCACATTTTTTTTTATAAATCCATAACAATGTTCCTTTGAGTTGTGTATGTTCTTGACAAATCATATCTCCAAGTAAGCTTACTACTGAAGAACTTTTACAAGTGCAGCTTTATGTGCGTATCTCTAACATAGGTAAGATTCGAGAATCAGTTATTGATATATCACACTGAAAGTAATGGTAGTCACGTATGTGATAAATTCATTTCTGCAACGGCTATACTTTTTCGGATAGCTTAGTTTATAAATTTTATGTTTATTTCAAATATGAAAGATGTAACCGTTCAGATTGTTTTTTAAAAACACATAAAAGATCAGTAAGAACAAGCAATCGGTAGGCACAAAGGAAAGCATCGAGGCCAAAAACTGTTGAAAAGAGAGAAAATACTAGACATTATTCCCCAATGGTTTCAGAAATTTATCAATGTCAAGGGCATGTAGAATACATGAAGTTGTATTTGTATCCTAATGTGGAATACATGAAGTTGTATTTGTATCCTAATGTATATGAAAGTCCAAAGCATTGTATATTAAAATATACCATACACATTTAACAATTGAGAGCATTTCAAGTAAAGTTCTCTCAAAGTCAATTGATTACATAATCTCGATTTTTTTCATTTAGTATTGATGAAATCTAAGAATTTAAAAAACTTTTTGGCATGTTCTGTGAAACCCTTTCGAATGTTTTTATTGTATCATATCAATTAGGTTTTGCAACTATCAAAGTTATAATAAGACTAATTTGGATGAAAGTGGTCTCTTAGAGAGAAATCTCGAAGCAACAATGGAGGTATATCAAAATGCACAATAAATAGAAGGTAAATAGAAAAGCAACTGCATGGCTTAGACAAGATTGTGCAGTTCCTGATTTGTGTTAAGTAACGAGAACAGGAACAAAATCATGACCAACAACAACTGGTACATGGAAAAGTGCCTTTGATCATCATGTGGTGGTTACCATATGCAGATATACCACCGCTATGATCATGTTAATCAAAGTTTAACCCTTTCCCAAACGGCAAATTTTGGACCAGATCAAACTAAAAGCATTTTGCAGGTGACAAATCAACAGTTGCTAAAAAGATGATTTTTCGATATGTCAGGGTAGAAAACATTGTGGGAAAAGGAGAAAAATGCTGGTTACCAGCATTTTCTCCTTTTCCTACAATGTTTTCGAAAGGCTTCTATTCCTGACCCGTAAAAACCAGGAATTGTTTGGGAATGGGTTAAAAGTTCAAAAGACTGGTGTATCGCTAGTCAACAAATATGACAATGGGTGTTTCAAAGTAAATTAATTATATTTTTTCCGCGATTCATTTAATTCCTCTTGGATAAACTGAGAAAATACCGGTATATAATTACTTTGCCTCCAGAAAGGCAAACCTTGGCTAAATATTGACCTGTGTATCGCAGACCTAACCCTTTAACTCATTACCAAACGACAAAATTTTGGACTAGTCCAAATTGAATGCATTTGCAGACGACAAAATAAAAGTGACCGAATATTTGAAATTTGTTTTGCGAAGGGTAGAAAACATTGTGGGAAAAGGAGAAAATGCTGGTTACCAGCATTTTCTCCTTTTCCCACAATGTTTTCTAAAGGCTTCTTTCTCAGGGGCGTCAGAAGTAGGGATTGTGTGGTAATTGGTTAAGAGACGCATAAAAAAGTAAATCTTGTCCAAAATAAAAGCATTCGCATGATTTTAAGGTAACTTTTAGGCATTTGTCTCGATTTGGTGGAAAACAGTATGGTAAAAGGATAAAATGCTTGTAAACATTATTATTCCTTTTGCCTACAGTTTTTTTTAATTGACTAATTATAAACTTTGTGGTCTACAAATACTTGTCTAAAAAGCTAGCACAGAACGAAATAGTGAAATGGTGACCAGCATTGTTCTCCTTTCCCAAAACGTTTCCTACCCTGCTGGAAACAAATTTCAATTTTTGGGTTACGTTTATTTTGTCGTCTGCAAGTGCTTCCATTTTGGACCAGTCTAAAATTTTGTCGTTTCGCAAAGAGTTAAAACCCCTTTTGCCAGAGCATGGCTCATATATTCGGCGCTGATGGGGTAAATTTTTATGAAGGAAGTACATTTTGTCGGTATAGACCCTTTACCCCATAAAGGCATTTCTATGGTATATCTAATTGACCCTAAATAACGGCAAGATGACGCTGTTTCTTATGTGTATATAAGTCCTTTTGAAAGCATAGAAAACATTGTGACAAAAGATGAAATTGCTCGTAACGAGCAATTTCACCTTTTGCCACAATGTTTTCCAAAGGCTCCTACAAGCAATGCGTAAAATGAGTATCTACGGAGTAAAGGGTTAATGAGTCGTCCTGCATATCCAGTTTCACACCTTTACGACTGTAGGCTAAAGATGTCAATAACTACTTACCGCGTACAGAAGCATGATGAAGAAAGGTAACCAAGACACTGCAAAGATAATTGCAACCAGCACTAGGAGCTTTACAAGCCGAACACGGCTTTTGAAGAGATGAAAGTTTGCCACGACTTGCCTGTCCGAATGAATATCTTGGACCTGTTTCCCTCTTTTCCACACGAACATAGCTACTTGAAAGTAGTTTTTAAACATAAGGCAAACAGGTAAAACATATGAGATAAAGGCAACAAATATTGCGTTCAAGATCGAAAATTCCTCAATGACGTGATGGCTACCGCATGCCAGGAAAGACGTTGTTTCGTTCTGGTTCACTTCAACTGTAATCTCGTTGACCGTGTACTCCACGAGGGTTGGAACGGACACCAACAAGGAAAATATCCAAATAAATGGTAAAAGTTTGTACAGTGATTGAAATGTCATCTGTGGATCGTTACTTTTGACAACAGCTCTGCGACGTTCGAAGGAGACACATACCAAAGTGTAGATCGAACTGGTAATAAGAAATATCGGGACGAAGTTGACAATTTTACACAAAAGGTCACCTGAAATGAGACGAAATGAAGATGAGGAAGGAAGATTTTTGGTACACCGGCATAACGAAAGCCCGTCTAAGACAAGGGTTTAGGGACACAAAATAGGCTTCTTACATCAAAGGTTCCCAGTAAATCAATCTTTTGAACTGCCTTTAATGTTACATCACGTCACAAGCAGACAGGGCCCGTATTCACCAACCATTCTTAAGAACGTTCTTGGTCTTATTCTTCAAAATTTCCCGACGGTGAAAGTAACAGAACTTCTGATTTGCTAAACCAAATGGTTTAGCCAATCAGAAGTTCTTTTACTTTCACATTGACAAAATTCTGAAGAATCAGACTAAGAATGTTCTTAAGAATGGTTGGTGAATACGGACCCAGTTTATTGTTTCGCTAGAAACAAACGCGGCAAGGGATAGTTCAACTTTCATTCTTGTAACTAAAGGCCAACTAACTCTTTAAAACACAAGGCCGTGTTTAAACAGGCAAGAGAAATAAAACTTTACAAAAAAATGGAAAACACTTTTACAGATAATCATTTTTAGAAACATTTAATTTGTCAACGGCAAATACTTTTCACTCGTGCCAGACTTGATCTTGATGTTTTGTAAAGAGTCAAGGGATAAACAACGAAAAAATATCAAACCTACCTTCATGGAATTCCTCCGTATGGGATATGTCATGGAGTTTTTGAGGCATAACAAATCCCGCCAATAAGATGTCGCTGACAGCAAGATTACAAATGAACACGTTGGTTACATTGCGTAGTTTCCGGTACTTGAAGACGCAGAAGCAGACGAGGGCGTTACTCATGACGGCGAATAGTAACAGTAATCCAATAAAGATTATAAATATCCATAATCCAGTAGTTAGCGCCATTGCTGATAAGCAGTCAATAACCTGAAAATAGACCTTTATCATTTAATTCAAATACGATTTTGGACTCCTATTACAGGAAAAGGGACGTCTCAAAACCTATATTATTCAAGGTATGGCAAAATGGTAAAAATGTCAGTTTAGTTTAAAAATCTTTAAGACATTACTTTAAACATGTTTAAACTTAAAGCATTTGCAAACAACAAAGTAAATTGAACTTAAACAATTAAATTTGTGCCATGTTCTGTGAAAAGGGGGCCTGATGCATTTGCGAAAAGTATCGACCCAATCCGCGCAGACTAACCTGGAACGAAACTTTTCGTTATCAGTCAATTTTCTGTATGTCCAAGGACCAGCCAACCTCACGATTCAGTCTACTATTTGAATCAAAGGACTGAAAGTCCTGAAAAGCGGATTTGTTTAACTAGTTCAAGCTAAGATTTGACGTAGATCTATAAAATGTCAACGAAAAAAAAAAAAAGATTGAGCAAGGGCAATGGAAGTTGAAGTTGATCTATCAACTGTGCTGTACAGCAACTGTTATTTTACTACTGTACTTAGTAATGTCATCCAAGTATATAGTTTTTAAAAAAGTGAAGTGGTATACCAGCTATAACCTGAAGTAGGATGGATAGCGTGCAAACATACGGACATGACAGTATCTGGTTTAGATCAAACCAATAACATTGTATGATCTTGAAAAAAGAATATTTTTCAAGGCTAATGTCAGCACAAACTGAAGAAGTTTTAGATATAATTATGGTTTTATATAAAAAGTCTGTCTAATTAACACTTGTTTATTTCATTAGAAATCTAAGATCTTTCTAAAGCTTTCAAAACCATTCAAACATTTAACATTTTTTGTTGCAGAATGGTGTAGTGTAGCTACATTTAAACATGCTAGAAAATACAAACATGTTGAAGTAAACCAAGATGGATTTATATAAGTAAAAATTATATGACAAATATATAATACACTTCAGTTATTGATAAGTAAAATTTATACAAAATGTACACAATAAGACAGTTTTTGTCTCAAGAACAAATGATCATGATAATTCTGTGAAATAACAATTAGTGTTAGTAAACATAAACAAATTTGATTAAAGAGTGCAATATTTTGCTACTTACATATGTTTGCAATATGAATTCTTTGCACCTTCTTGTTGCACTCTTGACAAGAGGGCAGATTTTTTGCCTGTCCTATATTAAAACCAACTATTCAATTTTTATTTTTCATACTCTCACCAAACTCAAAAAAGATTAATCACTGAATTATAGCTGGAAAATTGTTGCTAAACAACAAAGAATTTTAAGCTACATAGCCTCTATGGGTATTATTAGATTTCATGTCAACAACATGCACGAGTGACAAGGATTCATATTCATATAAGTATCAAGACGTTATATCTGGTGAAATAAAAATGAACAGAGTGATTTCCAAAATTGTATCATTTTATTGAATTTAACCTACACTTTTCTGGTAGAATTTATTTGCCTTTTACAAAAAAAAATTGATTTGTGATATAAAAAGTAACTATCTCTACTTTAAGAGCATTAACAAACAATTCAATAACTATGGCTCAAATTACGTCGTTTGTATTTGTAAAGGTTAGAAAAAATACTGATGCCTTATTTTTCAACAATGCTTTCATGAGCCTTTTTACACCGGAATCATAGAACACAGGATTTATCGTGTGTGACTGGGCTAAAAAATAAAAATCCTCAATTTTTTCACAATTTAACTTTGTGTAACACGAAATTCAAGGGTCAAATATAGATCATGTTTGGACAAACCATAAGGTATTCCAAATACTGATTATATGTATCTGTAACAGTTCTGCTACATAGCCCCCCCCCCCCCCACTTCACTCCCTGCCGAGGCTGAGATTGAACAACAGAATCTTCAGGTACCAAGACGAATGGTATACCACATTGCTACAAAAGCTAGCTATATCCCCTTTTACAAACAGAGTTTACATCAATCTGTTGGATAGACAAGTATACAACATATCCATGTCTGGTCATCACATCCGGCAACTGGATTTTGAGAAAATTTTGATTAGGGTTTATCTTAACACTTAAAGTGTAAATATCAAACACTCTGTATCAATAATCCTGAAGAAAATAGACCATTGAAAGCAATATGAGACAAAGACAAAATTCTGGTAAGCAGTATTTTAAGGAAATAGGCAATTGAAAGCATTATGGAACAAAGACAAAATTCCGGCAAGCAAATTCTTTTTAAGTATTTTGTCCTGTTCCAATAGTGTTTTCAACTATATGAGTGAACTTCAGTTCATCTGGTTATCATTTTCTGTTGTCTGCTGATGCATTTAACTCTTTCAATACTAGAGACAACACCAGAAGCTTTTGTGGACGATTTAGATCAAAATAAGACTGCACAGATCATGCAGTTTGATCTATGATCTCCACTGTTCACTGCTCCATTGTAGATTATGACCGTACAAGTTGTTTCTTGATCTTGCAGAAGAAATTTAGCTTTTGAGACAATGTAATTAATTTGTTTAGTAGTGAAAGATTTAATGTGCCTAAAACTTGTCATATAGGAAAGAAATGAACAATGAATTGGGATTTGATTACCATATTTGATTAAAAAACAAAAATTATCTTGTGCATGGATGTTTGACGTAGACTAGCCGAAAAAATCTTACAAAGGCTAACTCCTATCTAAATGTGGATCTGGGGTCCTGCATGGTTCACCAGTATAGTGTTGGACATGTTACATGATGGCCTAGGTCCCAGCCTCATTGGATGCATTATGTTTTATTTCTGCAAGAGTGTTCTTAGGCAATTCATAGCCCCAGCATAGTACTACTAAAACCAAGATATACAGAAATAAGTTAGTTGTAGAAGTTATATGACTGAAATAATGTTGAACGTGACAGCATCATTTAATTAATCAAATGTGGATCTAACATTGGACTGCAAGATTAACCTGCTTCTAACATTTCTGTCAGCCTCACAAAATGAAGATGTTAAGTTTCTGAAACATTGGTAGACTAACAAAGAAGGAAAACTTTTAAACTCCTCTGTTCTGAATAAAGATGGAAACTTCATACGTGTGTTCCTTGATAGTCTGCCATGTCATTGAAAAAGGGGGCTTGGTGTAAATTTTCACTGTGGACCAATATCTCTTTCACTACAGGACAAAATGTAATTAAACTTCATCTTGTTAAGCAACAGACAATAGTTATTTGATTTTATTTCATGAAACATGTTATCAAAAAAGGGGACTAAATGTACAATTTTATTATGGACCAATTACATTCCGTTTGCCCATCCACACGGGTAGGAAACTTCATATTCAGAGCCAATGGCTCCGACGAGAAAATGTTGTGTTGGTCTTCCGTTTCTGAAGATGTCGGCTGAAAAACAATCCCAAAACAGGTAGGCATGTCAATATTTGTAATTGTATGTTCTTATGTCTTTGAAATTCAAAAAAAGGAGAATGTCATTCGATGCTCTGGTCTTTCAACGTGATTTCTGCACTACGGAAAGTTGGAACAGGTGCACGATGTTGTCTGAATCATTTGTGGCGTGGGTTGACCGTAGCCGAAATAATACGTCTCGGAGATAAATTCAGTCTGTTATTGCCATTTAATTGGCAAGTAAGAGAGAGTCTTACTGTCCCAAAACCGTGAATTAATGTCCTGAAATGTTACATTCACTACTGGTCAAAAATTGAAAAGAAAAGCACACGAATTGATAAAAATAAAGAAGGGCTCTGATTATGTGGGCCGGCTCTGACTATGTTACTCGGCACCTATTCAAGAGGGCTCCCTTTCAAAATTTTAGTTTTCTGTAAATAATTAGTAAGGACGTAAGTTTTGTTTTTCCGTGAATATCTTTAAATAATATCGTCAAAAATTGAGTTTATTTGTTGGATGGAACATGACCGCATGTATGAAAATACAAAGGAATGACATGATCACGTTAGAAAAATGCTGTTTAACATAACTCTATCTAAATTATGAAAATACTTCTGCATAGCTTTTGGTTAGACCGAATTGTCCATGTATTAAATTTTTCGTGCTTTTGTCGTAAGTGCAGCCCACACATAAGCACAAATAATGAAAAATATTTTCTTTTTGAAGTACGAGAATGATAAACACAAAACGTGTTTGAATGGTCTAGATGCATGAATTTGCATCAGGCAGTTTCTGATTCATTATTCGGTCATCAACATAATTCTTTACATTATGACTGAAACTTTAGAAACAAAATAATTATTTTGCCAGTTAATTTTAAAAAGGTCTCCTGTAAAAGTCATTTCGAAATCTGTCAACACCCCTACAATCATCACCACAGCAATGATTTTGATGAATCAGAATTCCGCAAAAAAACTTTGGATAGATCACCCAAGAACAATTTCTTGCAGAAGAGCACATGCTCGAAGGTGACTAAAATCATAAGTCCAACGAGAGAACCACATGCAGGTGCCAACAATAAGCTGTTGTTTTTCGACGGATTAAAAATTTTCCAAAACGATTTCTGAAAAGGGTCACCCTAGGAATATATCTGTGAAATTATTTCAAAGTCTGACCAGCCATTCTAGAGAAGAAGATTTTTTTTTTTAAATTCCTTCATGTCCATATAATGTTAGTAGCCCACATCAGAGCCATGTTTCTTGATGGATCAAAATTTCTCAAAATTTGAAATAATTTCACAGATATATTTCTGATTCATCAAAATCATTGCTGTGGTGATGATTGTAGGGGTGTTGACAGATTTCGAGATGACTTTTACAGGAGACCTTTTTAAAATTGACTGGCAAAATCATTATTTTGTTTCTAAAGTTTATTGTTGGCACCTGCATGTGGTTCTCTCGTTGGACTTATGATTTTAGTCACTTTCGAGCAAGAAATTGTTCTTGGGTGATCTATCCAAAATTTATTTGCGGAATTCTGATTCACCAAAATCATTGCTGTGGTGACGATTGTAGGGGTGTTGACAGATTTCGAGATGACTTTTACAGGAGACCTTTTTAAAATTGACTGGCAAAATAATTATTTTGTTTCTAAAGTTTCAGTCATAATGTAAAGAATTATGTTGATGACCGAATAATGAATCAGAAACTGCCTGATGCAAATTCATGCATCTAGACCATTCAAACACGTTTTGTGTTTATCATTCTCGTACTTCGAAAAGAAAATATTTTTCATTATTTGTGCTTATGTGTGGGCTGCACTTACGACAAAAGCACGGAAATTTTAATACATGGACAATTCGGTCTAACCAAAAGCTATGCAGAAGTATTTTCATAATTTAGATAGAGTTATGTTAAACAGCATTTTTCTAACGTGATCATGTCATTCCTTTGTATTTTCATACATGCGGTCATGTTCCATCCAACAAATAAACTCAATTTTTGACGATATTATTTAAAGATATTCACGGAAAAACAAAACTTACGTCCTTACTAATTATTTACAGAAAACTAAAATTTTGAAAGGGAGCCCTCTTGAATAGGTGCCGAGTAACATAGTCAGAGCCGGCCCACATAATCAGAGCCCTTCTTTATTTTTATCAATTCGTGTGCTTTTCTTTTCAATTTTTGACCAGTAGTGAATGCAACATTTCAGGACATTAATTCACGGTTTTGGGACAGTAAGACTCTCTCTTACTTGCCAATTAAATGGCAATAACAGACTGAATTTATCTCCGAGACGTATTATTTTGGCTACGGTCAACCCACGCCACAAATGATTCAGACAACATCGTGCACCTGTTCCAACTTTCCGTAGTGCAGAAATCACGTTGAAAGACCAGAGCATCGAATGACATTCTCCTTTTTTTGAATTTCAAAGACATAAGAACATACAATTACAAATATTGACATGCCTACCTGTTTTGGGATTGTTTTTCAGCCGACATCTTCAGAAACGGAAGACCAACACAACATTTTCTCGTCGGAGCCATTGGCTCTGAATATGAAGTTTCCTACCCGTGATCCATCCACCTTGACGGATATCTTCTAAAGTCCTTGGCATTTGAAACTTCAAACATGTTTTCCTTAGGATAGTCTTTTGATACAATTTTCTTCTGTAAGATGTGTCACAGAAAAAGGGGTTACCTTTCACATACTGGACTTGTTGAGCCCCGATAGATCAGTTAGTAATGTTGTGAGCTGTTAGTCTAGGGTTCCCAGTTTGCGGTGGCTTGATTACTGTCTCAGCCAACATCCTTTGACATTTGATCAAAAGTTACCGAGACAAGTCTAATTTGTGTCTTACCAATGAGCGAATGATGTTTTAATCTGTCATTCGACCACCATTTTGACCAGGAAATTAATGCCTGGCCTTCCAAGTTAATTCAATCCCATACCATACAATCCTGACTTTCAGTGACCCTGAGTAAGGAAGACTGTGAAAGCATTTTCAGAAAAGAAGAAAATGCTTTTTGCACAGTCACATACCCTGTCAGAATTATTTGGCCTTGAACTTTGATATTTGGTATCTATCTTCAGTGTAGACCTTTACTGCTTAGTACTCAGGTGAGCGATATAGGACCATCATGGTCCTCTTGTTTTTTTGAAATGTCACGAAATAGAATTCAAGATATCAGAAGGACTATAAATGGAGTTTTACATTTTAAAGACAGATTGTAAGCCCGTCTGAGTCTTTGAGGCTTCAAGTTAGCGGATGTCTAGTTCACTGAGGACACGATTTCCCATCAAAAACCTTCAATAAAAATTCATGTTCCGGGTACTTTCTTGACCGGGGCCGTTTGTACATACAGGATTTTTTAAATGTACCTTCGATAACTAGAGAGAAATCATGGAAGCTTTTCCAATGCAGTCTTGCATAAATCAAACATTATTTTTTATTAATCGACGGCACGATCTCCATTCCTTCAAACGTTCAACAAGAACGTTTCAAACAATTCGGAAATTCATCGATAGCGTTATACGAATGGTGGTAACATGGAGCCAAGTCGACTTTATTAGGTTCTGTTTATTCGTTATCGATAGAGCTTTAAATTATTTTTGGCCAAATTCTAGATGGCCATCTGAACAGTAAAAGATATTTGATTATTAAACACATAGTTTAAAATGCAATTTTATCAACGAAAAACTGCTTATTCTCCGTCTTTATTTTGGCAGAGTACGACACAAATTGTGAATGAAAGCTCTCAGTGAATGAAAACGAGGGCAGTGTAAGAAAAAATAAATAAAAACGAGAATAAACTTTGCCTCAATATCTAAAATATTTTATACTGACAAGTCTTTTCGTTTTGGCGAAATTTCGATGAAGAAATCAAAGTAAATTCGTATGATTTATTTAATGTCAGAGTTGAATATCATTTGTAGATCTGCATTGTTCTTCCCAATCACTAGCTATGCAAAACTGAAAGTAAGCGCGCACGCGTCGTTACGCATGATGTTTTTGGTTCCAGTCAAAACGATCACATTAATGGATTTGCTATATATAGCAAATCCGCTAAAATGTAGTTATTATGGATCTATAATTATATAATGACTCCTCTATCATGTATCACAGAGATGCATGAAGCCCATTTTTGTTTCTCATTAAGCTTATTTGTTTCTAAGAGATTAGAGAATATTGGGAAAAGGATTAAAAGCTGGCTAAATTATATACTTCAAAAGTCTTATTTTCTATGGTCTTTAAATGGAAAAGCTTTAATTACTTGGTACAAAATCCTATTATCTGTTTACTGTAAATGTTTGTCTGCATTTTCATTGAAATGTTATATCATTGCTTCATGTAAATTATTCATATTTTAGATAAATCTTACATGATAATCAAGATCCCTATGTCAAGCTAAGAATTTTGATCTGTTCTTACATTGCTGCATTAATCTTTACGTGTATTGTCACAGCCATTGTCCCAATTTTTTGAAATTACAAGAACAGATAGGTGTATTAGTACAGTACTGTGTATGTAAAAATGTATTACGATTGCCTGTTACATTTCTTTTCTACATATTATAAAATGATATAATTTGCCACAATCTTTTCAGAAGTCCCAAACTTGTGCAAGATACAAGGTAAATTTTCATTTATCTTTTAGAAGAAAGGTGCATTCAATATTCATGAGTTACACATGGTCTAAATCTTAGAAACTAATGAATACATCTCTTAGTTTTCACTTTTCAGACTATAACAAAACATTTTTGAGTTCATGAATGAAACCAAGAACATTATTATGAAAGGAAACAAGAAAACATTGTACCTGAACAATCAAATTATTGTTTTTAGTTTGATTTTGTATTTCATTTTGAAATGAATAGTTAGAAGTTGTGTAGTTATTAGGAGGAACCTTTAAACCGATTCATATGTGTTCGAGTTATGGAAAGGACAATGTGCTTCCAATAAGACCTTACATATAAGATACCACTTTTACTTATTTCCCGAGAGGACTACTTCATTTTTTTTTTAAACTAAACGGTACTAGTTTCAAAACAATGCATGCTTTATAACTCCGGGATGAAGACAGTCTGTATGGTATGTAACAAGTGTACTGACAGATTAACATTGGGCTGCTTAACATATTAAAACTCCATTATTACCAGGATAACTTATTTTAGAATTGAATTGTTCATAGTCTATATAATTATACCAACCTTATAAAAGTTTAGAAATGGTTGTGTTTAGGCTAGAATCGTAAAATGCTGCTGTAAAATTCAAAACCTTAAGGTCTTAGTACAGAAATTTCAGTCTTTAAAAGAGTCTTGAATAATGATGAATAATGATGAATTTACAAATGCTTAAACTGCTATAGACAAGAAAGATACAGTCATCGTGTCTAGTGTATCTGTAGATGTAAGCTCATATGTTTACAAACCCTAGGCTGACCTGTTAATATTTTCAATCTGATTTAAAGCAAAGTCCTTCACAAATACAACCACATAATCTGAGCCATATTTATTGTTAATGCTCTTAATATGGATTTATTTATTTTTATATCACCGATCAAAATTTTCAGTAAAAGGTAAATAAAAATACTACCAGAAAATTATACCATTTTTATAAAGTGTACGGTTCAGTTCAGTAAAATGATGCAATTTTGGGAGTTTGATAATGAAATTATACTTTAACAATAGATCACTCTGTTCATTTTTATCACACTAGATATAAAGTCTTGATACTTATTTGAATATGAATCCTTGTCAACCTTGCATGTTGTTGACATGAAGTCTTATACTACCCATAGAGGCTATGTAGCTCATTGGGGAAAATACCAATTAAGATATTTTTTCTAAATCTTGCCCTACTTTTTAACAACAATTTTCTAGCTATAGTTCAGTGATGACTCATTTTCGAGTTTTGTGAGAGTATGAATAGTTGGTTTTAATTTGAGACAGGCAAAAATGTTGTCCTCTTGTCAAGAGTTCAACAAGAAGTTGCAAAAATTAATTTCATATTGCATGCATGTTTAAGTAGCAATATAATGCATTATTTGATCATTTTTTTTATGTTCGCTAAAACCAGTTGACAGTTGTAGACCTTAACATTTTGTTTTTACAGAATCATCATGATCATTTGTCCTTGAGGTAAAGACTGTCTTGTTTTATACATTTTTAAATCTTACTCATCAATAACTGAAGAGTTTTATATATTTGTCAAATAATTTTAACTTATATAAATCCATCTTGGTTTAATGTTTGTATTTTCTAGTATGTTTACATGTAGCTACACTACATCATTAGTAGTAATGTCCGGACAGTTGGGGAGAGTTGGGGAAGTTGGGGAAGTTGGGAAGATGCCCAAGAACAATGGGGATATTGTTTCAAGAACAACGGAATCATTCACACGTGACTGCCCAAGAACAATGGTTATTATTCCGGAGAACAATGGGTATACCAGACCGGAAATGCCAATCCTCGATGACGTCATATCACGGGACAATAGGTTGGGGAATTTGGGGAAGTCGGTAGCACCTGCCCCAAAACAATGGAATCATGCACGCGCGACTGCCCACGAACTATCGGAAAGTACTCCGAGAACAATGGGGTAAGTATCGTGTGTCTGCCCGGAAACAGTGACGTCATACCCCAAGACCGCCAACTACCCCGTAACTGTGGTGTCCGTGGTCGTGAGGTAGAGCGTCGGCCTCGTAACCAAAAGGTCCTGAGTTCGATTCCCGGGAGCGGGTGTCAACTTTGGGATTTTTCATCGGCCCACATATTCGGCGCGAGTACTGGTGTAGTTCCCAGGAAGCAGAATCGAGAGAGATTAGTATAAGTTGTCAGAACTTGTTTCTCAATCGATGTAAAATAAATATGTTTAAACTAAACCCCGTAACTCCTCCAGAAAACAATAGTATAAAGAACTGAGAACAATGGGGTAAGTATCGTATGTCTGCCTGCAGCCCCGTGGCTCAAACCACGGAACAATAGGATTATAATTTCGAGAACAATAGGATAGATATCGTTTACCTACCACACCTTAATAATGTCATACCACCGAAAAAATGGGGATCGTAGGTTCGCTACCGTAACGTCCGTGATACGAATACAATCATGTTGAAAGCGGCGTTAAACACCTTTCAGAAATTTTCTCCTCGTGCCATATCGTTTTACAATTGAAAACACACCTAAATGACTTAATCCCAAACGCACGGACAATGAGTTTTCGAACAAACCCTGTAGCCTCGAGGTTGGTGGCACGGAGACGGGTATTACACAATAGTCTCGGAGAATAAGGTAAATCGGGTAGCAGCACTCTTTTACGGAATGAGACATACGTCTTTCGAAACTGAAAAGAAACCTGATTCACGAAAAGTTGACTGGTCTCGCGTATTGTTGAACAAGAACATCAATGGAACAAGAATATGCGACATATCAATCCACTGTAAAGGAGAAAACTGTTTATCATCTGGCTCGTGGACGAGGTGTCGATTACAATTTGGTACACGCCCATCGACTGATTAGATCATGACCTATTGTGTCTCCTGTTTTAAATGACCGGGTAAGATCAAGACTCGATAAAGTATTGCATAGTGTTAAACATTTTTTTTTCAACATTATTCCTATTATATCAAGACACCTATCCACGCTTTCCCGGAGTTTTTAGTAGCTTTTTTTTTCTGTTTGTCATGAAATATTTTAAACAAAAACGAAAGTTTAAAGGAAAAAGAGTTTCTTGTTTTCTCGAGTAAAAAGAAGTTGGGCAGACTTTTTTGACAATTTGAGGATAGACTGCTCTTTCGGGATAGTTTGGTAGCCCTGAAAAGGGCTGTTTCGTGTTTTAAGGTTGTGCTTTATACGCACAACCCCCAACTTTCCGGCAGGCTGGGCAGCTGCTTGCTGCCCGTCTCCTTACTCTCTTTAGGTCTTGAGCGTCAAGTCCGAAGCTGAGCGAAAATGGCGGTTCATCGTCATTATTCCAACATTCTGTCTCTGGAATGATAAATTTTTCCTCCTCTTTTTTGTTGGCGGAGTCTGCTTTTTCTTTCATCAGATTTTCGAGCTGTTCGTTCACCCTCTGAAGATTTAACGAGAGGGTGCTAACTGCTCTCGTCATGGTTTTAATTGACTTCTGTAAACCTTCCATTGTTAAATGTTTCGGACACTGTCACTGGCTTTTACAGGTTTAAGGGAGGTTTGGCCTACTAAGGACGGAGGCAAAATAAGAGATTTTTAACGGCTACAAAGCTGTCCTTTATTCGTGAAAAAGTCACTTTCAATGACCATCTAGTATTATTTCAGACAACATTACGAAATGCAAACCTTGTGAGTAAAAGAACGAAAGATACAGGGTCAACCATGTTAACGTGGTATTAACCCCTTACGTCGATAATTACAGCAAAATAGCAATGCAGGGTTTATTCATGCAAATTCAATCTCGTCTCGTTTCATCGGAAACATTGATGACTGAACTTGATATTAAGTTGATTTCAACAATTCTCGAAGTTCTTGAATCTGGGGCTGTCCCAAGCAACTATTTTTCGCTCTCTATTTTGAGCTGAATAATACCAATATAGATCAAGATCAGACTTTGTTGGCTATTTTTTTTCTTTTTTTATTACTTCTTATTCCGATTTTGCCCATTGTATTTTGAAACAGTTAAAGTCGTACTGTTGAAATCAGTCTAGAGAAAGATCAGACGTATTCTAATGACTTCTGCGAATAAGCGAGAGGTGTCAGAATTACGGAGTGCATACCTTGTGTGTAAAAAGAACAAAAGATACAGGGTTAACCGTTTTAGAATTTTATTACCAATCACCTCGATAATTAAAGCAAAATAGAAATGCGTCGTTTTTTCATGTCTCAAAAGATTCGAATAAAAGTATGTCTTTTGATTGATTCCAGATTCAGGCTACTTCTTCGTTAATTAATGATTAGCTTATTACTATGTCAGCTCCGGTTTTTTCAAAACTCATCATTATTTTGAAGTGTCGGTGGATCAAAGTCTTCGAGGATGGAATCCAAGAGATACTTGCGTTTGTTGATGAGAGGCCTGATACCCCAGAAAACTCTTTTTGACTCCTCCCTCTCTCTACACTTACTCCCTGATGCCTCTCAAGACTTTTCGTGACTCCTAGCCTACCTCAATTTGCCTCCTCCCAATCTCGTAACTTGTGCCCCGATGACTCAAAAAGCTCATTTTGCCTCCTCCCCCTCTTAACACTACCTCCCTGGTGCTTCAATCAATATTTTACTGCCGTCTAGACACTAGTTTCTGTGTTTTATCATTTCGTGCAGTTATGTTTTACAGCTTTGAAATAATACTGGATGGTTGTTGACAGAGACTTTTTCGTGGAATATAGGATAAATTTGTATCCATTTAATTTCTCTCATTTATACCTCCTCCCTATCTCATCACTCGCACACTGGTGCCTCAAAAAATCACATTGCCTCCTCCGTCTCTCAACACCAACTCCCTGGTGCCTTAAAAATCATATTGCCTCCTCCCCCTCTCAACACTAACTCCCTGGTGCCTTAAAAATTGTTTGTGCTTGCTAACCCTGGTTTTTTTTTTTACTGTAGAGCAATGCGTGTAATTATCTTGTATTTAAATTTTAATTTCATACTTTACATTACCGTTTTCCTTTAAGAAGTGAATGCAATAATTGAAAAGGTATTTGAGGAGGCAAATGGAGTTTTGTGACGTGTCAGAAAGTTAGTAATGAGTGACTCTGGAGAGTAAACGTCGAGTTATATATATTTATATATATCTTTCACTGGAGACTGACTTGTCATTTGAGTCAAGTCAGTTGCCTAACAACAATGAAGACCTACGTACCCGATCCTGAAAAATGGTTGAGGTTTTTCGAAACGCGGGCCAGCAGACTAATGAACAAAGGAATTATATCGATTGAAACGAATAAATCGGCTTTACGAAATTGTCCCTCGATAACTATAGAGCCGGTGACACCGGTAGAAAGGATGGTCGAACGGGCAAAAAGTGAATTACGCCGGCTGGGTGCCACTATTGAGCAACCTGCGAAAGTGCAGACTCAAAAGAGAAAACGAGAAGAAGAAGATTTGCCAGTAAAGGCGAAACTGCAAAGACGTGACGAACGCTCTGATAAGAAAGACTCAGCATTTCGACAGAGGCGACAAGTCTCTTTCATAGACAAATCTGGTTTCTGAATGTATAAATTTCCTAGACTCCTCCACCTCCTTATCAGTCTAACAAAGACTGTCGACATGTAGGCGTGTAATTCATGCGATAAAAAATTTAAACGAAGGGACAACATGCTACGCCATAAAAGAAATACTCACCAGAATGAGGAAGATTCTGATACGGATCAGTCTATGGACATAGATGAGCAGTCATTCGAAGAGACGGATGAAAATGGCGCTGAAAGCAATGCGACTGACTATGACCCTTGGGATAGTCTCATACAAAAAGCGTTTGATCAATGCCAGGAGCAATTTGAAGAGGCCGTGTCAAAGCTTACTCGACAGAACAACTTGGACGAAACAGAGGCTCGTCACCGGGCCTACGAAGACCTAAGATCCACTTATCGAAAAGCCTTAGTTCATAACTTAACAAGCCGCATGATATGGTTTAATGCTATTCTAAAGGATCCAGTATATAAAAGTGTGCGCAAAACGGCCAAAGACTTAATGGTCATTGATGATTTTAAAAAAGATGAAGCTTGGAAATATGCCATCAACAAACGCAAGTATCTCTTGGATTCCATCCTCGAAGACTTTGATCCACCGACACTTCAAAATGATGATGAGTTTTGAAAAAACCGGAGCTGAAATAGTAATTAGCTAATCATGAATTAACGAAGAAGTAGCCTGAGTCTGGAATCAATCAAAAGACATACTTTTATTTGAATCTTTTGTGACATGAAAAACCGACGCATTTCTATTTTGCTTTAATTATCGAGGTGATTGGTAATAAAATTCTAAAACGGTTAACCCTGTATCTTTTGTTCTTTTTACACACAAGGTTTGCACTCCGTAATTCTGACACCTCTCGCTTACTCGCAGAAGTCATTAGAATACGTCTGATCTTTCTCAAGACTGATTTCAACAGTACGACTTTTACTGTTTCAAAATACAATGGGCAAAATCGGAATAAGAAGTAATAAAAGAAATAGCCAACAAAGTCTGATCTTGATCTATATTGGTATTATTCAGCTCAAAATAGAGAGCGAAAAATAGTTGCTTGGGACAGCCCCAGATTCAAGAACTTCGAGAATTGTTGAAATCAACTTAATATCAAGTTCAGTCATCAATGTTTCCGATGAAACGAGACGAGATTGAATTTGCATGAATAAACCCTGCATTGCTATTTTGCTGTAATTATCGACGTAAGGGGTTAATACCACGTTAACATGGTTGACCCTGTATCTTTTGTTCTTTTACTCACAAGGTTTGCATTTCGTAATGTTGTCTGAAATAATACTAGATGGTCATTGAAAGTGACTTTTTCACGAATAAAGGACAGCTTTGTAGCCGTTAAAAATCTCTTATTTTGCCTCCGTCCTCAGTAGGCCATACCTCCCTTAAACCTGTAAAAGCCAGTGACAGTGTTCGAAACATTTAACAATGGAAGGTTTACAGAAGTCAATTAAAACCATGACGAGAGCAGTTAGCACCCTCACATTAAATCTTCAGAGGGTGAACGAACAGCTCGAAAATCTGATGAAAGAAAAAGCAGACTCCGCCAACAAGAAAGAGGAGGAAAAATTTATCATTCCAGAGACAGAATGTTGGGATAATGACGATGAACCGCCATTTTCGCTCAGCTTCGGACTTGACGCTCAAGACCTAAAGAGAGTAAGGAGACGGGCAGCAAGCAGCTGCCCAGCCTGCCGGAAAGTTGGGGGTTGTGCGTAAAAGCACAACCTTAAAACACGAAACAGCCCTTTTCAGGGCTACCAAACTATCCCGAAAGAGCAGTCTATCCTCAAATTGTCAAAAAAGTCTGCCCAACTTCTTTTTACTCGAGAAAACAAGAAACTCTTTTTCCTTTAAACTTTCGTTTTTGTTTAAAATAATTCATGACAAACAGAAAAAAAAAAGCTACTAAAAACTCCGGGAAAGCGTGGATAGGTGCACTGGTCGTCTTGATATAATAGGAATAATGTTGAAAAAAAAAATGTTTAACACTATGCAATACTTTATCGAGTCTTGAACTTACCCGGTCATTTAAAACAGGAGACACAATAGGTCATGATCTAATCAGTCGATGGGCGTGTACCAAATTGTAATCGACACCTCGTCCACGAGCCAGATGATAAACAGTTTTCTCCTTCACAGTGGATTGATATGTCGCATATTCTTGTTCCATTGATGTTCTTGTTCAACAATACGCGAGACCAGTCTACTTTTCGTGAATCAGGTTTCTTTTCAGTTTCGAAAGACGTATGTCTCATTCCGTAAAAGAGTGCTGCTACCCGATTTACCTTATTCTCTGAGACTATTGTGTAATACCCGTCTCCGTGCCACCAACCTCGAGGCTACAGAGTTTGTTCGAAAACTCATTGTCCGTGCGTTTGGGATTAAGTCATTTAGGTGTGTTTTCAATTGTAAAACGATATGGCACGAGGAGAAATTTTCTGAAAGGTGTTTAACGCCGCTTTCAACATGATTGTATTCGTATCACGGACGTTACGGTAGCGAACCTACGATCCCCATTTTTTCGGTGGTATGACATTATTAAGGTGTGGTAGGTAAACGATATCTATCCTATTGTTCTCGAAATTATAATCCTATAGTTCCGTGGTTTGAGTCACGGGGCTGCAGGCAGACATACGATACTTACCCCATTGTTCTCAGTTCTTTATACTATTGTTTTCTGGAGGAGTTACGGGGTAGTTGGCGGTCTTGGGGTATGACGTCACTGTTTCCGGGCAGACACACGATACTTACCCCATTGTTCTCGGAGTACTTTCCGATAGTTCGTGGGCAGTCGCGCGTGCATGATTCCATTGTTTTGGGGCAGGTGCTACCGACTTCCCCAAATTCCCCAACCTATTGTCCCGTGATATGACGTCATCGAGGATTGGCATTTCCCGTCTGGTATACCCATTGTTCTCCGGAATAATAACCATTGTTCTTGGGCAGTCACGTGTGAATGATTCCATTGTTCTTAGAACAATACCCCCATTGTTCTTCGGCATCTTCCCAACTTCCCCAACTCTCCCCAACTGTCCGGACATTACTACTATCATTCTGCTCCAGAAGTGTTAATTTTTAAATGATTTTGAAAGCTTTAGAAGGATCTTAGATTTCTGAAGAAATAAACAAGTGTAAATTAGACAGACCTTTCATATAGGACCATAATTATCTCTAAAAGTGCTTCAGTTTATGCTGATGTTAGCCTTGAAGAATATTCTTTTTTCAAGATCTTACAATATTATCAGTTTGATCTAAACAAGATACTATCATGTGTTCATGTTTGCACACTAACCATCCTACTTCATGTTTTCGCTAGTACACTACAACTTCACTTTTTTTAAACACTGTATACTTGGATCAAATAGCTACTCTAAAACAGTAGTAAAATAACAGTTGCTGTTCAGCACACTTGTAAGAACAACTTCGACTTCCATTGTCCTTGTCCTCAATCTATATATTGTTTACATTTTAAAGATCTATATGCATTACATGTGATAAAAGATTTTAATTTTCTTACAACAAATTATAGCTTGAAACTGTTGAACAAAGCCGCTTTTCAGGACTTTCAGTCCTTTGATTATTATTACTACTACCACTAAGTACTACAACTATAGATACTGCCAAAACACTTTCCGACAATGTAGATCAAGATCAGACTGCACGGAAGTATAAAGAGATATTTTCCTCCAAAAATGAAGCCGTTGCATGCTTAATGAAGAATGCAGTGGCTTGCAATGGCGGTTATCGTGTACCCATCTTTGTGTCGGCAACGTAAAGATGTTTCTGCCTTTAACTTAAGTCTTATCTTATGTTAGAATTTGGCATTTAATGAGAATTTTTAATTTACTTTTGTCTCCTAAGATAAAACTTATGCGTCATTTCCATTAAATGACATTTTCAACAAATTGCTGTCTTTTTTTTTTGTTGCGACTCAAATAAACTCATTTCGAAAATCTAGGCAAGTAAAAAGTGTATAATCGTGAGCCTGAGAATTGTGGTTGTAACTAAATAAATCTTAGCGCATTGAGATCCAAGCAAAAAAAAAATAAATATGTATTACAGGATGAAATTTTGAACTCGCCCTGATTGAAAATTGCTGCAGTGGGCAAGTCAAATATTCCACAAACAATGGGACTTGTCCATGAACGGGAGAAATACAAATGGGGGTGGGGGTGGTGGTGGTGGGGGCGATGTTATTCATCGGTATTGTCTCTCCTATAGCCATAATGTTTTGAAAAGCTTCCATCTCAAGGGTCTTTAAATACGGGAGGATCGTTTGCAGACGTGTATAACCTGGCAGAAGCCCTTAAACCTGGGCTTCAACTTTAGTCCTCAATGCATGAACAATGAAAATAAAAAACGCTCAATCAGGCTAAGAGACCAAATCTTATCTACGTCGGAACTGCTTTTGCCAGAAGAAAATACTTAAATATCGGACAAAGGAGATCATAGAGCACGTTCTGATCTTAATCTACAGAGGTGACAAAGTAACAAGTGCTTGCAATGTCTCTTTGACCCTTCACCAAACAATCCCTGGTTTTTTGCGACCCTTATCGAAGCCTTTTTGAAAACATTGTGGTAAAAGGAGAAAACGCTGGTAACCAGCGTTTTCTCCTTTTCCCACAATGTTTAACTATCCTGCTGGAAGCAAATTTCATTTTTTGAGTTACGTTTATTTTGTCGTCTGCAATTGCTTTCAATTTGGGTCAGTCTAAAATTTGGTTGTGTGGTAAAGAGATAAGGTACCAATGTATATTTTGCTAGAAAAAAAAAAGAGAGATAAAAAGAAAGAAAAGAAAAGAGAAAGGAAAATTTAAAAAATATATATATATATGGCCACAGTTTTACTACATCCCTGCCTATGAACTTGGTTTGTTAAAAAGTTACAACGACAAGGAATACAAAATAAACTTACCAACTACGTACTAATCTGATAGAAGCTCAGTTATATTTGAAAGTTGTCTTTAAAACAGTACAATATATATACAGTGTAGCCATGCCATTCGTGATCTATGAAACACGATCTTCAACATTTTCCATAGAAAGATTAATAGTCTAGATTTTAATGTCTTGGGAAAAAAAGCGATATCCACACAGAAAGAAGTGAGAACCATTGGATTCATGTAAAATACGGAGATATATCAGTATAAGCTTTTTGCTCTGGTGAATTATCCTTATTCCTTTGAACACGTGACAAAATAATCCATTAAAGAAGAGTTTGTAGACGGCTAGCGAAGAAACCCTGATTCAAATGGTGGAATCTATTTATGTGAGGTTAGAAAAGTTGGTGAGAAAAGGAGGAAATGCTGGCTGGCTTCAAGCAAGCATTACTACTTTTTTCTCACCATGTGTTCGAGTTATTTTCTGCACACTAAAACATCCCGAGTTTTAATCTACCCTTACAGAGAAGGCTTCTGAAAGTATTGTGAGAAAAGGAGTACATGATGGATACCTGCCAGCATTTTCGTCCTTTTCTCACAATGATTTCAAACTCCCCCTATCTTGAGCTCGCTGAATCCCTGGATCGTTTAGCAAAAAGTTACACCTGTATTCACCAACAATTCTTAAGAACATTTTTGGTCTTATTCTTTAAGATTACCTGACTGTAAAAGTAACAGAACTTCTGATTGGCTAAACCAAATGGTTTAGCCGATCAAAAATTCTGTAACTTTCACAACAACAACAAAAACAAAATCCGAAGAATAAGACTAAGAATGTTCTTAAGAATGGCTGGTGAATACGTAACCTCATTGTTTTATATCGATTTTGAAACAAGTTCAATATCCCTCGAAAATCACCCCTGATATCTTTTTAGTATTCATGCCAAAATATTGATAGTTTCAAAGATTACTCGTACCAATCACGGGATTAGGACCTGGAACCACTGGAGTGAGAGGCAGCAGGTTTGGTTCTAGATAGATTGCAATAGACAAATTGTCTCTATTGTGATTAACATGGAAGGCGCTTTTTTTTTAACCTTTAGGCTTCTAAGCGTGACTCGCTGACCTTTTGAAGACTGTGTTATCAAGATCCATCCGAAGTCTGATCTTGAACCTATACATAAAGGATATTTGTTTTTTTCGGTGAAAGATCGAACTTTATTTCATCGAGTGGACACCATCGGTAATATTTTCACGAGTGGCGCAGCCACGAGTGAAAATATTACCGATGGTGTTCACGAGATGAAATAAAGTTCGATCTTTCACCGAAAAAAACAAATATTCTATTTATTTCATGCTTTTTACCCTTTTTGGGAGGAGCTTTATCAAAATTCAGTACAGTTCTTATTCCCCGTGGCGTACCCCTCCCGCATAGCAATATTACGTCAAGCGCGAGAAATGTAAGGTATATGACGCCATATTTCCCATCTGGTTGTTAGGCACGCGCAATTTACCTAGGCAACAAGAACGTGAAAATCGGTATTTTCACTGGTTGTACCAGTGTAAGATCGAAAAATATTTTCACTGCTATTTCTCGATATCCTACCGGTAAGCATGAAATAATGTGCAATATTGAGATGTTTTCTCAACAAAAAAAAAATAAACCTGAAATCTTGTCAGTCCGGTTTAAACTATCGGCTTGAAGGTTTCATTTGATTTTTGAAGTAGGGTAAGGGTTAAGTAACTCTTAACCACACTAGAAAATTTTGGACTGGTCCAAGTTAACAGTATCAACAGACCACAAATCAAGGTTGGCTCAAATGATGAAGCTTGTTGTTCATAGGATAGAAAACATTGTGGGAAAAGGAGAAAATGCTGGTTACCAGCATTTTCTCCTTTTCTCACTGTTTTCTATAAAGCTGTCTTTTTTAAGGTCGTTGAAAGTGGGGATTGTGCAGTAAAGGATTAATACATATCTTGTTACCTTCATCTCGTTTCTCATTCTGCGCTACTCATTATAAGCTCGGCTGCTTTTGTCAGCTGAAAATGCATATCATTGAAATGTGTTGCAACAGTTATATCTCAAAGACTTTACTTACAAGCGGGATTAGAGATCCAAGATTTGGCCACACGTTCTTTGTAGCCTGATCTTGATCCATGTCGTCCTTAACCCTTTACTCCATACATACTCATTTCAACGCATTGCTTGTAGGAACCTTTGGAAAACATTGTGACAAAAGGTGAAATTGCTCATCACGAGCAATTTCACCTTTTGTCACAATGTTTTCTACGCTATCAAAAGGTGTCATATACACATAAGAAACGGCTTCATCGTTGCTATTATTTAGGGTCAATTAGAGATACCATAGGAATGCCTTATGGAGTAAAGGGTTAAGAGACCATTTGTTCGTCGATTGGGCTGAAAGAGTTAAAGTTCATCAATCTGATGATGGATTTAAAGTTTTTGTAGAAATTTAATCAGTTTTCTTTGCAGTACTTTGATCTTTGGTGCGCAATGCGCAATCAAATTACGTCTCCAACAAGATACTACGCGATAATAGCTAGTGGCAGTGAGATAATATCCGATTTTAGTCTGTCATTTGATTGGATTTTAACGGATGAATCAAATCTTAGATAATCGTTTTTTTTGTGGCATTTGTCGGAGACAATGCCACTATGAGATCAATAATAAATATTGAATTCTGATGATCATATAAGATGTTCAAAACCGAAGAAAATAAACCTAGTTAAACACAATTTTTCTAGACAAATAGTTTTTTCTCAAAAGCATTCAGCTATATACTTGGAAATGGCGCATTGAAATAAACTGCAAAAGGCCATCAATCGTCGAAATACTTCCTTTTGACTGAAAATAGCTTCACCTCTTCATAGCCTTCTACTGGCGCACTGATATGAACAAAAGTTGTTACTTTGCCTCCGGGGTCGTTCGTCCCAAAACAGGTCGTCCCTGGGCTTATTCGTCCCAAGATTGCACCCTAATCATTTGATTGCGCATGAATATTTACAGGTGGAAAACTTAATTGTAATGTTGGTAATTAGATTCTGACGGACAAAGACATCTCAAAGTCATTGCATCCAGGTATGAAATTAATTGAATTCAGTGAATTTACATGGTCACTATCGTCCCATGCATCCTTCCGTTAAGGGACACTTTTTTTTGGGGGGGGGGGTGATCGGTCATTGTCCACCGTACATCTGTCCGTCTGTCCAGAGTTCCTTTAAATATCTTCTTCTCCTTAACCCCTGGGCCAATCTTGTTGAAACTTGGAAGGGATATTCCTTCGGTGAAGTTCTATCAAACTTGTTCAAGAGATTGAATTCCACCCTGAACTCTGGTTGCCATAGCAACAGAAAGGAAAAAAATAGCAGAATCTTTGAATGTCTTCTCTGAAACTAGAAAGCGTAGAGCTTTGATATTTGGCATCTAGCATCTCCTAGTGGACCTCTACCAATTATGTTCACATGATGCCCTGGGGTCAGAACTGGCCCCGGCCCAGGGGTCACAAGTTCAAACATAGGAACAAAGACAGAAAACTTTGGAATTCTCCTTCTCCAAAACTGGAAAGTGTTGAGCTTTTACATTTGGTATATAGGATCCCCTAGTAGACCTCTTCCAAGAGCGTTCAAATGATTTCGCTCGCGTCAAAAACTGGCCCCGCCCCGGGGATCACAAATCCGGACAAAGGAACAAAGTTTTTCTACAAAAGCATAGAGCTTTGTCATTTGGTATGTAGTGAATCTATTCAAATCTTGTTAGCCCAACTGAGCGCAACAAATTTAAAATTGGGTCATCTGGGGTCATTAACTAGGTCTCAAGGTCAAATTAAAGTAATATTTTTTGGGCACTCTAGATGCCACATTTTTTGCTCCATTGACTTGAAAATTAATCCGAATCTTTGCCTTTATAAAATCTATGATAACTTTAAAATTGGGTCAACTGGCATTATAATCAAGGTCACTTGGTCAAATTAAAGAAAACTTCCTTGTGGACAGTCTAGAGGCTACACTTTCTTACTCAATTGACTCGAAAACTGTTTAGAATGTTTGTCTTGATATTTTTTATTAGGGCTTAATTGGGTCAATAGGGTGATAAATTAGGTCAACTTTAGGAAATTGGCCAGAATGTTTGTCTCGGTGAAATGTTGAATGAGTTTGGAATTGGGTCACCTGGGGTCATGAACTTTTTAAACTTTTTAACATTCAGCATAAAACAGCATTTGCAGCATAAAATAGAACTTGCTTTGTCACTTGGTCAAAGAGAAACACCTGGCGGGCAATCTAGAGGCCACATTTCTTGCTCAATTAACTGATAACTATTCAGATTGTTTGTCTTGATAATTTGTGATGAGTTCTAAATTGAGTCACATCGGGTGATAAATTAAGTCAACTATAGGCAATTCCATGTGGACACTTTAGAGGCCACATTTTATGCTCAATTGACCGGACAATCGGTCAGAAAATAAATTATTCACTAGGATTTATGAATTTCGCCTATTGACTCAGGTAAGCGATCTAGGGCCATTATGATCCTCTTGTTTTCAAATTATTGATTCCATACAGTGGCTTCCTTGACAAATGCCACAGCGTTCTCAACGCTTTGATAAAACCATGCAGGAGTAACTCGGTCGCTGTACAACAACAACTTCTTTCTCTACTACTTATATAGACTGGGGAGAAATCTCCAGGTAAATAACAGGCATCTTCGATAGCCAAGGGTGACTATCACCACCTTTCTAAGGTTGTATTTACCCTTGGCTGATCGAGTAGAAATTGTCACCAAGCGTTACGCCGTCTATACGGGAGTCAAATAGTTAAAATGCCCGTATGAAATAAACCTAACTTCGGGAAACATAGCCCTTTCCACAAAATACACACAGGTATATCATAATATTTCATTTAACAGATTGGTTAAAGAGAATGCAGTTAATATTGTTCGTATATTTTTTCGAAATGGTTCCTAGCATACACGACAGCTCTCTCCTGCAGCTGCTATTTTTATAAATGGTTTGCTAATGATGGAAAGCAACTGAAACGCTTCTTTTGATTGGTCTTTTTTAACAGACTGTAACCTATACGGGGATTACCAATCTCGACTCGACTAGTCAAGGGTAAATAGAGAAAAAAAGTGATCAGTACCCTTGTCTAGCGAAGATTCGGTAAGTATTTGTTAAATTTGCCATGCATGAATAGAAATAAATTCTGGAATTTCAAAGGTTTAGTCAGTAATACTGGGTGATCGACTATCTAAGACAACACAAATTCATGCTTTAGACAGAAAAAAAGATTAATTTTGTGCCTCATCATTTTCTTTACGACCTTTGATGTCTAATGAACAAGTCAGTTTTAACTCTAACAAACAAGAAATGTTTAGACTGGTCCACATTCAAAGCACTTGCAGACGACAAAATATACGTAAATTAAAAATTGAAAATATGTTTCCAGTAGGATGCAAAACATTATGGAAAAAAAAAAAGAAAAAATGCTGATTACAAGCATTTGCTTCTTTTCCTCGGTGTTTTCAAAAGGCTTCTATCTCAGGGTCGTGAAAATCAGGGAGTGTTGGTTAAAGGGTTAAAGTACATGTACATTCGTCTAATGCCTGTTGTTTACACATAAGAAACGGCTTCATCCTTGCTGTTAAATAATATTTAGGGTCAATTAGTGATACCACAGAAATGCCTTATGGGGTAAAGGGTCAAAGAAGGGAGCAAAATGAAAAATAATGAACAACAGGATAAAGTTTATATTATAACTATGAAGATTACCTATGGAAAGATTGTCATGTATGTAGTGTATATTTTTCATAACGAGCGTTTCTCCATTTTATAAAATGTTTACAAATACCATATAGAGCACTCTACGTCATATGTCACTCACTCAATGGAGAATACGGCTAGCTCTAATGGCAAATAATGGGCAATTAGCCTTGGAATTAGCGCAACACGCAACTAATTAAATATTGGAGTTTCTTGAACCTTTTCATCGCCATTGGCGAAAACATCGACTTTTGCGGACGGCACAGTCAAGATCAGACTGCACATAATAGGCAGTCTGATCTTTGATCTGTATCATCCGCTTGTGTAATCAAGCCTATACAATCAAGATCTTTGTAAGTTTCAACGGATTGTATTTAGTGCCTTGAAAGAGGTCGAGTTGACTTATTTGGCGCGAAAAGAGTTACACACTGTTCAAAGCCTTTTAGCGGACCATTTTTACTGATTTTAATTCTCTCAGCGGCAAATATTTTTTTATCACATAACCTCCCTTGTTTTCAGTGTAACATATCCATTACGAATAACTTTTTATTATATACCTAGCAGTGAAATCCTGGAATTTCCCAGTGTAATAAATTTTGATATCATCACTAGTGACGATATTAACTTTCACTTCCTGCCGTAATTTACGAACTACTTTTTTTTTCATGAAGAACTTATAGATAGTGTTAATTGTAAGTTCTATATTTTCAACCAGTAGTCTCGTTTTGTTCTTTTAAATTATGTATTCATTCGCACTATGTCCCTGATTTCCTCTCTTTATCCAAAGTATTGATTTCGAATTTCAAACGAAAAATTAAAAATAATAATGTTAATAAGGTATATAATAAATAGAATAATCAACTGTTTTTTTTTGTTGTTTTGATATGAAAAATATCACACTCGGATGCGTCGTAAGGCGTTAAAAAAAACAAAAAAAAACTCGTGCTGCACACTCGTTTTTTCAACGCCTAACAACGCATCCTCGTGAGATATTTTTCACATCAAAATAATCAGTTGATTATCCTCTATTTTTCTTATACACGCTTAATATCACATTTGTGTGACATTTTTCACGCCATTTTGTACGCATTACATACAAGTGAATGGGTCTCATGGAATACACCGCGGGTACATTCATGAATGTTTTTGCATCATCTGATCTGTACTTTGTGAAATATCGTTATGTGATAAAAATAATCTGACATTTGTATTTTGTACAAATGGACACTCGGACAGACAGACAGACAGGCTGATTCCAGTATACCCCGAAAATATTAATTTTGCGGGGGTATAAAGAAGCAATTATGTACGAGGGTTTAGAAAAAACAGTGAGGAAAACTGTTTTATCAGTGAAAATTTTTAAGTCCAAGGCCTGTAGACCCGTGAAAAACCAGTGGAGCAGGTTTCTTGACGGATCAAAATTTCGCAACATTTTTTGAAAAGGGTCATTCAAGGAACATTGCTGTGAAATTATTTTAAAATCTGACCAGCCATTTCAGAGAAGAATTTCAAAGAATTCCTTCATATCCATATAGTGCAAGTAGCCCCCATTCACCACAGCCATGTTTCTTGACGGATAGAAATTCCGTGAACACTTTTTGAAAAGGGTCACCAAAGGAATATCTCTGTAAATTTAAAAATCTAACCAGTGGTTTCAGAGAAGAAGAATTTTCAAGAATTTCTTCATGTCCATATAGTGCAAGTAGCCCCCATTCACCAGAGCCATGTTTCTTAATGGATCAAAATTTCGCAAACAATTTTTGAAAAGGGTCACCCAAAAAACATCCCTGAGAAATTATTTTAAAATCTGACCAGCGGTTTCAGAGAAGAAGAATTTTTAAACAAGAGGGCCAAGATGGCCCTGGATCGCTCACCTGAATTTTTGCGAGGACCATAGCTTTTTTTTTTTTGAAGGTATTGATCCTGGATCCTGATCTGTAAGTCATGGTGGTTGACTTACACATAAAAAATGAAGTGATATGCACCAGGGTTTTGAAAAAATGTGTGGAAAAGTGCTTTGTCAATGAAAATCTCGAAGTCCAGGACCCATAAATCAGTGAAAAATCAGTGGAGCGGTACGAAAGTTGAACTTGATCTGTAAGTGATAGTGCAAAAATCAGGTTAATATCCACCATCGTTCAGAAAAAAAAGGCAGGAAAACTGTTTTTTCTGTGAAAATTTCAAAGTCCAAGGCTCCTAATTTCGATAAAAATCAGTAGACTGAAACGAACCTCGAACTTGATATGCAAGTCATAGTGGTTGACTTACCCACTAAAATTCCACTCAATATCTGCCAGCGTTTAGAAAAAAAAGTCTGGAAAACTGATTTGCCAGACTGACTGACAGACGGGTGGAGTGCAAACCTGAAGTCCCCTATGGGCCTGCAGAAAATGTGCCAAAATCAAAATTTTGAGCTAGGGCATCCTGCAGATGCTGACCTTGGTTGATATTTTTTGCAAATGCAAAAAGTTTGTAAAGCAATGGATCAAGTGTATTGTACTATTCAGGCATTATACTGTACTTCATTCTTGGTTAAACCCGAGAAAGAAGCATTTAGAAAACATTGTTGGAAAAGGAGAAAATGCTGGTAACCAGCATTTTCTCCTTTTTCCCACAATGTTTTCTACCCTTCACAAAACAATTTTAAATTTTCAGTCACTTTCATTTTGTCCTCTGCAAATGCCTTTGATTTGGACAACCCTAAAATTTTATCATTTGGTAATGAGTTAAGTGTAGCTAGAGAGTATTTATATGGATTTGATAGAACAAGGTATAGTTAAATATAAAAGATAGAAAAAAATATCAATTTAAGATATCTTTTAATACTAATTTTAACTGCTTCACTGGTAAAAGAATTAACAGAGTTTCTTTTCTGTTACAACACAGACAAACTTACCAATCACAAACAAAATATTAAAATCTTGAGCACATATATACTACATGTAAATTTGGTCCAAGTTGGAATTTGTGAATTTTACACATTTCTTTCTTTGAAAAAGACTCTAAAGCTCTAGTATGTTGAGGGCATAATTAGGCATAATTATAAATACAGTGTGTAAAAAGGTGCTCTCTGGCAAAAGGAGGTTTCATGCATCTTCACTATGTATAACACAGAGCAGTTATACTGCAGAGAAATGATCCTCCCCTACAAAATGATATTATTCTACATAGAGAAATGACCTCAGAAGTCATTTCACTTCATAGAGGAATGACCCAGGTCATTATTCCACATACAGAAATGACCCCTAAGTCATTTTACTACGTAGAAAAATGACCCGGGTCATTATTCTACATAGAGAAATGACCTATGGGTCATTCCTCTATGTAGAGAAATGACCCATGGGTCATTCCTCTACGTAGAAAAAAGACCCATGGGTCATTTTGTAATGGGGGTCATCTCTCTGCATTACATCGGTCTTCACACTATGACGGATCTATGTAATCTATTTTGTCTAACAATTGACTAAATCATTGGACAGACTTGTTCCTTAACCCATTACCAAACGACAATATTATAGACTTTTCCAAATTGACAGCATTTGCAGACGACAAAATAAAAGTGACTAAAAATTTGAAATTTGTTTTGTGAAGGGTAGAAAACACTGTGGGATAAGGAGAAAATGCTGGTTACCAGCATTTTCTCCTTTTCCCACAATGTTTTCTAAATGCTTCTTTCTCAGAGGCGTCAAAAGTAGGGATTGTGTGGTAATGGGTTAAAACAGGCAAAAAATTGAGCAAATGGCTAAAAGTTACAGGCTTGCATTGACTGTGCAGGCTGACCTGGGTTGATGTATTTTGCAGATGCTTTAACCCATTACCACACGAGAATATTTTAGCCTGGTCCAAATTGAAAGCATTTGCAGACGACAAAATAAAGGTGACTAAAAAATTGAAATTTGTTCTGGGAAGGGTAGAAAACACTGTGGGAAAAGGAGAAAATGCTGGTTACCAGCATTTTCTCCTTTTCCCACAGTGTTTTCCAAAGGCTTCTTTCTCAGGGGCGTCAAAAGTAGGGATTGAGTGGTAATGGGTTAAACCCCCTTTTCACAGTGCACTGCTCATGTCTTTATTACTAGAAATCACCTCGATGACAAAAATTCAGAATTGTCTTTATCAACCATTTACAATACAGTCCTGAGGAACAAGGCTTTTGAAAAACTTGAGGAAAAAGAAGAAAATGCTGGTAATGAGCATTGTCTTATTTTCCCCACAATGTTTGCTAACATTTCTGAGACAAATTTAAATTTTTGAGCAAAAATTCAATATATGGTCTGCAAATGCTGTCAATTTGGACCAGGCTAAAAGTTTGCTGTGTGGTAAAGATTTAACCCTTTACCATACAATGACAACTTTTTAACAACCCAAAGGAAAAAGCATTTTCTCCTTTTACCACAAAGTTTTCTATAATATCAAAGAAAAATTGCATTATTTGAACCACTATGAAATTGTCATCTACAAATGCTTTCAATTTGAATAGGTCTAAAATTTAGCTGTGTGGTAAAGGGTTAACAAACTTGCAGATAACAAATATGATTTCAAAGGCAATTTTCCTCAGGATTATAAGGACATGGGATTGTTACCAGATTGTTTGATAGCAAACTAAAATAACCTATTCTGTGCTCATGGGTTATTGCCATAGCAAAAGTTACATAGAAATATAAGAACTTTAATAAAAATCACAATAAATGTTTATCTAACTTTAACTCTTAACCAAACAATCCCTTGTTTTTACGGGTCTTGAATAGTCGCCTTTTGAAAAAATTGTGGGAAAAGGAGAATATGCTGGTAACCAGCATTTTCTCCTTTTCCCACAAGGTTTTCTAACCGATTATAGACAGAAATCATCTTGTCAGCAAGTGTTGAATTGCTGCCTGCAAATGCTTTCAATTTGGTCTAGTCCAAAATTTTGTCGTTTGGGAAAGGGTTAACTCTTAACCAAACAACAAAATTTTGGGCTTGTCCAAATTGAAAGCATTTGCAGACAAAATAAATGTGAATCAAAAATTGAAATTTGATTTGGGATGGGCAGAAAACATTGTGGGAAAAGGAGAAAATGCTGGTTACCAGATCAGATTGCATGTTTTGTGCTGTCTGATCTTGACCTATGCCATCCTAAAAAGTATCTTTTTTAGCCTATACTGCCGAAACAGTTTAAGTGCCAAAAAACTCAAGGACACATTTTTATTTAAGAAAAAAAGACTCTGGTAAGAAAATTTAAATAACACCATTCCCTAGAATGATTTCTTACTTTGATAGGATAGAAAATATTGTGGAACAGGGAGAAAATGCTGGTTAACAGCATTTTCTCCTTTTCCCACAATGTTTTCTATTACCACACAGCAAAATTTTAGACATATCCAAATTGAAAGCACTGGCAGATGATAATTTTGAAATTGCTCAGATGGTGCAATTTTGTTTTAATAAAGTAGAAAACATTGTGGGAAAAGGAGAAAATGCTGGTTACCAGCATTTTCTTCTTTTCACAAAATGTTTTCTAAAAGCTTCTTTCTCAGGGTTGTCAAAAGTGGGTATTGTATTGTAATGGGTTAACTCTTTACCATACAATACCAACTTTCAACACCCTTGTGAAAGATGCCTATTCGAAAAATTGTAGGTAACTAGCATTTTCTCCTTTTCCCACAATGTTTTTTTCCCTTCCTAAAACAAATTTCAGTGCTCTAGTCATATTTATTTTGTTGTCTGCAAATGTGGTCAATTTGTACCAGTCTAAAATTTTGTCATTTGGTAAACAGTTAAATCTTTACCAAACAACAAAATTTGAGACTCTTTTAAATTCAAAGCATTTGCAGACAACCCATTAATGTCGCCAAAATATCCCGATTTCTATCATGAAAGGTTAGAAAACATATTGGAAAAGAAAGAAAATGTTTGTTTGCATTTTCCTCTTTTTCCCATTATGTTTTCAATAGGTTTGTCCCACAGGGCTGTCAAATCTTTGGAGTATGAGGTAAAGGGTTTATGTATCTCTCTGATATATAATACATTAACCCTTTCCCAAACAATCCCTGGTTTTTACGGGTCAGGAATAGAAGCCTTTTGAAAACATTGTGGGAAAAGGAGAAAATGCTGGTAATCAGCATTTTCTCCTTTTCTCACAATGTTTTCTATCCTAATATATAGAATAATCATCTTTTTAGCAACTTTTAATTTGTCGTCTGCAAAATGCATTCAATTTGGTCTGGTCCAAAATTTGCCGTTTGGGAAAGGGTTAAGCAAATTATAATAAGCAAGTTATCTCTTAATTATGGATTCATAAAATCTATATCAATTTTGTTTGACAACTGGCTGAATCTGAACAAAGAATGGTCCTCGGATAAGCAGAAAAATTTACGCTCAAGCAGAAAGGTTTGACCCAGGTTTGTGTACACAGGCTGTGCAGGTTGACCTAGGTGGATATCTTTTCCAGATGCAATAACAAAAACTTGGATCATATAGGGAACAAATAATAAAACTAATGACTAGTGAATCTGATATAAAGGTTACATATTCAAAATAAAAGAAAAGAGCAAACTTTGAATGCTATGGAAAACATCTCAGGAAGAAAAAAAAACGATAAATGCTTGCTGCAAGCCATTGCTTCTTTCCCACAATCGTATACAAACACTCTAATGCATAATGCAAAAAAAAAGGAATTCATATGACAACAGGTCAAAAGAAAAAAAAATTTGCTGAATAATATCAATAAATTAAATACTTGCATTTGTAAAATATAAATCTATAATAAATTGATACATGTATTTATAAAAACAACCTTTAGTGTCATGTTCGTAAACATGAAAGATAATATATATACATCTATGAACAGAGAGACTTGTAATATCAATCTATAAACAATAGGAATTCCAAGAATTGACACTCATTTTGAAAGCAATCACAGCGTAATTATGATACTAGATGTATACAAAAACTTAGTTGTTTAACCCCTTCCCAAACAAGCCCTTGTTTTTACGTGTCTGCATTGCAAGTCTTTTGAAAACACTGTGGGAAAAGGAGAAATTGCTCATAACAAGCAATTTCTCCTTTTTCCACCATGCTGTCTACCCATTTGGAGAACTTTCTGCCATTTTTATCAAATTTGAAATTGTTGTCTGCAAACTCTTTGAGTTTGGAAGAGTCTAAAATTTGTCGTTTGGGAAAGGGATAATAAACAATACAAGACAAAAAGAACTGTATATGGGGTGTGTGAATCCCCGCAATGCCACTTGAAAAATAAGCCAGAATTCCCAGCCTCTACAGCACCCATACCTAAATCTTATATTTGTGTACCAAATATGATGAAATTAGAGTTAAAGCTTACGAAGGGCAATCCAGAAGTAGCAGTACTGATGCTCTAAATAAAATACTTGTTTGAATTTTGTCAAAGATTAAACTAAAGCTGTCACTGAATGTGACTTAATACCCCTGCCAGCCCTTTGACAGAAACAGGTAATTGCTAACATTTTGTACACAGATGGACACACAGATGGACGGACACACAGACAGACAGGCTGATTCCTATATACCCCCGAAAAAAATCGTTTTGCAGGGGTATAACTACACAAAATGTGCAGTCTAGTCATGACCTTCACTGTTTCCACATTCAGACAACATGCTTAGTGTGTTCACACTTCACCAGACGACATAATTTCAAATGTGTCAAAACAAAAAGCATTAGCAAACCAAAAAAAAAAATATATATATATAACTAAGCTGATTGAATCTGTCTTTCAAGGGGCAGAAAAAAGTTTTCAAAGAAAAGAAAATGGTTATTTACCAAATTTTCTGACAATGTTTCCAAAAGGTTTCTTTCTCTAGGTCAGAAAAACACATAGATGTATGGTGAAAGGTTAAGGCTAAACATACCATGAGATCATTAGAGATGTAAGTACCAGCTTTCACATTTCTTTACAAGATGCAGAAGATGCATTTTTAAAATTGATAATAAAAATTATATAACCAAGCCCTATGCACCACACTGTTATTTCTTCTCTGCATAAAACACTCCCCATCTTTGATCTTCTGTTCTCTTCATTTTGTCCTTCCATCCATTTACTATATAGTCATAATCTTCTTGACTGAATTCCTGCCAATATGAAAATATGATATGGCTTGTAAACACATCAAAAGGGGCATTCAGACATTTTCCATAAAGTGTCATCTCGGATCAGCCTGCAGAATCTGTGCAGGCTGATTCCAGACAGCACTCTACACCTACATTAGATTTTGTGCTAAAGTAGACTTCCATAAAACAGAAAACTGCACAAAAATGGAATGTTTCCTTTCAGTTAGCCTGCACCGAATGCGCAGGCAGATCAAAGACGATACTTCACACAAATGTCCAAATGCCCCTTTTTGCATGTAGCAGGTCATATACTACAGACAAAACTGTAACTGTCACATCTTCTGCATACCGTACCCCTCCAATAGCTGCCCTTTCATTTAATCAGGACAATACAGCGCAACATACTGGTGCCGACACTTGGTTGCAGCTGCTTTTATAAATATAATGATTTCAGTAAAAACTGGTGGAAATCTTTTAAGTCATTACCAAACAACAATATTTCAGACTGGTCCAAATTCAAAGCATTTGCAGACGACAAAATAAAAGTGACTGAAAATTTGAAATTGGTTTTGTGAAGGGTAGAAAACTATGTGGGAAAAGGAGAAAATGCTGGTTACCAGCATTTTCTCCTTTTCCTACAATGTTTTCTAAAGGCTTCTTTCTCAGGGGCGTCAAAAGTAGAGATTGAGTGGTAATGGGTCAACTCTTTACCACACAATCCCGAATTTTAACGACCCCAAGACAGAAGCCTTTTAAAAACGTTGTGGGAAAAGGAGAAAATGCTGGTAACCAGCATTTTCTCCTTTTCCCACAATGTTTTCTACCCTTCCCAAAAGAAATTTCGATTTTTGAGTCACATTTACTTTATTGTCTGCACGGGCTTTCAATTTTGACCAGTATAAGATTTTGTCGTTTGGTAAAAAGTTAATCAAAACAGGAGTATAACTGTGTCAAAAATATCTTTTTGATCAGCTGCCTTTCTTGTATCGGTTCTCCTGTTAAAATTTAACAACTAGTCAAAGTTTGAAGTAAAATATCTTCAGTATAGAGAGGGATAAAATGTCCAAATATTTTTGCACAACTACACTGATGATGACACAGATGACAGCAGGACATTGACAGTAGCTTGATGTTTACCTTGGAAACATTTGCACCAAAACTGCAAACAGGTCTTAACCCTTGTTAAAGTTTTCCCATTACATTGAAAACCTTGTGGAAAAAGGAGAAAATGTTGGCAACAAGCATTTTCTCCTTTTCCCACAATGTTTTCTACCCTGTTGGAAACAACTTTTAATTTTTGAGTTATGTTTATTTTGTTGTCTGCAATTGCTTTCAATTTGGACCAGTCTAACATCTTGTCCTTCAGTAGAGAGTTAATGAGTAAGAGCACAGACAACATATTCAAACATAGTTCAACTTTGACCTTGATCTTTGAACCATGTGACCCCAAAACAATAGGGCACCTTCTTGGGTCATGAGCAACACTTTTGTAAAGTTCAAGGGTTCTAGGTTTTGAATAAGAAACACTGAAATTGTTATCAGCATTTTCTTCTTTCCCTATAATGTTTTCAAAAGGCATCTTTCTCAGAGTCACAAAAACCCTGGATTGCCTTGTAAAGAATTAAAAGACCAGAAGCACACCTGTATAAATTCTGTTTTAATTGACTCTGTTTTCACTACTTCCTTCTCCAGGCTTTGAACAAACAAATCTGTCCTGTCATCTGCTTGTACATTCACAAACCCAGCTTGCTCCAACACCTAGCAGAAATGGAATTCATAATTCTTTGTAATAATCTACTGATGAACAAATCATGGATTTTTTAAAAATTTTAAATGATGCACACAGAAACTTCAAATTGTGGGGTATATGCCCCTTTTTTAAAGGAAATGGGGCATTCTTATCTGAAAATGGATTAGATGAGGAAATTGCTTTAATAAACATAAGGTGTGCCTCCTTTCTGATGCCTACTACAATGATACAACCCATACAAACACTAACTACAGCTAAGGCTATCATTCTCACAAGTTTCCTGGGAATATTATGCGCAAGTTTATCTCACTTATCAAAGATTAGCACCAAATAATTTATTCTGTACATTTCTAATTGTTCTATATCCCCACCCCCACAAATAGCAGTATTCAGAGTTGCCCATTGTAGATGTGTTTGATTTTCTTGTCTCATAGAAGATAATTGTCTGTTTTGGTGTATGATCAAAAGTTCTTTCACTGAGTGAAAAGCGAAGGCTATACTTTCAGGAATTTTTGCTCATTGAGAAAATTATGAGTGTTTTTCAAGCAAAACTGCATACATCAGGTAGCTGTAATGGTCAAGGGTGATGCTGACTATATCATAAAATATGACCTTCACCACATACAAGAACATACAAGAAGTCCCCTCTAACCTGTCCATATTGTCTAGGTGAGAGTAAATTGTATCCTCTTTGTTTCACATAGTTCTTGAATACTTCTGAATGTTCTCCTTCACTACAGCAATAATCAGATATAAGCAGTCGACCTCCAACCTTCAACCATTTCTGAGTGAAAGGAAAACAGACACAAAGTTATTCTTTTCTGACAAGTCAATGCCAAGCAGTATAATCATCTTTTATCTTTCTGTTTGTTATGGGAGACCACTCCTCCATGCACAGCTTCGTCCCGATTTAAAAACGATACCCGACAACTGCTTCAGAGAGATATTTCCTTGGCTCAGTGGTTATGGTATTGGTCTTTTAATCCTCAAAAAGCGAGGATATATGTCTCTTCAAGGGTTCGCATCCTGCCAAATGCGGTTTGTATTTGAGCTAAGCATTTATTTGTTTCTTTGTTACAGACTTTGGTCGTAAGATGGCGGGCTCGTCCGGGATCGGCCGATGAGCCATCTATACTATTTGTTGTCCAGAAATGGACTTTAGTAACTAAGAAGGATTTGAGTCATCAATAAATGATGACTTTAAGAGGGGGTGTGTTACGGGAGACCACTCCTTCATGCATAGCTTCGTCCCAATCTAAATACCTTATGCATCTTTTTTGTTTCTTTGTTACGACTTTGGTCGTAAGATGTTTGATTCATGAATATTTTCAGCTAGTGAGAGCAATTTAGACTTCAATTGCAATAGCTATTATTGACAGTCTGATGATTGTGGGTTGTACAAAAACACAATGAGGAGTCCTCCTTGGCTCTCTGGTTAACTCTTTACCAAACAACAGAATTTTGGAATGGTCCAGATTGAAAGCACTTGCAGACAACAAAATAAACATAACTCAAAAATTGAAATTTGTTTCCAGCTGGTTACCAGCATTTTCTCCTTTTTCCACAATGTTTTCAAAAGGCTTCAATCTCAGGGTCGTTAAAAATTGGGATTGTGTGGTAAAAAGTTAAGGCATTGACTATGTAAGCAAGGTTCTTGGCTTGATACTGCTTTAAGGCAACGGGGATTGTCCTCTGACAAGAGACAACAAGCCCTAGCTCAGTACTCTTATAACCAAGGCAACCTTTTATCAGAAGAACAATGGCTTTTACGGCCCAGAGGAAGAAACCTAAAAACAAAGTGGGAAAATGAGAAAAAGCTGGTAACCAGCATTTTCTGATTTTCCCACTATGTTTTCTACTCTTCCCAGAACAGATTTCAATTTTTGAGTCATTTTAATTTTGTTGTCTATAAATGCTTTCCATTTGGACTAGTCTAAAATCATGTCATTTGTAAAGAGTTACCAAATGGACGGATGAGCTTTTTCTGCCATAGAAAACATGATTAAGGTGATCTATAATGCTGCTGAATCCTCTACTGCAAATTCAAGACCATAAAAAAGGTTTTTGCTTGTAAACAAAATTTTCTCCTTTCCCCACAGTGTCTTCTAACCTTTCAAGAATAATTTGAATCTTATAAGCCTCATTGAATCTGTTACCCGAAAATACTATCAATTTGGACTGACAATTGCAACCACGTGAGCCATGTTTGTCTGTAAATGCCTTTAATTCTGACAAGTCTATAATTCAGTTCTTAATATGGTAAAGAGTAAAATAAGTCAAGACTTACATAAAAATTCTTAAATAGAGCAAGTTTATCTGGTATATGCAGAATGGTATCCCTGCTGTATACTACATCAAATACCTCTGGTTGATATTCTCTTTTAGTAGCATCTGCAACCTCAAATTGGACGTCCTGTAGTGTAAAATATGAAAAAATCTCCTTTGATACCTCTCTTACACTTAACCCTTTACCCCATGAGGCATTTCTACGGTATCTCTAATTGACCCTAAATAACAGCAAGGATGAAGTCGTTTCATATGTGTATATGACACCTTTTAATGGCATAGAAAACATTGTGACAAAAGGTGAAATTGCTCGTTATGAGCAATTTCACCTTTTGTCACAATGTTTTCCAAAGGTTCCTACAAGCAATGCGTCAAAATGAGTATCTATGGAGTAAAGGGTTAACTCATTACCAAACAACAATACTTTAGGCTTGTCCAAATTGAAAGCATTTGCAGACGACAAAATAAAAGTGATTGAAAATTTGAAATTTGTTTTTTGAAGGGTAGACGAGAAAATGAGTGTAACTCAAAAACTGAAATTTGTTTCCAGCATGGTAGAAAACATTGTGGGAAAAGAAGAAAATTCTGGTTACCAGCATTTTCTGCTTTTCCCGCAATGTTTTCTAAAGGCTTCTTTCTCAACATCGTCAAAAATAGGGATTGTGTTGTAATGGGTTTATCACTCCTGATTCGGGTAATACTAGGTTTTCCATCAAAATACTCATATGAAATTCACTCACTTGCTATTTTAACCCATAACCACACAATCCCTACTTTCGACACCCCTGAGAAAGAAGCCTTTAGAAAACATTGTGGGAAAAGGAGAAAATGCTGGTAACCAGCATTTTTTCCTTTTCCAACAATGTTTTCTACCCTTCATAAAACAAATTTCAAATTTTCAGTCACTTTTATTTTGTCGTCTGCAATTCCTTTCAATTTTGACAAACCTAAAATTTTGTCGTTTGGTAATGGGTTAATGCCATTTAGGTACTTTGATAGTATCTGTGGTAAAGTTACACTATTTTTGCAAACACCAAGCAGGTTTTATAAACAAATCACACCAAATCAGTTAATCACAACATCTCCAAATAAAACAAGGACAACATTCAACAAACAAACAAAAAGAGACATATTTGCAACTTTGCTCACCAAAACATGGGAGATAATTTGACCTTTATCCCACCCCCCATTACCATCCTCGGATACCCCGGGGTCTCCCTATGTGCTACGCTACATCGACCCCTGGGACAATTGACTAATAAAACTTTGAATCAGCCGCAGAAAATCGATACGAAACGTCATAGCGTACGCTCCACTCGCCCATCACAAAATGATGATGGAACCAATGAAAAGCCAGCATTCGGCCAGCGGTAAAGCGACGGAAATTCAATTAATTGTCCCAGGGGTCGATGTACGCGTAGCAAATAGGAGATCCCGGGGTATCCGAGGATGCCCCATTACATTCTGTGAAAAAAGAATTTAATGATTCTGCAAAAAGTATTAACCCAGGACCCACATAACACCGTAAAATGCCCAGGAATAAATCGCAAAAACCCATGAAAATCAAAATTATATGTCAAAAAATTGCAACTGGTTTATGGATTCATTTCGTATACATCAAATACAATATTTTTAAACGGAATGAAGCTGAAAATTTCATTAAATTTCTTCTTTTAACTCAAAAACAATGCCACATGTAAGCATTCACTGTATATAGAAGAGGGGCATTTTACGGTATTATGCTGTCTTATTGGAGTAGAAACTTTTTGCTTTTGTAATATTTAGAGGATATTTGTTTTTTTCGGTGAAAGATCGAAATTTATTTCATCGAGTGAACACCATCGGTAATATTTTTGCGAGTGGCAGAGCCACGAGTGAAAACATTACCGATGGTGTTAATGAGATGAAATAATTTTCGATCTTTCACCGAAAAATATGTACAAATATTCTATTTATTTCATGCTTTTAACCCTTTCTAGGAGGAGCTTTATCAAAATCCAGTACAGATCTCTTCCGTTATTCCCCGTGGCGTACCCCTCCTGCACAGCAACGCATAGCAATATTACGTCAAGCGCGAGAAATGTAAGGTATATGACCTCATATTTCCCATCCGGTTGTTAGGCACGTGCAATTTACCAAGCCAACAAGAGCATGAAAATCAGTATTTTCACTGGTGCAACCAGTGTAAGATCGAAAAATATTTTCACTGCTATTTCTCAATATCCCACCGGAAAGCATGAAATCAACTGTTCTATCCCACAGATAGATGTAAAGGTATAGCTTGTGTTGGTATAAGGGGACATTTATACTGCCTTGCTATAGAGCTAGCTTTTGTAGCGAGGAGGTAGAGTGTTTGCCTTGAGACCCAGAGATCCAGGGTTCAAACCCTGCCAGTGACGCCTGTTTGTGAGAACTTTTACACTATGAGTCAATTTTCTGTCTGTTAACATGATTCTGTTGGTTAAAAAATATAAAACTGATTTTATGGCTCCATAATTAACAATGAATTACTTGATATAATGCAACACAGAGGTCCATTGAACCAATTACCACACAAAGCCGACTTTTAACGACCCTGGGAAGGAAGCCTTCTAAAAACATTGTGGGAAAAGGAGAAAATGCTGGTAACCAACATTTTCTTCTTTTCCCACAATGTTTTCTACCCTATCAAAGAAAATTTGCACCATTTGAGCTACACTAATATTGTTATCTGCAAATGCTTTCATTTTAGACAAGGCTAAAATTTTGTCATCTGGTAAAGAGTTACGGTAAACCCTTTAGCAGATGAAAATTTTTTAGACTTGTCCAAATCGAAGGCATAAACATTCAACAATATGAATGTGAGTGAAAAATTAGAATATGTTTGGGAAGAGTAGAAAACACTGTGGGAAAAGGAAAAAATGGTGGTTACCAGCACTTTCTCCTTTTCCGCAATGCTTTCAAAAGGCTTCATTCCCAGCATTGTTAAAAGTTGCTACAGTGTGGTAAAGAGTTAAACCCTTTTGCAACTTGTTTAACCCATTACCACTCAATCCCTACTTTTGACGCCCCTGAGAAAGAAGCCTTTTGAAAACACTGTGGGAAAAGGAGAAAATGCTGGTAACCAGCATTTTCTCCTTTTCCTACAGTGTTTTTTACCCTTCCCAAACCAAATTTTAATTTTTCAGTCACCTTTATTTTGTCATCTGCAAATGCTTTCCATTTGGACCAGTCTGAAATTTTCTCGTGTGGTAAAGAGTTAAGATAATACACTTACTTCTGCACTAACTCCCTCTTCCTCTGCCCTCATTATTCCAATCTGTATCATGTTTGAGGATAAATCGATAGCTATTACCTTGACACCATATTCCTGTAATAAAACACATGTCAACAAGTTACTTTACTATATTATCTCCTCCCTGCCACCTCCTCCACAACAGACTTGCTTTTCTACAGATAAGACACTAATTAGATAAACGGAAGGAAAGAGGGATGGAGAAACAGTTAGAAAGACATAAGAATAAAAAAAAAAAATACCTCACTGCCTTTGACTGCACAGAACAATGAGAGTTAATAAAAAAATACTTCATGCCCTGCTCATCGACTACATGATGAAGAAATGGTCTATACAATTTTATGGAAAGAGTTTATGTGGCTTACTCCATTTCATCTTGATATCGAGGTAAACCTTGTTCATTTTCATTTAGAAAAGGATTGAATCAACAGTACTACTCTTAACCTACTTATCCTCAAAGCAAAATTAAAACTGTCTTTATTGACGATGAAGATGAAGAGTAAACCTTTACCAAGCAATCTGCTTTTTTTTTTTTTTTTTACTCTAAAGAAGTAAGCTTTTGTAAATACTGTTTCCAACTGTTCAAAGACTTTTGAAAACAGTGTAGATCAAGATCAGAGTGGACAGGATCTTGGATCTTCAATGGTTGATGTACAGAGAAATATTCTAGATGTATGTATGTCATGGGTCCTTTAATCTAGCTATTTCTATGAGGCTTACTATCAAAATACTGTATCATTTTTTATGCCCTTACATGAGAGACCATTTTGAAAGAATTGTCAAACCCTTCACCACACAATCCCGACTTTTGACGACTGTGAGGAAGAAGCCTTGTGAAAACATTGTGGGAAAAGGAGAAAATGCTGGTAACCAGCATTTTCTCCTTTTCCCACAAAGTTTTCTACCCTACTAAAGAGAAATTGCATCATTTTACCCACAATGAAATTGTCATCTACAAATGCTTTCAATCTGGATAGATCTTAACATTTGTTGTGTGGTAAAGGGTTAAAGAAACTGTTCACTTGAAGATAAATGACAAAAAATACCTTGACCATGTAGAAAGCACCTCCACCAATACCACAACCTACATCTAGTACAACCTCATCTTTCTGCAGATTCAGTCTGGAAACAAAATCCTGGAAGGAAACACTAGAGCTGTCACTGAATGTGACTTAATACCCCAGCCAGCGCTTTGACAGAAACAGGCAATTTAATAAAATATTTTGTAAGTTCAAGGGGATATTACCCTGGAATCAGTGGGAGTAGATGATTGAAAACTGCATCTTTTACAACTTCAGTATACAATAAATGTATCCACAACTTTTCAATACAATAGAAGCAAAACTGTAGGAGGAGTTTATGACACAAGATTACTAGTATTTTGTACATAGATGGACACACGGACGGACGCACAGATGGAGACACATGGACAGACAAGCTGCTTCTTTCTCAGGGGCGTTAAAAGTCGAGATTTAAAAGGGTTAACTCTTTAATAAACGAAAAAAAAAAGCACTGGTCAAAATTGAAAGCATTTGCAAACAACATAGCAAATGTGATGGAAAAAGTTATTTTTTTTAAGAATTTTCCCACAATGTTTTCAAACGCCTTCACTTCCAGGGTTGTTAAAAGTCAGGATTGTGTGGTAAAAGGTTAAATAGGAGAAAAAACTGCCTTTTTGAGTAATTTGGAAGACATTGTAGAAAAGAGAGAAATTCCTTGTGACAAGTTTTCTTTCATACAATATTTTCCTAATCTTACTTTTTCAGAGGCATCAGCATTTATAAAATATAAAACCCATTTCTAACCACAATAAATACAGCAGATGTGCGGAAAAATTATTAAGTCACCTTTGTTGTGTCAATACCACCAGTACTGACAAATGTTCGCCCAAATACCTTCTCATATCGGAGTATACCATTACTGGAGTATTGCTGGTTGTCTAAAAACTCTTGGAATGTTTTGAACCCATGGTTACTTTGTTTGCGCCTTCTGGTCTTCTGAAGTAACCATATCTGCTGATGTTTGTTGTCTTTCATCTAATCTCAAAAACAGAAATATATTGCATAGGTAGGCATACAGGGAAGTATATTGGGGTCCAAAAGGTACTTTCTCTGTAACTCTTCATTTAAACCTATGTTGTGGATACTTAATGGAATTGTCTTAAAGAGACAATACTAATGAGTGCCCACAACACTGGCTTTTGTAAAGAAACAATGCATTTAGAACTGATGATCCATACGTTGCTGGGGTTCTTACGGTAAAATCCAAATCTTAACTCATTACCAAATGACTATATTTTAGGTTTGTCCAAATCGAACACATTTGCAGATGACAAAATAAGAGTAACTGAAAATTTGGATTTGTTTTGTGAAGGGTAAAAAACATTGTGGGAAAAGGAGAAAATGCTGGTTACCAGCATTTTCTCCTTTTCCAACAATGTTTTCGATAGGCTTCTTTCTCAGGGTCATCAAAAGTAGTGATTGTGTGGTTAAAACTATGTTATGGATACTCAACAGAATTGTCTCAAAGAAACAATTCAAATGAGTACCCACAAAATTGGTTTTTGTACAGAAACGATGCATTTAAAATTGATGATCCATACCTTGCTGGGGTTCTTACTGTAAAATCCAAATCTTTAAATAAAATTTCTAGGGTTCTTGCTACCTATACTTCACACAGTATACTAAGAAGCCAGTGGCTGCTTTCCCACACATAAATTGTCAAGGAATGATCGGCAGTGATAGAGAAATGATATCTGAGGCAATAACTATCATAAATCCTCGGACGATCCCATGCCATCATCAATCCTCGAAGGAAACTGGTTGAGCTGGGAAATCAAACCACAGAACCCTTTTCTCAATTCCTGTCCTACGTCACCCACTGAACTATCGGGGCTTGGCCCGTACAAATCTTTACCAGACAACAAAGTTTTGGACCATACCAAAATGACAGCATTTTCAGACTACAAATTAAATTTAGCCCAGATAATGGTTTATGTTTCATATAGGCTACAAAACATTGTAGGAAAAGGAGAAAGTGCTGGTTACCAGTATTTTCTCCTTTTCCCACAGTGTTTTAAAAAAAACTTCTTTATCAGGTTGTTAAAACTTGGGATTCTGTGGTAAAGGGTTAATTTGCAGCAACACACTTTCCGAAAAACTCAGACACCCACTCTTGAAATTATGAGATGGTATAATGCCAAAGATTTGTTGGTGAGTGTGGCTTTACCAATAACCCTTTACCAAACATTCCTGAGTTCTAATGACCCTTAAGAGTAAAGCTTTGGAAAACATTGTGGGAAAAAGATAAAATGCTGGTGACCAGCATTTTATCCTTTTTCCACAATGCTTTCTACTCCATCATGGGCAAATCCTATCATCTGAGCCGTAATACCATTTGCAAATGCTTCCAAGATGAACAAGTGACTCTAAATGTATATCGTTTGCTAAAGAGTTTAACCCATTACCAAACAACAAAATTTTAGTCTGGTCCAAATTGAAAGCATTTGCAGACGACAAAATAAAAGTGACTGAAAATTTGAAATTTGTTCTGTAAAGGGTAGAAAACAATGTGGGAAAAGGAGAAAATGCTGGTTACCAGCATTTTCTCCTTTTTCCACAATGTTTTCCAAAGGCTTCATTCTGAGGGGTGTCAAAAGTATGGATTGTGTGGTAATGGGTTAAGTATTAGGAAAAGAAAATGTGTTTCAGGTGACCCAACCAATAACTTTTCTTTTTCTAATACATGTTTTTGCCATTATTTGCTAATAATGTGAATGCCACCAATGTGTTTCAGACAATGAGCCTAAACTATCAATGGAAAGTTTTTGCTCAACCGTCAATTTCAGACCATAATAATTGACAACTTCCATTTCATTAAAAGATTTCCCTTTTATCTATTAGGAAATTTCCAATGTGTATCTTGGGCCAACCAATCTTTCAGATGCTTGAAATCAGAGTGTACATAATTTTTCACTTCCTCCAAAATGGCGACCGCCATTCTCCCTGTCAGTTTGAAAAAAGTCCCCTTTTAATGGCATTTACATTTCATAATTAGTTAATAACTGGTTTTGTTCCCTGGTTGATCAATATCGACAGGAAAAGTAATCTGTAAGCTATTTATTAGCATGCTTTTAATCCATGCTTTGTAGGAAAACCGGCTGTCAATGGTGGAGATGTGCCATTTAGCCCTGAAAGTAGAGTGGTGTCCCAGTTTCATGGTTGTGTCTGACCTTCAAAATTGACACTAATTTGCTCGATATCTCGTTCTGTGTTTGGTAAACAGATTGATTATAGTTATAATCTGAGGCATCATCGTATTCGTTTAGCTGTGAGTTAGTACATTTCATGACAAAATTGAATCAAAATTGATTTTGTAATTGGGCCTAAATTCAAATCCGGTAATATCTGCCCTTTGGTCATGTTTGACCCCTTGTCTATATTTACTTACAAGATACCAAACAAATTACTGGACCAAGTGCCTGTGGTCAGTGCGCCTAGACATGTGTTTCCTGACTCTCCTACCAGTACAGACACAGCTTTCTTTTCGAGCCACTGACTACTTTTCTCTAATGCATCACAGGTAAGAGTCAAAAAATAGCATTAACCCATTACCACACGATCCCTAATTTTGGTGCCCCTGAGAAAAAAGCCATTTGAAAACACTGTGGGAAAAGGAGAAAATGCTGGTAACCATCATTTTCTCCTTTTCCCACAGTGTTCTACCCTTCCAAGAACAAATTTCAATTTTTCAGTCACCTTTATTTTGTCATCTGCAAATGCTTTCAATTTGGACCAGTCTAAAATTTTCTCGTGTGGAAAAGAGTTAAAAAAACAAAAATTGGCTCAACTGGGTTCGAAATGTTTACAAAGGCCTCTTCACTCAGGGCTGTTTCAAGAGAGAACTGTAGGGTAGAGAATGAATACCTTTATATAGGAATAGACAGGACGTGACAAAACTAGTTCAAAGCCAAATTCTTCATCTTCGTTTTCTGTTGGAATGTTGACAGTAGTAAATATTGCCAGATACACTTGAGGATCTCGATATTTTGTTGGATTCTGACCACGTTTTTTGTTACCTGCAAAACATAATTCATGAAAATTATCTCGGGTAAAATTCTACACAAAACAAAGTTTTGTGTATGTTATGATAGCTATCAGTATATTTGAAAGCATTGTGTGAAAAAAAAAAAAATTTTCCCAGATTATTTTCAAAATAACTCAAGAAAGGCATTTTGATTTCTTACAAAAACTTCCATTTTTGTCACTTTTTTCATCCAGTGATATATCTATGTCTCAAGTAGACAGTTGTGACACATGTCAACCACAAGAACCACAGGTTAGCAGTCACTATATTGAGGACGGACAAGTTCAGATTAGCTTAAGGCTCTGTGGGTTTAACCATTATCACACAACCCAAAGTTTTGATTATCTTGATGAAAGAGGCTTTTGAAAATATTGAGAAAAAAGGAGAAAATGCTGATAACCAGCATTTTCTTCTTTTCCCACAATATTTTCTACTTCGTCAAACATAAATTTCATCCAATGATTCACGTTAATTCTTTGTATCCTCTATAAATACATGTACTTTTAATACGGAATAAGTCTACTAGCAGAAAATCCCATGCTTTCATGATCATGTTTTGAGATGCTTTCAATATGGACGAGTCCAAACTTTTGTTGAGTGGTAGAGGTTTAACCCATATCTAGACAATCCCATGCCCTCATGACCATACTTTGGGAAGCTTTCTTCCCAAGAAGATGTTTGGCATTATGTTACAGAAAGGAAAGACTCCCCAGCTGGCTGGAAACACTTCCTAGCTATAAATATAAACTCTACAAATAACTGAGAAGCATAGATACCTGACTGTTTCACACAAGATTCTCTCGCAAACAGATAACCATCTTCCCGTAACCATGACAACTCTTTTTTCACAAGAGTCTGCGTCTCTTCGTCCTCTAGATACATCATCAACCAGTTGGAAAAAACAAGGTCATAACTGAGAATATACAAAAAATTAATGAATAACTTGGCCATTTTACATGAGTTTAACCCTTTACCAAACGACAAAATTTGGACTGGTCTAAATTGAAAGCATTTGCAGACGACAAAATAAAAGTGACTAAAAATTTGAAATTTGTTTTGTAAAGAGTAGAAAACATTGTGGGAAAAGGTAAAAATGCTGGTAACCAGCATTTTCTCCTTTTCTAACAATGTTTTCAAAAGGCTTCTTTCTCAGGGTCGTCAAAAGTAGGGACTGGGTGGTAATGGGTTAAATAGAGGATAGCTGTTTTGGAATTGTGATTTTACCAATATTTATTTATCAATTTTTCTCTTACAGACTACTAAACCCAATATCAATTTTTTGTCTAGGAATAACACCTTAATAAGAACAATTTCAAGGCTATTCTTGTCTAAAGAATGTCAGCAGAGCAAACGTTGTAGATAAAAGATCTGGCTGCACAGTTTGTACTGCATCTTTGCTCATCTATACTGGCCGCAAAGTCAACTGTAGTTGCAAAACAGTCTCTAAGGATAAACAGCGGCAAAATCATAAGAAAAATTTTAGACTTTTGCAACCTATACGTATAAGAAACATGTCTGTATATCACATATTTTATGTATTATGTATCATCAAACAACTTAAGCACACTTTCTTTGCTAAAAAGTCAAATAATTATGAAGGGTTATTTTTTCTTTTCACATTTTTTGCTCCATAAAGTCATATCCATGATCAATCATGTGATTTCACCAATTCCTTGACCTCATTAATATTAAGAACCTAATGATAACAGGAGGACAATGATGATACCACAATACTCGTTTGAGCCAACCGTGGCTTAACTTTAGTATGCAAAGTAAGTTCCCTACATGCTTAGCACTTTGACCTTTACTGAATGATACACTTTCAGAGATGTCCAAATTTCAAAATACACAAACAACAGAGAAATTGCCACTCAGAATCTGGATTTATCCTTTGTAAGAAAAGAAAACAATGCCGAAAAGGCAGAAAATGCTGGTTACCTACATTTTCTCCTTTTCCTACAATTTTTTTCTAAAGCCTTCTTCCCCAGGGATGTTAAAACATGGGCTTGTGTGGGAAAGGGTTCACAGCTTCTTTTTTATTTTGTTTAAAATTAGTATGTGACTTTCATTTTTACCAAAGCTGTAACTTACACATGTGTCACCCTTCTTACGAACGAAGTCCGTAACAAAGAAACAAATGAATAAATGCATGGCAGAAATAAGGTACCGAGCGGGATTCGAACCCCGAACTCCCGGACGCAAGGCCAATACCATAACCACTGAGCCAAAGAGATATCTCCCTGACGCAGCAGCCAGGTATTGTATTTAAATCGGGAGTATGCCATGCAGGAAGGAGTGGTCTCCCGTAACACCCTGAACAGTGAACTTTTTGCAAATTTTCTGCTACTGTTTTTGTACATTCTAAACTTCTTTTATATTTCAATACTTTAGTTATTGTTGCTGCTAGTGACAGTGACCTTGACTTCAGTCTGAAATTGATTTTACAAGCATAATTGGAACAGATATTTCACCAAACAAAGTTCAAAAACCATAGCCTATGAATTATTTCAGTAATTACTTATTTCTACAAAACTAACTTTCTTCTAAATGATAACTGCGGTGAATAATGTAATCCATGAAGGCTTCGAAAGGGCCCATCTCAGTCCCTAGGACAAACTTGATATTAGACGATGCTACATATCAAATAATCAACTTTTCTACATCCTTTGATTTGAAATTAGAAAGAAATCAAATGTTCTCATAAACCAATAGACCATAAATTTATGTTCTATAAAACATCTGAGCAAAAATCCTGTTTCACATCCAATAATTGATTTTAACTGCAGTAACTAAAACTTAAAAATAGTAAATCTTTATGCTTTGAGGAGGGGGGGGGGCACTCTAAATCAGCTCGCAATGATCTTTGTCTACATTCTGTGCGAAAGAATAACACTGTTTCTTTTGTACAGAGAGTAGACAAAGATCACTGTAAGCTGATTTAGGGTATGTTTGATATATATGTGGCATAACACATGATACAGGCCAGTAATCAACTTACCTGTTAGTTGCAAGGTCTAACTTTGTTACATCCTCACATCTGAAGGTGACATTTTTGTGGTGATTATTGGTTTCTTTATTCTTCGTGACAAATTTCTCCATGAAGTCTACAGCAAGCACACTATTTGCCTTTGTGGCAAGCTCTCCAGTGAATCTCCTAAATGGATTAATGAAAAACATTCAGCATTATTAACTCTTTATTAAACAACATAATTTTAGACTAGTCAAAATTGGAATCATTTGCATACAACAATACATGTATTAATGTGACTCAAAAATGGAAATTTGTTTTGGGAAGGGTAGAAACATTGCAGGAAAAGGAGAAAATGCTGGTTACCAGCATTTTCTCCTTTACCTACAATGTTTTCAGAGGGCTTCTTTCTCAGGGTCGTAATAGCCAGGGATTGTTTGGTACAGGGTAAATTAAAGATTTGGCCAAATATTGCAGGCACTTAGTTTAAAAAATATGGGAAACAATTTCTTCAATTCATACTAATCTCTCATGATTCTGCTTCCTGGAGACTACACCTGTACTTGTGCCAAATGTGTGGGCTAAAAACCAGTCCGAAGTAGACACCCACTCTTCAGTATCAAACTAAGAACCTTAAGGTTACAAGGGTACTCCACAGCCAGAGACACCATTTGTGCAAGCATTTGTTTGCATACCCCTTTACCAAACAATCCCTGGTTTTTACAGCCCTAAAAAAGAAGCCTTTTGAAACCATTGTGGGAAAAGGAGAAAATGCTGGTAATGCCACATTGAAATTGTCGTCGGCAAATGATTTAAATTTGAACAAGGTTAAAATTTTGTCGGCTGGTAAGGGTTAACTGAAATAATAAGTGATGACAGCAGAGTGAAAAATCAACGATTAACCTTGCAGCAAAACCTTATATTATCTAAGGCATATATCACAGTAATTACAATTTCTGCATCCAGCACTATCTCTTTTTCTTGAAAAGTTCAGTTATGATTCTTCTTCCATCACAGCAATGTTTTCAACCCTTACAAAGAAAAAATTCAGTGTTTACCAAACCACAAATTTATAGAGTAGTCCTAATAGAAAGCATTTGCAGATAACAAAATAAATGTGACTGAAAAATCGAAGAAATTTGATTTCGGAAGGGTAGAAAATATTTTGGGAGTAGGAGAAAATGCTATTCCAAGGATTTTCTCTTTTTCCCAAAATGTTTTCAAAAGGCTTCTACCTTAGGGTTGTCAAAAGTTGTCATTGTGTGGTAATGGGTTAAGATATACTTGATTTGTCATCAGCAACAGTTAATGCTATCAAATAAAACAAACCTAAAATTTTGTTTTTTTGTAAGGAGTTAATTACACAAGGAATTTCACCTACCCTATTCCTGCACCAAGTTCAACAACATCTTTGTCTTGCCAGGTGGGCAGATAGGACAAAATTTCTGGGAGCTCTTGCTTCGTCAATTCTTCTGCATTGGAATCAAGCATCATTTCTTCCAAGGAAGCCTCCTTAGAGTGCTCCGACCAAAACCTTGTCATGGCCTTCCTCACATCTGAAGGAAAAAGAAACTGGCTATAAACTGTACATAACCCTTACCTATTTACCAAATGACAAATTTTGGACCAGTCGAAATTGAAAGCAGTTGCAGAAGACAAAATAAATGTTAATCAAAGATTGAAATTTGATTTGGGAAGGGTAGAAAACATTATGGTAAAAGAAGAAAATGCTTGTTACCAGCATTTTCTTCTTTTCCCATAATGTTTTCAAAAGCTGTCTTTCTCAAGGTCATTAGAAGTCAAGATTGTGTGGTACAGAGTTAACTATTTACTACTAAATCCTACTTTGAACAACCCTGAAATGACCTCCAGTGACCTTTTGATTTGGTTGGTTTGTGTTGAAATTTAATGCCATTTTAACAACTTAGGTCATATCATGGCAGTCAGTGATGCACCTATGTGTTTCCTGGAATTCCCACACCAGTTAACTGACACAAGTTTCTTTCCAAATCCACAAACTACTTTTCTCACATACATCAGAGGTGAAAGTCGAAAAATTGCCGGAAAGAAAGTTTGCCACAACCAGGTAGCCAACCCACGACCTCTTAGTCACAAGTCAGATATGCTAACCACTGAGCCATATGGTCAGGCGACCTTTCGAAACATAGTGGGAAAAGGAGAAAATGCTGATAACAAGCATTCTCTCCTATTTCCAGAACATTTTCTACCCTTTCTAAAACAAATTTAACTCTTAAGTCTCAATTATTTTGCCAATTTATTTTGCTAATGCTTTCAATTTGGACTAGTCTAAAAGTTCGTCACTTGCAGTTTACCAAACTACAAAGTTCTAGATTGCTCTGTTTTGGTAGTATTTGCAGACAGCAAATTAATGATGTGATTTTTCTTTCATGGATTTTTTTCTCTGGTAGACAAGAAAACTAGGGAAAAAGAATAAACATTGGTAACAAGCAATTTTCCTTTTCCAATGATACTTTTTGTCAGAATTGTTAAAACTCAGAATTGTTTGGCAAAATGGATTTTAGAGTCTTTCACAAATGCAGCTGCATTTGCAGCCAGTGTAGATCAAGATCAGAATATGAAAAAAATGCAAATTGATCTTTAAACTTCACTGCTAGATTTGCCTAGACATTCTCTCCAAAAGCAACCCAGATCTTGCAATGATTTGTTTGACTGAAAATGTCTGTTAGGTTTATTTGGCACTCTAAATGTAACTAAATATGTTGCCTATGTATAAATCAACTGTCTATCAGATAACAAAATTTTAAGACTTGTCCTGGGACACAGCTCCAGATAAGAGGGAGCGATGGCATTCTTAATCCGTTATTTCTCTTCCAAACCCACTGTTGTGGGTACACATTAGAATAATCTCAATGAGACAATTCTAATGAGTATCCATAACATAGGGTTTAGTGGAGAATATCTATTATTTTGAATCATAAAATCAAAACCAATCCCTCTATCTGGGGCTCTGTGTCCACATTACAAATTATGTGAAGAAGATCACTTTTATACAAATCAAAGGATAGGGTTATCTGAAAGAGTTGAAAACATTGTGGAAATCAGAGAAAATACTGTTTAACTGTTTACCAAGCGACAAAATTTTAGACTGGTCCAAATTGAAAGCTCTTGCAGATAACAAAATTAATGACACTCAAAAATTTAAATTTGTTTTCTGCAGGGTAGAAAACATAGTGGGAAAAGGAGAAAATGCTGGTAACCAGCATTTTCTCCTTTTCCCATAATGTTTTCAAAAGGCTTCTACCACAAGGTCGTTAAAAAAAAAACAGGGATTGTTTGGGAAAAGGTTAAAAGTACATATATAAATTTTTGCAAACCTGCTAAACTTCAATATGAGACTGTACAAAGGAGGTTAACTCATTACCAAATGACAATATTTCAGGCTTGTCCAAATCAAAAGCATTTGCAGATGACAAAATAAAAGTGACTGAGAATTTAAAATTTGTGTTGTGAATGGTAGAAAAACATTGTGGGAAAAGGAGAAAATGCTGGTTGCCAGCATTTTCTCCTTTTCCAACAATGTTTTCTAAAGGCTTCTTTCTCAGAAGTAGGGATTGTGTGGTAATGGGTTAACTACATCACAACTAATCTGTGAATTATGGATTCACAACAATTCAACAGCTGGTCATAAAACAATTTTACCAGTCTAGTAGCTTTCTAGCCATAGCTACATTACATCATTAATTTTTCTCATCCTTCTCTTAACCTTTTACCAAACAATATAACTTTTCAACAACTTTAAGGAAAAAGGCTGTTAAAAACCATGTGCAGAAAGGAAAAACTGCTGGAAGGCAGCCTTTTCTTCTTTCCCGCAATGTTTTCCTTCATTTCAGTAACAAGGAACCTATTCAGTCATACTGCAGAGACAGTTAAGTTGTCAAACACATGAGATCAGCTAATGTTACCAGTATTTCCTCCTTTTCCCACAATACACTCAATCATTTACAAGATTCCAAAATCTTAGACTATACCATTTTCAAGCATTTTGGAATAATTTATATACCACTTATCAAATGATAGGTTTTATCTTTGAGAGTGTTTGATGCGAGACAAAAAGAAAATGCTGTTTAATACTAGCATTTTGTTCCTTTTCCATAAATTTTTTCTAAAGCCTTCAATTTCTCAAAGGTATTTAATTACAGTAACTCTTTACCACACAATCCTGACTTTTAACGACCCTGAGAAAGACGCCTATAGAAAACATTGTGGGAACAGGAGAAAATGCTGGTAACCAGCATTTTCTCCTTTTCCCACAATGTTTTCTACTCTATCAAGGACAATTTTTGCCATTTTAGCTATCTTTAATACATGTATGTTGTCCACAAATGCTTTCAATTTGGACCAGTCTATAATTTTGTTGTTTGGTAAAGAGTTAACAAGACAAGTTTGTATCTTTAGTTTACTCTTTACCACACACCAAATTTTGGACTAGTCCAAGTTCAAAGCAACTGCAGACCACAAAGTAAATGTAAACTCAAAAATTGAAATTTGATTTTAGAAGGGTAGAAAACACTGTGGGAAAAGGAGAAAATGCTGGTCACCACCATTTTCTCCTTTTTCTACAATGTTTTCAAAAGCTTTCTTTCTTAGGGTTGTTAAAGGTGGGTATTTAGAATTTTCACATCTCACCAAATTGAAAAATATGTATATCACTGAAATAAAAATGAAAAAATAATACAAATCGTCAATAATTAAGACTCATGAAATTACAACAAAAAATATTTTTGATGGTGTTCCCTTAAAAGGCTATATAGCCTCTTAAGGTATTTTGAGATTTCATGCAAAAAATCAATCAAGCATTGTAGGAATGTCAAATGAATGGCACGTCACTAATAACGCTTAAATTCCATTACATAACAAACATGTACATGTAATAATTATTTTCCATAATGTCTTTTCTGGACGCTATATTTGAAACTTCGTGTTTGTATTCCTGTATGTAAATGAGAGAAGTGATCACCTAAAAATAGAATGTGTCTCCCGTTGGTGTCAACCTGGGCTGTAGTAAGTCTCCAATTTCTTGTGTTGTCGGATGGTTTTCAACTACTGGGGTTTTATGAATGCAAATTAAAAGGCTTTGGGAGTACAAGGATGATTTTTTTGCCTTTTTGAAAAATTTTCGGCCCAGTATCTGAAGGGCCACCTTTTAAAGGCAGGAGCGTGTTAACAAGGCAACCAAGTACCCCAAGTACTATCACAAATATCACACTTGAACTTATGTATTTAGACTTGATCTTGAAGAAGAGCAATCTCATGAGAAAACTAGGACTACACAAACCAAAGGAGGACAGTCCATAATTACAACATTAAAACTGTTCATGCTTGATTTTCTAACATTTAACCCTTTCCCAAACAAGCCCTGGTTTTTACGTGTCTGCAGTAAAAGTCTTTTGAAAACACTGTGGGAAAAGGAGAAATTGCTCGTAACGAGCAATTTCTCCTTTTCCCACAGTGTTTTCTACCCTTTTTAAGAACTTTCTGCCATTTTTTCAATATCTAAAATTGTCGTCTGCAAACGTTTTCGGTTTGGGAGGGTCCAGAATTTATTGTTTGGGAAAGGGTTAACATAGTAGACCCCTAAAAGAAAACAGCTATTTCCACAAGAATATTATCATACAAAATTTGCTATGATTAAAAAAGAGTGTTACTGTACTGCTTTAATCAAGCCACTTTTCCCTTTTTGTCTTTTCTAGAATTATCATTCATAAATCTAAAACCACTATATTTCCATTACAAAGAGCAATGGGAATTACCTCCCTTTTCTGGAAACTAACAAAAGTATCTACAAATAATTTCAAGATAGGCATAAAGAAATTTCTGGTCGGTAAAAAACGTGCAAAAGTATTATACCTGTATAAATCCATATTTATCAACTATCAAGAAAACTTTATGCAATGCATCACTAGAGGTATAGGGGTACAAACTTATGCAACAGCATGCATGGGAAAAATGCACAATAATTCACCTGCTAATGACACCATGTATTCTTCTTCCAAACATTAAGCATAGAAAAAAGTCACTAATACAGACCAGGGACTTAAAGTGCCACAGAACAAAACACAACACAATAGTTACAAAAAAAGAAATCGCAGAGACAAAATTCGAGTATCTATGGCCAGAAGTTTCAAAGTCTTTGGTTTAAAAAAAAGAAAAAATTTCAAGACACGTTGTTCTTAAATCCTGTGTTTAACCCTGGATTACCATACAATCCCTACTTTTGATGACCCTGAGACAGAAGCCTTTAGAAAACATTGTGGGAAAAGGAGAAAATGTTGGTAACCAGCTACCCTTCACAAAACAAATTTCAAATTTTCAGTCACTTTTATTTTGTCATCTGCAAATGTTTTCGATTTGGACAAGCCTACAATATCGTCATTCAGTAATGAGAAAGCCTGTTGAAAACATTGTGTAAAAAAGGAGCTTTACAATACAGCTTTACAATGTTTTTTATTTTTCCATAATGTTCTACCATTTCAAAGACGAACTCTGTCACTTTAGCTAAACTTAATTTGCAGTCTGCAAATTTATGTTTTTAATTTTAGTTTAAAATAGTGTTGTCTGATCAAGAGTTAATTGAACTATTTAAACACTGTCAATATCTGACAAAAACTGTTGTAACCTTGTCCCAGCATATGAAACCTGATAAACAAAATGAACATGCTCTAACATAATGCACTTTTATGACCATGTTGCAATCCTATCATAGTTTTCCAGATCTATTCATACTTGGAGCAGAGGAACTATATGTATAGATTCAAAAGCTCCCATATCCAATTACCACACAGTTACCAACTTACCACATTTAACGACCCTACCAAAGAGGCCTTTTGAAAACATTGTGGGAAAACAAGAAAACGCTTGTGACCAGCATCTTCTCCTTTTCCCACAATGTTTTCAAACCAGCATTTTCTCCTTTTCCCACAATGTTTTCTACCCTTCAATAGACAAAATTTCATATTCTGAGTCTCACCAATTTTGTATTCTGCAACTGCTTTCAAATTGTACAAGTCTCAAAAACTGTTATTTATGCCTTTATATACTGCTTACCACTCAGTGAAATTGTAGACTTCTCCTAAATGAAAGCACATGCAGACGACAAAATAACTGAGACTCGAAAATGGCAATTTGTATTATGAAAGATAGAAGACATTAAGGGAAAAGGACAAAATGATGGTTACCAGCATTTTCTCCTTTTTCTCCAATATTTTCAAAAGATTTCTTAGTCACAGTCTTCAAAACTTATGATTGCAATGTCAGGAATTTACAAGCAACTGTGCTTTAACAAACCCATTGGAAAAGGCTTTTGACAACACTGAAGGAAAGAAGATAATGCTGATAACCAGCACCTCCCACCCTTTTCCAATGCTGTTTTATATGATTTAGCACTTTGCCACACAATCCCCACTGTTAAGGACCCTTAGAAAGAAGCCTTATTTTGTCTTCTGCAAATGATTTTAATTTGGAATAGTCCAAATTTTTGTCATTTGGTAAAGTCAAAGACCTAAAGGACAAACTTTTATATTGGTATCTCAAATCACAAGTTAATGTGTCTCAAACTATGTTTTTGTGACAAGAGTAGTTAACCATGTGAGAAAAGAGTTAACTCTTCACCACACCATCCCGACTTTTAATGAACCGGTGAAAGAACTTCTCCTATAGAAAATGCTTGTAACCAGCATTTTCACCTTTTCCCACAATTGTTCTACCCTATCAAAGTCAGAAACTATCATATTGAAAAGGTTTAACTCTTTACCAAGCAACAAAATTTCAGACTGGTCAAAATTGAAAGCATTTGCAGACGACAAACTAAATGTGACTAAAGAATTGAAATTTGTTTTAACAAGGGAAGAAAACATTGTCCGAAAAGGAGAAAATGCTGGTTACCAGCATTTTCTCCATTTCCCACAATATTTTCAAAAGCCTTCATTCACAGGGGTGTTAAAAGTCGGGATAGTTTGGTAAGGAGTTAATTTGTTATCTGCAGAATGATGTTTTGAATCTGGTCCAGTCCAAAAAATTTGTTGTTTGGAGAAGAGTTAAAGGGCATATTCTCATAACAAAATTAATGCACTTTGAAAGGTTAGTCCATACACCCTCTTTCATTTCCCCTTCATCTTCACCCTATAGTCGTTGTCTGTGCATGTCATATTCTTCAAAGGTTCGACCTGTCTTATATGACGCATCACTAGCCCCAAAAGCGGGCAGACTGTAATATTACGCTCTATAAAGTAGCAATGTTGAAATGCTTTTTTCAATGCGTTTGAGGAGAAATGAGACTTGCTTTAGCTCCAGATTTCTCTAAACTGCTGATCATAGCCGAGTGAATTGCACGATGTAGCGTTTTATTGAGTAAAAGTAGGGATTGTATGGTAGTGGGTTTAAAACAGCAATATTTCTGCTGTCACTAGCATTTTATGCTTTGCCCACTTTGTTTTCTACCATTCTGAAGACAACCAGCATGTACTATCCCTTTACCACACAATGACAACTTTTGACAACCCTGAGGAAGAAGCCTTTTGAAAACATTTTGGCAAAAGTAGAAAATGTTGGTAAGTAGCATATCTCCTTTTTCCACTATGTTTTCTACCCAAAGAAAGAAAAATTGCACCATTTCAGCCGAGCTGAAATTGTCGTCTGCAAATGCTTTCAATTTGGGCCAGTCTAAAATTTGTTGCTTGGTAAATAGTTAGGTAACAATTCATCTGTCCTCTACATCACTATCTCCTGCACAAGTCCGGGCAAAATTTCATTATCACCCGCTAGATGGCATTCTATAAATACTCACCTATCTAATTTGGGCATCCTGGGTACAGAACCGAACCACTTTCCTACACGACAACCGTTACTTTGAATTTCAAACTAAAATAAATGTTTACTCAATAAAACCCTACCTCGTGCAATTCACTCAGCTATGATCAGCAGTTTAGAGAAATCTGGAGCTGAAGCAGGTCTCATTTCTCCTCAAACGTATTGATAAAAGCTATTTTCAGCATTGTTACTTTATAGAGCGTAATATTACAGTCTGCCAGCTTTCAGGGCTAGTGATGCGTCATATAAGACAGGTCATATCTTCGAAGAATATGACATGCACAGACAATGTCGTCTACATGCTTTCAATTGGGACAAATCTAAATTACAAGCCATCTTGTACAGGCAAAAGAATCAATACTCAACAAATTATGAGGAAAGAATGTTATCTCAGTGCATTCCAATACTTTTTGTGCAATCCTTTTTGATTACTGATGTTGGAACTGTGAATGGCTTATTCTACTGCCTGAAGATCTCCATTTTGTGTTATTTGGTTCTCAAAGGGTCCGACATTGAGAAATAAAATATCAATATCTGAAAATGACAGATAAAAATAACTTTTTGTAGTCAAAGTTTGTAAATAAAAAATTATAATTTAAACCTTCATTTACCCTCTATCATACGACAAAATTTTAAACCTGTCCAAAATAAAACCATCTGCTAATCGATGACAGTTTTAATTTGGCTCATATGAAATGATTTTTCTTTGAGAGGGAAGTAAACATTGTGGAAAATGGAGAAAATGCTGGTAACCAGGCTTCTTTAAAAGGCTTCTTTCGCAGGGTCATTAAAAGTCGGGATTGTGTGGTAAAGAGTACAACCTTCCAGAGTTTTAACAAATCTGAAAAAGAAGGCTTTTAAAACCTTTATGGACTAGAGGATGACACGCTGATGACCCACATTTCTTCCTAATTCTTTAACCCTTTACCACACAATGCAGATTTTTAACACCTTTGGGACTGACGCCTTCAGAAAACATTATGGGAAAAGGAGAAAATGCTGGTCACCAGCATTTTCTCCTATTACCACAATGTGTTTTCTACCCTTCCCAAACCAAATTTCAATTCTTTAGCCACATTCACTCCATCTGCAACAGAAAACATTATGGGAAAAGGAGAAAATGCTGGTCACCAGCATTTTCTCCTATTACCACAATGTGTTTTCTACCCTTCCCAAACCAAATTTCAATTCTTTAGCCACATTCACTCCATCTGCAAAATGCTTTCAATTTAGACCAGTCTATAATTTTGTCGTTTCGTAAAGAGTTAATGTTTTCTTCACTATAACAAAAGAATTTAAATTTTTGAGTCACAGTCATTGTTGTATGTAAATGTGTTCAATCTGGACAATCCCACAGTTTTGTTGTTAGGTAAGGAATATAATAAACGAAGTTGGAATGAGGAAAACTGTTACAGTTTATAGGTTCAAATGTTCCATGGATACGTGAATGCTATGGATTTAATTGTTGATTCAACCTTACAATGAAACAACAGAAGCATGAATAAAATCTATTACAACATAAACATATCATCCACGTCATAGCCAAAACCGCGGCGTCCAGCCAAAAAACAGAGAAGTTACTCTGAAAAAGCTGTATCCCAGAACAGTCAAGCAGTTGACTTTGTGGCGTACGTGGGATTTCGTACGAACTACCATTATAGAAGAAATATTATTACATAGCTGAACAAAGTGTGCCTGTTGTCTAGGCGTACTCGCTAGAACTGACTCCTTGTCGATCTATCTACTTTATTTGTGCTCTCATCTGATTGGTCAGTCCTTCGTAAACGTGTCATAACAACTTTGTTGCAGGTGCGTATCAAGAAGATAAAGCTTTTCCACTATACTGCGTACCGCGGAAAAGAAATATTCTAGAGCTCCAGATAGAGGGAGTGATTTAGATTTCAAAATTGAAAATATTATTAATTCTCCACTAAACCCTATGTTGTGGGTACTTATTAGAATTGTCTCATCGAGAAAATTCTAATGAGTACCCACAACATAGGTTTCGAAGAGAAATAATGGATTTAGAAAACCATCACTCCCTCTTATCTGGAGCTCTGTGGTTTTGAAATTGAATAAAACCAGAAACCTCTGTACCAGACAACAAAGTCATTTCATTCATTTGTCCTTTTCATAAGTATTTACAGCCAACAAATCATGCAACTCAAATGATGGTTTTGACTATCAAAGGGCAGAAAACATGCTTCGAAAAGCACTTTCTCCTTTTTCTGAAAGTAATTTTAAAAGCCTTCCTCCTCAGTCTAATCAAAATACGGACATGTGGTTATTTACAAAAAGTCCTGGGCTCGTATTCACCTATCATTCTTAAGAACATCCTTTGTTTTATTCTCCAGAATTTTCTGTTCTGCTAAACCATTCGGTTTAGCCAATCAGAAGTTGTGTTACTTACAAATGTAGAAAATCTAGGAGATTAAGACTAAGGATATTCTCAAGAATGGTTGGTGAATACAGGCCCTGATGAAATTTAAGTCAACAAAAAAAAGCAAACTTAAAAGCAAACTAAAAAGCAAACTACCAAAAGTCCTAAATAATATGGCAAAAATTGAAAATTAACACAAAACAACAATATTTTACTGTCCCAAATTGTAAGCCTTTGCAGAGATAAAATAAGAATTGGCTCCAATTACAATATTTGTATCAGAAAAGGGCAAAAATGCTGCACATGACCATTTTCACCCTTCCTCAGAGGATTTCCAAAGGTCTTTTTTTATGCAGGGTTTAACTCTTTTTAAGTTAACACACTTTTAACCCTTTACCCCATAAGGCATTCTATGGTATCTCTTACTGACCCTAAATAACAGCAAGGATGAAGCTGTTTCTTATGTATGTGACACCTTTTGATAGCATAGAAAACATTGTGGCAAAAGGTGAAATTGCTTGTCACGATGTTTTCCAAAGGCTCCTACACGGCATGCGTAGAAATGAGTATCCATGGAGTAAAGGGTTAAATAACTACTCGAGAAAGAGGGCCTTTGAAAACATTGTGGGAAATGCTGGTATCCAGCCCTTTCTCCTTTTCCCTCAACGATTTCTATCTTTCCCTACACAAATTTCTACATTTCAGCCACATTTATTTTTACCCATTACCAAACGACAATATTTGAGGCTTGTCCAAATCAAAAGCATTTGCAGACGACAAAGTAAAAGTGAATGAAAATTTGAAATTTGTATGTGAATTAAAGGTAGAAAATATTGTGGGAAAAGGAGAAAAATGCTGTTAACCAGCATTTTCTCCTTTTCCCACAATGTTTTCTGAAGCCTTCTTTCTCAAGGTCGTCAAAAGTAGAGATTGTGTGGTAATAGGTTAACTTCTGCAAATGCTGTCAATTTGGACAGGTCTAACATTTTGCCATATGATAAAGAATAATCATTAACATGGGATTGGCTGGTATACGGACACACAAGACACTAACAACATAAGAGCACAAAAAAATCAGTTATAATAAAAATGTTCCCTTCATAGCATTTTTACCTGAATTGTAACTGCACCAAGCAGCCATTACTTTTTCTTTCATTGAATCCGTGAGATGCTTATAAACAATGAGGAATAAAATATGTATAGAATGTCATATGAGTGACTAAAATTTCAAAATAAAAAGAACCCTTTCCTCAGTGTATGAACCTTCCGAGGTCCATGTGCTGTAAAGTTTCAAAAATGTTATGATCATTAATTAGCCCGTTACCACACAGCAAAATTTTCGTCTGCAAATTAAGGAGCATTTGCAGACGAAATTTTCAAAGTGGCTCAAAAGGTGCAATTTCGTTTTGATAGAGAAGAAAACATTGTGGGAAAAGGAAAAAATGCTGGAAACCAGCATTTTCTCCTTTTCCCACAATGTTTTCAAAGGCTTTCTTTCCCAGGGTCGTTAAAAGTCGGGATTGTGTCATAAAGGGTTAATTACTTAACCCTTTCGCAAACAATCCCTGGTTTTTACAACCCACAAATAGAACTCTTTTGAAAACCAGCATTTTCTCATTTTCCTGCAATGTTTTCTTACCCTACTGGAAACAACTTTCAATTTTTGAGTCACAATTATTTTGTTGTCTGCAAGTGCTTTCAATTTGGGCATGTCCAAAATTTCGTCATTTGGTAAAGAGTTAAACAAGGAAAAATTTCTCCATTTTTGTTTGCCTGTCTTCCAAAGTCCATAAAACTCTCAAATCTATTCATGTCCAGAAACAAAGGCAGGCAATCGATAAAAAATCAACCCATTGCCACATAATCTTGGGTTATATAGACAAACCCTGATAAAAAGGGTATTTGATAATATAGTAGTAAGAAGTAGAAATTGCTTGTAGCCAGTATTTTCTCTGTTTTTAATAAAGCTTTCTTATACTTCTGAATTTTCACCGGGGAAAATTAATGCGTTCAAGTTGGGCTAGTCTCAAATTTTGTTTTTTGGCAAAGGGTTAAGGTTTAAAATGTGTACAATAAGCAAAAACATTTTGGCAAAAGGAGAAATTGTATGTAATGAACAATATCTCAATGGCCAATATATCTCTACCCATTACCACACAATCCCTACTTTTGATGCCCCTGAGAAAGAAGCCTTTTGAAAGCACTGTGGGAAAAGGAGATAATGCTGGTAACAAGCATTTTGTCCTTTTCCCACAGTGTTTTTTACCCTTCCCAGAACAAATTTCAATTATTCAGTCACCATTATTTTGTCATCTGCAAATGCTTTCAATTTGAACCAGTCTAAAATTTTGTCATCTGGTAAAGAGTTAAAAAGCAGACTACTGCAAGACACAGTTTCTGCAGGATATAATGAGTTAACTTATTACCTAACTTTTTTGAGTTTGTCAAAATTGAAACAATTTTGGAGACAGCAAATTTAAGATTTGTTTTGTGAAGGGTAGAAAACATTGTGGGAAAGGGAGAAAATGCTGGTTACCAGCATTTTCTGCTTTTCCCACTATTTTTTCTAAAGGCTTCTTCCTCAGGGTCATCAAAAGTAGGGATTGTGTGGTAATGGGTTATACTGTAATATGCCATGAGCTTCCTTCAGAGTAACAGTTACTAACCCTTTGGTTGCCAATTGTGACTCGCTGACCTTTTGCAGACAGTGAAGATCAAGATCAGACTGCACAGAACATAGTCTGATCTTGGATCTTCAATATCTGAGTAGGAGATGAATTTCATTCATATGTGCATTTGAAAAGTTTCCTTCATTTTATTCAGCAGGATGAGGGTTGATAATTTCTTACCAGGTAGTTTAATCAGTTCTTAACAATATGAAAAGTAAACTTAGAGAGAAACCATATCATATTATAATTCTTGGAAATACATAATGAAGAGAAATGAAACTGCTCATAAGGAATGATCACAATTTTCCTTACACCTAAATATTTTTTCTTGACATCTCAGATGAAATTAAAATCACATTTTTCCTCTTTTCTTAATACCTTAAGGTAGTGGACCAGTAATACTTCTAATGCAGTGTGGCATAAAATCTCTTGACAGCTGATAAAGACAGATTTATACAGATATAATACTTTTGCACATTTTTAACCGACCAGACATTCCCCTGCTAATGTCTATCTTGAAATAATTTGTTGATACTTTTGTTAGTTTCAAGAAAAGGGAGGAAATTATCACATCCTTTTGTAATGTGAATATAGTGGTTTTAGATTTATAATTGATAATTCTAGGAAGCAAAAAAAAAAAGAAAAAGTGGCCCAGTGAAAGTATTACAATAATACACATCTTTAATCTCAGCAAATTTTCTAGGACAATATTATAGTGAAAAAGGCTGTTTTCTATTACGTGTCCAAAGGTAAACAAGCATGGGGATATGACCTCTGTGAAATACTTTAGCTCAGACATGGGTAAAAATCATCCTCGGATACCCCGGGGTCTCCCTATTTGCTACGCTACATCGACCCCTGGGACAATTAATTGAATTTCCCTCGCTTTACCGCTGGCCAAATGCTGGCTTTTCATTGGTTCCATCATCATTTTGTGATGGGCGAGTCGATGTACGCTATGACGTTTCGTATCGATTTTCGGCAGCTGATTCAAAGTTTTATTAGTCAATTGTCCCAGGGGTCGATGTAGCGTAGCAAATAGGGAGACCCCGGGGTATCCGAGGATGGGTAAAAATAATTGAGCAAAAAAAGCCTGTCTTTGAAAGGATAATAAAGCCATTGTGGGAAAGAGAAGATGCCAGAAACCAATATTTTCTTCTTTTCCAACAATATCTTCACAAGCGTTTTCCTTCAGGGATGTAAGGGGCATGGTTGTTTGTACCTACAGGGTTCAACATTTCTTCTCTCGCAACATTTGCTATGATATGTTTTTCACAGGCTAATCATTGAGTATTGTTGAGCTGGATATCTAAAAACTGACTTCTATAATCATGTTCTTTAGAATGTTTCTTTGTAATAAGTCATAGTAAAATTCATATCCTTTTGGCATTTGAAAACCTGTCAGCAGTTGAGGGTCATAGAATTTTTTTCTCTTCATAATATTTCCAAGAAAATAGGCTAGCTACAAATAGATAGACAGATATTTCCTGAACTTTTTACCTAAAAATCCCTTGTTTTTACGACCCTGAGATAGACGCATTGAAAACATTGTGGGAAAAGGAGAAAATGCTGGTAACCAGCATTTTCTCCTTTTTCCACAATGTTTTCTACCTCGCTGGAAACAAGTTTCAAATCTTTAGTTATGTTTATTTTGTCATCTGCACATGCTTTCGATTTGGACTAGTCTAGAATTTTGTCGTTTGGGAAAAGGTTAAAGCACAAAAGCATATCTTCTGCTGGTTTTGCAGACAATTTAGTTTGAGATCAGACTGCACAGTGTTAAACTTGTGTGATCTTGGTTCCACACTGTTCACTTTTTCCCTATTTTATTTAATTTTTTTTACCAAAACAGAGAACAAACTTTAAAATAAAAATAATGAGTTGACACTTGTTGGTTAAAGGATTGAAATTTTCGCGGAGAGAGAAACTGCTCTTACTATAATTTTCTGCCTTTACCACAATCTTATCTAAAACTTTCCTTGTATGGGCTTTGACTACCTTCAGTCTGAAGGTGTCTGCTCCGATGCTATTTTTGTGACTGGTCTTCGCTAACACCTTCAGTGCAGCCATTCATTGAACCCGTATGGAAAAAATACGATTTTACCCGCATCTTTTCGAACGTCTCAATGCGACAAAATTTCCAATGACACCTAATAAAATGGGTATGGATCGTTAGATAAATGATTAATCTTTAAGAGCACACAAAATATGCTGCAAAATACTAATTAAATCAATGGGAATTTACCTTTTTCCAAACGTAAATAAATCCAGCATAATTTGTAAACAACTAACACGGCGACTTCCGTTAGTCAGGCATGCGCACTCAACGGAATTTGAAATTTTTACAGTCTGGTTCCCTAACCCTATACAGCCAAGTTCGATCAAGGTGCGTTTATTTACAGCAAAATTCGCAACTAAACCATCCTGTAGTGTGTCAGAGATACTGCGATTTCTGCCGAGACATGCGCATTGAAAAGATAACCATGTTTTGATTTCTGGTGAAGTAGGTCAACGATTATTTACGTTGAAAAGTACAGATTTGCACAAAGGTAAGAGTTGGATATTAATTAACATCAGTTTTTTTGTAAAGATTAATTATTTATCTAACAATCCATGCCCATTTTAGTAGTTGTCATTTGAAATTCTGTCGCATAGAGCCGTTCTAAAAGATGCGGGTAAAATCGTATTTTTTCCATACGGGTTCAATGAATGGCTGGACTGAAGGTGTTAGCGAAGACCAGTCACAAAAATAGCATCGGAGCAGACACCTTCAGACTGAAGGTAGGGCTTTGACAATTATAGGATTGTTTGGTATATCCCTAACCTTCAACTAAGTATAAAAGCTATAGCTACTGAATGTATCATATCTATTGGAAACAAATTTACACAAGCCTCAAAAAAGGTTTTTTTTCTTCTTGTACAATGGTGAAATAAAATGAAGATCGAAAGCTCTTGTGACGAACGTTTAGGTGACGAAACATCCGGACAAAAATAGTCTAACTCTGTCGATAAGCAAGGTTTCGGAAAATATTTTGCTTTATCGAACGAAGTAAAACCATTGATGAATTATCGAAACAACATACGTACCCTTGATTATTAGCTTCAATTACAAAGACACTGGCTTGATTTTTTTTTTTAAATAGACTTGCAAGAAAGAGCTTCTTTATCAGCTGCATCTGTGTGGCACCCAGCTTCATCGAGAATTGGATGAAAGACAATGCGTGGAACCAATTAACACGGAGAAAATTTATTAAATTTTGCTATCTTTTGAACTTCTGGTTCTGGCTGTGTTTGTGGACCTATCGACAGATTTGTGATAAAGGACGGCGAATATGCAAGCCTTATTGTGGTACACAATTTTTCTGTGCAAATTTTCCTTTTACCACGCAACAAATTTTAGCCTTTTCCAAATTGAAAGTATTTGCAGACGACAATGTCAGTGTTGTTCAGAAAGTGCAATCTTGCTTTGATTGGCTAGATCTATATACCTTCCACAAAAGCCCATGTATAAAAATATATATGCAAGCGGACGGCGAGGATACGAGATCGGAGTGCATATTCTGGGAGGTCTGGTCTTGATCTAGGCCTATAGGCCTACCTTGCACAATTTAGGGCCTAAGCCATTGCATAAGTATGTGCAAGAGTATGATATGGATTCGGGATTTGAATTCACACTCCGTGTAGTCTGATCTTAATCTATGCCTTCTACAAATCTCATGTATATTTATGTTCAAGGGTAGGATGTGGATTCGGGATCAGAGTGCACGATATATATGCGCCGGGTCAGGTCAAGAGCATGGTCTACGTCTTAGAAAAAGAAATCATAGTCTTTTTGGGACACATTGTTGGCAAACTGTATTTTTAGCTGATGTCCCTTTCAACAATGTGAATTTTCAAAGGCTGTCCACTGTATGGACGTACAAAGTAACCATATAACTGTTCGGCAATTATAGTTCCAGAATAGGCAGTTCAATCTTTTTTACAGAGGAGAAAAGATTTTATATATGAGTCATGCCCTGGCAAAAGCGGGGTTGGGTGTGTGTGTGTTGGGGTGGTAATTAATCTCTGCTAGGCATCTATGCATGATATCATATTAAAGAATCAAAGAGATCCATTTTTTGTAGCGATCGACACATTGATGAGGTACACTTTTATTTATTAATACAAAACATTAACGGATAGCAAAGTTTCGATTCACATCGGCCTGCCCGGACTGCACAGGCTGACATGAGTCTATACCTTTTGCAGATGCCCTTTTCACATAACACGGCTCATACAAATAATGTGAGGGTGGAAAGTCATAAAAAACAAAAAAAAAAAACACACACACAGAAGAAACGGTACTTACATAATTCGTTGTCTTTACAATGGTCAATAAATCCGTTAGCTATTATTCCGTTGGTGCCCATCTTCACTCACAATATATTTATAACGTTATTGCTGGTCAAATTTGTTCTTTGAATACATAAACTAAGTGTGTCATTTAATAACGGTCGTAAACCGTGTGAAAAAAAAATATGCTCAAAATTGACTGTGATGAAAGTCACTTTTTTCTTTAACTACGATGTATTTATTAAATGAAAAACGACCATTGAAAATGCAGAGCAATATTATAGGGGCTTATCGCCGCTGTTGAAGACGCTATCTAAAGTATCAACAATTTATTATTATTCAAGAGTACCGAATAATATTCTCTCGTGTTAAGTAAACGATACTGGATGATAGTGATTAGTTTAATTATTTCAATATATCCGTTCAGGTATTACAGAATATAGAAAAAAATGAAGGTTGTAAATTTCATAAATGAAATGCTCTTTAGAATAATTACGATTTATTTTTGTATGTATAAACATAAAAGATTTGTATTACTTCAAAAAGAAAAGATATAAGAAAATAATTGAAGGTAATTACAATAGCCTACAATGAACACGTTATAACGGCAAATATAATCAGAGCGACCGTCAAAGCAGACCACGTGTACGAATCGACATTACGCAGCAGACTTACAAGTCCGTAATGAGGACATTTGTAGATGAACAAATTCTATATGGCTCAAATGGCGTGTCTTTGAAAGAGTTGAAAAGATCGTGGATAGCGCGATTTCAAATGCTGCATGGTTACTAGCATCTTCTATTACCGTAATGTTTTCAAACACAAGTTGTCTTTCAGAGTCGTAAAAACCGAGATCCTATTAGTAAAGGGTCGAATGCTTCGGAGCTCTTTCGCACCATGCAATGGAGCTTTCTGGATTTTTGCATTTTTTCCTGGGGATGTATTTGTTTGGGCGAGTGGTTGTATACGTCAGTTTCACGGGGAGGGGGAGGGGGATGCTTTTGCCCATCTCTGTGTATATTTATTGTATTTACTGCTTCGGATAAGTTACTTTGTTCGACCGGAAGTACCTGACGAATCGACGTAAAATATATTGCTGTAATAGATATTTGAACCGTCTCGATTTCGATTGAGCGTTGTGAACTGTATTATTTGGATGTATGCCGTATTTATCTTGCTGTATCCATATTAAGACGTTAATTTATGATCTTCGATCGAAAGCGCAGGACGGTTTACCACCAACGTTGTAATATACCGCTAACAAGTTCGCAATGTAGTCTAGACACTCGACGTCTATCAAAATAATTCACGGAATCGATTTGTTTGCATTCATATAAATTTTGGAAATTAATGTCTTTGGTTTACGATTTCTGCCCCGTATCAACTCCTCTGTGCGCTTGATAGCCTAGTCGATAGTTAGCTTGCAGGACCGTTTTGACCTGGGGTCACCGGTTCTGATTCCCAGCTCGGCGAATTTCATCCTGAGGATTTACTGTACATAATTACTGCGACAGGATTCATTACTCCATTAACACTCATCATTGTTTCTACAACGATTATGTCGGAAAGGGGCCAGTGACTTGGGAGGAATATTGTGCGAAATATTAGCGTAAGATATTAAAATAATTTAGAAAATGACGTTAAGCACCAAGCAAACGAATCCATGTCCTCAGTACTTTCTATGCTTTGATTAACCCCACGGATGACGAAACCGTAGAGCTGTCCGTGTTGAAGGCTTTTGCAGACAAAAAAGCAAACTGTATCGGAACTGATGCAATTTGACTTAAATTGGATAAAAAAAAAAAACATCGTAGGAAAAGGAGAAAATAGTGGTTATCATTTTCGACTTCTTCCTACGGTATCTTTAAGAGACCAGCTTCCTCAGGGTCGTTAAAACGCAGGATAGTTTGGTAAAGTGTTAAATCTCGGTCTATCAGGTACATTTTATGGTTGCTCTGACGTAAGAGTTAAAGGTTCACGGCCCATTCATTAGGTAATAAGTTGGACTTTAACCAACATGATGGTGTAAAAGGAGGATGTCACATTTAATACCCCCAGTTTAATCCTTTACCCTGTAAGGCATTTCTATGGTATCTCTAATTGACCCTAAATAACAGCAAAGATGAAGCCATTTCTTATGTGTATATAACACCTTTTGATAGTGTAGGAAACATTGTGGCAAAAGGTGAAATTGCTCGTGACGAGCAATTTCACCTTTTGCCACAAAGTTTTCCAAAGGCTCCTGCAAACAATGTGTAGAAATGAGTATCTATGGAGTAAAGGGTTAACCGGTTGCCATGCAAAGATGTCATTTAACTCTTTACCAAACGACAAAATTTAAGACTGGTCCAAATTGAAAGCATTTGCAGACGACAGGATAGACATGACTCAAAAATTGAAATTTGTTTCCAGCAGGGTAGAAAACATCGTGGGAAATGGAGAAAATACTGTATACCAGCATTTTCTCCTTTTCCCACAATGTTTGTAAAATGCTTCTTTTTTCAGGGTTGTGAAAACCAGGGATTGTTTGAGAAAAGGTCAAGACATGTTTTAGCCCAAAGGAATAGATAAACTTGCTCATTGTCCAACAGTAGCCTATTATTCAGTACACTATATTATAAATTTTAATTTTCTTCGAAGCTAATGTCGCTTAAACCAGTCTTTAGCTCCACTGGTGGAAGATCAGCGAGCTTGTGATATTGCCTGGTATCCGTCGTGCGTATGTGTCAGTTTCAAACATCTTTTTCTCTGAAACTGCTAATACAATTTTGATGAAACTTCATAGAAGTTATCCTATTATAGCCCTCTTCGCCAAAGAATCTGATTTCGATCAAAACTGGTCGCCATGACAACAAAACTGAAAATTCTGAGTCTTTGAAAATCTTCCTGTCCGAAATGATCAGGTCTAGGACTACCAAGTTTGCCATGTAGCTTCATCTGAAAGATCTCTACCGAATTTCTTCAAATTATAGCACTGGCGTCAAAATTGGTCTCACCGTAGGGGTCACAATTTTCACACGGGCTTAATAGCTTCAGAAAATTAACCTCTGCTAATATCATTCTAATCATAGGAAACCCTGCCAATGTCAGCGGACTCGATCAACCATAACAACCATCAATCTTCGCAGTCAGCTTTGGCGAGCTAAAATTCCCTTCCAACCTTGGTAGGACAGGCATGTGCACTAACTATAGTAATGGGCTCGGCATGTCTAGGTCTCTATGAATTTTCGCACAGTAATAACTTCACGATTTTCGACATCACTATTTACTCCAATATAAATCATTACCAGTATTTTCTCCTTTTCCCACAATGTTTTCAAAAGGCTTCTTTCACAGAGATGTTGAAAGTCGGGATTGTATGGTAAAGGGGTTAAGGTATCAAGCCAAACATTGTGGGAAAAGCAGATACAGGAGAAAATAGTGGTAGCCAGCAATCCTTATCATACTAAGTAATTAAGATGAAAATTTCAAACTATACTACTCAACTTTTGCTTGGGATCAAAACCAAAATTTTTTTTTTTTTTCAAATGGGCAAATCCGTTTTTTTTCAACCTTCCACGATGTTTGAAAGAACTTTATTCTGTTTATTTGATATTGATTTCCTTTACTATGACCACAGATGAAATGAAATTGTTTTTGTTTGAATAAATTTAATTTGGAAAAAAATATTCATTTTTTGTTTTGATCCCTAGCAAAAGTTGAGTAGTATATTTCAAAAGCATTTTTGGAGAAAACATATCTCCTCATCGGAAAGTGTAGATCAAAGATCCTACGGCATGTTCTGCGCAGTCTGATCTTGATCTTCACTGACCTAAAAAGGTCAGCCAGTCACGCATATCAGGTTAAGGGTTAAAATTACGTTCTCATATAGAGGTTGTGTATAGGATGAAGCAAAAAAGAAAAGTATCCTTTCAGTAATAAAACTTGTAATTTATCATAGCATAAAATTGTTCATTTCAACATAAGGTAAATGCTTTACAATCATACTGTATGTTATCTATTAAAGTTACTATGAACTTTCAACCATTTACATGAACATAAAAATTTTAGAATTTTTTTTCCACACTGAAAGAATTAGCAGACGACAACTTCAGCATGGCTCTAATGATGTGTTTTGTACTAGGAAGCACAGATAACATCACGGAAAAAGAAGAAAATGCTGGTTATCAGCATTTCCCCTTTCCCCACAATGCTTTCTAGTTTTAGATCCACATTAATAGATGATTGACAAGGAAAGTATTATGATCTTGCAGAAAATATATTGTCACAGAAGAAGCAAATGGTTAGTACAAGCACAATATTTTTTATCTTTACCACCCAATCCCAACTTTTAACGACCCGGAGAAAGAAACCAATAGAAAACATTGTGGGAAAAGGAGAAAATGCTGGTAACCAGCATTTCCTCCTTTTCCCACAATATTTTCTACCCTATCAAAGTTAGAAACCATCATATTAACAAGACTTAATTTGTTGCCTGCAGATGCTTTGGATTTAGTCCAGCCTGAAAATTTGTTGTTTGGGAGAGTTACAAGGCTTCCTCTTCAAGGCTATTAAAACTTGGTATTGTGTGGTAAAGGGGTAGTCAATATAATCTACTCTCTATCATTTAACTCTTTACCCCGTAAGGTATTTCTATGGTACCTCTAATTGACCCTAAATAACAGCAAGGATGAAGCTGTTTTTTATGTGTGTATATGACACCTTTTGATAGTGTAGAAAACATTGTGGCAAAAGTTGAAATTGCTCGACACGAGCAATTTCACCTTTTGCCACAATGTTTTCTAAAGGCTCCTACAAGCAATGCGTAGAAATGAGTATCTATGGAGAAAAGGGTTAACTCTTTACCACCCTTGGTAAAGGGATAACTGTTCATTCTACATCCCTTTACATCATTAAATTGTGAACATGAACACAAATTGGTCTTTATCTTATGCCCTTTGACTCCATAGTAACTTTCAAAGAATTTTGAAATTTCAGATGTACTTCACTTCCCACTGCTTTAAGTCATATCACCAAAGGAGGTCATATCTATATACATGTTTATATTTGAGGCTGACCTGGTTTGGTAATAAACTGATATGTTAACTCTTTACCCCATAAGACATTTCTATGCTATCTCTAACTGACCCTAAATAACAGCAAGGATGAAGCCGTTTCTAATATGTGTATATGACACCCTTTGATAGCATAGAAAACATTGTGGCAAAAGGTGAAATTGCTCGTCACGAGCAATTTCACCTTTTGCCACAATGTTTTCCAAAGGCTCCTACAAGCAATGCATAGAAATGAGTATCTATGGAGTAAAGGGTTAATTTTGATGAAGGTCAAAGGGGGCACATGTAACTCATGAAACAAATTTCGAATTTTTAATCACTTTTATTTTGTCGTCTGCAAATGCTTTCGATTTGGACCAGTCTAAAATTTAGTCGTTTGGTAATGAGTTAATGCATTGGGGAGATGCATTAAACACTTGCCATTAAACTGCTTGGATATATAAATTTCATATTTTTCTTGTTTAACCCATTACCACACAATCCCGACCGAGTTTTAACAACCATGTAGGAGAAGGCTTTTAAAAACATTGTTGTAAAAGGAGAAACTGCTGGTAACCAGCATTTTCTCCTTTTTCCACAATGCTTTCTTCCCTATCAAAAACAAAAATCATCCTTTCAGTCACAGTTAATTCGTCATCTTTAAATCCTTTGAATTTGGACCAGTCTCATTTTTTGTTGTTTGGTAATGAGTTAAATGATACTAGACTGAACCTCTGCAGTGCCTTGCCAAAGACAGCACCAACTGACTAGCAGCTCCATGGGGCAAATGAAATACCTAAACTTTTTAACATATGAGAAAATTTGAGGCTATTAATAAAGAACAAATTAGATGCGACTTAAACGATGAAATTAGTCTGTGATGGGATTGAAAACAACCTTGATAAAGGATGAAATGCAGGTTGTCAACATTTTCTTCTTTTTCCCATGATGCTTTCAAAAACTTTGTGGTCTATTAACTCATTACCAAATGACAATGTTTTAGGTTTGTCCAAATTGAAAGCATTTTGCAGACAACAAAATAAAAGGGACTGAAAATTTGATTTTTTTTTTGTGAAGGGTAGAAAACATTGTTGGAAAAGTCGCAAATGATTGCAGATGACAGAATGTATGTGGGTCAAGTGTTGCTATTTGTCTGCAGGATTTAAGTATAGAAAACATTATTTGTAAAGAAGCAGATACTAGTTACCAGCATTTTCTCCTTCTCCCACAATGTTTTCTAAATGCTTCTTTCTCAGGGTCGTCATTAGTAGGAAATGTGTGGTAATGGGTTAAAAAAACATAATTATGGTAAAAGGCTATCTATCTAACAAACAATCTTCAAAGTTATGAAGCTTTTGAAAACATTGTGGTTAGAGGATTTAAACGCTGGTAACCAGTATCTGCTTCTTTACAAATAATGTTTCCTATACTTAAATCTTGATGACAAATAGCAACACACTTGACTCACATACATTCTGTCATCTGCAATTGCTTTTTCGACTGACCTGTAAAACATTGTCTTTTGGTAGGGAGTGAAAAAGCAGCCTAAATGATGATTACAGAGAAAAGAAACAAGTGAAAAAGTAAAACATATAGATAGGGAAGCAGCCTTTAGAAAACCATTGAGGCTAATGGTGAACATAAAAAAAATATAAACTCTATCAAACGTCATAATTTTAACCCTGGTTTATCCCTGGTTTTTACGACCCCGAAATAGAAGCTTTCTGAAAACATTGTGGGAAAAGGAGAAAATGCTGGTAACCAGCATTTTCTCCTTTTCCCACAATGTTTTCTACCCTGCTGGAAACAAATTTCAATTTTTGAGTAACCTGTATTTTGTTGTCAGCAATTGATTTTGATTTGGACAAGTCTAAAATTTTATCCTTTGGTAACGAGTTAAACTTGTTCACTTTCATGACATTTGTAGATAACACACTAATTGTTGCTCAATTGTTAAGATTTGCCTCTAAGACGGCGGAAAAACATTGTGGGAAGAGGAGAAACTGCTGGTTACCAGAACTGCTGGTTACCAGAATGTTCTTGTTTTTCCAAAATTATTTTCAAAAGCCTTTTTTCTCAGAGCAGTTAAAACACAGTGTGGTGTGGTAAACGGTTAAAATACCCCTAATGAAGATGTATTCAACTGTAAAGAAGTTAATCAAATGAATAAAATACAAATGAATACCTTTGACAAGTTATTACAGTGAACACAATAATTCTTGAACAGCAAATCTCTTTCAAACAACACAAACTACCCCTAATATTGGGACATTCCAAGCACAGCTACATTTTCTTATGAACTCAGTGATTACAATCAGACTTTCAGGAACATCAACTTGAGCCCTTGAAATTGACTGATAGATAAATTAAATGGCGTTTTATACCGTTTCCAAAATTATTTCAGTCATATTACAGGAACAACTCACTTATACATGTCCTGGATTTAACCATACCAGGCTAGGCCTGTGAAGCCTTTTGTAGAACACTGCCAGGAAAAATCCAGTGCTTCCATTGAGGCTTAAACCCAAGACTTGCTGGCTACGATTCCTATACTTTAACATGCAACCACGCTGGATCCCCATGGAATCTGACCTGACTGATGATGACAATTTCATGATTATTTACTTGGCAGTATACAGGTCCAAAATTTTTCAATCCGACGACAAAATATATCAAAATATGGCATCATTCCAGAAAGGTTTTCTACTACAATATCTCAACATAGCTAACACTGTATGCCTAGGACTAGCTTTATGTGCATATTTGTCATCTGATCTTACTCTATGCTGTTCATAACAGCTTTTAGTTGTGAATTGCATGCTTAGAATTAACCCTTTGCAAGACAATCCAATGTTTTAATGATCTTGAATAAAAATAATTTTGAAAACAATGTGGGAAATGGGGAAAATGCTGGTAACCTTTTCTCACCATGTTTTATACTCTACTCTTAATATAGAAGCCCCACTATTTTAGCAATACCGAAATCGTCATCTGCAAATACCTAAGCAGACAAGTAAACATATTTGTTGTGTGGTAAAGGGTCAAAATGGGCCACAAAAACTTTCTTAGAAATGGTGTAGCTGGTGCCTTTTTATCCTTTTTCAAACACTGAACCAATAAGAAATATAAATACAAAGTAAGGTGAAACTGAATACAATTAACACTTTATTGAACTACAAAATTTTGGACTTGTCCAAATTGAAAGCTTACGCAGAAGATAAAATAGATGTGACTCAGAAATTGAAATTGATTTTGGAAGGGTAGAACACATTGTGCGAAAAGGAGAAAATGCTGGTTACCAGCATTTTCTCCTTTTCCTACAATATTTTCAAAAGCTTTCTTTTTTAGGGTCGTTAAAAGTCTGGATTTTATAGCCAAGAGTTAACTTTATGAACACTTGCAGCAGAATTTTTGCATCATGAAGCATCCAGCTGTGGCAAAACATAGAACTACTCTTTATGAGCAATTCCTCCTTTTGCCACAATGTATAAATATGCCTCCAATAATCAAATGATTTATCTTAAGATAGTAACCTTCTAATGGAAAATAGCTATTTCCACTGTGATATTATCCTACAAAATTTGCTAAAAAGTGAATATTATTGTACTACTCTAACTGCGCATTCTTAGAATTATTATGTACTAATGTAAAACCACTTTATTCTCTATACAAAGGGAGATAATAATTACCTCCCTTTTCAGGAAACTTACAAAAGTATTAACAAATAATTTCAAGATAGACATCAAATCTATTTCTGGTCTGTTAGAAATGTGGAAAACTTTATATCCGTATAAATCCTTATTTATCAACAAACAAGAAATTTTATTCAATGTTGCACTTGAAGTTATCGGCTGGTAATACCTTGATTCGTGTTTCGCTGAATTGCTTAAAGGTGGGTATTTAGATTTTTCACATCTCACCAAATTAAACAATAAATATATAATTGAAATTTATATGAAAAAACAATACAAATCATCAATAATTAATGATCATAAAATTACAAAAAAAAATTTTTTTTGATTGTGTTCCTTTCAAAGGCTACATAGACTCTTAAGGTATTTTTAGATACCGCATCAGAAATAAAAAGAAAAGCATTGTTGGAATGTCAAGTGACTGGCATGTGACTAATGACGCTTAAATTCCACAACATAATGAACATGTAATTATTTCTACAATGTCTTATTTTGACGCTATGTTTGAAGCATCGTCTGTGTTTTTCCAGTATGTAAATAAGCGAGTTGCTTATGTAAAAAAAGATTGTGTTTCCCGTTGGTGTCAACCTGGGCCATAGTAAATCTCTAATTTCTCTTGTTGTCTCATGGTTTTCAATTATTGGAGTTTTATGAATGGAACTTAAAAGGTTTTGGGAGTTTAAGTATGATTTTTTTGTATTTTGTAAAATTTTCGTCCCAAATTCTAAAGGGTCATCTTTAACCCTTTACCTGACAACAAAACATTAGACCTCACCAAATGAAAGCATTTGCAGACAACAATAGTGACTCAAAAATTTTAACTTTTTACAGGAAGGGTAGAAAACATTGTGGTAAAAGGGGAAATTGCTGATTAGTGGTTACTTTTTCTCCTTTTCCCTCAGGATTGTTGAAACTTTTGATTGTGTGGTACAGGGTTAAAGATGAGTAATTGCTTGTAGTCAGCAACTTCTCCTTTTCTTTCAATATTTCCATTGAAGGTTAACATCAAGGACATAAGAAAAAATATTTTTAGACCAAATTCAAAAGCCATCCCATTACATGAAATGTTTTTTCTCTTATTAGACAAAGATAAATTCAGATAATGACAGTTTAACTTTTTACCAAACAACAATATATCTGGCTTGTCGAAATCAAAAGGATTTGCAGACAACAAAATAAAAGTAACCTAAACCAAAAATTTGAAATTTGTTCTGTGAAAAAAAGAAAACATTGTGGGAAAGGGAGAAAATGCTAGTTACCAGCATTTTCTCCCTTTCCCACAATGTTTTCCAAAGTCTTCTTTCTCAGGGTGTCAAAAGTAGGGATTGTGTGGTAATAGGTTAATAAAATTGTGTGACATTATTGAGAAATTGATCAAGTTATGCTCCTATTTGGTTCGCCACTGTTCTTCCCTGTAAGTACATCTAAAGGCTTTAAGAGCAAAAAGGTTCATTGTTGAGTTGTTTTTTCCCATTGAGCAAGAATTTTGAAAGCTTTTTTTGGCAAGAATGTCTTTGAGAAATACTTAATGCAATAAATCTACCATCAGACTGTATATCCTATGCAACTGACATTCATCTACAAATTCAACAAAAGCTGTGATTGGCGTCACTCTAACAATCAATTGTTGAACAAATCAGCTACCTCCACAAGATTTAAATCCTGATTTACTATCTGAACTGTACCATCGGCTGTTACAAGGCCAACATCACTTTCCACATACTTTCCAGCCGGAGCCACTGTAACTTCTATTTGAGAACTGTCATCTTTAGCCTTCTCATAGGATTTCAGTAATTTCATTGAGTTGACCATCTCTAGATGGTGAGCCCTTTTTACATGAGTTTTGAGATTTCCCCTCTGGGTGAAAGACATATTACAATACTGGCATTGATGGGGCCGTTCACCACTGTGCTTTTTCAAATGCATTTGTAGAGCATTTTTCTGATTGAATGCCTTTTTACACAACATGCAAACAAATGGTCTCTCCCCTGCAAAGATAGAATGTGAGTCAGATGGCGATCTACATTATTAGCTAAAATTTAAAAGCTCTAATCAAAATAAGCATAAATTCTAATTTTTTGGTTTACCGTGATTTCATCTCATGTACAAAAACTTAACCCTTTACAAGATAGAGAAGTTGTAGAATTGTCTATAGCATTTGCAGATGACAAGCACCTTTTACTTCTTTTTTCCAAGAATATTTTCAAAAGCCTCTTTCCTCAGGGTCATAAAGATTCAGGCTAGCCTATTTCTAAAAGCAATGATAATAACTAATAATAGAAGAAAAGCGAGAAATTACTTGTGAGAATTTTTCTCATTCCTTCATCAACATTTTCACATGTGTTCATTTATTACTCTTTATGGCAGTATTCAGACTTGTCCAAGTTTAACCCTTTACCCCATAAGGCATTTCTATGGTATCTCTAATTGACCCTAAATAACAGCAAGGATAAAGCTGTTTCTTATGTGTATATGACACCTTTTAGCATAGAAAACATTGTGGCAAAAGGTGAAATTGCTCGTCACGAGCACTTTCACCTTTTGTCACAATGTTTTCTAAAGACTCCTACAAGCAATGCTTAGAAATGAGTATCTATGGAGTAAAGGGTTAAAGCATGTACAGACAAAGATTTCATCATGGCTGAAATGGTATGATTTTTCTATAAAAAGATAGGAAACATTGAAACAATTTTTTGAAGGAGACAATGCTGATTACCAGGATTTTCTCCATTTCCTACACTCTTTTCAGAAGCTTTCTTTCTCAAGCTTAAAATAAGATTGTAAGGTTAATGGCTAAACTTAAGACAGTTGCTTTGCTTGTCCAATCATGTGGTTTACATGGAAGAATTCTGAAGCAAACAGAAGACCATAACATGTCCCTCTAGATGCTTCACCAAACTCATTCCTTTAGCATACAATGCGCATAAAAAGAACAGAGAGCACAAAATTGGCTTTCCTAAATCATGTAAACCCCCCCACCCCACCCCCGTCACTTGCCCCAGTGCTATATTAAATCTTGCAAGACCAACACGATGAAGCTATACACAAGTTTTGATTAACCTTTGATTAACTATTGAGAACCAGAAGATTTTGTGGATTTCAGTGTATAAGTCCCTGTGAAAACTTTTTACCAATAGATGGGGCTGATTTTGACCCCAGGGCCTATGATTAGGACAATCTTGGAAGAGATCTAACTGATGAAGCTGCATGCAAAGTTTGGTATCCCAAGGCCATATAATAAGGCCAATATAAATCTATTCTTTAACATACCCACCCTTAACACTTTACCACACAATCCCAAGTTTAAACTCCCATAATGTTCTCTACTATTCCCAAAACAAGATTCTTGAAATGCTTTCAAAATGGAGTTTAATGGATTGGTTTAACATTTTGTTGTTTGGTAAAGAGTTAATTTGCAATCAATTTGGTAACCTGCTCGGATTTGAATAACCACAGCTTTCCTTTTGTCAAAAGTTGCCAAAGAAACCTTGTTTTAACTCAATCAAGCACAAAATATAAATTCGATCTTTTTCATTAGCTTGAAGATACGGTCCTCTGAAAAAGTCAAATAGCTATATAGAATCACCACAAAACACAAGTGGGCCAACCTACCTGTGTGTATTCTGATATGTCTGTCCATCTGACTTGGTTTCTGGAAAGCTTTATTACAAAATGGACACTTGTGATCTGCCGTCTTTTCTTTCTTCGGGGGATCTCTCGTGTGAATTCTCAGGTGTTCATTCAGGTGACTCGATCTTTTGAAAGACTTGTGACATTCCTGAATTCATAAAAATATTAACTTGTTACACTCTGGAAAAGATTCTCTGCTTGCATTTCATTGCTGGCTCCTGTGAAAATATACCTAAATAACCATCAGATGGTAACCGGTGTTTTTCTCCTTATCCCAGGATGTTTTTTTACTGTTTTGAAGAAATATATCATTGATTGCAACATATCTAACTCTTTACCAAACAATCCCACCTTTAACTCTTGACCAAACGACAAAATTTTGGACTTGTCCAAATTGAAAGCATTTGCAGACAACACATTAAATGTGAATCAAAAAATAAATTTTGAAATGGAAAGGGTAGAAAATATTTTGGGAAAAGGAGAAAATGCTGGTAACCAGCATTTTCTCCTTTTCCCACAAGATTTTCTACCCTACCATGGACAGAAATCACCTTTTCAGCAAGAGTTAAATTGTCGTCTGCAAATGCTTTCAATTTGGTCTAGTCCAAAAGTTTGTCATTTGGGAAAGAGTTAAATTCTGTCTATAAAAGGTAAGCAATAGATGTATGAATTTCACTTTTCACAGAAACGTATGATGTTGCAAATGGCAATGCATCCTTGCACTGTACAACAAAAAGCTGTAAAAATATCAAAATATAAAGAACAATCAACTGGTTGTGAGCGATGTTAAAAATCTATCACTAGAATGGGGTGTGACATGGTTGACTAAAGGAGTCAAAAGGGCCTGCCCTTTAGGTATGTACATTTCACAGATCATCTTATAAGGTAAAATACTGATTAGACTAAATACTGTATCTGATTTAGTCCTACAGAGCTCAAGATAAAGGGAGTGATTTTGATTTCAAAATTAAAAATATTAATTATTTTCCACTAAACCCTAAATTGTGGGTACCCATTAGAATTGTCTCTATGAGACGATTCTAATGAGTACCCACAACATGGGGTTTCAAACAGAAATAATGGATTTAGAATACCATCACTCCCTCTAATCTGTAGCTCTGGTCCTACAAAGGCTATGATTGAACTTTTTATCAAAAAGTTCTGTCCCATTTGAAAAGAATTGAAGCCGACAACCTGAATACTTATAGAAGAATAGAATTTGGCCTTCAGAGGTTATAAAGCATTGTGGGACAAGGAGAAAATGCTGGTAACCTTAATTTTCTTTTTTACCCATAGTTTTTATACGCCTTCATCCTTCCGATCCTTAAAAGTGGGAAAAGCATTGCAAAGGATTATCTCTTTACCAAATGAGGAAATTATAGGCTGGTCCAAATTGAAAGCACCTGCAGAAGACAAAACAAACGTAACTCAAAAATTGATATTTGTTTCCAGCAGGATGGAAAACACTGTGGGAAAAGGAGAAAATGCTGGTCACCAGCATTTTCTCCTTTTCCCACAATGTTTTCAAAAGGCTTCTATCTCAGGGTTGTAAAATCCAGGAATAGCATGGGAAAGGGTTAACTACTTACAGGACATGGAAAACGCCTGTCCGATTGTTGCGAAGCTGGATCCTGGGTTGTGGGTACCAGAGTTCCAGTCAAACCATCATCATCCAGATGATGCAACTCATCATCAGCAACTGATTCTTGAATCAAATCATCGTCATCATCATCATCATCATCATTCACCAAACCATCCTCATTATCTGAATCAATCTGATTATCCACATCCATCATCGAAGCCGACATATCTTCCATATTGTTTGTCATGGTGTTGGGATTGATTGCCCTCATTTCATTTGCTTCAGGATCTATATCGTTTGAAACGTCTACGTTATTTAGGCTATCAGGAACACTTATACTCTTTTCTACAACACTGTCTACTTCCACACCAGTTTCCAATTCAGCTTCTTCAAGGTTTTGAGAATTATCTGTTAATTCATGTTTCAGCTCAGTGTCTACTGCCTGTACTGTACCACCTCCTGACTGGAGATCCAGTTGTGTCTAATGACAGCAACAAAAAAAAGATATTACTCAACATTAATACAACAAAATACCACATATGAAGAAGCACATTTTTCAGACCACTATGCAATTTACATTTTACTAAATGACCCTGGGTTTTCACAACCCTGGGGAAAAGGGCTTTTGAAAACATTTTTGGGGAAAAAAAGAAAATGCTGGTAACCTGCATTTTCTCCTTTTCCCACAATGTTTTCTACTCTATATCAGAGAACTCAAATTCATCTGTACCAGTTTTAAGAGTATGCTGTCTGTAGATGTTTTAGATTTGAAAGGGTCTAAAACTTGTCATTTGGGAAAGGGTGAAACTCATGTTTCATACCTGAAATTTTTTGTAGCTTCACATAAACAAAGCCTACTACTTGGTCAAGATAATATAACTAATGCACATGCATATTTCTTCATAAATATAGGAACACTGTGGGTAAATTCAGTTCAGTACCTGAAAAATTGTCAGAGTACTTCACTGGACAAATTTGTGTCTGCGGACAAACAGAAGGATGAACAGAGATTTTAACATTTCCGGTTTATGTCGCTTTTCCTTTGATCTTTATGTGGAATTTTTCCACATGAAACAGCCCAAACTTTGTGGTTTCATTCATACAAAGATAAATTTGTAAACTCTAAGAAAAGGGGGTTTAATGTATCTGTAAACTAATCGACCCAGAGCCAAAACATGGTATTGGAGACACTGTTACAGATGGATGGATGGACGGACAGACCGGCAGAAGGACAGACAACCATAAAAGTATATCCCTCCTCCTTCAGCAGGGGATAATAATGACTTTCTTGGTATAATGATTACAAAGATGCACTGAACCTCTTTACACAGAGCATTACTTAAACGTCACACTGACTTGGTCATATGAAAATTGCTTCAGTCTAGACAAGTCTACAATTTTCATTATACTGCAAAGAAATTCCTCGTGGTCTGATTGGTTAACATGCCGGGAACATAATTATAATCATATTTCTGGGCAAGAACCACGTAAAGCCAGTTTCCCTTTTGAGTGCCCTGTAAACATCACTACACATACAACACAACATCCAAAATGGCGGCATCGATCAATCACCAGACTGCACATTTATGCAACAAACTGCATGTTTTAGTGACATCAGTCCCCTGTGACGTCAGCTTTCAATGAATTGGGGCATTCAGAAGGGAATTTCTATTTCGCCAGTATACTTGATTCATGAGACTATAAAATAGGAAAAATTCACTTAATACGCTTTGAAAGGGTATAACTTTGCAGTATAATAAATTCCTTGTACGGTCAGGTAGCAGGGGACTTGGAAACTTGTTCACTGCTGTGGTTAATCATGTTGCCCCTAGCCGAAGGTCAGGTGGCAGGGGACTTGCAAGCTCAGGGCGACACGATTAACCATAACCGTGAACAAGTTTCTAAGTCCCCTGCCATCTGACCATACAACTAATAGTGTCATTGGGTAAAGAGTTAGTTACAAACCTGGTGTTCATTCACTGATCCGCTAGCTGTAAAGTTGTTTGTTGAGGCCTCTTGACCTAAGTTGATGTGCTGTTGTAGGGCACTCTGTGATGATGGGTCTAAAGTACTTAATGGCTGCACCACCAAGTTTGGATTTACACTGTCCTGTATTGAGATAGGCTGGACTTGAATAAGACTGGGGTCTGTACCCTGAAGCTGATTGAGAGCAATATTCACATTGCCAGCTTGTAGCTGCTGTAACAAGTTGGCATCTATCTGCACAGTCTGGTTAAACACATTGGGGTCAAGCCCTGTGATCTGTATCCCCTGGGTCAAATTTCCTCCACCAAGCTGAAGCTGTAGCCCTTCAAATCCTTGAAGGACCTGGGTGGTCATGTTGTTTTCTGCTAGATTGCCAAAATTATCAACTGTAACTGATAGTGGAAGCACGTTAGCACCCTGCAGCAGTGATTGGTCAATATTAATCACCTCACCAATCTGACCCTGATTATGGGTAATAATTTGTGGAACAGGTCCACTATTTTCTACAGCATTCATGAAGTCCAATGCTTGATTCTGAGGAACTTCTTCGACTACTGTAGTGCTTGCTTGAGCTGCACTCTTCTTCTTCCTGGAACTTTCTGGCTTGTAATGGGACAAAATATGGCTTTTTCTATGTCCAGAAGTTCGGAATCTCTGTGGGCAGTGGGGGCAGTAGAAGGGTTTGGATCCTGTATGGAGTCTCATGTGTACTTTTAGACTCCCTTTAGTGCTGAACAATGAGTTGCAGACATGACAGCGTATACTCTTCTCAACTATAAATAAGAAAAAGATAATTGAATTATTTGTGTTTAGAATGCAAAGCAAACAGCACCTTTGCCTCATTATCTTCAAAAAAAGATTTGCATTTGCTTCTCCTTGTGTTTAACCCTTTCCCAAACAATCCCTGGTTTTTACGGGTCTGATATAGTAGCCTTTTGAAAACCTTGTGGGAAAAGGAGAAAATGCTGGTAACCAGCATTTTCTCCTTTTCCCACAATGTTTTCTACCCTATCATAGACAGAAATCATCTTTTCAGCAAGAGTTGAATTGTCGTCTGCAAATGCTTTGAACTTGGTCTAGTCCAAAAGTTTGTCGTTAGGGAAAGGGTTAAGGCTTTTCAACATTGTTTCATTTCAATCTCAGTGGCTAAGTCCATATTTCCTGCAGTTTCTTTAATCCATTACCACACGAAAGAATTGTAGACCTGTCAAAATCCAAAGCATATACAGACCCAAAATTTAACATTGCTAAAATTGCGGAAGATATTGTAAAACGGTAGAAAAAATTGCGGGAAAAGGAGAAAATGCTGGCTACCAGCATTTTCTCCTTTTCCCACAATGTTTTCTAAAGGCTTCTTTCTCAGGGTCGTTAAAAGGAGGGATTGTGTGGTAATGGGTTCAATCATAACTACTCTTGAAACAGCTATCAGTAGTGACAGAGGATAAGAAAAACAAAAAAACGACTGGCCCTGACAACTAAGTGGCCGTGTATGAATTCAGAATTTGGAAGTCTCTATGGAGCTACATGGCTTGCCAAACAAATAGGAATTTTTTCATGAATTTTAACTCTTTACCATGTAATGAAATTATAAACTGGTCTAAACTGGGAGCATTTGTAGATGACAAAATAAATGTGACTAAAAATTTTAATTTGTGAAAAGGGTAGAAAACATAGTTGGAAAAGGAGTAAATGCTGGTAACCAGCATTTTCTCCATTTCCCACAATGTTTTCTAAAGACTTCTTTCTCTGGATTGTCAAAAGTTGGGATAGTGTTGTAATGGGTTCATGATGTCTTTTAGAGGACAGAAAACACTGTAAAAGAAAATGCTTCATTCCTCAGCCTTGTCAACTCTTTACTACTCACTCCAGAGTTGTAAAGACAGAGAAAAAAAAAAGTTTTGAAAACATTGGAAAAAAATGCTAGTAAACAGCATTTCCTCCTTTTTCATGTTATTTCCTTACATGTAGAAGAAAACTTATTTCAGCGACCTTTGATTTCACTTTGGAAAGATCTAAATTTCATCACTTTGTATAGAGTTAAAAACATCTGAAAGGCAAAACACCTTGGACAATGAGATGTCTAGTTGAGGTATATAGAATAATAGAAGATTTTATGTATAGTTTGTGGTTACCACTGCAAGAAATCTTCAACAGTTAGATGTAACTGCTTTTTTGTCATTTCTGATTTCCAAAATGTTCAAAGAAAGGGGTAGAAAAAAAGTTGTATTTTTAGTGATGGGTAACCAACTTTATTATTTGTTGGTATGGTAATTAACACGGTTTTCAAAATTACTTAAGTTATACTAAGGCTGTCAGTGCATCTATCCACGCTTTCCTGGAGTTTTGTTTACTATTTGCTTCACACGGTATTTCTTTCCTTGCCACTAGCTGCTTTCCCAAATAACAATCAACAAAAAACTGATCAGCTGTGACAGAAGAAAGAGTCCTGTCACAATGCCCATCATATCCTCCTAAAGAAATTGTCCAAGCTGGAGATTTGACCCTGCAATGCCTCTCAAATCCTCTTCCCTATCAACTATGATACCAACTAAGCTGAAGAAATACAATATTATGCTTCACAAAAAAAAAAGAAGACTTACATCCACCATGAGTCTTCATGTGACTGTCTAGTGTTGATTTGACTGTAAAAGTACGGCTACAAACAGGACAGGAAAACGGTTTCTCCCCGGTGTGGATCCTGACATGTCTCACCAAATCACTGGGTTTCTTGAAACTTTTTGGGCAATGTTCACACTGATGGGCATGCTTCTGGTCATACTGTGATGGAATATCCTTTACCTGAGGAATAAAGAATAAAGTCTTGTCACAAAAAAAAAGCAGATGGCAGAGGTTCAAATGTGTAATGTGTTATACACATCTGTCTCAATGCTTTGACATAAGAAACTAAACACCAGTCCAAGCTGAAAGCAAATGCAGACAAGTTTTGCCCATTACCACACAATCCCTACTTTTGACGACCCTGAGATAGAAGCGTTTAGAAAATATTGTGGGAAAAGGAGAAAATACTGGTTACCAGCATTTTCTCCTTTTCTCACAAGGTTTTCTACCCTTCAAAAACCCCCTTTTCCCACAATGTTTTCTACCCTTCACAAAACAAACTTCAAATTTTCAGTCACTTTTACTATGTTGTCTGTAAATATTTTCAAGTTGGACAAGCAAAAAATTTTGTCGTTTGGTAATGAGTTAAATGGCAATTTTTTTTTTCCTAGTGGCAAAATCAGCACCAACATTTTTTTAAACTCTGCTAGAGGTATTTCGTCTTTAACACTATTCATTTTACTTAGTTTATGAGAGAAATAAATTATTGCAAGTTTAAAACTGTACAAGTGGAGTTTAAACATATTTATTTCACACCGATTGAGAAACAAGTTCTTACAACTTTACTAATCTCTCTCAATTCTGCTTCATGGGAACTACACCAGTACTCGCGCCGAATGTGTGGGCCAATGAAAAATCACAAAGTTGACACCCGCTCCCAGGTATCGAGCTTAGGCTATGAGGCTAATGCTCTACCTCATGACCACGGGCACCAAGTGGACTTTGTTCTTCATTAGTTTCTGTTCTATCAATATGCTTGTCATTTACTTCAGTCCATTATCATCATACAAGAAGGTTGCAGTGTGCTCTGTTAGGTGTACAAGTTCGTAATTGAATATGAGGACAATTTTAAACATTACTGTGGGCAACTCTAAATTTACAAAGACATGCTCTCTACTGCCTGCAAATGGCAGTAGAAGCACTGAATTTTGCCACAATTGTCGTCTTCAGGTATATGACCTAGGAAGATATTGATTTTTTCCCCCCCAAATTTAGTACAATTTTAAAAGCTGGTGTGGGCTTTTTGAAGACTTTCCTATTGAAGTTGGGCATGTCTTGCTTTTTCATAACTTTCTGTAATTTTCCAAGGTTATGCTGGATTTTCTGTTCCAAACCAAGTTTAATTTTTTCAGTCACATTTATTTTGTCGTCTGTAAATGCTTTCAATTTTGGTCAGTCTATTTGTTTCAGAGCAGTAAAAAAAGAGGGATCTTTTCATCTCAGAAAAATTCTGCATCAGAATGAGAAGTCAGATTTGTCCATACTGATAGCATTGGCACATGAAAAATCAAACACAACTTAATTTCAGGAAATTTGTCTTTCAAAGGAAAGAAAACATTGTGGGAAAAGGAGAAAATACTGAAATACTGGTTACCTTTTCCACATTGTTTTCAAAACCTTCCTACACAAATTGTTTGTTAAAAAGGTAAATACAAAGGCCTCTCATCTTTACCCGACTGACTCTGTTTTTCTCAGATTCTGACTCTATAAATAATCTCTCTGACATGCCAAGATCCTCAGACTGTTCTGGTCTGCTAAGCGTAGAGGCCAGGCTTGTTGTTGACTGTTTGTCTTTCTCTTTACTGACCTCATCAGATGCTTCTTTGTCATTCTCATCTGAAACACAAATAGAATTCTAACAGCGTCAGCTATAACCTTTTACAATGCAACAAATTTTTAGACTTGCCTATTTTGAAAACAATTTGCAGACAATAATCTATTTGTCTTTAGCCCATTACCACAGAATCCCTACTTTTGGCGAACCTGTAAAAGAAGCCTTTAGAAAATACTGTGGGAAAAGGAGAAAATGTTGGGAACCAGCATTTTCTCCTTTTCCCACAATTTTTTCTACCCTTCACAAACAATTTTCAAATTATCCATCATTTTCATTTTGTCGTCTGCAAATGCTTTGAATCTGGACAAACCTAAAATATTGTCATTCAGTATTGAGTTAATAAAAGCGATGTCTTTGACAAAGATTAGAGGTGTGGTTAAAGATAATACAAGCATTTATATTTATTTATGTTTTCTACCCTTCCCAAAATTCCATTTTTGAGTCACATTAATTTTGTTGTCTGAATATGCTTTCAATTTGGACCCGTCTGTAAATTTGTCATTTGGTAATGAGTAACTTACTATAGTTGAAAGGCTCTTGATGTTTTTGCAGTAAAAAAGCTTTTGAAAAACTTGTGTGGGAAATACAAATCCCTTGTTATCAGTGATGGTTTCATTCCCATAAAAAAAATTCCTTTTTATCATATGCATTACTATAGCAGTTTACACAGTCATCTAAGATGCAGATTTGGATTCAAAGTGCAACATCTTTCCTCGAGATAGTTCTAGTAATTAACCACAACACATGGCCTAGTGAAAATTGTTGCTTTCAGAACTTGACCCCTGAGTAATGAATACACTTTACCTTCTGCCTCTGCATTGTCAGGGTCAGTGTGTATCTTCATATGACGTTTACAGAGCGATGGAGTCCTAAATCCTTCTAAACAGTATGGACATTTATATTCTTTCAGTGCCATGTGAATGTTCATGTGTCTGACCAGGGAACCATTTGTAGTAAACATGGCACTACAGACATTACAACGATATTCCTTGATCCCAGTATGTGTGCGCAGGTGCTGTTTAGCAACTCCCATTGACACAAACGTCTTGTCACATTTACTACATTTGTATGGTCGTTCACCTGAAAATAGCAAATATTAATGTAAAATGCTTACTTTTGCTTTACAATTTACCTTGTTATCCACAAGAGAATTCATGTCAATCACACTAAGAACTACAGGATTAATGAGTAACCTTTAGAGGTGGCGCAAACTTTTCTCTTATAGACAGTGTATATCAAGATATAAAACATAAAACATAGAGTCTGAATTTCGATCTATACTGTCTGCTATTTTGTGAAATTATAACTTAAGTCCTATATGGAATTTACCAAAAGATTCATTTAACTCTTTACCAAACAATCCCGACTTTTAACGACCCTGAGGTGGAATCCTTTTGAAAACATTGTGGGAAAAGGAAAAATGCTGGTAACCAGCATTTTCTCCTTTTCCCACAAATTTCAATTTTTGAGCCAGATTTATTATGCCGTCTGCAAGTGCTTTCAATTTGGACAAGTCTATGATTTTGTCGTTTGGTAAAGAGTTAAACTGGCAAAACCGTTTTCTAGTTAATTTTAAAAATGGAGAAAAGCAATTTCTTCAAACAGTCTAAAAGTAACAAAGTGGTGGAAAAAGATGTTTTAGACCTTAAAAACTTCAATTTAACCCTGTTACATACAATCCCAAGTTTCAAAGACCCTGAGGAAGATGCCTTTTTTACAACAATGTGGAAACAGGAGAAAATACCTGTAACAAGCATTTTCTGTATTTCCAACCATGTTTTCTTCCCTATCAAAGACTGTTTTTGTTTTGAGCCACATTTCAATTGTCATCTGCAATTCTTTCAATTCGGAATTTGGAAAAGTCTAAAATTTTGCTGTTTGGTAAAAAGTTAGGTATTTGAATATGGTAAGGACAAAAAGACTATTTCAAAGTGTCCCTGTATCTAAATGGGGAAAACAAAATGTGAATCTTCAAAAAGTGCTTCAAGAACATATATATTAATTCTATGCAGACTACAAGTATACCAAAGAATCCCCATTGTCTGCGCATGTCATGCGACTTGTCTGCTATAGCGCAAAACCCCTCGCCCCAGGAAATAAAGCTGCTAACCAGCACTTTCTTCTTTGCCTACAATGTTTTCCTACCTTTCCAAAAACAAATTTCATTTTTTTCTATTTAAACATTAATCTGTCATCTGCAAAAGTGTGTTTATACATACACTGGTTAGTGCATATTGATAATCCTCATATGTACAAAAATAGTAAATCCTCGTTTGTGATCATTAACTCTTTACCACACAAGAAAATTTTAGACCTGTCCAAATTGTAAGCATTTGTAGACGACAAAATAAATGAGACTGAAAAATTGAAATATGGTTTAGGAAGGGTAGAAAACAGTGTGGGAAAAGGAGAAAATGCTGGTTACCAGCATTTTTTTCCTTTTCCCACAATGTTTTCAAAAGGCTTTTTTCTTAGGGTCATTAAAAGTCGGGATTGTCTGGTAAAGAGTAAACAGGAGTTGCCAGACCTTCAGCAGCGTTTTATTTACACCAAGTCTTTGTTCACTGTCCTTAGTACTTTTCTTCACTTCAGTAGATACTTTGAATAAACAGATAATACTATTCCAATAAGAGCAATTTCTACTAAATCAACACAGAAGTACTACCTTGTGCCAACCATTAGCTGCAGTGAAAATTGTAAGTCGAAACAGGAGTATAATTGTATAAAAGATATATTGATAGTTACTTATTCTTGTCATATAGGTTCTCCTTTGAAAGTTAACATGTGCAAGTTTGAAGTAAATATCTTCAGTAATAACAGATATTACAAAATGTCTTGAGGTTTTGCATAAAGATAACAATGACAACACAGGCAATGACGCCAGGGCTATGATGATACCTTGAGATTTTCTCCGAACAGCCAAGCTAAAAACAATCTATGTAAGACCAACAGATTGAGACATTTAACCCATTACCACACAAAGCCAAGCCAACTTTTAACAACCCTGAGCAAGAAGCCTTTTGAAAACATTGTGGGAAAAGGAGAAAATGCTGGTAACCAGCATTTTCTCCTTTTCCCACAACGTTTTCTACCCAATCAAAGAAAATTTGCTCCATTTGAGCTACACTAATATTGTCATCTGGAAATGCTTTCAATTTGGACAAGGCTTTAATTTTGTCTTTGGTAAAGGGTTATATAGTTCAATAAGAGAATGAATAAAATTGTATTTCAAACCTGTGTGAGTTCTCATATGCTGTTTAAGGTGACTGGATTTCTTGTAGACTTTATCACACTGATCACATGAATATAGTCTGCCCTTCACAGTGAAATCATCTGTATCTGGAACAGTATTTTCTGTAGGTCCTTCCTCTTCTGCTAGATCAGGTGATTCCTTTACAGGACTACTGTGATTCAAACAGCAAATGAAATCTTTGTGATTCAAAGAGGGCTGCTTTTTGCTTTATGGCTAATCTATTATTGAATGTGCAATCTTAACCCTTCACAACACACTAGCCAGTTTAAATGACCCACAAGAAGACAACTTTGAAAACATTGTGGGAGAAGGAGAAACCGTAAGTAATCAGCATTTTTCTCTTTTACCCACAATGTTTTTTTCACTATCAAAGGCAAATCCCGTCTTTTCAGCCAATTATAAATCGATGTCTTAAAATGCTTTCAACTTAGACATGTCTAAGTTTGTCTCTTTTGGTAAAAGTTAGGGACCAAAAATACTACTGTAAGATAGCACTGTAGCAGATCAGCAAATGTCCTCTACTGGTTGCCATGTTACTGACTTGGGAAAAATTTCCAAGGCTATTACTCCTGCTCTGGCTGACCAATCCAAAAGAAAACTGCAAGTACACAAGTTCCTGTGGTAGGGAGGTATCCATTAAATCTTGGAAAAGTGGCGAGAACCCCGAGATGAAGAATGAACTATTACCAAACAGCATACAATTGCATGCAGTTTGGTTTTAAGTTACACTTTAACTAACATAGTGAGTCTATAGTTGCTTAACTTGTATGTTAAATCTGTACAAGACAAGCATTTTCTCCTTTTCCCACAATGCTTTCTACCCTTCCTAAAACAAATTTCAATTTTTAAGTCACATGTGTTTTGTCGTCTGCAAATGCTTTGAATTTGAACAAGGGTAAAATGCTGTTGTTTGGTAAAGAGTTAAAGAGTATAAAAAACTGTGGGAAATTGTGGTTACCAGCATTCTCTCCTTTTCCCATGATGTTTTCAAAAGTGTTCTTCCTTAGGGTCTTTAAAACTTGAAATTGTACTCTCTATAGTCTCAAACTTTACCTTGTTTGAAGAATATTCTGCATAGAAGTACTAGGCATATCTGTGTTACCAATCTGTTCAGTCTGTAAGTCATCTTCTTGGACTGTGGTTATTGTCTGTATCTGTTCAACATTTTGGACTGACTGGACAGCTGCTTGAGCCTCAGATACACTCTGGATCTGTACCTGCTGTTGTGTGAATGTGTTCAAGTCCAGCTGATTTATGGGCTGTGGTTGCTGTGAAGAAAATCAATTTGACGTTCAGGAAAGATGAGGAAGGTAGAATAAAAATTCTTTTTTTTTGTGTCTTTTCCTTTATCCAGTAAGTAATTATAATACTTTTTTGTTGTTTTAAAAATGATGTTCTGCTGCCTCTGGCATTTTGATCATAGCTTGGAACAAGGGGATGAAAGGTGTTCATTTACCCCATAAGGCATTTCTATGGTATCTCTAAATGACCACAAATAACAGCAAGGATGAAGCTGTTTCTTATGTGTATATGACACCTTTTGATGGCATAGAAAACATTGTGGCAAAAGGTGAAATTGCTCGTCATGAGCAATTTCACCTTTTGCCACAATGTTTTCCAAAGGCTCCTACAAGCAATGCGTAGAAATGAGTATCTATGGAGTAAAGAGTTAAAGAGTCCACTGCAAAGTCCCTGCTAACTGTCAAATCTTAATGCACATCATTCATAAAAGGAAAATATGTCACAAATCTGATTATCATTAATGTTTAGCATGCTAGGGTAAAAGTAACTAGTTTTGCAAAAATTGTTTAGAATATAAACTCATTCTGTGCAAGCGGAATGTTGTTCAACATTGTTCAAAATACAGTCAAATCCGAGTTAGCTGTCATACCTGAACAGCCACCGCTCTATCAACAATAACCACTCGAGGGTAATGAGGTACTTTACCTGAATTGTAAACTGGTTCTGTTGCTGTCCCAATCCTTGTACTTGAAAACTCTGTTGACCGGTCAGTAAACTTTGTGTAAAGGTCTGTTGTTGGCCAAACATCTGTAGAGAATTGAAAATAAGTTTTTCAGCATTTTTTCCTTTTCCTACAAAGTTTTCTATCCTATCAAAGCAAAATTGCACCATTTCAGCCACTTTGAAATTGTTTTCTGCAAATGCTTTCAATTTGGATAGGTCTAAAATTTTACTGTGTGGTAACACATTAAAGCAAAACATTGGTTGGTTCATTAGAATATGAATAAGTAGGGGTCTGTCAATTTCATCCATAATTATGGAGCTTATAGATTTATTGATTTTACAGTTTCTTACAGTGTTTGCATTATGGTTTTCTGAAGTGCATATAAATGATTAACTCTTTACCAAATGATAAAATCCTAGACTGGTCCAAACTGAAAGCATTTGCAGACGACAAAATAAACGTAACTCAAAAATTGAAATTTGTTTCCGGAAGGGTAGAAAACATTGTGGGAAAAGGACAAAATACTGATTACCAGCATTTTCTCCTTTTCCCACAATGTTTTCAAGAGACTTTTATCTCAGGGTCGTATAAACCAGGGACTGTTTGGTAAAGGATTGAATGATCCTATGGAAAGAGGCTTTAGAAGAGATTGTGTGAAGAGGAGAAAATGCTAGGAACCAACAGTTTCTCCTTTCCCCACAATGTTTTCTATCTGATCAAAGTATCATCATATCAGCACAATTTGGACTAATCTAAAATTTTGTCATTTGGTAAAAATCATTTTTTTTGCCAACTTTTGACAAAATGCAGGACTCTTAATGCTAAAATATAAGGATTTATCTCTTATAGGGCAGTTACATTGGAAATGTAGGTAAACATCATTTTCTCCTTTTCCATATTTTCAAAAGTCTTTTGCATCAGGGTGGTAAAAACAAAGGATTGTATGGTTCGAGTTAACTTTTCAGCACATAACAAATTCTTTAACCAGTTCGAATTGAATTCTTTTGAACATGAAAAATCAAATGTGGCCCAAATAAGTAACTTATCATTGATATGGCAGAAAACATGGTGGAAAAATGAGAAAAATGCTAGACAGAAGCATTTTCATCTTCTCCCAAAACGTTTTTAAAGGCCTTCTTATTTTTTGGGTCATTAAAAACCTTGGTTGTGTGGTAAACAGTTAACTCTTTACCACAGCATCCCGACTTTTGACGACCCTGAGAAAGGCAGCATTTGAAAACATTGTGGGAAAAGGAGAAAATGCTGGTAACCAGCATTTTCTCCTTTTCCCACAATGTTGTCTGCCCTTCTAAAACCGAATTTCATTTGTTCAGTAACAATGATTTTGTCGTTTGCAAATGCTTTCAATTTGGACAGGTCTATAATTTTGTTGTTTGGTAAACATTTAACTCATTACCAAACGACACTATTCTTGGCTTGTCAAATCTGAAAGCAATTGTAGATAACAAAATAAAAGTGACTGAAAATTTAACATGTTTTGTGAAGGGTAAAAACATTGTGAGAAAAGGAGAAAATGCTGGTAACCAGCATTTTCTCCTTTTCCCACAATGTTTTCTAAAGGCTTCTTTCTCAGGGTTGTCATAAGTAGGGATTGTGTGTTAATGGATTAAACACAAAATGTTACATTTCCAACCTGCTGATTTAGTAATTGCTGGTCTATAGTTGTAGTAGTCAATCCAAGTGCATCCTGAAAACCAGCTTGCGTCAAGATGGTCGGCTGTGACATGTCAGTCTGTGATATAACAGTTGTCTGGTTCAGATCTTGTTGAACCAATGTTAAATCATTCTCAATAGCTTCTTCTTCAACATATTCAGAGGGTTCCTGGGTAATAACCTGTTCCCCTTCTTCTGTCTGTTCAGTCGGTTGGTCTAGGTGACCCTGTTCTGACAGTGTCTGCATTGCAATTTCATGCCTGTGTGAAAAAATTGATTGTTTTTCTTTGTAATGACACTGCCACAGGCCAAACCCAATGCAAGTTTACAGTGGTTGATATGAATGGTATTTTATCCCATTACACCACAATTCCAACTTTTTAACCCTTTACCAGATGACAAACTTTTTAACTAGTTCAAATTGAAAGCATTTGCTGACGAAAAACTAAAGGTGACTGAAAAAAAGACATTTGTTCTGGGAAGGGTAGAAAATACTGTGGAAAAAGGAGAAAATGCTGGTTACCAGCATTTTCTCCTTTTCCTACAGTATTTTCAAAAGGCTTCTTTCTCAGGGGTGTCGAAAGTAGGGATTGTATGGTAATGGGTTAATGCACTTCAAAACATTTTTGTTCTTGCCTGAAAATGTCTTGAATTTATTTGGTGGTTTCACACTTTAACAGTTTACCCCATGATCCTGACTTTTGATGACCCTGATAGGAAAACTTGTGAAAACATTGTGGGAAAAAGAGGAAATGTTGGTATCCTGCATTTTCATTCTTCTCTTTTTCTTACAATGTTTTTTACCCTATCAAGGACAGATTTCATAATTTAGGCCAACTTTAATTTGTTGTCTGCAAAAGTTTTCAGATTGGACAAATCTTAAGATTTTGTCATTTGCTACAGAGTTAACAGACAACCCAGGTTTTGCTTTTTTATGTCACAAAGAAGCGTCTTAAAATATTGTTTCTCAGTTTCTTGTAAAAAGAACTCCAGTCATTCTAATTATATCTACCTTTAAGGCTGGTCCTTATTGAAGATATCTACAGATCACAAGGCAAATATTTCTAAAAGGGTAGATCATGTCCATGAGTAGAAAGAAAGAATTGTGGGAAAAGGAAAATATGGTGGTATCAGCATTTTCTCCTTTTCCCACAGTATTTTCAGAAGTCTTCTTGCTCAAGGTCATTAAAACTAGGGATTGTGTGGTAAAAAGTAAATCTGTTGCACGCAAATTTAAACAGATTTTACAAGCACATTGTTCTGATGTTTGCTAAAATTAACCCATTACCCCATAGATACTCATTTCTACGCATTGCTTGTAGGAGTCTTTGGAAAACATTGTGGCTAGACAAGCAATTTCACCTTTTGTCACAATGTTTTCTATGCTATCAAAAGGTGTCATATATGCATAAGAAATGGCTTCATCCTTGCTGTTATTTAGAGTCAATTAGAGATACCATAGAAATGCCTTATGGGGTAAAGGGTTAAGGATTAAAAAGAAATAATTTCTTACTTGTGTGTTTTCATGTGCTTCTTACAGTTCACATTGGTTTTAAATGTTCTCTGGCAATATGGACACATAAACGGCCTTACATCACTATGTGTTGACATGTGTCGTTTGAGGCTACCATTGGTCGAGAAGGAGTTGTCACACATCAAACACTTGTACTGTTTCATTCCAGTGTGTATTCTGATATGGGCCTTTAGCACACCATTAGAAACAAAGGTCTTCATACAGGTTAAACATTTGTATGGCTTCTCACCTACAAGATTAACAACTGACAAATCAACATCAAGAATGTAAACACTGCCTCAAATGCTTTTGCATCTTCGCGAGCCAAGTTTACGATCACTACGTGGATCTTACCTTGGCTGATTGAGCCCCATTTCGAGATTCCTGCCATGTGCCCTCTATTGGATGCTGGTGATTACCCCCCTTTACATCATATTTCTAAAAGCAAATGAAATCTCGTTTTACAAACCGCTTACAAATACACATGAAGCGATAAGCAGATATCAACGTGGGTTTCCACGTTTTACCTTCTATTCTATTTTTATCAAAGATGAAATGCTACGAGGGATTTCATTTGTTGCAGCTAGAGCTGACTGCATCCAATGAAAAAGCGTATCGGGTGAATGTAAAAATCAAGCTTGATCAGCAAAGGGTAGAGTAGCCTAGTGAATCGTCAGCCTTGGCTTGCGAAGATGATGCTTTTGTGGACTGTAATGAATTGTGACATCAAAATATAAGCAATACAATTGCACCGTTATGTTCCCCTGGTTTAGTAATTAAGAAATGCATAACATTATAATGGATTCCATTCTTGCACAGGAAATAATCTCTTAAAATTCCAAGTTACATCAAAAGTTACAAGCAAATTCAGACCTTCCACAAACTGGAACAAAACACGACTGGAAATATTTATATAATCAACATACATCATAATATATTATGATTATGTAATTTGTAAATACTTGTTACACGCCTTTGTGCTCTTTCTTCCACGTTTTCTTCGCAAAAATTTACCATCATGGTGTGACAAAACTCTTTCATAAAGCACAAGTTTATCCCATTTTAACACAAAACCCATAGTTTTAACAACTTTGGATAAGGACGTTTCTAAAAAATAAAATATTAATTCTTTACCACACAACCCCAACTTATAACAAACCTGAAAGAGAAGGCTTTAGAAAACTGTGGGAAAAGGAGAAAATGCTGGTAACAGCATTTTCTCCATTTCCCACAACATTTTCTACCCTATCAGACACACAATTGTCACAACATTGAATTTTTCATCTGCAAATGCTTTCAGTTTGTTTTCTACCCCTTCAATGACAATTTCCACTTTTTGAAGCACATGTTATTTGTGGTCTGCAGAAACTTTTTATTTGGGAAGAGTTTTCAGATTTGTTGCTTGGTAGAGAGTTGAGAGTGAATGACATGGTGACATTTATACTTAAAAAAAAAAACAACAGTATTCAGTGTTCTTGTTTACAAAAAGCTATCCATATCTAAAAGTAAAAGAAATAAGAACTAATTTGCAAATATATTCCAAAGGCAGTCTTGTAACAAAACCTGCATTACGTTTCTTCACTTACCCTTTACCAAACAGTTCCGAATTTTAATGACCCTCACAAAGAATGCTTCTGAAAAAAAGTTTGGAAAAGCAAATGGTGCTAATAAGCTGTATTTCTTCCTTCTTCTGCCCTAACAAAGCCAAAAATGATAATTTCACTTATATCTTATTTGTCCTCAACAAATTCGTTCTAATTGGACAGGTCTGAAATTCTTATTGCACAGAACCACTTTTTCCAGGCTATCACAATAACACATTAACTCTTTACCAAACAACAGAATTTTAGACTGGTCCAATTGAAAGCCTTTGCAGACGACAAAATCAATATGACTAAAGAATTTGAATTTGTTTTAGGAAAGGAAGAAAACATCGTGGGAAAGGGAGAAAATGTTGGTTACCAGCATTTTCTCCTTTTCCCACAGTGTTTTCTATTGGCTACTTTCTGAGGGTTGTTGAAAGTCAGGACTGTGTGGTAAAGAGATAAGGGAGATCACAATATAGACAAACCTGTGTGAGATCTAATATGCTGTTTAAGGTGGCTAGACTTTTTAAAGCCTCTCTGACAGTATCCACACTTGTATGGTCTATCAACACTGCCTGACTCACCCAGGTACTGGTTAAACACAGTATTTCTCGGAGGCTGCTGAATTAAACCTGCAATACGATTGATAATAATTGTTAAACCTTTACCCAATAAGGCATTTCTATGGTATCTCTAATTGACCCTATATAACAGCAAGGATGAAGCCGTTTCATATGTGTATAGGACACCTTTTGCTAGCATAGAAAACATTATGGCAAAAGGAGAAATTGCTCGTGACCAGCAATTTCACCATTTGCCACAATGTTTTCTAACTGCTCCTATAAGCAATTCGTAGAAATGAGTATCTATGGAGTAATGGGTTTATCACCTACTGATATAAAAATGTTACATATGAGCCATGCTCTAGCAAAAGATGGTTAAATACTTCTCTGGGGTACATAACATCGAGCAAATTATCACATCATGGATCAATAAAATCCAGTAAGTGTAACAACTGATAAGATCTGGAGGTAGAATGGTGCTTTGACAGGTGCAAAATTTATAAATGGCTTGCAACATGTGGAAAGGGGCATTCGGACATTTGCGCAAAGTGTCGGATCAGCTTGTACACTCCGCGCAGGCTAATCCGAGACCTCACTTTACAACTACACTGATTTTCCTTCTTCAGTAGACCTGTGCAAAACAGGAAATTACTTAAGAATGGAAAGTGTCGTTTCGGATTAGCCTGTGCGGACTGCATGGGCTGATCCGAGATGACACTTTACGGAAATGTCCGAATAGCCCTTTTTGCGTGTTGCAAGCCATATAGCTGAAAGTTTTGACCCATGTCAGCCTGCATGGACTGCGCAGACTGACCCTAGTTGATACAATTTGCAGAAGGACATAACTCTGTTTCCATGAATATAGCTCAAACACATTTGCACAAAAATTCAAATAAACCTGACGCGGAAATGAGTTGTGTTTAACGCTTTACCACACGCAAAAATTTTAGACTGGTCCAAATTGAAAGCATTTGCAGACGACAAAATAAAGGTGACTAAAATAGAAATTTGTTCTGGGAAGGGTAGAAAACACTGAGGGAAGCGGAGAAAATGCTGGTTACCAGCATTTCCTCCTTTTCCCATAGTGTTTTCAAAAGGCTTCTTTCTCAGGGCCGTCAAAAGAAGGGATTGCATGGTAATGGGTAAACTTTACCACACAGCAAAATTTTAGACCTATATAAATGGAAAACCTTTGCAGACAACAATTTCAAAGTGGCAAAAATGGTGCAATTTTGCTTTGATAGGGTAGAAAACTTTGTGGGAAAAGGAGCAAATGCTGGTTACCAGCATTTTCTCCTTTTCCCACACTGTTTTCAAAAGGATTCTTCCTCAGAGGCATTGAAAAGTAATCATAGTGTGGCAAAGGTTTAAAGAAGAAAATTCTCCACTTGCCACACAGTTCCAGTTGAAAAATCAACTTAAATCTATATATTATAAGGATTTTGTATGTGTGATTATTTCTTTTTCTGTAAAAATGAGCCTGAAGGAAAAATGTTAGCAACTCAAAAAATATTGAAAACTCAAACCACCCAAATGCATTGCATGTGGGTGTGCTAATGCCAAGATGCAGATGCTTTAATAAACCCATTACCACACAATCCCTACTTTGGACGCCCCTGAGAAAGAAGCCTTTAGAAAACTTTGTGGGAAAAGGAGAAAATGCTGGTAACCAGCATTTTCTCCGTTTCCCACAATGTTTTTTCTACTCTTCACAAAACAAATTTCAAATTTTCAGTTACTTTTATTTCGTCGTCTGCAGATGCTTTCAATTTGGACAAACCTAAAATTTTGTCATTTGGTAATGAGTTAAATAAAAATTCCGAGAAAGAAAAAGGGCATAACTAAGAAAAAATATTTTGATAATTAATTACCTGCCCCTATTTTATGGTTGCCATTTTGATAGTTTAACAACTAGTCAAAGTTTGATGTAAATATCTTCAGTAATAAAAGATCTACACAGAGCTCCAGATACGAGGTAGCGATGGTTTTCTAAATCCATTATTTCTTTTCCAAACCCTATGTTGTGGGTACTCATTAGAATTGTATTAACGAGATTATTTTGAGTACCCACAATATAGGGTTTACTTGAGAACAATTCATATTTTCACTTTTGAGATCGAAATGTCTTCTTCTATCTGGAGTTCTGTCTACATATCATAAAATGTTTTTGCATGAAGGCTTAGAGAATGATGAAAATGGGAGTTGGAAAAATGTGCCTGTGTCACACAACCATTTATGAAAGCACTGTGGGATAAGAAACAATTGCTTTTACAAACTGTTGCTCCATTTCCAATAATATTTTCAGTACAATTTAAGTCATGTTCCTTTCCTTCTGGTGTTTTCTTTGGTATTATTTGGGGATGGCAACGAGTAACCGGTTAACCGAGTACTCGATCGAACGTCCGAGTATCGATTATGGAATTTGATATTCGAGTACTCGGTATTTTTTTTAAAAAATGTACCATTTTGCTTCCCGAGGAAAATTTTCTTTGCAAAACAAACACTGCAGCCGATTAAATGTAATCAAAACATCGTTGCAAAAGTGCGAAAGATAGCCAAACAATTCACAATTTGACATGTGTTTGTAATAAACAACTGTGCCAATTATAACGTTAAGCCGTTCACGTTAATCACTAATCATTAAAGTTTTCGTAATTTCAGTAAATCAGAGGCCGGCTAATATGGTCTAATTAGGGAGGAGAAAATAATTATTCTTAATCTTCACAGTTACTTATTTAGGCATCGTGCGTACCTTGCGATCGCCCACGTGCCATTGTAGACCTACCGTATTTTGCTTTAATTTTTGGGATAGTAAAATATAATTTTTTTTTCGTGTTCCAATACTAAGGTCTATAAAAAATAATTATTTTATAAGCGGTCCCAAAACTTATGATCAGACAAGACACGCTCGCCAACTCTATGTCACTGACCGCTAACAAGTCTAACAATGCCGACATTAAAAAGCTACACCATTGATTTCATAAAACCTACGTTGATATGCAGGTTGGTCTATTTTTAGACAGATTGGAATTCCAGCGATCAATTTGTGCACTAAGCAGTCAAAAACTTGGCCTTTTCCCATTGTTTTCATTGATGATTAACTTGTAACTGATTATTGTCTATATCCTGGGCCAACGATGAAGATTGTTATTTTTCATTTTTGTTAAAATCATAATATAATTTACCTGCTTACGTGGGGTGAATGACGTAAATTGCACTGACAAGGACCTGCTCGACTCGTTCTCAAATTTGATTGCTTCGTCGATCTTTGATCGATAAAACTCGGTAAGATTACTGAATGTTGATTTCTATTTATAAAGACCGAACCCGATTGACCGTGAAATACATGCATGTCAACTCCATGGCAACCTCGGATGTATATGTATGTGTATCTTGGGATACAAGCTTTATCACACCCTTTATACACTTATATCCGAAATGTTTTTAATTGGGGTTTAAACAGTCTGTCAGGTGATTGGATTTTTAGGTCTTGAACCTCCCTTTGAAATCGTGGTGGGTTGGGAAGCATGCTTATGACGTTATGTGTGTAGAGTGTGAAATAAATGCTTGTAAATAAAGGGTGTCAAACAGATCAAGATTTTTTGTTGAATAGATTTTCACTGTTTCCAATTCTTAGGGACAAAAAAAATACCGATCTTGCTCTGAAATTTTAGTATAAAATGTAGTAACTAGAGGCGCTTGAGCGCCTGTATCGCTCCACAGGCCTGATTTTTCTGTACCGGTGAAGGGAAGTTTTTTACAATTACCATTCATTCCTGCATTTTAGGTCACTAAAGAAAAAAAGCTATGAAAATCACTGTGAGAAAAGAAGAAAATAAAAGTTACCTGCATTTTCTTAGTTTGACACAATAATTTCTACCCTTTTTGATACAAGTTTTACTAATTTGAAGATTTATTATGTTGTCTGCAACATCTTTCAATTATGGCCAGTTATAAAAATTTTGTCTTCTAGTTTAGTTAATTCATTACCAAATCACAACATTCTATGGTTGTCCAAATGGAAAGCATTTGTAGATGAAAAAATAAAAGTGACTGAAAATTTGAAAGTTGTTTTGTGAAGGGTAGATAACATTGTGGGAAAAGATTACCAGCATTTTCTCTTTTTCCCACAATGTTTTCTAAACTCTTCTTTGTCAGGGATCAGTTTGATTTGATAACAAAATGCCTATCACAACAGTAAAGCCCTGTCCCTCTTTCTACTAGGTCACCAGGAGGTCAACAAACCTTTACCAGAACTTATCAAAGTGCAGAGTTTCCCTTGCTTTATATGAAAAGGATTATAGATTATGTAAAGCAACCATCTTTAACTCTTTACCAAACGACAAAACTTGGGATGTGACCAAACTGAGAGCATTTGCAGACAACAAATTAAACATTGATGAAATGATGATTTCTCTCTTTCATAGAGTAGAAAACACTGAGGTAAAAGGAGAAAATGCTGATTACCAGCATTTTCTCCTTTTCAAAGAGTGTTTTCCAAAGACTTCTTCTTTAGGGTCCTTAAAAGTCAGGATTGTATGGTAAAGACTTACCACCATTGGAACTAACCTTCAATACAACAATGAAATCAAAACAAGTAGTTTGAGAGAAGAAATTTTTCAAAGATTTTACTTTATACCATAAAAGGAAAATGAGTCTCCCATAAAAGCCATGTTTTTTGACGGATCTTTTTTTTCTTAAGGAATTCTGTAGACCTATATCTAAGGAACATTCCTGCCAAAAAGTAATGCTATCCAATAAGCGGTTTGGGAGGAGAAGATTTTTAAAGGTTTTTTACTTTGGTTGCCATGGCAACCAGAATTATTCATGGAACACAATTATTTGAAGGAATTTGAAAGAGGACCACCTAAGGAACATTCCTGTGAAATTTGGTAAAAATCCAGTCAATAGTTTCTGAGGAGAAGTTTTTTAAAGAAAAAGTTTACGGACGCACGCACGGACGAACGGACGAACGGACGAACGGACGGACGGACGGACGGACGCACGACGGACACAACGCCATGACAATAGCCCGCTGGCCTTCGGCCAGTGGAGCTAAAAATCGTCCGAGTAACCGAGTACTCGATCGGAAGAATGACCAAGTACTCGAATATTAAAATCGATACTCGTTGCCATCCCTAGTATTATTTATTTGGTTATCAAGACAAATAGGTTGAATTTATTGTCATGAACAGTAAAATGACACATCTTTTCAACAAATCGGTCTCCTACCTGTATCTGTGATGAGAATGGGTTCCTGTAAGGGTATTTCTGGAAGATTTAGGTTTCTGTACTTTTTCATGATCTGTACAGATTTCGCTTTGTTGCTGGTACCCTTTTGATGGGAAGCCATATGGCTCTTCTTATGAGCTGCTGTACGAAACTTCTTATGACATATTGAACAATCAAATGGTTTAACCCCTGTTAAAAAAAAAAAAGCCTTTGTTAACAGAAACATTCATATCCTCTTCTTTCAAAGTGTTTTATCTCTATACAACACAATCCCAACTTTTAACAACCCTGAGAAAAGAGCCTTCTGAAAACGTTGTGGGAAAAGGAGAAAACCAGCATTTTCTCCTTTTCCCACACAATGTTCTCTTCCCTTCCCAAAACAAATTTCGAATTTCCTGTCACTTTTATTCTGTTGTCTGCAAATGCTTTCAGTCTGCACCAGTCTGAAATTTTGTCGTGTCATAAAGCGTTAATTTATTTTTTTTTTTTTTACTTCAAGACTAACAAAGAACTCTCATAATAAGTGACAAAATATTCATTCCCAGTGTTCTCAAATAGAAGGCATGTTTAACAAACAATTCAGTGTTTTTATGACCCCTAGGAGGAGGGCTGTAATACTGTATGTCAAGGGACAACGCTGATAACTAGCATTTGCTTCTTTTACAACAGTGTTTTCTAACCTTTTTACCCATAACTACTAGTGGTATTCTCTTGATGAGAGAATTCTACAAGATAGGTACAACACATGTTAGAAATAGTCTTTAATCCTTTACAACACAATACCAAGTTTAATCTACCATGAGAAAGAAGCCTTTGGAACACATTTAGGGAAAAAGTGACAATGCAGGTAACCAGCATTTTCTCCTTTTCCAAAATATATTGTTTCTACCCATCAAAGACAAAATCATCATTTGAGCAACATTTTAATTGTCATCTGCTAATATATTCAATTTGGACATTTCTACATTTTTGTCATGTGGTAAAGACTTAAGTTCAAAATCATCCCATCTGTGCAACAAACATTTACCTGTGTGTAAACGAATGTGAACTTTAAGGCTTCCGTAGGTGGAAAAGTTCTTCTCGCAAACATTACATTTAAAGTGTTTAATGCCAGAGTGGGTTTTAATATGGGAGTTCAGGGTACTCTTCACAGCAAATGCACGGAAACACTGAGTGCACTTGTAAGGTTTTTCATGTGAATGTATTCGCACATGTCGCACCAAGTCACTGGGCTTCTTGAACTCCTTTGTGCAGTATGAACATTGATGCCAGTTCTGATTGCCAAGCTGTAAAAGAAAATGAACACTTGCTAATACAGATGTGAGGGCGTACATATAGACATGACAATTGTTTGTTGTTTTGTGTCTGACTCTTTTAACTCTTTACCACACAAGAAAATTTTAGACTGATCCAAATTGAAAGCATTTGCAGACGACAAAAAAAAGTTGACTGAAAAATAGAAAATTGTTCTGGGAAGGGTAGAAAACACTGTGGGAAAATGAGAAAATGCTGGTTACCAGCATTTTCTCCTTTTCCCACAGTGTTTTCAAATGTCTTCTTTCTCAGGGGCGTCAAAAGTAGGGATTGTGTGGTAACGGGTTAAATAAATAGTCTAAGAGAAGAAGTTTTTTAACTTTACATACAAAAAATTTTGTAGCTGAAAAAATTAACTGTCTCAAATTATGGAAGTTCTTTCTGAAATATTGGAAAACAATGTAGGAAAGAGAAAATGGTTGATCCCAGCACTTCCTATTTTTTCCCTCAATATTTCAAGAGCTTCTACTCTAAAGGTTGTTAAAACTTAGGATTGTACTTTAACCAATTACCACACAATCCCCACATAGCTTTCTATCCTTAAATGGACAAATCTCTTAATTCAGCCATATTTAATTTGTACTCCACAAATGCATTTAGTTCTGTTGTGCCTTTTTGGTTAAGAGTTTAAAGATCAAATATACTTTGTTTATATTCCCCAATAATCTTTCCAAACATCAAAGGTATTATGAATTCCCAAGTTAAATGTGACTGGCTGACACAAAACACGGAGTTAAAACTAAAGATAGAACTAAGAAGGGTCGGTGAATACCAAGTTTGACTCTTAATCCACATCTGAACTTTGGAAAGTCTTTCAATAAGGACAAGTCTAGAATTTTGCCAACTGGGAAGAATTAACCACTGACAAACTAGCCCAAATTGAAAGCGTTTACTCACATTATACGTTCATGGCCTACAGTATTAGCCATACCTAGACAAAAGACCTATAAATCAGCCAGTATGAAATCACTTTATTAACTCATTACCAAACGACAAAATTTTAGGTTTGTCCAAACAAAAAGCATTTGCAGATGACAAACTAAAAATGACTGAAAATTTAAAATTTGTTTTGTGGGTGGGAAAAGGAGAAAATGCTGGTAATCAGCATTTTCTCCTTTTCCTACAATGTTTTCAAAAGCTTTCTTTTTCAGGGTCGTTAAAAGTCGGAATTGTGCAGTAAAGAGTTAAATAAAAGTGATGATGAAGAAAACAATCCTCACCTTTCTCACATAGTGTTTTCGTATAGTTCCTGTGGCCGAGTCTCGTACATTCATTACAGATAGTGTTCCACCTTTTTCAGTAGACTTGTCCCCTTCCCCTTCACCTTCAACACCACTGTTCTGTAAAGCCTGCTTCAGAATGTCATCCGAGTTTTCAGTCTCCTGATAGTCCAAAAATATAGATACCTAATTATGATTCCAGCCTAACATTTTCTTTAATTTCCCCATACTAAACAATTCTGAAATTAAACCCATTACCAAATGACAATATTTTAGACTGGTCGAAATTGAAAGCATTTGCAGACGACAAAAGAGAAGTGTCTGAAAATTTGAAATTTGTTTTGTTAAGGGTAGAAAATATTGTAGGAAAAGGAGAAAATGCTGGTTACCAGCATTTTCTCCTTTTCCCACAATGTTTTCTAAAGGCTTCTTTCTCAGGGGCATCAAAAGTAGGGATTGTGTGGTAACGGGTTAACCCTTACCAAATGGCAAATTTAAGACTGTCCCAAACTGAAAATGTTAGCAGATTCCAATTTTGGATTTGATGAGAATGGCAGAAATATTTCCAATAGGCTAGAAAACACTGTGGGAAAAAGGAGAAATTGCTCGTTACGAGCAATTTCTCCTTTTTCCCACAGTGTTTTCTAAAGACTTTTACTGCAGACACGTAAAAAGCAGGGCTTGTTTGGGAAAGAGTTAAATGATCGTGATGTACAGGCCCTCTAAAAACATTGTGGGAAACGTAAAAAATGCTGGTAACCTGCATTTTTCACTATTTCAATTACTGTATAACAGGTTTTTTTTTTACTTGCTGCCAATTTTTACGCATCAAAAAGATTCGTAAAAATTCGACGCGTAAATAATTACAGCGTAAAACCGTAGTATTGTATCGATATGAAATAAAGGGTTATCAGTGTGTTATACCTTTACACTAAATACAAGCAATATAAGAATTTTTTCACTTGTGTTCTGATTACATGTGATATGACTTCTCTCAATTAGTCATCTCTATTTGGATATTTTAAGCCACGGATTCCGTAGCCAAACAGAAAACTAATAGAGAATTCCAACCCATACTATACGTGTGAATATTCAGGTTAAAAATGCTTTGACACCATGTAAACGAGGCACCTTCATGATACTTGACACATTGATTATGGCGGTGATGAGAATTTGACTCGGCATTGGGCCGCTTCAAAAATGTCACAAATGGGTCTTGTGAAAAGACGTGGCAGTACAACTGCAAAACCTGAGGTTTTAAAATTTCGATGAGCTAAAGGACGGCTTTCTACACAGAGTGAAAAAAGTAATGACAGATGACAGTGTGCCTCCACAATTTTTTATCAATTATGACCACAAAGGTATCTGTTAAAACAGTTATTCGCATGTCAAAACAATTACCGCTATTTGCACACCAAACAAAGAGTGACACTTTTCTTTCAACCTGTATTTAAAACAAACAATACACTTATAATCTTAAATGAAAGTGGACTATGCACTGATATTTTTAATGCTGTAATTTTTTACGCATGTTTAGAATTGGTAAAAAATGAAAGCATAACAATTTAAATCACATGTTTTTAGCTCAATTCATAAACTTTTACAGCAGTAAAAAAAAACCCTGTTATACGGTATGTTTTTTACCCTGTCAAAGAAGTTCACTTCATTTAAACCATTCTCAGAGTTGTTGTCTGAAGATGCTTTCTATCTAAAGGGGTGTAAATTTTGTTGTTTGGTAAAGGGACAAATGATTCAGGGTAGCACAGCATTGAATTTTTTTTTTATGTAAGAATTTGCACAGTAAGAATGCTGAAAATATCCAAGTTGCTTTCGCAAACATTGTTGAATAAGGTCAGATTGCCAAATTAGCCTTCCAGTACTTCAATCTTTTCTTTCTGATTGAAAATTTCTTTCGATAAATTTACCTTTATACCAACCAAAGAAAAACATTTTTTCTGTGATTTTCCACTTTTTCTGTGATACTTTTACCAAAAAAAGCCTTGCAATTGAAATTTTTTAAGCAAAAAAGTTTAACACATCCTTTTCGTGTCATTTTTTTTAAAAATTTGCTCCACAAGTCAACTAATAAAACCATGCTCTGGCTAAAGGAGGCTTAATACATCTTTACAAAATATTCCTTCCAAGTCATTAGATAATAATGGATCCCAAAAATTAATATGGGGTTAATTCACGTTTATGAAATTGTTAACATTCGCAGGGGCCTAAAGAATGCTTTATCATTCGAGTGCAAAGCACGAGGATGTTAAAGATTTTGAGGGCCCCTTTACATGCAAATGACCGAAAACTGGATTAATGCTATTATGGCATAGAATAAAGGTATTTTAGCAGTAATTTTTCCATAGAAATGCAAATAAATATAACTTGCAAAGATAGCAAAAATATTTCCATAGAAATAGAAATAAATAAACTTCATATATACTGTACCTATATGGGTCAAAATCAGAAGTCAGCAAACAAGTTTTAATTAAGAGAAGTGAAGGGCTATTTTCCTGTATGCCAGCTTTGATTCTCTTAATATAATTCACTTCAAATGATTTTTAATACAATGTGGACTTATGTGGGATAAACTTGCACACGTTTGGACGATTACAACTAAGATGAATGAGTGGATATGAATTTCTGTCACTGAAAGACGTCAGGGGGATTGCTCTACAACAAGCGGGGGAATTAACAATTACATTAAAAAGTGGATGGGATGTAGCTGGTTTAGAGTACATTTCACAGGTGATTTTTTGTTCAGATCTCGATCAAAGTGGGATCCTGTGCAAAATTTTGTTTGTGTACTAATATCATCAAAGAAAAGCCATGAAAAGGATCTACCACGGTTCAAGTTCAAGATGGTCGAAGTCTAGGGAAAACCTGACAAGAACAAACTTGTTCACAAGGTAGGCCCGAATCAAGCATACTGATAGTGCAAGCCAGGCATTAACGGCACGTGAATTTACTAATTAAAACACATGTTCTGTTAATGCCTGGTTTTTACCCATTAACTCTTTACCAAACAACATTTCTCTAGACTGGTCCAAATTAAAAGCATTTTCAGACATCAAAATGAATGTGCCTGAAAAAATCAAATTTGATTTGGGTAGGGTAGAAAACATTGTGGGAAGAGGAGAAAATGCTGGTTACCAGCATTTTCTCCTTTTCCCACCATGTTTTCAAAAGGCTCTTTTTCTCAGGGTTGTTAAAAGTTGGGATTGTGTGGTAGAGTTAATACATGCTTATAACAGCCCAAAAAGGCACATTTTATGCAATAATCTAGTATAACACACTACTGGATAATGAGGCATGCCAGCCCTTTGACATGCTGAATTTGACCAATAGCAGGAAGTTTCGGCCAAAGCCATCCTGCATGGACTGTACAGGGAGACCTGGGTCTACACTCTTTGTAGATGCAATGTAGATGCATTTTCAGAGGGCATGGCTCATATGTGATAATAATAGAACAAAGTATAAGAACAAACCTGTTGAGAATTTTGAGGATTTCCTGCAGCGGAGAGTTCTAGTAACTGTTGAATGACATCATTTGGTGACGACTCAACCTCAACTGTCTTCCTTCTCTTAGGTCCTCTGTCATTTGGAGTCTAAAATCCATCAATGTATATCATGTATTTTTGTGATGTTACGGGATACCACCCCTTCATGCATAGCTTCGTCACAATTTAAATACAATATCTGACAACTGCTTCAGAGAGATATCTCTTTGGCTCAGTGGTTATGGTGTTGGTCTTTTAGTCCTCGAAAAACGGGGATATTTGTCCCTTCAAGGGTTTGAATCCCGCCTGGTGCGGTTTGTATTTGAGCTAGTATTCAGCATTTTCTCCTTTTCCTACAATGTTTTCTTCCCCATTATAAACAAAACCACTATCTCAGTTACATTTTAAGATGGCCCTTCAGATTATGGGACAAAAATTTTACAAAAACTATTTAAACCCCAATTCAAGAATTCAAAATTTCGGATATAAGTGTATAAAGGGTGTGATAAAGCTTGTATCCCAAGAATAAATAGTCTTTATACTTCCAAAGCCTTATAATTTTCATTCATAAAACCCCAGTAGTCGAAAACCATTCAACAACTAGAGAAATCAGAGATTTACTACAGCCCAGGTCAACGCCAACCGGAAACACAGTCTATTTTTACATGCGCAACTTGCTCATTTACATGCTGGAAATGCACAGACAAAGCTTCAAATATAGCGTCCAAAGAAGACATTATGGAAAATAATTACATATTTTTATTTTGTATACTGAGCACAATACAGGTCAAGGATTCATTGATAAACAATGACATTTATAACTTTAATATACAACAAAAATGTCGACTTGTCCAACTTCATTTTTTTTTCAGATAGAATTTTAACTGTTTACTGCACAATCCCGACTTTTGACAACCATAACAAAAGAAGCCTTTGAAAAACATTGTGGGAAAAGGAGAAAATGCTGGTAACCAGCATTTTCTCCTTTTCCTACAATGTTTTCTACCCTTCCGAAATCAAATTTTAATTTTTGATTCACGTTTATTTTGTTGTCTGCAAATGTTTTCAATTTGGACTAATCTAAACTTTTGTTGTTTGGTATAGAGTTAAATGTGGCCCTAATGATGGGATTTTTCTTTGATAGGGCAGAAATCGTTGTAGCAAAAAAAAAAAAATGAAAATTACCAACTGAGTAACAACATTTTCGCCTTTTCCCACAATGCTTTCAAAATGCTTCTTCCAAAAGCTCATTTTTTTTTTTTCTTTTTGTTTGAATGGTGTTTTACGCCGCTTTCAACAGTATTTCAGTCATATCACGGCGACAGTTCACATATTCATGTTTCCTGGGTTTCACTAGTACTAGGCTAGGCTCTGAAGTGTCTTGCCCAAGGACACTCCTGTGAAAAAAACCCAGTGGAGCCAGCGAGGCTCGAACCTGGGACCTCCAGCTCACGAGTCCTACACTTTACCACTGAGCCACACAGGACCACCAAAAGCTCATTAAAACTCAGGATTATGTGGTAAAAGATTCAACTAAGGACTGCAAGTCCTGGAACATGGCTGTTTCAAGCTTTCATTAACAAGCTTCTTGGGATTTTTAAAATGATCCTTTCATCAACACTAGTAATTAGAGCATCACAGAAACCAAATCAAGATAAATCTGCCATACCACTTCTGTATGGAATCTACTGATGTGTGCATTTAGGCTTCCCAGCTTTCTGAACACACATGAACAATCAGTACATGGATAAATCTCCTCTGTGTCAGGTTGCACTGTATGGACCCTCTGTAAACACAAACATCAAAAAGAAAAATTTAATCTTCATCAGATGACAAAATCTTCAACTTGTTGGGTTACCGTTTTTACCAAAGCAATCTTTGAGTTTTATCAATCCTTTGGGTTGAAGAAAAAGTGGCGATCAAGAGATTCATCAAAAATCAGTGGACTGGAACAAAACTCAAGCGTTATCTGTAACTCACATTGGTTGACGCACACAGCCAGAATCAGCTAACTATCTGCCAGCATTTAGAAAAAAGGTCTGGTAAATTGTTTTTTCTGTGAACTTTTTTAAGATCCAATGCACAACATTTCATCAAAAGTCCAAAGCCAGTAATTTCATAAAAATTCATTGGACAGAAATTAAACTCGAAATTGGTCTGTAACTCATGATGGTTGACAAATTCACCAAGAATAGGCTCAATTTCTATCAGGATTTAGAAAAAAGTACCGAAAACTGATTCGCTGGAGGATGGATGGACAGACAGACAGATGCATTGCAAACCTAAAGACCTCTTCGATTTCGCCAATAGGGAATTAATAAGCAAGTCTGATGGCTCGGGTTTTTTTTTTTAAAGTTAGAATTAAAATTAAGATCAAAATAATTGTTAAATATTGCCCTTTCCTTATCTTCTAAAGAATCCTGTGTTTTAATGACTATGAGGATGAAGACTTTTGAAAACAATATTTAAAAGGAAGATAATCCTGGTGACCAGCATTTTCTTCATTTTTCCATAATGTTTTTCTTTTCTTTTGAAAACAGTTCTCACATCCACTTTCACTTACTCGAGCCTAGAATTTAATTATCTGGAAAAGGCTTAAATACCTGTATGTGCGCCCTGACATTTCCTCTCTGAGAGAATCCAACCCCACAAAAATTACACTTGTAGGGCTTCTTGTCAGTATGTCGCCCAAGCATATGTATCTGCATGGATCCTTTCTGATTGAAGGCTTTGTTACAAATAGGACACTTGTAAGGTCTGTCCCCTGAAATGGAGGAGTTAAATGAATGAGTGCTCACCTCTTTACCACACATCATAACTTCAGACTCACCCAAAATGAAAGCATTTAGTGTACACCACAAAATCAGTTCATTCTTTTAAATGAGAGCCAACACGCACAACTCAATCATTTAAAAAATATTTATATATCGTCTATATGTACTTTCAGATCGAACAGGTCTAAAACTTTGTCGTTTCAGGCTTAGGCTTCTTTTACAGATCATGTGTTGAAATTCATGTTAATTCCATACCATGAAAGTCTATGTCTTAACCCTTACCCAAACAATCCCTGATTTTTACAGGTCAGGAAGCCTTTTGAAAACATTGTGGGAAAAGGAGAAAATGCTGGTAACCAGCATTTTCTCCTTTTCCCACAATGTTTTCTACCCTACCGTATAGAAAAAGCATCTTTTGTTAATTTGTCATTGGCAAAATGCTTTCAATTTGGTCTGGTCCAAATTTTGCTGTTTGGGAAGAGGTTAAGAAACTGTAAGGGACATGGCTTTTTGAAAACTCACAAGGAAAAGGAGAACATGCTTGTTGGCTGCATTTCCTCCTTTTCTCACAAAGTTTTCCACCTTATCAAAGAGGAAATTCATCATTTCAGTAGCATTGGTCTGCTATTATGCTTAAAACTTCAGACCAGTATAAATTTTCGCTGTCTAGTAGAGGGTTAAAAGAATTTCAATCCAGTATTTGGCCTTCCATTACTTTTTTCATCCAGTTTTGAACTGTGAGTTATGTGTGGTAGTTTTTGCAGTAATTTAAGTGCTCAGCTATTAGGTCCACCTAAAACAATAAAAATGACTCACCTGTATGTACACGAACATGTCTCTGAAGTTGACTAGGCTTCTGAAAGGACTTCGAGCAATGTGGACACTTGTGGGAAAAACTACTTCTGTCTATATCTTTGTTGTGTGTCCTCTGGGTGAGAGTAGATCTAGAAAAGGAAGGTTTAAACTAGATATCATTATTGAAAAGAGAAATCACATGCTCATACTTACCTTTATACAAATGATCAAATCTAAGTCCAGGAAAATCAGCTTGCAAATATACAAGAATGTATAATTCTTTTTATCGACAAAACATCAAAGATTGGACCGATTCCTTCACCAAACAATCTTGTGTTTAACAAACCTGAGGATCTGGAAAACATTGTGAAAAATAGAGCAAAGGCTGATAACCAGAATGTTCTCATTTTCTCAATGTTTTTCCACCAATCCAAAAATTCTTATCAATTAAGTCATAATTTTTGGAGACAGAAAATGTTGATCTTTTATGCCAAGTTTTGTTGGTTTATGTCTATCAGTTTTGTCCTGATGACTTTAATATGTTGCACAATATGTCACAAAAAAACAAAATTCCCACAATGACCATGCTCTTTGACAAATCAAGGATGCTATCAAGTAACAGGTTAACTCTTTACCAAACAACAAAATTTTGGACTAGTCTAAATTGAAAGCATTTGCAGATGTCAAAATAAATATGAATCAAAAATCGAAATTTGATTTGGAGAGGGTAGAAAACATTGTGGGAATAGGAGAAAATGCTGGTTACCAGCATTTTCTCCTTTTCCCACAATGTTTTCAAAGGCTTTCTTTCTCAGGGTGGTCAAAAGTTGGGATTGTGTGGTAAAGGGTTAAGTCAAGTTCTTTGTACAAAACATGCTAGTATGACCTCTTTATTGAATACGTTACGTTATCTCCAGCTAGATGGCATTCTATAAATACTCATCTAATTTGGGCATCCTGGGTACAGAACCGAACCACTTTCCTACGCGACAACCGTTACTTTGAATTTCAAACTAAAACTGCCGTTAATTCAATAAAACGCTACCTCGTGCAATTCACTCAGCTATGATCAGCAGTCTAGAGAAATCTGGAGCTAAAGCAGGTCTCATTTCTCTTCAAATGTATTGATAAAAGCTATTTTCTACATTACTACTTTATAGAGCGTAATATTAGTCAGCCCATTTATGGAGCTAGTGATGCGTCATATAAGACAGTCGAATCTTTGAAGAATATGACATGCGCAGACAACGGAATATGTTATCCTTAAATATTTGGAGAGTATTGTAGGTACAGTAACTTTGCACAAATACCAGTTAGCACTGGTTAACTCTTTACCAAACGACAAAATTTTAGATTGGTCCAATCGAAGGCATTTGCAGACAACAAAATAAACATAGCTTAAAAATTGAAATTTGATTCCAGCAGGGAAGGAAACTTTGTCGGAAAAAGGAGAAATACTGGTTACCAGCATTTTCTCCTTTTCCCATAATGTTTCTGAAAGGCTTCTATCTCAAGGTCGTAAAGACCAGGGATTGTTTGGTAGAGGGTTAAGCATTTTCCAAAGACAAGATATTTGAAGAAGAACCAGTGTATGAATAGACACACAACAAACAGTAAGGCATGATTACCATGTGTAAAAACTAATCAATTCCATATGTTCCTGTATTAGCAGCAGACTAATCAAAGAGTGCAAATGAATAAATGCTCTATATTTTGATTGTTTCATTCACTGTTTTTTAACTTACTTTATCTTGACATGAAGTTTAGTATGTTGTTTAAGAAGCCTCTGTGAGTTAAATTCTGCACTGCACTGTCGGCAAGGATATATTCTGGAGCCTTCACGGTCTTCTCGATGTTCTATCATGTGACGATCTAACTGACTCTGTAAAAGATATAGCAACTTAAAATACAGAACATTGTATTAACCCATATCCACACAATCTCTATTTTTGACAACCTTCAGGAGGTAGCCTTTAGAAAACATTGTGGAAAAAGGAGACAATGCTTATTAACAGCCTTTTCTCCTTTTCCCACAATGTTTTTGACCCTTCACAAAACAAATTTCAAATTTTCAGTCACGTTTATTTTGTCGTCTGCAAATGCTATCAATTTGGACCAATCTAAAATTTTGTAGTTTGGTAAAGAGTTAAGGACCTAGGACCATTTTTCTCTTGTACTACATGAACTTGCTTTTCTAACTATATATATTTATTCACTAATGGGAAGGAGGTGCAATTCTGTTATAGGGTGTTTAATTTGTAAACAGAACTCATGATGAATTACATCCTGTAGAAGCTAGTTTATTAAAGGGAAATTTTTTGAGGCTAGGTACTGCAAATTCTAGTACCAAGGTTTCCTTCATGCGACACAAATTAGCCTTGGACATACTTTGCACTGAAGCATTTGCTTATAAAAAACTTATCTCCTTTACCATCAAGTAAAATAAACCTCTTCAACATGCAAAACTTGTTTTATTACATTTGTCAAGGGTAACCTTTAACTGAAACCTTTACCATACAGTCCTACGTTCCTAAGTTACCATAGAAACAGCTTTTCAAAAAGGAGAAAATGATGGTAACAAGCATTTTCTCCTCTAACACAAATGTTTTCTACCCTTCCAAAGACTCATTCAATCACTTGAACCATCCAATTTATTGTCTGCAAATACTATGAGTATGGACAAGTCAGAAATGTTATTGTGTAGGGTTAACTCTTTACCACAGGAGAAAATTTTAGACTGGTCCAAATTGAAAGCATTTGCAAACGACAAAATAAAGGTGACTAAAAAATAGAAATTTGTTCTGGGAAAGGTAGAAAACACTGTGGGAAAAGGAGAAAATGCTGGTTACCAGCATTTTCTTGTTTTTCCACAGTTTTCTAAAGGCTACTTTTTTAAGGGCGTCAAAAGTAGGGATTGTGTGGAAATGGGTTAACTAACCTAAAAACTACTAGTACCTATATAGCTAATGTTTTAAATTTGTCAATAAAGAAATTGCATATCACATTCATTACAAATTAGGTGCTATATTCACTAACAGCTCCATTCATTTCTACCATTCTGAATGTGAAGACTGGCGATCTAATTGGCCATAACAGAATATCTGAACAAAACAAAATATCAAGTCTCAGGTTGTAATTAAACAATTGAATTAACCCATTACCACATAATCCCTACTTTTGACGCCCCTGAGAAAGAAGCCTTTTGAAAACACTGTGGGAAAAGGAGAAAATGCTGGTAACCAGCATTTTCTCCTTTTCCCACAGTGTTTTCTTCCCTTCCCAGAACAAATTTCTATTTTTCAGTCACCTTTATTTTGTCGTCTGCAAATGCTCTCAATTCGGACCAGCCTAAAATTTCCTTGTGTGGTAAAGAGTTAAAAAAGGTTGATGTCCTTAACCTATTACCACACAATCCCTACTTTTGATGCCCCTGTGAAAGAAGCCTTTAGAAAACACTGTGGGAAAAGGAGAAAATGCTGGTAACCACCATTTTCTCCTTTTCCCACAATGTTTTCTTCCCTTCACAAAAAAACAAATTTCAAACTTTCAGTCACTTTTATTTTGTCGACTGCAAATGCTTTCGATTTGGACAACCCTAAAATATTGTGGTTTGGTAATTAGTTAATTTCTATTTCTTTCCGCTACTAACCTGTAAACTGAATTCATCCCCACATTCCTGGCACATTAAACTTTCCTCCTTTTCATGCATCATAATATGTGCTTTCAAACTAGCAATGCGTGAAAAGGTCTTCCCACATTCCGGACACACAGGTTTGCCACCCATTTCCACATGTGTTGCTAGATGAAGTTTCAGATTGTCCGCTATGTTGTATGATGCAGGGCAGTGAATACATCGAAAAGGCTTGTCATCCTCATGTGTTCGTAAATGTCGCTGATACTGGTTCCATTTTGATAAAACTTTCTCGCAAATCTCACAAGTAAATGGGCCCTGAGGAGAAAATTTATTAGATTTAGATTGTAATTTGACTGAAAGTAAAACATCTATCTTCATACAACTGTATTTGCACATTTGTACAAAAAAATTAATGCATTATAAAAAGTTCTTCACCTTACACTAACAACAGAATTTTAGTTTTGTCTACATTGAAAACATTGGCAGAAAACAAGCAAAATGTGTTTAAAAAGTTAGATTTTGGAAGGTTACAAAATACCATGGGAAAAAGAAGAAAATACTGGTTATCAATTTTGTCTCCCTATGCCACAATGTGTTCATGTCTTCGTTTTTTACGTAGATAAAGCTTAGATTTATTTTGGAAAGGGTTAGTAAGCTTTTATCTTTGAAATGTCAAGTCAAAGTTATACTGGAAATCGTGGTCGTATACAACATCAGAACTATTTGTTAGATACAAATATATGTTGATTTTGCAAGTTTGCAAATCCGTAAATTCAAGATCACAAAAAATCTCATTTCTAAGAATTCAAGCCAAACAATTTACTAAGTAATCCTGTGTTTTAATATCCTGAAGTAAGACAGCTTTTGAAACACTGTGGGAAATGGAAACCAGTTGTTTCTCCCTTTCCTAAAGTATTTCTACCATTTTGAAGACAAATGTCATCATTTAAGTCACATTCATTTAGTCATCTGTTAGTATTTTAACCCTTTCGGAAACAATCCCTGGTTTTTACGGGTCAGGAATAGAAGCCTTTTAAAAATATTGTGGGAAATGGAGAAAATGCTGGTAACCAGCATTTTCTCCTTTTCTCACAATGTTTTCTACCCAATCATAAAGAAAAATCATCTTTTTAGCAACTATTAATTTTTGGTAACAGGTTGATCTGATCAAAATCAATCTATGTAGAGCAGTCTCAATACAGCTAAGGAAATAAAGAGTAGACATGCCTTCCCAATTGGAGGCTTTGTTTCCTCCTCAAATATCGGCTCTTTTTTCACTTCATGTGTTGGGGCTACCACCTCCATTAATTGCTGTTGTTGCTGTTGTATTTCCCCGTCATGGTTCCCTGGTCTAGGTACCTGTTCCAACACAAAGTGCTGGATTTGTTGGGGATCAACATTCTCTTGTTGTTGTTCTATTAAAGCAAACTGGCCATTGGCTAGTTGAACAACCTAAATAATACAAAATATCATGGAATTAAAAATCATATATAAAAATACTAAGCCAGTCTTTTCAGTCAGGGGTGTGGAATTCCTATGCCCGACTTGGGACTTTTTGCCTGCGGACAAGTGAATTTTTCCAGAGCAATTGTCTGTGGGCAAGTTAATTTTTGAGCCAAACCAGATAAGGAAATGTCATATTTACATCAATGACCATCCTCAAATGCTCCATTTATTCCAAGTTTTGCATAACTCGTGTTTAAATAAACACCTTCAAGGTACAGACTAAATGTACTGACCCTTTGCAGTTGCTGGGGGGGGGGGGGAATTCAGTCCAACTTGTCCATGGGCAAGTGGGAACATTTCAAAATTGCACACCCCTGTCAGTGCTTTACAGTATTTCCAAAATGTTTTAAAATATTGACCAGAAAAATAAAAAACACCATGTGTCCTACTTTTACCTGGTTCTTTAACATGCTGAATGTATAAAACTATCATACTGGACCTAAATTGTATGGCTAAGGTTACGTCCAATAGACATGTCTGTAATTTCATGTGGCCTTCCGTAGGAATCAAACCCACACCTGCAACTGGCCAAAAACTTGACATTTGCAAGTTCCATGCTCTTCAATGAGTACTGGGGGATGATCCCTCCGTTTAATTCTCTCCTAAGGCTTAGAGAGAAGGGGGAAAACTGTCCCATCAATCCCTAGATATGAGGTCATTATCAAGACAAGTGAGAAAAATGCATCTGCTCTTTTCCATACAACCCTGCGTCTTAACAACTGGGAAAAAGGCGGCTTCTGAAAATATTGTGGGAAAAGGAGAAAATGCTGGTGGCAAGCATTTTCTCCTAATCCAAACATATTTCTACCCTATCAGAGACAGAAATCACCTCTAGATCTTTATTAAATTGACGGTCTGTAAGTGCTTTCAGTTTGGTTGAGCCCTAGTTATGGTGTATGGTACAGAGAGAAGGACTTAACCCTTTTCCAAACAACAAATTTTGGACTCTTCCAAACCAAAAGACGACAATTTCAGATTTGGAGAAAATGGCAGAAAGTTCTCAAGAAGGGTAGAAAACACTGTGGGAAAAGGAGAAATTGCTCGTTACGAGCAATTTCTCCTTTTCCCACAGTGTTTTCAAAAGAATTTTACTGCAGACAAGTACAAACCAGGACTTGTTTGGGAAAGGGTTAAATCTCACATGACTTCCATATTGCACAGTTTTCTTATTCAAAGGGGCCACAGATATTGTATCTATATAGAGGGATTGTATGATATCAGACATGTCAGGCACCTATGAAAGGGGCAATGCCCCAGGATCTCTGTTTTGGTACAACACTGCTGTATCTGTAATGTACAATATAAAATCAGCCTGGAGACATCTACTATAGACACCCATTGTTAAAAAAGGCCAGTATCTACCTGGAGATGTAGTTTTAACACATGCGCTAGGTAAGCTTAACAAACCTGGGTAAGCCCTTCATTCCCAGTGCCAGACACAACAGATGGGGCCAGCTGTATGATAGATGTCCCATCATTGGATTGTACAAAGGGAAATGATCCATCCAGTATCTGTATACCACCATTTGGCAACCCTTCAGTTATGAACACGCCCTGTGTATTGTCCGCAACCTGCACGATTGGAGCCATAGACCCTTCAGATACCTTCAAATGGTAATGTAGTACGTACAATTAGTACTATTTGTAAAGTCCTCAAAACAAATTGCTCCGCCTTCGCAAGCCAAGGGAGACAATCCACTACCCTACTCTAAACATCCTTTGCAGATTGAGCTTGATTTTGACATTCCAGCGATACACATTGTCATTGAATGCAGCTATCTCTAACTGCACAAATCAGATTGTTTGAAGCATTTCATCTTTGATAAAAATAGAAGGCCGTAACATTTCGAATAAAAATAGGTAAGCATTGATACCTCCATGGATGTGTGCAGAATCTCTAATGATTTATTACCCAAAAAACATAGACGAACAAAATTTACAGAAAGTTTCAGTGTCACAGGGAAAAATCGATTATCAGAGAAAATTTCAGTGTTACTGGAACAAATCGATTATCAGAGGTTTTAGGCTATAATTATTATTCCAGCATCTGACGATGGAATGTCGAAGCATGTTTGTGGTTATTGCTTCGTGCTGAATTATTGTATTTTTGTAAGCCGTTTGTAAAATGATATTTCATTGGCTATCAGAAGTATGATGTAAAGGAGAATAATAACCAGCATCCGATAGGGGGCGTATCGTGGGAATTTTGAAATTGGGCTCAATCTGCCAAGGTAAGATCAACCTAGTGATCCTAACATTGGCTCGCGAAGATGAAATTGCACATTACTTTGAAAACATCTTGTCAACCCTTTACTTCATAGATACTCATTTCTACACATTGCTTGTAGGAGCCTTTGGAAAACATTGTGGCAAAAGGTGAAATTGCTCGTGACGAGCAATTTCACCTTTTGTCACAATGTTTTCTATGCTATAAAAAGGTGTCATATACACATAAAAAATGACTTCATCCTTGCTGTTATTTAGGGCCAATTAGAGATACCATAGAAATGCCTTATGGGGTAAAGGGTTAACTCTTAACAGGCTTCCACAGGATTTATAAGACAAAAAATTGTTTGGTGAAGGGCTACCTAGGGAAAGTCACGATAAATACAGGTTCGATAAAAAGAAAAGTTGCAAACACATTCTGGTACAATAAAAAAGTAGCTTGTTACATGTATTAGCATCTTCTCCTTTAGGAAAAATGCCGCCATATTGTATGGTATTTTGTCTTGAAGCAAAAGCCAATAAAGCCACATTAATCTTAAAACCTGTTGATTTTTAGTTCTTTTTCCTGCAAGGTAAAAAGTCCTCTCAAATGCATGTTAATCCTTTACTCCATAGATACTCATTGCTTGTAGGAGCCTTTGGAAAACATTGTGGCAAAAGGTGAAATTGCTCGTGACGAGCAATGTCACCTTTTGTCACAATGTTTTCTATGCTATCAACAGGTGTCATATACACATAAGAAATTGCTTCATCCTTGCTGTTATTTAGTATCAATTAGAGATACCATAGAAATGCCTTATGGGGTAAAGGGTTAAATTCTATAATAAAGGTAAGACTATGGAAATGCAATCCCTGTTCTTCCACACAGAATGTCATGCATTTACCATTTTCATGTTTACAACTGACCAGTCATTGTACATATCTCTAGCAAAACTTTGATTATTAATTTCAATAACTGTTCAATCCTCTCACTAGTATAACCCTTTACCAATAGCAATCCTTTGTTTTTTATGACTCTGAGACAACAGCCTTCTGAAAATACTGTAGGAAAAAGAGAAAATGCTGGTAACCACCGTTTTCTCCCTTTCCCACAATGTTTTCTACCCTGCTGGAAACAAATTTCAGTTTTTGAGTTACACTCACTGTGTTGTCTGCAAGTGCTTTAAATTTGGACCGAGATAAATCAATGGTAAAATGACAATTTTTGTGTCAAACCTGTATAACAGTTCCACTGTTAATGGCATCCTGAACTTGTAAAATGGAGCCCGACACATCTGACACTTGTACTACCTGGCCTTGTCCTGTCCCATTGATTTGTTGGTTGGAAATAAATAGATCTAAATAGATAGAAAAATCTTAAGTTACGCAACAAATAGAACCAGTCTGTGAGTCATTGCATTTACAGGCAGTTAGGTCAAGTAAGATGTTCACTGACAAGCTACATTTGACCAAGATAATATTTTCAGAGCTCAAAATAAAGGCAGTAATTTTGATTTCAAAATTGAAAGTATTTATTTTTTGCCACTAAACCCTATGATGTGGGTACTCATTAAAATCGTCTGATTGGGACGATTCTAATGAGTGCCCACAACATAGGTTTCAAAGAGAAATAATGAATAAGAGTACCATCACTCCCTATTATCTGGAGCTCTTAATTTTTTTTCCCCCTTTCATTGAGCAAGCTATTTCTAATGAAGGCATTTTCCCATTTAAGGCCTCTGAACTGCCTATAGCTACTGTTATCAAAAATTTTTCTGGATACAATTTTTCCCATTTTAACCCTTTCCCAAACACGCCCATGTTTTTACCTGTCTGCAGTTCAAGTCTTTTGAAAACACTGTGGGAAAAGGAGATATTGCTCGTAACGAGCAATTTCTCCTTTTCCCACAGTGTTTTCTACCCATTTGGAGAACTTTCTGCCATTTTTATCGAATTTGAAATTGTCGTCTGCAAACTCTTTGCGTTTGGAAGAGTCTAATATTTGTTGTCTGGGAAAGGGTTAAGAAAGTTTATGGTTGCAAAAACTTCTAAAAGTCTCTTCGATTTTTTATCCCATGCTTATCTGTCTTTGGAAATTCCCCCTTAACTGGGAAACTCAACACTTTACCACACAGCAAAGTTTTAGACTGGTCAAATTTAAAAGCATTTGCAGACAACAAAATATTTCAGACTTAAAATTAAAAATCTCATGGGTATGAGTTCTGCAGAGAAGTCATACCCTGAGTACGAGTTCTCTGGGGAACTCGTACTTTTGAAAACATTGTGGGAAAAGGAGAAAATGCTGGTAACCAGCATTTTCTCCTTTTGTCACAATGTTTTCTACCCTGCTAGAAACAAATTTCAATCTTTGAATTGCGTTTATTTTGTTGTCTGCAATTGCTTTCAACTTGGACCGGTCTAATTTTGTCACTAATACATATAATGATAATTTACCATGGTTTCAAGACAGTTCCCCGACACAGCTTTTCGAGACAGTTCCCCGACAAAATTGAAACACACGGAAAAAGAAGAACATGTTGGTTATCTGATATTGCACCTTTTCCCACAATGCTTACAAAATTTCTTTGGTGTGGTTGAAACTCGAGATTGTGTAGTGAACAACTCAGAAAACATAAAGAAAGTTTGTACAATGAACATGACTAACATATACATGTATAAATCTATCCCCCAAAATACCTGCAAGGTAAAAGTTCTCTGAAGAATTCGAACCGAAAATTTAAGTTCCCCAGAGAATTTGTACCCTTCAGATTAGGATATAAATTCTCTAGGGTACGAATTAGCTAGCAACCAGGCTAAACAATCAGACACAGAGAAATTAGATCTTGCCCTATGTGATAAATAATTGACAGCGAAGACTATTGTACGACAGGACTGCAATCACTGCATGACCCCACCTGACAGTCTCAATGTAAATGGGTAGCTACTTAATTACACCTTGATGGGATTAATGGTTCTTAATTCATTAACACATAATCCCAAATTTCACAAATCCTATAATTAAGGTAAAAAGCTCTGTTTGTAAAAAATTGTAGAAGATTAAAATGCTGGTAACAAGCTTTTTATTTGTCTTTTCCCACAATGGTATCTAACCATTCCCACTCAACTTCTAGGATCTAAGCAAAATGTCTTGATTTATTAAACTGAATAAATGCAAAGGAGGAAACACATTTCTACTTTCAGTTTCATTTCATAAACATTTGCTATTTGAAATACCGTAATTCATAAAGTAGATCTAGGCCATGTTCACCATTTCCTTTCCTGTCGACCTTGAAGTCGTTTGGTTAAATGGGCTCCGAGTTCCACTTACCTTACCGTAAAATACACCAGAAAATATGAGTAACTTTTCAAACAATACTTTAAGACTTAATGAGCAGGAACACATTCACTTTTGACTAATGTGTGCATACGAGTATGAATATCGTTTGACGAAATTTTTGAGGTTTCGAGTATTACTGCGCCTCGTATCTCATAGCCGAACAACACAAGAATTAGCCCGACCTTGGACAGCTTCGCCACAGATAATCACACTTTTGCTTGAACAAATTTATATCAGTAAATTTTATTCACAAAAAGAATCATACCACTAATATTTTCGACAGGAATTTCGGTGGTTTTAAACGCCTCAATGGACATTTTTCATGTTTCTTCTAAACAAGATGGCGGATGGCAAGTGCGCGTTCAATGAAATCGAGGCTTCCACGTGAGTCCCCGGATGACGTACTGTTTGCAGACGATAAAAGCAGTGCAGACGTACCAAGCAACAGAAACTGCACACAAGTTTTACAACAACGGCAAAGTCTGTGTTGTAGTTTGCGTAGAGTAGGTAAAAGACAATGTCAATCATAATGCCAAGTTCACGCTCTTCAAAACATTAAATTTCATTTTTTTTGCAGCTAGAGTCTACTGGTTCAGGTGCTTGAAGATGCAAGACAGTTCAACTTCAATTTTGAAGATCAAACAGTAAAATACAATTCAAAACCTAAAATACTGGGTGTAACATTAGATGAAAAATTGAAGTTTGAATCACATATTGAAATGGTTGAACGGAAAGCATTACGCTCATTAAACTCCCTGAGAAAAGTGAAGGAAACAGAGATAATTAGTACTAGTTGTATGCTGCAATTGTACAAGGCCCTAATACTCCCCCAGTTGGAATATGCAGCTCCTGTGTGGCAGATTGGTAATTGCAGTGGTCTAGAGAAAATACAAAGGAAAAGCTTGGCCATGTGCTTGGGGGTTCCTGGAATGGTTGGAAGCACTGGAAGTAGAGGCAGGGGTAAAGCCATTGGAATTGAGAAGAGAGGAACTTGCGGTGAGACAAGCGGCCAAGATTATGACAAAGGATGATGAGTCATGTATTAAAAGATGTTGGGATAGATTCATGGTAACAGAAAGGGTTGAACAGAAAATCTCACCATTTGGAAAGATGAATGTGCAAGTGGCTGATATGGTGTCAAATACTGGAATAACCTTGCATTGTCTGGAGAAGGAATGTACATATACTGAGTCCTTACAGCCAAGTAAATGCAAACCTGAGTATTGGCAGAACCTGGGGTCCTCAAAATCAAGAACCAAGATGCAAGAAGCTCTCTCAAGGGAAGTGATCGGAAATATGCTAGAAGACTGCAATGAGAAAACAGCCATTGCCTTTACTGATGGATCTTGTTTAGGAAACCCTGGTCCATGTGGGGCGGGAGCGTGTATTTTCCCGCCAGGTCATACAGAACCTATTTTACTGAAGCACCCTGTTAGTTCATTTGGGTCCATACTTTTAGGGGAGCTATTAGCTATAAAATTAGCAGTAAGGCATATTCAGACAAAAACAACAGGAAAAGAACTCAGAATTACAGAAAAATTACACATATTCTCTGACAGTCAATGTGCAATTGGTCATTTGGTATTGGGATGGGAGCCAAAATATCACATATCTACTATACAAGAAGTTAAGACAGATATACAGAAGTTGGAACAGTCAGGTGTCAAGGTTGAGATTTCCTGGACACCTGGACACTCGGATATAAAGGGGAACGAGTATGCCGATAGGTTAGCAAAGGAGGCTGCAGAAGAGGCGGAAGAAATGGAAGGCTTACCTCCAGTACTAACTATGGGAGACATAAAGACAGCAATAAGAGAATCTGGGAGGAAGAAATGGCAAGATATGTGGGAGAAGTCAGATAAAGGCAGACATCTATTTAGTTTTAGGCCAAAGGTTGCTTACAAAGTGAAACACAAGTTTGAAACAAAGAAAGGAGAAAGCATTGTCTCACAGTTGAGAACTGGATGTGTGAAATTGAATGAATATTTATATAAAAGTAATATAACTGAATGTGACTTGTGCCAATGTGGGGAGATTGAATCTGTGAAACACTATTTGATGGAATGTGAATTATATGAAAATGAGAGGGAAAAGATGAGAAGGAAATTGTTTGAAAGCTGTGGAATCTCCCATTTTGACATGAATCTATTCCTTGATGCTAGACAAAATGATGAATATAAGGAATGGAGGAGTTTCATTTTATCAGAGATAGAGTCATTTGTGGCGGAAACCAATCGTTTCTCCACACCATATTCAAACTAAGAGACGCACACCACCAAAATACCGTGAGAAAGTACAAGTGTTAGCTTATACCATAGAAGATTATTTACCAGTGTGGTTATATGGCTTATTGGCCTAATACCGACAATACCGACAGTTCAGGAGATCAGTGGCGGCCAAGTAGATCTATGGTGGCCATTCCTTTGCTATCGCCTTTCCATTCAATATTTTCTGTGATAGATCTATTATAGTAACTCTGTGGCTGCCACCGGCAGATCTACTCTTCGTAACGTAGATCTAGATCTAAGTTCGTCTTATGAACTCGTATGATCGACCAAGTAGAATCTAGATCTAATCCATATCGTACTGAGTTTCAGTTATAGAGCAGAGCACCTATTATCGACTTTAGAGCAGTAAGTGCGTGGACGGTGGTACATTTTGCCATCATACTGTAGATCTACGACTACTCCACAAAGGCGTAACCAGGAAAAAGTAGAGCGGGTTCGTCTTATTCAGAATATCGTATAATGCCGAATACTTACAACCTATCTTTCCTTGTGTTGCAATTGCAGGTTGCAGAAAGTGCGATCTTCTTTTGCCGGATTTCGAAAGTTTTAAGTCTGTCAAGTTTTGAAAAGGCGAGAAATTTCAATTCGTTTGAAAAGTAAGAATTCTTTCAACACCTCTTACGTAGTTGGTTAAGTCAGAGTGTTTTGAAATTTTTTTCAAGTCAGTTCCCTGTGAACGATATCTAGAGCAACGTCGGGTATTGTCGACCATCGGCAGTTATCATCAATTCTTTATTTTGTCCTTTAATTCCATGAAAGATGAACAAATTTCATTTTTATGATGTAAAATATGACATCAATATTTTATCTAATTACAGTGCCGGCAGTAAACAGTACTCTGTAAGTCCCAAAGAATCAGTAAAAGTTTACAGTGATAAAATTTCCCAACGTTAACGTCTACGATAAGGAGGGTGGTGGTTTTTGTCAGCGTGAAGGGCGTACTGAAACATGGCCGATTGCTTGAATTCAAACTTAAATACGAGTTTCAGATATAAAATAGTGTTTGCATCACAAAACTGAGCATGTTTTGCTCATCATAAAGCAGCTTATTCATGTGTCGATGACTGGCGATGCTAATTTGTGTGATTGGCAATTATCGACAGATTTAGACATGGATAAAAGAAATAAGAATTAATAGATCCATGTTTTATGTAACCACAATTCCTTTTTATCTTTCGGGTTACAGCTATGTCCAGACAAATGTTGGCTCGGAAACTCCAAAACGAGGTCAATACTCGTCAAATAACATGTCATAGGCCATAGAAATGGTGCGCAGTGGTGCAATGTACAGACATTTTAGTCCATGATATTACCAATGTGTGCCTGTTCGGCCTTCTTTTACGGCTGTACCTATGTTACGTGTCAAGTTTTGCTTTAATTGCTTTATATTAGATCTAATTCGACGACAAGTGCTGAATAAAATCCATAATGGTGAGTTAAAAGAGGATTTTGATGTTAAATTCTTGAAAATTAAACACAGTGTCGATAATAGACGAAGCCTGTCAATATCACCTGACATACCCTTATGTAATGTTGGCATTGTTTGCTACAATACGCAACTTTACACCATTATATTATACGTGTAGATCAGTAGAGTATCCGCAAAATAAACCTCTGATAATTTCAGTTTCTATTTAAAGCGGCTGTTATCGACACCACACTTTGCGATCTCTTAAAAGTGTCGATAATACCCGCCGTTGCTCTATATGGAAATGAAAGTTTATTGATAATAGAAAGCAAGTCATTCTGTGAAAGGACATTTAAATGATGTCACATGCGGTTTACGATATTGATCGGGGTATACGGAAGAGACGATATTAAATTGTAGCGTCGGGTCTTTTGGATATATCAATATTCTTTAATTAATACCCTTTTAATCTCAACAAATTCAACCTGTTTTAAATTGAAAGTTAACAAACTGAAGTTTTTCGTAATATTTCTTGTATAGAGAAGAAAATAGGCACGAGTGTCGGGTAAAGTCAATGGATTGAACTGCATTTGAATTGAACCGGATTGGATTTAATAACCAGAATGAACCGATGGACCTGAAATGGACTCAGAAACCAAAGACAATATTTCTTTAGTCTGGTATAAAATCAACAAAGATTTACATTTACCATAGATATTTACTAGTTTCAAATTCGCTAGTCTATCAGTACTTTGATTATTTATTTGGAACTGAACAGTTTATGTTTAAAAAATACGAAAGTATTCGGAAGACCCGACGGTATCCGAAATTATCCGCAAGTACGAGGTGGATGGTACCCGGTGTTTCTTGTTAACCTATCATCGAAAAGAAATATCTACCATACACAATCAATGACGATATGTTGCTACAGGTAAACAACAAAACATTTTTTGTGAGTTTCGAATAGTTCTTGAAATTTTCAATTTTTCTCATAAAGTATCCGGAAATTGCCGACACCGCTCTAAATTATACGCACGCCGAAGTTGGCCATTTTTGAGGCAGGTGACGAGAGCAATTCAAAATCAGCCGAACGGAATTGGAGCTGTAAAATCAAGATAGATCTATTTCTGATCTTGGCTGTCTTAGAAAACACCTAAACTGAAAAATACATGGAAAGAGGCAACCTACAACCTATTCTCAATTTTTTTACATTACGCACATGTATGCGTTGTGTGCGTAATAGAAGTTACACCTATACTCCACTTAGTTAACCATTTCCCAGTGTATGATAGATCTAATATCGATATGGCATATTTCATGACAGTGCACAACGTACTAAATGGCACAGGAAAAAAATTAGGGAGCATATCTGTTATCTACCCATTCCAGGATTATCAACCCCCTTTCATGGGTGGTAAACAGGGCAACTAGCTCTAAAAAGTGTCAATAGTATTTTGTTGCCTCGTAACATACGGGTATTTGCGTGCTAGTTGCATGGATAGAAAATTTGTCAACAAAGGTAGGTATCAATTAATTTAATTTTTAGGCCAGGGAATCCCTCTCAAGGGATTCCCTTGCCTATAGCGATCGGAAGCTGCCTTTTCAGACAAAAATGTTGGACGGTGTGTCCACTCTATATCGCTGAGTCCGCCAAAAAACTAGTTTCCCAAATATATACAGAGATTGCTTATCACATGGTGTGAATGCTTTCCTTTCCTCAAAGCTTTCATCTGCAAAATGCCATGGAATTGTAAGGGTATGACGACCCTTTAATAACTGACGAGTGTGTGTTTTTTATCCCGTTTTTGTCATTAAAACTGACCTTATTTATAAAGGCGTAACCTAATAAACTTAGCTTTATCTGGCAGTTGTGTATTCCTACGTGCTATATACGGTTAATATCTATGACGCTCTCTCTTGCACTCCGGATCATTCACATTCATGTATGGTGGGGTAACGAACAACAACTCTGCTCGGAGATGGTGTATAACATTGTGTTGACATTTGAACATATGTGTCACATGTATTTATTTTTGTAGTCATTCGCTTGTCATTTAATGTATTTTTTTTTATCTCTCTCTCTGCTAGTGTCATATGACATACCTGTGACCAATACCACTTATCAGGGGCATCAATGTCTCTGACACACCTATTTCTAGTGTTCACTAGGGCTTGTATGCATCCGAATATTTCCGGTCCATAACTTCTACAATTGTGGATGGATTTGAAAATAATTTGGCACAATTGACCTCCATCATGAATAGATGTGCCATTTGAAACATCTGTTCAAGTAGGCTTAAGATCAAGGCCACATTGAAGGATAATTTTTCGTCCGAACCATAACTCCTACATTTTTGGATAGATTCCGATATAAATTAGCATAATGCATTGTTCTCCATCATGAATCATGAGAGTCAAGTGTTTGTGGGCTTGACACAAGTTGTCCTTGGACAACGATTATGAATTAGGATTAATGTCTTTTTATATTATGGAGATATCAGTATCGAAGCTGAAGTCACTGTGACTTGTCCGTAAAATAGGCAAGTAAAATAGGTAAACCAAGCCTAATCGTTCTCTCAAAACAATCCAACCTTTTCATAGTATTTTATTGAGAAAATATTTTTGCTAAAAGAGAATTTGCTTGTAAAAAGCAACTCCTCCCAAAATCCCCAAAATCTTACTTTTAAATATACACGAAGAACTACTTTGGATTTTCATCTACAACTTCCTTCAAATATGACCAGTTAAAAATTTCGTCGACTTGTAGAAGGTAGAGACAACATGACCAACTGCCCTATCACTCCAATCTTTATTATTCATTACATTTTACATTGATACCTATCTTACATGTATTTTCATTGAAATCAATAAAAATAAAATTATGTTCTTGCGTCATAAATGTAAAAAATAACGTCATTCAAGACTACAAGACATCACATGTCTCAGAAAATTTAGATAACCAAAGTTGGTATTGCACCAATTGAATAGTTCAATTTTGACTTGGGATTGTTTACAAGCACGACAAATTACTAAGTATTCTAAGCCATTATCAAGCACCCCATAATTGTGAGCACATGCCTAGCTCTGCGTTAATTAGTTTATGGCTGGTGCTTTCTAGTATCAGTTCAAAATTTCCTGTTAAAACCAAGAATTCCAGGGGCTTAGTGGAATCTGCTTGTATCCCTGTCCGTCTCCCTGTTTGTATTAATTGAAATTGACCTCATGTGTTGTTTCGTATCCTCAATTTCCTGGCCTTCAGTACTATCAGTACTTTGATTATTTAAAGCGGTGTCAGCGATTTCCAGATACTTTATGAGAAAAATTGAAAATTTCAAGAACTATTCGAATCTCACGAAAAATGTTGTGTTGTTTACCTGTAGCAAGATATTGTCATTGATTGTGTATGGTAGATATTTCTTTTCGATGTTAGGTTAACATCTGAAACACTGGGTACCATCCACCTCGTACTTGCGGATAATTTCGGATACCGTCAGGTCTTCTGAATACTTTCGTATTTTTTAAAAAAGAAAACCGGAGGCTTACTTAATAAACATAAACCGTTTAGTTCCAAATATATAATCAAAGTACTGATAGACTACCGAATTTGAAACTAGTAAATGGATATGGTAAATGTAAATCTTTGTTGATTTTATACCAGACTAAAGACATATTTTGTCATATTTGGTTTCTGAGACTGTTCCTGGTCCATTGCTTCATTCTGGTTATTTTTAAATCAAATCCGGTTCAATTCAAATGCAGTTCTGACTCAATCCATTGACTTTACCCAACGCTCGTGCCTATTTTCTTCTCTAAACAAGAAATATTATGAAAAACTTCAGTTTGTTAACTTTCAATTTAAAACAGGTTATTTTGTTGAGATTAAAAGGGGATTAATTAAAGAATCTCGATATATCCGAAAGACCCGACTCTACAATTTAATGTTGTCTCTTCTGAATACCCCGATCAATATCGTAAACCGCATGTGACATCATTTAAATGTCCTTTCACAGAATGACTTGCTTTCTATTATCAATAAATTTTTATTTCCATATAGATATAGTTCACAGGGAACTGACTTGAGAAAAATTTCAAAACACTCTGGCCTAACAAACTAGGTAAGAGGTGTTAAAAGGATTCTTACCTTTCAAACGAATTGAAATTTCTCGCTTTTTCAAAACTTTACGGACTTGAAACTTTTGAAATCCGGAAAAAGAAGATCCTGCTTTTTGCATATGTGCATGTTTTAACAGTATTACGTGCAACTGTAACACAAGGAAAGATTGGTTGAAAGTATTCAGCATTATACGATATTCGGAATAAGACGAACCTGCTCTAGATCTATTTCCTTAGCGGAGACCTTTTGAAATATCCGGCAATGCTATGCGATATAGAAATGACTAAACTTTATTCGCCGCTAGCATATTTTATGTCATATAAGTATGCAACGCTTAGATAAAATCTTGGCCACACCTTCGAACATCAAGCAGTAAAACGGTAAATCGGAGATTTGAAACCACAGATTTCCTCATTGAACATCCAATATATAGCTACTACAATACCTGATGCACCTTCCCTAATAATTTCAAGCCCAGGGAATTACGAAATAACAAAAATTGAAAATTTTAAAAGTTGTGTATGTAGAATATTGGCTGAATTTGTGTGCGGGCTAGTTGCTTAGCCTGGGGGGTAGTTGAATAGACAAGGAGGTAATGGCCTTGTAATTAAAATTCAGTTAATCTATTTGCACAAATTGGCAACATACAGGGTAATTTAACAAGTAATTTTACTTATCCAGGATTCTGAACATATTTTGAAACACATGAGTTTCAGAATTTTGAGCTCAGTAAAATTTGCAAATGCTTTTGACACTTTCTAAAATTTGACATTTGTAATTGGATGACTATGCTATACTTGAAATGGGAATAGCAGCAGACTTGTGACCTGAAAGGTGTCGAGGGTCGCGGATTCGAATCCCGGCCAGGCCGCTGGCTGCGTGGGTATGGCCTTGGACAAGGTACTCAGAGTCCCAGCGTAGTACTGTTGATACCCTGGAGACACATAAGTTAGTGAACTTTGCCATGATATAACTGAAAGATTGTTCGTAACAGCGTAAAACCCCATTCAAATATATTTTTAATAAGGGTTCCAAGGATATTGGAAACCTGAATAGAAATGAACGCAGCCCCAACGTGGAGTCAGTAAAAAATTCCGTCACTACAAAACATTGGCAGCTGTGGAACCTTGTGTATTTTATTGATCTTAGTATTTGTGAGTTGTTCAAACATCGGGAAACTGAGTGTCTGTGTCTCGGACACGCCCACTTGAAAATATTATATAAAGTATTACTTAGTCATCCAATGACCGAATGACAAATTTAGACAGAGTTGAAAATATAAACACTGGTAGACGACAAATATTACTAAGCTCAATCTGAGATAAAAGCTGACCCATGTGTATCATTTGAAGTACATGTATTAGGAAACAACTACCTCCTTGTCTACCCAACTACCCCTTGTACTAGGCAATTGGCGTGCACACAAATATTGCCAGTATTCTCCACATACAAATTCTTTAATTTCCATTTTTTTGGTTTTCTTATCATACATGGGCTTGAAAATACCAGAAAACGTGCATCAGGTAGTGTAATGGCCATATGTTGGACGAATATCTAGAAAATCTGAGCTTCCAAATAAAGTGGTGGGTTTGTAGTACATGTACTGTGTTTGAAAGTTTGGCCAAGATTTTATCCAAGTGCTGCATATTTATATGACATATGCTAATGGTGAATAAAGTTTAGTCATTTTTATATATTTTATAGCATTAGAGGATTTTTCAAAAGGTCTCCTCAAGGAAATGAATAAAGATTGAAGTAATCAACAACTACCTTTGTTGACAAAATTTTCTATCTATGCAACTTTCATGCAAAAACCCATATGTTACGAGGCAACAAAATACTATCGACTCCTTTTGGAGCTAGTTGCCCCGTTTACCAAACATGCCCTTGGACTTTTAACAATAAAACCAGCCTTGCATTAATTAACTTTGCTTGCTTAATACCACAAATGAACATTTATAAAACAACAGTAGATCTAGATCTAGACTCTAGTTTGTTTAAAGATAAAACGATTTCCAAGAGTTCGGAATAGTAGAGTGGTGTCGGCAATTTCCGGATACTTTATGAGAAAAATAAAATTTCAAGAACTATCCAAAACTCACAAAAAATGTTGTGTTGTTTACCTGTAACAACATATCATCATTGATTGTGTATGGTAAATATTTCTTTTTGATGATAAGTTATCAAGAAACACCAAGTACCATCCACCTCGTACTTGCGGATAATTTCGGATATCTTTGGATCTTCCGAATGCCTTCGTATTTTTTAAAAAAGAAAACCGGAGGCTTGCTTAATTAACATAAACCATTAAGTTCCAAAGCACCGTTCACACTGAATAGCATAGGGAGGCTTGTAAATGTGATTTTTTCACATAGAGGACATACAAATTTGACCTTCTTGCGCTCGTGTTCCTCTAACAACTCATATTTGGCTCTATTAGCACAAACAAAATGCTACAGAGTGCTACAAGTCTCACATGTTCCAGCGTGAAGGGTGTCGTTCGAATTTATTACATGCAGGGCACGTTTCAAAGATTTATTCAAAATTGTTGCTGTCATCATCATCGGCCAACTTGCTAAATTTCACATCATCTTCACTGTCTGAATCATTACTTGCATCATTACCCCTTCGCTTCTTCCCATTAGATTTCTTCCTGGCTTCTTCTTTCATAGCTTTCTTTGCTTCTCCCTCTTTCTTTTTTAGTCACTCTTCTTCTCTTTTGCGTTTCTCTTATAATTTCTCATCTTATTTCTTTTCTCTTTCCTGCTTTCACAGTTTCTTAGCACTTTAGCATACCTTTGAAGCTTTCAGATCATTATCTCCCGCTAGATGGCATTCTATAAATACTCATCTATCTAATTTTGGTATCCTGGGTATAGAACCGAACCACTTTCCTACACGACGACCGTTACTCCGAATTTCAAGCTGAAATAAACGTTTACTCAATAAAACGCTACCTCGTGCGATTCACTCAGCTATGATCAGCAGTTTATAGAAATCTGGGGCTAAAACATGTCTGATTTTTCCTCAAACGTATTGATAAAAAACATTTTCTCCATTGCTACTTTATAGCGTGTATTACTACAGTCTGCCTGATATCAGGGATAGTGATGTATCACAGGTTGAATCTTCAAAGAAAAAGACATGCGCAGACAACAGCTTTCAGATAGCCCATTGATTTGTTTCAGACAGCTTTTACAACATTTTCCAGAGACGATTTATCATACTGCATCTAGTGACTCACTCTGAAAATTAAACAACTCGTCTAGAAAAATGCCAACAGATTGATCAGTAAGGTTAAAGGGTTCTTTTTAAATTACAGAGTTGTAGAACTGTATCTTGCATTACTGATAAAGTGAAGAAATGGATATTAAAAAATCTCGATATACCGGTATCCGAAATATTCCAACTCTACAATTTAATGTCGTCTCTTCTGAATACCCCAATCAATATCGTAAACAGTATGACTGTGACGTCTTTTAAATGTCGTGTCACAGAACGACTTGCTTTCTATTATCAATAAACTTCATTTCCATATAGATATCATTCACAGGAAACTGACTTGAGAAAATTTCAAAACACTCTGGCTTAACAAAGTAGGTAAGAGGTGTTAAAAAAATTCTTACTTTACAAACAAATTGAAATTTCTCGACTTTTCAAAACTTGGCGGACTTGAAACTTTCGAAATCCAGAAAAGGAATATCACGCCATCTGCACAAGCGCATGTTTAACAATATTATGTCCAATTGTAACACAACAAAAGATTGGTGGAAAGTATTCAGCATGATATTCAGATTAAGACGAACCCACTCTACTTATGCTACACGTCTTTACCAATTTGAGAAAAAAAAAATTCTCAATAAAAAATTAATATGGAATGTCTAACATGTGTTGTTGTTGTTGTTTCTGCTGAAAAAAAGTCGGTGCAAGTGTGGTTTATGTTATTAGTAGAGCGAGTGCACCCATTACCGAACACCTAAGCATGATAATTTGTTGTTCGTAAATAAAACCACCTACTGAACAGGTGACGTCATTTGTATCATCCTTTGTCTATTCCTTTCAAATGTGACTGATAACTAATGCAGTATAGTGCAGTGCTGCACCAATTTATCGAGTTATGGGCATTTCTACAGTGTAACTGAAGGGTTGAAATTACAAAGGCTGGTTATGAATCCGAACATAATTATGTGGTAGTAAATCCGAACAAGTTTGCTATTTTTAAAAATTACCACTTCAAACACACATTAATAGCAGTATGTACCAGAAGTTGTGAGTAGTTGCGAACACACTTGTGTTTGCAGACAACGACAACTCTGGACAGATATCTATTTCGACTAGGGTTCTGTCAGACATCACAGTATGCTGATGGGATCATAGTCTAATTAACATCTATGGGTCACTACTGAATCACGGAATGGAATCGAAAGGGGAAAAATCCCTTGAAAGGAAGAATAATTGATGCAGACGAAGACAAAGACTGTGGGCTATGACTATGACCCAACATTTTCTTCAAAAACAGCCAAGCTTATAAAATTGAAAATGACATTAAACACCAAACAAACAAACAAACAAATTGTTGCAATTGTATTTATGTCATTATGCCATGTTTTAGTGTTCTTGGCCACTATATATTTTATGAGAATGAGCTAAATGCCATTTCAGCAATGAAGACTTTTGACTAAAATAGTATTAAAATCTGTACTGAAAATGAAGCTGCGCATAATGAAAATATGCTATATTGATAGTTTTGCAATGATGCATGTTTTTCACTTTTACATTCCAAGCACAATGATCTGTTTTATAAAAAATGTAAAAAAGGTATTAATTGAGTAATACAGTATTATGTTAAGATACATTTATCTTAGCCCTTTGCAAGACATTCCCCAGTTTAAGTCTTTACCAAACAACAATATTTTAGATCAGTCCCAAAGCATTTGCAGACGACAAAATTAATGTGACTCAAAATATTGAAATTGGATTTGTGAAGGGATGAAAACATTTTGGTTACCAGCATTATCTCCTTTTCCTACAATATTTTCAAAAGCTTTCTTTTTTGGGGGTCATTTAAAGTCGGGATTGTGTGATAAAGAGTTAAATGACCCTGGAAAGAAAAGCTTTTGAAAACATTGTGGGAAAAGGAAAAAATGTAGTTTACCAGCATTTTTCTCTTTTTCCTGGCAATGTTTTCTACCCTAACAAAGGTGACTTTATATTTTTAACCCTTTACCAAACAACAAATTTTAGACTGGTTCAAATTGAAAGCACTTGCAGACAACAAAATAAGCTTAATTCAAAAATTGAAATTTGTTTCCAACAGGGTAGAAAACATTGTGGGAAAAGGAGAAAAATTAATGTTGGTTACAAGCATTTTCTCCTTTAGCATTTTCAAAAGGCTTTCATCTCAGGGTTGTAAAAACCAGGGATTGATTGGGAAAGGGTTAAGTCATATATACTTATTTGTTGTCTGCAAAAGCTTTCAATTCTCGTCCAGTCCAAAATTTTTTTGTTTGGTAAAGTGATAAATATAGCTGCTAGACAAGCCAGTACTTGACATGTGATATTTTTAATGATAAAAATACATGCACTGATAAGAATTAAAACAGTTATTAATTTAATTATATCAATTTAATATTCCCTTCCAGAGATTTACTGAATGCACAATGAAAACAGACAGTGATGGTACAGTTAGCTATGGTATGATCTGTGGAGATGGAAAGACTAACACTTCAACACAGCATGACCATAATTCAGCAGTCAGGCCAATTAGTATTCAGAAAAGTATCAAGAGAAATATTCAGAGTCAAGATCAAGATGAGTGTAAATTAAGAGCAGAAGAGTTAACAGAAGATACTAATAAACATGTAAAAATGGCATTCAGCAAGGAATTAGAACCAGATTTGTCTTCAGGCTCAGGTGGAAATGACAAAGATTTCAGGGAATGTATAGTGAACAGCTTAAGACCAAAAAACTGGAGTCACATTGAAAAGCTGAAAAGTCAGAAAATTTGGTTACAGGAAAAATTATCATCACAAACACAGATTGTTAAGAAGACTGAGAAAGCAGCATTAATTCAGCCAAAAAATGCAGAAGATAGTAAAATGAGTGATGATTGTGATGCTGATGGTGAAACAGCTGACACACTTTTGATTGCTGATGAAGAGTCAAATACAAGCAGCTTGTCAGAATTAAACAATCCTAATCATTTTTGTGAGATAAAAATGTCTGCAAATAATTCAGTTCTACATGCAACATGTAGCTCAATCCTGGATCATAAATGTTTGAGACTCAGTCAAAGCTTGACTGATTGTCCAGCAAGACTTTCTGATGAAGATGCCGATTTATGTGAACTGAGGGTTTCAAATATCAACAGGTCTTTATTTACTGCAATAGCTGGTGTGGACAGTTCCGAATTGAAAGACTCTAAAACCATCATAGAAAAAGAAACTGCTGAATCATGTAGTTATGGGGAGAAAAATTCTAACAGTATGATCACAATAGCTAAACCTGGAAATGATAAAAGCAACCAATTTTGGGATAATCCTGAAATTCGCAAATATTGTGACGAAGCAAAATCTGGCAAATGTACCAATGAGAAGCTTTTGCACAAAAGTTTCTCAGATACACACATACAGTCCAGGGAAGCTTTTAGACAAAACATGCTGATGAAACAGAAGCTGAAATGTCTTCTGAAAAGAAAAACAAAAAATAATTTTTTAGAAAAAATGCTTATGAGAAATCTTAAATCAAACCTGTCTAGTTTGGATCCCAGGAGGTATAAAAGAAAGATCAAGAATAAAGATGATACCAGAGAAGCTGAAACTAAGAAACTGATACAAACAGAAAACCAGACGTCTCATTGTGAAACAAGTACAACATGTATCGATGACATCAACAGTAATCGTCCAAAGTGCCCAAAAGAGGCTAGAACAGCAAAACAATACAGGAGTAGTGAACACGGAAATGTTAAAAAGAAGTTACTGAAACAGCAGATTCAGACTCTCAAGATGCAGAAAGAGCTAGCAAAGATGAAAGCAAAAATCCTGCAGAAAGAGTCACTATGTAAATACCTAGCAGCTCTGGAAGGAAGATGTGATACAAAGAAAACAGAGCTCACAGAAAATGATAATAATTATTTGAAAATACCAGAGCGTTATAATGATGCCTGTTCAAGTAAAGTTACCACTGACAAAAAAACATCTACTACATCAAAAGAGTGTGTAGCCAAGACCACAAGCTTAAAGCAAAGTGTTTCAGAAAAGTTGGGAGGAAATAACAGCAAACCTTGTAAGGAGGTCAAGGAGAGAGATTATGTATATACAAGTTCAACTTTAGGCACCAAAGAGTTACCAGTTAACACACCTAAAACCTCAACAAATGATGCCTCAAAAGAACAGAATAAGCCAAGTTTAAAACTGGAAAAAGTTGAAGAAAAAGAAAAGCAGGTCATATCCCAAAATTCTATGCCAATTTCATGCAGTATAAGTTCAAAAACAAATGACTTGAAAAGTCAATCTCCAACTGTAAGTGTCCAAAAGAATACAAATCTGAAGAATGGTAGTAGAAAGTTTGCAAAACCTTGCATGATTGTAGGGAAGAATAATATTTGTCCATTGGCTGTCTACCCAAAAGTAACGGTACCAAATGTGTCTTGTTCAGGAAAAGAGGCATTCCTTGTTCAAAATGGACCAGGTCAACCAGTATATGCTTTGATGAGCAAAGTGCATAATCCCACTCAAATTGTACCAAGTGGACTTTTATTTGTTCCAAATGCTGTGAACCAAACACTACAAACTTGCAAAACAAATTTACAACCAATTAAGTCAGTGGTATACCCTACTGAAAGACCATCTACACAGATTGGAAATGTTGCAGTGATAAATACAGTACCAGTGCCATGTGCTTTAACACCATCAATGAATGCACAAGTTGTGAAAGTACTCTCACCACCATCAAAGTCTTGGCTTTCAACAACATGCACAAACACTTTAACCTCGTCTAATAAGTATAGTATATTAAGCAATAGCACTCAAGAGGCAAGGAACAGAGGGATAGTTAATAATAGGAGAACTGGTGTAGAAAACACTGATTTAGTCAAGTCAACTTCTAGTAAGGGAAGGCTTGTGTCTCCATTAAATACGACACATCCAAGGACTGAAAAACTGAGTTGTCATGGGAAAGATATACAAAACTTCTTGATATGTGAGACTTCTTGGAAATCTCAAAACCAAGTGCAGGGTGAAATTGGTCAGCAAAGAAGTGTTGCTTATCCATTAGCATTTGGAAATAATGCTAAAAAGGTTTCAGCTTCTTCAGAAGGGGTAAAGATTAACAGTTTTCAAGGCACAATACAAACTCGCAAGGAAGAAGCATCACTGAATAGAGGTGTAAATGTTACATGTATTGCTAATGTACCTAGCAGCCAGAACAATCCTTTGTTGAAAGAGCATCCTTCTTGTGTCACAAGAAAGTTAGATGGTGTTATTAATACAGACTCTGAAAGTAATGATTCATTTGATTCTGTTGACTTGCTTCACTATGAAATACATAAAGGACAGAATAGAAATGCTGTTGTTAGTCCAAAAAACAATGTTAATGCAAAACCAGAGACACTTCATGTCAGGTCAGGAATAGCACAGACAAGAACTGCAAGCACTGACAATAAAACACCCTACAACAAAAGTCCAAGTTCCAATGAGACTGAACCAGTATGTGGGTCATCTCAGTTGGAGTCACTTGCTGAGAAGAAGAAAACAGATCCACAAAGTTTGAACTCAATAGACCAGAGTAGGGAAGGCATAAAAAAGTATATGAAGACTAAATTCATCATATTAAAAGGTAATATGAATTTTTTGAAACATATCGACAGTAATTTGAACGTTTTGGAACAATATGGGAACAAGATAGCTCATGAGCAATAAATAAGCTCACAGAATGAACAGGTTCAGTCATATGATTTTTGCACATTGTCTTGCAGCACATAACTTGGTTGGTGATTGTTTTAAACAATTTTAATTTTGTGCTGCAGACATGTAAAAACCAGGGCTTGTTTGGGAAAGAGTTAATGTGAGTTTTGCCCAGTAGGTTGCATTATCCCCTTTAACATAACTAACAGCCTTCATACAGGCAGCTGGTGGGAGTGACAAGTAAATGTTCATTCAACCAATGAATATTGTGCCTAGATTGGTGACCAAGCCATTATATTTTTCTCATATATAGTGATACATGGTACTTGTATCACTTTATATGTGAAAAATATAACAAAACTGATGTATTCTTGAAAGTCAATTTTTTTCAAGAAAATTACTCAATAAACATTGAAAGTTGTTTTTCAACAAGAGCCGAACTATCTTGGTTATAAAAAAAACTTTTCTTTGATTTTTGTATCTTGAACTTGGATAGATAAGAAATAGACACAATTATTGAGTTTGTTGTAAATAAAGAATATTGCAAAGAATTAAACAAAAACTAATTTTGCCATTTTATCTCTACAGGACATACAAAATTGATCAAACGCTAAATAGGTATCATGACATTAACCCATTACCACACAATCACTACTTTTGACGACCCTGAGAAAGAAGCCTTTAGAAAACACTGTGGGAAAAGGAGAAAATGCTGGTAACCAGCATTTTCTCGTTTTCTCACAGTGTTTTCTTCCCGTCCTAAAACAGATTTCAATTCTTTAGTCACATTCAATTTGTCATCTGCAAATGCTTTCAGTTTGGACCAGTCTAAAATTTCGTTGTCGGGTAAAGGGTTAAAATTTGATTGTGATCTACACTCTCCACAAATACATCTGCCCGCCCGGGTGGTTCAGCGGTGAGCGTGTCAGACTCATGACCTGTTGGTTGTGAGTTTGATACCTGGTTGAGGCAAACTTTCTTTCCGGCGTATGTCCGCCTCTAGCCTCATCTGAAGCATGTGAGAAAAGTAGTCGGTGGCTTTGGAAAGAAAGTTGTGTTAGTACTGGTATGAGAAAGCCAGGAAACACATGTGCGTCACCTACCGCCATGATACCACCTTATCTATTAAAGTGATGTTAAACCCCAATACAACCCAACCCAACCCACCCCACAAAATACATCTTTAGTTTATCTCTGTGTGCAATGAGATGAGATACAGGAAAAATTGTTTAACTCCATTTTATTGTACAGGTGATATATGTGACAAATGGCTTGAAATCAAAAGGAAAGTAGGATTTGCTGGCCTACCAGATCCTAGCTTTGTGTATTATTTACTAGAAGCAGTGGAAAAGAGCCAGAAATCAGAAAAAGGTAAGTCAGTTAACTCTTTGCCGCACAATCCTGACATTTAACACCCCTAGGAAAGACGCCTTTTGAAAACATTGTGGGAAAAAGAGAAAATGCTTTTAGCCACCATTTTCTCCTTTTCCCACAATGTTTTCTCCATTATCAAAGAAAAATTGCACCATTTGAGTCACTCTGAAATTGTCGTCTGCAAATATGGTTTCAATCTGGACAAGGCTAAATTTTTGTTGTCTGGTAAAGTGTTAATCCCATAATGCATGTTAATTAGATTCACAATGTCCAAAGGAATTGGTAAACTTAATCTGAGTGTACTCTTAGGCAGTATATAAGATGTTTTTAGGGACATTTTGGATCCAAAATCAAAATGCACAGATCATAAGTGTTACGTTTATAATATATATTCTAGGCAAAAAGTTTCATAGTATGTTACGAAAGTTTGAATCATTCTTACTGACTCAAAATGTTCACTTCTAAGACAGACTAAGTGTTCACTTCTAAGACATTACCACACAGCAGAATTTTAGACCTATCCAAGGTTAAAGCATTTTCAGACAACAATTTCAAAGTGTGCAAATCTCAAATGGTGCAATTTTGCTGTGATAGGGTAGAAAACTTTGTGCGAAAAAGAGAAATGCTGGTTACCAGCATTTTCTCGTTTTCCCAGAGTGTTTTCAAAAGGCTTCTTCCTCAAGGGTGTTAAAAGTTGTCATTGTGTGGTAAAGGGTTAAATCATTTAAGACTATGGCCAGATAAAGAAACTAAAAAAGCACCCAAGGTCTGAAGTTGTATCTTTTAACTCTTTACTACATAACAAAATTTCAGACTTGTACAAACTGACAGCATTTGTAGGGGACAAGTAATTGTGACTCAAATGAAAGAATTATCTTTGAAATGCTAGAAAACATGGTGAAAATGTGCTCTTTCACTCTTTCACAAGTCTGGGTTGTTAAAACAAGGGAATGTTTGGTAGATTGTTTTGTACAACCATAAGCAATATACAAAAGCAATATCAGTGCTTATCTGGTCAGGAAATCTTGGTAAATTGTATGCTGTAAGATTAAATTGCATATTTTGTGCAATATGATATGGGCCCACGTGGTCTACTAGAGTACCTACAGATATTAGAGACATCAGATGAGTTGAAGTGAAAGTGGTTGAAAGAACTAACGAAGATTGCCTTTTGCACCCAACACTTTTTGGATGTTAAGCTAAATTACAAATGGATCATTTACATATTTCACAAGTTCTGATTTTTAGAGAGAAAAAAAAAAAAGAAACGTAGGTGTACAAAGATTGTACGTTTGTGTGATCAACTGATTTCCATTATATTTTTTAGGAGTTTTTGATGAGCAACCAAAGCTGGTGACAGAAACAGATGTAAATAACAATTCAACATTGACTGGCTATAACAAACTGAACAATCATGGTAATTCAGAAAACAGGTTTTACAGGTGTTCTGGTTTTGTTTATCAAATGGTGGCATCCACTGCTTGTCATTCTCTCTCCACTGGGAGAAAAACATTGCCATATTTTTTAGACAAAAAGCAGTGACTGCACCATATAGGCTGCACCCTTTCATTTTACCCTTTGTAGAAATAAGAATTGTAGTACAGAAGCTGCGGCTAGCTGGGTTTTATTATAATTTGACATCACTTTGAAGAAAGTCCAAGTATATAAAAGGAAAAAGTGCAACCCAGGTTAGCTGTGGCTAATACAAAATTTATACTTTTTTTTGTGTGGTTTTTTTTTTCCCCATTGAAGTGATTTTTCCTTTTGGAAATCGAACCATTTCAGAGAAATTCAGACTGTTATCCATTCTTTTATCCCTTGTCTAATGTTTTTAGGGATTTCAAAACTGTCCATTGGTCACTTAACTCTTTACCACGTGAGAAAATTCTGGACTGGTCCAAATTGAAAGCATTTGCAGACGACAAAATAAAGGTGACTGAAAAATAGAAATTTGTTCTAGGAAGGGTAGAAAACACTGTGGGAAAAGGAGAAAATGCTGGTTACCAGCATTTTCTCCTTTTCGCACAGTGTTTTCAAAAGGCTTCTTTCTCAGGGGCGTCAAAAGTAGGGATTGAGTGGTAATGGGTTAAAAAGATTAACTTACATTGTTCTCCAAACAAAAACCTTTAATTACATTCTCAGTAGACCATGGATTGGTACCAATAGACATCAGATTTTATAAGCCGATATGAACAGCAGCTGCTGTTAGCAAATTTGGGTTACAAACTCTGAACCAGAGAATTTTTACACTTGGCCAAAGTAAATTGCATTCGTAGGCAGCAACTTCAGTGTGTCTTACTTAACCCATTACCACACAATCCCTACTTTTGACGCCCCTGAGAAAGAAGCCTGTCAAAAACATAGTGGGAAAAGGAGAAAATGCTGGTAACCAGCATTTTCTCCTTTTCCCGCAATGTTTTCTACCTTTCACAAAACAAATTTCAAATTTTCAGTCACTTTTATTTTGTCGTCTGCAAATGCTTTCGATTTGGACAAACCTAAAATATTGTCATTAGATATTGAGTTAACTCATTACCACACAAGAAAATTTTGGACTGGTCCAAATTGAAAGCATTTGCAGACGACAAAATAAAGGTGACTGAAAGATACAAATTTGTTCTAGGAAGGGTAGAAAACATTGTGGGAAAAGGAGAAAATGCTGGTTACCAGCATTTTCTCCTTTTCCCACAGTGTTTTCAAAAGGCTTCTTTCTCAGGGGCGTCAAAAGTAGGGATTGAGTGGTAATGGGTTAAATGATTAAATTTGTTTCCTTAATGATGGAAAACACTATTGGAAAAGGAGAAAATGCGTGTAAGCAATATTTTCCCTTTTTTCCCAACAATGTTTTCAAGAGCTTGCTTCATCAGATAAAAAACTCTGGATTTGCTTCATGAAGGTTTAAAACTTAATTTGGGCAAAATAGGTGGTTCAAAACAAGCATCTTTTGCATGTTACTTGAGGCAGTTGCCATCATTAATTAAGTGGATTCTGATTTGTCTTTCTCAGGTGGTATATTGGTTCCTGTTTCACAGGAGATATTGCATGTGCAAGTGGATAATATTGTTAATGTACTGAATCCAAATTTAAAGTCACAAGAGGTTTCCAATCAGGTAAGAAATACATGATCATTTCTGTTTTTTGTTTAGCTGGGCCATGCAGTGGTCAAACTTTTATATTGATAATACATCATAATGATTATTTTCTTTTTGGTTTCATTTTACCCTTTCCCAAACGAGAAACTTTTGAACTAGACCAAATTGAAAGCATTAGCAGACGACATTGGCTGAAAAGATGATTTCTGTCTATGATAGGGTAGAAAACATTGTGGGAAAAGGAGAAAATGCTGGTTACCAGCATTTTCTCCTTTTCCCAGAATGTTTTCAAAGGGCTACTATTCCAGACCCGTAAAAACCAGTGATTGTTTGGGAAAGGGTTAAAGTTCTTAATTTTCAGGCAGTGTCATGGGTTTAAATATTATTCCCCATTTGAGAGGAGAACTTTTACTAAGATTTCAGACTTTTCTATATTGGAAGTATTTGCACACAGCATATTCAGAGTTATTGGAGTGATGATTAGACTTTGTCTTTGGAATGGTGGAAAACATTTTAAAAGGAAAAACTGCTGGTTCTCATTCTCAGATTTCATACACTGTGAAGATGTTTTCTTTTCATATCCCATGAAAACAAAAAAAAGATTCTCTTCATTCTTGAAGAGGAAGCTGTAATTGTTTGAATCTTTCCATGATACTTATCAAGAAATGGTACCGCTAGATGTACATCTGAAAAACATGTACTATTAAGTAGAATATCATACTTTATCATATACCTATATATGATCTGAGTAAAGTACGGGCATTATCTAATTTGCCAGTACAAAATCAACAGAAAATCTTTTTGTATCAGTTTAGTACATGTTTACACAGATTACTTCTGTGTATTGAAGTTATGGGCTTGTTTTTTCCATGTTGATTTTGTGATGTTTCTTTACAGATATTGTGGTGAGATATAGGGTAAATGATGGAAGAAATATTACAACAACCTGCATTTCTGCATTGTCAGAATCCAATCACTGTACCCCTCTTTACACATGCAACTTGACATTGTTTGACTACACAGAAATGCAGACTTTTGTAATATTCCATACTTACAATACTGAATAAACAAAGCATAATTTTTCAGTCTAAAGTAGGATATAATTTTCTCTTTGATTGTCTCCGTGGGGTACCTGGTTTTTTTTTTTACTGTATAGAATAGGACCTCGGCCTTTCTTTATGGCATGTCAGAGAAGGCGACTAAAATTAGAGACGAATGTCTGCTTTCCTTGTAATTCGTAGGATTGCAGCAGGCTGGGTAGTTCTTGTTCCAAATCCTTTATTTTTTTCTCGATGTAAATAGGATTTGGAATGGGAATCAATTGGCCTATGGGACCCCGTGTGGTTTAATCGGGGGTATAAGAATAAACCACTGCAGACCTGCGATCGTTACATCTGCCATTTCATCTGGCAGAACAAACATGGCAGCATGCATGTCGTAAAAGGCGAGAAAAGGGGCATCATTTTGTGTTTTGTCCATTCCTCATTTATCATGTTTGTCTTAATATGTTGTTGCACATATATGTTATATTCACCTCGCATTATTGTTTACTAAGTAAGAGCACCCAGTATGACCTAAGTTGTCGACGGGCCTTAAAACGCTATTCTTCATTCATTCTCCTTGATTGAGTTGGTCTTAACTTTTTACCAAACGACAATTTTATAGACTTGTCCAAATTAGAAGCATTTGCAGATAACAAAATAATTGTGACTGAAAATTTGAAATTTGTTTTGGGAAAGATAGAAACATTGTGGGAAAAGGAGAAAATGCTGTTTACCAGCATTTTCTCCCTTTCTTACAATGTTTTCAAAAGGCTTCTTTTTCGTGGTCGTTAAAATTCTGTAGAGTTATACTACCGGTAGTTATCATTTTACAACTTTAAGAATTATACATGTGGCAGTTTGTGGGGGGTTTTTTTGGTACTGCTAAAATTACTCAATTTAAAACTTTACCAATATTTGTGGTCTTTCAAAGGGATAGACCCTTAAAGTAAACTGTGTTCATTTCAGAAGCATATTCTAAAGAGACCTGCACAGAAAATAGTAAGATTAGAAGCGACAGAGAGTGACCCAAAGAAAGCCAAGTATGACTTACTGTCTGGTATTAACCATGAACTGGTGAGAGAACGCTACAACTTCTTGTCAGAATCAACTAAAAAACAGATGATATGGGCTGTCACAACCTTTAGAGGTATGCCCTGCCGTTGTCTGTAATGCAGCTAAAATTCAGAATTGACTTTGGTATTCTTAACAATTGTTACAATAACCTAATCTGTATTTAGCCAGGAAATGGCTTTGAACAAAATTACTGACAGGAAAAACATTGAAGAAGAAGTACAGAGGTACCACCAATTTTTGAGCTCACCTGAGCACGAAGTGCTCAAGGTGAGCTTTTGTGATCATGCTGTGTCTGGCATCTGTCATGCTTCGTCCCTCATGCTAGCCTGGGGAAGTTAGTGTGAGTACTGGTGTAGGTCCCAGGAAGCAGAATCGAAAGAGATTAGTATAAGTTGTAAGAACTTGTTTCTCAATCGATGTAAAAATAAATATGTTTAAATGCATCGCTTCATTACATAGACAGTACAGCGGACATATAAGCAGTAAGGAATACCTGTTTCCCCTATTATTATGAAGTCAGTTAACCTTAGAAAGACACTGATACCATCTGAGAGTAATAGCACTAGTCCAAAAATTGATATTGTCAGGTCAAAAACGAGGTCACTAGGTCAAATCCTAGAAAAACCTTGTGTATACACTAGAAAACACATTTTCTGCCCAAAACTCTTGAAAGATACTCAGAATGTTTGTCTTGATAATACCTCATATGTGTGAAAATGGGTCATGTCTGGCCAAAAACTAGGGCAAATCTTCATAAAACCTTATTTACCCTCTTTAGGCCATAATTTCTTTTCAAAAATCTTGTAAAATGATCAGAATGTTTGTCTCGATATAACCTTGTATGAGTTCAAAATGAATCATGTTTTATTGCAATACCCATGAAACTTAGTGAAAATGTTTGTATTGATGGTTTCCTAGACAATTTTGCAAATGGGTCATGTTGGTTCAATAACTAGGTCACTGAGTCAAATCTTGTAAAAACATTGCTTACACTCCAGCGGCCACATTTTCAGTCAAATATTCATGAAAATCTTTGTTGAATTTTTGTCATTATGTCTCAAAAGAGATTGAAAATGGGTCATGTTTGGTCAAAGGACTCAGATGACCGACTTCACAGCTTTATGGCCCTCTTTTCTGTTAAACCCTGATAGTCAAAGCATTGCTGTGATTACACAGCGAATTTTACATAATTCATTTACATGAAATGTTGCGGGAAAAGGAGAAATTGCAAATGAGCAATATTTTCTCCTTTTTCACACTATTTCTTTTTTACTCTGTTTCATCATAGATTTTATTATGCAGCTTAAATTTGTCATCTGTAAGTATTGTCAGTATTAACAGTTCTGCATTTTTGTTGTCTGAAAAAGCTACAAACCATAAGATTGAATCCTAGTGACAGTTTTTTTTTTTTCTGTATTTCATGTTTTATTTTGTCGGTCAAAATCATGCTTTAAGTACCGTTTACCCTTTACCACGCAATGACGACTTTTGACGACCTGTGTTAACCAGCATTTTCTCCTTTTCCCACACTGTTTTCTACCCTTCACGAATCAAATTTCGACTTTTCGGTCACATTTTTGTCATCTGCAAATGCTTTGAATTTGGGCCAATCTATAAATTTGTCATTTGGTAAAGAGTTAAGCAATTTTTGAATTGACAGGTTGTCTCTATATCAAGTGCCGAGAGAACTAGGTATTTTATTGGATAAAACTTATACATGTATTTACTAAGGGCTGTACCCCAGGATCATTATCAGAATCAGAATATTGATTGACATACGACAAATTGTTTTGAAAATTTCATGTATGCTTACTTGTTTGATGAATTGTCATATTGACCAAGATGACAAGCAATATTCGTAATTACTAAACACACTGTTAGGATATCTTTAACCCTTTACTCCATAGATACTCATTTCTACGCATTGCTTGTAGGAGCCTTTGGAAAACATTGTGGCAAAAGGTGAAATTGCTCGTGACGAGCAATTTCACCTTTTGCCACAATGTTTTCTACACTATCAAAAGGTGTCATATACACATAAGAAACAGCTTCATCCTTGCTGTTATTTAGACTCAATTAGAGATACCATAGAAATGCCTTATGGGGTAAAGGGTTAAAGAAAATAATTCTTTTTGAGAGGCTGCCAAGATAGTCAACAAGATACTGCTTTATGTTTTTGCCCCAGACATTTGACTTAAGTATATTTTCAACTCTGGGCAAAACTATTTTCATATTGTTCAATTTTTTTTGTGCTCCATTTAATCCTTTACCGTACAGTCCCGACTTTTAACGTCTGTGAGAAAGAATCCTTTTGAAAACATTGTGGGAAAGGAGAAAACCAGCATTTTCTCCTTTATCCACAATGTTTTCTACCTTCCCCAATACAAATATCAGATCTTCAGTCACTTCTGTTTTGACATCTGCAAATGCCTTCAATTTAGACAAGTCTAAAAGTTTGTTGTTTGGTAAAGATTTAAAACATATGACAATAAAATGACATGAATAATGTGACTTTATTTGGACTTGTTATATTATAATGAAACTATGATACAATGGCTATCATATATTTTCAGAATGGTTGAAAAGTCAAAATGTTAAAGACTTTAACTTTGAATATCAAGGAACTGCCTGGCTGAACATGATGTTAGAGAATTTTTACAGGGAGGCTCATTCATATGATAAGAAAAAGTACTCAGCAGATACCCTTCAGAATTTTAGAAGATCTTTGTCAATTTATCTTGAGGGCCATCCACAGTCAAACTGCGTCAACATCAGCATACCCCTTGATCCTGGGTTTGGTACTTCAAATCAGGTATTAACTGACATTATGAAAAATCTAGACTCACTCCCACCTCAAGATAATCTGCCAATAACCAGTGAAGATTTTGAGAAAATGTACACCAGTAATACACTATCGGACAGAAATCCAGTTTCCTTGTTGTGGAAAGTTTGGTTTGACATATCATATTATTTGTGCACTGGTCAGTATCCAGAAAACTTCATGAATTCACTTAAAAAACATGACTTAGCATTACAGAGTGATGTTAATGGAGTATTTTATACTTTCACTGATGATGTATGCCTCCCACCAGAGGAGACACAGGCAAAGATGTATGCAACTCCAGATGTACCTGAACGATGTCCTGTACGAACAACAACTGTTTACCTGTCTCAGCTATGTGATGATTGTGATTCTTTATTTCAACGCCCTAGAGCGCTATGGAAACCAGGGAAAAAATGGTACTTACCAACACCTATTAGTCTTGAAAAACTGAGCAGTATGATGAAAAAAATATCTGAGGCAGCAAAGCTGTCTAAAGTTTATAAAACTTCTAGTATACTCGCTACTGCCCAACAAGCAAAGAACAGTCGGTGATATGTAACATTCTGTGCAAGATAAACAGAAATTGTCTGGTTTGACCCATTAACAAACAAACATGGCTTTTAGCTCCTGTATTGCAGACAATTTCTCGGAAATTTAATTTTAAAAAATAATAATGGCTGTTAAAACCACATTGTGTTAAGACATAAAAAAAGAGCAAAGCACTTTCCTTCATATGTAATTGGAGCTTTTGAGAGTTCTGTCTAAAATTAGCATCCAATGAGTTTATCCAGGCATCAGATTTATATATGGCCTGTAATATGCGAAAAGGGGCATTCGAACATTTGCGTAAAGGTGTCTCTGATCAGCTTTCGCAGTCCATGCAGGCTGATTCGAGAAGACACTTTACGATTACATTAGATTTTGTGCTACAGTTGACTCGTGCAAAATAGAAAATTACATAAAAATGGAAAGTGCTCGAATTAGACTGTGCAAACTGCGCAGTCTGATCCAACTTGACACTCTAGGCAAATGTCCGAATGCCACTTTACATGTGTTGTAATCCATATGATCCCTAGTTTTACTCATTAATAATTTTCATCTTTGACCCTTTCCCAAACAAGCTCTTGTTTTTACGTGTGTGCAGTACAAGTCGTTTGGAAACACTGTGGGAAAAGGAGAAAATGCTCATAACGAGCAATTTCTCCTTTTCCCACAGTGTTTTATACCCATTTGGAGTACTTCCTATCACTTTTATCAAATTTGAAATTGTTGTTTGCAAACTCTTTGAGTTTGGAAGAGTCTAAAATGTGTCGTTTAGGAAAGGTTAAACAAGGTTTTACATGGTCATCACAGTTCAAATGAAACTGTCATGTGTATATACACGAGAATTTCAGAAGAAAACAAACCAAGTAGTGGAGATTTTGGAATTATTGTATATGTGAGGACTCTAGGAATGTAGTTTATCATGAAAAAGATTTATTCATAGGTTTATTTACAGTAACAAAAATCAGTCAAAAAACTCTCTGGTGAACTATACAATTCACTGGTGAATGATAAGGATATAATCCACTGTTAGAATTCTATAAAACTACTGAAAAGCATAAAAAACAAAGTAATTTGTTAGTAGGGAAACTGAGATGCAGCAAATTACAGAATTATGTGTGCTGAAATTCCTTTGACACAATTACATACAGGCTATTTGGAACGTTTTAAGTTGTGACCAAAATGCATACAAGTGCAATTGAGACAAGTAGAAAATGAAGGAAAGGAAAGCAGTTATAGAAATGGTGAAAATTTGATTTTCCAGCAATACTCATGAAAATCATCAATTTCAAAGCTGTACATGTATGTACAAATCCATATGGAATACTACTGGGTTGAAAGCTAGGATTACTTTATACAATATCGACCAATATTCAAGGGAGTTCACTGTAGTGGGCAACATAGAAGCCAAACAGAGTTAACTTTCACTAAAAGGGGGAAATTTTTATTAAAAGGTCTTCAAGAGTGTTAGTCCAAAGACACACACCCACACCCATGAAAGCATTCAAATATGAATATATGTACTTTGTCTTTGAATAGAACTGTGTGAACTGCAACACTTGTAGACATACTACCCCTGATTTCTGAGGAGATCCACATTTCAATAGGGACAGTAGAGATTTAGCATTTGGAGATTTATACATGTATGTCCTAAATTTTCTATTTTAGCTTTGGTAGCATTGTCCTAATTGTTCTGGACTAAGCCCTTTATGATTGTGTAAATAAATTGGAAAGAGAATCCACTGTTCATATGTTCTGACCAATGTTTCCTGTAAAATTGATGTGAATAATGAGGATATATCCACAAGTTGTGAATTTTTAACATACACCCTTAACCAAGCAAACCAGAGTTTTTTGAAAACATTGTCAGAAAAGGAGACAACGCTGATAAATGGCATTTTCTCCTTTTTCCCACAATGTTTTTTATCCTATCATAGCCAGATCCTATCATTTGGGCTACATTTAATTTGTTGTCTGTAATTAATTTCAGTTTGGATAAGTGTAAAGTTTTGTCATTTACTTCAGGGTTATTTTTTTTACTATTACTGTTTCTACTAGAACCTGCATGTTCTTTTGTTCCTCATCTTTTCCATCTATCTGTGTACATTCACACGCTAGTTTCACAAGTTTTTCTCAAGTTTTAGTGCCACTGTTTTGAAAACTTGTTGAATGATTTAATCACAAGTTGTAGATGTGATAGAATTGACTTCATTTGTGTGCTTTTAAGATAATTATGAAGATTTTTTTTCCAGTGAACACATCCATTTTTGGACATAATATAATTATGTAACCAGTATTTATGAAACAAGCATGAGTTTTAACAACCCTCAGGAAGAGTTTTTTATCAAAACACCATGTGGTAGAAGAATCCATTTTCTCCTTTTTCCACAGTGTATTCTACCCTTGAAAAAAGACAAATCCTATTATTTAGGCCACTTTAAATAGTCATCTTCTAGAAATGCTTTCAAATGGACAGATCTGAACCTCTTTCATTTGGAAGAGTGCTTGGAAATGTCACTCCTTTAACCCATTATCACACAATCCCTACTTTTGACGCCCCTGAGAAAGAAGCCCTTAGAAAACATTGTGGGAAAAGGAGAAAATGCTGGTAACCAGCATTTTCTCCTTTTTCCACAATGTTTTCTACCCTTCACAGAACAAATTTCAAATTTTCAGTCCCTTTCATTTTGTCGTCTTCAATTCCTTTCAATTTTGACAAACCTAAAATTTTGTCGTTTGGTAATGGGTTAACTAACAGCATTTTTTTACATACTAAATGTAAAACGTATAAGTCAAAGCACCTGGAATGGATATTAACAATACCTTTTGTGACAGTTCTTGTGTTTTTGTAGAAAAAATTTGAAGTAGATCATACATTTGCATAACCCCTTCTAGGTTGTGTATGGGTTAATTGATTACCTTCTTATACCTTTACCAGACAGTACAATTTTTATTGACCTCGACCAATAGAGCTTTTGAAAACATTGTGGAAAAGAGAGAAAATGCTGATAACCAGCATGTTCTGTTTTTTCTTTGATATTTTCCACCCTTCCATAAATGAACTTCAATTTTCAACTCATATTTATTGTGTGGTCTGCAGATGCTTTTAATTTGGACTAGTCTTTACAATTTTGTTGTCTAAGAGTTAAACAACTTTGCAGCAAGCAATTCTGAGAACATTCTTTTTGTACTTGGAAAGTCATAGATTAAAATTTGGTATATTTTTGAACATTGTGACATGTGCAAAAAGTGTTTTTTGTACCGTCCAGTTTAAGACAAGAAAAATATTACATTTTTTTCTTTACTTCAATGTTTACAAAAGTCTGTCGAAAGGAAAAAATACTCATGACAGTATGTTAAGAGGAATTGAAGGATCACGTGGGGTTAGTATGCCAACTGTCAAAAGACTTTTATTTGGTAGATTTAAAGCTTTTATTGCAAGCTTTCAATAGTGTTAGGTCAGATCTAGAACAGAAGTATAATGTTACATTGCCTTGTCACACTTCATTAACAGATCATTAGAGATTCTTTGAAAAAAAAAAATACGTTTGGGTCCTCAAAGAATTGTTTGGAGAAAACACTTAAGAAAATGTTATATCAGTCTTTACTGTGCGCTTTACTAATAATCTTTTACCAACTCCACATAATTTGTTAGCCCTGAGAAAGCAGATTTTAGGAAACAAGAGGTAGCAAGAACCCAAGTAACAGGTTTGAGGTGTATTGGACAGTGTAGACGAGAGTTTGGGCAGAACATTCTTTTCAACCTGGCCTTGATCTGAGTGGTTGCAAAAGTGTGCTGAATAGCATTTTAACCCTTTACCAAAAGAAAAAAATTTAGACTGGTCCAAATTGAAAGCACTTGCATTTGACCTAGTAAACGTAACCAAAAATTGAAATTTGCTAGAAAACATTGTGGGAAAAGGAGAAAATGCTAATTACCAGCATTTTCTCCTTTTCTGACATTCTTTTCAAAAGGCTTCTATCTCAGGGTCATAAAAAACCAGGCTTGTTTGGTTAAGGGTTAAGTCTTAAGAGTCAGAAGAAAAAGGGTTGTGGAATATTACTGGCAGTGAAATGTTAAGGCATTTACATTGTTTGTATTACTGGTATTTGAGTTTGTTCAGGCATGTGAATGTCTTTGTTGAATATTCTTTTTTTTGATTATTAGTTTTATCTCTCTACCAAACAATCATGCATTTTGTGCACCCTGAGGAAGAAGGCTTATGAAAGCAATGTTAGAAATGGAGAAAACGCTGGTTATTAGCATTTTTCCCTTTTGCCACAATATTTTCTACCCTTGGGGGAAAAAAAACACCATTATTACCACTACATTTCATTGGTTGTCTGCAAATACCTTTCATCTTTAAATTTTGTGGTTATGTAAAGAGTTACTCTATAGAATATTTAGTAAATGAAGAAACATTTTTCTTCTGCAATGAATACCTGGAAAAGGCAATTTAGCCATGCTTTATGAAAAGGAGGACTTAACCCTTTACGCCATAAGGCATTTCTATGGTATCTCTAATTGACCTTAAGCAACATCAAGGATGAAGTCGTTTCTTATATGACACCTTTTGGTAGCATAGAAAACATTGTGGGAAAAGGTAAAATTGCTCGTCATGAGCAATTTCACCTTTTGCCACAATGTTTTCCAAAGGCTCCTACAAGCAGTGCGTAGAAATGAGTATCTATGGAGTAAAGGGTGAACCCTTTACCACACAATCACTACTTTGAATGCTCCCAAAGAAAATGCCTAATAAAAACATTAAGGGAAAAGGAGAAAATGCTGGTAACCAGCATTTTCCTGTACCCAGAATGTTTTCTAGCCTTCCCAAACCAAATTTCATTTAAGTATTCACTTTTATTTTGTTGTCTGCAAATGCTCTTTTCATTTAGACAAGTCTAAAATTTTTTCTCATGGTAAAGAGTTAATGCACCTGGGAAAAGAATCATCTTATATCTTATATCAGCGTGCACAGTCCATGCTAGCTTATATGGGTCAATTCTATTTGCTATTGGTCAGTTTTCTTCTCATCAAAGGACCAGTTTACCTCATGATTCAGCTGGTTGTTCAACAAAATGGGTTCGTAGGATCCATAATTATGTAATGTCTTGCTCGGTATAACGCGTCACAAAGATGTATTATGTGCCCTTTTGCAAGAGTATGGCTTAATTATTTTTGCCAGATGGGGAAGATGTAATAACCAAATGTAGATTATGTTAACCCTTTGGCTGCCAAGTGCAACTCTCTGACCTTTTGCGGACAGTGTAGATCAAGATCAGACTGCACATTCTGTGCAGTCTGATCTTGGATGTGCACTGTCTGTTAAGAAGACATTAAAACCAAAAACATTGAAATAGCAGTACCGGGTGTTTGGATTTTTACTCTCGAATTGAAAATTTCATTCAAGTTATTCAGCAGGATACAGGTTAAGTTTCATTTTGATCTGTACTACCTGGAGAAGCATATTTAGCTGCATGTACCGTTTTCACTTTCCATATATAATATAGTAGACATGAAAGTGAAAACTCATTAACTTTGATGTATGTGATAAACATTCTGAAATTATCACCTGTGATGAGTTACACTCTACCTTAACTCTTTACCACATGAGAAAATTTTAGAATGGTCCAAATTGAAGGCATTTGCAGACGACAAAATAAAGGTGACTGAAAAATAGAAATTTGTTCTGGGAAGGGTAGAAAACACTGTGGGAAAAGGAGAAAATGCTGGTTACCAGCATTTTCTCCTTTTCCCACAGAGTTTTCAAAAGGCCTCTTTCTCAGGGGCGTCAGAAGTAGGAATTGTGTGGTAATGGGTTAAGCTGAATGAATCCAGCTTTGTGATTATAATCAAATTATCACATGTTTGGAATAAAATTATGTTAAAAGTCAAACTTAAATGTACATTTCGTATGATTGGAAAAAGTATAATGATAGAGGGGCATTTCTTAAGTTATAGATTGAATTACACTCTTAGATATTATTTTTTTTTTACATTATACTAGTCTCAATATATTTTGAATTTTTATTTCATGGGGGCAGATTTTTAACCCATAGAGTGCCAAACAAATAAGTTGTATGTTTTAAGTCAAAGAAAAAGAGATTAAAAATATTGCAATTTTCAGGGATTTATGACCATAAAACTGCTATATAGGGGATAGTGTACATCCAAAATCAGACTACACAAAATCTGAGTTCTGAATTTGATGCACACTGTTTACATAAGCCACAGCAAAAGCCCCTAGTTTGTAAATGGCCTTCCAAGGGTTAAATCTAGAAACTGCCCGATTAACCCTTTACCAAACAATCCCTGGTTTTTAAGACCCTGGGGAAGACCCTTTCTAAAAACACTTTGGGAAAAGGTAAAAATGCTGGAACCAGCATTTTGTTCTTTTCCCTCAATGTTTTCTATCCTTCCCAAAACAAATTTAAATTTTTGAGTCGCATTGATTTTGTCGTCTCCGCAAACTTTCAATTTGGACCAGTCAAGAAATTTGTTGATTGGTAAAGAGTTAAGTATTAGTTACGGATTTTTCGTCCGTATAAATGTTGTTGGTATACATGTAACAATGCGTTCATGCAGGAGTACTCATCAGCTTCATGCAATAAATCTGGTAGCTCAGTCAGTAACATACAGGACTAGATAGTTTCACGAGTTCAAATCCAAATCCAGTCAGACCCTTCTTTTGGATTTATAAAAGTCATTGAAACAGGGTTTTACTGTAGTTGCTGAACAATGTTTTTATGATGTTTTTACCCAGTAAGTTCCCTGGAATGAGTCCTTTCAAAAGTAGAACTGTCGGCAAAACATGTTACAAATACATTTTGACTGCCATGATATGACCTAAATATTGTTGAAACAAATTGTTATACACCTTTCACCCAAAACAGGACCATCTGGAAATTATGTACATCAGTTAGATGAAAACAGATCAACGATAGTGCAAATCAGTTTTAAGCTGATAATTCAAAAATGATTGTAATCTATAACAAGGTACAATGACCACTTTTCATACAGAAAATGTCATTATAATGAAAAGTGTCAACCCTGGTCAGCCTGGTCGCGTAGTTTGCGTAGTCTGACCAGGGTGGACACTTTTCACAATTCCCAGAAGGTTCCGTTTTACTTGACAGGTCACAAATTGAAATGAATTTGGCTGTGGCAAAAGAAGGCCAAGTATATCTCCGTAATTCATTACACCAACCAAGACGTTAACTAATTACGAATCCATGAAATCCATTTGATCAAAGTACCGATTGAATCATAAGGAAGAGTTATTCTTTGACCAGCAGAAAATTTGAAGATTTAAGATAGTGATAAATTTTGGCCCATGTCAGTCTGCACAGCCTGATATTAGTAGATAGTTTTCGCAAATGCATTAAGCCCCTTTTTTCACAGAGCATGGCTCAATAATCTCGGTTACTTTTAGGCAATGATTTTAAGACTAGATTTGATCTCATGATTTCGTGATCTTTACCCCTGTATATTTAAGAAATAATTTTCATTCTGTTGTAGTTTATCGTTCAATAAACCACAGTTGTGAGTTATGAGGCACAATATATAATCCATGAGGGCAATAGCCCGAGTGGTTTATTCATTGCACCACATAAGTCACAACATGGTTTATTGAGCGATTAACGATTAACTATGATAGTAAGAAGATCATTTGGATTCTAATCAAAAGAAAATAAGAAATATATGTATTCTTCTTTCTATCGTAGTTTACATTCAATAAACCATGTTGTAACTTATGAGGTGCAAGGAATAAACCACTTGGGCTATCGCCCTTGTGGATTATTTATTGTGTCTTATGACTCACAACTGTGGTTTATAGAATGATAAACCACGACAGAAAGAAGATTATTTGTTGATTAATCTACAGATATCTTAGTGAATGGTGTTTGTTTAATTAAAAGAAGATAAGAGTTTGTACATATGTTTACATGAAGTTTCATGTCTTTTTGTAGCCTTTTTGAAGTTTCGTGTGTTTAAAGTTGTTTTACTAAGACCACCATAGCATGATTTAAGGAGTTGTGATTTATCAATTAAACCGTTTAGGAAATCAAAGTTATTTTTCATTGACACATAAACTTTTGTGAAATGTTTGTATGTTTTATGTACCATTTTAGACTTTTCCAAATTGAAAACATGTGAACACAGTAACTGAAATATGGTTCAAATGATGCTGTACTTCTCTGATTAGGTTGAAACACTGTGAAAATTTGAAGACATGATGGAAACCCTATGACTACCGTGTAACGTTAAAAGTTTAACGTTTACTCCATAGATACTCATTTTGATGTATAAACAAAGACAGCTTTTTAAAACATTGTGGGAAAAGGAGAAATTGCTTGTAAAGAGCAATTTCTCCTTTTCCCACAATGTTTTCCACTCAATCAGATATTTGTATCCTCATTTTTCCATATTTTTGACATCATATCTGTATTTGCTGCTGAAATGTAAGAACCTCAAATTGGCATACCAGGTAAAGGGTGAACTTGGCTTTGGGGATTATATAGATCTAGTGTAGATCAAAAGTAGACATCAAATAATTTACAGGTCGATTTTCTGTCCATACTGTTTGGGTTTCTTTCTTTTCACACATTTTTAACAAAATAACACTCTGAGGAAGACAGCTTTTGAGGCACCATGGCAAAAGGAGGAAATGTTATTAACCCTTTCCCCAACAACAAAATTTTGGAATGGACCAAATGGAAAGTAATTGCAGACGACAAGTTAAATGTAATACAAATGATGATTTTTGTCCATGAAAGGGTAGAAAACATTGTGGGAAAAGGAGAAAATGCTGATTACCAGCATTTTCTCCTTTTCCTACAGTGTTTTCAAAAGCCTTCTTTCCCAGCATCGTAAAAACCAGGGATTGTTTTGGAAAGGGTTGACCAACCCTTTCGAAAAACCACCCGCACCTTGTGAGACCGATTGAATTTATCTTCTATAAATGCTTTCAGTGTGGACTAATCCCAAGTTTTGTCAGGTAAACTTTGAAGAGCTATTTGTCTTTATGTTTTTCGAATTTCATTCATTCAAAACAGATATGTAAATAAAAGAGTAGAATTTCTTCATTTCATTGAATGAAAATACACATACATAGATGTAACAGATACTAGAGCAGGAATCGTAGATGTGGATTTACGATCCCGATATAAACATTGTGACAACTATAAAATCCAGGTGTATTGCATCAAAGTCATCTATGGCTTTACAGCAACAGCATGCTAACATTTGTGACCCATCACGCAGAAAGGGACCTTCTCGGAACTGCCAAAAGTGTCAACCCTGGCCAGACTGCGCGAACTGCGCAGGCTGACCAGGGTTGACACTCTTTGCTTTAATGACATTTTCTGTATGAAAACTGGTCAATGTACTTTGTTATGCAATCATTTTTGAATTATCAACATTACCACACAATCCCTACTTTTGACGCCCCTGAGAAAGAAGCCTTTAGAAAACATTGTGAGAAAAGGAGAAAATGCTGGTAACCAGCATTTTCTCCTTTTCCCACAATGTTTTCTACCGTTCAGAAAACAAATTTCAAATTTTCAGTCACTTTTATTTTGCCGTCTGCAAATGTTTTCAATTTGGACCAGTCTAAAATATTGTCGTTTGGTAATGGGTTAAACTGACCTACACTGTCGTTGATCTGTTTTCATCTAATTGATGTACAGAATTCTCAGATGGTCCCTTTTTGCGTGATGGGTCACGTTTGTTTGCCTCCTTTGGGAAATTTACAGCAGGTCGTTTTATAAACTTCCTCGCAAAACATGGACATGACTAAATGTAAACGAATACATTTGAAAACATTTTGACAAGTAGAGAAATTGTTTGTTCATTTCTCCTAATGTTGCTATGTTTAGATTTTCAGCATTATCTTTCAAATAAAAATAATCTGCAGGTAAGGATGTATTCTCCACGATTTCCTGTGTTTTCAAAAGAACTCTAAGAGCAATGCCGGTTTCAAAAGCCTGCTTTAGGTTGGTAGAACTTGAGATTATTAGTTAATTATTGTAGAGTTAAAATAAATATCACAGCTCTACACGGTTTAAGTTGTTCTTTCCGACAGAGTACAAGATGACCACAAACAGATGCCACCCATGAAATTGTTAATAAAATTCAGAATCCTCTCTGCAATCCAAGCATACTTGGTATAAATGAACTTAAGTCTATGCCTGACTTGTACACCAAGTTTTAACTGTGAATGTCCAACGGTTCTTGTTTTATCTCCGTTCCATGATATGCCCCAAACATGCACATATGCGATGCAAGCACACCTGGATACGACATGCAAAATTGTCAATAACTGACACACACCCCTCCCGCAGTATTGCCCTGATTTTGGCCGTGATGGCCCTCTTCAGTTCAGGAATTATCAGGGTTTTTTCTGCTAGACATTACCTTTTAGATAACCTTACAGGAATTAATCTTGGGGCCTACGGTCTTGTGAATCTGAAACCAATTCTGGATCACACTTCCTACTGATGATATGATCACCAAAGTGTTCCAGCAGTTAATCCAACAAGTCATTTGAAGACAAGGAGTTGCTCCATCCTGTGGAAACCGCTGTTCATCCTTAACGAAACCTCTTCGTCTGCAAAAACTTCTTAACAACCACCAGATAGTGCACAGTACTGATCATGATTGATCGTTAATTCTGGTCTTTAGACCAGTAGGGACCGATGATCCCATGTTTTGATATTGCAGACCATTCAGTGTACTTGATGGAGGGCACCCAGGCTGTGCAGACAACCTTCTGGTGGGGTTGTCCTCCAGATGTTATTCTTTGAGTTCCCGCAAAGCAATTAATCCTGAGGGACGAGTGTGTTGGAGTTATTGTCAATATTGCATGTCTCTGGTAATGCAACAGTGCACATTTGGAGCAGATCATGGAAAGGAGATAAAACAAAGACTGTTGGACAATTATGATTGAAACTTGGTGGACAACTCAGGCATAGACTGAAGTTCATTTGTGCCAAATATGGTTGGAGTGCAGAGAGGTTATGAATTATGATTCTATAGGTTGCATTTTTTGGGGTCACCCTGTATAAAGCAATCAGACTGAACAAATCGTGTAGTCAGAACGTGGATCTAGTCTATTCGCTTATTTGTCTCAAATCTTGAAATAGCAATTTTTCGGCCTTTGTTCTGAAAGAGATCATTTTATTTATTCACTGACTTCAGATTTAACGCCGTTTCATGTATTAACGTTAGTACGTCGTATAAGTAAGTACCTGAAAGGCTCCTAGCTTGTCTGTACAGTGTTCACAATTAAATTCTAGCATTAACATAATTTATTTTCTAGATAAATATCTCGTTCCTCTCTATTATACCACCACATAGTTTATATTATCAATATGTCACGTTTCATTTCACTTCGAAAATACTGAAGGAGGAATATTTCAGTCTAATAAATATTCGGTTTGTTCCGATAGTCGGATACAAATATCTTGAGACAGACAAACAATCAAACAAACAGGGAAACAAAAAAAGATGGGTTCCAATTCTAACCGGGGTTAAAAAAAAAAGAGAAATTGTAGGAAGTGTGCCTTTCAACCTAACAAAATAATTCGTACAACTGAAGATCAGATAGTTCTACTTGTCCTCAATGGCACAAGTCACAACAGGCTTCTTCCTCGTGGTTATGGCTATGTTTGTGTGGTGTAATCTCATCATCATCAATGCTGTCATCGGATTCTGAAGAACTAGAAAATTCTATCGGTGGGCAATATTTCCTAGAACAAATAGCTGGGCAGTCCATTGGGCATTCGCCGTTCAGATTTAGCGGTTTCTGCTCGTAGAAGTCATCCCTAACGTGAGATGTGTAGGATATATAGTTGCGTAGATCTTCGTCGACTTTCAAATGTACAATCTTGTGCTCGGGGTACTTTCCCAGCAGTCGGAAAATCTTGCCACGACATAACTGTCGGAGAGAACGAACCTTCTGGGACTCCGTTTCCAGCCACTTGATGAGATCAGGCCGGTGGTATATAGACACAGGCCAGTTCTTTAGTTTGACCCAAGCTTCTTGCAGGAACTGTGGGTTAATCGCCGCCATAAATTTCACAAGTCTTGTCAACTTTTCGTCAACAGCCATGTAGAAATAGGAATGTCCCCGTTTTTTCTCTAATGAACACCCGTGGTGTATCAATGTCATTGCGGATTCTTCACTGTGCAAATTGATCGCCTGAGATAATGGCGTCTCCTTCCATTTATAACGTTTATCCATTTTATATCCATATTCTATGAGTAGTTTAACCATTGCAGGATTGTTATGTTCGATTGCAACTGTCATTGGAGTAATTCCGAAATTACTTTTGGCATGTATATTGATTTCATTTTTCAGTAGAATCTCAGCTATTTCGTATCTCCTGTAAGCGACGGCAAAATGTAAAGCGTTGAATCCGTCCTCCGATTTGGCCTGGATTTTACAGAGGGCGTTGATTAGTAATTCTACAATGTCTTTGTTGTCCATCTGGACGGCCCTAAGAATCGAGGGAAAAAACAGAAGTTAGACACATGTAGGTAAAATATTGATCTCTTTGGCTCCAAAAGTTTCGAACAAATTTGTATCGCTAAATTTAAATATGATGATATAGAGGATATTTGTTTTTTTCGGTGAAAGATCGAGATTTATTTCATCGAGTGGACACCATCGGTAATATTTTCACGAGTGGCTGCGCCACTCGTGAAAATATTACCGATGGTGTTCACGAGATGAAATAAATGTCGATCCTTCACCGAAAAGAAAAACAACAAATATTCTATTTATTTCATGCTTTTAACCCTTTCTGGGAGGAGCTTTATCAAAATCCAGTGCGGTTCTTTTCCGTTATTCCCCGTGGGGTACCCCTCCCGCATAGCAACGCATTACAATATTGCGTCAAGCGCGAGAAATGTACGGTATATGACGTCATATTTCCCATCTGGTTGTTAGGCACGCGCAACTTACCTAGGCAACAAGAACGTGAAAATCGGTATTTTCACTGGTGGTACCAGTGTAAGATCGAAAAATATTTTCACTGCTATTTCTCGATATCCTACCGGAAACCATGAAATAATAGAATATGTTTCCAAAAACTCCGATAAAAATGTGTAGCAGGGTTTTTGATTGCATATAGGAACAATCAACACAGTTAATGCACTTTTTTTCAAAATGAAAACTTAGTTAACATTATATAAAAGAATGTTTTGAAGGTACTTTGCTGTTGTTAACTCAAGTGTACTCTTAACCCATTACCACACAATCCCTACTTTTGACGACCCTGAGAAAGAAGCCTTTAGAAATCATTGTGGGAAAAGGAGAAAATGCTGGTAACCAGCATTCTCTCCTTTTCCCACAATGTTTTCTACTCTTCACACAGCAAATTTACAATTTTCAGTCACCTTTATTTTGTCATCTGCAAATGCTTTCGATTTGGACAAGCCTAAAATATTGTTGTTTGGTAATGAGGTTAGGCATTCTTAAATCATATCACTCCTACAACTCAATTAAAGATGTTGCCGTCGTTATTATCTATTCTGTTTACTGAAGTACATAAAGCCTACACTAAATACTTGAAATAATCGAATGTCTGCGTTGATGGAGTTGAACGAAGACCGCATTAAGAAAACCCGCACCAGAGCACCTTCTCTATGAAAATATCAAAGCGTTGAGAACGCTGAAGTGGTATTTGTCAAGGAAACCCATTGTGTGGAATTGAGTTTGAAAGAAAAAGAGACATATTGTTCAAATATCGGCTTAAAAGTCAACCCACTAAACAAATTAATACCTAATTGGTTTTGGAGCGAAAAAGTCCAGGGTCAGCTGGCAAATTTGTATCATTGCACCAAAATAAAAGGCTATGAGCGAGAGAAGCTATTTTCAATCAAATATTATGTATCTCAACGATCGATGACTTCGCCCAATGTATCTAAATATGCCATTTCAAATTACATATCTGAGTGCCAGCGAAAAACTGATTTGCCTGGGAAAAATGAGTTTAACAGGGTTTATTTCCTTCGGCTTTGCACAAAATAAGATTCATGGTGATCAAAATTCAATCATGAACTCATAGGGGTATTGTCTTCGACAAATACCACAAAAATCGTAATTGCAAAGATATTGTGCAGTTCTTACTTCATTAAAGGTGATTCAACCCTCCTGTCTAATCCTAGACGACGCAAATTGACGTCTGCTTTCGCGTGAATAAGTAGTTCTACGACCCTGGCACAGTTACTTAAAATAGCTCTGTACAGCGGACTGGTTCCTGACTCGTTGTCCGAGAAATTCACATCACATTCTGTTCCCCTGGTGTTTAGTAAGAGATCGGCTATTTCTGCGTTGCCGTTCAGTGCTGCAATCCTGAAATCAGATCAGAAATTACATTAATTGTTAACCAAACCCGCTTTTAAAAACTAAGCACTGTCCACGTTCTTTTCTTTGGCGATGCTTCTTTCATAAATTTGTCTATGAGGAAAGTTGTTTTAGGATTCAATAGTCACGTCATGGCAGAGCAAAATTTCTGGATATTTCAGGAAACCGAAAAGAACAGATCGTAGATCAGACTGCTCTGTTTTGTGGAGTTTGATCTTGATCTACATTTATCACAAAAGCAACCGTAGTTGAGCATGTCAAGGATTAAAGCGAACAGTAATTTCATAAAAATCGATTTCGTCATAATTAAAGACGATTTCTACAGTTTCATCATTTTTTCATAACATTCAAAATTTCATGAAACTTTGTTTGGTGATAGTTTATTATCTGATTTACAAAAAAGGAGATAAAAAGAGGGGGTCATCGGCTTTGGGAAAATTCTATGAATATTTTTTAGTACACCCTACATTGCGGCAGTTCTGGATGAAATTTCACCTATGAAAACTAAGTCTATGTATACTTTTCTTTGGGAAAATTCTATGAACATTTCTTTTAGTACACCCTACATTGCGGCAGTTCTTGATGAAATTTCACCTATGAAAACTAAGTCTATGTATATTCTTTTTTAAATGAAAATAATCATATGCACAGTTTATCTCACTGAATTGGTGAAAAATCAAATTTAACGAAAAAAATAATCTAGAGTATACTATTGATCAATATTTAAAAAAAAAAAAAAAAAAACAAAGAGTATCATTTAACGTTATTTTTTAAATCTTCTAATATTCACATTTTTCTTAGTTTTTCTAAAATTAATATTCAGGCACTAAACTAAAAGAATCGGGCTTAAAACAAATAGGTCATCGGCCTTATTTTTTAAGAAATTGCATTTTAAGTTTGTGGGTGGGACATTAACTAAAAAGTAAATAAAGGGTTTGTCAAAGACAAAGACATTATATGAAGTAAATCATCTCAATTTTTTTCAATAATACAAGGAAATCTATAAGAATCAAGTTTCTTGGTCATAATAAACCAGTTCACAGCATATAAATGTAATAATGATGTTAGCATTTAATCCATTTCCAAACGACTGATTTTGGACTCTTTTAAATTTGACGCGTTTGCAGATAATAAACCACAGTCTGTATCTATGTATCACAGTTCTTTGATTGTTCAGTTCTATATCATTCAGTCAGTAGGAGCAGTTTCTCCTATTGACATCATGTTGTCTGTTGCAGACTCATCAAGCTAAGGGCAACCTGGTAAAGCAGAATTATGTGTAGACCCTCGTTTTCTGCAAGTCTTTCCCAAGTGACATTATTTTGGACTAGACCAAACTGAAAGCATCTGCATCTAAAAGGATGTTTCAGTTCGACGATACGACTGCCAGATAGAGTGCTGGTAGTAGCATCATTCTGTGTCCATATTCCGTTGCTAGGTGACATAGTTAGGTGATTCACTTGGACTTTCAGTCCCATCTTTTGAAACCATAATTTCGAATTCAGATTGCCTCGCATATAATCATTTTGCTTGATTAAAATACTTTTTTTTTTCATTTTGCTGACATGAAATGACCCATTTTAGTTCTTGGTTTATTCGTTCTGCAGACATTTACAAGTGTAACAGGATCAATTGCGATAGGTACGGAATCCTGTTTCCGCCATCCACTTTTTGACCTAGGAGGAACTAGAAAAGTAGCAATTAGGCACACTAATTTCCATTTTTCTATCAAGAAAGTTACCCCGAAAAGTAGAAAAGTTGAAGTTTTTGACCTGACAATTGTCAAAAAACTTTCCACTTTTCGACCTCACGTTTGTCTATAGAAAAGTAGAAATTAGGGAGCACTAATTTCAACTTTTCGCGTTAAAATGCTAGGTCGAAAAGTAGAAAAGTGGGAGTTTTTCACCTGTCAATAAAACTTCCACTTTTCGACCTAGAAAAGACAAAGTCGAAAAGTCCAAGTTAGCCAATTAAAACCTCCACTTTTCTAGTTAGGACTCTTTATCACGGGATATTTGTATATCAGCACCGAATAATGTTGGCGCCGGTGTAGGGGTTCTAACTAGAAAGTCGGCTAACTTCCACTTTTCCAATTTTCAACTTTTCAACTGCAACACGCGAGAAGGGCATTCGGATATTGGCGTAAAGTGACGTCCCGGATCAGCCTGCGCAGTCCGCGCAGGCTGATCCGAGACGGCACTTTACGACTACATTGGAATTCTTCCAACAATAGATTTGCACAAAACAGAAAATTACGTAAAAACAGAAAATATCGTTTCGGATTAGTCCACGCAGAGTGCACAGACTGATCCGAGACGATATTTTACGCAAATGTCCGAATGCCCCCTTTCGCGTGTTACAGGGCATATAATTTATCAAGTAATCGGAAATGTTACTGTTAAATGTTTAAACTGCAAATCAAAAAGCCACCTACCATATTGGCCGTCGGCCTATTTTATTTTCCTGATTCACGTCTAACGACCGTGCCTTTTTCATAGTAAGCAGTAATTTCACTATATCTGTATTGTCCGTCTCACATGCGACTATCAATGCAGTGGGTGACAAGTCATCGTTAAGGTCTCTCGTATTCATATTCATATTTTTCCCGCGCAAAATCGCCTTGACTTTCTGAACAGATCCTTCACGTATTGCCTCAAAGAATAAAGTTGTCTTGGGGTCAACTTTGACGACATTTGTCTGTTCTCCCTGGGACGATTTTCGGGTTGGTTTGACCCCTCCACCACTGGGTTTACCATTAGCCATGGCCTGGGCCCCTTCGGCCCCGCTCTCCATGATACTTTGTCGAACGTCACCCGGATTACTGAAATAAACAATTTACATGTACCTTTTAAGTCTACACCAGACTGACAAAGATGATAGTTTCGTTCCTTTTGAACAAAAATGCAGGTAATATATGTCTTTTAACCCTTTCCCGAACAATTCCGAGTTTTAATGACCCTGACGGAGACAGCTTTTTAAAACATTGAGGGTAAAGGAAAAAATGCTGTAAACCAGCATTTTTTTCTTTTGCCAATATATTTTCTTCCCTGATGAAGATAAATTCAAGATTTTGAGTGAAATTCGCCTTGTCGCCTGTAAATGCTTGCAATTTGGATGAGTATGAAATTTTGTGGCCGGGTATATTAAAAAGGATAGAAAACATTATGGAAAATACTTGCCACCAGCAATTGCTCCTTTTCCCACAATGTTTTAGAAAGATATTCTTCCTTGTAAAGGCATGGTAACATTTGATAAAGGGGTTATCGTTATCCATCTACAGAACCAATAACCGTCCCGGAACCGCTTATTGATTGGCAGAGAAGTGGTTCATAATGTAACCCTTTCCCAAACAAGTCCTATTTTTTACGTGTCTGCAGTAAAAGTCTTTTGAAAACACTGTGGGAAAAAGGAGAAATTGCTCGTAACGAGCAATTTCTCCTTTTCCCACAGTGTTTTCTACCCTTTTTGAGAACTTTTTGCCATTTTCTCCAAATCTAAAATTGTCGTCTGCAAACTCTTTCGATTTGGAAGAGTCCAAAATTTGTCGTTTGGGAAAGGGTTAACCCTTATCCTGCTAAGGAGCTAAAATGAAGTTTTCAATTCGATAGTAAAAACCCAAAAATTGTTATTTCAAAGGAATGTTTCGGGGGAAAATATCTTCAGATCGGACAGCGTAGATCAAAGATCAGACTGCACGTTCTGTGAAGTCTGATCTTGATCTGCGCTGTCCGCTAAAGATCAATGAGTCGCGATAAGCTGCCAAAGGGTTAATTCTTTACCTAAAAAAAAACTATTCCAAATTGAAAGCAGATGGCATATAAGGAGGGGTCAATAAAATGTTACCACTATTTGATTGAACTAATTTTTTGTGGTATTTGTCGAAGACAATACCACTATGAGTTCAAGGCTGAATTTTGATAACCATGTATCTTACTTTGTGCAAAGCCGAAAGAAATAAACCCAATTAAACTCATTTTTTCTCAGGCAAATGAGTTTTTCGGTGGCACCCAGATATGTAATTTGAAATGGCATATTGAAATACATTGGAATACATTGGGCGAAGCCATCGATCGTTAAGATACTTATTTTTGATTGAAAATAGCTTCTATCGCTCATAGCCTTTTATTGGCGCAATGATACAAATTTTCCTACTGACCCTGGGCTTTTTCGTTCCAAAACAAATTCGTTCCATGGCTTGTTCGTCCTATGATTACGCACTATTCCATTTGATTGCTAATGAATATTTATAGATCGAAGTAAATGATTGTAATGTTGGAAATTTAATGTAAAAAGCTGAAGATATTTCAAAATTATAGTTTTTAGTTACATGAGTATTCTCCCTTCAACCAAAAATGTATTCATTTGCTTAGTGGGTTGACTTTTAAGCCAATATTTGAACAATATGTCTCTTTTTCTTTCAAACTATATATTCCACACAATGGGTTTCCTTGACAAATACTACTTCAGCGTTCTCAACGCTTTGATTGAAACGAGAACTTATTCACAAATTGTATTCACATACTTGTCACAGAAGCATTAAGTTAACGTTTGACTGAAAGGTTTCCTATTTTGTCTCTTGTTTTCTGCATAGTTAAATAATTGATAACATCATTAATCCAAGCCCCTTCTTTTAGATTACAGCTACAACCTATGTCCTGCCCACTTTTGTGATCTTTCCCTCGCAGACTACTTTCTGTAGGGGGACCTAAAGGAGAGAGTGTAAGAACTACAACAACCCACAGACCACAGATGCCCTGAAGGTCCACATCCGTCAGGAAATTCGGATAATATCCCACTTAGGATGTGTGGCAATGTCATCATAAGTACCTATGTGCATGCTGCAGCTGTAATCCAGAGAAAATGAGCATTAGATTAGCATCTCATCAATTATTTACCTGTGCAGAAAACAAGAGACAAAGCGAAAAACAATTGGCATCAAATGTTAATTTGATGATGTAACAAGTCTGTAAACTGAAAATTTTCGAATAAGTTCTTCTTGCAAAGATTTATGTTCAATCAAAAAGTGGAAACAATTTATTGGCCCACCCTTATTACAAATGAATCAATGGATGGGATTCATCGCTGAAAGGGGAGAAAACATTGTGGGAAAAAGGAGATAATGCTGATATCACTTTAAGAAGAATATTCCCTCGCAGTAGTTAACCCATTACCACACAATCCCTACTTTTGTCGCCCCTGAGAAAGAAGCCTTTTGAAAACACTGTAGGAAAAGGAGAAAATGCTGGTAACCAGCATTTTCTCCTTTTCCGACAGTGTTTTCTACCCTTCCCAGAACAAATTTCAATTTTTCAGTCACCTTCATTTTGCCGTCTGCAAATGCTTTCAATTTGAACCAGTCTAAAATTTTGTCGTTTGGTAATGAGTTAAAACGGGTAACACACGATAGCAGAGAAAGGTCACACTGCATAGATGCTCTGGCTAATCTCGAGCTAACCTCTTCTAAACAATCCTGACTTTTAACGACCCTGAGAAAGAAGCCTTTTGAAATCATTGTGGGAAAAGGAGAAAATGCTGGTAACAAACATTTTGTCCTTTTTCTCACAATGTTTTCTGCCCTGATGGAAACAAATTTCAAATATTTAGTCACTTTTATTTTATCTTCTGCAAATGCTTTAAGTTTGGACCAGTCTAACATTTTGTCGTTTGGTAAAGAGTTAAAGAAAGAACACATGACGATCGCGATATACTAAACATGGGCTTTCACTAAGCCTCTTCAATTAAAAAAATATCGTCATTTCTACAACAAATATATCTATGTTGTAGGTACTCACTAGGTCTAGCACTCTTGCGTAGGTCTGAGTAACAATAACGTGGGCTTCAGTTAAAAGATTTGATAAATGTCTCTTTATTTCTTGCGTCAAGAATAATTCTTTTGAAAACTGTGTCGACTTTGTTATGTAGCAAAGCAACCCGTGGCTTATGAAGTGTTAATTCAAACATTAGTGATAAACACAAGGCACATTATCGTTTTGTGGGTAGTGCATTGACTGGGGTGACATAATACAAACAGTTGATATCCAATTAAACATTGATAACTTAAAAAAAATATGAACGGACGAAAAATAAACTAGACCTAAGAAAGGCACTGTGTGCCATTGAAAATGCCAGCAAATTATTGTAATCAGGGCTTGTCTATGTTGTTATCTTTGATCGTACAATTCTTTCTAAACGGGCTAAAAGAATAATGTTGTGTAAAATGAATAAGACAGAGCACAACCGTTGTCTGCGCATGTCATATTCTTCGAAGATTCGACTGCCTTATATGACGCATCACTAGCCCCGAAAGAGGGCAGAATGTAATATTACGCTCTATAAAGTAGCAATGTAGAAAATAGCTTTTATAAAAACGTTTGATGAGAAATTAGACCTGCTTTAGCTTCAGATTTCTATTAACTGTTGATCATAGCTGAGTTAATTGCACTAGATAGCGTTTTATTGAGTAAACGTTTATTTTAGTTTGAAATTCAAAGTAACGGTTGTCGCGTAGGAAAGTGGTTCGGTTCTGTACCCAGGATGCCTAAATTAAATAGATGAGCATTTATAGAATGCCATCTAGCGGGAGATAATGAGAGCACAACAGTATTATCCTAGACGATTAAAACACAATTTATCACAAACCTAGACCAAAAGAAAAACGTCGAGTGAAATGGGACAGACCCAACAATACATTATTATCTTAGACCATTAAAACACAATTTATCACAAAATCAAACCGTTAGGCGAACGTGACAGGGTACGAAACTCTTCAGAATGGTTTGTTATCAGCAATTCACTGACAAGAGACCATGATTTGCGACTTCAAAAGGTTCGTATTCAGGCTGTTGAGTGCCCCTTCGCCACGAAAAGACAGAAAATTTTGATGTTTGAAACAGAAAGTTGAGAATAGTAAGACATACTGACACACTAATTATTCATAATTTTTAGCTTTATCTTAATTGTCTCCACAATTTAAAAGTAAGGCCATAGGCATTTCTCTACTTTCATGCATTCAGTATAATTACACCTTGAAATGCTATAAAAGCTGATATGAGCTTAATCCATTACCACTCAATCCCTACTTTTGATGCCCCTGGAAAAGAAGCCTTTTGAAAACATAGTGGGAAAAGGAGAAAATGCTGGTAACCAGCATTTTCTCCTTTTCCCACAATGTTTTCTACCTGATCAATAAACAATTGCACCATTTGAGACACATTGAAATTGTCGTCTGCAAATGCTTTCAATTTGGACAGAGCTAAAATTTTGTCGTCTGGTAAAGAGTTAAGTGTTGAAATACTTGACTTCTGTTCTTTACATAATATATGACAATACCCCACTGGATGCAGATTAAAACTGCAAACACGTCACTCCTTACCATATATGAAAAATTGATACAATGGAGAAATTGAGCAATAGGAGCAATTTATTCACTTAAGGTAAGACCTGTGTAATGCACTTCCGGTGAACATTTTGCAAAAATTCTAATTGGTTGTTAAATAAGGATAAATAAGGATTTATGCAGAAATAATATTTTTGCACATTTCTAACGGATCAGAAATTCCGTTTATGTCTATCTTGAAACTATTTTTTGATACTTTTGTTTGTTTTCTAAAAAGGGAGGTAATTATTATCTCTTTTTCAATTGAGAATATAGCGGTTTTAGATTTATAAATGATAATTCAAAAAAGGAAAAAATGGAAAAAATGAAAAGGTGAAAGTAGTTCAATAATACTCATTTTTAATTAAAGCTAATTTTGCATGATGATATTTTAGTGGAAATAGCTGTTTTCCATTATTTCCGAAATTTAAATGCCATTTTTACATACAGATATCTCGTTTTCTTTGTATTTCTTCTGTTCAGTGTTTCCAACTTAAAGTTTTTTATATGAAAGAGACCAAGTAACAACATTGGACTCTTCCAAACCAAAAGAGTTTGCAGATGACAATTTTAGATTTGGAGAAAATGGCATAAAGTTCTCAAAAAGGGTAGAAAACACCGTGGGAAAAGGCGAAATTGCTCGTTACGAGCAATTTCTCCTTTTCCCGCAGTGTTTTCAAAAGGCTTTTCCTGCAGACACGTAAAAACCAGGGCTTGTTTGGGAAATGGTTAAAGTACTTAAATAAACATTCTAAATACTGCAAAATCCTAACACGGTTATTTTATAGCTACACTTGAATGTTAGATAATCTATGTAGACGTAAGACAGGCTATCGCCTTCAAAGGGATTGCTCTCAACCGAAAATGCAGGACCCTATTACCGCCAACAAATATAAGACGACGCGATGGAAAGTAAATCCCCTAAAACATAAAGCTTCAAGAGGCTAAGATGCATTTAGTCCCTTTTTTAAAGCCCTTTACCCCATGAGGCATTTCTATGGTATCTCTAATTGACCTTAAATAACAGCAAGGATGAAGCTGTTTCTTATGTGTGTATGATAAAACATTGTGGCATTAGGTGAAATTGCTCGTCAAATGCACCTACAAGCAATGCATAGAAATGAGTATCTATGGAGTAAATAGTTTAAAATTCTATCTATGGAGTAAAGAGTTTAAAATTTTAACAGAGATGAAAAAAATCTAATTCCTCACTTAAGTCCAACGTGTGGCATTCGTGATAGCTAATTGTACATGTAAATCTACGAAAACTGAAATTTTGCTGGACGTCGGTAAAAAAAAAAGCCATGGTCTGCCAAATATGGGATCATTGTATCTTCGTAAGTTTGATTGATTCGTAAGACCATCATACTATGCAAGTCATAAAATATTTGTGGATCCTTAAGGTAAGACCTGTGTAATGCACATCCGGTGAAAATTCTAATTGGTTGATAATAAGAATAAATAAGGATTTATGCAGAAATAATACTTTTGCACATTTCTAACGGATCAGAAATTCCGTTTATGTCTATCTTGAAATTATTTTTTGACACTTTTGTTAGTTTTCTGAAAAGGGAGGTAATTATTATCTCTTTTTGAATTGAGAAAATAGTGGTTTTAGATTTATAAATGATAATTCAAAGAAGGAAAAAAATGGAAAATATGAATCGGTGAAAGCAGTTCAATAATACTCATTTTTAATTATAGCTAATTTTGCAGGATGATATTTTAGCCGTTTTCAATTACGCAAGTCTCACCTTAAACCCCATTTTGTCCAACAACTGATTGGACCATGAAGTAGAAATGATTTGCAGAAAAAAAAGGATCAATAGAGAAAAATGTTGACCCAGGTCAGCCTGCGCGGACAAACCTTTTAAAACCTTTACCACATAATTTTGACTTTTAACGACCTTGAGGAAGAAGCCTTTTGAAAACATTGTGGGAAAAGGAGAAAATGCTGGTAACCAGCATGTTCTCCTTTTCCCAAAATGTTTTCTACACTTCCAATTACAAATTTGAACTTTTCAACCGCAATAATTTTGTTGTCTGCAAACGCTTTCAAATTGGAACGGTCTAAAATTTTACTGTGCGTTAAAGAGTAAAGTCCTTTTTTCACAGAGCATGGATAAACTCATTGCCGTTTTCAAATCGACCTGGCTTTTCAGATCGACCTGGCTTTTTCAAATAGAAAGCAAATGGTAACATAACGACTCACAAGTGCTGTTAACTCGTTACCGAACGACTAAGTTTAAGACCAGTGCAAAGGAGGTCTGTGATAGATTATATCAAGAAGGTCATTACATAGTCATAGATCTATATCAAAGCGTTGAGAACGCTGAAGTGGTATTTGTCATGGAAACCCATTGTGTTGAATTAATAGTTTGAAAGAAAAAGAGACATATTGTTCAAATATTGGCTTAAAAGCCAACCCACTAAGCAAATGAATACCTTTTCGGTTGAAGGGAGAGTACTCATGTACCTTAACTCTTTACCAAACAACAACATTTTGGATTGATTCAAATTGAAAGCAATCGCTGATGACAAAATAAATGTGACTAAATAATTGAAATTTGTTTTAGGAAGGGTAGAGAACACTGTGGGAAAAGAAGAAAATGCTGGTTACCAACATTTTCTCCTTTTCCCACAATCTTTTCAACAGACTTCTTTCACAGAGGCGTTAAAAGTAGGGATTGTGTGGTAATGGGTTAAAACTATAATTTTGAAATATCTTTAGCCCTTTACATTTAATTTCCAACATTAAAATCAATTACTTCGATCTATAAATATTCATGAGCAATCTCATGGAGAAGGGCGCAATCATAGGACGAACAAGCCATGGAACGAATTGGTTTGGAACGAAAAAGCAGGCAAATTTGTATAATTGCGCCAATAAAAGGCTATCAGCGATAGAAGCTATTTTCAATAAAAAATAAGTATCTCAACGATCGATGGCCTCGCCCAATGTATTTTGATATGCCATTTCAAATTACATATCTGAGTGCTACCGAAAAACTCATTTGCCTATTTGCCTGAGAAAAAATGAGTTTAACAGGGTTTATTTCCTTCGGATTTGCACAAAATAAGATACATGGTTATCAAAATTCAATCTTGAACTCATAGGGGTATTGTCTTCGACAAATACCACAAAAATCAATTTTGAATGTTACAACTGACTGAATAGTGAGGTAGACTGGTCCTATTATGCGTTTTCTTTTTTTTTTTTGTATACATCTGTTTACTCATCGCACAAATCTCTTTATAGACTTGAACCATGCTCTGTAAACAGGGTGTTTAACGCAGTCCGTGCAGGTAACCTGGACCGAAGCCTTTTGGTATTGGTCAGTTTTTTGCATGTCCGAGGACCAATCTACCTCATGATAAGTCGTTTAAAAGACAAAACGGATACTATAGATACATGATTATATGATGACTTGCTCGATACGATATATCAAGAAGATGCTTTAAATGCCCTTTTGTCAGACCATGAATCAATTGTAATATCTGTGACCCATCACGCAAAAAGGGACCTCCTGGGAACTCCGAAAAGTGTCAACCCTGGTCAGACTGCGCGATACTGCGCAGGCTGACCAGGGTCGGCATTTTTCGCTTTTATGTTATTTTCTGTATGATTAGTGGTCATTGTACCTTGTTATACAATCATTTTTGAACAATCAACTTAACCCATTACCACACAATCCTTACTTTTGACTCCCCTGAGAAAGAAGCCTTAGAAGACATTGTGGGAAAAAGAGAAAATGCTGGTAACGAGCATTTTCTTCCTTTCCCACAATGTTTTCTACCCTTCACAAAACAAATTTCAAAGTTCAGTCACTTTTATTTTGTCGTCTGCAAATACTTTCAATTTGGATAAACTTTAAATTTTGTTGTTTGTTAATCAATGAGTTAAACTGACTTGCACAATCGTTGATATGTTTTTATCTAATCGAAGTGCGGAATTTTTAGTTTGTGCCTTTTTCGTGTGACGGATCACATTTGAATTTCAACCATGTAATAATGACCACTTGTTTTATGTTATTCTTTAACAAACATTGAGAAAGCTTAACGTTTACTAATGAAAGTAGAAAGTATTGATCTTTTGGGAATGTAAATTTGACGATCTCATATATAACACGTTATTAACTGTAGATATATTTGTAAGTCTTGCAACAAGTTAGTTTTGAAAAGACTTAGTGCGCCGAAAGATAGGGAAGGCCTTTGAAAACAGTATTACTAGTAATCAAGATCAGGCTGCATTCAGCAAGTCTGTCCGTCCGTCCGTCTGTCTGTTTCTATTTTTGTTTTCTAAGGGGTTTACATCCTCTTCAAGAAGGATCCTTTAAAATAAAGCTTCGCAAGTAGAACACCGTACTTCACTGCGAAAACAATCCGACGCCTCTTTTCGATGTAGATCGATAGCTTAAGAAATCGAGTTCAATAAAAAGGAGTAAACCTATTCAGATCAAGTCATCGTTCTATCATAAAATCTATCGATAGATTTTTTTTTATTGTCATTATTGTGTATTTGATGTAATTGTTATTCGGTGAACTGAGCGTTTTTAGAGATCGTATAAGTTATGACTCTAATAAATGGTAGGCCTACCGGAGATCGTTTGAGTTGTCGTAGATTTGGTCTATCCTCTTTGGAAGGACCAGATCAAGTTTTTATTGCATTTCTTTGAAAGCCGGTATGACGTCAACGAAATCTGCCCCTAGGAGATTAGAATTTAAAATCTCAAAGTAGACTAGTTAGTCTTTTCCAAAGCGTGGGAAAATTGTAAGTTTCCCTTGAAAAAAAAATTTTGAATATCATTGGCCTTAAATGTCGTTGACTTTTTTTCCAGGAACTCAGCCAAAAACACAACAAAAATGTGTGGGAATTTTAGACTGCTCGAAATTGAAAGCACTTGCAGCCGACAAAATCAGCAGGGTAGAAAACATTGTGGGGAAAAGGAGAAAATGCTGGTTACCAGTATTTTCTCCTTTCCCACAATATTTTCAAAAAACTTCTATCTCAGGGTCGTAAAAACTTCGTGAACAACATAGGTAATATTTTCACTCGTGGCTGCGCCACGAGTGAAAATATTACCGATGATGTCCACTCGATAAAATAAATTTCGATCTTTCACAAAAAAAACCCCAAATATCCTCTATTTATAATATTTACTCGTGTCTATGAGCTAAATTACATTTTTGCTATACGCTTCAATTTTGTTATTGGCTGACGCCGCATTGAACTTTTATTAAGATTTTAAAATCCCTTTAACTTACGACGAAATTTCAATCAGATACATGCAAAAAAAAAAAAATCTGCAGGTTAAGAAATGTATTTCAAATGACAGGATTGGAATATGAAGCAGAATAAAACGTTGTGAGAACAGGATAACAAGCTATATAATTACCATCATTTTCTCCTTTTCCACTGTGTTTTCAAAAGCTTTATTTTAATAAGATCGTTAAAGCAAGGGACTTTGTGGAGATGGGGGGGGGGGGGGTTATGTTTTCCTGTTTATAAACTGACACTATTGACTAGCAATCTAGGGAAGGTACTGACGATCGTTACGATAATTTTACAATCCCTTTATGTTTATCTGAAAAGCTTCATCTAATGCAATGAAAATACTTTCAATGAACACAAAGGATTAATTAACGGCAAGAATTCAAACTTTTAATTAATAATCCTTTAAGCTAATTAACTAGTTCAGATAAGTACAAAAATGCAAAGCACTAATATTTTCAATTGATTTATGAATAAGTGAATTAATTTGTTCGTATAAATTCCACTTTGAAACGTTTTGATGCAGAAAATAAGATTAGTGACTTGGCACAATATTTTTTCCCAACCCTTTATTCAGTTATTTGTAATGTTTTTATTTCAATCTTTAACTTGATCTTTACCTTTCCGGCGAAAAACGCGGTCTTAATCGCTTATGAGGACAGTGTAGATTTAGATCAGACTACAGAAACCTTGGATCTACATTGTCTTTTTTATTCATTCATTCATTTATCTTTCTTTAGATGTTCTTAAAAAAGAAAAACCTACATCTTGAAACTGGGATACCAGGATCTATTTTAACATCACAATCGGTACTACAGTGTTGAATTCACTGACAAATAATTACAAATATATGGCAAGAGGGCTTAATGCAATTCTTCGATGCAATATACCAATCAATTTGTTACATGATTATGAAATCATAAAATCCTACTACATTTAGAATAACAAATCCAGAGTTAGAATGGTCCATGAACATGTAGAGAATTGGCCAATAGCAAAACTTTTCGACCTGGCTCAAACTGTGCGTACTCAGGGTCAACAAACCTACGTCATAGCATAAGTCATCGGATACATTTTAAGTCCGCCATTTTCGTTTTAAAAAGGTAAGTTTTCAGCTTGTACATTATTATTACTGAAGATCTATCCAAACAAAGCAGTGCATATGGTACCTGACGACTTTCTTCGTTAGTATACATTAATGTTTCAATCATTAGTTTCGTTGATTTTGCAATTACCTCCGCACATTTTTCTAAGCCGGTGACAGATGTGCGATCTAAAAATAGATGTCGTATACAATGCCGTTAAAAATAATTGTGTTGTTTAGAGCTATAGCATTGTTTCATGGCATTTTGATTTCACGAATAGGACAAATATATTTACCGTCACCAGATGAAGTAGGTATTCTAAGTAATTTTTAGATACTTATATCTTTTTAAAGTAATTAATCTGCACTTTGCGCACAAAATGGCGGCTATCCCGACACCTCTGATATGACGTAGGTTGTCACCATTGGTACTGTACAGGCTGACATGAGTCGATACTTATTGCATATGCGGTTAACTCCCTTTTCACAGACCCGGATCAAAGGCATTTCATTTATACTTATTATGAACGACCACAAACAACTCAAAATAAAAGATTCAACTCAGTGAATCAGGTAAAAGTCAGAATATCGCTATATGTCAAAATCACAGTCTGTTCGCCTGAAAATCTTACTGAATGTATATATTGACTTATCCCTTAGGCTGTTAAGCGCGACTCACTGACCTTTTGCGGACAACGTAGATTCAAGATCAGACTGCACAGAACGTGCAGTCTGATCTTGGATCTACGCTGTCCGATAAGGAGACACCTATCTCTTAAAAGTTCGTACCATTGAAATAGCAAAAGATGTGTGTTTTTTTTTTTACTATCAACTTGAAAGTTTTATAAAGCAGTAGATCTACAAGAGCTCAGTCTATACAACACGTACTACACATATAGAGTACAGAAAAGGCCACTTTCGGGTAGTATTGTGTTAATGATCATGGTATTTTACAGGGGCATTAAATAAAGTTTATTTCATCAGCTTGTGGTTAATATGAGGAAATATTTGCCGAAAAAGGGAAAGGTATGCGAAAATAACAAGTGCCGTAAGACCCTATTATTTCCCCATATTAACCACAAGCTGATGAAATGAATTATATATAATATTTCCTCTGATTATTTTGTCAACGAATGCTACTTTTAAAACTAGTGATCTCAAGTTAATTGATAAGATTTTCGACAGGAGGAAAATATTCACTATGACGTGGAAATAAATCACCCCAGCTTAAATGACGTCATTTCTTTACCTATAACATTTCTAAAAATAGACACATGAAATTATAATGTATACCAGATTTGCCCTTTTTTAAAAGAGGGAGAAATTTGATATTTGTAGCAAAAACCTGCGGGTGTGATTGTCTATCCCAAGTTGAGGAAAATGCATCCAAGGAGGGTCCGAGCTCACGACCATAGTCAGTGGGTCTGCCATTCGCATTGCGCTATAAAAGGCCAACTGACAATTTTAAAAAGAATCTATTCCTCGTAATATTTAACTTCCATACCGTTACTAACGGAGTAAGAATTTTTACAGTAACACATAAAACAACTTGGGGTTTCCTCGTGTTTTTTACATTTACTTTTTTCATGTTTAAATTTTGGGACTATTTTGTACACGCGAATGAAGGTAAAGAGTCTTTGTTTAATTTTTAAACAATAACAAAATTCACTTTAGAGTCGCTTTGAAATAATTCTTTATTACAGACTTGTTATAGACTTGCCTTAATTCAAAGCATATAACGAGATGAATCTGTGTCAAATTAATGAATCGTTATTTCAAAGGTAGGTAAACATGGTGGGAAAAGGAGAAAATGCTGTTAACCAGCATTTTCTGCTTTTTCCACCATGTTTTCAAAAGCCTAACCCTCACGTTGCTTGGTAGAGAGACAGCCACTAGCGTTGAATGACCGTCCGATAAAGGTAAGACTTCATAATGAGTTTGTTTATAGACAGAATAGCCACGAACAATAAAAAGTCATTAAAAATCGGCCCAATATTGGGCGTTAAAAGATTGACAAGGTAATGTTGGTAAATTAAAAAGTTATTGACTCTTTAGCAAATGACAAAAAAAAAAATTGTCCCAATAGTAAGTTTCCGTAGACGACAAATTGAAGGCGACCCAAATGAATGAATTTGTCTTTGATGGGTAACCAGCATTTTCTCCTTTACCCGCAATATTTTCAAACCCCTTCAGGGTCGTTGAAAATCAGTATTGTTTGGTTCAAGTTTTTGTGTGAACCTTTTACGTGAATGGCTCAATGAGAATGGTGTAAACGCCAGCATTTCACGGCATCCATTCATTTACACATGTACACCCATGTCTTTCTTGGTTTTCACCAACCTCGGGCACTGTACACATAGTGCAGTGCCTAACCGAATGACTTTTTTTAATTCCCTAGTGCAAAGTGAACTTGTTAAAGAATTTCATTCATTTCTAAAAGTTTTTCCTATTGTATGTATCCAACTCAACCCTTTGCAAAGCAATCCCAACATCGACCTTGAGAAGGCAAGCTTTTGAAAGCACCGTTGGAAAAGTAGAAAATTTTGGTAACCAGCATTTCCCCTATTCTCACAATGTTATCTATCCGTACGAAGAAATATCCCGTTGAGTGACACTTATTTTATCGTCTACAAATGCTTTCACTATGGACAAGTCATGATAATGTTTGTCGTCTAGGAAAGAGTAAGGTCACGTGCATGCTATAAATAGAATACAATATACATAACTATACTCACTAGTAATCATCATCGTAATAATCATATTCATCATCATAACCGTAATCATCATAACCGTTATTGTACGGGCACGATAACACATCCCGGTTATCTATTTCAGTAATATCAATTCCATTACAAACAACTTTATCAGAACTGTCTTCCCAACCGCTTATCCGGCTGTGTTTCAGGACAGACTTTCCGTTTTCCTTTTTCTTTACTTTTACAGTATCTTTGGATTTTTTTGGCATGGCAGATTTTGGTCCGACTTGCTTTACCGTTGACTTTGTTACCTCTGTGCCTGTCATTTTTCCAACGCGGGCAGATTTCGTCTGTGATTTCATGTTTATATCACAGACAATCCTTGCACCTTGAAAGTAGTCCTAGGCTATAAACCCAGTAAACTTATTTCTTTTCATCATAACCCAGCCTCTTAATTCATTTAACAGACGTAATGCACATAAAATGCATAATATTCGCTCATTTTTCCACAAAACTTGCCATTTTCTGACATTGTCAGTATTAATGATACAACATCCGGGCTCGACGATCTGAAGCACTTTCAAGACGTTGCTACAGTTATTTGTTCATATATGCAACATAAATGAGGCCTGACAACTTATAGAGGACTGTTTGTCACTTTATTATCATTATTATCATTCTTTCTTAAATAAAAATTATGACACGTCAATTAAATTTGAGAATACATTTTTTTTAACAGTTACAAGTTATTAAAGTTCAATGGTTTAATTCTTTAACCCATTACAACACAATCCCTACTTTTGACGCCCCTGAGAAAGAAGCCTTTAGAAAACGTTGTGGGAAAATGAGAAAATGCCGGTAACCAGCATTTTCTCCTTTTCCCACAATGTTTTCTACCCTTCACAAAACAAATTTCAAAGTTTCAGTCATTTTTATTTTGTCGTCTGCAAATACTTCCAATTTGAACTAGCCTAAAATATTTGTTGTTTGGTAATGAGTTAACAAACAACAAAATTTTAGACTTGTCCAAATTGAAAGTATGGGCAGACGACAAATTAAACATGACTCAAAAACCTAATATTTGTTTGGGACTGTTAGACAACATTGCAGGAAAAGGAGAAAATGCTGGTTACCAGCATTTTATCCTTTTCCCACAATGCTTTCAAAAGGCTTCTTTTTCAAGGTCGTCAAAAATCGGGGTTGTATGGTAAAGGATTAAGCCTCGTGAGTTAACCCTTTCCCAAAGAATCCTGGCTTTTACGATGCTGGAAAAGAAGGATTTTGAAAACATAGTAGGAAAAGGAGAAAATGCTGGTAACCAGCATTTTCTCCTTTTCCCACAATGTTTTCTACTCTTTCATGAACATAAATCATCTTTGGTATTACATTTAATTTTTCGTCTGCAACAGCTTTCAAGTTGGTATTGTCCAAAATCTTGTCGTTTGGGAAAGGGTTAAATATTACATGATCGTCACGATGATCATGGGCGGATCCAGAGGGGGGGACCGGGGTTCCGGACCCCCCCCCCCCCCCGGAATTTTGGCAAAAATGTGGTTATCGGATTCGTGAAATGGTACTGGTTTGATATTGCACAGCATTTATGTAAAATACAGTCATAAATTTAAAAAAAAAAAGTTCTAAATGTGAAGACCTCCTCATGCTTAGAACTAGAAACGTTGACTTTTCTTGTAAACGGCTTGTACCCACTGAAATCAGGAAAATCAAAGTATCATAAAATAATAAGACGAGTGCGTTTTTGGTGGGAACCCACCCCCCACGAGAAAGATATCTGGATCCGCGCATGATGATGCAAGTAAACCTGCAAATGTTAACACGTGGGTAACACCATTCCGTACCACTCATGAAAAGGAATAAAACCAAATCTTTAACAGCACATTGAATCCAAATACAAGAATATCCCATCAAAAAGTTAACACCGACAGTTCAATAAACGCTTACAAATAGCACTATTTATATCAGTGGAAATATCTATTGCACCTTTCCCCCTACACTTTAAACGATAACTAAAACGTTTTTAATCGAGCCCTGGTATTCTTTGACTTATCGATATTCATGTTACGTTCATTGGAGTGACTTGAAAACTCTGTAGTTAACCCACTTCCCTTATACGCCATCCCCATTTGTATACGTCTGCAGGGGACGACTTATAAATGAACTGTGTCTCAAATTGAGCACTTTCTTCATTGGACGACATTTGGTTTTCTACTGTCTTCTTGAAAGTTTTGTTTAACTTGTATAGAAGGTTAACCCATTCCCCAACAATCCCTGGTTTTTACGACCCTGAGATAGAAGCCTTTTGAAAACATTGTGGGAAAAGGAGAAAATGCTGGTAACCAGCATGTTCTCCTTTTCCCACAATGTTTTCTACCCTGCTGGAAACAAATTTCAATTTTGGAGGTAGCTTTATTTTGTCGTCTGCAAGTGCTTTCAATTTGGACCAGTTTAAAAGTTTGTCGTTTGGTAAAGAGTTAAGAGTTAATTCTAGTTATAACTTGTCTTCTATCACTCGGATTCCCTGATGATATGTGGGGGGGGGGAGGTGGGGGGGGAGGTGGGGGGGGGAGGGGGGAAGGAGAAAGAAAGATATCGTATTTATTCTTTTACCAACAAACAGTCCCTGGTTTTAACGACCTGATGGAAGAATCCTTCTGAAAACATTGTGGAAAAAGGATAAGATGCTGGTAACCAGCATTTTATCCCTTTCCCACATTGTTTTCAAATCTTCCATGTCACATTTCAATTTTCGACTCATGTTTATTTTGTCGTCTGCAAATGCTTTCAATTTGGACAAGTCCAAAATTTTGTCGTTTGGTAAAGATTTATCAATATACATAATATAAAAAGAACATCATTTCGGGGTCCTGTATGGCTCAATGGCACATTGTAGGGCTTGTAACCGTTAGGCATTTCGGGCCAGACCCTAACCCAACGCACTGAGTTTTTACATGGGAGTGTATTTAGATAAGACACTTCAAGGTGCTAGCCTAGAAGTGCTGAAGCCCACCAGATACATGAATATGTAAGCTGTTGCCGCGATGAGGCTGGGATAATGTTGAAAGCGGCGTTAAACACCATTCAATAGAATTAATCCCATTTGGACCCCCTGTCTGAAGGCGACTTTATCACTCTTCTGACAATAAAAGAATTAATCCAGATAAAACCCGACACCAGGTTTTGTTTTTGCGGGCGTACTTAGGGGCTATATACTTAACTCTTTCCCAAACAAGCCCTGGTTTTTACGTATCTGCGGTACAAGTCTTTAGAAAACACAGTGGGAAAAGGGGAAATTGCTCGTAACGAGCAATTTCTCCTTTTCCCACAGTGTGTTCTAGCCTATCGGAAAACTTTCTGCCATTCTCATCAAATACAAAATTGTCATCGGCAAACACTTTGAGTTTGGGACAGTCTCAAATTTGTCATTTGGGAAAGGGTTAAGGTAGTGGACCCATAATACTTCTAGTGCAACATGGGGACAAAAAATCTTCACAGTTGATAAAGACAGATTTATACACATATAATACTTTTGCACATTTTTAACAGATCAGAAATTCCTTTGATGTCTATATCTTTGAATTATTTGTTGATACTTTCGTTAGTTTCCAGAAAAGGGAGGTCATTATCATATTCCTTTGTAATGAAAATATAGTTGTTTTAGATTTATAAATGATAATTCTGGGAAGGACAAAAAGGAAAAAAATGGCTCGGTGAAAGTAGTACAATAATACTCATTTTTATTCTTAGCAAATTTTCTAGGACAATATTACTATGGAAATAGCTGTTTTCTATTACGGGTCCACTATGTTAAGTATACGTAAGTCAAGATCGGACTGCATCGATCTTAGAACTACCATCTTGGCCTAGCACAGTAGCTCATTCTCGGTAATTTGCAAAGCTTGAAAAGGGGGGGGGGGAAGTCGGCGGTTTAATTCTCAACTCGGCCAAATCCTGTTCGAGGGTTAATGATGGTCTCAATGCTATAGGCTTTATTCCTCTCTCATATGCTGTACATTATATCGACAATCTACATGTGGGAAAGCAGCCAGTGGCTTAACCCTTTCCCAAACGACAAACTTTTGGACTAGACCAAATTGAAAGCATTTGCAGGCGACAATTCAACTTTTGCTGAAAAGATTATTTCTGTCTATAATCGGGTAGAAAACATTGTGGGAAAAGGAGAAAATGCTGGTTACCAGCATTTTCTCCTTTTCCCACAATGTTTTCAAAAGGCTACTATTCAAGACCCGTAAAAGCCAGGGATTGTTTGGGAAAGGGTTAAAAAGGAATGTTGTATTGTATTGTATTGTATTGTATTGTATTGTATTGTTGTGTGAACTTCAAGTACTGGTAAAAACAAACAAGCCGCGAAAAAGATTAACAGTTCGCTGAGGTATATTATGATTTAATAATATTAAAAAAGACCACTAACCATTAACCCTTTAGCAAAGAATCCATTGTTTTCCCGACCCTGGAAAAGAAAAACTTTGAAAAAAAAAAATGTGGGAAAAAGAGAAAATGCTGGGAATGACACTGCATGTTCTGTGCAGTCTGATCTAAACCTAAATTGGTTGCCAAGGCGACTACGATTTGTCAGTGGTCAATCAACTTTATAGAAAGTAACGGACTTGTACGTATTCGAAATGGCGGTGTTTCAGACTTGACATAGTTTTTTGTTGTATTTAGTGTATTTTATTTTTCTAACAGATAAATGTAAACTAAGCTTTTTATCCCTTCAGGCTGCCTGGCATGGCGAGAGTGGCTTTTTTACTCTTTACCAAACGACAAAATTTTAGACTAGTTCAAATTGAAAGCATTTGCAGACGACAAAAAAAAGGTGTCTAAAAAAATGAAATTTATTCTGGGAAGAGTAGAAAACACTGTGGGAAAAGGAGAAAATGCTGGTTACCAGCATTTTCTCCTTTTCCTACAGAGTTTTCAAAAGGCTTATTTCTCAGGGGCGTCAAAAGTAGGGATTGTGTGGTAATGGGTTAAGTCTTTACCAAACGACAAAATTTTAGACTAGTCCGAATTGAAAGCATTTGCAGACGACAAAATAAACCTAACTCAAAAATTGAAATTGATTTCCAGCAGGGTAGAAAACATTGTGGGAAAAGGAGAAAATGCTGGTTACCAGCATTTTCTCCTTTTCCCACAATGTTTTCAAAAGGCTTCTATCTCAGGGTCGTAAACTCAGGGATTGTTTGGGAAAGGGTTAAAAGACAGTCACGGGTAGAACAAGACCGGATTACACCGAAACTGAGCATACCCTCTTTCACCCGCTTCCAATTCTATTCGATTTTATTTTGTACGCTAAACACATCTTTATATTGTAGTTAAATGTATTTTCATTTATTTAATCACAATATAAAAAGTAATCCTATCCATTTAACTATAGACTGTATTCCCTTTTGTTTGTTTCAGAGCGAAAGAAAGGATTATGTTTGGTTACATTTCGGGCAAAGAAGCGTAGGCACTGCATGCTCTCTTTTGGACGATTAGATATAATCCACGATAATACTTCTCCTTTTGTGCAATCTGATCTTAACCCTTTCCCAAACGTCAAATTTTGGACCAGAACAAATTGAAAGCATTTTGCAGGTGACAAATTAACAGTTGCTAATAAGATGATTTTTGATATGTGACAGGGTAGAAAACATTGTGGAAAAGGGAGAAAATACTGGTTACCAGCATTTTCTCCTTTTCCCACAATGTTTTCGAAAGGCTTCTATTCCTGACCCATAAAAACCAGGGATTGTTTGGGAAGAGTTAATATACGCCGTCTGTAGGCGCAACTTGTGTAGCAATGGACTTTGGAAGGATCAAGTTGTTCAACAGAATTTTACTATTTCTCAACAATAAAAAGAAAGATCATTACCCTTTGACCGGACTTGTTTTTTCTGTCAAGATTACAAGACTCTTAAACAACGTTGGATCATTTGTGACGTCATATTGTCGGTGTACTTCCAAAACCTCGTAACTACAGCTTGTTACAAGCTGTAGTTACGAGGTTTTGAAAGTACACCGACGATATGCGGCTATAATATCAGTTTATGATATGTCGTCTTATGTTAACCCTTTACCCCATAAGTCATTTCTATTCTATCTCTAATTGACCCTCAATAACAGCAAGGATGAAGCCGTTTCTTATGTTTATATGACATGTTTTGATAGCATAGAAAACACTGTGACAAAAGGTGAAATTGCTCGTCACGAGCAATTTCACCTTTTGCCACAATGTTTTCCAAAGGCTCCTACAAGCAATGTGTAGAAATGAGTATCTATGGAGTAAAGGGTTATGTCATATTATATGCCCAGCCACAAGCGAAAAAGGTCAAACGGACATTTGTGTAAGGTATTTTTGACGACCCTGAGAAAGAAGCCTTTAGAAAACATTGTGGGAAAAGGATAAAATGCTGATAACCAGCATTTTGTCCTTTTCTCACAATGTTTTCTACCCTTCCCAAAACAAATTTTAAATTTTCAGTTTCTTTTATTTTGTCGTCTGTATATGTTTTCGATTTAGACAAACCTAAACTTTTGTCGTTTTATAATGAGTGAATTTGCAATCTTATCAGTTTCAAACATCTTCAACTGTAGTTTCAAGTCTCACCCTGTCATAACAGAGCAATCATCACTGTATTTTAACCCTTTTACACGCAACTCTGTTTTCGGAAATATGCTTTTGAAACACTGCGAGATAAGAAGAATTTTTTTTAAACACTGCGAGATAAGAAGAAATTATCCTCCTCTCCATAATATTTTGTACCTTTTCAGACACAAATCCCGAACATTTAATCCACTACGTTGTAACATACAACTCTCAATTTGGACAAGTCTATAGTTTTGTCTTCATTTCGTTCAAGAGTATATGGACTTAGATGAACAAACACATACAAGTAGGCTCATCCCAGTCTACCCATCCCCTTTGTTTATGGTTTCAGTTATCTTATCCCTATTGCCCCTAAACCAAACGTGTTCTAAAGATCCTGAAAAAAAACTTTTTAAAGACTTTTGAAAACATAGTGACAAAAGAAGCAAATGCATTGACTAGCATTTTCTCCCTTTTCTCATAACGTTTTCAATGCTCTATAAAAACATCTCTAAATTTCTAAAATTTAAGTCAGCTTTAGAGTTTCATCTGGATCTGGGATGAATATCAACTGTGACAAGTATATAGATCTAACACTGTGAGTTAAAACAAACAAACATCGACCCTGAGATAAGAGGCTCCTAAAAACATTGTGAGACAGTTCTCACAATGTTTTCTAGCCCTTTGAGAAAGAATTTTTAAAAATGATGCCAGTCAACAAAAAGATTTCATCAGATATATTGTCAAGGCCTACTATGAGACATATTTATCTTGACAAGACTCTTGGCTAATCTTCCCTGTCAGTTAAAACAAACAATATCGACAGGCGCCACGATAATCTTTTTGGAAAAAAAGAAAGATAGAAATGATCGTTAGAACTTTCTGAAATACTATAATGTGTATTCAAACAGGTAATATCTGAACAGGATAGAATACTGAAAAAAAACTTGAATAGCAAAAATTTCAAGCGGCAAAAAGTCTATTGTTACTCAACCCTTTACCAAACAATCCCTGGTTTTTACGGCCCCAAGATAGAAGCCTTTTGAAAACATTGTGAGAAAAGGAGAAAATGCTGGTAACCAGCATTTTCTCCTTTTCCCACAATGTTTTCTACCATGCTGGAAACAAATTTCAATCATTTTTGCGTTACATTTATTTTGACGTCTGCAAATGCCGTCAATTTGGACTGGTCCAAAATTTTGTCGTTTGGGAAAGGGTTAACAAAGTACTCCGTAAATGTTTGTCTTACTTCTTATTCAAGTAAATAACTGTCGAAATTTGAATAGAATATAGATAACATGTTTTCAAGATTTTTTGTCTCAAAGCATATGTACATGTATTTTGAAAATATGCACCAACAGATATACTGCGGGACCAACCCAAAGATCGACCAAACTGTTGACGCAGTAAAAATAGTCAGAGAGAGAGAGAGAGAGAGAGTCGGACGGAAAGACAAAGATGCAGATTCTCACCTGTTAGACCTAAGAACCGTTGTCATGTTGTTCTCTGTGTTTTCTTTTTCAGTTTTCTTCTTTTATCATTTTGATTCGTCCCCGACAAAATTCGTTCATGCTAATTAGAAACGATATGTCTAATTGTGGTAATTGTAACGATTTTCCCACTTTGTTTCACCTTGTTTGTTAACAAATGCTCTGTTTACACTCTCTATAAGTGGATGCACCTTTACAATAAGAGTCCTGGATTTCTCGAACTGTGGAAAGAACAATATGAAATACGAGATATTGTGTTATATCAATTTGTCTAACATGCAACAATTCGACATGGATAATTCCATTCAGAGCAAATGTTTCTTTGGTAGTTAAGATTGCAATGCTCGCGAATTAAAGAAAGGGAAAAAAACCCAAATATTATGAATGCCAACTGATTGCCTAATGAATATTCACTGATTACTTGCGTTGATTTTTACAAAATAAATGCATGTTTAACGACTAGGAGAAAAAAAAAAGGAGACAGCCTTTTGGGAAAAAAAATGGAACGTTTGCAGGTCTTTTTATTTTACTTTCAAAGATAAATCCCATCGTTTGAACTACATTTAATTTGTCGTCATTTGACAAAATAACCCGTGGGTTGCTAATGGCGAATCAAAGAAGCTTTTGCAGAAAGTCTAGATCAAGATCAGACTTCACAGAACGTGAAGTCTGATCTTGGATCTACACTTTTCGAATAAGGGGGGTAATTATATCCAAAATTAAGCGTGAAATAGAAATATTCATATTTTTACTATCGCTTAGAAAGTGACATGAAACTTTTTTTTTAGCAGGTTAAGGTCTTAAACAATTTATTTATTAAAAGAACTGCATAATTTCTATGATAATCTCGAAGTATGGCATATTTACTTTGATAATGATAACGAAATAAAGTTTTTTCAATTACATGTATTATCCAAGCTCGAAAGTCCGCAAGTCTATATTACACAACACGAATTTTCCGAACTATCTGCGAACTACCGCACTAATGAGTCTTTTGAAGTAGACAAAAAACTGTCTAAAGAAAACGAAAGGCGAGATAGTGATCTTGCGCAAGTTCTATAGAAACAAAAGACATGACTGAAACTTTAGAGCCTTTTGGCAATAATCATTAACGTAGCGTCATATCGAGATGAGGCGTCTATAATGTTTTACAACTAACTTTAAATGAATCTTGAGAAAAATAAAATTAACAAACGCCGGCTGCTATTCGTGACGTTAGGTACCTTCTGCGGACAATGTAGATCAAGATCAGACTGCACAGAACGTGCAGTCTGATCTTGGGTCTACATTGTCCGATGTGGAGATTTTTTCCCAAAAATATCTTTGAAATACCAACATTTGGGATTTTACAACCGGCTTAAAAGTTTTATTAAAATTCTTCAGGAGGTTAGGGGTTATTACATCTGAAAAAAAAAAAAACAGCAAACTTAAGCTGGTATTTGACTTATACTTAATACAAGATCGTCGTGACCATCAGCATAATCTGTCCTTATAATCGTCTGTACAAGACAAATTAAACATTGTTAACTTAACGTTAAAATGTTTTAGAAACAGCACGACGTCTTGTTCACATTTTCATATATCCGTGATGTTCTCAAACTATTTACCAAATAATACCGTGTTTTCACGACACTGAAGAACAAAGCTTTTAAAAAAGATAACGATATGGGGAAAGGAGAAAACACTGGTGACAAATTAAGACATTTTAGAACAGACTGTATTTTCTATACATCCCGATTCGGAAAAAAAAAAAAAGGATGAAGCTGATTATGAGATTTCTGACTTATGCTAAAATATGGGAATTTGAAGTACTAAAAGTTAAATGCAAAAAGCAGATTGAATACATGTATAAAATATGTATCCCAGTTTCAAAGCATGTCTTTCTCAATACAAAAAAAAACAGGTCTACTGTTCACGAAGAAATTATTTTGATACAATCATAACAAGCTTTACATATTTAGTTTATCAACTATGCTTAGATTCAATTTGAAAAAAAAATATTACAAATTTTCTGTTCTCGAGTCCTATTTTGCCATGTAACGAACTGAACTTTCTGCTGTAGGCCTTTCCGTCATCCATTTTATCATGACTTAAATAGAATTAACCATATAAAGTAAAAACGATTCATTGCTATGTTAAAGTAATGATGGCACTTTGTTTATCGATCTGCGATGTCTTACCATGAATAGTCGATTGATTTGTCAAAAGACATCACGAAGGCCTGGTGTTAAACACAGGCAACTCAAAACGGTCTTTAGTAAAGTAAAGGGGTAGAGGAATTGAGGAGTCAGTTATTTAGTCGACCTTACCACAAAAGCGAGTCCTTTGTTTTTGTGAAGTATGCGTTAAATCATTAGGACTAACAAAAGAGAGAAAGTCCTCTACTCTATACTAAAGGAAAATATCTTTCAGACACATGTATACACGTTGAAAGTATTTGCAGATGACAAATTGGATTTAAATATTGCTGATTCGATGAAATGAGATTAATCCTCTACTCCATATATACTCATTTTGACGTATCAACTACAGACAGCTTTTGAAAATATTGTGGGAAAAGGAGAAATTGCTCGTAACGAGCAATTTCTGCTTTTTCCACAATGTTTTCCACTCAATCAGATATTTGTATCCTCATTTGTCCATATCTTTGACATCATATCTTTAGTTTATTTGCTGCTAAAATGGAAGAGCCTTAAATTGGCATATCAGATAAAGGGTTAAAAAGAAAATAAAAACCATTGGGGACAAAGAAGAGCTTGCTGGTTATAATAAGCTAACTCATAACGCAGAATGGTCTTTGGTTCTGCAGAAAATTTACAAAAAGCAAACCTTTTCGATCTATATCAGCCTGCGCAGCTGATACTGGTCGATACTTCTAGCAGAACCCATTCAACGAAGCGTTCCGTTGTCCGTGCATGTCATATTCTTCGAAGATTCGACCTGTCTTATATGACGCATCACTATCCCCGATCTCGGACAGACTGTAGTAGTACGCGCTATAAAGTAGCAATGGAGAAAATGGTTTTTATCAATACGTTTGAGGAAAAATCAGGCCTGTTTTAGCCCCAGATTTCTCTAAACTGCTGATCATAACCGAGTGAATAGCATGAGGTAGCGTTTTATTGAGTAAACGTTTATTTTAGTTTGAAATTCAAAGAAACGGTTGTCGCGTTGGAAAGTGGTTCAGTTCTGTACCCAGGATGCCCAAATTAGATAGATGAGTATTTGTGGAATGCCATCTAACGGGAGATAATGCGAAGCATTCCTCATATGGATCCAGTGTTTTACAATGCAGTACAAATAAACTTACAGCCTTGGAGGAGCACAATTTTCCCTTTTCTAGCTCAGTAGTTTGTATAGAAACCCGCTTTCTTTCATCAACTTCGAGGCCATTAAAGGAAAGAGTCGATTAAACTCATTACTCCATGGTTTTCGGGAACGTTTAAGAAAATAAACGTCTCGAGAAATAGTTTTGTAGATCTAAACGTTTTGACATTCCATCTTTGAATCTCCTTATAGCTTTTTCAAAGCCATCTGCTGGCGACGCAGAATATTGTGTAGATAAAAGGATGGTGAAGCTCTAATTTCGAATAACTTCGATTTCTTTTCTTGCATTGTCACATTACAAAAGCGTTACAGTATATTTATCACATAACCCTCCTTGTTTTCAATGTGATACAGCCATTATGAATTTTTTTGAGATAAGAAAATAGTACTGTATTTGGTCAATACTCTGTACTTATACGCTTCATTTCTAAAACATTGCTGACCTAGGTTTCAGAAGGAAATTAGCGATCAAAGTTCTTGTCATGATAAAGTTGTTAATTTAATCACTGTTAGATTCAAACAAAAATCAATATTATGCAAATTTCTTCGGAACCATTTTCGTTCGTAATGTACCTGTCAAAGTAAGTGCACAGGCTTCATGTAAATTTCACTACACATGATACATGTATGCCTCTGGTTTAACACATTTTGGACTATAATTCTTGTTAATCAGTAATGTGATAAAAAGAATCTGACAATTATTGGTTTTTAAGGTAAAAAATTATCAAACTCGTCCACAAAAAGGGCCAAAGGCTCGCTTAATATAACATTTTTGTAGACTCGTTTGATAATTTTTTATCTCAAAAACCAACTCATGTCAAGTTCTATATATACCGCGCATATAATTTATGTATTACGAGTGAAGGTCATTCTACGTGCTTTCAGGTATAAGCAAACTTGATTATTCAACTCTTTACCACACAATCCCGATTTTCAACAACCCCTAGAGAGAAGCCTATAGAGAACATTGTGGGAAAAGGAGAAAATGCTGGTAACCAGCATTTTCTCCGTTTCCCACAATGTTTTCTAACCTATCAGAGTCCGAAAAAATCATATTAACAATATTTAAATTGTTGTTTGTAGATGCTTTGAATTCGGTCCAGTCCAAAAATTTGTCGTTTGGTAGAGTTAAAGAATGAATATATCCTGAAGCTCGCCCAATTCAAAGAATGAACATGTAGCAAAAGGAAGTACATCTACATAGCGCGTTCAAACTTTCTTTACCAAACAATCCCAGTTTTAAGGTTCATGTGGGAAAATACGTTTGTGGACGGCATTGTTCAAGGTCAGACGGCACAGATCTATGCAATCTGATATATGATCTTTTCCGCCTGTTTGTTAAAACCAAGCCTGCACGATAGAAATCTGAGTTTCAGAGAATTATGTTTTCTGACCTTGGAAGATATCGAAATTATGTACATGTATATCTGGGGCTGACAGAGTTACTTCCGAACTGCAAATCAGTCGCAATTCGTTAGTCCTCTGCGAGTTTCTATATATGTTCTAGTTCTTACTATAATCCTATTTTATGCTCTATGTCAAACACGGCACCATGACTCTGGAACGAAGTCACTAGGTCATATTTGGCCTATGAACAAAAGATCTGTCAGTGGGTATCGTGTTTTGGAAGTGAGGGTTCACATGATATTAGTAGCTGTTCGATTGGTTATTCAATGATACGACATGTATATTCTTCTGACGAAACTTGCAGTTGGGCCCTATGGAAACTGAATGACAGAGTTCATCAGTGGTCATTAGGAAGGTTCGAATTGTTTTAATTTCTTTGATTTTGCACAAGATTTTTTAATCCGCAAGAAGAACAAGAGACACTTGTGGGTCCGAATCACCCCAATGTAAGTTGCAGACCATTATATCTATGTGACGTAGGTCTACATGTAGTTCTGGCTTCAGATACCGGGACTAAATGATAATCATCCAAGCGGCTGACATTGAAGCCAGAGTGACGGAACGGAATGAAATGGCACTCATAACAATAATACTGGACAAGATCTTGCCAAATCTGAAGGGAACTTTAAACTTAACCTTGATCAGATGCAGCTTGGGCAACTATGTAACGTCAACATATTGTTCCCTTATTGAAATGTATGAACCACGAAGGTATAAGAAAATGTTCAGTTGCATATAAACAAGAGTATCCGAAATTTCCTGACTTTACTCTTTCGTGGCCAGTGAGTGATTTAAATTTAATTCTAACATGACACGCGACTTTGGCTCTATAAACACAGTGCAAGGCAAACGTGGTGAAATCTACAACAATCCATGTAGAGTGACGTCATTCAATGAGTGAGTTATTCATTGGAACGTAATCTTCATCCGCGTTTTTACTTTTTAATTTGAACTTGTTTTCCTTTCATTAAGAATTGGCCATGTTAGAATCGAAATAATCTTCTTTCTATCGTGGTATATCGTTCAATAAACCACGTTGTGAGTTATGAGGCGCAATGAATAACCCACTCGGGCTATCGCCCTCGTGGATTATTTATTGTGCCTCATAACTCACAACTGTGGTTTATTGAACGATATACCACGATAGAAAGAAGATTATTTCTTAAATAGAGACATAAATTATAAGTTTTATCATAGTAAACTTATGAAGAATTGTTGTAGACACTGCCTATTACGTTTGTTATGCGTTTTTCAGGCCGTCAGGCGTCATCTTGTTACAAGCTGTAGTTGCGAGGTTTTGAAGTAAGCCGACGATACAGCAAAGTTATTCAACACGGGTGCAATATTTTTGCAGCAAAAACTCTGTATAATTTCCGGGTATACTCCCCCCCCTCCCCCCCCCCCCCCCACACACACACTATCCAATGCCAAAATAGACCATCCCTCCTCCCCAACTTCCCTCCAGCTTTCCCCACCTCTTGCACATTTGGTGCTTGTTATGTCAGTCACCTCACCAAATGCCAATTGTGTTCCAATGTCCTGCAATATGATTTCCCTTACCATACCTTAACCCTTTACCTAACGACAAAATCTTAGACTGGTCCAACTTGAAAGCTCTTGCAGACAGCAAAATAAACGAAACTCAAAAATGGATTTTTTTTTCCAGCAGGGTAGAAAACATTGTGGGAAAAGGAGAAAATGCTGGTTACCAGCATTTTCTCCTTTTCCCACAATATTTTCAAAAGGCTTCTATCTCAGGGTTGTAAAAACCAGGGATTGTTTGGGAAAGGGTTAAGTAATTTTCCGTGTACAAGTAAAAATACATTATCAATGAAAGTGATAAATTATGAAATAAACCCACCTCCAAAAATTCCTATGGTATCACACTGGCTAAAAATGAGTTTGCATAAAATTTCATAAACAAGAACCAAGGTACAAAGAGTGTAGAGGAATTAGCCAACAAAGTAGATGTTAATTAATTTTATTCTTACAATATTTCACCATAAGCATAAAGATATAAAACAAAATAACTCCTATAAAATTTGTAATAATACTATAAATTTATTATAACACGCAAAGCTGACAGAAAGAAATAGAGACATTCTCTAGAACAAGATTGTAACAAGCAAAGTTAAGGTAAGGCCTGTGTAATGGAAAACTGCTATTTCCACTAAAATATCATCCTGCAAAATTAGCTACAATTAAAAATGAGTATTATTGAACTATTGTTACTTTCACCGATTCATTTTTCCCATTTTTTCCTTCTTTGAATTGTCATTTATAAATCTAAAGCCACTATATTCTCAATTCAAAAATAGGTAATAATTACATCCCTTTTCAGAAAAACTAACAAAAGTATCAAAAAATAATTTCAAGATAGACAAAACGGAATTTCTGATCCGTTAGAAATGTGCAAAAACATTATTTCTGCATAAATCCTTATTTATCCTTATTTATCAAACAATTAGAATTTTCACCGGAAGTGCATTACACAGGTCTTACCTTAATGAAAGCATCAATGATCATCAGAATTACCCATAGACTACCAAACTAACACTTTACCAAAAAACAAAATCTCAGAACCAGTCCAAATTGAAAGCATTTGAAGCCAACCATTCAGAAGTTGCTTGAACAATAGAATTTGTCTTTGATAAGGCAGAAAACATTGTAGGAATAGGAAAAATGTTGGTTACAAAATGCTGGTTACCAGTATTCTTACCAGCATTTTCTCCTTTTCCTACAATGTTTTCAACAGACTCTTCCCTAAGGGTCATTTGGATTGTGTGGTAAAAGCCTTACTTATAACCTCAAGACACACATATTGAAGGAGATTATAGGAAGTATGGATACTAAAGACAATCGTAATATATGTACATGTACAGGAAAAAGCATTTTGGTCAAAATTGAATTTGCTTGTAATGAGCAATTTCTCTTGTTACCACAGTGCTTCCAAAAGTGTCTATTGCAGTAGGAGAGATTACTCACTGTGAGAACTCTTTTTCTGTAACAGCTTTTTTTTCACGATGGGTGTGCTTCAGGGTGGGGAAAGAAAAAAAAAAAAGATTCCGCATGGTGTGAGTATCATAAAGTATATTTTTGACAACCCTGAGAAAGAAGCCTTTTGAAAACATGGTGGGAAAAGGAGAAAAGGCTGGTAACCAGCATTTTCTCCTTTTCCCATAATGTTTTCTACCCTATCAATAAACAATTGCACCATTTGAGCCACACTGAAATTTTGGTTTACAAATGCTCTCAATTTGGAAAAGGATAAAATTTTGTCATCTGTTAAAGAGTTCAAGATTATAGGACCGAAGCCAGTGAATACAACGAATACAATGAACAGAGAATGTAGGCCAGGTTCAGACTGCCCACATGTGTTTGGTCAATCTCACTAAAATCAGAATTTCTGTATGTGTGAATCTGAGACCAGTCTAGAGATGGTCACCACATGTGGACCTCTTTTTTGTTAGCCAGTCAAAAAACTGCTTTAACTGTTTTAAAACCAAAGAAAATCTGTGTGGAGTTTCAAGATCTTCATTGCATGAAAAATATTTGCCATATTGCAGATTCAACAGAATAATACAAGTAGTTCTGTGGAGTTTACATGGAACATTTGTTTAACTCTTTACCACACAATCCTGACTTTTAATGACCCTGAGAATGACAGCTTTAGAAAACATTGTAGGAAAAGGAGAAAATGCTGGTAACCAGCATTTTCTCCTTTTCCCACAATGTTTTCTACCCTACTGGAAACAAATTTTAATTTCTGAGCTGTTTGTCGTCTGCAAATGCTTTCAATTTGGACTTGTCCAAAATATTGTCGTCTGGTATAGAGTTAAATTTATTCATTTTAAAGGTGGCCCTTCAGATATTGGGACAAAATTTTACAAAAAATACAAAAAAATCATCCTTGTACTCCCAAAGCCTTATAATTTTCATTCATTAAACCCCAGGAGTCGAAAACCATCTGATAGCTAGATAAATTAGAGATTTACTACAGCCCAGGTCGACACTGAAGGGAAACACAGTCTATTCTCTTGTCTTTTGCAAATATTTCTTACAATATTTACAAATTTACCGGTACCCATGATAAATCGTGACTATTATTGTATGTCATTGTTGTATTGTCATGATGAGGTACTGTATGTACAAATCGTAAATAAATCTATCTATGTCTATTTTTACATGAGCAACTCGCTCATTTACATACCGGAAATATACAGACGAAGCTTCAAACATAGCATCCGAAGTTCTAGACATTATGGAAAACAATTAAATGTTTGTTATGTTATGGAATTTAATTGTCATAAGTCACGTGCAAGTCTCTTAACATTCCCACAATGCTTTTTTGATTTTGGCGGGAAATCTAAAAATAGCTTAAGAGGCTATGTAGCCTTTTAAGGGAATACCACAAAAAAAAATTGTATTTCGTAATTTTATGATTCTTAATTACTGATGATTTGTAATGTTTTTTCATATAAATTTCAGTGACATATATATTTTTTAATTTGGTGTGATATGAAAATTCTAAATACCCACCTTTAATCAATTGTAAAGAATGTCTTACAACTTAACCCTTTACCACACAATCTGGAGTTTTAACAACCCTGACAGAGAAATAGTTTGCAAACATTGTGGGAAAAGGAGAAAATGTTGGTGAACAGCATTTTCTCCTTTTGCCACAATATTTTCTGACCTTCCAGAGGCAAATTTCAGTTTATGAGCCACATTTAATATGTCATCTGCAAATGCTTTCAATTTGGACCATTCTAAGATTTCGTTGTTTGGTAAAGTGTTAAATCAACATTCTAAATGCTTTCTAGGAACCTTATTTCTTATTTGTGCCGTAGTTCAAAAGATTGACTCATGCTTATAATGGGATTTGAACACATAACCTCAAATGTGATAGGGTGACGCTCTATTACTACTCTTCTAGCACAAGGGACCTTAAAGTAATAATCAGTAAAGAGTTAACTTTTGACGACCTTGAAAAAAGAAGCCTTTTGAAAACATTGTAGGAAAAGGAGAAAATCTACAGATATGTTCTTTTTTAATACTTTAAGTTACAGAGAAAACTACAAAATAAACTGCAAAAATAATGATTGACGAGTTGAGAGAGTTAACTCTTTACCATGCAATCCTGACTTTTGACGACCTTGAAAAAGAAGCCTTTTGAAAACATTGTAGGAAAAGGAGAAAATGCTGGAAACTAGACCAGTCTAAATAATTGCCTTTTGGTAGAGTTAAGGGACATGGAAGGCAGAGAAACTTTGTGATACTATCACTTTCTTGTTCTGCAACAAAGGGCTCTCTGTGATAGATGCCTCAATATACCTTCAAACTGAAGTTAATGTTTAACCCATTACCACACAATCCCTACTTTTGATGACCCTGAGAAGGAAGCCTTTAGAAAACATTGTGGGAAAAGGAGAAAATGCTGGTAACCAGCATTTTCCCCTTTTCCCACAATGTTTTCTACCCTTCACAAAACAAATTTCAATTTTTGATTCACATTTATGTCGTCATCTGCAAATGCTTTGAAATTGGACTAGTCCAAAATTTTGTCGTTTGGAAAGAGTTAATCATCTGGCTCTGTGAGGTATTTAGTGTTCAATTATATAATGAGAATCATACGAAATAAAAAAGATTTAAAAGATACTTTGATTATACAAGCAGTGGCCCAGTAGCAGGAAACAAACAAACAAACAAAAAAATATTGATAAATTTCTTCAGGCGATGCAGCAATTTCTTGAATTTTCAGATGTTCAAATTATCTTCAACTACAGTTGAAACGGCAGGTCCCTAGTTAACTATCATGTATAAATGAAGTGAACATCTCTAAAGCTGGGACAGGTTTGTCTTGGGGAACCATGTGTCCTGCTCCCTGTAAATAAAACAAATAATATGATGTATTGGCAACAGTGGGGGTGGGGGGGGGGGTGGTGGAGGGGGGGTGTTGGGTGTTACCTCTTTAACAAACAACAAAATTTCAGTTTGGTCCAAATTCAAAGCATTTGCAGATGACAAAAAAAAATTCCCCCAAAAATGAAAATTGTTTTTGAAAGGAAACAAAACACTGCTGGAAAAGCAGAAAATGCTGGTTAACAGCATTTTCTCCTTTTTCCACAATGTTTGCAAAAGGCTTTTTCTTTAGGGGCATCTAAACTCGGGCTTGTGTGATAGACAGTTAACTCTTTACCACACAATCCCGACTTTTAACAACCCTGAGAAAGGAGGCTTTTGAAAACATTGTGGGAAAAGGAGAAAATGCTGGTAACTAGCATTTTCCCCTTTTCCCACAATGTTTTCTACCCTTTCCAAATCGATTTTCAATTTTTGATACACATTTATTTTGTCGTCTGCAAGTGCTTTTAATTTAGACAAGTCCAAAATTTTCTTGTGTGGTAAAGAGTTAATGCATCTCACTGATGCATAATACCCAGCAAGTCATTGTTATAATTGTGGATTCATAAAATCGTTTTGTCTGACAACTGACTGCATTAGGAGGTAGTTTAATCCTTGGACATGGAGAAAACTTTACAACAGCAAAAGATTTTCATCCATGTCAGCCTGTGCAGGCTGCACAGGCTAAGACTGGTTAGTACTTCTTGCAGATATTTTCTTGTTTTGTCAAAGAGGATGGCTCAAACGCAAGAATTACACACTAGCATTAAAACCTGCGAGGCTGAAAATGAGTAAAAAGGGGATAATCTACTTCAAACATCCACATTCAATTCGTCAAAGCTTTCCTTTTTGTGATTATTAATTTTCCAAAATTTCACAGGATGCTTACAAAAGCTGCAGTGGCCACTTACGCATACTTACTTTCAAAATTTTTTATTCTTTGGTACCTGGTGATAATATAAAAGTTTTGAGCTGTAAATGGAGTTTGATGAATCAAACAGCCATGCATTGGCTAAAGAGACTTATTACATCTACCTGATGCTTTAACTCTTTACCAAATGACAAAATTTTGGACCTAACCAAATTGAAAGCACTTGCAGACGACAAAATAAATATGGCTCAAAAATTGGGTCTGTTTTGGGAAGGGTAGAAAACATTGTGGGAAAAGGAGAAAATGCTGGTTACCAGCATTTTCTCCTTTTCCTACAATGTTTTCAAAAGGCTTCTTTCTCAGGGTCTTTAAAATTCGGGATTGTGTGGTAAAGAGTTAAACCAAGCAAATCATGACATATTTATGGGTTTAATTTTATAAAACACATGTTGTTTAACCCTTTACCAAACAATCCCTGTTTTTCATGACCCTGGGATAGAAGCCCTTGAAAACATTGTGGGAAAAAGGAGAAAACGCTGGTAACCAGCATTTTTTTCCTTTTCCCACAATGTTTATCTACCCTACTAGAAACAAATTTCAATTTTTGAGTTACTTTTATTTTGTCGTCTGCAAGTACTTTCAATTTGGACCAGTCTAAAATATTGTTGTTTGGTAAAGAGGTAACCCTTTACTATACAAAATTTTAGACCCATCCAAATTGAGAGCACTTGCAGGCAACAATTTCAATATGGCTAAAATAGCTAAATGTGTTTTTGATAGAGTAGAAAACATTGCAGGAAAAGGAGAAAATGCTGGTTACCAGCATTTTCTCCTTTTCCCTCAATGTTTTCAAAAGGCTTCTTCCTCAGGGTCGTCAAAAGTCAGGATTATGTGGTAAAGGGTTAAAAACAGACAGAATCATGAGGTGGAGTCCTTTGACACACATATATTTAACCAATGACAAAGTTTTGACCAGGCCGACCTGGGTTGATACTTTTAGCAGATGTATTAGATCCCCTTTTCACATATCTTGGCTTAAATGGACATTTACTGGCAATTAAAAAGATAGTGAAAAAAATACAACTTACTCTCACAGTTGTAAGGGTAAGGGATTTGAATTTCTTCGTAAACCCTGCAACTTGCTGGGTACCAGTTTCATCTTTGTAATACCAAGCCCGTCTCTTTTCTACCACCTTGAAATACATAGAAAAAATTGAATTTGCTGCTTACTGTTAGAAATATCTGAGATGTCTAAATCAATGAATTGCCCAGTCTCTCTTGTATTTCTGCCTTCAGCTCTTTACTACTATTCTAGTCATCTCATTCAACATAATTTAATCCTTTACCAGACAATTCCTGGTTTTTACAATACAGTGGCAGAAGTCTTCTGAAAACATTGTGGGAGTAGAAAATGCTGGTTACCAGCATTTTCTCTATTTCCAACAATTTTTTTTAAAGGCTTTTCATAGATGGTCATTGAATCTTGGGATTGTGTGGTAAAGCGTTCACAAACAATCACTTTTTTAACAACCAAGGGGAAACAGGCTCTTAAAATAGTTGTGGAGAAAAGATCTGTTTATTTGATTGATATATATATGCCAATATAACATTGCTTAAGTTATAATAGCTGCCAGTGTAAATGTCCATGGTTTATTTAAGTTTCCTTAACCAGTACTATGCACAATGTTCTACTTTATGCAATTAGCTGATTTCCAAGATACCCAACAAAGAAAATGAAAAGAGGAAATGCTGGCTATCAGTATTCCATCATTTACATCATATTTCATATGCAGTAAATCAGTAGATTTTTCATTTAAATCTGTATTTCATTTTTGACAAATCACAGTAAAAGCAATGTTGTGCAACCACTGTCGTAGTAGTCATTCTACTTCTTAAAACCTAATTAATACTCTTACAAACAAAGTCTGTAACAAAGACACAAAGGAATAAATGCATGGCAGAAATAAGGGATCATGTGGGATTTGAACCCCAGAACTCCCGGACGAAAGGCCAATATCTTAACTACTGAAACAAAGAGATATCTCCCTGACGCAGTGGTCAGGTATTGTATTCAAATTGGAACGAAGCCTTGCAGGAAGGAATGGTCTCCTGTAACAATACATAAGCACTTGAATTGCCAGAGAGCAACTTTGTGTTGCAGTATACTACTTGTGAAAATATTGTGAGCAAAGGAAAATATTCCTTGTAATAAGCACCTTCTCTTTCTGAATGATGTTCTCTTATCTGTGAGACCTTACTTTGTGATAATAATCAAATTCTTTTATAAAAGATGTTTTAAAAGTCATCTGTTAAAATTGGTTTATGACAAAGAAATATAATAATGAATAAAATAGTCTGAAATACATGTAATGTAAAAATAAATAAACATACTGGTAACTTCAAATCTTCAACAAACCACTCATCTCCAAGAAAATTACAAGCCATATCAATGTCACCATTGTATACCAACACTTTTTTCTGCAAAAATAAAGCAACTGATTTAACCCATTACCACACAATCCCTACTTTTGACGACCCCGAGCAAGAAGCCTTTAAAAGACATTGTGGGAATAGGAGAAAATGCGTTTTCTCCTTTTCGCACAATGTGTTCTACCCTTCAGAAAACAAATTCCAAATTTTCCGTCACTTTTATTTTGTTGTCTGCAAATACTTTCTTTTCAGGCAAGCCTAAAATATTGTCTTTGGGAAATAAGTTAACCATTTTCCAAATGACAAACTTTAGACTCCTCTATACTAAGAGCTTGTCCAGTAGACAAATTCGGAACTGGTACAAATTGGTTTTAGTTCTCTGATAGGGTAGAAAGCATTATGGGAAAAGGAGAAAATGCTGGTTACCAGCATTTCCTCCTTTTCCTACACCACAAAGTTTTCAAAAACATTCCCTGGGGTAGTGAACACCAGGGATTGTTTGGTACAGAGTTAAAACCTTGTCTGACTTTTGTGTATTGGCTTGCATAATCTAGTATTGTCTTTCAAACTGCATGCCAATTAAAAAGTAATGCCCATCCAACTAAAACTTTTAGAGTTACTATTCCAAGACATGTAGAAATATCTCGAAGTACGTCAAAAAAGTTTTCCAAAATATGACAGAAGAAGGATGAAATGCTGGAAACCCAATATTTTCTACTTTGTCTGCCATGCTTTTATCCTTTAATTAGGATCTCTTTTTTTGTTGTCTGAAAATGCTTTCAGTTTGGACTTGTCTAAATTTTCTAAAGAGCTAAACACGAAATAAACATATCAATGCTTTCCTAGGGTTTCTTTTCACTAAAACTTTGCACAAAATAAAACATTGTTAAATGAGCATCAACTTGTGTAAGAAGTATAAACTCTGTCACAGTGACTATCAGAAATCCTTGCTGGATACTGAACTAGCCACCCCTAGCTTACGAGCCTTGTATATGCTATCACCTCACATCAACCCTTTACCTCATGAGAAAATTTTAGACTGGTCAAAATTGAGAACCTTTGTAGACAACAAAATAAATGTGACTGAAAAAATTGGTTCAAGAAGGGTTGAAAACATGGTAAGAAAAGGAGAAAATGCTGGTTACCAGCATTTTCTCCTCTACCCACAATTTTTTCAAAAGGCTGCTTTTCAAAAAGGCTCCTCAAAAGTTGGCATTATGCGGTAAAAGGTTAATGGCTCACATAAAACCTAATATTTATCATTATTCTTTCAACTGTTTTCTGACTACATAAGTTTGGACTTGTCAAGATTCAAAACATTTGCTTATAACAATTAAATGTGAAACCGGGTGAGATTTGTAATTGGAAGAAAACATTTAGAGAGCAGAAAGTGCTGGTAACCAGTTTCATTTTTCCACAATGCTTTAAAAGGCCTTCTTTCTCAGGGTCTGAGCAGGATTACTTGATAAAGGATTATCTATCTACATCAGTAGAGAATAATGTAAAACTTTACCCCAGCTCCGATGATTTTCTGGTAGAATTCAGTCGTATCTTTGTATTTTGTTACATACTGTGATCCAACAATTGTGCTGTGTCAAAATTAAAGTAATAGTGAGCAAGAAAAAGGCTAAACAATTTACCCTTTACCACATTATCACAAATTTTCATAATGCAGGTGGAATAACCATCTGAAAACATCCTGGAGTAAAGAATACTGGTTTTGTAGCAGTTTGCAGATTAATCTCATAATGACATTTTGTTTGAATCCTGCATGTGATTTCAATGCAAAGTCTTAACTCATAACCAAACAACAAAATTTCAGACTTGTGCAAATCGAAAGCATTTGCAGATGAAGAAATAAAAGTGACTGAAAATTTAAAATTTGTTTTGTGAAGGGTAGAAAACATTGTGGGAAAAGGAGAAAATGCTGGTAACCAGCATTTTCTCCTTTTCCCATGATGTTTTCTAAAGGCTTCTTTCTCCGTGTGGTCAAAAGCAGGGATTGTGTGGTAATGGGTTAAATTTTACTTAGTAAGGAGTTACAAAAGAAATTTTTCAGTCATGCAGTTGAAAAATATTGAAAAACATGTTAAGATATAAAGAATATATATATATATTTTTTTTCCAGTGAAAGATGGAAAATAATTTAATTGAGTGGACATCACTGGTAATATTTTCACGAGTGATGGAGCCACATCTGAAAATATTACCAATTATGTTTGCTCGATGGAATAGATTTCAATCTTTTACTGGAAAAAAAAAAAATAGATATGCTGCAGCAAAATTACCCTTGATACAACAGCTTTTGGTCAATATCTTAAATGAACTGCAGCTGTCCACTTCGTATACATACTTTATACAGGTTAATGTCCTGATTGGAGAATGCACAATAAAATTTCAGAGAAAAGAAAATCTGTACAATAAAATTCAGAGTAAAGAAAATCTGTATCTACAAACAATTTTACAAATAAAATTATTTAGCAGTTTCTGTCTGTGACGCTGTTTTATCCAATATATTACATAACTCTATACAGCATAATCACGACTTTAACAAATTTGCGGAAGATGTCTTTTGAAAACATTATGGAAAAAGGAGAAAATGCTGTTAACCAGCATTTTCTCCTTTTTCAACAATGTTTTTCTACTCCATCAAAGACAAGTTCCATAATTTGATTTATCTTTCTATTGTTGTCTGCATATCCTTTCAATTTGGACCAGTTCTCACTTTTAACAACCCTGAGAAAGAAGCCTGTAGAAAACATTGTGGGAAAAGGAGAAAATGCTGGTAACCAGCATTTTCTCCTTTTGCCACAATGTTTACTACCTTTCACAAAGCAAATTTGTAATTTTCATTCACTTTTATTTTGTCGTCTGCAGATGCTTTCAATTTGGATCAGTCTAAAATTTTGTTGTTTGGTAAAGAGTTAAGATAAAATAGATGTTTTCATTCTGACAGTTAACAGAACTATATATTCAAATTTTACATGACCAAGACCTACTAGCCCAATCACATTTTATAACAGAACTCTTATGTGTGCTAAAAATAACCAGAAATATGGACAAAAAGAGTGTTATACCTTACCTACAGATATCCCAATCTGGGGCAAATACAGATATGTGTAAAGCTCTCTTCACTTCAGCTGTATTCATGTAACTAACTACATTACTGTAGTCTAGACAAGGGGGTGTAACCCTCACTGACGCTTCAAACTGGGCCTTCAGCTTGATTTTCTGAGAACAAATAATCAGGAAAATCTGGATTATCTGAATACTGAGTAATTCAAGTATACTGCATACACTTTAATCTCGAAACAAGACAAAAAGAAAGAGAAATGTTTTCTTTTTATCTCAGTTATTTCAAAGGCCTGTAGCAAAATTAAGTCACCTAAAGATCATTGCTAATCAAAGATATACTACAAAAACATGCAATTTTATCTAAGAACTGCATTGTCCATGACCTAAAGATAAGCTGAAAGACAACACTCATAAATTTGCAGTGCCTTGGGGTACATTTGTTTCTGGCTGAAAGATGTAATTTAGTGGTATATAAAATGTAGCCGATAGATTACAGATAAGAACAAATACAATCTTGCAGTCATACTAACCCAAAGAATGGAAACATACACCAACAAACAAGCAGAGCAAAACTGTGGAGTATTTCATTCAATGAAACACACTTTCATTTGAACCTGATATAATAATTTGTCTGAAATGCTTCAAATTTGGACAAGGATAAAATGGTTTTAGTATAGAGCAGAGGTAGATTTTTTGCTCAATACAGGTATAATTTTATCTAATTACCAAGCAATATTTTAGGCCAGTCCAAATCGAAAGCATTTGCAGACGACAAAATAAGTGACTGAAATTTTGAAATATGTTTTGTGAGGGGCAGAAAACATTGTGGGAAAAGGAGAAAATGCTGGTTACCAGCATTTTCTCCTTTTCCTACAATGTTTTCAAAAGACTTTTTTCTCAGGGTCGTCAAAAGTAGGGACTGTGTGGTAAATTTCTGAATGATGTTTATGAATAAGACGGAACTGATATGTTTTTCTTTCATAACAGCCTCATTGTTTGATAACGCTGACCACTGAGAGGCATGTAATTGTACTTACATTCAATCTCTGCACCATATGAGGGTGTGTTCTGTGAGCAAAGCTTGGTAGATCATAAACAAAGGAGTTGTTGTTGTACACATAACCTCCAAACTTAGGCACTCTACACGGTGCGTAGAGATTATACTCGTTTAGTCCTCCATTGTAGATAAGTTCCAAAGCTGCTCTTACCTGAAACAAGAGCTTCATATGGTCCTACACAGCTCATCTAAATTCCATAAATTATGATGAAAAACATGGTGGTACATCATTTTCTACACCAGCAGCAAGATTTGAGAAAAATGGAACTTTACATCAGTCTAGATTTTTGTGTTGCCTGATCAGTGCCTGTATATTCGCAAACCATTCTTAAGAACATTCTTTGTTTTTTTCTCCAGAATTTTTCTACATTAATTTAAACCGAATGGTTTAGCCAATCAGAAGTTGTGTTACTTACAAATTTAGAAAACCTTGAAGAATAAGACTAAGAATAATCTCAAGAATGGTTGGTTGGCCCAGGTTAAATTGTGTGGGTAAAGAAGTGCATATCAGATGACACTTAAAATCGAATCGAATGCACATACATATAATGAGCTTGTCCGAGATATTATCCAAACAAATATTTTGATCTAGTTTCATGCATATTTTGACTGAAATGTGGCCTCTAGAGTGCACAAAAGGTAACTGTTGACTCCTGGATGAGGCAACACACACGATGGACATTGGACACAGCAACCACAAAAGCTCACCTTAACTCTTTACCAAACGACAAATTTTAGACTGGTCCAAATTGAAAGCATTTGCAGACGACAAAATAGAATTGAATGAAAGTCATCAAAAGTAGGGATTGTGTGGTAATGGTTAAGCACATGATTTTGTGGTAAAGGTTTATAAGAGACCTGTATTTTATCCTTTTCCCTAATTTTATCATCTTTGAGAATAGTTAATAGAGTCGAAAAAGGAGAAATTGCTGCTTTCCAGTATTTTTTCATTTTTCCACAATGTATTTGTCCTTTTTCCAGAAGCCTTCTCTACCAAGGTAATTAAAAGGTGTTTTGTACAGAGTTATTCCAAAGACTTCTGGGTAATATGGAAACATAACCTGTTAGTACACAGACAAAAACATGGTTATGATGTAATATGAAGGCTAATTTGACCAGATTATATCAATATAATATAGATCAATGATAAGACTGAAAGTGCTATGCAGTCTAATCCTAATCTATCATATTTACAGTTGCTCCTAAGGTGCACTTTACAAGTGAAGAGTAGGGACCTACCAGATCTGAACATGTAGGGTCATTAGTGTAGGACTTTACAAAGTGACACTGTCGTACATCTAGAGCTGGGCAGCAGGCATTCAACATCTTGTTCCATGCACTAAAATTAAATACTACATGTACTAACATTTAAGAATAAAAGGTTCATCCTTGTACTTAACCCTTTCCCAAATGACAAAACTCTGGACTAGACCAAATTCAAAGCTTTTGCAGATGACAAATCAAATGTAATGTAAATGGTGATTTTTGTCTATGAAAGGGTAGAAAACAGTGTGGGAAAAGGAAAAAATGCTAGTTATCTGCATTTTCTCCTTTTCCTACAGTATTTTCAGAAGCCTTCTTTCTCAGCTTTGTTAAAAACAGGGACTGTTTGGTAAAGGGAAGTATTTTGATATACCATGACAGGGTTTTAATGGTGGCACATTTTCTGCATCTTACACGCAAGAATAGGGAAGCAGAACCCCCTCAAATGTTTTGTCTATGTTTAGTCATTCAGTACAGGTTTAATGCAACAATCAATTGCATACAACAATTTCCAAACTGTTGAAAATCTGTATTTCCCTCTCCTGTAACAATTTGTTTCCAGAGTGAATTACATGTATATGGCATTTGTTGTTGCTATGCAAATAAATTGTTCAATGCCTGCTTTTTAACTCTTTACCACACCAGAAAATTTTAGACTAGTCCGAATTGAAAGCATTTGCGGAAGACAAATTAAATGTGACTGAAAAATTTAAATTTGTTTTGGGAAGGGTAGAAAACATTGTGGAAAAAAGGAGAAAATGCTGGTTTCCAGCATTTTCTCCTTTTCCCACAATGTTTTCAAAAGGCTTTTTCAGGGTCGTTAAAAGTCGGGATTGTGAGGTAAACAGTTAAAGGATTTCAATAATACCCAACAAAACTTTGGACTTTTCCAAACTGACAGCACTTGCAGAAAACGATCAGTGTGGCAAAATGAAAAAAAAAAATAATCTTGTTCATTTTCTTTGTAATTGGTACCATATCTAACCAGAGCTCTGGACAGAGGGAGTAATTTTCATTTAAAAACTAAAAAACATCAAATATTCTTCACTAAAACCCTTTGTTGTGGGTACTTATTGGAATTGTCTTCTCTATCAAACTAGCGAGGATAAAGTACTGAGTATTTACCCCTCTCCAATGATTCCATGGTAATACGCAAAGTACAGCAAAGAGTTGCTATTGGTGTCAAAATTAGTAATTCCGTTCCCTATAGCCATGCCTTTGAAGTTGATTGAACTATCATCCACAACTTTGCTAGATAATGTTGGAACATAAATTCCTCCATAGCTCTCACCAGTGATGTAGAAATCATTGGCTTGATATTCAGGAAATTTTGTGAAAAAGTCTTTCAGTGCAAGATAGTTGTTCTCGGCAACCTGTGCAATGATAAAAATTTCACCATTTACAATACAACTCCAGTTTTGACTAACAAATCAGAGATTTGGCAGATGTTTAGGATTTTGAAAAGTCTGCAACTTGTCTTGTGATAAAGGGGTCAGGAATGTATGCACAGTTACAATATGGCTTGCAACTCTCGAAAAGGGGCATTCGGACATTTGCGTAAAGTGTCGTCTCCGATCAGCCTGCGCAGGCTAATCCGAGATGGCACTTTACAACTACATTAGATTTTGTGCTACAGTAGACATGTGCAAAAATGAAAGTCGCATTAAAACGCTAACTGCGCAGGCTGATCCGAGACAACACCTTATGCACATGTCCGAATGCCCCCTTTCGCATGGTGCAGGCTACTGTATATATCAACAATACATCATTTGTTCAGTTCCAGAAAGTAAGGAGGTATACTGTACCCATATACTGTTTTCAGGCTGTTTTCAAAACTATTTTTGTCATACCATTATAATTCAATATTAGTTGTTTTCATGGACAATGGCGAGTTCTGATTGGCTGAAAATTTTTTTTCATAGCTCCATGAAAAAAAATTTTCAGCAGTGCCGGGACTACCTTTGCAAAGTGATGTAAACAAACATGTATACGAGATTTCATAATGGTCTTCTTTCTGATCTTTATCGAGTCCGAAGTTCAACTTGCTTGCTGAATTTATTTTCTCTAAATATTGATCAAAATATCCTACAGCAAATTCAAAGAGAGAGTTGAAAACTCATTGTCACTTTGCAGGGTTCTAACAATCTTACTTTCAGCTTAGTTCTAGCATATTGAACTTCTAGTAATAAAACTACTGAACCTGCAAATGTTCAATACTATAGTGACGTCACGTATACGTCATTGTTACGTCATGAACCAGCAGTTTTACCGCGCTATGAATTATGAATGAAATGGACATTATATAAATACGCAACGTTAGATTTTCAATGAAAAAAGCAGTTAGTAATTTTCAAGTGTATATTTGTTGTCTGTGATATTGAATTATAAGGAATGAAGAGAATTTTTTTTGTTTTCATGGAGGTATGAAAAAAAACCTAATCACACTTTTGTATGAAACCGCTTCGCGGTTTCATACAGTGTGATTAGGTTTTTTTTGATACCTCCATGAAAACAAAAAAATTCTCTTCATTCCTTAAGTGACTACTGTACCTATCCATGTATCTTTTTACACCACTGATATGTACAAAATTTCAACTATGCCTCTCCCTACTTTCTGATATCAATCTTTAACAGAGTGCAAAATCTTTAACTTATCCATATTAAAAGCATTTACTGATCACATATAAAACTTCAATGATATGATGAGATTTGTCTTTGAATGGCAGATATAAAGTTGGGAAAAGGACAAAATGATGGTTCTGTCAGCATCAAAGCAATCTTCATCAGTAAGACAAGAATGCAGCTTTTAATGTTGGCTTCCATAGATCCTTGGCAAAATGTTAGCAATGCTAGATGTAGACTAAAATTGTTGTATCAGACTAAAACAGTTGTATCATAATTGTGTCATAGTTTTTAATTTTCACTTATAAAACAATCCCCTTCCTGTCAGTGAAAACACTTGTTTTATCTTCTAGATCAATTTTGTAAAAATTGCATCAGCTGAAAATATAGCGGGGAAAGCTTGAAAATCAATAGGATGCAAAGTAAGAGCTCCAGATAAGAGGGAGTGATGGCATTCTAAATCCATTATTTCTCTTCCACTCATTAGAATCATCTCACCGAGACGATTCTAATGAGTACCCATAACATAGGGTTTAGTGGAGAATTATTGATATTTTAATCTTTGAAATCAAAATCACTCCCTCTATCTGGACGTCTGAATTGCAAAGTAAGAGCTCATTTACCTGATCATCGTTAGTAGCATAATTCTTTTCATCATCGTATGAGAAACCAACTCCAGCTGGAGCCTCCAAATAAAGCATATTGGCAACCTGACACGATAAAACAAGTAGCCATTAGAGCGCTACGCATAACATAAGGAGTTTTTGAAGCCAATCAAGATCAAACTCAGACTGTATGCTTTGTGCTGTCTCATCCTTGATCTACATTGACTGATTGATTTTTTTTTAACTCTTTCCCAAACAAGCCCTGGTTTTTACATGTCTGCAGTACAAGTCTTTTGAAAACGCTGTGGGAAAAGGAGAAATTGCTCGTAACGAGCAATTTCTCCTTTTCCCACAGTGTTTTCTACCCTTTTTGAGAACTTTCTGCCATTTTCTCAAAATCTAAAATTGGCGTCTGCAAACTCTATCAGTTTGACCAAACAAGCTTTGAATTCAAAATGATGTGTGAGTGTCTGTATGTAATTTTCGCAGGTGTTCAATTCAAGTTTCATTCATTGCTACCACAATGACCGGAATTTTCAAAACACTGAGGCAGAAGGCCATAAATATCGTGGGAACAGGAGAACATGCTAGCATAAGCAACAACTTTGCCTATGCTTTCACATAATAACAGTAATTTAACCAATTACCACACAATCCCTACTTTTGCAACCCTGAAAAAGAAGCCTTTAGAAAACATTGTGGGAAAAGGAGAAAATGCTGGTGACCAGCATTTTTTCCTTTTCCCACAATGTTTTCTACCTTTCCCAAAACATATTTCAAATTTTCAGTAACTTTTATTTTGTCAGCAAATGCTTTAGATTTGGACATACCTAAAATTTTGTTGTTCGGTAATGACTTAAGCCACATAAATATAGGGGTATATAAACCAAATACTGTCCTAACATTTTTTCAGAAAATATTTATAAATGGCACTGATTTCCTTTCACATGCAAAGATGGCTTTGAAATATCTAATAGGCAAAGTTGCTAACAATTGATCTACTTTTATTATACCTTTTTTCTGGAAGGGAATGATTTTGACAGACTGTACTGTAACAGCTTATCCGACTCATAGAAAAGTCCATACTTTTAAACGGTATGCAAAATATTTTGCTTTAACTTGATACAAGAATTGTTTATATTTTGCAGCTTATAGGACTTTAACTCTTTACCACACAATCCCGACTTTTAACGACCCCGAGAAAAGAGCCAGTGGAAAACATTGTGGGAAAATGAGAAAATGCTGGTAACCAGCATTTTCTCCTTTTTCCACAATGTTTTCTACTCTAAAAACGACAAATTACACCATTTGAGCCATCTGTAATTTGTTCTCTGCATATGCTTTCAGTTTGGACCAGTCTATAATTTTGTCGTTTGGTAAAGAGTTAAGTACCAGTCTACCTTCCTTATCTGCACTTCTACAACATACTCACATTATTCCAGCTGTATTTATTGTAGTTCACCCCTGATCCATTTTTGGCAATCTAAAAAGAACAAGACTAAAAGTTAATGGCTAACTGAATTAAAGTAAAGCTCAAAACAGCAAGTGGGGTTATACGCCGATGGAAAAATAGTGTCTAAAATAATTGTTCAAATTCTAACCACAACATTAAAATGTCAGACTTTATACAACTACATGTACACAAGGATCTTTGCACTCCTCAACAACACGACCACAAAGATCCTTGCACTCTTTGTAGAGTATGAGTATTTCATCAAACTGTTATTTCCATTATTTGTAATGCTGGGTCAAAAATGACTCACAGATTTCCACGTATATTATCCCTTTACTCCACAGATACTCATTTCTACGAATTGTTTGTATGAGCCTTTGGAAAACATTGTGGCAAAAGGTGAAATTGCTCGTGACGAGCAATTTCACCTTTTGTCACAATGTTTTCTGTGCTATCAAAAGGTGTCATATACACATAAGAAATGGACCCATCCTTCCTGTTATTTAGGGTCAATTAGAGATGCCACAGAAATGCCTTATGGGGTAAAGGTTATATACAGGAACAAAAAAGATACTCTTTTAACCCTTATTCTGCTAAATATCTTTTTTTTTTTCCAGCTGACAGAAAAAACCCATTTCGGTGTTTCAGAGGTAATTTTTTGAGGAACAATGTCTTCATTGGTCAAAGAAGATCAAAGACCAGACTGCACTTTCTGTGCATTCTGATCTTGATCTATAAGGTCTTCAAAAGGTGGGTGAGTAGTGCTCAATAGCATAAGAATTAAGTGATAGAACTGGTATGAAACCCAACACTTTTTCTTACTGTAGGACGAGTGCAAAATGGCAGGCAGACAAGTAAGAATTCTGAAATTTTTTGGACCCTGAATAATGGCTCAAAATTTAATGATGCAACTTTTCTTTGATGAAGTAAAAGAAAATTGTGATAAAATCCTGGTAACCAGCTTCTTCTCCTTTTCCCACAATGTTTTCAAAAGGCCTCATACTCAGGGTCATTAAAATATGTCACTGTGTGGTAAACGGTTTACATATTTTCACACAATGTTTTACAAAACATCTTTTACAACAGGGTTGTTAAACCTTGGATTGTGTGGTAAGGGGTAAATCCATGTTTACAAAGCTGTACTTTTCAGGATATGAAAATAAAGGCCTGTCTTATGAAGGAAGAAACACTTATATAGAGGATGTAAACAACCGGCATACCCTAAAGGGTCCATGTTCAGTCAACAGACCCAGATCCGAGCTACATCCTGGTCCACCATTTAACCACAATACAAGGGGATCAGTTTTAGGGTTGTTAGCAGATTCAACAAACCTGTAGATTAGAAATGAACAGTAAAGATGCCAGGCACAACTGTATTTTGTTTACAACATGGGTAAGAATCAGACTTCAACCAGCGCAAGTCTGATTTCTGAATCTGAATTTGATTTCATATGCAATCCGATTTCTGAATCTGAAATCTTAACCAAACAAAAATTTTTTAGACCAGTCTGAATCGAAAGCATTTGCAGAGGAGAGTTTCAATGTGGCTCATATCAAATGGTTTTTCACTGATAGGGTAGAAAACATTGTGGGAAAAGAACAAAATGCAGCTAACTAGCATTTTTCCCTTTTCCTACAATGTTTTCAAAAGCTTTCTCTTTCATGAGCATTAAAAGCCATCATTGCGTGGTAAAGGGTTAAAGGAGTAAAAAACACTGTGGGTAAAGGGGAAAATGTTAGTTACCTACAATTCTTCAAATGCTTTCTTCATGGTCATTAAAACACTGCTATGTTTTGTAAATGGTTACCGTAATATCACATTTTCAATGTTCAATTTTTTTCTCAAGAAATATTTTTTTGCCATATTTATAATCTAGAAAACCCTATTTTGGGTAAAGTGTTACGCGTTGAAAAACTCCTGAATTTGGAAAACTAGCTAGAGCACATCATATATTCATTACATTCTCTCTTGCAGACACTTGTTTATACCTTCAACCAGACCACCATGAAAACATTGTGTCTTCTGGACAATTTGCACATATCAATTATTTAACCCTTTACTCAATCAATACTCATTTCTATGCACTGCGTGTATTAGCCTTTGGAAAAAATTGTGACAAAAGGTGAAATTGCTCGTGACGAGCAATTTCACCGTTTGTCGCAATGTTTTCTATGCTAACAAAAGGTGTAATATACACATAAGAAATGGCTTCATCCTTGCTGTTATTTAGGGTCAATGAGAGATACCATAGAAATGCCTTATGGGATAAAGGGTTAAATTTGTGCATTTCCCTTTTGTCACAATTTTCTGACATGACCTCAAGTAGGGAGGAAGAATGATTTTAAGACTTTAACCCTTTTCCACAGTTTTAACTACCTGAGGAAAAAGACTTTTGAAAACATTGTGGGAAAAGGAGAAAATGCTGGTAACCAGCATTTTCTCCTTTTCCCCACAAAGTTTTCTATCCTATCAAAGCAAAATTGCACCATTTGAGCCACTTTCAAATTGTCATCTGCAAATCCTTTCAATTTGGTTAGGGTCTAAAATTTTGCTGCGTGGTAACGGGTTAAGCCTTTAACTCATTACCAAACAACAATATTTTAGGCTTGTCCAAATCGAAAACATTTGCAGATGACAAAATAAAAGTGACTGAAAATTTGAAATTTGTTTTGTAAAGAGTAGAAAACATTGTGGGAAAAGGAGAAAATGCTGGTTACCAGCATTTTCTTCTTTTCCCACAATGTTTTCTAAAGGCTTCTTTCTCAGGGTCGTCAAAAGCAGGGATCGTGTGGTAATTGGTTAAGCACCTTTCACAACTATAATTGGCCACAGTGGCCAGAGTGGATCAAGGTCAGACTGCAAAAAAACATGTAATCTGATCTTTGATCTACACTGTTCTCTTTGCACAGACATTCTGGGCAATAGTAACCTCAACACTGCTCAGCATGCAGGCAAGTAGGAATCATTTCAAGATTGCGCAGGGGCTAACTTCGAAATACTGAGATTTTTTGCATGGTTGTTGTTGCACTGCACTAAAACCTCATATTTTAGTTACTATGATTTTCAAAACAGCCTCCCCTGTTCCTACGGGCCTGGCATGTATAAATATGTGCATAGGAATGGACTTATGATAGGAACATACATACCAGTAATGTAGATGTTTGTTCTTGGAGGCCTGGAGGTATCCAGAATAATGGTCCCAAGTGGGTTGCTGCAGAAGACCTGGAAGGGCTGTCACTTTATCTGCAGCAGGTGCCCCATAAGTGACAGCAACAAGGGTTGTCAACAAGAGATACTGATATGTCTTCATTCCGTCTAAAAGACAAAACAAGAGAGTAATATTGCAGCGGAGTCAATCTATTACACTTGCAGTAATAGCAATGCTAAAAGTTGCCACTGAACAGCACGTCATTAACCCTTTACCAAACAATCCCTGTTTTTTACAACCCTAAGATAGAAGCCTTTTAAAAACATTGTAGGAAGGAGAAAATGCTGATAAGCAGCATTTTCTCCTTTTCCCACAATGTTTTCTACCCTGCAAATTTCAATTTTTGAGTGTTGTTTATTTTGCCGTCTGCAAATGCTTTCAATTTGGACCAGTCTAAAATCTTGTTGTTTGGTAGAGTTAACTAATTACCACACAATCCCTACTTTTGATGACCCTGAGAAAAAAACCTTTAGAAAACATTGTGGGAAAAGGAGAAAATGCTGGTAATCAGCATTTTCTTCTTTTCCCACAATGTTTTCTAACCTTCACTAAACAAATTTCAAATTTTCAGTCGCTTTTATCATATTGTCTGCAAATGCTCTCGATTTGAACAAACCTAAGATTTTGTCGTTTGGTAATGAGTTAAACCTTACGCTGCTAAGTGCAACTCACTGACCTTTTGCAATCTGTATAGATCAAGATCAGACTACACAAAACATGTAGTCTGATCCTGTAGCTACACTGTCCGATAAGGAGATTTTCACCTCTAAAAAATAACTTCAAAATAGCAAGATTTGGCTGTGTTCTATTGGTTTAGAAGTTTCATTCAACATTTTTAGAAGGTTGAGAGATAGCCTTAAACAGCAAGAAACAGGTGCATTAAAAAGAAAGGGAAACATCCCTTCTTAACTTTTTACCAAACGACAAAATCACACTTGTCCAAATTGAAAGTACTTGTAGACACAAAATAAACATGGCTCAAAACTGAAATTTGTTATGGGACGGGTAGAAAACATTGTGGGAATAGGAGAAAATGCTGGTTACCAGCACTTTCTCCTTTTCCCACAATGTTTTCATAAGGCATCCACCTCCAAAGTGTTAAAAGTTGGTATTATGTGGTAAAGGGTTAAAATATGAAAATTTCAACCTAAAGCATACATAAGTTGCAATAGTGTGCTCATAAATATTCAATGAACCCATTTAATCTGTGACAATAAAACTAATAATAGATCAAAACGTTGGGAACGCTGAAATGATACTTGTCAAGGAAACCCATTGTGTGGAATTAATACTTTGAAAGAAACAGAGACATATTGTTCAAATATTGGCATAAAAGTCTACCCACCAAGCAAATGAATACCTTTTTCCGATGAAGGGAGAGTACTCATGACAAAGTTTGGTTTATTTTTGTACAAGTGGTCTCCCTTTGATCATTAGGAGGAAGCAGGAGTAACGCCCCTTGACAGTAGGATGCATGACGAAAAGAGAGAAAAATCCTGTTGATATATCAAACAAAATTAAGTATGTTCCTGAAAACTGTAATTTTGAAATATCTCTAGCCTTTTACATTTAATTTTTTAACATTTCAATCAATTACCTCAATCTATAAATATTTATGAGCAATCAAATGGACTAGCGCGCAATCATAGGGCAAACAAGCCCAATGGAACGAATTGGTTTTGGAACGAAAAAGCCCAGGGTCAGTTGGCAAATTTGTATCATTGCGCCAATAAAAGGCTATGAGCGAGAGAAGCTATTTTCAATCAAAAATAAGTATCTCAACGATCGATGGCCTTGCCCAATGTATTTTAATATGCCAGTTCAAATTACATATCTGAGTGCCACTGTAAAACCCATTTGCCTGAGAAAAAATGAGTTTAACTGGGTTTATTTCCTTCAGCTTTGCACAAAATAAGATACATGGTTATCAAAATTAAATCTTGAACTCATAGTGGTATTGTCTTCGACAAATACCACAATAAAAATGACTGATAAAAATGCTTCCTCATCTTAACAGTACCCAGTGATATTTCAAGTGTTTTATTTTTTTTCCTGTACACAGAAACAACTTAACTCTTTATCAAAAGACAAAATTTTAGACTTTTCAACTTGAAACCATTTGCAGACGACAAAATAAATGCAACTCAAAAATTGAGACTTGACCTTAGAAGAGTAGAAAATATTGTTGGAAAAGGAGAAAATGCTGCTTACCAGCATTTTCTCCTTTTCCAACCGTGTTTTTCAGAAGGCTTCTTCCTTCGAGTCGTAAAAATTAGGGATTGTTTAGTAAAGGGCTAAAAGACCTAACTTCATTATACTAACTTAAAGGTGGGCCTTCAGATTTTGGGACAAAATTTTTACAAAAATGCAAAATAAAATCATCCTTGTACTCCCAAAGCCTTTTAATTTTCATTCATAAAAACCCAGTAGTCGAAAACTGTCCGACAACACAAGAAATTAGAGATTTACTACAGCCCAGGTTGACACCAACGGCAGACATGTTCTATTTTTAGATGATCAATTCGTTCATTTACATACAAGAATACACAGGAGAAGTTTCAAACATAGCATCCGAAGAAGACATTATGGAAATAATTATTACATGCTTGTTATGTAATGGAATTTAAGCGTTATGAGTCACGTGCCAGTCACTTGACATTCCCACAATGCTTTATTGATTTTTGGCGCGAAATCTAAAAATCTAAAAAAAAAGAGGCTATTTTTGTGTGTAATTTTATGAATCTTAATTATTGATGATTTGTATTATTTTTTCATATGGATTTCAGTGATATATACCTTTTTTAATTTGATGAGATGTAAAAATTCTAAATACCCACCTTTAACCTAACCACAAAGCCACATACTAAACTACATAAAGGCAAACCAATAAAATTTAAAGAAGAACAACTACAATTTATGACAATCTTAAAAATACAGTTGTTAGACTTAAAAACACCCTTGACTCTTTACGACAATTAATTTAATTCTTTATGATAATCTTAAAAGTACAGTTGTCAGACTTAAAAACACCCTTGATTCTTTAAAGCATGAGGAAAATGTAGACGTTTCCAAACCAGGATGATACCAAAAAAAAGGTAAATCATATGCACAACATGGGCGAGAGTGGGGGTACAGCACGAGAGGGGGTCTCCCTCTTTCGTTGGGGGAGGGGACGGCCCGGGTTGCGAGCTGGGACTCCCTCAAGAAAATTTCGATAGTCATGAAGCATCTTCTGAGGTAGAAATTTGGTTTTCTAATCTTGGCTGTTTTAGAAAATAGCCAAACTGAAAAATACGCAAAAAGAGTCAACCTATGACCTGTTCTCGATTATTTTTACATTACCAGCATGGTCGTGGTGTGTGTAATAGAAGTCACGCCTATGCAAACAAAAAGCATTTGCAAGCAAATATTAAACTGTGACTCAACAAAGCATACTTTTAGAAAACATTACCAGAAAAGGAGAAAATGCTGCTAATAAAACATTTTCTCCTTTTCCAACAATATTTTCAAAAATCCTTGTTAAAAAGCCTGCATTGTGTGGTAAAGGGTTGATATTACATTTCAAGCTGATTTGGGCAGTATAGCTCTCAAAGAGGTGTTTTATCTGGATCAAATTCAGATTATGTTTTGCACAGTCTGATCTCAATCTACACTGTCCACAAAAGCTGCTACTTTAGATCTACTCTGCAAGGAATAAAGGCTATATTTCATACTTCATTTATCTACGGTAACCCTCTACCAGACAACAAAATTTTAGCCTTGTCCAAATTGAAAGCATTTGCAGATGACAATATCAGTGTGGCTCCAATGGTGTAATGTTTCTTTGATAGAGTAGTAAACATTGTGGGGAAAGGAGAAAATGCTGGTTACCAGCATTTTCTACTTTTCCCACAATGTTTTCAAAAGGCTTTGTTGGCATTGTGTGGTAAAGGGTTAACTCTTTACCAGCACAAAATTTTTAGACTGGTCTACACTGAACACTTTGCAGACAACAATTCAATCTTGAATAAAAAACTGAAATAATATCTTAAGAAGGGAGTAAAGCATTGTGGGAAATGGAGAAAAAGCCTTCTTCATTCTGGATATTAAAACATCATGGGGCTGCATGGTGAAGGGTTTAGCCTCACCCTGAAACATACTCATTGTCTATTTAATAACAGAATTTGTTTCATTATTGTCTGTTCATATTTAATGCTAATTTTATAGTAAAACCAATGACAGAGTAGGCATACAGAGTGTAGATCAAGATCAGACGATGTAACTATACCTGCTGATCTAGTCGTACTCTCTGCAAAATATACAAAATTTTAAAAGTTTGGGTATAGTTGCCTGAAGACGAGTTACTTTATCTCACACAAATATTAGGTCCAAATTCACAGTCAACTTTCGCACTATTCATATGAACAATCTGTATGATTCACATGATTACTCTGTACCTGGTTCAATCACATGATTACTCTGTACCTGGTTCAATCACATGACTTATTATCAAACCACAATATTTTAGGCTTGTCCAAATCGAAAGCATTTGCAGGCGACACATTCGAAGTGACTGAAAATTTGAAATTTCTTCTGTGAAGAGTACAAAATATTGCGAGGAAAGGACGAAATGCTGGTTACCAGCATTTTCTCCTTTTTCGAAAATGTTTTCTAATGGCTTCTTTCTCAGGGTTGTCAAAAAGTAGGGATTGTGTGGTAATGGGTCAATCTTCATTCAACTCTTAACCACACCAGTCCCAATATTATTACAACCCTGAGAGGAGAGGCTTTTGAAAACATTGTGGAAAAAAGAAGTAAATGCTGGTAACCAGTCCGTAACCAGCATTTTCTTTTTTTGCCCATTGGTTTTCTATCCTTTCAAAGAGTCCATCTTTTGTGCCATATTTAGTTTGTTGTCTGCAAACACTTTCAATTTGAAAATCTCCTAAAATTTGTTGTTTGGTAGATCCCTCTAGGGATAAATGGTTTACGATCAAATCAGTAGAAGATCATACATGAAATATATTCACCCTTTATCACACAACGATGACTTTTAACAACCATGAAGAAGAAGCCTTGAAAAAGAGATATGTGTAAATTTGTATAAGTAGTTTAATTACAAATGAAACTCTTAGAATAATTTAGTTTCTGATATATGACAGGAAATTGAGACAAAGGAGTAGTAAAAGCCCCATATACAATGTACATGTAATGATTGAATCTAGATAAAAAAGCCAGAGGTAAAAAAGCCATAGGTAAAAAGGCCATAGGTAAAAAAGCCAGAAGTAAAACGGTAAAACAGTTATAGGTAATGAGGCCATAGGTAAAAAAGCCAGAGCTAATTTAGTACAAGAATTTCAGACTCTTACATATTGAAATAATCTGCATACAATACATCAAAAAAGGATATAAAATATTGTGGGAAAAGGAAAAAATTCTCATATGCTACTATCAAACAACTAATTTCAGACTCTTACATTATTGAAATAATCTGCATACAACACATCAAAATAGGATATAAAACATTGTAGGAAAATGAAAAAAAAAATCATATACCCGGTACTACTAAATTAGCTCTGCCTTTTTTACCTATGGCCTTATTACCTATGGCTTTTTTACCGTTTTACTTCTGGCTTTTTTACCTCTAGCTTTTTTACTGCACACCGTAATGATTGTTGACATACATGATTTAACAATGATAATAGAGTACCCATCTAGTATTTGAATTGATTCTTAGCAGTAGTCACATCACAATCTGCATGTAACAAAAGTATAAATAGACATGTATGCAATGTTGAGGGAATGTTCATTTACCATAATACCAAAGTAATTTGAATGTAAAATGAATCACTTATATGAATGGATTTTTTACTTAACTCTTTACCAAACGACAAATTTTTGGACTAGTCCAAATGGAAAGCAATTGCAGATGAGTGAGACGACAATATGAAAGTGTATTGAAAATTGCAATTTGACTTGGAAAGGGTAGAAAACACTGTGGGAAAAGGTGAAAATGCTGGTTACCAGCATTTTCTCCTTTTCCCACATTGTTTTCAAAGGCTTTCTTTCTCAGAGTCGTTAAAAGTTGTGATTGTGTGGTAGAGCTAAATCCCCTTCCATTATGTTTCGCTCTCTTTACTGTACAGTGTACAGGACTTTTAAAATTCGGGAAAACCTCTGAATAAAACATGAACTACGTTTTCAAAAGCAAGAGCGCAAAAAACTTACAAGCTCAGATCTATTGGCTCACCTATATCGGTTCAACTGCTTCATTAATTCCCGTAATGTTTATTTCTGTATTCAGAATTTTCCACAACTCAGAAAGGTTACGGAAAAGACCGATTTCCATCACATTTGACCAGATCTCGCAAGGGTCTCATTTGGGACAATGTTTCAAGTCACATGATTTTCTAGGGTGTTAAGAATAATATGTTAGAAACGCTCTTAGTGCCGATCTTTTTCGTCACTTCCTTCTGCCATATTTAACTCATTACCAAACGACAACATTTTAGACTGGTCCAAATTGAAAGCATTTGCAGACGACAAAATAAAAGTGACTGAAAATTTGAAATTTGTTTTGTGAAGGGTAGAAAACATTGTGGGAAAAGGAGAAAATGCTGGTTACCAGCATTTTCTCCATTTCCCACAACGTTTTCTAAAGGCTTCTTTCTCAGGGGCGTCAAAAGTAGGGATTGTGTGGTAATGGGTTAAATTTGTTTACTTCTGGTCCACCACTCTTTCAAAGGCAAAAAGTAACAAATTTGACACCATTTCTACCAATAAGCTCTCACTTTGCGAGACATCGCTTTACAACGCCTCTTGTGCACTGCTCGCTATTATTTCAAGATGTGTTAAAAGAGGGCTGACGTCGAGGTATGTAGAGACCAGTTACAAAAAGAGCATCGGAGCAAACCTTCAGACTGAAAGTTCTCAGACAACAGATAATGCAGACTGTGTTTTCTTTCTGGTCTCATAGGGTGCATGGAAATACCAAATTACACCAAATTATACCAAATTAATCCTAAAATCATGGTAAATAGTTTAATATGTACTTTAATATTATTTTAAGTATGTTTTATTGATCATTTTTGTAATTATTGTGCTACAAATCTTTACTTAAATGTGTAAAATATGTGTATCTATGGCAATCTTAATAAATGTGGTAGGCCTACTGAAATTCTTAGTGGTTTGTGTAAATGTAACCTCACTAACCTGTAAATGCCCTAACATCAAATCTATTATTCTGTAGATCTAGTACTTTGAATCTTTATTGATGATCGAGATATTGTATCCCCCACTTTTTTTTTCATACAAAGAATCATCTAATCTTTAATTCGGCAGTGCTTTGAATCTTTATATTGAAAGCCGATGAAGATGACAAATAATATGTGATAGGGGAGAAGATTTTGTGGAAAAGGGAGGAATATACCAAATTAATCCTAAAATCATGACAAATATGTGCCTTAATTTAGTTTTTGGTGTATTTTATCAATCATATACGGGAATATTAACAATTTAAATGCAGATGTACATAAAAGTATGAATTTTTGTCATGTTTTATCCCTTTATATTATCTTTGCTTACTTGCATTACCATATTAAATCTGTGTACGCATTAATGGTTTATCATGAGAAATACTTGGTTTTGTGTCAATAAGTTTCAAAACAATTTTACACGTAGGACTTATCATGTTCCGTTTTATCCGATGTTTTATACCCATTCCGAACCAAATTACATTTCCTCCCTTTTCCACAAAATATTTCGCGAAAGGAACATAATGCCCACGAAAGGAAGATTGTTTTCTATGAAAAAAGCGTTTTTCTTGCGAAAGGAAGGTGTTTTTGGAAAATTAACGTCAATTTTTTCGTACGGTTGAAATAAAATTGTTGGGATTGAGCGTTTGAGGCCGAAAAATCGTGTTTTAGTAATCGCTGTAAATGGTGTTACTATAAATAGCATTTCCTTTCTAAAATTGAGTTTCTTTCACGAAAGGAAGATTTTTGCCCGCAAGTAATGTTTATTCCACGACATGATTTTATAAATAATGAAGTATCTCTTTTGAAGTAGGTACCCCTTACAGATTAAATTTCAGCTTTTTTTCAATGATAGTATGTAGTGAATTTGTTATTTATGATTTTGCAAAGTTTCTTATAGAGGAAAATTCCATTCATGAAAACAGGGACCATGTAATAGACTATGTACATTTTACAATCCCTGATGAAAGGAAAATTCACTCCGAGTTACGCAAGAATTCTATTCCTATTGAAAATAGGATTTCTTTCCCAAGTTTAGTACATTTTCGCAACATAAGTGAAATTTAAAGGTTTGATTTAACTTTTTACACCCCCCCCTCAAAAAAGAAAGAAGTGTTTTAGTGGCGCTTTCTTTGTGTAAAAAAAAAGGGGGTTTCTTTTCTAAAATGCATGTTTTCTCGATATGATTTAAATTAAGATGTTGAACAGTTTCAAACCAAAAACTCCAGTCTTAGTAGATCTAGTAGGGTGAGCGCTCTTCCACGAAAGGAAGGTATTTTTGTTTTGCCGGCCCTTACTTTGCTGTAATTTAAGGTGGGTATAATTGGCAAGAGAACGGTTCCTTGTGACGCTTGCTATATTATCTTGATATAGATGAAATTTTTCTTCATCGTGTATTTACAAGTATTGCAGCAGAGAAAGAAACTTCCTTTCGCGAAAGGAGGAATACGTTGACCCACGGAAGGAAGTATGCTATTATGGGTAAAATTGATAACAGGACTGTTCCTTCATAACAGTTTACATATTAGATCTATCTTGATGTGGAAAAATACTTATTTAAGAAGTTTTAGCCTTCATGAATTTCTACCGCAGCACTTTATAGATCTAGATCTGAACAACATTGAAAGTTCTACTGATCCATTGAACATGAAAGGAAATTCTTTTCGCTTTTTTTTTACAGAGGAATTGTTAGGAACAAATACATTTTTTAACGAAATCAATGGCTGCTTTTCATACTGCACATGCTACATTGTATATGAATGACTTTGTCACATTATGATCTTCTTGACGCTCTTGAAGCTCGAGGCTAAGTTTTTCGGGAGGGGGGGGGGGTCGGATATTTCGTCCTTTATACTTTTCGTACCTTCAGACGTTTCATACTGTTTTACAAGTGCCACAGACACTATATACCGTGGAAACCATAATATAAAACGAGTGGGAATTCCATGTGTATTTCATTTTCAAACAAATTGTTTTACTAACCCCTTTGCCAAATTCATAACCCTGCCAGTGTCATTAAAAGCTTTTGCAGATTGCAAATTGCAAATAAGAATGATTCCAATTCTGGGATTTGCTTTTGAAAAATAAGAAACATTTGTAGCAAAGTAAGAAACCTCCTGTTAACAGTATTGCTCCCAAATCTTTCTTCTTTTGGATTATCTGGAAAATGATGAAAGGTTGTGAGGAACATTTTTCATATTTTCTTTTCATTCTACAGATAATATAGAAAGAACGTTTAAACAAAATGCCGCTGCCCCCACCTCCTGTCAGTTTTCTCTGTATATGTTGCAGGCCCCGCTTGGCCCAGTGATAATGTACATGTGTGTGAATTATAACCTTGATGCCACAGGTTCGAGCCACTATGGGACCCCTGAATTGTTCATGGGAGTGCCCCTTTGGCAAGACACTGAAAAATAGAGCCCATTGCCAAGAACTTGTGAAACCCAGAAGAAACAAAAATATATGAGCTTTTGCTGTGATATTACCAAAATAATATTGAAAGTGGCAGAAAACAATTCAATCGATCTTCATTTGTAAAGTAAATATCTTTTTTTTTCTCTCGCCCTATTTACTTAACCCATTACCAGACGACAAATTTTAGGCTCTTCCAAACTGAAAGACTTTGCAGACGACATTTTCAAATTTGACGCAAGAAAGTGATAGTTAGAGTAACACATTCACCGCGATCTTAAAATATGTTTTTTTTTTCCCAGTTTATAAGTCTCAAGTACATAATATAAATTTTAAAATTACCAAGAATATACAATGAGTAAATCAATAGGGATTTCCTTTCGTGAGGGAAAGGCCTCTGCCATAGTAAACGATCTTCCTTTCGTGGACTTAATCTTCCTTTCGCGCAAGGGAGCAAAATGGTTATGGTACGAAGGGATTGCATGGAGCAGATTTCAAGATACCGTTGAAAGCAAACGGGGAAAATCCCGGAATTAGCATTATATCCCTTTCCAACAATATTTTTGTGTTTTCAATTTCATACTTTGATCATTAATCACGTCTAATCTTCCTTTCGCGCTAGGAAGCAAAATGATTATGGTACGAAATGATTGCATATACCATCATGATTCCTTTAGAAGAAGAAGAACGAAAAATCCTGGAAATAGCATTTTACCCCTTTCCAACAATATTTCACCCCAAAATATGCTATTCAAGAGGACAAGAAAAACCAGGGCAATTATACGAGTTTAACAACCACTGATCAGTGTGTTTTACATTTGTGATTTCAATCTCATATTTTAAACTTAAATCATGTCTAAATTATCAGACATCTATAATTACATTTTATTTTTCTTCTTTCACGAAGTTTGCTACTCTAATCATTCATCTTAAAGTCTTAGACTCTTCCAAGAAGAACAGTTTTATATCTTGGTTCTATAGACGGATTTGTATTTCGCAAAGGGAATTTCCTTACCCTAAAGAATCTCGTTACTAGCAAAAGTTTTTTATAAAACTTATAAATTTGACAAGTCAAGTTCATCCATGTTGGAAAGATATTCTCAAATTTTGAAAAATCCTTTCATGCAAAAAGACTACGTTCGAGGCAAAAATCTTCCTTTCATAAACGGACTTACTTTCGCGCAAGAACGGTTATTTATAGTAACACTTTCACCGTGATAGTAAAACACGATTTTTCGAGTGTAAAAATCTTAAATTCATAATCTAACTTTTACAAATACCTAAAGTGTATAAGCAATAAATAAACGGCAGTTTCCTTTCGTGAGGAAAACGCTTCTTTCATAGTAAAGAATCTTCCTTTCGTGGACGTAATCTTCCTTTCGCGAAAGGAAGCGAAAGTTCCTTTCGCTGTTTAGCTATACCGCAGTTCAACTTCACTTTGAACAGTTAGAAAAGCGATGGAAATTAAATTCAATTTTTTCATCACATCGAATCGGTCGGAAATCTAAATAAACTTGTGGTGATAATCTCAAAACATACCTTTTCACTGGACTTGAGCTGCAGGCAAAACAGATTTTTCTTGTCCGTATTGCACTTCCTTGATCAATGATATGTTTATGAGTACAACACGATATTAAATCATGTGACTTTCAGCCGGCTTCATGATAGTCACATGACATGAGCCTCCAAAATGAAGAATTTTTCAAGGGAAATAAGCACAAAATAATCAAAGTACTAAAAAGGTGAAAGGTTGTAAAGTTCCATCTGATGACGAGGCAAAGTTGTGAAACGAAAACATCATTTGCTAACAACATTTGCTTCCCTTTTCCCAAAATGTTTTCTGCCCCTCCACAGAAAATGCCGTTCTGTTGATTCAGAGGGATACAAATCTTAATGGTCCACAATATTCTTAACCAGCCGACAAATATTTGTTTTCATTTATGCTCAAAGCATTTGTTGACAACAACTGGCTCCAATGATGGTATAGGTCTTTTGTTAATTAGAAAGAATTGTGGTTACCAGCATTTCCTTGTATTTGCGCGAGGTCTCGCGTGCAACCGCAATCTTTGTTACCTGGATTTCAATTCGTTTATCGTGATTTACGCAACAATTTGCGCAAGTGGAAACAATGTGCATTGTGTCTTTTTTCCACAATATTTTTAAACGCTTCTCTCTGTGGTTTGTTCAAAGTATGACTCTTGTTGTAAAGAGTTTATTTTGTGGAATAATAAATTTTGTTGGCTTGTTAACAGGTTTTTAGTAGCGCAAGTCTGGCAGGTTGTCTTTTCTCATAATAGATTGAAGAAAAACCAAGCATTTACATACAATTCACAGAATCCAGCAACATCTTTTCGTATAGATTCACCCAACATTAAAAACAAGAGGCAAAGAAGGCCCCGTACCGCCCCACCGGTTAGTAAGTAAAACCAATAAGTTTTTCCTGTATAAGCCAATGTAAACCCATTATCTCCCGCTAGATGGCATTCTACAAATACTCATCTACCTAATAAGGGCATCGTGGGTATAGAACCAAACCACTTTTCTACGCGATAACCGTTACTTTGAATTTCGAAATAAACGTTTACTCAATAAAAAAAAATTTATAGCGCGCAATACTACATTCTCCCCGACAGCGGGGAAGAGTGATGCGTCATATAAGACAGGTCAAATCTTTGAAGAATACGACTTGCACAGACAACGAATGTAAACCTTTCAACCCTGCGCTAGGATCATACTAGTTTGAGTCCCGGGCAATAATTTGGATACTCTTGATAGAAGCCCATAGGATAAAGCTATATGTAAAGTTTGGTAGCCCTTGGCTTTATGCCTTGGTATGAGAAGACTTTTAATACAGAATATGCCTCTGCATAGATTCATTCAAGTGTATTTTGCAAATGATGTCATTGACTTTTGTTGTACTCTGTACCGCAAAATCACGACTTCTTACAACCCTGAAAAAGTAAGCTTTTGAAAATATTGCGGTAAAAGGAGAAAATGCTGGTTACCAGCATTTTCTCCTTTTCCCACAATATTTTCCTCCCTTCCCAACACAAGTTTTAAGACAATCTGGGCATGTCTAAAATTGAAATCTGGTAAAGAGTTAAGGTTGGTCCTGATAGTAGGCATTAACATGCCTTTAGCTCTTTACCAAAAGACAGAATTTTTGACCGGTCCAAATTGAAAGCATTTGCAGACGACAAAATAAAAGTGACTGAACATTTATTTTGGAAAGGGAAGAAAATATTGCGGGAAAAGGAAAATGTTTTCAGAGGGCTTCATTCTCAAGGTCGTTAAAAGTCAGGATCGTGCGGTAACGGGTTAACTTGAAGGGTTCCAATATTTGTTGTAAAAAGTATTGATTTTTATGGGTTCAATCTGGTTACCAATGACTAGCCAACCAGTCAACATAGAGGCAAACATATTTCACTCATTTATCAGTTTTGGTAACTCTTGGGAGTAATAACAAAGAAATCAGGGCCCGTATTCGCCAACCATTCTTGAAATATTCTTGGTCTTATTCTCCAAAATTTTCTAAATTTGTAAGTAACGCAACTTCTGGTTGGCTAAACCGAATGGTTTAGCCATTCGGTTAAGCCAATCAAAAGTTGTATTACAAATGTAGAAAATTTTGGAGAATAACACAAAGAACGTTCTTAAGAATTGTTGGTGAATACGGGCCCAGGATTTTTAAAGTAAGGATTTATACATAGAAAAACTATACACGTATTTTTACCCCAAGCACCCATCACTGCATAGATAAGACTATAATTAGACATATCAACCACCAGTATTTTTAGGAATTGAAACAGATATACCAAAGTAAATCAGCTGAATGAAGAATGAAAAAAAAAGGCGAGAGTTTTCAGTTGAAATCTTGGAATTTATCCCCTGATTTTGGACAAAAAGCCACTCGTAACAAAATAAACAGAAACATCAAATAGAGTTTTTTTTTTTTATGAATATTCAATATATAGAAGGATTCATTGCATGTAATTTATTACTCTATCACACAACAAAATTTTAGACCTGGCTAAATTGAAAGCATTTGCAGACGGCAATTTCAATGTGGCTCAATGATGCAGATTTTGTTTGATAGGTGGAAAACATTGCGGGAAAAGGAGAAAATGCTGGTTACCAGCATTTTCTCCTTTTCCCACAATGTTTTCAAAGGTCTAATCTTCTTCTTCAGGGTCATTAATAGTCGACATTGTGTTGTAAAGGATTAATCAAACTAAAGTGTTATACCTGTCCAAATAAATGAACATTAATTTGGCAACAACAAATAAAATAAAACTCAAAAACTGAGACCTGAATCATACTTTGAAAGCATATAGGGAAAAGTAGAAAATGCTGATAACAAGCTTTTTTCTTAATGATACCTTATTTTCTACCCTTCCAAAGGCAAAGCCACATCTTTTCTTTCCTTTACATGTGCTTTGCTTTTGTCTTAAATCTTCTCTAGTAGGCACCACAAAGCCTAAGGCACATGTATATATACATGTGTACTGTTTGAGACTCGTTAGTTATGTTTACATCTGATAGATTTGCATTGTGGCTTTTCATTTCTCATGATGAATTGTTCAACACAGCCAGAATCTGGTAGATTTTTGCACAGCAGCTTTTTCATTTCTCAACAAGGACTGTGTAGTTACAACAGTGAGTCTGTGGCCAGATGAACACAACACGATGAGTTGGTAAAAACATGCTGCTGTGAATAGCAAGTCTATTGCTTATCATGATTCTGTTTTCTCTGGCTGTTCAAGCATTCTTCCGTCTTGCGGTACCAGATTTGGGATACCATTGACTATAGGATAGGCTACTTTAATTGAATCACTGATGAGTTCATTCTTCTCTCTATCATACCTGCAATGCAAACAATGCAAAGACGTCCTAGTACCTTACAAATGATAATAAATATAATGGCATGACACTGTTAGAACTTCTTACTTGAATAATCAGCGAGTTGTTCACCAACAAAGCTAGATTTTATCATCTAACTTCTTATCAATTTGAAAGAGTAGACATGTGATTGGCTTATGCAGAACATCTCATCCAGTCAGATGTATATTCTTGAAATTTAAGGCTGGAACATGGTTTATAATGATATACTAAAACAAAGCAAGATATAACCCTTTACCAAGCAATTCTGGGTTTTCATGATCCTTTAGAAGAGGCCTTTAAAAAAAACCAAGAGCCGTCAGAGACGGGTTATGCTCCCCGAACAAGTGCTTGTCATAAAATATAAGAAATTGATATAAATTCACTTCTTTTATCCTAGAAGAAGCTGTTCATGTCCCCCAAAATTTGAAGTGAAAAGGCAATTACTATCTTAGAGATAGCCAACATAAACTTGTAGAGGACAATAAGCCCAATAAGCCCCCTTTAAGCCTCCTTTTCCCATAAGACAGTATTGCATCATTGCAATAAATACAACGGGTGTGTGGTTTGTAGCATTTTTTAATAATAATTAAAAATTCGAAATTTCATAAAATTTTGAGCAGTCATGTATTAAATATTACATAAAACAATTTTTTACATGAAGCCCCCTTTTTCCGAGACGCAGCCTGAAATTGAGAAAAAGGAAGAGAGGTACCTGGGCAACGTTCCAACTTCCAACAAGTACAGATTTGAAATTTCACAAAGGTTTGAGCACTGATAAAGGAGAACCTAGTGAAAAACAATTTTTTCCATGAAGTCCCCTTTTTCCGTGATGCAGCCTTAATTTGAGAAACCAGGAAAGACGTATTTGCGCATTAATAATTCATAGATTGCAAAAACAAAGGGCACATGTTGAAACTTGTAAAACAAGATATAACCATGAAATGTTGACAAAAACTGAACAAGATATTAGTAAAAATTGCAATTTTGCATTAGGGCCCCTTTTTCATTTTACAAGAAACCCCCTTTTTCCATGACAGAGGGTCAAATTGGAAAACACAGAGATAAAGAAACAAGAGCACATGGTAAAACTCTTAAAAAACAATATAACCATGAAGTTTAATGAAATTTTGACCAAAACTGAATGAAATATTAGTAAAAATTGGAATCTTGCAAGAAGCCCCCTTTTTCCATGACAGAACGTCAACTTAAAAAATGCCCAGATTAAGAATATCACGGGCACATGCTAAGACTTTCCATAAACAATATAACCATGAAGTTTCATGACATTCTGACAAAAACTGAATGAGATATTGGTAAAAATTGCAATTTTGCATTAAGCCCCTTTTTTCCATGACACGGGGTCATATTGAAAACCCGGGAAAATTATATCGGCGCATTACCCCAAGGAGTTCATATATGAAGTTTCATCTAATTTGGTCCAAGGGTTGTGGAGAAATTGCTTCGGACGGACGGACGGACAGACGGACGGAAGGACGGACAGACAGACGGACAGACGAAGCGGCGACTATATGCTCGCCCTTTGGGGAGCATAAAAACATAGTGGGAAAAGGCTGGTTACCAGCATTTTCTCCTTTTCCCACATATTTTCTACTTTTTAAAGCAAGATTGCGCCATTTCAATCATACTGAAAATGATGCCTGCAAAAGAATTCAGTGTGGACAAGGTTAACATTTGTGATAAAGGGTTAAGTCTTTCTGTGCCAAGTATGGTTTGTGTGAACTAATCAAGATTTCAATTTGAACAAGCCTAAAATATTGTTGTTTGGTAATGATCGAGTTAAATGATTCTTTGCTAAAAGAGTTATCTCAATTCCTCTCACTGACTTCTCACTTTTAAAAACATTGTCACTTAACTCTTTACGAAACAACAATTCTAGGCAAGTCCAAATTGGAAGCATTTGCAGAGTACATAACTACTGTGACACAAAAATTAAAATTTGTTTTGGAAAAAGAGGAAAACATTGTGGAAAAAGGAGAAAATGCTGGTTACCAGGTAGTGTTTGGGAAAGGGTTAAAAAAAAAAAGATGAGCAATTTTTCGTTTCAAAGCAGAAACTTTACTTGGCATGATCCTCTATTATATTCATATTTAAAACCAACAACATTTGAAAATTCAGTTGTGTTTTATACATGAATGTACTATTGAACATCTGTGCAAGTTTATGGCTGCTACTTAAATTATAAGTTAAAAATGTAACAAAATGAACATTTTGTAAGACCTTTCACTGTCATATCACTTACTACTAGAGTGTTAACTAAACAGTCAGTGAAATTTTAATCCTTATTGAAAGAAAAAAATATGACTTTTTCAAAATTGAACATACCAATTTATTTCCTGTTTAGCTGAAACAGACACCATTTTATAAAAAAAAAAGCACAGGAGCAATATGAGCAGTTGTCTCATAAAACAATCTGATATTCTGCTGTACTTTTTTTCGAGCGTTAAAAATCACTTAGTCAAAAACTTTGAAAAACAGATTAACTCATTACCACACAATCCCAAATTTTAATGACGCTGAGAAGGAAGCCTTCTGAAAACACTGTGGGAAAAGGAGAAAATGCTGGTAACCAGCATTTTCTCTTTTTCCCACAATATTTTCCTCCCATCCCAAAAGAAATTTCAACTTTTCAGTCACTTTGTCCTCTGCAAATGCTTTCAATTTGGACCAGTCTAAAATTTTGTCGTTTGGTAAAGAGTTAATGATGTACACACATGCAAATAGGTGTGGCACATACTTACTGGTCATTGATCCAGTATTTTTGTTTATTTTGCAAGCATTAACTGGTGCAGCAAATGTGATAAAATGTGTAGATTTTTGTCATTACCTTAAAGGCTTCTTTGTAAGAGGACAAACAAGGATTTCTAGCATTTTTTCATCAAACTCAACATCCTGTGTACTGCTTGTCTCCGATGTAAAGTATCTCTGTTGAGATGCCAGGAGCAATCTACAGGCTTTTTGTCTGTATATACATATACCTTGTCTCAGTAAACCTAAAATAAAAAGTATGCCACATTTTAAGGCCCTTGACAACTTTCATTGCTTTGTCAATCAAAGTACACATAGATCAAAATCAGGCTGAACAAAACATACAGTCTGATCTTTGATCTATACTCTTTGCTTTGCCAAGACATTCTGGAATGGACAACCTCAAAGTATGTAGGCCCTACTTCTGATTAAAAATGTCCATTGGTTTATATTCTGTGTTCTAAAGTTTGCACTTCATTTGATGTTTGTTTAATATGTGTTATTATATGTAATTTGAGGAAGGTAATGATAAATTGTGTTGTGAAACTTCATACATCATCAATTGTATAACTAAAGAAATTTAGGCATCATCTTTTACTATATAATAAGAATATGCCTTTCACAACTTATTCCTTTTTGCATTGTTACAGTTCTCAGTAGCAAGAGTAGCACTTTATCCCATTTCCAGCCATCCCAATCCCATCAGAAGAAGGCAGCATTTTCAAAAAATTTTCTCCCTTTCACACAGTATTTCAACCCATTTCATGGTTAAAACGGCTATGTTTATTTGGTCATTAGCAAATGCTTTTAAAATGGATTGGATAAAAATTATGCTGTTTTATAAACTAGTAGAGCTTAATCTATCCGAACAAACGAAAGTCCGTAAATACGACTACTGTGCTGGTATATTTCTAACATAGTCGTTCGACTATCAAAACGCTCAATTCTAATAAAAAAAAAAATCTTTTTATGATCTAGAGAAAAAAAAACAATTCCATTTCTATGGCGTGACGTCTTTCTGATTTTACCAGTGGTTTTCCAAGATGAACTTGAAAGCACCATCTCGTTTTTCCAGTTGTTGTTCTTACTTGTTGGTGTGGTATCAGGAGAACTCGTACCCTTGAGAACTCGTACACAGGAGAACTCGTACCCCAATTTCAAGGGTACGAGTTCTCCAGAGAAATCTTACCCTGGGTACGAGTTCTCTGGAGAACTCGTACCCCCACTAATATATATAATGTTAGTTTACCAGCATGCTGTCAACTTTTATTTTTATGCCGTTATTGTGATGTAGATTTGATGATTTTTTTTTCTTGTACATGTGTTGAAAAGACAAATAAAGTAAAGAAACCTGTGTGTTTTCTCATGCAGTGTATGTTGTATTTGATGTAAAAATCGTAAGGAAAACATTTATGAACCATAAATAAATTGTATTCAACTGAAAAATCATTAGTAGAATTAATTTTTGCACTATTCAATTCTTCGGGTAGCCTTCACTTGCATTCTAGTTTTGAATTGATGTTTGATGTTGTTTTGTGTAAGAACGGTCTAGGAATCAGTATTTAATTGTATTAGATATTTGTTAAATGGAAGGAGTTGATAAAATGAACACAGAGTTAATCAGATTTTCACACCTGGTGAAAAGGCAAATTTCCTTAACAAAGAGAGCAAGAAAGATGTGATTTTAGTTTAAACTTTATTTTATTTCAAAACTTTCATACACGGTACCATTTAACATGAACAAATAAGATGGGATTGGAAAACAAGCTTGTGGCTTATATATTAATTCCTTTCCCGAGATGTGATTTTCACAATGATAAATTTACTGTAACATGATTGCAATATTCAATATCGAACCCTTAATTCATTTATTTAACGTTAGAATTGAAACGGGTAGTAAGGAACAAGATCAATATGGAAAAAATGCAGTCTTAGCATGGATTTACACCACCAAGATTCTCAGCCAAACCTTTCAGAAAAAAATCTTTCCTGAATTTTAGTAGTCGTCGATTAAGTCCCCTGTATACTTTTGGCACCAAAAGAGTTAAGCACGTAGGATAATGATTGGTAAAGTCAGTGACATCATTTGTCCACAATGTTTCAGCAATACAAAAATGCCTCCGTAGAATCGCTTGTAAGTCGAAAATTTCATGTAAGCCGTCTGAAGAAGCGTTCAAAATTGTGTGAAAAGGTGAGTCTAAAACACGTAGAAAAAGGAGACCATTTTGGTTATTTGATTTTTCCCATAATGGTTATTTCTTCCTTGTGGTTGAAACTCGAGATCGTGAATTAAACGTCTCAGAAATCATAGAAGACTGTGCAATGAAAATGAGAGAGAGGGAGCGATAGAAAATGCAAATATTGCTATATTTGAACTCATAGTCTCTTCAAAATTGTATATATCTGCGTACAACAAATTCATACTTGGTACAGACTTATTTATTTATCGGACTGAAAAGGTGGAAAAAATGTGGGAAATTGAGAAAATGCTGGTTATATAAGCGCCCTCCGCCCTTTCTTTCCAACATTTTCAAAAGCTATCTCCCACAGGGTAGTATTTAGCAACTAAACACTATTTGGATCCATCAAGATTCAATGAGTTAGATTTCTTCTTTGGAAGTGTCTATCGGTCCGGTATTCGCACGACGGTCGTGCCGATTAGGTCCGGTATTCGCACGACGGTCGTTGACCTTCATCACGAGCGTGTAAATCATAGCCCTAGGGTCGAAATTATCGCCAAGGGTTTATACTCGTATAGTGAAATCTTCTTGTTACTATTCATTTTAGCCCTGTCTTAGGCCTAAGGGGTCTTATGTTTTAAACCATTCCCAAGTATTGTAATGTTTGGTATGAACGGATCTTACGTAGGCCTATCAGCCAATGGAGCGATATGTGCAGGAGTGTTGTGGAACAAATCCAGTAAAGGAAGAAACATTTGAGTTTCATTGGAGAGGAGGAGGAGGAACTTGGCAAATAAAATGAAGATCCTGGTCCCAGTCAAAGTAGGGGGGGAAATTAGCCGGATCACCTACCCTCAATGGTCCAACTATCCGCACAATCGGTGATATCTTTAGAATTTTGAGAAAAAAAGTAACTGGATCGAAGGGCCGCCGAAAATAAATAAGACGGCTTTGTAATATGGCAAACAAAATTTCCGGTACTAAAAACCCTATGCCCCCCTTTAACCCTTTCCCAAACAACAAAATTTAAGTCTGGTCCAAGTTGAAAGAACTTGCAGGCTGCAAAATAAACGCAACTCAAAAATTGAAATTTGTTTCTAGCGGGGCATAAAACATTGTGGGAAAAGGAGACAATGCTGGTTACCAACATTGTCTCCTTTTCCCACAATGTTTTCAAAAGGCTTCTGTCTCAGGGTTGTTAGAACCATTGATCAGGGATTGTTTGGTAAAGGGTTAAAAAAGTGAATATATTTTTCCCAAACGCAATAGTTAAAGTACTGTCAGTACTCCATTTTCTGTCGTGCGGATAGTGTTGCTTAACAGCACGACTGTCGTGCGAATAAGAATGGTTACCGTACGGCACGACCGTCGTGCGGATAGCCTCGGCCTTCTTCTTTTAATGTTGCACAATAAAGAACCGGTTATAATCGTTTAATCCTTTTCCAACAATATGTTTATATAAGTCTTATTCCTCGTAAAACCATACGATTGATTGGTAAAGGGTTAAGCGTCCTTTTGAAGAACTATACAGGTTTAAATGCTGGTAAACGGCAACTGTGCATAACCATGTTTATCACCCGATATGTGACTTCATTGCACCCAACATCTTTGACTCCTTTAAAAAAATGGCATACAGTGATGATACTCCATTAACGAACCTAAAAATATCTAAACAAGCTTAAAAAAAACCCTATCTTCGAATCATTAGATGAATCCAGATTATGTAGGTCTTACTGATAATTTCATCTTCCTTACTTCCTTTTCATTTTAATCCATGAAACATCCTGTAGCAAAACTGATATTTTACTACAAATACCCGTTACCGATGCATGATTATTGTATAACTTACTCATTTCACAAATGAAAATCATCAATTCACCAAAATCTGAATGATATATACAAATCTATCCCAAAAAATATCTGTAGGGTACAAGTTTTCAGGAGAACTCGTACCCTTCAGATTGGGGTATGAGTTCTCCAGAGTACGAGTTCTCCAGGGTACGAGTTCTCTAGCAACCGTTGTTGTTGTAAATCTGTTGTTGTTGTTTGCCTTCGTTCCCATTAAATTCCGCTTCAAGGCATTTTTTAACCTTTTGTACTCCGAAAAAAATGACATTTAGTGACAATGTCCTATCATCATCTTCCTTAGCTCTTAGTACAGATAACTGTCCCCAAAGGCGATGTTACTTTCCGACTGGTCGCCTCTGGTACGGTGTTCAGTAAATGTCCAAATATGAAAAAGATCACCGGGGCGTCTCATTATTGAGACTACTTTAGCTCTGTGCTATACCTACGGAATTCGTAATCTTATTTCTCGATCAACATCAAAAAATTAGTACAACCATTTAGCGTGATGCATTCGACCTCTTTTAGTCATGAATATGGATATCTTATTAATAATTTTATTTCAAGGTGATTACTGTAAATGTAGAAGCAGTGTCTTTGATGACTTAACGATTTCTTGTCTCTTTTTTTTGCATGGGTTATTTCTTTCACGATGCGCCCTATATAGTTAGGTAATAAAACGTTTTTTTTTTTATTCTTCGTGTCAGTTTCTCAGAGTTTTGCTGATTGTTTAGGGGATTGTGTAACATGTTTACAGTTCTTGATTGATTGAATTTGCTTTTATTTATCGTCGCCATCGGTAGCCCATATGGGCGACCCCTCCCCCTTGAAGGCTGTTAGTATTGTTACGGGGGATAGTGCAGATATAGGACGAAACCAATCTTAAGCCTGACGCTTGGATTTTTTTTTGCGTGCTCGGTTTATAGCACCGACACACGGGACATTGTAAGGATCACCAGTGAGAATCGAACCAACACCCTCAAGTGGCTCAAAGCATCATGTTCACGAGTCCTACGCTCTATCTTCTGAGCTATGCGGCTCGTCGTTCACAATTCTTGTCCTTTGAGCGCGGTTGTACGAGTCACTCGTCATTGCTCTTAATTTCGGATCGGCTTTAGATTTCTAGAGAAAACCAACTGTCGTAGAGTGAGCCTTTGTTGCAGTTTCTCCCCGGCTCTTTTACGTTTGTGTGAAATACGAAATATTGCATTTACAAAGCTCCTTTCGCCTGAAAAAAAAAAATGAATGTCGGTCAGTTACATCAAGTTCAGACTTCACAACATGTGCAGGCTGATCTTGATTCACACTGTCCATGAGTATGATAATTTTGAAAATCATAGTAACTAAAATATGAGTTTTTAGTGCAATGCAACAACCACGCAAAAAATCTCAGTATTTCGAAGTTAGTCCCCCCAATCTTAAAATGCTTCCTACGTACCTGCATGCAGATATCTAACCATTTTCCAAACATTTCAAGTTAACTGACACAGTAACGGGAATTTTCTTCCTTTCCAACAACATGTTCTATCGTTTCCAAGACAAATTCCAACATTTGGTCTACAGTTTGTCGTCTGAAAATGCTAATAAACTTTATCAAAATTGTACATGTCTAGGCCTAAATATGTTTTGGTCGAGTTAACCCCATTCACAGCCACCATTGTTTAAGGATGTTTTACGAAATAAAAATGGCTTTGCAATCATTGACTCTAGTTCCATGTTTGTCCAGCTACAGTTGATCTCCTCCAATTCAAAGTTCTGGGGTAGGAATACAAGATATTCATTTGGAAACATAGCAACACCCTCTCGAAAATAGTTCACTCTTTTTCGCAAATGCGTTAAAAAATCACTTGTAACATTAGTATATCGTAGGTTTGCTTCAAAAACCTCGTAACTATAGTTACAAAAAAGCTATAGTTATGAGATTTTTTAAGTAAAACGACGATATGTACCTTTTTTCAGACAACACCTGATACCTGAATTGAAAGCAATCGCAGCCGTAAAAAGAAATATCTTCAAAAATGAAAGGCGGCGTAAAATTGCCTGCAAATAGGAGCGATCGACCCTTAAAATAAACATGTCTACTTTTTTGACCAATCACAAGCTTCTTTTTATTCATTCTCTATCAGTACCAAAAGGTGGGCCAAAAGCCAGAAAAGACGGAGTTTATAATTAAGTCTTTACCACACAATCACGATTTTTAACATCCCTGTGTAAGAAGCCGTTTGAAAACATCGTAGGAAAAGGAGAAAAATGCTGGTAACCAGCATTTTCTCCTTTTCCCACAATGTTTTCTTCTCCATCCAAAACAAAAGTCATTATTTCAGTCACATTTACTTTGTTGTCTGCAAATCCTTTCAATTTGGACCAGTCTAATTTTTTGTCGTTTGGGTAAAGAGTTAAACGATAAGATTTCCCTTTTATACAGTAGAAAACATTGCTTGAAAAGTGCTGGTTACAAGTATTTTCTCCTTTTTCTTCCACTGTGCTTTCTAAAGCATTATTCAAAGGGTCGTAAGAAGTGAGGAATTGTCCGGTAAATTGATAAAGTAAAGGGTTGCCTGGGATAAGACGTGGTGAACTTTTTACTGCACTCAATTACAACTATTTAAACAGATATTCTTCAAATATGCTTCTTCTTTCAACTTTATGTTTGCCGTACAGATTTAATTTTGGGCGCTGCCCCCAAGGAATAAATCAAGCATGCGTTGAACTTAGATTCTCATTTCACAATTCGGAGGTTGTCATACCAGATTCCACTCGTTCATAGGAAAATGGCGTGGTCTTTCAAGTATTTTACGTTCATTTGTATCATTGTTAAACTTGCTAATATTTCTGGGACAGTTTTGGAGGAAGATAATTTAAATTTGTTTTCCAGTAATTCCATTCCAGCACTGGACGAAATATCGCCAAATGACAGGCAATTTGGTAGCGGTGTTACCAGTTTTGGTGTTCGAAATTCGACGGTTTTTAACCAAACAAGGATCAACAAATTCATAGCCGAAATCCTAGATGCTCCTGCAATTAAGATCCTTACGCGGGTTTACCAGCTATACGCGGCCCAGACAGACCCAGTTGAAGTCCTGTCTGAGATTTTACCATCAAATGACATGCAGCAACTGATACGCAACTGGCTGTCGATACTCCAAATTCCTGGTGACGAGATAAGTGATTTACAGGTTATAGTGTCGTCTGAAGAGCTGATGTCACTGATCCGAGTATTTGCTGACAGAGATGAGGCGTCAACAGCGGAAAGGATATGCGTTGTTCATGAATTAATCAAGCTGCCAGAATTTCGAAACCTACTTGTTTACTCAACAAATACCTCGTTTGATTTTCAGCTCACGGATCAGCTTATAAATATACTGCTAGGGAATGGAAGAATTGAGAACAGTACAGCTGCCCAGCTTTTACAGAGCAGGAACCCGAATGGTTTGGTCAACATCCTGTTTTCACCTACAATGCAGGCACTATTAGATGTGTTTTGTGAACTGGTCGGGCGAGGTAACGTGTCCGATACAGGGAATATCAACGATTTGTTGACCGCTTGGTCAACCTCTAGTGCAAACTCTGATAATTTTCTGTCAGCTGAAGCACAGGCATTGTCTGACGTTGCAAATTTTACTAACTCGTCCCCGGAAGAACTATTAAACCAATTTCAAGCCATTATTTCGTCACCTGAAATAGCCCAGGTTCTTGGTATCCTTACCCCGAATAGCTCCATTGATATAAACGAGTTCATCGATCAGATAGAAGCATTATTCAATTCGCCAAATATAACAGCTTTGCAGCAACTGTTTGCCCTATTTCTAAATGGTTCACAGGGAAACGAGACACAAGCTCTGAATGAAGTGATAACGCAGCTTGTCCAACAAGCAAATGACACCATACAAATATTTCTTCCCCTAGCAAGCCAGTTTATAGAGAACTTTTGGCGAGAAGCTCTTACTGAGAATGGTGTTTCAGAATCATGCCAGGATAGTAGTATGGTACTATTTGGTGCGCTGACAGCGGGGGAAACCTGGGCAATTCAATGTAAGTTTGTAGAATTTTGGAATTTTGATTTGTAGAAGGCAGCAGAACATAGCATAGATATTTCATAAAGGCAGATTATGTTTAGTTAAACCCTTTCATTGCAAATGACGAGTTAAGCAACTTTGCAGGTAATGAAGATGAACATTCTACTACAAGTAACATGCAGTGTGGTCTGCGATCTTCTCTCCCGGATACTTTTTTGTCATTGGTCAGTTTGATCTCTTTCTTCAGTCTTGTTGCTTTCTTTGTATTATTATTGTATACAATGCTCGCCATTTCGGCGGAAAAGAACCATAAAATAATTATGTTGAGACTTACACAAATTATAACGCTTCACTGAGATATACTAAATCTCCTTTTGCGCATTTATGTTTTTGCATAGGGGTTAACCCATTACCAAACGACAATATTTTGCGACTGGTCCAAATTGAAAGCATTTGCAGACGACAAAATAAAAGTGACTGAAAATTTGAAATTTTTGTTTTGTGAAGGGTAGAAAGCATTGTGGGAAAAGGAGAAAATGCTGGTTACCAGCATTTTCTCCTTTTCTCGCAATGTTTTCTAAAGGCTTCTTTTTCAGGGGCGTCAAAAGTAGGGATTGTGTGGTAATGGATCAACTTTACAGCGGCATATCAAATGACACTAGGAGTATGTGTGTGATGCGTACAATCTAAAAAAGTGAATCTCTAACATGGTGTGTTGTATTTGTAATTAAAATTATTGACGTATCAATATCCCCAATCCCTGTGCTTTTTCAGATATTGATGCGATGGGGAAAATACCTAGTAATTTACTCGGCCTCCGCTTGAATTGGTTTGGAAGTTTTGACGAGTGCACCTCCATAACAAGCCAAGGTGGGCCAGGTGCCGACGAGTTCAAAGGGAAATACTGTAGAACAGTCATTTCTGTCCCTGGGATACCTGTAAGGGAGTGCAAAAATATTGGAGTTATATTAACCCTTTCCCAAACAATCCCTGGTTTTTACTGGTCTGGATAGTAGCCTTTTGAAAACATTGTGGGAAAAGGAGAAAATGCTGGTAACCAGCATTTTCTCCTTTTCCCACAATGTTTTCTACCCTATCATAGACAAAAACCATCTTTTCAGAAAGAGTTGAATTGTCTGCAGATGCTCTCAATTTGGTCTAGTCCAAAAGTTTGTCGTTCGGGAAAGGGTTAACCAATAGCCTGCTGAATAAGTTAAATAGTTTTCAACTCGATATATAAAAAAACCCATCGCTATTTCAAACTTATTTTTTGGGGCAAATCATCCCCTTGTCGGACAGTGTATAGATCAAGGACATGCAGTCTAATCTTGACCTACACTGTCCGCAAGAGGTAATGGAGTTGCACTTTAGTAGCCTACGGGTTAAACGAAGAATACATTTGTCACTCAAGTTTATTTATCTTGAAAGCCATCTTCGCGAGCCAAGTTTACGATCACTACGTGGATCTTACCTTGGCTGGTTGAGCCCGATTTCGAGATTCCTGCGATGCGCCCTCTATTGGATGCTGGTTATTACCCCCCTTTACATAATATTTCTATAAGCAAATGAAATATCGTTTACGAACCGTTTACAAAAACACATGAAGCGATAAGCAGACATCTACGTGGGTTTCCATGTTTTACCTTCTTTTCGAAAGGTAGAGACCTTGTTCTATTTTTATCAAAGATGAAATGCTACGAGCGATTTCATTCGTTGCAGCTAGAGCTGGCTGCATCCAATGAAAAAGCATATCGGGTGAATGTAAAAAATCAAGCTCGATACGCCAAGGGTAGAGTAGCATAGTGAATCATCAGCCTTGGCTTGCGAAGATGCTTGAAAGCAAGCCCCACCCGACATATTTGAATTACTCTGTCAACGACAAATGGATAAACTCTTTCGATTGGCAAGACTACATGCAGTAACTGCAGCTCTGCTGACATTATAGATCCAAGATCAGTCTATAAATTTCTTATACAGTCTGATATTTAACGTAAGCTATAGCTGCATACATGTAAAAGCAACTTACGGCGTAAATGGTTCTAAATGGAATTGGCGTAATAGTTATAAAAATATGCCTCCTAAATTGATAGTACCTATACAAGGCCTGCAACACGCGAATAGGGACATTCGGACATTTGCGTAAAGCGTCGTCCCGGGTAAGCCTTCACCCTCCGCGCAGGATAATCTGAAACGAAACTTTCCGTTTTTCTTTGATTTTCTATTTTGCACAAGTGTACTGTAGCACAAAATCTTATTTAGTCGTAAAGTGCCGTCACGGATTAGCCTGCGCAGATTGCGCAGGCTGATCCGAGACGACACTCTACGCTAATGTCTAAAAGTACCTTTTCGCATGTTACAAGCAATTATAGAAACTCGACCGCTTACGACGAGTGAAGTTACATTTCCTGAAATTCAGACATGCTCCTTTGCAGACTTGACAAAACAAGCCTACGTTACATATCCAAGCTCAGACGGCACATCTTCCTGTCTCATGAAGAACAAACAGCCTGTTTTTAGATTCATACCGTTCCCTTGTTTAGTCAAGTATATTATAGGGTTTCCTTTTATTTCTGATTTTCAGTGAATCGTATTTTCAGCCGTCGGAAAAAAGACGCGTTTATGTTTTTGGCACTAAAAAAGGGTTCAATTAATTAAGGAACCGAGGTGGACGACTCTTCCACTGTCTTGCACCTAAGTGTCTGTCTTGATGCCACAGTTCCCTAGCATTCTAAGATTCGTGGATAAAACTTATTCCACCTGTCATGTGACAGGAAACATCTCGTGACTAACTCAGAATTATCGAAATAATAAAATCTAATAGTCATATCGTTATCATTATCATCGTCTTTGTCATCAATATTATTATCATTTATTATTATAATTATCATTATTATTATTATCATTATTATTATTATTATACAGTTGCCCGGAGGGTTAACAGTTGGTACGTGCGTACCGGAAACATGTTCTGCTGCTGACACACTCGGAACGCTGCTGACTGGTATGTATTATAAAAGCTTTTGGCCCATTTAAGCTCACAGTCTAGAAACCATCTTTGGACATCTTAGCTTTCCTAGATTTTAAGAGAAGTTTTAAGATACTTGGGTCAATATAGTAGCCAAAGTAAACAAGTGATTCTTCGCCTGAACCAAACATCGGATGACAATTTTTGCATGAGGTTTCGGCATCAGCAAGAACGCTGGTACAAATGTTGACGTTTGACTTATAAGATGGGTTTATCTCATGGCTTCTCTGGACTGTTCTTTATTTACAGTCTGATCTTGGATAGGTCTACACTGGACAGTATTTTGAGAACAACGTCTCTGTATCTTAAAGCAATACTGTAAAAGCTGTAGATCTCACATAGTTTGATCTTGAATATCGTCGGTTTACTTCGAAAACCTCGTAACTACAGCTTGTAACAAGCTGTAGTTACGAGGTTATCGAAGTAAACCGACGATATGCATTTCGCATTCAACGCCTCATACATCTCCGTTCGTGAACATCCTTTTGAGGTTGTAATATGTACAAGAGTTATGCATTCTGAAAAGATGGTTTTACGCGTCTGCAAAAAAAAATATCGGCGTAAGTAGGGATGTACAGACAGACCTGAGTGGAAACTTAAGGTATTGGTATTTTTTTAGCTTGTCAAAAGACCATTCTACTTGCTGATTTAGCCAGTTTTTATACAAAATTTATCCTTTTGCACGGATTCAGGCATTACGAGGATGCAATACCGCTTGTTCCAAGCGCCGCTGACCTTCTTCTAGTCGTAAGCGAAAGAAATGTACAAGTTTGTGCACCCGTTCTAGATAGCGACCCAGTTTGAAGGGCTTGGCGGTACTTATATTTGCTTTCAAAACACAATTATAGAACTTTATCCGAACATTAAATAGATTTTGGCGGACGAAAGATTGTTTACTTTTTATAATGTAAATACAGCGACGTAATTAGTTTGATTATAATAAGTAACACACTGATAATTGTGTTGGTGGTGTTGGTGGTGGTGATGAAAATGATGTTAATAATGAAAGTTATGTTGATGTTGTTGCTGCTGATGATGATTATAACGGTGATGATGATGATGAGTGCCGCAGCTTACTTCCAGACATCCACACATCCACACAATTGAACGGCCTAGTATTTCACCTGTGGTAACTTAATCTTTTAACCGTTTAAGTGCAGGATAAAGGGATCAACAAACAAAATGAACCTGGGAAAAAAAACTTGGACCCGGGAAAAGGAACCAAATAAATGTACAGTCAAGCTCGTTTAGGTCTGAAATGTTTGAGCTGAACAGACAGTGTGGTTAAAAGATCTTGATCTGCACTAACAGCAAAAGCAATAGTTGTCGTGAAAAGCGTTAAAAGGGTTAAATTCAGTTTTAACCCTTTACCACACAATTCCTGGTTTTTACGACCTTGAGGTACAAAAAGCCTTTTGAAAACATTGCGGGAAAAGGAGAAAATGCTGGTAACCAGCATTTTCTCCTTTTCCCGCAATGTTTTCCACCCTAATGGAAACAACTTTCAATTTTTTAGTTACGTTTATTTTGTCGTCTGCAAAAGCTTTCAATTTGAACCAGTCCAAATACTTGTTGTTTGGAAAAGAATTTAAATTACAACAGCAAGCATGGTACAATAGGCATCGATTTCTACCTGATAACCTGCAGCAAGCTACTTTTAAAAAAGGCATTCTTTAAAATTGCACCTTCATTGTGACGGTGCCTTGTTATATAAAAACGCACATACACAAAAATGAAAAAAAAATGGTATTTCACAGTGACGACTGTGATCAGACAATGCAGGCATGCAGGTCTTCTCACTTCGCAAACGATATCAAAAAGCAAATTACCTGGGATATGTGGTGTTTTGTGCGTCCGTGCCCTAGATCTTCAACCTGCTCTCTTGCACATGATACTTGCGTGACTGACCTTATTAGGAATCTATAAATAATCTTACATTGAATCATTCGAGATCTGGACTTATCGGTTTATTCTGCGTTTTACCTTGAACGGGCTGGTACTTTATATCTTTAAAAAAAATATCAATTTTATACGGTCTCAACTTTTCTGACGTAGAAAGCTCCTAACATTTTTTAGCATCATATTATTAATCATGATATAATTATGACATAGTTACGTCTATCGGTTAGAAAAAATAAATGAAAAAGGTTTTCCATAATGCAATATAAATCAATAACATATAATACACCTAAACACACGACTGTACTGTTTTTGTGGTATTTGTCTTGGAAAGACAATACGCTATGAGTTCAATATTGAATTTGGAGGACCATGTTTCGTATTTTTTGCAAAGGCTAAGGAAAATTAACCCAATTATTAAACTCAATTTTTCTAAGGCAGATGAATTTTTTGGTTGCACTCAAATAATATTATTATGTAATTGGAAATGACATGATAAAATACACTGGGTGAGGCCATATATTGTGGAAATACTTGTTTTTGATTGAAATTAGCTTCACTCACTCATAGCCTTCTTTTGGCGCAATGATACAAAATTTGTCTACCGATCGCTTGGCCCTGGTCTTTTTCGTTCCAAAATCAGTTCGTTCAATGACTTGGTCGTCCCATGACAGCGAGCTTCTCCATTTGCTTGGGCATGAATATATATAAATGGAAATAATTTATTGTAATGTTAATAATTCAATGTTAACGACCAAAGATATTTCAAATCTATGATTTTTTTGGGGTTAAAACTTAGTTTTATTCGATATAAGGTTACAGTGATGAATTTCGTATTTGTTATGAACTGGATCAATCCCAAAGAAATGTAAGACAAAACAAATAGAAAAGGATTGTGACTTGAAAAAATATATATGCAGAAACCTTGACATTGACACTTGAGTCCCATATTTTGGGCTCAGGTAAAATATCCCTTGATCAAATAAAGCTAACCTCCGATGATAAATCTCTCGCGAATTTGATCCATCCAAAAGCATTCAACACTTATAAAGTTAGAGTAACAAGTGGTGTCTTATTACATAGCATTTTGAATTTCATGAGAGAGAGGGACAGAGAGAAAGAGAGAGAGAGAGAGAGAGAGAGAGAGAGAGAGAGAGAGAGAGAGAGAGAGAGAGATGTGGTAATGGGATCAAGGAGGGGAGATAGTGTTGAGAGCGATGAGTTAACAGTTCTCAAAACCGATTACCATAATTATTTACAAGCGGAAAATGAATTTTTCACAAAAGCCGATCGACATACAGAGAGAGCAGTATATGAACGATTTTCAAAATTGTATTTATATGATATTCATTCTTTATAATAAAGACAAAATTTTAGACATGTCAATACAGAAAGAAATTGCAGACGGCAATAAAATGTTCAAATAAAGGAGATTTTGTTTTGAAAGGGTAGAAAAAAATTGGGGAAAAAAAAAAATCATGGTTACCAGCATGTTTTTTCCTAAAACATTCTTAAAAAGCCTTTACCTCAGTGTCGTGAAATTGTGGTATTGTTTGATGATCGGTTCGAGATAAGAAACGTGAAATATCTGTTCTTAATTAACCCTTTCCCAAACAAGCCCTGGCTTTTACGTTTCTGCAGTAAAGGTCATTTGAAACCACTGTGGGAAAAGGAGACATTGCTCGTAACGAGCAATTTCTCCTTTTCCCACAGTGTTTTCTACCCTTTTTGAGAACTTTCTGCCATTTTCTCCACATCTAAAATTGTCGTCTGCAAACTCTTTTGGTTTGGAAGAGTCCAAAATTTGTCGTTTGGGAAAGGTTTAACCCTTTTCTTGCAAAATTTTCTTTTTAGTCGATTGTAAAACCTCAAAATTTGCTATTTCAAAGTTGGGTTTTTTATTTGGGGGGGGGATCAATATGTCCTTATTTGAGATTGTAGATCAAAGATCAGACTGCACATTCTGTGCAGTCTGATTTTGATCTACACTCTCTGTAATTGGACGATGAATCGTGCTTAGCATCCTAATGGTTAAAACAAGTGTGCACATAATGAATAAGGGTAATAACAATATCTGGGTATTTACCATGGAATTGAAATTTTTATTTTAGTCATTAGCAGGATAAGGGTAAAGTCTAACCTTGCTGAATAAATTAAATAAAAATTTCAAGCTGATAATAAGATCCGAATGTTACAATAATTTTCGACTAATTTATTGGAGAAAAATAATTTCATTATCTGACAGTGCAGATAAAAGATCAGACTACACTTTCTGAGCTTTCTGATCTTGATGTTCATTTGTCCGCATAGGATCAGTAGGTCTTACTTAGCAGCCTAAGGGTTGATTTAACTCATTACCAAACGACAATTTTTTTGGTTTGTCCAAATCGAAAGCTATTGCAGACGACAAAATAAAAGTGACTGAAAATTTGAAATTTGTTTTGTGAAGGGTAGAAAACATTGTGGGAAAGGGAGAAAATGCTGGTTACCAGCATTTTCTCCTTTTCCCACAATGTTTTCAGAAGGCCTCTTCTTCTGGGTCGTAAAAACCAGGGCTAGATGGTATATAAGTGATAAATGGTTTTCTTACAGCGCAGAAAATTGTTTTGAATGGAACGACCCCACTAGTGCCCGAAGTAATTTGTGTTGAAGACCCTGAGTTTGGAACAGATGCTGTTATTGTGACGTAAGTACATATACCAATAGATTAACTAATTCGATAATACGGAACTTGCATTTCAAGATACAGAAAAAAAAAACATTGATCAATCGCCAATCATAACAGAACTTTTGCTCAGTAAATGCGATACTACACTGCTAAAAAAGACCTAAAGGATCACACAAAATTAGTATTTAATGTAAGACCTGTGCAATGGAAAACAGCTATTTCCACTAAAATATCATCATGCAAAATTAGCTATAATTAAAAAGGAGTATTATTGAACTACTTTCACCTTTTCATTTTTTCCATTTTTTCCTTCTTTGAATTATCATTTATAAATCTAAAACCGCTATATCCTCAATTGAAAAAGAGATAATAATTACCTCCCTTTTTAGAAAACAAACAAAAGCATCAAAAAATAGTTTCAAGATAGATATAAACGAAATTTCTGATCCGTTAGAAACGTGCAAAAATATTATATCTGCATAAATCCTTATTTATCCTAATTTAACAACCAATTAAATTTTTTTCCAAATGTTCAACGGAAGTGCATTACACAGGTCTTACCTTAAATTCAAATCTTTCACCTTGCTAAACACTCTTTGTGCGCTGAAAACCATCAGCTACATTCTTACCAGACAAAGTTGCTTAGTAGCGTGGCTCATTTGTGTACAGGGTCCGTGTATTCACTAACTATTCTTAAGAACGTTCTTTGTCTTATTATTCAAGATTTTCTGACAGTGAAAGTAACAGAACTTCTGATTGGCTAAACCAAATGGTTTAGCCAATCAGAAGTTCTGTTACTTTCACGCTGACCAAATTCTGAAGAATAAGACTAGGAATGTTCTTGAGAATGGTTGGTGAATACGTACCCAAGTCGTCTAGAGTTTGTGATCTACAGAATTTGCCTATATGTTTCTATCGAAAAGTCACTTAGTTGGTCCTTTTCTCAGTGACACACTCCTTCCATTATAAATTGTAGCCTTGCGGTTTGTTGGTTAACGGTAGTTGCAGTCTAGTCCAGAAAAAGTCGAAATTTTATCGGCGCATAGAATAAATCACCAAATAATTTTCTAATTTCATCTTTTAGTTAATGTCATAGAAAATATGATGCAGTTTGATCCAAACATTTGTAAGAAAAGCAACGTTGACGTTCACCACTGTCCTGGTGCCATTATGAAATTGATGCAAGTGACTTCGGTGGTTTTCATAAAAAAAATCAATACAACTCGATATATTTGGCGCCAATTTGCAGTCACATGATTGGAAAATACTGCCACATGACCTAGCAGATGGTCTAAATACGTCATCATGCGTTTTTTAAAGTAAAACTGCTTGTATTGAAGAATTTTAGAGGGTGGGGTAAATAGTGTTAAGGTGTTGATGACATCGTTTGCATTTCCAGTATATTTTTCTTCCATTCTAATCTTTTATTTTGGAAAATGAAGTTGGTTGAGGTATTGAAATGTCCAATTCAAGGTACATGTATTTACAGTCAAAATAGAGACCAGACAAGCTGCTAGACGGCTCCGATTTTCGTAACATTGACGTAAAAATATTGATTACCTCGAAGCAATATGTACCGTGAACCAATATGTCATGGCTATATACAAAGTTTTAGGCCAACTTACATAAAGTATATAGCATGATGAGGAATTGCCGTAACGGGCATTTTTTTTATCTACATGTTGGGTCCTGCGTTTTGGAGTTTAGCAATGTTGTGATCTCTTAACCCCTTACTACATAGATACTCGTTTCTACGCATCGCTTATAGGAGCCTGTGGAAAAATAAATGTGGCAACAGGTGAAATTGCTAGTGACAAGTGATTTTACCTTTTGTCACAATGTTTTCTTTGCTATCAAAAGGTGTCCTATACACATAACAAACGGCTTCATCCTTGCTGTTATTTAGGGTCAATATGAGATACCATACAAATGCATTATGGGGTAAAGGGTTAAAATTTAGTCAGATTTTCTTTTCCAGCGACCTTCCAAAATTATGAACAAATGGTTGGCTGCTATTTATCCTTTCAGATGTGCTTTGGTAATACTCGGATTTATTGTCTTGTCTGGTACGCTTTACGACATCGTCTCGGTACAAATGAAATCCGAGAAAGTCTCCAAGACGGATTCCTCATCAGCCGAGAACAGAAATAGTTTGTCATCAACTACTTCATCAGATAGTCCTTCAACGTCATCAGATATCCCTGTCAGTTTGTATAAACCGATCAAAACGAAGATACATACATCTCCTGGGTTTGTAAATAACTCATACGTCTCCGACGATTTGACCAAGAGAGTGGACGATGCAGACCATGATAAGAAAACTTTGCAAGAAAGCGACACAAAAACTAGTGACGTCTTGATATCCATTTCTAACGCAAAAGGTGACAATACTGTGTCTTCATCAAGTGATTTTAATAAAGGTGAGGCTACACAGGAATCGGTAATGAAAATAAACGGTCCATGTACTGATTGGCAAATCTTACTCTTGAAAAAGTAACTATGTAGGGCCCGTTTTCACCAACTATTCTAATCTGTGTTCTTAATCTTATCTTATATAGAAAGAAGATAACTGTTCATTGGCTAGACCATAAGGTTAAGCCAATAAGAACGAGCGTTACTTTCAAATTTAGAAAAGTTCTAAGAGATAAAACAAAGAATGCTTAGAGAAATCTTATTTGGATGTTGATTTCATCCTTTTTTTTCATAAGATACTTTACAAAATCTTTGTGCAGAAATCAATTTAGGAAAAATTGTTTGAACCATTTAAGTATTTTACAGAATCAATAAAAAAGAAGTCATTGCAATACCTTTTCTTTCAGATACACATTTTCAAATTAAAGCCATTTAGACCAGTGTTCATTTCAAGGAAAGAGAATTCTCATGAAAAGTTTCTTTTAGTCAAATAACGGTGTAACCATTAAATATACAAGCAAGCATTGTCTGGTAAAAGATTACTGATTTTCATTCCGATCCAAGGACTTACCTCCCTTTAGTATGCAATTATCACAACTGCTGCATAGTTCTATAGTATTATGACATTGATAAAACCTGAAGTAGAAGCGATTTTCAACAAATTTCGAATAACTTGATCCGTTTTCTGTAGCTAAGCTAAAAAATGTATGCCTTTGCATTTCGTCGGCGGACGCCTTATTTTGTTTGTTATGGCAATTTCTTTTTTAGCTTTATCAGATGACTTAACAATAGGTTTGTTGGAACTGAAGTTACGACGAAATAATTTTGACAAAAATGAACATATGTCTTTCGAAGGTTAGAGTTAGAAAAATCTTGTGTGAAAAGAATAAAATGCTCCTTAAATAGAATTCCCATATAACCACATTGTTTCAAAAGTTTTTTTCAAGAGACTTTTACTTTAGATTGCCTGGTACTAGACTGTTCTGCTTCCATAAACAACTAAAGTTTCGATTATATGCGTCGAAATGAAACCTCTTCTTCAATATTTCTTTGTTGCAGTATTATTTACTTACGATAACCATACAGATACCTTTTTCATAACTTTTATTTCCAGTTTCATGCTCTTTACTATTAAACTATTGAACTTTTATTGGTCTTTGCCAGGAGTTTGTGAACAGCCACAAATAATAACAAATCATAGTAAAACCATGCTTCTCTAGTAATTCCATCAATATTTAGATTTAATAGTAACTTGAAGCATACACAGTTAGCATAACAATACATACAACAAAATTTATTTTCTGTGTACAAACTTCATCCTCAGGGCCATGGAAATGGAATTATTTTATATGTATACATACACCTTTAGAAATGCATGTGCGCTTTTACCGATAAGAAAGTTTATTAATCTTGCTAAACGAAACAACTACGTGTAGGTTTAAATTGTCGATTGTTTAGAGAACTGACAATATCATTGCTGAAAGAAAATACTTTGAGAAAAGAAAGTATTTAGGTTAGGTTAATTTCTGTTGTTAGGGATTTTTTTTTTTGGCTGTGGCTCAATAAGACAAAAACACTTATAAAAGTAGATTTTGAATATGTTTGATCTCGCAATGTAAATATTTTCAAGGTGACCATGGGATATTTTGCTGTTCTATTTGTCTCTATCTCGCCACCATTTTCAGTTATTTCAGTCTTTTTTTCATTAAAAGATAATTTAATGGACAGAATCATTAAAATAAGATTCTAACTTTCCTTTTTTCTCGTAGTTTTCTTAACCCTTTCCCAAACAAGCCATGGTTTTTACGTGTCTGCAGTAAAAGTCTTTGAAGACACTGTGGGAAAAGGAGAAATTGCTCGTTACGAGCAATTTCTCTTTTTCCCACAGTGTTTTCTACCCTTTTTGAGAACTTTCTGCAATTTTGTCCAAATATATAAAATTGTCGTCTGCAAACTCTTTCGGTTTTGAAGGGTCCAAAATTTGTTGTTTGGGAAAGGGTCAACTTGTTACAAAGAAATTTCGAACCAGGAAAATGAACGTTTGAAATCTTGAAAAGGTACCAATGTTTCTTTGCAGGGTCTCTGGAGAAGGTATTGCTCTCTTTCTCGGCGTATACGAATGGTGTTAAGATACTAAGTACACAACAAGCCAGTGGTTCTCTTGGCGCAATCAATGGTATACGGTTTCTTAGCATGGCTTGGGTGATACTTGGTCATACATACTACTTTGTTGCTGGATATGACGGTAGGCCACTTATATCGATACTTATTGCAAAAGGCCAACTAGCGGTCAGAAGTAAACAAGTCGATTCAAGTCGCTGGTAGAAATTTTCATAAAGGCTTGCAAAATCTTAACCCTTATACTGCTAAATAAATAAAATTAAATTTTCAGTTCGATATTGATAACATAAATTTTGATGTTTCAAAGTTATGTTTTCGGGAATAATATCTCCTTATCGAACAATGCAGTCTGATCTTGATACCACTGTCTGCAAAAGGTCAGGAAGTCGCTTTCAGCAGCTAAAGAGTTAATAGTCAGCAACCTTAATGTTATATAGAGGATATTTGCTTTTTTCGGTGAAAGATCGAAATTTATTTCATCGAGTGGACACCATCGGTAATATTTTCACTCGTGGCTGCTGGTGTCCACTGGATGAAATAAATTTCGATCTTTCACCGAAAAAAGCAAATATTCTATTTATTTCATGCTTTTAACCCTTTCTAGGAGGAGCTTTGTCAAAATCTAGTTCAGTTCTTTTCCGTTATTCCCCGTTGCGTACCCTATCCGTATAGCAATACATTACAATATTACGTCAAGCGCGAGAAATGTAAGGTTTATGACGTCATATTTCTCATCTGGTTGAGAGGCAAGGGCAATTTACCTTGGCACAAGAACGTGTAAATCGGTATTTTCACTGGTGGTACCAGTGTAAGATCGAAAAATAATTTCACTGGTATTTCTCGATATCCTTCCGGACAGCATGAAATGATAATGTTTATTATTCAATTTTCTGCTAGCGACTGCGCACTTTATAAGACCAACTGAAATACGTTGTCAGATTCATTGAGCCAAAAGCTTTAAATGGTATGAATGACAGTCGCCGGCAGTTTGACCTACGAACCGTTGACTTTTGGCGGCTAGCAGGCCTTTAAACCTTCTTTTTTCAGGTTTACTTTCTTTATATTGCCGTCGGTAGTTGAATAGCACATCTACGTATTTTCATTATAAATTAAGTAAAAAATGACCATCTAATGGTGAAAATCTACGAACTCACATTGGAATGAGTAGTTCAAATGCTTACAAGGAAAAAACAAATAAACGCATGATAAAAGCAAATACTAGTTTAAAAATAAAAAAAACTATATTGTTCCACCGCTATGCTAGGAACTTTACCAGTAATTTAGTAAATAACAAATCTGCTGAATTTGATTCTAAGAGAAATAAGATTTTTATTTCCGTTTTTGTAATATTTCAGACAATCTCCTAACCCACTATACCGAAAAGTTGAGTCATTGGACCTTCCCCGCCGTTACATACGCAACTGTGTCTGTCGACTCCTTCTTCACAATCAGGTAATCATCATCATCATCATCGTCCTGGAAGAGAAAGTCAGTTATCCCTTGGAGACTAAATTTTGTTTATGACAGCAGGCGAATAAATTAAACCTTGTGACAAAGTAAAGAAAATATTTTACAGCTGATTTTTTCTTTCGCTTTTTTCATTGGATTTTTTCACAGCTGTTGAGTTTGGATTTTCAAATATCACGGTTTTTAAATGAAGTACCAGGGGCCATTTGACGAGTTAACAACTCGAAAAAATAAAAATCTACATATTGTTTCTAAATTCCAATACATGCAAGCTAACTTGCTTAACAATTTCTATCCCAACCATTTAACTCTTTACCGAATGACAAAATTTTATAGACTGATCCAAATTAAAAGCATTTGCAGACGATAAAATCAATTTGACTCAAAAATTCAAATTTGTTCTTGTGGGAAAAGGAGTACTGCTGGTTATCAGCACTTTCCCTTTTTCCCCACGATTGTTTTAAAGCCTTCGATTTGAGCCTTCTATTTTTTATCTTTTTATTTTCTTTTTTCAGTGGAATACTGGTATCCTATTTAACTTTACGACAGTTAAAAAAAGTGGGTGGACCAAAACAACTGAACTGGTTTATGTTTTATTTTCATCGATTTTGGAGGTTTGTGTTTTTTCTTTTCTCTACAGGGCTAAAATAATAAAGATTGCTTGTATGCTAGACTAACTACACGTACACATTCTACTTTATTCATTACCAATGACATTAATTAATCAAATGGGTTTATAGGATATTTTTTCGGACAATATTAATCAAGGCCTGTATTCACCAACCATTCCTAAGAATATTCTTAGTCTTATTCTCCAAGGTTTTCTAAATTTGTAAATAACACAGCTTCTGATTGGCTAAACCGAATGGTTTAGCCAATCAAAAGTTGTGTTACTTACAAATGTGTAGAAAATTCTGGAGAATAAGACAAAGAACGTTTTTAAGAATGGTTGGTGAATACGGGGCCAAGGCACAAAACCCAGTCCAATCTCTGACATGTACAGTCGGTAAATACAGTCGGTGTTAAAATTAATATTCTTGTCAAGACAGCCTTGAGGTTTCCTAAGAAGGGGATATCATGTCTGACACTATATGAACCATGCTCTATGAAAAGGGGGTTTATATGTTAGTAAAACGTATTGACCCAGGTTAGCCTGCGCAGTCTGCATAGGCTAATCTAAGTCGAAAAGTAGAGTCGAACACTTGGTGCTGATTGAGTAACGTTAGCTGTGTGTAGTCAGGTATACAAGCCTCTCTAACCCTGATATCTAATCAGACCTCTCCGACAGTGGTGAGTTTAAAAGGCAGACTGCCACAGAATTTGCTGTGTAATTCTATTTCTTCTAGCGTAAATGTTCTGATACACAGTCTATTTCGTCCTTGTTTTGTAAATAAAGAGATATTAGAAAAACCGAAACAGGAAATTGACGTGGTTCATTTTTATAAATGACGAATTTCAGAAAAGATTTAATCTAGTAATTTGCCATGGCTGCAAATAACCTATCTAATAATTGTCGTTTTTTTTTTATTAAGCAAATATTCCAAGCAGAAAAAAAAACAAGAAGAATTTCGTTAAAAAAGAGAAAGAAGACCGCTGGACAAGAACATGCAACTTGAAAACGCGACAAGAAGGTCAAATCACCGTCATGTAAAACATATGAGGTTTCTACGCGGCGGCTTCTTTACTCGTTTGTTTACTTGTACCAAAATATTGAAATTGAAAGCCAATAAACTATTTTTATTTCATGCTTTCCGGTAGGATATCGAGACACCAGTGAAAATACCGATTTTCACGTTCTTGTTGCCTCACAACCAGATGGGAAATATGACGTCATATACCTTACATTTCTCGTGCTTGACGTAATATTGTAATGCGTTGCTATGCGGGAGGGGTATGCCACGAGGATTAACTGAAAAGAACTGCACTGGATTTTGATCAATCTCCACCCAGAAAGGATTAAAAGCATGAAATAAATAGAATATTTGGTTTTTTTTTTTCGGTGAAAGATCGAAATTTATTTCATATCGTGAACACCATCGGTAATATTTTCACTCGTGGCTGCGTGAAAATATTACAGATGGTGTCCACTCGATGAAATAATTTTCGATCTTTCATCGAAAAAAACAAATATCCTCTATGAAAACATTGATGCTGACCTCTCCTGGCTTCTTTTTTAAAGATGCCAACTTGTACCAGCGATTGACAAATAAAACCTATTTTTATACAATTAGGTTAACTCCGCCCTATATGCTGACTATGATGGTTGCCACTGTGATATTACCCCACGTCGCAACGGGACCTATGTGGGATGGCGAAAACTTCCCGGGAACCAAAGGGTGCCGGAAGTATTGGTGGACAAACTTGCTCTACGTCAACAACTTTGTCAATATCTACCCCGACGAAGATATGGTAACTTTCTTGATCAGTGCCCACAAATCTTGTATAAATATGCAACCCTCTGGCAAGAGGAATTTTATAATTATACTGCAAATAAATTTCTCATGATCTGATTGGATAATATGCCCCGAAAATGTATGTCATGTACACTGGCAAAACCAACGTAAGAGCAATTTCCCTATCGGGAGCCCCGTATACATGACTAAACTATCAACACAACATCCAAAATGGTTGCGTCCTTCAAGATTAACATCAAGATTATGCGCCAAACTGCACGTTTTAGCGCATATTACCAAGGTCCCAGTGACGTCAGTTCCAAGTGACGTCAGTTTTCATTGAATTGGGGCAGGCACTTAGAAGGGAAATTCTACTTCGCTAGCGAACTCAATTTTCAAACAACAACAACGAAAAAAATCGCTTACCAAGCGTTGGAATGGTAAAACTTTGCAGTATAATAAATTCGTTGTACGGTCAGGTGGGAGGGGACTTGAAAACTTGTCCACGCCTTCGGCTCGGAGCGACATGATTCACCACAGCCGTGAACAAGTTTCCAACTCCCCTGCCACCTGACATTACAACTAATATTATTATACTGCAAAGAAATTTCTCATGATCCGATTGGTTAACATGCCGGGAACATATATCATGTTCCCTGGCAAAAACCACGTAAAGCCAGTTTCCCTTTTGAGTGCCCCGTAAACATCACCACACGTGCAAGACAACATCCAAATAGGCGGCTCGGGGAGACATGATTAACCAAAGCCGTGAACAAGTTTCCAAGTCCCCTGCCACCTGACCGTACAACTAATAGTGTACCTTACGACCTGTACAACATAAGAGCATTTGCACAACAAATCAAATGTGACTCGAATGACAAGTTACGTCTTTGAACAGGTTGAACAAATGATGAAAAAAATATGTCAACAATGCTGGCATCTCATTGACTTGTGATATTTTCAAAAGCTGTTTTCCCAGACTATTTGTATAACAGGATTATTTTGGTACAGGATTTCAAGTTTTCATATAGAAGCTAAAGAGCATTGACATTTATAATTTGCATACAAGACCTGGCTTTCTTTTCTGTTTCTGTTTCGTTTACCTGATACTTTTTGTCGACCAAGCAATTTGTTATCACCCTTATCACGTATGGCTGGGTCTATTACTAGACGGTTTACATCTGCGAAAAAAACTACTGTAGCAAAAAATCTTATTACAAACATAGACTAATACCTCTGTGAACGTTTGAAAGGAGTCTTAACTCTTTCCCAAACAATCCCTGGTTTTTACGGGTCTGGAATAGTAGCCTTTTGAAAACATTGTGAGAAAAGGAGAAAATGCTGGTAACCAGCATTTTCTCCTTTTCCCAAAATGTTTTCTACCCTATCATAGACAGAAATAATCTTTTCAGCAAGAGTTGAATTGTCGTCTGCAAATGCTTTCAATTTGGTCTAGTCCAAAAGTTTGTCGTTTGGGAAAGGGTTAAAAAGAGCTGAAGAAAATGTACTAAGATTTTTCTGTTTAGCATGCGCAGGAAATGTTTGTTAACTTTGTAACCATCTATTTCAGTGTTTGGGATGGACGTGGTACCTGGCTAACGACATGCAGTTTTACATACTGAGCCCGCTCATATTACTCCCTTTGTTTTAGTAAGAACTATAGTATTTTTGCACAACTCTAGTTAATTTTTAGTCCATACTGCTTCAATCTTTTTCAGACAAGCCCGTTTCTTCGGGACCCTGAAGAATAAGCCATTCATATAAGACAAAATTTTAAGCTCTTCAAAATTCGAAACATCTGCAGAAAATAAGTCTAGAATCGGTGTAAATGAGCTTATAATCTATGACAGGATCGAAAATACTCTTAGAAAAGGAAAAATTGCTGGTATAAAGCAACATTTTTTCTTACCTTTTTTCACAATATTCCCTTTTATAAACATTTATTTAAAAAATAAAAACAGATTTTGGGATATGAGACTCATTTACATTACCGTCCAAATACTTTCAAATAGACATTCCCTAAATTTTGTTTTAATTTCTTAAACCTTTTAATTTCAGTAACATAATCGCCGGTGCCGTTGTTTGTGTCATTTTCCTGGCTGCAACCATCACCACGACCGCTTTGATTGCACATAAGTATGAGTTCTCTGCTCAACAAACTAACTTGGTCTATGTGACACCGGGGTAAGTATACCAACAAAATACTAGAATAGTCCGGTGAAAACATTTGCAGACAAGAAATATATGTGGTTCAAATGATGTGATTTGTGTCCAACAGGATATGAATCATAATAAGAATATTTTGTCCTTTTCTCGCATCGTTTTCAAATGCCTTTTTCTTCACGGTCGTCAAAACCTGGGGGATTTCGTTTAGGTGAAAACAATCTCGAGTTTTATAGTGCCGAATTAACGTGTCCGTATAGAGTTAAGACATAAACTGTAACCAAGAGACCCCATTATTTTTCGAGCCTGACTGACAGGTTTTAACCTTTTACGACACAACGACCCTATGGAAGAGGCCTTTTGAAAACATTGTGGGAAAAGGAGAAAATGCTGGTAACCAGCATTTTCTCCTTTTCCCACAAAGTTTTCTACCCTAGCAAAGAAAAATAGCGTCATTTGAGCCGCTATGAAATTGTTGTCTGCAAATGCTGTCAATTTGGATAGGTCGAAAATATTCCCGTTAGGTAACGTGTTCAAAAGCGTTGTGGGAGAAAAAAGAACCTATAGGTTAGAAGATGCTGCTTGATTACAGCCTTCTCTTCCTCTAGCGCTAGATTTCTATGTTTCTTTGACGCTTTACCATACCGTCATTGTTTTAACGACCTAGAGGAAGAAAACTTTAGAAAAAAAAAATTGTTCAATGTCCTTCACTAAACCAAAAGCTTGCAAAAAAGGATACAGTATCATGGGTATCACGACTAGTGAACGTTTTTGTTTCTCCTTTTGAAACACATCAAACCTCGGAAAAACCCTATAAATCTAGACCCTTGCAGGTATTGACCACACCTGTTTGCCAGGTCACATACAAAAAAGTTCTGAAAGAATCAAATCAACTTCAGAAACACATTTTAGGCCTGTCTTTCATGATAAAACAGTGTAGAAGAAGAGCTAGAAATCAAATTTCCGAGCGAGACAACTTTTCGAGTTTAGCATTTCTGGCAGCCATAATGTACATGCGTTTACTTCCGATCCAGAATGTTTAAATGTTCCAGCACATTGATGTTATTATCATATATTTGACGGAATTGTGTTCATTCATTTATTTCAGGGATGATTATTTTCAGAAGATCTACATACCATGTTACACAAGGATGGGTCCCTATATTGTCGGACTGTTCACTGGATATCTACTCAACCGACTTGACTGTAAATGTAAAATTCCCAAGGTATATAATATGCATGTTTCCAACCAGTTGAATTTACAGATTTAGGTATATACTGCATGTCAACGACCTCTAATGGTCAAAGGCTCGAATCCTGGAAGATGGGGCTCGCTCTGGTATGGTCGCTTTTTGGTCTTTGACGTAGTTTATTATTGAATGTCTATTTGACTGGCGACTTATCATGAAAAATGTGGCAGTGAAATGGCCCATGGGTCATTTTGTAGGGGAGGGTCATTTCTCTGGATTACACCGGCCGGGTGTAATATTATGGACGATAATAATTAAATAAGATTATGGATAAACTTTTTTTTAACCGTTTCCCAAACCATCCCTGGTTTTTACGGGTGAGGAATAGAAGCCTTTTGAAAACATTGTGGGAAAAGGAGAAAATGCTGGTAACCAGCATTTTCTCTTTTTCCCACAATGTTTTCTACCTTGTCATATAGAAAAATTATCTTTATATAGCAACTGTTAATATGTCACCTGCAAAATGCTTTCAATTTGGTCTGGTACAAAATTTGCTGTTTGGGAAAGGGTTGAGATAGGTAGAAACACCTCTTTTGATAAAAATTTTCATTTTTAGCATGCCCTACTTTTTCGTCGTAACACCCTTTTCACTTCCTCGTGTGTACATCGTCAAGAAAACAAACTTCTACTTTTCAGGTTTTAAACCTACTTGGATGGTTCCTCTGCTTGGCTATTTGTTGTTGTGATGTGTACGGGTTATACTCCTACGAAGACGACCACATCTTGAACCAGTTGCAGTCGGACTTCTTTCTCGCTCTTCATCGAACTGGATGGGGTATCGCAGTGTCTTGGATTGTGTTCTCCTGTGCGACCGGAAATGGAGGTAGGCTATGTTAACCTCTAGCCTGGTACCCTAGACGATTATCTTGCAGAGTGTAGATCAATACCAGTCTGTTCATACACACATTCTGATCTTGGTCATCACTCTCAGCTTCTCAGTTATAGAATCTCTATGAAAGCAGCCACATGGGCCTGGAAAGAATGTGAATGATGCGACATGCAATAGAAATTGCAAGAAAACATGGAAACACATGGGCCTTGAAAGAATGTGAATGATGCGACGTGTAATAGAAATTGCAAAAAGACATGGATATATGTCCTGGTCGCTGCGGTAAAACTTAAACTATGTTGAAAACGTCTTTTGCACTTATCTTTTGAAGATTAAGATCAGACTGCACAAAATGTGCCTGATCTTTCATCTACACTGTCCGCTATGCTGAGACATTCTAGACAAAATCGACCTTGGTCTTGCATTTACTTGGCTCCTTTTCTATATTTACTATGCCTGTTGGGTTCGTTCGGCGATCCAAGCGTTACGAAAAATGTCCTGAACATCAATTTAACAAATGAAATCATTTCTCTTAATTGTCATTGCATGACTTAAAAAGAACATTTAACCCTTTACTCCATAGATACTCATTTCTACGCATTGCTTGTAGGAGCCTTTGGAAAGCATTGTGGCAAAAGGTGAAATTGCTCGTGACGAGCAATTTCACCTTTTGCCACAATGTTTTCTATGCTATCAAAAGGTGTCATATACAAATAAGAAACAGATTCATCCTTGCTGTTATTTAGGGTTAATTAGAGATACCATAGAAATGCCTTATGGGGTAAAGGGTTAAACATTTTTGAATGGTCAGGTTCGTGCCATTATAACCGACTTTATTTCAAGAAAATGATAAATTTTCAGGTTGGATCAATGAAGTATTGTCCTGGAGACCCTTTATTCCCCTGGGTAGATTGACCTATGGAGCCTACCTCCTGCATCCATTGGTTATATTTCTGTTTATCAGTAGCAGACGGAATCCAACGTTCTTTTCCGACTATGAGGTGGTAAGTCAAACAAAACAAATTCAAGTTGTTTCTTAGTACTGCTTGTACATAGTTTCTGAATATCAGTAGAATGTACTGTTAGCTGTCGGAAGACGACAAATTTTGGACTCTTCCAAACCGAAAGAGTTTGCAGGCGACAATTTTAGATTTGGAAAAAAATGGCAGAAAGTTCTCAAAAAGGGTAGAAAACACCGTGGGAAAAGGAGAAATTGCTCGTTACGAGCAATTTCTCCTTTTCCCAAAGTGTTTTCAAAAGACCTTTACTGCAGACAAGTAAAAACCAGGGCTTGTTTGGGAAAGAGTTAAATGTGACCCATCACGCAAAAAGGGACCTTCTGGGAACTGCTAAAAGTGTCAACCCCGGTACCTTGTTATACAATCGTTTTTGAAAAAAATCAACTTAAACTGACCTGCTAAAAGTGTTAACCCTGGTCAGACTGCGCGAGCGCAAGCTGACTAGGGTTGGCACCTTTCGCTTTGATGACATGTTCCGCACGAAAAGTGGTTAATTAAGAAATAATCTTCTTTCTATCGTGGTATATCGTTCAATAAACCACAGTTGTGAGTTATGAGGCACAATAAATAATCCACGAGGGTGATAGCCCGAGTGGGTTATTCATTGCGCCTCATAACTCACAACGTGGTTTATTGAACGATATACCACGATAGAAAGAAGATTATTTCGATTCTAACTTGGCCAATTCTTAATGAAAGGAAAACAAGTTCAAACTAAGAGTAAAAACGCGGATGAAGATCATGTTCCATTGAATAACTCACTCATTGAATGACGTCACTTCATATGGATTGTCGCAGATTTTACCACGTTTTCCTTGCACTGTGTTTATAGAGCCAAAGTCGCGTGTCATGTTAGAATGTACCTTGTTACACAATTCGGGACTGTGTGGTAAAGGGTTAAGCCATTGTTAGGTTTTGTTGTCAGTTAATGCGTTTAATTTGGACAAGCTTAAAATCATGTTTCACGGTAAAGAGTAAACCGTTAAAAAACAAATCATTTCTCGTTTAAACAACATTTCATCCTGTCTCTTTGCAGGTTTATCTATTTCTAGGTCACATTACCCTGTCGTATGCTGCAGCTTTTGTTGTCAGTCTTTTCTTCGAATCTCCAACGATGGGCCTGGAAAAAGTTTTCTTCAACAAACAGAAAAAATGAAGGACAAATATAAATTGTGTTATATTCTAAACAGAAAAGAATAGAAAATATTTCTAGCGTCCAGAATCTTATCAACAAGTGCAGTTCTTTGATTACCCTGCGGTTGTTGACAGATTCTGATTAAATATATTGTGGGAAAAGCAGCCTTTGTGTTTTTTAATGCGCTTCCTCCTTTTTGCCCGTGAGAACCTATCGGTGTGTCATTGAAATCGTGACACTTTCTTTCCTTAAAAAAACTTACCCTTTTGTAGACCTTATTCGGGATAAAGCTTCAGCGTTCAGGGTACGAGCACAATTTAACCCTTTCCCAAACAATCTCCCTGGTTTTTACGACCCTGACAAGGAAACCTTTTTGTAAACATTGTAGGAAAAGCAGAAAATGCTGGTAACCAGCATTTTTTTCTTTTTCCCATATTTTAATGTTTTCTACCCTGGTGGAAACAAATTTCAATTTTTGAGTTACGTCACTTTTGTTGTGTACAAGTACTTTCAATTTGGACCAGTGTAAAATTGGTCGTGGCAGGGGACTTGTTAACTTGTTCACGACTGTGGTGAATCATGTCGCCCCAAGCCTTGGGCTCGGGGCGACATGGTCAACAGAGCCGTGAACAAAGGTATTCAAAAAGAAAAATAATTAGATTTTTGAATGCTTGAAAAACGTTTTAAGAAAGGAAATACCGTGCAGCATGTTTCTACACAATGTTTGCAAAAGTTGACAACTGTATGCTCATATTTGCAAGCCAGGGGTTACGATCCACTACGCTACTCTTGGCGGATTGAGCTTGATTTCGACAATCACCTGGTACGCATTTTCATTGGTTGCAGCTAGCTCTAACTGCATCAAATCAAATAGCTTGTAGCATTTCATCTTTGATAAAAATAGAACAGGGTCGCGAGAAAAATAGAAGGTAAACATGAATACCTCTGTGGATGTGTGCAGGATCTGTATAATGATTTATTACCGAAGAAAACATAGACGAACAATATTTACATAAAGTTTCAGTGTGACCAATCAATTATCAGAGGCTTTAGGCTATATCCCAGCACCTGACCATGGAATGTTGAAGTACGTTTGTGGTTATTGCTTCATGTTGAATTATTGTATTTGTAAGCGGTTTGTAAAACGACATTTCATTGGCTATAAGAAATATGATGTAAAGGGAGATAATAAGCAGCATTCAACAGGGGGCGTGTCGCGGGAATCTCGAAATCGGGCTCGATCCGCCAAGGTAAGATCCACGTAGTGATCGTAACCTTGGCTCGCGAAGATGCTGTATACTTAGTATGCGTCAAGATTTATGTGGTATAGTACAACCGAAATAGTTTGTCACTGTGTAAAGGATTAAAGCAAATTCATTTTCAGTAAAAATGTAGGAAATAAAACTGATTAATAAATCATAAATCTTACAAATCGATAGGTTAGTGCAACACTATTCTAAGTGCCTGTACAATGTACAGGCACTTAGAATAGTGTTGCACTCACCTATCGAAACGTTAACTACATTCCTGTACAACATTTACAATAAAATCCCAAAATTCATAATATTTGTTCTGTGTTGTTATTTGACTGTTTGTGTACATACAAGTGACACAATATCGAGGTTTAGGTATAGAAACCAAAAAAACAAAAACGTAAAGACTGTTCAAAATGATGTTGTCGGAATTTACCAGCACAAGTAAACAAGAAATGCCCATCATTATATCTGAATCCTTATCCTGCTTAAAAAACTAAAGGGAAATTTTTCATTCGTAAGTAAAAACACTAATGTATTGCCATCTTGGATTCATGTGCTGTGAAATAATATCTCCTAAGCGGACAGTGAAGATCAAGGTCAGACTGTACGTTCTGTGCAGTCTGATCTTGATCTACGCTTTCTGTAAAAGGTCAGTGAGTCGCGCTTGGCAGCTTAAAGGTCGGTATTTAGAATTTTCACATCCCACCAAATCAAAAAATATATATCACTGAAATTTATATGAAAAAAAAAATACAAATCATCAATAATTAAGAATCATAAAATTACCAAAAAAAGATATGGTATTCCCTTAAAAGGCTACGTAGCCTTTTCAGCTATTTTTAGATTTCCTGCAAAAAATCAAAAGAGCATTGTGGGAATGTTAAGTGACTGGCATGTGCCTCATGGCGCTGAAATTCCATAACATAACAAATATGTAATTAGTTTCGATAATGTCTTCTTCGGACGCTATGTATGAAGCTTCGTCTGTATATTTCTGGTATATAAATGAGCTTATGTAAAAATAGACCGTGTTTCCCGCCGGCGTCGACCTGGGCTGTAGTAAATCTCTAATTCATCTTTTTATCGGATGGTTTTCGACTACCTGGGTTTTATGAATGAAAATTATAAGGCTTTGGGAGTGTAAGGATGATTTTTTTTTTTTGTATTCTTGTAAACTTTCGTCCCAAAATCTGAAGGGCCACCTTTAAGGGTTAAAAAATGCCTGAACGAGCACACATGGTTTACATTAAATGCACGTCAACACAATTCAAGAGCCTTTGTCTTAATATAAAAACCTGGCATGTGGTATTCATTTTCTGATTAACTTCTGCAACGAACGATCGTGCCTGTTAGAATCCTTTCGAAAACATCGTTTGAAAATAAGAAAGTGTGTGCGACGAGCAATTTCTCCTTATTCATAATTTCCCCTATAGTTTGAGAAAATTTTAATTCATCGTCAGCAAAATTCTTTCAACATGGACCCAGTCTAAAATTTTGTGGTCTGGTAAAAAGTTAATCTGACAGAACTTCCAATAACACTTGGTATGGTGAATAGATTGAATAAAACTTTTCTAGCTTAAAGTACAAACCTAAATATTGTTATTTAACCCTTTCCCAAAGAAGCCCTGGTTTTTACGTGTCTGCAGTAAAAGTCTTTTGAAAACACTGTGGGAGAAGGAGAAATTGCTCGTAACGAGCAATTTCTCCTTTTCCCACAGTGTTTTCTACCCTTTTTGAGAACTTTCTGGCATTTTCTCCACATCTGAAATTGTCGTCTGCAAACTCTTTTGGTTTGGATGAGTCCAAAATTTGTCGTTTGGGAAAGGGTTAAAACTCCTTTTTGTTTGAAAAACGTCACCTTGTCGGACAGTGTAGATCGAAGATCAGACTGTACGCTCTGTGTGATCTGATCTTGATCTGCACTGTGCACAAAAAGGTCCTTGAATCGCGAGTAGCAGCTTCAGGGTTAACCCATTGACACACAATCCCTACTTTTGACGCCCCTGAGAAAGAAGCCTTTTGAAAACACAGTAGGAAAAGTAGAAAATGCTGGTAACCAGCATTTTCTCCTTTTCCCACAGTGTTTTCTACCCTTCCCAGAACAAATTTCAATTTTTCAGTCAGCTTCATTTTGTCATCTGCAAATGCTTTCAATTTGAACCAGTCTAAAATTTTTTGGTGTGGTTAGGAGTTAAGTCCGTGTTCTTATCAGGTTTGAAAAAGTTTTCTCCGCGTGATAACATGATCTTTAGATTAAAGAACGTGAGAAAATTAGTATGTAATTTGCCTTGAACTAAAGTGAAGTCGAAAGCCGCTGGTTTCCTCAAATTCATCTGTACGGAGAGCTGTGGTTAGCGTTGAACTTTAACATGGCTATTTTACGTGTTACTGTCCTGTTTATCTTCGTGTCAGCATATAACGGTTTGGTTGCTTTTAATGTCGATGAGCCAATGTGTACATCAAGATTTGATTTTGAGGAGAAATTGTTAAATAAGCTTGTAAGAATGGAGCATGCAATGGAATTATTACAAGAACGTGTGAGCAGTGAATTGTCTGCCATTAAAGAAGAGAAACTAAAGATTGATCAAGAGTTCTTGACTTTCAAGGAAACGTTAGTAACCGAGCAAAATGATATTAAAGATAACTTCGGAAAGATCAGTGTGAAAATGGAACAAGAAAGACTGAAACTGGTCGAGGACTTTAAAACAATGTCGCAACAGTACGAAAACAAAATACTAAGGGTATCAGACGATCTTACAAAAGCGTTGAACACATCTTCGAAACTGGAAAAGGACTTTGAAACGATGTCAGACCAAAATGAAAACAGACTTAAGAAAATATCAGACGATCTAGCGGAGAATTTGAACAAATTGTTACCCACTGGCAAGAGTAAGAAAAATAAGATATATCTACGTTGTATCTTTTCTGCACTATTATGTTTTTTTATTTTGCAGCGATCCCGCGGTAGAGAGCTGTTGAAAATAATTTTGGAAAGGAGAAAATCCTAGTAACAAGCATTTTTTTCCTTTACCTACAAAAGTTTTATCCATTCGAAGACAAACCACGCCAATCGAGTCATAATTTGATAGACGCTTTCAAGTGATATCAATTTGGACAAGTTTTACATTTTGTCGTTAAGTAATGAGTTAACCCATTACCACACAATCCCTACTTTTGACCCCTCTGAGATAGAAGCCTTTAGAAAACATTGTGGAAAAAGAAGAAAATGCTGGTAACCAGCATTTTCTCTATTTCCCAGGATGTTTTCTACCCTTCAGGAAAAAAAAAATCAAATTTTCTGTCACTGTTATTTTGTCGTCTGCAAATACTTTTGATTTGGACAACCGTAAAATATTGTCGTTTGGTAATAGGTCAATCTATATGTGACCCATCACGCAAAAAGGGGCCATATCTGGGAATTATGTACATAAATTAGACGAATACAGATCAACGATAATAGTGCAGGTCAGTTTCAGTTCATAATTCAAAAATGTTTGTATATCATGGTACAAAGACCACTTTTCATACAGAAAATTTCATTGAAGCGAAAAGTGTCAACCCGGGTCATTCAGCGCAATCCGCGCAGACTGACCAAGATTGATAATTTTCGTTTTTCCCAGAAGGTCCCTTTCTGCGCGATTAGTCACATATGGTGCCTGCTCTGAAGAAAGGAGTGTCATGTATTCGCAGAAAGTGTTGATTCATCTCAACCTGGGTAGTCTGCACTGTTTTCCTGATTGAGGATTATTTCATAATATTATAAGCCATTCTCTGGCAAAAGGTGTTGAAATTCATCTCTGTGATGTATCACACGAAGCAATTCATTACACAAATATGGAGAAATGAGATCTATTTTTTATCACATAATCTCCCTTGTTTTCAGTGTAATATGCCCATTACGAATTTTCTTATTTAAATACACGTTTGTGATTTCATGCTTTCCGGTAGGATATCGAGAAATAGTGAAAATATTTTTCGATCTTACACTGGTACCACCAGTGAAAATACCGATATTCACGTTCTTGTTGCCTGGTAAATAGTGCGTGCCTAACAACCAGATGGGAAATAAGACGTCATATACCTTACATTTCTCGCGCTTGACGTAACGTTGCTATGCAGGAGGGGTACGCCACGGGGAATAAGGGAAAAGAACTGTACTGAATTTTGATAGAGCTCCTCCCAGAAAGTATTAAAAGCATAAAATAAATGAAAAAATTGTTTTTTTCGGAGATATATTTTCGATCTTTCACCGAAAAAATCAATATTCTAGATCTATCAATTTCATGCTTTTAACCCTTTCTGGGAGGAGCTTAATCAAAAATTTAGTTCAGTTCTTTTCCGTTATTCCCAGCGGTGCGCCCCTCCCGCATAGCAACGCATTACAATATTACGTCAAGCGCGAGATATACAAGGTATAATTATGACGTCATATTTCCCATCTGGTTGTGAGGCACACCCAATATATCTAGGCAACAAGAACGTGAAAAACGGTATTTCCACTGGTCGAACCAGTGTAAGAGAAATATATTCACTGCTATTTCTCGATGTCCTACCGGATGGCTTATTTATTTAGGGCATTGACTCTCTTAGCTTCGAATCTATAATCTTGACCCAAAACCGGCCTGATATACATTCCACTAAAAGTCAGAGGTAGCTAACCTTACCACAAAAGTTCGAAATAGGGTACGTTGTGTCAATGAAAATAGGTCACTGGGACCGATCTTTTTAAAGAAAGCTAAAAAAGAAAGAAAATAAATAAGTAAATAAAGTAAAACAAAAAAGTCTTGTTTGCACACTGAAGGCATATTTTCAGGTATTCTAAAATGTAATACTTCAAACTAAGTTCATGTCTTGTCAAAAAGTGAGTCAAAGGCCAAATTTTTTCGAAATGTTGTTCACCTCAGATTTTCAGTCGGGTATTCATGAAAGTTGGTCAGAATTATTATCTTTTTTATATCTTTGACAAATTTGACAACAAAGATTTTGTCGGTTCATAAAGTAGATCACTGGCACAAATTTGGGAAAATAAACTTGCGTGTATTTGAGAGGCCATAATTATTTTCTTCTGATTGCCACAAAAGTTAGTCAGAATGTTTATCTTGATATCTAAATCAAATTGTAAAAAATCTCTTATCTGCACCCTGGAAGCATCATTTTTGGTCTAGGTTTTGTGAAAGTTCATCAAAATATTTGCCTGAATTATGTCTTGCACGAATTTAAATCCGGTTCATGAAGTAGGTCAAGGAAAAAAAAACTGTACTCTTTAGAAGCCATACTTTCTGTGCGATTCTTACAAAATTTTGTCAAAATGTTTGTATTGATGGTATCTTGCGTGTAAAAATATATATATTATTTCGGGTCAGTTAGTCATTGGGATCACTTATTGATTCAAAGCGTTGAAAACGTTAAGGTAGCATTTGTCAAGGAATCCATTGTGTGGAATTAATAATTTGACAAGGAAGAGAATCATTATTCAAAATTACTCCAAAAACTACCCAAAGCAAAGTAAATGTATCTTTGGGGTTGAAGGGAAAGTACTGGTGCCAAAGTTTTCATTATTGGTGCTTTTGTGGTCTCCCTTTGGTTATTCAAGAGGAGTCAGGAGTAACGTACCTTGACGGTAGAATGCATGATGGATAGAGAGAGAAATCATGTAAATATATAGAATTAAAATAATTTCATAGCTAAAAACTAAAATTTTGGGATACCTTTGGCTGCCAGGTTCTAATTCCCAACAACAGATTAATTTTTCGGCCTGTAAATATTCATGCACAATTAAATGGAGTACGTGCAATCATGGGACGAACAAGCCCATGGACGAATTGGTTTTGGAACGAACAAGCCCGGAACTAAAGCGGTCAGTAGACAAATTTTGTGTATATCATTACACCAATAGAAGGCTTTGAGGGGGTTGACTATTTTCAATCAAAAAGAAGTAATTCCATGATCGATGGCATAATTCAGTTTATTTCAATACGCCATTTCCAGTCATATATTTGAGTGCTTTAATTTTTTTTTTTAGAAAAAATGAGTTTAATTGGGTTTAATTCCTTCGGTTTTGCACAAAATACGATACAAGGTCTTCAGAATTCAACAATGAAGATTTGTTATTGAACTCATAGTTGCACTGTCTTCTACAAATGCCACGAAACATTTTGTGCACTCTAGAGGCCACAGTATTTGTCCATTACTCAGTAGAACTGACCAGAATGTTTTTGAAATGCAGTTGAATGTATAACAGCGTTTCTTAATCCTTTACTAAACCATTCCGAGTTTTAACGACCATGACGAATAAGACGAAAGCATTGTGGGAAAATCAGGAAAAGCTGATAACTAGCATTTTCTCTTTTTCCGACGTTTTCTAGCTTTTCAAAAACAAAGTCTATCAGTTGACATGCACGTCATTTGTCATCTTCAAATTCTTTCGAAATGGACAAGACTGATATAGAGTGAAATGATCTGTGGTAGTTGAAAAATGTGACCCATCAAGCAGAAAGGGACCTTCTGGGAACTGCAAAAAGTGTCAACCCTGGTCAGACTGCGTGAATTGCGATTTTCGCCTTGGTGATATTTTTCTGTATGAAAAGTGGTTATCATACTTTGTTATACAATTATTTTTGAATTATCAACTTAAACTGACCGGCACTATTATTGATCCCTGAACTGACCTGCACTATTGATGATCTGTTATTTATCTTATTGATGTACAGATTTCCCAGGTTTAAAAAAAAAAGTGGGAAAAGCAGAAAATGCTTGTAACCAGCATTTCTCCTTTTTCCTACAATGTTTTCTACCCTGTTGGAAACAAATTTTTACTTTTGCGTTACGTTTATTTGGTCATCTGCAAGTGCTTTCAATTTGGACCAGTCTAAAATTTTGTGGTTTAGTAAAGATTTAACTGAGCGGAAGCAACTTTATTTATAATTATGGACTTATCAGTTGGGCATTATCATGTGTTACCTGTCATTTGAATGTTATATTGTATTTCATGTGTCTATTTTTAGAAATGTTATGTGTAAAAAAATGTCGTAATTTAGGCTGGGGGTAGGGAGGTTTTTTCTCCGTCACAGTGAATATTTTCCTCCTGCCGAAAATCTGTTATTGCTTTTTTTGTTCTACTGTTAAATGTGGCATTCGTTTACAAAATAATCAGAGAATATATAATATATAATTTATTTCATCAGCTTGTGGTTAATATGGGGAAATATTTGCGGAAAAAGGGAAAGGTATGCGAAAATAACGAGTGCCTGAAAGACACTCGTTATTTTCGCACACCTTTCCCTTTTTCCGCAAATATTTCCCCATATTAACGGCACTCGTTATTTTCGCATACCTTTCCCTTTTTCGGCAAATATTCCCCCATATTAACCACAAGCTGATGAAATCAACTCTATTTCTATCTCTGCAGGTGTTTTCGCTGTACAAAAGGCTATCGGCACGTTAGTGGGTGGTGTTCCAACCTTTAGTAAAGTCCATGTGAACGTAGGGAATGATTATGACGTCAGTACAGGAAAGTTCACGTGCAAAAAAGACGGCCTCTACTTGTTCACCTTTGGACTTCGATCAATCTCGTCGAAATACGTTTATTGCTATATTCGGCTGAATGAAGAAAATGTCAATTATGCTATTACAGACGGATCGTATGACATGGCTTCTGTTACAGTTTATCTGCTCTTGAAAACTGGGGACGTTGTCAATCTCGGGAGCTGTGGTAATTGGGATATTTCGAACTTTGATCGAAGTGCAGCATATTTTTTGGGTATGAACATCGGATAGAGCTTTCTACTAAGAGTTCGGGGAAACGTGACGTTTCATTGGACTACATTGGCGTTCTGTACAGTTTGCCGTCATACTTTCATAAACATACCTTAACTCTTTACCAAACGACAACGATTTAAGAAGACTTGTCCTCGATGAAGCATTTGCAGATGACAGCATTTGTGACATAAAAATTGAAACTCGTTTATGTTTTGGGATTGGTAAAACACGGTTGGAAAATGGAGAAAATGCTGATTACGACCATCTTCTCCTTCGTCCACAAATCTTTTTTCCAGTGTCGTTTAAACTTTTCACCACACATTCCCGACCTTTAACGACCCTGAGAAACAAAGCTTTTGAAACATTGTGGGAAAAGGAGAAAATGCTGGTAACCAGCATTTTCTCCTTTTCCCCACAATGTTTTCTAACCTTACCGAATCAAATTTCAGTGTTAATTCATATTTACTATGTTGTCTGAAAACGCTTTCAATTTGGTCCAATTTTTTTTCTTTTTGTAAAGAGTGAAGGACGGAATTGTTTTGACAATGAGTGGCACTTTGACAAAAGGGGTTTAATGCCTGTATTTTGCGCATTATACCTCAAGCTCATCATATGTTAACGGAGGGTTTAATGCCTGTATTTTGCGCATTATACCTCAAGCTCATCATATGTTAACGGAGGGTTTAATGCCTGTATTTTGCGCACTATACCTCAAGCTCATCATATGTTAACGGAGGGTTTAATGCATATATTTTGCGCATTATACCTCAAGCTTATCATATGTTAACGGGGGGTTTAATGCATGTACGTATTTTGCGCACTATACCTCAAGCTCATCATATGTTAACGGATCCATAAAATATATTTTGTCTAACTAAGGGATGAATCATGAGGTAGAATGGTGATTTCACGTGCAAAATATTGACCAGTAGCAAATAGCCTGCAACATGCGGAAAGGGGCAGTGGGACATTTGCGTGAAGTATCGTCTCGGACCACCCTGCACGGTCCGCGCAGGCTAATCAGAAACGACACTTTCCTTTTTTTAAGTATTTTTCTATTTTGCGCAAGTCGACTGTAGCAAAAAAACTAATGTAGTCGTAAAGTGCCGTCTCGGATCAGCCTGCGCGGACCGCGCAGGTTGATCCGAGACGAAAATTTACGCAAATGTCCGAATGCCCCTTTTCCGCGCGTGTTGCAAGCCAAATAGTTTCGGGCTAGATCAGCCTGTGCGGACTGTACAGAGTGATGTGAGACGATACCTTTTCCAGATGCACGAGAGCCACTTTTTACAGAGGATGCCTGGAATATGTGTACCATTAAAGTGGACTACCTGTAGCGCAGGATATTGTCGTTTAAATTTATAACAACCAATCCCAGGTTTTTGCGACCCTGAGATAGAAGCCCTTTTGAAAGTATTCTAGGAGAGGAATTAATATAAGTTATTCTTAGCTTGTTTTCCAACCCTACCTATCAACCTTTGAAACTTGTTATACCATGCATCATTTCTTTTATTTTACATGTGTATTTGTATCAACATAATAAATAAATAAAGTTTAAACTAAAGTATTGCGGAGAAAAGAAGAAAATGCATTTCCTCCTTTTTCTACAATCATGTTTTCTACCCTGCTGGAAACAAATTTCCGTTATTGAGTTACGTTGATTTTGGTTTCAACAAGTGCTTTCAATATGGACCAGTCTAAGATTTTGTCCTTTGGTAAAGAGTTAAATAGCTCCTCAACAGAGAGCCCGTACTTTTATGACCCAGAGAAGGGGGAAGTCTTTTATAAACATTGTTGGTAAAATAACCAGCGTTTTGTTCTTTTCCCGCAATATTTACAAACCTCTCTAACATGACTGAAATCAATTCTAAAAGGATTTTTTTTTTTGCAAATTTCTGAAAATTTTGCTGCTTACGGTAAGGCTAATAGATTGATTGTATGGTGTTTATCGCCTATTTCAATATTATTTCAGTTAGAGATTCATTTAATCAGTATTTCGCACGATATTCTCAATGCTTCTGGCTGTTTTCTCTCGTAATCATTGTTGAAACAATGATCAGAGGTGATAATAGAATCAAGGCTTTCACCAATCCATGGAAAGAAATAGTCAAGGTGTGGACTCAAATCGTCGACTTGCTACTCTTAACCCATTACGACACAATCCCTACTTTTGACGCCCCTGAGAAAGAAGCCTTTTGAAAACACTGTAGGAAAAGGAGAAAATGCTGGTAAACAGCATTTTCTCCTTTTCCCACAGCGTTTTACACCCTTTCCAGAACAACTTTCAATTTTTCAGTCAACTTTATTTTGTCGTCTGCAAATGCTTTCAATTTTAACCAATCTAAAATTTTGTCGTTTGGTAATGAGTTAAGTCCAGTACGCTACCTATTGCACCACCGGGCTCGGGTAAAGGATTACTAAAACGCGGCATGGTTCTAAATTACCTCGAACTTTTCATCAGAGGCAACATTGAAAACTATTCAAACTGAAAGGGGTTTCAATGAACAAATGAAAGATAGTCTAAATACACGATGCTTTCTGATAAAGGATTGAAGGTGAGTATCAAGCTGAGGCGTTTGACACTTCATTCATGTTGCCAAATGACAAAATTTGGACTTGCCTATTTTGATAACCTTCGCAGTTCTGAGAGGTTGTTTTTCAGCGGGGTTAATTTAATACGTGTGTTTCTCCCCTTTGCAAACATTCTTCGCAAAAGTCACGAACTTTTTGGTCACAGTGCATCTTTGCCAGCCAAGGTTACGATCACTACGTAAATCTTACCTTGGCTGATTGAGCCCGATTTCGAGATTCCTGCGATGCGCCCTTTATTGGATGCTGGTTATGAAACCCCCCCCCCCCCGACTTTACATCATAAGCCAGTGATATATCGTTTTACAAACCGCTAACAACTACACTTGAAGCGATAAGCAGACATCCACGTGGGTTTCTACGTTTACTTTCTATTCGAAAGGTAGCGACCTTGTTCTATTTTTATCAAAAATGAAATGCTACGAGCGATTTCATTCGTTGCAGTTAGAGCTGGCTGCATCAAATCAAAAAGCGTATCGGAGGAATGTAAAAATCAAGCTCGATCCGCCAAGGGTAGAGTAGCGTAGTGAATCGTCGGGCTTGGCTTGCGAAGATGGTCACAGTGCTATTCTCTTAAAATTTTCTGTCGAATGTTTGCAAAGAATATGAATTTTCGTTTTCTTTTGGTAGACTACATTTTTCTTATTGTATCAGTACTCTTTGAAAGACTGTTGAGCTTGAAGAACGATGACAATCTGTTAGATTATGCGGGGACCAGTATACTTTGAGACTTCTTCGGAGAGATACAAGTGACATTTAGGACAAATATTACGGTGTCAGATTTTTTTAAAAAGTTAATACAGTTAAACCGGTTCATCTTGTTGATAAGTACATGCCCGCTCTGTATTGATCGGAAAAAGATATTTAGACCTATGCAAACTGGAAGCATCGACACAAACAGAAAACATTTAAATGATTGATTGATCGATTGTTTGATTGATTGATTGATTGTATAGTTTTAAACGTCGTTTACAAAATTATTTCAGTTAAATCTCGGCAGCTGGTGCACCTGTCAATGTTTCCCTAGAGTTATTTCAACCAGTGCTGCGCACTATATTCTTTACAAGCTACTGGCTGCTTTCCAACATAACCGTTGTAGTAGAAATGATCAGCGGTGAGTTTTGAGTCTACTGCAAAGGCTATCATCAAATCTCGTAAAGAAGTTGGCCGAGCCGGCTATCCAACCTCCGGCCCTGTTCTCAAGTCTTTCACGCAACCAACTGCATGACTGGGGCTCGGCACAGCATTTTAACTGTGGTTCAAAAGTTAGTTTTTGTCCTAATAGATAGAAATTTTTATTGGAAAAGGAATAATGCTGGCTACTAGCGTTTTCTTACTGTCCAACAATATTTTAGTAGCCTTCTTTCTCAGATCGTTCAAACGCGTGATTGTGTGGTAAAGGTTTTAACCCATTACCAAACAATCCCTACTTTTGACGACCCCGAGAAAGAAGCCTTTAGAAAAGATTGTGGGAAAAGGAGAAAATGCTAATAACCAGCATTTTCTCCTTTTCCCACAATGTTTTCTACTCTTCACAAAACAAATTTCAAATTTTCAGTCACTTTTGATTTGTTGTCTCCAAAGGCTTCCAATTTGGACAAACCAAAAATTTTGTCGTTTGGTAATGAGTTAAACAAGATACGAGTAATTATCTACATAAAGAATCTATACGAACAAAGGAACAAACGAAGTATGACAATATTGTATCGACAAAAACTCACAACACTAAATATGTTTACAAACATGAAAAAAAGACACACGGTATGTTGATGTAATTGTGTTATAGGAAGAAAACAAGTTGCTGGGTTGCGTTCGTAATTTGTGTACAGTTTCGGTAACCATGCATCAAGTCTAAAAAGAACTTTTACTGAACTTCACATCTTTTTGATTTGAGTAAATATGAAGGGTGATTGGAAAGAACGTGGACCAGTGCCCGTATTGGAATAGTGTTATAAAAACAACTCGAATTGTCTACTATTTCTGGAAATTCTCGAATTCTATGCGCTCATCTATTCTTGATGTCCAAAGCACGTAAACGAGCGCGTCACGTGACGTTACTCTCAAGTACCCGGTTATCGTTGTCTGCGCATGTTATATTTTTCGAAGATTCGACCTGTCTGCTATGACGCATCTCCCATCCCTTATAACTGGAAAAAGCTATCTGCCAAGCATGTAGGGGATATTTTAACACATTGCCGATGCATACGCCACATGCTAGCTGATCATCGTTAAATGAATCGCACCAGGGTCCGTATTCACCAACCATTCTTAAGAACGTTCTTGGTCTTATTCTTCAAAAGTTCCCAACTGTGAAAGTAACAGAACTTCTGATTGGCTAAACCATTTGGTTTAGCCAATCAGAAGTTCTGTTACTTTCACATTGACAAAATTCTGAAGAATAAGACTAAGAATGTTCTTAAGAATGGTCGGTGAATACGGACCCAGGTACCGTTTTAATGAGTAAACGTTTATGTTAGTTTGAAATTCAGATGTAACGCTTGACGCGAAGTATTCCTGTCCTGCACCCAGAATGCCTAAATTACATTAATTAATGCGTATTTTATAGTAAGGGTCAATTCCTCTCTGCTCTCGTAGTGCGTGCCTGATAGAGAATCTTTCAAAACATGAAGTACCTGAAGGGGTCAGTAATAACTTACGAAGAAAGTTGGCTAGTATTTCTGTTTTTAATTTTTGCAGAGTTGCCTGTAAAAGTATGGCTTTGTAAGCTAGGGTGCTTTCTTGGTGAAGAACATCTGGCTGTTTTATGTGTGGTGTTTGTGAAATTTCTTTGAATAAATTGGGCATAAAAATCAGCATTGACTGTTGTATGCATAGATACAACATGATTTAGAAGAAAAAAAGGGCATATAGAAAAATATGATGCACATAACTTTACCGAGGGATTTAGAAATTTTTGCAATAGAGGCGGAAGGCGATGTTGAATGTTTTTGTTCACGACTTGTTTTTTAGGCTCAGTCTTGTAAAGTGTACCTATGCTTCATCACATGTTGCAATACGATCACTAAAGCTTTATCCCTCTACCCTAATGCGTTCTAAAATTTCTTAACAGATTTCGACCGTAACCCTATTGGCTCGGGCGTTATTAGTCGAGGTACGCAACTTTTGTTTCACATGCTGCTCTACATCTGTCAATAACTGATGTTGATGGATGGCTAGATTTTGGGTCATCTTTTAACAGCGTCGCACTCATGTCTTAACCGGGCCGATTCATTTACGAAGATCAGATTTCTTGGGTGCAGGTTGCTCTTAAGCATTTTCGAAATCGGTTTTGACTTCTGATAAATGTATACTTTATAAGTTTGAAGTAAAACTTAATGATGACTCTCGGTTCAATTAAAACGTCACACTTTAGCTATTTGAATAAGACAATATGGAGTGCAACACATGAAAAGGTGCATTCGGACATTTGCGTAAAGTGTCGTCCCGGATTAGCCTGCGCAGTCCGCGCAGGCTAATCCGAGACGGCACTTTACGACTACAGTAGATTTTGTGCTACAGTAGACTTGCGTAAAACAGAAAATCACATAAAATCGGAAAGTGTCGTTTCGGATTAGGCTGTGCGGACTGCACATGCTGATCAGAGACGACACTTTAAGCAAATGTCCGAATGACCTTTTTCGCGTGTTGCACTCCATATATGAAAGTTTTAATCGGTTGCTAGATAATAAATGCTCATCTGTGTAATTTTGATTATCCTAAGAGAAACAGTTTTCGACACAACGAGGTGGTTCACGATCTTTATGATCACCCCTCGTATTTGCATAACTTAACACAAGCCTTTACTGCTAGGTAAAGCAATCCCTAGTAGGCCTAATTTGCGTATATCTACGCAGTTTATTAAAACGCAGCTCTGGAGAACAAACCAAAAACACTCAACCAGCACTTAGCAGTTTTGGAAAATGTTGGAAGGAAAAGCAACCGCTGATTGCAAACAACTGCCCTTTCTCCAACAATGTCCTGCATACCGACCAAAAAACATAAGACCTGTCCGAGTGTAAAACATTTTTAGAACTTAAATATGACTAAATTGCTGAGAGTTGCCTTGAAAGGGAAGTACGGGAAGTAAACCCTGTAAAAAAAGAGGAGAGAGAAAATGCAGATTACTGGCATTTTTCTTTCCCCAACAATGTTTTCAAATATTTTCCTTTCTCAGCCCTGGACTTTTAAACATGAAAAAAGTAAAAAGTTACTACTCTTCAACGGTATCACCAAGTGTATATCTATGTAAACTATCCAGAGAGTCATTTCTTACAGTTTGTGAATCCGTTTTAATGTTATAGGCCTACCAAAAGAAGTGGCTAAACTGAAAACATTGCACACAACAATTCAAATGTGACTAACTTATCCTGAAATTTGTTTTTGAAATCATTGTTAGAAAAGGAGAACACCGTGTTTTCCTCAGAATAACTATTCTTGGACAAAAACATTACGCAATGTCATATAGGCAATAGAGGCAAAGAAATAAATACAGAGACGCAATCCGAATTGGATGTATCTACGCTCTATTTTATTGCTTAACCCTTTCACAAACGACAAATTCTGGACTCTTCCAAACCAAAAGAGTTTGCAGACGACAATTTCAGATTAGGAGAAAATGGCAGAAAGTTCTAAAAAAGGGTAGAAAACACTATGGGAAAAGGAGAAATTGCTCGTCACGAGCAATTTCTCCTTTTCCCACAGTGTTTCCAAAAGACTTCTACTGCAGAAACGTAAAAACCAGGGCTTGTTTGGGAAAGGGTTAAAGAGCTTAATTAACCCATTACTACACAATCCCTACTTTTGACGCCCCTGAGAAAGAAGCCTTTTGAAAACATTGTGGGAAAAGGAGAAAATGCTGGTAACCAGTATTTTCTGCTTTTCCCACAATGTTTTCTACCATTCACAAAACAAATTTCAATTTTTCATTCCTTTTTTTTTTTTTTGACGTCTGCAAATTCCTTCGATTTGGACCAGTCTAAAATATTGTCGTTTGGTAATGATTAACTAAACACTGTAGACCCAATATCAATCTGTATTTTCTATACTCTCTGATCTTGTCTACCCTGTCTGCAAAAAGTACAGATTTTATCTTGATACTAATTGTCGACAAAAACCACCTAAGCGATGCTTCAAGTTTTGGTTTAAGGTAATTAAAGCCAAAGTTACTGCTGCCTCAATGAACTCACTAATTCATAATGACATTATCACTCTCAAAATAGTTATCCTCACAAATCAGACAATTGGCTGAGAGTTCAAGAAATTAAACAGATTTTTATTTCATGCTTTCGCGTAGGATATCGAGAAACAGCAGTGAAAATATTTTTCGATCTTACACTGGTACCACCAGTGAAAATACCGATTTTCAGGTTCTTGTTGCCTAGGTAAATTGCGCGTGCCAAACTGCCAGATGGGAAATATGACGTCATATACCTTACTTTTCTCGCGCTTGACGTAACGTTGCTATGCGGGAGGGGTACGCCACGGGGAATAAGGGGAAAGAACTGTACCGAATTTTGATAAAGCTCCTCCCAGAAAGGGTTAAAAGCATAAGATAAATAGAATATTTGGGTTTTTTTTTTTCGTTGAAAGATCGAAATTTATTTCATCTCGTGAACACCATCGGTAATATTTTCATTCGTGGCTGTGCCACTCGTGAAAATACAAGTGGCTTCTTTAAAAAAGAAGCCAGAAGAGGTCGACATCATTTTTTTCTAATACTTTTTATGCTTTTAGGTTAAATATATCTAGGTACATGTCAAGAAACAAGCAAGACAATAAACATGTATTTGAAATCTGTTCAGTTGTAAATACACATTCATCAAAGTGGATGGCAAAAACAGGATTCCGTATACATCCGTCCTTGTAATTTATGTAAGTCATATGACCTTCTTCCCGCGTTTTAAGGTCACGTGATTTTTTTCCGCTGTGTTTGTTTCTATTTTTAACGAAATTCTTTTTTCTTTTTCTTCTTTTTGTTTAGATTTAAGATTGTAATACAAAATTAAAATTGTTGGAAAGGGAAAATGCAAATAAATCCTTACAATTTTGTTGAAATTCGCGGTATAGAAACAAGCCACGTCTATTTCCTATTTCAGTTTTTAGACTTCGATTTCTTTATAAAATCATGACGAAACAGACTGTGTATAGGAACAATTCCCCTACAAAGATTGGATTTAGACAGCAATTTCTGAGGCAGTCTGCCTTTTAAACTCAACACTGTTGGAGAGGTCTGATGACCTCTCCAATTACCGATGGTGTTCACTCGATCTTTCACCGAAAAAAACCAAAAACCTCTATATATCTAGATCAAATTTAACTCTCTACCATACTGGGACAAAATCTAGACTTTTTAAATTTGGAAGCGTTTGCAGACAACAAACTAAATTTGTTTAAAATGGTGAGAAATTCCTTTGAAACACTTTCAATAGCGAATACTACATTTTCGACCATTTACAGTAACTTTTAATAGCATTTTAAACGATGTTTTAGCTGTAAATAGACGCTTTTACAGGTTCTTAGCTATTTTCAATCAGCTCTGAACAGATCTTGTCTATAATTTCATCACACTTTAGATAATCAACCAATTGCAGACATGTAGGGACTTAACCCATTACCACACAATCCCTACTTTTGACGCCCCTGAGAAAGAAGCCTTTTGAAAACACTACGGGAAAAGGAAAAATGCTGGTAACCAGCATTTTCTCCTTTTCCCACAGTGTTTTCTACCCTTCCCAGAACATATTTCTATTTTTTAGTCACTTTTATTTTGTTTTCTGCAAATGCTTTCAATTTGGACCAGTCTAAAATTTTCTCGTGTGGTAAAGACTTAATCCTTTATTTGGCATTCCAAGTACTAAAACCACATTCGCATAAGAAATAAAGTAAATCACATACTAGCACACTGTCAGGTATACATGAAACATACCCATGACGCTGTTATATCATAGAAATTAAGGCTTTCCTTCCCTGAAGCTTCTGGTCAACATGGCATATTTTGTTTTTGCTGTTAAATTATTGAGAACTTGTAATGATTCAAATAATTTTTATAACTTTTAACCAACAGAATTTCTTTAAATGTCTAAGAGTTTCTGTTCATACCTCTGTTACTATTTTGTAAAGGTAGGTAATAGTAATTTCCCTTTGAATTTAAGATATAGTGATTTTAAGATTGTAAATGTAAATAATTATGTGAAGGCAAAACCTCAAAAAGTGACTAATTTTTAAGATGCTACAGTAGTCGGATGACTTTTAAAGGTGGCCCTTCAGATTTTGGGACGAAAATTTTACAAGAATACCAAAATATTATCCTTATACTCCCACAGCCTAATAATTTTCATTCATAAACCCCAGGAGTCGAAAACCATCTGACAACAAGAGAAATTAGAGATTTACTACGGCCCAGGACGACACCAACGGGAAACACAGTCTATTTTTACATGAGCAACTCGCTCATCTACATACCGGAAATATACAGACAAAGCTTCAAACATAGCGTCCGAAGAAGACATTATGGAAAATAATTACGTGTTTGTTATGTTATGGAATTTCAGCGTCATTAGTCACGTGTCAGTCATATATTTTTTTTCAATTTAATGGGATGTGAAAATTCTAAATACCCACTTTTAATGATATCATATTTTCCAGAGTAAAATTACAGTGGAAATGGATGTTCCGCTTCAGGGAAAAATACCTTAAGAATATGCTATTCTTATAGCTTGTTTTAAACTGAGTCTGGTTGTCAAGACAGCAGGTTTTCAGTTGATTTGCATACCGAGAAATGAGGCTACATAATAAACGGTCTTGGAAGAATTCCAATTAGCACAGTCCCCTAAATCGACAACATCTCCGGTTGTCAAGGAAAGACATACTGTAACTGATGCCATGTCGTTTTTCCCGTCTGTTATTGCATAATTTACTTTCTCTCCGTTCAAACGAACATAACAATAAACATAACCAGACGCTGTTGATCGAAGCATAAACGTAAATGAGTACAATCCATCATTGCTACAAGTGAACTTTCCTGTGCTGACGTCGTAGTCATTTCCTACGTTGACATGGACTTCCCCAAATGTAGGAACACCATTTACCAATTCGCCGGTTGCTTTTTGTACTGCGAAGGTGACTGCAAGATGAAAAGCATAAGTATTTCAGATATAAAATAATCTTTCTATCGTTCATTATTTCAATTCTGAAATGACCAATTCTTGATCAAAGGAAAACGAACTCATATAAAGCGGGTGCAGATTAATTCCTGTGAATATACCATGGTTTTTCAGTTTACTAACTAAAACAAAGCATAAAAGCCCAGTTGGTAAATATAAAGAAAAAGAAAACAAAATTTCAATTAGACTTAGGCATTAAAAACAACAACGAAAAACGCTCTTATGTTCTCCCTATTAAACCATGCCGTGTTTCTCTTTCAAACGAACGAAAAGAATCAATTCACCGTCAAGCATTAGAGTCTCAATCGCTTCAAATGCTTTGAAAAACATCCCACACATTCCAAACCCTTTTCCAATTCAACACTGGCCAATTTTGATGTGTATCTTCTACAGAAAAAGATGTTTTATCTTAACATGTTCAATTGTAATATTTCAAATAGTTCCGCCATTGTCAATTTTCATCAAAAACGGTAAATATCGCCAAACCCAAGTGTTTCTCTGAGTAGCGGACGATTTGTGTACATAAGTTGATTTCCGTTTTATAATATCCGAGACCGAGAGCGGACGTAGGAACAGCCAGCACGGGCGACTTACTATAGAATGACGTTGATTTTACCACGCGTCCGTCGTTGTATGCGCATCGTTTTATTACAAGCCGCTCGAAAGCGGCTTCCAGTAGGAATGCACCTAAACTATTTACCATGTTGATGATCAGTAATTATTTGATTGGTCATTATAGTTTTGGAAAATTTCTAATAATGTCATGTTGTTGTGACAAAATTACTCCACATGACTCTTTCTCAAATATTCAAACAGGCCTACTTGAAAATGAAGCCTGGTTTTCTTGCACTTTATAGTTTATTCCCAAATAGCAATGAAAATATAGAAGAATAAAAATCCTTTCATTAGTTAGTCCCCCGAAGTTTTCACACTCCCATGAATCCTTCTATTTTCCCAAACGGAGTTTTTATGTTTTCCGTTTGTCACGAGCCTTTTCATTTCTCAATGGTTTTCGCATTTGTCTACTTTTTTTACGAAACAAATTAATGATAATTATCATATAGAAAGTATCGTAGAATATGATACTCAGAAGCAGTTTTAAGTACAAGTTTTTCGTCTAATCTTAATCTGTAAAGAATAAAACGGCGTTTAACCTTTCATCAATGTATGAACAGTTAATCGAAGAACAAAGAGGAGAGAATACTCGCGAAAAGATAACCCTTTTTTATTTCATGCTTTCCGGTAGGATATCGAGAAATGGCAGTGAAAATATTTTTCGATCTTACACTGGTACCACCAGTGAAAATACCGATTTTCACGTTCTTGTTGCCTAGGTTAATTGCGCGTGCCTGACAACCAGATGGGAAATATGACGTCATATACCTTACATTTCACGCGCTTGACGTAACGTTGCTATGCGGGAGGGGTACGCCACGGGGAATAAGGGAAAAGAACTGTACTGAATTTTGATAAAGCTCCTCCCAGAAAGGGTTAAAAGCATAAAATAAATAGAATATTTGTATTTTTTCGGTGAAAGGTCGAAATTTATTTCATCTCGTGAACACCATCGGTAATATTTTCACTCGTGGCTGCGCCACTCGTGAAAATATTACCGATGGTGTCCACTCGATGAAATAAATTTCGATCTTACACCGAAAAAAACAAATATCCTCTATTTATTTCATGCTTTCCGGAAGGATATCGAGAAACAGCAGTGAAAATATTTTTCGATCTTACACTGATACTACCAGTGAAAATATCGATTTTCACGTTCTTGTTGCCTAAGTGAATTGCACGTGCCTAACAACCAGATGGGAAATATGACGTCATATACCTTACATTTCTCGCGCTTGACGTAACGTTGCTATGCGGGAGGGGTACGCCACGGGGAATAAGGGAAAAGAACTGTACTGAATTTTGATAAAGCTCCACCCAGAAAGGGTTAAAAGCATAAAATAAATAGAATATTTGTTTTTTTCGGTGAAAGATCGAAAATTATTTCATCTCGTGAACATCATCGGTAATATTTTCACTCGTGGCTGCGCCACTCGTGAAAATATTACCGATGGTGTCCACTCGATGAAATAAATTTCGATCTTTCACCGAAAAAAAACAAATATCCTCTATTTCTTCCCTTCGTCGACACTTTAGCTGAATGGATTTTTGTTACACGGAGCACCTGCCTTATGAGCCCTGTAAAATTTAGTATTTACTGTATTGTGTGTCGAAGCTGTTATGATCAGACTGCAAGTGTAGTACAGCATGGTCCTGATCTACAAAAACCGTGAAAAATGTATGGATTGTGATGTAGCATACATTGACTACAGAAATTATCATGGTGGTGCCTAATGCTCTAAGGGTGAAGCTACTCGAAAATGACAGTAATAGATGAAGATCAGACAGCACATAGCCGGTGCAATAGTTTTAAATGTTCTATAAAATATCGTAAACATAAAAAGTCGAACGGTTAAAGTTATTACCAAACCTATTACTGTACATATACAACTTTTTACGTCACTGCTGGTCAAAGGCATGGAATAGCTATTGAAATTGATATTAGAACCTTTATAGGTTTGCACAAGGGCTATGCAGAAATTGTTTCAAACTACTGTTTATTAAACAAAATATGAATATGTTGTGGTTAAATAGATTCAGATCTTTAAAAATTATTTTGTGTGTGTGTGTGGGGGTGGGTGGGTGTGTTTCTGGCTGCCATGTTAGGAGAAAAAGAAACGTAGTTTGTGCCAAATGTGTAGGCTATGATTAAATTAATGTTGGAAATGTCATGCAAACGTTTTTGTTTCTGGAGTAGAAATGTAAAGATTCACTGTGTTTCAAGCATGCTAAGATACTTTTTGACAATCAGGAAGATCATGTTTTAGAAAAAAAAGTTGTTGAATGTATTTTTTCTTTAAATGAAACCCAAAGAAGAGATCACTGATAGAAATGTAAATACATGTACAAGTAAACATCATTATGTGAATGACGATCTGAAAATTCCTTCTGATAATTAGTAACTCAGAAATAAGTCCGTAGTATTGCCTTTGATACCACTACAGAATGGAAAATGCAGTACTCGAATGTGCAATTTCTCCATTTTCAAATTTTGAGTAGAAATGTAAAACTTCCAATGATTTTACGTTTACATAAAAATAACTACTTTATAGTAATACTAATAACAAGATCATTTAATATTCCTCTGTAAACTTCTATTTTTTTTTTAGAATTTGAATAGTCATGTACATATTATTTTCTGTTTCTTTTTTCTTTACATTTTAGTACCATTTGTCATGATTTTCCGTTGGTAGGGGGGTATAGGTAAAAACAGATGCAAAAAATGTAATCACAATTTCTCAAAAAAGTCAATATTCCTGAAATTGTCAACCAAAAGATTGCGGCTTCTATGATGCTATGCATCATAAATTCGTCTTGTTTATTTTGAAATTCAAAGTAACGGTTGTCGTTTAGAAAAGTAGTCCGATTTTGTACCCAAGAGCCAAAATTAGATAGATGTGTCTTTGTAGAATGCCATCTAGCGGGAGATAATGCGCTTCCATTCCACTGTGTTTATAGGGCCGAATTCAAGTGTCTTGTTAGAATAGAAGTTCAATGTACCAAATCTACCTAGGCAAGCATAGAAATTCAAGTTAATGACTTAAAATCCACATCTATATTGAGTATGCAATGTGATAGATGGCTTAATGCATCTGCAAAAATATCCCCCACGTCAGCCTGCCCAAGCTGACATGTGTCGATACTTTGTGTTATTTGTTAATATCAAGCTGCTGAAATGTCTTTTCTATAGGTCTCCATATCCAGTTCAATATTATGGACTTTATGGACTTTATCAATCCCTAATCAGTCGGTATGTGATGTCTTGCTTGCTATAATGTATCACGGATAAACACTGAACTCCTTTTGCCAGGGTGCCACTCATTTCTTTTCTTACCACTGCAAAATTATGAGGAAAATATAACGTGTACTGCAAAGATAGCAAAGCCTTTCAATGATCAGAGACTTTTCTTTTTGATGTAGATCTATGAGATCTGTGAAAAAGGGTTTGACTGGTCGCTTGTACAGATTTTGCTTACGTTCATTTCAAAAGTACATGGTAAATTGGGGTTCCAAAGTTTCTTGTTTCAGAAAAGGAGAACACTCTTTAAATTACACGCTTAACGTCATATCTTGTAATTCATGGAACATTTCAATTTAGTCGATCAATATTTAAAAGAAAAAAACAAAAAACAAAAAAATACGTAAAAACGTACAGAAATAAATGAACAAATTATATTTACATGATCAATTAATCAATTGATTAGTTGATTAATTATTCAAGTGGTGTTTTACGCCGCTTTCAACATTATTTAAGTCACACTCCCACCACAGCTCACATATTCATGTATTTCCTAGGCTAGGGCTCTGTAGTGTCTTACCTAAGGGCATTTCCGCTTGTAACATTATAGAAAAGATTCTAAAATGTAGTTCTCACTTCATATTATTAAACTGTATAAAAACCATTTTGATTTCCTGTGTTAGTAGTCAGAACTGACGCTATGCAATTTTCTAGTCTCGTTCAAGCCAATTATTCGAAATTTAAAATATTTTCTTGTTATTTTAAGTAGTAACTATACTCACTTTTTTCTTTTTTTAGAGTTTTGTTTAAGGCTTCTGTGAAATCGCCAGACATCCTCTGGATTTTGCTTTCGTATTGCTGCGAAATTGTTTTAAAGTCATCGGCCAGCTTCAGTTTTTCTAGCTCTATTTCCTCACTCAGCTTTCCAATATTATCTTTAGCAGCACTTTGCTCACTTATAAACGCGTCTTTAAAAATCAAGAAATCTTCACCCATCTTAACTTTCTCTTCTCTCACGGTAGACAGCTCATTGCTTACACGTTCTTGTAATAATTCCATTGCATGTTCCATTCTTACAAGTTTCTTCAATAGTTTCTCCTCAAAGTCAAATCTTGATGTGCACATGGGCTCGTTAATAGCAGTCATACCCCCAAATGTTGACACAAAAATAAAAAGGACGGCGTAACTGAAGACAGACATGTTTAAAACTGAACTCGCCTCCCCGCACTTCAAAGTATGAATAACTTTCGAGTCTGGTTCTGTTCAGAGGAAACACACGATTGATCTACTATTACATGTTTTGGCATCTTACCTGGGACATTTATATAAGTTGGGTTGAGCTTTCTCAGGAATGTAATAGGAACACAGGAGTGAATAAAAGCCTGCAAAAACTAAATACCACTATTGCTGCATAAATCCATTTGTTATTGCGAAATGAATACACAGGAATGTTGTTTACGAATCTCCGATGGATAATTTGTATCTGTCATGTCAAAAGAAAAAAGCTTCTAAATGATTCTGCATTTACGCCTTACATCAGAATATCTCCGAAGCAAAAAATTCTTATTGCTGAAAACACATCTTCTTTCCGACTTGTGACCACATATTCATGAAATAAGTACACTGGTTCTTGTTTTTTTTTTTTTTTTTTTTTAAGTATGTATAGAAAAAAGAAGTAACTAAACCAGATTCTAGGTAATATGGGTTTGATTTATCTACAAAAAATGCTACCTAAGTCTCGAAATCCGCGTAGGCTGACCTGGATCGAAAATTCGTAATTTTTTTTTATATCAAAGGACAAGTTTAACTCCAGATTCAACTGGATTTTCATTTTATGTTGATCCTTCTCCTTCTGAAAAAATTGAATGAAACTTTTCAAGCCAATAGTAAATAACCAAATGATGCTATTTCATATGCATTTTTTAAAGCAAAATATCTCCTTATCGGATAGTGTAGATCTCAGATCAGACTGCACGTTCTGTGCAGTCTGATCTTGATCTACGCTGTCCGCAAAAGGTCAGTAGGTCGCGACAAGCAGCCTAAGGGTTAAAGATCCGATGCGATGACTTGCTTGGTTTAATTTTCTCATAAATGCTTCAAAACCCCTTTTTTCCAAAATGGTGCTCAATTGGCGGAAACAGCCTGTTGCGCATTCTTCTTCAAAATCTTCTTTCAAGTTGGACTAAATGGTTCTGATTTTTTGACGAGATTAAGATTTTGACTTTCGGTTTAAAGACTCAAAACAGAGCACTGTTAAAACCCGTTTTGTAATATAACCCCGTTTTGTACCAAGTTATTGCAAAATGGGTTGGGAGAACATTATTACAATTCCGGTAGACAGTTACAACCCATTTTGTAATACAAACCCGAATTGTTAAAAAAAATTAAGTTTGCAACGGATAGAGAAAATCTATCATTCTCAATAGAATTGGGCAAGTTATACACTTATACATTGTATTTTACACTTATGAAATTGATCTAAATACAACAGTCTTCAAGACACATTTCGTGAAATACAATGTACAGATGTATAACCGGGCACTTCACTAATCGTCATAGAATACTTCATGTAATTAATTAAGAACCATCGGGTTGGTTTTCTACTGATGATGAAGAATGTGTCACTTTGGGTTAACATATTTTCACAATTGTCTTGGGTCTGTAAACGACGCATGCTGCAAACTTTAAAGTAGTCTGTGCAAACAAAAGATGGTCATTACACCAGATTTCAAGTTGATTCCAGTTTCATTATTTCAGTCACCGATTGTTGTCTTACAGGAAGCTTGGATGAAGACTGGGCTAAAATAGAATACGCAGTTTGATTTTACTCGCATTCTCAATAAAACATTGAAATTTGATATACGCAAAATGCGAAAATTAGTTGTCGATGTTGGGACTCCCTGGATTTGAACATGAAATTGAAACTGTTATAGTTCAGATTTTAATGTTCTCACACTTAAGCCCTGACAAACTCAACATTTTCCTTCTTAGTCTGTTACTATTAGATATGCAAAACCTTACGCTATACACATAATTTATGAAGCACACACACTATGCATCTTTTGTACCAATTGCTAACACAAAACATAATCAATAGATTTCAAATTTTATGCGTGAGTTTTGTATAAGTTTAGAGGAATTCATAATGTATAACAATGCTTTTCCTTTGTCATTAAATCGTAACAAACCTTGCAAATAAAAAAAAAAAAAATATTTGGGTTGTATTAAACAGTCTAAAATGATTTTACTGAGAAATTGTGACAACCTCGTTGATATTTCCATGACCTAATGACAACATGTAAATGGTTTTAGTGGGGGGGTGAAATACTATGGTCTTAGCCGTATAGTGGCCTCTATAAACACATTAGGTATTGAATCGGGCGTAATTATCATTTCTGTGCAATGTACACTTTTCTGTGCAATACTCATTTCATTATCTGCACATATAGAGAAACCACCAGACAGTAGAACAAAATCAAACGACAGAACGTTACTGCTTTAAAAAATTTCTTCTTCATGTCACTCTACAAAGTGATAAGTGTTAGTTTCCTCCGACCAATGCTTCTATTTCATGTCTACAATTCTGTTCTGGTATCCTAAATAAGGTAGTGGGCCTGTAATAGAAAACAGCTATTTTCACTATGATATTATCATACAAAATTTGCTATTATTAGAAATGAGTATTACTGTGCAGAACTTCTGATTCCCACAAAAGTTGGGCAGAATGTTTGTCTTCATGATATTTAAGTCAAGGGTTTAAAAAAAAATTACCTGCATTTTTGAGGCCCTTTTTTCAGTCCAGTTCTTTTGAAAGTTCATCAAAATGTTTGTTTTGGTTATATCTCACACGAATTTAAATCGGGGTCATAAAGTGGGTCAAGGGGGACAAAAAAGTGTACTCTGTAGAGGCCATGTTTTCTGTGAGATTCTCGTTAAATTTTGTGAGAATATTTGTTTTGACATTATCTTAAGTGCTAATATTGGTCATTTCATTTCACTTATTTAAAAACATTATGGGACCTCTTCTTTAAAAAGATTTGTGCACTCTAGAGGGTTCAGCGTTTGCCCAATACACTGGAAGACAAATGCTTAGAATGTATGAAATGTCGTTAAAGGAATGCTCGCGTTTCTTAATCCTTTATTAAACCATTCGGGGTTTTACAGACGCGAGGGAATAAGGTGAAAATATTGTTGGAAAGTCAGAAAATGCTGATAACTAGCTTTTTCTCTTTTTCCGAGAAAGTTTTCTATCTTTCCAAAAACAAAGTATGTAAGTTGACTTACATTTCATTTGTAGTGTTCAATTTCTTTCGGAATGGACCAGACAATTGTTTCTTAAAGAGTGATAAAGAATGAAATGATCGATGGTAGTAAGAATGAAATTCTTCTTCTTAAAAGTTTCAGTTCGGGCAACAAAGCATTTTGTGCAATAAGGCAGAATGATGCGTTTCTTATTCTGTTCAGTATCTAATAATTATTTAGGAGATTTAAATGTGCTGAAGCGATTCTACAATATAGTATACTAGATGGACCTATCAGTAGGATATTATTATGGGTTTCCTGTAATTTGAACAGTTTCTTTTTCGACTGGTGTTTTCGCTGTACAAAAGGCTATAGGCAACTCAGTGGATGGTGTTCCTATCTTTAGTACAGTCCATGTGAAAGTAGAAAATGTTTATGACGTCAGCACAGGAAAGTTCACGTGCCAAAAAGAAACGGTTTCTACCTATTCACCTTTGGAATTCGATCGATCCAGTCACAATACGTTTACCGCTAAACGGGTAAGAAACTTCATATTCAAAGCCAATGACTCTGACGAGAAAATGTTGTGTTGGTCTTCCGTATCTGAAAATGTTAGCTAAATATAACCAAAATAAAACAGGTAAGCTTGTCATTGGTTGTAATTATGTGCTCTTATGTTTTTGAAATTAAATACAAGGAGAATGTCATGACATTCTCTGCTCTTTTGATGTGTTTTCTGCACTACGGAAAGCTGTAACAATCATTTGTGGTATTGGTTGACCGAAGTCCATTTTTTTTCCAATAGCCCTTCACCTATCATTGCTTTTAAGACCCTAAGGAGGGAAATGCTGTTTGAAACATCATGGGAAAAGGAGAAATGCTGATAACCAACATATTCTGCTTTTCCAATGTTTGCAAACCTGACAAAGATCATTGAAATCGGTTAGAACCGGAATTAATGTCTTTTGGAAATTTGTGAACATTTTGGCGTTTACTGTGAGGCTAATAGATTCACGGCGGGGAATCACGTGACACAACAACAAAAACAATGACCGACATTTGAAGAAATTCCCCCACTTCAGTTAAGAAAATCTTCAATAATTCCGTTAATACGTGACCGATTGGAATTTGGTTTGAAGCAGAGAAGGCAGAAGGACTCCGGGGATTTGCTTGATGTGTTAGATTTTTTAAACAACACCTGATAAAAAAGTTATTGACGAGCAAACAAATTATCCAGGGTAAAAAAATTGTTTGCTCGTCAATAACTTTTTTATCGGGTGTTGTTTAAAAAATCTAACACATCAAGCAAATCCCTGGAGTCCTTCCGCCTTCTCTGCTTCAAACCAAATTCCAATCGGTCATGTATTAACGGAATTATTGAAGATTTTCTTACCTCAAGTTGGGGAATTTTTTCAAATGTCGGGTCATTTTTGTTGTTGTTGTGTCACGTGATTCCCCGCCGTGAGATTGATTATATGCTGTTTCACGCTGTTTTCAACATTACTTTGGTCACATAGTGACGGCCATTGCACCTATCTATGTTTTCCTGTATATTTTTCTACTTAGTATTTCATATTCTCCAAGCCTCGTGCTACTTTCTCACACAACCACTGCCGAAACTAAATGATCAGACGTGATAACGGTATGAATTCTGTCGCAATGGCTACTATCAATCCGCGGGGAAAAAGCTGGGGATTCAAATCAGCGACTTCCTGCTCTAAAGTCCAGTACGCTACCCACTGCCCCACTGGGCTTGGCTAAAGGACTACTGGATTGCATGGTTCTAATTTACCTCTAACTTTTTAACAGAAGACAAAACTGTAAAGCTTTTTAAACTGGAAGCGTTTTCATTGAACAATAGAAACGTGGTTTGAATAAGGATATGTCCTTGAAATAGTAGAAAACACAGTGAGAAAAGGGATTGAAAATGCTGGCGTTAGACCTGTCTGTATTGAAAGCGTTTGCAGGAAGGGGCATATTTTAACAGAATAGAAAACCAAATGGCTATCTTCTTCCTAAAATGTTTACTAAAGCTTTCTTCCAAGGGAGCCCGCCTGAGTGGCTCAGTGGTGAGCGTGTCGGACTCATGACCTGGTGGTTGTGAGTTGGATACCCGTTTGAGGCGAACTTTCTTTCCGGCATATTTTCGCCTCTCAAGTCTGCTGAAGCATGTGAGAAAAGTAGTCGGTGGCTTTGGAAAGGAAGTTGTGTTAGTACTGGTAAAAGAAAGCCAGGAAACACATGTGCGTCACCGACAGCCATGATATGACCTTAGCTGTTAAAGTGGTGTTAAAGCACAATACAGCCAACCAACTAACATCTTCCAAGGGCGTGTAAATACACGGTACTTTCTAAATAAAGATTGAAAGTGAGTGTCCAGCTGAGGCTTTTAACACTGAATTCATGTTGCCAGTTACAAAATTTAAACTTGTCTATTTTGATAACTTTCGCAGTTCTGAGCGGTTGTTTTTCAATGCGGTTAAAAAAACGGTTGTTCTCTGCTTTGCAAACATTCTTCTCAAAAGTCTCTAACATTTTGGTCACAATGCTATTTTCCTTTAAAATTTTCTGTACAATGTTTGCAAAGAATACCAATTTTCATTTGCTTATTGTAGAAAGTACAATTTTCTTATTGTATCAGTACTCTTTAAAAATGTGTTGAACTTGAAGATCGATGACAATCTGTCAGATTAAACGGTGAAAAGTATATTTTGAGTTTTCTTCTGAGGGGTGTAAGTGACATTTAGAGCAAATATTACAAATATTGTCAGATTAAGGTAAGACCTGTGTAATGGAAAACAGCCATTTCCACTAAAATATCATCATGCAAAATTAGCTATAATTGAAAATGAGTATTACTGAACTACTTTCACCTGTTCATTTTTTTCATTTTTTCCTTCTATGAAGTATCATTTATAAATCTAAAACCGCTATATTTTCAATTGAAAAAGAGATAATAATTACCTCCCTTTAAAAAAAAACAAAACAAAAGTATCAAAAAATAGTTTCAAGATAGACATAAACGGAATTTCTGATCCGTTAGAAATGTGCAAATATTATTTCTGCATAAATCCTTATTTATCCTTATTTAATAACCAATTAGAATTTTTGCCAAATGTTCACCGAAAGTGCATTACACAGGTCTTACCTTAAACGGGGAAAGTAAATTTTGAGTTTTCTTCTGAGAAGTGTAAGTGACATTCAGAAGAAATATTACAAATATTGTCATTTTTTTTAAGTTAATAAAGTAAAACTGGCTTACCTTGTGGATAAGTACATGCCCGCCCTGTAATAATCTTTATAGAACAAAAATATTTAGACCTGTGCAAACTCGAAGCATCTACACAAACAGAAAACATTTAAATTATTGATTTGATCGATCGATTGATTGATTGTATAGTGTTAAATGTCGTGTTCAACATTATTTCAGTTAAATGGCGGCAGCCAGTGCACCCATCAATAATTCCCTGGAGTTATATCGTCTAGTGCTGCGCACAATATTCTTTCGAAGCCACTGGCTTCTTTCCAACATATCCGTGGTAGAAGAAATAATCAGCGGTGAGTTTTGAGTCTTATTGCAATGACTATCATCGAATCTCGGAAAGAGCCGGGTATCCAACCTCCGGCCCTGTTCGCAAGTCTTTCACGCAACCAACTGCATGACTGGGGCTCTGCACAACATTTCAATTGTGGTTCAAAAGATAGTTTTTGTCCTTGAGTAGATACAAATTATTGTTGGAAAAGGAATAATGCCGGCTACTAGCATTTTCTCCCTGTCCAACAATGTTTTAATAGCATTCTTTCTCAGGTCGTTCAAACGCGTGATTGTGTGGAAAAGGTTTATTTCAACAAGATAATTATCTACATAAAAATCCATACGAACAAAGAAACTAACAAAGGATGAAAATACTATATTGACATAAAGCTCACAACAGTATATATTCATAAACATAAAAAAACAAGGCACACGGTATGATGTCATTCTACTCTAAAAAGAAATAAGTTGCTGAGCTGCATTTGACATTTGTGTGCTAAGTTTGGGTAAGCAAGCATCAAGCCTAGAAACAACTTTTACTAATTTTCAAATCTTTATAATTTGAGTAAAAATTTGCATAACCTTTCTTTCTTAGTGTCGCTATTACACGGGAATATTTGGTTAGGATTTAATTGTCACGTCCTCACGTTATCACCAACTGTATAACAAGAGGGCCATCATGGCCTTGGATCGCTCACCTGAGTCAATAGGCAAAATTCACTCTACAAGCGTAATTCAATTTCTAACAAATTGTAAGGTCAATTGAGCTTAAAATGCGGCCTATAGAGCATCCACAAGCAAGGAATTTCTGTAAGTTGACATGGTGACCTAATTTATTATCCAATGTGAACCAATTTAGGACTGATCAAAAAATTATCGAGAAAAACATCCTGAACAAATTTACAGGTTAATTGAGCAATGAATGTGGCCTCTCAAGTGCCCACAAGGTATTTCTTCAATTTGACCAAGTGACCTAGTTTATGACCCCAGGTTACCCAATTCTTAACCCATCCTTTATTTCATCAAGACAAATATTTTATCCAATTTTGCAATCAATTGGATGATAAATGTGGTCTTTAGAGTGCCCACAAGGCATTCCTTTAATTTGACCTAGTGACCTAGTTTTAAACCCCACATGACCCAAATTCGGACTCATGTGAGATTTTATCAAGATAATTATTCTGACCAATTTTCAAATCAATTAAGATAAACATGTGGCCTCTGGAGTGCCCACAAGGTATTACTTCAATTTGATCCAGAGACCTAGTTTATGACCCCAGGTTACCCAATTTTGAACTAACAGAACACTTGCTCAGGTGGGCTTACAAACTTATAACAGGTTCTTTGCATACCATATAACAAAGCTCTATGCCTTCCAGATTAAGAAAAGAAAAATTTTGAAGTTTTCTTCTTTGTTCCTTTGTCCCAACTTGTGACCCCCGGGGCGAGCCAGTTTTGACCCCAGGGGCACTATATGAACAAACTTGGTAGAGGTCGTCTAGGAGATGCTAAATACCAAATATCAAAGCTCCATGCCTTTCAGTTTCAGAGAAGAATAATTTTTGACGTTTTCCTTCTTTGTTCCTATGTCCAAACTTGTAACCCCTGGGGCCATTTTTGACCCCAGTGGCATCATATGAATAGACTTGGTAGAGGTCTACTAGGAGATGCTAGATGCCAAATATCAAAGCTCTACACCTTCCAGTTTCAGAGAAGATGAAATTTAAAGTTTTCCTTCTTTGTTCTTATGTTCAAACTTGTGACCCCCGGGGCATCATTTGAACAAACTTGGTAGAGGACTAAATCTACTAGTAGATACTACATACTAAATATTAAAGTTCAGGGCTTTCTGGTTTCAGACAAGAAGATTTTTAAAGTTGTTATAAATTTTCCATTTTTGTTACCATGGCAACCAGAGTTAATGGGTTAATTCAATTCTTTTAACAACCTTGGTAGAGCTTCACCCAAGAAACAATCCTGCCAAGTTTCAAGGTGATTGGCCCACGGGTTTAGGAGAAGAAGATGTTTAAAGGAATTGTGGACAGACGGACGCCGGACAATAACCGATCACAATACCTCACCTTAGCACTTCGTGCTCAGGTGAGCTAAAAAATCCAGTTTGTTAATTTTCTATGCTGCTTTTACATGAGCCACGATACCCACGATTTGAGACAAACATGCTGAGTGTGTGGGGTCGTAGGATCGAATCATTTTCATTTTCAGGGAACTTGGTGCTATCGGGATGTTCCTAAGGATCGGGACAGAATTTTGAGGGTAACAATTTTTGCCGCGATTTTACGTTGATTTGATGCTAATCTTGACAGAGCGTGGTAGATCAGGGATAGGTCGCAGTAGGTGCTAGTATATAACGTAACACGAAGCATCAGACCATCGTTGTGACCTTGGAGATGTAATTCAGTACATTATACGTTTCAAGATTTCATGCCTTACTACTGCTTAAAAGCAGTACAATTAAGTACATGTATTGGAAACAGTTTAAGCGGTTGAAAATATTATCTCATTATTAGCTTCCTTCGACTAAAACTTTTTCATGGTCTCTCCTAGCAAATCTGATGCCTTCCTTCTCCCTTCTTCTCCTCTCCTCTGTTCTATTTCTAATAATAGTATACAAATAAAGCTAATTGAGAATCTTCTTCACCTCTCGAATGCACAGCTCGTTTGTCTTTTGAATCTCCCTAGTGGATGGAATGAGTTTCGTTTCCGTTTGGCTTCAAATGTAAAGGTTTTCAAATTTGACCATGGGATAGCATGCTGTTCTATTTTCTATACTTTCACACGTCAAATTTTGCATTGAGTTTAATGCACAAAATCATTTTCCAGAAAGGAATGTAAAGAATTTACAGTTTGATCTTCGCTCTATCAGATATTCGTTCCTTTACGTCCGCTGACTAATCATTTACTGTGGCAAAACAGTAATGACAAATCTGTATTATGTTACAAGTTCCAAATAACTAAATAATCGTTCGTACATTTCATTTGAAAATGTTTGAATGTCCCGTATCCTCTTCATTTTTTAACTGCCATTTCCTTATATTGGATTAACCCTTTATCAGACGACAAAATTTTAGCCTTGTCTAAATTCAAAGCATTTGCAGACGACAATTCCAATGGCTCAAATGGTGTAATTTTGCTTTGAGTGGGTAGAAAAGATTGTGGGAAAAGGAAAAAATCCTGGTTACCAGCATTTTCTTCTTTTTCCACAAAATTTTCAAATTGCTTCTTTTTCAGGAGAGTCAAAAGTCGGCATTGAGTTGTAAAGGGTTAAAATGATCAAAATGAAGCGGTAAAAGCGAAAAAATCGGTAATAGCAACCTGGTAAAGCGATTTTTGTTCACGGAGAAGTGGAAACGAAGTAGTGCGTGCGAATAGTAGGAAGTAAACAAAGAATCAAAGATAGTGGTAGCAAGCTGCACCCAAACAGGTCAAATGGAAATGATTCGGAGAAAATATACGACCTGTGTGCCTTTCTTTCATTCTAAAGACATCCCCGCACTATGCAAAATACCTCTCACCTAATCACAAGATTTCGATTCATGTCTCGAAATATGCATTATGGAGGTTGTTTACATTTATGTTATTATTTACAACGCTCTGTATCTTTTCTGAAACTACTGTCTACCTAGACAATGGCTCACTTAATCCTTCCCATGGGCGAATCCAGAGGAGGGGGACCGGGGGTCTGGACTCCCCCTGGAATTTTGGCAAAACTGTGCTTATCGGATTCGTGAAATGGTACTGGTTTGATATTGAATTTATGTAAAATACAGGCATAAATTTTAAAAAAAAAAAGGTTCTAAATGTGGAGACCTCCTCATGGTTAGAACTGGAAACGTTGACTTTTCTTGTAAAGGGCTTACATCCACTTAAATCCGGAAATCAAAGTATCATATAAGAAGACGAGTGCGTTTTCGGTGGGACCCCCCCCCCCCCCCTCGAGAAAGATATCTGGATCCACCCATGCTTCCTCTATTTTTCCATCAAAGACGGCTCGGGGCTTCAACATTAATTATTTCTATACTCATACTACATTTTGCGTCCATTGTCTAACACACATAAACTTATTTACATTCAAAGTGATGCAATATTTTTACTATATTTCAAAGAGAGCTCGGAAGGATAGTAACTGATATACATGTACATACACTGCACTGTGCATCCATTGTCGAACACAGATAAACTCACACACATTCAAAATGATGCAATATTTTTACTTGATTTCAATAGGAAAAACCGAATTGTCAAGTCCGATAGGTTTCAGTTGATTTCCATTCCGAGAAATAAGGTTCCATGAATGTTGACCTTGGAAGCTTCCCAGTTAACGCAGTCCCCTATATCGACAACATCTCCGGAGGTCAAGGAAAGGTAGATTGTAACTGATGACATGTTGTTCTTCCCTTCCGTTATAGAATATTTTTCCCTTTCTTTATTCAGACGAATATAACAATAAACATAACTCGATGTTTTTGATCGAACGATAAATGTAAATGAGTACAACCCATCTTTGCTACAAGTAAATTTTCCTGTGCTAATGTCATAGGCATTTCCTACGTTTACAGGGGATTCAGCAAATGTTGGAACACCATTTACCAGTTCGCCGGTGGCTGTATGTGCTGCGAAGGCGACTGTTCGAAAAAAAAATCTCAGATAAATATATATACAACATCTGTCATACTTAACTCCAGTTTAAGTGCTTAAATCCACAAAAAAATTTGAGTGGGGCACCAGGGTCTGTATTCACCAGCCATCCTTAAGAACGTTATTTGTGTTATTCTTCCAGATTTCCTGACTGCGAAAGTAATAGAATGTCTGATTGACTAAACCAAATGGTTTAGCCAATCAGAAGTTCTGTTGCTTTCACACTGACAAAATTTTGAAGAACAAGACTAAGGATATTCTTAAGAATGGTTAGTGAAAATCGACCCAGGAAAAGGGGGACTTTACTGCATCTCTGTGATACATTATATCAAATCACTGGCTGACATGGGTCCATACTTTCTTTTTTAATTTGTTAATTCTATGAACCCCAAAGGACTATTTTTACCTCCATATTTTAGTGCATTTCCAGACTAAATGGACTTCATCAATCCCTAATCAATCGGTGTGTGATGTCTTTGCTTAGTATAATGCATCAAGGATAAGCAGTAAACTCCTTTTGCCAGGGTGCTATTCATCTCTTTTCTTACCACTGCAAAATTTTGACTGAAGAAAACGTGACGTTTACTGCTAAGTTAGCAAAGCCTTACAAAGGTCGGAAAGTTTTTTTTTCTTTTTATTTAGATCTATGAGATCTGTGAAAAGTGGTTTAATTGATCGCTTGTACAAATTTTGCTAACGTTGAATTTAGAATTAAAATGACAAATTGGGGTTCCGAATTTTCTTGTTTTAGAACACGTGAACACTCTGGAAATTACACGCTAAAAGTTTTATCTTGTTATTCATGGTACACATTCAATTAAGTCGATCAATATTTAAAACGATAAAAATCTAAGTACAAAAGAGTGCTGGAATAAATGAACTTAATTACTTACATCATCAATTAATATATTAATTAGTTGATTAATTATTCAAAAGTTGTTTTACGCAGCTTTCAACATTACTTAAGTCATATCCCCGCGACAGCTCACATATTCATGTATTTCCAATGATATGGCTCTGAAGTGTCGTACCCAAGGACACTGCCAATTGTAACATGATCAAACGGTTCCTGAAAAGTAGTTTTCCATATTATCTAACTGTATAGCAACCATTTTGATTTCCTGTGTTAGCAGTCAGAACTGACGCTATGCAATGTTCTAGTCTCGTTCGAGCCAATTATTTGAAATTTATTGATAATTTCTTGTTATTTTGAGTAGTAATTATACATACTTCTTTCTCTTTTTAAAGTTTTATTTAAGGCTTCTGTGAAGACGCCAGACATCCTCTGGATTTTGCTTTCGTATTGCTGCGAAATTGTTTTAAACTCATCGGCCAGCTTCAACTTTTCTAGCTCTATTTCCTCACTCAGCTTTCCAATGTTATCTTTAACAACACTTTGCTCACTTATAAACCCGTCTTTAAAAGTCAAGAAATCTTCACCCATCTTAACTTTCTCTTTTCTCATGGCAGACAGCTCATTGCTTACATGTTCTTGTAATAATTCCATTGCATGTTCCATTCTTACAAGTTTCTTCAATAGTTTCTCCTCAAAGTCAAATCTTGATGTGCACATGGGCTCATTAACAGCAGTCAGACCTCCAAATGTTGACACAAAAATAAAAAGGACGGCGTAACTGAAGACAGACATATTTAAGAATGAACGCGCCTCCCCGCACTTCAAAGTATGAATAACTTTCGAGTCTGGTTCTGTTCAGAGGAAACACACGAGTGATCTATTATTACATGTTTTGGCATCTTACCTGGGACATTTATATAAGTTGGGTTGAGCTTTCTCAGAAATGTAATTGAAACACAGGAGGGAATAAAAGCCTGCCAAACTAAATACCACTATTGCTGCATAAATCCATTTGTTATTGCGAAATGAATACACAGGAATGTTGTTTACGAATCTCCGATGGATAATGAATAAATGATTCTGCATTTTCGCCTTACATCAGAATATCTCCGAAGCAAAAAATTCTTATTTCTGAAAACGCATCTTCTTTCCGACTTGTGACCACATATTCATGAAATAAGTACACTGTTGTTTTTTTTTTTTTTTTTAAATATGTATAAACAAAAGAAGTAAGTGAACCAGGTTCTAGGTAAAGTGGGTTCGATTCATCCTCGGATACCCCGGGGTCTCCCTATTTGCTACGCTACATCGACCCCTGGGACAGTTGACTAATAAAACTTTGAATCAGCCGCCGAAAATCGATACGAAACGTCATAGCGTACATCGACTCGCCCATCACAAAATGATGATGGAACCAATGAAAAGCCAGCATTCGGCCAGCGGTAAAGCGAGGGAAATTCAATTAATTGTCCCAGGGGTCGATGTAGCGTAGCAAATAGGGAGACCCCGGGGTATCCGAGGATGGGTTCGATTTATCTGCAAAAAAAGCTACCTAAGTATCCAAATCCGCGTAGGCTGACCTGGGTCGAAAATTCGTAAATTTTTCTTATATCAAAGGACAAGAGTAACTCATGATTCAACTGGATTTTAATTTTATTTATGTTGACCCTTCTCCTTCTGAATAAATTGAATAGAACTTTTCAAGCCAATACTGAAAAACTAAATGATGCTATTTCAAATGCATTTTTTAAGAAAAATATCTCCTTATCGGATAGTGTAGATCCAAGATCAGACTGCACGTTCTGTGCAGTCTGATCTTGATCTACGCTGTCCGCAAAAGGTCAGTAAGTCGCGACAAGCAGCCTAAGGGTCAAAGATCCGATGCGATGACTTGCTCGGTATAATTTTCTCATAAATGCTTCAAACCCCCTTTTTTTCCAAAAGGTGCTTAATTGGTTGAAAGAGCCTGTTTCTCATACTCCTTCAAAATCTTCCTTCAAGTTAGACAAAATGGTTCTGATTTTTTTTTTTTAACGAGATTCAGATTTTCACTTTCGGTTTAAAGACTCAAAACAGAGCACTGTTACAAACCGTTTTGTATAAAAACCTGTTTTGTAATAATTTATTACAAAACGGGTTGGGAGAACAATATTACAATTCAGGTAGACTGTTACAACCCGTTTTTGTTATACAAACCCGAATCGTAAAAAAAGTAAGTTCGCAATGAGAAGAGAAAATCTATCATTCTCGTTAGAATTGGGCAAGTTATACACTTATACATTGTATCTAATACAATTGTAAAATTGATCTAAATACAACAGCCTTCAAGACACATAATCGTAAAATACAATGTACAAGTGTATAACCGGGCACTTCACTAATGGTCACAGAATGAATCATGTAATTAAGAACCATCGGTTTAGTTTTCTGTTGATGATGAAAAATGTGTCACTTTGGGTAAATATATTTTCACAATTGCCTTGGATCTATAAACGACGCATGCCGCAAACTTTAAAATAGTCTGTGTAAACAAAAGATGGTAATTACATCAGATTTCAAGTTGATTCTAGTTTCATTATTTCAGTCACCGATTGTTGTCTTACAGGAAACTTAGATGAAGGCTGGGCTAAAATAGCATTCGCAGTCTGATTTTACTCGCATTCTCAATAAAACGGTGCAATTCGATATACGCAAAATGCGAAAATTAGTTGTCGTTGTTGGGACTCCCTGGATTTGAACATGAAATTGAAACTGTTATAGTTCAGATTTTAATGTTCTCACACTTAAGCCCTGACAAACTCAACATTTTCCTTCTTAGTCTGTTACTGTTAGATATGCAAAACCTTACGCTATACACATAATTTATGAAGCACACACACTATGCATCTTTTGTACCAATTGCTAACACAAAACATAATCAATAGATTTCAAATTTTATGCGTGAGTTTTGTATAAGTTTAGAGGAATTCATAATGTATAACAATGGCTCACTTAATCCTTTCTCTATTTTTCCATCAAAGACGGCTCGGGACTTCAACATTAATTATTTCTATACTCATGCTACATTTTGTGTCCATTGTCTAACACTCATAAACTTATTTACGTTCAAAGTGATGCAATATTTTAACTAGATTTCAAAGAGAGCTCGAGGCTATAACGTTAGTAACTCATATACATGTACATACACTGCACTGTGCATCCATTATCGAACATAGATAAACTTACACACATTCAAAATGATGCAATATTTTTACTTGATTTTAATAGGAAAAACCGAATTGTCAAGTCCGATAGGTTTCAGTTGATTTCCATTCCGAGAAATAAGGTTCCATGAATGTTGACCTTGGAAGCTTCCCAGTTAACGCAGTCCCCTATATCGACAACATCTCCGGATGTCAAGGAAAGGTAGATTGTAAGTGATGACATGTTGTTCATCCCTTCCGTTACAGAATATTTTTTTCCTTTCTTTATTCAGACGAATATAACAATAAACATAACTGGATGTGTTTGATCGAACAATAAATGTAAATGAGTACACCCCATCTTTACTGCAAGTAAATTTTCCTGTGCTCATGTCATAGGCATTCCCTACGTTTACAGGGGATTCAGCAAATGTTGGAACACCATTTACCAGATTGCCGGTGGCTGTTTGTGCTGCGAAGGCGACTTTAGAAGAAAAAAATCTGAGATGAATATATATACAATATCTGTCATACTTAATTCCAATTTAGGTGCTTAAATCCACAAAAAAGGATCTGTATTCACCAGCCATTCTTAAGAACGTTATTTGTGTTATTCTTCAAGATTTCCTGACTGTGAAAGCAACAGAACTTCTGATTGGCTAAACCAAATGGTTTAGCCAATCAGAAGTTCTGTTGCTTTCACACTGACAAAATTTTGAAGAACAATACTAGAAATATTCTTAAGAATGGTTAGTGAAAATGGACCCAGGAAAAGGGGGACTTTACTGCATCTCTGTGATACATTATACCAAATCATTGGCTGATATGGGTCCATACTTTCTTTTTTAATTTGTTAATTCTATGAACCCCAAAGGACTATTTTCACCTCCATATTTTAGTGCATTTCCAGACTAAATGGACTTTATCAATCCCTAATCAATCAGTGTGTGATGTCTTTGCTTAGTATAATGCATCACGGATAAGCAGTAAACTCCTTTTGCCAGGGTGCCATTCATTTCTTTTCTTACCACTGCAAAATTTTGACTGAAGAAAACGTGACGTTTACTGCTAAGATAGCAAAGCCTTTCAAAGGTTGGAAAGTTTTTTTTTTTTTCTTTTTATTTAGATCTAAGAGATCTGTGAAAAGTGGTTTAATTGATCGTTTGTACAATTTTTGCTAAATTTAATTGATCTTAAAATTAAAATGACAAATTGGGGTTCCGAATTTTCTTGTTTTAGAACACGTGAACACTCTGGAAATTACACGCTAAAAGTTTTATCTTGTTATTCATGGTACACATTCAATTAAGTCGATCAATATTTAAAACGATAAAAATCTAAGTACAAAAGAGTGCTGGAATAAATGAACTTAATTACTTACATCATCAATTAATATATTAATTAGTTGATTAATTATTCAAAACTTGTTTTACGCAGCTTTCAATATTACTTAAGTCATATCCCCGCGACAGCTCACATATTCATGTATTTCCAATGATATGGCTCTGAAGTGTCGTACCCAAAGACACTGCCACTTGTAACATGATCAAACAGTTCCTGAAAAGTAGTTTTCCATATTATCTAACTGTATAGCAACCATTTTGATTTCCTGTGTTAGCAGTCAGAACTGATGCTATGCAATGTTCTAGTCTCGTTCGAGCCAATTATTTGAAATTTATTGATAATTTCTTGTTATTTTGAGTAGTAATTATACATACTTCTTTCTCTTTTTAAAGTTTTGTTTAAGGCTTCTGTGAAGTCGCCAGACATCCTCTGGATTTTGCTTTCGTATTGCTGCGAAATTGTTTTAAACTCATCGGCCAGCTTCAACTTTTCTAGCTCTATTTCCTCACTCAGCTTTCCAATGTTATCTTTAACAACACTTTGCTCACTTATAAACCCGTCTTTAAAAGTCAAGAAATCTTCACCCATCTTAACTTTCTCTTTCCTCATGGCAGACAGCTCATTGCTTACATGTTCTTGTAATAATTCCATTGCATGTTCCATTCTTACAAGTTTCTTCAATAGTTTCTCCTCAAAGTCAAATCTTGATGTGCACATGGGCTCATTAACAGCAGTCAGACCTCCAAATGTTGACACAAAAACAAAAAGGACGGCGTAACTGAAGACAGACATGTTTAAAACTGAACGCGCCTCCTCGCACTTCAAAGTATGAATAACTTTCGAGTCTGGTTCTGTTCAGAGGAAACACACGATTGATCTATTATTACATGTTTTGGCATCTTACCTGGGACATTTATATAAGTTGGGTTGAGCTTTCTCAGAAATGTAATTGAAACACAGGAGGGAATAAAAGCCTGCCAAAACTAAATACCACTATTGCTGCATAAATCCATTTGTTATTGCGAAATGAATACACAGGAATGTTATTTACGAATCTCCGATGGATAATTTGTATCTGTCATGTCAAAACAAAAAAAGCTTCTAAATGATTCTGCATTTTCGCCTTACATCAGAATATCTCCGAAGCAAAAAATTCTTATTTCTGAAAACGCATCTTCTTTCCGACTTGTGACCACATATTCATGAAATAAGTACACTGTTTTTTTTTTTTTTTTAAATATGTATAAACAAAAGAAGTAAGTGAACCAGGTTCTAGGTAAAGTGGGTTCGATTTATCTGCAAAAAATGCTACCCAAGTCTCGAAATCGGCGAAGGCTGACCTGGATCGAAAATTCGTAAATTTTTCTTATATCAAAGGACAAGTTTAACTCTAGATTCAACTGGATTTTCATTTTATTTATGTTGATCCTTCTCCTTCTGAAAAAATTGAGTGAAACTTTTCAAGCCAATAGTAAATAACCAAATGATGCTATTTCATATGCATTTTTTAAAGCAAAATATCTCGTTATCGGATAGTGTAGATCTTAGATCAGATTGCACGTTCTGTGCAGTCTGATCTTGATCTACGCTGTCTGCAAAAGGCCAGTAAGACGCGAAAAGCAGCCTAAGGGTTAAAGATCCGATGCGATGACTTGCTTGGTTTAATTTTCTAATAAATTCTTCAAACCCCTTTTTTTTCCAAAATGGTGCTCAATTGGCGGAAACAGCTTGTTGCCCATTCTTCTTCAAAATCTTCTTTCAAGTTGGACTAAATGGTTCTGATTTTTTTAACGAGATTAAGATTTTGACTTTCGGTTTAAAGACTTGAAAAACAGAGCACTGTTAAAACCCGTTTTGTATAATAAAACCCCGTTTTGTACCAACGGATAAAGAAAATCTATCATTCTCAATAGAATTGGGCAAGTTATACACTTATACATTGTATTTTACATTTATGAAATTGATCTAAATACAACAGTCTTCAAGGCACATAATCGTGAAATACAATGTACAGATGTATAACCGGGCACTTCACTAATCGTCATAGAATAATTCATGCAATTAATTAAGAACCATCGGGTTGGTTTTCTGCTGATGATGAAAAATGTGTCACTTTGGGCAAACATATTTTCACAATTGTCTTGGGTCTGTAAACGACGCATGCTGCAAACTTTAAAGTAGTCTGTGCAAACAAAAGATGGTCATTACATCAGATTTCAAGTTGATTCCAGTTTCATTATTTCAGTCACCGATTGTTGTCTTACAGGAAGCTTTGATGAATACTGGGCTAAAATAGAATATGCAGTCTGATTTTACTCGCATTCTCAATAAAACGGTGCATTTCGATATACATGTACGCAAAATGCGAAAATTAGTTGTCGTTGTTTGGACTCCCTGGATTTGAACATGAAATTGAAATTGTTAGTTCGGATTTTAACGTTCTCTCACTTACATTTTCCTTCTAAGTCTGTTACTGTTAGATATGCAAAACCTTACGCTCATTCAAATTAAGAATGTTTGCAGACAACAATTAAAAGTGGCATAGGAATATAATTATGCCACATTGTTATCTAGTCTAGACCCTAAGTAGGGAAATACTTTTTAAAACATCATGGGAGAAGGAGAAACGCTGGTAACCAACATATTCTGCTTTTCCCCACAATGTTAACAAACCTGTCAAAGATCACTGAAATCGGCTAGAACCGGAATTAATTTGTCTTTTGCAAATTTGTGAACATTTTGCCGTTTACTGTTAGGCAAATAGATTGATTGTATGCTGTTTCACGCTGTTTCCAACATTACTTTGGTCACATAGTGACGGCCAGTGCAGCTATCTATGTTTTCCTGCAGAATTTTTCTAATTAGTATTTCATATTCTCCAAGCCTCGTGCTACTTTCTCACATAACCACTGCCGAAACTAAATGATCAAAGGTGATAACGGTATGAATTCTGTCGCAATGGCTACTATCAATCTGCGGGGAAAAAGCTGGGGATTCAAATCAGCGACTTCCTGCTCTAAAGTCCAGTACGCTACCCACTGCCCCACTGGGCTTGGCTAAAGGACTACTAGATTGCATGGTTCTAATTAACCTCTTTTAGCAGAAGACAAAACTGTAAAGCTTTTTAAACTGGAAGCGTTTTCAGTGAACAATAGAAACGTGGTTTGAATAAGGATATGTCCTTGAAATTGTAGAAAACATAGTGGGAAAAGGAATTGAAAATGCTGGCGTTAGACCTGTCTGTATTGAAAGCATTTGCAGAAAGGGGTGTCTTTTAAAAGGATAGAAAAACCATATGGGTATCTACTTCCTAAAATGTTTACTACAGCTTTCTTCCAAGGAAAGCCCGCCCGGGTGGCTCAGTGGTGAGCGTGTCGGACTCATGACCTGGTGGTTGTGAGTTTGATACCCGGTTGAGGCGAACTTTCCTTCCGGCATATTTTCGCCTCTCACCTCTGCTGAAGCATATGAGAAAAGTAGTCGGTGCCTTTGGAAAGAAAGTTGTGTTAGTATTGGTAAGAGAAAGCCAGGCAACACATGTGCGTCATCGACCGCCATGATATGACCTTAGCTCTTAAAGTGGTGTTCAACCACAATACAACCAACCAACCAACATCTTCAGTATGGTATTGAAAGTGAGTGTCCAGCTAAGGCGTTTAACACTGAATTCATGTTGCCAGATTACAAAATTAAAACTTGTCTATTTGATAACTTTCGCAGTTCTGAGCGATTGTTTTTCAATGCGGTTAAAAAAAACGGTTGTTCTCTGCTTTGCAAACACTCTTCGCAAAAGTCACTAACATTTTGGTCACAATGCTTTTCTCCTTTGACCCATTACCACACAATCCCTACTTTTGACGCCCCTGAGAAAGAAGCCTTTAGAAAACATTGTGGGAAAAGGAGAAAATGCTGGTAACCAGCATTTTCTCCTTTTCCCACAACGTTTTCTACCCTTCACAAAACAAATTTCAAATTTTTAGTCACTTTTATTTTGTCGTCTGCAACTGCTTTCAATTTGGACAAGTCTAAAATGTTGTCGTTTGGTAATAGGTTAAAGTTTTCTGTACAATGTTTGCAAATAATACGAATTTACATTTTCTTATTGTAGAAAGTACAATTTTCTTATTGTATGATTACTCTTTAAAAATGTGTTGAGCTTGAACATCGATGACAATCTGTCAGATTAAACGGGGAAAAGTATACTTTGAGTTTTCTTCCGAGGGGTGTAAGTGACATTTAGAACAAATATTACAAATATTGTCAGATTAAACGGAGAAAAGTATATTTTGAGTTTTCTTCCGAGGGGTGTAAGTGACATTCAGAACAAATATATACAAATATTGTCAGATTTCTTTTAAATGTTAATAAAGTAAAACTGGCTTACCTTGTGGTTAAGTACATGCCCGCCCTATATTGATCTTTTTAAAACAAAAATATGTTGACCTATGCAAACTCGAAGCATCTACACAAACAGAAAACATTGAAATGATTGATTGGATCGATCGATTGATTGATTGTATAGTGTTAAATGTCGTGTTCAACATTATTTCAGTTAAATCACGGCAGCCAATGCATCCATCAATAATTCCCTGGAGTTATATCGTCTAGTGCTGCGCACGATATTCTTTCGAAGCCACTGGCTTCTTTCCAACATAACCGTTTTGTACCAATTTATTGCAAAATGGGTTTGGGAGAAGTAGAAATGATCAGCGGTGAGTTTTGAGTCCTATTGCAAAGGCTATCATCAAATCTCGTAAAGAAGTTGGCCGAGCCGGCTATCCAACCTCCGGCCCTGTTCTCAAGTCTTTCACGAAACAAACTGCATTCATGACTGCGGCTCGGCACAACATTTTGACTGTGGTTCAAAAATTATTGTTGGAAAAGGAATAATGCTTGCTACTAGCATTTTCTCACTGTCCAACAATGTTTTAGTAGCCTTCTTTCTCAGGTCGTTCAAATGCGTGATTGTGTGGAAAAGGTTTATTTAAACAAGATAATTATCTACATAAAAAATCCGTACGAACAAAGAAACTAAAAAATGATGAAAATACTATATTGACATAGAACTCACAACAGTATATGTTCATAAACATAAAAAAACAAGGCAAAGCAAGCATATAACAACAGCATATAACAGCAAGCCTAGAAACAACTTTTACTAATTTTCAAATATTTATGATTTGAGTAAAAATTTGCATAACCTTTCTTTCTTAGTGTCGCTATTACACGGGAATATTTGGTTAGGATTTAATCATCACTTCCTCACGGTATCACCAACTATATAACAAGAGGGCCATGATGGCCTTGGATCGCTCACCTGAGTCAATAGGCAAAATTCACTCTACAACCATAATTCCATTTCTAACAAATTGTAAGATCAATTGAGCTTAAAATGTGGCCTCTAGAGCACCCACAAGTAAGGAATTTCTGTAAGCAAACCTAGTCACCTAATTTATTATCCAATGTGAACCAATTTAGAACTCATCAAAAAATTATCGGGACAAACATCCTGAACAATTTACAAGTTAATTGAGCAATGAATGTGGCCTCTCGAGTGCCCACAAGGTATTACTTAAATTTGACCAAGTGACATATTTTATGACTCCAGGTAACCCAATTTTTAACCCATCCTTTATTCATCATGACAAACATTTTATCCAATTTTGAAATCAATTGGATGATAAATGTGGTCTCTAGAGTGCCCACAAGGCATTCCTTTAATTTGACCTAGTGACCTAGTTTTAAACCCCGCATGACCCAAATTCAGACTCGTGTGAAATTTTATCAAGATAATTATTCTGACCAATTTTCAAATCAATTAAGCTAAACATGTGGCCTCTACAGTGCCCACAAGGTATTACTTCAATTTGATCCAGAGACCTAGTTTATGACCCCAGGTTACCCAATTTTAAACTGACAGAACACTTGCTCAGGTGAGCTTACAAACTTATAACAGGTTCATTACATACCAAATAATAAAGCTCTATGACTTCCAGTTTAAGAAAAGAAAAAAAATTGAAGTTTTCTTTTTTTTTTCCTTTGTCCCAACTTTTGACCCCCGGGGCGGGCCAGTTCTGACCCCAAGGGCATTATATGAACAAGCTTGGTAGAGGTCCACTAATTCTAAATACCAAATATCAAAGCTCTATGCCTTTCAGTTTCAGAGAAGAATAATTTTTGACGTTTTCCTTCTTTGTTCCTATGTTCAAACTTGTCACCCCTGGGGCGGGGCCATTTTTGACCCTAGGGGCATCATATAAACTTGGTAGAGGTCCACTAGAAGATGCTAGATGCCAAAAATCAAAGCTCTACACCTTCCAGTTTCAGAGAAGATGAATTTTAAGGTTTTCCTTCTTTGTTCCTATGTTCAAACTTGTGACCCCCGGGCGGGGCCATTTTTGACCCCAGGCGCATCATTTGAACAACCTTGGTAGAGGACTACTAGGAGATACTACATACTAAATATAGCTCAGGGCTTTCTGATTTCAGACAATATTTTTTAAGATGTTTTAAATTTTCCATTTTTGTTGCCATGGCAAGCAGAGTTAATTGGTTAATTCAATTATTTTAACAACCTTGGTAGAGCTTCACCAAAGAAACATGCCTGCCAAGTTTCAAGTGATTGGCCCATGGTTTAGGAGAAGAAGATGTTCAAAGGAATTGTGGACAGACGGACGCCGGACAATGACCGATCACAATATCTCACCTTAGCACTTCGTGCTCAGGTGAGCTAAAAATCCACTTTGTTAATTTCCAATGCTGCTTTTACATGAGCCACGATACCCACGATTTGAGACAAACATGATGAGTGTGTGGGGTCGTAGGATCGAATCGTTTTCATTTTCAGGGAACTTGGTGCTATTGGGCTGTTCCTAAGGATCGTGACAGAATTTTGAGGGTAACAACTTTTGCCGCGATTTTACGTCGATTTGATGCTAATCTTGACAGAGCGTGGTAGATCAGGGACAGATCGCAGTAGGTGCTAGTATATAACGTAACACGAAGCATCAGACCATCGTGGTGACCTTGGAGATGTAATTCAGTGCATTATACGTTTGAAGATTTCATGCCTTACTACTGCTTAAAAGCAGTACAATTAAGCATTGGAAACAGTTTAAGCGGTTGAAAATATTGTCTCATTATTAGCTTCTTTCGACTAAAACTTTTTCATGGTCTCTCCTAGCAGGTCTGATGCCTTCCTTCTCGCTTCTTCTCCTCTCCTCTGTTCTATTTCTAATAATGGTATGCAAATAAAAGCTAATTGAGAATCTTCTTCATCTCTCGAATGACATGGTATAGCATGCTGGTCTATGTTCTATACTTCAGACGTCAAATTTTGCATTGAGTTTAATGCACAAAATCATTTTCAAGAAAGGAATGTAAAGAATTTACAGTCTGATCTTCGGTCTCTCCGATATTCGCTCTTTTACGTCCGCTGACTAATCATTTACTGTGGCAAAACCGTAATGACAAATCTGTATTATGTTACAGGTTCCAAATAACTTAATAATCGTTCGTACGTTTCATTTGAAAATGTTTGAAAGTCTCGTGCCCTCTTCATTTTTGAAACCCCATTTCCTTACATTGGATTAACCCTTTATCAGACGACAAAATTTTAGCCTTGTCCAAATTCAAAGCATTTGAAGACGACCATTCCGGTGTGGCTCAAATGGTGTAATTTTGCTTTGAGTGGGTAGAAAATATTGTGGAAAAAGGAGAAAATCCTGGTTACCAGCATTTTCTTCTTTTTCCACAAAGTTTTCAAAGGGTTTCTTTTTCAGGAGAGTCAAAAGTCGGCATTCAGTTGTAAAGGGTTAAAATGATCAAAATGAAGCGGTATAAGCGAAAAAATCGGTAGTAGTCACCTGGTAAGGCGATTTATGTTTACGGAGAAGTGGAGACGAAGTATGGCGTGCGAATTGTAGGAAGTAAACAAAGAATCAAAGATAGTGGTAGCAAGCTGCACCCAAACAGGTCAAATGGAAATGATTCGGAGAAAATATACGACCTGTGTGCATTTCTTTTATTCTAAAGACATCCCCGCACTATGCAAAATACCACTCACCTCATTACAAGATTTTGATTCATGTCTCGAAATATGCATTATGGAGGTTGTTTACATTTATCTTATTATTTACAACGCTCTGTATCTTTTCTGAAACTCTTGTCTACCTAGACAATGGCTCACTTAATCCTTTCTCTATTTTTTCCATCAAAGACGGCTCGGGGCTTCAACATTAATTATTTCTATACTCATACTACATTTTGTGTCCATTGTCTAACACACGTAAACTTATTTACATTCAATGTGATGTAATATTTTTACTAGATTTCAAAGAGAGCTCGAGGCTATAACGTTAGTAACTCATATACATGTACATACACTGCACTGTGCATCCATTGTCGAACACAGATAAACTTACACACATTCAAAATGATGCAATATTTTTACTTGATTTCAATAGGAAAAACCGAATCGTCAAGTCCGATAGGTTTCAGTCGATTTCCATTCCGAGAAATAAGGTTCCACGACTGTTGACCTTGGAAGCTCCCCAGTTAACGCAGCCCCCTATATCGACAACATCTCCGGTTGTCAAGGAAAGGTAGATTGTAACTGATGACATGTTGTTCTTCCCTTCCGTTATAGAATATTGTTTCCTTTCTTTATTCAGACGAATATAACAATAAACATAACTGGATGTGTTTGATCGAACAATAAATGTAAATGAGTACAACCCATCTTTACTGCAAGTAAATTTTCCTGTGCTCATGTCATAGGCATTCCCTACGTTTACATAGGATTCAGCAAATATTGGAACACCATTTACCAGTTCGCCGGTGGCTGTATGTGCTGCGAAGGCGACTGTTAGGAAAAAAATCTATGATGAATATATATACAACATCTGTCATACTTAACTCCAGTTTAGGTGCTTAAATCTACAAAAAAAAACTTTGAATTGCGCACCAGGGTCTGTATTGACCAGCCACTCTTAAGAACGTTATTTGTGTTATTCTTCCAGATTTCCTGACTGTGAAAGTAATAGAATGTTTGATTGGCTAAACTAAATGGTTTAGCCAGTCAGAAGTTCTTTTGCTTTCACACTGACAAAATTTTGAAGAACAAGACTAAGAATATTCTTAAGAATGGTTAGTGAAAATCGACCCAGGAAAAGGGGGACTTTACTGCATCTCCGTGATACATTATACCAAATCATTGGCTGACATGGGTCCATACTTTCTTTTTTAATTTGTTAATTCTATGAACCACAAAGGACTATTTTTACCTCCATATTTTAGTGCATTTCCAGACTAAATGGACTTTATCAATCCCTAATCACTCGGTGTGTGGTGTCTTGCTTAGTATAATCCATCACGGATAAGCAGTGAACTCCTTTTGCCAGGGTGCCATTCATTTCTTTTCTTACCACTGCAAAATTTTGACTGAAGAAAATATGACGTTTACTGCTAAGATAGCAAATCCTTTCAAAGGTCGGAAAGTTTTTTTTTTTTTTTTTCTTTTTATTTAGATCTATGAGATCTGTGAAAAGTGGTTTAATTGATCGCTTGTACAATTTTTGCTAAATTTAATTGATTTTAAAATTAAAATGACAAATTGGGGTTCCGAATTTTCTTGTTTTAGAACACGTGAACACTCTGGAAATTACACGCTAAAAGTTATATCTTTTTATTCATGGTACACATTCGATTAAGTCGATCAATATTTAAAACGATAAAAATCTAAGTACAGAAAAGTGCTGGAATAAATGAACTTAATTACTTACATCATCAATTAATATATTAATTAGTTGATTAATTATTCAAAAGGTGTTTTACGCCGCTTTCAACATTATTTAAGTCATATCCCCGCTCACATATTCATGTATTTCCAATGATATGGCTCTGAAGTGTCGTACCCAAGGACACTGCAACTTGTAACATGGTCAAACAGTTCCTGAAAAGTAGTTTTCCATATTATCTAAATGTATAGCAACCATTTTGATTTCCTGTGTTAGCAGTAAGAACTGACGCTATGCAATGTTCTAGTCTCGTTCGAGCCAATTATTTGAAATTTATCGATATTTTCTTGTTATTTTGAGTAGTAATTATACTCACTTCTTTCTTTTTTTAAAGTTTTGTTTAAGGCTTCTGTGAAGTCGCCAGACATCCTCTGGATTTTGCTTTCGTATTGCTGCGAAATTGTTTTAAACTCATCGGCCAGCTTCAGTTTTTCTAGCTCTATTTCCTCATTCAGCTTTCCAAAATTATCTTTAGCAGCACTTTGCTCACTTATAAACGCGTCTTTAAAAGTCAAGAAATCTTCACCCATCTTTACCTTCTCTTTTCTCATGGCAGACAGCTCATTGCTTACACGTTCTTGTAATAATTCCATTTCATGTTCCATTCTTACAAGTTTCTTCAATAGTTTCTCCTCAAAGTCAAATCTTGATGTGCACATGGGCTCATTAATAGCAGTCAGACCCCTTATTGTTGACACAAAAATAAAAAGGACGGCGTAACTGAAGACAGACATGTTTAAGAATGAACGTGCTTCCCCGTACTTCAAAGTATGAATAACTTTCGAGTCTGGTTCTGTTCAGAGGAAACACACGATTGATCTATTATTACATGTTTGGCATCTTACCTGGGACATTTATATAAGTTGGGTTGAGCTTCCTCAGAAATGTAAGAGGAACACAGGAGTGAATAAAAGCCTGCCAAAACTAAATACCACTATTGCTGCATAAATCCATTTGTTATTGCGAAATGAATACACAGGAATGTTGTTTACGAATCTCCGATGGATAATTTGTATCTGTCATGTCAAAACAAAAGTTTCTAAATGATTCCGCATTTACGCCTTACATCAGAATATCTCCGAAGCAAAAAATTCTTATTGCTGAAAACGCATCTTCTTTCCGACTTGTGACGACATATTCATCAAAAAAGTACACTTTTTTTTTTAAATATGAATAGAAAAAAGAAGTAAGTGTAACAGGTTCTAGGTAATGTGGGTTCGATTTTTCTGCAAAACAATGCTACCTAAGTCTCGAAATCCGCGTAGGCTGACCTGGGTCGAAAATTCGTAAATCTTTCTTATATCAAAGGACAAGTTTAACGCATGATTCAACTGGATTTTGATTTTATTTATGTTGACCCTTCTCCTTCTTAATAAATTAAATGGAACTTTTCAAGCCGATAGTGAAAAACCAAAGTAATGCTATTTCAAATGCATTTTTAAAGAAATATATCTCCTTATCGGATAGTGTAGATCCAAGATCAGACTGCATGTTCTGTGCAGTCTGATCTTGATCTACGCTATCTGCAAAAGGTCAGAAAGTCGCGATAAGAGATATGAATCGGATGCGATGACTTGCTCCGTATAATTTACACATAGATGCTTCAAACCCCCTTTTTTTTCCAAACGGTGTTCAATTGGATGAAACAGCCTGTTTCTCATTTGCCTTCAAACTCTTCCTTCAAGTTAGACAAAATGGTTCTGATTTTGACTTTCGGTATAATGACTCAAAACAGAGCACTGTTACAACCCGTTTTGTAATAAAAACCCGTTTTGTAATAATTTATTACAAAACGGGTTGGGAGAACATTATTACAATTAAGGTAGACAGTTACAACCCGTTTGAAAATCTATCATTCTCAATAGAATTGGGCAAGTTATACACTAATACATTGTATTTTACAATCATGAAATTGATCTAAATACAAAAGTCTTCAATTTAAGACACATAATCGTAAAATACAATTTACAAGTGTATAACCGGGCACTTCATTAATCGTCATAGAATCAAACGTGTAATGAATTAGGAACCATCGGTTTGGATTTCTGTTGATGATGAAAAATGTGTCACTTTGGGTAAACATATTTTCACAATTGTCTTGGGTCTATAAACGACGCATGCCGCAAAACTTTAAAATAGTCTGTGCAAACAAAAGATTGGTCATTACATCAGATTTCCGATTGTTGTCTTACGGGAAGCTTGGATGAAGACTGGGCTTAAAAAGAACACGCAGTCTGATTTTACTCGCTTTCTCAATAAAACGGTGAAATTCGATATACGCAAAATGCGAAAATTAGTTGTCGTTGTTGGGACTCCCTGGATTTGGACATGAGATTGTTAGTTCGGATTCGGATTAAACCCTGACAAACTCAATATTTTCCTTCTACGTCTGTTACTCTTAGATTATTATCATTAATTTTTTGTTTATCCGCCAAATTGGCGAGAATTATAACAACACTGAAAATACAAAATATAAAAAAAAAACAGGAGAAAAGAAATTATAAAACTCATATAACCAAACTGAAAAGAAAGAATAAAACTCATATAACCAAACTCGAAAGAAAGAATAAGACTTATACAACCAAACTGATTAGAAAAAGAGCCAATGTGCAGCCAAACTCCAACCTGAAAGAGGCCTTTGCGATTAAAAGACGAAAATGCAAAGGCCCCTTCCTTGGTCCGAACACGGGTGCACATTGTGCAAACAAAACATCATGAAAGTACAAACATGTATAAACAAAAAGAAAAGGGAGATAAAAAATGTGATGGAATGTAACAAATGAGAAAAGGAAAACTCAACAAATGAAGTGCATAATCCTTGCACAAAAAGGAAAAACAAGGAAATTTTGACAAATGACAAAACAATGACCATGAATGAATGAAGAAATAAATAAGTGAGTGAGTGAATGAATGAGGGAGTGACTGACTGACTGAGTCCCTATGTGAAAGGACAGTCAGGTGTGTGGTTGCATGGATGAACAATTTAAATATGAATAGAATCAAAGCCTGAATATAACAGGACTGAGCAAAACAAATACAAGATCCTTGTAACGAAAACGAAATACAAGGCGGAAATAAGTGCGTGGGTGAGTGAGCAAATGATTGTTTGTAGGTGGGTGGATGGTTGAATGAGTGAGTGAGTTAGTGACAAAGTGTGTAAGCGAGTGGGGGTGAGTGTGTGGGTGTGGTGTGGAAAGAGGGGGGGGGGGGGTTAAGTGTGTACTATTTGTTCATCCTTATCCTGTTAAGTAATTGAAAGGCATTTGAAACTTTAATGCTGAAGGTAAAAACAAAATTACTGAAATTTCAAATGTATTACATTGGGAAATATATGTATATGTCGGACAATGTTCTGTGCAGTCTGATCTTGATCTACACTGTCTGCAATAGGTAAGTAAGTAGCGCTTAGCAGCCCAAGGGTTAAATTGATTTCTCAAGAGTTTTCATGAAAACTTTTTGTAAAATCGACCTCAATACAGATGCAACAAACTCTACCTAATGAATTAACTGCCTATAATAGACCAACTTCTTCATTGTTCATATTGCCTTCTTCTTATACTTCGTTTTCCGTCAGAGGCATCGAAAGAAAACTTTAGTGACGAAGAGATCGAGCTAAACGTTTTGGTCAATTTATTTAATAACCAATTACTAACAAATCAACAAATACCACAGTATTTACTGCATCGCATTACAGTAATTTCATGCAGAACCCCCGTAGGAGACTGACAGAATCCGTTGCTAGCCCAGCTTGCACAGGAAAATGTCGAATCTTCAAAATCAGCACAAGGCTTCCCAGTTGATGTTTGCATCTGAAAATCGAAAAAATAAAACTTAACTCGCTTTTAAAAAACGACAACTCATTTTTGTCCATATTAAAAGCATTAAAAAGCATATGCAGACGTCAACTTAAATGTGACTCAAAAACTAAAAGTTATTTTTAGAAGGATATAAAACATGGTTTGCAAATGATAAAAATGTTGGTGATTGTGATTGACTGATTGATTGATTGATTGATATGACATTGTATGATGCACTAAAGTGAACCCAGCAATACAGATCACGAGTTTCTGATAATATATTTGGGGACCACCATGCCGACGAATTCTTTGATCACGCACCATTCATGAAAATACTCTGGCCAAAAGAGAAATTATCCTTGACAAGCAGATCTAATTTTTACACAGGGCATGTCTCGTTTCATCTTCGCGAGCCAAGGATCACTACGCGGATCTTAACTTGGCGGATCGAGCCCGATTTCAAGATTCCCGCGACACGCCCCTTATTGGATGCTGCTTATTATCTCCCTTCACATCATGTTTATTATAGCCAATAAAATGTCGTTTTACAAACCGCTTACGAATACAATAATTCAACGTGAAGCAATAACCACAAACGTACTTCGACATTCCATGGTCAGGTGCTGGGATATAGCCTAAAACATCTGATAATTGATTGGTCACATTGAAACTTTATGTAAATATTGTTCATCTATGTTTTCTTCGGTAATAAATCATTACAGATCCTGCACACATCTACTGAGGTCTTCATGTTTACCTTCTATTTTTATCACGACCCTGTACTATTTTTATCAAAGATGAAATGCTGCGAGCGATTTGATTTGATGCAGTTAGAGCTAGCTGCAACCAGTGAAAATGCGTTTTGGGTGATTGTCCAAATCAAGCCCAATCCTCCAGAGGTAGAGCAGCGTAGTGGATCGTAACCCTTGGCTTGCAAAGATGGTTTCGTTTGTGACAAGCCCTCATTTTTATTTATAAATTCTCGTGTTGTACTCTCCCTCACAATATTTGTTTAGATCAGACAATCCAGAGAAATCAGGACGTAGATTCGCGAAATAATCAAAACAATACCACGAGCATTTCATAGACTGTACAAAATGGCTCAGATACGAAGAAACTTGCTGGTGACCAAGACTTTTACGTACCTGCGATACAACAACGTTTGCAACCTGTGGTGTAAAACCTGGGGCCGCTGTGGTGGGATGTGTTGAGGTCAAGGATACATGTGTAGACATTCCTCCTGACAAATAAACGTATTACATAGAAATAAGGATTTGAGATATTGTCAGTTTACTTCCAAAACCTCGTAACTACAGTTTGTAACAAGCTGTAGTTACAAAGTTTTCGAAGTAAACCGACGATATACTGGACCTGACATGAGTCGGCATCTGACATAAAGTTTTAACGCTGGATTTTTGTCTGCTGAATAAACTTTTTTTAAGCGATTAATAATAATTCATATGTTTATATTTTGTAGCTTTCACATAAAATTCTTCAAATACGGCTTAAGACACACGTAAAAAAGAATCTTGTATTTGCTGTCTTTTACAATTATCATTAATCGTCTAATAAAAAATATGTGCCATATGAGATCATCCGAAGTATGCAGAAAGCAAGCGTGGAGAGACATTTGTCGCCCCATCCTTACTTCCCAAACGTCACTATCAATACTTTTCTCTATTAATCTAGGCTGATTGAGTCGAAGTTTGTTGCACTTGAAAAATGCGTAATCATCAATCTGTTCTAAAAACACCAAACAAATAACGCTTTGTGTTTACTATCCATCATCAACCAAACGTAAGTAAGGAAAGCCTGTTTACTTTTTGAGGCAGTTCACTCATACATTCGAGATACCAAGCGTTTTGTGTAATTGCTTTTCATTTGTAGCAGTTCTACTTTTTACTACTTATTAGAGCATCACATCCTACAGAGATCAAAATCTTGTTTTCTATAAACTCTCTCTCTCTCTCTCTCTGCCTGTGTGTGTATAATTATGTGTGTGTGATGTGTGAGCATGTGTGTACATGTGATTTTGTTTTTTTTATGCCATTGCAGAATTAGTATTGAATGTATTGTAGGGAAAGGACCGATTCCAAGTTGAAAGAACTTGTGGTCAAATCCCATTTCTTCTTGTTGAAATAAAATATGTTTAAACTAAGGAAAGCCTTTAGGAGAGAACCGTCGCATATGCTAGAATTCACTACTGGCTTAGATATAGACGAAAACTATTTCAATTTTTCTTCAGCAATCACTGTAACAAAGTAGTAACAAATGCGTAAAAATGAAGTCCTACACCACATGATGTACTTGCAATACACGTGAGTATTTTGCGAAAGTGATTATGTTATGCAACATGATTGGTGTTCGATTATGTAACTCTAGGGGTGAAGTTGGTGGCGTTTTGTAGGTATTGCAAATTTCTACTAGTATCAGCCAAGGGTCAACAGAGCTACGAAGTGATCGTCAACCTTGGCTAACGAAGATATCTCCCATTATTTCATGCTTTCCGGTAGTATATCGAGAAATAGCAGTGAAAATATTTTTCGATCTTACACTGGTACCGCCTGTGAAAATACCGATATTCACGTTTTTTGTTGCCTAGGTAAATTGCGCGTGCCTCACAAACAGATGGGAAATATATACCTTACATTTCTCGCGCTTGACGTAATATTGTAATGCGCTGCTATGCGGGAGGGGTACGCCACGGGGAATAACGGAAAAGAACTGGACTGGATTTTGATAAAGCTCCTCCCAGAAAATCGAATATTTGTTTTCTTCGGTGAAAGATCGAAATTTATTTCATCTCGTGAACACCATCGGTAATATTTTTACGAGTGGCGAAGCCACACGTGAAAATATTACCGATGGTGTCCACTCGATGAAATAAATTTCGATCTTTCACCGAAAAAAAAATATTCTCTATATCTACCATAAGACCATAATGTACTTTTACCAGATTGCAAAACAGGAGAATCGAATATTGAAAAGCAAAATCATTGAATTAGAAGCCATGATGATATTTTTTCAAGTACCAACCAAGATTCGGTGTTTGAGACATACCATTTTGAGTTTGGCAAAAACCGCAATGCTTTGGACATTTCTGATGTGCGAACAGATAGGCTATGCTACTGATGTCTGTACAAAAGTTATATTGGTCGTAGTCGGCACATTTGAAGCCATCCTCTTCGTGGTCGCGACATTGTCCTCCTGAAACAAGAGCCGTCAGAGACGGGATATGCTCCCCGAACAAGTGCTTGGCATAAAATGTATGAAGACACTAAGCCCACTAAGCCCCATTTAAGCCCCCTTTTCCCCTAAGACAATATTGCATAATTGGAATGAATACAAAGGGTGTGTGGTTTGTGGCATTTTTTTGATAATAATTTCAATTCGAAATTTCATGAAATTTTAAGCAGTAATGTAGGAGATATTACATAAAACGATTTTTTACATGAAATCCCCTTTTTCCCTGATGCAGCCTGAAATTGAGAAACCGGGGAAGAGGTATCTGGGCAATGTTCCAACGATTCAGATTTAAAATTTCATGAACTTTTGAGCACTATTGCAAGAGATATTAGAGAAAAACAATCTTTTACATGAAGCCTCCTTTTTCCGCAACGCATCCTGAAATTGAGAATACGGGGAAGAGGTATCTGGGCAATGTTCCAACGAGTTCAGATTTGAAATTTCATGAACTTTTGAGCACTAATGTAGGAGATATTAGAAAAAAAAACAAATTTATTTTTAAATAAAGCTCCCTTTTTCCGCCGCGCAGACTATAATTGAGAAACGGGGAAAGAGGTGTCATAAAACGATTTTTTACATGAAGCCCCCTTTTTCCGTGACGCATTCTGAAATTGAGAAACCGGGGAAGAGGTATCTGGGCAATGTTCCAATGAGTTTAGATTTGAAATTTCATGAACTTAACTTTTGAGGACTAATGAAGGAGATATTAGATTTAAAAAAACAAATTTTTACATGAAGCTCCCTTTTTCCGCCACGCAGCCTATAATTGAGAAACGGGGAAAGAGGTATCTGAGCAACGTTCCAACGAGTTGAGATTTGAAATTTTACAGTTTTGAGCACTAATGTAGGAAATATTAGTGAAAAACAATTTTTTACATGAAGCCCTCTTTCCGCGACGTAGCCTCAAATTGAGAAACCAGGAAAGAGGTAATTGCGCACTGATCCAAGGAGTTCAGATATGAAGTTTCATAAAATTTGGTCCAGGGGTTGTGGAGAAATGGCTTCGGACGAACCGACGAACGGACGCACGGACGTACGCACAGCGTGGCGACTATATGCTCCACCGAAATGTTTCGGGGAGCATAGAAATACACTATTATGACACCTGCCACACAATCCCGAGCTTTCAGGACTCTTAGAACGTTCAGAGATTTTTGAAATTAAAAATGAAGAAAGTGCTGGTAACCAGAATTTTCTCCTTTTTCGGCAATTTTTCTACCCATACAGAATTCATTCTGTACCATTTAAGCCACCTCGAATTTGTCGTCTATAAATTTTTCTAGATGGACATAATTATCTAAAATACTGTTATCTGCCAATGAATTAAAGAATCAACATGAACACATGAATAGGAACACTAATTTTCTTGAGACAATTTGAATGCTGTTTAAAAACACAAAACAAAATTTAAATACAAACCTTGTACAGTTGTCGCCATCTGTACAGCTGTTGTAGTGGAACAAAACCCGCAATGTTTTGGACATTTGTTGTGTGCAATACTGTATGAAAGTGAGGCCGGATCGGTTACAGTACAGAAGTTGTAGCGATCGTACATCGTGCAGCTGAACCCGTCTTCTTCATGGTCTAGACACGAACTGCCTGCAACGGGTAAAGAATTAGTCTATTGAATTAGCAGTTGATGTATGGAATCCATTCAGCAAAATGATGTGATACAAAGACAGTGGCCTTCGCGTATTTGACGCTGAGAGAGACAAGTTTTTACCTTACATCTTGTTACGTCTCTGAAGAGGACAGATGGTGTTAATGTTGTTGAAAAAAACATACGGATTTTCAATACAAGCTGTTGCTTCTTTCACCTGCAATACTTTCAATTTCTTATTCAAAAATACCTGAGGAATCACCACTGCTTTTACAATGTTTTCTGTAAGCAGGTCGATGTTGCAGCTGTGAACTCGCAATTTGGTCGAATGACAGAAATTCCGGTTCTAAAATGATAATACCTCTCTCAGATACTATTATAGACTATTGAAAACAAAACAACTAGGCACTAAATTACCAAAAAGATATTAAAAACTTTGTACGAAATTATCAAAGTTAGTACAAAATGACCAAAATAAATAGTATAGGTGGGTACAAAGTGACCAAAATCGTACGAAATGGCCCAGGTACGAAATGACCTAGGTACAGAATGAATGGCAGAATAGCAACGAATGCGGTTACCTTCACAGGCACTGTTCAAAAACGAATAAAAGTATAGTGCCGCCACTCGTGCGGCGCCACAACAATTGATTATAATCCGATTTTTCAAAGAAAGTACAGTAAGTAGGACTTTGAAAGTGTTATCAGTATTTAGCATCTGGTAATAATCTACTTGGTTTATTTACCCGGAGCTTGAGTTACAGGCTGAGATACTGCCGCCAGCGAGGGAGCTGGGGTAGAAACTGACATCGTAGTTGTTTGAAAGTACTGATCTGCAATAAAGTAGAGTGGAATAGTCGTATCTAGAGGACTTTTGTATCGAAAAAGCGATTAAGTCTAGATCGAATTGTCGACATTTGAAATAAAAGCTTTGAAAACATTTGTGAGGAAAGGAGAAAATTCTGGTGACCCTTTTCACACAAATCGTCGGTGTACTTCCAAAACCTCGTAACTACAGCTTGTAACAAGCTGTAGTTACGAGGTTTTGGAAGTACACCGACGAAATGTATTTAAATCTCTAAAAGAAATTTCATAATTCGGTTAACCTCGGGTGATCCACTGATCAAATCCCCGACTGTACAACAGTAGATGATATACACATACACGGTACAAGGGGGTTGGGGGGGGGTTGGGTTGAAAGAGGGAGGGGGGTGAGCTACGATTTGAAAAAAGAAAATTAAAGTACAGTCTATACATCCATATTTTTAACATTGTCAGGCATTTTGCTGGCAGATTTCACCGACAGGTTGATACGTGTAACTTAACCGTGGTTAGATGGGCGTGACCTTGTTTAAGATCATGAGACAGTATGTCGAAATGGATCTTTGATATGGACGATTTTGTATGTGGTAATAGAATCGGCCGAATTATGATAGTTGATCTCATCATTTGAACAAAGTTCATTTTGTCGTTTATCAAAGATTTGAGTTTGGGCAAGTCTAAATTTTTGTCCTGTGGTCAAGGATAAGTTAATTCTTGCATCAATAGGCCTACGCTGGCTATAGATATGACTGAACACGATGTCGTTTCGTTGTGTGTGTGTGTGTGTTTTTTCTTTCATAGTTTCTCTAGATCTCTACTTATGTAAAGAAAATAGAGTTAGTTGTCGATAAATATCATTAATGCAAGAAGGACTTCGACGATGAATTTGAATGGCTCTAGTCTTGATTATGCATTAACCTTTATCCTGCTATAAAAGATGAATGTTTTTTGAGTGGCCTATTGATAAAACCAAGATTTTGATGTTTTTGGTGGACAAGATGTTCTAATCGGATAGTGTAGATTCAAAATCAGACTGCGCGTTCTTATCAAAACGTGCTGTACTGGTTCTTGGATTTGGTACCAAAATTACTTTGATTGATTCAACAAGCTCTGGTTCCAGTCTTATCATCTTTTTCTTTCATATTGAAAGACATTACAAGTTTGATCAAAAACGATTATTTAGGAAATAGATTAACATATTATTACCAAAGATCTAAATGAACATGTATAGATCGTGACGAGAGGACCATGCTAAGGAATGTAAAGATTTTTTTTTATGCACCTGGACCAAGGCAAGCTGGTATACGTAAGTGTTTTAGTTGTTTCAAATATAGGTACCGAACTTTTTTTGGCTATTGACATACGTGATACAGAAATTACTCCTCTGTTGCCACCTGAACGTAACTGTCCGAAATTGCCTATGGTCTTCACAAAGTTTCTTTCATCAATATGACTTGCAATACGTGAAAAGAGACATTCGGACATTTGCGTAAAGTACCTTCTCGGATCAGACTGCGCTTTCCGCGCAGGCTGATCCGAGAAGGCACTTTACGACCACATTAGATTTTGCGCTACAGTAGACTTGGGCCAAACAGAAAATTACATAAAAACAGAAAGTATCGAGTTGGATTAGCCTGCACGGACGACAGAGACGACACTTTACGCAAATGTCCGAATGCACTTTTTCGCGTGTTACAGGCCATATGAAAGTTTTCAATGTCGTTTTCATCATCATGTACATTATAGATATCGTCTTACCACAGCCTTGTATATTACAGCCATTGCTTCCACAGCAATCTTCACAGACCAGCTGATGATTCTTGTCTACCGGGGTTCGTTTACCAACAACAATAAGGGAGGGACAGTCCTTTAAAGGAGAAAAAAGATTGTCGTATACTGGTACCAACTTTTTACCATTTGGTTGCTTAGTTGGACTCAACGCCCTTTTCCGGACAATGTAGTTCAAGAACAGGCAATAAGGGAGGGACAGTCCTTTAAAAGAGAAACAACAGTGTCTATATATGCTGGTACCAACTTTTTACATTTAGTTGGACTCAACGACCTTTTCCGGACAATGTAGTTCAAGAACAGGCTGCACAGAATGTGCCGTTTGATCTTGGGTCTACACTATCCAATACGATCTTTTCCGGACAATGTAATTCAAGAACAGGCAATAAGGGAGGGACAGTCCTATAATAGAGAAACAACAGTGTCGTATGCTGGTACCAACTTTTTTACATTTAGTTGGACTTAACGACCTTTTCCGGACAATGTAGTTCAAGAACAGGCTGCACAGAATGTGCCGTTTGATCTTGGGTCTACACTATCCAATACGAATATTTGTTTCGTTAAAAAAATGAAATAGTATTAGATCTATTCAGTTTTGTACTATAAGCTTGGCAGTTTCTTTTTGCAGGTTAAGGTTTGGTTGTAGTTGCTTTTTCAGTGACAAACCTATGTCGAAAAGTGGGCATCAACTTGTCAAAAAAGTTTAAGCAACACGCTTGGAAAATGGGGGGGGGGGGTAACCCTTTACCAAACAATCCCTGGTTTTTACGACCCTGAGATAAAAGACTTTTGAAAACATTGTGGGTAACCAGCATTTTCTCCTTTTACCGCAATGTTTTCTGCCCTGCTGGAAACCTATTTCAGTTTTTGAATTAATTTTATTTCTTTGTCGTCTGCGAGTGCTTTCAATTTGGTCCAGTCTAATATCGTGCCGTTTGGTAAAAAGTTAATGCATTTCCGATTTACATTATACCAAGCAAGCTGTTACATAATTCTGGATCTACGAAATTCATTTTGTCTGAAAGCCGACTAAATCATGAGGTAGGTTAGAAAATTAACAGATAGGGTGAAAGTAACAGAACTTCTGATTGGCTAAACCAAATGGTTTAGCCAATCAAAAGTTATGTTACTTTCACAGTCAGGAAAGCTTGAAGAATAAGGCCAAGAACGTTCTTAAGGATGGTTGGTGAATATGGGCCCAGGTCAGACTGTGCAGGCTAGATGGATACTTTTTGCAGATGCACTAATACCCCTTTCACAGAGTGTAACTCATGAAGAGGGTTACCCTTCTCGTCTGTTGGTCCCTCTCTTGATTGCCAATAACCACCCCGAGTTTGAAGTAGATATCTGTATTGACAGATAATATCACAAAATGAAAAAGTGGACGGCGAATACGACTATAAGGCTTTGACAAAATCTCGACTTTTGTCTTCACAAACTGCCGAGCCGTCAAAACGTGCAACACATTAGAACGCGCAAGACATAAGAACGAACAATACTTTGGAGCACGGAGCACATAGGAACGACCATGTACATGTATAAGAACGCGCAGGATAAAGGAATGAAAAGACATAAGAATGCGCAGGACTGGAACGCGCAAGACATAAGAACGAGCAAGACATCAGCACGCGCAGGACATAGGAACGTGCAGAACATAAGAACAAACAAACGATAAGCACGCCCAAGATATTAGAATGCAAAAGACATAAGAATGCCCAGGACATTAGAACGCGAAAGACATAACGTACAAGACATTAGAATGTGCAGGACATAAAAACACACAAGAGATAAGAACGCTCAAGACATTTGAACGCACAAGATATTAGAACGACCAAGACACAAGAGCGCGCAGGACATAAGAACGTGCAAGACATAAGAACGCGCAGGACATAAGTATGGGCAAGACATAAGAATACCCAGGACATAAGAACGGGCAAAGCATAAGTACGCACAGGACATACGAATGCCCAAAACATAAGAAGGCGCACGACATTAGAACGCGCAAGACATAAAAACAAGCAAGACACTAGACAGGCAAAACGCGAACAGCGATAAAAATCCCGAAAATGTGTCCAAACGCGATTAAGAATTTGCTGACCTACCTAGCGCGTTCTTTATAATTTTAGAGTGATCATTATAAGACAACCTCTATTAAAAAAATAACTTTGGGTATTGATTCTTGTCATTTTTTTTGTGTTTGACTCAATCAAAATCTCAGAAGTTCCATATTTAGATGAGAAAAACATGTCCAAAACTTGTACTACAACATAGAAAGTCACATTCTGTCTTTTTTAACTATTACCAGGTGTCTGATCATAAAAAATTCTAATGTCAGATATGTTTAACTTTTCAAAAAAAAAATCATGCAGTCACCAGTTTTACCGATTCTTTGCATTTTTTGGTAAACAAAAGAAAGTACAACAAATTTTGTGAAGAAAAGGATATTTGACGAGAATGAGGTAGCTGAGCATTTTTTTCACTCCCAATCAAAGCTAAGAATCTGACAGTCAAGAGCAGCCTTGCAAACAACGAGAACAGCACAGCAGGACAGCATATAATCCACTTGATTCAACTTACTAAATAAATCTAATCCCTATTACTGAGCAAGTTATTGATCGGACTCAAGATAATACTGAATCGGTAGAATAAGATCTGATTATCAATGCAAATGCAACTGATGCCTAAATAATACCATGGCAAATGGTGTGTTGGACTAGCATTAGAATCAAGCCAAGAGGCCAATATACACAAAACCAGAAAAGGCGAAGCAAGGTGTGTTTTATATATGATACCAAAGAATACACACTATGGGTCAATGAATTGTCAGCTGTCTACAGTGCATGATCCTATAGACCATTTGAATGCAAGGTGAAAAGTATTTCACATATTGACAGAAACATGAAAGTTTCAAAATTTGAACACAGTGACATGGGCACCAAGAAACAGTGAATTATGTTACCAGTCTCAGACAATGTTTTCCTGAAACAATTACAAAGAAGCCCATTTTCATACATCCACGCGTTTGTTTACATTCTTGTATATAAGAACTAAGCCAACAAAATGCATTTTACGATAGTTTTGGGTAGTTTGACCGAATTACAGGTCTATTGCTACAGTACCGAATCTTTGCTTGTTGGTTATAATGATTAATGTTTAATATTTTAAAAAAAGGTGTAGAGATTTTTTTTTTTTCAGTAGAAATACTTCAAGAAATCAAAATCATGTACAGTAATTACTGGTGTCATATTTCGGGCTTAATTATAACACTTTCTTCGTTTAAACCGGTAGGGCGTATTTCTGTGATTTACGTGACCTGGGGTTGTTTCTTTTTTTAGATGTTACCTAGAGAAAATGAAATGTCAAAACTAATATCTATGACGTGTTTTATGTTGTTTAGTCATATGGGTGACTGAGCAAATTTCTGATTTTGTTAGTTTTTAAACTTTAAACGTTTATATTGAAAACATTGTTTCAAACAAAAGAAGTAGTTCTTACTGCTTGTTTTATCTACGGTAACAGAAAGTGACTCGGTATTTAGAAATATCATATTTCAAGGAGAGAATATTTACTTGTTTGAAGAGTTTAAACATTTGTTCTTTTAAAAACTACAGTTGAACTTGTTTATTTCAAGTTTTGTTTGAATAGACATGTTTTCTATTAAGGACAGGTTTTTGTAACGTAATTCATGCATGATTTATACTACATGTATTTAATGGCCAACAAGTATTGAATTCCCTTTCTTCTATAGCTTTGTTTCGCGATATATCGTTAGCAAATGTCTCAAATTTTGCATGGACAAATATACAATACAATTGGAAACAAAAACTTTTCCGGATTTTTTTCCTACCCGCAATTTTACCGTTTTTGGTGATTTGGCTGTAGAACACACAGGACATAGGAACACGCAGAACATAAGAACAAGCAAGAGATAAACACACGTAATATATTAGAGCGTGCAGGACATAAGAATGCGCAAGACATAAGAACGCCAAAGATAATAGAACGTGCAAGACATAAGAACGCACAGGATTATAGCTCTAATAGAAATTTACTCACTCTCGCTTTCTTGCACCCTTTGTATACATGGTATCCACCATTGGCGTATATGACGTCAGTAAAACAACTCTGAAACCAAAAGCATTTTAAGCCTTTGCCACATAGTTTCGCGCTTTTCATGACTTTTGGGGAGAACTGCTAATTAAAAACATAGTGGGAAAAGTGGAAAACGCAGGTAACCAGCTTTGTTCTTCTTTTCTCACAATGTTTTTACCTTTTAAATCTTCAAATGTATATCCCATCAGTTAAGCAACATATAATTTGTAATCTGCAAATGCTTTTAAGTTCTGATCAATTTCGACACTTGTGAAGAGTTAAGCTATACGTTTTTCAAGGACAGTCTACTTTGTCTTCTAAAACAGGCTGCGTTTAGTGATATAAGGATTGGTGACCTTCAGTCTTATCCCAAAATTATTTAATATCAGTTGTTTTCATGATCATTAGCGAGTTCTGACTGGCTGATTTTTTTTTTTTTCTTTTCATAGCTCCATGAAAAAAAATCACTTTGTACCGGAACTACTTTTGCTGAAGGTTACTTTTGCGGGTCCTACACAGTGCTGTGCTCATTTACTTTCATTCTATTGGTTAATTTTCAGTATTGCCATACAAATATGACTGGCAGGGGCATGTAACTCCAAGGTTAGATTTAAAAGTAAAGAAAAAGAATGCAGTTTGAATTATTTCCGTGAGTGTATGTTGTCTATAATATTAAATTATAAGGAATGAAGAGAATATTACTTTTTTCATAGGGGTATGAAAAAAAAACCTAATCACACTTTTGTATGAAACCGCCAATAATTTTATTTTTTTCATGGAGGTATGAAAAAAAAAACCCTAATCACGCTTTTGTATGAAACCGCGAAGTGTGATTAGGTTTTTTTTTTTCATACCTCCATGAAAAAAATAAAATTCTCTTCATTCCTTAATTAGTTTTTCTTTTTTCATTTTGAGCGCTATCAAAATTACATACTTGATGGATACAAATTTATACAAAAATCAAAGGGCTGGAAGTTCTGATATCCGTCAATTCGCCAAATTATAGCCTTTGTCAGTTAGTGTCTTAGTATGCGAATTACATTATTTGTTAATCAAACTGTGTTTCTTTTGTTCGTTCGTTCGTTTGAAAAAGACACTGCGTTGTGAAATAATTCCATAAAGGCAAAGAAGTATATTTTCCATTTGCGAATATTCCAATCCATGCGTGCAAATCATGTGCATAAGATTGTATACAAAATTTTATGTTCGAGTTGCCCATCGATTTCATAGGAGAAATTAAATGGCTTTTTATGCAGGTTGTTGCTGTGCTCGTCGACAGTATCATTGTGTGTTTTTCTAAAAGCTGCAATTTAAGTTGCATTTGTGGACAGATACAGGCATATGAAACAGAGATGCACAAAATATGCAATCTGAAAAGTAGCTGCAGTGTCCGACACTTTGGAAATATTGCAAAAATCATTGTTCAATATCTTATACTTTATTTCTCATTTTGTATTTACATTGTTTGAAATGTAGAAAATATGGTTGAAAAAAAGTACTCAGAAGCACAATGTCATCTTTTTTCAACATTTTCCAAGTTTTCTTTCTGTTTGTTCTTTAAACTCAGGATTGTTTGATGAAAGATTACATAAGATTCTTTATTATACGTACTTCGTCTGGATGACATTTATGTACTTGTGTGCAGGCACTTGGGTCGTCCAAACCATGACACTGAAAACACATTTTGGTGTGGCTTGGGGCAGATGATCCCAGGGCAACTGTTCGTAAAAAAGAGAAGCGTAAAAAACATACGAGAATGTGCTCATTTTTGTTTTGTTCTGTGAAGTTTCCTGCGCAATTCGCTTACATTTGAGCCTTACTCTGGAAAAAGCGGTTTAATGAAATCCGTGATACATTCCAACAACCTAGTCGTCTCGTCACATAATAAAAGATTTGAAAAATCCATTTTGTCTATCAGACAACTAAATCATGTGACAGAATCGACCTTTAACATTCAGAAAATTTGACAAGTAGCAAATTTTTTCAACAATTTTTTCTCCTTCAATTAGTTGTATAAACTCGGAATTGTTTGGTGAAGGTTGGACATGCGGAAAATTTAACAAGTAGCAAAGCTTTTCGACCCATGTCAGCCTGGGCGGACTTCTTGTAGTTGCATTGAACCACCTTCTCACAGAGCATGCCTAATTCGACATTTTCCACTTGTCATCACACATTCTGATTGAAGATGTGACTTCACCAAATATTAAATGAAACGGAAAAAACATAGATGTAAAGACAAGCAGAAGGTATGCTATCCCCTTTTTAGAAATCAATGCAGATGACAAGTTAAACGTGACTTAAACGGAAAAAAAATCTTTGAAAGGGTAGGAAACGTAATAGAAAAGAAGAAAAAATGCCGTTTGCCAGTATATCTTCTCCCACACCTTTAATTACTTTCGAAAGCTGTCGTCCGTAGGGTCCTAAATATATTCATCATGGCTTCAATATTTCTTTTGCTCTTTGTCAACCCCGGTAGCTCAATGGTATCATGCATTGCTAGTAGTCGAGATGTTGTTAATATGAATACTAATTTTGTGAAAGTGACTTCGACAGGATTAACATTTTTTTTTTTTTCTAGCGTAAGACATTGTTGCCTTTTATGACTTTAAAAGAAAGCAGAAAGAAAATAACTATTATAAAGTGAAGTGTGTAGCACTGATCAGAGAACCTCCTGTAGTACATGGACAGATGCACTGGCTAATGTAATTTACAAACTGATAAAAGCGTAATTAGAAAAACAAACAAAAATTGAAAATTAAAAAAAAAGAATAACGTTCGGCAGTCAAATACGTAATATCGATATCTTCAAGACATATAAGAAAATACTAGTATAGATACTTAACCAAAAAAGAAACTACCAATTTCTATTCATATCTTTTTTAATGTAATGAAAAAAAATCTGTAAGTCCAATGCCTTGCATATGTTCTAGAGAAGGATTATGTGTAAAAAAAAAAACCGATTGGAACTGAATTGCACGCATTACGCAAAAAAAGAAAAAACGTTAAATTTGATTTTCTCGTGTATGCACGGACCAGTAAAATCCGTTTTCATAAAATCAACTTTTCAGTCTGATTTTATCGACTTTGTTCTCAATAAAGAAAAAGATGATGAAAAAAATTATTCAGTTTTCTTTTTTTTTTATATGGCTCGAATTCAAACCAAATTTAAGTGATTTTTCCAATGGAATGCTTAATGCTGGTATAGCGACGAATGAGGTTGCTAGGTTAATGGCAGTTCTAGCTGTTCTATACGATACCATAGGCAACGTTTCAAGCAAGAGCGCGTACGGGAGTTTTACCACGTAATGAACGTCCGCGCGTCACGAAGCCTGTCATGACCGTTATGAACACACAAAACACGCCTGATACAACTGTCCAAACTGTATGCAATCGTCTGCGCGAAGATGTTCTACGTGCACATCGTCCTTACCTTGGCTCTGTTTTCACGCAACGTCACTTTGTAAATTATTAAAATCCGGCATGTCCACACCATTGCTGGCAAATAATGGAATGTAGCGTTATTTTCTCCCACGAGTCCAGATTTTCTATTCATGGAAGTGATGACAGGGTTCGTTTATACCGTAGAAGAAATCAACGTTATGTCGACTATTGTGCATTGAACGAGATCGTTTTAGAGGCGCAGGTTCCGTCCTGGTCCGGGCAGGCATTGCACATGGTTATCGCACACCTCACGTCCTGATCGATCGGGATTTGAATGCCTAATGCTTCCGAGACGAGATTCCTTCCAGGCACGTCACAAATTAATCCCTCTGTTTCAACATGATAATGTCAAAAGCCATACAGCTATAGATACTGTGAATTTCCCCAGGACGAATAATATTGCATTCATTAATGATTGACCCGCCAAAAGTGCATATCTGAATCCCACCTGTGGGATAATCTAATATCAAGATGCTCCCCAATTCCATTGTCGTACATTAATTAACTAACACAGGCCTAAATCCAGGAGGGGAATAACTTTCCAGATGTAGAAATCAACACACATGTTGGTTCTACGCCCCAATGATGCCAGGCAGTACTCGATGACCAAGGTGGCCATACCCGGTATTATGGCGTTATTTTGATCTACAAGTAAACAAAGTTCAACCCTTCTTTCTATATTTACATATGTCTGCTATTTAACACAGCGGAAGTTTCTTTTTTGATTCAGTATATATTCCCATTTCAGGAATACATACATCCGGTCAGTCTGTCAGATAAGTAACAGACAGTGTACATCAAGAATCAGAATGCTCGGCGTAATGAAAGAGATTGTGATCTTCACTATTCGCAAACGCCATTAAACTGTCATTAGCGCCACAAAAGCTAGTGCAAGATTTAGAGAAAAGCCGTACCAAAAGCCATAAAAGTGAAAAATCCTAGGGCGGCCATGATAGCTCTACGATGTTTTTGCCAAACCTTTCGAACCCTCGACGACCTTGCTACTTTTATCTCCGAAATTATAAATCTCTTATCACCGACCCTTTCATACATGTAAAGTGCTTTGGATCACTGAAATCTCAACTGGTGTTTGAAGGACTTACAACACACCTTTGCGTTTTTATTTCTTGAAGACATTTGAAAGGCCATTTTTTTTAGGAATGTGTTGTTTTATTTTAAAACAACTTAAAGTATTTATATAGGCAAAAAATCGCAAGACAAAGATGCATTATCTATCATCCGACCAACAGTTGCAACGGACGTGAAAGCTTCAAAACCAAACAACCAATAACAGGAAGACGTCTGACTGTGAAACTGCAGAGACTGTTTCAAATTCAGCTTTTTAACCCATCAAAATACCTTTGACAGCCCGACCATACCTATACGTATACCGTAGCCATCGATGTCTAATTTGAGATTTATAACTTGCAGTTTTCTCTCCCAAAATGAAAAAAGTTTTTTCATCAATGATACCATACATTTAAAGAATTAGACGGAATACTGTAAATGCATGCAGTCTTTTAGCTCGAATTTCTATTTTTGCACAGCTGGCAATTTAACAGTAAGCTTAAACAGCGAGTCGTGTTAAATTTTTGACATTTTTTCAAGGTCTATTATGCCATACTGATAGACGATTCTGCACTATGGACCAATTTCAAACAATTCTTTTTTCATCTGAGGGCATGTATCCTATTAAGGGAGTTTTTCAATAAACGGAAAAAAGTTACACAACGAGATCATTTTAAGACGACAAATTAAATGTGGCTTAACTCTTTACCAAACAACAGCATTTAGGCTTGCCCCAGTAAGAGCACTTGCAGGCGAAGAATTCAGTCGCCTACAACTGAAATAATTTAGACTTGTTTAAAACAGTATAGAAATCATTCTGATTTAAGAAGAGAACGCTGGTTACCAAAATGGCTGTGCGTAAAAAGGTTGTTGAAACTCATGTTTGGCTCTAAAAGTTTTTTCTTTAAATGTAAACTCCACATATGTATTGATAAGTTTGCTTACATCGGTGAAATACCTTTAAGAAAGATATTAACACTCTACACAGTCATAAAATTTTAACCTCGTCTAAATTTAACCTATTTAATATGTCCGGTTTATAGTACCGTAACACGCGATTTATAGGTTTAATTAACGTCTCCTCCGACATACTATTTGTAATTTTAGATGGCCAGCTGTGGGACTCGCACTCACACCATGTTTTTAAAGCTGATAGGCGATTACTGATACAGGCATGAGTATGGCAGATCGGATACAGATACCAAAATTATTTAAAGAAATAAACCTTAGAACTTCAGACTAGCTTTTGGACAGGTTTCAAGGTTAGGGCAGACGCGAGGAAAAGTTAAACCATTCTTCCGTCAGACAATGCTACGCCCTCTGTGCAAATGCCTACATATTAGTTTTGTGGATGACACGGATCTAGATAAGACTGGACAGACACTGTAGTCTAATTACATCTGCAACGCTTGAATAAGATCAAAATTAATCATCTTGACTAAATTGATGGCAGAAAACTGATTTCCGTTAACAATCAATTTACCTAGGATGGAATTGATATATATTTTTTTAGATTGCTCCGACTGCAACGGAGCAGTATGCTAAATCAAGTGAACCTATCAAACAATGTACTTCATGGTAAATCAAGTGAAAGAAAAAACAAAGATAGCGGACGATGGTAAAAGACTGCATTCAAAAGTCGCAAACTATTAGTTGAATTCATGACCTGTGGATTACAAGCTTGTAATACACATGTATGAAGACTTCCATAAAAAAACAACATTTTTTGCAATCCTCACATCCTAACATTGTCGCCCTTTCCGTCCTCTTTTAACACACGTGACTTTTTTTTAGGAATGGTGTGATTTGGAAAACTGTGTTATCAAACAAAGTCCTTTCGCCACCAATGCTTCAAATTCAGCTTCTTGCACCTTCCCCACGTAGTTCATATCGATTAACATTAGGCCTACACATGAGTATTGCTTTGTCCTTATTTTTCAGGCCATGGCTTGGTCCTCTCCGACTTCAGCACGTCAGGACAATTCCAACATTATCTGTGTAAAGCTTTGTCACGGCGCAATCCATGGCACCATAAGTTTTAGGAACTCGTGGAAGGTCTGTTGGTCGCAACGCGCCAAGAAATTTCTGCACTTCTGCAATGGGCACGAGATGATGTTAGGAGACAGTGGCCCGATTTTGTCTTCAGCGAAAAATATCGACTAAATGAATTTAACGCCGAAGACTGTAAACGCGTCTACCATTGATTAACGTCATGAACGTTACCCCCGTAATTGTACACAAGAGAACAGCAGTTTTGGCAAACGTGAAATTAAGGTTTTTGCGATACTAAATGGCACTTTAAGAACGTACATGTACCTGGTTGTAATAAACGAGCATTTAAATGCCACTGGCTAATTACACCAAGTTGTTCTGTTGTCGTTCCCCGATCCAGCAACGCTGTGGCCTCACATTTCATGATGATTTACAACATGATATTATGTTTTCAAAGCTTTCGTTTTTACAAAGTGGCCTGGCAAGATCTTACCCGATAGAGCGCAAGTGGGACGTTCTTGGACGTCGTATGCGTCAATGCATTCCACAGGCACACGGCGGTGGAGAAGTGACAAAATGCTCTTAACTAGGACTGTGCTTGTATCCTGCCCTTTCTTGTACGTGATATGTATGGATATTTGAGACGATGACTACAAGCAGTAATTGCGAGTCAGGGTAACAACGTGTGCTGCTGACAAAGCCGTCGTCGCCGGTGTAATGCAGAGAAATGACCCTCCCCTACAATATGACCTGGGTTATTGTTCTACGTAAAGAAATAACCCCAGAAGTCATTTCACTACGTAGAAAAATGACCCGGGTCATTCCTCTACGTAGAAAAATGACCCATGGGTCATTTTGTAGGGGAGGGTCATTTCTCTGCATTACCCCGGCGTTTTAAAATGTATGTTTCTGCTCTAAAATGATGCAATAAACCAAGGCCATCGATTGAAAAATTAGAAACATTCCAATGCTGTTTCAAAATCAAAATACGGTTCATTCCACATTCTGCTCATTAAAAATGGCGGTATAAAGGTAGATGAAGCATTTTTCAATGGATGTCAGTATATAGATCTATAGGAAGCCGCGATGACCTGACCAGAAACGATACCTCGGCTCATATTTACTAACAGTCTTATATTATTTTCAATGCTACTATTGCAAGACGGGCCATCTGGTTGGCCGAGACAACAATAAGGCTAGGTTTGCAGTATAACCCCTTACCACACATTCCCTGAAGTAAATGGCTTTTGGAGACATTGTGTGAAAGGCAGAAAATGTTGATAACCTGCATTTCTCCCTTTTCCACAACTCTTTCTGATACAGATAATATCATTTGTGTCACTATTCATTTTCGTCTGCAGATGCTTCCGATTGTACCAGCTGTGTAGTACAAACTTGAAGTGAGAAAAGTATTCAAAATGGTTATACAGCATGAATCCTAGGCTTGAGCATTCATGAAAAAATATAACATAAAACAACAGAAAGATTTCCTTGAATTTTATCCAGCAGTGTACATTCAACAAAAGCCGCAATATCTACTACAACGCATTACACTAATTTCGTACAATATACCGGTTCTTTTATCACAATGTCCGTTTGCACCCCAAGTTGCACAAGAAAAATTCACGTCTTCGTGGTCAACACAGAGCTTTCCTGTCGGTGTAGTGACCGCTAGCGATGGCTGTATACTAGAGGTCTGCAAAGTTGATTTAGTTCGTAAATAACGTTGTTAAAATGCACCAACAACCCTCTAGACAAAGATCTTTTTACTAGATAATATGTTCATAGACTATTATTATACTGCAAAGGAATTTCTCGTGATCTGATTGGTTAACATGCCGTGAACACATATATCATGTTCCCTGGCAAAAACCACGTAAAACCAGTTTCCCTTTTGAGTGCCCCGTAAACATCACTACACGTGCAGCACAGCATCCAAAATGGCCGCGTCGATCGATCACCAGACTGCATATTTATGCACCAAAATGCACGTTTTAGTGACGTCGGTTACAAATGTCGTCAGTTTTCATTGAACTGGGGCACACGGAAGGGAATTTCTATTTCGTCACACTCGATTCGTGAAATTATAAAACAGGAAAAGTTCGCTTAACGTGCTTTGAAAGGATAAAACTTTGAAGTATAATAAATTCGTTGTACGGTCAGGTGGCATGGGACTTGGAAACTTGTTCACGGCTGTGGTGAATCATGTCGCCAACTCGCCTTCGGCTCGGGGCGACACGATCAACCACAGCCGTGAACAAGTTTCCAAGTCCCCTGCCACCTGACCGTACAACTAATACTGTTGTCAGGTTTGGAAATCACGTGTTTTTTGGTTTGATACTGTACAAGGAGTGTGATGGGATTTAATGAAATGCTACAGTAAATCGCTTCTTCTGTCTTCTGTGGTCAAACCGTCCTTGATGAATAAAAGAACACTTTCATGCCGATAATTAGAATACGAATATTGCTATCTCCGAATCGGACAGTGTAGATCCAAGATCAGAGTGCACATTCAGTGCGTTCTTACCTTGATCTACACTGTCCGTAAAAGGTCTATTAGTCGCGCTGAGCAGTCTAAGGGATGATAAAATTTTAAGGTAATATGGCACTGTTGTCTTCATTATCTTATCTATGTATATGCATTGTATTCCAGCAGACAGAGCGTCCAAATAAAATGATGCAAGTACCTTATTGGTGTTAAAGGAAATTCTTTCTATCACAGTTCTTACCCAAATACATGCGTTTCACGGGAGTAAAATATCAGATACCACAGGGAAAAAAATCCATATCAACATACTGTGAAAAACGATTCCAAATATGGTATAATGACATTATAATGATGTAACTCCAGCGCGATACATACTTGTCTGTATGTATTCGTTAGCAGTTTGATTGGTCAAAAATTTACGGGGTAATATTCATCCGCCATTCATAAAAACGGTGGTACTGGCTATTAGATTTGTTTTTATTTCGTAGACAGTTTGCGTGTAAAATGTCAACAATTTGCAATTCTTTGTCGTTGAAAAAGTGTAGATATATAACAAAAGGAAATTTATAATAACTTTCATGAAGCTTGAACTTGCTTCTCTACACGCAAGAAAGTTCAGACATCGCGCTCGACAGATATCAGATTTTCTCTCGCGGCTCGAATCAACTTGAATCATCAGGAAAGTCACCATAGTTCACCACTAGTGACGATATAGATTAAGAATAATGGCCGACACTTAGTCTACTCTCTCCTATATTGCTCATATTGTACCACTCTTGATAGTTCAGACTTCGGATGTGTTTTTTCAGCCGCATCACACCACATTCTAGTGACAGATTTTTAACATCACATGCATCCTGCTCATTATCCTCAATATGTAAACGCGCTTTGCAGACAACTTGTCGTAAACCTTGAAGTTTCTAAATCATTTTAAAAGCCAGAAAATGCCACTTTATCATAGCATTGTGTCAAATTTCCACAAATCTTCCTTGAAGAGTATCAAAAGAAACGCAATTTCTTACTGGGATGGCTTTGTAATTGATAGCTTTGCTATTGATGAAAGCGAGCGATTACTATCTATCGGCGTTGTTGTTCTTCTTCTTTTTATTCGTCTTTTCCTTTTTCGTTTGTCACTGTTACTGTACAACATCTGATTATTCGAGGATACTTTTTTTGCATCAAGGACTTTTTACACGTACACGTTAGACAAAATTGCCAGTCAGTTTTTACGGTATGGTACAGCGTAAAACCGCAGAAGGTTATCAAAAGTTAGCATTGTTTTTTAAAAGGGTTGCACAAATTTTGCCAGAATATTATCTTCATAGGTGGTTCGTTTTGTACACAGTGATAATCACCGTGCTTTGATAAAGATAACTTTAATGCTTCTCCCAGATGTATCATACCAAGCAAGTGATTATATCATATAATAAGTGATTCATAAAATTCCATTTTCTGTCACAGCTGACTTAATCATGAGTTAGATATGGTTCTCTAATGAGCAGACAATTGGCCAACGGCAAAATATTTCGACAGAGTTCAGTCTGCGCGGACTGAGCAGGTTGACCTGAGTTGATAATGTTTGGCTGATGTATTAAACCCCTCTTTCATTGAGAATGGTTTCATAATATTCCATCAGCATGGATGACGTTACTGAGTCTGATAAGAAAACTTTACCATCGGCAGCGTAGCAGTCGTATGCAGAGGGGATGATCGATGTGTAGAAACGCTTGACCGACTAGTTGTCTTTATAGTAGAGGTTGGTGACGTTGATGAAGCCACTCCTGTGTTAAACAAGATATTTTTTTATGGGATGCCTCACATTCATCACAAAAGAGCTTACACTCTGTAATTAATTTTGGATATACAGATTGTTTCATTACAAACGTCCTTATCCTCAACAAGAATATTGTTAATACGTATGAGTTTAAAATAGATGGAAAGCTTCCACCTTTTTGCAGACACAATAAAATGTGTCTCGATTCTGCTTCCTGGGAACTACACCAGTACTCGGGCCGAATGTGTGGGCCTATGAAAAACCCCAAAGTTGACACCCGCTCCAGGGTATCCAACTCAGGACCTTTTGGTTAAGACCACACTGTTTACTTGGCTTCAAGTCATTTTGTTATTAGGTCATTTCGTATCTCCTATAATTTCTGGTTTGGTCATTCCGCATTTACTTTTGTTCATTTCCTACCCACTTTGGTCCTTTTATACCCAGTTTTTTTTTTTTATATCAATTTGGTAATTTGAAACTAGTTTTAATTTTTTTTTTTCATGTGCCGTTTGCTTAATGACAACTCACTGCTCTTTTACATGGTGCCTATTGAAATTATGTGAAACTATGTGAAATTTACCAAAGAATGGCTATGAGTGTGCCTTACCATTAATGGTTCTTTCTTTTTAAATTAATTTATCACCCATTTCCGCATAAATTTACTTGGGTCAATTTGAAATGTGTTTCTAGATTATCGTCAAAATTCTAAATTCGACAGGAGAAGGATTAACAATTTAACATGACATCGAGCTCTCTGACATGGTGATTGAACCACCCTCAAGAGTAATAACCTGTTTACCAAGACCAACAAAACCAAACCTTGCGATCCAGTAGCAGTGTTTCCAACTAATGTATTTGTGCAGAAGCCGCAATATTTCGGACACTTTGTGTGGGCCAAGACGTATCTCAATGTCGTATTATCCTTCTCTTGGCAGATGTTGAAGGTATCGTACGTAGTACAATTGAAGCCATCCTCCTCGTGATCTTGACATCCACCTGCTGCAGAAGAACAGCATCACCTAGTTTGATATTTTAGGAACATCAGCTGCCAAATGTTAACAAGTCAAAAGCAGCCAAACTGACTGAATATCATTTCATGGACATTATAATTACTGAGTCTTTTTGCCCTTTTAGTTCAACCATGACCTAGACAATGTGAATCCCCATTTAAAATGTATTATATTGCAATCTGTCCAAGTTACACTCACTGAAATGTATTATTACGCAAAACAATAGCAACTTATTTTACTGCATTTTAATGTAACTCTTTTTCAGAATATTGCCTGAATCACCAACCATTTTGTTTTTATTTCACATATATAGAGGTTGAATACGGCTAATGATATCGTCCCGAGGGGTTTAGCCCGAGGGTAGATTTCGAGGTGACGGGCTGATATCACTCCCATCACTCTCCAGCCCGCATCAGCTGTGTAATAACCTGTTTATCACACCAATAGATCGTTTGCTCGATTCGTTTTCTAACATATTTAAACACTTAGATCAGAGAGATTCTTGTTTTATTCAAAGAAGTTTTTTTTCCGCGGGTAAACATCACGTTCATAGCATAATCATGCATTGTTCATCTTTACTATCGCAGTTGCATATACAGTATAAGGACGTTTTGAATAAACAGCTCTTCATCTTTGCTCGTAGTTAGAAATATGTCAATATTTTTTTCCGTGCCAGATATTCCGTTTGATATGTAAATGATTGTAAATGAGAAATAGGATAAATAGAAAAAGATGGTTGGTGCTTTGCATTGGGAAACTTAATCAAGCTCGATTCTCCAGCTCAAAGGATACAGTTCGTAGAACTACTAGCCTATAGACACTAAGTTTTGCCCGATTGACTTTCCCAGTCCAAGGCAACAACAATTTATCCTCTACTTATCATGTCGTTGCTTCAGTCATTGTCTGTAGTTCTGAAGATAGATCTGTCTGCTAGCGACTGACGGAATAATTTAGCCATTTCTTTTTATTTTCAAATTGGATGATTGTTCTGAGAACGTTAGTTTTGGCGCGAAAGTTCTGGCGCTATAGATTTAGAACAATTATCTTGTCAACTGGCAGGATATCAGATATCAGCCCGTTGTCCCGGCATATCTACCCTCACGTGACATTGAGATTACACTACTTTCTGTAGATAATGTTATCATAATTAGTAACAGAATGTAATAATTACCCTTAATTACGTTTGACAAAAGCACTGTATTATATGTATGTCGTCTCATATGAGTTACATGCAAGCTCACTGCTTTCAAAGGACTGAATCGGATGTTTTTTCTGCGAAATTGCTACATAAGCATTAGGTATGGTTTGGCATATAAAAACCAATCATTTGCAATATATTTTTATATGATATATCGGTGGTTTTGAGGGAATATGAATATTATACTAGTCAGTATTCAAAATTATTATTAAACTCTTCAGACGCTCGTTTGATAATATTATTCTGTATTCTTTATATAATATTTATCTCAAACGCCTACTTGTATCAAATCTTATATCGTCCGTTTTCTTCAAAAACCTCCTAACTACAGCTTGTTTCAAGCTGTAGTTACGAGATTTTTGAAGTAATCCGACGATATATCCAATTTAGATACACTACCTGAAAAGCACTTCAGATTTTATACTTATCCGTACAGTTGTTTTTGTCTATATTCACGTACCATTCTTGAGAACATTCTTAGTCTCATTTTCAAGAATCTTCTAGTTTTGACTAGCTAAAAACTATGGGGTTCTTACCAAGAACACCAGACTTTGTTGAAGATGCACCTTTTTGGGCTGTAGTTATTGAGTGTGTGGTTGTTGCTGTTGTTGCTGTTGTTGCTGCAGTTGTCGTGGAGGCGTACTGGTCTATTGAAGGATTGTTCATAATTTGAAAACAAAAATACAAATGAAGAGTCTAAAATTCTGAATATTCCATTTCGATACTCGAATGAAATAAAACACTTTCGTTTGTATATGGTTTCAATCATCATTTAACGACTAACCTCTAATTCCTCTGAGAGTAAGCAAAACAGCTAAAAAAAATACGAATTCGCATAGTTCTTAACGTTAGACCAAAGATAAATAATAAGCAGAATAAGCTAAATAGTCAAGTAGCTGGTTCAGGTTCGTGTGAAATAAAGCCATTCATTCTGATAGAAACAAGTACCGAAAGTTTGGAACAAAACAAGGCACACTATCACCACGCACATGTACACCACTTTGGGATTTAATCTACACACATGCGCTCCATGATTTAGTTCTTAACGTTAGACCAAAGATAAATAATAAACAGAATAAGGTAAATAGTCAGGTAGCTGGTTCAGGTTGGTGGCTCAGGTTCGTGTGAAATAAAGCCATTCATTCTGACAGGAACAAGTACAAAAAGTTTGGAACATGCGATCCATGATTTAACAAAAGATACGATCTTGCTAAAATTAAGGAAATATTCACTCAAACCGTAAAGTTATTCACTTCAGTGACTAGGTTTAGCGAAAGGAACCCTAGAATATTTTATTGTATAAGAGGTTTACATTATACTGTCTCAACACACAGTGTAAACTTGAATTTGTAGGTATTCCGATAACTCCTTACCGAATGATAATTTTTGGACATGTCCGAATCGAAAGCATTTGCAGACAAAGTAGATGTTGCGAAAATTAAGGATTATTTTCTTTGAAAGGGTAGAAACATATCGTGAAAAGAACCAAATACTGGTGACTAGCATTTGGTTCTTTTCCCACAATTCAATTTTCAAAACTGCTGTTAGTTGGGGTCGTTTAACTCTGAATTGATGGGTAAAGGGTTTTGATGCAACAAATCATTCTGTTACCACAGCCGTTCAAGTTACAAACGTTTGTGTCACAACATGTCCCACACACCACTTGACTCCGTACCGTGTTATGATGAGCCCGTTTGCCAACGGCGTGGCTGTAGGCGTATGGACAATCCTGTAAAAAATAAGCCTTAATCATGAAAGGAGCATGGATTACTGGAACGTGCTGTTAAGACATGTCACAGTCTTAATGCATACAGGTAACGTATCCTTTCTGTTATTTCTAGAAAGTTTAATAAATGTAAAAGGCACGCTGTTAGATTAATGAAAGTGACATATTGATTACATGCACTTAATGTTATTTTAAATGAATTGCAAAAATGGAAGACATTTAACATCTTTGTGTGAAATGAGACGACACTTATTTTCTAGAACAGTTAGAAAAATTTAAAAGTTCTTGTCAATTGATTTTTACTGGGCCTCTAAAGACGATGACGAACAACAAAACGTGTCGTGATTCTTATTATGAATTGGTGACAAAGCAAAAGATATTCGCCACACCTGGAAGGACAATTCTGATGATGATAATGAACAATTGGGCACATCTTATTTTCGATTCCGTAATTACATGCGATCAAAACTGAACCGGAAATTTGTCAAGATATCAACTGTAAAAGAAAATAAAAAACAAAGAAACAATTTACTCATTTGATTATGCCATTAGTAGAGGCAAAGTTTTCAATTTTGCCAGTTCTAATGAAACGATAACTAATAGAACGTTCATCTAGAAGAGAAGTGAAGTGAAGTGAAGTGGGACTTTTCAAATCGTCAAGTAAATATATTCTGTGCTTGCTTTTTATCAAATTGAAAAGCTCATGCTTATGTTATATGCTAGCTGATCATAGCTGAACGAATCGCACCTGGTAGCGTTTTATTGAGTAAACGTTTGTTTTATTTTGAAATTCAAAGTAACGATTGTTGTTTTGAAAAGTAGTCTTGCTCTGTATCCAGAATGCCCAAATCAGATAGATGTGTTTTTGCAGAATGCCACCTAGCGGAAGTTAATGCAGTATGTTAATATTTCAATTTCGAGACTTCTGGTCGAAATTTCACTGTTTTGGTCTGATCTTAAAATAATTTGCATAACAAACGCAACAGAGTTAAAAAACAAAAGGTGAATACTTACATGAGCTTTCTTGCAACCTTTATAAAACTGGTATTGTCCATGGTGCGAATAGACGTCTGTGTAACACATCTGTGCAGTAGATAAAAGTATCAGTCAGCATTATCAAGTCAGCCATTAATTTAGAACACCAATGTCTGTTGTCTTCAAATAAGGACTATGAAAAGTATGGAAGACTCACATGAGACACTGCAAGGTATGTTTGTTATGTAAATAGAGAACGTAATCTTCCCTATAAACTAGCTGTTTTTAATACTCTAGGACGATTGATGTCTCTATCGTGATGTAGAGACTCATCGATTTAAGGGTGTTTTTTTTTTTTGCTTTTTTGCAACGCTTGCATTAATTTTTTCAAACGGTTTCTGCCAAATTGCTGAGAGCTTTTAATGGTCCATTGCGAGGGGAGAATTCGATGAAATTTGGGTCAGTTTGTAAAATGTCCTAAAGCATGCTTTGAAATATTACCAGCTGAACGTCAGATGCCGTGGGTGCACTTTTGAGTATGCATTTCATGATTTTAAAAGTGCTCCAGCGGGGAGATGGCACGTTCTTTGTCGGTTCCATCTGAGCTACTCACTTTCTTGTGAGGAAGGAAAAAAAGTCATATTTGTATAAAAGCTGTAAATGTTCCTTTGTCTAGTACTGATTAGCCGTTAGGTATAATTTAGTCGATTAGTAGAGTTATAAGACAGTCCAACGCAATTGAATATACCTTTTAAACAAAGTTCCAGAGCAAGTTCAAGGGATGATGTAGATCCATAATCAGGCCACACAGATCCTGGAACTATCCCGTTCTCAAAAGATTTGTATTTCGCAAGAATCAATCAGAGATCATATGGAATCAACTGGTCACCCAAAAACAATGAGAGCGGCATTCTGGGACAGTAGGTTCTGATGAATCCTCGTGATGCATTATACGAAGGAAATGTGACCCATCATTCAAAAAAGGGACCTTCTGGGAACTGCAAAAAGTGTCAACCCTGGTCAGACTGCGCGAATTGCACAGGCTGACCAGGGTTGGTCAACACTTTTCGCTTTAATGACATTTTCTGTATGAAAAGTCTGGGACAGTAGGTTCTGGTGATTTGCACAGGCTGACCAGGGTTGGTCAACACTTTTAATGACATTTTCTGTTTGTAAAGTGGTCATTGTACCTTGTTATACATTCATATTTTGATTATCAACTTGAACTGATTTGCACTATCGTTGATATGTTTTCATCTAATTGATGTACAGAATTCCCTGATGGTCCTTTTTGTGTGATGGGTTACAAATCGTCGGATGATGTGAGCCAATGGGGCCTCATGCATCTTCCTGATGCGCTATACAAAACAAGTCGATGGATCTAGAGGACCAATGGTCCTTTGCCAAGCAGATAATTAACAAAAAGAAAAGATGTATCGCTGACTGCGCAGATGCATTAAGCCCTTAACAGAAGATGGCTCAAATCTTTGTTGTCTAAATACTGCCTGAACCATAAGGCACGATTGGCCTTTTGTCGTGCAGGACTCTTACTTATGGCGAAGGTTTCGCCCAAATCTGCTCGCGTGGACTTCGCAGGCTAACGTGGGTTGATACCTTTTGCAGATACATTAAAACCATCCTTTTACAGAGAACGACTCTATTAGAATCTTTGATCTAGTCAGGTTATACTCACTTCGTCAGGATGGCATTTTTGGACGCCCGTGCATGACGATGGGTCCGTCTGTCCGTTGCATATAGTACACATTGTCGTCTGATGAGGAGCGGGCACTCTGCAGATTGCTGATTTTAAATAGCAAAAACTTTTGTCAAAGTTATTAACATTTGTCAACACACAAACTTCCCTTTAGTTATAGCTCATAATATGCAAATTACTTTGATCGGTGCAAAGTGTTACTGTGATAAGACGTTTTAAATACTGCGTTGAGCGTGAACTTCTGGCCAGCCCAAGGTGGTAGAGTATGAAACTTGTGAATGCCAAATCTATGGCTACTTGAGGATATGGGTGCTAAACCCACGGCTGGCTACCTGAAATTACTTAGAAGTCTTTTGGATGAGACATTAATCCTAGGTGTCTGGCGTTAGTGCTTAAATAATGTACACTTTAAAAACCAGGACAAAGGAGGCTTCGTCCTGTATTTCTAGCGAAAAATATAGGACAAGGCCCATTCCAAGTTAGGCCTGGTTCTTTAATGTACACATTCCCGTGATTATTTAACAGCCTTGTTGGACGACGCCCAAAATGGGCAAGTGGCGACGATAAGTAAACGGGAGTCGATCAAAAACATGAGCAATTTTGGAATGGATGATGCTTCAACCTCTTACCTGCATTAAATGATATTGCCTGCAACATGGGAAAACGGGCATTCGGACATTTGCGTAAAGCGTCGTCTCGGATCAGCCTGCACAGTCCGCGCAGGCTAATCCGAGACGGCACTTTCCGTTTTTATGTAATTTTCTGTTTCACGCAAGTCTACTGTAGCACAAAATCTAATATTGTCGTAAAGTGCCGTCTCGGATTACGCAAATGTACGAATGCCCCTGTTGGTGTGTTGCAAGCCGTATGCAGCAGACCATGCTTGAATTGTTTTCAAATTCGGCATTTCCATTGTAGTATTTTCTCTTTTTGCGAGATTATATTCATTTGTATTCTTGCAGACATTAATACTGGTGTGTGTTGATGAACCGCATTTTACAAGCGTAATTTAATTTGTCTGCGGCAAAACTCGTATTGGAAGGTAGATGTTTGCTCGAGTAAGTTTTACTTTGCCTTCGCATCAAGCCAATGGCTGCCTTCCCTGATAAACATGGTGGAAACAATGTTTAGCTGTAAGAAAAGAATAAAACCCTGAATTGCCCGAGCCAGAAATTGAACCAACGTCCCCTGAGTAACAACCCCTGTACATTGCCGCCGACAGAACTTCCTGGCACAACTCTGTAATATAATCTTGTCTATGGTCGGAATATCTCACAAAACTTGAAGAAATGGATGTCAAAGATCAAACAAGGCATTTTATGAAGTCTGGTGTTGATCTGATTGACCGCAATAGCATTTATGACCGCCCATACCTTTGGCAGTACTAACCTTACATAATTATAACGTCAGTACTAATATACAGGTGCCTCGTATTAGATATAACATCTGGAAGTGTCTTTTCTACATTTAGTTTCAGCATTATGTCTCGATCGGGTTTTCTTATGTGGGAAAGCAGACTGCAGTATGGAAAGAATATTGTGTGAAGCACTTATAAAAGAAACTCCATGAAAGCATTGACAGGTGCACTGGCCGCCACAATAATGCTAAAATCATGCTGAAAAACAGGATATCATCCCTCTTTAAAAGGCATCTAGCTTTCGGAAAGCTATTCAGCATGAACAATTCATATGCCAGACTCGCGTGTTTTCAAGTTGTTGGAACTTCAGCCTTTTACGCTGGCGATCGGATCGCGTCTGTTGCTATATTTCGCGGAGAGTGTAAAAGAAGATAAGCCCGCGCCTACTCGAAATTTGATCCTGGTGCACGCTCTCTGCTTTTCCTGAAAATAAGTTCGGGAGAGTCATTGGTTCAATATTAACAATGCATAATTTACCAAACGCCATCACTAGCAAAATCTGAATGAACGCCATATTCCTTTGGATGACTGTTGACGCACTTTGTCAATCTCTATGACCCCTCTTGGCCTTATCTGTTAATTTTATGTAATACGGCTGTGTTTTATGTTTGAATTATGTGTTTAGTTCAACATATATGTTTTTTATCAGCTTTGTTTGTTTTAAACCATTGCCATACGATAACTTGTAGACTTGTCCAAGTCAAAAGCATTTGCAGGCAACAAATTAAATGTGGCTTATATGACATTTGTGTAAAAAAGGATAGAAAAAATGACGTAGAAAAGAAATACAAGCTGGTTACTAGATATAGCATTTTCCTTAATGTCTCCAGGGCTTTTTCTCACTTTTTCCAAATGTTTCAAATGGTTTTCATCTTCTGGGTCTTTAAAACATGGATTGTTTGGTGATCGATCTAATCGTTGAGTCTGTCAAAAACCCAAGCTATTATTCGTTACAATAACGGCAACGATCAGAAGAGCTGTCCTCAAGAATGGGTAGGCAATGCATTTATTTTAGCAACAACTACATGTTTAGGCTCATAAACAGCGGCACTTATTACCACAAATAGCTAACGATGTCGTCTTGCTACCAGTTCTCGGCCATCGATGTTGTAGTTCATTAGTGTTTATTGTCTACAGACAACAACTTATCACATAACTCCCCTTATTTTCAATGTAATACAGCCTTCACGAATTTTCTTGTCTCACACACGTGTGGCATAAAAAATCGGTGCTGTTTTTAGTATACACTCTGTATTTATACGCCTGACGGGTACATTAATCGTACGGCGCCGTGCAGTTTCCTGACGATTGTATCAAAATCTCCTGAAGAACTCGCCGTCCCGCGGCAGTTCGTTATTTGTGACTGGGGCATAAATTTCAGTACACGTTATACATGTATGCCTCTGTTGTAACACATTAAGGACTATAATTCTTGGTATACAGTTGTGTGATAAAAAGAATCTGACACTCGTTGGCTTTTGAGGTAAAAATGTTATTTTAAACTCGTCCACAAAAAAAAATGTTATTAAGCTCGCCAAAGGCTCGCTTAATAACATTTTTGTAGACTCGTTTAATAACATTTTATCTCAAAAACAACTTATTTCAGGTCCTGTATGCTTTTGTCAGTTCTAACGCCAAAATATGAATAACAAGTATAACAGCAGTCTTTTCGAATTTGACGGGTTACATCTCCTTTGTAATAAATCATACATAGCAATTTATTTCAGAAACTAATTAATATGTCTTGCTCCAAGTAGCCACCGGCCACCCTTGTTAACCCTTTCCCAAACGATAAATTTTGGACCCTTCCAAACCGAAAGAGTTTGCAGACGACAATTTTAGATTTGGAGAAAATGGCAGAAAGTTCTCAAAAAGGGTAGAAAATACTGTGGGAAAAGGAGAAATTGCTCGTTACGAGCAATTTCTCCTTTTCCCACTGTGTTTTCATAAGACTTTTACAGCAGACACGTAAAAAGCAGGGCTTGTTTGGAAAAGGGTTAACCTAATTAACCAATGGACAAAGGTCAAAGTAATCTATAGGAATCAGCAGTGACTAAATCTACATGTAATACAAAGATAATTTAGCCATGCTCTGTAAAAAGGGGGCTTAATGCATCTCAGGGAAAAAAAGTATCGACAAAGATAAGCCTGCGCAGTCCGTGCACACTGACCTAGGCTGAAACGTTTTGCTATTGGTCAATTTCCTGCATTTCCAAGGACCAGTTTACTTTACGGTTGTTGTTAAACAAAATTGACTTTATGGGCCCATTGGCATCATGCATCATGATGATGTATTAAACCCCCTTTTTGTAAGAGCATGGATAATAATTGGCTTGCAACACGCGAAAAGGGTCATTCGGACATTTGCGTAAAGTGTCGTCTCGGATCAGCGTGTGCAGTCCGCACAGGCTAATCCGAAACGACACTTTCCGATTTTATGTGATGTTCTGTTTTACGCAAGTCTACTGTAGCACAAAATCTAATGTAGTCGTAAAGTGTCGTCTCGGATTAGCCTGCGCGGACTGCGCAGGCTAATCCGGGACGACACTTTACGCAAATGTCCGAATGCACCTTTTCGCGTGTTGCACTCGATATGATATTATAAATATAAAATCTTATGAACATTTATCGAAACATTTATCAGTGGTACCGTCCTGTATACAGCCCTCAGCCATCGTTGTTAATCATTTCATATACTGTTACAAAATTTCAAATCGAGGTTTCTGTTCCAGTAGTGTAACTGTTGCGAATAAAATTTTTCAAGACATGGTAGCCCTTGTATATAGTTTATTTGATTACCCCATAACTGTCTAGAGACCGATACAACGGGTTATTTTTTCAATAACGATTTAATGGTGTCTTGCTCCAATCAGCCCTCCACCACCGTTGTTGAAATCATTGTTGAAATCATTGAAATTGTTGAAGTCATTAAAATTGTTAAAATCGTTGTTTCTGTTGAAGCCATTAAAGTCGTTGTTGTTGAAACCATTGAAGTCATTGAAGCCGTTATTGTTGTCAAAACCGCCGAATCCTCTTCCTCCTCCAACACCGCCGCCTACACTGACAGCGTCTGCGTCTCCTGAAAATGGACAGTGGAGGCTGATTTTATCCTTAACTTTTACCAAACGACAAAATTTTAGACAAGTCCAAATTGAAAGCACTAGCAAACGACCGAACAAATGCAACTCAAAAATTAAAACTAATTTGTTTCCAGAAGGGTAGGAAACATTATGGGAAAAGGAAAAACTGCTGGCTACCAGCGCTTTCTATTTTGCAAACAATATTTTCAAGCACTCTATCTCAGGGTCGTAAAACACATGGATTGATTAGTAAAGGATTAATTCTAAATATTGCTCTTCTTCTTTACTCTATATCGAACGACAGACTATTTGACTTGTCCAATTCCAATCCTTTGGCAGACGACAGTTTCAGTGTGTCTCAATTTATACGATTGTCTTTAGAAGGGCAGAGAACATTGTGGGGAATGGAGAAAATGTTTTTAAAACTTTTCCATCCCAAGGTCATGAAGACTAGAGACTTTGTTGTAAAGGTTAACAATGGCAAGTAATAACAAGGACTGGGTTTCGCAAGTTAACCCTTTACCCCATAAGGCATTTCTATGGTATCTCTATTTGACCCTAAATAACAGCAAGGATGAAGCCTTTTTTATGTTTATATGACACCTTTTGATAGCATAGAAAACATTGTGACAAAAGGTGAAATTGCTCGTCACGAGCAATTACACCTTTTAAAACTAATGACGCATATGAAAAAAGAAAAGAATAACGTTTGTAAACATGTTTTTTTTTATTTCATGCTTTCCGCTAGGATATCGAGAAATAGCAGTGAAAATATTTTTCGATCTTACACTGGTATCACCAGTGAAAATACCGATTTTCGCGTTCTTGTTGCCTAGGGGAATGACCGAATCTAAGTTGTGATAACTTGTGGTCAGACCCTTTTGCTTAGTTGTTTAATTATGTATATTGTTTTGTATTGAAAATTTTATTTGTAAAATTACTTGGCAATAAAATATGTTTAAACTAGAAACTAGGTAAATTGCGCGTGCCTAACAACCAGATGGGAAATATGACGTCATATACCTTACATTTCTCGCGCTTGACGTAACGTTGCTATGCGGAAGGGGTATGCCACGGGGAATAAGGGATAAGAAGTGAATTGAATTTCGACAAAGCTCCTTCCAGAAAGGATAAAACGCATGAAATAAATAGAATATTTGTTTTTTTCGGTGAAAGATCGAAATTTGTTTCATCTCGTGAGCACCATCGATAATAATTTCACGACTGGCGCAGCCACTCGTGATTCGATCTTTCACCGAAAAAAACAAATATCCTCTATATATTGTCATTATTTTTCCAGAATGACGATCTTAGCTATATAAATACCCGTTTCTTTACTAAAAGAAATAGATACGTTTATTTCATGCTTTCCGGTAGGATATCGAGAAATAGCAGTGAAAATATTTTTCGATCTTACACTGGTATCACCAGTGAAAATACCGATTTTCACGTTCTTGTCGCCTAGGTAAATTGTGCGTGCCTGATAACCAGATGGGAAATATGACGTAATTTACCTTAGATTTCTCGCGCATGACGTAATATTGCAATGTGTTTGTATGCAGGAGGGGTACGCCACAGGGAATAACGGAAAAGAACTGTATTGGATTTTGATAAAACTCCTCCCAGAAAGGGTTAAAAGCATGAAATAAATAGAATATTTGTTTTTCTCGGTGAAAGATCGAAATTTATTTCATCGAGTGGACACTATCAGTAATATTTTCACGAGTGGCGTAGCCACTCGTGAAAATATTACCGATGGTGTTCACGAGAGTATCCTCTATTTATTTCATGCCTTCCGGTAGGATATCGAGAAATAGCAGTGAAAATATTTTTCGATCTTACACTGGTACCACTAATGAAAATACCGATTTTCATGTTCTTGTTTCCTAAGTAAATTGCGCGTGCCTGACAACCAAATGGGAAATATGAGGTCATATACCTTACATTTCTAGCGCTTGACGTAATATTGTAATGCGTTGCTATGCGGGAGGGGTACCCCACGGGGAATAACAGAAAAGAACTGTACTGGATTTTGATAAAGCTCCTCCCAGAAAGGGTTAAAGGCATGAAATAAACAGAATATTTTTTTTTTCGGTGAAAGATCGAAATTTATTTCATCTCGTGAACACCATCGGTAATATTTTCGACGTGAAAATATTACCGATGGTGTTCACTCGATGAAATAAATAGAGGATAATCAACTGATTATTTTTGATATGAAAAATATCTCACGAGGATGCGCGTTGTTAGGCGTTGAAAAAACGAGTGCGCAGCACGAGTTTTTTTTTAACGCCTTACGACGCGTCCGAGTGAGATATTTTTCATATCAAAAATAACCAGTTGATTATTCTATTTATTATATACCTTATTAACATCATTATTTGTAATTTTGCGTTTGAAAGTCGTAAAAAATGTAGTCGAAAAAAATGTAGTTCCTAAATTACGGCAGGAAGTGAGAGTGAAAGTTGATAACGTCACTAGTGATGATATCAAAAATTATTACACTGGGAAATTCCAGGATTTCACTGCTAGGTATATAATAAATTTCGATCTTTCACCGAAAAAAACAAATATCCTCTATGTATTATAGAACAGAACAGAACTTTTGTCCAGATAACAAATGAATTGTATTAACAGATCAATGATTTTAGGACATGTTTAGGAAGTACGAGTTTAATTTAAATACATTATCAAATGTAAGAGTTATAAGGCTGTGTTTTTCAACTGATTTCTAGATAAACCAGCCTCTATTTCAATTTTCACATTCCATAACTTCGATACACCTAATGCAAAAGATGTAAGTGCCTTTTCTTAAATTGGTTTCACGCTTATGTTATCTAGAATAATTATTTAACGGTAGAAAAATCTCCCGGTGAGTTTCATATATCTCGTAGCTTAGCCTGGATATCTAGGTTGTTTGTCCTGAATTCTTGATTGGCGGACCACGTGACATCAGTGGGAGGAGTGATCTATCGTCTAGTTTTTAGCTTAACCCTTTCCCAAACAATCCTTGGTTTTTACGGGTCTGGAATAGTAGCCTTTTGAAAACATTGTGGAAAAAGGAGAAAATGCTGGTAACCAGCATTTTCTCCATTTCCCACAATGTTTTCTACCCTATCATAGACAGAAATCATCTTTTCAGCAAGATTTGAATTGTCGCCTGCAAATGCTTTCAATGTGGTCTAGTCCAAAAGTTTGTCGTTTGGGAAAGGGTTAGTTAGATAGATATGTATTTGCTATATTTATATGCAATTTTATCGAAACTCACATCTATACCTATCTAACATGCTGTTAAACCAACCACTACTACTACGATGTGTAGGTTTGTCAGTAGATGATTTTGTTATCGTATAGAGCCGGTGATACAGCAACCGTAATGTCACAATCTCTCTCTCTTTCTAACATACACATGCAGGCGCAAGCACAGACGCATCCAATAATGTAAAAACCAAATGATGGCAAAATGTAGACACTAGTAACTTGTTGTAGTCTTCCTCTTTGTTCTGTGTTCTTTATAAACTATGCATCACGCTTTGATAGAGTGTTTTGCAGCCCCGGCAATGATGCGGAGCTCTTCTGAAAGTTTTCCGTCAGAAGTGTGTTGATCTACATATTTTTTTCTTGATTTAGTGATAGAGAAAAATAAGTATACGCTTCCGTTTTTACAGGATTTTGCCAAAATTGGCTTGCAACACTCGAAAAGGGGCATTCGGACAATTGCGGTATGCGCAGGCTAAACAGAAACGACACCTTTTCGTTTTTATGTAGTTTTCTATATGATAAAATCTAATGTCGTAAAGTGTAATCTCGAGACGACGCTTTACGCAAATGTACTAATGTCCCTTGTCGAGTGTTGCAAGCTATCTATTGCAGCTACAAAACAGTATTAACCCTTTACCCCTATGACATCTCTAATTGACCCTTAATGACAGCAAGGATGAAGCCGTTTCTTATGTGTAAATGACACCTTTTGATTGCATAGAAAACATTGTGACAAAAGGTGAAATTGCTCGTCACGAGCAATTTCACCTTTTGCCACAATGTTTTCCAAAGAGTCCTACAAGCAATGTGTAGAAATGAGTATCTATGGAGTAAAGGGTTAAACTGTTACTGTTACTGGTATACCACGGAATAAGAAGACAAATAACGCTTTGAGTATCAACTGGTTTTATTTTGACTCGATAAATATGAACCATGCTCTGGTTAAAATGGGTTAAGTGCATCTTTGAAATATACCGTCTACCATGTAATCAATCACATAGCTAGCTGGGGATCAATAAAATCCATTTTGTCTTACAACTGTTAGAGCCTTGAGTAAATAACTTTGTAATGTTCTTGAACATGCAGAAAAGTAAACAATAGAAAGACAGTTTTTATCACATAACCTCTTTATTTTCAGTGTAATATACCCATTACGATTTTTCTTATCTTACACACGTTTGATATCACATTTGTGTGACGTCATTTTTGACGTCATTTTGTAGGCATTTCATATAAGTTAATGCGTCTCATGTAAAATACCGCGTGTGCATTTATGAATGTTTTGCATCATCTGATCTATATTTTGTGAAATATCGCTATGTGATAAAAAGAATCTGACATTCGTAGGCGTTTGAGATAACTCGTCATGGAAAATGTTATTAAGCTCGCCAAAGGCTCGCTAAATAACATTTCCCTAGATTCGTTTAATAAAATCTTATCTCAAAAGCCAACTCATGTCAGATCCTATATGACACAGTTAAGCCTTGTCTGCGCAGGCTGATATGAGTCGATACTTTATTTTCAGATGCAATAGGCCACCTTTTAACAGAACATAGTTCAAACGTTTTTTTTTTTTTAACTTTCGTTCCGTCTTCACACATTTTTAGCATTGTAAGTCATAGCAGTAGATCTAGATCTGACTAGATGAAAAATGAAAATAAATAGAATGAAATCAGATGATCTTTGGTCTATTAAGTCATTTCTTTCTACTTTGTATTAGTAGTTAGTATTAAATGTATAGTTAACTGGTTAGTAGCAGATGTTTTCAGCTACCAATAAATACAAAACAAAAAAAAAGTCTGTATATTAAGCAGAATTTTTTTCATGTTAAAAACTAAATAGAATCACTATTAAATCGTAAGTATTGTAATATTATATTTAAAAAAAAAAAATTCAGCATATGGCAAAAACAAATATGTTTATGGAGAACATTTCTCCTCTGGCCACAATATCTACAATGACATTCATGGATTAAGCTAGGTTCACGTAAATGAGACCAATTTCACACACGTGCTTAACCCTTTACCAAACAACCCCTGTTTTTCACGATCCCGAGTAAGAAGCCTTCTAAAAAGATTGTGGGAAAAGGAGAAAATGCTGGTAACCAGCATTTTCTCCTTTTCTCACAATGTTTTCGACTCTTCTGAATTCAAGTTTCAAATTTTGAGTCACGTGTATTCAGTCGTCTGCAAATGCTTTCAAGTTGGACAAATCTAAAAATTTGTCGTTTGGTAAAGTCATCTGCCACAAATTTGTTACAGGGGGTAACGATATATCAAACCTTTGCCCTCTACAAGACAAATAAAATTGGACTTGTCCAAATTAAAAACATTTGCAGAAGACATCTTAGAAAGGGGTTCACTGATGGTACCTGTTTCAGAAAGGCTAAAGAGTATACTGGGAAAAGGAGAAAAGGCTGGTTACCAGCATTTTCTTCTTTTCTCAAGACATATTTAAAAACCATTGTCATTAACAATTGTGATTTTGTGGTAATTGCTTAAAAGGCTATGATGTGATTTAAATAAATTATATTGAAAATCAATGTTTGGAGGCAAAACGCTTGCTGTCATGGTATCAGTTAAAAATGATGTGTAGCGGGCGCAATTTTTGGGTGAACTCCGTGATCTCCGTGACCCCCACCAATCTTTCCATGACCAATGTCGATCTGTGGCTGGGAAATGGAAGCCGAGGGAGCACTAACACTGGTCTGGGAAATGTCGATGCTAGCCGGTGGGGCACTGTCAAAACCTACCATACCCCCGTCTATGGCTCCGCCGCCGATCAGTCCGTCGTTGTTGAGGTCGTTAAGGCCGTTGAAGTCATTGAGCCCGTTGTTGTCGATACCTTGTATGCCAGCGACTCCACCGACTCCTGCCTGGATGTTCACGTGATCTGCGTCGCCTGCGAGCGGGATGCAAATGATGGGAATATTTGTTAGTACAATGATGTGATGAAACATATTTTATTACCATGCCAATAGTATCAGTTTCAAATCTCTTTGGTATACATGAAAATCTATCAACACGGCAAAAGGGTCCGACAACCAGTATTTTCACCTGAGATAAAACCATTAATTTGTTTTTGGCTTGCTTACAGTCTAAATGCTGCACTATTTTCATTTTTATTAACTTATTTTTTTAACTCTTTACCGCATAACCAAAACAAGAGGGTCCTTAGGAAGAAGCATTGTGGGCAAAGAATAGAAAAATTGGTAATCAGAATTCTTTACATTTCCAACAACGCTTCCTCTACTATTAAAAAATGATTATAACTTGAGCCAAATTTATTTTGTCGTCAGTAAGTGCTATCACGTTGAAAATGTCTTAACTTGTTTAGCGCGACTCACTGACCTTTTGCAGAAAGTGTCAATCAAAATTAGTCTGCACAAGATGTGCAGTCTGATCTTTGAACTACACTGTCCGATATGGAGATATAATACCCCAAAACATAACTTTTCAAATGGCAATATTTAGGTTTTTTACTATCAAACTGAAAATTCCAATTTTAGTTATTGCGCAGGATAGGGTTAAATAAAGTTTGGTAAAGAGGTTTAACTCCTTTCGAAAACGACAAAATCCGGGTAACCTTGCGAGGACAGTTAATCTTACAATCCATCCGAGTAACCTTGCGAGGACTGTTAATCTTACAGTACATCCGAGAAATTTTGCGAGGACTAATACTTTTAAAGTCCATCTGAGAAACCTTGCAAGGACTGTTTATCTTACAGTCCATCCGAGAAACCTTGCGAGGACTGTTTATCTTACAGTCCATCCGAGTAACCTTGCGAGGACTGTTAATCTTACAGTCCATCCGAGAAACCTTGCGAGGACTGTTAATCTTACAGTACATCCGAGTAACCTTGCGAGGACTAGTAAACTTATTGCATATTGCATATATTGGTAGACTTGTTGCATATATTGGTACACTAATTTAAGAAAGACCTCGTCAGAATGGTATATCTTGTTTATGTATATCAATTTTATCGAGAGGGGTATCATGAAAATTGCCAAATCTTGTTCCTTAACGTTTTATTTTTCTACACACACACAAAAGAAAACGCAAAAATTGTTAAATGTCACAGCATACATTCATACACTTTTGGGAAAGCCTGTTGAAGACCTTTGAAAAAGGCCAATGACGACTGAAATACCTTTGCAGACAGCATAGATCTCTGAACCCAATGAAAAGTCGAATGCATTTTTTAGCCGGTGTAATGCAGAAAAATGACCCCCATTACAAAAATGACCTCCGGGTCATTTCTCGACGTAGAGGAAAGACCCGGGTCATTATTCTACGTCGAGAAATGACCCATGGGTCATTTCTCGACGTAGAGAAATGATCCATGGGTCATTCCTCTACGTCAAGAAATGACCGTGGGTCATTTTGTAATGGAGGTCATTTCTCTGCATTACACCGGCAGTAAAAGAGTTTAAATTCGTATGTATTGAATTATATATATTCTACATTTGATAAGCTAGTCGCGTTATCGTTCTTGTAGGGCGGTATTTAATAAATCTATGGCGTGGATGGGATTCCGTAGGGAGATGGATGTCGAATTAGTAATGACAGATGTAAGCCTTGTTAAATGTAAAGATTATAATTCTAATTTCTAAAACTATTACTACATCTAAGGTGTTAGTGAAAAACAAGTAAGAGCTATACTTATTCAGTGGATGCTAAACATTTTCTGGGCGATCATTACCGCATGTGCTATTTTAGTGTATTGTGTTATGAATGGTGTTTGACACCTCTTTAGACAAAGGAAATAGTTGACCTGTAAAGTGCTTCAGTATGACGAATCGGGTCTTTTCATATACGGAAAAATTGTCGGGTATAGTATGCACAAGACTGCTGACAGAGACGCTCTCAGATTAGAATTTCCATTCTGTGCAGTCTGACCGTTTGGCCTGCATTGAATAACAGTAGCGAATGAAATACTGGTTCCATCTCTAAAACGGAAAAGGTATCTTAAGGACATGATGAAAAGTAAAGGGAATAGATTGGTACTCACTGATTTGTGCGTTCAGTCCGAAATCTGAAAGAGAAAATAATCAAGATGCCAAATGAAAAATTTCAAAATCAAAGCGCTGAAATCACTGACTGCCATAATTGGCCTGTAACACGCGAAAAGGGGGATTCCGACATTTGCGGAAAGTGTCGTCTCGGAATAGCCTGCGCAGTCTGCGCAGGCTGATCCGAAACGATACTTTCCGATTGTGTGTGATTTTCTGTTTCACATAAGTCTACTGTAGGCCAAAATGTAATGTTGACGTAAAGTGCCGTCTCGGATTATAGCCTGCCTAGACACTTTACGCAAATGTCCGAAAGCACCTTTTCGCATATCGCAGGCCATATTATGATAAAAAAGAAAATCAAAAACAAAGCGCTTTTTTTTAAATTAAATAGCAAACAAAGGTGTTAACTATGTCTTTTACAGAGGTAGTCAAACTTTTTTTCAACAACCCTTTTTGCCACAAACTATAGTGCTTTTCGATTGTAAAAGTAACTACATTTATACAAATTTTCTGACAATGTTTACCCTGCAATTACAAAATCACGACATTTTTTCTTGCCATTAACCTCCTTAGCAGATGATGAAACTTTACACTTTAGCTAAAAACCATTGCAGATAAAATTAAATATTCCTCATTGATGAAATTTACCTTTGAAATGTAAAAACAAAAAAATCGTGGAAATAGAAAATATTGGTTAATAGCATATTTCCTTCTTTTCCCACGATTTTCCTCGCGGGTATTGCTCGGTGAAAGCTTAATACAGCCTATATAGTAATTGTTTAGCCCTAAAATAATGAACATTGACAGTAGATCAAAATGTAGTGCTCAGTTATTGCCTAAATATTACAATATTATGAACGCGGAAAAACAAAGACCATACTGCAAGCTTTTTGCAGTGTTATATGGATTTGTATTGTCCGCAGGCGTATCTACAGTTGTGATGGACAGTTCAAGACTTCTCTCAAGGTCAAATACATAGACACGTCTTTCACTTACCAATTCCTTCACCTCCACCAACGCCAGCTCCGACTCCGACTCCGACACCTACTCCACCCCCAACACCGGCACCGCCCTTAACAGGGTATGGGACATGGACTGTAATTGTAAACATTACACTACATTTCTTTGAACTAAACCCTCATGTAAATGACATTTGCATAGTGCAGTAAATTTATTTCTATTTAGTATGAAGGAACCAATTATCAACTTAAAGGTTAAAGGTACATTCTGTTACTAAAAAGACAAAAAATGCACGAGACAGCCTCTACATCTTTGACTACTTCTCGAAATGAATATATAAATAGCAATTCATCAAAGCATTTTCACAATCACTTGGAAGACAGAAATGTTTTTGAAAAGAAGTGTATACGAATTAGATATTTTTCTTATATGTACCAATTTACAATGCACATGAACAGTCTTTAATTGCTTATGATATCAGGGTTTACGCCTACCCATCGAAAATAATTTTAATACAAACCTTCTCTGTCGATGATGACTGGCACGTGAACTTCTCTCTGAATGTATACTGGCACTGTGAAAATAAATTCAGAAAATAAGACTGGTATTCATTTAATCTTTTAAATATATCAAAAGCAATCAGGGTATGCAAGAGAAAGCATCGACCGCAAAAAAACAGAGCCTATTGAATGCAGTGTATACAAAAACAGGTATTACCTTTGACTTTCTTCACGATTGGGACGAACTTCTTATGTATGACCGGCTTAACGATTGGCTTAACTGAAAAATAAAAAAGATTTATTATAATTAGAGATACAGAGATACTCAAGAAAGAGAAAAAGCTTCATTTTAATCTGCCATACAGTGATCGATACGCTTAATAAAGTTGGGCAGGAGCTCGAATATGCGTTTAAACGACTTTTTAGCAACGTTGATTTTTAAAGCGTGTTGTTTAACCCTTTACCATACAATCCTGATTTTAACACCCCCCGTGAAAGAAATATTTTGAAAACATTGTGTGAAAAGTAGAAAATGCTGGTAACCAGCATTTTCTCCTTTTCCCACGACGTTCCCTTTCCTTCCTAAAACATATTTCAACTCTTTAGTCCCATTCATTTTGTAGTCTGCAAATGCTTTCAATTTGGACCAGTCTAAAATTTTGTTATCTGGTAAAGAATAAATTCGTTTCCATATAACCACAGGTTTTCATGACGCTGAGAAAGGAGCCTTTTGAAAACATTGTGTGAAAAAAGGAGAAAATGCTGATTCAAAATGTTTTCTAACCTCCAGAACAAACTTCAACTTTGGAGTCACCTTTATTTTGTAATCTGCAAATGCTTTCAATTTGGACCAGTCTAAAATTTTCCTGTTTGGTAAAGAGTTAAATCATTACTTCAAAGAAAGGCCTAAATCTTCTATCTGGTAACCAACATTTTCTTCATTTCTACTGTGTTACTTAGTCTTTTGAGGAGAAATGTCATCATTGAAGCGGTTTTTTTTCCGCAAATATGGACGAGTCTAAAATTATGTTGTCTATGATGGAGTATATCAAGAAATGACAATAGAAAGTACTTACTTGGAAAAATTGGCAGTGCTGAAAAAAAAAAAAGAATAAAAGTGGATTAAGTTATTTCATCTAAACGAAAATAAAGCATGTATTGGGGGGAATATTTCAGTCCTTGTTAACCATCATTTAGTCTTACTCTTCAGAATTTCAGTTCTAAATTCGAAAGTAATACAGATTTTGATTGGCTTAACCAAAAAGGTTTTGTGACTTTCAAAATCAGAATTTAAACTAAGAATGTTCGCTAGAATGGCTGGTGAACACAGACCCTGCTACTGATCTACAGCGCGCTTTTTATGCAGTCAGCTCCGAATCTATATTATCAGTCAAAGAACATTTCCTTCTTCCCTAATCATCAAAAGGATCATTGCCGAATACAGAAAAAGGTACCCTTAAATAAGTGGTGGGGGTGGAATGTTGGAGTAAGCAAAAAAAAAACAGTCAAATTTTCGTGACGCACAGTTAAGAGTACATGAACCTGCAACATATATGAAGAACCGGTATCAAGCTTAATTGTGAAACAAAAAACCTGACGAGTTCAAAAGGATGGTTTTTACAGGAACATAAAGTTTAGTTTAGCGTCACGTTTTTATCCGCGCCTTTGACCTATTTTCCTCTGAACAAGTATAGAATCCTTAATATAGAATAATGATAAAGTCATAACAACGTAGCGACACGTGACAAAACTGACACGAACTCTCTATAACGTAATAAACCCGTTTAGTTTGGTGATCAAGTAGGCGTTCAACTGTAGGTATTAACTTCTGGAACTTCGCTGGAAACTGTCAACCAGACATAAACGTCTCACCTTTGAAGGTATCTTTGACAGTTAGACACTCAGAGATTGACAGATTATTGTCTAAAAATGCAAATCACTCTCACAAATACTTCAACCTGTCATACGTATGCAGTTTTTTGAGAATCTGAATCTGTGACCAAGATGACATGGGGGTTGCAGCCCATTTAAATGCGACCAATCACGCAAAAAAGGGACAGATTGGGAATTCCGTTTATCAATTACATGAAAACGGATCGAATATAGTGCAGATCAATTTAACCCATTACCACACAATCCCTACTTTTGACGCCCCTGAGAAAGAAGCCTTAAGATAACACTGTGGGAAAAGGAGAAAATGCTGGTAACCAGCATTTTCTCCTTTTCCCACAGTGTTTTCTACCCTTCTCAGAACAAATTTCAAATTTTCAGTCACCTTTTTGTCGTCTGCAAATGCTTTCAATTTGGATCAGTCTAACAGTTTCTCGTGTGGTAAAGAGTTAAGTTGATAGTTCAAAAATTGTATAATTAAGCAGAATAACCACTTTTCATGCGGAAAATATCATAAAAGCGAAAAGTGTCAATTCTGGTCAGCTTGTGCAATCCGCCCAGTTTTATCGGGTATTTTTGCCAGGGAACATAATATACATGTATGTTCTCGGCATGATACATATTACTTTAAAGCATAACTGGTCCTAATCAGTACATGAATATGTTGAAGGCTGTGACAGATAGTGAAAATGTTTTTATATGGAAATTTTCCTTTTTTGTCACATCCAATAACCTTTCAGTAAATGATAGCGTAATATTTTTCTTTACTTTTTTTCCGATCTACTCACTTTACCTTTACATTAATCCTTTTGTACTAACACTTAAACAATACATGATTATGTTTGTGGGATGATGAAGATCTGTAAAGATCAAATCTTTAATAAAGGATTAATAAAGAATAAATGATATCTATCATCTATCATCGATCATGATAACCAATCAGATCATGGGAAATTTCTTTGCAGTATAATAAAATATATTTATCACATAACTCTCCTTGTTTTCAATGTGATATGGCCATTACGAATTTTCTTGTCTCACACATGTTTGAGATAAGAAAGTAGTGCTGTGTTTGGTCAACACTCTGTAATTATACACTTCATTTCTAAAACATCGCTAACCTAGGTTTCTGAAGTAAATTAGCAGTCAAAGTTCTTGTCATGATAAAGTTGTTAATTCAACCTCAAACAAAAAATCAATATTATGCAAGTTTCTTCGGAATTATTTGCGTTCATAATGTACCTGTCAAAGTAAGTGCACAAGCTTCATGTAAATTTCACTACATGTATGCCTGTGGATTAACACATTTTGGACTATAATTCTTGTTAATCAGTAATGTGATAAAAAGAATCTGACACTCGTTGGTTTTTGAGGTAAACATTTATTAAATTTGTCCGCAAAAAATGTTATTAAGCTCGCCAAAGACTCGCTTAATAACATTTTTGAGGACTCGTTTGATAGATGTTTATCTCAAAAACTAAATCATGTCAAATGCTATATAACCTACATTAGTTCAGTGGAAATATAACTGTACTTACGTTTTGGTGGCAGTGGCTTGAAATAAGCTGAAATAAAAATGAATTTAAATAGTTTGTTAGCCCTGGGCCCGTATTCACCAACCATTCTTAAGAACTTTCTTTATTTATTCTAAAGAATAGTATATATTTGAAAGTAACACAACTTCTGATTGGCTAAACCATTCAGTTTAGCCAATCAGAAGTTATGTTACTTACAAATTTAGAAAATCGTGGAGATTAAGACTAAGAAAGTCCTCAAGAATGGTAGGTGAACACAGGCCCTGATGACGTTTTCTTTTTCTTCGTCCAGCTTCAGACAACTTTTAACCCATTTGCTACTATGGGCGACTCGTATGCGTTTTGTGGACAGTGTAGATCAAGATCAGACTGCACAGAACGTGCAGTCTGATCTTGGATCTACACGGTTAGATAAGAATATATTATTCCCAAATACTTTGAAATATAACTTTGACATGGCAATATTTTGGGGGTTCTTTTTGTTGAGTTGAAAATTTCGTTTTAGTTATTTAACATGAAAAGGGTTAAATTCAATTAGCCAAAAAGAAATTGGTCGTACCTAGCAAGGTCTCCACAGCATTTGAAGTCATAGCTATATGAAGAATATGTAATTATATAGATTTCACCAGTTGTTAATTAATCACATTTTACAATTATATTTTTTTCGAAATTGTCTGCTGCGTAAAGTAAAAATAACCCTTTTCGGCACTTTGCATTCCAGTGATTAAAAAATGAAATGAGATTGGTTTCGTGAAACAGATAAGTAAGGTAATAGATCTCTGACACCTGAGTATTCTAACCCATTACCACGCAATCCCTACTTTTGACGCCCCTGAGAAAGAAGCCATTAGAAAACACTGTGGGAAAAGGAGAAAATGCTGGTTACCAGCATTTTCTCCTTTTCCCACAATGTTTTCTACCCTTCACAAAACAAATTTCAAATTTTCAGTCACTTTTATTTTGTCGTCTGCAAATGCTTTCAATTTGGACAAGTCTATGATATTGTTGTTTTGTAATGAGTTAAAATTTGAAAATAATTCTAATACCATATACTAAAACCATACTACTCACCCTCTGACAATGCTGCAATAGACAAAAAGGAAAAGAAAATGAAAAGTGTAATAAATAAAAACAAATGGATCTCCTGGAACTCGTTTCTTTAACAAAATACAAACTGTTCAAGCCTTTACCACACAATCATGAGTCTATGTTTCTTTTTTTTTTAAAGCAGAGAAATTACTATAACGGCGTTCTTAATAGTGTTCTTAGTCATGTACATATGGTGTTGTTGTTTTTTTTTCAAATTCAGAGTAAACCAAGTTCTGATTGGTTAAACCAAATGGTTTAGCCAATCAGAACTTGTGTTACGTTCTAAACCAAGAATAAGACTAATGCAATTCAGAATAAAAACATGCCTACGTTTTCTTCACTAGTTACAAAAAAAGTGTTTATACTCTCAAGATTATAGATCGTACAGGAATAAATCAACCTAATCATAGCAACTACAGTGGTGTTTTCCTAACCCCTACAAAGCTTTTTCAGTGAAGGCACTTGATTTTTTGACAAGAATTACCTTGTATAACCCAGTCTAATTATAAGACATATATATTTGATTGTAAAGAGAAAAGTATTGCAAGAAATGTCCGCGAAACAGATGTCTGCTCCTCTTCGTCAAAGGCAGGCTATCTGCCAAAAGCAAATTTTGTTCTAGTATATTAGATTTCATGTGTCTATTTTGAGAAATGTTATGGGTAAAGAAATGTCCTAATTTAAGCTGGGGGAATTATTTCCCGGTCACAGTGAATATTTTCCTCCTGCCGAAAATCTGGTTAATTGTTTTGAGATCATTAGTTTTAAAAGTGGCATTATCAGTTGACAAAATAATCAGATGAAAGATAACATATGGTTTATTTCATCAGCTTATGGTTAATATGGGGAAATATTTTCCTCAAAAGGGAAAGGTATGCGAAAATAACTCGTGCCTTACGGCACTCGTTATTTTCGCATACCTTTCCCTTTTTCGGCAAATAGAAGGCACGAGTTATTTTCACGGACCTTTCCCTTTTGAGGCAAATATTTCCCCATGTTAACCACAAGCTGATGAAATAAACTCTATTTATGGTGGCATATCTCTGCCACGAGATACAAGATAGCCATCAAGATAATTTTACAAAACTATGCGATAAATTTAAGTTTCTTGGAAATTTTATGGAGATACGGTGAAAGGTTTCCGGGAAAAAAATCACGATAAACTTAATATTGTAGAGCAAAATTTCTCAATAATGCACGAAGCTGTCATGATTGCCCTACCTGGTTCTCCATATATTTGAATAAAAACAATCATTTGGGAGAACTCAGTAGAGCTTGACTTCAGAAAAATTGCACCAAGTAACGATTCGAATAATTAATAATTGTAGCTAAATTTTGACAAAGCTCAAAATGAACTGAAATTAATTAATAAATGTAGCTAAATTTTGACAAAGCTCAAAATGAACTGAAGTCTTTAAAATCACGAAATTGACTCAAAATGTCTTCTACGAACACACAGAAACCATTCAGGGAAAAATATTTCATAAAATTGTAGAAAAAGATGTCCCAGCAAAACCGTATCTAATTATAGACACCGGAATGTCAGTTTGGGGCAAAAGACAAAAAAAGAAGTCATGATAACAGATACATGTAGAATGATCGCGATATTTTTATCGTGAAAATTTTTGTTATCTAGATAACATTTCTAGGAAACTTTGATTTATCACGATAGTTCTCTCAACTGTTTACTAAACGACAAAATTTTAGGCTTGTCCAAATCGAAAGCATTTGCAGACGACATAATAAAGTGACTGAAAACTTTGAATTCGTTTTGTTAAGGGTAGAAAACATTGTGGGAAAAGAAGAAAATGCTGGTTACCAGCATTTTCTTCTTTTCCAACAATGTTTTCTATAGGCTTTCTTTCTCAGGGTCGTCAGAAGTAGGGATTGTGTGGTAACGCATTAAATTATCGCATTAACTATCTTGTATCTCTCAGCAGAAATATGCCATCTTATTTATCAATACATTTTCTGCCAGCTACTGGAACACTGACAGATTGCATTAATGACTTATCACATAACTCTCCTTGTTTTCAATGTAATACAGCCATTACGAATTTTCTTGTCTCACACATGTGTGAGATAAGAAAATAGTGCTGTATTTGGTCAACACTCTGTAATTATACGCTTCATTTCTAAAACATTGCTGACCTAGGTTTTTGAAGGAAATTAGCGGTCAAAGTTCTTGTCATGATAAAGCTCAAACAAAAATCAATATTATGCAAGTTTCTTTGGAACTATTTTCGTTCGTAATGTACCTGTCAAAGTAAGTGCACAGGCTTCATGTAAATTTCACTACACATGATACATGTATGCCTCTGGTTTAACACAATTTGGACTATACATGTAATTCTTGTTAATCAGTAATGTGATAAAAAGAATCTGACAATCGTTGGTTTTTGAAGTAAAAAATAATAAGCTCTCCAAAGGCTTGCTTAATAACATTTTTGTAGACTCGTTTAATAATTTTTTATCTCAAAAACCAACTAATGTCAGATCTTATATATCCATACTTTTCAGTGCTATGAATTAAATTTGTCTGCATTTCGATCATGGCTTGTTGGCTTTTGGCAAGCAGACGAATGATAACATTGTAGATGGTTAAAATCGTTATAGTCCTGTCACGAAAACATACTGGAAAATGCAATCAACGTTCAATATAACAAATATCCTTATTTTTCTACAACATTTTCAAAAGTGGCATGTTAGGTGAAAAGAAATATGTAAACATTAAGTTACATATAAAGCGAGATAGGCGCAGACTTATCGGCGAAAAGCGAGGAATGATTCGTAAAAACGATAATAGAGTTAAAATGATAGAGGAATGATTCGTGAAAACGAGAACAGAGTTTAAAATGACAAATTTGGATAAATCTGTTTCTTAGCAATTCTGTGTTTCAATGACCTTGATGAAGAATACTTTTGAAAAAAATGTAGGAAAGGATAAAAATGTCTGTAACCCGAATTTTCTCCTTTTACCACACTGTTTTCGTCATGCAAAAAAAATCAGATAAGGGTTCGTTTTTTGCTGTGCATTAACATCATAAGGGGCTTTGGTGACGAACTTTTTGTGAATTTACTTGACGCCAATCAAAAAGATATTTGACTGTCAGATAGCTCCAAAAATAGATTGGCTGCTTATAATAAAATTGTTATTCGTTTTCTGTAGATTAGTGAAGTCTTCAAGTTTATCCCGAATTGTTGCCAGAATAATTCTTGATTTCCTTTTAACTTGCATTTTTTTACGTAAAAAAGAGGAGCACAAAACAATTTTCTTCCTATGAGTCATTATTTGTTTCGTGTATACTAATGCAGATGACGTAAAATTACGTATTCGGTTAAAAAAAAGTCAGTTTTGCTGGAATTGAATTATATCTAATTGCCTAAGTATTCATCTTAACTACCTGAGAAATAATGAGGAAAAAAGTTGATTGCTGAAAAGAAAAACGAAACTGACGAGTTATGTAGGTTTACTTACCGACAGCACACAAAAGTAAAAGTCCCTGAGTGATCATGTTGCCGGTTTCAGTGTGAAGACGAACAATGGTGCGTGGACAGTCGATGGACAGATGGCGACTAGTGCGGACCTTGCCAGTCTCGTGCTTTTATATACGAGCTAGACAACAGTTGAAAAGTCCTCGCTGCTTCACCAATGGTCATCTGTCATATTTATTGACCCTTCATTCGAGCATCAAGCAGGTGAATCTGATGTAATCAGACAGCAGAAGGAAATAACAGCCGGGGATTCAATTTCAAAATTTTTAGGGGTTGTTTATCTCGCAAAACATCGGAATTGGTCGATCCAAGATTAGACGGCGTGTTCTTTGCAACATGATCTTAATCTGCATTGTCCGCGGAAGCAATTTACAATGTCTACGGAGCAATAAGGGTAAATATGGCTGTCTGTCAAAGTATTTTGTCAAACAATCAATTATTAAATCATTTTTGTCTGCAATTACGTATCTTTAGACTGTCAAACCATCAAAAATAAATGGTATGGTGCACTTGTGTATTTGCAGAGAGTAGGCAACTTAATCAGATATTCTTAAATGCATTTTTTTTTTTTTTTTTTGGTCTTATTCCTGAGTTTAAAACTGAGGAAACTTCTGATTGGGCCACCTATTTGGTCTATCCAATCATAAAACGCGTTACATTGAAATTTAGAAAATTCTTGAAATTTGGATTACGAATGCTATTAACCCTTAACTCTTTACCACACGAGAACATTTTAGACTGGTCCAAATTGAAGGCATTTGCAGACGACAAAATAAAGGTGTCTGAAAAATTGAAATTTGTTCTTGGAAGGGTAGAAAACACTGTGGGAAAAGGAGATAATGCTGGTTACCAGCATTTTCTCCTTTTCCCACAGTGTTTTCAAAAGGCTTCTTTCTCAGGGGCGTCAAAAGTAGGGATTGTGTGGTAATGGGTTAAACTCTTTAGCAAACAATCCCGTCTTTTATCGTCCCCGACAAATGAATGCTCTTGGCAACACTTAGGTGAAAGGATTAAACGCTTATATCCAGAATTATCTCCGATTCACGCCGTATTTTTTGCTCTGACAAATACAAATCCTTCATTTGAGCCAAAATGGTTGTCTTCAATTGCTTTCAACATAGATAGCTCTAAAATGTTGTTATGTTGTTGTCATTTAAAGAGTTAAGGATGATGGGTAAATATTGTCCAAGGTTCGATAAAACTTAGTTTCCTTTCCTGAAAAATATCTGTGCTCCCCTCTCCCCCACCCCCCTCCCCTCTCCCCCTCCGCTCTGTTAAAGATGCAGGTTCGAGTTAACCTGACGTTTAAAGTAGTCCATTCTAAATTTTGCATCTGGTTCCACACAATCCAAAGTTTAAGATACTCTTATGAAAAAATAACCTGACGCTTAAAGTATTCCATTCTAAATTTTGCATCTGGTTCCACACAATCCAAAGTTTAAGATACTCTTATGGAAAAATACCTTTGAAAACATTGTGGTAACCAGCATTTTCTCCTTTTCCACAAATTAGAAGCCTATTTGATGAACTCTTTACCAAACGACAAAATTTTAGACTTTTGTCCAAATTGAAAGCATTAGTAGACGACAAAATAAATGTGTTTCAAAATTTGAAACTTGACTTTAGAAAAGTAGAAAGCATTGTAGGAAAAGGAGAAAATGGTGGTAATCAGCATTTTCTTCCTTTCCCACAATGTTTTCATGAGGTTTCTTCGTCTGGGTCGTATATACAAGGGATTGTTTGGTAAAGGGTTAAAAGTTATTTCGAAAAAAAAGGAACAAAGACTGAATATGATATGCTTTCAGAATGCAAAAACTTGTGATTGAAGGAATGTGTTTGTTCGGTCTCTTTTGTCAATTAAAACAGTAAGTTATACGGTATATTGATGCAATCTCTACCGACCAATTGATGCATTTTGGTGTTTCTTTTACAGCACTAACGTTATATACTCACTTTCTTTCCAGAAAGTCAGCGATATTGACTGTCCGAATTATAAACCCCGAAGTTCGTTATTTTTCATTTGGTATTCATCGTGTCCTCGCACGTTGGGACCTAGCGGTCCCTTCTTAGTTTCCTTCAGCAGACTCAGATGACGTCGAATTTCGTCACTGAATATCAAATTTTGTTACTTTTCAAATGAAACTCTACTTTTTTTTAGCGAAACTTTGTTCGGCAAGGTCTCGTTTGATTATTCCAATAGATTCCCCTGAAAAAAATCTGTGCACGGTCAATCTTGGTTTGTTATGCAAAAGTCTGCATGATTGAAAAAACATGGCTGTCGCTTCGTCTGTGATCCAACATGGAAGTAATTATGTTCAAACATTTCTAAAATTAGTTGTTCCTATAGGTAAAGGAAGGTTTTGTACGTGATAATACCGGTTATACAGGGATCAGTCTTGCTACAGAATTGAATGAGACCGTTCTAGACGTTATATGCGAAACAAAACTGAAATGTGAAGTGTCCGGCAGATAAATGTTGAAGTGACAGTTAGCAAGTTTACATCTAAATATCTAAACTAATTCAGCGGTAGCTTTCATAGAAAGAGTTGACACACAGTGAGAGAAAAATCAAATATTTTTGTCGTCGTTTTGTACAGTGGATAGGCGAAGCAGTTTAGCCGTGTTCATGGCGACAGTATGTCCAATTCGAAACCCGGGTGGGAATAACTAAACAGTTTGGCCGTCTTCATGGCGTTAAGGTGTCTCATTCGAAAGCCAGGTGTCCCACGTCGGACTAGAAGTGTCCGTATGGCACGGATATTTCCCTAGACCTACCAAATTCCATGTAGAAAAAGGTATACAAACAAACTAAAACATAACACTTTACTTTGTATAGAAATACCCAGGGGACACACAATGTGTACTTTCTTAAAACATGTGCTGACTGTATACCACTACATGTTGAAACATTCGCCTCTGTCAGAACGCAATGTAATGCTTTCCGAGTAAAGGTTGCTTGCTTAATAGAGGTGGTTACTCAGATGTGTTTTTTTTTCACGCGGAAGAGTTGCTGTAAAAATGTACATGTATTTCTTTTAACTTTTATCTTAAAATCTCTTCATCGGATAAACTGGTTTACTATGAAATATGTAAGCGAACCAGCTACCACATAAATATCTTTTGTTTTGACCGCTGCCTTTACATCTGATGACGAGCATTTTTTTTCTTTTTCCCACAATGCATTTAAAATCCGTTTTTTTCGGGGTCGTTCAAACACGGTATTGTTTGGGAAAGTTTAGGAAAAAGTATTCCTGAAGGGGACAATTTCTTATGACACTGTTCTCGAAAGAAAAGGAAACAGGATAACGAGATGCGCCACTTGGAAAAGGGAGCACAGTGCTGTTCAAGTGATTTCGAGTAAGAGTTAAATGTACTCTGTCTGCACTAACAGTATTTACCTAGACATTTTATGTAATACACAATTGTTTTAATGACATAAACAGATATTTGGAAACATTTGTGATTTGTAATAGTTGTGCAACAGACAGTGTCCATTGCCTGCGGCATGTAACGTTGGACAATCACGCGCAACAACAGACGTTTTTATGACCTTGGCACGAGTAAGGTCACCCGTTGAGATGTTTCGGACTCTTTCTATTACATGTCTGTATCTATCCATGATTTAACCCTTTGTCACACAATCCCGAATGTTTACACTGCTCTGTTTAAGGGTTTTCCATTAAGCTGATAATCACGTGATCTTGTACATGGCGGCGCCTCTGCCAGTCGTTTAGCAACGACAAAATCAACCACGATGAACTTATATACATCTCTCTATCTGTCGGTGAAAACTTAAATCGCAATTGATAAACAACATTAAAAATGAATGTACAAATTATTTGTCAACTGAAATATAGTTAGAAAGTTTTCAATAGAAAATTTGAGGTTAACGGTTTCTTTTTTACGAGGAACCTTACAATTTTCAGAACGCTAAACAGGCTTATTTCCGGCGATAAAATTTAGCGTGTGAGTGCATATCAAGCCACCAAATACAGCCGAGAGATCTGATGGCTCCCATCACCCGAGGAATCTGATTTCGGTATTCTGGGTATGGAACCGGACTACTTTTCAAAATGACACCCGTTAAATGAATTTCAAAATGAAATAAACGTTTACTCAATAAAACGCCACCTGGTACGATTCTTTCATCCATGGTCAGCTATCAGCTGTAACATTTGCACGGGCTGTTTAAAAAACAACCCCTACAGGCTTGGGTAATAGCTTCGGTATAAACACAGACTCTTCTTGTTTTTTAAGTCTGTGGATGAATCCCCTTTCCCTTAAGTCTACTTGAAACTGTGTAACAAGAGTTCTTATTTGCATATTAAACTATTTTTCCCTTTTGAAATAATTAAATTCTCAAAATATTTGGAGCGAAAGACGGGCTACATTATACCACAGGTGTATTGTTTATGGCCATTTTCTCCATTGTTAATTTATTAGCGGCGTATTTGTATTGTGTACAGGTGTTAGTGATGCGTCATAGCAGACCGTTGTCTGCGCATGTCATATTCTTCGAAGATTCGACTGTCCTATATGACGCATCACTAGCCCCGAAAGCTGGCAGACTGTAATATTACGCTCTATAAAGTAACAATGTAGAAAATAGCTTTTATCAATACTTTTGAGGAGAAATGAGACCTGCTCCAGATTTCTCTAAACTGCTGATCATAGCTGAGTGAATTGCACGAGGTAGTGTTTTATTGAGTAAACGTTCATTTTAGTTTGAAATTCAAAGTAACGCTTATCGCGTAGGAAACTTTGGTTCGGTTCAGTACCCAGAAAGCACAAATAATAGATAGATGAGCATTTATAGAATGCCATCTAGCGGGAGATAATGCATAGCCGACAGGTCGAATCATCGAATAATATGACATGCGCAGGCAATGGGTGTTTGAATAAACGGACTGTGTGGTACGATTTGGACAGAATACACGTGCATGTGTTAAGCAACATTGTTATGCGAAGCTTCAGCTTCCACAAGACTTCAGCATGGTCCAGTAATCATAGAAAGGCGTCATAAGAGTATGATAATGATTACCTACGTTTCGGACATTTTCTTCACTGATGAGACGCAAATCAAATGTAGACAAGCGTAAGAACGTACTCTGCTTCGTGGAGGCATTGTGGTCGTTTTGTCAACAACTGTGTTGTTGAAATCGAAACATCTGATGGAGACGGAGAGTCCCCTTGTGAGGTGGTATTTCCGGTGCTAAACAAAATGAAAATTTCAGGAGAATGGACAAAAGATATACATAATGGTATAGAATTTAAGAAAAAACTTTTTATGGACAAAATGAATGTGGTAGTACACTGAAACAAACTCCTAAACGGCCACTTTTAAGCTGTAATTTCCCATTGACATTCTTTCACGTCCGCTGCCTATAAAAGGGACAGGTTATTTGGTTTCATTTTTTGCAGAATAATTGCCCGGTCTGAAAACATACCTGAGCGAAATTCTTAAGAGAATTTATTTAATTTTATCGCGGAAGAAACTTATTCGTCGTCCATTCACTCAATATTGTAAATTGAAATATCAATTTTTGAAAACTTCATGCTTGTTTTTTTCGGATAACATTTCTTTCACAGAGAATAATTTTCATGTTTTTTTCTAATTGCTTACAGAAGTTCAGTATTTTATGCTTCTTTTTTTAAAACTGTTTTGGCTTGTAGACACCACGCATACGCAAGCAACTAGTTTTCCTTTTTTCGAAAAAGGGAGTTCTTCTGTAGGCAAAATCGGGAATCTTTTCACCACAATACTATGTTTGACGTCCAGATATATATCACAATTTGCTTTCATTAACATTTTTTATACTTGCTCCAATTTATAGGAGAAACAAAAGTGGCTGTTTAGAAGTTCATTTCAGTGTAGTGTTCAGAGTAATTTTTTTTTCTGTTCTGTAAAATAAAATTCGAGCCGCGTAGAATGTATAGTCGTAGTACATTATATCAAGCAAGCGGCAACATGGCATCACTCTTTATGTCTAAAACTTAACTGAAAAAAGCGAAAGATTTGTCTCTTGATAAGCAAATTTTGTTATAGCAAAATGTTTCGACACGTCCACAGACTGGTTGACTTCGAGATCGGCACGTTAAACCTTTCCCAAACAAGCCCTGGTTTTAACGTGTCTGCAGTAAAAGTCTTTTGAAAACTCTGTGGGAAAAGGAGAAATTGCTCGTAACGAGCAATTTCTCCTTTTCCCACAGTGTTTTCTACCCTTTTTGAGGAACTGACTGCCATTTTCTCCAAATCTAAAATTGTCGTCTGCAAACTCTTTTGTTTTGGAAGAGTCCAAAATCTGTCGTTTGGGAAAGGGTTAAGCAGATGCGCCAAACCATCATTTCACAGAGCTCCTATTATTTCATCACTATTTTTATCTTCACAAGCGGACAGCACGTTTATACTACGGATATAGTAACCACAAATACTTCCTGATTGAAAGGTGACCGTTGACCGAGCGTTGCAAACACAAAATAGGTTAACCCATTTCCACACTATCTCTACTTTTGACGACCTTAAGAAAGAAGCCTTTAAAAAACATTGTGGGAAAAGGAGAAAATGCTGGTAACCAGCATTTTCTCCTTTTCCAACAATGTTTTCTACCCTTACAAGATCAAATTTCAATTTTTTAGTCACTTTTATTTTGTCGTCTGCAAACGCTTTCAATTTGGACCAGTCTAAAATTTTGTCGTTTGGTAAAGAGTTAACCCTTTACCAACCTGTCCCGTTTTGTACGAAATCCAAGTCAGCAAGTTTTACAAACATCGTAGGTAAAAAAGAAGTCTTTAGAAAACTTTGTGGGAAAAGGAGAACATGCTGGTAACCAGCATTTCCTCCTTTTCCCACAATGTTTTCTATCCTTCCAAAATCAAATTTCGAATTTTCAGTCACTTTTATTTTGTCGTCTGCAAATGCTTTCAATTTGGACGAGACGAAAATTATGTCGTTTGGTAATGAGTTAATCATCTGCTCTTGCTTTCAAGACGATTATGTTTGAAAGCTTGTCATCTGGTAAAGATATTAACCTTTTACCAAGCAGTCCCAAGTTTTAATGACCCAAGGAGAGAAAGCATTCGAAATAATTATGGTAGAAGCAATACATTCTATCCTATCAAAGCAATCAAGCTCATTTTTACCAATTTCGAATGTGTCTTCTGCAGATTTTCTTGAATTGGTAGTCTCAATTTGGCAGCTTTGAAAAGCATCAACATTTATTTCACACAATCCACTGATCGATTCTTAGCTTTTAAATGCCTGAGCACAACTTCAGTTCCCCATGTTGGGAATACAGACCAAGGTCAGATGACACATTATTTGGAGTCTGATCTTCGCTTTAAACCGTTCAATGTCAACTTTTATGAGGTAGGTTATTCTGGTAAAATTACCCTTTGGTTGGCAGACGACAAAAAAAAAACGTCCATTTTTAACTCTTTTACCAAACAATCCCGACTTTTAAGGACGCTGAGAAGGAAAGCTTTTGAAAACATTGTGGGAAAAGGAGAAAATGCTGGTGACCAGCATTTTCTCCTTTTCCCATAATGTTTTCTACCCCGCTGGAAACAAATTTCAATTTTTGAGCAACGTTTATTTTGTCGTCTGCAAATGCTTTCAATTTGAACCAGTCTAAAATTTTGTCATTTGGTAAAGGGTTTAGGTGAAAAAAAAATCATTTCGACTAAAGTCTGTCGACGCTGAAAATTAATGTATATAGTAAAGCTTACAATGTTTTCTTTTTTCATTATCAAAAAGAGCCGACAAAGATTAGACTGAGTCTGCACACAGCATCATTTCGGTCTTTTTTGTGCCCACAAGGACCTGGAGCATGGGTCGTGATGAACATACGATATAGGTTAATTGCACGATATTTTCTCCATTTTATTGCCATAATACTGGTGTCCCCCAAACAGGAATAGAATTTCGGAGATAAAATGTGACCTAGAAAGGTGACAATTTTGACACTTTGTGTGATAAGCTAGACATAAAGGAGAATTGGCAAACCTTTTCCATATAATGCCGATCTTTGTTATGCTCAGTGATAAATCGAAAATAAGTCAACCAGAGTGGGAGTGCTTGACTGTAGTCCAGGCAAAGCCTCTTCCGTGGATTGGTAAAAAGGTTATTGCGAGAGGAATATTTCCTCTCTCAAGTCTTAGACATAGAAATTTTCGACTTAGCTTACGCGGAAATCAGCAAATGGCTTAAATCCGTTGATCGACCTATCTTTTCTATCAGACTAAATGACTCTGTCTGTTATTCTGAATGTGTCTATCTTGTATGCTGAATACGTGGATCTTAATTTGTTGTGTTGTACGTGTCGACTAATGTCTCTTGTGCTAAATAAGCATGCCTTTTAGCAAGCGTCTAAAACGCGTCAGTCTTGTATGCCGGTCTTTGTTTCGCTGAACATTTCAATGTTGTGTTTCTGCTATGCTGAGCGTATTGCCCTTTATCTCTTATGGTGTTTTTGTCATCATGTGTTTGTTCTACTAAATGGGTCGTCCTGTATCTGTTATACTGAATGTATTGTCCTATATCTGTTATGCTGAATGTCTTATCCTGTATCTTTAATGCCGAATGTGTCATCCTTTGTCTGTAATGCTTAACACGTCTTCCCTTCTTAATTATGCTGAACATATCGTGCTTTATCTGTAATCATAAATGCCATTTACGTCTTCCTTTTTTCTTTAATACTGTACAGGTTTTCCTTCATCTGTAATGCTCAATGTGTCATCCTTTGTCTGTAATACTGAACATGTCAACTTGTGTCTGTTATGCTGAACGTGTCGCACTTTATCTGATGCTGAATGCGTTATTCTTTGTTTGGAATGTTGAACGTGTTGCTCTTTGTCTGTTATGCTGAACGTGTCGCGCTTTATCTGATGCTAAATGTGTCACCCTGTGTCTGTTATGTTGAACGTGTTGCTCTGTGTCTGTTATGCTGAACGTGTCGCACTTTTTTATGCTAAATGTGTCACCCTGTGTCTGTTATGTTGAATGTGTTGCTCTGTGTCTGTTATGCTGGACGTGTCGCGCTTTATCTGATGCTAAATGTGTCACCCTGTGTCTGTTATGTTGAACGTGTTGCTCTGTTTCTTTTATGCCGAACGTGTCGCACTTTTTTATGCTAAATGTGTCACCCTGTGTCTGTTATGTTGAACGTGTTGCTCTTTGTCTGTTATGCTGAACGTGTCACGCTTTTTTTTATGCTAAATGTGTCACCCTGTGTCTGTTATGTTGAATGTGTTGCTCTTTGTCTGTTATGCTGAACGTGTCGTGCTTTTTTAATGCTAAATGTGTCACCCTGTGTCTGTTATGTTGAACGTGTTGCTCTTTGTCTGTTATGCTGAACGTGTCACGCTTTATCTGATGCTAAATGTATCACCCTGTGTCTTTTATGTTGAACGTGTTGCTCTGTGTCTGTTATGCTGAATGTGTCACGCTTTATCTGATGCTAAATGTGTCACCATGTGTCTGTTATGTTGAACGTGTTGCTCTGTGTCTATTATGCTGAACGTGTCGCGCTTTATCTGTGATGCTGAATGTGTTATCCTTTTTCTATTATACTGAACATTCTGTCCTGTCTGTTGAGCTGAACGTGTCGATCTTTTTTTAATGCACAATGTGTCATCTTCTGCAACGCTTAATGTGTCGACCTGTGACTTTCTCGCCGATTGTTTTTTTTATATGCAGAACGTGTCGACCTTTGTAATGTTTTTCTGTTTCGTTGAACCTGTCAGTCTCTGATATGCTGAATAATTCGCCATAATGCTGTTATGGGGATCTTCTTTCTTTGCAGAGCGTGTCGACCAACGTCTTTGTGCTGAACGTGACGGTTTTCGTCTTTTATGCCGAACATATTGACTTTCTTTTATTATGCAGCGCGTGTCGATCTTTTTCTCTTTTGTTTAACGTATAGTCATTTGTTCATCTTTGTCTCTTGTGATGAACAAGTCAAACTTGTCTATGTTTTATGCTGATCTCATTGATCTTTGTATTGCCAAACCCTGTGTTTAGATCTATATTGAACGTGTCGCCCGGAGGCTGTTAAGCTGATCCTATTCACATTTGTCCGTTATGCTGTAGGTATTAACTTTCATTATGCTAAACGTGTTGCCCTGTGTCTTCTATACTGAACGTGCATATCTTTGACTGTTATGCTGATGAAACTACTCTTCGTCCCTTTTTATATTTTAACCCTCTACCCCATAAGGCATTTCTATGGTATCTCTAATCGGCCCTGAATAACAGCAAGGATGAATCCGTTTCTTATGTGTATATGACACCTTTTGATTGCATAGAAAACATTGTGACAAAAGGTGAAATTGCTCGTCACGAGCAATTTCACCTTTTGCCACAATGTTTTCCAAAGGCTCCTACAAGCAATGCGTAGAAATGAGTATCTACGGAGTAAAGGGTTAAACAGACATTTCAGTAAATGCTGAACGTGTTGACTTTAAGCTGCTCTGCACACCGTTTCGATCTGTGCCTGTAACGCTGAATTACCTGCCTTCGGTACGCTGAACATATCAATCTTTTATGTTGAATATAGTTACGGACATTGAGTTTATTTATTACGGGATTTGCGAGGAAGAACTTGACTGCACTTGTACCCCCTTTTTTGTAAGATTTCCCCAGTGCTTAGAAATATTTCTTTGATGTGATTTGATTTTTTTTATTTTCACTCTTGTTTTCTGTCAAATTAACAGCACATTAAATAGCCTTGGACAGCTATCAGATTATTGCACAATATCTTTCAATTCACGAATCTGTCAAATTTTAAGAATGTCATACAGATTTCGTCGAGACAATAAGAATTTTAACGTGATGTGCTTCTGGTATATTGCTGTTTTAACAGTCGTCATGAAACTCAACATCTTTCAATTCACGAATTTGTCAAATTTTAAGAATGTCATACAGATTTCGTCGAGACGATAAGAATTTTAACGTGATGTGCTTCTGATATATTGCTGTTTTAACAGTCGTCACGAAACTCGGCCAACTCTGTAAAGTACATGTGAGCAACAGATCACTTGAAGTTATATCCTGGTCACACCAAACTCGTTCTCATGCCGTCCCAAAAATATTTGCCGAACAGACTTAATCCTTTACTCCAAAGATACTCATTTCTACGCATTGCTTGTAGGAGCCTTTGAAAAACATTTTGGCAAAAGGTGAAATTGCTCGTGACGAGCAATTTCACCTTTTGCCACAATGTTTTCTATGCTATCAAAAGGTGTCATATATACATAAGAAACAGCTTCATCCTTGCTGTTATTTAGGATCAATTAGAGATACCATAGAAATGCCTTATGGGGTAAAGGGTTAAACTGTGTTCAGACGGAGTGGACGTATTAGCAACCTTTTTAAGATCTTTTTACGAACTTAATGGACGAGTCAGGACGGGAAGGTGCTCTAGAATTTTGAGTCTGCTCAAAATTTCTTGCTGTCCATCCCGTCTTGTAATTAGATGAAGTGACAACGAACTTAAAACGAGATGGACCTACTACAAACGGAACTGTTGTGCTTCGATCCTAATACAGACGCAATGCCGTCATGCATCAATTGAAACTGCGTTTGCATATTCCGACCAAAATTTCATGTCCTATCCCGACCGCAGTTCGTTTTACGATTTTGTTGACCGGTGTAAAACATTTTAAGAAGTGGTTTGGTGAGACAGGGGCTTCAGGCACTATCAGGCAAAAATTACACGTTCTGTTCCGACCGCAACCCGTTTTCTGATCATGTCAGGACGGGGTAAGACGTTCTAAGATCTGGTGTGACGGGGGCTTTAGCCGAATGTCGTCACGATAGTTAATTCATTACCACGTAATCCCTACTTTTGACGCCCCTCAGAAAGAAGCCTTTAGAAAACATTGTGGGAAAAGGAGAAAATGCTGGTAACCAGCATTTTCTCCTTTTCCCACAATGTTTTCTGCTCTTCACAAAACAAATTACAAATTTTCAGTCTCTTTTGCCTGCCCGGATGGCTCAGTGGTGAGCGTGTCGGACTCATGACCTGGTGGTTGTGAGTTCGATACCCGGTTGAGACGAACTTTCTTTCCGGCGTATTTTCGCCTCTCACCTCTGCTGAAGCATGTGAGAAAAGTAGTCGGTGGCTTTGGAAAGAAAGTTGTGTTAGTACCGGTGTGAGAAAGCCAGGAAACACATGTGCGTCACCGACCGCCATGATATGACCTTAACTGTTAAAGTGGCGTTAAACCCCAATACAACCAAATCAGTCTCTTTTATTTTGTCGTCTGCAAATGCTTTCGATTTGGACAGGCCTAAAATTTTGTCGTTTGGTAATGAGTTAAAACAGAGCGGGGAAATAATCAAACACGGCATTAGCAGTGCAGCTGCCTTTTATTACACCGCACGTATGACACGAGCAAGTTACTTTTTCTAGCGCTATACTCTATCAATGTCATAGGGACGTCAATGTCGGACATAGGTTACATAATCTGGTTTGCTACATATAGCTGTAAGTGCAATTTAAGTGGACAAAAATTGCATTATGTGAAATCTTAACTATATATATACCAACTAAGAAAGTTACAGAAACTGTGTTCCAGAGGCTATGACAAAGAATCTTAAACACTGAAAGAACTTTAAACTTCACAGTATTATAAAACGTCTATATTTCTTATGAAGGATACTTTACATAAGTTCATAGCACTTAATATCATTTGTCTTATTAGTAAATTTATCTTATTTCATGCTTTCCGGTAGGGTATCGAGAAATAGCAGTGAAAATATTTTTCGATATTACACCGCTACGACCAGTGGAAATACCGATTTTCATGTTCTTGTTGCCTAGGTAAATTGCACGTGCCTCACAACCAGATGAAAATATGACGTCATTTACCTTACATTTTACGTGCTTGACGTAATATTGTAATGTGTTGCTATGCGGCAGGGGTACGCCTCGGGGAATAACGGAAAAGAACTGTACTGATTTCTGATAAAGCTCCTCCCAGAAAGGGTTAAAAGCATGAAATAAAAAGAATATTTGGGGGGGGGGGGGTTTCGGTAAAAAAAGATCGAAATTTATTTCATCTCGTGAACACCATCGGTAATATTTTCACGGGTGGCACAAATAGGCTATCCTATATATCTAACTTTTCCTTAGCTCAACATTCTTTACTGCATGACAAATTTTTAGATATGTGAAAGCACTTGCAGTTGACAAATAAATGCAACAAAAAATTACAGTGGCTCTATATGGAGCAACAAGCGAAAAGGTGCATTCAGACATTTGCGTAAAGTGTCGTCTCGGATTAGCCTGCGCAATCCGCGCAGGCTAATCCGAGACGGCACTGTACGACTACATTAGATTTCGTGCTACAGTAGACTTGCGTAAAACAGAAAATCACATAAAATCGGAAAGTGTCGTTTAAGATTAGCCTGTGCGGACTGCAAACGCTGATCAGAGACGACACTTTACGCAAATGTCCGAATGACCCTTTTCGCGTGTTGCACTCCAATTATAAAGATTGTAGGTATTGTTGGAAAAGGAGACAATGCCGGTTTCCAGCATTATCTCTTCCTCCAAAAATCTTCGAGAGATCAGCTTTGGGTTATTACGTATCAAGATAGTATAGTAAGAGGTCAAATACATTTTTTGTACTTTTGACTGTCTGTTACACGTTAAAAGGGGGGATGGGCTAGATCTATTTTTCCCTTGTCTTGTCTTGTCTGTCTGTCTGTCTGTCTGTCTCCCTCTATCACCCTCTCTCCCATACAGTTTGCATCAAACCAGCCCCTTCTCCCGTTCCTTTCTTTCCCCATCAAAAGTTTATTTTCACATTTTTTAAGTGTGTGTGTGTGTGTGGGGGGGGGGGGGGCTAACATGATTTGATATTACAGCCTATGTTTCATTTAAGAATATAGATCTATGCTAAAATATTTTCTGCAAATTAGTTTGATTTTTGTAATTCTCTTGTATTCCACTCGGTTGCTATAACAGTGAGATAGTATATTTGTATCTATAATATGTCGCTGGCCTTTTAAATATCTTGAAATCACAGATCTATGCGGAAGCAAAGTAACAAATTTATCGATGATCTGGTCTGTATTTACCAACTGTTCTTAAGAAAATTCTTTCTCTTATTCTCCATAGTTTTTCAAATTTGAAAGAAACACAGCTCATGATTGGCTACACCAAATGGTTTAGCCAATCAGAAGTTGTGTTACTTACAAATATAGAAAATCTTGGGGATTAAGACTAAGAATATTTTCAAGAATGGTTGGTGGATACAGGCCCAGGGCTTGTATTCACCAACCATTCTTAAGAACGTTCTCTGTCTTTTTTCTCCAGAATTTTCTACATTTTTAACTAACACAACCTCTGATTGGCTAAACCTTTTAGCATTTTTTCTCCTTTTCCTACACCGTTTTCTATCCTATAACGGACACATCTTACCACTAAATTTTGATCAATATTTAGCCTGTAACCTGCTACTGCTTCCCCGTGGGTTACCGGGGGGGTTTTACTGTATAGAATAGGACCTCGGCCTTTCTCTATGGCATGTCGTAGAAGGCGACTAAATTTAGAGACAAACGGCTGCTTTCCTCGTAATTCGTAGGATTGCAGCAGGCTGGGTAGTTCTTATTCCAAATCCTATATTTTTTTCTCGATGTAAATAGGGTTTGGAATGGGAATCAATTGGCCTGTGGAACCCCGTGTGGTTTAATCGGGGGTATAAGAATAAACCACTGCAGTCCCGCGATCGTCACATCTGCCATTTCTTTTGGCGGAACAAAAGTGACAGCATGCATGTCGTAAAAGGCGACAAAAGGGGCATCACTTAGTGTTTCGTCCATTCCTCATTTATCATGTTTGTCTTATGTTGTTGCACATGTATGTTACTTTCACCTCGCATTATTGTTTACTAAGTAAGTGCGCCCTATATGACCCAAGTTGTCGACGGGCCTTAAAACGCTATTCATTCATTCCTGCTACTGTTTTCGCTTTGAAACAGTCTAAAATGTTGGCCTGTAGTAGAAAGTCAATCAGAGGACGATTTTCGCTTCTCCTCCCACAAGACAACGACAGTGAAAAGTCGCCCAAATCATTTTCTCATCTTTTGCCAATTTTTGCGCGTAAGAAGTGGGCCTGCTAAAATTGCTATCAGTTTCTTAGGACATCATCAACTCAACATCGAAAACATAAATGGGAACGGGGCTCTGGCAAAGGGAGTTTAATGAATTACCACGGAATTCCTACTTTTGACGACCCTGGGAAAGCAGCCTTTAGAAAACACTGTTGGTAAAGGAGAAAATGCTGGTAAACCAGCATTTTCTCCTTTTCCCACAATGTTTTCTACCCTTCACAACACAAATTTCAAATTTTCAGTCAGTTTTATATTGCCGTCTGCAAATGCATTCGATGTGGACAAACCTAAATTAAGGTACATGTAGTAAACAGGTAACACTTCTATAGTGTAACATGTACTAAAATTTCTTGATAGTTGATAAATACAGATTTATACAGTACAGATATAATACTTTTGCACATTTTTAACCGACCAGAAATTCCTTTGATGTCTATCTTGAAATTATATTTTGACACATTTGTTAGTTGCACGGCGACATCAGTCGCAGTGCATATATATTGATGGTTTTTCTCCCTGTCCATGGATTAACTCCGCACAGAAATCTCCCTTCGATTTTTGCGGCGTTATTTATGAAATATTTTCATTACCCGGATGATATTTGACAAAAACATAGAATTGACCTATTCTTTGTATACCTGATATTGTCTACATATGTAATAATACTTTATTTGTGCCTCATAATTATTGTAGTATTCAGTAAATAAAGAATATGTTAACGGATATGAGGAATCCCTTTAGTTAAAAGTTTAAGCGCATCCTGCACATGCGCAGACGGTATCCGGATAAAACGTCCCACAGTCAAAACATCCCTTTTTTTGGTTAAAACGTCCCTATTTCCATTGCAAATTGGTTAAATCCAGGGTTCGAAGTAAATACTAGCTAACTCTCAAAATGCAAGTGGAAAATTGATTTTGCGAGTAGATTTTACGACCACTTGCATTTTTTTGCGAGTAGATATGAAAATTTGTTAGCAGGGTCCAAAAAAAAGACCATTCGTATAAATTTACGACTAGGAAATGGATGAGGACGAGTGAAATATCTGCCATACTAGTCCGGTAGGACGAGTGGTGAATAGGAGATAGTAGATCTAAAAGAAGTTAAGTTTTTCAGACGAATATTTAACTTACACAAGACAAAACGGCCATTCATTTATTGAATAAGCAAATCAAGGGTATTTAGGAAATCAAATTTTGAAATAGAACATAAAACGTGCTGGTTTCCCCCCCCCCCCCCCCCCCCCGATAAAGACCGGTTTCAAGTCAGCCTAATGATATGACCCGGGACCTTTCGTGCCAAACAAAAATCTCGGAATATGCTTTGAGTGGACCTAATTCAATATGAGCGACTTTGCTAATTATTGAAACAAACGATATTAAGATTTACGCAAATACTTTCCCGATACCACTTCGAAAAACTGCGTTCTTTTGGCTTTATTGATTTCTGTAACATATAGAGGATAATCAACTGGTTGTTTTTAATATGAAAGATATCTCACAAGGATGCGTTGTTAGGCGTTGAAAAAACGAGTGCGCAGCACGAGTTTTTTTAACGCCTTACGACGCGTCCGAGTGAGATATTTTTCATATAAAAAATAACCAGTTGATTATTCTATTTATTATATACCTTATTAACATCATTATTGTAATTTTGCGTTTGAAAGTCGAAAAAAATGTAGTCGGAAAAAAAGTAGTTCCCAAATTACGTCAGGAAGTGAAAGTTGATAACGTCACTAGTGATGATATCAAAATTTATTACACTGGGAAATTCCAGGATTTCACTGCTAGGTATATAATAAAGCCGGATAACTGATACCGGTTTTTAAGACCTGGTATTTATAGTTCGTTGTAACGTAACCGTTTCGTCTGAAAAAAAATAATAAACCGTCAGAGTCCAATTTTGAAAGGGTTTTTCTTGTCGGACGAGTGTAGATCGAAGCAAGGCCAGTCTTTTTTTTCAAGGTCACTTGTCCTACACGACAAGTGCCTTTTCTGGAAATTTTTGGACCCTGGTTTGCCGACCGTAACGGACCAAGTTGTGACTGGTTTGCGTTTTATAGGCTACCATGACGACAATCATAATCTTAGCTCTGAACTTTTTTAATCATGTTAAACAATTTATTCATGAAAGAAAAACAGTACAATAATAATGATTTGTAACAATAGAGTCAACAGAAAAAAAAAAACATCAAGAGAACCTGCTCCCAGCAGGAAAAACATACTTTAAATACTGTTGAAAAGACTGAAATGATGATTATTTACATTTGTTGTTTTTAATGGTGTTAAGAAATGTTTCGCTCTCTTTGTCGTTAAGACTTCAGATTGTTTGGATAAAGATTAAATGGAAACTCTACATAGTAGGATAAGGGTTAAATTCTTAACCAACAAATCTACCAAACTATAAATTTAAAGTTTTGTAGTCTTTGGTTTTAAATAGCATCTGCAGATGGGATCTACTGTTTGATCAAAAGTTTCTCAAAAGAAGGACTTTGCGAAGGATATGAAATCGTTGTGGCAGAAGGAAAATTGTTTGTAACCAGCAGCTTTCCTCAAGATTCCAAACATGTTTTTCAAAAGCCTTAGTAGTGTCCCTAAATATCCGGACTGTCACGTGAAGGGTTAAATTGCATGAGAATTATTCGATAAAAAATGTATAAGAAATATAATCCAATCATATACAAGCGTACTATTGATTTAAAGCTACGGCGTAATCTACATAATTATGTGTAAATATGATTTTCCTTGATTCACGTATGACGAAAAAATTGGATAAATAGTCATTTTTCTCAATTAGATACAGTTTATTTACGATATCGAATTATATCCTTTACCAATCGACCCAATAAATGAAGCCTATAGACCCGTAATGCAAAACTATGGCAGTTGGGATTTCTGTGGTCTAGGGGAGAAAACTCGTACTGCCTAAGAGTAAGAGAAAACCAAGAGTAATCTCCCTTATAATGATCTGCTCCCCCCCCCACTCCCGTTTCATCATTTCTCTTAGACGCTTGACGGATCAAAGTACTAAACACAACACTGGGGGAAAGGTGACATGCATGTTTCGGTTTTAATCTGTTTTTAATGAAGATTTCAATTAATTTTAACAAGAGAGTTTCATTGACTTTGATTTCGATACAATAACGCTAGAATCTAATTTTTAAGAAAGAACATTTCCTGCTTTATTTCTTGAAATTCGAATGGAATCATCAAGAAAGTTTTGAATCCTGGAAAATCGCCATTTGCAAAGTTATGAGATTTTTGCGGACGGCATTCAGTATCATACTCCATAGAATGTACGATCTGATTCTCTGTTTACATAGTCCGCTTGTTTTGTTGAACCTATACATGTAGTGTTAAAATCTCTACAAGATACATTTAAAGGACTGTAGAGTCTATATACATGTATTTCAACCGTCGAAAAAGGTCCACATGTAGGCGCGAAAAAACTTCAAAGCGCCATATACAATAATAGTTGTCTTTGCAACCAGTGTAGATTAAGATCAGACTGCACAGAACGTTCAGTCTGGTCTTGATCTACACTGTCCGCTTTGCTTATACATTCTTCACAAAAGCAACCTTGATAATGTAACTGTTCCAAATTCCAAATTCAAATATTGACGTTATAAATTGTCATAAAATAAAAGGGAGATCTCGACTACCTACCGCCTGTTTTGACAAATAATATGTCTTACTAAATTATTTCCAGTCGGGTGGCATGTCGTTTTTAGAATAATTAAAATTAACAATTTTACCATACGAACTGATTCAAAGTCGTTACAGCTACATGAAAAATTATCGCTTGTCAAACCGATCGTCTCTACAGACCTTACCGTGTTTATTCGTCCTCGGTTTTACGCTTGCTTTTCGCTGGCATTTTTTGTAAGGTGCACAGGCATATAAGGACCACAGGCATGAGGAGGAGGTTCCATGTCCCGCCTACTGCTTCTACCATTCAGGTACTGTAGCCGCAGTCATTTAGCACTACCGGAAAAAGCCAAAGCGAGGCTTTGGGTGGAGCCTGTCTCTTGTAGACCTGTATCTTCAAAGGTAACGACGTGAAGCAGTCAGAAATAAGCCCTTTCCTCTTCAATAAGGGAAGCAACTCTGACATTACTAATAACAAAATTTTGTACGAGTTGTCTCCCATTGACCATTGGTAGTTCATCATTCTATCGCAATGGCCTTAAATTGTGAAATAAAATCAGTTGAGAACAAAACACCAAGCACAAGCGCAGGTAAAATGGAATAAATAAGCGAAGGAAGGGAGCAAGAAAGTAAATAAAACAATGGACAAAAAATACATGATAATGTTATAACAAATATCAGTTGAAACGACAGGAAGGAACCGGAAATAAACAAACACAAAGAGACGAGATAGTTTTCCTTGATTTCTTGTGATTTGACGGGTGCTTCTTATTGTTAGTCGTACATTTCACAATCTAACACAAAAAATCGCGTGTATCTTCACATATAAACCGTAAAACAATCCACAAAATACTGGAATCATTGATGAGTTTTATTTTCACAGTGTTCGGGTCGTACATATATTCGGATAAAAGTTTGGCTTTGTAGAAGAAGCGTAAAAGTTCTGTTCTGAAAACACTTCATTTAAGTTTTGAAAAATAAGTAACACAAAAAATTGAGGAAAAGTTTGGTAAACATTTAACTATTTAGAAGATGACAAACTTTAGGTCTGCATCAAATTGGAAGCAATTTAGCAGACGACAAATCTAAAAGTTGGTCAAAAGATGACTTCTGTCCTTGATAGGATAGGAAAAATGAAATGATAGGAAAAACCGGGAAATGCTGGATAATAGTATTTCATCCTATATTTCATCCTATTTCTATAGTGGTTTCAAAAGAACATAGAGTTCTCAAGGATATATTTTGAAGCTGGGGACTGTGTACCTTCAGTCCGACTCTGAAGGCTTGCTCCGATGCTATTGTTGTTATTTAGTCTCTGCTATGGAGACCAAATAACAAAAATAGCATTGGAACAAGCATGCAACCACTAGGCTTTGTATAGAGTCTATACCTGTAGACTGAAGGATTTCCAAGGTGTCATTTTGTAATTGGGTCTCAGACAGGAGAAACATTTAAAAAATGGCATCGAAGCTACCCTTTGGATCGAATGTAGGCTTAGATCCTTTTCTTATTGACCAACAAATCTAAAGTCAGTTCTATAACATGATATCAAACTATACTGTCAGACTGAAGAAAACATTTTGTATGTTTTGTTTTGGCCACAGGGTTCTGAAGCATTGTCAGCCCATGGATACATGTAGGTGATTTCTTTATGTGTAAAATACAATGTGGTTGGAATGATGAAATTTGCCTTAAAAAGGGTATAAAAACCTTGTTGGAAAAGGAGAAAATGCCATTTATTATGGTGGTTTGAAAAAAATGAATGTCTTCAAAAACGATGGCTTGTTGCGTACAAGATACTTAAACCCATTACTACACAATCCCTACTTTTGATGACCCTGAGAAAGAAGCCTCTAGAAAACATTGTGGGAAAAGGAGAAAATGCTGATAATCATTACCAGCATTTTCTCCTTTTCCCACAATGTTTTCTACCCCTCACAAAACAAATTTCAAATTTTAAGTCACTTTTATCTTGTCGTCTTCAAATGCTTTTGATTTGGACAAGCCTAATACATTGTCATATAGTAATTTAAGTTAAATAGAAACATTGGAATTCTTTTATGGCTCAAAATGAAGAAAGATAATGAAAAGTAACCTGGCAAGCAATTACCTTTTTATCATCACCATTGTTTTGTTTTGTTGATAAGCAGTATATCTATTGGGTTATTGGGTGATGCTCAGTGCTCGTAAATAATGGTTTCATAAATGTTCAAGAAAATATGGCGGCAAGGGCCTGCCAATAAGCGTGTGAATATTTTTTACAAATCACAAATTAAAATCTATTTTGTTCTATCTGAGTATGTACAAAGAAGTAGGTCAAATACCAGTGCATTCAGCTACTTTCCAAAAAAACCCTCTACCTCATGGGCGTTTTTTTTACTGATACAGTGTATGGAAGGTTTGAAAATTTCTTTTTTCATTTCAGATTTTCAGTACAGAATTGCTTGGGGAGTTAATGGTTGTCCAGTAGTTTTTGCAGCACTTAAACTTCACAAACATTCAATAAGAAACATGTGGAACACTGAAGAAACAGAATTCAGACGTCTACCATATTATAGAACCATTGTGAAGTCATTTATAAAGAAACAGAACATGCTAGTGGTATGTCCCTCTCATAAGAAGACAACTACCATGTGTTGAAACTCAGTATTTTGATTCTGTAACAAAAGAACAAAATGCCTAACCCTTTACCAAACAATCCCTGGTTTGTACGACCCTGAGATAGAAGCCTTTTGAACACATTATGAGAAAAGGAGAAAAGGCTGGTTACCAGCATTTTCTCCTTTTCCCACTATGTTTTCTACCCTGCTGGAAACATATTTCAGTTTTTCAATTAGGTTTTTATTTTGTCGTCTGCAAGTGCTTTCAATTTGGACCTGTCTAAAATTTTGTCGTTTGGAATAGGGTTAACTCATGATAACTGAGACTACAAACTTGTCCAGGTTAACCCTTTAACACAAAATGCCGACTTTTGATCCTCCTGGAAAAGAAGCCTAACCCTTTAACACAAAATGCCGACTTTTGATCCTCCTGGAAAAGAAGCCTTTGGAAGATGTGGGAAAAGGAGAAAATGCTGGTAACCACATATTTTCTCCTTTTCCCACAAAGTTTTCTACCCTGTCAAAGAAAATTTGCACAATTGTAACCACTTTGAAATTGTCGTCTGCAAATGCTTTCAATTTGGACAAAGGCTAAAATTTTTTTGTCTGGTAAAGGGTTAAAAGGTTTTGCATTCTGTAAATTACATATAGCTTAAGTTATGAGATTCATGATTTAAAACAGCAGAAAACACTGATGGAAAAGGAGAAAATACTGGTATCTAAGGTTTTTCTCCTTTTCATTGTTCATTATTTTCAAATCTCAAAACCTGAAGCTAAATTCAAACTGTCCTCTTCAACTGCTTTTACCCTATACCAAGCCATCCGGACTTTTAACAATTCTAATAAAGAAGGCTTCTGAAAACGTTGTGGGAAAAGAAGAAAATGCTTGTAACCAGCATGTTCTCTTTTTCCCACAGTGTTTCCTACCCTGCTGAAAACAAATTTCAATTTTTGAGTTTTGTTTATTTTGTTATCTGCAAATGCTTTCAGTTTGGACAAGTCTAGAATTTTGTTGTTTGGTGAAGAATTAAATTATGGATGACTGACATGGATTAATTCTTTACCACACAATCCCGACTTTTGACGAACAGGAGAAAGAAAACCTTTAAAAACCTTGTGGGAAAAGGAGAAAATGCCGGTAACCAGCATTTCCTCCTTTTCCCACAATGTTTTCTACCCTTTCCAAATGAAATTTCAGTTTTTGAGTCATGCTTATTATGTCGTTTGCAAATGCTTTCAAGTTGGACTAGTCCAAAATTTTGTCATCTGGTAAAGAGTTAAGATATATTGCAAATTAACAATTTGTGGCTAAAGGAATATTTGAGAAGGGAAAAGGCAAATAATGACTGAAAGGAAAACAGGAAAAGTATTAGAGTAGGTATTCACTGAGGTTAATACCGGTAGTCTCTTTTAGCTCTTTACAATAGAAAAAAAATAAAGGATGGTCAAAACTGAAAGCATTTGCAGAAGACGAATCACATGGTGCACAGAGTAGAAAAGTTTTCTTTGAAAGGATAGAAAACATTGTGGGAAAATGAGAGAATGCTGCCTTTTAGACCAGTACATATTGAAATCATTTGCAGACAACAAATTAAATGTCAACTAGATGTTGAGATATGTCTTGGAATGGATAGAAAAGATTGTGAGAAAAGCAGAAAATGCTAATTACCAGCGTTTCTCTCCCTTTTCCTCATCATTTTCTAAAGCCTTCATCCTCAGGGTTAATAAAACAGGATGATGTTGTAAAAGTTTAATACCTGCTGGTACAATTGATTGTTTTGATTGTATGGTGACTAGAGCTACTTTTAGTATTATTTCAGTTATGTCACAGTGGCCAGTTCACCTATTCATGCTTTCCTGGAGTCTCTTTTATCAGTATTCCAAACAGTTTTCTTTTCCAAACCACTGGCTGCTTTCCCACATAACCATTGCCAAGACACTAGCTGGTGTTGGGAGAGTAATGATTCCTGTGGCAATGACTATCAGCAATCCCCTGACAGAAATCGGTCGAGCCAGGGATGGAACCCACAACCTCTTATTCTCATATCCTGCGTGCTACCGAATGAGTTACCAGAGCTTGGCCTCCCTTATGTATAAAGCTTTTGAAAATATTGTGGGAAAAGAGAAAAATGTAGATGACCTACATGTTGTTTTTCCCAAGTTTTTTTTTGTAATAACTCAGAACAGTAACCATCCCTTGACCTATATTTGTCAGTTGCAAATGCTTTCAGTATTGTTTCGTAAGTTTTAGCTTCAGGTATAGGAAATAGTGAGAATGTAAACACTGATTCAAATTTTTTAAACTTTACCAAACTACATAATTTTAGACTTGTCCAAAATGAAAGCTTTTGCAGACAAGAAAATAAATTTAACTCAAAAATTGAAATTTGTTTTCCACAGGGTAGCAAACATTGTGGGAAAAGGAGAAAATACTGGTTATCAGCATTTTCTCCTTTTCTTATAACGTTTTAAAACTGCTTCTTTCACAGGGCTGTTAAAAGTTGGGATTTTGTGGTAAAGAATTAAACAGGAATATGAATTAACTGACTTCACTTTGTTTTAATGATAATTCTTAACCCTTTACTGTACAATCCCTGGTTTTTATGACCCTGAGGGAGAAGCCTTTTGAAAACATTGTGGGAAAAGGAGAAAATGCTGATAACCAGCATTTTCTCCTTTTCTTATAACGTTTTAAAACTGCTTCTTTCACAGGGCTGTTAAAAGTTGGGATTTTGTGGTAAAGAATTAAACAGGAATATGAATTAACTGACTTCACTTTGTTTTAATGATAATTCTTAACCCTTTACTGTACAATCCCTGGTTTTTATGACCCTGAGGGAGAAGCCTTTTGAAAACATTGTGGGAAAAGGAGAAAATGCTGATAACCAGCATTTTCTCCTTTTACCACAATGTTTTCTACCCTGCTGGAAACAAATTTCAAATTTCCAGTTACAGTCATATTGTCGTCTGCAAGTGCTTTCAATTTGGACCAGTCTAAAATTCTGTTTTTGGTAAAGAGTAATTACACCCAGAGAACTGAATATTTATGTAAAATACATGTATATGTACATGTATATGCACAGAACTGCATTGTTAAATAAATAAAGTTCGTTTTATGAATTTCTATCTTTTTATCTTGTCATTCCTTTTACCCCATTCCACACAATCCTGAGTTTTAACAACCCCAAGTAGAGAAGGCTTTTGAAAACACTGTAGCCTTTCTAAAACATTGAAGGAAAAGAAAAAAATGTTGGTAACCAGACAGGATGCCTTTGAAGAAAAAGAAGGCTTTTTAACCCTTTACCACTCTATAACGACTTTTAACACCCCTTGAGGAAGAAGCCTTTTGAAAGCACTGTGGGAAAAGGAGAAAATGCTGGTAACCAGCATTTTCTCTTTTTCCCACAGTGTTTTCTACCCTATCAGGATCAAAAAGTTCATTATTTGAGTCGCATTTAAATTGTTGTCTGCAAATACTTTCAAGTTGGGCAAGGTCAAAACTTTGCCGTCTGGTAAACAGTTGAAATATTGGAGGTTTTTGAAAACAATGTGGGGAAAACAAGAAAATGCTGGTGACCAGAAGAGAAGTCTTTCAGATAAAGAGATGGCTTTTGAAAACATTGTTTGAAAAGAAGAAAACGCTTGTGACCAGAAAAGGAGAATTCTTCTGAGAAATCGACAGCTTTTGAAAACATTGTGGGAAAAGATGAAAATGCTCTGTAGCTCAGCTGGTAACAACATATTGAGCAAGCATGTTGCTGGTACAAAATTCCAGCTAGCCAATTTCTCTCAGAGAATTTATAATAGTCATTGCAACAGGATACATTCCTGTCTTGCTTCTGAATAACCTGTGTATGATGCCCAAGATGGTTATGTGGGAAAGCAGCCAATGACTTAGGAACACCATAGTGAGAAGTGCTGGAAAAGAAATGCTGGGAGAGCATGTATAGGTGAAGTGGTTGCAGCTGTGATATCATTGAAAATGTCTGAATAGTATCAACTCTTAGGCTGTTTAGTGTAACTCAAGGACCTTTTGCAGATAGTGTTGATCAAGATCAGACTGCACAGAACAAAGAGTCTGATCTTTGATCTACACTGTCCAATAAGGGGATGTCTGATCCTGAAAAAAATACCTTTGAAATAGCCAAATTTTGGTTTTTACTATCAGTTTGAAGGTTTCATCTGTTACTTAGTAGGATAAGGGTTGAATTTTTAACAAACAAATCTGCCAAACTATAAAAGTTCTGTACTATTTAGTATTAATAACATTTACAAATAGTGTTTGATCAAAAGTTTCTCAAAAGAAGGACTTTGCCAAGGATATGAAATTATTATGGCAAAAGGAAAATAGCATGCAACCAGAAGTTTTCCTCAAGATTCTCATTATGTTTTCCAAAAACCTAAACAGTGTCCCTAAGTATCGGGACTGTCTTGTAAAGGGTTAAATTGCATGAGAATTATTTGATTAAAATGTATAAGAAAGAGTCATATACAAGCATACTGTTTGACAAATTTTTTCATTGATTTAAATAGGCCACTGTGTAGTCTACATAATAATGTGCAGATATGATTTTCCTTGATTCATATATGACGAAAAAAATAGGTAAATAGCCATTTTTCTCAATTAGATACAGTTTAATTACAATATCGAATTATATATTTTATCAATCAACCCAATAAATGATGCTCATAGACTCGTACTGCAACACTGTCGCAGCTGGGATTTTTGAAAAAAAAATTATGGTCTATGGGAGAAAACTCGTACTGTCTAAGAGTAAGAGTAAAGCAAGAGTAGTCTCCCTTATAATGATCCGCCCTTCATCATTTCTCCTAGACGCTTGACGGATCAAAGTACTAAACACAACACTAGGAAAAAGGTGACGTGCATGTAACGTTTTTAATCTGTTTTTGATGAAGATTTCAATTAATTTTAACAAAAGAGTGTCATTGATATTGATTTTAATACAAAACACTAGAATCTAAGTTTTAAATAAGATTATTTCCTGCTTTTACTACTTGAAATCCGAATTGAATCACCGAGAAAGGTTTTAATCTTTGAAAATTGCCATTTGCAAAGGTATGAGGTTTGCGGACGGCATATTTTAACCCTTTACTCCATAGATACTCATTTCTACACATTGCTTGTAGGAGCCTTTGGAAAACATTGTGGGAAAAGGTGAAATTGCTCGTGACGAGCAATTTCACCTTTTGTCACAATGTTTTCTATTCTATCAAAAGGTGTCATTTACACATAAGAAACGGCTTCATCCTTGCTGTCATTCAGGGTCAATTAGAGATGCTATAGAAATGCCATATAAGGTAAAGGGTTAAAAGGACCCTTCACAGAATGTACAATCTGATTCCGAGTCTACACAGTTTACTTGTTTCGTAAACCTTTCAGTGCAAAATAAATAGATTCAAATTCCAGCGGACGGCTATAAATACAATCTATTGAAACTCACAAAGATTCTGTTTGTATAGGCTTGACTACACCAGCGGATGACATAGATCAAAGATCAGACTGCACGTTCTGTGCAGTCTGATCTTAATTTATGCCGTCCACAAAAGTCTCTGCTTTCGCCTATGGCGCCGAAAGGGTTAAGCCTATTTGGATAGGGTTAAAATCTTTATCAGATAGATATAGTTCCGGTACACTGTTCAAATCGTCGACAGAGGTTCGATGTCTTAAGGCGCGTAAAAACGAAACCTTCAAAGTGCCATGTGCAGTAAAAGTTGCCTTTACAGTCTGTGTAGATCATGACCAGACTGCACAGAACGTGCAGTCTGATCTTTGATCTACAACGTCCACTTTCCTCAGACTTTCTGTACAATTTTATGCAACTTTAAAACCTTAATTGTTCGGAAAGTTTTTTTTAGACTGAAGTTACATGTATCTCTTGTTTATTTGGCGCTCTATGGGTTTGTAACGGGAATAGTTTGATATTTATTGGGATTTATTTTAACTAGACATCATCTTCCTACATTAAGCTAATTTATGTTTTGAAGTTGAGCTATAAAATGACCTTCCATATTTAGCGATATATGTCGATATCGTCATTGAATGAAAAAACAGTTTTGTTTGTAAGTTTGTATTAAGTTATCGTAGTGGTTATCATTAACTCATTATAATTTCATGTACTGAACATCTATTACCTCAATGATATCTGTTACAAAATATTGCATTTTTACTGTAGCGCGATCTTACAATGAATTCCAAATTCAAATATTGGCGGTTATAATTAACATGAAATTAACGGGAGACTACCTGCCGCCTGTTAAGAAAAATGATAAGTTTGACCGACTATTTTTGTCTGGTGGCATGTCGTTCTAAGAAAATTAACAAGTTGACCTTATGAATTGGTTGATATCCGTTACACTCACTGCATGACAAACAAACAAATCTGCCAAACTATAAAAGTTCTGTACCTAGACGAAAATTTATCGTTTGTCCAACGGATCGTCTCTACAGACGTTACCGTGTTTATTCGTCCTCGGTTTTATGCTTGCTCTTGGCTGGCATTTTTTGTAAGGTGCACAGGCATATAAGGACCAGAGACAGGAAGAGGAGGTTCTATGTCCCGCCTACTGCACGTACTATGCACATACTATAATAGCCGCAGTAATTTAGCACCTCCGGAAGTAGCCAAAGCGAGGTTTTGGGCGGAGTCTTTGTTTTGTAGGCGTACCATTCAATGGTATGCACGTACTCACAACGCGAAGCAGTCAGAAATAAGCCTTTTCCTCTCCAATAAGGGAGGCAACTGTAGCATTACTAATTACAAAATTTTGTACGAGTTGTTTCCCTTTGACCATTAGTCGTTCATCATTCTCTTGCAAGACCCATATATTTCGAATGAATATCAGCCCGGAATAAAAAGCAAAGCAAAAGCGCAGATAAAATTGACGAAAATAAGCGATAGTAGCAACAAATTAAACAAACTGAGGAGAAAAAAGAATGTAAATTGGCGTTACTAACAAAAATTGATGTGAAAGGAACAAACCGGAAATAGCAAATAATTAAGCTTGGTGGAGAAGACATGACACTATTTTCTTGATTTCTTTACGATTCTACGTGTGCCAATGGTTGTAAGTCGCATGTTTCAAATAGACACGTGTATATCTTTGCATATGAACTATATATCAAAGACAATAAAACAGTAAACATGAATGGGAATTATCTGTTCAGTATCCGGATTGGAGATATATTCGGATAAAAGTTTGAATTGTGAGAAAAATTTGAAATTTGTTCAGTACAGTACACTTTACGTTAGTTGGACAGAAAATAAAGAAAATAGCATAATTGAGAGAGGTTGGTATAAATACAATTGTAAAAACTTGTTTCTATCGAATGGCAGTCATTTGAGAACCCGGTAATTTCGACACCCTGTCATTTCGACACATTTTGGTCATTTCGATCCCCGGTTGAAAAATGTTTGCAAACTTTGGTCATACCGACACCTTATTTTTTAGAGCACTTTTTAAACTCGACATTTTATTATCAAGTTACTTTAATTTCTTTTAAAGATGTCATATCATTATAACTTTTTGTGGGTGTGTAATCAAAACAGGTTTTTAACCCTTTCCCAAGCGACAAACTTTTGGACTAGACCAAATTGAAAGCATTTGCAGACGACAATTCAACTCTTGCTGAAAAGATGATTTCTGTCTATGATAGGGTAGAAAACATTGTGGGAAAAGGAGAAAATGCTGGTTACCAGCATTTTCTCCTTTTCCCACAATGTTTTCAAAAGGCTACCATTCCAGACCGGAAGATAGATCTAGTTGCTGGTTACCAGCATTTTCTCCTTTTCCCACAATGTTTTCAAAAGGCTACCATTCCAGACCGGAAGAACTAGCATTTTCTCCTTTTCCCACAATGTTTTCAAAAGGCTACTATGCCAGCCTGTAAAAACCAGGGATTGTTTGGGAAAGGGTTAAATAACTTTATTCAGGGGGAATTACTCCGAGTATGGGTATATCTGTACAATTTTCTGTATTTTACTCAGCCTTGTTAATAAAGAGATTAATATGCAGTATATTTATCACACCTTCACCTGTCTTTAACTGTGTTTGACTTCAAGTTTTTATGAATCAGAATAAATCATAATGAAAATCCTACAAAATATAACAAATTTATGCTAAAACTAGAACACCAAACAAAAAGGTTAAGAAAACATATATCCTTCACACGTTCAAGATAAAAATGTATCTACATACAGTTCGTCCATTTTACCGAATCTGTAATTTACAGAAACCCGTTTACGTCCAGCACAGCTGAGTTTTTAGCTCCACTGGCCAAAGGCCAGCGAGCTATTGTCATGGCGTTGTGTCCGTCGTGCATCCGTCCGTTCGTTCTTCCATCCGTAAACTTTTTTTTTTAAAAATTCTCCTCAGAAACTATTGACTGGATTTTTACCAAATTTCACAGGAATGTTCCGTAGGTGGTCCTCTTTCAAATTCCTTCAAATAATTGTGTTCCATGAATAATTCTGGTTGCCATGGCAACCAAAGTAAAAAAATCTTCTCCTCCCAAACTGCTAATTGGATAGCATTATTTTTTTGCAGGAATGTTCCTTAGATAGAGGTCTACAGAATTCCTTTTAAAAAAAGATCCGTCAATAAACATGGCTTTTATGGGAGGCTCATTTTCCTTTTATGGTATAAAGTAAAATCTTTGAAAAATTTCTTTTCTCAAACTATTCGTTTTGATTTCATTGTTGTATTGCAGGTTAGTTCCTATGGTGGTAAGTCTTTACCATACAATCCTGACTTTAACAACCCTAAAGAAGAAGTCTTTGGAAAACGCTCTTGGAAAAGGAGAAAATGCTGGTAATCAGCATTTTCTCCTTTTCCCTCAGTGTTTTCTACTCTATCAAAGAGAGAAATCATCATTTCATCAATGTTTAATTTGTTGTCTGCAAATGCTTTCAGTTTGGTCACATCCCAAATTTTGTTTTTTGGTAAAGAGTTAAAGATGGTTGCTTTACATAATCTATAATCCTTTTCATATAAAACAAGAGAACCTCTGCACTTTGATTAATTCTGGTAAAGGTTTGTTGACTTACTGGTGACCTAGTACAAAGAGGGACAGGGCTTTACTGTTGTGATAAGGCATTTTGTTATCCAATCAAACTGAACCTGCAACTTCAATAAAACAATTGCCACAATACATATTTTCTATATTTTGATGTTTCCCCACCCAAAATGGTTTGTAACAAGACCCTTTTTAACCCATTACCACACAGTCCCTACTTTTGACGTCCCTGATAAAGAAGACTTTTGAAAACATTGTGGGAAAAGGAGAAAATGCTGGTAACCAGCATTTTCTCCTTTTCCCACAATGTTATGTACACTTCACAAAACTTTCAAATTTTCAGTCACTTTCATTTTTTCATCTGCAAATGCTTTCCATTTGGACAACCCTAAAATGTTGTCATTTGGTAATGAGTTAACTATAACCAGAAGACAAAATTTTTATTACTGGTCATAATTGAAAGATGTTGCAGACAACATGATAAATCTTCAAATTAGTAAAACTTGTATCAAAAAGGGTAGAAATTATTGTGTTAAACTAAGAAAATGCAGGTTACTATTATTTTCTTCTTTTCTCACAATGTTTTTCATAGCTTTTTTTCTTTAGTGACCTGAAATGTAGGAATGAATGGTAATTGTTAAAAAAAATTCTCTTCACCGTTACAGAAAAATCAGGCCTGTGGAGCGATACAGGCGCTCAAGCGCCTCTAGTTTGTCATGCAGTGAGGTAACCTTTGAAAACATTGTGGCAGTGAGATTTTTTTATACGAGCAAACGCCAATGCAGACTTTGTGAGCCATTTGGACCACATGCCAAACGATAAGTTAAAGAATGTTTGATTAACAATTGAGTTCTTCTTAACCCTTTACTACACAATCCCAAATTTTAACAAGCCTGAAAAAGAAACCTTTTGAAGAAATTTTTGGAAAAGGAGAAAATGCTGGTAAGTACAAACTACTTCTATATAAACTACAAAAAAATGAGATATTCTTGTAAACACCCCCCCCCCCAACAAAATGGACGTTTTCAGGGTATACTGGAATCATCCTGTTTGTCTGTGTGTCAGTCTGTGTGTCTGTCCGTCTGTGTACAAAACACCAGTAATTTTGTGTCGCAAACTCCTCCTACAGTTTTCCTTCAACTGTATTGAAACTTTGCACATATATTAATCATATATCGAAGATTGCAAGATGCACTTTTCAACTGTCAACTCTTCCTGGTTGAAGAATTATCTCCCCTTTGACACTTTTTTTCTGTCAAAGGGCTGGCAGGGGTATTAAGTCACATTTAGTCACAGCTCTAGTTCGACTTGCTGAAATAAAAAGGAATTGCAGACAACAAATGAAATGTAGTTCAAACAATGAGATTTGTCTTTGACAGAGTTGAAAACATATCGGGAATGTAGTTCAAAAATGGGTTTAGTGTTTGTCAGAGTCAGAAAAGGGGAAAATGCTAGTTTCCAATATTTTCTTGTTTCCACATTATTTTCAAAATACATTTTCATGGAGGTAATCAAGGGTTAATGAACTTTTCTTTCCATTTCTGTAGTGTAAATATGGAAGGGAGGTGCAAAACGCAGAAACTAGTTTACCTCGTCGGAGAAGAGAGAAATCACCAAGCATGTGACAGAAAACCTTAATATTTTTCTGGAAGAAGTTGTGAAGTATTTAACCAAAAAAAGAGGCAAGAGTCTTCCACCATCCACACTCAGTGGTTTATTTGAAAAACAAAGAGAAATGGACCAGTGGTTCGGAAGATTACAGGGTTCAGACTAGCACACCAAACCACATGAGCCTGGATGAGACCCTGTAATGAGTTAATTCTTTATTTCGACAAAATTCCTGTTGATTTTACAAGATGAAAACCTTTTAGACTCAAACCGAAAGCATTTACCGACAGAGGTGAAAAAACATTGCAGGAGAAAGAGAAATGTTGTGTATTCGCATTTTCACCTCTTTTCTGTAGTTCTGTTTTTCTCGGGGATTAGCTCACCTGGGCAGCTCAGTGGTCAGCAAACTTGTGAGCTGATGGTGGTGAGTTTGATACCTGCTTGAGTCAAACTTTCTTTCCTGCTTCTTACGGCTGATGCATGTGAGAATGTAGCGAGTGATCCTGAAAGAAAGTTATGTCAGTACAGGTGTGAGAAAGCCAGGAAATACATGCATAGGTGCACTCACTGTCATGATATAACCTCAGCTGTGAAAATGGCAATAAACTCCAATTCAATCAATCAATCAGTCATGAGAATTGGAGGAATGCACTGTATGAGGATTTTTTTCCTTTTCACAAGATGTGTTCTATAGCTTTGTTTCTGCTAGAAAATCATAAAGAATTAATTCTTTACCAAACACCAAAATTTTAGACCAAATTTTCATATTTTCTGTTCATCCCACATGGTATGGCATTTGATTTTTAGATACAACTCTTTACAAAACGACCAAATTATGGACTAAACCAAACTAAAAGCATTTACGGGTGTATATACATGACTAACTACATTTTGATAATTTTCTTTCGCTGATGTTGTGGGAAAAAGAAGCAAAGGCTGTTTACCAGTATTTTCTCATTGTCCAGCAATGTTTTCAAAAACCTCTTTCATAGTTATTAAAGCTTGGGATCGCAGTACTTGTTCCTTTAGAATGAACATATTTTTTAACACAATTTTTGTTTTATAAGCTTTAATAAATATATTTCATAGCTATATATTTTTGTATACATAATATCTTCCAATCAATTGTGTTTACCCTTTATTTTACCTTTATCTTCTTTAGTTCAATAGATCTACTGGACTACTCATTAGTAATACGATTGCATTATGGCCTATCGAATTCCTTGAATTCTGAAAGATTTCTTGAAACAAATGGCAGCTGCAAAATTATTTTTTTGCAGTGCTTTTACCCATTTTGCTGCATCTTTGCAGCAACTTTTGTACTTGTGAGAATATAGAGGTTTAACCCTTTCCCAAACAGCAAAATTTGGACCAGACCAAATTGAATGCATTTTGCAGATGACAAATAAGCAGTTGCTAAAAAGATGATTTTTCTATATGATAGGGTAGAAAACATTGTGGGAAAAGGAGAAAATGCTGGTTACCAGCATTTTCTCCTTTTCCCATAATGTTTTCAAAAGGCTACTATTTCAGACCCGTAAAAACCAGGGATTGTTTGGGAAAGGGTTAAGAGTTATACATGAAGATCTTAAGGTAGTAGACCCCTAATACCTCTAGTGCTGAATTGCATAAAGTTTTCTTGATAGTCGTTAAATACAGATTTATACAGGAATAATACTTTTGCACATTTCAGACCAGACATTTCTCTATGCCTGTCTTGAAATTATTTGTAGATACTTTTTATTAGTTTTCAGAAAAGGGAGGTAATGACTATTTCTATGTATTGAAAATATAGTGGTTTTATATTCATCAAAGATAATTCTAGAAAAGACAAAAAGGGAAAAGCGGCTTTGTTAAAGCAGTACAATAACACTATTTTTTAATTATAGCAAATTTTGTAGGATAATATTATTATGGAAAAAGCTGTTTTCTGTTAGGGGTCTACTACGTTAAGAAGGTAAAAAAGAATAAAGTGGCTTGGTTAAGATAGTACAATAGTGCACGTTTTTAATAATAGCACATTTTGTATGATATATTTATAGTGGAAATGACTGTTTTCTATTACGGGCTCACTACCTTACTGTCGTTTGTTAATCAGTTAATGCACCTCAGTGATATAACACATTATAAACGTCATCACAGAATTATGGACCAATAAAAATCCATTTTAGCTGATAATCGACTGAATTATGAGAAAGGTTGGTCCTTTACATGCAGAACATTGATCATTAGCAAAGTTTCGATTCACGTCAGCCGGCGTAATGCAGAGAAATGACCCTCCCCTACAAAATGACCCATGGGTCATCTCACTACATAGAGAAATGACCCATGGGTCATTTCACCACACAGAAAGATGACCCATGGGTCATTTCGCTACGTAAAGAAATGACCCGGATCATTATTCTACATAGAGAAATAGCCGTCTTGGGTCATTTCTTTATGTAGAATAATGACCCGGGTCATTCGTCTACATAGTGAAATGACCCATGGGTCATTTCTCTGCATTACACCGGCGCAGTCACAGTTACTTGTCACAATGCATTAAACGTCCTTTTTCACAGATCATAGTTCATGTATAATTGGCTTGCAGCACACGAAAAAGGACATTCGGACATTTGCGTAGTGTCGTCTCGGATCAGCCTGCGCAGTCCGTGCAGGCTAATCCGAGACGGCACCTTACGACTAAATTAGATTTTGTGATTCAGTAGACTAGTGCAAAACAAATAATTGCATGAAAATGAAAAATGTGTTGTTTTGGATCAGCCTGCGGGGAATGCGCAGGCTGATCTGACACGACACTGATGCCCAGGTCTGAATGTCCTGTTTCACATGTCTAAATTTTTTAGAAGAACGATTTCCATTACAACGATGCATTTCATTGCGGTGAGACACCCGTAAATCTGTCAACGGGAGGTCACTTTAATTCATGTTTGTATCTCACAGTACAAGTTATTTCCCTTGGAAAATGTTGAGTTAATCCGCAAACTGGCAAAGCTAACAAGACTACTAAATATAGCAAACTACCAACATTTAGAGACTCTCTAAACTTAGAATAACGGATTTTATTTTTAAATGATAGATCTCTTTTAAAATGTAGGCTTTTACTAAAATCAAGTTTTGTTGAATTTTTCCTCGAAACTGGCTGAATGTAGACCTACTTAACCCTTATAAATAAGCGAAATGATACTTTTAACTCATTACCAAACGACAACATTTTTGGTTTGTCTAATTAACCCATTACCACACAATCCCTACTTTTGACACCCCATGAGAAAAAAGCCTTTTGAAAACACTGTGGGAAAAGGAGAAAATGCTGGTAACCAGCATTTTCTCCTTTTCCCACAGTGTTTTCTACCCTTCCCAGAACAAATTTCAATTTTTCAGTCACCTATATTTTGTCGTCTGCAAATGCTTTCAATTTGGACCAGTCTAAATTTTTCTTGTGTGGTAATGGGTTAAGGGCATTTGCAGATGACAAAATTAAATTGACTGAAAATTTGAAATTTGTTTTTTGATGGTTACCAGCATTTTCTCCATTTCCCACATTGTTTTCAAAAGGCTTCTTTCTCGGAGTCATTAAAACTCAGGATTGTGAGGTTAATAAAAGTTAAGTGGAAAAGAAAAGAAATGTCTTTAATAACAAATGGAGCACCGCTGTGGAAAAAGGTGAATGTAATGCATCTTCGTGATCTATTGTAATAAAGTCATCACAAAATTATGGATCCATAAAATAAATTTTGTGTGATAAAAACCAAATGGATCATGAGGTAAACTAATCCTTTGACATGCCAAAAATTGACCAATAGCAAAAGGTTTTGACACAGGTCAGCCTCTGTGAATTGAGCTGGCTGACCTCTGACGATACCTCTGCCCGTCTGTAATTACCAAGTTACAGGTCTGAGGTCTATGGCATCAGCCCTCTCCTATAAGCCTTGGGCTTATATTACAGACTTCAGACCTACCACTGGGCTCATAAGTAATAACTTAATCAATTACAACTCTTATCAATTAACAATCTGGATTTGTAGTCTATTTTGGATGTGATATTGAACAAGTCATATTAGCCTTGTTTTGTTTGATATTGGCTAAGTTTGGTTCATGTTGTTCACGTTTTCCAACATTGGCATTTTTTATTTTCCATATTGGTCCAGTTCACTGATATTTAACGAGTTGGCTGATATTGGACGGGTTCGTCATTTCGTACTAAATCCTTTACCATACAACAGAATTTTAGACCTTTCCAAATCGATAATTTCATACTGGCTCAAATGATGCAATTTTTCTTTTGATGGAGCAGAAAGTTTTCAAAGGCCTCTTCCTCAGGGGTCTTATATGGTATCTCTAACTGACCCTAAATAACAGCAAGGATGAAGCCTTTTCTTATGTGTATATGCAACTTTTTGATAGTGTAGAAAACATTGTGGCAAAAGGTGAAATTGCTCATTTTGATAGTGTAGAAAACATTGTGGCAAAAGGTGAAATTGCTCATCATGAGCAATTTCACCTTTTGTCACAATGTTTTCCAAAGGCTCCTACAAGCAATGCATCGAAATGAGTATGTATGGAGTAAAGGGTTAAAGGTCATCATTGTGTGGTAAAGGGTTGATGAAATTTTCTAACATGTCACATGAATTCATGTCTATAAACACAGAGCAACAAAAGCGTAGTAAAAACTATGTCATTCTATATAGAGTGACATCATTCCATAATTATAGAGTGACGTCATTCTATACAAAGTAAGTTATTCAATGGTATATACTAGTAATCTGCATCTGTGTTTTCACTCTAAGTATGAACTTGTTTTTCTTTAAAAGTTGGTCATGTAAGAATCAAAATAATCTTCTTTCTATCGTGGTTTATGGTTGTAGTTATGAGGCACAATGACTAGATTGCTCAGGCTATAGCCCTCGTGGATTATTAATTATGCCTTATAACTCGTAACTGTGGTTTACTAAACGATAAACCATGATAGAAAGAAGGTTATTTCTTGAATAAACTTTGCCAGTCATTCATGTTCGGCAGCGGTTCAAACGGCAAACCATATCACAAGAGCCATCTGAAGGCTATAAGTAGTAGATAAAATACTGGATTTAACAACATGAATAAGAACAATCTGATTTCAAGAAGTTTTATTCTGGAAAAAAAAAATCTTATGAAATAAATCTGCTCCCATTTGATTTCAAGAAAGAAAGAGAAAACACAGAAAGAAGGACAGATACAAACACTATCTACAAGAAAATGAAAAAAATAAAATTTACATTTTCAATAAATAATCACTCTATCTCTGTATTTACAAAAACACAAAATAATTTACACAATTTAACTAAGCTCTGCTTTTATGGCAGAAAGAAAATAAACCTTTCCCAAAACAGTTTAAAACAAACAATCTATGCGAACTCAAATTTATAGCAAAAATCTGATGTAAACAGCTAGAAATCCTAATAAAATTGAGCCATGCCCTGGAAAAAGGGGGCTTAAACTTTTACCAAACAATCCTGAGTTTAAACGACCCTTAGATAGAAAGCTTTTGAAAACATTGTGGGAAAAGGAGAAAATGCTGGTAACCAGCATTTTCTCCCTTTCCCACAATGTTTTCTACCCTGCACGTAACAAATTTCAATTTATGAGTTACAACTATTTTGTCATCTGAGAGTGCTTTCAATTTGGACCAGTCTAAAAGTTTGTTGTTTGGTAACTGAAAGCATAGCAAAAATCTACACAGCCAGAAATCCTGATAAAATTGAGCCATGCCGTGGCGAAAGGGGGCTTAACCCTTTACCACACGACACAATTTTAGACCTGTCCAAATTAAAGGCATTTGCTGATGACAGTTTCAATGTGGCTCATATAAAATGTTTTTTCTTTGATAGGGAAGACAACATTGTGGGAAAAGGAGAAAATGCTGGTAACCAGCATTTTCCCCTTTTCCCACAATGTTTTCAAAAGCTTTCATTTTCAGAGGTGTTAAAAGTGGTCATTGTGTGGTAAAGAGTTAAAGCATCTCACGCAGCAAACCATTACATAATTATGGATCCATACCTGCCACCTTTTCTTTTTTTTAGTAATCGACTAAATAATGCTGTAGACTGGTCTTTAAACATTCAGAAAAAATTGACCCATCGCAAAAATATCAGTACAGGTCGGTCTCCGCAGACAGCAAAGGTGGACCTGGGTCGATACTTTTTGCGGATGCATCATGCCCACTTTTCACAGAGCATGGCTCAATTACATGTGCCATAAAATTACAAGTGCCATACAATTACAAGTGCCAAGTGCATCCCTAATTTTTACCAAATCTTTACATAATGCATGAGTTGTGCTCTGTGAGAAGGGACTTTAACCAAACGACAAACTTTTGGACTAGACCAAATTGAAAGGATTTGCAGACAACAATTCAACTCTTGCTGAAAAGATGATTTCTGTCTATGATAGAGTAGAAAATGTTTTCTAAAGGCTTCTTTCTCAGGGTCGTCAAAAGTAGGGATTGTGTAGTAATGGGTTAATGCATCTACAAACAGTATTATTATACTGCAAAGAAATTTCTTGTGATCTGATTGTTAACATGCTGGGGACATATATATCATGTTCCCTGGCAAAAACCATACAAAACCAGTTTCCCTTTTGAGTGCCCTGTAAACGTCACTATACATGTACTTGCAACACAACATCCAAAATGGTGGCGTCGATCGATCCTAAGACTGCACATTTATGCACCGAACTGCACGTTTTAGTGACATCAGTTTCCATTGACGTCAATTTTCATTGAATTGGGTCACTCAGAAGTGAATTTTTATTTCGTCAACATACTTGATTCATGAGATTATAATACAGGAAAATTTCGATTAAAGCTCTTTGAAAGGGTAAAACTTTGCAGTATAATAAATTTGTGGTACAGTCAGGTGGCAGGGGACTTGGAAACTTGTTCACGGCTGTGGTTAATCATGCCACCCTGTATCTTTTCCCACATGAACTTTGCCTTGGAACGAATCTGATAAAGATTTCGGATAACTGAATCTGAACATTCCATTTGAGCAATCATGTCTATTATAATACTTTGCAATTTTTAATCTTGAAAATACATATATTATAGGCTTTACTAACCAATCCAGACTTTTGACAAACCTTAACTCTTTACCACACAATCCCAACTTTTAACAACCTTGAGATAGAGGCCTTTTGAAAACATTGTTAGAAAAGGAGAAAATGCTGATAAGCAGCATTTTCTCCTTTTCCCACGATGTTTTCTTCCCTTCTGGAAACAAATTTTAATGTTTGAGTTATGTTTTAATTTGTTGTCTGCATGTGCTTTCAATTTGGACCAGTCTGAAATTTTGTTGTTTGGTAAAGAGTTAAAAAAGAAGACTCTTGAAAATATTGTAGGGAAAAGGAGAAAATGCCATTAACCATTTTTCTTTTCCTTTTCCCACTATGTTTTCTTACTCATCAAGGACATAGTTATATCATCAATTGTCATCTGCAATTGCCTCCAACTTAATGCTTTCACAATTAATTTGTCTGTTACTATTTTCAAATTGCAGGAGTCTGAAACTTTGACATATAGTACAGAGTCAAGATTAACAATTTTTGTGCATTAGCCTTTGCTTGAGGAAGTCTACAAAACATTTATTTGAGGTAACAATAAACAATACATCTAACAGAAAAATAAATATTTAATCCATCTACATTATTTTCTTGTAGCAACACAAAAGACAGAAACAAAACTATGTACAAGATATTACTGCACTAAGACAAATTATTTTTCAAAACGTAACTCTTTTTTGATAGACTATTTTCTGTCATAATTTATACAACAAAAAAATATGTACAGCAAATATTTACAAAAAATCACAAATCTTCCATCGTTATTTACAAAATATAAATTCTGGTGCCTATCATTGAAATACCTATAAAGTTTTCCAATTCCCATCAATAAAAAATCTACAATGTCTGCATTATTTTCAAAAATTTGATTGTCATAGTTACATACACAAAGAGACATTTTGATTTTCTGTATTAACAATTGAATCCATTTTCACTTCAAACAAGCCTACAGCAGACAACTTTGAAACTAATCAATGTATGATAAACTAAAGCCTAGCTTTGACCCATTACCACACAAGGAAAGTTTCCACTTGTTCAAATCAAATACTTGCATAAGACAAATTAACCCTTTACCAGTCAATCCCGACTTTTAATAACCCTAAGAAAGAAGCTTTCTTGAAAACATTGTGGGAAAAGGAAAAAATGCTGGTAACCAGCATTTTTGTCCTTTTCCAACAATATTTTCTACTCTTCCCAACACAAATATCAATTTTTGAGCCACATATATTTTGTCGTCTGCAAATGCTTTCAATTTGTGACCAGTCTAAAATAGTGCCATTTGGCAAAGAATTAAATGTGGCAAAAGTGATAGGATTTGTACCAAGAAAGGTCTAAAACTTCTGGGAAATGATAAAAAACACTGGTTACCAGCATTTTCTTCTTTTCCCACAATGCGATCAATGTACAACAAACATTAATTTGATTAACAAAATGTGCAGTTTGAATTTAGATTTGCCCATGTCTGCATTTTCTTGGTGCTTATACAACTTTTAACCCTTTACCCTATAAGGCATTTCTAAGGCATCTCTAACTGACCCTAAAAGGCAGCAAGGATGAAGCCATTTCTTATGTGTAAATGACACCTTTTGATAGCATAGAAAACGTTGTGACAAAAGGTGAAATTGCTCGTCACGAGCAATTTCACCTTTTGCCACAATGTTTTCCAAAGGCTCCGACAAGCAATGTGGAGAAATGAGTATCTGTGGAGTAAAGGGTTAATTCAATTCAAAGTAAAAGGCATTAAAAAAATCAAGATTTCTTCTCAACATCTATCACCACATACTGTCATAGCACACAACTACATTGCAAATTATTATTTTACCAAAATAATCTACCATTAAATGATTCAGCAGTACTTCTGATTTGCATAATTATGGTATAGCATTATGTACGTGTAAATATCTATATCACAGCAAAGTTTGAGAAATACAAAAATACATATAACGGAAATAGAGAAGCTTAAGATGATCTACTCCAACAAAGGCTCGTAGATCTACTACTTTATAACACCCCGAGAGCCAAATAAGCAAAACTGGCATTTTCATTCCAGAGAATACAACTTAACTCTTTACCACACAAAACCAACTTTTAACAACCCTGAGAAGGAAGCCTTTTGAAAACATTGTAGGAGAAGGAGAAAATGCTGGTGACCAGCATTTTCTGCTTTTCCCACAATGTTTTCAAGCCTACCCCAAAGGAGTTTCCATTTATCAGTCACATTCAGTTTGTCGTCTGCAAATTCTTTCAATTTGGACCAGTCTATAATTTTGTCATTGGGTAGAGAGTTAATAAGAACAAACCCAAGGATGCCCTTGAGTCAGAAAAGTGGGGAAAATAGATCAAAGATCAGACAGCATCTTTTGTGCAGTCTGATCTAGATCTACATTGGCTGCAACAGGCATCTAAAGTAGCAAAAAACCCTATAGAGGTTACAATCAAAATGTAATACTAAGGAATGTGCACAAAAAAATTTTGTCTTTTCATCCACAGCATACCTTCTTGCCTTGAAAATGACAAACCATGAAAATATTGCAGTAAAAAGAGAAATACCGCTTTTTGCCATCATCTTGACATATTTATGTCTATATCAAATCTCAACTCTGATTTCAGAGTTAATTAAGTAAACTAAAAAACAACTCACAACCTTAATAACCTCTCTACCAAACAATTTCAATCCTTTCACTCTTTACCAGATGAGGTAATTCTGGTCTGCTGAAATTGAAAGAATTTGCAGACGATAAATTTAGATTGAAGAAAACACATTGGAAAATGGAGAAAATGCTCTTTAAGAGCATTTTCTCCTTTTTCCACAGTGTTTTCAAATGCCTTCAACCTTGCAGCCATAGAAACCAGGGCTTATCTGAGAAAGGGTTAATGACCCTGAAGAAGACAGCTTTATAAAAAAATTGTGGTAAAAGGGCACCCAGCATTGTGCTCCCTTACCACATAATGTTCTCCACTTCCCCATGCATATCCAATTGCTTCAGGCCATTCTAATTCAATGTCTAAAAATGCTTTCAGTCTCTGCAAATCTAAAATTTTGTCATCTGGTAAAGGGTTAACACTGATGTAAATTTAAACAGAGATATGTATATATTTAAATGGAATGATATGTAAACAAATCTGTGAGCAAACAGCAGTTATAAAAATAAGTATTTCATTTGTGACAAAGTAAAGTTACAGTTTTGATATGTGCCAAAAACTATACAAACCTTCCCTTAATCCACAGAATAAGAGTCTTTTTAACCTCTTTACCTCACAATCCTAAGTTTTAACAACCAATAGGAAGAAGGCTTTTGAAAACATTGTGGGAAAAGGAGAAAATGCTGGTAACCAGCATTTTCACCCTTTCCCACAATCTTTTCAAACCAATCCCTTCATTTGAGTCTCATTTAACTCTTACCAAAAGGAAAAAATTTTGGATTAGTCCAAATTGAAAGCATTTGCAGACGACAAAATAAATGTGAATCAAAAGTTGAAAATCCATTTAGGAAGGCTACAAAACATTGTGGGAAAAGGAGAAAATGCCGGTTACCAGGATTTTTCTCCTTTTCCCACAATGTTTTTAAAAGCTTACTTTTTCAGGGTTGTGATCTATGCAATGTTTTCCATTTGCTGAAACTGTCAACTAACCTTTTATTGAACTCTATCAAGGAACAAAGTTTATAACTGATCCAAATTAAAAGCACTTGCATACAACAAATTTAATATGACTCAAAAAATAAAATTTGCCTCTGGAAGTGAAGAAAACTTTATGGAAAAGGGAGAAGATGTTGGCTACCAACATTTTCTCCTTTTCCCACAGTGTTTTCTACCCTTCCCAAAATAAATTGCAATATTTAAGTTGCATTTATTTCGCCGTCTGCAAATGTTTTCAATTTGGAAAAGTCGAAAATTTTGTCGTTTGGTAAAAAGTTAAGGGTTGTTAAATCCGAGCTATGTGGTAAAGGTATAATAGAGAAACAAAACTTCTCTTAGACAGAAAAATCAAGTCAATCAATCAGTTACTAGTATTCCATTCCAGGTCAAAGATACCTCATACATACCAAAATAATTGGCAGCCATTTTTTCAAAACTGCCAAGTTGCTCAATACAAAATGGCTGAGTCAGTATCTTGGCTAGTGAACACACTGCAACACTTCTGACAGAAAAAAAAAAACCAATCTATCAATCGCTAGTATAGCACTCTAGGTATAAGATAAACCTTTTACAACCTAAGAATCAGCTGCCATTTTCAAATCTACCATGCCTAACTCTTTACCAAATGATCCCAACTTTTAATGACCCTGAGAAAGAAGCCTGTTGAAAATATTGTGGGGAAAAAGAGTAAATGCTGGTAACCAGCATTTTCTCTTTTTCCCCCACAAGATTTTCTACCCTTCCTAAAACAAATTTCATTTTTCGAGTCATGTGTAACATACTGTCTGCAAAATTTCATACTTTCAATTTGGAAATGTTAAAATATTTGTTGTTTGGTAAAGAGTTAACCCTTTCCCAAACGATCCCTGGTTTTACCGGTTAGGTATAGAAGCCTTTTGAAAACATTGTGGGAAAAGGAGAAAATGCTGGTAACCAGCATTTTCTCCTTTTCCTACAATGTTTTCTACCCTATAATATAGAAAATTCATCTTTTTAGCAACTGTTAATCTGTCATCTGCAAAATGCTTTCAATTCGGTCTGGTCCAAAATTTGCTGTTTGGTAAAGAGTCAAAGCAACAACGCTGAATCATGAAGAATATCTAGGATGGTGAACACACTTCAAAACTTCCGACCCAAAATCGGTCAAACAATCATTTTGTCACTAGTACATGTATTCCATTTCAAGTAGAAGATCCTTCTGTTGTACCCACTTATATGGCAACCATTTGCAAACATGCCAAGTCATTCGACAGAAAATGGCCGAGTCAAACGCCCAGGTTGGTGAACACGCAGCCTAACTTCTGCCAGAAAAGAATTCAAACTTTTGGTCCATCACAGGTCAAGGATACCTCTGTTACACCCAAAAACTTGGCAGCTGTTTTGGAATCTGCAGAGTCAAGCATTTTCTCAATTTCTGATGACTCAACACCAAGTAGATTATGCAGCATATCAGCATTACAATTCAAAAATTCTTTTTTCACACTGTCCACTGTGGCCACAGTTGGAGACACAGATCTGGGCGTACCGCTGGCTGGAGATTCCTGTAATAAAAAGCATTAATATAAACCAAGCTCTGGCAAGGGGGTCAATCCTTCACAAGACAATCCTGAATATAAATGACCTCGAGAAAGAAGCCTTTTGAAAACATTGTGGAAAAAGGGATAAATGCTGGTAACTTGCAGCATTTTCTCCTTTTCTGATATGTTACATACCCTTACAAAACCAAGTTTCAATTGCTGAGTCCTGTTTATATATATACTATCATCTGCAGAATGCTTTTAATTTGGACAACTCTTTACCAGACAACAAAATTTTAGAATGTTCCAAATTGTTAGCAGCATTTTCTCCTTTTCCCATACTGTTTTCAAAAGGCCTCTTTCACAGAGTTGGGAAAACCCGGGATCGTTTGATAAAAAGTAAAGTCTAGCTTTGATTTTGAAAGTAACATAGCTACTGACTGGCTATGTTTTAGCCAATCAAAAGTTGTGATTCTTTCAATTTTGTTGAATATGGATCAAGCCTCCCCACCCTTCCAAGCAATCTTTTTTCTAGTGCAAACTAAAACCCTCTTTAGCAAAGGACATTATTACAATGCAGTTAGTTTTTCATTTCAGCTTCTTGCTTTTGAACTTAAGAAGAATGCTTCTACATTTTTACCGAAGACTATGGAAGATATTTTGAATGAAATGAAACAGTTCATGCAAGTTTCAAGGTCACAGTGCTTGTCATAAGGTTTTACATAATTATATATGCAGCAAGTCTAAATTTCACCAATACTTACAGGAGACTTCTCAACATTACTGTTTACAGCACTCACTCCTGGTTTTGGTGACTGAGGTGCCGGCTGAGGTGTAGACACAGGTGCCACTGTCAAAGCTGCCAAGGGTGAGGATCCAATCCTCAAAGTGCCACCACTCAGCCCTGGACTAAACAGAAAAGTGTTGGCCAGTGGCATACCTTCACTACTTAAAGTGGTAGTGAAAGGAATTCCAGTCTGGAACAGATGCATATTTGGAGGTCTACTTGGTGTAGGCTTTGCTATTCTAGAACCTGAAAACAGAACATAAATTTGTTAAGTTTGATGTTAAACTTATAACTATAAGAAAATATGTACAACAAATGAACATCTTTGCATCTTTTGAAAACACTGTAAGAAAAAGGAGGAATTGCTTGTTACAGAAATTCCTCCTTTTCCCTTTAAAATTTTCAATTATCATTTTGAGGTAAGGCAATGTGCCATAAATCAACATTTAAAGCACAGCTGCGAATTTTTCTCAATGTGTTTAAAAGGATGTTTACCCATTACCACACTATCCCTACTTTTGACACCCCTGAGAAAGAAACCTTTAGAAGACATTATGGGAAAAGGAGAAAATGCTGGTAACCAGCATTTTCTCCTTTTCCCACAGTGTTTTCTACCCTTCACAAAAAAAAAAATTTAAATTTCCAGTCACTTTTATTTTGTTGTCTGCAAATGCTTTCAATTTGGACAAGCCTAAAATATTGTCGTTTGGTAATAAGTTAAAGAAGGGTGATGGTGTAAAAAGACATAAATAAGACAGCATCCTATACCTAGAGACCAAAACTATCCACCCTTCTAGTTTCAACCAGAGTTCTAGATTCCATGTCTAGTCATCTGGTTGGCTGGAGGGTAAACTAATTCCCAGCCATGTCAGTTAGAGTTCAAAATTCCATGATTTACTCATTACTAAACGACACAATTTTGGACTAGACAAAACTGAAAGCATTTGCAGACAACAAAATAACCGTGACTCAATTATTGAAATTTGATTTAGATAGGGTAGAAAACATAGCAGGAAAAGGAGGAAATGCCAGTTACCAGTAGTTTCTCCTTTTCCTAGAATGTTTTCAAAAGTTTTCTTTCTCAGCATCATTAAAAGTCAGGATTGTATGGTAAAGAGTTAACCATTTGCTTGGCTGGAGGATAACTAATTCTCAGCCAGTAGACGGCTAATTAGGTCAATCAGTAGGAATTTAAAATTAGATCAAGAATGGTTGGTGGACATTTTCACTACCACAGTCTTCCCACAAGTACCATGGATATATACAAGAGTTGGAAAAATTGAAAATTACCGATTACACACAAATTTGCATCCCAAAATGTTTGCGAACTCAAGACACTCGTAATTTGCTCGTATAGACTACTTATGGTAAAATATGCGAACAGAAAAGTTTGTGAAATTATCTAATTCGCGAAATCTGAAGAAATTCCACATCAAAAAAAAATCCACTTTTACAGCATACATGTACATGTACCTGGCCAAAATTTAATTAAATATGCAATGATTGTATTCAGTATTGGCAACAAATTTGTCATAGAAAACTACACTGACCTTTCCCATCAATCCCATTAGAATCTTCATCATCATCGAATGACCTAGGTGGCGCACCAATGTGCTTCTTCCTGTGGCGCATCATACTGTGTTTCAGCGTGAACCTCTTCTGACAGATGTCGCATTCAAATGGTCTCTCGCCTATACGTACAGAAAAATATGCAATTCTTGAAGTTAACTCTTTACCACACAATCCCTACATTTAACAACCCTTAGAAAGAAGCCTTTTGAAAACATTGTGGGAAAAGGAGAAATTGCTGGTAACCAGCATTTTCTCCTTTTCCCACAATGTTTTCTACCCTTCAACTTTTTAGTCAAATTAATTTTGTTGTCTGCAAATGCTTTCAATTTGGACCAGTCCATAATTCTGTAGTCTGGTAAAGAGTTAACCCATTACCACACAATCCCAACTTTTAACAAACCTTAGAAAGAAGCCTTTTGAAAACATTGTGGGAAAAGGAGAAAATGCTGGTAACCAGCATTTTCTCCTTTTCCCACAATGTTTTCTACCCTTCCCAAACCAAGTTTCAACTTTTTAGTCAAATCAATTTTGTTGTCTGCAAATGCTTTCAATTTGGACCAGTCTATAGTTCTGCCGTCTGGTAAAGAGTTAAAGCAATAAATGGATTAGCCTGTCTCATTTTACTGTTTTTACCAATCAATTCATCAACACTTCTGTCACATATCCCTTTCAAATGGTTTCTAACCATTGTAAAAGGCAATGAAAACAGCTCGAAATAATGGCTGATGCACTGTAACTCTTAGTTTACTCCTTTCCTATATTTCTATGAACACAATTACCAAACAATCCCTACTTTTGACGACCTTGAGAAAGAAGCCTGTAGAAAATATTGTGGGAAAAGGAGAAAATGCTGGTAACCAGAATTTTCTCCTTTTCCCACAATGTTTTCTACCCTTCACAAAACAAATTTCAAATTTTCAGTTACTTTTAGTTTGTAGTCTGCAAATGCTTTCAATTTGGACAAGCCCAAAATATTGTCGTTTGGTAAAGAGTTAACTTGGAGATGCAAAGCTGTAATATTAACTCTTTACCAAACGACATAATTTTAGAGTAGTCCAAATTGGAAACATTTGCAGACGGCAAAATTAAAGTGATTTAAAAATTTAAATTTTGGTTGTGAAGGGTAGCAAGTAATGTAGGAAAAGGAGAAATTGATGGTTTCCAGCATTTTCTCCTTTTCCCACAATGTTTTCAACAAGCTTCTTCATGAAGGCCGTGAAAACCCAGGATTGTTTGGTAAAGGGTTAACTAAAACCCTTTAACAAACGAACCTTTGTTTTAGTGATCAAGGGGAAGTAGGCTTTTGAAAAGAGTTTCAGAACAGAGGAAGATGCCAGTTACAAGCACTTTCCCCACAATGCTTTCTACCCTGCCATCTTGTCAGATATTTGTCACCTGCAAATATCTTTTCAATAAGTACACATCTTTTTTTTCTTGTCTGGTAAAGGGTTAAACAGCTAAGATTAATCAAGAGCCATCAAGCCCAAATACTTACCAGTGTGAGATCGCATGTGACGCCGGAGGTCCTGCAAGGACCAGAAACGTTTTGGACACAGTGAACAGTAGACCTTTCTTTGCATGTAGTCTGCAGATATCACCTCCATTTTGGACTCATCCATTCCAGTTCCAGGTATCTCCAGGACAGATCCAGAGTCCAATTTGTTACAGTTGTTTTCCACGACTTTTTCCATGTGTGTAGCAAAATTATCAATGTCAATCACCTTGTTTTTGTCCTTCAAGATTTTCCAGTCAGAAGAGTGGCTTCTTGCCTGGTGATGTAAGCACTCGGACCTAGCATCAAATGAGGCATCACACAAGTAGCACTTGTAAGGTAAATCAATATTGTGCTCTTTAAGATGACGGACCAGTACCTTTCTAGATGGGAAGACAGACTTGCATTTCCAGCACTGTGTGATCTTGTCCACGTCATAATTGTCTCTCTCGGGATTGATAATTCTTTCAGCTGACCCGGTGAAGGATTTTGCTGGGTCCTTTAAAAGTTTCAGGCCATCCATTGACACATCTACAGCAGTTTGAGACATTGGCTGAATCTCAGCCTTTCTTTGGGCTTCAATTTGGGCTCTGATTTCTGCCTGTATTTTCATCTCCATTTGGGCTTTCTGTTCAATTATACGTCTCTGTTCAGCAATGATTCTCTCTATATTAGCAGCCATGGTGTTGGGACTTTCAGGTCTATGTTCTAGAGCTTTCCTTTCCTCTTCTTTCTGAGCCTTCCTCTCCTCTTCTTTGTTAACTTCTTGTCTAGCTATAATCTTCTCCACTGGGTCTTCCTCGTTGAAATTCTTCAATTCCTGCATTTTCATCAACAAGTGTGGGGCAATCTTGGGTTTATCCACCGCAAGTTCTAAAGGTTTATCGGCCATTACAGGCTGTGTCGACACAGATGTTAGTGAAGATTCTGATACTTCTGAACCACTGTCTGGCCTAGGCAATTCTTCTGGCATCTCTGCCTCAGTGTATGACATTTCATCATCCATTTTTTCATCAGAATCCAGGCTATTGTCCATTTCATCTTCATCTTCTTCAGTAGCAAGATTGAGTGCAGATGCTTCGTCTAACTGTGGAGGGTTTTCAGCTGCACGACTCTCCATCTCTAAGGTGGCAGCTTGGATGGCAGCAGGTGACATTCTCTCTATGTCTGCAATGTTATCTGGGAGGTTGATGCCATTATGTCTGTCTCTGTAGTGCTTTAGAAGGTTACCTGTGTAACATGAAATAACAATATAACAATATAAAGTTTGTTGAAAACGTATAAGCACTCAAATATGAAGAGATACTACCACTGAACTCTTTACTAAATGACAAGCTTTTTGACTGATCCAAACTCAAATCATTGGATGTGGCATATTTAATTTAGCATTATGGATAAGATTTTTATTAGAAAAGGTTGGAAACATTGTGTGAAAAGGAGAATTTGCTGGATGCCGGTATTTTCTCTTTTTTCCCACATTTTTTGTAAAAACCTTTCTTCAGGGTCATTCATATTCAATACAAATATGTACAAAAGGTTTAATGCAAAAATTATAAATCTAACAGCAGGTAGTACTTTAAAATAAGTGCAAATTCTTTGTCTTTTCTGATTGGGTAGGAAACATTGTCTGCCAAGTAGAAACCGCAGGTCACCAGCATGCTTCCTACTTCACCCACATTGCTTCTTCCTCAGAGGGTTGTGTGGTCAAGAACTATGGTATAAAAGTGTAGGGTATTCTGCAAACTTACTCTGTGTTGAAAACGAGCTAAACACACAAAGTGGGCATTTGTATGGCCGGTCCATTGTCTGCCTAGACATAGGATCTAACATGTTCACGCCATGTTTTCTGATCAGATGCCTCTCTCGGTTTGATTTTGTAGAGAAGGTCACCGGACATCTGGGACATTTGAATGGCTTCTGACCTGAAAAGTATAATAGACATCTTTTCTTATTTTCAAAACTGTGAATTAATTCTTTAATCTTTGACAAAATAACCCCTTGTTTTAACTCTTTACCACACAATCCCAACTGTTAACGACCCTGTGAAAAACGCCTTTTGAAAACATTGTGGAAAAAGAAGAAAATGCTGGTAACCAGCATTTTCTTCTTTTACCACAATGTTTTTTACCCTTCCCAAACCAAATTTCAATATTTGAATCACATTTATTATATCATCTGCAAATGCTTTCAATTTTGGCCAATCTGTACTTTTGTTGTTTGGTAAAGAGTTGAATACCCTGTCAGGGGAGGCTTTTGAAAACAATGTGGGAAAAGAAGAAAATACTTTTAATAGTCATTAATATTTCTTCTTTCCAACAAGTAGTTTTCTACCACTTAGAAAATTTTGGCTAATTTGTATCAAACCAAGATTTGTTATCTGTAGATGTTTAAACCTTTACCAAAAAATCCCAACATTGAACAATCCTGTAGGACAAACCTTTTAAAAACAGTCAGAAAAGGAGAAAATGTTGGTAACCAACATTTTCTCCTTTTCGCACAATGTTTTCTACTACGGTATATATTTGTTCATTGGTGGTTGTTCTATTTTGCCTATATTCGTGGTCGAGATAAGTAGCACCAAATTAAACTGACCACCAATATTTCTTTGTTTTCTGATAAAATACCCATGATGGAAATGGGGAAAAAATAGCCACTGTATCACAATGAAATTCACATCAATTGGTGCACATGGGTGCATTCGATGTCGTTGGTTGTATTTGGTTGTATTGGGGTTTAACGCCACTTTAACAGCTATGGTCATATCATGGCGGTCGGTGTTTCCTGGCTTTCTCATACCAGTACTAACACTACTTTCTTTCCAAAGCCACCGACTACTTTTCTCACTTGCTTCAGCAGAGATGAGATGCGAAAATACACCGGAAAGAAAGTTTGCCTGAACCAGGTATCAAACTTACAACCACCAGGCTATGGTTCGACACACTCACCACTGAGCCACCCGGGCGGGCGCATTCGATGTCAATTTACACCAAAAACAGATAATTGCACATAGTAACTACTGGGCTCTTTCTGTATCCTACAATTTGTTGGACAGTGTAAATTCAGATTAGACCACATTTCCTCTACCCTCTGATCTTGATCTTCACTGCAAAAGCAAATGTAGTTGCCCTTGGTATTTAACCCCTTACCACAAGACAAAATTTTAGACTGGTTCAAATTGAAAGCATTTGCAGACGACAAAATAAAGGTGACTGAAAAATTGAAATTTGATCTGGGAAGGGTAGAAAACACTGTGGGAAAAGGAGAAAATGCTGGTTACCAGCATTTTCTCCTTTCCTACAGTGTTTTCAAAAGGCTTCTTTCTCAGGGGCATCAGAAGTGAGGGATTGTGTGGTAACAAGTTAAAGGCCAATTTCATACCTAAAAGTCTGAAAAGATAACATTCTGTCCGACTTGCCAAAATACGAGAAAACATACCTGTATGAGTCAGCAAATGGCGGGTAAGGGAGCTTACCCAGGGAAAAGCTCGTGGACAATATGGACAGGACAGTTTGTGGGGAGAGTCAGCGTATGAGTTGCGTTTCTTTTTCACTGGAGCTGTGTCAGTGTTGTCTCCGTCAGACTTTTTTCCACTGAGAGAACCGTCCCCTGAATTCTCATCCTGTACAATAGTGTGAAGAATTCTATTGTTTAATTTTTTTTACCATACCACAAAATTTAATCTTTCACCATACAATCCCTGGCTTTTACAACCCCGAGATCGAAGCCTTTCAAAAACTGTGTGGAAAAAGGAGAAAATGCTGGTAACCAGAATTTTCTCCTATTCCCACAATGTTTTCCACCGTACACAAAACAAATTTCAAATTCTCAGTCACTTTTATTTTATCGTCTGCAAATGCTTTCGATGTGTACATGCCTAAAATATTGTCTTTTGGTAATCAGTTAACCAGCATTTTTGCTGGTAACAAGCATTTTCCCCTTTCCCCACAATATTTTCAAAAGGATCCTTCCTTAAGGTATAAAAAAAAAACTTGGATTGCTTGGTAAAAGAGCGACAAGATGTACATGCATACATATACTATATGCAGTTGAAGACAAATATCAAACATGGTACAAATGATGGGAATATTATTGAAAGCAAATAAAAGTCTATCTGAAACAACAAATTTCTGGACTTGTCCAAACGGAAAACATTTGCAAATGACAAATCAGATGCCACAAAAATAATTGAATTGTTTTGGTTTTTTTACATGGAGAAGGCATTATGAGAAAGGGAGAAAAAGCTGGTTACAATTTTTTTTGTTTGTGACGTTTCAAAAGACCTATTTTTAACATTAAGGCGTCCTTGAAACCTATTTTTAACAGTCAGGGGGTCCTAAAAGCATGAGTCTGCGTGTACCAGATTTCAATTCTCATTTTATATCATGATAATAATGCAACAAAAAAACAAAGTCAAACCAACCTCTTGTTGAACATCACTGCTGGGTGGACTAGCTGAAGGATTGGTTGGGGCAGGTGCAATCTGAACTGTACTGGACGGAATTGTCTGAGCATTGTTCACACATTCTTCTTTAACAGAGAGGGCCATTTCTCGTACTTGTGACAGGGCCACCTCATCTACGTCTCCTTCACGCTGAAGGTTATCTAGTTCTCGATTGATTGCATTGCAGTGTTCTAGAGAGATCTGTACTCCTGGTCTTTTCAAAATGTTTGGCATATTTCTGCGAGGTTTATTCTGTGGGGTTTTATCGACCTGTTGGTCTTGGTTGAAGAAAGCTTTAAAGTTTAAAGGGTCTGTTACATCAATCATCTTTCTCACTGAAGAAAGGTCACAATCCATTCCTGTTAATAGCAAAGGAATTTATAGAAATATAACTTGTAGTTTTTTCTTTTAAAATGTATTCAAATGCTTTTAGTTTACACTTTTACCTTGTATCTATACAACGGGAGTTAACTTTTTACCAAACAGCCCAAAGTTTCAATGACTCAGGAAGAAGCCTTATGAAAATACTGTGGGAAAAGGAGAAAATGCTAGAAACCAGCAATTTCTCCTTTTCCACAATATATTTTCTACCCATTCAGTGCCTAATCTCATCATTTAAAGTTGCACAATACGTCATCTGCAAATTGCTTTCAATTTGGACACAACTAAAATTGCATCATCTAGTAAAAAGTTTTGTACATGTATTGATATTAATCACCCCTGAAAATAGTTGATGGAAGATAAAGATCTACAGAAGCCATCAAAATGATCTTGTATGAAAAATGTAAGAAAGAAAAAGCCTTGCCTAAAACTTTACCAGCATCAGTTGCGTAGTGCCTTAGTGATGCAATTTAATGACATCACCAGTGTGCAATAATTTGGCGTACTCTTATTATCACATGTTTTCCCGAGATTTTCATTTGAATCAATGATGACCCCTTTGTCTTTGGAAGCAAGGGCCCACTGTAGTAATGATCTTTTACAGGCAGGCATGTGAGAATGTCTTTTTAACCTTTTATTATATACAAAATTTGTGCTTCTACCAGTATTTTGTTCTAGAAAATGCCATGGAAAAAGAAAGATGCTGCTTCTTTTCTCTCCATGCTTTGAAAAGTTGTCTAGTGCAAGCTATTTAGTTTACAAGAAGATTAACAACAATCAAAATATATTTCTAAACAAATTTTTAAACATTTCAAAAGATCAAAACTTTGTGCATAAGGAAGTCCATTCAATCACATGATAAACAAAATAAAGAAATATTTAACCCTTACCCAAACGACAAATTATCAACCTTTCCAAACTGAAGAAGTTTGCAGAAGACAATTTCAAATTTGATTAAAAATGGCCGAAAGTTCTCCAAATGGGTAGAAATCACTGTGGGAAAAGGACAAATTGCTTGTTACAAGCAATTTCTCCTTTTCCCACAGTGTTTTCATAAGACCTGTACTGCAGACGCATAAAAACAAGGGTTTGTTTGGGAAAGGGTTAACAGAAAAGAAAAATGAAAAAAAAAGTGTTGACAGTGTTTTTCAAAGGTAGAGCTTTTTTTTGTGCATATGTTTGTCAACTATTCTCCATGTATTCCGTACATAATTACCCTAGCAAACTTTCTCTCGCAATATTCTACACATGACTGTTTCTTACTATCATGTATGGAATATAGAAATAAATGTCAAAGGCAGCCATATCACTCATGCATCGCCAGCTTCAACTATATCCTGGCGACCTTAACAGTTTACCACACAATCCCGACATTTGACGACCCTGAGAAAGAAGCCTTTTGAAAACATTGTAAGAAAAGGAGAAAATGCTGGTAAACCAGCATTTTCTCCTTTTCCCACAATGTTTTCTAACCTTCCCAAACTAAATTTGAATTTTTCAGTCATATTTATTTTGTCGTCTGCAACAGTTTACTGTATTCAATTTGGACCAGTCTACAATTTTGTCATTTGGTAAAGAGTTAACTGTTTGCCAGTCAATATTCTGTTTCAACTACAAAAGGAAGCAAATTAAACAAAACAAAATAAACAGGCACAAAAGGAAAATAATCATTCTAACAAGTTTACAACTTCATCAACTTACATCATCCATATTAAATATCTGTTCAGCATGTTCGTAAAAAGAAATGAAAGATTAACTCTATAAATATTATTATCACAAACTAATGACTTCTTTCACATTGATGCAGGCCATTCTCAATAACAATGTGACAAAAGGCAACTCTGCTTGATGCTAATATTTTCTCCTCTTACCATAATATTGTACAACTGTAGTGTATTCATAATCATATAAAACTCCTTAACCCTTTACCAAACAATTCGAACTTTTAATGACCTTGAGGAAGACACCTTTTGAAAACATCTCCGGAAAAGGAGAAAATGCTGGTAACCAGCAGTTTTTCCTTTTACCACAATGTTTTCTACCCTGCTAAAACCAATTTTCAATTTTTGATTGAAATTCTAATCCTTTCCTCAAGGAAACAAATAACAGTGACAATAAAAGGACTTTGAAAAGACTATAGAGAGGAGAAATTGCTAGCAACCAGCATTTCTCATTTGCCCTATGTTTTTCCTACCCATTTAACATCTATATACATGTACTTTGTTGTGTGAAAAATTTATGCTTTCAGTTAGGCCAAGGCTCAAATTTTGTTGCCTTATAAAGAGTTACCCTATCACTGGCTGTAGCAGCCAGTGAAAATCATATTAACCCAATACCACACAATTCTTACTTTTGATTACACTGAGAAAGAAGCCTTTTGAAAACATTGTGGGAAAAGGAGAAAATGCTGGTAATCAGTTTTCTAACCTTCCCAAACAAAATTTCTGTGTTTTAGTCACATTTACTTGTCTGCTAATGCTTTCAATTTAGTTTAAACATATTTATTTTACATCGATTGAGAAATAAGTTCCTACTAATCTCTCTTGATTCTGCTTCCTGGGAACCTCACCAGTACTGGCGCCGAATGTGTGGGCCAATGAAAAATCCCAAAGTTGACACCCACTCCTGGGTATCGAACTCAGGACCTTTAGGTTATAAAGCCGACACTGTACCTCATGACCATGGACACCAATTTGGACCAGTCTATAATACTGTTGTTTGGTAAAGAGTTAAAAACCTTCGTCCTTCTTTCACAGAGCATAATTCATACTTTTTGCCATATTCATTGCTGTGTGATGGTCATTCAAAACATACTGTACAACTTACCACTAGGGGATCTTGTCAAATTGTCATGTTTCAGGTTCATCTTAATCTTATCTTGCAAAGACTGTAGAGTGGAGACTGGCATCTTTCCCTTTGGTTGAAACGACCCTACACGACTAGGTATAAGTCCTGTCGCAGGATTGGACTGGAAAGGTGAAACAGAAGATCTAGGAGGGAGGAGTAGTTTTCCTTCAGTATTCCACAACGGAAAGGCAGAAAAGTGAGATGAAACTGACGATTCAGAGAAGGGCACATGACCATGTTGATGCTGCATACGTCTTTCAAATGAGGCCAAATCCGACTGAAAATGAAATAAATAACAGTGAAGATGATCCAACTATAGTCCAATTTTCCAATTTTTTATTACATCTATAACTTACATCTTCCAACTGAAAAAGACAAAATTTAAGACTTGTTAAATCTAAAGAAATAACTGTAGAAAAAATGCGGCTTCACTGAAACGATAATTTATTGTCTTTAACTCATTACCAAATAACAATATTTTAGGTTTGTCTAAACCGAAAGCATTTGCAGTCGACAAAATAAAAGCGACTGAAAATTTGTTTTGTGAAAAGGGTAAAAAAACATTGTGGGAAAAGGAGAAAATGCTGTTTACTAGCATTTTCTCCTTTTCCCACAGTGTTTTCAAAAGGCTTCTTTTTCAGGGCCATAAAAACCAGGGGTTGTTTGGTAAAGGGTTAAATGAGGCCTTTTGAAAACATTGGTAGCCAGCATTTCCTCCTTGGGAAAAAACAATTCCTGGTTTTTAAGGCCCTGAAAAAAAGCCTTTTGAAAACACTGTGGGAAAAGGAGAAAATGTTGGAAACCAGCATTTTCTCCTTTTCCCACAATGCTTTCTGCCTTACTGGAAACAGTATTTGATTTTTGATTTTTGACTTGTGTTTATTTTGTCATCTGCAACTGCATTGACTTTGGGCCAGTCTAAAATTGTGTATCAAACATGGCTCATCTTTGGTAAATGATGTAAATATTATTCAAATGATTTGCCTCTATAACAATAGAAAACATAATGGGCTAAAGAAAAAATGAATATTCACACATTTTTTTCTTTTTTCAAAAAAGTCCTAGACAGCCCTCTTCCTCCACAAGATTTCAAAAATTTCTTACCGAAGAATATTCCTTCCTCTCTGGTGTGGTAGACTTCTTACAGGATAAATCCATCGGAGCCTCGGCTGAAACTTTGTCTTTACTATTGGACATATCAACAGGGTCACTTGCTGCCGTTTTACTAAAATCTAGTGGTGTTTCTACACTATCATCTTCCACTTCTTTCTTAATAAACATAGGGCTTTCTGATGGTGAAATATGTGCCTTTGGGGATATGTGCCTATTCGGTGAAATATGACGACTTGGGGAAACATGGCGATTTGGTGATACATGACGACTTGTACGGCCAACCAAACTGTCAGGTTTTGGTGTAGAGTGGGCAGCGGGAGGTTGTGGTGTCCCATTTTCAGATCTGTGATTGAAATGGGAGAAAAACTCTGGTGTCTCAATAGAATACAAGGGTATTCCATCATCAACATTTGTGTCTACATCTTTACTGTCAACATCAAAGACAACCTTTATGAATGCATCAGTCTGTATCTCGCTGACTTCAGGATGTGACTTGTGAATGTGACGCACACAGAGAGACTTCGCGCAGAATCCTATTTTACACAAGACACACTGGTAAGGTTTCTCCTTACTAACAGCAGGTGATTGTAGATGATTCTTCAAGGCTTGGAAATATTTGAAATCTGTACTGCAGTACTTGCATACTGTATCTGGAGAGCGTAACTTGCCTGTGTCATATTGTAATGCATTTCTGTTGAAGTAGATGCACCTTTCAATGTCCTCTTTACGCTCTATATGATGCTGTTTCCTAAAATGTAAAATGAAAAGGTGAAGTAGAATCCCCTTAACTCTTTAGCAAACCACAAATTTATAAACAGGTCCAAATTGAAAGCATTTGTAGACGACAAAATAAATGTGACTGTAAAATCGGAATTTTCATTTGGGAAAGGTAGAAAACATTGTTGGAAAAGGAGAAAATGCTGGTTACCAGCATTTTCTCCTTTTCCCACAATGTTTTCAAATGGCATCTACCTCAGGGTCGTCAAAAGTCATCATTGTGTGGAAAAGGATTAACAAAATACCAATAGAATCATGGACAATGAGGCAGACAGCTCCTTAACTCTTTACCACACAATCCCGAGTTTTAACAAGCCTGAGGAAGAAGCCTTTTGAAAACATTGTGGAAAAAGGAGAAAATGCTGGTAACCAGCATTTTCTCCTTTTCCTACAATATTTTCTAACCTGTTGTAGATAGAAATCATTATTTTAGCTACACTGATTATGTCGTCTGGTTTGAATTTGGTCTTGTCCACATTAATTTTTTGTTGTTTGGTAAAGAGTTAACTTTTGTACTTGACCAAATTGAAAGCATTTGCAGACGAAAACTTAAAGGTAGCTCTAAATATGATTTCTGCTTTTGATAGGGTAGAAAATATTGTGGAAAAGGAGAAAATGCTGATTACAGGCATGTTCTCCTTTTTCCAAAATATTTTAAAAAGTCCTTTCCTCAAGGTCATTATAATTTGGGATTGAGTGGTAAGGGGTTAAATCTCTGCCAATCAATCCTGTTTTTATGACCCTGAAAAAGAAAGCTTTCCTACACATTGTAGGAACAGGACAAATTATTGCTAACCAGCCTTTTATCCTTTTCCCACAATGTCTTCTACTCTTCCCAAAATCAGTTTCAATTTTTGGATGAGTCGACATTTGCTAAGTAAAAATGCTTTTAATTTGTACAAGTATAAGCACCTGGTATAGATTTAATTCATAATTACAAAGGCTGTTTTAGGACCTAATAAACACTAACGAAATGTCACAATAAAGTGAAGTTTGCACGAACAGAACTATATCTATTGCTCAGTTTTCTACAGAAAAAGGAGTGAAAAAAAAGAATAACAATATAATTATGTCACATGATTGATATCACTGTGTTACAAATACAAGAACTCTTGTACAGCCTACCTGATATGTCTTTCACAATTCCCTCTAGTTGAGAATGCATAATCACACTCCAGACACTGGAATGGGCGACTGCCCGTATGGGTTCGAATATGACGGATGAGAGAGCTCCTGTCTGGGCTTGAATATACACAGAGGTTACACTTGTAGGGAGCATGGACTAGGTGGGTAGTGATATGAGCTGAAAATAAAATCAAACATGGTCAGTCCAGTACTATTAATTTTTTACAATGCATTTCCAAGTTCTCGTGAGTTTGAGGAAGAATGCTTCCAAAAACTTTGCAGAAAATGGAGAAAAAGCTGGTAACTGGAAGCTGGAAAGCTGCTTTTAACCCATTAACACAATCCCTACTTTTGTCGACCCTGAGAAAGAAGCCTTTAGAAAACATTGTGGGAAAAGGAGAAAATGCTGGTAACCAGCATTTTCTCCTTTTCCCACTATGTTTTCTACCCTTCACAAAACAAATTTCAGATCTTTAGTCACTTCTATTTTGTCATCTGCAAATGCTTTCAATTTGGACCAGTCTAAAATTTTGTCGTTGGTAACAAGTTAAACATCCTTTTAAAATATCAAATAATTATTATGAATATGATTTTAATCAAGAATACAAAGCAGCAGTTGAAGAAATAATATCAAAATTAATCTGTTACATATACTTGAGTGTATAAAACTTTGGGGAGTTTTTTCCCTAAATGGCAAAGATCATGGGATAATAATAAATCATTATGCATCATAGAAACACAAATATCTTCAACAATTTACATGCTTGGTAAAGAATTACCAAACAATCACCTCTTGGCAACCAAAAAAAATGCTTGGAAAAACAGTATGGGGGAAATGAAAAAATTACCAGCATTTTTTTTCATTTTTCCATAATGTTTACTTGTGAGACTTTTAATTAGACAAATAAAAACTTAGCATCCTCAAAGGCTTCTGTAATTTAAGTCTTTTGTAATTTAAGTCTTCTGTAATTTGAGTCTTCTGTAATTTTCCACAAAATTTTTCCACATAATTTGATGACCCTGAGAAAGAAGCCTTAGAAAATATTGTGGCAAAAGGAGAAAAATACTGGTAACCAGCATTTTCTCCTTATCCCACTGTGTTTTCTACCCTTCACAAAACAAATTTCAAATTTTCAATCACTTTTATTTTGTCGTCTGAAAATGCTTTCCATTTGGGCAAGCCTAAAATATTGTCATTTGGTAATGAGTTAAGTCAATCCACAAATCTACATTATACTGTACATGCTTGTGCAACAAAGTGTCCAATGAAATCAATTACAGAGTTCATGGTTTGCAAACTCAATAGTCATGCCTTGAAATAAAATACAAATACATGTATTAACAATCCATCACATGCTGTTTTATCTAAAAGAATTTTGAGCAAGACAGCCAGGATCTGTTTCCAAAGATTTAAGCATTTGATATTCATGCACAGAGCTGCTTCTGACCAAATCTGTCCAAACTTTACTTGATGCATAAATGCTTTTGATATCTCTACCAAACAATCCCGGTTTTTACCTACCCCATAGAAGAAGACATACAAAAACACTGTAGAAAACAGAAAATGCCTGTAACCAACACTCTTGTTTTCTTGAAATATTTTCTGTATATCAAAGTCAAATTCAATCGGTTACGCCATAATTAAATTCTCATGATTTCAACCATCTATTGCAAAAATGGATCCACATGAACAGAGGGTAGGCTACACTACATGGACTGTATGGTCAAAGATTTGAATCTTAACAGGATACAAAGCCACTCATTTTAACAGACTTTAGATAATGCTATATACGTTTAACAATATATCAACTACACATATTCATTCAACAGCGAATGATGCACTTTATTCGGTGCATGTACTTAAAGAAAAGATATTGCAAGTCAAGAACAACATACCTTACAAAACCAGCTATTCTGTCCTCCATAACAAACATTACTTAACTATAAAGCACCTATCAACTTTAGATATTTATGTATCCAGTGTAGATCAAGATCAGACTACACAAAACATGTGTATGAACAAAAGCATCCTTGAACACCCTATTTTTTGTTAACCCATTCGTTACCACACATTCCCTGCTTGTGACACCCCTGAAAAATCGTTTAAAAAACATTGTGGGTAAAGGAGAAAATGCTGGTAACTAGCATTTTCTCCTTTTCCCACAATGTTTTCTACCCTTCACAAAACAAATTTCAAATTTTCAGTCACTTTCATATTGTCGTCTGCAAATGCTTTTGATTTGGACAAACCTAAAATATTGTCGTTTGGTAATGAGTTAAAGTCTCTATAGTGTATTTGGAATCCTAATTCATTCACAACAATAAAATGATGGGAAAATATTAACAATTGTACTTTACATGTTTTTTTTTCAAATAAGATTGTTACAATTCTGTTTTTCTTTTTTAAATGACTCCTCGAACAATAATATGAAAAAAACTTTGTTTCCAAATCTCTTGTAAAAGATAAAAATAGACAGATGACCTTTCACACTTTCAAAAACCAACAGATTTAAGATTCTTTCAAATTCAGAAGGTCTGCAGATGTTCAAAACTATTTAGCAAAGGTGTATACTTGTTTTCTAATTTTGTGTTATGGAGTACAGATATTTTGGTGAAACTTACTCTCTTTTCTCTATGGGCTGCAATAAGTAAAATTTGTAAACAAACCTGCACCTACAAATGCGTAACACTTTACCAAATGACAAAATTTTAGTCCAAATTAACAGTGTTTGCAGACAACAAAAAGAATGAGACTAAAAAGCTAAAATTTCTACTAGAAAGTGAAGAAAACATAGTGGGAAAAGGGGAAAATGCTGGTTACAGGCATTTTCCCCTTTTCCCACAATATTTTCAAAATCAGTCTTTCAGAGCGTTGATGTCACCACAAAAGAAGTTACGGCAACTTGGTATCAAACCCACAAATTCCAGGTCACGAGTCAGATACCCTAACCACTGAGCTGTACCCAGCCGAGCTTTGAGTAGGAACTAAGTTGTTTTGGGGACTTAAGTATAATGAGCACTGGCAAAGGCTAATAATCTCGATTGCATTTACAAAGCATACCCTATAATGCATTTCTATGGTATCTCTAATTGACCCTAAACAACAGCAAGGATAAAGCTGTTCCTTATGTGTATATGACACCTTTTGATAGCATAGAAAACATTGTGGCAAAAGTTGAAATTGCTCGTCACGAGCAATTTCACCTTTTGCCACAATGTTTTCCAAAGGCTCCTACAAGCAATGAGTAGAAATGAGTATCTATGGAGTAAAGGGTTAAAGGAGTTTCTAGCTTGAATTCCAAGTTTACGAACAAATTCGTACATAAAGAATCGTTCAAAATTCAAAAATGAGATTGACTTCAAATAAAACGAAGAAAAAATGTCTACCAAAAACAAAAAAAGCTATTAACTGTTTACCACACAACCTCAAATTTTAACACCCCTAGGGAAGAAGCCTCTTTAAACATTGTAAGAAAGCAAGAAGATGCTTGTAACCAGCCTTTTCTTGCAACGTTTTCTATCCTATCACGCATAGAATCCTCATTTTAGCAAAACTCTATATGTTGTCTGCTAATGCTTTGAGTTCAGTTTAGTCTAGAATTTTGTAATTTATTAATGCTTTGAGTTCAGTTTAGTCAAGAATTTTGTAATTTATTAATGCTTAAGTCATTACCAAATGACAATATTTTAGGCTTGTCCAAATGGAAAGCATTTGCAGACGACAAAATAAAAGTGACTAAAAATTTGAAATTTGTTTTGTGAAGGGTACATAACATTGTGAGAAAAGGAGAAAATGCTGGTTACCAGCATTTTCTCCTTTTCCCTCAATGTTTTCTAAAGGCTTCATTCTCAGGGTTGTCAAAAGTAGGGAATCTGTGGTAATGGTTTAAAGAATTGAATGGAAAACGTTGTGACAGTGCAATTGCTTGTCTTTAGTAACTGCCCTATTTTCAATCAATATTTTCAGTAGTTTTCAACCAACAAGAGCATATCAAATACTGATAATATGGTAATTTCCTACACAATACCAGGTTTAAATAACCTCATGTAAAAGGGTTTTGAAAATAATGTGGGAAAAAGAGAAAATACTGGTAACCAGCATTTTCTCCTTTTCCCACAATATTTCCTGAACTATCAAAGACAGAAAGTCATCATTAGAACTATACACTATGTCATATGCAAACTGTGTAATTTGGTAGATTACACAATTCTGTTATAAGGTCAAGGCTGAAGTCTGAGAAAGCAAAAATTCATTATAATTATGCATACCTTCTAAAGACTTATAGCTGGTGAAGGAACTGCAAGGCCAGGGGTGAGTGTTCTGCAACTTAATGTCGTTGATCTCTTTCTCAGGTCCACTGAGTGATTGTCGATCTTCCAGTTTGGGTGAGGATAACAAACTTGCCCTCTTTCCACTTTTAGAATGGGCAGGAAGAGGTGATGTTTTTGGTGGGTCATCATTAAGAGATTTGGATTCAGAGGGTAATTTTGATGGGGAGGGACCACCAGCACCTGGCAGACCCTTCATCAACAATCCAGGACCCATACTTGGTAAAGATGTCATGTTGGTGGCTATCTGGAGCATCTTATGAAAGTCATCTAATGTTGGTTGATAACCTGGTGGGAAGAAAGGAAGCTGACTGAACAATGGTGGCAGACCAGCCCCAAATATTTGTCCTAACTTTGAGAAATATTCATTGTTTATTTTCTTTTCAGATGATTTACTGGATTTTGATTGCTCTTTCTTTGGTTGTTGAGTAACAGGTTTCATGTCAGATCTATTTTCTTCCTCTTTCAACCCAAACATTGCAAGAAAGTCATGCTTCAGGAGACTGTCGGGCATTACATCATTGTCTCCTTTCTCATTTTTACTGGATGGACGGATTTCTTCAAAAGCCCTGTCAGCCAAATGTTTGAGCATATGGTTATGCAGCTCGGCACTTGATGTGTAGTCAGACTCACAGATAGGACACTGGGTTGATTTATCCTTGGTGTGAGAGAAAGAATGAAGGTAGAGGCTTGTTTCACATGGAAATGCTTTTGAGCATTTTTTACAGGTAAAGTTCAGATATACACTGCTAGGTATCCGAGCATTTTCCTCAAAATAATGCTTAGCAATCAGAGGAAATTTGTCTACGGAAAAATCCACAAAACTGAGATCATGAAAACCAATTTCAATGTCATCGTCATTCTCACTGTCACCTTTCGATGAATCTTCCTTGCTGACATCGGAGTGAGCGATTAATCGATGAACTCGGAGTTTTCTCGGGTTTTCAAAAGTGAGATTACATATGCTACAATGACAGACAAAGTCTGGATGAGTTTCTAGATGATTTTCTAGGCCATTTTTACACAGGAATGTTTTGGAACAAACTGGACAATGAAGAACATCCTTATCTGTCTTACTTTCTGTTTCTTCAGGCTGAAATATTGTAAAACGTAAAAGTGGTAAGACCTGTTTTGACTTAAATAGGCACATGTATCAACTCTACCACACGACGCCAAGGATACAGGCTTTTGAAAACATTGTGTGAAAAGGAGAAAATTAACTCTACCACACAATCCCAACTTTTAACAACCCTGAGGATAGAGGCTTTTGAAAAAAATTTGTGGGAAAATGAGAAAATGCTGGTAACCAGCATTTTCTCCTTTTCACACAATGTTTTCTACTCTTCACAAAACAAATTCCAATTTTTCAGTCACTTTTATTTTGTCGTCTGCAACTTTTTCAAATTGTCCAACCCTAAAATAAATGTTGTTCGGTAATCTGGTAATGTATAATGCCCGACGCATACACCTCTCGAATTCCACTATTCTGTAGCACGCAGTTCTTGAGACTAACGGGGTCAATGGTTTAACCCATTACCACACAATCCCTACTTTTGACACCCCTGAGAAAGAAGCCTTTAGAAAACATCTTGGGAAAAAGAGAAAATGCTGGTAACCAACATTTTCTCCTTTTCTGCACAATGTTTTCTTCCCTTCCTAAAAGAAATTGCAAAATTTCAGTCACTTTATTTTGTTGTCTGCCAATGCTTTCAATTTGGACCAATCTAAAATTTTGTCATTTGGTAAAGAGTATATGAATTCCCAGCCCAGGACTAATGATTGCAACAGGATTAATTCCTCTCTCACTGATGAACACGAGGCATTCCTTTGAGCAACATTTGATCAGTCATCTGTAAATGCTTTCACAATACAGAACAGTCCGCAACTTTTCTTTGTAGTCTGCTAATGCTTTCAATTAGAACAATCCTAAAATCTGTTGTTTGGTCAAGATTTAAGAACTTTACAAATTAGCAATAAAATAACTCACCACTTCTTGTTTAATCTGTTCTGGTTCCTCCTCTTTACACGTGTTGAGAGTGTAGTTATATGTCTTATAGATATCATTATTATTTTCTAGTGATTGTCGTTTAAATGGAATTGACCAATCAGGACTTGAGTCTGGTCCATTGCTATACTGTCGCTTTAAATTTGGCACCATAGATGGGAGATTTTCTGTGGGACGTCCAAACAAAGATCGTTGAGAGTGATTGGGTAATGTTTGAAGTAATTCCTGAGACGATAAGGGCTTTATACGGTCAGCAACAGGACTGTTATTCTGGGTCAGGTATTGACCAAGACGTTGACGCCATGCTGTTTTACTTCTCCGCATTTGGAATTTGTTAGCCTGGCTGCTGCCAAGGGCGTTCATATTTTCTTCTTTGGTATGAATGCGTGCATGTCTATGCATGTTCCCATTGGTTGTGAAAGACATGTTGCATACTTTACAAACAAAAGGTCTCTCCCCTGTAATTAGATATAAAAAGATATATCAACATGCTACTATAACAAAGAAATATTTGGAATTTTAAAAAGCAATTGCAGATGACAGGTTAACTCTTTACCACACAATCCCGACTTTTAACTACCCTGAAAATGAAAGCCTTTGAAAACAATGTGGGAAAAGGAGAAAATGCTGGTTACCAGCATTTTCTCCTTTTCCCACAATGTTTTCTACCCTTCCCAGAACAAATTTCAATTTTTCAGTCAATTTTATTTTGTCGTCTGCAAATGCTTTCAATTTGAACCAGTCTAAAATTTTGTCGTGTGGTAAAGAGTTAATGATCCTAACAGGACGGAAATTAAATTAACTTGTTACCAAACAACAAAATCCAAGACTGGTCCAAACTGAAAGCATTTGCAGATGACAAAATGAATGTGGCGAGAATTGAACTTTGGTTTGGGAAGGGTAGAAAACATTGTGGACGGAAAAAATGCTGGTTACCAGCATTTTCTCCTTTTCTCACAATGGTTTCAACAGGTTTCTTTCTCAGGGTCGATAAAAGTCGGGATTGTGTGGTAAAGAGTTAATAGAAGAAAATGCATTTTGCCAGCAGTTTCTTCTTATCAAACAATGTCAGAAAGCTCTTTTCTCTAAGGTCAATAAAACTAGTTATCAAGTGATAAAAGGTTGATACATGAAAAGCCAGTTAAAACTCTTTACCAAATGACAAAATTCTAAACAAATCCAAATTGAAAGCACTTGCATACGACATAACAAATGTAACTCAAAAATTGAAATTAATTTCCAGCAGGGTAGAAAACATTGTGTTTACCAGCATTTTCTCCATTTCCCACAAATTGTTTTCAGTAGTCTTCTATCTCAGGGGTATAAAAACCAATGATTTTTTGGTAAAGGGTAAACCTTCCCAAATCAAATTTTGATTTTTCAGACGCATTCATTTTGTCATCTGCAAATGCTTTCAGTTTGGACCAGTCTTGGATTTTGGAATTTGGACCCGTCTATAAATTTGTTGTTTGGTAAAAAGTTAAGAGTAATGTTTGATCAAGATTTCAGTACATTTGCAATTCCCTTTTCTGTTTTAACTCTCAATAAATTCAAACTTTGAGATACTCAATTAACCCATTACCACACAATCCCTACTTTTGACGCCCATGAGAAAGAAGCCTTTAGAAAACATTGTGGGAAAAGGAGAAAATGCTGGTAACCAGCATTTTCTCCTTTTCCCACAATGTTTTCTACTCTTCACAAAGCAAATTTCAAATTTTCAGTCACTTTAATTTTGTTGTCTCCAAATGCTTTCAATTTGGACCTGTCTAAAATATTGTCTTTTGGTAATGGGTTAACTGTAAGATGCATAACTATACATTTCTAATATATTCTGACATTTCAACTTTTCTCACCTGAATGTACAAGCATGTGTCGATCCAATGAGCTCTGAGAACTGAGAACTTTGGCACAAATTTTACAGGTATTGGACTGGGTACCAGAGGCTGGGGTGTTGTGGGACCGAATATGGACTGTGAGATCATGCAGAGTCAGCAATGAACAGTTACAAACTGGGCAGATAAACTTCTCCCCGTTTTCATCAGATATTGGTAAAATCTGCCGATAAAAAAAAGAAAATATTCATAAATATGATAAATTCATATGCACCTATGAACCAAATATTATTGTTTTTTTCAAACCTTTTACCATTATAATCCTGTGTGTTCAATGAAAGATCCTGGTAACAATCGTTTTCTCCTTTTCCCATGGTGTTATTTGAAGTGTGATATCTATGATACATAAAGTCTGTTCAATATGCTTAACCCTTAACCAACCAATTAAATTTTAGACTGGTCCAAATTGGAAGCACTTCCAGACTACAAAATAAACTTAACTCAGAAAATGAATTTTGTTTCCAGAAGGCTAGATAAACATGGCGAGAAGAGGATAAAATGCTGGTTACCAGCATTTTTTTTTACTTTTCCAACATTGTTTTCAAAAGACTTCTCAGGGTTAAAATCAGGGATTATTAGGTAAAGGGTTAAGTTTTAAAACTTTTACAAAGAAAGAAATATGTACATGTCCTGATTCATTAATTAACTATACATGTACTTTTATATCAGCAGGGTCCGTAATTCACCAACCATTCTTAACTCTTTACCACACGATTCTGACTTTTAACAACCCTGAGGAAGAAGCCTTTTGAAAACATTGTAGGAAAAGGAAAAAATGCTGGTAACCAGCATTTTCTCCTTTTCCCACAATGTTTTCTACCCTTCCCAAAACAAATTTAAATTTTAATTTCAATTTAAATTTTTGACCCACATTTATTTTGTCGTCTGCAAATGTTTTCAATTTGGACAAGTGTATTACCAGTAGTTTTTGTTGTTTAGTAAAGGGTTAAGAATATTCTTAGTCTTATTGACCAGATTTTTCCAAATTTGAAACCATTTGGTTTAGCCAATCAGAAAGTGTGTTACTTGTAAATTTGGAATATCTTTGAGAAAAAGAAAAAGAATGGTCAAGAGAATGTTTGGTGAAGTAAAAGACCCAGATCTTGTACCAGCAGTAAAAAAAACAATTTAGTTCCTGGACAAAATATTTACAAATAATTTTTTAATTCTGATATAGGGTGCAGTAGTGTATGGTGGTTACAAAAATATTAATTAAGGTGAGTTTAGTTAACCCTTTACCCCCATAAGGCATTTCTATGGTATCTCTAATTGACCCTAAATACATGTAACAGCAAGGATGAAGCTGTTTTTTATGTGTATATGACACCTTTTGATAGCATAGAAAACATTTTGGCAAAAGGTGAAATTGCTCGTCACGAGCAATTTCACCTTTTGCCACAATGTTTTCCAAAAGCTCCTACAAGCAATGCGTTAAAATGAGTATCTATGGAGTAAAGGGTTAAGGTGAGTTTAGTTAACCCTTTACCCCCATAAGGCATTTCTATGGTATTTCTAATTGACCCTAAATACATGTAACAGCAAGGATGAAGCTGTTTTTTATGTGTATATGAAACCTTTTGATAGCATAGAAAACATTGTGGCAAAAGGTGAAATTGCTCGTCACGAGCAATTTCACCTTTTGCCACAATGTTTTCCAAAGGCTCCTACAAGCAATGCGCAGAAATGAGTATCTATGGAGTAAAGGGTTAAACTAATTGCATTCCGAGACTGCTAATGGAACATAGATATTTTCATTTTGGGACAAAAACGAAAGTATTACATCACTGAATCTTTTTTTGCCAAAATAGCTTACAAAGACAAATCATTGCATCATAATCATTCAAGATCAGATTGTAGTCTGTAAAGTGTTTAATATTTTTTTTCAAAATCTACAATATAGTCTTTAAATCTTCAATACAGTCTTGCTCAAAGCAAGCTCTTTTTAAAAGTTAAATATAAACTTACTTCTAAATTATCCAAAAACTAATATGTTCTAGTTCAAAGGTATAACTCAACAAACTGTCACTATTATGACATGAATATCACTGCACTAATTGCTACGAATTTTGAACGAATTTTGAACGAAGGCAGTTACAATAATAACTCTTCACCATACGACAAAATTTTAGGCTTGTCCAAATTGAAAACATTTGCAGAAAACACAATTATTGTGATGCTAAAATTGAAACTTGACTTTGGAAGAGTAGAAAACATTGAGGGAAAAGAAGAAAAATGCTGGTTAACAGCATTTTCTCCTTTTCCCACACTATTTTCAAAAGGCTTCTTCCTCAGGATCATTAAAGTCGGGGATTGTTTAGTAGAGGAGTAAAACAAAAGCTACTAAAACATCCATGATCCTGGGTTGCCAAGTTACCACAGTTTAAGAAACTGTCATATATCAACGAGTGGATGCTACCCTGACAGACTCAAGTGCAATTAACACCTGCTTCAGAACCCAATAAAATTGACAAATTTGGCTCCTATCAAACAAGGCCAACATCAGCACCTGTATTGGATACCATTCATTTGAGCCATGCTATGACAAAAGAGGGCTTTATGCATCTACATTATACATCAAACCAGACAAGTCATCACATAATTATGGATCCATACATCTTCGCAAGCCAAGGCTGACGATTCACTAGGCTACTCTACCCTTGGCAGATCGAGCTTGATTTTTACATTCCTCTGATACACTTTTTCATTTGATGCAGCCAGCTCTAACTGCAACAAATGAAATCCCTTGTAGCATTTCATCTGTGATAAAAATAGAATATGGTTGCTACTTTTTTAATATAAGGTAAACATGGAAACCCACGTGGATGTCTGCTTATCACTTCATGTGTATTCGTAAGCAGTTTGTAAAATGATATTTCATTGGCTATTAAAAATATGATGTAAAAGGGGGTAATAACCAGCATCCAATAGAGGGAGCATCACAGGAATCTCGAAATCAGGCTCAATCAGCTAAGGGAAGATTCATGTAGTGATCGTAACCTTGGCTCGTGAAGATGGGATCCATAATACAGAGCTCCAGATAGAGGGAGTGATCTAGGTTTTAATATTGAAAATATTTATTATTATCCACTAAACACTATGTTGTGGGTACTCATTAGAATCATCTCATCGAGACAATTCTGATGAGTACCCACAACATAGGGTTTTAGAAATAACAGAATTAGAATACCTTCACTCCCTCTTGTCTGGAACTCTCAGATAATAGCAACTTCTTGAAACAACTGACTAAATAATGAGGTAGAATGATCCTTTGACATACAGAAAATTAACCGTAAGTGAAATGTTTCGCCGAGCCTACCCTGAATGTTTAGCAGATGCATTAAGCTCTCTTTTCACAGAGCATGGCCCATTTTGGTTGTAAATTGTACATGCACTTTCTGTGCCATGTTTTGGGAAAAGGGGATTTAAAGGTGGCCCTTCAGAATTTGGGAAGAAAATTTTACAAAAATACAAAAAATCATCTTTAAACTCCCAAAGCCTTATAATTTTCATACATAAAACCCAAGTAGTCGAAAACCATCCGACAACATGAGAAATTAAAGATTTACTACAGCCCAGGTTGACACTGACGGTAAACACGGTCTATTTTTACATGAGCAACTCTCTCATTTACATACCGGAAATACACAGACGAAGCTTCAAACATAGCGTCTGAAGAAGACATTATGGAAAATAATTACATGTTTGTTATGTTATGGAATTTAAGCGTCATTAGTCACGTGCCAGTCACTTATCGTTCCCACAATGCTTCTTTTTATTTTTAGCGCGAAATCTAAAAATAGCTTAAGAGGCTACGTAGCCTTTTAAGGGAATACCATCAATTTTTTGTGTGTGTGTGATTTTATGATTTTTAATTATTGATGATTTGTATTGTTTTTTCATATCAATTTCAGTGATATATATATATTTTTTAATTTGGTGAGACGTGAAAAACCTAAATACCCACCTTTAACTCATTACCAAATGACAATATTTTAGTTTTGTCCAAATTAATGCATTTGCAGACATCAAAATAAAGTGACTGAAAATTTGAAATTTGTTTTGTGAAGAGTAGAAAACATTGTGGGAAAAGGGAATAAATGCTTGTAACCCGCATTTTCTTCTTTTCCCATGATGTTTTCTAAAGGATTCTTTCTCAAGGGTCTTCAAAATTAGGGATTGTGTGTTAATGCCGGTAAATGCTAAATGTTAAATGAAGTGCAAGTTTAACCAACTGCCACAAATTAGACCACCTGTTTCAAAAGAAAGAATTCTTCTGCCAGAATATCTGACAAAAAATATCTTGCCTAGTGGTGAAAAAAAGTCAGAATTCAAAAGATGGACAAGAAGACCCACAGGCTACAGTGAAATGAGAAGGTTACAATGGGGTGATGATTGGCAAAAATTCAAACTATGTTTCTTAACCCATTACCACACGAGAAAAATTCAGACTGGTTCAAATTGAAAGCATTTGCAGATGACAAAATAAAGGTGACTGAAAAATTGAAAGTTGTTCTGGGAAGGGTAGAAAACACTGTGGGAAAAGGAGAAAATGCTGGTTACCAGCATTTTCTCCTTTTCCCACAGTGTTTTCAAAAGGCTTCTGTCTCAGGGGCGTCAAAAGTAGGGATTGTGTGGTAATGGGTCTGGCACCTAAGCCTATCGCAATTTGTGTATCTTAATTGATCTGCCAATATCTGAAGAATATGGCAAAACTTCTTATCAGTTACAGCACCTTAAATTATCTATTTCATATTGGCAGTTGATCAATAATTCAACAGGTATTCACCCTTTAACTCTACCAAACCACAAATTTCTGGACTAGACTTAAAATTCAGAGAGTCTGCAGACAACAAATTAAATCTTGTTAATAAGACGATTTCTGACTTTGATAGCATAGAAAATATTGTGGGAAAAGGAGAGAATACTGGTCACCAGTATTTTCTCCTTTTTCCAACAGGTTTTCAGGAACTTTAATTCCCCATGTTTTCAAATCTCAGGGCTTAACATCAAAATTTTTTAGGCTTGATCAAATTGAAAGTATTTGCAGATAACAAAATAAATGCCACTAAACATTTGATAGTTCATAATTTTTAGTCGAGTAAAAAAAACACAGAAGGGAAAAAAAAAGCAGCTGATAACCAGCATTTTCTCCTTTTCCAACTTTTTTTTTTTTTCATTTATTTTTTCCTTGCATCTGACCATTTTGCTCTAAAAAGGAAGGGAAGAGAAACATTGCTCACTTTCTCTAAGCTTGTGAATCAAACTACAAAAAATTTATGCATTTTCATTTCAGCATTGCAAAATCATTTTGAAATATGAACATTGTTGTAATTGTGTGCAGATGTCATTATTCATGTCTACAATATTATCACAATTACTTGCATCATTCATTTCAGGATCTTACACATGAGTCACAAGACATCTTAAAAACTTAACAAACTTTCTAAATTTTACATTTGAAACAGTCATCAAATGTGAAATGTTTACATGTTTCTATATAAAGGAGAATAAGATGTAACAAATACCTGAGCGTTTTAGTCTGACCACAACAGAGTAACCATAATCCAACCCTAGAACAAACATGTAGGGACCACAGGTAAATGGACCCGAAGTAAATGGACCCAATATTACTCAATAGCCAATAATTCCCATAAACATTCCTCCACTTAGGCTAAAAACCATTAAATGTCATTTGAAAAGCTAGCCACTTAGGACTCTGTGGCAATAAAAACCTGGCCCCTGAAGGGTTTTCATTACACAGGACAAACAGTGAAAAAGGCAATGTGCTAATTGTCAAATCAGAAAGGGAAGAGCATCACCACACCCTTAACCCTACAAGCCCCAATTTTCTAAATTAACTCTTTACCATGCAATCCAAACTTTTAACGACCCAGAGAAAAAGGCCTTTTGAAAACATCGTGCGAAAAGGAGAAAATGCTGGTTACCAGCATTTTCTCCTTTTCCCTCAATGTTTTCTACCCTTCCCAAATCAAATTTCAATTTTTCAATCAAATTTATTTTGTCTTCTGCAAATCCTTTGATATTGGACCAGTCTAAAAATTTGTCGTTTGGCAAAGAGTTAAGGTTCGTCTGGGAACAGTGTAGTTAATCAGACTCCACAGAATGTGCGTGATCTTGAATCTCCTCTGTCCACATTTTGGTCCTCCATTCTGACAAAAGCAGTTTTAAAATTCTTGTATAGCAGCATCTTAACCCATTACCACACAATCCCGAGTTTTAACGACCCTGAAGGAGAAGGCGTTTGAAAAACATTGTACGAAAGGGAGAAAATGCTGGTAACCACCATTTTCTCCTTTTCCCAAAAGTTTTCTACCCTATCGAAGCAAAATTGCACCACTTCAGCTACTTGAAAATTGTTGTCTGCAAATGCTTTTAATATGGATAGGTCTAAATTTTTTCTGTGTGGTAATGGGTTAACCCATTACCACACAATCCCTACTGTTGACGACCCTGAGAAAGAACGCTTTTGAAAACATTGTGGGAAAAGGAGAAAATGCTGGTAACCAGCATTTTCTCCTTTTCCCGTAATGTTTTCTATTAATTCAAAAACAATTACCATTATTTGAAAATCTATTAATTTTCCTCTGTGAATTTCCACATTGTAGACAAGAATGAAATTTTGCTGTGTGGCAAAGGGTTAATTGATGACTTAAAATGTCAACTTCATCTCTTCTGCAGGACAAGTAACTCTAGCAAAAGGTTTAACCCTTTACTCCACAGATACTCATTTCTACGCATTGCTTGAAGGAGCCTTTGGAAAACATTGTGGCAAAAGGAGAAATTGCTCGTGACGAGCAATTTCACCTTTTGTCGCAATGTTTTCTATGCTATCAAAAGATGTCATACACACATAAGAAACGGCTTCGTCCTTGCTGTTATTTAGGGTCAATTAGAGATAACATAAAAATATCTTATGGGGTAAAGGGTTAATCCAGCAGTATCAGATACATTAGCAGACATTGTATACTAGTATTTGTGATCAGGCTACACAAGGCATAATGTCTTGTCTTGGAAATATTTTAGTGAAAACAACATTCTTTTCATGTGATTACAAGTTTTCTCTTCTGATTTTTCAAGTTACATATCCTTGTGGACCAAGTGGACCATAAAGGACCTTGGGCTACTGTCAAAAATCACATCAACAAACTCAGTCTCCAACACTCAATCATTTAACTTTACTGCTTCTTCAAATTTTATTCTTCATCCAACAGAATACCTGAACTAACCTGTGGAATAGTTTCATTCTAGAAATAAGTCCCTATTAATCAGCAAATTTTGAAGTAATCTATTGTCCAAAATGTCTATGCAAAACAGACAGTATAGGTCTTGATCTAACACTGCCTGCACCTGAATCCATAATTGGTAAGATTCTTTAAAGGTGGGTATTTAGATTTTTCACATCTCACCAAACTAAAGAATATCCCATATCACTGAAATTTATATGAAAAAAACAATACAAATGATCAATAATCAAGAATCATAAAATTACAAAAAAAATTCTTTTGAAAGTGTTCCTTTAAAAGGCTACTTAGCCTCCTACGGTATTTTTAGATTTTGCTCCAAAAAACAAAAACGCATTTTAGGAATGGTAAGTGACAGGCAAGTGACTAATGACGCTTAAACTCCATATCATAACAAACGTTAATTATATTTCATTATGTCTTCTTCAGACGCCATGTTTGAAGCTTCCTCTATGAATTTCTGGTATGTAAATGAGCGAGTTGCTCATGTAAAAACAGACTGTGTTTTCTGTCGGTGTCAACCTGGACCGTAGTACATCTATAATTTCTCTTGTTGTCTGATGGTTTTTGACTACTGGGGTTTTATGAATGAATATTAAAAGATTTCAGGAGTATAAGGATGATTTTTTTTTTTGTATTTTTGTAAAATTTTCGTCCCAAAATCTTAAGGGCCACCTTTAAATCTTTACCAAATGACAAAATTTTAGACTGGCCCAAATTGAAAGCACTTGCAGACAACAAAGTGAAACATAACTCAAAAATTGATTTTTTTTCCAGCAGGGTAGAAAACATTGTGGGCAAAGGAGAAAATACTGGTTAGCAGCATTTTCTCCTTTTCCCACAATGTTTTCCAAATGGCTTAGAACTATCTAAGCCGATAAAACCAGGGATTGTTTTGAGATGCTCAGTAAACAGCTTTTGAAAACATTGTGGAACAAAGAACAATGCCTAACTCGACGAATATTTTCATTTTTAAAATCTGGAAAAAAAAACAATGTTACAGATGATAAGTTTCATTTGTTGCCCACTGATTAACACCCATAAAATGGATCCAATCCCAATTTAAACTGCCCTTCAAGCAAGGTCAGTATCACAGCATAAAACATGATCAATACATGTTAAATATTAAGTCACAAGATGCCTGTGGCATTATTATAGCATTATTGTCAGTTTGATCAATTTACAATTAATGACAATTAAACATTAACATAAAAAATTCTACTTCCTACTTCAAACCATGGTTTTGTGTTCATATTAGATTATTTGGAATTGTAAACATATGACTAGCATTCTCAGAAATCGCGTGACTAAATGCATTTCCTAGTATTTTAAAAATTTATATATTATAGCCTTTAGGACTATTAACTATGTAGTTTTTTGTCAAATAAACGATGTTCTGTTCTGACAAGCTGAAACCCAAGTGCCATAATAAGAAAAGCTGAACAATCAAAGGAAACAAAAGCAGTATTTCACTCTCAGATAAAAATCTTGTAAAGAATTAATTGTTGGTGAAATTGAAATGATGTTCTACAAAGTAAAAAGATTTAAGACATTTCCATGTTATGACCAGAGAAAGACCTTAAACAGAATTTTCAATTTGATAAATAAGCCTAATGCCGAGTTTTAAATATTTCTTTTCAAAGCCAGTAACATGAAACATGTCTTTACATTCTACATGTGTATTTTTCAAAGTCTTAAACTTTTTTGTTGAAAAAGAAAATATCATACCTATTTTTGATACCTGAAAACTTTCCTATTTCAATAAACATCATTGGCAAAAAAGGAAGCTGTAAGACTCACCAATTACAAAATGAGCTATAACAACTTTAAAGTACCTTTGCAAGTGTCATACTCTCTCTGCAAATAATGCCATCTACATTCAATAGCCTTGCCACATCAAATTACTCAACCAAAGTGGTCAGCAACGATTAAGTACCCAGTATATATCACTGATTTCAAGAGGGTTCCAATTGAAGGTTGCAGTGATGCAATTTTCTTCAACATCAATTGTGATTAACACCCAAAAGAATGTTTGACATTTTCTTTCAAAAGCATTATATAACATATTGAAAGGCCCTCAATTTTTTGTTGATGTAGCAGATAGAAAGGTATTTCTTGATCCCATTGGACCAAATTATCACAGTTTTTTCACAAAGTAGATTAGTTTATTGTGTGTGAAAATATCTATCCTTTCATGCCAAGACTTGATAGAACAGCTCTCTCTCCCAGGTACTGACAATTTAGTGTATTTGTTAATTACAAATGCTTTGATGTTCAGGTGTTGCTTAGATTATAAAAGATTGCATTAAAGATAGGATTGATGATTTTATCACAGCATGGTGGAAACATTATTAAACATGGTGAACAAAGTGAAGTAAATTGATGCACAATGCCCTACTACTGATGTTTTGTTGACAAATCTATAAATTCTTTTTTGTTCATTTTTAACCAATTTGTTGGCAAACATTCCATGATCTAGAAAAGAATTTTATTTTAATAATTCATTAACAAATCTGTACCAAAGCACAAAATCCTGAGTTATTGAGAATTTTCAAAACATTGTAGAAAAAGAAGAAATTATTTTACCACAATATTTCCAGAAGGATTTTTCTTTAGTGTCATTTTAACTTCAGGACTGTATGGTAAAGGATTGTAAACCAAGAACATAAATACATGGATCCGTGGCGATAAGATAAACCGACTACCTTAGTTACTGTTGCCAAGGTCTCACAAACAAACGTATTCAATACATGTACAGTATAGCAGATATGCTACTTAAATCGTGCTGTCATGACTGTTTCTCTCAATAAAATTCCTGAAAAAGTACTTTAATCATATATTTCTATCGATGATAAATTCTCAGTAAGCAATTTAAAGGTGCTTAACTAATTTATATACGGAGATGTATTAAAAGGGCGAATTACGGGGGCGACGTACAATGTAACAGATTTACATGTTTAAACAAAAATTTGAACATATAAAAAACATCAACAAATCTCCGTTTTGCCACAGAATAATAGAATTAACGATACTTATTGCTTTCGTTGGGCTAGTAAAGTCATCTCAGCATCATACCAAATTAAATAACACTGAATTACAAGCCTTTCGAAAAGTTTATAGAATGTCTGATTCAACAGAGACGTTTAAGTTAATGAAAAATTTCAATATTACGTAGGGGGAATAGGGTTGTCTGATGATTATAAAATGTGTGAAGTGTGTTGTCTATTAAGAAAATTGTTAATATCACTGACGGTAGTATATGATATACTGATGACAACGGGTGGTCAAGTTGATTAGAGCGGTAATTTGCTTTGCAATCAAACACACTTCTTATCAAATTAACAGTTTACCAACACACCCTTTGTGTTAAAGTGCAGATCTGTGCTAATCCATTTAAAGTCGTCACCAAATGACAAAATTTTTAGAGCAATCCAAACTCAAATATTTGCAGACAACAAAATAAATGATTCAAAAATTGAAATTTGTTTTTGAAAGAGCGCAAAACACAGTGAGAAAAAGATAAAATGAATGTTACAAGCATTTTCTCCTTTTTCCGCAATGCTTTTAAAAGCTTTCTACGGGTCGTTTAAACTCGGTGTTCTGTGGTAAACGGTTAAAACATCAAGTCAAGAGAAAAATTTCCAAGTTCCACCAGATCAGAAGTTAGACTTTTTTTAAAATTGAAATATACCCCTAGTGAGGAAGAACTACACGTCAAAGTGCTTATTGTAATCAGCGGGTTCTTTAAATCCAAGACTAATCATCATGTAATTTGCAATCTGATCTATATCTACACATCAGAGATCATATATACGATCCCAGGACACATTCAGCATATTCTTCATGCACCATGGGTTAAGATTAATGTCAAATTGAAACATTGGTAACAAGTTACGCGGCCACTTTTTGGATGTGCATAGGTAATTGAACAAGTTTAATATTCAAGTAAAAGTATTTCTTTTTATTAATACTTCACATAGGTCTATTTTTAGCTTTATTTTTCAGTTTTCTCTTTCAGAGAGGAAAAATCATAGAATACTTTGAATTAATCCATTATCCAGCGCTGATCAGCTCTTTGCATAAGTTCAAATTTTCAGTAATCATCACAATTTAAACTTGTCTATAGCCTCTGCGTGATCTCACGTCATCGGTACACGTTCGCAAAGCACATTTTTAAAGCTTTTTTTAAAATTCAAACGTTAAAAACACAACATAAATAAAGAGAATTGCATTCTTCCAACGTTAACAGTCGTTTATTTGTGAGCCGAAATAGCAGAAACCAAGGTAGGACATCGGGTAGAATAAATGCGATGTCCTGATTGGTCAAATATCGATTTCCACGGATCCATGTATGGGTTTCATTTTCTATTTACCATTCTCTATTTCTATTAATAAATAGCAGTGATACATCAAATACCACAACAGTTAACAACTTAAGACAAATCAGCTGATGAAACAATTATGATAATCATCCTTTATGCTTTTTTTTTTCTTTTATGAATATAATGAATGAATAACAATCAACTTCATCTTTCTGAGAAACTGATAACTACCTCCCCTAAAAAACAAGGTGCACAGAACACCTTGATGACCCTGTAGGTTATCTTTAGACCTTTATGAAACGACAAATTTTTAGCCTGGCCCAAATTGAAAGCACTTGCAGACGACAAGATAAACGTAACTCAAAAATTGAAATTTGTTTCCAGCACGATAGAAAACATTGTGAGAGAAGGAGAAAATGCTTACCAGCATTTTCTCCTTTTCCCACAATGTTTTGAAAGGCTTCTATCTCAAGGTCGTAAAAACCAGGGATTGTTTGATAAACGGTTAAAATAGCTTAAAACAAGCAATTTTACTAATTTATTGATTTATAATAATTTTTCTAGCAAATTGTAAGCAGAGTGATGGCATTCTAAATCCCTTATTTCACTTCCAAATTCTATGTTATGATTACTCATTAGAATTGTCATGATGAGATGATTCTAATGAGTACCCATAAGATAGGGTTAACTCATTACCAAACAACAAAATTTTAGGTTTGTCCAAATCGAAAGCATTTGCAGACGACAAAATAAAAGTGACTGAAAATTTAAAAGTTGTTTTGTGAAGGGTAGAAAACATTGTGGGAAAGGGTAGAAAACATTGTGGGAAAAGGAGAAAATGCTGGTTACCAGCATTTTCTTCTTTTCCCACAATGTTTTCTAAAGGCTTCTTTCTCAGAGGCGTCAAAAGTAGGGATTGTGTGGTAATGGGTTAAGAGAACCATAATTAGTATTTTCAATTATGAAATCAAATTCACTCCCTCTATCTGGTGCTCTGTGTAAGATAAACGATATCTGCCAAAAAAACTTTATTTGGATTTTCAACAAAAAGGGCTCTTTCCAACACCTGGTTCTGTTCTTTCTTTCTGAAGCTGGATGAAGTTGAAAATTACCAAATATGTTCATGGCAGAGGATAGCATCACTAGACTGTACGCTGCCAAGTCCTTCAAGAAACTGTGTGATAGCTAACAATAAGTAAAACTGAAATCTTGAAGTTCTTTCCCATACAATCCCGACTTTTGATGACCCTGGTGTGGAAGGCTTTTGAAAACATTGTGGGAAAAGGAAAAAATGCTGGTAACCAGCATTTTCTCCTTTTCCCACAATGTTTTCTACCCTGTCACAGACAAATTTTATCATTAATTCACATTCAATTTGTCATCTGCAAAATCTTTCAACCTTGGATAAGTCTAAAATTTTGTTGTTTGGTACAGAATTAACCCTTCACCACTCAATGAAGACTTTTAATGACCCTCAGAAAGATGCCTTTTGAAAAAATTCCGGGAAAAGGAGAAAATGCTGAACACACTGAGCAATCTGATCTCCCTCTACTCTATCCACTGTGAACAGGCAATGCAAATCTTTACCAAACACTCCACAAACCCAATGAACACAACTTTTAAAAACATTGTGTGAAAAGGAGAAAATGCTGGTTACCAGCATCATTGCTCTTTTTCCCACAGTGTTTTCTCCCCTTTCATAGGGAGTTTTCCACATGTGTCCAATATTTTTTTGTTATCTGCAAATGCTTTCAATTTTAGACCAGTCAAAAACTGTATTGTTTTTAAAGGAAATTAAGTGAAAGAGTTACAGATGGGAAGTCGATGGGTGCAATGTATCCCTGGATCTGTACATAGACAATAGAGGCCAGAAGTAGATCTGTCAATGTTTGCTGATCAATCTTCTATCCCAGCTATATAAATGTCATCTCTATCAATCACTATAATGTTGCTATAAAAACACTCAGTCTCCATTTCTCTGCTTCCCTCCTGAGGCAGACATTGCAATAATCGGTAAAAATTGCCTTTCTCCTTCTTGCTGGGATTAATTATGCATATTTATATTACAATGACTATATACTATGAAATTTCTACTTAATATCTCTGTTTGACTGTCCCTAGAAACGTGGACCAGCCTGCATAGCTCAGTTAATTGGTAGAGCGTAGGACTCGTTATCATGAATGTGTGGGTTCCATCCCCACAGCTGGCCATCTAAAATTACTAATAGTCTTTCGGATGAGACATTAAACCGAGGTCCATGTGATGGTGCTAAAAGACCTGTTCTGCACTATCCCCATCTTCGCCAGCCAAGGTTATGATCACTATGTGAATCTTACCTTGACGGATTGAGCCAGATTTCGAGATTCCCATGATACATCCCCTATTGGATGCTGCTTATTATTTCCCTTTACATCATATTTCTTATAACCAGTGAAATATCGTTGAACAAACCGCTTACGAATATAATAATTCAACATGAAGCAATAAGCACAAACATACTTCGACATTCTAAGGTCAGGTGCTAGGATATAGCCTAAAGCCTCTGATAATTGATTGGTTACACTGAAACTTTCTGTAAATATTGTTAAATCTATGTCTTTTTTTGGTAATAAATTATTACAGAGCCTGCACACATCCAAGGTATTCATATTTACCTTCTATTTCTATCCGAAAGGTTGTGACCTTGTTGTATTTTTATCTAAGATGAAATGCTACCAGCCATTTGATTCGTGCAGTTAGAGCTAGCTGCAACCTATGAAAATACGTATCGGGGAATGTCGAAATCAAGCTCGATCCGCCAAGGGTAGAATAGCGTAGTGGATCATTACTCTTGGCTTGCAAAGATGCACTATCCCCTCTAACAATACTAACAATCTGAGAAACCATTGGTGACAATAAATAAATGCAAAGTCAATCAATCAAACCTAGAAACCTGACTTAGGGTCAATAATCTCAAGTCCCAACCATTCTTATAGACATTTTTAATTTATCAAAGAACTACATCTTAACATATTTAATATTCAGCTAAACTACCGTATATGGATCAGCCAATCAGAAGTTGTGTTACTTTCAAATTAGAAATTTCTTCAAAATGAGACTAAGAATGTTCTTCAGAATTGTTGGTGGACCTTGTATACACATGTTCTTCAGCCAAGGTCTGGGTCAGTAAGTTCCAAAATTAAACCGTCTGATACCATCATGAGATTCCCTTAACCTTTTACCACACAATCCTGCCTTTTATGGATTCTGAGAAACAAGCCTTCTGAAAACATTGTTGGAAAAGCAAAAAATGCTTGTAACCAGCATTTTCTCTTTTTCACACGAAGTTTTCTTCCCTCCCAAATACAACTTTCAGTCACTTCTTTTTTGATGTCTGCAAATGCTTTAAGTTCAGACCAGTCGTTTGGTAAAGAGTTAATATTGAATCTCTAGCATTTTATTCCGAGATTCTCGCATTTCAAAATTTTACCCATTGAACTTTCATCAATTTTGCATTTTACAAAATACCACACAATCCTCACTTTTACAGATCCTGAGAATGAAAACATTACATTACATTAAGGAGAAAATACAGGTCTAAAGAACTGTTTTTCTTTTTTCTTTTTCACAGAGTTTTCTATCCTTCAACAAACAAATTTGAATTTTTCACTTACATGCATTTTGTCATCTTCAAATGCTTTCAAATTGGACTAGTCTTGAATTTTACTTATGGGTATACAGAGTTAATTATGCAAGACATAAACATTCAAGAAGAGGAAAAAACACAAATTTCCTGCATTTTCCCACACAGTTTTCACATTTTTTTTTTTGCAGGTTAACACTTGGGATTGTGTGTGAAAGGGATAATACATGTATGGGTTTGGACTCAACATCCTTGTATGTGATGCAAAAAGCATGTTCATCCCAAGCGAATATTTCAGGAAAAAACCACAATATTTTTAACTTGATGTGATCAAGAACAAGTCAAAACAGTTCTAAAGGTTAAAAGCAAACTGTGACAAAATCTTACCATCAACAAAAAGATAAACAGTTATAGTTATGTAATCAATATCATCAAACCATATTTGCTGTAAACAGATTTAGGACAAAGAAGCAACCTTGTCTAACTCCAGAGCTGAATTAAATCAAGTCAGCACATGATTAGAGATTATATCATTTATCTTTTGTATCAAATACTTTCCAATAAAAAGTAACAATACGGTAAATGTGCAACCTTTAATAACTGAAACCTTTACTCCATTGCATTACGAAGACTTAACCCTTCACCAAACGACAAAATTTTAGGCTGGTCCAAATTTAAAGGACTTGCAGACGATTGCAGGCGACAAATCAAATGTAAGTGAAAAATTAGAACATGGGTAAAAAACATTGTGGGAAAAGGTGAAAATCCTGGTTACCAGCATTTTCTCCTTTTCCCACAATGTTTTCAAAAGGCTTCTATGTCAGGGTCATAAAAAACAGGGATTGTTTGGTAAAGGGTTAAAACTCTATGTCAACCAACAAATTTCTGTAATCCATTGCATTAAAGTCTTTTCAAACCAACAAAATTTCAAACTTGTCAAAATTGACAGCAGTTGCTGAAGACAACTGTGTCTCAAATGCTGGGATTTTTCGCTAAAGAGTAGAAAACATTGTAGGAAAAGGGGAAAATGCTGCTTACCAGCGTTTTCTCCTTATTGTACAATATTTTCAAAAGCCTAATCTTCTTTTGGGTTGTTAAAACTTAGGGTCACACTGTATCAGGTTAGGATGCTTTGATAGAAAAAGGCAATTAACCTTTTACCAAACAACCCCTGGTTTTTACGGCCCTGAAAAAGAAGCCTTTTGAAAACACTGTGGGAAAAGGAGAAAATGCTGGTAACCAGCATTTTCTCCTTTTCCCACAGTGTTTTCTACCCTTCCCAGAACAAATTTCAATTTTTCAGTCACCTTTATTTTGTCGTCTGCAAATGCTTTCGATTTGAACCAGTCTAAAATTTTGTCATGTTGTAAAGAGTTAAAAAAAACAAAAATTCTACGTTCAAGGGGAGATTACCCTTGAATCATAGGGAGTAGATGATTGAAAGCTGCGTCTTGAAAAACTTCAGCATACAATCAATATATCAACAATATTTCAATACAATAGCAGCAAACTATAGTAGCAGTCCATGACACAAAATTACTTAAGTATTTTGTACTCAAAGGGACACACGGACGGAAAGACACATGGAACAGACACACGGACGGACAGACAGGCTGATTCCAGTTATACCCCTACAAATGTTTGTTTTGTGGGGGTATAGCAATAGAGAGAAAAACACAAAAAAACTATTACTACTGCTTCCAAATTTTAGTATATTAAAATGTTTATTTTGGATATCAGATGTTTTTCTTGCTCCTTAAAATATAATTTTTTCATTAAATATACATTTGAAATTTTGATGCTTCAAATAGCAGTCCATGTCAACATTAAAATCTTGGCAAACAAATTATATGAATACAACTTACAGTGATTTGATACCATTTTCAAGACTATACTCTTTTCAGAATCCGACACAATCGTTTTTCTTTGAAAGCTTATTCAGAAAAGGAAACACTTGTGTCAGGCACTAACAATAACTTGTATGTTTCAACATTACGAAAAAAGCCACATCACTTCCACCTCATCATGAATGGTTTTCACGCAAGCTGAAGTCCAACCAGGAAATACACTCAGCAGAACCTGAGCTGTCAGTGATCTGGTTTGTTTTGCCCTGCAAACGTCAGCCTTTTGCGGTAAGAGTCTGTCAAAGATGCAGTCCCATCCCCTCAGGGTTGTATGTGTTACCCTTTACATTAACTCTTCACCAAACGACAAAATTTTAGGCTTGCTCAAATTCAAAGCATTTGCAGACAACAAATTGCCAAATAGTGGGATTTGTTCTGGGAAGGGTAGAAAACATGGCGGGAAAAGGAGAAAATGCTGGTTACCAGCATTTTCTCCTTTTCCCACAATGTTTTCAAAAGTCTTTTTCTTTAAGGGCATCAAAACTCAGGATTGTGTGGTAAAGAGTTAAATGCATCCATTATGATCAGTAAATCGCAGATATATGACCGACTACAGTGGGGAGGTTGCTCCAATGAACAATTTCTCCATTTTTTGTAATACTCACATCATTATAACTTTTTGATACTTTATTTTGTTTGTAATCTTGCACGAGAAAACGGACTCACTGCCTGCAAGGTAAATGAAACATTTTTAGACAAAACTCATTTGCCAGTCTGTCTCTATGATGTTGGGCAATTATTAAACCAATCAAAGGACTGATAGTCCTGAGAGTCGCCTGTAGGGTAATGGGTTAGAAGATTTCACCCTTTTTTGTTGAAATCTATTAAAAGCATTCAAGATACAAAATAACTTAACCACAAGACAGTATTATATGCAAGCATATTTCTGAGTTGTCATCCTAAAATTCAAAATATCCGTATCAAAATTTACATTTAAAAAAATGTGGTGGAAATTAAAATTTAGGCACCAGGACCAGCTTTAATGAGTTCAACGTTTTTTATTCACAGACAACAACCCTTTACAAATAAAGACCAGATTATCTTCTGGTATAGGATCTAGTTACATACTTTTAGACAAAAAATGCCCTTTTGCAACTCGCTCATATCTAATCTTAGCAGTCTGTCAAAGTTTCATAAGTATTACACTGAACATAAATGGATTCTACAGCTCTATTACGGTTTCGTCTGATTTGACCTAATGACGACCTTAAGGCTTTTTCTTTTAACCCCAGGTGACCTATATTCAGTTTTGTCAAAGAAATTATTGAGACAAACAGCCGGGCAATTTCATGATCATTGGACTGAACTGTAGCCTTTGGAGCACAAAAAAGTATCTGACAAAGCGATCTACCTGTCCTTTGGAAATAATTTGTTTTTGTTGTTGTCCAGGTTGAGGTTTTGACCAACAATGGACTCTATGAATGTGGCTGGTACAACTCAATAAAATCTATAACCCAACAGCATGGTCATCAGCCTTTAATATTTGTCTGCGTTTTATAACGTCCCAGGGATTATATAGTGCTTCTACACCAATCGAAAATTGTCTACATGTATATTGCTTTGGTGTAAATTAAATGTTTGCGATTCGCTTTATTACCCTTTACAAAAACCCTTCACAAGATTACAAACACTCCAATAAAGAACTTGTTGTTCAAGCGGGTAAACACTGATCTGTTCTATTATATTTGAATTATAGCGGAGTAAAAAGTCAATTTCTCAGACTACTGGTTTTTAGAACTGCGTAGTGTAAATTCAGATTTTGGCAGTTACAAAAGCACCTTTGCGTTCTAACACCCACACTAATAAATTGTTGTTTAATAAATACTAGATCTAAGTTAATCGCTCATTGGAAAAAAAAAAACCAGCAGACTTTAACAAATTTGGCCGTCTTTATGAACGAAAACCAATTAAATATAGTAAATTTCCAACCCTCTCTCTACATAGGTCGGTGCACGCTGAAAGAAAAGGCCGGTTCAGCGACTGATTCATAAATATGTAAATTCATAAAGATTTCCGTGGTGCAAATGACGTTTACACGTCACGTGATTACAAGATCTATATTTGTCACAAAGCTACATTCCAGAAAACACCTGCAAAGCGATAACTTGGTACAGCATAGAACCGTGTATATTGCATACGCTATGTACGATCTCTGGTGCACCTAGAATATGGGTGTGCAAAGTATCTAAAGTCTAGATTAAAAAGCTGGGAAGAAACAACGTGTAAGAATGTCTAAGAAGGCAATGCAACCATTCCATGTCGTTAAAAATTCGTTAAAAAAAATTAGCCTACTGTTGACATGTTAACTCGGCATCGCCTTTCTCTGTCCAATCAAAGGTTGAGCGCTGAATTGAAATAAGGCTTGCAGTTAGGATTGTAAGATTGTAAGAGTTAGAGTGTACATCTAATAGGTAATTGTCAAACAATTTTCACTGAGAATTGTCCGCAAATAGAAGCAGAAAAGATGCTTGTAGTTGAAGATTTCTCTGCGTGTCCGCAGACTTGTTTAGTTCACGGCAGCTATTTTTACATATATACGTAATGCGCTATTTTTAGAGATGATGTCTTACATAGACATCAGGCTAATGTGTACCCTTTTGGACGAGATGATTGTTTCAAAGGTTTGAACCGTTAAACAGCTCAGTCTTTATAGACATATTCATTATCACATAGGCACAATTGTAAATTCTTTACTACAGAAAAAAACTGGGTTGTTCACCGAATTATTAGAAAACTGTTTTGTCTCGTAAACCGGAACTTGAGACAGGAAGCAGTACGAGGCCGGAGGTATGCTTACGTCACCCCATAGATCAAGACGATAACAATGAGAGCCTGTTTGCTACGCAAACAGGCGACTCAATAAAAAAACTGTGCAGTCTAATCTTAATCTAAAAGATCTGCAAAAGTACCTTGAGATGCATTTAGCATGCATGGTGTTTAGCTGAACTCCCCATATTTTGAATATTCCAATTGTTTTCCAGAACAGGTTTAACTCTTATACCAAAAGAACAAAGTTTTGGAATTGGCGAAATTCAAAGCATCAGCACATAACAAATTAAATCTTGTTAATTATAATGATTTCTGACTATGAAAGGGTGGAAAATAATCTGGGGAAAGGAGAAAATGCTGGTTACAAGCATTTTCTTCGATTCCCAGAATGGCTTCTTTGCTCCGGGTCGTGAAAAGATGGGACTGTGTGGTAAAGAGTTAAGTCTTTACTAGAAAACAATTTTTTTGTCTTTTCCTGTTTGGTACCATCTGCAGACGACAAATGTTTCTCATATAAAGATACCTCTGTTTGAAAGGGTAGAAATGTTTACCAGCATTTTCTCCTTTCCCACAATGTTTTTAAAGCCTTCAATCTCTGAGCTACATTACTGCGAATCATTCGGTAAAGGGTCAATTACATCACATTAACCCTTTAACACACAATCCCGACTTTTAACGACCCTAAGAAAAAAAACTTCTAAAACATTGTGGGAAAAGGAGAAAATGCTGGTAACCAGCATTTTCTCCTTTTCCCACAATGTTTTCTTCCCTTCCCAGAACAAATTTCAATTCGTGAGTCACATTAATTTTGTCGTCTGCAAATGCTTTCAACTTGGACAAGTCCAAAATTTTGTCGTTTGGTAAAGAGTTAACCCTTTACCCCAAAAGGCATTTCTATTGTATCTCTAACTGACCCTAAATGACAGCAAGGATGATACCGTTTCTTATGTGTATATGACACCTTTTGATAGCATAGAAAACATTGTGACAAAAGGTGAAATTGCTTTTGATAGCATAGAAAACATTGTGACAAGAGGTGAAATTGCTCGTTACAAGCAATTTCACCTTTTGTCACAATGTTTTCCAAAAGGTTCCTACAAGCAATGCGTAGAAATGAGTATCTGTGGAGTAAAGGGTTAATTACATCACATTAAGGGAGATAATTACCTTTAAATGTTTTTACAGCTCAGGTAGCTAGTGTATCTGGTCAGCTGTCAACTGCTTGAACTCTGACCCCTGATGACAAACACGCACAATATGAAAATGACAATAAGAATCTGCATATGGATGATATTGTGACAGATGTATTCTGTTGACAGGCGATTAGTGTTTTTCCCATTAACTTAATTGCAGGTGCCATAATGTAATTGTGGTCTAACTGTAAACACTGAGTAACCTGCAATATACTTCAAGGTCAACCAAGTTCTTTCGTTGCTGATCATAATGTAGATGATTAGTAAAAGTTATCTATGGCCTAACAAGATATGATGATATAATAATTATGTAAAAATAAAACATAATGGGCAAAAGGTGTATTCTGTACTTAGCCCATTACCACACAATCCCTACTTTTGAAGCACCTGAGAAAGAAGCCTTTAGAAAACAAGGTGGGAAAAGGAGAAAATGCTTGTAACCAGCATTTTCTCCTTTTTCCACAATGATTTCTACCCTTCATAAGACAAATTTCAATTTTTCAGTTACTTTTATTTCGGCGTCTGCAAATGCTTTCGATCTGGGCAATCCTAAAATTTTGTCGTTTGGTAATGAGTTAACTCTTTACCAAACGACAATATTCTAGACTTGTCCAAATTCAAAGTATTTGCAGATGACAGTTTTAATGTAGCTAAAATAATGCAATCTTTCTTTAACCCTTTACCAAACGACAAAAATTTTAGACTGGTCCAAATCATTTAAGCACTTGCAGACTACAAAAAAAACGTAACTCAAAAATTGAAATTTGATTCCAGCAAGGTAGAAAGCATTACGGGAAAAGGAGAAAATGCTGGTAACCATTCTTTTCCAGAAGCATAAAAAGTCGACATTGTGTGGTAAAGGGTTAGATGGGTCCCAACATATTTTAATGAAGAGATGGGCAGTGACAACACAAAAGTGTGTCTGATCTGCTCTGCATGGCCAAAGGTCTCCTCTGAATGAAAGGCAACTTACCAGCAACCATTACCAGTGACAGAGTAAAATAATTACAACACTAATAATTGCTCAGCAAAAATCCTTGCAGTCATGTATCAATTTAAGATCAATGGATTTAGTATATAACTTTATACCACAGACAAAGGGCATTTCAAAGTTCAAAGTAACCACAAAAATGAACTGGTCAGTGAGTGACCATGACATGGCATCTTTAGCCAATTTTGGAAGTGACCTAGGGATGAGAGTATCCACAAAGTGCTAATTACCTCAAAATCAATTTCAAACGCTATGTTGGATACAGATCACAAATATACAATCAGGGGCTGTATCATCTAACTTTCTTGACCATTTACCATGCAGTCATGACTTTCAACAATCCTGACAAAATGACAGCCTATGAAAACATAGTGGGAAAAGGAGAAAATGCCGGTAGCCAGCATTTTCTCCTCTTACCACTATGTTTTCTACCCTTTCACAGAAGCTCTAATCGTATGTCAGCCACCTGTAATAAGCTGTATGCAAATGCTCTTGATTTGTATGTGTCTAAAATGTGGTACTTTAGAGAGTTAATATAGTTCTAGATTCAGAAATCCTTACCAAACAACAATATTTTAGACTTGTTGAAATCGAAAGCATATGCAGAAGACAAAATAAAAGTGACTGAAAGTTTGAAATTTTGTTTTGTGAAGGGTAGAAAACAATTTGGGAAAAGGAGAAAATGCTGGTTACTCATTACCAAACAACAATATTTTAGGCTTGTCCAAATCGAAAGCATTTGCAAACAACAAAATAAAAGTGACTGAAAATTTGAAATTTTGTTTTGTGGAGGGTAGAAATCACTGTGGGAAAAGGAGAAAATGCTGGTTACCAGCATTTTCTCCTTTTCCCACAATGTTTTCTACAGGCTTCTTTCTAAGGGTCGTCAAAAGTAGGGATTGTGTGGTAATGGGTTAAAACCACATTACTATCAAACTGCAAATGGTACAGTCCAGTTCGGACAAGTCCTAGGTTCCTTGGCCCGCTTGGATGGCTCGGTGGTGAGTTTGTATGACTTATGACCTGGTGGTTGTGAGTTTGATACCCTGTTGAACAAACTTTCTTTCCTGCATATTTTTGCCTCTCACCTCTGCTGAAGCATGTGAGAAAAAAAGTCAGTGGCTTTGGAAAGAAAGTTGTGTTATTAACAGTGTAAAGAAAGCAAGGAAACATATGTGTGCCACCAACCGCCATGATATGACCTTAGCTGTTAAAGTGGCATTAACCCCAATACAACCAACCAACAGTCTAAAATAGAAATATAGGCCATCCCTAGATATTATACATCATGTTCCTTTAATAGAATCCAAGTTTGTATGAGTCACTTAGATACAAAATAGGAATTTAACAAACCTTTACAGTGATAAAATTCATTTAATGACTTATCATCAGGAACATAATTAAACATCTAGATATTTACAGTGATCATAAATCTGTTCCGGTCAAGTATATCTTGAAAAGTTTAAGATGGTGGGAACCAAAGATCAGATAGCACACTGAAAATTTGCAACTGATCTGATGTCCATTGTGTGTGGAAAAGCTCACAAATTCTTCAACCGAATTCTACCACTAAATCTTTCTAGGAATTCAAAGGTTGAATTTCTCTTGTTGCAGAAATGATAGATTTACTCTTTACATCATAACACTAGAGTTTCTGGGATAGAGGGAGTGATTTTGATTTCAAAATATGAAACTATTTATAATTCTCCACTAAACCCCTATGTTATGGGTACTCATTAGAATCATCTTGATGAGACATTTCTAATGAGTACCCATAACATAGGGTTTGGGAAAGAAATAATAGATTAAGGATACCATCACTCCCTCTTATCTGGAGCTCTGATAGAAAAATGTTATATTTTTCTGAATTAAAAGCACTTGCAGATAACAAAATAAATGAGACCAAAATGACGAAATTTGCCTTAGAAATTGTTGAAAACAGTATGGAAAGAGGAGAAAATGCTGGTTACCACCATTTTCTCCTTTTCCCACCATGTTTTCATATGCCTTCTTCCTTTTGGTAATCAAAACATGATTAAATGGTAAAGGGTTACACTTTTGACCATTTTAACTCTTTACCACACAATCTCGACTTTTAACGACCCTGGAAATGAAAGCTTTTGAAAACACTCTGAGAAAAGGAGAAAATGCTGGTAACCAGCATTTTCTCCTTAATTCCAACAACGTTTTCTACCCTTTCCAAATAAAATTTCAATTTTTGATTGACTTTTTTTTTTGTCTTCTGCAAATGCTTTCAATTTGGACTAGTCCAAAATTTTGTCGTTTGGTAAAGAGTTTAATTTAAACATTATTTTAGACAAGTCCAAATTGAAAGCATTTGCAGATGACAAAATCAATTTGACTCAAAAATTGAAATTTGTTTTGAGAAGTAAAGAAAACCATGTGTAAAAAGGAGAAAATGCTGGTTACCAGCATTTTCTCCTTTTCCCAAAAGGTTTTCAGAAGGCTTTCACTGAGTCGTGAAAACTGGGGATTGTTTGCGAAGGGAAAAACTAATAGTAAAAGTTTTAAGGGATGACAGTAACAAATATTTTCCCATTATTCAAACATTTATAGTCTTTCTGACTCTTACCGAGACACCAAGTTTTAGATTGCTCCATATTGAAAGAGTTTTTCCGACAACAGATTACATATGAATCCCAAATGTATATGTGGCTCAGACTTGATCGAATTTGTTAGCTCACCTGAGCACAAGTAGTGCTCAAGGGGAGCTTTTAGGGTCACTGGGTGTCCGTCGTCCGTCGTGCGTCGTCAACAATTCTTTAAACATCAACTCCTCCTAATCCGCGGGGCCAATTTGGACCAAACTTGGCAGGAATGTTCCTTGGGAGGTCCTCTTTAACAAGAGGACCATGATGGTCCTATATCGCTCACCTGAGTATATTTGTAACTTATATGGTTTATCAAGGGCAGGCTATTAATTCTTTTCAAATAAGGCATACCCTGGGGTTTGTCACAAAAATATGTTTACAGATTTTCTTCTTTGTCTTTGGCCAGTGGAGCTAAAAGCTGCTGTTTATCATCAATTTTTCTCTTCACAGTGTCTTGTTCCATTTTTGACTTGTAGTTTAGCCATTACCAGACGACAAAATTTTAGACCGTTCCAAATTGAAACAAATTGCAGACGACATTTTAAAATGTATCTAAAATGAAAAATAAGTGATCTATATGGTAGAAAAGATTGTGAGAAAGGAGAAATTGCTTGTTACAAACAATTTCTCCTTTTTAGATGGAATTGATTTTAAAAATTTCCTTTTATGATTCCATGTGAAATAGTGTGCACCAGGGCACAGAGCCAAAATATGACCCCAAGGGGATAATTTTAATTATTTCTATAAAGGGTCACTAGATGATGCTACATGCAAAATATGAATGCTCTAGCCTTTATGGTTTGTCACAAATAAATTTATAAAAGATTTCCTTCTTTGTTTCTATGTAAAATAGGGTGCGCCCGGGCAGAGCCCAAATATGACCGCAGAGGGATAATTCTAGCAATTTTAGTAGAAGATTATCAGATTTTGCTACATAGCAAATATGAATGCTCTAGCCATTACGGTTTGTCAGAAAAAGATTTATTAAAGGTTTCCTTCTTTGTTTCTATGTAAAATAGGGTGTGCCCGGGCAAAGCCCAAATATGACCCACTGGGAATAATTTTAACAATTTTGGTAAGGGGTCACCCAATAATGCTTCAATTAAAATATGAACGCCCTCCGCCTTATGGTTTGTCACAAGAAGATTTTTAAAGATTGTAAAATAGGGTGCGCCCGGGCAGAGCCCAAATATGACCGCAGAAGGATAATTTCAACAATTTTGGTAGAAGATCATCAATTAATGCTACACACTAAATAGGAATGTTCTAGCCATTATGATTTGTCACCAGAAGAAGTTTTAAAGATTTCCTTCTAAATATCTATGTAAAATAGGGTGCGCCCGGGCAAAGCCCAAATATGACCCCATGGGAATGATTTTAACAATTTTGGTAAGGGGTCACCCAATGATGTTTCAAACAAAATATGAATGCTCCCAACCTTATGTTTTGTCAAAAGAAGATTTTTAAAGATTTTAAAATAGGGTGCGCCCGGGCAGAGCCCAAATATGACAGCAGAGGAATAATTTTAACAATTTTGGTAGAGGATCATCAGATAATGCTACATACCAAATATGAATGCTCTAGCCATTATGGTTTGTCAGAAGAAGATTTTTTAAAGCTTTCCTTCTTTGTTTCTATGTAAAATAGGGTGCGCCCGGGCAAAGCCCAAATATGACCCCAGGGGAATAATTTTAACAATTTTGGTAAAGGGTCACCCAATGATGCTTCATACAAAATATGAATGCTCCCGGCCTTATGGTTTGTCACAAGAAGATTTTTAAAGATTTTTTCCATTTTCAGCCATTTTGTTGCCATGGCAACCAGAGTTTTTGTTGGAATTAAATTCTTTTAACAATTTTTGTAGAGCTTCACCCAAGGAACATTCCTGCCAAGTTTTATCAAGATTGGCCTTCTGGTTTTGGAGGAGAAGATTTTTAAAGAAATTGTTAACGGACGGACAGATGGACGGACGGACGGACGGACGCCGGACGATGACCGGTCACAATAGCTCCCCCTGAGCACGTTGTGCTCAGGTGAGCTAAAAAGTGTTCACAGAATTTGATTCCGTCAAAAACTCTGGTTGCCATGGCAACCAAATGGAATTTATTAGCAAATTCTTTAAAAATCTTCTCCTCTGAAACCGGATTTTGAAATTATTTCACAGATATGTTCCTTGGGTGACCCTTTTCAAAACTTGTTCGTGAAATTTTGATCCGTAAAAAATTGTGGCTCTGGTGAATGGGGGCTACTTGCACTATACAGAAATCAAGGAATTCTTTAAAAATCTTCTCCTCTGAAACCGCTGGTTGGATTTTGAAATAATTTCACAGAGTTGTTCCTTGGGTGACCCTTTTCAAAAACTGTTCACGAAATTTTGATTGGTCAAGAAACATGGCTCTGGTGAATGGGGGCTACTTGCACTATAGGGAAATGAGGAAATTCTTAAAAAATTTTCTTCTCTGAAACCGATGGTCAGATTTTGAAATAATTTCTCAAGGATGTTCCTTGGGTGACCCTTTTCAAAAAGTTTTTGGGAAATTTTGTTGGTGAAGAAACATGGCTCTGGTGAATGGCGGCTACTTGCACTATAGGGAAATGAAGAAATTCTTAAAAATTCTTCTTCTCTGAAACAGCTGGACAGATTTTGAAATGATTTCACAGAGATGATCCTTGGGTGACCCTTTTCAAAAACTGTTCACAAAATTTTGATCTGTCAAGAAACATGGCTCTGGTGAATGGGGGCTACTTGCACTATATGGAAATGAAGAAATTCTTGAAAATTCTTCTTCTCTGAAACCCCTAGTCAGATATGGACATGATGAAATTCTTGAAAATTCTCTTTCTCAGAAACCCCTCGTCAGATTTAAAAAAAAAAACTTCCGAAATGTTCCTTGGGTGACCCTTTTGAAAACTTGTTCGTAAATTTTGATCCATCAAGAAACATGGCTCTCGTGGATGGGGAATACTTGCTCTTATACAGAAATGAAGAATTCTTAAAAACTCTTTTTGAAACTGATGGTCAGATTTCAAAATGAATTTTACAGGTGACCTTTTGAAAATTGCTTAGCAAAATTATAAATTTGGTTCCAATGTTTCAAAACGTCAAAAAAAAAAAATAGGCTATGGTCATCTCAAAAATTCAGGTGAGCTATCCAGGGCCATCTTGGCCTTCTTGTTTAAAAAATAGGTAGAAAGCATTGTGGGAATAGAAGAAATGGCTAATTTCAAGCATTTTCCCCTTTTTCCACAGTTCAAAGACATTTTTCTATAGGTCTATTGGAGCATTATAAGGTTTGGTTGCTTTAACTCGTTACCAAATGACATAATTCTAGACTTGCCCAAATTGGAAGCATTTGCAGACGACAAAATTAACACAACTCAAAAATTGAAATTTGTTTTGAGAAGGGAAGATCAAAAAGAAGAAAACATTGTGGGGAAAAAAGAGAAAATGCTGGTTACCAGAATGCTGGTAACCAGCATTTTCTCCTTTTCTCACAATGTTTTCTACCCCCCTTATTGACAAATTTCGTCATCAGGGTCACATAATCTTGTCTGCAAATGCTTTCAATTTGGACAGGCCTAAAATCCTCTCATCTGATAAAGGGTTAACCATTTACCAAACGACAAAATTTTCAGTTTGTCAAAATCGAAAGCATTTGCAGACAACAAAAGAAAAGTGACTGAAAATTTGAAATTTATTTCGTGAAGGGTAGAAAACATTGTGGAAAAAGGAGAAAATGCTGGTTACCAGCTTTTTCTCCTTTTCCCACAATGTTTTCTAAAGGCTCCTTTCTCAGGAGGCATCAAAAGTAGGGATTGTGTGGTAATGGGTTAACTAGGTAACATATTTTAAAAATATCCATTGAAAGGAAACATACATGTAGAAGTTTTTTTCGTCATTCTCTGAACCAAAACCATTTCGGGAATCAAAAATGAATAATCAGCGGTTAATGTTTTTCTTCGGTACGCTTTTAGAATATGGGTGACTGGGCTAAATCTATTTTCAGGTTATGGAATGCTGCTGTCTAAATCATCACTTACTGTCAAAATTTATTTCCTCAATTTACACTTAACTCATTCCCGGACAATGAAAAATATTTTAAGAGTCCTCCAAAATTAAAAGCATTTGCAAACCAAATTAAACATGGCTAAATAGGTTTGTAACCGTTGAAAGAGTAGCAAATACTGTGGGAAAAGGAGGTAATGCTTATTACCAGCATTTCCTCCATTCTCCCCAATCTTTTCAAAAGCCTTCCATCTCTGGATCCTTCAACTCTTTACCACACAATCCTGACTTTTAACACCTCTATGAAAGAAGTCTTTTGAAAACATTGTGGGAAAAGGAGAAATGCTGGTAACCAGCATTTTCTCCTTTTCCCACAATGTTTTCTTCTTTTCCTAAAACAAATTTGAATTCTTTAGTCACGTTCATTTTGTCGTCTGCAAATCCTTTCAGTTTGAACCAGTCTAAAATTTTGTCGTTTGGTATAGAGTTAAGCATGGTGAAGGAGTTGATGATTCACTCTAGAAGAGTACAGCTTATTTCCACCAGTTTAACTCTTTACCAAACGACAAAAATTTATATATGTCCAAATTGAAAGCACTTGCAGACGACAAAGGTGACTGAAAAATTGAAATTTGTTCTGGGAAGGGTAGAAAACACAATGGGAAAAGGAGAAAATGCTGGTTACCATCATTTTCTCCTTTTCCCACAATGTTTTCAAAAGGCTTCTATGTCAGGGTCGTTAAAAGTCGGGATTGTGTGGTAAAGAGTTAATTAAGAGTGCAAAGCACAGCTATGGACACTTTTGCATGCAATGTAAATCAACATTAAATGCACTGATGGCGGAGGTCCTGTGTGGCTCAGTGGCAGAGTCACAGTAGAACACTGAACCTGACAGGTTCAGGTTCATGCCTCAGCTGACAGCTCAGGGTTTCTTTCTGGGAATGTCCTTGAGCAAGACACTTCAGATCCCCAACCTAGTAGTGGCAAAACCCAGGACATAGATCACAAATACATGAATAATTATGCTATTGGCTGTTGTGATGATATATACAAGTAATTTAATGAAATAATGTTGAAAACTACTTTACTCTTTACCAAACAACAAATTTATAGACTGGTCCAAATTGAAAATATTTTGCAAATAACAAAAATACATGTTACTGAAAAATTGAAATTTGCCTTGGGAAGGGTAGAAAACATTGTGGGAAAAGGGGAAAATGTTAGTTATCAGCATTTTCCCCTTTTCCCACAGTGTTTTCAAAAGGCTTCTTTCTCAGGGTTGTTAAAAGTTGGGATTGTGCGGTAAAGAGTTAAAATACCGTTCAATCAATCAGTCAAGCAATGATGACGCCAAATGATTGTCGTTGAAAGGGTAGAATTAGAAAACATTTTGGGGAAAGGAGAACATGCTGGTTATCGGAATAAAATTGCTCCTTTTTTTACAAGGTTTCATATATCTATCCCTTTACTAGACAATCCCCACTTTTAACAAGCACTGTGAATGCTATAATTGGTCTCTATTGTGGTAATGGAAGAAAATGGAAATAATCTGCATTTTCTCCTTTCCACAATGTTGTCTACCCTTTCAGTAGAAAACCAAGCCTGTAACATTTAATTTGCTGTCTACAAACACCTTCAATTGTGGTGTGAAATTTTGTATAGAGAGTTGATGGCAGAATTTTTTCACCTGCGGCTAAATGGAAATATCCTAAATCCTGATTTTTTGAATTGCAAAATGCTACTTTCAGTGGTGATGCAGGAATAACATGACAGCAGCGAGTTCCATGTTTTTCCTATGGATAACCAGATTAATGGTTTGGGATGTGCATGAGCCTTGCCCAAAGGCACTACATTATTTCATTCTACCATATGGGATCATTAAACCATTACTTCCTGATTACAAATCTTGGGTAAAACCAATGACACTAGAAGACCCTCCAACCATTGAGCACCGAAGGACCAAGGCCCATATTCACCAACCATTCTTGAGAATATTATTAGTCTTATTTGCCAAGGTTTTCTACACTTGTAAGTAACACAATTTCTGATTGGCTAAACCAAATGGTTTAGCCAATCGGAAGTTGTGTTACTTACAAATAAAGAAAATTCTGGAGAATAAGACAAAGAATGTTCTTAAGAATGGTTGGTGAATACAGCCCTAGGTATCAGTCAAAATTTAGTTTTATCATGCTATTTGAGAAAGGTAAAAATAAAAACGTTGCGGGGAATGAGAACATGAGGGACAAGATGGCCCTGGATCGCTCACCTGAATTTCTGAGAGAACCATAGCCATTTTTTTCAAAATCTAATCGGCCATTTTGGACAAGAAGAATTTTCAAGAATTAGTGTAAATAGCCTACAGCCATCAGAGCCATGTTTCTGGATGGATCAAAATTTCTCGAGCAACTTTTGTTCAGAGAAAAAGAATTTTAAAGACCAAATAGTGCAAGCAGCCCCCATTCACCAGATCCGTGTTTCTAGCTAAATCAGCATTTTGTGAACAATTTTTGAAAAGGGTTACCAAAGGAAAATTTCTGTGAGATTATTTCAAAATCTGATCAGCCGTTTCAGAGAAGAAGAATTTTAAAGAATTTCTTCATGGCTACATGTATATATAGTGCAAGAAGCCCAAATTCACCAGAGCCATGTTTCTTGATGGATCAAAATTTCGCAAACAATTTTTGAAAAGGGTCATCCAAGGAACATTTCTGTGAAATTATTTTGAAATCTGACAAGTGGTTTCTGAGAAGAAGAATTTTTGAGAATTTCTTCATTTCCCTAGTGCAAGTAGCCCCCATTCACCAGAGCCGTGTTTCTTGACGGATCAAAATTTCGCCAACACATTTTGGAAAGGGTCAGCAAAGGAACATTTCTGCGAAATTATTTCGAAATCTGACCAACAGTTTCACAGAAGAAGAATTTTTAAGAATATATTTATTTCCGTACAGTGCAAGTAGCCCCCATTCACCAGAGCCGTGTATCTTGATGGATCAAAATTTCATAAACAATTTTTGGAAAGGGTCACCCAAAGAACATCTCTTGAAATTATTTCAAAAACCGACCAGCGGTTTCAGAGAAGAAGAATTTTTAAGAATTCCTTCATTTCTGTATAGTGCAGGTAGCCCCCATTCACCAGAGCCACATTTTTTGATGGATCAAAATTTCACGAACACTTTTTGAAAAGGGTCACCCAAGGAACATATCTGTGAAATTATTTCAAAATCCGACCAGCAGTTTGAGAGGAGAAGATTTTTAAAGAATTTGCTAAACAATTCCATTTGCTTGCCATGGCAACCAGAGTTTTTAATGGAATCGAATTCTATGGACAGTTTTTAAAGAGGACCTCCCAAGGAACATTCGAGCCAAGTTTAGTCCAAATTGGCCCAGCTATTTAGGAGGAGTTGATGTTTAAAGAATTGTTGACGATGGACGACGCACTGACGCACGACGGGTGATCCTAAAAGCTCCCCTTGAGCACGTTGTGTTCAGGTGAGCTAAAAAGCTATATTTGATTTGAACGAGTCTTAAACTAAAATTGTGTTCTGATACAGATCTGATTACAAAAATTCACTTCCTTCAATGCACTCCCACTGCATCATCAATATTACAGTGCAACATACATAAATAATAATTATGTCAATAAATCTCTTTACCAATGGACAAAGATGTTGACTTGTCCAAATCAAAGCAGACAACAATTCAATGTGAATCAAATGATGGAACTCGTCTTTGATGGGGTAGAAAACATTGAGGGGGAAGGAGACAAAGCTGGTTACCAGCATCATCTCCTTTTCCCATAATAATTTTAAGGGCTTCTTCTTTAAGGTTATTAAAACCAGCTGGGCTTATGTGGTAAAGGGTTAAACATAATATGTATCCACAAATCAAATCAATTTGGCCTTAGGCAAATGCGATAGAGGAAGAGACATTTTAAATTTAATATCTTGAAGTAAAATCTGCATCTTTGCATTTTGGCAGTCAGCTTCTACAACAACCTTCAATCTTTTACTGTGGAGGCAGCTTTAACTCTATACCACATAACGAAAGTGTAAACTTGCTCAAACTGAAAGCATTTGCCCACAGCAGTTTAACCCATTACCAAACGACAATATTTTAGACTGGTTCAAATTGAAAGCATTTGCAGACGACAAAATAAAAGTGACTTAAAATTTGAAATTTGTTTTGTGAAGGGTAGAAAACATTGTGGGAAAAGGAGAAAATGCTGGTTACCAGCATTTTCTCCTTTTCCCACAATGTTTTCTAAAGGCTTCTTTCTCAGGGGCGTGAAAAGTAAGGGTTGTGTGGTAATGGGTTAAATGTGGCTTAAATGGTGGAATATTTCTTTAATAAGTTACACAAGATTGTCGGAAAAAGAGAAAAAGCTAGTTACCAGCAATTCCTCCTTTTCCCGCAATTTTTTCTTTTTTCAAAGGCTTCATCCTCACTGACATAAAATCCATAATTTTTAAAATTCTAAGCTGAAAGACATTACAGAACAATTTGTGGAAAATGAAAAAAAATTGGTAACCAGCATTTCCTCTTGTTTCCAAATTAAGAGCATATTCAGATTGAATCAAGGCTTTTGAAAACATTGTGGGTAAAGTAGAAAAAGCTTGTTAACAAGCACTTTTTTCCGCTCCAAAAAAGACAGAAGTCATCATTTTAGCAGCATCTGTTTTCCGCAAATGTTTTCAGTTTGGTTGAGGCAAAAATGTTGTCATTAATGGTAATGACTTAACCCATTACCACACAATGACACCTTTTAACGCCCCTGAGGAAGAAGCCTTTTGAAAACATTGTGGGAAAAGGAGAAAATGCTGGTAACCAGCATTTTCTCCTTTTCCCATGAAGTTTTTTCTACCCTATAAAAGCAGAATTGCACTATTTGAGCCTCTTTGAAATTGTCGTCTGCAAATGTTTCAGTTTGGATAGGTCTAAAACTTTGCCGTGTGGTAATGTGTTAACCCTTTCCCAGATCAGAACTGAATTTTACAGCTCTGATGTGTATGGAAACACTGTGAAAAAAGGAGAAAATGCTCATAACAAGCATTTTCTCATTATCCACTGTTTTCTTCCATTACACATAAAAATACCACCTTTTTCACGAATCAAAAATTTGTCGTCTGCAAATTCTATCAATTTCAGTAGACCAAAATTACCGCGCCTCATCCGGTAAAGAGTTAATAAAGGAAATAACCTTTTTCAAGGAAGCAACAGAAATTCTCTAACCAGAACGGAGCCTGACATTTACACCGAAAAAAAATCAACACTGTTGGAGACTTATTATTTCCTTGACAGGATAAACTGTTGAAATTTCAAATCTACAGATGACAGAGGTTTTATGCAGATTATATCAAAATTACAGAGAATTTATTGTTATAAATTCTAAATTTAAATATGCAAAGCAGACATGTAATTAACTCTTTAACAGACTTGTCCATATCAAAAGCCTTTGCAGATAACAAATATAATATAGCCAAAATATTGGTACTTGTCACTGAAAGGGTGAGAACACTGCTGGGAAAGGAGAAAATACCAGTTACCAACATTTTCTTCTTTTTTTCACAATATATTTGGAAAACATAAACCAGAAGGTCGTTACACTATGGGATTGTGGTATAGAGTATATGACTGCTTATGATATAATCTCTTCACCAAATGACAGAATTTTAGTTTTGTCCAAGTTAAAAGCATTTGCAGACAAAAAAATAAACATGACTCAAGAATTGAAACTTGACTTTAGAAGAGTAGAAAACATCCTGGAAAAAGGAGAAAATGCTGGTTACCAGCATTTTCTCCTTTTTCCATGATGTTTTCAGAATGCTTCTGCACTCGGGTTGTGAAAACCAGGTATTGTTCAGTAAAGGGTTAAAGGGAGACAAATGCAGCATTTAGACGTGAATCACGAAGACCCTCTAAAACAAAAAAATGTCAGTAGGATGCGGTATAATGCCCCAAAGTGCAAATAAATTTGTCAAGGTAATCCTTTTTTGTAAAAGATACAGGTCTAACCTACGCATACGTAACGAGAGACAAGGGAGACCCAATGTCAGTGAGAGTTTTTTTTTTTTAACTTTTAGAGCACTTAAAAGTGCTTATTTAGCGGAAGTTTTAAGAGAGAATTGAAATATTGTATATCAATTGGCTTAACTTATTAACAAACAATAAAATATCAGACTTGTCTTAATCAAAGCATTTGCAAATGACAAAATAAATGTGACTCAAAAATTGACACATGACTTTAGAAGAGTAGAAAACATGGTGGGAAAGGGAGGAAATGCTGGTTACCAGCATTTTCTTCTTTTCCCACAATGTTTTCAGAAGGCTTCTTTGTCTGGGTCATAAAAACCAGAGATTGGGTGGTAAAGCATTAATTGGGCCACAAAATTTTAGACTTGCTTCTTTTAAAAGGATCTGCAAGTGAGAGATACTCTGTAATTACAATAATAAGAATAGTTTTAGATTATGTAGTGAGGAATCATTGTCCAAAAACATGAAAAAAGCTGGTTGGCAAAACAGTCTGTCCATTCCAATTATAAAGACTTTTGCCTTCATGATCTGGCTACCAGCATTTTCTTCTTTTCCTACAATATTTCAAAAGGCTTCTTTCTCAGGGTCATTGGGAGTCGGGATCGTGTGGTAAAGATTTCAAAAGATACATGTTACATTTGCTTAGAACCTCTACCAAACAAACTTCTGCTTACAGTCTCTGAAAGAAACATCAAGATGGCTTCACCCTTTTCCACACAATCCCGACTTTTAATGACCATGGGAAAGAAGCCTTTTGAAACAATTGTGGGAAAAGGAGAAAATACTGGTAACCTCTATAATTTAAACATGTGACAAAGGCATTAAAGACCTATTTAACCCTTCACCAAAAACATGCCAAGTTCAAACAAGCTGAAGAAGATTGCTTTTGAAAACATAGTGGTAAAAGGAGAAAACACTGGAATCCAGCATTTTCAACTATTCTCACAATGTTTTCTACCCTTTCATGGACAATGCCATCATTTGTGCAAATTCTGTATTTTTTTCTCTGTATAATTTAATGCTTTTGATTTGGACAAGTCCAAAATAATGCTATTTGATATAAGCTCAATTGACCTTTCTGTAAACGCAAGTTTAGCACATTATCTTCCGCTAGATGGCATTCTATAAATACTCATCTATCTAATTTTGGCATCCTGGGTACAGAACCGAACCACTTTCCTACGTGACAACCTTTACTTTGAATTTCAAGCTAAAATAAACGTTTACTCAATAAAACGCTACCTCGTACAATTCACTCAGCTATGATCAGCAGTCTAGAGAAATCTGGAGCTAAAGCAGGTCTCATTTTTCCTCAAACATATTGATAAAAGCTATTTACTGCATTACTACTTTATAGAGCATAATATTACACTCAGCCCGCTTTTGGCACTAGTGATGCATCACATAAGACAGTCGAATCTTCCAAGAATATGACATGCACAGACAACGAAGTTTAGCAGCCCCCCCCCCCCCACTCCCCCTTAAACGCGCTATATTGGTTGTCAAGCCTGACAAGCTAACCAGAAATTGTGTCAGACTTTTTTGTTTACACGACTCCCAATCCTGCGTTTTCATTGGCCGATAACACATTGCTAGACCTGTCATTCAAAATCAATAGAAAGGTCAATCGTAGATTCTATATTCCTGTAAAGAACAGTTAAAACACATAATATCTAAAAACATAGGTTTCATTCATAAAGTTCATGAAAATCATCAAATATCAGAGTAACACAATAATAAACATGCTTCTAGACATGCATTCTATAATTAGAAGTATTATTAGAGAAAGCAGATTATCCTATTAATGTTAAAAAGAAGCTAAAGAGAAAGAAATAGGTATGGATTATAAGATTAAACTCATGCATAGGATAATAAAAAACTTATGCCCAACACCAATAGATACATCCAAATTTCTTCATCTATTCTCCAATGAAATGTCATGCCAAATCCATGCAATTAAAAACTTATGCTGCTTGACTCATTATCAAACGACAATATTATAGGTTTGTCCAAATCAAAAGCATTTTGCAGATGACAAAATAAAAGTGACTGAAAATTTTAAATTTGTTTTGTAAAAGGTAGAAAACATTCTGGGAAAAGAAGAAAATTCTCATTACCACCATTTTCTCCTTTTCCCACAATGTTTTCTACAGGCTTCTATCTCAGGGTCGTCAAAAGTTGGGATTGTGTGGTAATGGGTTAAGTTCTGATCTCTAGCCTACACCATCTTAAATTTCAAGAGAAACCTTAGTTTTAGCACTAATTTGTATATTTTCTGATGCTTAAAAGTGAAACAAGTATATTATGAATTAAATTAAATTTTCTATTTACTTTACACCAGAAGTCTAACAAAAGCTAAATTGATATACAGCAAATGTAAACCAAGATCAGACAGCACAGAACATGTCCATAAAAGCCGCCGATTAGAGAATAGACTAGACATTTGGTGTGGTGGTAAATGGCAAAGCATTCTGGGAGAGGAAAAGCAGAAGTTCAGTACAGAGTTATTCATGTATCAACCTTTTACCAAACAATCCCAGATTTTCAAAACCTGGAGGAAAAAAGTTTTTGAAAATATTGTGAGAAAAGGAGAAAATGGTGGAAACCACAGAATTTTTTTAAACTCTGCTAAATGTTAACCCCATGCCACATTTCAATTGTTGCCTGCAAATGCTTTCAATTTTGAAGTCTTAACCCTTTACCCCATAAGGCATTTTCATGATATCTCTAACTGACCCTAAATAACAGAAAGGATGAAGCCATTTCTTATGTGTATATGACATCTTTTGATAGCATGGAAAACAATGTGACAAAAGGTGAAATTGCTCGTCACAAGCAATTTCACTTTTTGCCATAATGTTTTCCAAAGGCTCCCACAAGCAATGCGTAGAAATGATTATCTATGTAGTAAAGGGTTAAACTTTGCATTCTGGAATAGAGTGAAGACTCAAAATGCTGAAGGAATTTCAGCAGTTTCTATGAACAACACTGATCAAGATCAGACTGATTCTAGTGTGTCTGTATATTTCTTCACTCTTTACCTAACAATAAATTTTGGACTCTACTTCACCAAATCAACAGTATATGATGGCAAGAAAATAAATGTAGCTAAAACAAATCTTGGATCTTGGAATGGATATAAAAGATGCATTTAAAACACTGGTAACTAGCATTTTCTCCTATTTCCATAATGTTTTCCACCCTTTTAAAAGACAAATGCCTTTACTTTACCATTACTTTGAGATTATACTTTTCTCATTACTGAGTGTAGGTAAAGGTTTAACTCTTTACCACACAATCCCGACTTTTAACGACCCTGAAATAAAAGCCTTTTGAAAACATTGTTGGAAAAGGAGAAAAATGCTGGTAACCAGCATTTTCTCCCTTTCCCACAATGTTTTTTAACCTGCTGGAAACAAATTTCAATTTTTGAGGTACGTTTATTTTGTCGTCTCCAAATGCTTTCAATTTGGACATGTCTAAAATTTTGTCGTTTGGTAAAGAGTTAAATCCCTAAAATATAAGATCAGGGACATGGATGGTTATATTCAGCTATGGGAAATATACGTGTATATTATGGGGGATCCCGAGTCTCTATTTCTGGTAAATTAGTAAAATCCAGTCATTCCTTCAGCTTTAATTGAAATCTGTACACCCTATTGACAATGTTTTTTGTCTTGATGCAAACTGCTGGTTTCAACTCTTTACCAAAGAACAAAATTTTACACTGGTCCAAATTGAAAGCACTTGCAGATGACTAAATGAACGTTAACTCAAAAATTGAAATTTGTTTCAAGCAGGTCATAAAAACCAGGGATTGTTTGGTAAAGGATTAAACTGTTTGCTATATAAATTCTGCATATCAAAGAACCATTCTACCTCACTATTCAGCTGGTTTTGAAGGAATGGATCAATCAAATTCTAACAGTATGCTTGTTACAATGCATCAAAAAGATGCACTAGAACCTTTTCCCTCATAGTATCACTCAAATTTATCTTAAAAAAAAAAAAACAGGGCAAACACTACAAAAATGGGCAATTGCTTATTACAAGCCTAAAAGTTTCTATAATCTGCTGTGAAAGAAAACTGTAGGTGGCAGTTTTGTAGTTTCTCTAAAATTGTGATATCAATATAATTATTACTCTATGAGTTAGTCTAGGGTTAATATTTTATCAGGAAAGGAAAAGCTGTTACAAAGCAGGCATTTTATCCATTTTTCGATTTTTCAGTTTATAAATAAATTCCGTCCAACAAAATTCAAAACTTTGGTTTACTGTAGCTTAGAATTTCCAACTGAAAATGCAACAAACAAAACATAATTACTCAAGTTGTCTATACCAGGTAATACATGTAATACCAACTTCACATGCAATTTAGAGAACCGCATTCCCCAGGTGATATCTGAGTAATATGCAGGGTTACAATATAACAGAGAACTAAAGTATACTTTTAGGGGGTACCTTATCTTTTATAAGTTCTTTAAGTAATTCTTCTAGATCATCAAAATCTGGATCTATATCCAGATTCACACCATTCTCATCTGGTTCTGTGTCTGACCGCTGAAATATCAACACAATCATAAACCATTTCTAGTGTAATTAAAATGTATATGACTTTGTATATATTCCTTATTTTGAGAAGCCTGTAAAATACACATAATGTGACAGATATAACTCCAAGAGAGACAAGTGACTGAATATATCAGGTGAGAAGTGAAAAATTTAATTAGGACCTGAATAATTGCGAAGGGACATAACTAACTGGTCGTTCAATGATAAATGAATTAGAGTTGCCTCCCTTGCATTAATCTACAGGACATTTTAATCAAGTTTATAATCTAGAAAGACATCTAAATAGAAAGGTAAGAATGACAAAAAAGATTGATAGAAGAAAGCAATTCAAACTAAGATAATGTCAATATTAAATGAAATCTCCAAAAATCCACTTCAAATGTCCATTGTGAATGAAGCCTTTCCAAAATTGAAACAATATTCAAGCACCATTTATCTTGCAACTAAAATACAAATTTCTCCATATGAAACTATTTTCATATGTACCCATTAATACCACACAGTCCCTACTTTTGATGCCCCTGAGAAAGAAGCTTTTAGAAAACATTGTGGGAAAAGGAGAAAATGCTGGTAACCAGCATTTTCTCCTTTTTCCACAATGTTTTCTGCCCTTCCCAAAGCAAAATTCAAATTTTCAGTCACTTTTATTTTGTCGTCTGCAAATGCTTTTGATTTGGACAAACCTGTGGACAAATTTGTCGTTTTGTAATGAGTTAACCCATCACCAAACGACAATATTTAGACTGGTCCAAATTGAAGGCATTTGCAGACGACAAAATAAGAGTGACTGAAAATATGACATTTGTTTTATGAAGGGCAGAAAACATTGTGGGAAAAGGAGAAAATGCTGGTTACCAGCAAATTTCATCAACTGAAGCATATTGAAAGTGTCATCTGCATATCATGCTTTCAATTCAATATGCACTAGTATTACATTTAGCTGTTTGATAAAGAGTTAAAAACAATCTACTCAAGTTTGTTTTTAAAATTTGATGAAAATAAGCCCTTTTGAAAAATATTTGGAAAACAACAGTTTACTGACATCACCACAAAACCTGATTTCAAGTTCTATATAGCCAGCACTATCAAAATTTACTCCGTTTTGCTGAGGATGGAAAGGTTTCATTCACAAAAACTATGCACTCTCTGATAAGAGCCCTGATTAGTTGATAGAAGAAAAAGGTCAAAGGTGAAATGAATTAAAGAAAAGTCACACATGTCAATGCAAGGAATATCTTCAAGGATGAAAAATATACACAAAAACAGATATATATCACTACAGGAACAGTTAAACAATCTTTTTCATGTTAATTACTTCAGCAGTAATCATAATGTGCTATGACAACATCTTGGCAATAATCATTAATGTTGCTATGACAACCATAATATTTCTTTGTGAGGCACAAAATATAAGGTGTGGAAGTGTGAAGGAGTGAGAAAACAAGAAAAATCATAAAAATCAAAATCAAGCAATCCAATACATGTTTGCTGACATTTAGACATCCCTGGCTAAAGCTTATGAAATCACTGTGTGAAAAGTAGAAAATGCTGGTAACTAGCTTTTCTCCTTTTTCCAAATATTTTCTATACTTTCAAAGATGAATCAATGTCTGGTAACTAACTTACTGACCCTTTACCAAAATTTTGTGTGGTAAAAGGTTAAATGGTATGTACATAGGGAAGGCATGTATACTAGCTGTCAGCATTATCATGTAAAGAAGAATTTGGAAATATGGCTTAAACACTTGGAGTACCTTCATGCACATGGAGTTTTACAAGTTATGTCGACAAATGGACAGTTTTCAGTCAGTATAATTATATTACCAACAAAGTGTTCTTTTGGTCCAGGTTTTCTAGCACAATAGCTACCTGCACATATCAAGGATCAAACTGTACATTTTGCACAGTCTGATCCCATTATACACTGACTGCAAAACCCCTTTTCCATGTGCTTGGTACTCTAATGTTTACAAGCCAAAATCAAAAAGGAAGACTTTATTGTGCGTGACTAAGGGATTCTGAAATTTCTTGCACAAACCAAAATTCAAAAAAAAAATCAACCTGTGATTCTGTTGTGCAAATTTTCTAAAAGGGTCCACTCAAAAAAAAATAGTGACTTTGTCCGAAACTTCACACCTTATAATAAATGTCTACATTACCCTTGTTACCTTTGAGCCCCTGCGGACAACGGACGGTGAAGTTGGTACGGAGATGGAATCCGACACGGAAGAACCATCGTCTGAATTGTGTTGACTTTGGAATGCTGTACCTAGTGACAAGCTGTCATTGCTGTTCGATGCTGATAATGCTGCTGCAAAGGACGAAGCTGCGTTGAAGCGGGATAGACTGGACAATTTCTTGCCATCCATGTGAGATTGAGATTGAGCAAACAGGAATGCTGGATCCTTTGTGGTGAATGGCTTGATGGGCTCAGGAGTGAAACCCTGACTGTTTTGAACAAGGCTGTTTTCTATTGGTTTAATACTGGATGGTGATTGTGTGGGTGACTGATTGAGCGGTCCATCATCTTGACTAGAGGTGTCCATAATCAGGGGAGCAAACTCTCCAAAGTCCTCTTGCTCCTCCTCCTGTAAATAAAAGCACATAGAAAATATATCCTAAACTTTTCTTAAAAAAAAATTTCATATTTTTACTATCTTTAACTCTTCACCACACAATCCTGACATTTAACAACCCTGCAAAAAAAGCTTTCTAAAAACATTGTGGAAAAAGGAGAAAATGCTGGTAACAAGCATTTTCTCCTTTTCCAACAATGTTTTCTTCCCTTCCCAAAAGAAAGTTTGAATTTTTAGTGTAATTTGAATAAATGTGACTGAAAAAACTCAAAATTAGAGGGTAGGAAACATTGTGGGAAAAGTAGAAAATGCTGGTTACCGGCATTTTCTCCTTTTCCCACAACGTTTTCAAAGGCTTTCTATCTCAGGGTCCTCAAAAGTCATCATTGTGTGGTAAAGGGTTAACTCTTAAGCAATCGACAGTCTAACCCAAGTCCCAATTGAATGCATTTGCAGATGACAAAGTAAAGGTGTATCAAAAATTGAAAAATTATTTTGGAAAATTTGTCAGCATTAAAAACATTTGAAGGCAATAATTTAACTCTTTACCTAACAATCCTTGATTTTCACGACTCTGTAACAGAAGTCTTTTGAAAACATTGTGGAGAAAGGAAGAGATGCTTGTAACCAGCATTTTCTCCTTTTTCCAAAATGTTTGCACCCTTCATAGAACAAATTTCAATTCTTCAGTCGTGTTAATTAAATTGTTGTCTGCAAAAGCTTTCAATTTGTACAGATCTAAAATTTTGTCATTTCTTAACCCATTACCACACAATCCCTACTTTTGACGCCCCTAAGAAAGAAGCCTTTAGAAAACATTGTGGGAAAAGGAGAAAATGCTGGTAACCAGCATTTTCTTCTTTTCACACAATGTTTTCTACCTTTCACAAAACAAATTTCAATTTTTCAGTCACTTTTATTTTGTCATCTGCAAATTCCAATTTGAACCAGTCTGAAATTTTGTCGTTTGGCAATGAGTTAAGATTTTAAAAGAGGCTCAAGTGCCTGGATTTTTTCAAGGATAGGCTAGAAAACACTGTGGGAAAAGAAGAAAATTCTGGTAACCATGCTTTTTCTGTTTTCAAAAGACTTCTTTTGCATGGTTGTGAAAACGCTGGTTTGTGTAGTAAGCAGTTAAGTGAAACGTTCATGATACTAAAACTAAATATTGCCATTTCAAAGTTAAAAGCATAGATCCAAGGTCAGACTGCACCTTCTGAGCAATCTGATCTTAATCTACACTGTCTGCAAAAGCTCCTTCAGCCATGCTCAGCAGCCTATGAATTAATGTTCAGCATAGTTAACTCTTTATCAAACGACAAAATTTAAGACTGGTCCAAATTGAAAGCACTTGCAGACGACAAAATAAACGTAACTCAAAAACTGAAATTTGTTTCCAGCAAGGTAGAAAATATTGTGGAAAAAGAAGAAAATGCTGGTTACCAGCATTTCTCCTTTTCCCACAATGTTTTCAACAGTTATCTCCTTCAGAGGTGTTAAAAGTCATTATTGTGTGGTAAAGGGCTAAAATTGACAGAAGCCTCCGAGTCATAAAGTTATTTACTAATATTGTAATTTTTAGCTAAAACCAATGTTGCAATAACAAAATTATTCATCAAATTCTAAATGAAAACCTATGACACCTGTATGTTTCATTTACATTATGACACCTGTATATTTCATTTACATTTACAAAATATCCAATCAAAAAATTATCCCCTTTACATTACATTACTTTGATTTAATGCAGGCAAACAATTTCATATTTTTCAATAATCTCCAAGCCCACACTCTAAAGTTACACTCGCCCAAAAGCTGTCACTTTCATCCCCATCTTCTGGTAAACAGTTAACCCTTTCCCAAACAATCCCTGAATTTTACGACCGTGAGATGGAAGCCTTTTGAAAACATTGTGGGAAAAGGAGAAAATGCTGGTAACCAGCATTTTCTCCTTTTCCCACAATGTTTTTTATCCTTTTGGAAACATTTATTTCAATTTTTGAGTTACATTTATTTTGTAGTCCACAAGTGCTTTCAATTTGGACCAGTCTAAAATTTTGTCCTTTGGTAAAGAGTTAATTTAGTTATAACAAATCATAACCTCATTACAGGGCAGTCTCATCTTTTTACAGTCCTTAGGATGAAATATTTTGGAAAAACTGCGAGGAAAAACGAGAAAAATTTGGTTACTAGTATTTTGTCCTTTGCCTACAAGATTTCTTTTTAACGTTAAGCTTTCCAATACGAAAGCACTTTGCAACAGCCCTGAAAAAGTAGGCTTTTAAAAATATCGTTGGAAAAGGAGAAAATGCTGGTAACCAGCATTTTCTACTTTTCCAACAATGTTTTCTATCATAATTATTAACCCTTTCACAAACAATCCATGATTTTTATGGGTCTAGAATAGTAACCTTTTGAAAACATTTTGGGAAAAGGAGAAAATGCTGGTAACCATCATTTCCTCCTTTTCCCACAATGTTTTATAACCTATCATAGACAGAAATCATCTTTTCATCAAAAGTTGAAATGTCGTCTGCAAATGCTTTCAATTTGGTCTCTTCCAAAAGTTTGTCGTTTGGGAAAGCGTTTTAAAGACAAATTTCATAATTTGAGCCATAGTAGTTTCTTGCCTGCAAATGCTTTCAATTTGGTAAAGTTAAATTTAGTGCTGATTGGAAAGCATCTACTAACACAATAATAATATATGAATTCTAAAGTCGTTATCAAAATATATCTTTTAAAGATTACCTGCAATTTAATACCCATTCGGTAGAAATCTCCTGCTGATTACTGTACTGACAGACCGTTTACGACAAAATGATGAAGTTTACCCCAAAAAGGCGTCAATATTTACTATTCAACCTTCATCGGTGGTTTTGCTTACAAAGGTGAGAGATAACAAGTTCATAAGCATGAAAAACCACCGCTATTTTGTTCGCATTATGACATCCCTATTGTATAGCATCGTTTAGAATTTCTAAAGGGTAGTCCGTTTGGAGACGATGAGAGTGACTCAGACTTTAAACACTTTTGTAGATTATGAATTTCTATTGGTTGCCTATTCAGACCAGTACTTTTGAAGGTTTCATTATTAATTCTCTTTCCCTACTTACTGGAAGTTTTCTCCTATTCATTGTAAATAAAAGCAACCTTAGATAAGACATTCTTTTCGTTTTAACTAACATCTTCAATTTTTCTACTGCCCCATGTGCACATTTCCTATTCTTTTTAAACCATCATCATAATCTTTAAAAATTTTCCACTGAAATCTTGTTGCAAGGCTTATTAAAACTGACATGCCAAAAAAGATAGATCTTTTTACCATACAAATTTAAGACAGGTCCATTTTGAAAGCATTTGTGTGTGACAAATTAACTCTTTACCACACAATCCCTACTTTTAACGCCCTGAGAAAGCAGCCTTTTGAAAACACTGGGGGAAAAGGAGAAAATGCTGGTAACCAGCATTTTCTCCTTTCCCCCCAGTGTTTTTACCATTCCAATACCAAATTTTAATTTTTCAGTCACCATTATTTTGTCGACTGCAAATGCCTTCAATTTGGACCAGTCCAAAATTTTCTCGTGTGGTAAAGAGTTAAATGGGACTCAGATGATGGGATTTGTGTACAAAAGGTAGAAAGTATTATGGGATTGTGGGAAAAAGAGAAAATGCTGGTTACCAGCTTTTTCTACTTTTCCCACAATGTTTTCCAAAGGCTTCTCTCTCAGTTAAAGGTCAGGATTGTGTGGTAAAGAGTTAAATTAGTCCAACTGGTAAGCCTTGGTAACACCGAGCTAATGGACAAGTAACGGCTAAAAAAATCATCTTGTCCGTTTCTTATCTGGTGAATCTGCTTCTTGTCCAGCAATGTCCGGTGATGTCTGTTCCATCCTGAAGGTATTTTTGAGCATGTTCAAAATTTGCATGTGCGGCACTCGTGCGGTCATTATGTGGCTTTTTCGCTCCACACACCGATTACGTTAGCCTTGAGCAGCAGAGGAGATATTTTGTCCACGTACAACCAAATTTTCCATACTTTTGTCAGTTTTTCCTCCCGTTACATATCCGTTAAGCTGGTCTGACCAAGCCTTTAACCATTTACCAGACTACAATTTTTAAGCTAGGTTATCCAAATTGAAAGAATTTGAAGATGATAATCTCAATGTTGCTCAAATGGTGCAATTTCACTTTGATAGGGTAAAAAACACTGTGCGAAAAGGAGAAAACACTGGTTACCAGCATTTTCTCCTTTTCCCACAGTGTTTTCAAAAGGCTTCTTTCTTAGGGTCGTCAAAAGTCTATAGCATTCAGTTAAGAGTTAAGGCTTCAAGAGAGAACAATATGGAAATTTTAGAAAAGTGTTACAAGCAATCTGGTATCTGGTGTCTTTGGTATGTGCATCTTGAACTAATGCTAGTTTCCTTCTCTTTTGTTCACTTGACAAGTGAGAAGTTTAAACTGAAAGAGTCACCTTTTACCACACAATCCATAGTTCTAATCATTCCCAGAAAAAATACTTTTGAAAACATTGTATGGAAAGGAGAAAACCCTTAATAGTAACAGCACCAGAAATTTCTCTTTTGCAAGAATGTTTGATAACCTTTCAAAGACAAATGTCATTAATTAAGCTTCATTTGATTTGTCACCAGCAAAGTGCTTTCATTATGGACATTTCTAAAGTTTTTCTGCCTGGCAAAGGGTTAAACCCTTCCCACTCCATCAGCCACTTAACCCTTTACCAAAAAATCCCTGGTTTTTACGACCCTGACAGAGAAGACTTTAGAAAACATTGTTGGAAATGGAGAAAATGCTGGTAACCAGCATTTTCTCCTTTTCCCACTGTGTTTTCTACCCTGCTAAAAATGATTTTCAATTTTTGAGTCACGTTTATGTTGTGATCTGCAAGTGCTTTCAATGTGGACCAGATAAAATTTTGTCGTTTGGTAAAGCGGGTTAAGTTGCTTTCGTAGATTGTATAAATCAAGATCAGATCCCACTCTGATCTAAAATCTACTCTTTTCAATACTTTATAAGTACCGGTAATTCAAGGTGTTATGAAAGCATGGAAACTGTAACATTGGGTCTTGTCCATCAATCTGAAACTGATCACTTCCATTCTTATCTGTACATTAGGGGATAAACCCATGAAAACAAAGAGTGACATCTTTCTCTTCCCAAAAATTCTTTCAACATCCCAGGTCATTTCAGGACAGTTGGACTGTCACCACAGGAAGATAATTTCAAGAAAGAAACTCTCTTTTTGAACAACAGAACTTTACCGCTCTTTACCACAAAGAACATTTTAACCTTTAACCACACAATGTGGACTTCTAATGACCCTGGGAAAGAAGCCTAGAGGAAAGATTGCTGGAAAAGGAGAAAATGCTGGCAACTAGCATTTTCTCCTTTTCCCACTGTGTTTTCTACCCTATCAAAGAAAAGACTCATTTATTTTGACCCCCCCAAGTTGAAGAAATGACCCTCAACCATTTAAGCCACACTGAAATTGTCGTCTGCAAATGCTTTCAATTTCGACATGGCTAAATTTTGTCGTCTAGCCCTAATGCAAGCATGTGAGGGACACATTGACGGGGCTAAACTGATGAGATTTGTATCTGAAAGGGTAGAAAATATTGTGGGAAAATGAAAAAATGCTGGTAACCAGCATTTTCTCCTTGTTCCACAATATTTTATAAATTTTTAGCCTTCAGAGTCAAAGGTACTCTAAGGATGGTTTAACACAGTGGACCCGTAATAGAAAACAGCTATTTCCACTATAATAATATTATCCCACAAATTTTGCTAATATTAGAATTGAGTATCATTGTTCTACTTTCACTGAGCCACTTTTCCTTTTTCTCCTTCCTAGAATTATCATTTATTAATCTGAAACGACTATATTCTAATTACAAAGGGGTATGATAATTACCTCCCTTTTCTGAAAACTAACAAAAGTATCAACAGATAATTTCAAGATAGACATCAAAGGAATTTCTGGTCCTCTTTATGGACTGTCAAGAAACTCTATTCCATGTAGCACTAGAAGTATTACACGTCCACTACCTTAACTCTTTACCAAACAATAAAATTTTAGACTCATGTAAGTTGAAAGTATTTGCAGACAACACAATTAACATAGCTGAAACATTAAAACTTCTTTTGGGAAGGGTAAAAAACATTGTGGAGAAAATGCTGGTTGCCAGCATTTCCTCCTTTTCCTACAATGTTTTCAAAAGGCTTCTTACTCAGGGTTGTCAAAAATCGGAATTGAGTGTTGAAGAGTTAAGCAAAGATTCAGAGGAGTGGATCTATTTATAACTCAGCTCGATCAGTCACTGGGCTGGTAAACGAAGGGATGTCAGTTCAAACCCCAGCTTGGCTCTGCGCAGCTCCATTAGTGGTTCCATTCTCTCATATTTGTCACAATAAAAAGGAGTTAACCCTTTACCCCATAGACACTCATTTCTATGCATTGCTTGTAGGAGCCCTGGAAAACATTGTGGCAAAAGGTGAAATTGCTCCTGACGAGCAATTTCACCTTTTGCCACAATGTTTTCTATGCTATCAAAAGGTGTCATATAGACATACAAAACAGCTTCATCCTTGCTGTTATTTAGGGTCAGTTAGAGGTACCATAGAAATGGCTTATGGGGTAAAGGGTTAAACTGCTGAGTATAAATAAGCGGGAATATCTCAAGCCGAAAATAAACCCCCCTACATATCACAATATCAAAATTGTTTTCAGCAACCAAAAAAAAGCAACTGCGTCGTTCATTGTAGATTTTGAACAGACTGTACATTCTGTGCAGTCTGATCTGAATCTACATCATACGCCAAAGTGCTTTAGTTTAGTTAGTTTAAACATATCTATTTTACATCGATTGAGACACAGTCGTTCTTACAACTTATACTAATCTCTCTCGTTGTCTGCGCATGTCATATTCTTCGAAGATTCGACTGTCTTATATGACGCATCACTACTAGCCCCGAAAGCGGGCTGACTGTAATATTACGCTTTATAAAGTAGCAATGTTGAAAATAGCTTTTACGTATCAATACGTTTGAGGAGAAATGAGACCTGCTTTAGCAACAGATTTCTCTAAACTGGTGATCATAGTTGAGTGAACTGCACGAGGTAGCGTTTTATTGGGTAAACCCTTTTTTTTTTTAAATTCAAAGTAACGGTTGTCGCATAGGAAAGTGGTTCGGTTCTGTACCCAGGATGCCCATATCAGATAGATGAGTATTTATAGAATGCCATCTAGCGGGAGATAATGTAATCTCTCTCAATTCTGCTTCCTGGGAATTACACCAGTACTCGCGCCGAATGTCTGGGCCAATGAAACAATCCCAAAGTTGACACCCACTCCCGGGTATCGAACTCAGGACCTTTAGGTTATGAGGCCAACGCTCTACCTCATAACCACAGACACCACAACCAAAGTGCTTTGATTTAGTCACATTCAAGCAGAGTAATTCCTCACTTCACAAAGATGGTTTCAAAAATAATTGCTGTAATCTGCTTTTGAGAGGAAATATCTCCTTAACCCTTTACCTCACAATCCTGAATGCTAATAAACTTCAGAAAAACGTCTTTTGAAAATATTGTGGGAAAAGGAGAAAATGCTGGTAACCAGCATTTTCTCCTTTTCCCACAATATTTTCTATCCTGTCAGAGACAAATTCCACAATTTGATACACGTAAAATTTGCAGCCTACAAAAGCTTTCAATTTCAATCAGTCTTAAGTTTTGTTGTTTGGAGAAAGAGTTAAATTTGTGCAAAAACCATCAAATCTTACAGAAATGTCATTCAGACCTAATATGAAACATAAACACTATTAATATCATTTCATTTAAGATTTAATCTGCACAAATGAAGTTGTTTGGTCTGAATCCATCTTAGTTGTCATGGCGACAATCAATCTCGATAAAAAGACAAATATACAGTCCCACTTGAAGAAGTGGATGGGGGTAGTTTTCTGCAAAACCCAGATGAGGGATAAGCATTTACCAATATTTATTTTACTCCTTACTGGAGAACTGGAGGACAAGATTTTAAAACCATTCCAATTTGAGAGCATTTTGCAGATGAACAAATTGAATAGGATCTGACTGATAAAATGTTTCTTTGAATAGACATAAAATACTGTGGCAAAAAGGAGTAAAATACTTGTCACCATGCAACTTATTTTTCCTTTGCTCAGGATGTTTTAACCCTTTACCCCATAAGGCATTTCTGTGGTATCTCTAATTGACCCTAAATAACAGCAAGGATGAAGCCGTTTCTTATATGTATGTGACACCTTTATATAGTGTAGAAAACATTCTGGCAAAAGGTGAAATTGCTCGTCACGAGCAATTTCACCTTTTGCCACAATGTTTTCCAAAGGCTACTACAAGCAATGCGAAGAAATGAGTATATATGGAGTAAAGGGTTAAAGAGCATTTATCCATTACCACACAATCCCTACTTTTGACAACCCTGAGAAAGAAGACTTTAGAAAACATTGTGGGTAGAGGAGAAAATGCTGGTAACCAGCATTTTCTCCTTTTCCCACAATGTTTTCTACCTGCTGGAAACAAATTTCAAATTTTCAGTTACTTTTATTTTTGTCGTCTGCAAATGCTTTCGATTTGGACAAACCTAAAATTTTGTTGTTTCAGGTAATAAGTATAAGTTATTGATCATATATTTCATTTGTATGGAATTAAATCGGAGGGAGGCGAAGCCGACCGACGATTTAGTTTCATACAAATGAAATATATGATCAATAACTAACTTACAGTTTGCCCTACTTTCTAATTGACTGACAGCTAAGAATTGGTGGAAAGAGCCATACAAGAACGACAGAAAGCTGAGTTCGACACGCCTCTTTTGATTGACGGTTGTACGTACGTGCGTTTTCAGTCGTACGGCGTTAAAACTGTTACTCAGGTTGTCCTTGAACTAGTTTCAGGACAATTGTCTGCAGTCAGACTCATTCGGCATATCACGGGTGATGGTAGCCATCATATCCCTCGTCTGTATCTAGTGGATTGATATGCAGCAGATCGGTACACTCGGAAATACGCCGGTATACCGTTCTGAAAATTGTCAGGCTCCTCTTCCAAAAGAAAACTTGGGTTTTAATTTTTTATCGAAATCTTTCGAACCATATTTCGACAAACAATTCGTAGATCTACATTATTTTTTTTTTATCAATTTCGATTGAAGTTTTAACCGACAGATACACAGATGTGAATAACTTCATTGAGGTCGTTAAGTCGTTGCTAAACGAATCACATTGGCCCGCCATTGTATAAGATCATGTGACTCGCAGTTCAAATGTAAACGGCCGTTTTACGGGCGAGATTAGATGTAGGTACGGAAACTGCCGAATTTCATGCTCTTCGAAGCGATAGATTCAGCAATGGATGCATGCTTTGAGCCGGTTGAAGACGAGGAATTTTATAAAGAATTTATTTTCCCCGACAAAGGCGACGTGTTGCTAACACAAGTGTGTACAATAAACACCCATGTCCCTCTAAAGTGGCTCATTGTCCAGGATCTGCTTCATACCAGATAAGCCCTCTTTTTTACTGCCCTGAGGCAGAAGGCGCGTGAAAACATTGCGGGTAGAGGAGAAATTGCTTGTAAGGAGCATTTTCTCCTTTCCTGCTATGTCTATTTTTTTCTTTCCACAGACAAATCCTTTAATTTGAGCAAGTACCAAGTTGTTGTCTGCAAACGGTTTCAAATTGGACCCAAGCCAAATTTCCCAGCCTGGTAGTCAAAACCAAAGGTTATTTGGTAAAGGGTTAAATACCAGGTGGCCAAGTACGAGTTATTTAGTCCCGATATTCACGTGGAAATTACGTCACTTTTTTGGCGATGATGCAATTACTTGGAATAATCCCCGCCCCTTTTACTACAGTGTATGCATTAGATTGGTATTTACTCTACAAGGACCAGCTAAAATACTGTGGGCGGAGCTTCTCGTTAACCGGGATACAACTGTATATAGGTCAACCATTTAATAACATATTGCAACATATTGAGTCTGTATGGAATTAAATCCAGCAGTTTTGAACGAAATTCGGCGTTTTCATTGGTTTAGAAAGTAGGGCAAACTGTAAGTTAAGCTTCGGAGTTGATAGAATTTGAGACTGTATTGTGTAGGATGAACTCTATATAAAAATGAAAAACTAGATAAAATGATGAAAGCATGACTGTTCTGATAAATTAAGTAATGTGCTAGCTCAAGAAATCAGATTTGTATTTATTGATTTAGAAATCATGGCGGGAAATGGAGAATGTTATCAGCATTTCATCTTTTTCCCGTAGGTTTTCAAAGGTACTCCTGTTCAGGATGGTAAATGTTGTAAAGAGTTAAGGCAAACACAAACTCCCGATAGAATCAAAACAAAATTTTTCAATATGGGTAAATTATGTTTATTTGCCTCAAGTCTCAGCCTGATGGCAATGGAAGCCAATTTATCACTTGAATAATGAGACCTTACTACTTTGATACGATACCCTTTTCTCTGACTGAAAAGATGTTTTCGCAATTTCATCAGTACTTGCATGTAATCAAAGTTAAAAACTCTGACCAATTCATGTCCTCCTTCTGTAATACTGTTACCTGGTTGGAGCAGCAGTGCCCAATGCTAGCGGACACTCAAACTATGTATAATGAGTGGTGCCACTGAAGTCAAACAAAGATGTCCATAATTATTATAGCCCTTCACAAAATGATTGTTTGTCTACATTATGTTTTCAAGGGAGGCAAGCCTTCAAGTTGTTGTTGTGGGACCTGGCCTGGCATGCAGTCATTTTCATAAACAAGGTACACAAATACAGTAAACTCACAGAAATATGAGTTGTTACTTGCCCTTCATCTGAAATACAGACATTCAGAGTAAGAAATTGTTGTTAAAGTATTTTATTGCAGCTTCATTTGATGCTCTTTTTTTTTCTTCCTGAAAATACTCTATTTAACAGACTGATACCAGTCTATTTGGGAACAAGAGGGACTCCTTTGACAAAATACATAATGTATGTTTCTTTTCTTGGTAAGAGTGAAAATATCATGCTTATATGAAGCTGTGCCTCCTTCAGTCTTTCTCAAACAGAAAAATGTCTGAAGCTCAGCATGTAAAAAGTATCTTGTTATATAGCAATGGGTTTCTAGTGTTTCTGACACAATCTGAAGAAGTTGAGCTTTGTAATACATCAAATATTTGTACTTGGTTGAATATAAAATGTAATCATTTACATTCTACCCAACAATCCCCCCTGGTAACTCTTTACTACATGACAAAAATGTAGACTTGTCCAAGTATAAGCCTCTACCACAAAATCCCCAGTTTCAACAACCCTAACAAAGAACACTTTTAAATTCCAGAATTTTCTCCTTTTCCCACAATGTTTTCTACCCTTCCCAAACCAAATTTCAATTCTTTAGTTACATTCATAGTGTCGTCTGCAAATGCTTTCAATTTGGATCTGTCTATAATTTTGTCGTTTGGTAAAGAGTTAAAGCAATCGCATATAAAATTTGAAATGTAGCTGAAACAATAAAATTTCTTTGAAAGGGTAGAAAAACTTTTTGGAAAAGGAGAAAATATTGGTTTCCAGCATTTTCTCCTTTTCTCACAATGTTTTCAAGATGCTTCTTCCTTAGGGTTGTTAACCGTTAAAAAATGCTGAATTAATACAAGAAACATTTTCAAATAGGAAAAACATCTGAAATACTGCTGTACCAAGGGTTTTTTTGACCAGAATATCAAACAAAATAGTGGACAGTGTAGATCCAAGATCAGACTGCATGTTCTGTGCAGTCTGATCTTGATCTACACTATCCATAAAAACAAGTTAAGTTGGCTGCAGTACTTTATGGATTAAAACGGGGATTGTGTGGTACAGGGTTTATGACTGAGATAAAGAGGCTTTTGAAAACATTGTGGAACAAGGACAAAAAGCTGGGAACATTTTCTCTTTTCCCTCAAGAGTTTTCCATCCTATCAAAGACTAATTCAATTGATATTGAACACATTCATTATTTGCTTATGCTGTTGAATAGGTAAAGGATATTAAACTTTGTCATCATTCTGGTATAGAGTTAACTCTTTACCAAATGACAAAATTTTAGACTGGTCCAAATTGAAACCATTTAAGGACGAAGAAATAAATGCAAGTCAAAAATCAAAATTTTATTTGGGAATGGTAGAAAACATTGTGGGAAAAGGAGAAAATGCTGGTTACCAGCATTTTCTCCTTTTCCCACTATGTTTTCAAGGGCTTTCTTTCTCCAGGTTGTTAAAAGTCGGGATTGTGTGGTAAAGAGTTAATCCTTTACAAGACGACGAAGTTTTAGCCCTGTATGAATTGAAAGCAATTACAGATGATAATTTCAATGTGGCTCAAGTGATGAAATTTTCCTTTGACAGGGTAGAAAACATTGTGGGAAAAAGACAAAATGCTGGTTACCAGCATTTTCTCCTTTACCCACAATGTTTTCAAAAGTCTTCTTTCTCAGGGTCGTTAAAAGTCGTCATTGTGTTGTAAAGGGTTAATACAGTCATCAAAAATTGGATGAGAAATTGAATTCTACAAATACCAGTAATTTGTCGTAATTGTAACAAGACCTATTGTATAGATGACAACAAATTACCGCAAAAAATACTCGGGGACGGTTTTCATGGCTAGCCTTGACAGCAGACAATTTGCCGTTACATGAAACCTCAGCCCAAAATCACGAAGGATGTGGGCTGCAATCCCACGAACCCCCACAACAAAAGCAATCATCATTATTGAAATTGTGGGTGGATTTGTGGATTTTGATCAGAGTGATGATTTATCAAATTTTAACAAGTGATGATGATATGAAATACAGTCATTCTAGGTTTTAACTCTTTACCAAACGACAAAATTTTGGTGGGGCCTAAATTGATTATAGCTGTAGACGAGAAAATACCTGAAAATTGAAAAATGACCTGAAAACTGAAACTTGCTATGAGAAGGGTTGAAAAGGTTGGAAAGAAGAAAATGCTGGTTTAAACCACATTTTCTTCTTTTCCCACAACATTTTCAAAAGATTTCTCAAGGTTGTTAAAAGTCGGGATTATGTGGTAATGGGTAAAAATAATGTCAAACAGTAACCCAGAAGATTTTCATGCAGTCTGAGCTTTTCAATGTAGCCTTTTTATTTCTTTATCAACAAATAACATTGTAGACTGCTAAATTCCAAGCAGACATAGTTTGCAACCCAAATGTGACTTAACCCATTACCACACAATTCCTACTTTTGACGCCCCTGAGAAAGAAGCCTTTAGAAAACATTGTGGGAAAAGGAGAAAATGCTGGTAACCAGCATTTTCTCCTTTTCCCACAATGTTTTCTACCCTTCACAAAACAAATTTCAAATTTTCAGTCACTTTTATTTTGTCGTCTGCAAATGCTTTCAATTTGGACCAGTCTAAAATATTGTCGTTTGGTAATGAGTTAAAAACCTTACGCAGACTCATTCTATCAAAGGATTGGCTTGTAAAGGGTTGACCCAAAAGGAGACATATTCATTATGAGCAATTTTTCTATTGCCAAAATGTTTTCTAAAGTGGTGTTCAGCAATTAACTCATTACCGAATGACAATATTTTAGGCTTGTCCAAATCGAAAGCATTTGCAGATGACAAAATGAAAGAGACTGAAAATTTGAAATTAGTTTTGTGAATGGTAGAAAACATAGTGGGAAAAAGGAGAAAATGCTGGTTACCAGCATTTTCTCCTTTTCCCACAGTGTTTTCAAAAGGCTTCTTTTCCAGGAGCGTCAAAAGTAGGGATTGTGTGGTAATGGGTTAAAAAAGCTGTCTGTTACTTTGGACAGCATTTATTTTAGAGGACCAATCCACACTTTCTCCTTTTCCCTCAGTGTTTTCAAAAGGCTTCTTTTTCAGGAGCGTCAAAAGTAGGGATTGTGTGGTAATGGGTTAAAAAAAAACTGTCTGTTACTTTGGACAGCATTTATCTTAGAGGACCAATCCAATGAAACAATATGTACCTGATTCTCTGATACATTTTCTTGAATTTCAGCAGGTTCTTGACTGGTTTCAAATTCAACAGATTCATGACTGGTTTCATATATTGCAGATTCTTGACTGGTTTCATATATCTCAGGTTCTTGGCTGGTTTCATATACTTCTTGTGTGTGGACATCAGTCACTTCTTCTTCATACACTACAAGTAGAAGTTAAGTTACATTAGCCTCTGAAACCTCTCAACCTTTCATAAATGCAACCTGTTGTCTGTGGAAGTCATATTCTTCGAAGATTCGACTATCTTATATGACGCATCACTAGCCCCGAAAGCGGGCAGACTGTAATATTACGCTCTATCAAGTAGCAATGCAGAAAATAGCTTTTATCAATATATTTGAGGAGAAATAAGACCTGCTTTAGCTCCAGATTTCTCTAAACTGCTGATCATAGCTGAGTGAATTGCACGTCAGGTAGCGTTTTATTGAGTGAACGTTTATTTTAGTTTGAAATTCAAAGTAACGGTTGTCGCATAGGAAAGTGGTTCCGTTCTGTACCCAGGATGTCCAAAATAGATAGATGAGTATTTATAGAATGCCATCTAGCGAGAGATAATGAAATGCAACCATTGCTGAACAAATACATGCACATATTGTATTTAACCCTTTACCAGACGACAAAATTTTAGTTTTGATCAAATTGAAAGCATTTGCAGACGAAAATTTCATTGTGGCTTAAATGGTGTATTGTCTCTTTGATAGAGTAGAAAACATTGTGGGAAAAGGAGAAAATGCTGGTTACCAGCATTTTCTCCTTTTCCCACAATGTCTTCAAAAGGCTTCTTTGTCAGGGTCGTTAAAAGTTGGGTAAAGATTTAAATATTTTAACATGAAGCAGAAGAAAATCATGTCAGACAATGCAATGGCTAGTCAGTCCACTGAATCAATTTGGAACTCATTTAGGCTTTAAAGTTGCTGTAAGGCTGCTTTAACCCATTACCACTCAATCCCTACTTTTGACGCCCCTGAGAAAGAAGCCTTTTGAAAATACAGTGGGAAAAGGAGAAAATGCTGGTAACCAGCATTTTCTCCTTTTCCCACTGTGTTTTCTACCCTTTCCAGAAAAAAATTCTATTTTTCAGTCACCTTTTTTTTGTCGTCTGCAAATGCTTTCAAATTGGACCAGTCCAAAATTTTCTCGTGTGGTAATGGGTTAACCCTTTCCCAAACAAGCCCTTGTTTTTACGTGTCTGCAGTACAAGTCTTTTGAAAACACTGTGGGAAAAGGAGAAATTGCTCGTAACGAGCAATTTCTCCTTTTTCCCTAGTGTTTTCTACCCATTTGGAGAACTTTCTGCCATTTTTATCAAATTTGAAATTGTCATCTGCAAACTCTTTGAGTTTGGAAGAGTCTTACATTTGTTGTTTGGGAAAGGGTTAAGTAGATCAACTTCAGTTATCGTAACATGCATATCCCATCTAGTAATGTCATAAACATGTAGTACCCATCGTTTGATGAAAAAGTTACGCTGATAGAGAAGATCAAAGGACTCAAAATCCTGAAAAGCAGAATTGTGGGCAAAGATTTGGCCAAGCAACAAAGTTTTGGACCTGTCCAAATTCAAAACATTTGAATATGTACCACTAAGCAATGTGACTAAAAAAGCAGTGAACTTTTTATGGAATGGTCAATAAACCTCAGCATTTACTCCTTTTCAAACATTGTTTTCAAAATGGTTCTTTCTCCAGGCCCTTCAAACTTGGCGTTAACTCTTTACAACACAATCCCGATTTTTAACGAACCCTGCGGAAGAGGCCTTTTGAAAACATTCAGGGAAAAGGAGAAAATGCTGGTAACCAGCATTTTCTCCTTTTCCCTTAATGTTTTCTTACCTATCAAAGACAAGTACCATTACCGTAGACACGTTTGAATTGTCATCTGCAAATGCTTTCAATTTGGACAAGTTTTCATTTTCAGCGTGTGGTAAAGAGTTAATTGGCAAGTGTTGTTGAGTAAGGTACTATTCTCAATTGAGTGCTACAGTACATTTACTGTTAAAAGAGATGTACTACAACCCAGGTCAACATGGACGGGAAACATTGTCTATTTTTACATGAGCAACTCGCTCACCTACATACCGGAAATGCACAGATGAAGCTTCAAACATTGCGTCCAAAGAAGACCTTATGGAAAATGATTACATGTTTGTTGATATGTTATGGATAAAATGTCACTAGTCACGTGCCAGTCACTTAGCATTCCCAAAATGCATTTTTGATTTTTGGCACGAAATCTAAAAATAGCTTAGAAGCTAATTTGATGCAATGTGAAAAATCTAAATACCCACCTTTAAGGACTCAGAATCAAATTGAAATATCTTAAATTACAAAGCAAGCAGCCACATGATGATAAAAGCATGTGAATATTAGATCTACCTGTAAATCATTTCCCCTAAGTATCCTGTATTTTATTATTATGCATTTAAGCTTAACACTTTACCAAGCAATCCGCACTTTTAACGACTCTGAGATTGAAGCTTTTTGAAAACATTGCGAGAAAATGCTGATAACCAGCATTTTCTCCTTTTCCATTAATGTTTTCTATCCCTCCCAGAAGGCATTTTAATTTTTCTGTCACATTCATTTTGTCGTCTGCAAATGTTTTCAATTTGGACCAGTCTGTGATCTTTTTGTTTGGTATAAGTTAACCCAGGGATATGATCCCTGCTTGCAGACAGCAAGAATGACGATTTTGACAGAGCCGAATTGTTTTCATTTCAGATCGGCTGGTTTAGGTTAGACCCATTTAAATACTGACGGTATATTAGTAAAATCGATACACAGTCCAGTATTTCGTCCCATTTTCCCTTCGTACTCCAGATTTTTCATCTACTCACGATGCAACAGAGTCAGAAGCATGTATGATAATTATTACCTCTTAATGTATTTGTGCGTCCACCATGACGCATTACTGAAAAAAATGCGGGTCATTTTCCTTAAAAGTGCGTCAAAACGCACAAAATCGTGCGTCAAGGAAAACCCTGGATGCAATTTGTCTTTGCGAATATAAAAAACTTTGTGGGAACAGGCGACCAGCATTTTCTCCTTTGCCAAAAAAGTTTTCCTTAGGTTTCTTCCTCAAGAGCAATGAAAGACAGTATTGCATGGTTTGCCAAATAACAAAATTTCATACCAGTGCAATAATTTAAAGTATTTGCAGATGACAATAAAATTAATGTGGCTGTGATGATTAGGATGTGTGTTTTAAAAAGTCAGAAAAACAATGTGCGGAATGGAGAAAATGCCGACCTCCAGCATTTTCTCCTTTTTCAACATTGTTTTCAAAAGCCTCCTTGCAAAGGGTCATTAAAACTCTAGATTGTTCTGTAAAGGGTTGGCCGACGCTGAAGAATACAAATGCATCTGAATTATCACAAAATGCAGTATCGGTAACAGTTTACCAGGCAACAAAATTGTAGACTTGTCTATATTTGAAGCATTTGATGACAAGTTAACCCTTTATACCATAGATACTCATTTCCGTAACGCATTGTTTGTTGTAGCCTTTGGAAACCATTGTGGCAAAAGGTGAAATTGCTCGTGACGAGCAATTTTACCTTTTGTCACAATGTTTTCTATGCTATCAAAAGGTGTCATATACGCATAAAAACAATTTCATTCTTGCTGTTATTAAGGGTCAATTAGAGATACCATAGAAATGCCTTATGGGTTTAAGGGTTAACCCTTTACCAGATGATAAAATTTAGCCTTGTCCAATTTGAAAGCCTTCATAGACAACAATTTCATTTGGGCTCAATGAAATGATAGAGTAGAAAACACTGTGGGAAAAGAAGAAAATGCTGCAGGTTACCAGTTTTTTCTTGCCTTATGGGTTTAAGGGTTAACCCTTTACCAGATGATAAAATTTAGCCTTGTCCAATTTGAAAGCCTTCATAGACAACAATTTCATTTGGGCTCAATGAAATGATAGAGTAGAAAACACTGTGGGAAAAGAAGAAAATGCTGCAGGTTACCAGTTTTTTCTTTAATTTTCAAAAGGGCTAATCTTTTTCAGGGTCGTTAAAAGTCCTGATTGTGTTGTAAAGGGTTAACTCATTTCCGAACGACAAAATTTTAGCCTTGTCCAAATCAAAAGCATTTGCAGACGACATAATAAAGTGACTGAAAATTTGAAATTTGTTTTGCAAAGGGTAGAAAACATTGCGGGGAAAGTAGAAAATGCTATAGTATAGTATAGTGTTCCTTGGTAAAAAGGCTTAACTCTTTACCACGTGAGAATATTTTAGACTGGTCCAAATTGAAAGCATTTGCAGACGACAAAATAAAGGTGACTAAAAAATAGAAATAAATGTTCTGGGAATGGGTAGAAAACACTATGGGAAAAGGAGAAAATGCTGGTTACCAGCATTTTCTCCTTTTCCCACAATGTTTGTACCCAGCTGAAAACAAATTTCAATTTTTGAGGTATGTTTATTTTGTTGTCTGCAAGAGCTTTCAATTTGGACCAGTCTAAAATTTTGTCTTTTGGTAAAGGGTTTTAAAAATGTTCAATACCTAATTCTTATTCTCCGCAGAGTTGTTTAAACTAACAAGATTGTGTGGTAAAGGGTTAAGGTTTCAAACAAATTTTATTTCAATATTCATTTGTATAAAATTCCTTGGAAAAAAGGCGTAATTGCATTCAACAATCCTCTGTCATGTCATCAATGCCAGTGCACCTATTCTTGTGTCCCTGGATTTCATTTTCTTTTAATCATACTAAACACCTTTTTCCCAGCCAGTTAAGTTGATGTGTGTGGTCTGACTGTAACCCCAGTAACAAGACATTTCTGACTTTTGCATCACATTTATTCTGGCCTCTCTGCAACTGCTTTGAATTTGGACATACTTAAAATTTTGTTGTCAGGTCCCAAAGAGATAACCCTTTACCACACAATGACAAATTTTACGAACCCTGAGAAAGAAGCCTTTTTGAAAATATTCTTGGAAAAGGAGGAAATAATGGTAGATCTAACCACAATTTTCTCTTTTTCCTACAATGTTTTCTACCCTTCCCAAAACAAATTTCAATTTTTGAGCCATATTTGTCGTCTGCAAATGCTTTGAATTTAAACAGGTCTAAAAATTTTGTCGTCTGGTACTGAGTAAAAGGATTCACAGCCGGCCTTGTCTTCTGAACCATCTTAACCCATTACCTACTTTTGACGCCCCTGAGAAAGAAGCCTTTTGAAAACACTGTCGGAAAAGAAGAAAATGCTGGTAACCAGCATTTTCCCCTTTTCCCACAGTGTTTTCTACCCTTCCCAGAACAAATTTCATTTTTTCAGTCACCTTTATTTTGTCGTCTGCAAATGCTTTCAACTGAACCAGTCTAAAATTTTGTCGTTTGGTAATGAGTTAAAATAGGTTCTTGGGCTGGGTTAAAAGTGAGTAAGAATTTACAACCATATTGAAAGGGTACCTACGGTGGCACAAAAGTGACATGGAAGATATATTTTATACTACGTGCGCACGTATTAACTAATACGTGGGCACGTAATAACTAATACGTGCGCACGCAATAGTATTACGTGCGCACGTATTAGTTAATACGTGCGCACGTATTAGCTACTGCGTGCGCACGTAATACTATTGCGTGCGCACGTATTAGTTATTACGTGCCCACGTATTAGTTAATACGTGCGCACGCAATAGTATTACGTGCGCACGCAGTAGCTAATACGTGCGCACGTATTAACTAATACGTGCGCACGTAATACTATTGCGTGCGCACGTATTAGCTAATACGTGCGCACGTATTAACTAATACGTGCGCACGTAATAACTATTACGTGCGCACGTATTAATCGACCAATCAGACCTCTACCCCTATGATGTCACTCTGGTAAACAAATATCAGTCGCGCTGCATTTTCACCATGCCTCGAGTAAATTATTGTGTTCCTTTGTGTACTGCCGAATCTAAAGGTAACCTACCTTTTTATCGGCTTCCCAAGAAAGGAACGGGTGAAAGACAGACTTGGATAAGGCTGATTCGGAACGAAAACTTGCGAACTGAGTCTCAATGGACCAGCGTGTGCAGTCTCCACTTTGTTAATGGACGCAAGACATATGATGACTCTTGTCCTACAATCTTTCCAAGGTCGCAAGATTGGGAGAAAGTAATTTACACGTGTAACAACAGATCTGACCCTGCAAGACCGAAATTCAGATCATTCAAAATGGTTCAGCCTCAGTCTTACAGGAAAAGACAGAAAACTGGTGAAGACGGAAGTACAGCAAGAGAAAAGAGGATGAGAAAAAGACTTTTTGATACACAGGTATACCATATTCTTTTAAATCAATAGATGCAAATGGATGCATATTTTGGACAATAACCAACCAATCATTTTTTTTTTACCAAACGAGCCCGACTTTAAAACGACCATGTGAAAGAAACATTTTGAAAAGATTATAGTAACCAACAATTTTTCCTTAACCCACAATGTTTTCATACCTGTCAGTGACAAATATGTCATCGGCAAAGTTGGATGTGTCAAATATTGTCTGTTGTTTGGTCAAGGGTTAAAATCACAACCCGTAACTTACTAAGATTAAAGTTCAATCAAACAAACTAACAGCAAATCAGCTTAGTTCTTTACCAAACAACAAAGTTTTTAAATGGACCACATTCAAAGCATTTGCAGACAACACATCATACCAAATGATGATTTATGTTGCCACTCCTATAGAAAACATTGTGAGAAAAGGAGAAAATGCTGTTTAACAGCATTTCTCCTTTTCCCATCTGGTTTTCAAAATGCTTCTTCCATATGGTTGTTAAGAGCTGGTATTGGCTTAACTCTTTACCACACAATCCTACCTTGTAATGACCCAACGAAGGCATGGGCGGCTCCAGAGGGGGGGACTGGGGGTCCGGACACCCCTGGAATTTTGGCAATAATGCGGTTGCCGGATTCGTGAAATGGTACTGGTTTGATATTGCACAGCATTTATGTAAAATACAGCCATAACTTTAAAAAAGAAAGGTTCTAAATGTGGAGACTTCCTCATGGTTAGAACTGGAAACGTTGACTTTTCTTGTAAACGGCTTACATCCACTGAAATCCGTAAACCAAAGTATCATATAATAAGACAAGTGTGTTTTCGGTGGGACCCCCCCCTGAGAAAGATATCTGGATCCGCGCTTGGAAGGGGTGTTGTCGAAAGATTTTGAATGCTGGTTACCGGCATAATTATTCTCCTTTTCCCAAAAGGTTTTCCACCTTTCCCAAAACAATTTTGATTTTTTAGTTACCTTTAATTTGTCATCTGCAAGTGCTTTGAATTAGGACTAGTTTAAAGAGGGTAGTCCACTGGCCTAACATTGAAAGGATTCAGTCTGTCTTTTGCTATTTCACAATATTTTGTCTAAAATATTACCCTTGATCTTGATGGTGTAGTTTACTTGATTGAAGGATTGTTTAACTGGTATCACATATTCATGTGTTTCCTGGGTTTCTGTAGTACAAGGCTGGTGCCCTGAAGTGTCTTGCCCAGGACACTCCAATAAAAAACATAGTGTATCCAGTGACGCTTTAACTCGGAGCCTCCACTATCTTTTGGTCCACATGAAGGTGTAATTTTTTCTTTTCATACTGTATTGTCTATTTCAGGCAAATATCAGTACCTTAAATGTGGAGAGAACATCATATACAGTAAGCTTGGATGAATCTACAATCGCAGATGAAAATCATTTGTTGTTAGAGACAGTCGGACAGCCAAATGCTCAGGTTATAATATTGTCTTTTTCTTAACTCTTTACCAGGCAAGAAATTTTTATGAAAGAGTCTGTAAATAACAGTTAAAATGTTACACAAAATATGCATCTTGTAGGGTTGAAAACTTTGTGGTTACTGGTACAAGTATTTTTGTCTTTTCCCAAAGTTAACTTTAAATTGTCAATGTTTTAAGATTTAGAATAAATTTTGTAACATTTATAACCCATGATGTTATCTTGCATTGTGGTTGAGAAAAACTGGCAAGACTGTAGCATAGCATTTCAGAGCCCTAGCATCGTACAAAGTTTTAGTTTTGGTTGCAGATTACAAATGTTATCAAAAGTATGAAGTTTGTTTCTCCTACAGGAGAAAGAAGTATGGAAAAAGGAGGAAATACAGAACACAAGCATTTTCTCCCTTTTTCACTCCTCAGTTTTTGATAGGTTCATAAAAGACCTGCATTCTTTGCTTTGGCAAGATGAACAAATACCTAAAAAAACAGCTGGTTAACCCTTTACCCCATAAGGCATTTCTGTGGTATCTCTAATTGACCCTAAATAACAACAAGGATGAAGCCGTTTCTTATGTGTATATGTTACCTTTTGACAGCATAGAAAACATTGTGACAAAAGGTGAAATTGCTTGTCACGAGCAATTTCACCTTTTGCCACAATGTTTTCCATAGGCTCCTGCAAGCAATGAGTAGAAATGAGTATCTATGGAGTAAAGGGTTAAGGAACAAAATCAAGTCAAAAAGACTTGTGCCTTTAAGACTATTATATTCCAAATCATAATTTTGTATTTCAGGAAAAAGCCTGCAAAAACCAAAAGGGTAGTACGGTAATAGTAAAAGACAAACTTCAACAGCTGCTCCAAAATATTCTAAACAAATTATCCTCCCAAGATTCTGACCCCGATCCAAACAGTATAAGGGAATTACAAGCCCTGCTGATTGTTGTGACCAAATTGCTTATGAATGTGGAAGAGCAGTTGGAGTGTGTGGTTGAGTTAAGACATTATGACAGATTTTTCCTAAAAAGGTTTGAGGGAAGTGATTCGGACATTAGGTTTTTGGACAGGATTTTACTCCTACCAGGCTTTGATGACATTCTATCATAATATGCTGGAGCAGGAGGCAAAATGTTTACAGTACTGGGGCGCAAATAACTCAACCACTAAAGATGGAGACAGTTTGAAATGTGGCAGAAAGAGAACACTTATTCCAATGGATGAAATGTTCATGACCCTAGTGAAACTAAGGCAAGGCTCTGCCAACTTGGATCTGGCAGAGAGGTTTGGTATTAGTGAAATCCATGTGTCACGCATATTTATTACATGGGTGAACTTTATGCACAGTGTCTTGTGTAGTTTAGACATTTGGATGTCAAGGGGAAAAATAAGGCGTAACAGTCCAAATATATTCAAGGAAATTTACCAGGATGTACAGATTATAATTGACTGTACAGAAATATCACTGGAAAGACCATCTGACTTTGAAGTACAGGCAGCAACTTACTCCACGTACAAGAGTTGCAACACGTTGAAAGACCTCATTGGTATAAGTCCAAATGGAATTCCGACATTGATTTCAGATCTTTTCGAAGGGATTATTTCTGACAATCAGATAATTTTTGATAGTGGATTGGTTGAAAAACTTCAGGAGGGAGATGCCATCATGGCAGACCGTGGATTTACAGGACGGGAGTCTCTTGCAAAACATAAAATTAGACTTGTAACGCCACATTTCTTGAGCAATAAAGACCAAATGCAAATACAGAATCTTGTTGAATCTGTTTCTATTGCTCGTGTCAGAATTCATGTTGAAAGGCTCACGGGGCGCTTGAAGCAGTGGGTCATTTTGTCTTCTAAAGTGCCTATCACTTTTTGGAAGCACATTAATCACATCTTCCAGTTGTGTGTAATGTTGGTTTTATTTTGGCCCCCATTAGTAGATAAGGACTCTGAGTAAATTGATGAGTGAGTGCAGAACCATTCTAAGTGCCTATACATGTACATTGTATAGGCACTTAGAATGGTATTGAACTCATCCAACAAAATGGTGATGATACACGTACTTTTCAACAGAATTATGAATGCAGAGCAGTCATTATTTAACAAAGTGAACTTGTCATCTGCAGATACAATTTTGACAAAGGTCTGAAATTTTGTCGTCTGGTAAAGATTTGAACCTTTATCCTGCAATGCCAACTGTCAACTCCTCTTGGAAATAATGCATTTGAAAACTTTTAAGTTTTAATTAACCCTTTCCCAAACAAGCTCTGGTTTTTACTTGTCTGCCATACAAATCTTTTGAAAATACTGTGGGAAAGGAGAAATTGCTTGTAATGAGTGAAACTTAAAATTATCGTCTGCAAGCCCTTTCAATTGAGAAGAGTCTAAAATTTGTCGTTTGGGACAGGGTTAATAATTAATCTTTCTGTGCAAATGTGTTCCATTTTTACCCACGTATTACTTGTCAGTAAAACAAATGTTAGCTATTAAAGGTTTCTCTGGAAAAGGGAAAAGCATCCACTTTCATAAATCTGACTGCAGGCTAACCAGAGTCTAAATTTTTCACTTACATTTTATTTCCATTTTCATCAGGACAAATGTTTTGAAGAAGTAACAATTACTAAATTTCAAAATTTTTTATTAAAATGGCACATTTTATAAACATGGTGAGTAAGTGTTGTGAATTTCAATCTATTACCACACAGTCCTGAATTAAGCATTTCACTATAAAAAAACTTTTGAAAACATTGTGGAAAGATAGAAAAAGTGCTGGTAACCAGCATTTTCTCCCTTTCCAAGTTTCCTTTCTTTAGATGAGAGACAAATTTCATATTTCATTGACATTTTATTTGTGATCTGCTAATGCTTTCAAAGTGAGTAAGTCTACAATTCTGTCATCTAGTAAAATAAATTATGTGTCAACTTAACTTAGTCTTTTTTACATAATATATATTATGTTTATCAGTGAAAGTCTTAAATGGAAGAAAAAATGCATAATTGTAGACATTGTGGACATCTTAAATTAACACATTACCAAACAACCTTGAGTTTTGATTATCATAAGAAAGAAAGCTCTAGAAAACTTCGTGAGAAAAGGAGGAAATGCTGGTTACCAGTAGTTTCTATTTTCTCACAAGTGCTCTAGGTTTTACCTAATGACAAATTTTTAGATTTGTCCAAATTCGGCAGACGACAATATAAACGTGATTCAAAAACTGAAACTTTACTTTAGATGTGTAGAAAAAATTTTGGGAAAAGGAGAAAATGCTGGTTACCAGCATTTTCTCCTTTTCCTGCGATGTTTTCAGAAGGCTGCTTCCTCTGGGTCGTAAAAACCAGGGATTGTTTGGTAGAGGGTTAAATGCAAATTCTTTGTTCTAACACATAGCATACAATCCCATCTTTTAACACTCCTTAGAAAGAAGGCTTTTCGAAAAAATTGTAGGAAAAGGAAAAAGTAATGGAAACATTTTCTCCTTTTCCCACAATGTTTTCTACCACTCAAGACCTATTTTTATCCTTTTTTTATAAAACCCCTGAGCTACCAAAGTAGGTACAATGTTCATTGTGTGGAAGTCCAACAACTTTTTGAGAATGGCTTTCTTTCATAATGATTGTTTCTCCAACTGCTTTAAGTGAAAACTGGCTAGAAGACCTTTTTCTTTCAATGGCTTCTTTAGGAGAAATATCTCTACAAGAATAAATGTACTTAATTTCAACCAATCCATGTGGATCTTTCTCTGAAGGATCTGTAATCAGGCCATCAGGACTAGCAGCAAGCTGCCCAAATTCCAAATCAACAAACAAACCACACCCACAGACTGTTATATTTACACCTTGTGCTGCTTTCTGCTGCTTGTATTTAACGACAACAACTTCATTACCTATCCCATATTTGACAGCTGGAATGGATGTCAATTTTGGTTTTCTTATCTGAATAATATCTTTAACTAGGGTTCCAATATTTCCCTTTCCGACAAACTTTTTCGCCTTGCTTGCTGTAATCCTGCCTTTCTTGTGCCTGAACCACAATGGGTTATTTGCTTGTCCATGAGTTTGCTTTTTGATTTCTTTCTGTCGTGCCTCTGTGACCTATAAAGGCAATAAATTAGCTGTTATCATTTATCGACTGCTTTCAAGTTAACTCTTTATCACACAATCCCGACTTTTAATGACCCTGAGAAAAAAACCTTTTAGAAAACCCTATGGGAAAAGGAGAAAATGCTGGTAACCAGCATTTCATCCTTTTCACACATTGTTTTTGACCCTGCTGGGAAAAAAATCAACCTTTTTCTTTCTTTACTAAACCTAATGTAAAATATTGCAGATGAAAAATGTTGCTTGCTTAAAGATTTGATGTCTTTAACCCTTTACCAAACAATCCCTGGTTTTCAGGACTCCAGAGACAGAAGTTGTTTGAAAACATGGTAACCAGCATTTTCTCCTTTTCCCACAATGTTTTCTACCCTTCACAAATTAAATTTCATTTTTTGTGTCACATTAATTTTGTCATCTGCAAAAGCTTTCAATTTGGACAAGTCTAAAACTTTGTTGTTCCGTAAGGAGTTAACAGAACTTTATGTTAACTTTCTTACTGAGGTAATTTAATCCATTGCCACACTATCCCTACTTTCGACGATCCTGAGAAAGAAGCCTTTAGAAAACATTGTGCGAAAAGGAGAAAATGCTGGTTACCAGCATTTTCTCCTTTTCCCACAATGTTTTCTACCCTTCACAACACATATTTCAAATTTTCAGTCATTATTATTTTGTTGTCTGCAATTGCTATCGATTTGGACCAGCCTAAAATATTGTCCTTTTGTGATGAGTTAAACTGAGGTTGTTGATAAAAAATTATAAGATAAAGTCTTATATGTAAATATCTTAAGTTTTTGACAAACTATTTCCTCTGGAAGTTGATGAGTATTAATCCTCTCTTCTTCACCTTCACTAGCAGTATCAGTGCTTGAGTTAAGAATCTGAAGAAAATGAATTAAATAGTTTTTCATGTATGTTGGGTTATTTTTTATCCTTTTTATCCTTTGCTTTTCATTCTAACCTTCACAATGCTAAATTCAAGTAAACTTGCTTTTACCATCAGTGCAGATCAAGATCAGACTACACAGAGCATGCAGACTAATCTTTGATCTATATTGTCCAGTACCTTACTACAGGTTATGGTTGAAACAACCTTGCACAATGTTTGAAAAAAGTTCATCATGTTTACTCAGCATTGTAAATGTTGACAAAAGTCAACGTAAATGTTAAAGAATACATTTGTCAACCACCTGAAAGATTGGCACAGTGCTGTCCCTGTGATTATTTTCAACAATGAAAAAGACACTGCATGTAAATGTTACTTATTTCAAAGAAGCTCCAAGAATGGTTTTCATCAATGTTGAAATTTTAGTGCTTACCATCAGCAAGCCTTTTTCATGAAGTAATTGCTTCAAGTCTTCTTTTAAGGCAGTGGTATCTAAGATGGCCTTTTTCATTCGTACACTGTACCCATCATAGTTTTCAAGAGGTCTTTTTCGTCATACAGAGCGTCCAAATACATGTTTTTGGACAACACGAACACCTGAAATGGGAGAATCAGATTTTTTGTAAAAATGTTAAAAGAACACAGTTTGATTAGCATGGATCTTTTGTTCACCAAACATTTTGGTTTCCATTCTTAGTCCAAGTTTATTTCCAAATGCATAACAGGGTTAGTGAGGCTCAGTGGTTAAAGCTTGTAATCTCAGACCTGTGAGGTATTGTGGTCACACTGATTGTGGTTCAAAGTTTCAAGTCCCAACAACAGACCTTCTGGTCACATGAGAAATATAAAATGAAAAAAAAATTGTCGAAAGCGACAGCAAACATTATAAATACACTTCGAAAGCGATGCAAAGCATCACACAAATGTCACAAATTTTCAGAACAAATGGGGAAAGCTTCTGATGTTTGTTGTAGTACTGTACATTGTATAATGAAAATGCACAAGACCTCTATTTTAACTCTACCACACAATCCTGACTTTAAACAACCCAAACAAAGAAGCATTTTGAAAACATTGTGGGAAAAGGAGAAAATGCTGATAACCAGCATTTTCTCCATTTCCCGCATTGTTTTCTACCCTATCAAAGATATTTTATAGATTTTTTATCACAACTGGACAATGTAAAAAAAAATACCTGTTTTTATGGGTTTGGTTAGCTTCTTTGCTTTTCTTGAAGGCAGGTGCTATTTCTGTTCCTTGGAAGTGCAGCTTTCTGGTGCATCATTTAAAGATTCTTGAAAGTCCAATAGGCCAAAAAGTACAATGGCTATATGATTGCACTTTCCTCCAAGTCCTGCTGCACATAAATCTGTACTTTCCTTTCATAACTTCACCAGTGCTGTTTTTTAAAACTAAATCTGTTTGAAATGTCTTGCTCTTGTATGATGACAACACCATTCCACTGACATGTGTGTAGTCTTCCAGTTTATTAAATTTTACATCACTTACATGACCAGATTTAAAAAAGTTAAAACCTTTCCTCAGTGGTTTCTGGGCAACAGGCAAATCTGTGATTGTAACAGAGTCTTCATTGTCAGAGTCTGCAGCATGAACTATCATTAATTTTCTTTTAACTAGATAGTCAACTATGCAAGCATAGTTGAAACCTCTTGGAATAGAACCCATATTTGTTGTCCAGTTTCTCAGTTATGGAAGTGGAAAATTAATATCTTTACGGATTCCGCAGTCTGCCTCAGTTAACACATTCTGACTACATTCTGATCCATCCAGGTCAACAACAAACTTTGAAAGTCCATTCTCTTGAAGATCTTTCACCCTGAAATATCAAACAATGCACAATATTTTAAAAGTTATTCTGTACATCAAGTGTAGAATGTTACTAGTCCTAGCTTCTATGTGATAGGCTTTTCAAGTTATAAGTATGCTAGCCTATAGTTAGATATATTTATAAATAAATAAATCATTAATAAATGCCGTTTACAGGTGTTAAATTTATTAATAACAGCTGAATGGGAATCTAGTGCATATTGCTTAAGTTTGCATATGCTGAAGTCATTTTTTTCCACGTTGGTTTAGACCAAATACAGAAAATATTCTTGTGGAAAATAACTAGAGGCGCTTGAGCACCTGTATCGCTCCACAGGCCTGATTTTTCTGTAACGGTGAAGAGAAGTTTTTAACAATTACCATTCATTACTGCATTTTAAGAAAAAAGGCTATGAAAAACATTGTGAGAAAAGAAGAAAATAAAAGTAACCTGCATTTTCTTAGTTTTACACAATAATTTCTACCCTTTTTGATACAAGTTTTACTAATTTGAAGATTTATGTTGTCTGCAACATCTTTCAATTATGGCCAGTTATAAAGATTTTGTCGTCTGGTTATAGTTAACTCATTACCAAACGACAACATTTTAGGGTTGCCCAAATGGAAAGCATTTGTAGATGAAAAAATAAAAGTGACTGAAAATTTGAAAGTTGTTCTGTGAAGGGTAGATAACATTGTGGGAAAAGGTTACCAGCATTTTCTCCTTTTCCCACAATCTTTTCTAAAGTCTTCTTTGTCAGGGATCAGTTTGATTGGATAACAAAATGCCTTATCACAACAGTAAAGCCCTGTCCCTCTTTGTACTAGGTCACCAGTAGGTCAACAAACCTTTACCAGAACTAATCAAAGTGCAGAGGTTCTCTTGTTTTATATGAAAAGGATTATAGATTATGTAAAGCAACCATCTTTAACTCTTTACCAAACGACAAAATTTGGGATGTGACCAAACTGAAAGCATTTGCAGACAACAAATTAAACATTGATGAAATGATTATTTCTCTCTTTGATGGAGTAGAAAACACTGAGGGAAAAGGAGAAAATGCTGATTACCAGCATTTTCTCCTTTTCCAAGAGTGTTTTCCAAAGACTTCTTCTTTAGGGTCGTTAAAAGTCAGGATTGTATGGTAAAGACTTACCACCATAGGAACTAACCTGCAATACAACAATGAAATCAAAACGAACAGTTTGAGAGAAGAAATTTTTCAAAGATTTTACTTTATACCATAAAAGGAAAATGAGTCTCCCATAAAAGCCATGTATTTTGATGGATCTTTTTTTTTTAAGGAATTCTGTAGACCTCTATCTAAGGAACATTCCTGCAAAATAGTGATGCTGTCCAATTAGTGGTTTGGGAGGAGAAGATTTTTAAAGGTTTTTTACTTTGGTTGCCATGGAAACCACAATTATTCATGGAACACAGTTATTTGAAGAAATTTGAAAGAGGACCACCTAAGGAACATTCCTGTGAAATGGTAAAAAATCCAGTCAATAGTTTCTGAGGAGAAGTTTTTTAAAGAAAAAGTTTACGGACGCACGCACGGACGAACGAACGGACGGACGAACGGACGGACGCATGACGGACACAACGCCATGACAATAGCTCGCTGGCCTTCGGCAAGTGGAGCTAAAAACCGCCAGCACATAGAAGGAAATGGATCTTAGGGGAACCCCGAATCGTAGGCCAAAACATCAAAGTTACGGACCCGTAACCATTGGAATTCCCTTTCAAAAGAATATCCACAACTTAGGCTTTGGATGCATGATAAACAGTTTAGTGTATAATCAGTCTATATGGGCGATGTCTGAAAAACATAAGGACGGCGATTCAAACTCGCTCAGAGTCACAGCTCGTCGCGCAAGTGGGCAAGATATTTCCCTTAATTTACCTGTTAATAAATCTCTTTTTTGAACAACTTGTGTTCGCCGCAAAGCCTCAACAATTCAGCCTTCTTGCGAGATCCTTTGCATCGTTGTCCTCAACAACTGGATCAGGTAGTACGGCGCCTTTTATATCTTCTTCTCATAGTTTCACTATTCTGTCCACCATATTCACGAATCAATAAATGTCTACTTCCATCTTGAAACAATGGCTTCCGTTCATGATTCTGATTGGTGGATTATTACGTGCGCACGTAATAACTAATACGTGCGCACGTAATACTATTGCGTGCGCACGTATTAACTAATACGTGGGCACGTAATAACTAATACGTGCGCACGCAATAGTATTACGTGCGCACGCAGTAGCTAATACGTGCGCACGTATTAACTAATACGTGCGCACGTAATACTATTGCGTGCGCACGTATTAACTATTACGTGGGCACGTAATAACTATTACGTGCGCACGTAGTATAAAATATATCTTCCATGTCACTTTTGTGCCACCGTAGGTACCACTCCCTTATTGTTATGCAGTATTAATCAGTACGCAACAGGTGCTCAATATAGATGTTCAAATCTAACAAACATGGGAACTTTGGGAGCTATGCAGGTGATACATTGTTATCTATCCAAAAATTCTCAACCTCTTTCACCAAAGATTATCTCTTCACTGAACTACAAGAACTTTTGGACTAATCCAGATAGATAGATATTGCAGATGACAACTTCAAAGTGGCTCGGATAATAAATTATTTGTCTTTGAATGGGTTAAAAAATATAGTGCAAAAAGGACCACTTTCATTTTATTCAGAAAACATGCTCTAGAAAAGAAGTCACTGTTTGCTACAAATATATTTTCTGTTTGATGTTTCTAAAGCATCTTCATGCATGCTGATCATCTCAAATTTACAAAGATGTTATCAAGGTCCTCCACTGCAAATTTGATTCAGGATGGAGAAAAAAGTCCAAATCTGCACTTCAAGCCTCAAAGGGTTACTCATTACCATAACAAAATAATTTTAGACTTATCCAAAGTCAAAGCATTTGCAGACAACACGTTATTTCGGTGTGGACCAAATGATTCAGTTTCTCTGTAACCAAAACAAGATATTGGAGGCAAAGGAGAAAATGCTGGGCACCCGCATTTTCTCCATGGCCCAAAATCTTTATTTATTGGTGAGCGATTTAAAAAAGAAAGAGAAATGCTTTGGCACTGTAAAGATTAACTTCTCTAAATAATAACAAAATTTTAGACTGATCCAAAGTCAAAGAATATGCAGCCAACCCATTGAGTACCAATCAAATGAGCAAATTTCCTCCCAGTAATTTAACATAGAGCACAATGAAACTACATAATGCTGGTCACCAAATGACAATTTCTCCTTTTTCAAGAATTTTTCAATTGGCTTCTTACCTCGAGTGGTTAAAGCAGGGGATCATTTGGTAAAGAGTTAATTGGCCAAAAAACCAGATTTCAAGGATGTGACTGTCATCTGATACATATATGATCTCCCATAGAATAAATCTTCAAGCTTCAAGCACATCAAGGATTCTTTTCTTTGACTGCAGTTTGATAGAAGTCAATAGATAACAAACAAATCGTTATCAACCCTTTTTTTGGACCAATTCGGAGGTTTAGAGACCCTGAGAAAGAAAGCTTTTGAAAACATTGCGGGGATAAAAGGAAAACAAAAATGCTGGTAACCACCATTTCCTCCTGTTCCCACAATATTTTTTACTTTTTCAAAGACAAATACCATTATTTCAGCCGTCAATAGTTGTTCTGTATGTACTATTAAGAGTTCAAAGTTTCTTCAATGCATTACAATTTGCTACTTACATTCTCATTCAAATCTTTCAAAACCCTTCCTTATTACAACCAACTTGATTGGTTTGAAAAAAAAAAAATGGCATTCAAACCAAATGACAAAATTGAAAGCACTTGCAGACAGCAAAATAAATGTAACTCAAAAATTGAAAATGATTTCCAGCAGGGTAGAAAACATTGTGGGAAAAGGAGAAAATGCTGGTTACTAGCATTTTCTCCTTTTCACGCAATGTTTTCAAAAGACTTCTATCACAGAGTCATGAAAACCAGGAATTGTTTGGTAAAGGGCTAAACTTAGCCACACAATCCTCAGCTTTAACCACCTCACCATTAACTCTTTACCACACGAGAAAATTTTAGACTGGTCCAAATTCAAAGCATTTGCAGACGACAAAATAAAGGCAACTGAAAAATAGAAATTTGTTCTGGGAAGGGTAGAAAACACTGTGGGAAAAGGAGAAAATGCTGGTTACCAGCATTTTCTCCTTTTCCCATAGTGTTTTCAAAAGGCTTCTTTCATAGGGGTGTCAAAAGTAGGGATTGTGTGGTAATGGGTTAAAGGATTTTGAAAACATAGTGGGAAATGAAGAATATGCTGGTAACCCCCAGCACAGCTCAAATGGTACAGCTAGGACTTGTAAACATCAAGTCTTGGGTCACTTGTGGGTGTGGGTTTGAGCCCCCGGGGCTTGCAATCTAAGATCAATAACAGTCTTTCGAATAACACATCAGAATGAGGTTCCATGTGACAATGACAGCAATCATTTTAACCCTTTACCACACAATGCTGCCTTTTAATGACCCTTGGATAGAAGCCTTTTGAAAATATTGTTGGAAAAGGAGAAAATGCTGGTACCGTCCAGCATTTTCTTCTTTTTCCCACAATGTTTTCTGCTCTATCAAAGAAAGATTACACCATTTTAGCTACATCTACACTGTAGTCTGCAAATCCTTTTAATTTGGACAAGGCCAAAATTGTATTGTCTATTAAAGGGTTAAAGAACATTGGACATAACTTGGATTTTGTTTTATTACTTGCACGTATCCCAAATAACAAAATTGACAGTGTTCAAGCAGCATTGCCCATATGGGCTAACAGTGACGACAATAAATGCCAATTCAGTTAATCATGATGATAATTTAATGATTATTGGGATGTTTTCAAAGTGGATTGCAGTGCTGCAAATATATTTTTGGGACAGACAAGAATTTATACCTTACCTGTTTAATTCCAGAAATAAAAAATTCAAACCACAGATTTCCACTGGACTTTCAAACATGGCAGTCGCTTTGACACCTTGATGATGGATATGTAGGAAAGAAGCAACCAGTGGCTTAGAAAGAATATTGTGCAGAGTACTGGTAAATGAAACTCAAGGAAACCATGAATACAAGGTGCACTGACTAACTCAATATAACTGAAATACTGTTGAAAACTGTTTTAACCCTTTAACTCTTTACCACACAAGAAAATTTTTGACTGGTCCAAATTGAAAGCATTTGCAGACGACAAAATAAAGGTGACTGAAAAATTTAAACTTGTTCTGGGAAGGGTAGAAAACACTGTGGGAAAAGGAGAAAATGCTGGTTACCAGCATTTTCTCCTTTTCCCACAGTGTTTTCAAAAGGCTTCTTTCTCAGGGGCGTCAAAAGTAGGGATTGTGTGGTAATGGGTTAACACACAATGACAACTTTTAATGATCCCGAGGAAGAAGCCTTTTGAAAACATTGTAGGATAAGGAGAAAATGCTGGTAACCAGCATTTTCTCCTTTTCCCACAAAGTTTTCTACCCTATCAACGCAAAATTGCATCATTTGAGCCACTATGAAGTTGTCGTCTGTAAACGCTTTCAAATTGGATAGGACTAATATTTTGCCGTGTAGTAAAGGGTTAAACATCATAATTATGATCAATCTATCAATTCTCTTCCAAATGTATTTCTCATCTTTATTAAAACAATTAAATTCAAGAATTTATTTCAATCATAAAGATTAAAATTCTTTGCAGCCTGATCTTGATCTACAGTATCAGCAAAAGCACCTTATATTTTCTACAGCACCTTTAGTAAAATAGATCATCAGATGAATTTTGGTAATGAAGAAAGAGGTACATGTACCAAAATCTTTTTACCCTTTACCCCATAACTCATTACCAAACGACAAAATTTTAGGTTTGTCCAAATAGACAGCATTTGCAGACGACAAAATAAAAGTGACAGAAAATTTGAAATTTGTTTTGTGAAGGGTAGAAAACATTGTGGGAAAAGGAGAAAATGCTCAATACCAGCATTTTCTCTTTTTCCCACAATGTTTTCTAAGGCCTTCTTTCTCAGCAGCATCATAAGTAGGAATTGTGTGGTAATGGGTTAATGCATTTCTATGGTATCTGTAATTGACCCTAAATAACAGCAAGGATGATGCCATTTCATATGTGTATATGACACCTTTTGATAGTGTAGAAACCATTGTGGCAAAAGGTGAAATTGCTCGTCACGAGCAATTTCACCTTTTGCCACAATGTTTTCCAAAAGCTCCGACAAGCAATGCGTAGAAATGAGTATCTATGGAGTAATAGGGTTAACATGGTAAACACAATAGTGAGGGCTGAACCCATCAAAAATAAAATTTAAAATTAAGTAGAAAGTGTTACAAGAAAAGAAAAAAAAAATTCTATTTATCTTCATTTTTGATGCCCCTAACAATTTATAAACAGATGAAAAAACATCTTTTGAATTCAAATAATACATATTTTGAAAAACTGGCTAAAAAGAAATACATATTGCAACAATTTTAAATTCATGTCTCAATGTATTCATTGTGCTTACCAGAAATTTTCTAATTTCCAGTTTGAAAAGATGCATGTTTTTGAGTAGCCCAAATTGACAGCATTTGCAGATGAAAATTCAAATGCGGCTGGAGTTATGCATTTCGGCTGTATAGTAGTAAATGTATTATGAAAAGGAGAAGATGCTGGTTACCAGCATTTCCTTCTTTTCCCACAATACTTTTTCTTGGGCTCATTTAAACTCAGGATTATGTCGTAAAGGGTTAAATATGATTTTCAACGATTTTCTCTATCAAATTTGTATAAGGTTGGATTGTAATACTCCCAAAGGATCATATTTTGTTATGGCCCCAGACTTCTGTCCGCCTCCGGTCTGTTGGCGATTTCTTGGGTGCGCAATTAACTCCTCCTACAGTTTCCATCAGATTAAGTTCAAACTTACCACAATGAATCAGTTTGATGTGTAGTTGTGCATGCGACTTAAAATTTAAATCTCTTTGGGCATTCTAGATTTTAACCCATTTCACTGACAGCCCCTTCGCATGTAAAATGCACCACTCTGCAAAAGCTCTTGTTTGGTAAAAGAGCTAAATCTTGGTCTAAGTTACCAAACAAGAGCTCCGCAGAGTGGCACATATACATCTGAAGGGACTTGTCGGTGAAATGGATTAAAATCGAGAATGCCTAAAGAGATCCAAATCTTAAGAGCCACATGCATAACTACAAATCAAAGAGATTCATTATGGTAAGTCTAAACTTCTTATTCCAATGGAAACTGTAGGAGGGATTGTGCACAGAAGAAATTGCTAATAGATGTACGTACGGACAGACCGACAGACAAAAGGACAGACAAAAGGGGACAGACAAAAGGACAGACTGACAACTGGGGCCATAACATAATATGACCTTTCCAGCTTCGTTGTCTGCGCATGTCATACTCTTCAAAGATTTGACTGTCTTGTATGACGCATCACTTAAGCCCTGAAAGCGGGCTGACTGTAATATTACTCTCTAAAAAGTAGCAATGTAGAAAATAGCTTTTATCAATATGTTTGAGGAGAAATGAGACATGCTTTAGCTCCAGATTTCTCTAAACTGCTGATCATAGCTGAGTGAATTGCACCAGGTAGCGTTTTATTGAGTAAACATTTATTACAGTTTGAAATTCAAAGTAACGGTTGTCACGTAGGAAAGTGGTTCGGTTCTGTACGTACCCATGATGCCCAAATTAGATAGATGAGTATTTATAGAATGCCATCTAGCGGGAGATAATTTTCCAGCTTATAAAAAGGAGGGCACACTGGTTACCTGCAATTGTTCTTGTCCCACAACATTTTCGAAAGTGCTCTTCCTCAGAAATGTGAAAAAAAATTCAACTGATTGGTAAAGGGTAAAAATACTATATAATCACGCTTAGCAATACTTCATTTACTTTTGCATACTGTGAGGACTTAGATCATAAAGCATCTATGTGACTATTTGTTGGTCTAAAAAATGAAATATCATGCAAAAAAAAAAAGCCTTGATATATTTGCAATATCTAGGTCTTGTCTGCGAACATTTCATTTATTTTGCACTCCAAATCAGATAACGTTATAACCTAACAGTTCAATCAAACCCTGTAAGTGGCCTACCATCATTCAACCATCCTGTGTTTGACTAGGATCAAATTTCCCACTCATCAGTTATCCTTGTATGCCATTGTTTGGAACCCACAATGTTTCAGCAAGTTTCAACAAGCTTCCACCCTGGTCTGGTTTTAAGCCCTTTCCATATGATACAGAGTTTAAACCACCCTTATGGAGAAAGCAATGGAAAACACTGTGGGAAAAGGAGAAAATGCTAGTAACCAGCATTTTCTCCTTTTCTCCTTTTCCAACGATGTTTTCTGTCCTTTCACTCACAAATTCCATCATTTCAGCCACAGTTAACTTGTTCTCTGCTGTTGTGCATTGAAATTGTGCAAATCTAAAATGTTCAAGTATTACTGCACAATCATGAATGAGTTTTCACAAACCTCATGGATTTAAGCCTAAATTTGGAAATATTTTGGGAAAAGGAGGAAATATTGGTAACCATCAAATCCTCCTTTTTCCACAGAGCTTTCTACCCTGCCAATGACAAAATCCATCATTTGGCCATCTTTGAATCAAGTCGTTTTCAAATTATGCTTTCATTTTGAGTCAGTCTACATTTTCATAGTGGCAAAGTGTTAACCCTTTACCATACAATCCCTGGTTTTTACAACCCTGAGATAGATGCCTTTTGAAAATATTGTGGGAAAAGGAGAACATATTGGTAACCAGCATTTTCTCCTTTTCCCACAATGCTTTCTAACCTGCTGAAAAGAAATCTAAATATTTGATAAACATTTATTTTGTCTTCTGCAAGTGCTTTCAGTTTGGACCATACTAAGATTCTGTTTTTGATATCTAACTTATTACCACATAATCATTACTTTTGACAACACTGAGAAAGAAGCCTTTAGAAAACATTGTGGGAAAAGGAGAAAATGTGGGTAACCAGCATTTTCTCCTTTTCCCATAATGTTTTCTACCCTTCACAAAACAAATTTCAAACTTTCAGTCACTTTTATTTTGTCATTTGCAAATGCTTTCAATTTGGACAAACTTAAAATTTTGCAGTTCCGTAAAGAGTTAAAGAGCATATGGGTTAAAATATAGACTCCTCTACCTTTTCCATTGAGCCCTGGTAGCTCAGTGGGTTGCAGCAGCATGCAGGACTTGAGATTGAGAACAAGGGGTTCAGGGTTTGATCCCTGGCTATGACCCCTGGCTTGGCCAATCTCTTTTAGAGGACTCAGATGATAGTAACCGTGACAGGATTAATTCCTCTCCCACAACTGACCATTATTTCAGCGATGATCATGTGGGAAAGCAGCCAGTGGCTTGGAAGGAAAAAATTGTGCAAAGTACTGGTAAAAGAAACTCAAAGAGCACACAGATAGGTGCACTGGCCACCGCAATATAACTGAAATAATATTGAAAACGGCGTTAAATACCATATCATCAATCAATCCACCTTTTTCCACACAGGGATGAGTTTTGAAAGACACTATCACTTAGAACATGAAAGGACTGGTATTTCATGATTTAAAAAAAAAAAAACTTTTTTTTTTTCACATGATCTGGGAACTTTGTGGGAGAGTTTCTGAAATTTGAAGCAAGTTGCTGAAAGCTTCCACATTTATTAAGTTTAACCCTTTACCAAAAGACAAAATTTTAGACTAATACAAATTGAAAGCAAGTGAAGATGACAAAATAAGCATTGCCTAAACATTGAAACTTGACTTTAGAAGTTCAAAAAACATTGTGGAAAAAGGAGAAAATGCTGGTAACCAGCATTTTCTCCTTTTCCCACAATGCTTTCCGAAGGCTTCTTTCTTTGGGTCATAAAAACTAGGGATTGTTTGGTAAAGGGTTAACCCTTTACCACACAACAGAGTTTTAGATCTGTCCAAATTGAAAGCATTTGCAGACAATAATTTCAGTGTGACTCAAATGATGCAATTCTTGCTTGATAGGGTACAAAACATTGTGGTATGAGGAGAAAATACTTGCTTCCAGCATTTTCACCTTTTACCACAATGTTTTAAAAAGGCTTTGTCCTCAAGATTGTTAAAGTCAGCATTGTGCAGTAAAGGGTTAACTCTTTACTAACCTATTATGGGTTTCACAAACCTGGGCAAGACAGTTTCTGGAGCACTAGCATAGTCTCCTCACTTCTCTGCAAGGTCTTTACCAACAGACAAAATTTAGAAAACAAATTAAGAACCTAGTACAGATAACTGTCCACAAAGACCATGTACAAGATGAAAAAGATCACCGTAGCATTTCATTAAGACTAAATAAATCCCTTTCCCAAACAATCCCTGGTTTTCACAACCCTGAAGCCTTTTGAAAACATTGTGGGAAAAGGAGAAAATGCTGGTCACCAAAATTTTAGACTGGTCCAAATTGAAAATGCTGGTCACCAACATTTTCTCATTTTCCCACAATGTTTTCTACCCTGCTGGAAATAAATTTCAGTTTTTGAGTTACATTTACTTTGTCGTCTGCAAGTGCTTTCAATTTGGACCAGTCTAAAATTTTGTTGTTTGGTAAAGTGTTATGAGCCTTGCCTGTAGTTTGATATTTTTACAAGAAACTCTTCAAAAAATCCGTCAGGAAAGACAGAATTAGCAGAAAATAAATCAAATATAACTCAGCTGTGATGGGATATGTTTGGAAAGGAACAGATCTAAATATTGGTCCCCACTCACCTCGAGTTAACAGGCTTTTTAAAAACATTTTCTCCTTTTCCCACAAAGTGTTTGAATGTCATTATATGGGGTAGACCATCTGAGGGATTGCTTTGGAAAAGCTTTAATAATGGTAGATCTAGATCTATTTTATAGATCTAGATCTATATATCTAACCCTTTTCTAGGGCACAGAATAAAAACAACAGCAAAGAATACGAAGGCTAATAACCCCATCCATATGCTACATTTTAGATTCTTTTTTAGGGTAATTTTGAAAAGCAAACAATGTAGATCAAAGATCATACTGCATGTTTTGTGTAGTCTGATCTTGATCTACACATATCGCAAGACTATACTACAGATGTGAAAGGAGCTAAAATAAGGATTAGTTATTTATTGTAGATTGGTTACAAATTCTTTAAATTACCTCCCTTTAAAAAAGATAAACCCATAGCAATGTTTCATATAAAAATTTCATTAACTGATTTGACTCTAGCCTCTGCTTATACCAAGTAAGTTATTACATCGAACTATGCCTGCGGTACCATTTCACCGCGTACGGGAAAACTTTTGAAGGGTTCCAGTGCAAGCTGGAATTCGATTATCGCAATTACGCTGCACCAAAAACGTTCATTTCATGACGCGGCTATGGAAAGAGCAGACCAAGTTTAGACGAAAGTCTAATTTACAGGCACATCCTGGGCAGTATAAAAAGTTTAGTATTTTCCGTGCTCGCAAAAAAAAAGGTTAGTGTTTTCCCGTACTCCATCCCTTTACTCCTCAATCCCTGGGTTCGAAGACCCCAGAGAAAGAAAGCTTTTGAAAACAGTGGGAAATTAAGAAAATACTTGTAACGAGCATTTTTCCCTCGTTCCACTATGTTTTCTCCAATTTCAAGAGCAAAACAACTTTTCAGTGCCATTTGTTATCAACAAACGCTTTCAATTTGGATATTCAAAAATTTTGAACTCGACTGAATTTAACCCATTACCAAACAACAAAATTTCAGGTTTGTCAAAATAGAAAGCAGTTGCAGACGACAAAATATATAAAAAGAGACTGAAAATTTGAAATTTGTTCTGTGAAGGGTGGAAAACATTGTGGGAACCCTTTACAAAACAAAATTTTTTACCTATTCAAATTGAAGAAGACAACTCCATGCTGACTCAAATGATGCATTCTTTGACCCTTTACTCCATAGATACTCATTTCTACACATTGCTTGTAGGAGCCTTTGGAAAACATTGTGGCAAAAGGTGAAATTGCTCGTGACGAGCAATTTCACCTTTTGTCACTATGTTTACTCTGCTATCAAAAGGTGTCGTTTACACATAAGAAACAGCTTCATCCTTGCTGCCATTTAGGGTCAATTAGAGATGCCATATAAATGGCTTATAGGGTAAATGGTTAATCAAATTATAGGGTTGAGAACTTAGTGGAGAAAGGAGAAAATGTTGGTTACCAACATTTTCTCCTTTCCCCGCAAGGTTTTTCAACAGGCTTCTGTGATTGTAATTAGTCACTTGTGGTAAAGAATAACATTTTTGGAAAAAATTAAAATACTGGTTATCAGCATTTTCTCCTTTTACAAAAAATCTTTCATAATTATGCCTTCTCTTACAACGTCCCTAGAACTCGGGATTGTGTGGTAAAAGGTTAACACTTTTACTGTTTTCTCATGAAAAATATATCATGCAATAAAGCTGTGTCTGACAAAACCAGAATAATCTCTGGAAGATGAAGATGTCAAATAGGTATGCCACTTGGTTGATTGATTGATTGATTGATTGATTTTTAGATGTTTAACCCTTCAACACACAATCTGACTTTTAACCCTTTCCCAAACAATCACTGGTTTTTACGGGTCTGGAATAGTAGCCTTTTAAAAACATTGTGGGAAAACGAGAAAATGATGGTAACCAGCATTTTCTCCTTTTCTCACAATGTTTTCTACCCTATGATAGACAGAAATCATCTTTTAAGCAAGAGTTGAATTGTTCTCTGCAAATGCTTTCAATTTGGTCTAGTTCAAAAGTTTATCGTTTGGGAAAGGGTTAACAAACCTAAGGCAGAAGGCTTTTGAAAACAATGTGGGAAAAGGAGAACATTACGGTAGCCGGCATTTTCTCCTTTTCCCACAATGTCTTCTACCCTATCAAAAGTGCAGGCTGATAAAGACAGTCCTAAAGTTGACACAGTCCTGCTTTCTGGAATGAGACCTACATGTAGGTACTTAAGGCTTAGAGGCTGATCCTGTACCTTTTAACTCTTTACCACACAATCCTAACTATTAACAACCCTGAAAATATGGTTGGAAAAAGAGAAAATGCTGGTACCAGCATTTTCTCCTTTTCCCACAATCTTTTCTACCCTTCTCAAAACAATTTTCAATTTTAAGCCACATTTATTTTGTCATCTGCAATTTAATTTGGACTGGTCTACAGTTTTGTCTTTTAGTAAAGAGCTGACCATACACAACAATATTTTTCAAAAGTTTTTTTCCCCAATGGCTGATAAAAAAATTGGATTGTGCGGTAAAGTGTTCAGAAGCCAATAGAACCAACAGTTACTAGGCTGTGGTTGCACCATGTCATAAAACCCCTGGCGTGAGCTTCAAGTAAACTGTTTACATCCTTGTCCAATATTAGCTTATCGGATGCCATATAATTTATCATAAGTTGAATTTGTGAAATCAATTTCATCACTCCATGAGACACCACAAGTGCCTTGTATCCTAAATTTATTGATGTCAGCAGACGATGGGTCGATCTCGAAATACCTTTACTTCCTAGGAACCGTTGTCATGAGCAAAACCTGTTCAATTATGTTTGTTTGGTGTATAACACCACTTTCAACATTACTTCAGTTATATGGCAGTTGCCAGTTCACCTATCAATGCTTTTTCTATACTTTATTTCTTCAGCCTGAGTTTGCAGAATATTCTCTCAAAGCAACTGACTACTGTACTGCACAACTATAGGCCGAACATTGTAGAGCTATAAGACACCTGGATGATTCAAAGTGACTACTATCAATCCGTAGAAAGAAAATGGTCAGGCTTTAACCTTCGACAAAATTCCAGACTAGTCCGAAATGAAAGCACTTGCATGCGAAAAAATAAACATGACTCAGAAATTGGAATTTGTTTTCAGCAGCATAAAAAACATTGTGAGAAAATGCTGGTTACCAGCATTTTCTCCTTTTCCCACAATGTTTTCAAAAGTCTTCTATCTCAGGGTCAGGGTCATCGTGACTGTGTGGTAAAGGGTTAAAATCAAACAAGAGACCCCTGGGTTTAAAGCCCTGTATATCACAAGCTGAGCATCAGGGCTCGGACAAACCTGCTGAACTCTTTACCATACAACAAAGTTAAAGGAGAATTTTCAGATCCAACCAAATTAAGAAAAATATATATCACTGAAATTTATATGAAAAGACAATACAAAGCATCAATGATTAAGAATCATAAAATTACCTAAAAAGATTTTTTTGATGGTATTCCCTTAAAAGGCTACGTAGCCTCTTAAGCTATTTTTAGATTTCCCGCCAAAAATCAAAAAAGCATTGTGGGAATGTTCAGTGACTGGCATGTGACTAATGAAGCTGAAATTTCATGACATAACAAATATGTAATTATTTTCCATAATGTCTTCTTTGGACACTATTTTTGAAGCTTCGTCTGTATATTTCCAGTATGTAAATGAGCGAGTTGCTCATGTAAAAATAGACTGTGTTTCCCGTCGATGTCAACCTGGGCAGTAGTAAATCTCTAATTTCTCGTGTTGTCGGATGGTTTTCGACTACTGGTCTTTTATGAATGAAAATTATAAGGCTTTGGGAGTATAAGGATGATTTTTTTGTATTCTTGTAAATTTTTCGTCCCAAAATCTAAAGGGCCACCTTTAAAGACTTGCCTAAATTAAAAGCTTTTGCAGACAACAAAACAAATATGACTCAAAAGTCAACATTTGCCTTTAATACGCAAGAAAACATTGTGGAAAAAGGAAAAATGCCAGTTATTTACATTTTCTCCTTTTCTTGGAATTCTTTTTCAGATCCATTAAAACTAGAAAGAGTGGAATTGTGTCAGGCCAATTAATACCAGGTTACTTTTGTTAACAGCTCTGATCAAGATCAGACTGCAAAGAGAGTGCAGACTCATCTGGTTAACTAGCATTATGTCCTTTTCCTGCAATGTTTGCAAATTAGCCTTCTTCCTTAACCCATTACCACACAATCCCTACTTTTGACGACCCTTAAAAAGTCACCTTTAAAGAACATTATGGGAAAAGGAGAAAATGCTGGTAACCAGCATTTTCTCCTTTTCCCACAATGTATTCTGCCATTCACTAAACAAATTTCAAATTTCCGGTCACTTCTATTTTGTCGTCTGCAAATGCTTTCGATTTGGACAAAGCTAAAATTTTGTCGTTTGGAAATGAGTTAGAGTCCATAAACATTGGGATTGTGTCTGATAGTAGGCTAAGTTAGTGAATACAAGGTTGCTCTTATTATTGAAAGCTCTGATCAAGATCAAACTACACAAAGTGCACAGAATCATCTGGAATAAAATATGTGCACAGAATCATCTGGAATAAAATATGTGCACAGAATCATCTGGAATAAAATATGTGCACAGAATAATCCGGGATCAAAGATACTGTCTTGTTTTGATAACAATCAATTTCAGGATCTATATTCCCCAACATGCTTTCTTCGGTAAACTGTGTAGATCAAGATCAGACTACACAAAACATGCAGCATGTTTTGTGTAGTCTGAAACACAGACTGGTGCCCAGTACCCCTCCAACTCAATCAATATCATTGGAAGATAGTAGGAAATACCTGTACAAAAGTTCTTAGTATTTAACCCATTACCACACAATCCCTACTTTTGACGACCCTGAGAAAAAACCCTTTTGAAAACATTGTGGGAAAAGGAGAAAATGCTGGTAACCAGCATTTTCTCCCTTTCCCACAATGTTTTCTACTCTTCACCAAACAATTTTTCCAATTTTCAGTCACTTTTATTTTGTTGTCTGCAAATGCTTTCAATTTGGACAAGCCTATAATATTGTTGTTTGGTAAAGAGTTAAAAGAATACTTCTTCATTGGAATATGATTATGATTGCAACTGTATCATTATGGGTTGTAAAATGTGTTAAAAAAAAAACATGCATTTGCCCCACAAAAAAAGTAATTTTAGAACTACTTTTCTGCGTATGACATGCTTAGAACTTCTATCGTAGATCAGCTTTTATGGCTGGGGATTTTAAGAAAAGTGTATGGCGGGGAAAGTTTGAATGAGAAATAATCGGCTGTGTTAGTGGCTAGTGAAAGAAAACATGGCAAGCAACAAGTATGGATATTGGGAAACTAATTTCAATCTCTTATTTCTAAACCAATTTCATCAATGCTAAATTGTGTTCCTGAATTTTTAAAAATGTCTCGAACTATTCTTGATGAGTGTGACATTTGTCTCTATCTTTTAAAATTTTTGGCAGAACACTGCCAGTACTATAATATGAAAACTGATGTCATGTTTCTTACTGCAAGCTGGAACACCCAAGTATATGTGTATGACATAATGTGGTTAACTGGCACCTGATACCCTTGTTAGCTCTATGGAAATAGAGGGTGACAACTGAATAAATGCAGTAATAAATTTCCTTCAAATATCCCCCACAATTATCCTTCAGCGTCGTAATTTCAGATAATCTTGCTTAAGATCTCGAACAAAAATCGTTTGTTTGCACGACCCAAGTGATTTACCTTCTCGATTTGGCAGCATCAATTTTACCTGTCTCAAGGACCCAGATAAATATTGTAAAGGAAATGACATCTCGAAATCTATCTTCAAATCCCATAAATAGATGATAAAAGAGACCGGGAGATTAACGACGGAGCAACAAAAATCTGTCCAAGCAACCTGCGTCTCTACTGCAAACCTTGCCAACCACTTAACCCTTTACTAAGCAATCCTCAGTTTTAATGACTAAAATGAAAAAGGTTTTTGAAAACATTGTGAGAAAATGCTGATAACCAGCCTTTTCTCCTTTCCCTACAATATTTCCTACTCTTTCTTAATTAACCCATTACCACACAATCCCTACGTTTGAGGCCCCTGAGAAAGAAGCTTTTAGAAAACATTGTGGGAAAAGGAGAAAATGCTGGTAACCAGCATTTTCTCCTTTTTCCACAATGTTTTCTACCCTTCACACAATAAATTTCAAATTTTCAGTTACTTTTCTTTTGTTGTCTGCAAATGCTTTCGATTTGGACAAACCGAAAATTTTGTTGTTTGGTAATGAGTTAAATAAATTACATTACTTAAGCAACATTTGTATGTTGTCTGCACATGCTTTCATATTAAGACAAGTCCAAAATTATGTCATATGGTAAAGAGTTAAATGATGTTATAGTACCATGTTTGTGCAAAACATCTATTAAAATTTGAGGGTTGAATTTTTCAAGGGTGTTTTTCTGAAGTCTTGATCAAAATAAATTGATAATTTCATTCAAAGTTTCATGTTTTTGTATCAGACAATTTTGAAATCTGAAAGTCAAGAGGAAAAAAAAAATTATCTCCTCTTACCCCTTCTTTCTGGAACTCTTCATCAGAAAACAGCATTTTCTTCTTTTACAATGTTTTCAAAAAGCTTCTTTCTCAAGGTAGTCAAAAGTCAGGATTACTGCAATGCTGTTATTGCAGCTTGTGTAAGGCTAGATCAGACAGCACCAATCCTGCAGTCTGATCTCTGATTTACACTGCCCGGTTTTGCTGAAACTGTACGCAAAACAAACCTTAATACTGTAATACATGTGTTAGTTTTGGTCTTATTTCTAGACTTAGAATGTGTGTTGATTTTATTCTGCTCTGTGAGGTTTAAACAGGGATCAAGTCATGGATGAATGTCTTAACAGAAGAAAAATATTTTTTAGCTGGCTGATATGCTGACAGTACAGAATGCGTCTTAAAAATTAGATTTGATTTTCTCAGGAGTGCCCGGTTAGAATCATAGTGTATAAAGAAGAAAAAGTCAATGTGAGAATTTCCAACTGTTATTTTCCGAATATGTATCATGACCTCTGAACGAAGTTCTACCAAAAAGGTAGGTTTATGTCCTTGTTTTACTTCCTGTCCAGAACTTCCTTCATGTCACAAGAATATTACGCAATACTGTTCCTAATTGTATATGGTTTAAGTTTCTGGAATGTAAGACCACAAAGTATAGATAATGAAAGTGAAACTTGTCACTGAGCAACAAAACCTTTTACCTTATTGAAATCTTCAAACATGAACATTTACAAAAGTTCTAAAAATAGACAAGATCCAGTCCTCTCTCATTTGAATATAGACAATTTAAGTAGTCCAAACTCTAGAGATAATCTAAACCTGCACTCTTTACTTACCCCACCAACAGATCTCCTCCATCATAATTAGTCACTAATTAACAGCATGAAAGTGAACATCCATCATCAATAAACTATAATCTAACAGGTTAACATCAAACAAACATGTGACAAGACCTTCATCCAAAATGGCCGTCCCTCTGCAACCACTGTGACGCTGAATCAGTCTCTCATTTTACAGCAGCCCAGGTAAATTTCAACATCTCTTCTCTTTGTAGTTTCTTACTAAGGTGTAAAGTATTGTACCTTTGAAAAGACAGGTGTATCAGATAGAGCAGTATTCAGCCCATCCTCCCATTTGTCACACACTGATGACCCCAGTATCAGTGTTTCAGCTTATGAATGAAACTTAAAGGTATACAGGCAAAGATGCTGTAGATCCTTTACCTCAGAATCCATCCTTCATTTCACAAAGTTAAAAAATAACAAGGTAGAAAAAACTGCAGGAAGACTAACAAGATGCAGGACATTTTTTCTTCACTGTCTTGTAAAGTAAGGTTCAGATACAGAATTAAACTTTTAAACAGTTCACTTTAATCAAGACTTCAAAACTTTTGTGGCTTCAAAGGTATTTTTATCGAATTATGTGCCTCACTCTTAACCAGCATTTTCTCATTTTGCCACAATGTTTTCAAAAGCTTTCTCTTTCAGGGGGTGTTAAAGTTAGTCGTTGTGTGGTAATGGGTTAAAATGGGAAATTGCTGGTAACCAGCATTTTTTCTTTTTCCCATGATGTTTTTTGTTCTTCCAAGAGCAACTTTCTGAGTCACATTAATTTTGTCGCCAGCAAATGCTCTCAATTTTCGCGAGTCTAAAATTTTGTCGTTTAGTAGAATCAAGGCCCTGACTGCATTAACCCTTTCCCAAACAACAGAGTTTGCAGACGACAATTTTTAATTTTGAGAAAATGGCAGAAAGTTCTCAAAAAGGGTAGAAAACAGTGTGGGAAAAGGAGAAATTGCTCGTAACGAGCAATTTCTCCTCTTTCCACAGTGTTTTCAAAAGAGTTTTACTGCAGATACATAAAAACCAGGGCTTGTTTGGGAAATAGTTAAGCATGACACATCTTGAATCTCCGATGTGTGTGACAAGCAGTTTCTCCTTTTGCCACAATAATAATCTGCAATACATGCTGATTATCCTCATTCCACATAAATATGTTAGCAATGGTCTTCAACAAATCTTTAACCAATGAGACCATCAAATAACCCCGCATCAACATTTCAAGCCTAAAAATAATCAATCCCAAGACATAACGACCCGCCCCGACCCCCAGAGAGGAGGCTGTTGAAAAGTAGAAAAGCTGATAACCAGCATGGAAAAAGGAGAAAATTATGGTTATCCCCATGCTCTCCTTTTTCCATAATGTTTTAAAAGTCCTCTCTTTCAATGTCATTAAAACATGGGGTTTGTGTGTGAAGAGTTATTGGGTCTATCTCTTTAGCACTTGGCAAACCTTTAAATTAGTCCAAAATTATGAGTATTTGCATGGGGCAAATTAAATATATCTGAAGTGATAATTTTACAGTAAGTCTTAGATAGGATAGAAAACATTGTGGCAAAAGGTTTCCAGCATTTTCTCCATTTCCAAAATTGTATTCAAAAGCCTTTTTTTTTCTCGGGCTGTTAAAATTAGGATTGTTGGTAAAGAGTCAATTTGGAAATAAGATAATCCTTTACCACACTATGACGACTGACAACTCTGAGGTAGAAGCCATTTGAAAACATTGTGGGAAAAGGAGAAAATACTGGTAACCAGCTTTTTCCCCTTTTCCCACAATATTTTTTTATTCTCCAAAAAACGAGTTTCAATTTTTGAGTTACGTTTATTTTGTCGTCTGCAAATGCTTTCACTTTGGACCAGTCTAAGATTTTGTTGTTTGGTAAAGAGATAAAGGATTGCTTATTCAGGTAATGACTTAATTAACACAGTTACACATTTACATTTACCCTATACATAGTAAGCAATTGTGTTTTCTCTTTTGCGGACATGATAGGACGGCATAATACTGCACAAAATCAGTTTTTTGAATGCTGCAGGAAAAGGCAATTTGTGTGAAAATTGGCAGTCTTTCAGCTTACTCGTCTGCGCATGTCATATTCTTCGAAGATTCCACCTGTCTTATATGACGCATCACTCTCCCCGATATTGGGGAGACTGTTGTCATGCACACTATAAAGTAGCAATGGAGAAAATGCCTTTTGTCAATACGTTTGAGGAAAGATCAGGTGTATTTTAGATCCAGAATTCTCTAAACTACTGATCATAGCTGAATCCCATCAGGTAGCATTTTATTGAGTAAATGTTTATTTTAGTTTGAAATTCAGAGTAACAGTTGCCACATAGAAAAGTAGTCTAGTTCTGTACCCAGGATGCCCAAATTAGAATTATTTGAGTATTTGTAGAATACCATCTAACGGGAGATAAGGTCAGCTTACTGGCTTACATTTAACCTGTATCAAAGGACAGACCATGAAAAGTTTGTCACCTAATCAATGACCGGATACCTGCTACAACTCATTGGCTGGAAATATCATGCCCATATCAATTATTCTTTGAAGACTCGACCTGTCTTATATCTCGGATTAGCCTGTGCGGATTGCGCAGGCTGATCCGAGACGACACTGCGCAAATGTCTGAATGCCCCTTTTCATGTGTTGCAAGCCATATTTGAGAAAAAGGATACATTGTGAAGCAAATAAGTCTGTTTCTAACACTTCTGATGACGGGCTTGATGAATCTCTAGGCGGATACAGAATGCATTTGACTGTTTGTCAACATTTGCTTGCAGTTGAACAGCTTGATCTTTGACCATAGATACCAAACAAACATTCACAGGACAATTTGACAGTCACTACTAAATTCCTTCCTGTTTGTGTAAACTATGTTGAGCAAGAAAATCATAGTAAGGGGACTAGGTTGTTTTTAAATTGAGGCGGCTTTTCAAAAAAAAAAAAGGAGAATCTACCAATATTAACCACAAAAATTCTGGTTGCTGCAGAAAGCTTTGAAGACATCCTGTAAAATATGTATTTTCCTTTTAAAACACAATCTTGAGTTTTAATAACCCTCATCAAGGAAGCTTGTGAAAACTGGGAAAAAGAGCGAAGGTGGTAACCAGCACTTTCTCCATTTCCCACAAAGATGAATCTTATCATTTTACTTTAATTTGTCATGTGCATATGCTTCAATTAGAACAAGTCTAAAACTTTGTCTTCTGGTAAAGTGTTACCTCATTAATGTCAAACAGAGTTGAATACATAATTGCATGATAGCAGTTTCTCTTTTTCCCATATTTTTTTCAAGAGGCGGAATAAATGTGACTGCCTAATTTCTAGCTGCAGTTACTTATTCAGCAAAAACTAAGTCAAGAAAGGGGCATTAGTGTCAAAAATATTTTAGGGTGTATGAGTTTGAAATAGTTACCTGTACATCTATCTTCAGCAGTGACAGAGATATGAGAAAAAAGTCATTTTATTGCATGACAACAACAACAGCACAGGGCTACACCACCATCTTGGGTTTTGAAAGCATTGACCTAGAGGAAAACTATATGCCACTAATGTATGTAAAAGGGTGTTTACTGTATATTTGGGTATATATACTGTGTGTTGAAAATTTTGCAATTTACATATTACCTACATTTTGCATGGGACATGTTTGCGAATTCAAGACATTTGTTATTTATTGGTATACTTGTCATTAAATATGAGAACAGAAAACTTTGCTAATTTTTCAAATTCACGAAATCGCAAAAATTTCCATGTCGCAAAAATTTCCACTAATGCAATAACGCTTTACCAAACAACAAGATTTCAGACATGTCATAACTGAAAACATTAATGTGGTAGACAAACAAAATAAGGCTCATATCAAAGGAATTGTCCTTGATAAGACAGAAAACATTGCAGGAAAGGGAGGAAATGTTGGTAGCCAGTTTTCTCAGAAGCCTTCTTCATCAGAGTTGTAAAACTCGTGATTGCTTGGAAAAGGGTTAACTCCATGCAGAAGACAGAACTTTGGACTTTTCCAAGTCAAAAACATTTCAAGTCTACAATTTTAGATGTTTAAGTTTTCATTAAAGTGTAAAAAAAAATGTGGAACAAGGAGAAAATGGTGCCTACTGCATCCTCTCCTTTGCCCACAATCTTTTTAACTCATTACCAAACGACAACATTTAAGTTTGTCCAAATCGATAGCATTTGCAGACAACAACATAAAAGTGACTGAAAATTTAAAATTTGTTTTGTGAAGAGTAGAAAAGATTGTGAAAAAAGGAGAAAATGCTGGTTACCAGCATTTTCTCCTTTTCCCACAATATTTTCTAAAGGCTTTTTTCTCAGGGGCATCAAAAGTATGGATTGTGTGGTAATGGGTTAAAAGCCTTCTTCCTTGATGTCATTAAACTCAGGATTGTGTTGTAAAGGGTTAAGTATAAGACATTTTGTTGGCTTCTATATGTATGCAGAATATGGAGGGATACCTTGGCAGCCAGGTATAATTCATGACAGTATTTTCCTAGAATTCTGCTTTACCTCAACCAGCTTTAGATACCCTTTATGAAGGACAAAGATTTCACAGGTGAGATAAAAGCTTCATTATCGGGGCACAAGTAGCGCCCCCTACTGGTGAAGGCAATAGACAAGTTGTACAAGATAAACAGATGCTGATGTCTCCAAGGGAATTTGAATGTCATCACAATAGTTCACAGGTCAGGATAATTTTTGCCCTACCGCATGATAGATAAATAAAGGCATAAAATGAACTTATTAATCACCACATTGGTAAGTTTTGTATTTAACAAATAAGCTGAATGTACAAAATAAGCCTGTACATCACAATAGTAGAAATTCAATCTCTATTCCAGGACCTTTTAACCCATTACCACACAATCCCTACTTTTGACGCCCCTGAGAAAGAAGCCTTTTGAAAACACTGTAGGAAAAGGAGAAAATGCTGGTAATCAGCATTTTCTCCTTTTCCGACAGTGTTTTCTACCTTTCCCAGATCAAATTTTAATGTTTCAGTCACCTTTATTTTGTCGTCTGCAAATGCTTTCAATTTGAACCAGTCTAAAATTTTGTCGTGTGGTAATGAGTTAATTTGGACCCAATAACCAGTTTTCAAGCCAGATGCCTTCATTTTCTTGTGTTGTTGTTGTCCATTCCACCCCATTTATAGCTGCAGCGTAAAAAAGATAAATAAATGTAGAACAATTTACTTTTCCAGTAATAGCATCAAGGGTCATTCAGAGGCTTCAAATTTCAAATTGGTACATTAATGTTTCAGCAGACATCAATAGCCAACTATAAAGAATACAAAGACTGGCCAGCATCGGGACTATTGAGCATCTTTTCAGCACATCCGGTACTTTCTATTATTCATTAATGAATCAACAGAAACCCATCTATACAGCGGTATTGCTTTCACCAGCTAGGATGGTTGACAAACATTTCATAAAAGACAAATCAATGCCAGCCATCAATAAATGATGCCTATTTTTGTTCTGTCAACCCTTTTGCTTTGCATTCACTTTTTGCTTTAACAGCTTAACATAAATCTATTCTTTTAGCTACTTTAATTGCTACATAAATGAATATGACTTTTGCAAGAAAAATAAGAAAAAAAAAGACAATAATTTTGCAGCAGCTTAAATGCTGTTCTGGGTAGAATACCATTGAGATTTCAGTTTACTTATGTAAATCTTGAATCAGAATGTACTTAAAAAAAAACAAAAACTCCTTTTTCCACAGTGTCTTTTTTTTTTATCTCATATGAGTTAAGTGTTCTTTCTTTTAAACATCTCACTTTTATGCCACTTGTGCCAGTTAGTTGTAATACTCAACCATTTACCTAACAATCCTGTGCTTTAGTGACCAATGAGAGTGAGTCTTTTGAAAACATTGTTGGCAAAGGAGAAAATGCCAGTAGCAAGCATTTTCTCCTGTCCTCTCTATGTTTTCTAACCTTTCAGAAACAAATCATTTTCAAGAGCCACATTCATCATCTTCAAACATGTTGAATTTGGACTAGTCAAAAATGTTGTCCCGTGTTAGACAAATTAAAAAGTTTTGGATACAGGATAAACCCATTGGCTTCAACCACAGAGCTCCAGATATGAGGGAGTGATGACATTCTAAATCCATTGTTTTTCTTCCAAACCCTTGGCTGAGGGTACTCATTAGAATCGTCTCGATGAGAGGATTCTAATCAGTACCCATAACATAGGTTTTAGTGGAGAATAACTAATATTTTCTATTATGAAATCAAAATCACTCCCCCTATCTGGAGCCATGTTCAACCATTCCCATACAGGCTATTTGAAAGGCACAATTGTGCAAAACAATACAGTTGCTAAAATGCACTTGAATTTAAATCATATTCATACTACTACCATTTAATTAAGTATGAAAAATATTGTGAAGATGACAATCTGTTGGCTGCTATTGTAAAAAGTTTAAATTTCAAAACAAGCAATTTCGTTGAAATGATATCCCCCGCCGAAAAAGACCTTTTTTGATGCAAACGTATAGGAGGTATTCTGTTTTGCATGTACATGTGGCCTTTTTGTTATTGGTCCATGATGAAATTATACATTAAGCTCCCTTGTTCCATGGCACAGGATTTTATTACATAAAAAAAATATAAAAGAGGTCCATAACAGAATTATACATTCAGTATCCTTTTGGCAGATCTTGGCATTTCATAAAAGTTGGAGATACACTGACATAAAATTAAATTTGACATAAAGTCCCTTTTTCCATGATACATTGATAAATTGCAAAACCCTGACAACATGTGCTATGTTGCATGATCTGTGAAAATCTCTTCCAAATCTGTTGAGATATGTCCAGTAATTAAAGAGATACAGGTGAAAAATGAAATTATAACATGAAGCCCCCTTATTCCATGATGCAGCTACAAATCCCAAAACCTTGACAATATGGCGAAGGTCACATGATCATGTGAAAATTCCATCCAAATCTGCCAAGAAATGTGGGAGGTGTTGTGTTAGGTCACATGATATGTAAAAATTCCATTCAAATCTACCAAGAAATGTGGGAGGAGTTGCCTTCACAAGAAACAGAATAAAATAAAACATGAAGCCCCCTTTTTTCATGACACAGCCACAAATTGCAAAATCTTGAGAATATGCGATCGCTCAGATGATAAGAAACATTCTGCGAAAATTCCATTGAATTCTGTCAAGAAATATGGGACAAGTTGCATTCACAAGAAATAAAATGAAATAAAACATGAAGCCCCCTTTTTTCATGACGCTGCTACAAATCGTTAAACCTTGAGAATATGCGATAGGTCAAATGATGAGAAACATTCTGTGAAATTCATTTCAATTCTGTCAAGAAATATGGGACTAGTTGCATTCACAAGAAATAAAATGAAATAAAACATGAAGCCCCCTTTTTCCATGACGCAGGTACAAATCGCAAAATGTTGACAATATGCAATAGGTGACATGACAAGAAATATTCTGTCAAAATTCTATTCAATTCCGTCAAGAAATGTGGAATGAGTTGCCTTCAAAAGAAATGGAATGAAATATAACATGAAACCCCCTTTTTCCATGACACCTTATTACAAAAACAAGGGCAAATAACTGTGGTGTTGCACGGTCAATGTAGGTGAAACTTTTTTTCCTGCATTTCCTTATGGAGGTTGGCAGACGTGACAAGTTCCATATAAAAACTTTGTATAGTTTTGAAGAGAAGACTCCAAACATTAAAAGTGTACTTAAGTGTAACTTAAGTGAAACTTAAAATCGCTCTCAGTTGGCCATTTTGCATCGAATCAAAAAAAAACAAAAGAAGGGTCTCGGGAGAATGGGTCATTGTACATGTGTATAAAGTTTCACGAAATTCCGTTCAATGGTATTGGAGATATTTGCCCGGACGGACGGACGAACCCCACAATGTCGGACTCATAAGGAAGGACAGACGGACGGACGGACAACGCTAAAACTATATCCCTCCTACGGCGGGGGATAATCAGAAACTGAGAAAAAGGTCTTTAGAAAACATTATGGGAAAAGGAGAAAATGCTGGTAACCAGCATTTTCTCCTTTTCTCACAATGTTTTCTAACATTCCCAAAACAAATTTCAATTTTGGAGTCACATTTATTTTGTCGCCTGCAAATGCTTTCAATCAGGACAAGTCTGAAATTTTCTTGTGTGGTAAAGAATTAATAGAGATGAATCATGCACTGCGGAAAGTAAGTGTAATGCATTTGGCATAAGTATCAACCTAGGTCAGCCTGAGCCAATTATTGTGCAGTCCGCATTCTGAGACAAACAAAAATAAGTATCAAAGAATTCCTTGTTGCAGCTGCTCAATCTTTTCAAAAAGCTGTCCAGTGCAGATATAGCCTCATAAGTAGAACAGGTTAATCTGATCCATTGTATAAAGATGAGGGATTATCTTTTATTTTGACTTTCCCTATCCTGAACTCTACAAGGTGGTAAGAATTTGGACAATTTTTTTTTTTTGAAAAATGGGAAAGACGAAAAATTTTTGCTCTCTATTGGTTTGGAAATAATGTGAGTAAAAGTGGCCATTGCATATTGCAAGCATTACCTGTAAGGGACTTTTCCCTTTTGCATTACATTGTCTTGAGTATAAGGCGTTAAATCCTACAAAAGCGTTTATTGTCAACATACTAAGGATCACCAAGTTTGTTAATACCTAGAGCTTCTGTTTTCAGAGCAGATTAACCTCGGTTACCTTTGTGTACTAGTGTTGCATCAATTAACCCATTACCACACAATCCCTACTTTTGACGCCCCTGAGAAAGAAGCCTTTTGAAAACACTGTAGGAAAAGGAGAAAATGCTGGTAACCAGCATTTTCTCCTTTTCCCACAGTGTTTTCTACCCTTCCCAGAACAAATTTCAATTTTTCAGTCACTTTTATTTTGTCGTCTGCAAATGCTTTCAATTTGAACCAGTCTGAAATTTTGTCATGTGGTAATGGGTTAACTCTACCAGAGGACAAAAGTTTAGCCATGTATAAATTGAAAGAACCTGCTGGTGACAAAATTTTAATATTGCTCAAAATATGAAATGAATATGTCCTTCAAAGGGTTGAAAGCATTCTGGAAACTGCAAAATTTTTTGTCTCTTTCAACAATATTTTCTTCTCTTCAAAAGCTAAGTACTATGTACCATCTAAGGGACATTTTGAATTTGTTGTCTGCCAATGCTTTCAATTCGGAAGAGTCTAAAGTTTTGTCATATCAGGTAAGGAGCTGTCTATATGCTTCAAGAGCTACTTTGGGTCCAACCAATACAAGATTCATTGATTTACTGTATATTCATCCTAGTCACTGTTTGCAAGCAAATATGGGCAATGCCCCCAGAAGGCTGTTAGTTATTTTACAGGAGATAGTGCAATATACAAGACGAAATCCATCTTATGTTAGCCCATGGTTCTTTAATGTGTTCAGTGTATGGCGCCGTCACTTAGGACCTAGGTTTAACATCTCATCTTAAAGACTCTCAGTGATTTTAGATGGCCAGCCGTAGGGCTTATACATAGCCTCAAGTTGTCAGAGACTTAACATTTTACGAAATTATAGCTATCAATTGAGCTGTTCTGGCTGGTCAACCATGACTGAACAGCTTGACCCTTAGGCTGCTAAGCATGACTCACTGACCTTTTGTGGACAGTGTAAATCAAGATCAGACTGCACAGAACGTGCAGTCTGATCTTGAATCTACACTGTCCAATAAGGAGATATTATTCCCGAAAACCGAAGTTGGAAATACCAATATCTGGGTTATTGCTAAGGAAGAGAACATTTCATTTTAGTTATTTCGCAGGAAAGAGGTTAAAAAGTGACATCTGAAGGTGGTAGGATATACTCGTATTATTACAATAAAAAAAAGCCCAGTAAAAACATTCCATGCTGACCCTCACTCCGCCACAAAGCCCTATTGACATAAGTGATGGACCGAATATTTTGTCACCATGGGGCTTTTCTTTTCCATTAGAAAAACAAACAGGACTATTCTTTTCTGTTTTATCCTACTCTTATCAATATGATGACAATAATTTAGACTTGTCCATACTGAAAGTAATAATTGCAAGCCAACAATGGCTGGTACGGTGGTACCGAGCATTAGGTTTTCTTTTTCACACAATGATTTCTATCCTAGTAAAGTACAAATCTTATCACTTGAACAAAATTAATGTGTCACTTAAAAATACTACCAATTACACTGTAGTACCAATATTACCAATATACCAAAAGTCCTGTTGAGAGTTAACTCTTTACCACACGAGAAAATTTTAGACTGGTCCAAATTGAAAGCATTTGCAGACGACAAAATAAAGGTGACTGAAAAATAGAAATTTGTTCTGGGAAGGGTAGAAAACACTGTGGGAAAAGGAGAAAATGCTGGTTACCAGCATTTTCTCCTTTTCCCACAGTGTTTTCAAAAGGCTTCTTTCTCCGGGGCGTCAAAAGTAGGTATTGTGTGGTAATGGGTTAATCCGCCTAAAAATGCTAATACAGGTAAGAAGCAATCAAAACAAAACTGGTTGAAAGATGTTAATTTTAAAGAAAGCCATTGGTATTTACTGATAATTTGTCTTGCACTGTTCTGCATATATGGTTATATAGGTACTGGTATATATCCTGAGGTACTATGAGGAAAAAGGCTTTCAAAGATATTGAAAGAAAAATAGAAAATACCAGTAATCAGTACTTTCTATTCTTTCCCAAAGTGTTCTTTTCTAACCCGGCAAAGCTGTCTTCTATTTGCCAGTTAATCAGTACTTTCTTTACTTTTCCAAAGTGTTCTTTTCAAACACGGCAAAGCTGTCTTCTATTTGCCAGTAATCAGTACTTTCTTTACTTTTCCAAAGTGTTCTTTACTAACCCGGCAAAGCTCTCTTCTATTAGTGAGCACTGCAATATGTCATGTGCAAATGACAATATTTTTCAAGAATTCTGGAATATATCATCAAACAGACGGGGTTTCAATGCAACAATGTAAGACAACAATATTCACTTCAAGCTTTCTATATTTAAGTCAACCAAAAGTACATATTACATAATCTGACAAAACGGAGATTAATTGCTTATTATGTTTGTCATTATGTGCAGTTATAACATCTGTATGGTAAGATGGCTGCAGCTATACACTTGTCAAGGTACATTTGACATAATGAGCTGTCCATTTGTCTCTTTACTAGAATGACAAAAATTTAACACTCATCCATTTTGGAAAATTATTAATGACAAATTAAATGGGATACAGACATTATAATTGGCCTATGAAATTCTAGACAATTTTATTGTGGGAAAAAGAGAAGATGGTGGCTACAATTTTCAGCATTTTTTTTCCTTTCCAACAACATTTTAAAATGTCGTTCAAACATCTTTAGGTTGAAAATGTGTTAAAACCAATACTTCACAACATATTTTCAAGACTGTCCCTTGAACATATGTTACCAGAGTTACTAAGCCTTCCAAATAAACTAAAGTTTGAGACAATTTTCTTAGAAGTGTTAAGGAGATAACTGATGGAATAAAATATTTAATTGTACCTTGTACCACAATGATTTCAAAAGAGAGTTTGCATTCATTTGAGGCACATTAATCATATACAAATTTTTTGAATATGGACAAGTCTAAATTTTCTTATCAAGTACATTGTATAGAGTAAAATGTTGTTAACTCTTTACCACACAAGAAAATTTTAGACTGGTCCAAATTGAAAGCATTTGCAGACAACAAAATAAAGGTGACTGAAAAATTGAAACCTGTTCTTGGAAGGGTAGAAAACACTGGTTACCAGCATTTTCTCCTTTTCCCACAATGTTTTCAAAAGGCTTCTTTCTCAGGGGGGTCAAAAGTAGGGATTCATGTGTGGTAATGGGTTAATATTACCTTCTTAGAAACAATTGATGGAATAGGGATAAATGCTAGACTCCAGCATAAAATATATCCTTTCCCATTTTGTTTCCAATAGCTGTTTCCTGCAGAGTTGATGAAACAATTGAGACTGTAGTTATTCATGGTAAAAGGTCAATGTTTTCCAAAATGGTTTAGAAAATTAATTAGACAGGTAGGGCCCAAGATCATAAGATTTTGATGGGCAATGATGAGACATAAAATCGCATCCATAGAAAGAGAGAACTCCCCTCTCTATTCTTAGAATAAAAAAAAGAACACAAATTATCCCTCCTGGAAACTTTTGAAAACAGGGACCAAAGAAAATACAAAGAACCAAAATATCCAAAGAAAATTACCATACTTTTCACAGAGTTTGAAAACATTGGGGACAGTGAAGCATCTTGACCATCCATTTCCTTTCTTAACTAGCATATTTCTATTATTTCCCATAATGTTTTCTATCCTTCCAATGCTAAATTTCATCTTTGAAGTCCTATTCAATTTAATGTCTGTAAATACTTTCAATATGGACCAGTCTAAAATTTTGTCTTTTAGTAAACAGGTAAGAAAAAATGCATTATGGGTCCATGAGTACCACCTGTTACAGGCCAGTTTCTTGACATTTTCATCAACTTAACAAAAATCCTTGTCAACTCAAAAAATTAGTTGACTCTTCTCCAGAAATAAAGAATTCTACGCACTTCCTTATTAATGGTATTTGTAGAAGAGAGATGAAATGTGATTACAATGACCCAAAGAGTAGAAAACAATGTGGAAAATAGAGCCAAATCTGGCTTTGAGCACCTTTAGGGATTAAAATGGAAGGTTTTCAAATATCTACACCCTAAATCTGCACCCTCCAACCCCATACTTAGTACCAAATATTACCTTTCAGCAATTGCCATGGGGTAATTCTCTCTTTGCATTATTATAGTTGGCATTTTACATAATTTTTAAACAGATTGTGGTAACAATGTTTATCTCCACATCTGGAAAGGTCTTGATGGGATTACAAAGAAGTTAATTAAAATTGATTTATAATTGAAGAGAACCATGTGTTCATCCCCCATCTAAAAAGGCCTGAATCATTACCTATGATAAGCTTACAAAGGCTTCTTCCACAGTATTCATGAATTATTTTTGAGTCCTTATTCACCTTCTTTTTTATCTGTAACCCGAACTCTGTATACAGATTGAAGATTTTCATTCAATTTCATTTCACAATATTCATTCAATCCTGTACTATGGTCATATGTTCATGCCATGAGAAAAAAGATAACTATTGCAAAAGTTAACTCTTTACCAAACAACAGCATTATAGACATGTCGAAATTAACCCTTTCCTAAACAATCCCTGGTTTTTATGGGTGTATAATAGTAGCCTTTTGAAAACACTGTGGGAAAAGGAGAAAATGCTGGTAACCAGCATTTTCTCCTTTTCCCACAATGTTTTCTACCCTATCATATCCTTTTTTTTCACTCTACATTTAGGTAATTTACAAATGAAATAGTAATGAGAGTGTGATGGTTAGCATCTTTGCAAGCCAAGGATACTTAAACTCCACTTTGTTAGTTATGTACCCTTGGCCGCTCGCCTCTTTAAAAATCGAAAACAGAAATCATCTTTTCAGCAAGAGTTGAATTGTCATCTGCAAATGCTTTCAATTCGGTCTAGTCCAAAAGTTTGTCGTTTGGGAAAGGGTTAAAAGCATTTGCAAATGACAAGAAAGATGTGACTGAAAAATTGGTATGTCTTTTGGGAATGATAGAAAGCATTGTGGGAAGAGGAGAAAATGCTGGTAACCGGCATTTTCTCCTTTTCCTACAATATTTTCAAAAGGCTTCTTTGTCATTGTCATTAAAAGTCAAGATAGTTTGGTAAAGAGTTAACCGATTACCACACAATCCCTACTTTTGACGCCCCTGAGAAAGAAGCCTTTAGAAAACATTGTTGGAAAATAAGAAAATGCTGGTAACCAGCATTTTCTCCTTTTCCCACAATGTTTTCTACCCTTCACAAAACAAATTTCAAATTTTCATTCACTTTCATTATGTCATCTGCAAATGCTTTCAATTTGGACAGGCCTAAAATATTGTCGTTTGGTAATGAGTTAAATTAGAGAACTATCATACTAAAATTGTCAATGATAGGGATTGTGTAATAATAGGTTAAGGAAAAATCCTTGATGAGGACCGGTTTGATATCATTGTCTGTAAAGGAGAAAATGCTGGTAACCAGCATTTTCTCCTTTTGTCACCATTTTTTTACCCTATGACAAATCCAGATCTTGTAGGCACATTAATTTTGATTCATCATCTGTAAATGATTTGGGGCAAGTTCTAATTTCTGTCCTTTGTTTAATTGTCAAAGGTTTCAACATTCAGCTATCAGACAATTATGAAGTAAAATGTCCAACTAAGCATGGAATGTGGCTCATTGTCTAATAATTTTTGTCTTCTCATAGATAAAAGGATATTTTCATGGCTCATTATGTTAAGAGATATACTGATTCCAAAAGAAATGTAGTAACACACCTCTTGCACACAGATAGTTTTGGTGTCCCCTTTCTTTTGCTCTCACTGTTTCAGAGAAGCTGTAAATTAACCCATCTGCAAATACCTCAAGATTGGACAAATCTAATATTTTATGCTAGTCAAAGAAGGTAATACTGGGGGAGGGTAGAGATAATGATCTCTTCTACCTTTTAACTCATTACCTAACCACAATATTTTAGGCTAGTCCAAATTGAGACCATTTACAGATGACAAAATAAAAGTAGCTGAAAACTTTAAATTTATTTTGTGAAGGGTAGAAAACATTGTGGTAAAGGAGAAAATGCTGGTTACCAGCATTTTCTCCTTTTCCCACAATGTTTTCAGAAGGCTTCTTTCTCAGGGTCATAAAAAAGTGATTGTTTGGTAGAGAGTTAAGAGTCATTCAGGACTATACAGGCCTGTAGGAACGGGGGGGGGGGGGGGATTTTGAAAATCATAGTAACTAAAATATGAATTTTTAGCGCAATGCAATTACCATGCAAAAAATCTCAGTATTTCGAAGTTAGCCCCCCCAATTTTGAAATGCTTCCTACGTGGCTGCTATAGATGCCTTTTCAGCTAATCCAGATCAAGACCAGACTGCAGAATGCATGCAGCCCTATCTTTGATCCCCACTGTCTGCATTCCTGAAACATCACAGACAAAACCAGCCATAAGATTGTAATATTTGGAGGGTTTTGTGTCGACTGTTGGGTTAACCCATCACCCCATAAGGCATTTTTATGGTATCTCTAATTGACCCTAAATAACAGCAAGGATGGAGCCGTTTCTTATATGTATATGACACCTTTTGATAGCATAGAAAACATTGTGACTAAAGGTGAAATTGCTCGTCACAAGCAATTTCACCTTTTGTTACAATGTTTTCCAAAGGCTCCTACAAGCAATGCGTAAAAATGAGTATCTATGGATTAAAGGGTTAATTCTGCTTTCTACTAGTAAGTTTTGAAAAAGTTTACATATTGTGTGCACCTGCAAAAATACTGTGTTGATGGTAAAGAGTATAACATTTCCTTGGGTAAGATTGTTTTAAAAAGTAAACTGTTGCATAATCAAAACAGTTGTTTGTAGGACTGCAAGACTACCGTAAATGCAATATTAACAGAAGATATTTTAAGAAAATTTGCAAAATTTTAGACATGCAATAATATCCACTTTTACAATGCTTATAGCAGAATCCAGAGTATGGGGGTTAGGACAATTAGAATGGACAAAGTGAAAGAGAAAAGGATATTTAATCCCCAATTATCACAGCTATTTTGGTTCAAATCTATGAGAGGCATGACTGGAATGATCCAATAACCTGATACCAAACAAAGACTAGGGTTTCTTCACAAAGCTTTGGACTGGTTCTCAAGGTGACTATCTATGTCTCATCATCTTATCTCTGAAGTAGCTTTTGTTTCGTTTAGACAATGCAGGCTGCAACTAGTCTAAACTTAAATAATGAATTGTCCAACATAAAAAATCCTTTGTCTCACTCTTACTCTTTCAAAGAAAGAAGTAAATTTCTAGTAAGACGTTACATTCATTATTGTGTACATTTTAAAGACAAATATGGTACAAAATCCCCTTTAATAGTTAATCTTGTCTAAGTCATAATTAGTTTCAACTTCCTTTGAAATAAAATCTCCACAAAAAATCCCAAGAAATCTACAGGAATTGATAAACTGCTAGATCATTCCTAATATGAGGGGTAAAAATAGGTTCTTAACCCTTTACCCCATAAGGCATTTCTATGGTATCTCTAGTTGATCCTAAATAACAGCAAGGATGAAGATGTTTCTTATGTGTATATGACACCTTTTGATAGCATAGAAAACATTGTGGCAAAAGGTGAAATTGCTCGTCACGAGCAATTTCACCTTTTGCCACAATGTTTTCCAAAGGCTCCTACAAACAATGCGTTAAAACGAGTATCTATGGAGTAAAGGGTTAATGTTATCTTAGTTATCATCTTTTGCCATCATGCCAAAGGAAAGTAAAAAGCCCATTAGAATGGAACTAATCAACCGTATGCAAAACAATATCATGACGATACAAAAATCACCTGAACAAAAGACGGGGTGTAAGAGTCAGCCTGTATTAGGTGTTAAACACGAACAATGAACAAGTATTTTGGCTTTGTCTTCTTTCCACTTTCTTTAGTATGGATGTTCTTTCTCATCTTCACAGCAAAAGATTTTGACAAACTTCAGTAGACACGCTACCATAGAAAACCATTCCTATGTCTACAAATTTTACTGGGCACTGTATTCAAAAAGCTGCAGCTGTTCACATTAATAGATTTTAATATATTTCAGTATTTAACAATAAATTTCGATCGGAATATGGGACAAACATCAAGGACAGTGTTATATATCTACATCCATTCATGTTCAGTGTACCCGTGATCCCCCTTATTGTCTATCTCTTCACAAGACAAGCAAATTATAGAACTGTCAATACTGAAAGCTCTTGCAGATGACAAACCAGATTTGGTTCAAATGTTTGGAATTTTTTCAAACGACACTGTTGGAAAAAGGAGAAAATTCAAATGATCAGAATCTCGCTTTTTACCAAAATTAAAAAGTGCCTTCTTCTGTGGGATAATTAACGTAGTTAACCCTCTACAAAACAATTCTTATAATGTTTCTACGACCCTGAGGAATAAAACTTTTGGAAACAATTTTGGAGGAGAAAATGCTAACCAGCATTATCTCCATTTCAAACAAAGTTTTCTACTCTTTCATGGACAAATTCCATCATTTAAGCCTCAATGAATTTGTTGTCTGCAAATGCTTGCAATTTGGACAAGTCTTAAAAAAGGGTTGTCTGGTGAAAAATTAATACAAGGGACCCATTGCTGAAGGGTTAACTGAAAACAAACCTAGGGGGAGTCAAAACTAGGGTATCACACTGTGAAAAGCCCAATAGGAGTTCAATGAAGCCTGTGCCAAATGGGACAATGGGAGAAAAATGTGATAAAATGGATCCACTTTCAACTTTGACGTTCCTCACTCCGATTGGATTTCTTTATTATGGCAACCCTGTATAGTTATGTCAGCTAGTATCTGAACCCGAAAATCCAAACTCTTGATTTCTTTACAACATGATTACCGGTACCCACAAGTTTACCTTACTCTGACCAAGCGATAAATTTTGGAATTGCCAAAGTCCAAAGACAAAAAAAATTAATTGTGGATCAAAAGGGTGGAAAAAAAATTGTAAAAAGGTGAATATGCTGATACCAGCATAAAGTTTGTCCTCTTCCCATTATGTTTTGAGGAGTCTTCTTCCTCATAGAAGATAAAACTTGTGAGTGTTAACATGGTTATTTTTTTTTTCAAAACACACATTTCCTGCAATGACATGTATTGGGTAGACTGTCAAGAGGCTTAGTATCTCTGTTGGTTCCTAATAAATTCCAGACAATTATGAAGGCAAAACAATATACTCCAAGAGGAAATGCTTTTCCTACAGTATTTTCTAGTAACTTTCGAGTACTAATTCCTATAGATTTGGGCAAAATTTTATTCAATATCCTATGCAAATGCTTTAAAAATACTAGCATTCTGTTGAGACTGATTTCCAACACTTCACCCTTCACTGCAAACATCTTGTTTTAGTAATCCTGAAGAAGATTAATGAAAACATTGTGGGAAAGGAGAAAAGGCTTTTGATTGGGTTCAGATTAAAATTTTGTCATTTGGTAAAGAGTTGAAAGGACTGACAAAAAGTTAACCAGCATTTTTCTCTCTTCCAACAAAGTTTTCTACCCTTTGTTACTGGAGATCACTCCTTCCTAAAGCATCGCTTCTTCCCATGATATACAATCAATCAAGCAACTGTGTGAGGAAAAATTCTCTTACTAACTCAGAGCTCCAGATAAGAGGGATTGATGGTATTCTAAATCCATTATTTCCTTTCCAAACCCTATGTGGTGGGTACTCATTAGAATTGTCTCAATGAGACGATTCTAATGAGTACCCCCAACATATGGTTTAAAGAAGAATAATTTATATTATCAAGTTTGAAATCAAAATAATTCCCTCTACCGGTATCTGGAGCTCTGGCTAACTGGTTCATGTAATGGTCTTTTGTGCCTCATGATACAAAGATCTTGATCACACAGGTTTAAATTCCAACAAGCACAGGTTGTATTTCAGCTATGCAAAAATGTTGCAAACTTCCATTTTTATAAGATCTATGAAGAGAAATTTTATGTTTTTTGTCACATAATGATATCTCATCTCTAAATGCTTTCAGTCTGCTAAAATTTTTTCATTGTCATAAAGACTTAAATCTCAATACAAAATGGTCTAAACGGAGCAAGCCAAGCTGTTACAAGAAGTGCAGCCAGCATTGTGCATTACTGGAGAATACAAGGTTGCTGGTTATTCCCGAACTTGGCATACTTTTTGCCGTGGATTGATATGGTAAGTCGAAGCAACAGATTTTATTCCTCTTTTTTACTGCTAATCATTTTTTCCTCAACTGTTATGTAACAGTGCTGCCAATGGCTTGTTGGAATGTCGTGCCAAGAACTGGTAAATGAAACTCAATTCTTTACCAAACAATCCAGACTTTTGACAACACTGAGAAAGAGAGGCTTTCAAAACATTGTTGGAAAAGGAGAAAATGCTGGTAACCAGCATTTTCTCCTTTTCCAACAATGTTTTCAACCCTTTCCAGATCAATTTCAATTTTTGATTCATGTTTATTTTGTCGGCTTCAAATGCTTTCAATTAGGACCTGTCCAAAATTTTGTCGTCTGCTAAAGAGTTAAAAAAGGTATAAGGCTTCGTGTGCACTGGTGACCCTGATATAACTAAAATAACATTGAAAATGGTATTGAACACCATAAAACTCATTATTTGTTACATGGAGTAAGAGGGATGTCAGAAATGTAAAAAGGTATCTTTGAAGGCCAAAGAACTTTCTTGTTGATTTTAAGATAAAAGCTTCTTCATCTGCATCAGTGACATAAGTAAATATAACTGTAAACCCAGGTACAATATCTGAGATATCTAAAGTGACTGTTGCTTTTTTAAAACATGTAGATTCAAAATAATATTATACAAAATTGCATACAAGTAACTCATCATTATTGGCCCTTCACCAAAAGATTGTATGTTTGAAAACCCTTCAGAAAACATTGGAGTAAAAGGAGAAAAATATATAGAGTCTGATCACGCACATGTATACTCACTCCCATATTTTATTTAATTAGAAAAAAAATCTATTCTATTTTGGTCAATGAAAAGCCAGCTCTTTCAAACGTCGGCAAGCTCGGCAAAACTTACCAGTAAGTTGCTTTAGCAGACAGTTTAGGTCAAGAACAGACTTCCCAGAAGGTACAATCTGAATTTGATCTTCTCTTTGTGCAATATGTTATGTTCCAGCCAAAACAACTTTGAAATATCGGCTCCATTTCAACTTTGAAATAAAGGCTCCATTTCATTAATTCGGTGCTCCAAGTGTTATTGATTTTAGAAAGATGTTTAAGCAAGTAACTGGATCAAGTGAAGTCCTCTTCAATTTCAACAGAAGTAGCAGCAGTGTCGGCCCACTCTATTGAAAAAACTTTCTGAAGAAGTGATAAATTTTCTCCACTAAGCTATTCTTGCTGAAACTTGCCTCGTTTTCAATATAAATGGACAGTCTCTCCAATTTACCGTTATTGTCCTCCACATAAAGAGGTAGCTGTATTCATGAAAGCCGAATGATTTTAATTGCAAAAATATCATTCTCATCTTCCATTACACGACCTTGTAAAACGACCAAATTGAAAAGAAATTAAAAATCCTGGGGATAAGACATTCAAATGATTGGGCTGAAAAATGATGTATTGATAAATAAGGCCTTCGAGGCATAGATATTGATGTTTTGATGGAAATCAGCAAATTAACGGCAAGGTTAGTGATTGCACCCTGTAACAATCGCCAAATTTTACGATGTTTCCGTAACATGTTTATGAGAAAGTTACACACAATTTCTTTGTGTCTTTTATATCTCGGATACATGTGTGATCAGACAGACATTTAAGTATCAAACAGATATGGTCCATTTCTAAGAGCCTTGATTTTCAATTATAAATTTAATTGCTGTCAAATGTTTCACTTGCGCTTCACTCCCTACCACACAATTCCAAATTTTAATGTCCCTGAGAAATAATGCTTTTGAAACCATTGTGAGAAAAGCAGAAGATAATGGTGATCACAATGCTTTACAACCTGACTCCAAAAAAAACTAATCATGCCTAATTGAAGCATGTAATCTGCATTTGTACTTCGTAATCTGAAAGGGTGCTTTTAGAATTTGGACATCCAGTCAAAAGATTTAACTCTTTACCAGATGAAAAAAATCTAGCCTTGTCCAAATTGAAAGCATTTGCAGACGTCAATTTAAATGTGACTCAAGTAATGGAATTTCAACTTGATACAGTACAAAACATTGTGGGGAAAGGAGAAAATGCTGGTCACCAGCATTTTCTCCTTTTCCCATAATGTTTTCAAAAGGCTTCTCTCCTAAAGAGTGCAAAAAGTTGTCATTGCACAGCAAACAGCTAAATATTTTGAGCTCGTCTGCTCTTTACCAAATCAAGGGGTTAGTAAGATTGTAAGAGCCTATGAATCAAGAGTTTTGCATTAACCTCTTAACCTTTTACCCCATAAGGCATTTCTAAGGTATCTCTAATTGACCGTCAATAACAGCAAGGATGAAGCTGTTTCTTATGTGTATATGACACCTTTTGATAGCATAGAAAACATTGTTGCAAAAGGTGAAATTGCTCATCATGAGCAATTTCACCTTTTGCCACAATGTTTTCCAAAGGCTCCTACAAGCAATGCGTAGAAATGAGTATCTATGGAGTAAAGAGTTAAAACAGTAAAAAAATTGGAAACATCGCCAAAAGAATGATGTTAATTTGTCTCCAAAATTAGAAAAGGTTGAGGGTAAAGGAGAAAATGCTGTTATTACAATGATTTCAGATGCATCCCCTTTCAATAACCAGAGACAAAAAAAATGTAGAAATATTTGGCCATGGGTCAGAGCATAATAACTACCTGAGGACAAATTATTTTGTCTTAAACTGGGCACTTTCCAAAACATTGTGGTAAATGAAGATTTTTTCGTTTGTTTTCAGATCCATGATATCATTACTACACTGTAGCTGTGCCTATTCACTTCAAGACCTTTGTATTCACCAACCACTGTTAAGTTACATTCTTTGTGGTCTCCTCCATAGTTTTTGGTCTCCTCCATAGTTTTTCTAAACTTTAAAGTAACATAACTTCTGATTGGCTTAACCATTTGGTTTTGCCAACCAGAAGTTGTGTTACTTTCAAATATAGATAATCTTAAAGGTGGCCCTTCAGATTTTGGGACGAAAATTTTACAAAACTGCAAAAAAATCATCCTTATACTCCCAAAGCCTTTTAATTTTCATTTGTAAAACCCCAGTAGTCGAAATCCGTCGACAACACGAGAAATTAGAGATTTACTACGGCCCAGGTTGACACCAACAGGAGACACGTTCTATTTTTAGATGGTCAATTCGCTAATTTACTTACAGGAATACACAGAAGAAGCTTCAAACATAGCGCCCGAAGAAGACATTATGGAAAATAATTATTACATGTTTGTTATGATAGGAAATTTAAGCGTTATGAGTCACGTGCCAGTCGCTTAACATTCCCACAGTGCTTTATTGATTTTTGGCACGAAATCTAAATATAGCTTAAGAGGCTATGTAGCCTTTTAAGGGGATACCATCAAAAAAAATTTTTTTTGTAATTTTATGAATCTTAATTATTGATGATATGTATTATTTTTTCATATGAATTTCAGTGATATATATATTTTTTAATTTGGTGAGATGTAAAAATTCTAAATACCCACCTTTAAAGTAGAAGACAACGAATGGAATAAATTAGTACGATGTTAAAGGGCTAAACTGGTTCAATGCAAAATAAATGAAAATTGCCAATTTGAAACTAAATTTTAAGGCAAAGTTTGTTCTGTATTGGTAAACTCCTTACCTAAAGACAATTTCCTACAGACTTGCCCATATTAAAAGCATCTGCATACCAACGACAACTAAAAAATTACATAATTGGTCCATTTTGTCTATGATTAGAAAACACCCTGGGAAAAGGAGAAATTGCTGGTTACCAACATTTTCTCCTTTTCTCAGTATGTTTTCAAGAGGCTTTTATTTCAGTGTTGTCAAAAGTCCGGATTGTTTGGAAAAGAGTTAAGGTACTGATACTGCCAAGTATTTCTATGTGCTGTAGCCAAGCTGGGAACTGGTTATTGTCATTTATCACACTGTCTTTGTTTGTCAATGGGCTTTAAAACCTTGTAACCTGATAAAAATACTCAATCTTTAACAAACATTGCACAGTTTTTGACGCAAAATAAGATGATAGAAATTTAACAAAGGCAAGATTCTGAAGGAAAGAATCATACTGTAAACTTGGTGTTTGGCAGAGATTTAAACTTAAACCCTACATTCCCTGTTACAATTCTTGGAAAGTCGCTTTGTCAGAAAAGGGCCTTATTCCATTTGACTTCTGGATCAAGTCTTAACACATTACAGCTTGCAAAATTCATAATTGTTTTGGTCTTTCAAAAATGGACAAAAATTTACAGCCCTAACGAAAACTGGCTAATATTCCCCTTACCTACTATCCACAATGATGATAAATTGCATCATTTAAAAAGATATTTGTAATTTTCTTATTTTTTCTTTATGCATTTAGTCAAATGATCAGTTGATAGCGCATGATAACTTAAGGGAATCACATCACTGCATGTTACGTACCTACATGTATGTAACCATCAGACAGCTTTGTAGGCTCAAATTGGACCGATTTATGACAATAATTATTTTGCAAAGATAAATATTATACACTTTCACTTGATCTAGCAACTCTTTTTACTTAGGGGTGTGATTTTATGAAGAAAAGTTTTGATCATAAAACAAAAATTGTATACAAACACAGGAGCACATGACTATGATTCTAAAGCAACCAAGAGTATTGTATTGGCGCTTCTGCAGTAGTACATTTTAAGCATAAATCTGCAGCCAGACTGTGCAAAAAATATTGAATGTAGGCCCTCTGGTGATTACCTTCTTGAATTGTTTCCTGATCTTAGTCTACACTTGACAAAGTAAGCAAAAATAAAGCAGAACAAGGGCTGAGCCTATGGGGTTTATTTGCAGAAATGTAAATGTGTGAAACTGTTTATAACATTTGTTGACATAAGGTACACATTGGTGACCAGGGAGTCTGATACATACATCCCTCTGTAGATTATTTTAACTCTTTACCACACAATCACGACTTTTAACGACCCTGAAAAAGAAAGCCTTTGAAAACACTGTGGGAAAAGGAGAAAATGCTGGTAACCAGCATTTTCTCCTTTCCCCACAATGCTTTCTTCCCTTTCCAAATACAAATTCAATTCTTGATTTACATTATTTTGTCATCTGCAAATGCTTTCAATTTGGACTAGTCCAAAATTTTGTCATTTGGTAGGCCTAACTCTTTACCAAATGACAAGATTTTAGGCTGGTCCAAATTCTCTGAGAGCAGGACTGGTGTCAAATTCATTGTGGCTGCAAAAATATAAAGATAATTAAGTGTTTGAAAGTGTAGAAAGCATTGTAGGAAAAGGAGAAAATGCTGGTTACGAACATTTTCTCCTTCTCCCACATTGTTTTCAAAACCCTGTTTTCACAGGGTCTTTAAAAGTCAGGAGAATGTGGTACAGGATTAACTCTTCACTATTTGTCAAATGACAAAACTTTTAGACTTAGTCAAATTTAAAGCAAAATTTTGCAAGAGGACAAATAAATGTGAAAAAAGTGATTGGATTTGTTTCAGAAAGGATTGAAACCTTGTTTGGAAAGGACAGATTGCTTGTAAATTCAAAAGGTGATTGGTAAATTGAAGCAGTTCTAAGCTGATGGATTAAAAGTTGTTGACAAAAGTAAAAATTTTAAATTTTTCTGAACTGAAAACATTTCAAGATGATATTTTTACCCAATCAAAGACATTAAATCATTTAAATGGAACTTGATTTGTTGTCTGAATTTTTTTATCTGATACAGAATTACTGGAAACTATAAAATAAGCCAAATATTATGAATAATTATTCCTAAATGACCACAGTTTACTACACAGACAGACAGATAAGTTGAAATATGACATCAGCCACATCTTCGTCAACTTGTTTGTGAATGGTTTCAATTTTGGTAAGTCTAGCATTAGGTCATCATAGAGTAAAAGTATCCTGGTATCTTTAACTGATTGTTTGATTGATTATGTTTAACACTGTTTTCAACATTATTTCAGTGATATATCTTGGTGGCCAGTGAACCTATCCATACTTTCCTGGAGTGTCTTTTTTCAGTACTCCGCAAAATTTTCTTTCTAAGACATTCAAACCAGGCTTCTTTGCCACATAACCAGAGACAGTAGTCAGTGAGAGACAGTGGTCAGAAGTGGGTGAGGAATTAATTTTGTTGACTGTCATCAATCCTTGGAAAGAAATTGGCCGAGCCGAAGATTGAACCAACGACCCCTGTTTTCAAATCCCTGCACACAACCCCAGAGCTACTAAGGGCTCGGCCTAGGCATCTTTGACAATACAGCTAACCTGATGACAAATATTTTTATTATCAAGGGGAAGGGCAATACTTTGAAAGCCCTTTGAAATGCATGCCTGTGTGATAGCATGATTTCAAAATAGTGTGACATAAAGATGAATGACTTAATTACTTGTAATAATTAGTCCCTTATGTCATCTATGCTGGAAGTACTGTAAATAGATCTACTTCATACCAGGAATTTCTCCTTTTCCAATCATGTTTCTACCCTTTCAAAAATACAAAATTAATATGAATAATTCAGTCTTCATGAAAGTTGTGTGACAATGGTTAAAATACTGAAGCCTTCTACAATAATTTTGTCATCCGGTAAAAAAAAAATGGGAATTCAAAAGGTAATGGGTTAACTCTTTACTTAACTCTTTACCATTCGACAAAATTTTAGCCTGGTCCAAATTGAAAGCATTTGCAGACGACAAAATAAAGGTGACTGAAAAATTGAAATTTGTTCTGGGAAGGGTAGAAAACAGTGTGGGAAAAGGAGAAAATGCTGGTTACCAGCATTTTCTCCTTTTCCCACAGTGTTTTCAAAAGGATTCTTTCTCAGGGGCGTTAAAAGTAGGGATTGTGTGGTAATGGGTTAAGGACAAAAAAATTGGACCTATCCAAATTGAAAGCATTTTGCAAACCACAAATTGGAGTGTGCTGGAACAATGAAATTTGGCTATGAAAATGTAGATCATTATAGGATAAGGAGAACATGCTGGTTACCAACATTTTCTTCATTTACAGCAATGTTTTCAAAAAAATTCAGACTGGATAATTAACCCATAAAGCACTCTAACCATTAGAACTATTTTTGCGGGCAGTATATATAGGTCAAGGTCTGATTGCCCAAAATGTACAGTCTGATCCTGGGTTTACATTGTCTGCTACTTTTTTCCCATGATCTGGCCAAAACAACAATGAAAATTTAGTATTTCTGATATTTTTCATAATTGAAATGGTCCATTACATTAATTCAGCACTGTTCAATGTTTAACCCTTTACCAAACAATCCCTGGTTTTTATGACCCTGAGATAGAAGCCTTTTGAAAACATTGTTGAAAAAGGAGAAAATGCTAGAAACCAGCATTTTCTCCATTTCCCACAATGTTTTCTACCCTTCACAAAATAAATTTCAAATTTCCAGTCACTTTTATTTTGTTGTCTGCAAACGCTTTCGATTTGGACAAACCTAAAATTTTGACGTTTGGTAATGAATTAAACGTTAAAACACTGGGACTGTCTAGCAAAGGGTTAATAAACAATTGGCTGATGCATGATAACAAAGAATAATGACTGAATGTCTCTATGCATCACACAATTAACCTATAGGTGTGTTTGAAACCATCTTTTGCCAAAAATTATGACGATAAATGCCTGGGATGTTATTGGTTACAATAGCCTCAATATCAAATCTGATTAACTCTTTACCAAACGACAAAAAATTAGACTGGTCTAAATTGAAAGGATTTGCAGACAACAAATTCAATGTAACTGAAATAATGATTTTTGTTTTGGATGGGGAAGAAAACATTGTGGGAAAAGGAGAAAATGCTGGTAACCAGCATTTTCTCCTTTTCCCAGAATGTTTTCAAAAGGCTTCTTATACAGGTGTGTTAAAAGTCCTGATCATCTGGTAAAGAATTAACCCTTCACAAAACAATCCCAAGTTTTAATGACCTTCAAGAACACCTTGTTGGAAAAGGAGAAAATGCTGGTCACAAGCATTTTCTCACAATGTTTTCTATCCTTTTGAAGCAAAATTTCTTAATACCAGTTGCATTTAATTTTACATTTTGAAATGCTTTCAGTTTACAAAAGTCTTTAAAGTCTGCACTTGTTGTCACATAAAAGAGTTGAACACTGGCTACCCTGAATCGGCTGACGTGATTGTGGTATTGTTCTCACGACAAAGGCTCACATCCTTCTTGGATCATGCTCATAATTTAAAACAATAAGCTGGAGATACAATGAGGTTTGTTCTATATCCATGCAGATTTAGTGATGGGACAGATATTTTCTAAACTTCATAAACACTGATTAATAGTATATTGCATCAGACACCTCTAAACTATGATATAATTATAGGAATAGTAAAAAGAAATAAGCGTTAAAGGTGGGTATTTAGAAATTTTACATCTCACCAAATTAAAAAACGTATATATCACTAAAATTAATATGAAAAAATAATACAATCATCAATAAGTAAGACTCATAAAATTACAAAAAAAAATTTTTTTCGATGGTATTCCCTTAAAAGGCTACGTAGCCTCTTAAGGTATTTTTAGATTTCCCGCCAAAAATCAATAAAGTATTTTGGGAATGTCAAGTCACGGGCACGTGACTTATAACGCTTAAATTCCATTACATAACAAAAATGTAGTAATTATTTTCCATAATGTCTATTTTGGACCCTATATTTGAAACTTTGTCTGTGTATTCCTGTATGTAAATGAGCGAATTGATCATCTAAAAATAGAACGTGTCTCCCGTTGGTGTCAACCTTGGCCGTAGTAAATCTCTAATTTCTCGTGCTGTCGGATAGTTTTCGACTACTTGGGTTTTATGAAGGCAAATTAAAAGGCTTGGGGAGTATAAGGATGATTTTTTTGCATTTTTTAAAAATTTTCGTCCCAAGATCTGAAGGGCCACCTTTAATAAATTTTATGTAAAATATTGACAGAAACAAAAAGTTACATAGCTGTAGGGACTTCTCCTTTTATCACAAAATTTATAAAAATGTTCTGCAGCAACCACAAAAAAATTGTCTGTTGGGGAAGGTAAGAAGTTAATACCCCATACCAGTTGTCTGCGCATTTCATATTCTTCAAAGATTCCACCTGTCTACTATCAGGCATCACCCCCCCCTTTTTTTTTGGGGGGGGGGGTGGTGTTGTAGTAATACACTTTATAAAGTAGCAATGGAAAAAATGGCTTTCAACAATATGTTTGAGTAGAAATATCAGGCCTGTTTAAGCTCCAGATTCCTCTAAGCTGCTGATCATTGCTGAATGAATCGCAGCAGGTAGCGTTTTATCGACTAAACGTTTCTTTTAGTATGAAATTCAAAGTAACGTTTGTCACGTAGAAAAGTAGTACAGTTCTATACCCAGAATGCCTAAATTAGAAGGATGTGTATTTGTAGAATGCCATCTAGGAGGAGATAATGACCCATATCCCCACCCACTCCTCAGTACCAAATAGTGACATCACGAAGTCAAAGTACCACAAGTATGAATAGAATGGTGAAAAGGTGGAAGTTGTACTTGAGAAATGGCATCAATACGCCTACTCACTCTATCAAACCTTGACAACCTTTTCAAATGAAGCTGTCTATCTGAATGAAGAAGATTTTGACAATATTTATCCTTGTCCAAATATTTTTAAAGTAGAAAATTGTAAGGAAACTCTTTACTTTGCTTTACTTGCCAATGCTTGCAGGCCTGAACAGATCATGTTTCTATAGAATAGTTACTGTCATAAAGTCTGTATCTGTAGATATGTCATCTTTTATCCTGCTAAACCCTTTACAAATTAATACCATGTTTTAGCAATCCTGAAGAAGAGAGCTTTGAGAATGTAGGAAAAGTCGAAATTTCTAGTTATAATAAACTGGCATTTTTCTCACATAGTTTTCTACACTGTAAAAGATAAAACTTTACCGAACATTCTTATGTTTTAATGACACTGACAAAGAATGCTTTTGAAAATAATGTGAGAAGAAAGAGAAAATGCTAGGATACAAGCAATTTCGCTTTGCCTAAACCATTACCACATAATCCTTACTTAAGTTGACGACCCTGAGTAAAAAGCCTTTAGAAAACATTGTGGGAAAAGGAGAAAATGCTGGTAACCAGCATTTTCTCCTTTTCCCACAATGTTTTCTACCCTTCACAAAACAAATTCAAATTCTCAGTCACTTTCATTTTGTCGTCTGCAAATGCTTTCAATTTGGACAAACCTAAAATTTTGTTATTTGGTAAAAAGTTAAAATGTTTTCTACAGTCATCTGCTTCTGAACCTTGTCTCACTCTAGTAATAAAGCGTTGAGATGTTTTTAATATACTGGAAATATTGGGTAAGGGTGTTCCTCATATCTTCAATGACAATCAAATTTTACATCCAAGGATATTGTATTATTTCATCCTCTTATGAACAAAAAAATCTCTCAATTGCTTCAACTGCCAAGTCCCCGTTTATCTTTGTATCTTCACAATCAGAACACCCTGTATGTGTGTGTGCCCACCACAAAACATGCTATTAACCCTTTACCACACAATCCCGACTTTTAACAACCTTTGAAAAGAGGCCTTTTGAAAACATTGTGTGTAATGGAGAAAATGCTGGTGAGCAGCTTTTTCTCCTTTTCCCACAATGATTTCTACTCATCAAAAAAGGAAATTACCATTTTAACTCATTACCAAATGACAAAATTTTGGACAAGTCCAAATCGAAAGCATTTGCAGACAACAAAAAAAAGGGTGACTGAAAAATTAAAATTTGTTCTGGGAAGGGTAGAAAACATTGTGGGAAAAGGAGAAAATGCTGGTTACCAGCATTTTCTCCTTTTCCCACAATATTTTCTAAAACCTTCTTTCTCAGGGGCATCAAAAGTAGGGATTGTATGGCAATGGGTTAACAACATTTAATTTGTCATCTGCAAATGCTTTCAATTTGGACCAGTGTAAAATTTTGTCGTTTGGTAAAGAGTTAAATTAACTCTGTATCAAACTGCAAAATTTCAGACTGGTCTGGACAGAACTTTTAACTCTTTACCAAACGACAATATTCAAGACTTGTCCAAATTGAAAGCATTTTGCAGACGATAAAATAAACCTGAATGAAAAATTGAAATTTGTTTTGGGAAGGGTAGAAAACATTGTGGGAAAAGGAGAAAATGCTGGTTACCAGCATTTTCTCCTTTTCCCACAATGTTTTTTTAAAGGCTTCTTTCTCGGGGTCGTCAAAGTAGGGATTGTGTGGTAATGGGTTAAATAACAAATTAAACATTGCTCAAATGATGGAATTTGTCTCTTATTGAGTACAAGACATTGTAGAAAAAAGGAGGAAATGCTGGTAACCAGCATTTTCTTCTGTTTCTACAATGTTTTCAAAAAGTCTTTTCTGCAGGGTTATTAAACCTTTTCAAGATCACAAAATTTTAATCAGGACCAAATTGAAAGCATCTGCAGACAACACCATGAAAATGTCCAAAATTAGAAATTTGTTTTGGGAAAAGTAGAAAAATATGTTGGACAGGAGAAAATGCTGCCCCTGTGAAATTTTTATGAACAGTTCAAGAAATATTCTTGGCACGTTCAGGTACAATGGTACTTGAACTGTTCCTTATCACCACTAGAACAATTCATGTACATTTTAAGAAATGTTAAATGAACAAATCTCAAGAACTGGTTGTTCTTAAAGTGTTCTTGATGGAAGTTCAAGAATAGTTCTTGAACTTTATTTCAAAAACAGTTCAAGAACAGTTCTTGAACTTTATGTAAGGAACCGTTCAAGAAAAGTTCTTGAACTTTATTTCAGGAACAGTTCAAGAAAAACTGTTCTTGAAAAATTCTATAATAGTTCTTATTCAGTGTTGCTTAAAATGTTCTTGAACAATTCATGAATAAGTCTCGAACACATGTCCAAGAACTACTAATGAACTGTTCAAGAACAGTTGTTCTTAAATTATTCAAGAAAGGTAATGTTTCATTTAACATTTCTTAAAGTGTTCTAGTGGTCACCAGGTCGTTAAAAGTCGGTATTGTGTGATAAAGGGTTAAAACATAGGATTGTGTGGTACAGGGTTAACCCTTTACCACACAATCCCTACTCTTGAAGACCCTTAGGAAGAAGCCTTTTGAAAACACTGTGGGAAAAGGAAAAAATGCTGGTAACCAGCATTTTCTCCTTTTCCCACCATGTTTTCTACCCTTCTCAAAAAAAATTCAAATTTTCAGTCAATTTTTTTTTGTCGTCTGATAATGCTTTCGATTTGGACCAGTCTAAAATTTTGTCGTTTGGTAAAGAGTTAATCAAATACCAAACGGGCAGATTCAACCCTTTACCACACTGCAAAATTTTAGATATTGCAGCATTTAACATCAAACTATTTGATTGGTTCAAATGATTGTAATTTTCCTTAAATAAATAGAAAATATTGTGGGTAAAGCAGGAAATGCTACTTATCAGCGTTTTTTCCTTTCTCCCAATACATTTTCAAAAGCTTTCTTTCTCAGGGCTTTTAAAACTGGATATTGTGTGGTATAGGGCCAAGAAACATTATGCAAAAAGTTCTCAATGATTTCAGAGATGAATATTAGTTCATTTGTATCAGGTTTGAAATGTCCCTTGCTGATGCTTTACATTTCGTAAAGCCTAATATTTGCATCCTCGGAACCCACTGGTTTAAGCATTACGTTTATTAAGTCTTTATTCATTACAGAATGAATCGAAACTTGGTCAACAAGGATGAAAATTTGTTGCGGGGAAAGTATTGACCAAAAAGCACAAAAATTCAGATGGGTCAAAAGAAATTGCAGACGTTAACATAAATGTGCCTTACCTATATGATGGAATGAAAGGGTAAAAAAGATTGTGGAAAAAGGAAAAACTGCTGGTTACAACCACTTTTTCCTCATCTACTATTGTTCTGAAAGGCCTTCTTTTCACGATGGTAAATTAACCCATTACCACTCAATGACACCTTTTGACGCCCCTGGGGAAGAAGCCTTTTGAAAACATTGTGGGAAAAGGAGAAAATGCTGGTAACCAGCATTTTCTCCTTTTCCCACAATGTTTTCTACCCTATCAAAGCAAAATTGCACCATTTGACCCACTTTGAAATTGTCGTCTGCAAATGCTTTCAATTTGGATAGGTCTTAAATTTTGCTGTGTGGTAATGGGTTAAAATTCAGAGTCCTGTAGTATGGGTCTAATTGTCTTTACATGTAAAATAGGCAACATTTTACCCTAAGTCCCTTACAACACCATGACAAGTCCAAAATAGGATTTGACTTTGGAAGGATAGAAAATACTGTGAGAACTGCAGAAATTGCTCAGGTTAACAGCATGTTATTATTTCCTTTTCCAATAACATTAACAAAAGTCTTATTCCAAAGGATTTCTAAAGCTCAGGATTGCTTGGTATAGAGTTAATCCTTAGGCTGCTAAGTACAACTTAATAACCATTTATAGAAAGTGTATATCAAGACCAGACAGCACAGAACATGCAGTCTGATCTTGGATCTACACTATCCGATATGGAAATAATATTCCCAAAGACGTAACTTTGAAATAGCAGTTACTGTAATTTGTAACCATCGAGTTGACAATTCCATTTAACTCTATAGATACCACACAATTAATCCGAACTTTTGACGATCCTGAGAAAGAAGCCTGCCTTTTGACAACACTGTACGAAATGGAGAAAATGCTGGTAACCAGCATTCTCTCCTTTTTCAACAGTGTTTTTCTATCCTTACAAAACCAAATTTTAATTTTTCAGTCACCTTTATTCTGTCTTCTGCAAATGCTTTCAATTCGGACCAGTCTTAAATTTTCTTTTGTGGTAAAGAGTCAAGTTATTTAGGAGGATAAGTGTTGAAAGCAGCCATAACTATCACTGATGGGGGGAAAACCTCCATGACAACACTCCATGGTATAAACATTTTCCCGTTAAATGATGGTGAGAAAAAACTGTTCAATTCAATGAATCTATGGATGAAACATTTCGATGGATGTTGAAATCATGTTCCGCAGCTGTGCAGCTGAATACATATTAAAATTGGGATGTTGAGAAGTTGAAAGAATAAAGATGTGTAGGTAATGTACCAGTCATGTCACCACAAAAGAGGAAATCTGGACCTGCTGATAGGAGTATTCTCCTATATCAATATTACAGTAAAACCTTTCCTATCAGGTCACACTGGGAACTATAAGCACTGAATGGTCTCAGTAGACCATCTTCGCAAGCCAAGGCTGGCGATTCACTACACTACTCTACCCTTGGCGGATCGAGCTTGATTTTTACATTCACCCAATACACTTTTTCATTGGATGCAGCCAGCTCTAGCTGCAATGAATGAAATCGCTCGTAGCATTTTATCTTTGATAAAAATAGAACAAGGTCACTACCTTTCGAATAGAAGGTAAACATTGGAAACCCATATGGATGTCTGCTTATTGCTTCATGTGTATTCGTAAGCGGTTTGTGAAACGATATTTCGTTTGCTTTTAGAAATATGATGTAAAGGGGGGTAATAACCAGCATCCAATAGAGGGTGCACCGCAGGTATCTCGAAATCGGGCCCAATCAGCCAAGTAGTGATCGTAAATTTGGCTCGCAAAGATGCAGTAGACAGATGGTCCTTAAACTGAAGGTTAAATTGCTTTTATCCCTTGTTGAGCTGAATTCAGATTTATTTGTTCATATGAAATGTGCATCATTATCAAGATGAGGCAGCACAGAATGTGCAGTCCTATCTTGAATCTACAATGTCTGCTTGTTTGTAAGAAATTTTTACAGAATTGTCCAGGCACAACATAGCTGCTTTGAAACTGCAAACATGTGCATCTTTAACCTTTTACCTTACAATGACGAATTTTGACAACCCTGAGGTAGAAGCCTTTTGAAAACATTGAGAGAAAAGGAGAAAATGCTGGTAACCAACATTTTCTCCTTTTCCTACACTGTTTTCTCCCCTGTCTAAGAAACAATGGACCATTTGAGCCACATTAAAATTGTCGTCTGCAAGTGCTCTGAATTGGACAAGGCTAAAATTTTATGGTCTTGTAAAAGGTTAATGCGGACTAAAAATCATCTTTTAATGTTTTTTTGGCACTACATGGTTAATTAGATCCATATTTACATGTAGAAGGAAAAAACTTGGGTCTAGGGAGCAAAAAGCCATTTGAGTGAAGCAGATCATTCGGGATGGGAATTTCAGTTTAGTAATTTAACCCATTACAACACAACACCTTCTTTTCATGACACTGACAAAAAAGCCTTTAGAAAACATTGTTGGAAAAAGACAAAACACTGATAATCAGTGCCTTCTCCTCTTCCTACTGTTTTATCTAACCCCTAAAATTATTTGCATCACATTTAAAGTGTTTAAATCTGTAAATGCCCTCAATTGGTAGAGTCTAAAATTTTGTCATTTAGTACAAAGTCAAGGGGTTAAACCCGTTTCCCACATAATCCCAAGGAAAAAAAACTTTTGAAAACATTGTGGGTAAAGGAGAAAATGCTCACTTGGTGACAAACATCATTTTCTCTTTTTTCCTCAATTTTTCCCACCCTTTCAAAAAAAAATTTCCTCATTCATGCAACATTATTTTAGTTTGTTGTCTGCCGACAGTGTTTTGAATTTGGACCAGCCAAAAATTTCTTCACTTGGTATAGGGTTAGGAGGATGCTTCACTATTTAATTACTTTAAGAAGCATGATTGATATGAGTTAGCAGTGAGTCATGTCAAAAAATGTCCATCAGTTATGACAAATTCTTTTTTTTATCTGTTGAAAGATCTTCAAAGCCTTTGTGATGTGAATTGAATAAAGAACCTTGAATAAGTGGTAAAAACGGGAACTTAAGATGGGTAGCCATGTGATGACAGGATCATTACGATCATTAGCGTCACTTCAATGATGGCATATTTGTTCAGTTTATCCTTTCTCCTAATTATTTCACAAATTTAATATTCTGCCACTTATGAAGTATAATAGCTGTGGAAAGCTACTGTATTGAATGTGGAAAAATATACATGTATTATAATAATTAAATGTGTTCTATTTCTTCACAAAGCTTCTATTTCCATCTATATATTGGTGTTTTTCCCAAATTAATATGAGGAAAAATGTTTCAGATTATCACAATCTCGTACTAACTTTTGAGTACTATATAAATAGAATGAATAAATGAACATTTACAGGGTTGTTAACCCTCAACCGAATGACAATATATTAGACAGGTCCAAATTGAAAGCACTTGCAATTGACAAAATAAATGTAACTCAGAAATTAAAATTTGTTTCAAGCAGGGTAGAAAACATTGTGGCAAAGGCAGAAAATGCTGGCTACCAGCATTTTCTACCTTTCCCACAATGTGTTCAAAGGCTTCTAATTCTCCAGGTGGTAATAGGGATTGTTTGGTAAAGGTTTAAAATGCATATCATAATATTTGTATTTAAAACAAATACAAACTACTCCTACAGAATATTTCCCCACCAGATACCAAGATCAGGGTGCTCTTTCTGCGTAATTTCATCTTGAACTAATCTACCTACATAAGCAATTACGAATTTACTTGGCATCATAAGGGTTCAAGCTTTTAAATTTCTTAACCTAATTACCATAGTAAACCCTTTCAATAACACACAAAATTTACTGAAAAGTGGCAATCTTTCAGTTCGAAAAGAAAAAGAACACCAGTAGATCTACTCAGCCTCCATTGTGCTCATGAACACACTAGACTCCTAAAGCATTTTTGTCTTCAACTTCAAAAAAGGACCACTAGAAATATATAAAATTTGACAAGAAACATTTTCAACTGATTAGATAAATCCCAGGGATACTTGCATATAATTTGGCTGTGCTCTGTGAAAATGGGGTTTAAAGGTGCCATCCTTCAGATTTTGGGGCTAAAATTTTACAAAAATTGGAAAAAAACATCCTTATACTCCCAAAACCTTATAATTTTTATTCATAAAACCCCAGTGATCAAAAACCATCTGGCAACAAGAGAAATTAGAGATTTACTACAGCCCAGGTCGACACCGACGGGAAACACGTTCTATTTTTAGACGAGCAACTTGCTCATTTACATACTGGAAATACACATACGAAGCTTCAAACATAGCGTTTGAAGAAGACATCTTCATTGGCTGATTCCGCACCTACATCTAACCTTATATAATGGTCGTTTCCATTTGAACTGCTAACCTGTGATCTTATACGTGGCGCAGCGATGTCAGTCGTTAAGTAACAAGGTAAACAACCTCAATGAATTTATTCACATCTGTCTATCTGTCATTGAAAACTTCAATCGGAATTGATAAACCATGTTTATAAAACGGATGTACAAAATGTTTGTCAACTGAAATAAAGTAAGAAAGATTTCGGTAGAAAATTGAAACTCAAGTTTTCTGTTGTAAGAGGAGCCTGACAATTTTCAGCACAGTAAAAAAGGCATTTCAATCTGCTGCATATCTATCCACCAGATACAGCCAAGAGATTTGATGGCTCCTATCATCCGAGGGCGAGGTATGCCAAATGAAGTTCACACCTGCTGCAATGCATTTGGACCCCTCTTTTTAGAGCCTTTTCATAGCGGATGACTCAAATATATCTGCTTACTTTCAGTTTTTTGAAAACTGAAGCCCATCTGTTACACAAAAGTTTCCTGTTAATCTTTAATAAGTTTCTATTTTTATGGAAGTAAGAATGGCCATTAGCATAATTATTGGTCTTGTCTGTTTAACCCTCTACCAAACATCATTTGATCAATAGGCCTATAAAGTGTGTTATCTGGAACCCTCTTATCATGACCTTAGGGTGCAAGGCTTTTAATAATATTGAAGAAAATCCTTGTAACCAGCATTTTTCTCCTTTTCCCACAACTTTTTCTAACCAGTCAAAGACATTTAAGTCCATCTTTAGCATTCAATTTGTCATTTGTTAGTTCTTTTCAGTTTTGAGAAGTCTAGAAATTTGTTGAAATTTGTAATGAGTTAGCTTTTAATGTTACCAAACGACTAATTTATAGACTGGTCCAAATTAAAAGCATTTACAAACAACAAAATAAATATGACTGAAAAATAGAAATTTGATTTGTGAAGGGAAGAAAATATTGTGGGAAAAGGAGAAAATGCTGGTTACCAGCATTTTCTCCTTTTCCCACAATGTTTTCCAAAGGCTTCTACCTCAGGTCGTCAAAAATCGTCATTGTTTGGCAAAGGGTTAAAGTGCATCAGTGTGCTTTGAAAACCTTTTCAGGGTTTAGCAGGAAGTTTCATGCGCGGATCCAAATATCTTTCTCAGGGGGGGTCCCACCGAAAACACACTCGTCTTATTATATGATACCGTAAAACGCTGTGTATACCACGCAGGCATGTATAACACACAGGCCTTTTTCAGCATCAGATCCGAGGGAAAAAGGTTGTTCGGATGTACAACACGCATCAAAAATTGACCAAAATGTCGTAACACCTGAAGCTTACGACGCTATCTTGAAAAATTGTAAATGGCGATACTTTATCAAAGGGAAATAACCATTTTTAATCAAAGTGGAAATGGTAATGATTCGATGTGTACTCGGGGGATTATAAAAACATGCCAGCTTATGACATGTTGCAAATTCACACATTGAACTGACGACCATATCGTAGTTAATCTCCTATTTTCTCACCTCCATCGACAAATGTGACAGGTGTGAAATAAACATAGATCTATATGATGTAAATCACAGTTTTCGTAAAAAGTAGCGATAAATATATATATTTTTAAATCACTCATTTCTTTCTGAATCATTATTTTACTCTTTTATAATTGTTCAATTTTAGCTATCAACAAAGAATAAAAAAAAATATGAGACAAATCAGACGATAACATTAAATCAATATTTATCATTCCGGGGTACGTTCGCCAATGCCAAAATGGCTGATAGAATCGGAAAATTATGAAACCTAATCCACAAATTAAGAATGTACAAGTTCATTTTAACAAAATTAAAACATAACATATTTTTTAAATCGATAAAAGTTGAAATGGGATGATGACGAAAGTTAAGGATCTGGCGAGAGAACTTTGCCGTTTTGTACCTACGTCCCGTCCCCCACCCACCCACTTTGAACAGGTATACGACCGACTTTCAAGGAGGAGAAAAACATGGTTTTGCCTATTGTAGTGTATAACACGCAGTCCCCAGTTTGAAATTATTCAGAGCTGAAAAAAAGTGCGTGTTATACGCACCAAAACACGGTACTTTGATTTCCAGATTTCAGTGGATGTAACCCATTTACAAGAAAAGTCATCGTTTCCAGTTTTAACCATGAGGAGGTCTCCACATTTAGAACCCTTTTTTTTAAATTTAAGACTATTTTACATAAATGCTGTGCAATATCAAACCAGTACCATTTCATGAATCCGATAACCACATTTTTGCCAAAATTCCAGGGGGCGTCCGGAACCCGGGTCCCCCCACTCTGGATCCGCCCATGAGTTTTGATTTAGATCTAGACTAACAGTTTTGATTCAGAATAAATTATAGTAGAGGAGGTCTAGTCAATTTTTTGTCTGTTTGTAGACTACAATTTCTTTTGAGTTATCCTGCTTAGCCAAACCACCTTGACATTACAAATTCATCAAAATGTAGTATAGAGTAAAGTTAATTTCTAGGAAAGGATGACATGCCATCAATTTTAGGCATCATCTTAAATGCATGGAAGCTTAATGGATTTTAGACAGGAAAGAAATGACATTCTGTTCCTTATTGGCAAATTCTGATGGCTTATCAATTTTCAAAATGACAGGTCTTTAAGAGTTAATGAGTAAAACAAAAAAAAAGAATGTCATCTTCAAATAGTTCTTTTCCGTCATGATAAGGCCAACATATAATTCAACATTTGTCGACAAATCCATAGTTTTGCACCAAGCTTGTTCTTCAGGTCTCACCTTTGGTAATGAAATCAGCAGAAATCATCAAATTGTTGGACTTGTGGGGAAGAAAAGGCCATTCAAAACATAAAACTGGCTTCTTACATAGATCTATAGATCATAGTTTACAAATTAACCCATTACCACACAATCCCTACTTTTGACGCCCCTGCGAAAGAAGCCTTTAGAAAACATTGTGGGAAAAGGAGAAAATGCTGGTAACCAGCATTTTCTCCTTTTCCCACAATGTTTTCTATCCTTCTCGAAACAAATTTCAAATTTTCAGTCACTTTTATTTTGTTATCTGCAAATGCTTTCGATTTAGACCAGTCTAAAATATTGTTGTTTGGTAATGGCTTAAGAAATTCGGGAATTTCCAAGAAGCAGTCAATCGCAGGAATTCTGTTTTTATGCAACCAAAAAGGAACCCAGTGCTAAATAGTTTTTCTCCAGACATCCTGTTCCAAGGAACATTTCCCATTCACTCTTCATCTGTGTAGTTGTATTTTGAGGATCTTATTAGTTGGTGCAGAAGGACAAAACCTTTTTACACCCTTGTGCATAGCTCTGAGCCCAGATCTGTTTGCTTATAAAATCATAATAGATTAAGATCAGAATGTACAGAACATGCGGTCTGATGACAGACTTACCTTATCCACTTCTGTGCTAGAGATTTTGAGACAAAAGAAGCTTTAAAACTACTAAACTTGCATTTTTAGTATGGACTGAGAATACTCTTTCCCTTCATTTAGCACTACAAGGATTATCCATGTCTCTCCTGAGTTTTGCTAATGCCATCTTGCTTGGGCTATGCAGTCTGTTGCCATAAGAAATGACAAGAGCCAACAGCATGAAACTGAACCAGGATTTTTTTTATCAAAATTCCAACATCTTTACCAAAAATCTTTTATCAGAATTCCAACATCTTTACCAAAAATCTTTTATTTGAACTCCAACATCTTTACCAGGGATCTTTTTATTGTAATTCCAACATCTTCACAAAGAATCTTTTCATTACAATTTCAAATCTTTACCAGGGATCTAATTTTCACAATTACAATTTTACCAAGAATCTCTTTATTTGAATTGCAAAATCTTTACCAAGGATCTTTACATTACAATTCCAACATCTTTATTAAGGAGCTTTCATTACAATCTCAACATCTTTACCACAGATCTTTAAATTACAATTCCAACATCTTTACCAAGGATCTTTACATTACAATTCCAACATCTTTATTAAGGATCTTTATATTACAATTCCAACATCTTTACTAAGGAGCTTTTACTACAATCTCAATATCTTTACCAAGGATCTTTAAATTACATTTTCAACATCTTATTACAATCTCAACATCTATACCTTGAGGATCTTTACATTACAATTCCAACATCTTTACCAAAGAGGTTTTATTACAATCTCAACATCTTTACCAAGGATCATTACATTACAATTCCAACATCTTTACCAAGGATCTTTACATTACAATTTCAACATCTTACTAAGGAGCTTTTATTACAATCTTTACAATTCCTACATTTTTACTAAAGAGCTTTTATTACAATCTCAACATCTTTACCAAGGATCTTTAAAATCTTTACCAAACAACAAATTTATAGACTGGTCCAAATTGAAAGCATTTGCAGACGACAAAAAAAAAAGTGACTGAAAGGTTAAATTATGCTATGGATTAAGGGTAGAGAACATTGTGAATAAAGGGGAAAATGCTGGTTACCAGCATTTTCTCCTTTTCCCACAGTGTTTTCAAAAGGCTTCTTCTTAGGAGGTCTTCAAAAATTGTCATTGCGTGGTAAAGGGTTAAAGGCTGGCACTGTAAAACCCCACTTTATCATGACAGCTTTTCCATCTATTTTCAAACTAACCCCAAACTGATAAATCTTGTTCAAATACTGAATTCCAAAATGTCCCCATTCAGCTAGATATACAAGTACTTTTGATGCATGTCAAATTTTGCAATCTTGAGAGTTTGGTGTAACTCTCCTTATCTTATAGAACTTCGAACTATGTAAACTCTTCTAAATGGTTTCACTGCACTTGTCAAATGTTAGCTAATGAACAGAGCCAAATTCATGCTTTGCCAAACTGGTACTTGAAATTTGGATGAATGTTTTATTAAGTTTTATCAACCCTTTATCAAACGGAAAAAATTTAGTCTTTACCTTGTTTCAAACATTTGCAGACAAACAAATTACATTTGTAACCCACTTAATTATTCCCAGTCCTTTGATATTTTTAGAAAACATTGTGGGAAAAAGAGAAAATGCTGGTTCCCAGCATTTTCTTCTTTTCCCACAATGTTTTCAAAAGCCTTTTTTGTCATGGTTGTTAAATCCTTGGGTTGTTTGGTAAAGGGTTAAGATGTTGGAATAGTAATTACCGTAAGATTCTTATGGTTAAATTTTATGCTGTTTTTCTTTTTCTTGCCATGTTTTTAATCAATCAAATGATTGGCTAAAAGCTTTGGAATAATACAGTTTTAACAACTGTTAACTGGTAAATTGTATCCGAGGGAGAAGGGAGATTGTAACTAAGCAATGGATGGAGACTCATAAATTGCCCCGTTATTTGAAATCGGCCATGTTTGCAAAGTTATACATTCAGCCAATATTTGTCTACCCCGAAAGCTGACAAAAGATTGTGTACATAGAATGGATGGACCTTTTCAGGCTTTACATATATACATCCCCCTCTCTTTTATTAGAGGCTTAACCACGCTCACCGATACAGATTCCGGCCAGCTCAATTAAAATCATAAAAAGATTCTAGTCTTATCCATTGCCACATTTAACCTAGATTTGAAAGTGTATGTGGACACTGTTAATCAAGATCAGATAACATAGAACATGCAATCTGATCTTGAATGTACAATGTCAGCCTCCTTGAAAATGCAACATCTGCTCTTGCAGCACTGACAGAGAATATCCATTCCATTTATTCAGTAGTAAGTTTACTGGCTTATTGAATATTATTTTCATTCTTAGAGCATGAAATAACCCGAAAAAGAATATACCATAGAAATATGATCCAAATAATCACAATCTCATGGTTAGGTTATTTAATTTGTCTGCAGTGTATCTGGAAAGCGGACAGTGTAGACCACAGATCTGGCTGCACATTTAGAACCCTTTGAATGGTTATAACAAGTGTTTTTTTTAAAAACTGAGTAGCACAAGGTCCATCACAGTCTGATCTTATATCTTTTGTAGGATACTTAATCAAAAACATCTATGTCAATTTTGGCCAATTTTGGCTCTCTAGGGGCTATACTATACCATGCATTTCTAAGACTACCAGCATTATTTAATCTCTTACAACACAATCTCATAATTAGCATTATCCTGGGGGGGAAAAACTTTGAGAATACTGCAGGAAAAGGACAAAATGCTCCTTGCAATGCACTTCTCCCACTTTGCAACTTTTCGACCAGTATTCAGAAACGACTTCCAACTTCTAATAACCCTATAATCATGTTAAACCCACTGGGCTACTGTGCATGGCCCCAATGAATTAGAAAATGTCTAATAACAATGACAAAGACTGGACTTTGTTCCTTTAGAATTAACTTAGAATAGGTCTTAAGTGCATTGTCTCTCTAATTAAGAAAATATGCACTGTTTGTGTATAATTGTGCAATCGTCACCTCTTTGAATAACCTTTTACCAAACAATACAAATATGCATGCAGACAACAATTTAAGTTGACACAAATAATGGAACTTGCTTATTATAGGGTAGAAACATTACAGGAAAAGTAGAAACGAGCATGCTTCTTTCCCCAAAATGTTTTAAAAGGCTTCATCTTCAAGGATCGTTAACCTTTGTCCAGTGCAACGTAACTAAAATTAAATTTTCAATGCCATCTTAACCCTTTACCTGATATGCCAATTTGAAGCTCTTCCATTTCAGCAGCAAATAAAGATATGATGTCAAAAATATGGACAAATGAGGATACAAATATGTGACTGAGTGGAAAACATTGTGGGAAAAGGAGAAATTGCTCGTTACGAGCAATTTCTCCTTTTCCCACAACGTTTTCAAAAGCTGTCTGTTGTTGATGCGTCAAAATGAGTATCTATGGAGTAAAGGGTTAATAACCCAAATACATATTATTTTGTATTGTTCTTTCACAGTTATTTTTTTTGGAATATCTCCTTATCGGACAGTGTAGATCAAAGATCAGACTTCACATTCTGTGCAGTCTGATTTTGACATACACTGTTTGCAAAAGGTCAGCTAGTGGCTCTTAGCAGTCAAAGGGTTAAATTATAGGATTGTGTGACAAGTGATATTTTGCAAAACGCTGCCTCTTTCACATAACTTTCTTCATCTTGTACTGGATAATATACACAAAGCATTGTTTCAACTGAAAAAATTTCTTGCAAGAAAATTTCTCATTTTGCAATGATGCATTCTATAGATAAAGCTAATAATCTCCCTTGTATATAATTATACCCAGATTGAGTAATTGTATATGAGGGAAAAAAGTGCAACATTCATCTGTCAAGGATAAAGTTGTCATTGAGATAGATAATAGCTGTCTCATTTTCTTTAGTATTTAAAGACTATACTTTCAACAATGGATGGTGAATTACATACACAGAAGGAAAAAAAATAAGCTCCTCGATACAAGGCCTGCTATTATCATTGGTCGCCCGGCAGAAGCCGGCGACCTTATATTTAATATAGTTCGGAAGAGATGTTCATGGAGAGTGTAGGTACTTCCGGTTAAAATCTTTCATCATATTCGCCAGGTTTAATTTGGTAAAATAGGTGTGAATGTATGTGAAATTGTTGTGTGGGGTTTTCTTCACCTTTTTTGAGGTTGTTTACTTGTTTTTAAACCGATAAAGAATCGTGAAAGAATTATTAACGGTCTGCTGCGCAACATTTTGTGAAACAATTAATGTTCTTGTGCAGAATCCATCTATTTTTAACGCAAATGAACTCGTCCAGTCACATGATCTTAGGAACCAATGGAAAAGCAGAACTACTCCTACTCTCTACCGTTGTCTGTGCATGTCATATTCTTCGATGATTCGAGTATTTATAGAATGCCATCTAGCGGGAGATAATGACGCTTTACCGGCAGGCCTAAAAAGCGGAATGGAAATATTTTAGAGCAATGGACGGAATGGAAAAGAAAATACTCATGGAAATATAACATGCCTGTTTATTAAATAGAATAACTATAATGATTTGATTTTTTCTACCCATTAAAGGTAATTTACAAGTAAAAACCAAAAATTATGTTTATGTACCGCTGAAAAAAATGTACTTGTAGTGATATTTTTCCTTTATGCACGTATTCCTAGATGGCGAAATGACAAATTTACCAACAGTATATTGTACCTAAAGTGTTACAGGTCTTTAATGTATTTTCTTATGGGTAGTTAATTGAAGAAAATGATTAGAATTTCTTTATGCTTATAAGTACTAATGTTAAAACCTTTGAACCCTTTCCAAACGACAAACTTTTGGACTAGACCAAATTGAAAGCATTAGAAGACGAAATTTAAACTCTTGCTGAAAAGATGATTTCTGTCTATGATAGGGTAGAAAACATTGTGGGAAAAGCAGAAGATGCTGGTTACCAGCATTTTCTTCTTTTCCCACAATGTTTTCAAAAGGCTACTATTCCCGATCCGTAAAAACCAGGGATTGTTTGGGAAAGGGTTAAATTTCCTTTGTGCGGGACTGGCGCAATGGAAAAGAAAACTTGTACACAATAGACATTATACATTTGTTACTATATAAAGTAAATATGTATGATTTCAAACGTGTGTATTTGTACTCGTATATCTTTCCTAGGGTATATCTGCAGGAATATTGAAATATAAAGTTTTTACTGTTAAAAAAATATATTTGTAGCAATATTTCCTTCTTTAAGCAGGTAATCTCAGAAGGGGAAATGGAAAAATTACCAAGTTCGAACAAGTACAATATAATGCACCCAACACAGGTCTTAAAGTTCAGATTGAATTTTAAAATGGATAATAACTTGATTTATATATCAGCTAACATGCATTAGACTGCGTGAATCTAGGATCAGACTTCAGTTTTGGTAAGTCTGATCTTGATCTACACCCTCTTCAGATATTTCACTGATCGGCTTTGGTTACATGTATCATTTTATATACCGGTACATTACATTGCGTGAATCTAGGATCAGATTGTAATTTTGGTAAGTCTGATCTTGATCTACACCGTCCTCAGATATTTCGGATTGTTCTAAAAATTTTGTCATTTGGTGGGCAAAATAAAGATTATGTATTAAGTTATAAGTTATAAGTTAAATAAACTGAAACTTTTTTCCCAATACCTATTGAGTACCCAGATAATAAAACTTCATTTCAAATTTCCATTGCGCGGGATAGGCGCAATGGAAAAACAAAATTCGCATTGGAAATATAATTTACTATAATATAAGTTGTAAAGTAAAGTATTTGGTAACCACGTATGGTTTCAAATGCGTTTATTTTATTTGTAGTCATTGACCAATTATATCTCCAGTTATAAACGAAATACAATATTTTTGTAATCATGGCTGAAAAAATTTATTTGTCGCATTTTTTTTTTTCATTATGCAGTTATTCTCAGATGGCGAAATTGAAAATAGACATAACAGTAGCATAAAATGTAAATCGGGCATTTGAACGTTTTCCAGCTCGAAAACCCATACTTTATCTTGACAGTTGGTTATATGACAATGTAGGTCACTATTGTCATGTCAATTTATTAGAAAACAATATCTATTTTTTTTCTCAAATGAAGAATAACTGAAAAAATTGAAGTCGGATATATTCTCTTGACTGCATGTTTGTATAATAATGGAAAGAAAAAAAATCATTTTCGGGCGACCTTTGACGCTCTTGCGTCTTCTTTTTCTCTTGTTGCTTTATTGGACCATTTTTCAAAAAGTCCAATCAACATAATTATGAAGAATCCCCTCATACACCAAACTAGCTGCAAGTACAGGCAACAGATAGATGGCATACTCTGATGATCTTCTCTGAACAGGGAACTTTTAATGGTGGCCCTCCAGATTTTGGGACAAAATTACAAAAAAAAAATTTTGATACCCCATTACCACACAATCCCTACTTTTGACGCCCCTGTGAAAGAAGCCTTTTGAAAACACTGTAGGAAAAGGAGAAAATGCTGGTTACCAGCATTTTCTCCTTTTCCCACAGTGTTTTCTACCCTTCCCAGAACAAATTTCAATTTTTCAGTCACCTTTATTTTGCTGTCTGCAAATGCTTTCAAATTGAAGCGGTTTATAATTTTGTCGTGTTGTAAAGGGATACTCCCAATACCTCATAGTTTTCATTCATAAAACCCCAGTTGTCGAAGCAACAAGAGAAATTAGAGATTTGCTACAGCCCAGGTCGACGCCAATAGGAAACACTGTCTATTTTTACATGAGCATCTTGCTCATTTACATACTGGAAATACACAGACGAAGCTTCAAACATAGCATCCGAAGAAGACACGATGGAAAATAATTATATGTTTATTATGTTATGGAATTTAAGCCTCATTAGTCACATGCATCGGACAATACTGTGTTCTAAGGTCAGCGTGCATAAAATACACAGTAGAAAATACTGGCTGGAAAGAGATCAGACAGGCTGTGCCTGTTGCTTGACTGGACTCTCAGGTGACATGCTTTTAGCACTGTTGGTGGGGTCAGGTCCCTATGTCGAGCAAGGAAGCAAGTCTCCTGGAGGAGTCAAGCTATTAGTCTTGTGGAGACATTAGCTTCTCAGGGCAATTGTCATTATCTGTGACATCATTAGACCTGGGAGACATGTTACTGTCTTTTAGTCCGATTAGGCTTCTAATTACTTATAACATTAACTCAATGCCAGTTTTGAACTTCAGAATGTTCCTTAAAAGTACCACATCTGATTCCTGGAGAACTGCATGGGTAAGTGTGGTGCAACAATTATTTTCGATAAAAGTAGATCTAACTTAATATGTGCTTTGCTCAATAAATTTTAAGAATTAAAATTTGTTTACAGATTGCTAATTTACCCATATTTCATAGAAAAAAGCCCAAATAAATGCTGAAATTCCAGAATTAACAAGTCACAATGTTTTCAGCAGTCAGCTATAAATAAATCGAAATACTGATATATCTATGAAATCATGTAATTCCAACTTTTTGTCACAAAAGTTTTGTACTACAAACTGTACTAAGTACAGGGTTTTACACCTGGATAATTTAGTTGATCAGAGATAAATAATTATTATATTGCAACCCTGACAGTGATGATTATTTGATATATTAGTAGACATTACGAAATTTTAACCCATTACTGTCCAGGTACTACTTTTTTAACCCATTACCGCACAATCCCTATTTTTGACACCCCTGAGAAAAAAGCCTTTAGAAAACATTGTGGGAAAATGAGAAAATGCTGGTAACCAACATTTTCTCCTTTTCCCACAATGTTTTCTACCCTTCACAAAACAAATTTCAAATTCTCCGCCACTTTTATTTTGGCGTCTGCAAGTGCTTTCCTTTTGAACCAGTCTAAAATATTGTTGTTTGGTAATGAGTTAAAGTCTGCAAGATATATTTACAGTCATTCACTGTGGGAAAGGCAAAACTAGTTGCCACATGGAGTTTCTCCCGAGTGCTAAATATGTTTTCCAAATCAGAAAAATCATTTCTCAGTTATTGAAATTCCTACTGTTCCATTGTGTCATTTATACTGATAATTATAACTATAACAATAGCATGCATAGTGAAGAGTCAACCCATTACCACACAAGAAAAAAATTAGACTGGTCCAAATCGAAAGAAGTTGCAGACAAAAAAATAGAGGTGACTGAAAAATTGAAATTTGTTCTAGGAAGGGTAGAAAACACTGTGGGAAAAGGAGAAAATGCTGGTTACCAGCATTTTCTCCTTTTCCCACAGGGTTTTCAAAAGGCTTCTTTCTCAGGGCCGTCAAAAGTAGGGATTGTGTGGTAATGGGTTAAGTCATAATCTTATCAATTTGTGCCTTTCATTACCATTTGAGCCATGCTCTGTGAAAAGGGGGCTTAATACTTCACTTAAAACTATCGACCCAGGTCAGCCTGCACGCACAGTACGCAGAGACTGACTAGGGCCAAAACTTTTCACTATTTGTCACTTTTTGTATGTCATGGGACTGGTGTAGGGTCTTAATTCAACAGGTTGTTACACAAAACAGACTTTAGGGATGTATAATACTGTGATGACTTGCTGGTAGTGGTGAAACGGTTTACCGATATACCGATTAACCGCGGTCTGTTCAAAGAAAAAACCGAAACCGGTACGAATTTTACCGTATCGGTATTTCTTCAGTATGTCAACTTCTCGCAGTTGCATTAGAAAGTCCGGTTTTCCCAAAAATTCGGTCAGAAATCGATCGTTTTTCAACAATCTGAAAGATTTACGAAAGCTGTTTATTTTTTCTACAGGCTCATGTCACCGGTGTTAAGGTAAAATTATGACCGCCTCAAATTCGCCATAGACACGAACTCTAAATAACGGTCGACTGTATTACTGATTTTTGACCAGCAGAGTTTGTTATTCATTTCCTATAACTTTGCTCATACTTATTTCGCGTTTCTCCCCCCTACTTGCTGGGTATCATGCATCAACGAGATGCATTAAGTCCCCTTTTGGCAGAGCACAGCTCATTTCTAACTTTAACTCTTTACCACACAATCCCGACTTTTAACAACCCCTAGAAAGAAAGTCTTTGAAAACATTGTGGGAAAAGAAGAAAATGCTGGTAAACAGCATTTTCTCCTTTTTCGACAATGTTTTCTACCCTTTCCAAATCAAATTTCAATTTTTGATCCAGATTTATTTTGTCGTCTGCAAATGCTTTCAATCTGGACCAGTCCAAAATGTTGTTGTTTGGTAAAGAGTTAAAGTGTATGTTCCTTAACTCTTTCCCAAACAAGCCCTGGTTTTTGTGTGTCTGCAGTACAAGTCTTCAGAAAACACTTCAGTAACAAGCAATTTTTCCTTTTCCCACAATGTTTCCTAGCCTATTGGACAACTTTCTGGCATTCTCATCAAATTCAAAATTGTCATCTGCAAATACTTTGAGTTTGGGACAGTCTGAAATTTGTTGTATGGGAAAGGGTTAAAAAGATAAACTTGGCTTTTTGGTCTGTTTGTCCAACTGGATGGTGTTTGATGCCACTTTAGGCATGATCAGATCTGGTTGTGGCTGGTTGTGAGTTATGAAGCACAATAAATAATCCACTTGGTTGCAGTAATAGCCCAAGTGGGTTATTCATAGCACCACATAACTCACAACATGGTTTATTGAACAATAAACCACATTGGAAAGAGGAAAAAGTGGCATTTACCACCATTTTTTTTCCTCTTACCGCAATATTACCAAAAGTCGTTAGGGATACCTCTGCACTCTTTAGAATAGAATTATAGAAAACTCTGGTCCACTAATCTGGATCTCTAAACTGTTCCTTGTCAAGGGTTTCTGACAGAACATACATTGCAATGAATAGAATTTTCTGCAATTATATAAATTTTCTTCCATTTCATCCTGTACTAAATGCGAACATACTTTTACAATTCTGAAACAAGTCTTTGGTAAACATTCTGTAGAAAAAGGAGAAAATGCTGGTTACCAGCATTTTCTCCTTTTTCCACAAAGTTATCTACCATTTAAAGACAAATTCAACCGTTTGAGCAATTTTGATTCGCCATCTTCTAATATTTTCAATACTGAAAAGCCAAAAATTTTGTCATCTGGTAAAGTGTTTAAATAGACTTCAAATTATCCCCAACCTTGATGTTCTGTCTACCCCCCCTCCAGTCTTGGTTTCTTTTCAACTACAACCAAAAACCGATCCATTGAGGTACATTTGAGTGATAACAACTCTTTGATAATATCTCAATTAGTAACTTTAAATTGCTCCATACCTTTACAAATTGCAAAAAAAAGAATCTTGGGAATTTTCAGATTACTAAGCCAAGAATATAGTCATCAATAATGATATGGTCATTACCAAATGCAGGGATTGTGTCTTTGTAATTGTAAATCTCTAGAATTGCGTTTTTTTGTAGAAAAAGGTAGGTAAACACAGAATAAGAAATATGAAGTCAGTGAGTAACATGCTGGTATGACTTTGCTTTTCAATTTCTCCAATAAAAGAATTTAAGTGCAATCTTCTGTATACCTAGTCCTAACTAAGTCTTTGAAAATTTTTAAAAAAAAAATGTGTTGTTTTGTGTTGAATCCAGATTTATTTAGTCTGCTTTTCATCAATTCAATAAGTCAAGATCTTACTTTTTTTAAAATCATCTTTTTTGGATAATAATGGAAGCATTATGGAATGAGAAGTTTGGATTAATAAGCATACTGTTATGCTATTTAACCCTTTCCCAAACAAGCATTGGTTTTTACGTGTCTGCAGTAAAAGTCTTTTGAAAACACTGTGGGAAAAGGAGAAATTGCTCGTAACGAGCAATTTCTCCTTTTCCCACAGTGTTTTCTACCCTTTTTGAGAACTTTCTGGCATTTTCTCTAAATCTAAAATTGTCGTCTGCAAACTCTTTTGGTTTGGAAGAGTCCACAATTTGTCGTTCGGGAATGGGTTAACCAACAGTTAAGGATTCCAAGAGCATAACAGCCATAATGCTCCTTTACCAAATATGTTTTCAAAAAGTATTAGAACACTCCCAGGAAATGAAGGAGTCGCATTTGCATGGGTTCATGAATACACTCGCCAACTTTATCAAGCTCGGACACAGTATCTTGCCTTGTAGATCACAAGGAACTGGTGGATGGTATCTGTAACCTCAAGATGGGAACTGGACCAGCTGTCACTAGACAAAAGGTTATCCATCTTTGTCACGACTCTGACACAGTACCACCAATCCTTATTTACTGATAGAACTGCACAAGTCATTTCCCTCCAAGATAATATTCCCCATCTGATGATTCTGTTATCTTCGACTTCTGTCATAAAACCTTGTTTTTCTTGCTTAACACTTTACCAAGTGAAAGAAGACAGTTGATATTGGGCTGTAAAGCTAATAAGGACCAGGTCCAAGTTGCCAGGAAAAAAACACCAACTACATTTTGCAGCAGTTGGGAAAAAGACCATGAAAGACCACCAAAATTATAATGCAATTGGCTCAACCGATTGAAAGTAACAAATGAGTGTCTTTAACTCTTCACCACACAGTCCTGACTTTCAAAAAAAAAGAAAATACAGTTTGTGGAAGCACTGTTGGAAAAGGAGAAAATGCTGGTAATCAGCATTTTCTCCTTTTCCCGTTACATGTATGTCCTTTACTCTCCCCTAAAACCCATTTCAATCTTTGAGTCACATCATTTAAAAAAGTTTTGACTATGAACTGGTCTGAAACGTTTTCGCTTGTTCTGTGAATGTTTAAAATGCCTTTATACCTTTGTAATTGATAATGACTTGCCAGATGACAGAGACAGAAACCTTACAAAAAATACAAATTGAAAAATTAACGAAGCATCCCTGTTTTTTTATCTATCATTTTTGTCAATCATTATCAGTTTATAACGCAAACTTGGTAGGTGAGTATGATTTAACAGGTTTAGAAGCAAACAACCTAGCACGAAATATTGTATACGACTTTCATTAAAATTGAAGTGGCAAACAGTTGACAACATAAATGATGGGATTCTAATATGGCTTACAACACGCGAAAAAGGGCATTCAGACATTTGCCTAAAGTGCCATCTGGGATTAGCCTGCACGAACTGTGCAGGCTAATCCGAGATGGCACTTTACGCGCACAGGCTGATCCCAGTCGACACTTTACGCAAATGCCCGAATGTCCCTTTTTGCATGTTGCAGGCCATAATGTTGACCTGTTACAAAAAACAAAAACCAACATATCAGTTCAATGATGACAATAAAATCCCTCTTACATTTCTTCCCGCACGCACCCCCCCCCTTTCATCATTATAGAGTATTTCGTGTACCTCTATCAATAACATGGCCCCGTTTTTTTTTTGTAAACTTGTATTGATTATTTGATGCTGTCTGATAAGAGAATAATATTTTTCTCAAAAATTACTTCAGCAAGGACAGGTACAAACTTTACCCTACACTGATGATATTTAATTTCATGCTAAAGAATCTAGTAGTGCAGCAAGTAGGTATCTTTGTGAACTGTGTAACTTAAAAACTTGGCACTTTACCACTCAATCCCGAGTTCTAATGACATTGAGGAAGAGGACTTCTGAAAACATTTTAAGAAAAGGAAAAAATGCTCATAAAGGCAACTCAAGTAGAAAAACGGCTTTTTTAACCATTTATTACACAAAGTAGACTTTAACTGACCCTGGGAAAGAAGCCTTTTTAATATTATAGGAAGAGGAGAAATCCTTGTAAACAACATTTCTTCTTTTCCCACAATAGTTTTCTACCCTTACAATCAAAATTTGCTGCTCCATTTAAGCCACAATGGAATTATAGTCTACAATTGCTGTCAATTTGGACAAGGCTAAAACACTGTCTTCCGGTAACGGAATCTGGTCATGCCTTGATATGGTAACAATAACCCTTTACCCAATCCTGACATTTAAAGATCCTGAGAAAAAAGCTTTAGATAGCTTCAGAAATTTTATCATTGTAGGAAAGGAGAAAATGATGGTACCAGCATTCTTTCCAACAATGTTTTCTCGAGCATTTTTTCCCAGGGTTCTTGAAAAGGGATTGTTTGAAAAGGGTTAATAATTTGATTTGGAGACAAGTTAAAAATTCACTTTGGAAAATGGTGAAAAGCACTGTTTTAATGCAACTTGTAACAATTTGGTTCTATCTGACAACCATTTCAACCAGGTCACTTGATACTTTTAGCCACATACATGCGGTAAGCTTTTGTTGAAAAAGCAGATCAAGATCAGGGCCTGTATTCACAAACCGTTCTTAAGAATGTTCTTTGTCTTATTCACCAGAATTTTCTGCATTTGTAAGTAACACAACTTCTGATTGGCTAAACCATTCGGTTCTCATCTTTTTCTTTCACTTGAAATCATAACCTGTAATTTCAGACTACAGAAATGAGACAATTGTTACTTGGCTCATGGGATTGCAAAAATGAAGTACCCAAGGGATTGGCTGCAAGAGTTTTATCGGATCCATTGACAAGGTGCTACAAACAGGACAAGTGCAAACCTCCACGAACTCAACATCTAACCACTTGAATCATCGGTTATTGAATTTCACACAGCCAAGATGAGACACAAACTTTCAATTCATTCTCACGTCAAGGACCTCTTCAAGTATACCAGTCAATTTATCCTACATAATCAATGACAGGTATCAACCATTAAAGCACCTTTCTCAACTTCAGCGGCTTTTGCAGCAAGTGTAGATTCAGATCAGACTGCACACAATAATTCAGTCTTATCTTGCATCTACACAACTTGCTATAACAAAACATTATGTCCCGGGAATAGCAGTCTAATGAAACAAAAATACATTTTTGGGATAATTACCCCTTGGTGGCTGAACCTGTTATGAAATGACATAAAATAGAACTTGACCATATATCGAAGCATTTGTAGATAACAGTCAAATGTGGATCAGATGATTTCACTTTGAAAAGGTAGAAAAAATTGTAGGAAGACAAGAATGTTAGATACTGGTATTTTCTCCTTTGCCTCACATTGTTTTAGAAGCCTTTCCTTCAGGTCTATTAAACTTTAAAAAATTGTGGTAAAGGATTAAAACTTCAAGAAAGATAAAATGGCTGTTTTCCAATAACTCCTCCTGTTTTTCAAGAAATTAACCTTAGTAATGCCGATGGGAATGGCAATATTCATTCTTCTGAGAACCAACATTTAGATTTCAGCTTAGAAAGTAAGAGAAATTACTAAATCAGCTGAGATTTTCAGGTCACATTACCCCTCAACCACACAATCCAAAGTTTCAATGAAACTAAGAAAGAAAGCTTTTGAAAACATCGTCAGAAATTTATAAGCATTATTGGGTATAGAATAGAAACAAATAAAACCCTGGAGATTTAACTCTTCACCAAACAATCCCTGGTTTTTACGTCCCAGAGCTAAAAGCCTTTTAAAATCATTGTGTGAAAAGGAGGAAATGCTGGTAACCAGCATTTTCTCCTTTTCCTACAATTTTGTCCACCCTTCCCAAGACAAATTTCAATTTTTGAGCCGTACTTATGTTGTTGTCTGCAAATGCTCTCAATTTAGACAGTGGTCTACCATTTTGTCATTTCGTAAAGAGATAAGGCCATAATCAAAATCCTCCTTTTTTTTATTGCAAACATTATCTGGTTATCAAAGTAAGACCTAAAAGTGTTACATAAAAGAAACAATACCCATGCAGTATTCAACTTTTTACCAAACAAAATTATAAGACCATTTCCAATTGAAAGCCTTTGCAGACAACAAATCGCAGCTGGTATGTTGGGATTAGCCCTTGAAAGGCTAGAAAATAGTTAATGTGGAAAAAGTAGAATTTAATGCCAGCATTTTCTCCTTTACCCACAATGCTTTTCCTCGAAGCTTCTTTTTCAGGATCTTTTAAAACTCTTCTCAAGGTCAGTTAAGTACTTATGATTTCTTTATGAAAGGCTACAGCTTAATGGTTGAAGCACTTGATAACTATTTCAATGGAAAATCGACCACTGTTCTAGAAGAGAGGTATTGAAAATGCATTTTGTGCATCCCGCTTCATGCTGAGTTTTCCTGTTAGTGTTTCCTTATTCAGGAATAAAGAACAAGTCTTGTCCATCCAATACATTTTCCTCACAGGAACTAGTTTCTGATGTGGAAAATTCCAGAATGTTATGTTCTATGATAAGAACTTACTGAGAATATGTTCAACCTTTTACAAAACAATCCCTGGTTTTTAGGACCAAGAGGAAGAAGCCTTCTGAAAACATTGTGAGAAAAAGAGAAAATGCTGGTAACTCTCTTAAAGGTGGGTATTTAGAATTTTCACATCACAGCAAATTGAAAAATATATATATCATTGAAATTTATATGAAAAAACAATACAAATCATCAATAATTAAGAATCATAAAATTACAAAACAAACTTAGCCTCTTAACCCATTACCACACAATCCCTACTTTTGACGCCCCTGAGAAAGAAGCCTTTTGAAAACACTGTAGGAAAAGGAGAAAATGCTGGTAACCAGCATTTTCTCCTTTTCCCACAGTGTTTTCTACCCTTCCCAGAACAGATTTCAATTTTTCAGTCACTTTTATTTTGTCGTCTGCAAATGCTTTCAATTTGAACCAGTCTGAAATTTTGTTGTGTGGTAATGGGTTAAGCCATTTTTAGATTTTGCGCCAAAAATCAATGAAGCGTTGTGGGAATGTCAAATGACTGACACGCGACTAATAACGCTTAAATTCCATTACATAACAAACATGTAATAATTATTTTCCATAATGTCTTCTTCGAACGGATGTTTGGAACTTTGTCTGTGTTTTCCTGTATTTAAGTGAGAGAATTGATAATCTAAAAATAGAACGTGTCTCCCGTTGGTGTCAACCTGGTCCGTAATAAATCTCTAATTTCTTGTGTTATCGGATAGTTTTCGTTTACTGGGGTTTTATGGAAGCAAGTTAACCCTTTACCCCATAAGGCATTTCTATGGTATCTCTAATTGACCCTAAATAACAGCAAGGATGAAAATGTTTCTTAAGTGTATATGACACCTTTTGATAGCATAGAAATCATTGTGACAAAAGGTGAAATTGCTTGTCACAAGCAATTTCACCTTTTGCCACAATGTTTTCCAAAGGCTACTACAACCAATGCATAGAAATGAGTATCTATGGAGTAAAGGGTTAAAAGACTATGAGAGTATAAGGATGATTTTTTTGCATTTTTGTAAAATTTTCGTCCCAAAATCTGAAGGGCCACCTTTAAAGTCAAGTTTCAATTTTTAAGTCACATTTATTTTGTCTGCTGGAAAAGCTTTTTGGACAAGTCTACAATTTTTTTGTTTGGTAAAGTGGCTAAGTAATGAAAATGAACCATGCTCTGTACCCAGCATTTTTCTCCTGTAAATACCCACAATGTTGTCTACCCTATCATAGACAGATACTACAGTTTAACTCATTACAAAACGACAATATCTTAGGCTTGTCCAAATCGAAAACATTTGCAGACGACAAAATAAAACTGACTGAAAATTTGAAATTTGTTTTGTGAAGGGTAGAAAACATGGTGGGAAAAGGAGAAAATGCTGGTAACCAGCATTTTCTCATTTTCCCACAATGTTTTCTAAAGGCTAAGTAATCTTTCTCAGGGTCGTCGAAAGTAGGGATTGTGTTGCAATGGGTTAACTCATTACCAAATGACAATATCGTAGGCTTGTCCAAATCGAAAACATTTGCAGACGACAAAATAAAACTGACTAAAAATTTGAAATTTGTTTTGAGAAGGGTAGAAAACATGGTGGGAAAAGGAGAAAATACTCGTAAGCAGCATTTTCTCCTCTTCCCACAATGTTTTCTAAAGGCTAAGTAATCTTTCTCAGGGTTGTCGAAAGTAAGGATTGTGTGGTAATGGGTTAAGCAACATCAGGATTGTCATCTGCTATTGCTTTCAGTTTGGACAAGTCTACATCTATGGTGTGGTAAAGAGTTAAGAGAAAAAAAATCCTGACTTCTGACTGAATTTCTTTACAAAATCTATTGTTATGGGCACTTGTCCAACGTTTTTGTCTTGTAGAGTCATTTCTGTAATGAGTAGCTACTACATAGGTTGCAAAACTCAACTGCTGTGTCAATGTAATATTTTCTCCTTATCTCTTCCTCAGATACAGGTAATATGGACAAAAACGACATGAGAGACAAGAGCGACACACATCTGGGGAGAGATACCATACTTCCCATAGAAGGTGACATAATGTCAATACAAGCATCTTAGTGCGTTTGATCCCTTTCGACAAAATGCAAACAATGCCTCAATACAAACCCACATTGGGGCTTATAGTTATATAAACACAGGACCCCATCATGTGAAGCTTGGTGGATATTTTTTGTGTATCTTGGTACAAAAATCTTTTGAATTAATCATTTTAATCTTTTGAATTAATCATTTTACCCACAGTAAAAAAAAAGAAAACAAATAGAACTTTTTTACATCCCTGAAATGGTATATTTTGAAAACATTGTGAGAAAAAAGGCAATAACAGTTACGGTACATAAAGGTTTACTTCAACCAAGAAAACAATTTTTTTTTTCTTTCAGATATTTCTTCTTTCTAATTCTTGTGCTTATTAACAATTCCAAGGAATAGGACTTTTGAAAAAAATGTGAAAAGAGTAGAAAATGCTGGTAACCAATATTTTCTCCTTTTCCCACAGTTTTTCTAGCCTTTCAATGTCAAAACCAATCATATAAGCTATACTGATCTTGTCGTCTGCAAATGCTTTCACTTTACAGAAACCCTTAACACTGAAAGAGTTAACTCTTTACCAGAAAACAAACTTTCCTGTTATACTAGTCTATATCCAAAACAAATTTTGCAGTTGATACAGTTAATGTCAACTCATGTGATTTAAGTGTGAGAGGATAGAAAACTCTGTGGGAAAGGAAGAAAATACAGGTAATCACCAAAATCTTCTTTTCCGACTAAGTTTTCAAAAGCTGTACTCATAAGAGTTGTTATAACATTTTGATTGTTTGAAGGGTAAAAAAAGATAAAAAGATGGCATGCTTAATCTTTTAACTCTTTACCAAACAACAAAATTTTGGACTGGTCCATATTGAAAGCATTTGTAGACAACAAAATAAATGTGACTAAAGAATTGAACTTTGTTTTAGAAAGGGATGAAAATACTGTGGGACAAGGAGAAAGAAAATGCTGGTTACCAGCATTTTCTTCTTTTCCCGCAATGTTTTCAAAAGGCTTCTTTCACAGAGATGTTAAAAATCGGGATTGTGTGGTAAAGTGTTAATTCACTGAATTGCACACCAAATAACAAATTCTAGAATAGTCCATATCAATTTCTCTTTGATACGGAAAAAAACATTTTGGAAAAAGACGAAACTGCAGGTTACCAGCATTTTCTCCTTATTCCCAGAATGTTTTCAAAAGCCCTCTTGCTTAAGATCTGTATAAAATGGGATTATGTGGAAAAAATTAAATGAATTTTATGGTAATGTCTTGTCTCGTGAAACAAACTTGAAAATATCCCATTTCTCTTTACAATTTCAATCAAAATTTTAGACTTGCTCAGATTTAAAATAATTTCAGACAACAAAGAAAACATGAAAATCTGGCTCAAAAATTGGTTGTTTTGAGAAGGTAGAAAATATTGTATGAAAAGAAGTTATTACAAGCATTCTTTCTTGTATTCCAACAGTGTTTTAATTACCAAACAACAATAGTTTAGTCCAAATTGAAAGCATTTGCAGGCGACAAAATGAAAGCAACTGAAAATTTGTTGTGTGAAGGGTAGAAAACATTGTGAGAAAAAGAGAAAATGCTGGTTACTAGCATTTTCTCCTTTTCCCACAATGTTTTCAAAAGGCTTTTTTTTCAGGAGCATCAAAAGTAGGTGATAGGTTAAAAGGACTTTTTTCTCAGAGACGTTAAAGCTTGAGATTGTTCGGTAACTTCGATTTGTGCAACTGACTAATAACTCTTTAAGCAATGACAAAATTTTGGCCTAGTCCAAATTTAAAGCATTTGCAGATGACAATATAAATGTGAATCAAAAATTGAAATTTTAATTTGTCCAAATTGAAAGCATTTGCAGAAAACAAAATAAATATGAATCAAAAATTGAAATTTGATTTGGAAAAGGTTGAAAGCATTGTGGGGAAAGGAGAAAATGCTGGTTAGCAGCATTTTCTTCCTTCCCACAATGTTTTAAAAGGCTTTCTTTCTGTCATTAAAAGTCGGGAGTGTGGTGAAGAGTTTAAGATGAAAGCATTATTTCAGACTGAGTTCCAAGCAGATTTTTTAACTTTTGAGCAGTTTATCACTTCTGGATTTCAACTCAGACTTTTGGATCTTGAAAGATGTGTTAGATTCAAAAGTAACCCAAACCTCTTTCCAAGTTATACAAGATTTAGTTTTGTGAAACGAAGTTTTGTTATCCTACCTACTCCTAAATGCATACATGACAACAGGCAGATACAGCTGTATTCTTCAACCAGTCTGTATTCTTCAACCAGTCTGTATTCTTCAACCAATCACAGTAAAAATTATAACTTTTTTCCACCCCTGTTATAGAAAGCTTTTTAAGAAATTAAAAAATATTTTAACCCATTACCACACAATGCCAAATTTTGACGCTCCTGGAAAAGAAGCCTTTTGAAAAGATTGTAGGAAAAGAAGCTGGTAACCAGCATTTTCTCCTTTCCACAATGTTTTCTGCTCTATCAAAGAAAAATTATATCATTTGAGCCACACTGAAATTGTCGTCTGCAAATAAATACAGGTACTTTCAATTTGAACAAGGCTTAAATTTTGTCGTCTGGTAAAGGGTTCAGAGGAAGAGCAAAATGAACATACAATTCATTACTGCTCTTTTTCCCTTTAAATTTTACAAAAAGATAATTTCCTTTTCATCACGTTTAGCTCTTTTTTTGTCACATTACGCAACAATTTGCCTGTCAGCGGTGATGGGTTAATTCACATCTTATCTGCAAATCAATGAAGGAGCAGAAATCCAGGGATTAGACCAATAAATTTATTGAAAAGCAGGATTGAAATTCCGATGCAGACGACAAAGTTGAGGGCTCCAAATTGATTTTAGGATGCTTGTGGTTATTGACAAAAGCCTGAAAGCCCAATGACAAGTGATGAGAACTAATCCCCCGTGCTCTAGGTAGTACCCGTGTAACTGTGGGTCCCGGAATATTGCTTCTCTGATAAGAGGTGCCCATACTTTTCTATAAGTTACTCTTTTCCATCATAGAATCAAAGGTTTTATTTATCTGAAACAGCTTCACAGCATTTTCTAGTTTATCTTTTTTTTCTCAAACTCCTTCATTGTGGTAAGGTACTGTGGTACAATCAACCTATGTGGTAATTGACTGTGATACCATAACAAGGAGTAACTCAGTGCATTAACTCTTCACCAAATGACAAAATTTTACACTGGTCCCAATTCAAAGTATTTGCAGATAGCAAAATAAAAATGGCTGAAAATTTGAAGTTTATTTATGGAAGGGTAGAAAAACATTGTGGGAAAAGGAGAAAATGCTGGTGACCAGCATTTTCTCCTTTTTCCACAATATTTTCAAAAGGCTTCTTTCTGAGAGTTGTTAAAAGTCAGGATATTGTGGTAAAGTGTTAACTATGCCTGTTGGATGCTTCAACTTCAATGCAGGCTTAGAAAGAGGCAATAAATATTAAATGTCTACTTCGATCATCTAGAAATATGCTGTTCTGTTATGAGCCATCCATTTCCTATAATTATTAAACTGCATTCAATATTTTCCCATAACGATCACTAGCTACAAAATCTACTGTGCCCATTGTGCTGAAATGCCCGGTATGGCCGTTGTCTGCCCGTGTCATATTCTTCGAACATGAATATATGAGAGTGATGCGTCTTATATGACGCATCACTCTCCTCGACATCGGGGGAGACTGTAGTATTATGCTCTATAAAGTAGCAATGGAGAAAATGGCTTTTATAAATATTTTTAGGAGAATTATCAGGCCTGTTTTAGCTCCTGATTTCTCTGAACTGCTGATCATAGCTGAATGAATCGCACCAGGTAGCTTTTTATTGAGTAAATATTTGTTTTATTTTGAATTTCAAAGGAATGGTTGTCACCTAGAAAAGTAGTCCGGTTTTGTACCCAAGATGCCATAATTAGATGAGTATTTGTAGAATGCCATCTAGCGGAGATAATGGCAGGTATGGGCCAATAAATTTTCAAGAAAGCTGCTCCATTATTACTTTGTGTGCAAATCAATCTGGAATTTGTTCATCAAGGAACAAGATTAAAAGTTAAAATTCTTATTTGACCACCCCTGATAAGGAAACTTTTTTCTGCAAGCATTATTTTGGTTTATTTGTATGGTGTTTACAGCCAATATCAAAATTGCTTTAGTTATTAACCCTTTACCAAACAATCACTGGTTTTTACGATCCTGACATAGAAGCCTTTTGAAAACATTGTTGGAAAAGGAGAAAATGCTGGTAACCAGCATTTTCTCCTTTTCCCACAATGTTTTCTATCCTGCTGGAAACAAATTTCAATTTTTGAGTTACATATAATTTGTCGTCTGCAAGTGCTTTCAATCTGGACCAGTCTACAATTTTGTCCTTTGGTAAAGAGTTATTAAGTTGTGTTCTGTGGACCTATCTTTGCTTTCTGAAGAGTTTCTTTACAAAGTGTTTGCACTATTATAATCTTAACAAGTCACTGGCTTCCTTCCCACATTTCCCACGAAACAATGATCAGTTATGAAAGAGCTAGAAATGAATGACCTGTCCCAATGATAATGTGACCATCAATCCATCAAGGTTTCAAACCACAGAACCCCTATTTTCGAGTGCTTTCATGCTACCCACCATGCTAGTGCTCCTAAGTGGTATTACATAATTTATTCAGTGAAGTATTCATATCGTCTCTCTGTTTTTGAAAGGGATAATCAGCACTTTATCATTTTCCCACAATGTTCCCTGTATTCTTTTCTTCAAGGTGGTAAAAGTCATACCTATTTGGCAGAGGTAATAATCAACACAATAAAAAATTATCAACTTTCAAACTGCCTCTGTCTCCACCAAGCCCTGGGAGCTCAGTTTGTAGCATGCTGGACTTGAGAACATGTGGTCCAAGGGTTCAATCCCTGGCTACGACCCCTGGCTCAGCCAATTTCTTTCCAAGGATTGATGATGGTCAGTGCAACAGGATTCATTCCTCTCCCACTGCTGATCATTGTTTCGACGATGATCATGTGGTAAAGCAGCCTGTGGCTTGGAAAGGAAATTGTGCCTAGTACTGGTAAAAGAAACTCCAAGAACGCATGGATAGGTGCATAGGCCACCGTGATATAACAGTAATAATGTTGAAAACGGCATTTAACACCATACAAATAATCAACCAAGCCTTTGTCTCCATTATAATTCCTCATAAAACATTTGAAAATGATGAGGAGCAAAATGTATTTGAACTGCGACAAAATAATTTATATGAGCAATCATATCTGTAACAAGACGCTTTAATGAATCTACAAAAAGTACTGAAATAGCCTGCAGATTGCTGAAACCTTTTGCTATCTGTAACTTTCCTACATGTTCAAGGACCATTCTACCTTGAGATTCAGACAGTTGTTAGACTTAACCCATTACCACAAAATCCCTACTTTTGACGCCCCTGAGAAAGAAACCTTTTGAAAACACTGTGGGAAAAGGAGAAAATGCTGGTAACCAGCATTTTCTCCTTTACCCACAGTGTTTTCTGCCCTTCCCAGAACAATTTTCAATTTTTCAGTCACCTTTATTTTGTCGTCTGCAAATGCTTTCAATTTGGACCGGTCTAAAATTTTCTCGTGTGGTAAAGAGTTAATGAATCTACAAAATGTACTGAAATAGCCTGCAGATTGCTGAAACCTTTTGCTATCTGTAACTTTCCTACATGTTCAAGGACCATTCTACCTTGAGATTCAGACAGCTGTTAGACTTAAGATTGATTTTATGGATCCTTATGGATCCAATTATGTGACAAGTTGCTAGATAATGTGCAGCACAGAGATGCATTGAGCCCCTTTTTGTGAGAGCACTGCTGTCATGTCGAAAAATGAAAAAAAACATTCTTTTTGAAGTTTATCTTTTCCTAGTCATTGAGCCCCTTTTTGTGAGAGCACTGCTGTCATGTCGAAAAATGAAAAAAACATTCTTTTTGAAGTTTATCTTTTCCTAGTCATTGAGCCCCTTTTTGTGAGAGCACTGCTGTCATGTCAAAAAATGAAAAAAACATTCTTTTTGAAGTTTATCTTTTTCTAGTCATAAATACCCACAGAACTCCAGATAAGATTGAGCGATGGTATTCTTAATCTGTTATTTCTCTTCCAAACCCTATGTTGTGGGTACTCATTAGAATCGTCTCGATGAGACGATTCTAATGAGTACCCACAACATAGGGTTTAGTGGAAAATAATTAATATTTTTAATTATGAAATCAAAATCACTTCCTCTATCAGGAGCTCTTTTTCGAGTCATGAATATCCATAAAGGATGCTTGAAAACAATCCATGTGTAATTATATGAAAAGATACCATGAAGAAAATATAATAGTGGAGATATTAAGTTACAGTTTGAAAGACAACATCCTAGCATGCACTCATCCTATAATAACCTCCCGAAACAAACCTGCAGCAGACGACTTTCAAATTATAAAAGCGAAGTAAGGATGATGAAAATAAAGTACATTTATATATAGGTCTGAAAACAAATAAACGTGAAGACATTGTGGCAAAAGGAGAGATCATTATGGATAATGAAAATGCAGTATAGTTTTGAACACAAATGCAAGTTAATACATTGTGGCAAAAAGAAGAATATAGAAAGACTTGTTGGAAAAGGAGCATTAGAACCAGGTATCCTTCACTCTCTAATTGTTCGAAAAACTGTTAAAAGCTGAATCCAAAAGTCTGGTAAAAAGTAATGAATCCTTTGCAAAACATTCCTGGGTTTTAACATCCCTGGAAAGAAACCTTTAGAAAACATTGTGGGGAAAAGGCGAAAATGCTTGCAAATAGCATTTTCTCATTTTTCCACAATGTTTTCTTTCCTTTTATAGCTGAATCCAATCATGTGAGCTACATTTTGACATCTTCAAGTGCCATCAGTTCAGTCTAGTATCATCTATTATCATCTGTTAAAGTTGACCAAATTACAGATGTTTAGGCTTATCAAACGACAAAATTACAGTCTAGTCCAATTTGAAAGCATCTGCAGATGACAATAGTGATGCAACTGGAAAATTGAAATTTGGTTTGAGAAGGGTAGAAAACATTGTGGGAAAAAGAGAAAATGCTGGTTACCAGCATTTTCTCCTTTTCCAACAATGTTTTAAAAAGGCTTCTCTCACAGGGTGTTAAAACTCGGGACTGTGTTTTAAAGGGTTAAAAGCATTTTGTGTGGTAAAGGATTGTATAAAATATAAGACAAAATAATTGTCAAAGTGACAAAAAGGTTCACAAGCCTGCATCCTGTTGCAGATAGCATTACTTAGTCAACACTTCACTCTAAAACACTGAACAAGTTTCATCTTACAAAGGCTTGTTTCCCTTTATTTTGTTGATTAGTTAACCAACCATGATTTCTTACGGAACTCTTCCAATGATATTTTCTACCCTCCCAACGACGAATAATATTTTTGAGCTACACTTAATGATCATGTTGTCTGCAAAAAGCTTCCAATATGGCAATGTCTTTTCTAGTATGGTAAAGATGTGAAACAAGGAAAATGCATGCTGATGCATAAATCAGTCCAACCCCAAAAGTCAAAGTTACTTTTCCTTTTGTCATGCTGGAGTTATTGCTCTAATGAAATATCTACTTGCTCTTCCCAGAGTGAAAGCATTGCATAAGAGCAAGCTAACTTTTTGCATAAAATATTTCAACTTTTTTTGCTGATAACCAGCATTTTCTCCTTTACCATACTGATTTCTACCTTATCCAAGAAAAATTGCACCATTTGAGGCGCACTAGAATAGTTGTCCGCAAATGGTTTCAATTTGGACAATGTTAAAAATTTTACAGTCTGTTAAAGGGTTAAAACAAATGAGAAATCAAAGATTATTGGGTGGAGATTTTTATTTTCTGCATGTTAATCACAATGCACTCAATGACATCTCTCATCCACTGCATAATATAAGAATATTCAAATTATTCTGATTAATGTAAAGATTTTTCAAGAAAAGAAAAACTATGGTAACAAATGAACATTTAAGACAAACAGCAAAAGCTTTACCCAAAAAACTCAGAACAGTCCATTTTAACCCTTTACCATACAATGATGACTTTTAATGACCCTGGGAAAGGAGCCTTCTGAAAACATTGTGGGGAAAGGAGAACATGCTGGTAACCAGCATTTTCTCCATTTCCCAGAATGTTTTCTACTCCACAAAAAATGATTGCACTGTTTGAGGCACACTGAAATTGTTGTCTGCAAATGCTTTCAATTTGGACAAGGCTTAAATTTTGTTGTCTCACAGGGTTAATACATTGTGTGAAATTAATCCAACTGACTTCTTCAGACTAGAAATAAAAGCCAGTAATCAGCAATTTAACTCTATACCACACGAGAAAATTTTAGACTGGTCCAAATTGAAAGCATTTGCATACAACAAAATAAGGGTGACTGAAAAATTGAAATTTGTTCTGGAAAGGGTAGAAAACACTGTGGGAAAAGGAGAATATGCTTGTTACCAGCATTTTCTCCTTTTCCCACAGTGTTTTTGAAAGGCTTCTTTCTCAGGGGCATCACAAGTAGGGATTGTGTGGTAATGGGTTAAAGGTTGCCTATGCCTATGTGTCAGCAAAGTTGACACTGGAGATCATCATAAAAGATCAGACAACAGGTTTTTGCAATCTGATCTTATTCTATACAGGCAGTAGTTGTGAAGGCACTCTATGGATTTAGCATTGAATAGAGAGTCAATCCTTAACAAAAAGAGTCTTAAAAACTTGTCCAAGTTAAAAGCATTTGCAGACAGTAATGTACTGTTACTCAAAAATTACAGTTTGTTGCTGAAGGGGCAGAAAAAATTTAACCCATTACCACACAATCCCTACTTTTGACGCCCCTGAGAAAGAAGCCTTTAGAAAACATAGTGGGAAAAGGAGAAAATGCTGGTAACCAGCATTTTCTCCTTTTCCCACAATGTTTTCTATCCTTCACAGAACAAATTTCTATTTTTTAGTCACTTTTATTTTGTTGTCTGCAAATGCTTTCAATTTGGACCAGTCTAAAATATTGTCGTTTGCTAATGGGTTAGATGTTTGTTGTCTGCTAGGCCTTTAAATTTGGACAAGTCTAGAATTTTGTTTTTTGGAAAAGAGTTAAGGGAATAAAACACTGAAAAAATTCATGATATCAGTATCTGAACTTTGCTTCTGCAGTGGACTGCCTCGACTCTACCAAGCTACAAAATTTTGTACCAGGTCAAATTGAAAGTATTTCAAGACTACAAAATAAATGTGACTGAAAAATGGAAATTTGTATGGGAAGGATAGAAAATATTGTGGTTACCAGCATTTTCACCTATTCCCACAATGTTTTCTAAAGGCTTCTGTCTCTAGGTCATCAAAAGTAGGAATTGTGTGGTGAAGAGTAAATTAGAAAATATTGTGGGAAAAAGAGCAATTGCTGTTCTTTTTAATATTCTCCATATAGTTAAAACAGACAAACATCATTTTTGAATTTCTGCAATGAAGCATTTTGGTATTTTGGTAACAATATTAATTTTAATATGTCACATGTTGATGAAACTGTATATCCAAAAACGTCTAATTCAAGTTGCAGGTTAACAATGTATTTCCTTTCTTTACAATATGCAAATGAGCCTAGCTTTGGCAAAAGGGATCTTATTGTATAATTAAGCCATGCACCATGAAAGAGGGGCTTAATCCATCTGAGAAAAGTATTGACCCAGGTCAGACTGCACACTGGGCGCACTGGCTGCCTGGGCCGAAACTTTTCGCTATTGGTCAATTTTCTGTTTGTCCAACTACTGTTCTACCTTATGATTTTATTGTTTGTGAGACAAAAAGGGTTTTACAAATCTATAATTTTGTGTAAGATGGATTGTGGAAATGCATTAACTCTTTACCAAACAACAAAATTTTAGGTAGGTCCAAATTGAAAGCATTTGCAGAATGAATGTGACTAAAGAATATAAATTTGTTTTAGAATGGGTAGAAAACATTGTGGGAAATGGAGAAAATGCTGGTTATCAGCATTTTCTCCTTTTCCCACAATGTATTCAAAAGGCTTCTTTCACAGGGGTGTTAAAAAGTCCGAACTGTGTGGTAAAGGGTTAAGCCCCCTTTTGTCAAAGCATCATTGGCTCCATTATAAATCCATAAAATCCATTTTGTCTAAATCGACTTTATAATGAGGTAGACTGGTCCTTGAAAACATACCAAAAGTAACAAAAAGGAAATTGATTCAAGTCAGCTTGCGCTGACTGCATGCACAGGCTATTATGGGTCGGTACTCTTGGCCAATGTTTTTGAGTTCCCTTTCACAAATCACAGCTTTAAGGTTTTCCTGTGTCTGTTATGTTAGATACGGAAGATAAATTGTCATAGTTTGCCATGGATGGGTGGATGGATGGGACAGACAGACAGACAGATGAATGAACGAACGAACAAACTAATTAATTAATTATGTAGTTTAACCCTTTAAGAAATGACAAACTTTAAGGCTGGTCCAAATTGATAGCACTTGGAGATGGCAAAATGAACATAACTAAAAAACTGAAATTTGTTTCCAGCAGGATAGAAAACATTGTGGGATAAGGAGAAAATGCTGGTTACCAGCATTTTTTCCTTTTCTTGAAATGTTTTCAAAGGGCTTCTATTTCAGGGTTGTAAAACCAGGTATTGTTTGGTGAAGGGTTTAGCAATAACCCAATACTACTTTAGTACTTTTAAATGACGCACTTTCCTCCTAAAACATTCATTCCAAAACAGATTGCAAAACAAACAGTCATCAAAACCCCCTAATTCCAGAAAATCTATTTTAAATTATTACTATTAAGGATATTTTTAGACTTTCCAAAATTATCACTAATTATTTAAATGATAAAAAATGAAGGCAAAGAAAATTATATGGAAAATGCTGTGGGATAAAGGAACTATTGCTAAGTAAGTTAGCACTTGCTTCTTTGTTCCCAATAGTTCTTTCAAAAGTGGATAAGTTAAGACACATGCCCAGTGAAGGGTAAATTATGAAAATACATACTTAATTCATTACCAAATGACAAAATTTTAGGATTGTCCAAATCAAAAGCATTTGCAGATGACAAAAATAAAAGTGACTGAAAATTTGAAATTTGTTTTAGGAAGGGTAGAAGACATTTTGGGAAAAGCAGAAAATGCTGGTTTACCAACAAATAGTTTTATCCTTTTCCGACAATGTTTTCTAAAGGCTTCTTTCTCAGGGTTGTCAAAAGTAGGGATTGTAAGGTAAAGGGTTAAAAGTGGTGACAGTGAAACAAAGTAGACAAATTTGAAGGACAGGGCTACTTATTTGATGATTAGTATCATTGCTGGAAAAGGAGCAGCAATGGCTCCTTTTACCACTATATTTACGAATCAGCTACTTAGATAAGTCATATAAATATGCTTCAATGTGTGGTTGATTCACTTTACACAAGAAAAATTGTCTTAACCCTTTACCAAACAATCCCTGGTTTTTACGACCATGAGATAGAAGCCCTATGAAAATATTGTGGGAAAAGGAGAAAATGCTGGTGACCAGCATTTTCTCCTTTTCCCACAATATTTCTTTTTTACCCTGTTAGAACAAATTTCAAGTTTTGAGTTACATTTAATTTGTCATCTGCAAGTGCCTTCAATTTGGACTAGTCTAAAATTTTGTCGTTTGGTAAAGGATTAATATCCCTTCGAGCCCCAACTAAACGTAAAGGACACTGTCGGCCCAGAAACAAAACCCATAAAACTGTAAGTCTATTACTGCTTTACCACAGACTGTCAAAGAAAAGTGAACATTGTTGATCAAAGATCAGACTACACATTTTGTGCAGTCTGATCTTGATCTACACTTGCCACAAAGGCAACTAGTTGTGAAAGGCTCTTTGAGGATCAAGCGATGTTCCATTATTAACTCTTTACCAAACAATTCAACATTTTCATGACCATTATAGGGAAGAAGTTCTATTGAAAACATTGTCGGAAAAGGAGAAAATACTGGTCACCAGCACTTTCATCTTCCCCACAAGGTTATCAACACTTTCCAATGCAACTAATAAATGAACCTTTTTTGATTTGTCATCTGCATGAATATCTTTTTTTTAATTTTGGAGTAAGTCCAAAATTTTGCTTTCTTTCCTGGTATCTAGGAGATGAGCAATAGCTATAATGAACACTCATAAATTCCATGGTGATATAATAAAGGGCATTACAAGAAGTATCAATAAGTGAAAATCTCAAAGAGAGAGAGACAGACACAGAGAGAGAGGCTGAGAGAAAGAGAGGGGAAAAGAGAGAGAGAGAGAAATAGAGATGGACAGTTTTTTCTCGATTAGCAGAAATTCCATATCAAACCTAAGTGACATAATGATCATAGAGCACAAAAAATTTATCATAATTATTTTCCATCAAAGGGCTGAAAAAAATATTCAAAATAGACTTTTGCAGGTTCCTTAACTGGACAGTGCAACAGTATGATAAACTTGTGAATTGTGCCGATCAAGATCAGACTTCAGTTTATAAAGTTTGCCACCAAGTATTACAGTGTTTAAGTCAGACAAAAACTTTTTGAAGAGTGCCGATCAAGATAAGACCGCACAGTATATCAAGTTTGTCGTCCAGTAATTACGTGAGATAAGTTAGGGTTTCTGGTTTCAAGTTGCGGTTTCAGTATCCAAAAAAGTTACTCAGAGAAAAAATTAACACAACTCACGTGCCAGACGACAACAGGCGACTGGACACTAACCCTTTACCAACAATCCCTGGTTTTTAAGGCCCTGAAAAAGAAGCCTTTTGAAAACATTGTGGGAAAAGAAGAATATGCTGGTGACCAGCATATTCTCGTTTTCCCACAATGCTTTCTATCCTACTGGAAACAAATTCTAAATTTTGACTTGCGTCTATTCTGTCGTCTGCAAGTGCTTACAATTTGGACCAGTCTAAAATTTTGTTGTTTAGGAAAGGGTTAAAATAACTTTACAAAGCTTACATGAACTTTTGAAACACTGGTACTAGTAGTAGATACATACGTCTAATCATTTTCTGTATGAGCCGATCCAAACTCTATAGAACCTTCATAAAAGCTGTCAAACCCTTTACAAAAAAGTGTTTGAAAGATTCTCGGGATGAATAGTTAAAAACCATGGGGTTTTTTAACCTACAATTCCTCCTTTTTTCCAACAAAGTTTTCTACAATACCCGAAAAAAAATAATCTAATTACCATAAGTCTGGCCACATTTAATCTTGTCATCTGCAGCTGCCTTCAATATGGATGAGTCTAAAATTTGTCGGCTATTTCACAGTTACATTAAATAAACATGAAATCGCAGAAGAAAAAAACATAAATTACCAAATAAGACAAAAATATAACTGACAACTTACCAAAAATGGGCCGTGGTTTCGCCTGTTTTCTGCGCGACATGATTCAGTGCCTGTCGCGAGCCAAATGTATTTGACTGAACAATATTGGTTCTTCCACACTTCGTACAGGTAATGTAAAAGATTTAAGCGTCCGCCTTTACCGGATGAAGTGAGGCACTCAGTGGGGAGAATAGGTACAGACATGTCTGGGACAAAATCCATTATAGATTTTATTTTCCAATTTTTAAGTCCTGAAGTATTCTTTATCGATTATACCTATAATGGATACAGATGGGTTATCTAAAGGAAGATTTTAAACACGATTACGTAATTTATGATATATACAGATTGGGCCAGGGTGTACGATCACTGCTTGGGCACAGTTCAAGAGACCGAGCCAGTTGCACAGCTTTTCGCCTGGACTGTCGGGTTAAAATACTCCACATCCTCCTGACAATCCTGGCAGCCGACTCTTCGACTTGTAGTCAAAAAACTTCTGAAAACGTTCTCAACGGGAGAAAATGCCAATGGAGAGCAGTTTCTCCAGTTCTACTGTATTCTCCAGCTTTGTCTTATTCCTTTTTTGTAATAAGACATTTGATTAACGATGGAATAATTTCCATCATAGCCTTTGACCATAAAGAGAAAACCGATTTTTCTTAATCTTTCAACACGCCACTTTTTAAAAACATAGAGGCACTTGAAATAATGTCTCGTCTACAAACAATATTTTTCAGTCATTTATTGATTCGTGTTGATAATCAAAATTTTCTATTTTTTTCTGCGGAAATACTGTTTTATAGCATGTAGATCTAGGGACCATGAGTATTTGTGACCCATCACGCAAAAAGGACCATCTGATAATTCTGTGCATCAATTAGATGAAAACGATCAACGATAGTGCACACAAGTTTGTGGGGCATGATAGTGCAGGTCAGTTGAGGTTGATAATTAAAAGATGATAGTAGGCCTATAACAAGGTACAATGACCACTTTTCATACAGAAAATGTCATTAAGTGAAAAGTGTCAACCCTGGTCAGCCTGCGCAATTCGCGCAGTCTGACCAGGGTTGAAACTTTTCGCAGTTCCCAGATGGTCCCTTTTTGCGTGATAGGTCACGATTTCGTATCTTTTTTGTGTGCATGTGTGTGTTTATCAAGAGAGAAAGAGATTGCAAAAAAAGTATTGACTAAGCCGTATTGTAAATAGATTTCCAATCTCCAATATGCAGTAACCAAGTTTAGTCAACTGAACATTGTAATAGTGGGGATGGATTAATTATAAAAAGGCTGGAGGGATAATCCTGGATTACCCGACAAAATGTCAGCTTTCAATGCATCTGTAACGCTCTCTTTCTCTATATAGTGCTCAAGCATTTCAAAACTTTCTTCGTATAAAACGGCTGGGAACTTTTACCTTCTTCCATATCATTGACGACACCAAAAGCTTTGGTGGACAGTGTACATCAAGATCAGACTACACAGAACGTGGAGTCTGATCTCTGATCTACACTGTCCACTGTTTTATTCTGGATTATGAGTGAACTGTGTCTAGATCTTGCACCGAAACTGTTTTTGTGGCCATTTAGAAAATGTAATTCACTTATTTAGTAACGAAAGTGTTTTACTTGTTTCCTGTGGAAACAGATTTGAAGCAGATGGCTTTTGTATATTCTAGCCCTTCAAGTGTTCCTCAAACTTTGTACTGAACATTGCATTAACCTTTAGCAGACGACAAGATTTAAGTGCATCAAAATGTAAAGCATTTGCAGATGAAAAATTGAATTTAACTCAAAATCTGAAATTTCGTCCATAATATGGAAAGCATTTTGAGAAAAAGAGATAACGCTGGTTACCAGCATTGGCTCTCAAAGGGTTTTGTAGCTATCCCAAAACTGTATTTGTGGTGTCCGTGGTTGTGAGGTAAAGCGTCGGCCTCGTAACCATAAGGTCCTGAGTTCGATATCCGGTAGCCGGTGTCAACTTTGGGACATTTCATTGGCCCACACGTTCTGCGCGAGTACTGGTGTAGTTCTCAGGAAGCAGAATCAAGAGAGATTAGTATAAGTTGTCAGAACTTCTTTCTCAATCGATGTAAAAGAAATATGTTTAAACAAAATCTGCATTCTGCAGTGATAGAAGAATGAATAATTTCACAACTGTAAGCAGTCCGCCCTGAGAATTTTTTTAGGTAGAACCTGGGATTCGAAACCATAACCTTTTAATCACTGATCTAACTGGGATCAGCAAAATCAATTACACGTTACAAGTCATGATCATGCTCCAGTATAATATTTGTTACATGCGTACAATCCGATCTTATTCTGCGATCTTACCATCCTTAAAGACATCGCAGTCATAACCACCACGAAGAGACAATAAAACGAAATTATTATAACTCTCAAGCGACATAATTTTACACGTCAACTCTTCTTCAATATTTGGGCTAGAGGTCTTTTTCAAGAAAAAAAAATTAAAGTTTCACTGCTGCTACATTTTAATAGTCCACCTCTGATACAGAGGTGGACTGTTAAAATGTAGCAGTAGCCAGTGAGATGCAAAGGTAGACTATTAAAATGTAGCAGCAGTGAGATACAGAGATGGACTGTTAAAATGTAGCAGCAGTGAGATACAGAGGTGGACTGTTAAAATGTAGCAGCAGTGAGATCCAGAGGTGGACTGTTAAAATGTAGCAGGCAGTGAGATCCAGACGTGGACTGTTAAAATGTAGCAGGCAGTGAGATACAGGCGTGGACTGTTAAAATGTAGCAGGCAGTGAGATACAGACGTGGGCTGTTAAAATGTAGCAGCAGTGAAAGTTTAGTGCTTTTTCTTGAAAAAGACCTCTGGCCGAAATTTTAGATAAAAGCAAACATGAAAATCTGTGTTTACTTTATTCCCTATGACATTACAATGAATAAAGACAAAATTTTAGACTTGACTACACCGAAAGCGTAAAAGCGAACGACGTAATTTAAGCTCGGTTCTTGAAAATGAGTGTAGGCCTATCTATTTTTTCAAGTTTAGAAAACATTGTGGAAAAATAAGAAAATGCTGGTAACCAGCATTTTCTTATTTTCCCTCCAATGTTTTCAAAAGCTTTGTTTCTTGGGGTCCCTAAAACTTCGGGCTGTTTGTGATAGGGATAACAGAAACTTTTCTATGAAAGTGATTCTGGATTGTTATCGCGCTAGTATGAATCGAAGGGTGCTGTGCACTACCAGAAATACCAATGTTTTAAATACGAAAACATCGTTATAAAAAGAGAAACTGACCGTTGCCAACTACCTTGTCTTAATGCTGTATAATGTCTTTTGCAGCATGTTGCAGACAGAAATTCATGGCAACTATATATAGTTGACTACGGTTGAAAAAAAAATTCAATAGGACAGGTATTCGCTGAAGAAGAAATGTAGCCGTTGTAAAATGGGTCAATAACGGAATAAAGGGTGACAAAATACTATAGTATTGTTCCGCTATAAACCCAAAAGCTTCCAAAAGATGTTAAAAGCGGATTATACAAAGTATACGAGTATACAGCTGGGGAAAACATAAAGCGATAAAATCGAATATTGGGTAGATCGGGAAAGGGGGGAGGCAGGATTAAGAAAAATGCTCTTAACTAAGGTATTGAAGGGAAAAGGCACTTACAAGTACATAGAGTGAAAAAGGTTTAGGTTGCCGTTCCTATGATTGGCATGATAGGAGAGAAGCGGAAGCAGTGTCATCAGAAAAAAATATGGACAATAACGATATAATGGACAAATAAAATCAACACATATTTCGAACATTCAATCTTTTTTAACCATTCACCAAGTAGATACGAGTTTTAAAGACCCCTGTGCGGGTCTGTGGTTGTGAGATAGAGGGTCGGCCTCATAATCATAAGGTTCCGAGTTCGATACCCGGGAGCAGGTGTCAACTTTGCCGGCCATCTTTCACCGACCCACACATTCGCCGCGGTGCAGTTCCCAGGAAGCAGAATCATAAGCAATTAGTTTAAATTATAAAAACTTGTTTCTCAACCAGTGTTAAATAAATATGTTTTAATTCAACTGTAGACCCTGAGAAAAACACTATTACAGAGTAATATTTTTCTACAATGTTTTCCTTCCCTCTAAAAAATCATCTGTCATCTGAGTCACTGTTAAATTGTCGTCTGCAAACGCTTTCACTTCAGACAAGTTTAAAATTTTGTAGTCAACTGGGCCTAATTTTCAGCTTCGTGGCACCGACTATTAACCCAATAGCAATTTCGACAAAAGAAATAAGACCCAAATATTTACACTGTCGATGTTGCTTCTGTCCGGGATGTTTCGACAGAGTATAGGCAGTATGTAGTACGCAAGTACGCGCATTCTGATATTAATTGTTGCTGTCTGCAAAGCCAACTCAAGTTGTGAAGGGACGCTATTAAAAAATCAGTTTGACGTTTCGTAGTCACCACATCTTCGCAAGCCAAGGCTTACGATTCACTACGCTACTCTACCCCTTGGCGGATAAGGTTTGATATTAACATTCCCCCGATACGCTTTTTCATTTGATGCAGCCAGCTCTAACTGCAACGAATGAAATCACTCGTAGCATTTCATCTTTGATAAAAATAGAACAAGGGTTCTACCTTTCGAATAGAAGGTAAACATGGAAACCCACGTGGATGTCTGCTTATCGCTTCATGTGTATTCGTAAGCGGTTTGTAAAACGATATTTCATTTGCTTTTAGAAATATGATGTAAAGGGGGGGGGGGGTTAATAACCAGCATCCAATAGAGGGCGCATCACAGGAATCTCAAAATCGGGGTCAATCAGCCAAGGTAAGGTCCACGTAGTGATCGTAAACTTGGCTCGCGAAGATGTAGTCACCAATGATTCCAAAAAAATCGAGCTAGATACCACAGCTGTCGAATCAACACTTTCTACAGGCATTTCTGAAACAGAAAATAAATTGCAGATTTTTCAGCACCGGGTAGCTAATTTTATGAAACATTTCAAATCCTCCCATTTGACACCCCAATATAACGGGAAGGGATTCTGATGACGTTACAAGTGATTAGACCGCAGTACCTGTTCAATTTTTCTTTTACAATCGAACTGATAACGGTATACAGAAATGAACTCCTCTTCCGGCTTCAAGGTAGAAAAAATATTTTTCCCCCCTTTATGGAGCCTCAAGGCGCTTTAAAAAGATTCTACTTATCATAACTGGAAACAAAAAGAGGACAGTATCAGAATACGCCAAAAACAAAAGATTTCCTCAGCTGTTTCGTCCCATTCATTTATCCGGTCGCTTTGAGAAGGTAATTTCGATTTCATGAATACGACCGGTACACAACAAAAGGCGGTACAAATTACTTTTACCTCAGGTAAATTCAAATTCATTGGTTTCAACAGTTGGTTCACCAGATAAAATTTGAGGACTTGTTAAAACCGTAAACATCTGCAGACGGCGGATGAAAAGGTGGGTCTGACAACAACAGGTCTGTTTATCTGTACATGTATTTGGAAAGAAAACAATTTACTTTTATTTTCTCCTCTCTCATAATGCATAATGCAGGTAACAAGCATTTTCTCCTTTTCCCGCATTTTTTTCTACCTTTTCAATAAACAGTTGCACTATTTGAGCCATATTGAAATTCTTGTCTTCAAATGCTTTAAATTTGAACAGGGCTAAAATTTTGTCGTCTGGTAAAGGGTTAACCCATTACCAAACGACAATATTTTAGACTGGTCCAAATTGAAAGCAATTGCAGACGACAAAATAAAAGTGACTGAAAATTTGAAATTTGTTTTGTGAAGGGTAGAAAACATTGTGGGAAAAGGAGAAAATGCTGGTTACCAGCATTTTCTCCTTTTCCCACAATGTTTTCTAAAGGCTTCTTTCTCAGGGGCGTCAAAAGTAGGGAGTGTGTGGTAATGGGTTAAAGCCAATATGAAGCGGTAAAGAGACAGCTTACAGATAACGACAAATAGGAGACAGAACTCCTCTAGATGAGGATTTGTATTTTGTCATACATAAATGGTAAATGATCATTCAACCTCTATAAACTGATTGGATAACGGCCATGTTAGACAACACTCCATGTAAAATCGGGACATACAAAAAGTATTGACACTTCATACTGATATTTTATTAACCCAACGCAACCGAAACAAACACACAAACAAACAACAATCCCCAGCATTGCTATGCGTAGATCTATTCCTGATAAATAACTATAGTATTGTGCGAAGTAATGATAATAGAAACTCCAGGAAAGCATGCATACGTGCACTTGCCACCGCGATATAACTGAAACAATGTTGAAATAGCGTTAAACACCATGCAATCATGCAGTCATAATTTCACGGTAAGAGTGTTCGCCAATTATACATTTGGAAGTTTTCCATCTGTCTAGTAACATCTTGATTCACAAGCACCGTCAAAACAAAGGCGCCCTGCTCTGTGAAAAAGGAGTTTACCAAACGACAAAAGTTTTAGACTGGTCCAAATTGAAAGCATTTGCAGACGACAAAAAAAAAGTGACTGAAAATTTGAAATTTGTTTTGTGAAGGGTAGAAAACATTGTGGGAAAAGGAGAAAATGCTGGTTACCAGCATTTTCTCCTTTTCCCACAATGTTTTCTAAAGGCTTCTTTCTCAGTGGCGTCAAAAGTAGGGATTGTGTGATAATGGGTTAATGCATATGTAAAAGTATCGATCATGTCAACCGTTTTGAAGTCATCCATAGTAAACCTATCCACAGTAACAGTGCCCTATGATGTTTGAAGGTGGCCCTTCAGATTATTGGACTAAAATTTTACAAAAATACAAACAAAATCATCCCCATATTCCCAAAGCCTTTTAATTTGCATGCATAAAACCCCAGTAGTTGAAAACCATCAGGCAGCAAGAAAGACTTACTACGGTCCAGGTCGACACCGACGGAAAACACTGTATATTTTTACATGAGCAACTCGCTCATGTACGTACCGGAAATACACAGACGAAGCTTCAAACATAGCGTCCGAAGAAGATATTATGGAAAATAATTGCATGTTTGTTATGTTACGTCATTAAAGCGGAAAGTGTCAACCCTGGTCCGCCTGCGCAATTCGCGCAGTCTGACCAGGGTTTGCACATTTCCGGGAAGGTCCCTTTTTGCGTGACGGGTCACAATTTAGAGCCGCCCAAACTGGAAGCATTTGCAGACGACAAAATAAATGTGTTTCGCATAATTTATCATTTTGATAGTAGAAAACATTGTCTGAAAAGTAGAAAAGGCCAGCATTTTCTACGTTTCCCTCAACGTTTTCAAAAACATTCTTCATTAGGGTCATGATATATGGAATTGTTTGATAAAGGGTTAGAGCACATTAGAGAAACAGTACAAAGAATATCTAGAGTGACAACAAAAAAGCTTTTACTAAAAGCTGCGAAAAATATTCATTCTGACATTTCAAAAATATATAGTGAGTAGGTGTGGTGAAATAACCAGCCTATCTTTTAACCCATTATCAACCCCTTTTTTTTCTGAAGAGTAAAACATTTACGCTGCAAAGCGCGACTCACTGACCTTTAGCGGACAGCGTAGATCAAGATCAGACTGCACCAAAGGTGCAGTCTGATCTTTGATCCACGCTGTCCGGTAACGAGATATATTTGCTTCGAAAATACCTTTGAAATTGCAAAATGATCGGTTATATCTATCGGCTTGGAGGTTTCATTTCATTTATTTAGGAGGGCAAAGGTTAACGAAGTGGAACAGTATTATGTATCTTATGCAAGAACTCGTCAACGTTTGAATGCAATTTTTGCAAAATTTTGTTCTTTCTTCTATAATACTTTTTATGCTAGTTCTTCACGCATGTTAAAATATTAACTCATTACCACACCACAATATTTTAGGTTTGTCCAAATTGAAAACAATTGCAAACGACAAAATAAAAGTGATTGAAAATTTGAAATTTGTTTTGTGAAGGGTAGAAAACATTGTGAGAAAAGGAGAAAATGCTGGTTACCAGCATTTTCTCCTTTTCCCACAATGTTTTCTAAAGGCTTCTTTTTCAGGGGCGTCAAAAGTAGGGATTGTGTGGTAATGGGTTAAAACAAAGCCTTTTAAAGGCTCTCATAGTTTTCTCCAAGTTGCAGCAAATAAACTTTATCAAACCTTATTGTAATAACGGTTATAACAGCACTCAAGCCTTCCTGACGATATATCTATTGATTTTGATATAATTTATCATAGTGTTCAGTGAGTGATATCAGCACCTGCTGCTTTGCCGAGTATGCATGCAAGTATGTAAGGCTTGCATCATACGAAAAGGGGCATTCGACCAGCCTGCATAGATAAGCTGGTAGAGCGTATGTCTCATAATCATGAGGGTGTGGGTTCGATGCCCACGGTTGGCCATCTAAAATTATTAATAGTCTTTCAGATAAGACAGTAAACCGAGGTCATGTGTGACGGTGCTACACGCCGAGCACGTTATAGAACCAGGCGTAACTTTTCGTCCTGTATCTGCACTTTTCCCTTGTAACAATACTAACAGTCTTAGGGGGCGTCGTCCATATAGGAAACCGGTGGCAACGATAAACAAACGCAAATTTAATCAGTCAAAGGGAAATTTGGAATGGGTGGACCTGTAGTGCAGTGGTAAAGCACTGGACTATCTATCCTGAGGCCCGAGGCCCGATGCCCGGCCAAACCAGGACATTTCTGAGATACTTAGTGTTTCCCACCCAAATAGAGGTAAACTGGTTTGAAACCCAGAGATAACCTCGGTGCCTTACACCGGGCACGTTAAACAACCAATGAGGTCGATTCGAAGAGGAGCTGGGGGCCTTTTGCCAGGATTTCCTTGTATCCGATTCTTTCGCTCTAGTGGTCCATACCAAATATGCCTAGAGCACTGAGGGACCTTAATCCCACAAAGTCATCATCATCTAAGGGGCATTCGGACATTTGCGTTAAGTGTCGTCTCGGATCAGCCTGCGCAGTCCGCGCAGGCTAATCCGAGACGACACTTTACGACCACAATAGATTTTGTTCTTCAGTAGACAAAGGCAAAACAGAAAATTACACAATAACGGAAAGTGTCGTTTCACAGACTGCGCAGGCTGATCGGAAACGACACTTTACGCAAAATGTCAAAACGCCCCTTTTCGAGCGTTGTTGGCCATATAGAAACACAATCCCCGTATTGCTTCTGTCCCCACCGTTTGTTAGCATAAATGTTTATTATTAAGCAATTTTTGTTTTATACTTCGTGGATTGTAGATCTTTCACACAAAATAAACCATTCAAAGTCGTTATCAGGTTGCCCATTTCCAAGGTCATTTTGCAAGTACATGTAGGGGTTTAGGAGGGGGGCGAAAATGTTCTGATTCACAAAGGGATAATATTGAATTCAGGTGAAAGGAAGGCAAGTAATGTCCCTAGAAGGCTTCTTTCTCATGGTCGTCAAAAGTAGGGATTGTGTGGAAATGGGTTAAATTCGACACGTAGAATAAGGGTGGGAAACGGGTTGCTACTGGCAGTCAAAGCATCCTTTTTCAGCAGTGACAACTCCAATATTTCATAGAGACATGAGATGTATTCAAAACACACAATAATTGATTATCATCTTTTTATAGAAAAAAATACATTATATCCTTCGCCCGACTTTGTGCGTACGTTTGCGGACAGGGTAGATCCAAGATCAGACTGCACAAATCGTGCCGTCTGGTCTTTGATCTACTTTGTCCATTACTTCGTGAAATATACCCATATTCTTTTTTAAAAAAATGTCAGTTAAAGATTTTGGGGTCTATTGCTATTGACTGAAAGCTACATTTATGTTTGTCTATCTGAAAGTGTTGAATAGTTAAGCCCACTTCATCTTTCTCCCCCCCCCCCCCCCCCCCCCATCTCCCTTTCTTATTTTTATTTCGAAATTCGATCGATTTTACATTCATGACCAAACTTGGTTCAGCCCGCTACCCTGTACAGAGCTGATGTCAGCGTTAATACCTAACAGTACTGCGGACAAAGCAGCCGTCGTCTTGGGTGGCAGAATATCCCTCGATTCTATCCCAGTGTTCAAAGCTTCACTACAGCATCGTCCCTCGAAAGTTGGACCATCCGGCTTTGATATCTGATGAAAACAAATCATTTCTAATTCTTTAATAGAAGATGAAAAAAGGTTACAGAATACCCCCACCTCCTCAGTCGATATTAGAATAGTGATCATAATTCACGTGAATTAATAACAATAAGCCGTGAAGATGCTTTTTTCATCATTTACGTCATTATGTATATTTTGCGGGCTTCTAAGATTACATGGCTTTAACCCATTACCACATAATCCCATCTTTTTGACGATCCTGAAAAATAAGCGTTTTGAAAACATTGTGGGAAAAGGAGAAAATGCTGGTAACCAGCATTTTCTCCTTTTCCTTCAATGTTTTATACCCTATCAAAGGAAAATTGCACCATTTGAGCCACATTGAAATTGCCGTCTGCAAATGCTTTCAATTCTGACAAGGCCACAATTTTGTCGTCTGGTAAAGAGTTAACAAATCCCATATAATTATCATCTTTACCAAATAATCCCGAGTTTTCAATAGACATTCAGGAGGATGGCTTTTAGAAACACTGGGCGAACAGGCGAACGTTTTTTCTCCGTTCTGCACTTTTTTTTCCACCCTTTTCTGAGACAACTCCCGTCGTTTGAGCTGCAGTAAGTTTGTGGTCTTTCAATCGCTTTCAATCTGGACAAGTCTTTACCGTCATCCTTCTAAATAAAAAGAAAGAAACTTTCACGCCGATAGGAGAACCCAAAATTTTCAATTTTCTAATTTTAAAGCTAGTTTAAGAAGAAAGATTTCTCTTTATCGGACAGTGTGGATCCAAGATCATACTACACGTTCTGTGCTGTCTGATCTTGATCTACACTGTCCGCATATGTTTAGTAAGTGGCGCTTAGCAGTTTAACTCATTACCAAACGACAATATTTTATTTTAGGCTTGTCCAAACTGAAAGCATTTGCAGATGACAAAATCAATGTGACTGAAAATTAAAAATTAGATTGTGAAGAGTAGAAAACATTGTGGGAAAAAGGAGAAAATGCTGGTTACCAGCATTTTCTCCTTTTTCCACAATGTTTTCTGAAGGCTTCTTTCTCAGTATCATCAAAAGGAGGGATTGAGTGGTAATGGGTTAAGTGTTAACCGTTTCCGTTTGGTAAAGAGTTAAACGGCAATAGATGAAAAGATAGATGTACCTTGCTACCAAGGCTGTGCTTAATTCGATACGTCTGTACATATGAGAGCAATCAGATCAACTGAGAAGGAAGAAGAAACGCGTTTATTCAGTACTTGAATTCTGCTTCGCCCATCCCCCCTTTTTCCCAAACGACAAGTCTTGGGCTCTTCCAAGATAACATCGCCTAATATGTGGACCAATGGACAAACCCAAAGTTTACACTCGCTCCTGGGTATCGAACTAGGGACCTTTCGTTAACCAGGCCGACGCTCTACTCACAAACACGGACACGGCAAAGGCAAGATTCTTAAAATTCGGCATTGTTTGTTAAAGGGTTAAAAATGAAATGGATTTATATAACTATATATGCTATTATATACTATTTATTATATGCTATCCAATTATAAAGTAACAGTAAAGGCCAAATGAAACATACTAAAGCCTTATTAAATGCATTTGAATTTATATCAAGCCAGTCAAGAGTATGGAAATAAATAAGAAGATGACCATCTGACATTGTGCTGTCCGTCCAAATGTTAGTCGCTGACTTGAGAAATTAATTTCAAAACTAGGTTAAAATCTGCCAGGTAGTTGTGTCTTTGGCATGAAGAAAACTAACAAAAAACGAAGAGCGTTTGTCATCCTGGACGAACTGCGCAGGGTGACAATGGTCGGTACTCTTTGCAAGTGCGTTTCGCCCCTTTTCACAGAGCATGGCTCAAATTTACTATGGACATCGATGACAACTATTTTTTCTGGTTGGAGGTGGAAACTGAGACCTACGTTAATCGTTGCTCTCGGATCATTCACCGGAGGGCACGTGTTAACCAGTTATCCTTCAAATCATTCTAATTTTAACCCTCAATAATTTCTAAATTTCAAAGTAATACAATTTCTGATAGGCTAACCCACAAGGATGAGAAAATCAGAATTTGCGTTACTTCCTCAATATAAAAAGAACCTAATAATGTCGTGAATCTGGGCCCCGGACTTGGCAAGACAAACCAGGTACATACAAGAAAGATCTTAAAAAAGCGATCGGCGGCGTAAAAGATGCCGAGTTGTGAATACTGAAACTCTTTAGTGGCTCAATGTGGACTAAAATAATGAAAAGTAACCCTGTGAGCAAATGCACCTTTTTCGTTACTGTTTCTCATTTTTTTGAAAATTAGTAGAGGGTTATTAGGTGATGCTTAGGAAAATATAAAATTTCGATTGAGAACAAGAAAATTAACTTTTTCTGATAGATCTACATTAATTTGTTATGGTATGAATCAAGGCCCCAGGGTAGCATCGCTTGTAAATACTAGTAGTAGTTTCTTAAATTATCCGGTGCAAATATGGCGGAAGGGTCCCGCCGAATAAACACGTGTACATTTCTCACCAATCGCCAATTACCATCTTATTCATCCTGTATCAGTACCAAAAAAGTTAAGTCAAAAGCAAGCACATTTAGCTACGCAAACAGATAGTCCTACAGTGGCTTTAGGAACAAGGAACAACTTTTTGGATCTAACAATTTAGAAACTACGATAGTGTCTAAAAAGACCTTTGATTTACACAGTTTTTTATCTCAGACATATCAAATGTATTTCATCTTTAATCGGCGATTATTGACTTAGATCTAAAACATCTTTTTTAAAAAAAAGTAGGATGAGAAGACACTTTATAGTAGCTATTGAAAGATCACGTTCAAAGAGATATCGATATCGAAGAAAAAAGGAAACTTCTTTTTTTCGGTTTCAGTATTAGTCAGCATTCTCCCTCATAAGCTCTAACCACTAAATACATCTGGATCTATCGTCTGCAGATTACTTTTGTCAAATTACAAATCTTAAACATCTTTTAAAAGTAGAATAAAAAATGTGCATGTATTGAGCATTTTGTCCTTTTGCTTAATGTTTTCATATTAGAGTCTATGCTTGAAACCGTGACCTTAGTCATTCCGAGTTAAGTTCCTTCACTGGTTTAAGACATAAAACTAGGTAAGGCACTTATTCAAAATTCACTTTTAACGAAGTTTTTCTTATGAATAAAAGTTCATTTTGTTTGAGGTGGCTCTTACTTGAAAATTTCATACTCGAAATAGCATTTACTGAAAAGGATCGTCTGCTTCAGAAACAAAATGGCCGCTATCGTCAGTTGAGAGAAAAGGGTTAACCATTTGATGTATTCATTTAGGTTTGTTTGTTTTTCTCGCATATTTTCCAATATAGGCCCTCTTTTCAACTCCATCTCAAGAAGCGAAAATAAAGTCTTACTAAGGCGCAGTATTTGTTCAACAATTTATCGCTGTTTAGACTGGAGTAATTGATGTTTAAGCCAAAAATCGATGGAAGTTGAAAAACAAAATCTATAAATTTGGACTACATCTTACTTTTTCCCCTACTCTATCGTACACTGTTTAATCGCTGCATTCAACACTCGTACCAAGACAACCTCGAGCTTTAACAACCAGGAAGAGGGCATTAAAAAATGTTTTCAAAAATACTTGTTAGCAGCATTTTTCCCCTTTAAAAGCTTTATTAGAGGAGTTTTAATTTTGAGTCTCCTTTATTTTGTAGTCTGCAATTACTTTGCTATTCGGACGTCTAACATTTCGACATCTGTTAAAAAGTAAAGAATGGCTATATAACATGTTATAAGTACCTCGCTACGAAAGAACTTATTGTGATATACTGAAAGCTTATTAATTAGATCTAATAAATCTAATGTTATGTGAAACCGTTATTGTAACGGATGCGAAGATCGTTTTCGATTACATTTAAATAAAAACTCGAGGAAAGCTCTCTGAACAAGGTAAAGGAGTACCACGATGAGATAAAATTACCTTTAGGCTGCTAAGCGCGACCGACTGACCTTTTGCGAACAGTGTAGATCAAGATCAGACTGCACAGAATGTGCAGTCTGATCTTGGATCTACACTGCCCGAGAAGTAGATATTATTCCCCAACACCAAAATTTAAACAAGCAATATTTGAGTTTTTACTTTCGAGATGAAGATTAAACTCCAGCTTTTTAAACAGCAGGATACCTGTTTAACGGTGGGACTTTACTGTTTTAACTCTTTTTCCAGCAGAAAACAATTTAGTCTTGTCCAAACTGAAAGCATTTGCAGACGACTATTTCAGTGTGTCTCAAATGGCGCTATGTTTCTTTGATAGAGTAGAAAACATTGTGGAAAAAGGAGAAAATGCTGGTTACCAGCATTTTCTCCTTTTACCACAACGTCTTCAAAAGGCCTCTATCTCGGTGTCGTTAAAACCAGGAATTATTTGGTAAATAGATAAAATGGTATTTTACGCCTCTTTCAACCTTGTATCAGTCATTTTATGCCTACAGCTCACATATTCATGTTTATCCTGGGTCTCACAGTAGTTGACCGGCGCTCTAGTGTATAATGCCCAAAGAAACTCTCATAGAAAACCCAGTGTTTCCCATGAGTGAGGCTCGAGCTCAGGGCCCACAGGTTACGTGTCCTATACATTTTACCATCTGGCCACGCAGCACCAAACGAACGAACGAACGAACGGAAAAAAAATCTTGGCGTCGAAAAGTTACTTTAGACACCTTTTTTAACTGTGTAGATTCACATCAGACTGACCATTATACAGTCTGATCTTTGATCTAGACTGTCTTACACTATGAGATGATTGATCCGGTGACATGAATTTGTAAATCGAAACTTTTTTTTACTGCAAAGCTAAAGACTTTCATTTAACACTTTACAAAACAGTTTCATCTTTTAACGAAGACGAAGCCTTTTTAAAATATTATGGAAAAATGAATAAATGCCGGAAACCACCATTTTCTTCTTGTCCAACAATGTTTTATCTTCTTTCAAAAGCAAATACCATCATGTGAGCTTTATTTAACTTATAGTCTGCAATTTGCTTTCAATTTGGTCAAATCTAAAATTTAGTCGTTTGGTAAAAGGTAGTTTGTGTAGCAATTTAATAACCCCTTACGAAAAAGTTGCAGGTTAAGTTATTACCACACAATCCCTACTTTTGACGACCCTGAAAAAGAAGCCTGTTGAAAACATTGTGGGGAAAAGGAGAAAATGCTGGTTACCAGCATTTTCTCCTTTTCCCACAATGTTTTCTACTCTTCATAATAAAACAAATTTCAACTTTTCAGTCACTTTTATTATGTTGTCTGCAAATGCTTTTGATTTGGACAAGCCTAAAATATTGTCGTTTGGTAAAGAGTTAAAACATCATGGGGTAGAAAAATAAATGCTGGTATCTACCTTTCTGTACTATCTTGGAAATGAGTTTAAGTGCTATATTTTGAGCTAGAGTCTGCTTTCAGTTCGGAGAAGTTAAAGATCTTCTTCAAGGTAGCGGTTCCCTTACAGGTAAAATTAAAACTGTTTGGTCGTTCCTAATTCCATCCCTAAATGAGCGAGGCTCTTCAAAATAAAACAATCTTGACAAGTTAAGACTGAAGTTTTCTAGACGGGGGCTGACAGAATGATGGCTTTCCCTCCATCTTAACCCTCAGACTGCTCAGCGTGACTCACTTACCTTTTGCGGGCAGCGTAAATCAAGATCAGACTGCACAGAATGTGCAGTCTGATCTTTGAGCTACACTGTCCGAGAAGAAGATTTTTTTCTCCGAAAATAAAGTTTGAAGTAAGATTATTCATGATTATTCTACAGACTTGAAAGTTTTATTTAACCCATTACCACACAATGCCGATTTTTGACGCTCCTGGAAAAGAAACCTTTTGAAAACATTGTGGGAAAAGAAGAAAATGCCGTTACCCAATAATCTCGTGTCTTTATGACACAGGAAAGAAGGCATCTAAAAACAATGTGGAAAAAGGACAAAATGCTGGTTACCAGCATTTTCTCCTTTTCCCACAACGTTTTCCAACATATCAAAGACTTAGTCATTTAAGTCAATTTCGATCCATCCCCTGCCTCTCAAATTGAACTAGGCTACCCAATAATCTCGTGTCTTTATGATACAGGAAAGAAGGCTTCTAAAAACAATGTGGAAAAAGGACAAAATGCTGGTTACCAGCATTTTCTCCTTTTCCCACAATGTTTTCCAACATATCAAAGACTAAGTCATTTAAGTCAATTTCGATCCCTCCTCTGCCTCTCAAATTGAACTAGGCTACCCAATAATCTCGTGTCTTTATGACACAGGAAAGAAGGCCTCTAAAAACAATGTGGAAAAAGGAGAAACTGCTGGTTACCAGCATTTTCTCCTTTTCCCACAATGTTTTCCAACATATCAAAGACTAAGTCATTTAAGTCAATTTCGATCCCTCTTCTGCCTCTCAAATTGAACTAGGCTACCCAATAATCTCGTGTTTTTATGACACAGGAAAGAAGGCATCTAAAAACAATGTGGAAAAAGGACAAAATGCTGGTTACCAGCATTTTCTCCTTTTCCCACAATGTTTTCCAACATATCAAAGACTAAGTCATTTAAGTCAATTTCGATCCATCCCCTGCCTCTCAAATTGAACTAGGCTATACTTTTGTCGGCTGCATGGGTAAGGAAGTAATTCTTACAGTAATACAGTTTTCTATTTGTAGAGCACTCGTGATGTCCTTAAATTGATCATGAAAAGAGACTGTGCTTCAAATGAGGGCATTCAGAACGCTGAAAAAAAGAAAAGAGAAAAGGAAACTAAAAAGAAACAAAACATGGCGATTAAAACAATGAAGCCGTCAAGAGTGTCTATACAATCTAGAATGGATCGTTTTACATCCGCGCGGACAATAATTCCGTTTTTATTCGCACCCAATTCACCGTCAAAAGTCAACATCATTATCCGTGGTGGCGCCCTCTCGTGGGTCCCGCCTTTTTCAATAGCTTCAAGATGAAGCCGCCATGCACCCTTGAAATACTTTATTTCTTCAACGGACAAGGCGTGAACTTTAATTTCAGTTTATTATTATTTTTCTGTTTGAAAACTGAAACGAACTAAGGTTCAGAAACATATTGATAAACTGTTCACAAAAGTTACTCTTCACCAAACGGCAAAATTTTTTACTTGTCCAAATTGAAAGCCTTTGCAGACGACAAATTCAATGCAGCACAAAGGCCGGGGTTTTCTGTTGGTAGTTAAGATTGTGGGAAAAGTTACAAACATTTTCTCCTTTTTCCATGATGTTTTCAAAAGTCTTTTCCTCGGGGTCATTTAAACCCGAGATTATGTGGTAAAGGGTTAAACATGACTATAGCTGCTTTTCCAGGAGTACAGATTGCAGCTTCACTCTTCGCTGCTCTGTGAGACATTTTGTTTTAATTAAAGCGTTGAGAACGCTGATGTGGTATTTGACAAGGAAGCCGTTGTATGGAATATTATTTTGAAAAAGAGAAATATTATTTGGATATTGGCTTGAAAGTCAACCAGCTAAGCAAATGAATACCTTTTTGGTTGAAAGGAGAATGCTAATGGCAAAGTTTTGAAATATTTTTGGCAGTTAACGTTTAATCCCAACATTACAATGAATTATTTCAATCTATAAATATTCATGCTAATCAAATGGAACAGCGTGCAATCATGGGATGAACAAGCCATGGGATGAACTGGTTTTGGAACGAAAAGGTCGAGGACCAAGGAATCGGTAGATAAATTTTGTATCATTGCGCCAATAGAAGACTATGAGCGAGTTATTTTCAATCGAAAACAGTATTTCCACGATCAGTGGCCTCACCCAGTGTCAGAATTTCATATCTGAGTGTAACCGAAAAAATCATTTGCCTGAGAAAAAATGAGTTTCATTGGGTTTATTTCCTTCGGCTTTGCATAAAATACGACACATGTCTTCAAAAGTCAATATTGAGTTCATTGTGGTATTGTCTTCGACAAATACCACAAAAACAACATTGAAATATGTAATTATGTCTGTATCTTTTATCCTGATTGAGATTCGCTGTTATATATAAGCCATGCTTTGGCAAAAGGGAGCTTAATGCATTTCCGTGAAGTCATCACATATTTACGGATCCTTGAAATCCATTTATCAAACAACCGACTGAGTCATGAGGTGCAACGGTCCTTAAACATGCAACGAAGTTGAAGACAGGGAAAGATTTCGACCCTAGTCAGCTTGCGCTGACAGCGCGGACTGACACGGGTCGATACTTTTTGCAGATGCATTAAGCCCCCTTTTTTTCTAGGAGCCTGGCTCATTTATTTAAAAAAGACCGTAGTGGTTAAGGTTTTTGGCGAAAAGTGGGGATCCTAATTTAACCCTTACGCTGGTTATCGCGAATTGCTGACCTTTTGCGGACAGCGTAGATCAAGATCAGACTGCACAGAACGTGCAGTCTGATCTTGTATCTACACTGTCCGATTAAGAGATATTTTTCTTAAAAAGATATACTTGAAATAGCATCGTTTGGGTTTTTACTATTGGCCTGAAAAGTTTAATTTTATTCATTCAGTAGGAGAAGGTTTAAGAGCATTGACAGTGAACGGGTACATTTTTTAAACAAATAAAAAATGTAATTCTTCCTCTTCTATAAAGGGAAAGATATTTCTTTAGAAAAAGGTTTAAATTTTCTTGTTTTGTTAACTAAAAATCTGTGTAAAAAACTCATGTTTTTTTTTTTTGCAGTATTTTCACAAACTGGATTACAAAGGAATCGAATCAAAGACCTGTAGCTAAATAATGGCACTCTTGCCTGGTTATTAAAGTCTTATGATTTCGAAGCAACGGCTCGACCAGAACTCCTTCATTGAATGAATGAATCGACAAGAAACATCACCGTCTTAAACCTGTACGAAGATTAACCCATTACCGCACAATCCCTACTTTTGATGACCATGAGAAAGAAGCCTTTAGAAAACATTGTGGAAAAAAGGAGAAAATGTTGGTAACCAGCATTTTCTCGTTTTCCCATAATGTTTTCCCCCCTTCATAAAACAAATGTCAAATTTTCAGTCACTCTTATTCAGTCAACTGCAAATGCTTTCGATCTGGACACACCTTTGGTAATGAGTTAACCAATTTTTGATGAGGGAAAGCAGTCAGTATCTTGGCCAAAGAAACAACCGGAACATCTAGGATTATACACTGGCCTCGGTGACATGAATTGAGTATTATTAAAAGACTGTTCTTCATCATCAAAACAATGGTATTTTAGTGCTACCGAGCAACGCCACCACTGAGTATGGCAGAGATCTTCGGTTTCCGCGCCTTTTGCACCAAGTATACCAACGTGGACTGTTCGTGTATGGCGAGTTTTGAGGACAAGCACTTCACTGGAAACAGAACTGATACATAACTAGGAAGCTTATAAAATAGAGAAATCACCAATTTATAATTTGTACAATAATTTCACTAGCTTTGTTCTTTGCAAACGAGCCATTACTTTATCGTCGTTTAAAAGAGACTTTTTTGATGTCTAAGCCAGAATTATTTTTTTCTGATGCACTGCTTTTGCCTCTACCTGTTAGTGGGTTTAGACTAAGATTCACTCTTTATGAAATGGAAAAAAAATTGACCTGGCCAAGGTGAAAGCATTTGCAGACAAGATAGATGTGACGTAAAAATTGAAATTGTTTTTTTTTTCTTTAAGATAAGTAGACTTAGTGGGAAAATGAGAAAATAATGATTATCGTAATGTTCTTGTTTTCCACAAATTTGTGACAACCATTCTTCTTTCGGGGTTTTAACACTCCGAAATGTATGATAAACCCATTACCACACAATCCCTGGTTTTGACGACCCTGAGAAAGAACCAGTATTTTCTCCTTGTCCCACAATGTTTTCTACACCTCACAAAAGAAATTTCAAATTTTCAGTCGCTTTTATTTTGTCGTCTGCAAATGCATTCGATTTGGACAAACCTAAAATATTGCCGTTTGGTAAGGAGTTAAAGGCTAAACATGGCACAGTCTCCTCATTCGACATTTTTTTTTTAAATCTGGAGAATCCTTGAGACTGCGCGTTCTATAGCTGTGGGCGCCGCAATGTTGGTCTCTAAATGAGGCAAGGGTCGAAAAGGACATCTTCCTGATGCGATCTTTATGGTAGGGACGTTTTTGAGCGTGAAATTGCATCTTTTATGGGGAGTAAACGATCGTGTATGAATAGCTGGTGAACGCAGTCAATTATAAGTCAAGTTTCTGACAACTTCTTTTGATGACTTTATTTTATTTAACTCTTTACCAAACAGTCCCTGTTTTTTTACGATCCTGAGATAGAAGCCTTTTGAAAACATTGTGGGAAAAGGAGAAAATGCTGGTAACCAGCATTTTCTCCTTTTCCCACAATGTTTTCTACCCTACCATATAGAAAAATCATTTTTTCAGCAACTGTTAATTTGTCATTTGCAAAATGCTTTAAATTTGGTCTGGTCCAGAATTTGCTGTTTGGGAAAGGGTTAACCCTTTACCAAACAATCCCTGGTTTTTACGATCCTAGGATGGTAACCAGCATTTTCTCCTTTTCCCACAACGTTTTCAACCCTGCTGGAGACAAATTTCAATTTTTGAGTTATGTTTATTTTGTCGTCTGCAAGTGTTTTCAATTTGAACCAGTCTAAAAATTTGAGTTAACTCTTCACCAGAGGACAAAATTTTGGACCAGTTCAAATTGAAAGCATTTGCAAACGACAAAACAGATATAATTCAAAAATTGAAATTTGATACGGGAAGGGTAGAAAACATTGTGGGAAAAGGAGAAAATGCTGGTTACCAGCATTTTCTCCTTTTCCTACAATGTTTTCAAAAGCTTTCTTTCTCATGGTCGTTAAAAGTCGGGATTGTGTGGCAAAGGATTAACTTTTTTACAAGAGGACAAAACGACGAAGCATTTGCAGACGTCAACCTACGAGTAAATGAAGCTCTATGGATCTGATCGTTCCTATCTTTGATAGGGAAGAAATACTGTTGAAAAGGTAGAAATTGTTAGTTACCAGCTTTCTTACTATTTCTACAATGTTTTCAGAAGACTTCTTCAAGGTCCTTAGAATTCGGGATTATGTGATAAAGGATTAAATAGTCTCCCCCCTCCCGCTTGCTACCCTTTTGTACCATGGTACACGCATGTCGAGCATGCAAACACAAAAATAAATTAAAATGAATATAAATAATACACGTATTTATTCTGCAAGAAGTTATTTTCCAAATATCGCGCTTTTAAGTTGTTACAACTACAATATTTTTTTCAGATCGGACTTCTCACTCCGCCTTTTTACCAAACGTTGGACCTTTCTGAATTTAATATATTTGCGGATGACAATTCAAATCTGGCTAAACTGCTGTAATTTGTCTTTCAAAGGGTAAAAAGAATTGTGGGAAATGGAGACACCTACTGCTTTACCATCATTTTGTCCTTTTCCTACGATGTGTTTAAAAGCTATCTTCCTTAAAATTCAGTATTGTGTCGTAAAGGTTTAATGTTCGGTGTCTTCTATTGTGAGATAACGACACTGTTCGGCGTCGCATCATCATCGTCTACGGCTCTGTATACTGTTTGGCCTAGAGTTAGACTTAGTAGTGTCATACTTCTACTCAATTTGTCTGCAACGACAGTAAACCCGATGCCCTTGGTGTTGCATAGAGACTTGCAAGAATTTAAAGAACACTTCGCGAAACCTGATCCTCAACAAATGATTGAATACCTTTCAAAGTCAACGTTTCAATAACAGTCCTCTAGGTCAGTATTCACCTACCATTCTTATAAAAAAAAATCTTCAGAACATTCTCAAGGATTTTTTCTGAATTTGTAAAAATACTTGGTTTAGTTAACCGAAACATGTTACTTGTGAAATCTAGAATTCTAGACAAAGAATGAAATTTAAAATTGTTGGCGAGTACGTGTCCTGATAGGCTGAGACTTTTCTATATCGTCAGACCACATGACTATTGGTCCGTATTAAGAATATTCTTAGTCTTATTCTTCAGAACTTTGTTCATTGTGAAAGTAACAGAACATCTGATTGGCTAAACCGAATGGTTTGAACCAATCAGAGGTTCTGTTACTTTCACTGTCAGAAAATCTTGAAGAATAACACTAAGAACGTTCTTGAGAATGGTTGGTGAATACTTGCAAGCTAGAATTGTTGGAGCAGACGGCCCCTGCTGTCGTTTGAAAATAAAATGAACCAACCCTCCTATGGATGTATTGCATATAAGTTTTTTATGCTCCTTGTTCGATAACCATTGAAGGTATATTTGCGAAAGAAAAACAGCAACTGCTTTTTCATTCAAATGGTAAGCAACTCATATAACATGACGGGGACTCATATAGGACAATAGCTTTTATTATGTCTCAGTTGGATATTCAACAACTTATCACCTTGGCTGCTAAGCGCCACTTGCTGAACTTTTGCGGACAGTGTAGATCAAGATCAGACTGCACAGAACGTGCAGTCTGATCTTAAATCTACACTGTCCGATAAGGAGATATTAATCCCCAAAACGTAATTTTGATATAGCAACATTTGTTGTTGTTTTTTTTTTCACTATTGAATAGAAAATTTCATTTTAGTTATTAAACAGGATAAGAGTTAAAATTGAATAATGCCATGAAGCAAGGAAAGAATCTCGATCCCCCCATACTTTGAAGGTTTTCACTCTTTTTCCATCCCGTTGATGGCATCATTTGAGGAGCCGAGAAACTGTGTATGGGGCAGCATAGTGAAGAGCCTCATTAAAGAGCGCCAACATCTTTATAATGTTCCTCGACATGAAATTCGCCCCACGGGCCGCTGACTCTGTTTGGGCTATCGAGTATCAAGCTCACAAGAGAACACATTGTACCCACATTGTATAGCGGGGCGCATCTTCAGACCCCGTTAATTTGTCACCCAGAACCCTCATTTGGGCTTCAGATGAAAGAGCCGCGCCATTAACCCTTTCCCAAAGAATCCCTGGTTTTTACGGGTCTGGAATTGTAGCCTTTTGAAAACATTGTGGGAAAAGGAGAAAATGCTGGTAACCAGCATTTTCTCCTTTTCCCACAATGTTTTCTACCCTATCATAGACAGAAATCATCTTTTCAGCAAGAGTTGAATTGTCATCTGCAAATGCTTTCAATTTGGACAAGCCTAAATATTGTCGTTTGGGAAAGGGTTAACCCTTTATCCTTAAGCTAAGTAAGCTGAAACTTCAATAAAGCGATATGAAAACTCTAAATATTGCAATTTCAAAGTTATTTGGTAGAGGCAACATTTCCCGGTTATTTGGTAGAGGCAACATTTCCCGACCGGACAGTGTAGATTCAAGATCAGACTGCACGTACTGTGTAGTCTGATCTTGGTCTATACTGGCGGCAAAAGGTCATAGATTCACGCTAAGCAGCCTATGGCTAATGTACCAAGCATCTTGACAGGTCTCAAGCTCTTAATGTTCATTGCTTCAAACTGCCAAAATAAGCTGACACAAAAAGTGCCACGGACATGGTCACTGATTGTGCAATTCATTAGACATCGTATAGTGTGGACCGAGATCAGACTGCATATATAGGCTGATCTTAGTCTACACAGTTCGCAACTGACAACTGTGGTCTCACATAGCTAGTAGCAAGAACTGGTACAATGTACAGATATTCTTCAGCAAAAAGTATACGATAAAAGTCGAATTTGGCCGAAGATGGTCTTCTTTGACCATAAAAATTCGAGGCACAATTTCAGAAGCATTAAAGAAATGTGTCGATTAAGATCAGACTGCGCGGGCGTTGTGATCGATTCCTGGATATACATATTCTCTGTTCGATATTTGATGTGATGTTTTGTCTACTTACCATAACATAAAATAATATTTTATGTGTACACTGTAAATGTCTATTTTAATTTAGAGTTTACCTAACTTCAATCACAGTTTTTCCTTTTGTTTTGTTTCAGAAACTATCATCTCTTGAACCCATTACCATACAATCCCTACTTTTGACGTCCCTTTAAAAAGAAAGAAACCTTTAGAAAACATTATGGGAAGAGGAGAAAATGCTGGTAACCAGCATTTTCTCCTTTTCCCACTATGTTTTCTACCCCTCACTAAACAAATCTTAAATTTTCAGTCACTTTTATTTTGTCGTCTTCAAATGCTTTCGATTTGGACAAACCTAAAATTTTATCGTTTGTTAATGAGTTAAGTGAGTGTTCGTTGATATGACTCTAGATAATGTTAAAGAAGTAACCATGTGACAAATGTTATAGCAGAGTATTACCTTTTTATCAACCTGAAATAAGGGCTAGAGATGGTGGGTACAGATTAAGGGGTTAGGGAGGTTGGGTGATGTTAACCCACGATAAAACACCCCCTCTTTATGGGTTGTGGGTAACCTGAGAGACAAAGATGAAAAGAGCGGATTATCACCCTACCTCATCTAACAGTTATTTCTGTTTAATTAACCCCTAGGCTGCTGAGCTTCACTCGCTGACCTTTTTGTGGGCAGTGTAGATCAAGATCAGACCGTACAGGACATGCAGTCTGATTTTAGTTCTGCACTATCCTATTGAAAGACATTTTTCTAAAAAAAAAATCTGTAGCTGTCACTGAATGTGATTTAATACCCCGCCAGCGCTTTGACAGAAACAGGCAATTATTTGTACACTGGCGGATACACGGACGGACGGACACACGGACAGACAGGCTGATTCCAGTATACACCCGAAAACAAAATTTTTTTTTTTTTGGGGGGGGGGGGGAGAGGGGTGTTATAAAATAATCTGAAAAAAAGCAAGATTTGTGTGTTTATTATAGGCTTGAAAATTTGAACTTTAGTGGACTGTGTAGATCAAGATCAGACTGCATAGAACGTGCAGTCTGATCTTTGATCTACATTGTCCGATAAGGAGATATTTTTCGGAATTAGCAATATTCGTGCGTTTATTATTGGCTTGAAAGTTTGACCTTTAGCGGACAGTGTGGTTTAAGATCAGACTGCATAGAACGTGCAGTCGGATCTTTGATCTGCAATCTCCGATAAGGAGAGATTTTTTAGGGAAATAGCAATATTCGTGCGTTTATTATTGGCTTTAAAGGTTTTATTTGATTGAATGAGAAGGAAAAGGATTAGGTTGTCTGACTCTTTTACCAAACGACAAAATTTTAGACTGGTTCCAAATTGAAAGCATTTGCAGACAACAAAATAAACCTTACTCAAAAATTAAAAATTGACTTTAGAAGAGTGGAAAACATTGTGAGAAAAGGAGAAAATGCTGGTTACCAGCATTTTCTCCTTTTCTCACAATGTTTTCAGAAGGCTTTTTCCTCTGGGTAGTAAAAACCAGGGGTTGTTTGGTAATGGGTTAAGATCCAAGAGACGACTGTAAATGCTTCAGAAAACGGACCTATTTATACATTAACTCTTTAGCAAAGAGTCCCTGGTTTTCACGACCCCGAGGAAGAAGCCTTTTGAAAACATTGTGGGAAAAGGAGAAAATGCTGGTAAGTAGCCTTTTTTCCTTTTCCCATAAATGTTTTCAACCCTTCCCAAAGTATACTTCAATTTTCGAGTCACATTAATTTTGTCGTCTGCAAATGCTGTCAATATGGACCAGTCTAAAACTTTGCCGTTTGGTAAAGCGTTAACAGACCTTTTCCATGACTACCCCATTACCACACAATCCCTACTTTTGACGCCCATGAGAAAGAAGCCTTTAGAAAACATTGTGGGGAAAGGAGAAAATGCTGGTAACCTGCATTTTGTCCTTTTCCCACAATGTTTTGTACCCTTCCCAAAACAAATTTCAAATGTTCAATCTCTTTTATTTTGTCGTCTGCAAATGCTTTCAGTTTGGGCAAGTCTAAAACTTTGCCGTTTGGTATTTAGCGTCAACAGACCTTTTCCATGACCACATGTATCAAATATTTTTAGCAATTTGCATTTTGAAGCAAACAACAACAAAAAAATGATTGGCTACAGCTTGAAAGACATTATAGGAAAAAGGAGCAGTCTGCCGCTTGCTGCAAAAAAAAAAACTGCTCTTTCTCCCTCTACGTTTTCCTGAGTTTTGAGCTTTGTAAAGCAGCAGAATATTCATTTCCAAATTGAAGTTTGACAGATTTTGAATGAAATTTTCATTTTTGTAAATCCATAATTATTCAACCCTGGTAATAACTAAAATTGAATTTTCAGTTCGAGGGTAAAAACTCAAAATATTGATATTCCAAAGTTATGTTTAGTGGAGTATTATCTCCTTAACAGAGAGTGTAGATCAAAGATCAGATTGCACGCTCAGTCAGTCTGATCTTGAACTACATTGTCTGCAAAAGGTCTGTGAGTCGCGCTTAGCAGCCTAGGGGTTAACTCACTAAGATCACTATTTAACCCTTTTACCAAACAATCCCTACTTTTGATGCCCCTGAGAAAGAAGCCTTTAGAAAATACTGTGGAAAAAGGAGAAAATGCTGGTAACCAGCATTTTCTCCTTTTCCTACAGTGTTTTCTACCCTTCACAAAACAAATTTCACTATTTCAGTCACCTTTATTTTGTCGTCTGCAAATGCTTTCAATTTGAACCAGTCTAAAATTTTGTCGAGTGGTAAATACTTAAGAGGTCCAGTATAGATCTACATGAACGATACCCCTTTTACGGCTTGTCATAAGACCATTCCATCTCCCGATTCAGCCAGTTTTTTAACTATTTACCAAACGACAAATCTATTGACTGATCCCAATTAAAAGCATTTGCAGACGAAAAAATAAATGGGACTGAAGGATCGAAATTTGATTTGACTGGTCCAAATTAAAAGCATTTGCAGACGAAATAATAAATGGGACTGAAGGATCGAAATTTGATTTGGGACGGGTAGAAAACATTGTGATAAAAGGAGAAAATGCTGGTTACCAGCATTTTCTCCTTTTCCCACAATGTTTTCAAAAGGCTTCTACCTCAGGGCCGTCAAAAGACGTCATTGCGTGGTAAAGGGTTAAACGAAATCGATTTCATGTATCCATACCACATATAACAGTTTGGCTTGTTGTAATGCAGCACAGAAGTGCATACAGTCCTCACGTACCACAGCAGGACTCTTATTTTGAAGAAGCACGACATCGGCAAAAACCAGGCTTTGTGATGTTATAAAAAATGAGCAGTTCAACTCATTACAAAACGACATTTTTCCACAGGAGTGTCCTTGGGCAAGACACTTAGAGCCTAGCCTAGTACTGGTGAAACCCAGGAAACATGAATATGTGAACTGTCGCCGTGATATGACAGAAATACAGTTTAAATCTGCGTAAAACACCATTCAAACAAACAAACAAACAAAACCAAACGACAATATTTTAGGCTTGCACAATTGGAAAGTATTTGCAGACGACAGAATAAAAGTGACTGAAAATTTGAAATTTATTTTGTAAAGAGTAGAAAACATTGTAGGAAAAGTAGAAAATGCTAGTTACTAGCATTTTCTCCTTTTCCCATAATGTTTTCTAAAGGCTTCTTTCTCAGGGTCGTCAAGAGGATTATGGATATTAATTCACTCTTGGTACCATGTAGGGGAGACATCACTATCTGTGTACAGAAATTCTATTGTGGCATTTCAATCCACGGCAATGAAAGAACTGAAAGTATTATGTAGCGGTTTTGTAGCAAATAAAGTGCCCGGGATGGGAACTTTGGCAGCTTATTGGGAAAGCTTTGGTATCATTTAACAAGAGACCCATGAAAGCCTGAAACCCTTTGCTGGCCATGAACCAACAAACATATTGAGCAATGCTGTATCAAACAGTGGCTTAATGCATCTGCAAAAAGTATCCAACCAGGCCAGCCTGCGCACTCCACGCAGCCTAGGGGTTTCAATGTTTCAAGCACGTAGCTGGTCGAACGGAGACAATGGTCTAAGGGAGATAACTATGATTTCCTTATTCTTTCTGAGTATGTCCGATACCCGTACTCCGGGGTGTTTTTTTGTGCTTTAACCCATCACCACACAATCCCTACTTATGATGCTCCTTGAAAAGATGTCTTTTGAAAACAATGTGGGATAAGAAGAAAATGCTGGTAACCTGCATTTTTTTCCTTTTCCCACAGTGTTTTCTACCCTTCACAAAACAAATTTCAAATTTTCAGTCACTTTTATTTTGTGGTCTGAAAATGCTTTCGATTTGGACAAGCCTATATAGTGTCGTTTTGTAATGAAATACGTAACATTCTAGAAACTCTTCAGCCACATGCAGAAAAGTAGTTTTCACATGTAATCAGTTGGCAGATTTAAGGATTATATCCCGTACCTCATCGGTAAATATCGTGTAACATCGAATTTTTCGTAAAAGATATTCGGCTATTCTCGGCAGCTTCCGTCTTTTAATATGAGAGGTAGTCATACAGCTCATTTCTCTGGAAGCCACTTGAACTATAGATTGAAAGCACCTGCAACTGACACAAAATTTGACTCAAAGAGTAAAATTTGCCGCTGTGATATAATTGAAATGATGTTGAAAACCGCAAAAAAAAACAACATAAAAACGATCGTGATCAGAATGGGCAACAAAAAGAAAGAGAATATCAGAGTGCAAAAATATATCTTTACTGGGTTACCAAGCAAAATTTAAAGGTTTATTTATTTATTTATTGTTTTTTAAGTTAAAGCACCTTTCATGACTGTAGTTACCTTTACCACTAGTGAAGATCAAAATCAGACTGCCAAAAAGATGCTGTCTGATCTTTGATCTACACTGTACACTTTGCTGAAACATGTTGAACAAAAGCAAACAAAATTGCAATTAGTCTTTTATTTTTCTAGATTGAAGATGTGTGTAGGGTTTATTTGGTTCTTTAAGATTTAAAATCAGAAACATGCCATTTTGTTACTAATTTCATACAAAGAGTCAATACAGATATAAACTACAGCTGTCACTGAATGTGACTTAACTCTTTACCACATGAGAAAATTTTAGACTGGTTCCAATTGAAAGCATTTGCAGACGACAAAATAAAGGTGACTAAAAATAGAAAATTGTTCTGGGAAGGGTAGAAAACACTGTGGGAAAAGGAGAAAATGCTGGTTACCAGCATTTTCTCCTTTTCCAATAGTGTTTTCGAAAGGCTTCTTTCTTAGGGGCGTCAAAAGTAGGGATTGTGTGGTAATGGGTTAATACCCCCGCCACCGCTTTGACAGAAACAGGCAATTTGCTAGACAGACACACTGACGGACACATAGACGAACAGACAGGGTGATTCCAGTATACCCCAAAAACATTCGTCTACATTGAGGAAATTCACAAAAGGAAAAAGTGACATGTTTTCAAATAATGATATAAGTCTTGTTCTTGAATATGTAGAAAACTTTGTGGCAAAGGGAGAAAATGCTGGTTACCAGCATTTTCTCCTTTTCCCACAATGTTTTCAAAAGCCTTCTTTCTCAGGGTTGTTAAAAGATGGGATTGTGTGGTAAAGGGTTAAATTCCCAGCTCTGCCTTTTTTTCCCCAAGGATTAAGAATAGTCATTGTAACAGGATTCATTCCTCTCTTAAAATTAACTGTTTCAGCTATTCTTATGGTATGTAAGAAAGCATACAGTGGTTCAGGAAGGATATTGTGCATAGTGCTAGTAATAGAATGCAATCAGATTGTATGATTGTATGATGTATGATTGCAGCAGCTAGTGCACCTATCCATGCTTTCCTGGAGTCTCTTATACCAGTACTCCGCACAACTTTCTTTCCAAGCCACTGGCTGCTTTCTCACATAACCATTGTGGAAACAATGGTCAGCGGTGGGAGAAGAATGAATCCTGTCACAATGACTATCATCAATCCTCAGAAAGAAATTGGCCAAGCCAGGGATCGAACCTATGACCCCCTGCTGTACCCTGCTGACTGAGCTTCCCAGGCTCGGCAAATGTAATCAGAAATCTCACATATCAAATAAGATATAACTGATAATTTAGCATTACTCTAGGTTTAACACTAATTATCTGTATGAAAGTAATGACCCTTTTTCCACATAATAAAATAAATAAACACTGTAAATGCCATAACTTTTCAATGACAATGAACATCAAGCCATTAATTTTGGTAGGGTAAAACAAAGCTATGTATTACTTTCTATTTAGTTTGGGAAAAAAAGGGCTTTTGTTTCCTATCCATTTTGTTTGGGAAAAAGATTGATTGATTGATTAAATGGCTTTTAACACCATCTTCAACATTATTTCAGTTATATCGTGGCGGCCAGCGCACCTATCCATGCTTTCCTGGAGTTTCTAATACCAGTACTCCGCACAGTTTTCTGTCCAAGCCACTGGCTGCTTTCCCATATAATCATTTCAAAAACAACGATCATTGGTGAGAGAAGAATGAATCCTATCGCAATAACTATCGTCAATCTTTGGAAAGAAATTGGCTGAGACAGTGATCAAACTCATGACCCCCTTTTCTCAAGTCCTGTACACTACCGACTGGGCTCGGCGTGGGAAAACAAAAGCCATCTTTTTCTATCCTTTTTTATATGGGTAAGAGACAGTCATACAACTGGATTTCATAAAGATCAACAATAACATTTACATGTAACAGTTCAAGCACTTTAAACCTGCCTTACTTGCAGATAGTGTAGATTTATATCAGACTTAACAAAATGAAGTCTCATCTAGATCTGCAGCTTGCTCCTTTGTCCTACATTCTGACAAAAAAAAAGCTTTGAGGTTGCAATATCTGCATCTCTAGTACTGTGCAGAAATGTTAATTAACTCTTTACAAGACGACAAAATTTTAGACTGGTCTAAATTTAAAGCAATTGCAGATGACAAAACAGACGTAACTCCAAAATTGGAATTTGTTTCCAGCAGGGTAGAAAACATTGTTGGAAAAGGAGAAAATGCTGGTAGCCAGCATTTTTTCCTTTTCCCACAATGTTTTTAAAAGGCTTCTATCTCTGAATAGTAAAAACAGGGTTGTTTGGTAAAGGGTTTAAATGTTATGTACTGTTTGGCAAAGGGTTTTAATGTACATGTATTTACCACTAAAAGGGTTATCACAGATCACCAACAAATAGAAACCAGAGTGCCATAGTGCCATCCAGTTATGGCACCGTATTGCTGCATAGGATTACAAGCCCATCAACCGTTACAAGCAAGGAGTTTGACATCAAACAGTCAGAAGTTTACAACTTGTGGAGTATTTTACCTTTTACAACACAAGTTTAGTTTAAGTTAAGTTTAACCCTTTAACAAACAACAACATTTTAGCCTGATCCAAATTGAAAGAACTTGCAGAAATTAATATAACTTAAAAATTCAAATTTGTTTGCAGCAGGGAATAAAAAAAAACATTGTGGGAAAAGGAGAAAATGCTGGTTTCCTTTTGCCACAATGTTTTCAATAGGCTTATTCCTCAGGGTCGTTAAAAGTCTGGATTGTGTAGTAAAGAGTTAAGGATAAGTTATCCTATTGAGATTTGTGTAAGATTGCCTTTCATCGCCAAAAAAAGTACAGATTCAGCTAAGTCTCTGGTAATCCGTAATTGATCTGCTGATAGACACTGCTTATCCGCATCAATTACAGATTACTCGAGTCCTAGCCAAATCCATAAGATTTTTTTTTATAAATGCGATGTTACATTATGGTGTCCTACCTTTGTTTGTTATGGTGGCAGAGTTTAACTCGTTACCAAATGACAATATTTTAGGATTGTCCATATCGAAAGCATTTGCAGATGACAAAATAAAAGTGACTGAAAATTTGAAATCTGTTTTGTGAAGGACAGAAAACATTGTGGGAAAAGGAGAAAATGCTAGTTACCAGCATTTTCCCCTTATCCCATAATGTTTTCTAAAGGCTTCTTTCTCAGGGTCGTCAAAAGTAGGGATTGTGTGGTAATGGGTTAACAAGGTAACTACTTTCTGAAAATAAAACTGAAGAGGACCAGAGCTAACATTTCTGTGAAATACGTATAGTCAAAATTGGATCAGTAGTTACAGACGAGATCTAAGAAATAAAAGAAATAATGCATAATTGCAATATTTAACTTTAAAAACATGACATGAGCTCACTGGCCTCCAGTAAGTTGAACTAACAATAAAAGCACTGAGAAAATCAGTCCCAGCGAAACAGAATTATTGATATGTGAGGGAATAGTAAACCCTTTACCACACAATCCAGAGTTTTTACTGATTATGAAGAAATAACAATGAAAAAGCCTTATGGGAAAAGGACAAAATGCTGGTCAGCAGCATTATGTCTTTATCTTACAAGCTTTTCTACACCTTCATGGACAATTCCATTATGTCAGCAACATCTAATATGGTGCCTATAAAATGTTTTATCAACTGGCAAAAAGTTAATCTAATACCCCACTAATACACAGACATCTTTTTGATAACAAACAAGAGCGGCAAATTGTCGCAAGATACGCCCGTCTTACCCCAAGTTGTAAAGGTGGGGCATGCACTGGACAAAATTCAAGTATGAAAAACAAAAATAAAGCAAGCAAGAGTTATGATTCCTGTGCACTGCACCCCCCCTTGGTGAGATCTCTCCACCCATGAAATTTCATAACCCTAGCTAGTATAGATTTGGAGATATGCTCCGGACAAAATTCAAGTATGAAAAACAACAAAGGGCAATAACCCAAAAATTAAGCAAGCAAGGGTTATGATTCCTGTGCACTGCACTGCCCCTATGTGAGATCTATCCACCCATGAAATTTCATAAGCCTAGGTAGTATAGTTTTTGAGATATGCTCCGTACAAAATTCAAGTATGAAAAACAACAAAGGGCAATAACTCAAAAAGTAAGCAAGCTAGAGTTATGATTCCTGCACATTGCACTCCCCCTCGATAAGATCTATCCACCCATGAAATTTCATAACCCTAGCTAGTATAGTTTTGGAGTTATGCTCCGGACAAAATTCAAGTATGGAAAACGACAAAGGGCAATAACTCAAAAATTAAGCAAGCAAGAATTATGATTCCTGCGCACTGCACTCCCCCTCGATAAGATCTATCCACCCATGAAATTGCATAACCCTAGGTAGTATAGTTTTGGAGATATGCTCCGGACAAAATTCAAGTATGGAAAACGACAAAGGGCAATAACTCAAAAATGAAGTGAGCAAGAGTTATGATTCCTGCACACTGCATTCCCCCTCGATGAGATCTATCCACCCATGAAATTTCATATGCCTAGGTAGTATAGTTTTTGAGATATGTTCCGGACAAAATTCAAGTATGAAAAACAACAAAGGGCAATAACTCAAAAACTAAGCAAGCTAGAGTTATGATTCCTGCGCACTGCACTCCCCCTCGATGAGATGTATCCACCCATGAAATTTCATAATCCTAGCTAGTATAGTTTTGGAGATATGCTCCGGACAAAATTCAAGTATGAAAAACAACAAAGGGCAATAACTCAAAAATTAAGCGAGCTAGAGTTATGATTCCTGCGCACTGCACTCCCCCTTGATGAGATCTATCCACCCATAAAATTTCATAACCCTAGGTAGAATAATTTGGAGATATGCTCCGGACAAAATTCAAGTATGAAAAATAACAAAGGGCAATAACTCAAAAATTAAGCAAGCAAGAGTTATGATTCCTGTGCACTGCACTCCCCCTCGATGAGATGTATCCACCCATGAAATTTTATAACCCTAGCTAGAATAGTTTTGGAGATATGCTCCGGACAAAGAACTGGACGCCGCCCGCCTGCCCGGACGCCCGCCCGCCCGCCCGCCACGGGTGATCCATAATACGTCCCGTCTTCGACGGGCGTATAAAAAAAGGAAATAAAAAAAATGACAAGAAAAGTATGACAATCAAAAGATTAAAACAAAAGACTCTCAGACAAACAAACAAGAAACACAAATAATCATTCTTCAGCACCATGATGCAGTAACGATGTAGATCATTTGATAATTTTGACTAGGAATATGTAACACTAATAATTGCTAAATAAAATGAAATTGGTTGGGATTATAACAATCTAAAATATACTATTCATTTCTTTTTGCATCATATCTTTTTGATATATCTTGCCATGAAAAATTGAGGTAGAATATCTTTTTGATATATCTTGCCATGAAAAATTGAGGTAGAATATACTATCAATCCATAACCAAGCAGGTTATTTCTAATCTAAGTAGAGCTATCACTAAACGTGATTATACCCCCATCAGCTCATTGGCTCAAAAACAGGTCTGAATGGTATAGTACAAAAGTAAGAGTTGAAAAAGTTCAAAGGGAGACAAATGCTCCAGACAAATTTGTGTCTGGCGAAGGACAGATGGATAGACAGCCAAGGCGATTCCAGTAAGCATTAGCAGACAACAAGATTAAGGTGACTTAAAAATTGAAATTTGTTTTGGCAAGGGTTAAGGGTAGGAAACAATGAAGGAAAAAGAGAAACTACTGGTAACCAGCATTTTCTCCTTTTCCCACAAAGTTTTCAAAAGGCTTCTTTAACAAGAGTTGTGAAAACCAGGGATGTATAGTAAGGAGTTAATGTTAAATACATTTATTTAAAATACTCTGGGAATACATCTTTGGCTAGTTGTTTTTTGTTGACTTTTCCCATGGCATTCCTGGGCATTTCCTCCAAACATTTCAAGATGGTAGGTATATGGTAAGGTGCCATTTTATCAGCAGCCCATTCTTTCAGCTCTGTGAGGCTAAAACTCTGACCATCTTTAACAACAACCACAGCTGTTATCCTCTGGCCCCAAGTCTCATCTGGTAGACCTGCAGCATTTAAGAACAATTAAATCCATAAAACTTTGTCTTTTTCAATTCTTTACTGGAGAATCATTGTTGTAATAGTACAAAGAAGGAATCAATTCTTTAAAAACATTGAAAAAAAAAGGAACAAAAATATTGGGAACCAACATGTTTTCTTCTTCCACCAATGTTTGCACATTTTCAAAGACTAATTTCTTCATTTAACCCTTTACAACACAAGTTTTCCGAGTTTTAACAACCCCGAGGAAAATGATATTTGAAAACATTGAGGGAAAAGGAGAAAATGCTGGTAACCAGCATTTTCTCCTTTTCCCACTATATTTTCTATCCTATCACAGACAAATCTTACCATCCGATCAGTTTTCAATTTGTCATCTGTAAATGCTTTTAATTTGAATGGTTCTAAACTGTATCTTTTGGTAAGGAGTTAAGCCATATTCCATTTGTAATCTGCCATGCTTTCAATGCTGACTATTCTTTACCTTTTACCACACAATCTGGCATTTTGATGAACCTGAGAGAGAAAACCTATAAAAACGCCATGGGAAAAGCTGAAACTGCTGGTAGTCTCAATATTTTATATTTTTTCAACTCTTTACCACACAAGAAAATTTTAGACAAATCCAAACTGAAAGTAATTGCAGACGACAAAATAAATGTGACTAGAAAATTGAAATTGGGTTTGGGAAGGGCAGAAAACATTGTGGAAAAAGGAGAAAATGCTGGTTACCAGCATTTTCTCCTTTTCCCATCATGTTTTCAAAAGGCTCTTTTTCTCTGGGTCGTTAAAAGTCAGGATTGTGTGGTAAAGAGTTAAGAACAGATTTCATTATCTGCACTACATTCACTTTATCATCTTTGGATTTAGATGACTCTGAAATTTTGTTATCTAGTAGAACATTATTGTTGTCATGAATAGCCTAATATAATGATCATAAAAACAGCCAGTTTGATGTTGCATCTGTACTGTCCAAATAGAATATTATCACCAAAACATTTCTTTCGAACAAGAAAGTTCACACCAAATGCATAAGTGAAATACAAACCATCTCTGGTGGGATTCAAACCCATAACTGGCAAATATCCTCGTTTTTCAAGGTTTAACCCTTTACCAAAAGACAATATTTTAGACTGGTCCAAATTGAAAGCATTTGCAGACAACAAAATAAAAGTGACTGAAAATTTGAAATTTGTTTTGTGAAGGCTAGAAAAAATTGTGGGAAAAGGAGAAAATGCTGGTTACCAGCATTTTCTCCTTTTCCCACAATGTTTTCTAAAGGCTTCTTTCTCTGGGGCGTCAAAAGTAGGGATTGTGTGGTAATGGGTTAACCCTTTCCGAAACGGCAAATTTTGGACCAGACCAAATTGAAAGCATTTTGCAGATCACAAATTAACAGTTGCTAAAAAGATGATTTTTTTATATACCGGTAATAGGGTAGAAAACATTGTGGGAAAAGGAGAAAATGCTGGTTACCAGCATTTTCTCCTTTTCCCACAATGTTTTCAAAAGGCTTCTATTCCTGACCCGTAAAAACCAGGGATTGTTTGCGAAAGGGTTAAAAGACTAATACCGTAACCACTGAGCCAAAGAGATATGTTTCCAACGCAGTGGTCAGGTATTGCATTTAAATCGGGACAAAGCTATGCATGAAGGAGTGGTCTCTCATAAAACACCCTATCTAAAAGTCACCATTGATTGATGACTCAAAGCCTTACTAAGCAGAATGTTCATTTTGGAGAGCAAATGGGGTTAATGGCTCAATGGTCATTTTCGGACAAGCCCCCATCTTACTAGCAAAAAAGTTCGCAACAAATGCAGAGCTAAAATACAAGCCGTCTCAGGCGGGATATGAACCCACAATGGGCAAACATCCTCATTTTCCGAAGTTTAAAAGACAGATCAATACCTTAACTCTTTACCACATGAGAAAATTTTAGACTTGTCCAAACTGAAAGCATTTGCAGATGACAAGATAAAGGTGACTGAAAAATATAAATTTGGTCTGGGAAGGGTAGAAAACACTGTGGGAAAAGGAGAAAATGCTGGTAACCAGCATTTTCTCCTTTTCCCACAGTGTTTTCGAAAGTCTTGTTTCTCAGGGGCATCAAAAGTAGGGATTGTGTGGTAATGGGTTAACCACCGCACCAAAGAGATATCTCCCTAACACAGTGGTCAGGTATTGTATTTAAATTGGGAAAAAGATGATTTGTCCATGAAAGGGTAGAAAACATTGTGGGAAAAGGAGAAAATGCTGGTTACAAAATGTTTTCAAAAGACCTCTTTCTTAGAGTTTTTAAAAGTCTAGATTTTTTTTTATAAAAGGATAAAAACTAGATACCTATAACTGCTATGTCCCTAATGGCTGGGTGCTCCAATAAATGTCTCTCTACCTCTAGAGCACTGATTTTGTATCCACCACTTTTTAAAACATCCACTGATGTACGTCCAACTATGCGAAATGAGCCGTCCTTAAACAGAGCTGTGTCTCCTGTAGAGGGTAGAATTAACTCATTTCCAAATGACAATATTTTAGGCTTGTTCAAATCGAAGGCATTTGCAGACAACAAAATAAATGTGACTGAAAATTTGAAATTTTGTTTGGGTAGGGTAGAAAACATCATGGGAAAAGGAGAAAATGCTGGTTACCAGCATTTTCTCCTTTTCCCACAATGCTTTCAAAAGGTTTCTACCTCAAGAGTCTTTAAAAGTCGGGATTGTGTGGTAAAGAGTTAAACACAACCTTGAGTTCTATGGTAGAAAGGGTAAATTTAATCAGACTGTACAGAAAGTGGAGTCTGATATTGAATCTACTCTGTCCAAGATTTTGTCAGATATGGTGACCAAAAAATGACGATGCAGTATCTTAACTCATTACCAAGCGACAATATTTTAGACTTCCCCATACTGAAAGCATCTGCAGACAACAAAATAAAAGTGACTGAAAATTTGAAATTTGTTCTGTGAAGGGTAGAATACATTGTGGGAAAAGGAGAAAATGCTGGTTACCAGCATTTTCTCCTTTTCCCACATGTTTTCTAAAGGCTTTTCTCAGGGTCGTTAAAAGTAGGGATTATGTGGTAATGGGTTAATCCTTTCTATGGACTCAAAATGCTGATTTCACCCACTTGAAACTAAGAGGGGTGACAAAATCTCATGTAAAATCTCCGATACTTAAAAAATTAGCCAAGAATATCCAATACATAGCTTATAACTGCTCTAAACTTTCATCCATTACCACACAATCCTGAGTTTAACCCATTACCACACAATCCCTACTTTTGACGCCCCTGAGAAAGAAGCCTTTTGAAAAAAACACTGTGGGAAAAGGAGAAAATGCTGGTAACCAGCATTTTCTCCTTTTCCCACAGTGTTTTCTACCCTTCCCAGAACAAATTTCAATTTTTCAGTCACCTTTATTTTGTCGTCTGCAAATGATTTCAATTTGGACCAGTCTAAATTTTTCCCGTGTGGTAAAGAGTTAAACAACCGTAAGAGAAAACTTTTGGAAAACATTGATGGAAAAGGAGAAAATATTTGAAACCAGCTTTTTTCCATTTCCCACAATGTTTTCTACCCTTTCCCACAATGATTTCTACCCTACCTAAAAAGAAATTAAACTTTTCAGTCACTTTTTTTTTGTTGTCTGCTAATGCTTTCAATTTCGACCAGTCTAAAATTTCGTTGTCTGGTAGAATTGCATGTATATGGTAACACAAAATTTGTCTGTTCCTGCCCAGACTCAGAGTTGAGAAACAAAGATGAAGTACTTGTCACTAAAATAAATTGTGTCAATGTAAAAATATTTTGGCTTAAACAAAGCTACATACCAGTATGCATTTGCAAATATATTGAAATTAACTTTATATCAAACATATCATCAGGAAAGCCATGGAATTATAATACCATCAGTTATTGATAACAGTTTGCTGAAGAAATAGAAGATGTTTCATAAGAGTTGATGTATTGCCATTTTTATTGAACATGTTGATTAATTAACCTTTTCCCAAATAATCCCTGGTTTTCACGACCCTGAAGAAGAAAGCTTTTGAAAACATTAAGGGAAAAGGAGAAAATGCTGGTAACCAGCATTTTCTCCTTTTCCCACAGGTTTTCTACCCTTCCAAAACCAAATTTCTATTTTTGAGTCCCATTTATTTTGTCATCTGCAAGTGCCTTCAATTTGGACAAGTCTAGAATTTTGTTGTTTGGTAAAGAAATATAGATTTCAATAGAAGCTTACCAGTTTTGAACCAGCCATCATGTGTAAAACTTTCCTTTGTAGCCTGATCTTTTTTCCAGTATTCCCTGAATACATTGTCTCCCTTAACTAATAATTCCCCTTGTTCTTCCTCTTTTCCTGTAATATATGAATGAAAGTAGGTAAAAAAAAAAATGTTAGAAAATGAACTCGAGCTGTCACTGAATGTGACTTTATACCCACGCCCACACTTTGCCAGAAAAAAAAAAAAAACTGTCTAGTTCAAGGGGAGATAATTCCTCAACCAGGAAGAGTTGACACTTGAAAATTTCTGTGAAATTATTTCAAAATCTGACCAGCAGCTTCAGAGAAGAAGAGTTTTGTAGGAATTTCTTCATATCCGTACAGTGCAAGTAGCCCCCATTCACCAGAGCCATGGTTCTTGACGGATCAAAATTTCACAAACACTGTTTGATAAGGGTCATCCAAGGAACATCTCTGTGAAATTATTTCCAATTCTGACCAGTGGTTTCAGAGAAGAAGAATCTTTAAGAATTTCTGTGAAATTATTTCAAAATCTGACCAGCAATTTTAGAGAAGAAGAGTTTTTTTAGGAATTTCTTCATATCTGTATATATCTGTAGCCCCCATTCACCAGAGCCATGGTTCTTGATGGATCAAAATTTCGCGAACAATTTTTGAAAAAGTCATCCAAGAAAAATCTCTATGAAATTATTTCAAATTCTGACCAGAGGCTTCAGAGAAGAATTTGTAAGAATTCCTTCATTTCCCTATAGTGCCAGTAGCCCCCATTCACCAAAGCCACATTTCAAATTCTGTGAACACTTCTTAAAGAGGACCTCCCAAGGAACATTCCAGCCAAGTTTGGTCCAAATTGGCCTAGCGGTTTAGGAGCAGTTGATGTTTAAAAAATTGTTGACGACGCACGACGGACACAGGGTGATCCTAAACGCTTCCCTTGAGCATGTTGTGCTCAGGTGAGCTAAAAAGCCATAAGTAAAAAGGCCAAAGGTAAAAAAGCCAGAAGTAAAATGGTAAAAATGGCCTTTTTACCTATGGCTTTTTTACCTCAAGCTTTTTTACCGTACACCACATTTTATTATCTGCTGCTGGACTATCTGACATCCTTTTGTTATCAATTATTGGGGAAAGTTACTAAGACAACTGGGTTCATCTCGAACAAAATTTTGATGCAGTAGACATGGAATCATTTCCAGACATCTCTGACAGTGTGAGCATTTAGTCTTTTTATCACTCTTTCATGTTGTTTTCATATACCTTCTGCAGCTCATATTGCTTAGTTCTCTGTTAGGCAAATGACTTAACTCTTTACCAAGCAACAAAATTGCGTACCAGTCCAAAGAAAGCTTTTGCAGACGACAACATAAGTATGGCTCAAAGATTGAAATTTGTCTTGGGAAGGGTAGAAAATATTGTGGGAAAAGGAGAAAATGCTGGTAACCAGCATTTTCTCCTTTTCCTACAATGTTTTCTACCCTCTTTAGGACAACTATCATCTTTCTCTTATTTGGAAAATTACAATAGATCTTGATCAAATATCCAAAAACGCCACTTAAAATGTGGTAGGACCTTTACAAAATGGAAGAATGTTCCAATACATTACCTGGGGTTATGGTACTAGTCCAACTGTCAGCCGAGGCTAAAACATCGTAACCATCGTCATGGTGGTCTACTATACAAACTGAAACTCCAGGAAATGGTATACCCACAGCCCCTAAATAATAAAAGTAAATAATTAGGGTAGTGATATTAACCTATTACCATACAATCCCTACTTTTGACGACCCTAAGAAAGCAGCCTTTAGAAAACATTGTGGGAAAAGGAGAAAACGCTGATAACCAGCATTTTCTCCTTTTCACGCAATGTTTTCTACCCTTTGTGAAGCAAATGTCAAATTTTCAGTCACTTTTATTTTGTCATCTGCAAATGCTTTCAATTTGGACAAACCTAGAATTTTGTCATTTCGTAAAGAGTTAAAAAATCATATACCAACAGCCCAGGTACACAATTTTAAAGTGTCATTTAGACAACATGGGTTAAGTGTTATTTAGACAACATGGGTTAAGTGTTATTTAGACAACATGACTTAGGATTAGGAGTAATTCCATCATCTGAGTCACACTTAAATTTAAGTCTCCAGAAATTTTCAATTTGGACAAGTCTAGGATTTTGTCCTGTGGTAAAGATTTAAACGATGTTGCTATCTGGAAGCAGACAGTGGCTATAAATAAGTGTTGTGTGAAGCACTGGTAAAAGAAACTCCATCTAGGAAAGCATGGATATGTACATACATGGGCTGTAGAAATCTGTGTTGAACTAGAGCTATCACTAAATGTGATTATAACCCCCGCCAGCTCCTTGTCACAAAAACAGGTCTTTGTTACAGAATGCAGAATAGTTTAGTAAAAAAGTAAGAGTTGAAAAAAGTTGAAGGTGAAATAATTTCTTAACAAGTTCAAGGGGAGATAATTCAGCAACAAATTATAGCAGAGGCATGAAAGTAATAGATCCCATCATACCATGTACAGAAACATTATGAATAAAATTGCGTTCAGTTTATGCAAAACTCTATGAGTAATGCGCTGGACAACAACAATGCAGGAAACCTTACAAGCTTAAGGGGAGATAATTCGGCAACCAATGGCAGCAAGGTCGTGAAAATTGCACATGCATAATTTCATATGTACCAAAACATTATGTGTAAATTTCAGTTCAGTACTTGAAAAACTGTAGGAAAAAAGCTCTGGACAAATTGTGTCTGCAGACAGACGGATGGACAGACAGATGGACCGACGGGCAGCCATGGCGATTCCAGTTTACCCCCTCCACTTCATTGTGGGGGGTATGAAAAAGAACAAACAAACTATAAATGTGTCTGACTTTCTCATACACACTCTGATGTTTAAAGTCTAAATGTGCAATAGATTTCATAATAACATGATAATACCAGGCTGTCTGTTTCCCATCAGAGGGTTTGTTAGAGCCATCCCTATCTCTGTCATTCCGTATCTTTCAAGTAAAGTGTGGCCTGTAATTTCCCGCCATTTTTCCATTACTGGCTGCGGTAAAGCTGCTGATCCACTTACCATCAATCTAAACATAAATGATAAATACATGTATAATGTAAGTTTAACAGTAAATAATAGCTAACCTACATAGCAAAGCTGCACACTTGCACACTCAGGCAATACTGAATTTCCCATAAGCACATTAGCATTTGAATAATTAAAAAAAAGAAAAAAAATCAGAAGATATCAAAAAAAGGTTTTGAAGTTGCTTTTATTACAAGTGACTTCGGTAGACTACTCTTCCAATCCATTATCGATATTCTGGACTCTAGCCTTGTTTTGAAAAATCCATATTGGACTCTTGCTTTGTTATAAAAAAGCTGTGTTGGACTCTTGTCTCATTCTTAAATTTCTGTATTGGGCCCTGCAGCATCTTATATGGGCTATGATATTCTGTACTCATATTGTAGTATTAACTCTTTCCCAAACGGCAAGTTTTGGACTCTTCAAACCAAAAGAGTTTGCAGACAACAATTTTAGATTTGGAGAAAATGGCAGAAAGTTCTCAAAAAAGGTAGAAAACACTGTGGGAAAAGGAGAAATTGCTCGTTACGAGCAATTTCTCCTTTTCCAACAGTGTTTTAAAATGACTTTTACTGTAGACATGTAAAAACCAGGGCTTGTTTGGGAAAGGGTTAAAGCAATTTCATTGGATGTTAAATTGTAGGTGTGAAACAATACTAAATATCTGGAAAAGATTACAAAACTTTTTCGAAAAAAGAGAAAAATTGGTACCCTGCATTTTCATTTTTTATGGCAGTGTGTTCAGAGTTGAAAATGCTTTCAAAAGCCCTCTCTTTCAGGGTTCAAGTAATATCAGGTTTTGTATTATGTACTGCAGAAATTCACATCAGAAAGTTTGCTTTTCTAATAATAGTACCTTTTTCTCCTGGATCCTAGTTTGTATTGGTACATGTGGTTTGTGGAAAATATTATATCTATTAACTCATTACCAAACAGCAATATTTTAGGCTTGTCCAAGTATACTTCGGGCCCTCCTGTTGTAAGGGCGGAAAAGTCCCTGACCCAGCTATTTCTATCACTATTTTTCAGCCCTGATATTGCCCATGAATTTTTTTAACTTCAACTTAACCCTTTACTCCATAGATACTCATTTCTACCCATTGCCTGTAGGAGCCTTTGGATAACATTGTGGCAAAAGGTGAAATTGCTCGTGACGAGCAATTTCACCTTTTGTCACAAATGTTTTCTATGCTATCAAAAGGTGTCATATACACATAAGAAATGGCTTCATCCTTGCTGTTATTTAGGTTCAATTAGAGATACCATAGAAATGCCTTATGGGGTAAAGGGTTAATATCACTAAGAATTTCCAACATACCTTATCTTTCTTGACAAAACCTCTTTCATATTCTCAAAGACAGTATCTGACTTGTGACTTTCATATTCTTCTATAAGTTTAGCATACACAGTTGGCACTGCCATAAACATGTTGATAGATGGATGTTGATTGTCAGACAGCAGTAATTTCCATGTCTACATAATTGTGAAGAGAAGGATCTATGCCATTATAAAATCCAAATTCTTACTCAGATTGCAAATTATGACAAAAGGTAGGAACAAACAAAAAAAAACTAGAGCTGTCACTAAATGTGACTTTAAACCCCTGCCAGCGCTTTGAAAGTATTTTGTACACAGACATACACACTGACAGACACATTGACGGAAACATGGAAGGACACACAGACAGACAGGCTGATTCCGGTATACTTCTGAAAACGTTTGTTTTGCAGGGGTATAAAGACATGAATCATCATTGAATGATTCTGATCTTGAGCAAGGCGAACATTTTTTCCTTTAGATATTCTAGTACACAGATAATTCAATCTTTCTTTTCTTTCTTGCATTTTGAGTCACAGTAAGGGTTTTAACTCCTAGTTCCATGGCTTTTCAACAAATGGTTTGTATGACACTGTCATCAGCTTCATGTCTTTAACAAACAACAATATCTTAGACAAGACAAAATTGAAAGCACTTACAGATAACAAAGTTAATGTGCCTAAAATAATAATTTCTATCCTTGAAATGGTGGAAAGCATTGTGGAAATAGGGGGAAATGCTAGTTACAATGATTTCAAAAGCCGTCTTCTTCAGGGTCCTTAACCCTTTACCCCATAAGGCATTTCTATAGTATCTCTAATTGACAGTAAATGACAGCAAGGATGAAACCATTTCTTATGTGAATATGACACCTTTTGATAGTGTAGAAAACATTGTGGCAAAAGGTGAAATTGCTCGTCACGAGCAATTTCACTTTTTGCCATAATGTTTTCCAAAGGCTTCTACATGCAACCCATAGAAATGAGTATCTATGGACAATTCTGAAATTTTGTCCTTTGGTAAAGAGTTAATTAACTGAAAAAAGAAAAAAAGCAGAAGACCAATGTCAGAAGATTCCTTTTGTATATAAAGAGTCAGGGAGAAATAAGGTGTAGTTCAAGAATACAATTGAAAACATTAAGACAAAAGGATAAATTTCTCATGAAGAACAAATTTCTTCTATTGCTGATGTGACAATATTTTCACAAGTTGCCTGAAGTAAAACAAAAATAGTTATCTGCAGGGGTAAACATAAATTCTAACATGAAACATGAATTCGGCTCTATAAACACAGTGCAAGGAAAGCGTGGTAAAATCTACATTCTAACATGACACGCGAATTCGGCTCTATAAACACAGTGCTAGGAAAGCGTGGTAAAATCTGCAACAATCCATGTAGAGTGACGTCATTCTATATCGAGTGATGTCATTCAATGAGTGGGTTATTCAATGGAACATAATCTTTATCCGCGTTTTTACTCCATGTTTGAACTTGTTTTCCTTTCATTAAGAATTAGCCATGTTAGAATCGAAATAATCTTCTTTCTATCGTGGTACATCGTTCAATAAACCATGTTGTGAGTTATGAGGCGCAATAAATAAACCACTCGGGCTATCACCCTCCTGGATTATTTATTGTGCCTCATAACTCGCAACTCTGGTTTATTGAATGATATACCATGATAGGAAGAAGATTATTTCTTAATCATTCTATGTAGAGTGACATCGTTGTGTACAGAGTGACATCATTCTGTGCAACACGTATGTGAGTTATTTAATGGAATAAAATCTACATACATGTTTTCACTCTAGGTATGAAGTTGTTTTCTTTACATGAAGAGTTGGTCATGTTAGAATCGAAATAATCTTCTGTCTATCATGGTTTATCATTCAATAAACCATGTTTTGAGTTATGAGGCGCAGTGAATAATCCACTCAGGCTATTGCCTTCGTGGATTATTTATTGAGCCTCATAACTCACAAGTTAACCGTGGTTTATTGAACGATAAACCAAAATAGAAAGAAGATTATTTTTTAATTAGTCATGCCTTGTGAAAACAGGCTTGATGCATCTCAGTGATGCATGATACCAAGCTGAAGCCATTATAATTCATAATTATGGATTCATACAATCAATTTTTTATGGAAACTGAATCATGAAGTACACTGGTTCTTTGACATACCAAAAATTGACTAATTGCCAGCTTGATACAACCTGGGACACTACTTTGCAGATGCACTAACCCTTTCCCAAAGGACAAATTTTGTGCCCTTCCAAACCGAAAAGTTGCGAGAAATTTATCCTTTTCCCACAGCATTTTCAAAGACTTTTACTGCAGACATGTAAAATCCAGGGCTTTTTTGGGAAAGGGCTAAGTAAGCCCCCCCTTTTAACAGAGCATGGGTGAAATAAAAGTCTCACAGATGCAGCATCAAATTTTGGCACCATAACACAGGTGGCCCCACAGTACAATGGAGTCATAAGGACATTTACAACACCGTGTACATGATGTAGAGGAAGAACATGTAGAATAACGTCCTCTGCCGACCACTGCCAGGCTTCCACCATACCCTGTATCTGTGCATGGATATTGCCATGTGTGTATACCACACCCTGTAAAATATGTAATCCAGTATAATAAAAGCATGTTTTGTTCACTTCCATACAAACAAGTTGTAGTTGGATAATTATGTAGAGGATATTTGTTTTTTTCAGTGAAAGATCGAAATTTATTTCATCGATTGGACACCATCGGTAATATTTTCACGAGTGGCATAGCCACAAGTGAAAATAGTTCCGATGGTGTTCAGGAGAATAAATAAATTTCGATCTTTCACTGAAAAAAACAAATATTCTATTTATTTCATGCATTTAACCCTTTCTGGGAGGAGCTTTATCAAAATCCAGTACACTTCTTTTCCATTATTCCCCGTGGCGAACCCCTCCCGCATAGCAACGCATTACAATATTACGTCAAGCGCAAGAAATGTAAGGTAAATGACGTCATATTTCCCATCTGGTTGCAAGGGATGCGCAATTAACCCAGGCAACAAGAACATGAAAATCGGTTTTTTCACTGGTGGTATCAGTGCAAGATCAAAAAATATTTTCACTGCTATTTCTCGATATCCTACCGGAAAGCATGAAATAAATATAAATATTGAATGTTATGAATGAATAATATAGAAATTATACAGCCGTGCAGTAGTAATACCACTATCAACCTTTTTTTTTTGTCTTACAACTGGACTCTTTTTAAAACATTGTGACAAAAGATGACAGTATTTAGGAAACATGGCAAAAAGTATTACTGTTGTATGTTACAAGCACAAACTATTTTTTTCCCATAACTTTTTTTAACACATGAGAAATTAGGCATGCTCTGCAAAAAAAGGGCCTGCACAGGCTGACTTGGTCGGAAACATTTGGTTTTTTTTGGATGGCTGAGGACCATTACACCTCATAATTAACCCTTTACTTCTTCACAGAATGGAGCCTTCTGAAAACATTGTGGAAAAAGGAGAAAATCCAGGTTTCCCACATTTCCTCCTTTTCCCACATTGTTTTCTACTCTTCTAAAGTCAAGTTTCAATATTTGAGTCTCCTATTTTTTGTTATCTGCAGCTGCTTTCAATTTGGACAAGTCTAAAATTTTGTCGTCTGGTAAAGAGTTAATGCCCCTGAAAGGGAAGGCTTTCGAAAAAATTGTGGGTAAAGGAAAGAATGCTGTTAACTAGCAATTTTCTCCTTTTCCCACGATATTTTCCACCTTTTCCAAATCAAATTTTAATTTTTGATTCACATTTATTTTGTCTTCTGCAAATGCTTGCAATTTGGACTAGTCCAAAATTTTGTCGTTTGGTAAAGAGTTAACCCATTACCTCACAATCCCTACATTTGATGACCCTGAGAAAGAAGTCTTTAGAAAACATTGTGGGAAAAGGAGAAAAAGCTGGTTAACAGCACTTTCTCTTTTTCCCACAATTTTTTCAAAATGCTTGTTTCCAAGGGTTGCCAAAAGTAGTCATTGTGTGGTAAAGGGTTAATGTGAACCAAGAATTGAACTTTGTTCAGGGAAGGATTGAAATGTTTTCAAAAGGCTTCTCTGTGTAACAGTTGTGAAAACGTAAGATTGTTTGGTAGGGAGTTAACCCATTACCACATAATCCCTACTTTTGATGACCCTGAGAAAGAAGCCTTTAGAAAACTGTGTGAGAAAAGGAGAAAATGCTGGTAACCAGCATTTTCTCCTTTTCCCACAATGTTTTTTTTCCATTCACAAAACAAATTTCAAATTTTCTGTCACTTTTATTTTGTCGTCTGCATATGTATGCTTTCAATTTGGACAGTCCTAAAATATTGTCGTTTGGTAAAGAGTTAACTCTTTACCACACAAGAAACTTTTAGACTGGTCCAAATTGAAAGCATCTGCAGACAACAAAAATAAATGTGACTGAAAAATTTAAATTGGCATTTTGAAAGGTAGAAAACATTGTGGGAAAAGGAGAAAATGCTGTTTACCAGCATTTTCTCCTTTTCTCACAATGTTTTCAAAAAGCTTCTTTCTCAGGGTCGTCAAAAGTCGGGATTGTATGGTAAAGGGTTAAACAGTATGAAAACAAAGTGATTGGTTCTTACAAGCAATTGCTACTTTTCCAACAGTTTCATAAGATGACAACCATGAGAATAAAAATTCACTTATTGGTACCTGTAATCACAGGAATTTGACATTCTATAACCAAAATAATTGATGAAATATGAAAAAAAAAAATCTCCATATCATATAATGGGGAGATTTCTTTTTCATACTTTATCATTTATTTTGGTAATAGAATGTCAAATTCCTGTCTTGTAATTGAGCTGTAATTTGTAAAATGAAATGGAAATACATACAAAACTCTTCAAAATAGAAGAAAAGTCAAAATCTTATACCTTAGGTCTACCGGTAGTTCCACTGGTGTATAAAATCATAGCTTTAAGATCCCTGAAGGTGTCATGCTGCAAGTATCTCTCTAAAGTGTCGTGTCTATCCAAACCTTTATGGCTAATCCAAGGATTGTATTCCTCATCATAATCCCCACCATAATCATCCTGGGATAGTAACATCAAGGGAATTCCCAACTTTTGGGAAATACCCGAGACCTTTCTAGAATAGTCATCAGTTGCTAAAATCAAACATGATTGCGAGTCCGATACAAAATACTGTAACTCACTCTCAGGATGTGTCTTACATAAAGGCACAGCTATTGCTCCATTCATCCAGACTGCCCACTGGGTAATTAAATAAGACATATCATTCTCACATAAGAAAGCAATCCTTTCTCCTGGTAAAGGCAACACAGAATTATTTGTTTCGCTGTTTGTATTTGCTATCTTTACATTTTGTTGGATTTCATTGGACAATTTCAAACTGTACTGTAAAATGTCTTTGTATGTATACCTGCCATGTTGACTCACAAAAGCCAGTTTGTCTTTGAATGCCTTGGCACGGAGGAATACTGGAGTAACTTTTTTAGAGCCTGATGAAATATGTCGAGATGGAGGTTTCCAACGTTGACAGGTCTGAAACTTGTTATTGCTTCCAACATTGTGATATTGCCTAAATTCAGATTTAACAAATGTTTGTTGTTTGCGTTCGTAGACAAGCTGTGTACCAGTAAATGATTTCAGGCCATGGTTGGCTGATCTACAAAGTTGATGAAGCCTTGCACTGCGATGCAAGATCTGTCCTGAGAACATTCTTCGAAGTACTAGCTTGAAAAAAAAATAGGAAAAATATGTCTCAATTCATTAAGCCCCTTTAAATAACTCTTTACCAAATGACAAAGTTTGAGACTAGATCTAGTCCAATTTGAAAGCATTTGTTGGCAACAAAATAGATACAACTCAGAAATTGAAATCTGTTTATGGAAGGGAAGAAAAGATTGTGGGAAAAGGAGAACATACTGGTTACCAGCATTTTCTCCTTTTCCATCAGCGTTTTCAAAAGACATTTTTGAAAACATTGTGGGAAAAGGATTAAATGCTGCTAACCAGCATTTTCTCCTTTTCCCACAATGTTTTCTACCCTTTCATAGACAGAAATCATCTTTTCAGCACGAGTTAAATTGTCGTCTGCAAATGCTTTCAATTTGGTCTAGTCCAAAAGTTTGTCGTTTGGGAAAGGGTTAAGCCTTTACCACACAATGATGACTTTTAACAACCTTGAAAAAGAAGCCTTTTGAAAACATTGTACGAAAAAGGAGAAAATGCTGGTAGCCTACATTTATTTCTTTTCCCTCAATGTTTTCTACCCTTCCCAGAACAAATTCCATTTATTTAGTCAAAATTTGCTGTCTGCAAATGCTTTCAATTTGGACTAGTCTAAAACTCTGTCATCTGGTGTTGGGTTAACTCTTAGTCTCAATAATGAAACACTCTGGTGATCTTTTTTCATATTTGGACATTTACTGTACACCGTACCACTGCCGACCAGTCAAAAAGTAACATCGCTTTTGGGGACAGTTATCTGTACTAGTAACTAGGTTAACTCTTAACTCTCCACTTTACTGAGACATTCTTGATGACTGAAATTGGGATTGTTTGGGTCTTATTTCTAGACTGAAAATGTTCTTTAAAATTTTTTTCGGAACTTTAGGGGCAAACTCTTGACGAAAAAATAAAATTTTGGACTCAAATAAATTAACAACAATTAAAAGGTGGCCGAATACTCTTAGGTACGAATCTGCTCTCTCCAATCATGCATCTATACTACTTTAATACTTTGACGGGTTAACAATTTTCTCTTGCGCATGTCAGGCGTATGCACTTATTATCAACCCGAGTTATGAAGAAAACTAAAAGGTTCCGAAGCATATTTATGTTTGACTGTGATCAATGATGAGCTACTCAAATAGTGTATGCATCATTTCAAAACTGTCATTTTACCTTTAAGTCTTGTGAAACGGATGAACTCTGCTAATCTGCCAGGATGAGGGGGGAAAAGTGTTGTTCTCTAATAGTCAAATGCAGTGTATGTAACTTTCAATTGCAATGCATAGGTCTTATATAAGCGACATAAAAGCATTTATATTTTCTTTCGTTCCACTCAGACAAATATAAAACATTTATGTTCCATTGCATGAACTTATTATGGAATAATAAACAACAGAAGTCGGAAATAGGAGTAGCGGCCTAGACTACGCATTGTAATCGAATTTTTCAACATACATGTATATCAACCTCTTAAATATACGAAAAACATATAAAGCAATACAGAAATGTATGCAATAATGAAGTAATTCCCTCCAAGAAAGAAAACGGGTGGGCGGGCGGGTTATACGAAGTCGTAAACCGTGTGTAGTCTAGCCGTCGAATGACCAGAAAAGAGGCGCGCTCTCTATTTATACTACAATGAGACGCGCCCGTGCGCAACATGCACTCGACAGAGTATAATAAGTAACAAAGCACCCTTAACATAAATATATATATATGCGACAACTTCATTCGACTTTTTATATACATATGGAGAAATACTGGTGTCTGATTCAAAATTTGGGACTATAGTGGTAAAACTGTCGACTCAATTGCATATTTATTTCTAGAACTCAAATTATCGCTACAAAACCCTTCAAGTTTAGGCTTACTACATATTCCTCGAAATATCTGTCATCATCCCATCTGTCACACTGACAGCCCCAATGCGTCATAGAAGACACTTCAAGACAGGTCGAATCTTCGAAGAATATGACATGTGCAGACAACGCATCGATCCCTAAACAGCGGCACTAAAAAGCACAGGGACCAAGTTACGGAATCTGTACACAGCTTTGGAAAATATTTGTATAATGAAATAAATTCTTGCACATCTAGTACACATAACTTTAGTTCTCCGAAGGCTATATGTTAATGTTGGACTGATCGTCTCTGTTACTGTACAGTGCACAATAAATGTCCAAATGCGGAGAAAAAAAATCACTGGAACATCTCATAATTAAGACTACTTGCACAACCACCCACTTGTAATCATAATGATAAACGGTAACAAAAAAGCATAATTACTATCTTTCTCTGCTATTACTTGGCTACACCAGTATCGCAATAACTGAATGGAGGTTGGACCCCGCTTTCAGAATGATTTCCCTAACATCACAACAATAACTCACCAATTCATAGCTTTTTCCCTGATTTTATTGTTTATGGAATTCGTAAATAAGATACAAAATAACAAACAAAATTAACTAAAAGTAAATACCATCTACAGGTGATATTCTCCGTTACTATTCTTACAAATATATAGGCATAGAACTGTATAATTTAGTAAGTTACCCAGATTTCGAACCCCTATCGTATTACTCATGTTTCAAAAGATTACCCGCTGTAAATAGGAGAGCACTGACCGACGCCGTTGTCAAACTCGGTTATTGACCGGTCGGTTTAGTCTGTAATGTACACTTCAGAATGTCAAAGGACGTACTACAAAAAACAAACAATTTTCTAAAATAGGGATATTTTGGCGCAAGATAGGGTTTAAAGGTGGGTATTTAGAATTTTTACATCTCACCAAATTAAAAAATATATATATCACTGAAATTCATATGAAAAAATAATACAAATCATCAATAATTAAGATTCATAAAATTACAAAAAAAAAAAATTTTTTGATGGTATTCCCTTAAAAGGCTACGTAGCCTCTTAAGCTATTTTTAGATTTCGCGCTATAAATCAATAAAGCATTGTGGGAATGTCAAGTGACTGGCACGTGACTCATAACGCTTAAATTCCCTCTCATAACAAACATGTAATAATTATTTTCCATAATGTCTACTTCAGACACTATGTTTGAAGCTTCTTCTGTGTATTCCTGTAAGTAAATGAGCGAATTAATCATCTAAAAATAGAACGTGTCTCCCGTTGGTGTCAACCTGGGCCGTAGTAAATCTCTAATTTCTCGTGTTGTAGGACGGCTTTCGACTACTGGGATTTTATGAATGAAAATTAAAAGGCTTTGGGAGTATAAGGATGATTTGTTTGCACTTTTGTAAAATTCTCGACCCAAAATCTGAAGGGCCACCTTTAATACATGGAGGTTTTACATGGAGGTTTAAAGTAATAAGTAAAAACATAATGAAAAAAGGAGCATTTGCTCAATTCGAATTGGTCAATTTGAGCAACATTAGATTTTTAAATCTTATAGTCAGCCTAATATTGTATTTTATAATTTATAGCATGATAACTAATCAACATTAGATTTAATCTTATAGTTAGCCTAATAATGTATTTTATAATTAACAGCATGATAACTAATCAAGCGACTTCCATTATCAACTCAGCAACCCAAATCGACTGTGATATGGTATTCACCCCAAAAATTCATTTTCCAAAAACAGATGGCTAAATTTATGCTGCTTGAAAATCTGAAAAAAAATCAATGGAATACATGTGAGGTGCAGATCAATCGATCGATGATTTTCCCCAACCAGTCAATAATGTTTTACATGTAGGGAGGAGTGATTGTAAGTTGTGAGCCTCACGAATTACTAAGAGTTTGACTTTTGGCAGACACATTGAAAAATTGCTTGGCATTATAATGATTTTGTTTCTAGTGTTTCAATACCTCAAAAAAAAAAAAATGGCTGTGGTCCTCACAAAAATTCAGGTGAGCGATCCAAGGTCATCTTGGCCCTCTTGTTTTTTTTTTTAATGGAAGCAAGTGAAGACGGCAGTTTACATGTTGATGGAATGATGCGATCTGGCAGTAAAAGACCAGAAAACATTGTGGGAAAAGGAAAAAATACTGGTAATGTTGTTTTCAAAAATTCTCTTTTTCAGGCTCGTTAAATCTCGGCATTGTATGGTAAACGGTTTTACAGCTCTGAGTCAAACCGGAAGCATCAACCGTATGTCTCTCTGGTGGATGATAATTTGGAGAGACATTCCCGATTACGACGTTTCATGGCTTAAATGAGGAAAATTAATCCCTTACAAAGTAAAAACACTATGGAATTGTTCTCAAAACTTTACCAAAGATATTTTCAAAAGTAGGTTCATCGGGGTCCTAAATAACGTATTTGCTTTAAGTCTTTACAAACCCATACCGGGAAGAATGGTCACTTTGAAAACATTTTGAGTAAGTCTATAATTGGCATGCAACAAGCGAAAAGGGACATTCGGACATTTGCGTAAAGTGGTCTCTCGGATCAGCCTGTGCTGTCCGCACAGGCTGATCCGGACGGCACTTTACGACTACATTAGATTTTGCCCCACAGTAGACTTACACGAACCAGAAAATCACGTTTGAACGGAAAGTGTTGTCTCCGATTAGCCTGCGCGGACCGCGCAGGCTAATCGGAGACGACACACTATACGCTATATGACCAAATACCCCAATTCCCTTTTTGCAAGCCACTATAGGAAGACGTTCTTGTAACAGTCACTTTCTCTTTTTTTTCCACAATAATTTCCACCCAAACGCTTTAATTTAATCCGCTTTTAAACTTACGGTCTACATTTTTAGCTCACCTGAGCACAACCCGCTCAAGGGGAGCTTTCAGGATCATCCGTCGTGCGCCAGTGCGTCGTCAATAATTCTTTAAAACATCAAATCCTCTTAAACTGCCGATCCAATTTGGACAAAACTTGGCTGGAATATTCCTTGGGAGGTCCTCTTTAAAACTTGTTCACAGAATTTGATTCCATCAAAAACTCCGGTTGCCGTGGCTACCAAATGGAATTTTCTAGGAAATTCTTTTAAAATTTTCTCCTCTGAAACCGCTGGTCAGATTTTATAATAATTTCACAGAGATGTTCCTTGAGTGACTCCTTTCAAAACTTGTTCGTGAAATTTGATCCGTCAATAAACGTGGCTCCGGGAAATGGGGGCTACTTGCACTATACAGAAATAAAGGAATTATTAAAAATTATTCTTCTCTGAAACCACTGGTCGGAATTTGAAATAATTTCACACAGATGTTCCTTGGATGATCCCTTTCAAAAATGTTCGCGAAATTTTGATCTATCAAGAACGATGTCTCTGGTGAATGGGGGCTACTTGCACTGCACTGAAGTGAAGAAATTCTTAGAAATTCTTCTTCTCTGAAACGGATGGTCAGATTTTTAAATAATTTCACAGCAATGTTCCTTAAGTGACCCTTTTCAAAAAGTGTTCAATAAATTTTGATCCGTCAATAAACATGGCTCTGGTGAATGGGGTCTACGTGCACTATATGGCCGTGAAGAAATTCTTTAAAATTCTTCTCTGAAACGGCTGATCAGATTTTAAAATAATTTCACAGAAATGTTCCGTAGCTGACCCTTTTCAAAAATTGCTTGAGATATTTTGATCCATCAAGAAACATGGCTCTGACGGCTGTGGGCTATTTACACTATACAGACATGAAGAAATTCATAAAAATTCTTGTTGTCTGAAATGGCTTATTAGATTTTGATAAAAAAAAAAATGGCTATGGTCCTCTCAAAAATTTTGGTGAGCGATCCAGGGCTATTTTGGCCCTCTTGTTTGAACATGGGTGAGCATAAAACATTTTACATCGACTGGTGGGCCTAAGGATTTAACCCTTTACGAAACAACAAAATCGTAGACCTGTCCAAATTGTATGTGACTGTGTTGTTTTTGAAAGGGTAGAAAACGTGGCTGGAAAAAGAGAAAAATGCTGAACATCGAAAATTTCTCCCTTTCCCGTAATTTTCGGAAAGCTCTCCTTCTTTTGACGACCCTGAGAAAGAGGCCTTTATAAAACAGTGTAGGGAAAATAGAAAATGCTGGTAACCAGCATTTTCTCTGTTTCCCACAATGTTTTCTACCCTTCACAAAACAAATTTAAAATTTTCAGTCACCTTTATTTTGTCGTCTGCAAATGCTTTGGATTTGGACACGTCTAAAATATTGTCGTTTGGTAATGAGTTAAAACAAAGAGCTGTATGATAATATGTTGAAGGTTAAAATAGGGACATGACAAACAGATTTGACCTTAAGTGTACGTGTACTAGTTATAAATCTATTTCGTCTTTATGAGACGACGACAATAATTTATTATGCTTGTCCAAATTGAAACTATTTACAGACGATGAATTCACTGTGGCTCTAATGAGAAGAATTAAAAACGTCGCGGAAAAAAGAAGTGGTTACCGCCGTTTTCTCCTTTCCTCACAATTTTCTCAAAACCTTGCTTTCTCAGAGTCGTTAGGCTACTATTCGGGATAGTGTGGTTAAGGGACTACGTACTCCATTTACACTTGATAGTGCTTTAAAAAAAAAAGAAAACATGGCAGGAACAGAAACAAGACTTTGTATAATAGCCATTATACTCAATTATCTCACTCGATGTTTTCCGTGTTATGCTACTGAGACATTTTCTTCCGAGTGGACCAAGTTCCAACTACCCGATACCGAACAGAACCGAGTTTAACGAGTCTGAAAAAGAACGTTTCAGAAAACATCGTGCGAAAAGGAGAAAATGCTGGTAACCAGCATTTTCTCCTTTTCCCACAATGTTTTCTGTCTTTCCACAGAATACTTCAACCACGAGACACATCGGATTTATCTTTAGTATGGACAAATTTAGATTATGTTGTGTTGGTGAAGAGTTAAGGGTTAATGAATGAAAAAAGGTTTATACATGTATATACACCGCGTTACAAAATTTACATTTTGTAAACTAGACCTATCTTTCAGATATGCTGTATTCAGCATATTGTAATGGTCGCTCAAATGAGATAAGTGGGATTTTTCGGTTGTGTTGGTAAATATGCTTTGTTTACTACTTTAAAGATATATTACACTCGTTTCTACAAGTATAGACAAGGATCAGATTGCACTAAGCATGCAGTCTGATCTTTGACCCTGTGAGACATTCTGTATAAAAGTAACCTTATAACTGCCACTATTTCTGTGTTGTTTCTGGACTGAAAGTATCCGCCAGGTTTACTTGGAGCTCTCGGGGTCAATATGTGTACTAAATATCACAGGAATTTGACATTCTATTATGTAAGAATTTGATGAAATATGGTTTCTTTATATATAGGGGACTACTTTTTTTACATATTTTATCATATATATATTTTTTTTATAGAATATCAAATTCCTGTGCCAAATATCAACGACCGTCATTTTGCGTTTTAGCAAGTTTTTAAAACATTGCACCTACAGGAGAAACTGCTTGTAGTAAAATATGTGATCATTATTTCATTTGCATATTTACAAACTGTCAGTTGCAGACGATATTTTTCCGTCTTACTGCAAACCAGTTTTGAAATCAGACTTAAAGTCAAGTTCGTATTTCAAAAGAAAGCTTTTAAAGTCGTCATTATTTCCAGGGTGATAATATAGATGCCTTGCATGGCTTAGTTTAAGCCTTTACCGCACAATAACAACTTTTAACAACCCTGAGGAAGAAGCCTTTTGAAAACATTGTGGGAAAAGAAGAAAATGGTGGTAACCAGCATTTTCTCGTTTTCCCACAAAGTTATCTACTCTATCAAACAAGAAATGCGTCATTTTAGCCACTTTGAAATTATCGTCTGCAAATGCTTTCAATTTGAATAGGTCTAAAACTCTGACGTGTGGTAAAGAGTTAAAGTTTAGGAGTCGTAACTTGGAGGCCCGGGTTCCGGTGTAACGTTGTAAAGTGACCCCCATAGAATAATGACCCCCCTGTCATTATTTTATATAGAATATCGACCCCCCGGTCATAATATTATTATAACATTATTATTATAATATTATTATAATATTATGACCGGGGGTCGATTATTCTATATAAAATAATGACCGGGGGGTCATTATTCTATGGGGGTCACTTTACAACGTTACACCGGCCTCGCTGCAAACACAAAATTTTCTTGAGAGTATCTTTTGGCTAGTCGCTCCAGAGCCCTAGCCCAGCACAGGTTGATAACCCATGACATACATAAATAAGTGGGTTGCCGCCGTGATCTGAATGAAATAATGTTACAAGCGGCATAAAACACTAATTGGTCAATGAGGGTGTTTTGAGTTACACTCTTTTTGCACCGAACATCTTGTTCAACAGCTGGAAATACAATCAACCAAGACTTTTCATAATCATATTTATAGACTAGACTTCTCATAATCATAATTATAGTTAGGTCTCTCATAATTATAATTATAACCTAGGTCTCACATAATCATAATTATAGCCTAGGTCTTGCATGATCATAGTTATAGCTTTGGTCTCTCATAATTATAGCCTAGGTCTCTCATAATCGCTGTTATAGCCTATGTCTCTCATAGTTATAGCCTAGGTCTCTCATAAATATAGCCAAAGTCTCTCATAATTATCGCCTAGGTCTCTCATGATTATAGTCTAGGTATCTCATGATTTATAATTATAGTCTAGGTCTGTAAAAATCATGATTATAGCCTAGGTCTTTCATAATCATATTAATAGCCTAGGTCTCTCATAATTATAATAATAGCATAGGCCTATCATAATCATAGTTATAGCCTAGGTCTCTCATAATTATGATTATAGCCTAGGTCCGTCATAATCATAGTTATAGCCTAGGTTTCCCATACTTATAATTATAGCCTGGGTATCTCACAATTATAGCCTATGTCTCTCATAATTATATCCTGTGTCTCTCATAGTTATAGCCTTGGTATCTCATAATCATAATTATAGCCTTCGTCTCTCATAATTTTAGTCTAGGTCTCTCAAAATCGTAAATATTGCCTAAGTCTCTCATAATCATAGTTACATTCTAGGTCATTCTTAATCAGAACTACAGTCTATGTCTCTTATTACTTTATAATAGCCTAGGTCTCTCATAATCGAACTTGTTGCCTAGATCTCTCATAATCATAATAATAGCCTAGGTCTCTCATCATCGTAATTAAAGCCTATGTCTCTCACAATTAAAGCGTAGGTCTCTCATAATCATAGCTAGGTCTCTCATAGTTATAGCCTAGGCCTCTCATAATCATAGCCTAGTTCTCTCATAATCATTATAATAGCCTAGTTATCTCATCATCGTAATTATAACCTAGGTCTCTCATAATCATAATTATAGCCTATATATCTCATAATAAAATTATAGCCTAGGTCTCTCACAATTAAAGCGAAGGTCTCACATAATCATTATTACAGCCTTGGTCTCTCATAACTATAGCCTAGGTCTGTCATAATCACAATTATAGCCTAGGTCTCTAATAATCATAGTGATAGCCTAGGTCAATCATAATTATAGCCTACGCCTTTCACAATCATAACTATAGCCTGGGTCTCTCATTATCATAGCCTAGGTCTCTCATACTTATAGCCTAGGTCTCTAATAATTATAGCCTAGGTCTCTCATAATCATAATTATAGCCTATGCATCTCATTATTATAGCATAGGCCTCTCATAATCATGATTATAGCCTAGGCTTGACTTCACAGCGGATGGATTATATCCAGTAGACTACACGTTTTATATCTTTACCCTTTTGCAAACAATCCCTGGTTTTGTGATGCCGGGAAAGTTAGCTTTTGAAAACACTGTAGGAAAAGGAGAAAATGCTGGTAACCAGCATTTTCTCCTTTTCCCACTATGTTTTTTTTAACTTTTCATCGACAAAAATCATCATTTACATCACATTTGATTTGTCGTCTGCAAACGCTTTCAATTTGGTCTAAACCAAAATTTTGTCGTCTGGGAAAGGGGTTAATCTATACCGTTCGCAGAAGATCTTATTTTCTCATGCGGCATTAGAATGATTAATCCTGAATGTTGAAGCTGTGTTGAGCAGTGAGATCGGAATAGACCCCCTCTTCTCCCTCCCTAGCTGTATTGCAAGGACTTCTATCAGCCCTAGAAAAGACCCTTGGTTGTGTTAGGATACAATCTCGTTACTCCCACAGATTACTATCTGTAGTTTGGATTCGGATACGGATCGGACGTATTGGGAGAGAGGATCGATGTTCTGGTTATTTTCCGTCATTAATTTCTGCTTCATCAAAGTTACTGTGTTTTGTACTTAACAGGAAACAAATAAAGCAAAGGTAGGCTTTTCATAACCTGTAATGTATGTTCTAGTTTCTTATCTGTTAGAATCTAGATCAATTACGAAAGCAACTCTTTACCAAACGACAGAATTTTAGACAGTTCCAGATTGAAAGTACTTGCAGACGACAAATTAACCCTTTCTCAAACAATCCCTGGTTTTTACGGGTCTGGAATAGAAGCCTTTTGAAAACATTGTGGGAAAAGGAGAAAATGCTGGTAACCAGCATTTTCTCCTTTTCCCACAATGCTTTCTACCCTATTATATTGAAAAATCATCGTTTTAAATAGCAACTGTTACTTTGTCATCTGCAAAATGCTTTCAATTTGGTCTGGTCCAAAATTTGCTGTTTGGGAAAGGGTTAAGCCTAACTCAAAGATGGAGAATTTGTTCCCAGCAAAGTAGAAAACAATGTGGGATAAAGGAGAAAATGCCAATTTCGAACATTTTCTCCTTTTCCCACAAAGTTTTCAAAAGGCTTATATCTTAAGGTCCTAAAAACCAGGGATAGTGTGGAAAAGGGTTAACCTGATATTTTGTAACAATTATAATTACTGCGTCGTGCGTTCAATCAAAGCACTGAAATTCCAGAAAAGCGATGCAGTTTTTTTTCCATATTTTTTCTATATAGCAGTCTGAGCAAAATGAAGCTGTTTAATAACAGTAGGAGAGAGACTATTGATAGCCATCGTCAAATGACTGAAACACTGTTGAGAACGTTAAAAATCATGTTTCAAACAAACAACTCTCTACTTTCTGTTCTTCCGACAAAATTTTAGACCTGTCTAAAATGAAGCACTTTTGGACTATGTAGCCCAAGTGACATTTTTGAAAGGTTTGAAAACATTTTGTAGAAAAAAGGAGACTTATTGGTTACCAACATCTTCTCCTTTTCCCACAATATATTCACAATATTTCTTTCTTGGGTCGTTAAAACTGTATATTTTGGTAACAAAGAAAAAAAAAAAAAAAAATGACAAGAACTTAGTCTGCATTCGTGTAAATTCAAACAGAAATTGGTGAAAATAACCCTGATAATACATGAATCGGACTGTTTCATGCAATACCAAACAGGATATTGTAGCCGTAATATGCTTTTGAACATGCAGTATTATTCTTCGTAGGCTGATTTGGTCTTAACCTCTGGGCTTAAGTTACGAGGGAATGGTGGTATTCTAAAGTCATTATTTCTCTTCGTGGAAAATTATTAATATTTTCAGTTTTGAAATAAGAATCACTTCATATGAGGACGCGCCATTTAAATGTGCCTTTGAATACTAATGCTATACTAGTAAATGTAGATCTAGGTAAGAATGTTGTAACAGACAGATTGCGTCGTGATGTATAATAAGCTCCGGGTTTTAAACCGTGAAAGCTGGAATTCGTGTAATCACCGGATCCATCACAGCGGAGTCAGTGTCATAGTGTGAATTATTTAGATAGAAATCATCAGTTTAACTATTCAACATAATTCCGAGTTTTTACGACCCTGATAAAGACAGATTTTGAAAACATCATGGGAGAAGGAGAAAATACTGGTTGTTTCCACCATTAGTATAATTAATACCGAACTTCAGTCGTTAGGCTATCATCCACAGGTTTCTGCAGAAATTCAATCTTATTCTCATTTCTAAGTCTAGCAACCTAATTGGCTTAAACGTTATGTGTCATCCAAACAGATAGTTTATTTCTTTGTCAGCTCTGCAGATTAAAAGGTTGGTGACTACAGACATCTGTAGGCCTAACTATAGACATAAGTCAAGTCGATTTCGTCTATTTTTCAAAAGGTTCAAGACAGCCTATAAGATATAAATGGCAAACATCGCTGTGATTGGTGCAGGAGTTGTGGGATTGTCCACGGGAGTTAACTTACAGAAGGTTTTACCGACGGCAAAAATCACTGTCATCGCGGACAGATTTTACAAAGAGACAACAAGTTATGGAGCCGGAGGTCTTTTTCGACCCAATGTTCAACATATATTGGGGATGGACCCTGTCACCATCAAGTAAGACCGAAGATTTCTATGAGCCATGCTCTTGTAAAAGGGGGTTTCAGTCACATAATTGTATTGTATTTATTTATAGGAGTTGTATGACATCAGATATGTCAGGGGTTGTATGACACCAGACATGTCAGGCACCTGTGCTTTAAGTCACAAATATCTATATATAGGAGTTGTATGACACCAGACATGTCCGGGTTTGTATGACACCAGACGTGTCAGGCACATGTGGTTTAAGCCATCTTCTAGAATCAGTATACCAAGCAAGTTATCCTATAATTATCATTCCATAAAATCCATTTTGTCCAACAACCAGCTGAATCCTGAGGAAGAATGGTTCGTTGACACTCAGAAAATTTACCAAAAGCAAAAAAGTTACGGCACAGGTCGGCCAACGCGGGCTTCGCAGGCTGACCTTGGTCGTACCTTCAGTTTGAAAGTTTGCCCAAATGCTATTTTTGTTTTGTCTCCGCAAATTTGCGGAGACAAATAACAAAAAAAGCATCGGATCACCGCAAATTTGCGGAGACAAAGAACAAAAAGAACATCGGATCATCGCAAATTTGCGTCTACAAAGAACAAAAAGAGCATCGGATCACCGCAAATTTGCGGAGACAACAAAAATAGCATCGGATCACCGCAAATTTGCGAAGACGAATAACAAAAATAGCATCGGATCGCCGCAAATTTGCGGAGACGAATAAAAAAATAGCATCAGAGCAACCTTTCAGACTGAAGGTAACCTTGGTCGGTACTTTTTTGCCATAGGTGCCTGACATGTTTGGTATCATACAACCCCTCTATATAGACTTTGTTACATCTATATAGAGGGGTCATATGATACCAGACATGTCAGGCACCTGTACTTTCTGCAGATGCATTAAACCCTCTTTTCACAAGGTATGGCTGTTATATTTTCAGGGGTGATCATCTCATTACTCTTTGAATCAAAGTTGCAGCATAGATATCAATACATGGGACAATGGTGTAACTAAAGGAGAAATTCTAGAAATATGAATTTTGTATTTGCTAAAATAATTTTTTTCAAATGTGGCGGAGCGCAGGACGAAAACAGTGTAGATGGTTATAGAGTTTTCAGCAATAAAAAGGTTTTTGAAAGCACAATGATTGTAAAAGGAGAAAATACTGCTTATTAGTTTTTTATCCTTTTTCCTAAGATATTCTCAACCTTTTAAAAGAAAAAATAGAATCGCATCATATGAGCCATATTTGGTATGTCACTTTTATATAATTTCAAGGTAAACAAGCGAAAGAGAATGTCATCTTTATACATGTAGTTTAAGGTTATTAAAAATCAAAATACTGAAAGTACTGTTGGAAGGCGAGTTTAGAATATATATAGGCATAACATATTGAAATACATTTTCCTGTACTTAAATCGCCTCTCCTGATACAGCAAAGTCTATAGAGTTGTGCAATGTTACTGTGCAATGAAGACCAGTTTACCATCCTGAGTTTTAACAAACTTGAAGAAGGCTTGTGAAAATATGTTGAAAAAAAATTAAAACGAATGGAATTTTCTGAACCTCCTTTCCATTTCATTTGAAGGAAAAGTTTTATGTGATAGCAAAGAGTTTAATTTGCTGTTACCCGTATATGTTTTTACCTTGTATAGAAACTTAGATCTAACCCTCTATTACCCCAATAATGAGTTTAAAAGGTCTAGGAAGAAGGCTTGAGAACTTTGGGTCTGAAAAGGAGAATACGGGTCGGTGCTAATTGACATTTTTTCCTTTTCCTAAAATGTCTTCCATCCTATTTCATACAGGTTCCATCAATGGTGCCAGATCAAAAAGTTGCTACCTGAAAATACATTCAATTTTGGAAAGTCTGAATTTTTTTCTTAATGTAAAGAGTCAAGAAAGTTTCTTTTTTTCAAAATTAAGTTTTTAAATGGCCTCTTTCTCAGGGTTAAAACTGTGCTTGATAGGGTATGGTAAAGGATTAAAGAATAGTTTTTGCTTGAAAATGCCATCAATTTTGATAGATCTAAAACTGTAACTCTGTAATGAGATGATTAATTTCTTGAAAGTCTTTACCATTTTATTCCATGGATAATTTTATTGAGAGAGCAAAGAGTTCTTAGAAAGGTACATTTTAGAGTATAGAAACTGAGATTCAGCCTTTTAGATCACAATACTGACTTTCAACAATGTTGAAGAAGAGGCTTTTCAAAGCATTGTAGGAAAAGTAGCAAATAATGATAATCAACCTTTTGTTTGACTTTCCCACAATGTTTTCCATCTTAGTAACCCTTTACAAAACCCTTCAGAAAATAACAAAAAATTAGGGCCGTCTACATTAAAGCAATTAGCAGATAATAAGTTAAGAGCAGCTGAAAATGTGCCGTTTGGCTGGGAAAAAGTACAAAACATAGTGGTAAAAAGAGAAAATACTGAGGACTAGCGTTTTTTCCTTTCCAAAAGTATTTTTAAACTTGTTTTCCCTTGAGGTTGTCAAAATTTCAGTGTTGTTGAGTTAAAAGGCTTTTTTTTTTAAATTGTTTACCATTTTATTTGAAATATACTTTATCGAGACTGAAAAAGACTTTCAAAACAAACGACTTTCAATGTTCAAAATGGAGATTTAACATTTAGATTACAATACATGTGCTGAGTTTTAATGACCTTAAAGAATGGGGCTTTTTAGAAAGGGAAGGGTATTTTAAAAGCATGCAGGTACATGAGAAAATACTGGCAACGAACATTTTCTCCGTTTCGCGCAATGTTTACCATCCTATCAAGGATAACGAACCAACATCATTTGACGGTTGACTTCTTAGGTTGTATAAGGAACGTCGAAAGGTGTTCTTCGTTTATACGATTCTTGTAATCTATGACTCTGTTAACCCTTATACTAGAGCGCTGGATTGATGAAAATGGCATTTTACATCTCAGGAAAAATGCTTAATTATTGCAAACTCACTCTGGGCTGTTTTGGTCGGGTTATTACAATACAGAGCTTAATCCGACATAAGATTGCATATTCTGTGCAGACTATAGTATCGTCTGCCTTGTCTTCAAAAGAGACAGGCGTCTTAAACGGTTTAAGGGTTCATTGACATTAACGCTAGTCTTTCATTAATCCTGCGTAACCGGAATATACGTGCAGCTTTTCGGCAAACATGAAAGCAAAATGATTGCCAACTCGTCATTATTGAGATACACCCTATTCCTTTGTTCGACAAAAATATATCGTGTACAGTTACACAGATACAGGCCCTCGGTCCGTGTTCTTAGAAAATCATGAACACGTCCGATGCACTCAAGGACAGTGGGATTCTCCCTGTCAAGATAATGTTATCATTGTGTTATTCAGTTTTGGAAAAAGTGCATAGTTGAAAGAAATTCTTTCGAGGAAAATAAATGGGATTTTCAGTTCTAATAATGACGGAGGTAAGTGATTATGATAACAATTCATTGTGATAAGCGTTTATTCTTTACCTGACAAAGAAATTTCAGACTAAGTTGAAATTGAAAGCACTGATTCATACAGATGACAAACTCAGGGTGGCCCCAATTAGCGACGAAATTTGTTCTTGATAGGACAGAACAATGTGGTAAAATGAAAAAAAAAATGCCGGTTTCCGATTGTAATTTCCCCTCTCCTCTCTATATTTTTAAAAGCTTGATTTTTAGAGTCGTTTCAAGTGAGTGGTAAAGGGTTAAATATTTATGAATAATTGCTGAGCGTTAAGCAACGTGACGACCAAAAGAAGAAGTTAAAATTCTTTGTATGTTAAAACGGTTACAGATCATGTTATTGTCATTTTTGACGTAGTAAAATCCGATCATACTCATATATAAGGAAAGAAGTGATCAGCCTGGCTATACATCGGTACATCATACTGACCAGAACTACTTCGAAATGACACATCTATTGTGATTTCAACTGATTTACCTTTTTTCTTTTCACGGGTCTCCGGAATCAAAACTCGGCCACGCCGATGCTTAACAATAACCTAGTCATTAATCATAAAGTCAAGCACAACTTTGATAAAAGAAAAATATTTCTTTGAAAGAGAAAATTTTGTTGAAACACTTGATGATTCAAAGGAATTTATTTCATTGAAATTTTACTTCTCACAAAGACAGAATAAGGTTGCCAACAGAGGAAAGGGGTCTATCAGCGATACGTCATTCAAAGAAGCTATCCGATTGGTTAGTTCTGTGATAGTAAATTTACATCTACGATCCCACTGGTTAGTTGTTTATGCGTTGTGAAGTGGAAGTAGGTCCGAATGACGTCATGTTAGTAGCTTTCGATTGGCTTATAGTATAGCTACGGTTTATTTGTTGCTGTAGCAACATGATTATATCAATGAGCTGATCCAAAGTATTTTGCATTTGTCAAAAACGATGCTTTTTACGAATTCGATTTCATTTCTGCTAGAAACTTGAAGTTTCTTCTTGCTCTTCTGATTAAATTTACAATGGTCTCGACATTATTTTGTTCTTATGTACTTGAGAAGTATCGAACTATTTGAAAGGCGTTTTGATAATGCTGTTCAGAGGCATTTTCAGCAAGCTGCCGAGCGTTGACATATGAAGGCGAGAATGAAAATCTCGCCTTCGAAAAAACTGATGTAGTTGCCCAACATTTAAAATAGGGTTTTTTTTTATGTAAGCATACTTATGAAAAAATTATGGCAAAAAGTAAAATGGGTAACTATTTGTTGTTTTACCCACTACGTCTTCAGAGGCGGTCTGGTTGCCTAAAAATTATAAATGAGACGACTTTTGTTCATGTTGCTGAATGAGCTATGATGATCTGGATTTTTTATTCACAGAAGATGGAGCCTGGCTGCTTTCAATCATTTCTCCAGTCTAGCCAGATCAGCAGAAGCCAGCGAGTCCGGTCATATGATCATTGCTGGCTACGTGTTCAGCCATACTCCAGTCGTTGTAAGTTACTTGTAGCTTTGTCTCTAAACTTACTAATAGGGCGGTTCCAGTTCGTCAAACTACTTAACTCATTACCACACGAGAAAATTTTAGACTGGTCCAAATTGAAAGCATTTGCAGACGACAAAATAAAGGTGACTGATAAATTGAAATTTGTTCTGGGAAGGGTAGAAAACACCTGTGGGAAAAGGAGAAAATGCTGGTTACCAGCATTTTCTCCTTTTCCCACAGTGTTTTCGAAAGGCTTCTTTCTCAGGGGCGTCAAAAGTAGGGATTGTGTGGTAATGGGTTAACTAAATTGGACCGGGTTATTGCGAACAAAGGGAGTTTTTTATACTGAAAATTTGATACCGGCCACATCTGTTATAGGGCTTAATGTGATACGAGTAAAGACGAAGGGATCATCCGTAGTAATTATATTTTTGCTATTGAGTTTAACAATGTACATGTGTATAAATAGGGTGTACAATTTTTTCTCAATTGAACAATTGTTAGGAGCCGACAACTAAAAATGTGAATAGAAAAGAATTTGTATGGCAATTAGGTTGGCCTGCTATATTTTTTAACCAATTACCACACAATCCCTACTTTTGACGACCCTGAGAAAGAAGCCTTTGGAAAACATTGTGGGAAGAGAAAATGCTGGTAACCACCATTTTCTCCTTTTCCCACTATGTTTTCTACCCTTCACAAAACAAATTTCAAATTTTCAGTCACTTTTATTTTGTCGTTTGCTTATGCTTTCAATTTGGAACAAACCTGCAATATTGTCGTTTGGATTGAGTTAAAGTATATGACGGCATGGATCAGGCATACGACTGCGTAATCTGTACCGTATTACCTTACCTACATCGCCTGCATGGTAGCAAAATTAGAGGCGAACTAAAAGCTGATCACCTAGACAAGTTGACTCATCTTTGAAATCGATAACGAGCCTCACCGATACCTAAATAATCATTTAGACTTCGAAATACCTTTTGCCTTAGTTTTCTCTTTATAATATCTGCCACTCTACCTAGTTCTGTTAGTTTTTTCGATGTAATGTCTAAGTTTTATTGTTTATGTCAAACACATAGATTGAAGCTCACGAAGAACTTTCATACTTGTAGCTTGTATGTTGGGAGCTACACCAGTCCGAGTTGTATGTAACTCATGCATACTCTTTTCAGAATCCACTCTATAAAGACCTTGTATTCAGCTTTCGGGAACTCACAAAAGATGAGTTGCAGAAACTAGGTGTTCAGTACGAGTAAGTGAAGAAACCGAATCGTGTTTAATGATTGCGAGCTCTGTAAAAGCTGCTTATTTTGCTTTGTTCAAAGTTGAAACAAAAGGATTAAGGTGTTTCCAATCAAAATAAAACTTTACTTAAGTATGTTTTAAATGTTTCTGACATCACTGGCCAAGACATTATCCCCATATATACTGCGTACTTACTGAAACATTTTTTTTTAAATTCTTATTAATCCCTTAAGTAGGCCATAGTATTTTTTAAATAGATTTTCTTTATAGATTTTATTCTTTTATTTAATGCCAATATTAGCTCTTATCCCCAAGCTCCTTCTTTTCAAAGAACTTAGCATTTTGGCTTATTTTCATTAGCTCATTTTTTCTGCCGGTTTATAGAAGTGCACAGTTTTACAATCTAGGTATTTTAATTTGAAGTTGAATGCTTCCAGGGCCTGTATTTATCAACCATTCTTAAGAACGTTCTTTGTCTTATTCTCCAGAGTTTTCTACATTTGTAAGTAACACAACTTCTGATTGGCTAAACCATTTGGTTTAGCCAATCAGAGGTGTGTTACTTACAAATTTAGAAAACCTTGGAGAATATGATTAAGAATATTCTCAAGAATCGATGGTGAAGTCGGGCCCTGGATTTTACGACAGAAAGTCGGTTATTTTCTTTGTATTTATAACAGATACGGGTACCAAGTAACTACAGTAATAACAGATCCGGCGTATTACTTGCCTTGGCTGATGAAAAGGTAATTGTTATATGTTGTAAACAATGCTCTCCCGGAGTTTTTCATCTTCATTTGCCGCATACACAGCAGGCAGGGCTCTTGAATATTTTCAAAATGTTCTAAATAGTATTCTGAGGTTAATTCTGACTCAAAAAGGCAACACAATTTCTGACTAAACTATTTAACGTTGTAAATAAGAAACTGGGTTGTTTTGATACATGGTTCAGCCAAACAGAAGCTGCATTCCTGTAAAACTAGAACTGGAATACAGTTAAGAAAGCAATGTTAAACATGTCATTTGAAGATTTTGTCTGATAAATGAAATATAACAGTAAGCCGTCTTGGACCTTTTTGCTGAAATGATAAATCCTGCCGAAAAAGGGGTTTTCAAAAATTTACGCAACCGCGTAACTCAAACTCGCCCGCAGACGACCATTTTGTATCGATTAAAAAAAAGCAAAAAGATGAAATCGGCGGAATAGGTTATTGTGCACACGTAAAACTCCGTACGATGGTATTAGAGATATTGACCCAGACAGACACAAAGACAAAATGGACGGAGGGCAAGACAGACGGAAGGACGGACAACGATAAATTATATACCTTCGCCTTCGGCAGGGAACAGAGAAAGCCACTGAACCACTCCATGTAGTAAACAATAGATGGACGGACGGACGGACAACTCTAAAACGATATCCCTTCGCCTTTTGCGGAGGATGAAAAACACCGAACCAATCTATAACTTAATTACGTTTAACTTACGCTGACCGGACCAATGGTAAGTCTTTTGACTTCATGAGGTCCATCTGTTTGACTGGATACTACTATTATCTGTTTTGGAGGTGTAGCATTGCAGTTCAAATTTATTTGGGTGAGTTTTCCAATGTCTGTTGAGTTTACTTTTGAAGGAATTTACACTGTCTGCGTTTACAACATCATATGGAAGACTGTTCCAGGTATGAATGACTGTTACTGAAGCTATTTTTTCGAATTTCAGATTTGGCTGTTTGCTTTTGTAGCTTAAAATTGTGTCCTCTTGTTCTGCCGTATTTTGATAACCTTAATAATTCTGTATTTGAGATCTTGTCATAATAGTGCACTATTTTGAAAACTTGTAACATGTCCGCTCTATTTCGTCTGTATTCAAGTGACGGAAGACCAGGATGTACTCTAAGTCTGTCTATATATGAAAGATGTAAAATATTCTTTAATAATCTGGTTGCTCTACGTTGTACATTCTCTATTGCTACTTGTTGTTTCCTAAGAAAGGGGGACCAAACTGGGCTGGCATATTCTAAATGAGGTCTGACTAGGGCTTTATATAGATTGAGAAACATAGGTTTGTCCTAATATGTAAATGATCTGTTTATTATTCCAAGGTTCCGGTTTGCTTTATTTATTGGCTGTTATATGGGAATCAAATTTTAGATTGGTGTCTATAATTACTCCTAAATCTTCTTCTTCTGTTACATTTTGGATTCGACATCTTTCACTCTTGTTGTTTTCCATGGTATAATCTTCATTGTATTGGTGTTTCCCTATATGTAGTCTTTTGCATTTCTTGATATTAAAATCCATGCCCCAAGTTTGTGACTAGTCATAAAAGTTATTTGTAGTACGTTGTAATTTCGTACAGTCCTCAAGGGTATTTATATCTGTATAAGTTTTAGTATCATCTGCAAACAGCTTCACAGCTGAGTCTGCAGTTTCTGGTAGATCATTAATGAAAATGAGGAATAGAGTCGGACTTAATGCACTTCCTTGAGGTACTCCACTTCTGACAATTATGGTATCTGAATGTTCGTTATTGATGACAACTTCTTGCGTTCTATTTGTCAAGAGATCTTTGATCCAGGATAAGATTTTTCCACCAGTGCCATAAGAACTCAGTTTATGTATCAGTTTGTTATGTGATAATGTGTCAAAGACTTTTTTAAAGTCATAAAAGATGATATGTATGTCTGACCCATTGTCAAGAGAAGTTGTCCAATCTTCTAATGATTCAAGAAGCTGTAGTTGGCATGATCTTCCTTGGATAAATCCAAATTGGTTGTTTGAAAATAGATTATTTGATGTCATGTGATTAATAATTTTCTCTCTAATAATTTTTTGCACTATGTTTGAGCATATTGGAGTTATGCTGATTGGTCTATAATTCACAGGTAGGTGTTTGTTTCCTGCTTTAAAGATTGGAGTCACTAAGGAATGTTTCCAAGCTCGAGGTACAGCAGAGCTTTTTAATGATAAACAAATCTGCCATAGGTTTGGCTAAAATGTCTTTACATTCAATAGCAATTTTTGGATGTATGCCATCTGGTCCAGCTGCTTTGTTGGGATTCATAGTTTTTATTGCTTCGGTAGATCCTTGTCATCATCTGGCTTAAAAACATTTCCGAAGTATTTGTTGAGAATATTTGCTCTCTCATGGTCATCATTAGTTTGTTTTCCATTTATGTCTTGGAGTGTTCCAACATTATTATTTGTTTTACTTCTCGATCGGATGTATTTCCAGAAAATCCTACTGTTATCTTTTATGTTACTCACTAAATCTTTTTCGTAATAATATTTAAACTTTCTAATAGCTGATGTTGCCATATTCCTTGTTTTTAGCTCCACTGGCCGAAGGCCAGCGAGCTTATGTCATGGCCCGGTGTCCGTCGTGCGTCCGTACGTGCGTGCGTTAACTTTTATTGCAAACATCTTTTTCTCTGAAACTACCCATCCAATTTTGATGAAACTTCACAGAAATGATCCTGCCATGGTCCTCTTCAGAATTCCTTGAAAAAATTTTATTTCTTCAAAAACTCTGGTTGCCATGGCAACAAAACTGAAAAATATTGAAAATATTTAAAAATCTTCTTCTCTGAAACCATAAGGCCTAGGGCTACCAAATTTGGCATGTAGCTTTATCTAGTTGACTTCTACCAAGTTCCTTCAAATAATAGCCCTGGGGTCAAAATTGGCCTCACCCCAGGGGTCACAAGTTTTATAAGGGCTTATATAGGGAAAACTTTAAAATCCTTCTGGTACCTAGCCATAGGGCCTAGGGCTACCAAATTTGACATGTAGCTTTATCTAGTAGACCTCTACCCAGAGTGCCCAAATGATAGCCCAGAGGTCAAATTTGGCCCGGCCCTGGGGGTCACAAGTTTTATAAGGGCTTATATAGTGAAAACTTTAAAAAAAATTTTTGACCAAGCCATAAGGCCTAGGGCTACTCAATTTTGCATCTAGCTTTATCAAGTGGTTGTCTACCAAAGGTGCCCAAATTGTAGCCCTGGGGTCAAATTTGGCCCTGTCCTGGGGGTCACAAGTTTTACATGGGCTCATATTGGGAATTTTTTAAAAATCTACTTGTACCTAGCCATAAGGCCCAGGGCTACCAAATTTTGCATGTAGCTTTATCTAGTGGGCCTGTACCAGGAGTGCCCAAATTATAGCCTTAGGGTCAAGTTTGTCCCCACACCAGGGGTCACAAGTTTTACATGGGCTTTTGTGGTGAAAACTTTCTAAGTCATTTTGTTACTAACCATAATAAAGACTAGGACCACTAAATTTAGCCCTGTCATGGATTTTATGTTTTACAGGGCCTTTTATTGAGAAAACTTTGAAAATCTTCTTGTTTATAACCACACATTCTAGACCTGTATTATTTGGTATGGGGCTTTATCTTGTAGACCTCCACCAGGATTCAAGTAATTATAGCTTTGTGGTCAAAATTGGATTTGCCCAGGGGTCACAACTTTTTTGTAGATTTTTATGGAAAAAAATTGTATATCCTCAAGTTTGAAACCAGTTGGCCAAATAATGTAATGTTTGGCTTGTAGTGTTTTTACGAATTAGCCAGTGGAGCGATACAGGGCCATCATAGCCCTCTCGTTTTGTAATTTTTCTTAATTGTTGTCAGTTTTGCAATAAAAGATACTTTTTCCAAGCTTGTTTTTTCTTTTTGACAGCTTTTTTTGTCTCTGTATTTACATATGGTAAATTGTTATTGAATTTTGGGCCTTCTTTGCACACTGGTATGTATTCTGTCACTTATCTATTGAGTATAATTTATCGGCAAGGAAGTTCCATGATTCATCAACAGTTCCATGTTGCAAATTGTCCAATTTGACTTGATTCAACTGGTTTTTGATGTTTTCATAATCTCCTTTAAAGTAATTCCTTCTGTTCTGTATGTATATATAGTAAACAAAATGGCTACCTCCACAGGCACTTTTTAAAAGCGAATGAAAATATAGTGCCACAATAAAATGTGAAGTTTTTGAACAATGACGACGCAAGCACAAATAACCCCGAAGCTACGACAATATCTAGACGCTATTTCCAAAAACTGGCGAGCTCATAAGCTGAATCAAGCTTATATTAGCAGAAATAGAAACAACTAACTATTGTATGTGGTTTGTGCTAAACGATATAAAGGTGAGGTTTCAAAACATTTTGTCCTGTAGTGAAAGAGATCCTGGCCCATGTTGAAAGTACGAGTATATCAAACCCCCTTTTCCATGACACGGCATCAAAAAAGCGTATATAACTGTGGTGTTTTTGCATGGTCAATCTGGTTGAAAGTTGTTGAACTGAATTTTCAAATAGTGGTTGATACATGTGACAAGTTCGATGTAAAAACTCTATAGTTTTCAAAATGATACTGAAAACATGAAAAATTTACTCAACTGCGTAACTTAAAATCGCTCCCAGTCGGCCATTTTGGATCGAGTGAGAAAAAAAAAAAACGTGTCCCGGTGGAATAGGTTGCTGTACACATAAAGTTTCACGAAATTCTGTGCAATGGTATTGGAGATATTCTCCCGGACGGACACACGAACGGAAGGACGGGCAATGCTTTACACTATATTTCTTCGCCTAGGCGGAGGATAAATATGGTCGTCTCAAAAGACAAATTCTACTTGAGTAAAATTATAAGCAGCACCGTTACCTCATTACATTACCAAAAGCAACATCAACACCTCCAGCACACTATGAAAACTATTTTGTATGAAAAATAATTCGTTGAACAACAACTCATGCAGCTAAAACTGTTCTTGAAAACATCGATACAACAAAAGGACCATAATGGCCCTGTAGGTCTATCGCTCCACCGGCTTTTTCACCCTTTCCCCAACAAATTGAAGTGCCCATTACCCTGAGAAAGAGGGCTTTAGAAAACAATAAACACTGTTGACATCAGGCAATATAAGCACGTCTATTCATTTGCATGAAAGGTAAAGTTCTTTTGGTGAAAAAAGAATGATAGACCCCTTATTTTGAATTTAATGTTCCACTTATGTGAGCATAACTATTAGCATCAACAGCAATCACTCTTCGTGAAAACAGAATATTTTCTATCAAAAAACTTAAATACCTAGCAACAGTCATGTACCACTGCAGTTTGATAATCAAGGGAGATAAATTTAACAAATCACTTTCTTCAGAACAAGAGTTAGATCTATTTCCGTTGGTAAATGTTCAAATTGAAGTGACTAATATATGGAAGCCCATGTCTGACTTGTGATCACGGGGTTGGCGTCAATTTTGACTCTGGACATGCCTATAATATGAAGAAACTTGTGAAAGGTCCATTAGATAAAGCTACGCGCCAAATTCAGCTTTTTTGATTAAATGTTGTATCATGGAATAAAGGCAATGAGTATATTTTTCCATTATGGATATTATCTTTAAATACTGGACAAAATGTTGTAAAACTTCATATTTATATTATTTATCACAAGCCACATACAATAGCTATTTTTTTTTTTTTTTTTTTTTATGAAATACTTAACTATGTCATGAAAAAAGGGGACTAAATGTAAAATTTCATTATGGACCAATAACAGTCATTTTGCCCAGGGCATCTGTTTCCCTGGAAAGATATATTCTAAAGTCCTTGACAAGCATATATGAAACTTCATGCATGTCTTCATTAGGATAGTCTGTTTATACAATTTTCTTTTATATACAATATAATTACATGTCATGGAAAAAGGGGGCTTGATGTATGTTTTCATTATTTGTTTTCATGACATGAAATGCCATGTTATGGTAAAAGGGGAAATAAGGTATAATCTCATTATGGACTGCTTATATATTTATTGTTTAATGAAATGCTGTGCCATGGAAAAAGGAGGCTTAATGTGTAATTTTATCATGGACCATTAACAAAAAGGTCACATGTTCATGCAACACACAAAACCTCCAACATGTTTGTATCAAAAGAAGTCTTTTTTGGCCAGGGATATCATTTCAACGAAATTCCGTGTTTAACCCATAACAACACAATTCCTACTTTCGATGCCCCTGAGAAAGAAGCCTTCAGAAAACACTGTGGGAAAAGGAGAAAATGCTGGTAACCAGCATTTTCTCCTTTTCCCACAATGTTTTCTAACCTTCATAACAAATTTCAAATTTTCAGACACTTTTATTTTGTTGTCTGCAAATGCTTTTAATTTGGACCAGTCTAAAATACTGTCGTTTGGTAATGGATTAAGTGACTGTACACATAGAGCCTTAAACATAGTGGAAGTGAAGCCGAGAAACCATGATAATAAATGAGCTGTTGCTGTAATGAAACTTGAACTGATGCTGAAGTGGCATAATGGTCAAGAGACATTTCTTTGAGGAATTGTTTTTTTACTTTTTTACAGGTTCAAGGACCATGGGGGAACTGTGCAATACAAAACAGTTTCTAGTCTAGAGGAGGTATCATTCTTTCATTGTATTTTCGCAACTTTACATGAAACTGAAATGTAAAATTGGGTAAAAAGGAGATGAGTGACTCTATTTACTTGTATACATGTACTATCTTTTTATGTTTTGCCTAGTTTTAAAACTCATTTTTCTACCAGCATCTAACACTGACAATAACAGATTGTCATCTTCACAGTACTTAATTTTCATCTTGTATAATGGTGTGATTTACATAAGGATGCATTTTTGACACTGGAAACTATTACTTCTGGCCAAAACTGAGCCTTTATTTCATATAGAATAGTTTATATGAATTTTATCTGAAATTAATGTAATGTTTTTTTTTAAAATCTTTAACCCTTTAGCAAACAACCCAGAGTGCAATAACCTCTCAAAGAAGAACGCTTTTGAAAGTGTTGCTGGTAAAGTGGAAAATGTTCTGACATTTTCAACCCCTCTATATAGACAATCCAGCCATTTGAACCAGATCCAGCTTGTGATTTCCAAATGCTTCCAATTTAGACAGGTCTAAATTTTCTGTTTTATGGTTAAGAGTGATGAAAGTAAAGACTAAAATTCAGTCTGATTGCTAGCTGCACATTTCAGTTGATTGGCCAGTATGATGTGGTAGTTAACTGTACAGGATTCAGAAGTAAAGAGCTGGTTGGGGACAAGTCAGTGTATCCTGTAAGGGGCCATTTAGTACAGGTAAATACATATTATGAATTGCTCTTTGAGAAACAGGGTTTTAATGCATTTGCATAAAGTACTAGCTAATGTTATCCTATTGGTAAAAATTTTCTGATCCTCTGACACACTGGATATCACACTATATTTTCAGTGCAGTATGATCTTGACTCTAGAATATTCAGTATTTTGTTTGGTGATGAAGCCTGAAATTGTCTATGAAGAACTTGCTGTGGACCAGGAAAGTATATTTTTGTCACTCTACGCTTTCAGATCCATAGGCAAAAAAGGAGCTTTTGAAAGCAGTGTAAATGAAGAATAAACAGACATTCTACAGGTCTAGATCATGATTATTTACAAAATTATTAGTCTGTGTGTTTCTCCATTTAAAGTTTTTGGAAGAAAGCAATATCCCTTAAATTGCACTTGAATCTAATTCACTGCAGCAGTAATTCATTACAGTACAGCTGGACCTGTATTTATGTTATTTTACACAAGACACAAAAGTACACTTCTGTTTGAACACTTGAAGTGCTAAATAAAACTTGGAATTTGTTTTATTTAGAATAGACCAATGGATGGCAATCTGAAGTGGATGCTTTTTTCCAAAATATTTCCAATACTGAAGAAATAATGAGCTTGTCAGTGAATTGTTTCTCAATTTCCAAATACATGTATAAGGATGGTGCTGTTGGTTATCTCTTTACCAAACAACAAAATTTCAGACTGGTCCAAATTGAAAGACGACACTTGCATACGACAAAATATATGAAACTCAAAAATTAAAATTTGTTTCCAGCTGGGTAGAAAATATTGTGGTAAAAGGAGAAAATGCTGGTTACCAGCATTTTCTCCTTTTCTCACAATGTTTTCAAAAGGCTTCTATCTCAGGGTCGTAAAAACCAGGGATTATTTGGGAAAGGGTTTAAAAACAAAAGCAAAAGCATCTTAATTGGTAAGAAAAGCATAAGAAATTACTTGAAAAAAATTTTTTTTTTTTAAAAAGTAAACAGCAAACTGTATGAGATTTCAATGAGTGGGTAGCATTGAAGCGTGTGGTAAGGTAAAATTTTATTTCCAGGTGAAAGCACCATGGGTGAAGAATTGGGTGTATACTGATGATAATGCTTATTTCGTTCCAAGGTAACTCCGCATGTTGTTTGTTTACTTGTTAGTTTTGAAGGTCTTCAAGTATGGACATTATCCAAGAGTTGTAGGGTCAATGGATCTGATAATGAAACTGGTTGCATAGGAATATTCTGTGGCAAAACATTGTAGAGCCTAAGTTTAGTACCGATGATATCCAGGAAGTATTATGAACATGTAAACTTTGGACATTTTTTTTCTGAAATAGACTCTCTATGCTTGAAAAAGTAATGAATTAACCCATTACAACACAGTCCCTACTTTTGACGACCCTGAGAGAGAAGCCTTTAGAAAACATTATGGGAAAAGGAGAAAATGCTAGTTACCAGCATTTTCTCCTTTTCTCACAGTGTTTTCTACTCTTCAGAAAACAAATTTCAAGTTTTCAGTCACTTTTATTTTGTTGTCTGTAAATGCTTTCGATTTGGACAAACCTAAAATATTATCATTTGGTAATGAGTTTAAGAGAAAAAAAAAAAACATACACACAATATCTAAAGCTGAAAGAAACTTGTTTTTTGTTAAAGAGAAAAAAAAAAAAACCACATACACACAATATCTAAAGTTGACAGAGACATGTTTTTTGTTAAAGAGAAAAAAACACATACACACAATATCTAAAGCTGAAAGAAACATGTTTTTTGTTAAAGAGAAAAAAAACCCACATACACACAATATCTAAAGTTGACAGAAACTTGTTTTTTGTTAAAGAGAAAAAAACACACATACACACAATATCTAAAGTTGACAGAAACATGTTTTTTGTTAAAGAGAAAAAAACACATACACACAATATCTAAAGTTGAAAGAAACATGTTTTTTGTCAAAGAGAAAAAAAAAAACACATACACACAATATCTAAAGCTGACAGAAACTTGTTTTTTGTTAAAGAGAAAAAAAAAAACACATACACACAATATCTAAAGTTGACAGAAACTCGATTTTTGTTAAAGAGAAAAAAAAACACATACACACAATATCTAAAGTTGACAGAAACTTATTTTTTGTTAAAGAAAAAAAAACAACACATACACAAAATATCTAAAGTTGACAGAAACTTGTTTTTTGTTAAAGAGAAAAAAATACACATACACACAATATCTAAAGTTGACAAAAACTTGTTTTTTTGTTAAAGAGTAAAAAAACACATATACACAATATCTAAAGTTGACAGAAACTTGTTTTTTCTTTAACTAGACTATCTGTTTTTTATAAGCAAGGATGTCGGGTTATATATCTTGGCATATTTTAGGGTTAATGGTCTGGTTTCCCTGGGTGGTATCAGACAGAAGAATAACTTCAGTAAAGAGAAGGACCAGAAAGATACAGATGGGATTTTACAAAGATGTTATCATCTATGGCCTAACCTTAAGGTGAAGTATTCCTTGCCTGACTATCAGAGCCAGTTTTCTTGAATTACTTGGTTGAACTGTCCCCTTTATAATGCTAGTACTGGTAAATTAGCTTTTTACCAGACGACAACCTTCAGACTGGTACGTGATAGTGAAAGCATTAATTTTACAGAATGGAAAATTATATGTGTCACAAAGGTTGGGGAATCGTCCTTCACTCTTTACCACACCATGATGACTTTTGATGACCCTGAGAAAGAAGCCTTTTGAAAACATTGTGGGAAAAGGAGAAAATGCTGGTTTCCAGCATTTTCTCCTTTTCCAACAATGTTTTCTACCCTATCAATAAACAATTGCACCATTTGAGCCACATTGAAATTGTGGTCTGCAAGTGCTTTACAGTTTTGACAGGGCTAAAATTTCAGCGTCTGGTAACAAGTTAAAAGAAAAAAAAAAACAATGTGTGTAAGACAATATGTTTTCGAAAGCTTCTTTGGAATGGTGACCCTTAAAACACATGATTCTTTAGTAATAAAAATTGAAGTTATGAAATTTATCACCTGGATGATTGTTTCAAGAAAGCAACTTTGTACAAGAAATTAGAATTAATAAAAGTACTGAAAGCTAGAAAAGCCACATTTTGTGTATATGCATAAACAGAAATGAATAAATATGACTAAGTTTTGTAGCATTCTTTATTCTAAAGCTGCTAAGCACAATTGGATAAGCTTTTGCGGATAGTGTAGATCAAGAATTGAGAACAGAACATTCAGTCTGATCTTTGCTCCCCACTGTACAGTAAGCTTAGATTTTTTTTAGCAAGAAAAACTTCTGAAATCACAGAACATATTTGGTTTTCTATTATTACCTGGAAATTTCTACTTGAATTACATGTATGGAGCAGTTTAACCCTTTACCAAACAATTCCTAGCTTTCACGACCCTGAAGGAGAAGCCTTTTGAAAACATTGTGAGAAAAGGAGAAAATGCTGGTAACCAGCATTTTCTCCTTTTCCCACAATGTTTTCTACCCTATCAGAGATCTAAACCTAATCCGTACCAATTCTGATTTTGTCATCTGCAGATGCTGTCAATTTGGATAAGTCTAAAATTTGTTGTTTGGGAAAGGGTTAAAGCTGACAGACCTTTTAATCTATGAACTTCTGCCTCATTGTTCTAAAGGCATATCAATTCCAGCAAGTACCACAAATTTGGGCAACTTTTTAAAGAAGGTGCAAGTTAGAAAGTTTACTGTTTTACTTCGATCGCTGCAGGGTGCCCCTATTATATCAGAATGGGTTGACTTGAGGCCACACCGAGATCCAGTGAGAGTTGAAAAAGAAATCATTTCAAACAGTAAAGGGAGCCTAAAAGTATGTTTTTGCTTTCCTTCTTCTACCCATGAATAGAAAGAAATGAATTTGCTGCAGATGAATTTGAAAACAGGGATGTGTTGCATGAATAGATATTGTATGAAAAGGTGAAATGCTTGCAAAACGCAATTTACCATTTGCATGCAATATTTTATTCCTTTACAACATGGTCACTACTTCTAATTACCCTCAGAAAGAGGGCTTTTGAAAACATTATGTGAAAAAGAGCAAATGCTGATAACCAGAGCATTTTTTCCCTTTCTCTTAATGTTTTCTTACTTTTCACTAACAAATCCAGTTGTGTGTGCCACATCTGCAATGTTATCTGTTTGAATGTTAAATACTATCAGTTTGTATCATTCTAAAACTTTGTTTTGCGATAAAGAATGAAGTCATATTGACAAACATTACAACACTGTTGTTTTAACTTATTACCAAACAACAATTTTGGCTTGTCCAAATTGAAAGCATTTGCAGACGACCGAATAAAAGTGACTAAAAATTTGAAACTTATTTTGTGAAGGGTAGAAAACGTGAGAAAAGCAGAAAATGATGGTTACCAGCATTGTCTCCTTTTTCCGCAATGTTTTCTAAAGGCTTCTTTCTTAAGTTGGTCAAGAGTAGGGATTGTGTGGTAATGGGTTAAACCTCCTTTCACAGAACATGGTTCATTTGCACATGAATTTTATCTCTCGCAGGTTGTTCATAACTATGGCCATGGAGCTAATGGCATAACTTTATCCTGGGGATCATCTCTAGATGCCACAGATTTAGTCTTACAGTTGCTTCAGGAAAACAAATCCAAACTTTGAACTTAGTTCATTTATTACTTTTGTAAATCTCGTCATTAAAATAAAATGTTTATACTACTGTCTCTGTAATCAAAGTTCTACTAAGTGTAGTCTTTTTACTACCTATGGCAACTGATTTAGCTTTTGTCGATAATGTACATCAGGATCAATCTCCATAAATGTGTAATGTGAACCTCAAAAGGGAAAGGTTCGCAAAAATAACTTGTACCTTACGGCACTCGTTATTTTCGCATACCTTTCCCTTTTTCGGCAAATATTTCCCCATATTAAGCACAAGCTGATGAAATAAGCTATATAGTTACCCTTTCCCACACAATTCGGGTTTAAACCACCCTGAATGAGAAGGCTTTGAAAATATTGTAGGAAAAGGAGAAAATAAAACTTTTAACAAAATAAATATCTATGGATTGAGATGAAAGTATTGTGTACAAAATTCTGTGCATTCTAGATTATCAGCATTTTCTTCTTTTCATACAAAGTTTTCTACTCCTTGAGACACATATTCAGTCATTCCATTATTATGTTGCCTGGAAATGCTTTCAATTTGAACCTGTCTGAAGTTTTGTTATCTGGTATGGAGTTAGTGTTCAATTCGAGCCATGTTATTCACTGAAATGTTTGGTAAAAGCAAAGAAATGGCATGTACATGTATTTGAATCACAAAATGCAAGCAAGAACTGTAAACATAAATACAGGCCTTCATTACTTGTATCCCCCCCACTCCCCCCCACCTTCCAATCATATCAATGATTACCTACAATACCTAACCTAACCCTTTGTCACGTTAAATGTTGGACAAACCTGAGAAAATACATGCAAACATAGGGAAAGATTTAACTTTCCGTCCAACATCTCTCTAGCTAAGTTTGACACATCATACATGTAATAAGATCTATGAAACTCTTGTGGGAAAAAAACAACTATCCAACAAACTCAACATTTCTCTGTTTATTGTGAATATGAAATATGTTTGAGAATCAAATCATTTATAAATATTACAGATAAAGAGAAAGAAAAAAAAATAACAAAAAATCCTTGAACATCTTTCAAGATTTTTTTTTTTCATATCATATCATTCATGTTCACTGAGTTACATGTCACCCCTGTAAAATTACCAGTACCAGACATAACCCTTACAGAATTAGTACATGTACCACACAAGACCCCTGTGAAACTACCAGTACCGCACGGGACCCCTTTGAAACTACCAGTACCACACATGACCCCTGTGAAATTACCAGTACCACACATGACCCCTGTGAAACTACCAGTACCACACATGACCCCTGTGTAACTACCAGTACCACACATGACCTCTGTGAAACTACCAGTACCACACAGGACCCCTGTGAAAGGAGTACCACACTGGACCCCTATGAAATTACTGGTACCACAAAGGACCCTTGTGAAAGTAGTACCACACAGGATCCCCTGAAATTACCAGTATCACACAGGACCTGTGAAAGTAGTACCACACAGAACACCTGGGAAATTACATGTACTGGTACCACACAGGACCCTTTGGAACTAACAAAATGGCAAAGAAATTACCAGCGTTTTTTCTCCTTTTCCGACAATGTTTTCTAAAGGCTTCTTTCTCAGGGTCGTCAAAAGTAGGGATTGTGTGGTAATAGTTTAAAGAATTTGCAAACCACATGTTCAATGAAACTTGAATCAGAAGGTTTTCTTTCAAACAATAGAAACAATGCAAGAAATTGATAAAATACTGGTGACCAGCCTTTTTTTTTTTTTTCACTAAATGTTTCTCAAAGCTTTCTTTGTTGTGTTTGTGAAAACACTGGATTGTTTGATAAAAGGTAATATTCTCTAAAAACAACTACAAACAACTTTTTTTTCTGCCAGCACACTACACATTGTGACAAAAAGAGAAATCACTCTTGCTGAGTAATTTCTATTTTAACCACAACATTTTCAAGTTCATGCAGATTTTTCATATTTAGTGAAGAAGTTTTCAAGGTCAACTGTAACAAAATTGTTTCAGGAGGTAGCAAGGATCACTCACATTTACAAATACAAATATGAATTTTCATCACAAAAAAATCTTATCTTTTACAATAGTGACCACAATGAGTAGACGAACACAAAACTGTCAAATGCCAACATCTCATCAACATTTCTTTTTGTAACATTGAATGCAATTATTTAACTCTTTACCAAATGACAAAATTTTTTACTTGTTCAAACTGAAAGTATTTGCATACCACAAAATAAATGTGAATCAAAAACTGAAAACATTGTGGGTTACCAGCATTTTCTCCTTGTCCCACAATGTTTTCAAAGGCTTTCTTTCTCAGGGTCATTAAAATTCGGGATTGTGTGGTAAAGAGTTAAACAGTACTAACATTTCAGAGCCAAAATGTACTTTTAGATGCTTTGAGGAAAGCACAGATTAAGATCAGACAAATCTTGAAAAGCCTGAAAATTTGAACATTTAAGTCTTTTCCCATAACCTTGGGCGTTTATTTGGTGATAGGATGACTTAACCCATTACCACACAATCCCTACTTTTGATGCCCCCGAGAAAGAAGCCTTTAGAAAACACTGTGGGAAAAGGAGAAAATGCTGGTGACCAGCATTTTCTCCTTTTCCCACAGTGTTTTCTACCTTTCACAAAACAAATTTCAATTTTTCAGTTATTTTGTTGCTTTCATTTTGTCATCTGCAAATGCCTTCGATTTGGACCTGTCTAAAATTTTGTCATTTGGTAATGAGTTAAAGTCATAGCGAACAAGCAGTGTTCATAGACTGAGTACATACGAAAAATGTAGACCCTGGAAATCACAAAGCAAATAGTTAACTTGGATACATGTGTAATCTGAATAATCAATATCTCTTATGAATAATTAATTCATAAGACAAAAAAAAAGAAAGGAAAAAAAATGCCCAAAGAAAAAATCAAGCAATGATCTTAACAATAGCCACTGGTGTCAGAGCAGACGCAGACAAATTCGATTTTCAAAATGTCAATTCTGTAGATGAAAAATTTATTAAAAATGGAAATTATCTCTGTAGTTAGGTGGTTAGTTGTGATAAAGCAAACTCGTACAATTTGACTAATCTGTTGATGCTGATGAGCAACAGAACCATACAAGCATTTAACTCTTCTCCACACAATTCTGACTTTAAACAATCCTGAGAGAGAAGCCTTCTAAAAATATTGTGGGAAAAGGAGAAACCATTTTGATAGGTAAGAAAAATTTGTAAAAAAAGGAGATAATGCTGGTGACCAGCATTTTCTCCCTTTCCCACTTTCTCCTTTTCCCACAAAAATTTCTACCCTTCTCAAAACAAATTTCCATTTTCAAGTCACATTTGTTTTGTTGTCTGCAAATAATTACAATTTGGTCTGGTCCAAAATTCTGCTGTTTCGTCAAGACTTTAGAGTTTTTTAGGCAACTATTTTCACTGGCATCATACAGACTGATATTGAATGGTGAATGTAATATAAACAATGTCTCACTTCATTATGGCAGTAAATTTTCCAGGATCAAATACAGTACATGCATTGAATCAGATGAAATAAACACACACGACAGAAAAAAGATTCTGTATCTACATACTAAGAAATACAGTCCCAAGAATGGTATGATGACCTATGTCATGCACAGACTTGGCATGCCCTGATTTGCGATATCATTGGTAAAAATGTTACGCTCTAATATTTATCCTCCACACAATGACGACTTTTAACAACCTCGAGGATGAAACCTTTAGAAAACATTGTGGGAAAAGGAGAAAATGCTGGTAACCAGCATTTTCTCCTTTTCTCACAATGTTTTCTTCCCTATCAAAGCAAAATTGCACCATTCTAGCCATTTTGAAATTGCAATATTATTGGTCAAAATGTTACACTGTTATATTTATCCTCCACACAATGACGACTTTTAATGACCCCGAGGAAGAAACCTTTATTGTAGGGAAAGGAAAAAAATGCTGGTGATCATTACTTGACTCTAAATCTGACAACAACACAGGTCCTGACTTTTTAGCTCACCTGAGCACGAAGTGCTCAGAGTGAGCTATTGTGATCACTCACTGTCCGTCGGCGTCCGTCGTCCGTCCGTCCGTCGTCCGTCCGTCCGTTCACATTTTCTTGTTTACATTCTAGCATCTACAAATATCAACCAATCAGGACCAAACTTGGTCAAAGTATATATGACCATAAGATCTTGGATGAGTTCGATTTTGGGTCTTATCGGACCTGAACATCTGGAGTTATTTGCCCTTGAATTAGAAAAATTGCTGTATTTCACTTTGTTTACACTCCAGCATCTACAAATATCAACCAATCAGGACCAAACTTGGTCAAAGTATATATGACCATAAGATCTGGGATGAGTTCGATTTTAGGTCTAATCCGACCTGAACATCTGGAGTTATTTGCCCTTGAATTAGAAAAATTGCTGTATTTCACTTTGTTTATACTATAGCATCTACAAATATCAACCAATCAGCACCAAACTTGGTCAAAGTATATATGACCATAAGATCTCGGATGAGTTTGATTTTGGGTCTAATCAGACCAGAACATCTGGAGTTATTTGCCCTTGAATTAGAAAAATTGCTGTATTTCACTTTGTTTACACTCTAGTATCTACAAATATCAACCAATCAGCACCAAACTTGGTCAAAGTATATATGACCATAAGATCTCGGATGAGTTCGATTTTGGGTCTGATCGGACCAGAAGATCTGGAGTTATTTGCCCTTGAATTAGAAAAAATTGCTGTGTTTCACTTTGTTTACACTCTAGCATCTACAAATATCAACCAATCAGCACCAAACTTAGTCAAGGTATATATGACCATAAGATCTCGGATGAGTTTGATTTTGGGTCTAATTGGACCAGAAGATCTGGAGTTATTTGCCCTTGAATTAGAAAAATTGCTGTATTTCACTTTGTTTACACTCTAGCATCTACAAATATCAACCAATCAGCACCAAACTTGGTCAAAGTATATATGATTATAAGATCTCGGATGAGTTCGATTTTGGGTCTAATCGGATCAGAACATCTGGAGTTATTTGCCCTTGAATTAGAAAAATTACTGTATTTCACTTTGTTTACACTCTAGCATCTACAGATATCTGCCAATCAGCACCAAACTTGATCAAAATATATATGACCATAAGATCTCGGATGAGTTTGATCATGGGTCTAATCAGAACAGAACGAGTGGAGTTATTTGCCCCTGAATTAGAAAAATTGCTATACTGCACTTTGTTTACTCTCTAGCATCTACAATTTTTAACCAATCAGCTGTAAACTTGGCCAAAATATATATAACCATAAGATCTTGGATGAGGTTAATTATGGGTGTAATTGGACGCAAACAACTGGAGTTATTTGCCCTTGAATTAGAAAGTTCTATATAATAGTTCTTAATCCAGAGCATAACTTTGTCATCTCCAGTCTGATTGACTTGAAACTTGACATTTGTGTTTGTTGCAATAATGCGGAGTGCAATGTGAAAGATCCATAACTCTACCTTATACTGTCTGTAAGTTATTTCCCTTTGATTGGCATTTTTACAGCATTTTCTGCTCGTCTGGAATATAACTTTGTCATCTATAGCCTGAACATCTTCAAATTTGATATGCATGATCGTTGTATATTTATGGAGTGCAGTACACAAGAACCATAACTCTTCCTAGCTTGAATTTTGAGTTATTTCCCCTTTGAACTTCATTTTCATAGCATTTCTTGCTTGTCCGGAGCAAAACTTTGTCATCTTAAGTAGGAATGACTTGACATTGGGTATGATTATTTGGTGCAATATTTGGAAGTGCAGTGCACAAGAATTGTAACTCTAATTCGTGCTGTCGAGTTATTTCCCTTTTAATGTCATTTTTACAGCATTTAGTGCCTGTCTGGAATATAACTTTGTCATCTCAAGTCAGAACGACTTCAAACTTGGTATGCATGTTTGTTGCAGTATTACAGAGTACAGTGCGCAAGAACAATAACTCTACCTAGCGCGAACTTTATGTAATTCTTCATTGATCTTCATTCTTACAGTATTTCTTGCTTGTCTGGAATGGAACTTCAAAGTCTCAAGTCAAATTGTGACAAATCGCTGCTCTTGTTTCATTATCATTTAGTCTTGAACCTTGATATTTGGTATTTATCTTTATTGTAGACCTTTGCTGCTTGGTACTCAGGTGAGCGATATAGGACCATCGTGGTCCTCTTGTTTATCATTATCTGCATATAGTATTTTGGAAGTTGAATTGCAAGGGAAAAAAATAGCATTTTGAACTGTGGCATCAATAAATGCCTATCTAAAGCTTGTGCAAGATGAAAAAAGTGTATAATGGCCATGTTATAGTACATATAGGGCAGTTATGTGATAAATAATAATGATAACAAAAAAAACCAATGGAAATAAACAGCATGAACGGCTATATACATAGACACAGCATTATTTCTCCTGTGTCATGGCTATAGCAATGGCTGAGATACAGCAATATAAAATTTTAAAGAAAATAAATTAAATGTAACTTCTGATGGGATTTGTCTTTTAACTCATTACCAAATGACAAAATTTAGGGCTTGTCCAAATTGAGAGCATTTGCAGACGACAATATTAGTGTAGCTCAGTTGGTGCAAATTTTCTTTGATAGGGTAGCAAACATTGAGGGAAAAGGAGAAAATGCTGGTTACCAGCATTTTCTCCTTTTCCCACAATGTTTTCTATAGGCTTCTTTCTCAGGGTCGTCAAAAGTAGGGATTGTGTGGTAATGGGTTAATTTTTTCTGTCTTTGATAGGGTAAAAAACATTGTGGAAAATGAATAAAACACTGTAAACCATTATCCCACAATATTTTCAAAACCCTTCTTCAGGTCTGTTAAAGCTTTTGTGGTTAAGGGTTTTTGTGGTAAGAGGTTTAAAAGTGTTGAAAATATCAAGGGCTGTGGAAAACTTGCAGGCAAACAGCTTTTTCGCCAATTCAGAAACCTTTACACAAGACTAAAAATTCATAAAAACAGAACTCAACTCAGAGGGAATTAGACTGATTGCAAAATCAAAAACCACTATTTTCCATTTAACCCTTGGTTATGGATACTCATTAGAATTGTCTCATTAAGACAATTCTAATGAATACCTACAGATAAGGCCTTGGAATAGATATAATTGATTTAGAATGCCCTCACTCCCTCTTATCTGGAGTTCTGTATAATCACAATTATTTACTTAACTCTTTACCAAATGGAAAAAAATTGGACCAGTCCAAATTGAAACCATTTGAACACGACAAAATAAACATGAATCAAAAATTGAAATTTGATTTGGACAGGGTAGAAAACATTGTGGGAAAAGGGGAAAATGCTGGTTACCAGCATTTTCTCCTTTTCCCCAAGTGTTTTCTAAGGCTTTCTTTCTCAGGATTGTTAAAAGTCGGGATTGTGTGGTAAAGAGTTAAAGGAATAACAACGATATCAAAGACAGGAGGTAGTGGTTACAGAACACAATGTCAAAAACAATTCAACAAACCACTCTAGATTTCAATAGGCATAATAGCACTAGTACTGCTTTGATTCAATTAAAAATCAGTGTGTAATGTCACAACTATCCAATTGATGGTAATACCTTGACTTTGAAATATACATGTATTGAAATATTTGGAAAAATGCTTGCAAAAAAAAAATTATCCTTTTCCCACACAGTTTCAAAAACCTGTCTGTGGGAGGGATATCAAAAACCCTATTGGTATAGTAGTTGAGTATAAGAATTAATCTTATTAAGAAGAAAAAAATTACAAAAAGATCAAAAGAATAAAGATTCTTGAATATCTTCAGAACCCTCTTCTGTACAGATTTATGAATTTTGTATATTTACTTCTACAGGGAAATGCTTTTGAGGGCACTGAGAAAAAAGGAGCAGGGGCTTGAATCACATACTTATTCCACCTTCCACAATGTTTTCCACACAATGTTTTTCTTACCTCTTTAGAAAACAACATAATCTTGGACTGGGCCATATTCAAAGCATGATTGCAAGCTGCAGCTCAGATGTGGTTCAAATGATGATTTTTGTCTGTGATAGGGTAGAAAATATTGTGAAAAAAAGAGGAAATACTAGTTACCAGCATTTTCTTTATTTCCTGTGTTTTCAAAAGCCAACTCCTCTGGGTTGCTAAAACTTAGGACAGTTTGATAAAGGGCTAACTCTTTACAAAATCAAAAGTGACCCATCACGCAAAAAGGGACCTTCTAGGAACTGCGAAAAGTGTCAGCCCTTGTCAGACTGTGCGAATTGTGCAGGCTGACCAGCATTGAGCCATTTTGCTTAAATGACATTTTCTGTATGAAAAGTGGTCATTGCACCTTGTTATACAATCATTTTTTAATTATCAACTTAAACTGATCTGAACCATCATTGATCCGTTTTCATCTAAATGATGTACTGAATTCCCCCAGGGTCCCTTTTTGCGTGATGGGTCACAAATGATTAAGTTTGACTCAACCGAATTCAGTATTTGCATACAAGAAAAAAAGTGTAGCTAGAATAGTGACTTCTGTCTTTGATATGGTGTAAAACAAAGAGGAAAAAGGAGAAAATGCTGGTAACCACCATTCCCCCCTTTGCTAACAATTTTCTCTTGCCTCTTTACAACCAGACATGGTCTAGGACTGTACCAAATTGTAATATATTTGCAATCAACAAATTAAATATAGCTCAAATGACATTTTCTATCTATGAAAGGGTAGAAAACATTATGGGAAAAGGATAAAATGCTGGTAACCAGCCTTTTCTGAATTTCCCTCCATGTTTTTAACTCTTTACGACACAATCCCCACCTTTAACAACCCTGAAGAAGAGAGCTTATGAAAACATTGTGGGAAAAGAGTGCTGGTAACCAGCATTTTCTCTTTTCCCACAATGTTTTCTTCCCTATCAAAGACAAATTTCATCATTAGAGCCGCCTATGAATTGTTGTCTGCAAATTCTTTGAATTTGGAAAAGTCTAAAATTTTGCCATGAGGACATGGTAAAGAGTTAACTCTTTACCACACCATCCTGACTTCTAACGACCCTGAGAAAGATAGCTTTTGAAAACATTGCGGGAAAAGGAGAAAATACTGGTTGACAGCATTTTGTCCTTTTCCCACAATGTTTTCTAACCTTTCCCAAAACAAAATTTGATATTTTATTCACATCTATTTTGTCGTCTGCAAATGCTTTCAATTTGGACCAGTCTAAGATTTTGTCGTTTGGTTAAGAGTTAAAAGCCTTCTTATTCTAGGCAGCTAAAAATAGGGACTGTGTGATAAACAGTTAACCCTTTACCCCATGAGGTATTTCTATGGTATCTCTAAATGACCCTAAATAACAGCAAGGATGAAGCCATTTCTTATGTGTATATGACACCTTTTGATAGCATAGAAAACACTGTGGCAAAAGGTGAAATTGCTCATCACGTGCAATTTCACCTTTTGACACAATGTTTTCTAAAGTCTCCTACAAGCAACGCATAAAATGATCTATGGAGTAAAGAGTTAAACCATCTTTAGGGCCATTAAAACTCCAGATCAAATGGTGAAGGGTTAAATCATTACCTCTTTGCATTAGTTGTACTAGTTTTGGACTGATCTAAATATAGCCTGTACAGTAATGGGCTCATACAATCTTACAGCCACAGGGAACACATTAAACAATAAAGTTCAGATACAAGTACATGTATTAGGTGCATTTACTAATAAGTTCATTTAAACCTAGATTTCTCCAGTCGTTTTTCACGTCATCAAAATGGTTGTCAAAGTCTATAAGCTGTCTATATTGTTGATTCTGTACTAAGGTAGCTGCTGCTAGTAAAGACTCTTCGTCAACTGTATCTCTAAAATGGAAAAAAAAAAAAGAAGAAAATCATGTGTTTTAATTTTTTACCCCATAGGGCATTTCTATGGTATCTCTAACTGATCCTAAATAACATGAAACAGTTAAACAGTAACAAAACATCTTTTCCTCTATTTGACAAGATTCTTGTCATTTAGCCCATTGCAGAGATGTATAGTGAGAGTAACAAACAACAACTCGCTCAGAGATTGGTTTGAGTATGTGAATTAATCTTATCAAAAAGAAAAGAAAATACAAAAAGATCAAAAGAATAAAGAGTATTAACCTTTTACCCCATAAGGCATTTCTATGGTATATCTAACTGACCCTAAATAACAGCAAGGATGAAGCCGTTTCTTATGTGTATATGACACCTTTTGATAGTGTAGAAACCATATTTTTTGTGTATATGACACCTTTTGATAGTGTAGAAACATTGTGGAAAAAGGTGAAATTGCTTTCACGAGCAATTTCACCTTTTGACACAATGTTTGCCAAAGGCTCCTACAAGCAATGCATAGAAATAATTATCTATAGAGTAAAGGGTTAATCAATTCCCATATAATGTTGACCCTTGGAAAGTCTTTTGAAAACATTGTGGCAAAAGGAGAAAATGCTGGTAACCAGCATTTTCTCCTTTTTCCCCAATGTTTTCTACCCTATCAATAAACAATTGCACCATTTGAGCCACATTGAAATTGTCATCTGCAAATGCTTTCAATTTAGACAGAGCAAAAATTTTGTCCTCTGGTAAAGTGTTAACCCTATTGCAAACAATTTAAAAATTTAGTGACCCTGAAAAAGAGGTCGTTTGAAAACATTGTGGGAAAGGGTGCACTCTGGGTGGCTAGCATTTTCTACTTTTCTCACAATGTTTCTGAAAGCCTTCCTTTTCTCACAATGTTTCCGAAAGCCTTCTTCGTCAGGGTAGTTAACCCTTTACCACAAAATGATGACTTTTAACACCACTGAAGGTGAAGGCTTTTGACAACATTGTGGGAAAAGGAGAAAATGCTGGTTACCAGCATTTTCTCCTTTTCCCACAATGTTATCTTCCCTTTCAAATAAAAAATAATAATAATAATTCATATCAGCCAAATTGAAACTCTGTTCAGCAAATGCTTTGAATTTGGACAGGTCTAAAATCTTGTCATGTGGTAACAGGTTAAAACACAAGATTGTGAGGTAAAAGGCTTACAAAGGAACAAACAGGGATAGAAAGGTACCTACTTCTCATCTAGTCTCTTCCATCCTGTCTCTCTATGTGTATGAAGTGTGTAACAAGGGGAGGTTAAGTCTGAAACTTTTCTGTTATGTACCTGAAAAATGTAATATGATGAAGCATAAGTAAATAACATTAAACCCTACTTAACTCTTTACCAAACAACGAAATTTTGGACTACTCCAATTGAAAGCATTTGCACGTGACTAAATAAATTTGAATCATAAACTGAAATTTCGTTTGGTACGGGTAGAAAACATTGTGGGAAAAGGAGAAAATGCTGGTAACCAGCATTTTCTCCTTTTCCCACCATGTTTTCAACAGGCTTCTTTCTCAGGGTCGTTAAAAGTCAGGATTGTGTGGGAAAGAGTTAAATGATAACATTTTAAATTTCTCCAAACTCAATATTGTTCCATGTGATAAATCAAGTGACTCAAATGCTTAGAACTGTCTGAGAATAGGAAGAAAACATTGTTGGAAAAAAAAAGAGAAGAAAATGCCGATTAACCCTTTACCAAACAATTCCTGCTTTTCACTGCTCTTGGAAGGAAGGCTTTTGAAAACTTTGTGGGAAAAGGAGAAAATGTTGTTAACCAGCGTTTTCTCCTTTTCCCACAATGTTTTCTATCCTATTAAAGACAGAAATCATATTTGAGCTACGTTTCAACTGTTGACCTCACATGCTTTCATTTTGGTCTGATCCAAAATTTTGTTGTGTGGTGAAGGGTAACAGCATTTTTTTCCTTCTCCATGTTTTCAAAAGCTCTCTTTCTGACATATTAAAACTTGGAATTGTTTGGCAAAGGGTTAACACACTACTCTAGATTGTGATGACAGTAATAAAGAAGCCTTCTGAGGACACTGCAGGGAAAGAAGAAAATGCAGGTATCAAGCTTTACTCTTTTAGCCATGGCATGTATTATCCGCCCTAAGTTGTAGGACCTGAAAAATTATTCTTTAACTCATTATCAAATTACAAAATTTTTGGCTTGTCCAAATTGAAAGCATTTGCAGACGACAAAATAAAAGTGACTGAAATTTTAAAACTTGTTTTGTGAAGGGCAGAAAACATTGTGGAAAAAGGAGAAAATGCTGGTAACCTTTCCCCACAATGTTTTCAAAAGGCTTCTTTTCCAGGAGTGTGAAAAGTAGGGATTGTGTGGTAATGGGTTAAACAACAATGTGAGATGGGAGAAATGCTGGTAAAGAGCACTGTCTTCTTTTTCCAACAGTGTCGTCAAACCTTTCAGATATGATTCTGATAATCTGTGGCACATTATAAATCCTTTATCAACTGCAAATACTTATAATTTGAAATACATGTATAAGTAATCTATAATTTTGTATAGTAAAGAGCTTAGCTCTTTACCAAACAACAAAATTACAAAAGTAACTCCTCCCAGACTCTTTCAAAGCCTGCTGACATACAGAAATGTCTGGGCAACATGTTTAGGAAAAGAAATCTACAAAAATATGGACTTCAGAATGATGAAAAATAAACTTACCATAAAAACACAAGCATCTGAGTAGAATTCGTTGATTTTCTTGCCTATGTGTCTTGCAACATTATTTAACCTGAAAAAAAGAATGTTTATTAGTTCATTTTAACAACTTTAACCACAGTGTTATCAACTGCATTGTCATCCAACAATCTTGCCAGAAAAAGATATGGATATTTTTTTTTTACCATATATATCAAAAACAAATGAGGAAAAAAAAACCCACAAAAACCCATGAAAACAAAAATGTCGAATTAACCTTGACTTATCAAAGACCCTTCAGACTGTCTATTAATTTTGCCAGATTTGCCTTGATGATAGCTTTAAATGGGTAACTTACATAAACACCATATGGAAAATAATGCAAGAACTAAATTTCTATTCAGTGATCACAATGACAGACCTGTCAAAATGGGGGGTCGGACTTGTTCAGTGTTCAAAGTAAAAAGTCCAATGCCCAAAATAAAATTCAGAATGACTTTAATTTAGAACGGTTGTTCTGATGATAGTTCTAATGATAATTCAGGTCTGCTTGTTTTCCCTAAGCAGGCAAGTCATTGTCATATCAGAAGTTTTCCCTGGTTCCCAATTTGCCCACAAGTACATGCGGTGAAGCAAGTTAAAATCTACAAGCAATATCGTCTATGCTTTGCGCTAAAAGTTTACAAAAAGATGTTTATTTAAACTTAGGTTTTAATCAAATATTAAATGGAAAACTGTCGAAGAAAATGAAACAGTTTTCAAAATTGTAGTAAATATGGGTACAAAGACCAGGTTGGTACCTTCCAACAACACTGAAATGAAAGTTTGTTGTTGGTTTTGATCCACAGTGCAACCATTTAAATGAGTTGCTTCATAAGAAGATTAAGTAAATAACATAATGGAAATAAAATTCCAGTATACAAATTTCATGTTGGTCTACATGATAATGCTAATTGTTGAATTGTTTGAACATCTTTCTCCCACTGAAGCAACCAGGGTAAAATCAAACTGAAACAGTAGAGTTCTTTTTTTTCATCATCCCCTGAGACTCCACTATTCTATAAAATGTCTGAAAAAAAAAGCATGGACCTGCCCAAGTATACCTTCGACCCTCCTGTTATAAGGGCCAAAAGGTCCCTTACCCAGCTGCTTTTATCACTATTTTTCAGCTCTGTAAGAGCACTAAAATAGTGTAAAAAACAAATAAGTAGGGCATTCATAGTAAATAGCAAGACTGAAAAAAGAAGAAACATTGACTCAGTATTGCTATAAAATGTTTATTACAAGGTTAATTGTGTTATTAGCTCTATCTTTAGTCAATATTTTTTCCCCCGATTTGGTCATTTCATCAATGATTTTTTTTCTCACATTTGGCAAGGAGCCTTTTCCCAAAAGTTCCTCAACAAAGCCCTACTGTTTGGAAATGTGTTAATATGCCGAGAAATTTACTCTAGGAGCCTATACATTGTGAACCACACAAAAAAAAGAACAAAATAGAAAACATGCTGGACATTAATTCTGTACAATCAAAAGATAGAACTCAATTGCTGAAGGTTTGTGGTTTTGAAAATGATATATTTACAAGTTGGTCTGAGTGCAATTGAAAAAAGCTCACCCATCATCGTCTAAGTGCTCATTTGCTTGATAGTAACCACCAATGACTAACCCTTTGCTTCTGCAATATGAATCAACCTGAAATGTGAAGTAGTTTCAAATTATAATCTACCGGATATATCAATATCAAAATCAGTATACAAAGTCTTTTTTCTTCTTTTTATTCTTATAACATAAATCTTGAAATTCATTGTTCAAAGAATTCTGACTTGTCAACAAGTTGAACTTTAACTTTGCAAAGAAGTGAAGCATATAGGACTGTAAGCGAATTTCGCTAGTAATCGAATTTCGCCAACTATGTTCTTGGCCAATATTTTTGTATCTGTGAAATCATCCATTCACAGAAATGATTGATATCTTAGCAGCAAACGTGTTTTGAACTGTCATATGAATCTAATGACAGAAAAATACCAATCAATAGGAAAAAAGTTCAGAAGCGACCTCACATGCTTTTCCCCGCCATTTTATTATCACTTTTTAGGAGTATAATTCTTTATAGGCAGGATTTAAAAGACACTTTTAGCTTACAACTTTTTTGTGTCGTCTTTTTTCAGTTTGACTGGTTATCTTTTGAACTTTGATAACCAAAGTTTCATACGGGGGCACCTAAAGGGAAATAAATCCGTATGAATGACAGAGGGGTCCTTATTAATTTTTTTCCTAAGAAAATAGACTGAATCAGATACAAAAGTCACTACAAAGACAAGAAACTAGCTTTTTTTTATGTGCTACAATAGGTGATCTTTTTTTTTTAGATTTACAGCCTCTTTATCCCCAAAACTGTCATCCTGAATTAGATTGTAATATTTTAGTGTCACACCAGAAAAAAATTACATGAAAAATCACAAAATTTGTCAATTTTGTTTTCTGACTGCTGTGTTTTGTTTTATGTCCTTCAGGTTTTCTTGTAGGCAGTAAATGTAAGAGTTAATATCCAAGGGAAACAATTAATATTGCTGAAATGATGCTGTGAATTCTTTATCTCATTTCACCCTCTCTGGGGCTTCTAATTTTTGCAAAGCCAGAGTTGTCGAAATTGACTCTTTTTTTTAGACGGCGACTTTGCACTCTCACTTCTAAAGATGTTTTGACAGATAAATATAGATGTTTAAGTGGCAAAAATTATTTTTAACAAAGCATTTGAATGTAATTGCATAGATATTTAACCATAAAGAAAATTATTACTGTTTTGTGCAATCCGCAAGAGCAGTTTCCCTTGCACTGGTGAAATTTGATTGCACCAGTATGGCTTTTTTTCATTTCTCCATACATTCTCTCTTCTCCATTCATGTACTAAAGCGGAAGGAATAACCGCTCGTGACGTTTTTTCCCACCTGGGTTCTATTCTACTCTGTCAGATATTATGCATAACATCCTACCCTGCATCGATAGTATTTTTCTATCGAATAAGACGCATAGATGCAACAAAAGAGTGTGATTTTCACAGTTTGAGAGAAAATATTTCATTAGGTACAATAAAATGCAAATTTTCGATGTTTTATAACATTAAATACGCCTAAATGGGTTTTATTTACCCTTTACTATGAATAAGCTAGTCCGTCTGAACTGGAGTGTAGACTATACATCAGTCTTTAGCGACCGGTCTTGACATTCAATCAAATGAATGGGAAAATGAGAAAGTGGCCATACTACCCAGATTGCCGAGGTAGGTTTGAAAACACCCTCAGATCAAAACTTTTGATGCAAGTTGCAGTGACTTCTTTTAGTTACAAGTTTCATTCAGATTTCATATTTGATCATTAAACGAAAATTTTGATTCCTTGACCGATTTATGCTTAAGTGAACGGTGAAAGGTGGACACAGTATATATGCGTGTCATTGATGAATAAGTTTTCAGGCCTAGTCATATGTTATTAACATGAAAATAACAGTCTATCATGATGAACACAAAACAACAACCAAAATAAGATAGTCTACTTGGCAGAATCTCCATTGATGACATTTTGCAGGCAACTTTAAACAGGAAAATAGCATGTTCTCCTCTAGCAATGTTTACTATTTTTGTAACCATTTTCAAGTTCATTTCATGTGAATTGACCATACTTTTCAAAAATTATTCTTTAACTTTCTACGGTAACTTTTTATCAGGCAGTAATGTATAAACAAGGTGTTTATCAGACACCAGTTTGTTTTACAAAATGGTACACCCGAAAAAGTGCAATCCGAATTCCTGTACCTGTAAAAGTGCAGCCTCAAGCATTGGTGCCAAGCTGAGAGATAAATGGAATAATGGTATACAGTCAACAAATCTGATTTGTTTCTTTTCTTTGTTTGTTTTGTTATCTTCCGCCAATAGCACTCCATTTACAGCACAATGAGGATATTTGGCAGTATGAAGAAGCAGCTTGGCGTAGGCCTGCATGCTGACTGCAATTTCAGCCATCTTTGTGATTATGGTCGTTTTGTTTAGATGCCGGATAGTAAGCCTACTTGTAGTGGAATAAATATTGCACTGAACGGATTTCGTTTATAAACAAGTAAATCACAGAGTTTACATATTCTGTATATTTAGCTTATAAAGTAGAATGAAAAAGTAAAGGAAAATGAAGAACACAAATAAAACCATTTAATTTCGTGTAACTATAGGAATTGTTCGATTAAAGAATCGTTTGAACAAAAATTTCAATAGAAAAATATCCAAAATAAACTAGATCTAATTCCCAACAACTTTACAGGTATAAATTATTAATCTTATTCTATTAGCATGATTTAGAACTATCATCAGCTGATTTGGGTGGATAATGAACTTATTACGGCTTATATAAACCACTGTAATTGCAAATATAGTGTCTTCCTTTCCATGATTTCAAGATTTCAGTCTTAAAGGGACCTATCTACACTTCCTTGCTGTAAATCATAATTTCTTGTAAAGCACTGATCATCTTCGCAAGCCATGGGTTACGACCCACTACGCTACTCTACCCTTGGCAGATTGAGCTTGATTTCAACAATCACACGATACGCATTTTTCATTGGTTGCAGCTAGCTCTAACTGCAACAAATCAAATCGCTTGTAGCATTTTCGATAAAAATAGAACAAGGTCGCGACCTTTTGGATTAAAATAGAAGTTAAACATGAATACCTCCGTGGATGTGTGTAGGATCTGTAATGATTTATTACCGAAGAAAACATAGACGTACAATATTTATACATAAAGTTTCAATGTAACCAATCAATTATCATATGTCATAGGCTATATCCCAGCACTTGACCATGGAATGTCGAAGTACGTTTGTGATTATTGCTTCATGTTGAATTATTCTATTCGTAAGAGGTTTGTAAAACAACATTTCATTGGCTATAAGAAATATGATATAAAGGGAGATAATAAGCAGCATCCAGTAGGGCTTGTGTCGTGGGAATCTGGAAATCGGGCTCAATCCACCAAGGTATGATCCAAGATGAGCACTGATAAATACTAGATCTAGAACATATTTATTTATCTGTCAGAATATGAAACTGGACAGTTACAGTTAAAAGGTACAAGTTTGGTATTTAAATAACAAGATGGTCACGGTAGAAAGTTCCATTTATTTTTGGGCATAATATGTCTAAGCAACGGAGACCTGATATGTCTAATCTATATTAGACATATCAGGTATCAGTTGCTTAGACATATCTAGCAGGATCCGATATGTCTATAAGCTTTATGAGTCTGATATATCTTTTCTGAGCTACAGGGACCTGTCGAAGATAAAGGACCAGATATGCTTCAGTTACAGGAAACATAATAGTTTTAGACATATCAGGTATCAGTTGCTTAGACATATCTAGCAGGATCCGATATGTCTATAAGCTTTATGAGTCTGACATATCTTTTTTGAGCTACAGGGACCTGTCGAAGATAACGGACCAGACATGCTTCAGTTACAGGAAACATAATAGTTTTAAACAAAGCAGACCTGATACATAATCAGCTATGGGGACATGACATGTGTAAGCCACAAGAACCTGACACATCTCAACTGCAGTGAACTGACATGTCCTAGCAACATGACCTGACATGTAAGCTATAGGGATTTGACATGTCTGTGCTACTTGGACCTAACTTGTCTGAGTTATTTGGTACTGATATAGCTTTGCTACATGTACCTGACATGTCTAAGCTATAGATAGAAACCTGACTTTACTAGTCCACAGGTACCTGATATATTCAAGCAATATATGGTGATGTGACATATTTAACTTGTACAGAGCTAATATTTCTAAGCTATATGAAAATGACATATCTAAGCTAAAAGAATCTGCCATATGTAAGCTACAGGGACCAACAGGACCTGCGATATCTAAGCTACAGGAACATAACATATCAAACTATAGGAAACTGACATATCTGAGTAACAGGGACCAACAAGGACCTCCGATATCTAAGCTTTAGGGACATGACATAATTATCAGATTAACCCATTACCACACAATCCCTGCTTGTGACAATCCTGAGAAAGAAGCCTTTAGAAAATGTTGTGGGAAAAGGAGAAAATGCTCGTAACGAGCATTTTCTCCTTTTCCCACAATGTTTTCTACCTATCACAAAACCAATTTCAAATTTTCAGTCACTTTTATTTTGTTGTCTGAAAGTGCTTTCAATTTGTTGTTTGTTACTGAGTTAATAACAACAGGAACGTTTTCTTTCTGAATATTTTGCAGATGCATGTACCGGTACATCCCACATGAATTGAAGCATGCAGCAAGGCCTGGGTATTATGCTGGCTGTGCTGGCTGGCACAATGGCAGCATTGGCATCAGTATGTGCCAAACTTGCCATGACTGAAGAGGCTGTGAACAGAATTTGTAAACAAACAATTTATAGTGTTAATGTCCTAGTGTCAGTAGCTGATAGCTTTTGTGATTCAGTAAGTATAATATCTCACTCGGATGTGTCGTAAGGCGTTAAAAAAAAAACTTGTGCTGTGCACTCGTTTTTTCAACACCTAACAACGCATCCATGTGAGATATTTTTCATATCAAAAATAACCAGTTGATTGATTATCCTCTATTTATTACATAACCTCACTAGTTTTTAGCATAATAATTATACCCAGTACAAATTTTGTTATTATACATGTTTGATATCATACTTGTGCGTGACATCATTTTGTACTTATTTCATAGAAGTGAATAGGTTGTAGGGATATTACCTCTAATATATCTGTAAATGATTTTGATCTGATCTATATTTTGTGACATATCATTATGTGATAAAAAGAATCTGACATTTGTTAGTGTTTGAGGTGGAATTTTATTAACTCTTTACCACACAACAAAATTTTAGACTGGTTCAAATTGAAAGCATTTGCAGACGACAAAATAAAGGTGACTGAAAAATTGAAATTTGTTCTGGGAAGGGTAGAAAACACTGTTGGAAAAGGAGAAAATGCTGGTTACCAGCATTTTCTCCTTTTCCTACAGTGTTTTCAAAAGGCTTCTTTTTCAGTGGCGTCAAAAGTAGGGATTGTGTGGTAATGGGTTAAACTGGTCAACAAAAAATGTTACTAAGCTCTCCAAAGGCTCGCCTAATAACATTTCCCTACACTTGTTCAAGGAAATTTTATCTCAAAAGCCAACTCATATCAGATCCTATAATATCAGGTTGAAGTTTAACTTCTAAAACAAACTCTGATTTTAACTCTTAACCAGGCAACGAATTTCAGACTAGTTTGCTCTTGAAGGATTTGCAAACAACAAAATAAAGCGGCTCAAATTATGGCATAACCTTTAAAAGAGTAGAAAAAATTGTGGGAAATGGAGAAAATGCTGGCTACCAGCATTTTCTCCTTTTTCCACAATCTTTTCAAATGCCTCTTTCTGTAGGGTCCTTAAAACTTAAACCAGTGTTGTGAAGTATTCGTCAGAAATGCCTCAGAAAGACAGTTCAGATCAATACCCGATGAGAAAGGGGTTTGTGGACAGTTATTCATCACTAGCCTTTGTGGAAAAAAAGAGAAAAAATGCAAATCCTTCCTTGTATATGTAGATTTAATCATAATATTTGTACTATGATTTTGACAGGTCAGCATTGGTCTTCGGGTGCTGTGCTTTGTGTTGATCTTCCTGTTTAATGCCCTGATGTGGACTTTCTACACCAAATCATTACAGTACACCTCATCAACTGTTGAAGCTACCATTACAAATACAGGGGCCAACTTTTTTGTTACAGTATGTTGTTTGGGTTTTTAACCCGTTACCAAACAACAAAATTTTAGACTTGTCCAAATTGAAAGCACTTGCAGACTACAAAATAAACATAATTGAAAAATTGAAATTTGTTTCCAGCAGGATAGAAAACATTGTGGGAAAAGGAGAAAATGCTGGTCACCAGCATTTTCTCCTTTTCCCACAATGTTTTCAAAAGGCTTCTTCATCAGGGTCATATAAACCAGGGATTGTTTGGTAATGGGTTAATTGACTTTTACTGGAAACCAGAACCCTCTACCACACAATCCCGAACATCCCTGTCAAAGAAGCCTTTTGAAAACATTGTGGGAAAAGGAGAAAATGCTGGTAATCAGCATTTTCTCCTTTTCCCCCAATTTTTTTCCCTTCTTAAAAGATGTTTAAATTTTTTAGTCATGTTCATTTTGTCGTCTTCAAATGCTTCCAATTTGGACTGGTCTAAAATTTTGTTGTTTGGTGAAGGGTAAACTGTTTAGAGAACAATCTGATGTTTTAATCCCTCTGATGAAGAAAGCTTTGAAAACATTGTGAGAAATGGAGAAAATGTTGTGACCAGCATTTAACCATTTACCGAACAACAAAATTTTGGACCGGACAAAGTTGAAAGTACATGTATTATTTAAAACGATATTTCATTGGCTATAAGAAATGTAATGTAAAGGGAGATAATAAGCAGCATCCAAATGGGGGCATATCGCGGGAATCTTTAAATCGGGCTAGATCTGCCAAGGTAAGATCCACATAGTGATCGTAACCTGGGCTCACGAAGATGCACACTAACCAACTAACCATCCAACCCACCAATATTTATTCCTTTCTTGCATGTTTTTGTTTCAGGCTGTGTTTGGATTTGTTGTTTTTCAAGAGACTTTGTCTGTAATGTGGTGGGCTGGGTCATGTTTGATATTGGCAGGATTACTGCTTATTCATTCAGGTGAGAGTTGAAGAATAAACTTTTAGCAAGTAATCCATTGTTTTATCTTCCTTTTGGAAGATAACTTTTGATATCAACATTTTCTCCTTGTTTTCATGAACTGCTCTACCTTTCTGCAGACAAATTGCATTGCACGAGACATGTTGAATTTCGGGTCAGCAAATGTTTTTAATTTCTGGTAAAAGTTTAATGAAATGGCCTGTAGCACACAAAAAGGGGCATTCGGACATTTTCGTCAAGTGCCTTCTCTGATTAGCCTGTGCGGACTGCACAGGCTTCCATTTTTATGTTATTTTCTGTTTTTGCGCAAATCTACTGTAGCACAAAATTTAATGTAGTCATGAAGTGATGTCCCGGATGAGCCTGCGTGGACTGCACAGGCTCATCCGAGACGACACTTTACACAGATGTCCGAATGCCCCTTTCCGTGTGTTGCAAGCCAAATGGAATTGGGATAAAGGGTTTGGTTTTTATCAGAGGGTAAAATTATATCTCTTCTAAATGGAAGCATCTTTGCAGACAACAAGTGCAACATCGCCCAAGTTAAGGGATTTCTCATTGGAAAAGAAGAGAACATTGTTGTAAATGACAAATTGCTGGCTACTAGGATTTTCTCCTTTTTTCCAAAATTTTTCCTAACCCTTTACCAAATAACAAAATTTTAGTGAAAGCACTTGCAGATGACAAAATAAACGTAACCCAAAAATTGAAAATTGTTTCCTGCAGGGTAGAAAACATTCTTGGAAAAGGTGAAAATGCTGGTTACCAGGGATTGTTTGGTAAAGGGTTAAAGCTTTGAACCTCAGGGTTATTTTACTCTTTACAAAACAACAAAATTTTAGCTCAAATTGAAAGCATTTGCAGACAACAAGATACATGTACATTGTATTTTGCCATCTGGAAACACATTCCATTTGGACCAATCTGAAATCTTGTCGTTTGATAAAGACTTAAAGCAAACAGATTTTTTTTTTTTCTTTATTTACAGGAAACAAAGATGCTGATAAGAAAGAGAAAGTCACCTGAAGTTGTCTTTCGTATCTGTATTTGAAAGTCCCATTATCCTTGGAGCTGGTCATTGTTCAGCTGAGGGAAACTATCAACCTCAGCCTGATCTTATACACAGTGACTGTGTGTAAATGATTTATGGAAAAGAATACAAACAGAAATCAAACTGATCTGAGTCTAGCAGGCTGAGCATGTAACTTATATTGATATACTATTGGATAGAAACAGAAAGCAAGGTCACATGAATGGGCTAGCAAGTTAATTTTTTTTTATGCTGCTTGTGTCATTTATGGTACTTGTCACAAAATGACAACATTTTAGATTTGTACAAATTTAGAGCATTAGCATACAACAAAACAAATGCTTCTAAAATTGCTCTTTTTCAAGGGTACAAAACATTTTGTGGGAAATGGAGAAAATGCTGGTTACCAGCATTTTCTCCTTTTTTGCTCAATGTCTTTGAAATATCATTTTGCAGAGTGTTCAATAGTTTTTCATAGCTATATCAAAATACCTTGTTAAAACACCAGCATCTTTAACCCATTACCACACAATTCCTACTTTTGACAGTCCTGAGAAAGAAGCCTTTAGAAAACATTGTCCGAAAAGGAGAAAATGCTGGCTACCAGCATTTTCTCCTTTTCCCACAATATTTTCTACTCTTCATAAAACAAATTTCAAATTTTCAGTCACTTTTATTTTGTCGTCTGCAAATGCTTTCGATTTGGACAAGCCTAAAATATTGCTGTTTGATAAAGAGTTAACCCTTTACTCCATAGATACTCATTTCTATGCATTGCTTGTAGGAGCCTTTGGAAAACATTGTGGCAAAAGGTGAAATTGCTCGTGACGAGCAATTTCATCTTTTGTCACAATGTTTTCTATGCTATTAAAAGGTGTCATATACACATAAGAAACAACTTCATCCTTGTTGTTAATTAGGGTCAATTAGAGATACCATAGAAATGCCTTATGGGGTAAAGGGTTATATATTGCTACTGCTATATTTAGGCACGAGTTTGTCATGTACAGGTTCTGTGGTAATGAAACAAACTTATAACAAGAGTAGAACAGACTTTTCTAAGCAAATTAGAGAGTGGTTTCTTGGTACAGACAAGATTCCAGAATGGGAAAGGCTTAGCCTTTTACCAGACGACAAAACTATAGCCTTGTCGAAATTGAACGCATTTGCAGATGACACTTTTAATGTAGCACAAAATGGTGCAATTTCTCTTTGAAAGGATAGAAAATATTGTGAGAAAAGGAGAAAATGCTGGCTTCTCTCCTTTTCTCACATTGTTTTCTGAAGGCTTCCTTTCCAGTGTCGTCAAAAGTCGGCATTGTGTGGTAAAGGGTTAACGCTTAACCACACAGTCCTGACTTTTAAACCTATGGAGGAAGCTATTTGAAATCATAGATGGTTGGAAAAAATACTGGTGATCAGCATTTCCCCCCCTGTCCCACAATGTGTTCTACACGTCTAGCAACAAGTTTCTTTTTTTCAATTTTCAACCACATTTATTTTGTCACCCGCAAATGTTTTCAATTTGGACTAGTGTAAAATTTTGTTGTTTGGTAAGGAGTTAATATGTATGTATGTATGTATGTATGTATGTATGGTAAAGAGTTAATAAGTATGTATGTATGTTATGTTATGGTATGGTATGGTATGGTATGGTACGGTACCATGTATGTATGTATGTATGCAGACTATGTATGATGTTGTATATGAACATTGCTCAGTGAAAAAGAGGCTGTATGCATTTGCAAAAAGTTTTGACCCAGGTCAGGCTTTGCAGTCAGCCCAAACTGACCTTGGCCAAAACTTTGCACATTTCGTAAATATTTCTGCATGTCACAGGATCAGTTTACCTCATGAATTATTTAGTTGAATGGTTTTTATGGATCCATAATTATATGATAACTTGTTTGGTACATGTACTATGGATCACGGAGATACATTAAACTACCTTTTGCCGGAGCATGGCTCCCAACTGTATTTATTCATGTTATCTGTTGTATAATTTTAGCTATTAAAATATTTTTGTAGAATTCACGTCCTTTTGTTTTTTATATAGACTCATGGCCAAATGACAAAACTGTTAACTTTTTACCAAATGACAAAGTTTTAGACTGGTCCAAATTGAAAGCAATTGCAGACGACAAAATAAAGATAACTCAAAAATTGAAATTTGCTTCCAGCAGAGTAGAAAACATTGTGGGAAAAGGAAAAAATGTTGGTTACCAGCATTTTCTCCTTTTCCCTCAATGTTTTTAAAAGGCTTTCTTTTAAATTCAGGTTTGTTAAAAGCCGGGATCATGTGGTAAAGAGTTAACTTGTCAAAATCCAAAGCCTTCGCAGACAAAAAGTGAAATATGGCTTATATGATGAGATTTGTCATAGAAAGTGTAGAAAACACTTTTGGAAAAGGAGATAAATCTGTTTAACAGCACTTTCTCTCTTTGCCATAATGTTTTTCAAAGAAATTTATCCCGAGGTCAAATTTTGCACCTTCTTTTTCCTGACCTTTAACCCTTTACCCCATAAGGCATTTCTATGGTATCTCTAATTGACCCTAAATAACGGCAAGGATGAAGCCATTTCTTATGTGTATATGACACCTTTTGATAGCATAAAAAACTTTGTGACAAAAGGTGAAATTGCTCGTCACCAGCAATTTCACATTTTGCCACAATGTTTTCCAAAGGCTCCTACAAGCAATGTGTAGAAATGAGTATCAATGGAGTAAAGGTTTAAATATAGCTGTAATTTTTTGTAAGTGTTATCATATAACAGGTCTCTTCCAAAACTCTTCAAGTTAATGCTTCTGGTGTCAAACTTGGCCCCACCCCATGGGTCATAAACATATGCCTATAAACTGAAAGCTCTAAAAACAGTCTTACTTATAACTATAAAATCTAGAGCTACAAAATTTGTATCACTTCTGAATTTGTTCAAAATGTAGCCCTGGGATCAAAATTAGCCACAACGCAGTGGTCTCGTGTTTTAAAGGAGCTTAACCCATTACCATGCAATCTCTACATTTGACGACCCTGAGAAAGAAGCCTGTAGAAAACATTATGGGAAAAGGAGAAAATGCTGGTTTCTCCTTTTCCCACAATCTTTTCTACCCTTCACAGCACAAATTTCAAAGTTTTAGTCACTTTTATTTTGTCATCTGCAAATGCTTTCAATTTGTGCAAGCCTAAAATATTGTCATTTGGTAATGATTTAATACTGAGGAAACTTTGAAAATCTTCCTGTTTATATCCAATCCACCACACTGCCTAGATCTGGTAACACAGATTTTCAGGAACCAAAAAGAAGGGTTTTGAAGGGTTTTGTAATAATTATGAAATTGAAGGAAAATGTAGACCTTATCATTTTGACCACTAGTACAATGATTTAGATGGGTAGGCCTAAAACAGGCAATGGAATTTTCTATTTAACGAAATGGACAAAATGGAAATCATTTTCACAAAATGGAAATCATCCCTGACATTGATACCAACTTGATATGGGATCACATTAATCATCTGATGATATCATTTCAATATATCTTTAATGAATGTTGCATGCTTTATGCATTTTTTCCTCATGATTTAGCCTTTCAATGTTCTTTTTACGCTTTAGTTGGAAATTTTGGTAATGAAAATGGCGGGAAAAATGGAAGCGTTTGATGAAATTGAAAACAAACTGAACTTAAAAATGAAATGAATGGGTAGATACTATATTTTGAATAAATTTCAAATGAATGTAACACAAACTTTTGGTATTTGGTCATTTTCTTGTTTGTTATTGATGGAAATTTTTTATACACAATAGGCAAAATGGAAACTGGCTGACGAAAAGGATCATAATCATATACATACAGTATGGATCCTTGAAGAAATGGAGATCATCAGGCCTTGCATTTCATACTTTCTTAAGGTCAAAATAATCTTTTAAAAATATCATTTCAATGTCTTTTTAACTCTTTACCACACGACAAAATTTTAGACTAGTTCAAATTGAAAGCATTTGCAGATGACAATATGAAGCTGACTGAAAAATTGAAATTTGTTCTGGCAAGGGTAGAAAACACTGTGGGAAAAGGAGAAAATGCTGGTTACCAGCATTTTCTCCTTTTCCTACAGTGTTTTCAAAAGGCTTCTTTCTCAGGGGCGTCAAAAGTAGGGATTGTGTGGTAATGGGTTAAAGAATAATACATGACATATGGCATTTTCCACTCAATGCTCATATTTCATTGTCAAAATGGTCTTTTATTCAATGGAAAGTTGGCTGGAAAATGGAAAAAGTATGACAAAATAGAAATTATTGAGTTTAATGATATGTCAGCCCTGCTCAAATTAGGCTACAAAGGATACATAGCATAAAACATGATGTTCTGTATCAGGGACTTTCAGTTTCCATGTTCAAATAATAGAATATATATTTGTTACTAGTTAACCCTTTCCCAAATGATAAATTTTAGACTCTTCCAAACTTAAAGAGTTTGCAGACGACATTTTCAAATTTGACAAAAATGGCGGAAAGCTCTCTACAGGGGTAGAAAACACTGGGGGAAAAAGAGAAATTGCTCTTTATGAGCAATTTCTCCTATTCCCACAGTGTTTTCAAAAGACTTGTTTGGCAAACACGTAAAAACACAAGGGCTTGTTTGGGAAAAGGTTAATTTTTCCATAATTTGAAACTGCAATCCATGCCACACCATGTGGAGGCGCTCTCAACTATGGCTCATTTTTTTCCTTTTTACACACATTTTATTCATTCAATTATAATACAGCTTTTGCAAAATGGCATTAGTAGCGCTAGTAGGAATAAATTTTAATGCTTATAATAAAAAATTTATGCAGATAATACTGTAACTCTTACTGAGCAACAAAAGGTAAGACTTTTCCAAATTGAAAGCTGTTGCAAACAACAAAGTTGTTGTTACTCTAGTAATGAAATTGTTCGAGGAAAGGTAGAAGACATTTTGAAAAGGAAACATACTTAAGTTTTGGTAACCAGAATTTTCTTCTTCTTCCTCATTCAAAAGCCTTTTTCTTTGCGGTCCTATACTCGCATACTGATGACATAGTACATGAAGAAAATACTAGCAAATCAATGAACACATGCAGGTGAAAATCTTTACCCAACGGCAAAATGTTAGACTTCTCTTTTCCCATACTGTCTTCAACAGCCCTTCTCACAATCAGAATCATGAATGTTACTAAAGTATTGAAATTATTTTGTGGAAAGGTGGAAAACATTGTGGGATAAAGAGAAAATTACCTGTGCAATAATTATTTGGAGCCGTCCTTGTCTATCTAAAGGTTCTTAAAGGAACCAATGTAAATCGATATTGTAACTGTCCAGGTCAATTTATAAAAGTGTGAAGATTATAGAATGTTGACTGTCTCCAATTAACCCATTACCACACAATCCCTACTTCTGACGCCCCTGAAAAAGAAGCCTTTAGAAAACATTGTGGGAAAAGGAGAAAATGCTGGTAACCAGCATTTTCTCCTTTTCCAACAATGTTTTCTACCCTTCACAAAACAGATTTCAAATTTTCGGTCACTTTTATTTTGTTGTCTGCAAATGCTTTCGATTTGGACAAACTTAAAACCTTGTTGTTTGGTAATAAGTTAAAGAACCAGAGTAAATCGATGTTGTAACTGTCCAGGCCAATTTATAATACTAAGTGTGAAGATTATACAATGTTGACTGTCTCCATTTAATCCGATTAACCGAAAGTTGCCACTTTGATTCCAAATCCGTATCTCTGTAACATGTTCAACACTTATTACATTGACTCTTTACTAAGCTAGCAAAACTTTGGACTTGTCAAAATTGAAAGCATTTGCGGACAAGAATTAAAAAGTGAGACAAAAAAATGCTTACCAGCGCTTTCTCCTTTTCCCATAATGTCCACAAAAGTCGTGAAAACTCAGGATTGTGTAAACTCTTTACCAAATGGCAAAATTTTAGACTGGTCCAAATTGAAAGCATTTGCAGACGACAAAATGTATGTGACTACAGAATTTACATTTGTTTTAGGAAGGGAAGAAAACATTGTGGGAAAGGAGAAAATGTTGGTTACCAGCATTTTCTCCTTTTCCCACAGTGTTTTCATAAGGCTTCTTCCACATGGGGTGTTAAAAGCCGGGATTGTGTACTAAAGGGTTAAAGGTTATAGGCTCTTCTTGAAAATTATTAGAATTTTTTTTTTGCATCATTCTAGTAACCTATTACCTCTGTTATATTTTAAACCTACTCTACAGGTAAATAGGATGGCTAATCATCAATTTCAAGCCAGGACAAGAGTTCCATTACATCAAATAATTAGCATTACTAAGTTCATTTCACGGTTTCGTAGCATACAGCTAATTCAGTAACAGGTGTGAACACGAATACGACAGATATATAATTCTTTAACAATTTGTAGAGAATGTAATACATCTGCTCATTATTCTTGTTTTATTCATTTTCAAACCTTTATCAAGTTGGTCCATTTTGCACTTCCATTTTGCCAGGAAAACTGCATTGGAAATAAACAATTACAATCCTCTTAAACCTAAGGCAACCTATGATGGGATACATCCTGTTCACTCTTCATTTATAAAAAATAATTTGTGCGACTTTTAGAATTTCCTGTGTCATGAACATTTTTACTTTATTTCTACTGATTTACATCAATCGGAAATTCTGTGTGACACGAACCGCAAACTGGCTAAATCAGATGTAATTTTTATGGTCAAAGGGAGAAAACTCGTATATTCCGACATCACTTTCTTCATGGCAGAGTTACGTCCCTTATATGTGTGGACAGCATAAAACCAATGCCGAATAAACATCATTGCAGTACGGTCTGTACCGGAAAAAGAAAAAAATGGTCGTAGAGATGTCGTTACTTCCGATAAAGTTTAAGACTGAGTTACAGATGCTGAGCTACTTCTAGAAATATCACGACGGAAGACAAAAGAAAAAAAAAACAATTGCAGACGTGGTTACCATTTTGTAAACGGGCGGTAGTCTCCCTTGTATTTTGTCACATTTGTAAACAAGGCGACCGCCAAAATTTAAACTTGGAATAGGCAATTCGGTTATCGGTAAGAGCTAATGCAGAATTTAAATATTTTTTTTGCGATGATATTTATCAACTGATGAATGTATACGATAAATCAGGTTTATTATGTTACAATATAAACCTGTAAACCAATGACATGTTTTCGTTCAATTAGGTTTTCGAGGATATTAACATATAGATCTATCGTTTATATGGGCTGACTTGTCAAATTCCAATCATTTACCATAAATAACAGGGGACAGAAAGTGAAAGCATGCACGAATCCTACAAGATAATAATAAAGCATAAAGCTATGTTTTTTTCCCTGATATATTATTGGTGTTGATTCCAGTTTAGAACCCTACCTTTTTTTTTAAGTGGAGGGGGGGGGGGTTATAAGAAGAGAGGTCACTCTCTATCAGTTGGAACACTTAATCTCTTAGACAATAAACTGATCAATAATAACGCAACAGCATCCTACCTTTGTCTGAAAAATACCTGCAAACAAAGCATAACTTTAAGAATCGGCACAAGCTAAACTCGGGTTTACTGATGAACGTGCAGTCTGATCTTGAATTTACACGGTCTGGACAATCAGAAGATTTTTCCAAAAGAAAACCTCCATTGAAATAGCAAAGATTAGGTTTTCAAAATCAGCTTGAAAGTTTCATTTTACTTATTTAGCAGGATAAGGGTTAACAGAGGGTCCCAGCTTTTCGATAGACCATGTGGTTATGAATTTACCTTGCACCGGTTCTTAAGTTTCTGTGTTCACGACTGTTTTTAATAGTTGACAAAAAGACTATTCCGAAAGGGGGGGGGAATAACAAAAAGGGAGAGTACTCTTCATAACTAATGGAAAACAGATTGTACGAGTTGTTTCCCTTTGACCATAAAATCGCAATGGAATAAGACGATTACTGTTTCCAGACCCGAGGCTGATATGCAGTGATATAGAAGCTTTCATTTCTCTTGTTTTCTATATTCTAGTCAAAGTATGTGCTATTTATTCTAGTCAATGTATGTGCTATTAAAACATTTATTTCTTTCCCTAGATCTATAGCCTACTATCTCTATAAATTTGCAATTTTGCTATAGATCTAGATTGATTAAAATCTGACTTTCTCATTATGAAGACAACTCATCCGAAGTTAATGAAAAGTCGAACTAGCTCACAGAATTGAAAAAATCTCGCCCATGTCTAAAAAGTTGCCAAAAAATCTAGCAAAGTTCTTGTCCAAAGCCGAAAAATTTGTTACAGATTGGTTATCAATTCATGAAAATAACAAGATATTTGCTACCAGTCCATCACAATACAGGTAATTTACTGAAATACCTGAGAAATTATCTAGGATTAACCCATTACCACACAATCCCTACTTTTGACGCCCCTGAGAAAGAAGCCTTTAGAAACCCTTCACAAAACAAAGTTCAAATTTTCAGTTACTTTTATTTTGTCGTCTGCAAATGCTTTCGATTTGGACAAACTAAACATAATTTTGTTGCTTGGTAATGAGTTAAGACATGTAATTCAAATGTTTTTATACTGTCTGACATATCTATAAATCTACCAGATAAAAGCAATCATGAAAGATCCACTTATCAAACAAACATTTGGTAGGTTGGCTTGCCCCTCTGTTTCCCTATGGTGTCTTCCTATTTGTCCCACATTTTGAAGAAACAATAAGGTACTTACCTGTATGGGTTGGGGAAGATGTAAGTGTATAAGTGCAAATATAGTCTGTATCAGAGTAATTTGGTAGGCAAGAGTTTTGAACAGTTTAGAACTTAATTAGAGCAAATTAAAGAAATATCTCTTCTTATGCATATAAACATTCTTCCCATCCATTAGAAACCACAGAATAAATACTAAAGCATTCGCCTTCACTTAACCTTTTCCAAAACAATAAGTTTTAGACTCTTCGAAACTGAAACAGTTTGCAGACGACAATTTCGAATTTGATAAAAATGACAGAAAGTTCTTGAAATGGGTAGAAAACACTGTGGGAAAAGGAGCAATTTCTCTTTTTCCCACAGTGTTTTCAAAAGACTTGGACTGCAGACACATAAAAACAAGGGCTTGTTTGGGAAAGGGTTAAAAGGTAACAAGTTCATGCAAAGATCCCCATGTTTTTTTTATCATTGTAGCCAATGGTAGTTGCATTCACTTAACCCTTTACCACACAGTAACAAATTTTGTCAACCCTGATGTAGAAAGCAGTTGAAAACATTGTGGGAAAAGGAGAAAATGCTGGTAACCAGCATTTTCTCCTTTTCCCACAATGTTTTCTGTCCTTCCCAAATTTCAATTTTTCAGTCGCATTTATTTTGTCGTCTGCAAATGCTTTCAATTTGGACCACTCTATTATTTTGTAGTTTGGTAAAAAGTTTAATTGAATTACAGGTACAGCCAATGCTTTTGCAAATATAGAATTTATTTGTAACGCTCATAGAGGAATGACTATGGTATTTTTTTAATAGCTATAGAAATTAAACAAAATTCATGACGTTTATGTAATAAAGGAAAAGAATTAAAAACTGGATTCTTTGGTATAAATTTGCCTATAACTATTGATGTCGATACATAGTTGTAAAATTGCCTCAGATAAGAATTGTCTGTACCCTTCCCTATAGCAGTTCCCATTTGTCCCACATTTATATTTTGGTCTAAAAATTGAAACATTGGACAAATGTGATTAAACCTTTTCCATGTGTCTAATGATTGATTGATTGATTGATTGATTGATTGATTGAAAAGAACAGGTATAATCACAGTTTGATAGGATATTCATTCCTTGAGCTGAATATGTCAGGGATGTCAAACTCATTTAAGTAAGCATCCTTCATGCTAACTTAAATGTTCACTTGGTCTTAACGACAGAATGTAATCCATAATCACCTGGACAAATGAATGAAGAGGGAAATATATCTTCTGGGTCAGCCCAAGGAATCCATTGACCAGCTTAAATTTGATGAGCCGTACCAATATCTTGAAATAGTACAGAATTATACTATTAACCCATTACCACACATTCCGTACTTTTGACGGCCCTGAGAAAGAAACCTTTATAAAACATTGTGGGAAAAGGAGAAAATGCTGGTAACCAGCATTTTCTCCTTTTCCCACAATGTTTTCTATCCTTCACAACACGAATTTCAAATTTTCAGTCACTTTTAATTTGTCGTCTGCAAAATGCTTTCGATTTGGACAGGGATTCTATATAACATGTATGATCCCTGTTTTGGACAAGCGTAAAACCGAATTTTGTCGGTTGGTAATGAGTTAAAGTCCTATCAAATTAATTTATTTTCCATTTCTTGAAAAAAAAAAAAAATCCATTTCGACCACAATTTTTGATTACCCAAAAAGAACACTGAATTTGTTATGAAATTGTTATGAAAAAGTATATAGACCTAAATCATGCAGTATTCTTTGAAAAATTATGGAGATAATTTTAGTATATATGTGAATATTTTGATACAAATTATAGCAGGTATCAAATTAAGTCAGAAGTGATTTCCATTTTGTGGAAAAAATCCATTGCGTATTTTGGGCCGTGAAAGTGGGCCGTTTTGACCCGACACCAATTAGGCCTTTTTGGATTTGTATTGATGTATTTCTTACATCATGTCTTTATAACGATCGCCGGTTTCGGTTTCAGAAACTTTGGCGCTGTTACTCTATGAAGTCGAAGATTCAAAAGAGAAAGCTAAAAGCCAGTATAGGTTCGCTTTATTGCAAAATATGTAACATTCCAAATATATGAAAAACCTTTTTAATATAGACTATAGTGTCTATTGGTTTCGGGTTGCATCGGGTTTATGGTGGATAAATTCGTACCAGACCCGTTACCGGACGGTCCTACTAAAACACGCCGTACCAGAAAAATACGCCGTACCATACGCCGTACGGAAAAAAACACGCCGTACCAAAATGTGCAACTTATTGCTTGCTTTTTTTTGTTTCGTTATGTTGAAAACCATATTATCTATCTTACCTAGCAATATTAATACCCAATTTTTCGTATTTGTTAAGTTATTTGCCAATTTCAGTCATTCTTTCACGGGACCAACAGGTGCCCGTTACGCCGTACCAATTAACTTAGCGCCGTACGAATATTGAGGCACAAACAACCAAATTAATAAGAATGTTTGATACAATATGCAATTATCTACTTATTTACCAGTTTATGTTGATGTATTTTTATTTCTTACAGAGTTTGCAGGTACATGTCAAGCATCAAGCAGATATTTACAGAAGGGAAATTACTCTGTTGTACTATTGAAGTTTATACAGAGTTACGCTTCATGACTTTAACTCTTTCCCAAACGACAAATTTAAGACCCTTCCAAACTCGTTTGCAGACGACAATTTCAAATTTGATAAAAATGGCAGAAAGTTCTGTAGATGGGTAGATAATATTGTGGGAAAAGGAGAAATTGCTGGTCACGAGCAATTCCTACTTTTTCACAGTATTTTCACTAGACTTGTACAGCAGACATGTAAAAACAAGGGCTTGTTTGGGAAAGGGTTAATGAAGCCGTGTGGAAAAACGTGAAATTGCTTATGGCCATTTCTCTTCTTTTCCGATACTGAAAAATAATGTTATTGAAAACATTTGGAGAAAGGAAGAAAATTATGGTAGCCCTCCTGTAACAAATTGCATTGAGTATTCAAAACAAAAAACATAAGTTGAATAATGAGTAAAGCATTTCTTAGAGCGCAAATATGGGGACTGCTCCGCTTCCTCTTGGTGTAACCACACTCTAGCAAATCAAACAATGTTTTACTTGTCTTTTGAAAACACGGTGGGAACAGAAGAAAATGTCCTTTGGAAAAGGGTTAATAACATGTCATGTACGGAAAAAAAAAAAAAATAAACTAAAAAAAGTTTAATGGTCATTATAAGCGAGTTAGATCTGCTAACACAACGAGTATTCAAAACAAAAAACATACAGTTGAATAATGAGTAAAACATTTCTTAGAGCGCAAATATGAGGACTGCTCCGCTTTCTCTTGGTGTAACCACGCTCTAGCAAATCAAAAATTGTTTTACTTGTCGTTTGAAAACACGGTGGGCACAGAAGAAAAAGAAATTGTCCTTTGGAAAAGCGTTAATAACATGCCATGTATGGAAATAAGTCCTTCGGAAAAGGGTTAATAACATGCCATGTATGGAAAAAAATAAACTACCGGTAAGAAAAGTTTAATGGTCACTATAAGCTCATACGCCGCGAGTCCTATTGAAAACATTGTGGGAAAAAGGAGAAAATGCTGGAAACCATCATGTTCCCCTTGTCCCACAATGTCTTCTACCAATTTTTGGGTTACATTAATTTTGTCGAATGTAAGTGCTTTCAATTTGGTACATAATAAATAGATAGTAAAATACCAAAACTAGTCATGTAAAAATGGATTAATGAATGAAAAAAATATGTTACAAATTCATGAAATAGGTATAGAATTAATAACAGTAAAATAAACTAAAACAAAAGGTTTCATGGTCATTATAAGCTCATACGCCGCGAGTCCTTGTTTGGTGCCCTATTAATATAGGGTGGTAATGAGCTTTGATGCCAGGCAAAAAATAAACAGAAAATAAATAGTAAAACACCAGAACTGTAAGAATAGATTAACCCATTACCACACAATCCCTACTTTTGACTCCCCTGAAAAAGAAGCCTTTAGAAAACATTGTGGGAAAAGGAGAAAATGCTGGTGACAATGTCTTCTATCCTTCACAAAACAAATTTCAAATGTTCAGTCACTTTTATTTTGTTGCCTGCAAATGCTTTCGATTTGGACAAGCCTAAAATATTGTTTGGTAATGAGTTAATGAATGAAAAAATATAACTGAGTTTTAATATTACAAATTCATAAAATAGTTTCAATTAAAAACCATGGTCATTATAAGCTCATATGCCGTGAGTCCTTGTTTGGTGCCCTATTAATATAGGGTGGTAATGAGCTTTATTGCCAGGCAAAAAATAAACAGACAATAAATAGATAGTAAAACACCAGAAATGTAAAAATTGATTAATGACTGAGTTTTAAAATTACAAATTCATAAATAAGTTTAAATTAATAATCGTGGTCATTATAAGCTCATACGCCGCGAGTCCTTGTTTGGTGCCCTTTTAATATAGGGTGGTAATGAGCTTTGATGCCAGGCAAAAAATAAACAGATAACAAATAGATAGTAAAACACAAGAAATGTAAAAATAGATTAATAAATGAAAAAACAAAAGTTTTAATGTTCATAAAATTTAGTTTAAAATAAAAAAAGTAAAATAAATAAATAAATAAAAAGGACTCCTGGTAGAACCACGTCAAGTCGTTGAGTCTGGAAACATTTTTATGGCTAAGAGTTCTACAACCATTACCCTTTACCACATAATCCCGATTTTTGCATTCCCCATTGTTTTCTAGTCTTTCAAGGAAAACTGTCTCCATTTGAGCTGCACTGAAATTGTCATGCAAATGCTTTCAATTTGGACAATGCTAAATTTTAGTCGTTTGGTAAAGGGTAAAACAACAATGCAATTTGTTACAGGAGGGTTACCATATTTTCTTCTTTTCTCCAAATGTTTTCAATAACATATTTTTCAGTATCGGAAAAGAAGAGAAATGGCCATAAGCAATTTCACGTTTTTCCACACGGCTTCATTAACCCTTTCCCAAACAAGCCCTTGTTTTTACATGTCTGCAGTACAAGTCTATTGAAAACACTGTGAAAAAGGAGAAATTGCTCGTGACGAGCAATTTCTCCATTTCCCACAATATTATCTACCCATCTACAGAATCTACAGAAATTGTCGTCTGCAAACGAGTTTGGAAGGGTCTTAAATTTGTCGTTTGGGAAAGAGTTAAAGTCATGAAGCGTAACTCTGTATAAACTTCAATAGTACAACAGAGTAATTTCCCTTCTGTAAATATCCGCTTGATGCTTGACATGTACCTGCAAACTCTGTAAGAAATAAAAATACATCAACATAAACTGGTAAATAAGTAGATAATTGCATATTGTATCATAGACTGGTTACCTCCCTTGATACACTACGTGTAATACACGGTATACAACGGTGGCCAGTTCAATTGTATCAAACATTCTTATTAATTTGGTTGTTTGTGCCTCAATATTCGTACGGCGCTAAGTTAATTGGTACGGCGTAACGGGCACCTGTTGGTCCCGTGAAAGAATGACTGAAATTGGCAAATAACTTGACAAATACGAAAAATTGGGTATTAATATTGCTAGGTAAGATAGATAATATGGTTTTCAACATAACGAAACAAAAAAAAGCAAGCAATAAGTTGCACATTTTGGTACGGCGTGTTTTTTTCCGTACGGCGTATGGTACGGCGTATTTTTCTGGTACGGCGTGTTTTAGTAGGACCCGTTACCGGATACAGTCAGTAGTGACTTGTAACCAAATGACTAGATGTAGCCTGGCATACCTTCAGTCTGAAGGCTTGCTCCGATGCTGTTTTTGCTATTTGGTCTCCGCAAACCTTCACAGCAGGCCTCCTTAACCCTTTCCCAAACAACAAAATTTTGGACTTGACCAAATTGAAAGCATTTGCAGACGACAATTCAACTCTTGCTGAAAAGATGATTTCTGAAAAGATAAGGTAGAAAACATTGTGGAAACCACAATGTTTCCAAAGGGCTACTATTCCAGACCTGTCAAAACCAGGAATTGTTTGGGAAAGGGTTAAACATACCTGGAATTAAAATGATTTTTCCCGCATCTTTTCTGCGACAAAATTTCCAATTGCAGCTAACATGGGCATGTGTCGTTAGATAAATGATTAATTTTTAACATCACACACAATACAAATTAAATCAGTGGAAATGTACCTTTTTTCCCAAAGTAAATAAAATCAGTGTAATTTGTAAACAACTTAACTGGTGACTTCAGTTAAACAGACATGCGCATTCAATGGAATTTAAATTTTGTGCAGTCAGCCTGGTTCGCTAACCCTAAAGACCTTTTTTGTACTAGTGTCTTTGTCAACAGTGGAATTCCCAAATGAACCGCCCTGTAGCATGTCAGAGACACTGCGATTTCTGCCGAACCCTGTAGAGACATGCGCATTGATGTCACCATGTCTAGGTTGGCGGCAGCCAAAAATCTTTAGTAGCCAAAATTGTTGTCGAACAAAACCCATCAATGAACCTGATCACTGTGTATTACATGTCATTGAGCCATGTATAATCAGTATAAAGATCTATAGTTTGTAGCACTGATAAAAATTTGCAAGTCTTTCAGTGTTTTTTTTTTTTTTTTATTTCCGATGTTTCCATCACATACAATAGAGAGTAAAATTAACAAAAGTTAGCAGAAAAATCCTGTTCTTGTAGGCTTATGAATTATTTGAAGTTCCATATAGTCAACAATATGTCTTTATGATCAGGCTTTACCTGTGACCATACTATCCCAAGTTTGAGCATTGTTTCCTTTTCCCACAATGTTTTCTACCTCTCCAAAAGTGTTTTCAGTGACATTTAGTTTGTTGTCTGCACATGCTTTCAATATGATCTAGTCTGAAATTTTATTGTTTGGCAAAGAGTTGAAGATATTCCTAGGCTGAGGCCGAACATCTGTTTCCACTGTAATTTTACCCTGGAAAATATATCATTAAAAACCATCACTACTGCATAAAAGTGTCATGTGTCATACTCTTTTATCATGGAAAACAATTATTGCAGGTGGATGGTGAAGAAACAAGATGACACGAAAGATCCTTCTTGAGAATGTGCAGGTAAACACCAAAATACCCAAATTTTTTCAGATTACTGATAAAAGTCTGAATTAATTGTATTTTGTTGATATTTGACACAAAATTTTAGCCTTGACAAAATTGAAAACATTTGCAGACGACAATTTCAGTGTGGCACAAATGGTGTAATTTCTCTCTGATAGGGTAGAAAATATTGCGGAAAAAGGAGAAAATGCTGGTTACCAGCATTTTCTCCTTTTCACACAATATTTTCAAAAGGATTCTTTCCCAGGGTCGTTAAATTTTTTTTTCTGTCATAATGTTTTAAACTTACTATCAATCTACAATAGTTCACTCAAATATCACAAAAAAAGACAAATGTTTCATATTGTTATCAGTTATCTAAACTCAGTAGAAAAAAAATGAGGTGTTTCGGTGGTATTTCGGTGATTCATCGGACCCCAGGTAAGTTGTTGAATATGCAATTCCATCTTCCATGATTAACCCTTTACTACACAATCCCGACTTTTAAGGACCTTGAGAAAGACGCCTCTTGAAAACATTGTGTGAAAAGGAGAAAATGCTGGTAGCCAGCATTTTCTCCTTTTCACACAAAGTTTTCTACCCTACCAAAGATTGTGTCATTTGAGCCACTATGAAATTGCCATCTGCAAATGCTTTCAATTTGGATAGGTCTGAAGTTTTGCTGTGTGGTAAAGGGTTAAGCGGTGAAGGGGTTGGATTTATTTTCACAGTTTTGATTCCCACAGTTTGAAATAGTCCCACAAGTGTGTGCCACATATCAGTGATTATCTGCAAATAGTTTAGAAGTCTAATACTTTGTTATAAAGAGGTGAAATACATTTAAATGGCCAGTTTCATATAGAAAAAAAAAGAGAGGAACATGCTGCAGTTTTTAAAACAACCAGTTTTTTCATGAATTTCTGGCTAAATAGGAGATAATGCTAATTCAAGATTACAAGAATTGTCTGATTTGAATCTATGCAAGAAATCAACTAAAATTTTTCATAACGCCCAATGGGTTGAGATTTGCTAATTTTGTTGACAGGTTGGTATTCACGGGGATCTGAAAGCCAAACTGGTAGATAGAGATGGCGTGGAGGCCAAGGAATTTCTCATCATGCATGAAGAAATGAATGTTCACTTTGACAATGACCAGATAATGAGTGTTATCCCTTATCATCCACATGAGGTAAGTCTTTCACGGTTAACACTTTACAACACAACAAAATTTTTTTAACAGACCAAAAATTTTGTCAGTTATTAACCCTTTACTCCATAGGTACTTATTTCTATGCATTGCTTGAAGGAGCCTTTGGAAAACATTGTGGCAAAAGGTGAAATTGCTTGTCACGAGCAATTTCGCCTTTTGTCAAAATGTTTTCTATGCTATCAAAAGGTGTCATATACACATAAGAAACGGCTTCATCCTTGTTGTTATTTAGGGTCAATTAGAGATACCATAGAAATGCTTCATGGGGTAAAGGGTTAGAGGGTTAATCATTATAAAGTATCAAGTGACTATGAGGATGTGTGACTGACATGTATGAAGAAATTTGTGTATGGGCCATACTCTATGAAAAAGGTGTCTCATGTGTATGCAAAGGATATTATTAACCTTTGTCAGTCTGCACAGAGCTCATTTAGCACAGGCTAATGTCAGTCAAAACTTTTAGCTACCATATTTGTAACTTTCCTTGCATGCCTTAAGACTCTTCCACCCTATGATTCAATTAGCTGTCGGAAAAAATGGATTTTATAGGACCATAATCGCGTTGCATCTTGTTTGGTTGAGTGTGTACCGGTATTATAGAGAGCTATGCATTAACCCTTTACCGCACGATGACGACTTTTAAAGACCCTGAGAAAGAAGCCTTTTGAAAACATTGAGGGAAAAGGAGACAATGCTGGTAACCAGTCTTCACAAAGTTTCTTTCATCAATATGACTTGCAATACGCGAAAAGAGACATTCGGACATTTGCGTAAAGTACCTTCTCGGATCAGACTGCGCTTTCCGCGCAGGCTGATCCGAGAAGGCACTTTACGACCACATTAGATTTTGCGCTACAGTAGACTTGGGCCAAACAGAAAATTACATAAAAACAGAAAGTATCGAGTTGGATTAGCCTGCACGGACGACAGAGACGACACTTTACGCAAATGTCCGAATGCACTTTTTCGCGTGTTACAGGCCATATGAAAGTTTTCAATGTCGTTTTCATCATCATGTACATTATAGATATCGTCTTACCACAGCCTTGTATATTACAGCCATTGCTTCCCAGAAAGTTTTCTACCTTAATAAAGAAAAACTGTGTCATTTGAGCCACTATAAATTTTTGTCTGCAAATGTTTTCGATTTGGATAGGTCTAAAATTTTGCTATATGGTAAAGGGTTAATTTGTTACCAAACAACATGTTTTTGGACTCGTCCAAATTCAAAGCATCTGTAGACAACAAATTAAATCTTGTTAATATGACAATCTCTGACTCGAAACGGGTAAAACGTATTGTGGGAAAAGGAGAAATGCTGGTTACCAGCATTTTCTCCTTTTCCCACAATGTTTTCTGTAGGCTTCTTTCTCAGGGTTTGTATGGTAAAGAGTTAAACAAGTTTCCTTTTGCCGGAGTGGAATTGTTATTTATATTGATAGGGTCAAGTGTGTGTTGGTAAGGTTGGAACTGTTTGGCACAGAGTCCGAGTTGACGGAAAGTTGAGCATGAAAAATGGCTTGTATGCCAGGTAAGAATTATTGATATTATTAGTTTTTTAACTCTTAACCCAATACCACATGATCCCTACTTTTGACGCCCCTGAGAAAGAAGCCTTTTGAAAACACTGGGAAAAGGAGAACAAATTTCAATTTTTTAGTCACCTTTAAATTTTAGTCTTATCCAAATTGAAAGCATTTGCAGACAACAAAATGAAATAAAAGTGATTGAAAATTTGAAATGTGTTTTTGAAGGGTAGAAAACGTTGTGGGAAAAGGAGAAAATGCTGGTTACCAGCATTTCCTCCTTTTCCCACAGTTCTTTCAAAACCTTTCTTTCTCGGGGTAATGAGTGAAAGGTTAAATACACACATTTTCAGGGACCTTGGTTTTCTTACTTAACCCTTGAGAACCCCTGGTTTTAACAACTCTTGGAAAGAAGGCTTCTGAAAACGTTGTGGTAAACAGCATTTTCTTCTTATCTCACAGTGTTTTCTGCGCTTCCGAAGTCAAGTTTCAATTTTTTAGTCAAGTTTATTTCGACGTCTGCAAATGCTTTCAATATGGATAAGTGTAATTTTTTTTTTTTTTACAGTGCCAGTGTATTATACAAGGTCAATTATTTGTATGATTGTAGAAGTTTGGCTAGAAGTTAATGATTGTATTGCTCTATAATAAGTCCTGGAAGCACTTTACCCCACTGGAGACTAAACCTTTTTCATGGGAGTGTTTTGATGCCATTGGAGGCACCATTCTGTTTTAGTTTTGAGCATGTATTATGAACATGTTTTTACCTCCTTATAGCTACTAATCGCAATGTTAATCTTCATTTCAAACTTTCATATAGGCACAGACTACCAAGCAGCTTAGTATATGTATCAGGATTACGAAATACATGTAAATAAGCCATTCTCTTCATGTGAATATCTTTTAACTCTTTACCGCACAATCCCGACTTTTAACGACTCAGAGAAAGAAGCCTTTTGAAAACACTGTGGGAAAAGGAGTAAATGCTGATAACCAGCATTTCCTCCTTTCCCCACAATGTTTTCTACCCTTTCCAAACCAAATTTTAATTTTTCAATCACATTTATTTTGACATCTGCAAATGCTTTCAATTTGGACCAGTCTAAAATTTTGTCGTTTAGTAAACAGTTAAAAAGCAGTTTATCATTTTGAAAAAATCTTTCAAACAATTCCATTTCATACTGACATGGACGCTAAATAACCCATGGTGTTTTGTGCCATAGAATGTCATTCGTGCATTCTTTTATTTAATATGTCATTAGTAATCAGGGGCCATATTAACCATCCATGAGGCAGATAAACTTTGGCCATGCTCTGTGAAAAAGGGGGCTTAATGCATCTCCTTGATCCTTGGTACCAAGCAAACTATCACATATTTATGGGCCCATAATAATCACCTTTTTTTTTAACGCTTTACCCCATAGGGCATTTCTATGGTATCTGTAATTGACCCTAAATAACAGCAAGGATGAAACCATTTCTTATGTGTATATAATACCTTTTGATAGCATAGAAAACATTGTGACAAAAAGTGAAATTGCTTGTGACGAGAAATTTCACCTTCTGCCACTATGTTTTCCAAAGGCTCCTAAAAGCAATGGGTAGAAATGAGCATCTATGGAGTAAAGGGTTAATAGCTGGCTAAATCCTGAGGTAGACTGGTTCATGGATATACAGGAAATTGACTGCCAGCAAAAAGGGGTCAGCCGCGCAGGCTAAACTGGGTCAATAGTTTCACAGATGCATTAACCCTTTGTCACACAATGTGGACTTTTAACGACCCTGAGAAAGAAGCCTTTAGGAAACATTGTGGGAAAAGGAGAAAATACTGGCAATCAGCATTTTCTCCTTTTCCAACAATGTTCTCTACTCTCTGCAATACAAATTTCAGATTTTCAATCACTTCTATTTTGACGTCTACGAATGCTTTCAATTTGGACAAGTCTAAAATTTTGTCATTTAGTAAAAAGTTAAGCCCTCTTTTGACAGAGCACGGCTCACTTGTTTGCTTCCAATTCATCACTTTGGATAAGTCTAAAATAATTTCAACTGTTGTAGAGTTAAGTTATAGTGTTGAAAAAGGTAGCAAAGAAAAACCAACCTTGTATATAATAGGTTATTACATGAAAGAGAATTGTTAAACGCATACATATTTCCTTTGTGTTATAGTTGCTTCTTGATAGATGAAGGAATAAGACAGCAAATCCCAGTGCCATGGTATGTAGGCTTAAACAGCTTAAAATTTCTACTCTAACAAGTAACTTGATGTATTGAAGGTATATTACCGGGTATCTTTCTTCTAAATTACTTTCCAGTTCAATTCAAGGTTTGGATGTTTGTTTGAAAAATATATCAAAAACAAAAACTGAAAAATTAGAACAGGGCCTGTATTCAGTAACCGTTCTTAAGAATGTTCTTTGTCTTATTCTCCAGAATTTTCTACATATGTAAGTAATACAACTTCTGATTGGCTAAACCAAATGGTTTAGCCAATCAGAAGTTGTGTTACTTACAGATTTAGAAAACCTTGGAGAATAAGACAAAGAATGTTCTTAAGAATGGTTGGTGAATATGGGCCCTGAACTAAAAAAAAGTACTGAAAGAAAAAATAGGATCCTTGATGTTTCCGTTAACTTTCTGTCAGATATCAAAATGATCTTACTCGTCTGAAATCACAAAATTCATCCTTTATAAAGAAGAAAACATTGTGAGAAACAGTAAAGTGCTGGTTACTAGCTTTTCCTACTATGCTTTCAGAAGCCTTCTTCCATTAGATTATGAAAGTAAGGATTGTAGGTTTTAATGACCCATGGAAAGAAACCTTTTTAAAACATTGTGAAAAAGGAGAAACTGATGGTTACCTTCTCCTCTTCCAACAATGTTTTCTACTTTATCAAGGACAAATTCTGCCATTTGGGCCATCAATAATTTGTTGTCTGCAAATGTCTTGAATTTGGACCAGTCTAAAGTTTTGTCGCTTGATAAAGGATTAACAGGTATATCATGCTTTACTTTTGATGACATGATTTGTTGTCTTTGTGACCAATTAGAAAAATACCAGATTGTACAAAACATGCAGTGTAATCTTTGATCTACACTGTCCATTTTGAGTCATTCTGGACAAGGGCAACCTTATAATTGCTTTTACTAGTCTTGTATTACTAGTGTATATTTGGCATTGAAAGTTTAATTCTGTTTGTAGTTTCATACAGGAGTGAAATATGAGAAAGATGGGTATAAAAAGTGCCAGTGTGTTATATGTAGGGTCAATTATTAGTATGATTTTGCAGTTTGCGCCAGATTCCACCAAGATTTGCTAAATTGCCTCATCAGATAAAACAGCTTGCCCTGGATGGTATCAAACCTCTGTCACTGCAGATATCTCCAGATGATTTGATGGTGTATGAAAGGTAGACATTACTTTGTGTTGTTCTAATACAGATCCCTCAAAGGATAAAATTTCCCATTTGTTTAAATTAAAAAAATGGGTTACATTTTTCAAATCATAACAACATAGTTGACTTGAACTCAGGAAACACTGCATCATTTATTTCTTTGTAAATCCTATTATTTATTATAATTTATTATTTCCAGTAATTTTTTCTTCATTCAGTTTTGTCTGCATAGTAAGGAAGGTATACCATAAGAATGTAAAGTAATGTTTTATTAGAAATTAAGAAATTTATGGAGCATATTTTTTCTATTTTGTATTAAGGTCGGTTATAAAATGGGACTCCTCTGCAGTGAAGTTCATTAGTGACCATGTCAAAGGTAAGACTTTCGTGCAGTTTTGTTGTCACAGCAGGGCTACATTTAGGCCTTAAATTGTTGGTTTGAATGCTGTTTAACACTGTTTTCAACATTATTTAAAAAAATATCTGGGCAGCCAGTGCACCAATCTATGCATTCCTGGAATTGTCCACTTACCAGTATTTGGCAAAATACTTTCCCACATACCTAATGGCATCTTCGCAAGCCAAGGGTTACGATCCACTATGCTACTCTACCCTTGGCGGGTTTAGCGTGATTTCGACAATCACCCTATACACATTTTCATTGGTTGCAGCTAACTTTAACAACATCAAATCAAATCGCTTGTAGCATTTCATCTTTGATAAGAATAGAACAGGGTCGTGATAAAAATAGAAGGTAAACATGAATACCTCTGTGGATGTGTGCAGGATCTGTAATGATTTATTACAGAAGAAAACATAGACAATCAATATTTACATAAAGTTTCAATGTGACCATTTAATTATCAAATGTTTTAGGCTATATCCCAGCACCTGACCATGGAATGTCGGAGTATGTTTACGGTTAATGCTTCATGTTAAATTATTGTATTCGTTAAGGGTTTGTAAAACATTTCATTGGCTATAAGAAACATGATGTAAAGCGAGATAATAAGCAGCATCCAATGGTGGCGTGTCGCGGGAATATCGAAATTGGGCTCAATCCGCAAAGGTAAGATCAACATAGTGATCGTAACCTTGGCTCACGAAGATGACCTATTGGTGAAACAATGATCAGTGGAACGAGAAATTGGCAGAGCTGTGGATTCGAACCTGTGTCCCCTGGTTGCAAGTCTTGTACATTACTTATACTGAAGAGCTCCAGATAAGAGGGAGTGATGGTATTCTAAATCCTTTATTTCTTTTCCAAACCCTATGTTGTGTGTACTCATTCAAATCATCTCAGTGAGACAATTCGAATGAGTACCCACAACATAGGGTTCAGTGGAGAATGATTGATATTTTCTATTTTGAAATAGAAATTTTGAAAAATCACTCCCTCTATCTGGAGCTCTATTATAGAATAGAACTACCAGACTCAGCTACACATTATATGGCCTGCAACATGTGAAAAGGGGCTTTTAAACATATGCGTAAAGTGTCGTTTTGGATCTATCTGTGCAAGCTAATCCAAAACAACACTTTCTGTTATTATGTAATTTTCTGCTTTGCGCTTGTTTAATGAAGAACAATATCTAATGTAGTTGTAAAATACTGTCCCGGATTAGCCTGAGTGGACTTGGATGGCTGATCCAAGATGACATTTTACACAAACGTCTGAATGTCCCTCTTTGGCGTGTTCTATACCATACGGCTTGCAACACGCGAAAAGGGACATTCGGACATCTGCGTAAAGTGTCGTCTTGGATCAGCCTGTGCAGTCCGCGCAGGCTGATCCGAGACGGCACTTTCTGTTTTTATGATTGTTTATGTTTTGCGAAACTCTACTGAGGAAGAAAATCAAATATAGACGTAAAGTGCCGTCTCGGATTAGCCTGCGCGGACTGCGCAGGCTGATCCGAGACAACACTTTACGCAGATGTCTGAATGTCCCTTTTCGCGTATTGCAGACCATAATTATGATCTACAGCATGGGGAGATTAACCTCAACTTTAACTCTTTACCAAACAACATAATTCTAGACATATCAAATTTGAAAGTATTTGCAGCTGAAAAATTGAATTCCATGTATATGTGATATAATTTGTCTGTGGTCAGATGGAAAACTTTGTGGGAATATGTTTTCAAAAGCCTTTTCTGTTAGGGTTGTTAAAACTATTCAAAATGATTGCTTGGAACACAGTTATTTCCTTTGGGCCAGATTGATTTTGTGACATCATTTGTAAGATATTGCTAAGTTTAGGCTAGGGCACAGGTGCCTGACGTGTCTGGTATCATACCATCCCTCTATATGGATGTAATAAAGACTTTATTATATCTATATAGAGGGATGGTATGATACCAGACACGTCAGGCACCTGTGGGCTAGGGCATTTCACAAATCACATAATTACTTATCTAGTGTAGAGAAACTGAGTGGGATAAAAATGTTATAATGAGGTAAACAAAGTAAATGGAGAAGTGTTACTTGAACAACGATTAACCCTTTACCACATAATCCAAAGTTTTGTTTCATTGGCTAAGACCGAACAAAGAAGCCATTTATCCTTGGTTTACTATCAAGACCTCGTAACTACAGCTTGAAACAAACTGTAGTTAACTCATTACCACACAATCTTACTTTTGACATCCCTGAGAAAGAAACCTTTAGAAAACATTGTGGGAAAAGGAGAAAATGCTGGCAACCAGCATTTTCTCCTTTTCCCACAATGTTTTCTACCCTTCACAAAACAAATTTGAAATTTTCAGTCACTTTTATTTTGTCATCTGCAAATGCTTTCACTTTGGACAAGCCTAAAATATTGTCGTTTGGTAATGAGTTAAGAGGGTTTGGAAGTAAACCGACGTTATATGGCTGTTCATGGAATTCAGCATCAAAACTAAATCAAGAATATTAACCCATTACCACACAAGAAAATTTGGGACTGGTCTAAATTGAAAGTATTTGCAGACGACAAAATATAGGTGACTGAAAAATTGAAATTTGTTTTGGGAAGGGTAGAAAACACTGTGGGAAAAGGAGAAAATGCTGGTTACCAGCATTTTCTCCTTTTCCCACAGTGTTTTCAAAAGGCTTCTTTCTCAGGGGCGTCAAAAGTAGGGATTGAGTGGTAATGGGTTAAGAATTGTTTTTAAATACAGCACACTGTGCATTTTTGCTTTCTTTCAAGGGTGCACTGTTAGCAGCTTGTCCTTCTTTCACAATATTTGCAAAGCTAAGTTGTTTGAAGGGGCATTGTACATGTATATATAGTTTAGACCATACTTTTATGCTTATGTTTACTATTCGCAGCTGCTGTAACTGTAAAAGTGAAGGTTGTGTCCCGGTCTGCAGATGGTGTTTTTAATGTGATCATGTACTTGTACACACGAAGTGGGAACCGAGTTTGTTTGAATGATGCTCTTGTAGACCAAAGATATGCAGTCTCATTAGATCATGACGGTAAATGAATTATTTCTACTTCATGTAGATGACTCTTTTGCAGTGCAACAAATCCCCTTTGAGAACTGGGGGAGGAGGAGAGAAAGTGTTCCTCATAAGAAATTGTCTATTGCCACAATATATGAGCCATGCTCTGTGAAAAGGGGTCTTAATGCATCTGCGATAAGTATAGTCCCAGGTCAGCCTGCACGGAATGAGCAGGCTGACCTGGGTCGAAACTTTTAGCTATTGGTAAATTTTCTGTACACCCAAGGATCAGTCCATCTCTTGATTGTTGGTTGTTGAAAAAATGGATATTACAGATTCATTAATATGTGATGGCTTACTTAGTACCATGGATCAAGGAGGTGCATTAACCCTTTACCACACAGTGATGACTTTTAACACCCCTGAGGAAAAAGCCTTTTGAAAACATTGTGGGAAAAGGAGAAAATGCTGGTAACCAGCATTTTCTCCTTTTCCCACAAAGTTTTCTATCCTAATTAAAGCAAAATTGCACCATTTGAGCCACTTTGAAATTGTCCTCTACAAATGCTTTCAATTTGGATAGGTCTAAAATTTTGCTGTGTGGTAATGGATTAAGCTGCCTCTCGTCAGAGTATGGCTTGTATGTCTAGATCATTTACATAGTGCTTACACTATCAGCACTGACTGAGCCATACCTTTGTGATATTTCATTCATGTGATACCTAGTTCTCGACAGTACGAGGCTATGACACTTATGTGCCTTAATCAAGGACAAAAACACTAAAAGACCAGTACTTTGTGGTTTACTTTCAAGCCCAGGACTTCCTGATTACTAATCGAACACCTTAACCAATGAGCAAAACTAGACATTCCCTTTGCACAGGCCCATGTTCTTGGAAAATGTAAGAAATCTTAAAATGATTTCACTGTCAAGGTCAATAATAGGTTGCATATTAAAACCATATTTCACAAGCACCGAAATGATATGATTTTTATAAATTTGCAAAAGATAGCTGTGAGGCATTGTGTGAAAAGGGGCAGTTGACTGTTATGAAGTTTTCCATGTCATTCAGAGAAGATGTTTACTGAGAATGTTTTCAGTATCATTAAGAAGAATCATTTCTTTATTATTTCTCTTATGTTTCAGTGACACCATCTTCTAGTATGTCAAAACTATCTTCTAAGAAGTTACCTGTTTAACCCTTTACCAAACAGCGCCAGAGCTTTACAACCCTGATGGAGAAGCCTTTTGAAAACATTATGGAAAATAGAGAAAATGCTGGTCATCAGCATTTTCTCCTTTTTCCACAATGTTTCCACCATTTCCAAGAAAGAAATCTGTTTTGCTGAATTAGATTTCTCGTCTGCAAATGCTCTCAGGATGAGTCTAAAATTTTGTTGTGTGGGAAAGAGTTGATATCGATCTGTTTCTAAATCCCAGTGAACAACCAGCTTTGTCATGTGGTGATCTTTGTCAAAGGTATAGATAAAAGATTAAAATAATATTACTCTGATCCCTTTTTAATACCAGTATTATTTGGACATTCCATAGTTTACTGTTACACATATTTCTTTACTTCTTAAAAATACTTCTTAAAAACATTTTTTTTTGCACTGGTCCAAATCAGGCAGGCAGTCGCAGTGAACTTATTATATATGGCTCAAACAATGAAATGTTACTTTGGAAAAATAAGAAAATGTGGTCGGAGAACAGAGAATACCGGTTACCAGCACTTTCTCCAGGGTCCAAAAATTTTCAGGATTCTTACTTGTCCTTCTGTGATTTTGCACTCGTCCTACAGTTAGACAAAGAAGGATAATTCACTTGCCCTCACCAAATTTCTATTAGTAAGGATGAATGGACAAGTAAAGTTTTTAGACCCTGTTTCTCCTTTTCAGAAGCCTTCCTCCTCAGGAGGTTAAAACTTGTGATTGTTTGGTGAAGAGTTACTAAAAAAGCATCAGCCAGAGACAGTTCTAATGAGATTTTGGAGAAGAGATAATGTGAATTTGATATCCCCTTAACCCTTTACCAGACATCCCTGCTTCTTACGACCCTGAGAAGGAGGCCTTTTGAAAACTTTTTGGGAAAAGGAGAAAATGCTGGTAACCAGCATTTTCTCCTTTTTCCACAATGTTTTCAACTCTGCTGGAAACAAATCTAAATTTTTGAGTTATGTTTATTTTTGTGTCTGCAAATGCTTTCAATTTGGACCAGTCTAAAATTTTGTAGTGTGGTAAAGAGTTAACCCTTTGCCAAATAATTTTGGGCATTAATAACTCCATAATCAGCATTTTCTCCTTTACCCACAATATTCTCTTTCTTATGATGTAAAACCCTCTCAGTTGACTCACGTTTAATTTGTTGCATGCAAATCCTTCCAGTTTCAACAGTCCAGAATATTATCACTTAGTAAAGAGTTTTTGAACCCTTTTTTTTTTCAGATACACCCACTATACCAGTACAGAACCACAGAAAGAAGCCGGAAGGACTAGGATCATTAAGGATGATGAAGATTCCAGCAGATAATGATATACATGACTATCAAGCTAAATCAGATGTTGAACAATTAAATACAAAGGATAAGCAGTTTGATAGAGGCTGTATAACAGATACAGAGGCAGTGTCTGCTCTCTCCCATAGGCTCTTACCTAGACTGGTTAACCAATCAAAACAACAGACTGGTGATCATGTGACAAGGAGTAATGACCAAGTTCACAATTTAACACAGAGCCATGATCTACATCCGGAGAGATTTAATATCAGAAATCAGGAGCACATTAAAAACACAGGTATTTTAAGTTCTTCATGTAGCAGTATTTCCCCCAGAGGTTACCTCAGTAGCAGTGCCAAAAATTTACACAAAGATGAAACGCAATACACATCATCTCATCATCTGGATAGTTCACCTAGTCATCAAAACCATTCACCATCATACCTCAGCCAAAATGAATCAATTAGAGATTCTGATTCACAGGTCAGTGAAAAACTTTGTACCGATCACCGATTTGAACCTAGGGGTGTAAAAAATAACATGATTTATGCTTCTAGATATAAAGAGGACGCAGCAAGTAATAAAACCAGTCCCCTGCCTACAGTTGGGCATGGTCTGAATACCTCTATTAGTCCCAAACTATCAGTTGGCAGAGGATCTGCTTCATTAGGTAGAGGAGCCTTACTGAAAATACTTCCATCCAGTAATGAGTCATTAAAATCAAATAACACATTAAGTCCTGCAGAAAATCTTCACCATGATAAGGATTTTACCAAAAAGGAATCTGCATTAAATGAGAATTTAACCCATGATATACTGGATCTGAAAAGAGATACAAATAAGCAAGCAGATATATCTCAATCTTATACATATCAAAGTGAAATAGTTGCCAAGAAATCAATATCAGACACTCCATGGAGTATTTCAAGATTGGATTCTACCTCCTCAGTAGATGATAAACAAAGACCAAGATTTCCACTGAGATATGAATCAGGAAGCGAATCCTCTGTGTCCTGTATGAGTGCAGTAGCTGCATCAGTGACTGGCCAGTTTCAAGCCTTCACTAAGTCAAGACGACCTCAGCAAACACCTGAGTATAGTTCTGACAGTAGAGGACTAAACATGGTGTGAGTATCTTAACCCTTTACTCCATAGGTACTCATTTTGACGCATCAACAACAGACAGCTTTTGAAAACATTGTGGGAAAAGGAGAAATTGCTCGTAACGAGCAATTTCTCCTTTTCCCACAACGTTTTCCACTCAATCAGATATTTGTATCCTCATTTGTCCATATTTTTGACATCATATCTTTATTTGCTGCTGAAATGGAAGAGCCTAAAATTGGCAAATCAGGTGAAGGGTTATCTCTGGGGACATTGAAGAAGAAGTAGATACTAGATAGAGCTCCTGATAAGAGGGAGTCATGGTATTCTAAAGTCTTTATTGCTCTTCAAAACCCTGTGTTGTTGGTACTCCTTAGAATCGTCTCAATCAGACAATTCTAATGATTGCCCACAACATTGAGTTTGGTGGAGTATAATTAATACTTTCAATTTTGAAATCAAAATCACTCCCTCTACCTTGAGCTGGAGTAATGAGGTAGACTGGTCCATGGGCATGCAGAAAATTGACCAATAGGCTAGCGAAAGGTATCAGCCCAGGTCAGTTTGCACGTTTTGCTCAGGCTGATCTTAATCTATACTTTTTTGTGATGCATTAAGGCTCCTTTTTACAGGGCATGACTGATATAATAAATTTCATTTTTTGGAAAAACTAACTGAATCATGAAGTACACTGGTCCCTGGCAATGCAGAAAATTGACCTTTTGTTAAGAGTTTGTGTTTATGTTGGAATTTTTCAGGCTGACATGGATTGGTACTTTACCTCGTCTTCACATCTTCGGCTATTTCTCATATTGCATACAACATATTTCCTATTAAGTATGAAATATTTAACTCTTTCCCAAACAAGCCCTGGTTTTTACTTGTCTGCAGTAAAAGTCTTTTGAAAACACTGTGGGAAAAGGAGAAATTGCTCGTAACGAGCAATTTCTCCTTTTCCCACAGTGTTTTCTACCCTTTTCAAAAACTTTCTACCATTTTCTCCAAATCTAAAATTGTCATCTGCAAACTCTTTCGGTTTGGAAGAGTCCAAAATTTATCGTTTGGGAAAGGGTTAAGCCTAACACATGATATAATAATCAAAGATCAGATACATAATGGCATATTGCCAGGTTCATAACCCTTCACCACACATGGAATCATAACGGCTTGTTCAACTTAAAAATGATTGAAGATGACAAACTTGGTGTGTCTTTTATGATTGAAAACACTGCTGAAAAAAGGAAATTGCTGGTTACCAGCACTTTTTTCCTTTTCTTTTAACCCATTGCCACACAATCCCTACTTTTGACGCCCCTGAGAAAGAAGCCTTTTGAAAACACTTTGGGAAAAGGAGAAAATGCTGGTAACCAGCATTTTCTGCTTTTCCCACAATGTTTTCTACCCTTCACAAAAAAAAATTAAAATTTTGATTCATTTTTCTTTTGTCGTCTGGAAGTGCTTTCAATTTGGACCAGTCTAAAATTTTCTCGTGTGGTAATGAGTTAATAGTTTCAAAGGTTTTTTCTTCAGGGATGTTAAAGGTAAGGAATGTTTTGTAAAGGATTAAGACATGATTTTTGTTTTCTTTTTACTACAACCTTTGATGAGCCGAAAGGGCTCTCTGGAGTAAAGCCATCAGGAATTGATGTGGTTAAAATTAGATTTAACTCTTTAGCACACAATCCAGACTTTTAACGACTCTGTGAAGGAAAGCTTTTGAAAACATTGTGGGAAAAGGAGAAAATGCTGGTAACCAGCATTTTCTCCTTTTCCCACAATGTTTTCTATACTTCCCAAAACAAATTCAGTATTCGAGTCATATTTATTTTGTCGTCTGCAAATGCGTTCAATTTGGTACAGTCCGAATTTTTGTCGTTTGGTAAAGAGTTAACTGCATCAATTCCAGATAGCATTACGCAGGTGAACCTATTGTCCCTCTTGTTTATACTTCACTGTCAGTCATTCCAAGTAGATTTTCTTGATTGAAATGTTGTTTTTGTAATGTTTGATTTTCTGAATAAATACAAATAATATGAAGACCTTAATGAAAAGGACTTGTATTTAGAATTTGAAAAACAGAACAGCAGCAGTCATTTGATAAGGTGTGACTGAGACTTGCTGCATTGCTTTCAAAGGAAAAGAATGTTTTTACATACATGACAAGTAGGCTTCTGATTTTCTCACTAGGCTGTCGGCTTTCAGGATTGTTGTCATATAATTAGATCTACTGGCTTTCAGCCAGCAGAGCTTATGTCATGGCGTGGTTTCTGTCGTCAGTCTGTCCATCCGTCCGTCCAATAGTCTTTTTCGCTGTTTACGCGCATTTGTTGTCAGATTTTCATGCAACTTGCAAAGTTTGTTTATCTCATCAATAGCTTTAACACAATCCCTACTTTTGACGCCCCTGAGTGAGAAAGAAGCCTTTAGAAAACATTGTGGGAAAAGGAGAAAATGCTGGTTACTAGCATTTGTCCTTTTCCCACAAAGTTTTCTACCCTTCACAAAACAAATTTCAAATTTTCAGTCACTTTTATTTTGTCGTCTGCAATTCCTTTCAATTTTGACAAACTGAAAATTTTGTCGTTTGGTAATTGGTTAACCCTATTGATTTGGAGAAAAATCCAAGAAACAGTATGGGAAGAGTAGCCATTTCAAGCTGAAAATTTCAAATTCTTGTTTTCGCGATAAAGTCTGCATTTGTTGTCAGATTTTCATGAAACTTGCACGGTTTGTTTATCTCATCAATAGCTTTATTCCTCTTGATTTTGAGAAAAATCCAAGAAACAGTATGGGAAAAGTAGCCTTTTCAAGTTGAAAATTTCAAATTCTTGTTTATGCAATGAAGTCTGCATTTGTTGTCCGATTTTTGATGCTAGGACTTCTGTGATCAGTTGTGTAAAACATGAACTGGAACTAAATATAGATATTTTCAGTAGCAGTAACAATATGTACCTTTATTATACTTTTACCTAGATCTGAAAATGCCAATAATAACCATTCCCCTAAGAGACACACAGACAGATACAAGAGGGAGATGACAACCAAGACGGATCCAGTGAAGTGCTTACCAAGTTACCAGTCCTCCAGTGATACTGATAGTCCTACCTCAACATTACAGAATAAAGTCATGGAAGCTAGGAAGAGGGCAAGTGCTGAAAGCAGGAGAGAGACCCAACCGAACAACAACAGGGAGGAATCTGTATTAGCTACATCAGGGTAAATGAAATAAGCCATGCTCTTGCAAATGGAGGTTTTGCCAATTTAATCATCTTTATTTATTGATATAGGAAAAGTTAACTGTTATACTAGTAAATCAGATATTATGTTTGTAGTTCCATCGCTCATTTACAAACCTCTTATCTGTATATATTGAACTCATGCAGAAATCACATTTGAATGATTGGTATGATTTATAGATTTTGTTTGGCAATCAGTGTTAAAGGGGTCTAAACTTGATTCCACTTGATGCTGGAATCAAACATAACTTTAGGCCAACACATATTTTCATTTATTTTACAGGAATGGATCGTTGACAGACAGGAAAACAGAGATGCTTGGCAAATTTAGCGGGGAAAAGTAAGTAACCCTTTCACCCTTTCGCAAACAATAGATTTCTGACCCTTCCAGATTTCGAGCATCAGCAGACAACAAATTGGAAAGTGATATAAATTAAGGTTTGCTCTTTTACAAGATAGAAAACATTTTGGAAAAGGAGAAAATGCTGGTTACCATTATTTTCTCCTTTTCCCACAGTGTTTTCAAAAGGCATCTTTCTAACGATTGTGAAAACACATATAGTTTGGTAAGATCTCAACAAATCTTTTCATTGAGGCTGCATTTATAATGCCAAGTGCATTTTAATTTGGACAAGTCCAAAGTTTTGTCATTCTTGACAGAGTTAAATACATGTACTTAACCCTTAACCACACAATGCCGACTTTTGACTACCCTGGAAAAGAAACCTTTTGAAAACATTGAGGGAAAAGGAGAAAATCGTGGTAACCAGCATTTTCTCCTTTTTCCACAATGTTTTCTACCCTATCAAAGAAAATTTACACCATTTGAGCCACATTTAAATTGTCATCTGCAAAAGCTTTCAATTTTGTCCAGTCTAAAATTTTGTTGTGTGGTAATAAGTTAAACCTGTTGTAAGGGTACTTATTAGAATTGTCACATCTTCAGTGCTAATGAGTGTCAACTATAGAAACTTTAGTGGTACTATGAATTTTTAGCTCCACTGGCCAAAGGCCAGCGAGCTATTGTCATGGCATTGTGTCCGTCGTGCGTCCGTTCGTCCGTGCGTGCGTCCGTAAACTTTTTCTTTAAAAAACTTCTCAGAAACTATTGAATGGCATTTTACCAAATTTCACAGGAATGTTCCTTAGGTGGTCCTCTTTCAAATTCCTTCAAATAATTGTGTTTCATGAAGAATTCTGGTTGCCATGGCAACCAAAGTAAAAAACCTTTAAAAATCTTCTCCTCCCAAATCGCGTATTGGATAGCAGTATTATTTTGCAGGAATGTTCCTTAGATAGAGGTTTACAGAATTCCTTAAAAAAAAAAAAAGATCCGTCAAAAAACATGGCTTTTATGGGAGACTCATTTTCCTTTTATGGTATTAAGTAAAAATCTTTGAAAATTTTCTTCTCCCAAACTATTCTTTGGATTTCACTGTTGTATTGCAGGTAAGTTCTTATGGTGGTAGGTCTTTACCATACAATCCTGACTTTTAACGACCCTGAAGAAGAAGTCTTTGGAAAACACTCTTGGAAAAGGAGAAAATGCTGGTAATCAGCATTTTCTCCTTTTCCCTCAGTGTTTTCTACAATATCAAAGAGAGAAATCATCATTTCATCAATCTTTAATTTGTTGTCTGCAAATGCTTTCAATTTGATCACATCCCAAATTTTGTCATTTGGTAAAGGGTTAAAGAAGTTTGCTTTACATAATCTTTAATCCTTTTCATATAAAAGAAGAGAACCTCTGCACTTTTATTAGTACTGGTAAAGGTTTGTTGACCTACTGGTGACCTAGTACAAAGTGGGTCAGGGCTTTACTGTTGTGATAAGGCATTCTGTTATCCAATCAACTGATCCTGCAACATCAATAAAACAATTGCAACAATACATATTTTCTATATTTTGATGTTTCCCCACCCAAAATGGTTTGTGACAAGACCCTCTTTAACTATAACTAGAAGACAAAATTTTTCTAACTGGTCATAATTGAAAGATGTTGCAGACAACATAATATATCTTCAAATTAATAAAACTTGTATCAAAAAGGGTAGAAATTATTGTGTAAAACTAAGAAAATGCAGGTTACTTTTATTTTCTTCTTTTCTCACAATGTTTTTCATAGCTTTTTTTCTGCAGTGACCTAAAATGCAGGAATGAACGGTAATTGTTAAAAACTTCTCTTCACTGGTACAGAAAAATCAGGCCTGTGGAGCGATATAGGCGCTCAAGCGCCTCTAGTTTAGAATTTGGTATGTATTTGACTTTTATCCAATTTATGTAAGCCATGTGCTTTGAAAAGGGGGCTTTATGCATCTGCTAAAAGAATCGACCCACGTCGGCCTGCCCAGGAGGACATGGTCAAAACTGTTTGCTATTTGTAATGTTCTGCATATCAATAATATCTCAAAATCAAGATGATTGTTTGACTAAGGATATTACAGATCTGTAATTATGTGGCTTGATGCTTAGAAGAAGAGATCACAGAGGTACATTAACCCTTTACCAAACAATCCCTGGTTTTTACAACCCTGACGAAGAAGCATTTTGAAAACATTGTGGGTAAAGGAGAAAATGCTGGTAACCAGCATTTTCTCCTTTCCCACAATGTTTTCAATCCTACTGGAAACAATTTTCAGTTTTTAAGTTATGTTTATTTTGTCCTCTGCTAGGGCATTCAATTTGGACCAGTCTAAAATTTTGTCGTTTGGTAAAGATCCCGATTTGCCAGAGCATGTTGTTCATGTGTATGAAGTCACAAGGATGTCTGTTTTGATATTTTGTTGTTGATTGATAGCAGGCTTTTCTGACCTCTGAAATGTTAAGAAATTGTGTACTTAAGTATTTAGGTGATAGTAGACTTTTTTTCCCAGAAAAAAAAAAATGTAATATTTAAAAAAGCTGTCTGACAGGCATTTAAAAACTTTTTGTGAAAACTGTTTTATTTGTAATCTGAGACAATGATGACAGGAAATGAGCGAGAGACATCTAAATAAGCTTAGCTGTTTTCAAAGAAATCATTGAGTTTTTTGTCGTCATGTCATCATAATACCATTCTCTTTCCTTACTGAAGATATTTACTTCAAAGTGTGACTGGTTCTTAACCCGTTACCACACATAAAAATTTTAGACCTTTCCAAATTGAAAGCATTTGCAGGTGACAATTTCAAAGTGGCTCAAATGGTACACTTTTGCTTTGTTGGGGTAGGAAACTTTGTGGGGAAAGGAGAAAATGCTGGTTACCAGCATTTTCTCCTTTCCCACAATTTTTTCAAAAGGCTTCTTCCTGCGGGGTTTTAAAATTGTGTGGTAAAGTGTAGATTATTAAGAGGTAAAGGGTTGAATATTAAGAAAAATCCATACAGCAGGGGCATTTTACCATCATGATTTTTTTTTTGGATACAGTGATGCTTATTTTTCAATAGAGAATTTGTATTAACTCTTTACCAAACGACAAAATCATAGACTGGTCCAAATTGAGAGCATTTGCAGACAACAAATTAAAGGTGACTGAAAATGTGAAACATCGTTTGGGAAGGGTAGAAAACATTGTGTGAAAAGAAGAACATGCTGGTTACCAGCATTTTCACCTTTTCTCACAATGTTTTCTGAAGACTTCTTTCTCAGGGTTGTTAAAAGTCGGGATGTGAGGTAAAGGGTTAAAAGCAACTGCAGCCTAGTGTTTATCATTACTTTTTACTCAACAGGTTGATGAGAGAATTAGCCTCTGGCATGTCAGGATGTTCTCAAGGTGTTCAAGGAATTGAGAGTCCTGTAAGTGTTGATCTCATGTACGAAGAGAAGGATTTTGAAAATACCAAAAGTTTTCCACAATTTTTCAAATACATGTACATGTACCTAATTGAATTATTCCACATTTTTTATTAAAAATAGTGCTTAACCCTTTCCCAAGCAAGCCCTGGTTTTTACGTGTCTGCAGTAAAATTCTTTTCAAAACACTGTGGGAAAAGGAGAAATTGCTCATAATGAGCAATTTCTCCTTTTCCCACAGTGTTTTCTTCCCTTTTTGAGAACTTTCTGCCATTTTCCCCAAATCTGAAACTGTCGTCTGCAAACTCTTTTGGTTCGGAAGGGTCCAAAATTTGTCGTTTGGGAAAGGGTTAAGAAATGAAAGTGAAAGTAGAATTTTCCAAGTAGTATATATTTTTATCTACACATGTACCTGTTTTCATGCTTGATTAGGCAAGTTTTCAAATTCAGTATTTACACAGATCTAGAGAAATAAGAGTGTGTTTCTTGCTTCCCCATATGGATATATTTTATAGAATGTTAGGAATTTATACTTAAACAGTTACGGTAGGTAAAACTGTGTTTTTTACTGAAATCTTTTGTATGAAGAGGGAATTATATTGAACTGTTTTTATGCTATTCGATACTTTAATATGAAGGTCACCATAAAAAATATGTATCTGTCTTTGTTTTGGCATTGTATAATGTGACACTTTATCAACCCTCTAATGGACAGGGTCTTTTTTGACCTATAAAAATATAGCAATAAACATAAATGACAAACATGTAGAGGCAAAAGATATCTTTTTACATTAGTATGGAAAACGATATCGGAAAAGAGCAATTGTTGCTTTTATCACAAGTTTTCCAAAAGCTTTCAGTTGTGAAGGCTTTTCAATTTGCTCCAACCTTTTTCCGTGGAATACTGAATTCCAACAACTCTAAAGAATAAAGCTTTCTGAAACATTTCTGGCAAAAAAAAAATGCTGGTGACCAGCATTTTCTCCTTTATGTACAATGCTTTCAACCTTTCAAAGTCAAATCCCATCATTGGAGTGCAATGAATTTGTTATCTGCAAATGCTCTGCATTTTAGATTCCAAGGCTTTGTTGTCTGGTAAAAAGTGACTCTACTTTTGTCAGCTATTTATTTTCAATAAAAGGGTTTGACTTTAAACTCTTTACCACATAATCCCAACTTCTAATGACCCTGAGAAAGACACCAGCATTTTCTCCGTTTCCAACAATATTTTACACCCTATCAAAGTGAGAAATCACCATATATTATGATATTAACCCTTTACCACACAACGACGCCTTTCAACATCCCTGAGAAAGAAGCCTTTAGAAAACATTGTGGGAAAAGAAGAAAATGCTGGTAACCAGCATTTTCTCCTTTTCCCACATAGTTTTCTACCCTATAAAAGCAAAATTGCACCATTTCAGCCATTTTGAAACTGTCGTCTGCGAATGCTTTCAATTTGGATAGGTCTAAAATTATGCTGTGTGGTAATGGGTTAACAAGATTTGATTTATTGTCTGCAGATGTTTTGGATTTGGTTCAGTTAAAAAATTTGTTGTTTGGTAGAGAGTTAAAAGCTTATTGAATGTCATGTTTTGACAGATGTGCGGTAAAGGGCAGTAATATTTTTACTACAATATTTGCTGCAGTTACTAAATTTATTGATATGATAAATGCATGCCACTGAGCTAACCCTTTACAAGATATTAATCATATTTTAGGCTCGTCCCCATTGACAGCATTTTTCCGACAACGAATGAATTATGGCTCAAATATTAAAAGTTGACTTGGAAAGAGAATATAGTAATGTGGTAATTTTAGGCAAAAATTATGATTTCATGATTTAACCCTTTACCAGACAGTCCAGGCTTTTAACGACCCCCTAAGAGAGAAGCCCTTTGAAAACATCGTGGGGAAAGGAGAAAATGCTGACAGTCAGCATTTTCTCCATTTCCCACAATGTTTTCTAACCTATTGAAGAAAAATTTCATCATATAAGCCAAATTTAAATTGTTGTCTGCAAATGCTGTCAGTTTGGAAAGGACAGGTCTAAATTCTTCTCATCTGGCAAAGGGTTAAGGATGATGACCCCTTACTCATCAGTAAATATCATGTAACATCACCTTTTTTGCAAAGGCTATAAAGGCAATCTCGGCAACTTCCTTCTTTTGATACGAGATTTAGGGGCCACAGACCTTAAATACTCATTATTATTTATAATATTATCCATCTTTCTCAGGTTGGTAAACAAAAAGCTGATGTGCCTGGCATGTTTGGAAGGGTGGATAATGTATTGGTTCATGGAAAAGCCCTGAAGAAGCCCATCTATAACATAGAGGGGTTTCCATTTATTAATGAAGTACTCAAGGTAGGTAAAAATGCTTTTAGTTTTATGCTGTCAAACTTTGTTTCGGGTATTCTGGAATCACCTGATTAATTAATTGATTTTTCACTGTTAGTCTGATGGACCCCATTTTAGGGATCATTTTCCATTGTGTGTCTTACAGAAGAGACCCTTACCACTTTTTTCTTGACCTTTCAAGTGATGTTAGACAATTGAGAAATATTTGGAGGATTTCCTTTTAGCTCCACAGGCCGAAGGCCAGCGGACTTATGTCATGGCCAGGTGTCTGTCATGCGTCCGTGTGTTAACTTTTATTTCAAACATTTTCCCTGAAACCACTCATCCAATTTTGATGAAACTTCACAGAAATGATCCTGCCATGGTCCTCTTCAGAATTCCTTGAAAGGATTTTATTCCTTCAAAAACTGTGGTTGCCATGGCAACAAAACTGAAAAATATTGAAAACTTTCAAAAATCTTCTTCTCTGAAACCGTAAGGCCTAGGGCTACTAAATTTGGCATGTAGCTTTATCTCGTGGAACTCTACCAAGTTTCTTCATATAATAGCCCTGGGGTCAAAATTGGCCCCGCCCTCGGAGTCACAAGTTTTAAATGGGCTTTTATTGGGAAAACTTTAAAATCCTTCTGGTACATAGCCATAGGGCCTAGGACTACCAAATTTTGCATGTATCTTTATCAAGTGGTTGTCTACCAAGAGTGCCCAAATGATAGCCCAGGGGTCAAATTTTGCCCCACCCTGGGGGTCACAAGTTTTATATGAGCTCAACACTCTTACACTTTCAGAGACAAATGTATCATTTGAGTCACATTTATATGGCTTGTAACATACGGAAATGTATTATTGCATCTTCTTTAGTATTTTGGCCTTTACTGGGCCTTTACTGTTCTAAATTTGGACAGGTCATGAATATATGGTATATAATTAAACCAAGGAATATGTGTACTCCTGATAGGTATTCTTGATAATCTCTGTTTTTCATAAAGTATCCAAATGTTCATTCATCTGTCCTTACACTCTCCAATTTCTTTACTTTGTGATTTCAGCACTGGGAAACAAACAAGTTTGTCTCCCCAAAGTTAATACAATCTTATGGATGGCCAGCAGTGATGAGTGGGCGACACATTACAGCAATATCCCCACAGGGTTCCGGAAAAACCATGACCTACCTGTACTCTCTGATGACCTACCTGTCCGGGTCAAACATGTACAGGGAGCTACCCTCAGGAATGGGTGTAAGATTACACATTTCTTGTATTTCAATTATCAATGTACCGAGTTAGCATTCAAGGTTGTTTTTTTTTATTTCCAACCTAAGCTCTGCTGACAGACTTTACAAAATTATGATGATATTATAATATTGTATAAAATTTTGACATATTTCTTTCTTTTCAGAGTAAGACATTGTTACAGTATATGAATTGGCAAAGCAGCCATGACTAACTGGGATAGTTACACCAGCATTGATGTAACTGAATTACTAAAAATCAACCCATTTGATGAAATTTATACTTTTCCCAGTTGAAACCTTTCTCAGTCAAAGATTGCTTGTAACTCAACAATCAAAGTCTGTGAAAGGGTCGAAAACATTTTTCCCAGTATTTTCTCCTTTTTCCCTTTTTCTAAAAGCTTTCTTCAAAGTTTGTAAAAACACACAATTGTTTTAGGGTTAAGCCCATACCAAACAGCAGTTGCAGACGACAAAATAAAGGTAACTCAAAAATTGTAATTTGTTTGAAGCAGGGTAGAAAACATTGTGGGAAAAGGAGAAAACACTGGTTACCAGTATATGCCACTCCTTTTCCCACAATGTTTTCAAAAAGCTTCTATCTGAGGGTCATAAAAACCAAGGATTGTTTGGTAAAGGGTTAAATATCAAATAAACAGACTTTCCTGTTTTATTTATCCCCTATATTTGCAAAATACTTCTAAAAGAATATTTTGAATGACTTAACCCTTTACCATATATGAAAAATCCATACTTGTCAAAATTGAAAGTGTTTGCAGAAGACAAATTCAGTGTGGTTGATGGAGAAGTTTTGTCTCTGAAAGCATAGAAAAGATTGTGGCTGGTTATCAGCATTTTATTCCATTTTCCATAATGCTTTCAAAAACCTTTCTTCTCGGGCATGTTTAAATTTGGGTTTGTGGGGTAGAAGGTTAAGCCTTTACCAAACTCAAGTATGCTGTTTTGCCCCAAGGCAGAAGGTTTAACTCTTTCCGAAACAACAAAATTATAGACTGGTCCAAATTGAAAGCAACTGCAGATAACAAAATAATTGTGACAGAAAAATATGAAATTTGGTTAGGGTAGGGTACAAAACATTGTGGTAAAAGGAGAAAATGCTGGTTACCAACATTTTCTCTTTTTCCCGCAATGTTTTCTAAAGACTTCTTTCTGAGGATCATTAAAAGTCGGGATTGTGTGATAAAGGGTTTAAAAAAAAAAAATCACTGGAAAAGGCAAATTTGTTCATCTTTTTAGAAATATTTTGAGAGGTATTATTACCATCTGCAAATGCTTGGTTGAATCTAAAACTTTTTCATGTACATGAATGAAAGAGTCATAAAAACCATTAAAGTAATCCTGTTTCATTTTTCCTACAGCCTTTGGTGATTATATTATCAAAATCCTGGAGAAAGGCAGAACTTGTTTACCATACAGCTCAACAAATTAGACAGGGCAGCAAATCCAGAATTCTCCTGGTGTACGGTGGTGGTCTAGAGGGAAACAGAGCAGTAGGTGTTTCTTTCCTGTATATGTCTTATTAAAGCCGTGCATCTGCATAGAACTTTGGCATGGGTCAGCCTGCACAGTCCATGCGCACGTTGACCAGGGCCGAAACTTTCCGCTATTGGTCAATTTTTTTCATGTCCAAGGACCAGTCTACATCATTATTAATTCAAGTGGTTGTTATGTATAAGTATGATCATGTGATTGCTTTGTTGATATGATGGATTATGGAAATGCATCTAAGGCCGTTTGCCAGAGCATTTATGTTGTTGTTAACTCTTTACCACACAATCCCGAGTCCGCTCAGGTGGCTCAGTGGTGAGCTTGTCGGACTCATGACCTGATTGTTGTGGGTTTGATACCTGGTTGAGGTGAAGTTTCTTTCCGGCATATTTTCACCTCTCACCTCTGCTGAAGCATGGGAGCAAAGTAGTTGGTGACTTTGGAAAGAGAGTTGTGCTAGTACTGGTGTGTGAAAGCCAGGAAACACATGTGCGTCATTGACCGCCATGATATGACCTTAGCTGTTAAAGTTGTGTTAAACCCCAATACAACCAACCAACCACAATCCTGACTTTTGATGACCCTGAGAAAGAAGCCCTTTGAAAACATAGTGGGAAAATGAGAAATTGCTGGTAACCAGCATTTTCTCCTTTTCCCACAATGTTTTCAACCCTTCCCAATCCAAATTTCAAATTTTCAGTCACTTTTATTTTGTTGTCTGCAAATACTTTCGATTTGGACAAGCCTGGAATATTGTGGTTTGGTAATGAGTTAAGCAAGAGGACTTATGTTTCTTACTATTGTTAGTACATGAAGGCTGCTGTGAAATGTGAATCTCTGTGTCTGACACATGGACTGTTGTAGAGAAATAAGGTTACCTTTTTTAACAGGAGTTGGGTAACTTTAACCATTTCCCAAATGACAAATTTTAGACTGTCCAGAACTCAAAGTGTTGGCATATGACAATTTTGAATTTGATGAGAATGGCAGAAAGTTTTCGGAAAGGCTAGAAAACACTGTGGGAAAAGGAGAAATTGCTCGTTTCGAGCAATTTCTCCTTTTCCCACAGTGTTTTCTAAAGATTTGTACTACAGACACGTAAAAACCAGGGCTTGTTTCTGAAAGAGATAAGATAAAGGAAAAGATCTTTTGACTGTTCTTGACAAAGAATAAGTGGATGGTGTAAATCTGAGAAAAGACTGCAGATTCTGTGAAGTCTGATCATTATCTTATGCCATTCACAACAGTTGCTTATTTTGCTCCATGTTGTGAAAAGATTTATTACTGCTTACTAGCTCTGTGCTCTCTGATCTTGATCTACACTGTTGGCAAAAGGTCACTGAGTTGTTCTTAAAACAGGGGTGTGCAATTTTGGAATTTTCCCACTTGCCCACGGACAAGTTGGACACATTTAAAGTTTACTTGTCCACATTTAAAGTTTACTTGTCCTTTTTTCCCCCCACAGCAATTGCATGTAGCAAGAGGCCTCACACCTGGTCATTACATTTAGTTTGTACCTTGAAGGTGTTTATTTCAACACAGGTAATGCAAAACTTGGAAGAAATGGAGCATTTGAAGATCGTCATTGATGTAAATAGGACATTTCCTCATCTGGTTTGGCTCCAAAATTCACTTGCCCACAGACAAATGCTCTGGAAAAATTCACTTGTCTGCAGGCAAAAAGTCCTGAGTCTTGCTAGTCGTGCATAGGAATCCCATACCCCTGCTTAAAAGCCTTAGGATGGATTTTGCTGTTTAGTGAATAACATGTTGTTTCATTCTAAATTTCAGCTAGAGCTGGTGGATGGTTGTGATATATTAGTAACAACACCACCAAGTTTGAAGAGACTGCTAGAGAAAGGTTATACAGATCTACGCAGACTTTGTCATTTAGTATGTACCTTTTTTTTTGCTTGTTTTTTTTAATCCTTTACCACATGACTCTGAGTTTTATCAACCCCAAGAGAGAAAGCTTTTCAAAACACTGATTAACTCATTACCAAACGACAATATTGTAGGCTTGTCCAAATTGAAAGCATTTGCAGACGACAAAATAAAAGTGACTGAAAATTTGAAATTTGTTTTGTGAAGGGTAGAAAACATTGTGGGAAAAGAAGAAAATGCTGGTTACCAGCATTTTCTCCTTTTCCCACAATGTTTTCTAAAAGCTTCTTTCTCAGGGGCTTCAAAATTAGGGATGGTGTGGTAATGGGTTGTAGGGATTGTGTGGTAATGGGTTAATAGATGAAAAAATTTGTTGTTTGAGAGAAGGTAATGAGATAAAATGTGGAAAAAAATGGATGAGGAAAAAAAATTGTATGTATAAAACAGCCTATCTTGGAAACCATCTTTAGGCCTCTTTCAGCCTTACTATACATGTACCTATGGTAAATTAATGTTGACAAAATGTCATCTTTGTGTCTGATACAATATGGCTTGTAACATTCAAAAAGGGACGTTTCAACATTTGCGTAAAGTGTTGTCCTGGATCAGCCTGCGCAGTTCCTACAGGCTAATCTGAAATGATAGTTTCTGTTTTTATGTATTTTTCTGTTTTGCGCATGTCTAAGGTAGCACAAAATTTAGTATAGTAGTAAAGCGCCGTCTCGGTTTAGCCCAGGCTGATCGGAGGCGAAACTTTATGCAAATATCCAAATGCCCCTTTATGTGTGTCGCAAGCCATATTATACAGTAAAACATGGTATATCCAGCCCCTGATAATCAAGTTGGTAACATACAGGACCTGGAAGCCAGAGATGGCTGATTTGATTCTATAGCTTGGTCAAATTCTATCCAAGGATTGAAGAAAGTTGCTGTGACAGTATTAATTTCTCTCGTATGGCTGAATATTATTTGATGATGTCTATATGGGAAAGCAGCCAGTGGCTTGGGAAAGATTGTTGTACAAAGAACTAGTGAAAGAAACTCCAGGGTCTGTATTCAACATCCATTCTTAAGAATGTTCTTGGTCTTATTCTTCAAGATTTCCTGACTGTGAAAGTAACAGAACTTCTGATTGGCTAAACCAAATGGTTTAGCCAATCAGAAGTTCTGTTACTTTCATAATGACAAAATTCTGGAGAATGAGACTAAGAATGTTCTTAAGAATGGTAGGTGAATACGGACCCAGGTAAGCATTGATAGTTGCACAAGCTACCATGCTATAACTGGGATGATGTTGAAAATGGCATTAAACACCCAGTCAAACAAACAGTTATGAAAGGGAAAACAGATTAACTAAAATTGTCATTGTATGAATTTTTGCTATCAGAATTTGTGTCTTCATTGAGTTGAACATGTGGTCTACCTACAAATATGAATGACAGGTTTTGAATTAGAAAACAGGGCTGAATAGTTCTTATTGCTTACCATAGTTTATTTATTTTTTTTTATGACCTTAAATGCCTTACTAGCCAGTAGCTAGGAGGTACTAAGTATGTTTGAATTATGGTATATTAGACTAAGCCAGGCTTAAATTTTAAGTCCTTACAAGATGGCAAAATTTTAGATTTGTCCACATTGAAGGCATGTGCAGACGACACGTTGAATCTGGTCCAAATAATTGGATTTTGTCTGAAATTGAAGAAAACATTGTGGGAAAAGGAGAAAATGCTGGTTACCAGCATTTTCTCCTTTTCCCAAAATGTTTTTCAATGCCTCCTCCATGGATCATTAAAACAGAATTTTTCTTGATAAAGGATTTTCTCCTTTTCCCACAATGTTTTAAAATGCCTTCTTCCACAGGTTATTAGAACTATGGATATTTTGGTTAAGGGAAACTTCCAATTCTTTTTTAGGTGATAGATGACTGTGATCAGGTGCTGAATACTTTCCATGTGGAGATAAATTACATCAAATCAGAGTACAGTCTTGTGATGCAGAATGAGATCAGACAGCTGGAGTGTCCTCGTCAGATACTGGTGTTTGGATCACAGTGGAATGAGATCAACAGTCAGTTTACAGAAAATGTCCTCAATGAGCCAATCTTAGTAATCACATCACCATTTGAGGCAGCTATATACGGAAAAGTGCGGCAGGTTGGTAGTTTGTGACACAAAATTGGCCTATAAATGAGAGTTTTCCTTTGGAAATAGTTTAGCTCTTTACCAAACAGTAAAACAGTAAAATTTTAGACTTGTCCAAATTGAAAGCACCTGCAGAAGGCATTATAGATAAAAATAGAAATTTGTTTTGGGGAGGGTAGAAGACATTGCTGGAAAAGGAGAAAATGCTGGTTACCAGCATTTTCTCCTTTTCCCACAATGTTTTCAAAAGCTTCTATCCTCAGGGTCATCAAAAGTCGGGATTGTGTGGTAAAAAGTTAACAAACTTCTAGGGGTAAAGGATATTAGGCCAAATTGAATAGCATTTAGATCTGTTTCCTTCATTGCAGTTGATACTAAAGCATAAAATCAAATCTTTTGTTAGGTCTTGATACGGACCACTTGTGAGAACATTCTGGCTGAGAAAGAAATTGCTTGCTTTGATCAATATCCCCTTTTGACACCTTGTTTATTTAACCCATTACCACACAATCCCTACTTTTGACGCCCCAAAGAATGAAGCCTTTAGAAAACATTGTGGGAAAAGGAGAAAATGCTGGTAACCAGCATTTTCTCCTTTTCCCACAACGTTTTCTACCCTTCACAAAACAAATTTCAAATTTTCAGTCACTTTTATTTTGTCGTCTGCAAATGCTTTCAATTTGGTCCAGTCTGAAATTTTGTTGTTTGGTAATGGGTTAAGAAATAATCTTCTTTCTATCTTGGTTTATGGTTCAATAAACCACAGTTGTGAGTTGTGAGGCACAATAAATAATCCACAAGACCTGTTTCTAAAATGGTAGTATATTCTCATTTTCTGCGAATGTAATGAGTTAATCCAAGGTCTACTTGACACCAATGTCATCTGCTAGTACAGACAGAGTAGCTTAAGTCAGGCTGAAACCTTTTTGATATTACCACAGTAACATTCACTGATAACTAAAAATGTTATTTTTCTTTTGATATTCAGCCAAATGGTGATTAGTTTTAAATACAATGTCCAATGATAAAAAAAATATCCCTTCTCATTTTAGTTAATTCCTTTATAGATGCAGTTTTTTCCCAAGTAACTATATGCTGCAAATATTTCAGATTCCTCATTTCTGTAAAAAAGATAGACAAATGAGTGAGGTTATTGGCTTGCTGCAGAATATAGTAGACACTGAGCATAGAATTGTCATTTTTTCTTCATCTAGGGATGATATTCGTTTCATTGTGGAAGTAAGTAGTTTTGTGTTAAAATTGATTGACTGTTAACTCATTACCACACAATCCCTACTTTTGACGCCCCTGAGAAAGAAGCCTTTAGAAAACATTGTGGGAAAAGGAGAAAATGCTGGTAACCAGCATTTTCTCCTTTTCCCACAATGTTTTCTACCTTTCGTAAAACAAATTTCAAATGTTCAGTCACTTTTACTTTGTCATCTGCAAATGCTTTGGATTTGGACAAACTTAAAATTTTGTCATTTGGTAATGAGTTAACTCTTTTCTGAATGACACAATTTTAGATTTGACCAAATTAGAATCGCTTGCAGGCAACAAAATAAATGTACCTTAAATACTGATTACTGGCGTTAACAGGTTAGAAAACATTATGGGAAAAGGAGAAAATGCTGGTTACCAGCATTTTCTCTTCTTCCCACAGTGTTTTCAAAAGCCTTCTTCTCTAGGGTCTTTGAAGATTGGGATTATAATTATGGTTAAGATTTAACTGCTGCCCTTTTTAGTACTCATTTGAAAACACAAATAACATGGGTATGAATTTTCACAGAAAAACTGAAACATTTTTGTTGAAGAGTTGTATGAAAATTCACATATGGATAGATCACTATAAAGACATATTGCTTATTTCTTATCTCGAAAGGTGAGGCCAAGGTCTCTATAAGAATAGATAAAACAGATAGGCAGAAGGCTTCTATATGTAGTTTCATCTAATCTGATGGTTGATCCTTGGTGTACTATGAAGAAGCAAAACTCATGGTAGCTCTTACAGGGCCTTATAAGCCATTAGTCCTTTTCTTTTTAGAAATGTCTTGGAAGATTGTTTTCAAGGTTCCTTTTGTCCAGAATGTCTCATCAAAGCACACAGTACAGACTAAAGATCAAGCTACTTGTTTGGTCCAGTTTGATCTGATCTATGGTGGCAATGATGGCAACTCTAATCATGAATTGTACATGAAGGGATAAAATGAATCAATGTGTTTGTAGGGTCTAAGAGCTTATGCATACAACTTGATTGTTGTAACAGAACAGATGGAATTATATGACGTGAAAGCTGTTGCAGATGACTGGGCACGTGGTGCTCATCTGCTAGGTATGTTATTCTATATGCATCTATCAAATGTCTGATTTGATTATTTCATAAACTATATTTCCTAGAGACAATTCATAATCTAATGCTTTAACTCATTACCAAACAACAATATTTAATGGCTTGTCCAAATCGAAAACATTTGCAGATGATGAAATAAAAGTGACTGAAAATTTGAAATTTGTTTCGTGAAGAGCAGAAAACATTGTGGGAAAAGGAGAAAATGCTGGTTACCAGCATTTTCTCCTTTTCCCACAATGTTTTCTAACAGATTCTTCCTCAGGGTTGTCAAAAATAGAGATTCTGTGGTAATGGGTTAAATTTCTCTTGTTTTTTTTTAGTCATAGAAAGAGAATTTATTATATGCTTCATTCACTAGGTTACTTTTTGCTCAGATTGGTAAGATGATAGTGAGTGAAAAAAACATGCATCTTAAAACATGTCATTGAAATTAACTATTACCATATGACACAATATAAGACTTGCCCATATTGAAGGCTTTTTCAGTTGACAAATGGTGCTCACATGGCTGTATTTTTCTATGAAAGTTAGAAAACACTGTGGGAAAAGGAGAAAATGCTGGTTACCAGGAAAAGAAAAGGAAAAATTTATCTATGAGCAGTATGAAAAAAAGAATAGTTTAAAAAGGAGCAATTTGATTTGCATCTTTTCCAAGAAAATTCAACAGATTCAGTTGCTGATTAGAACATAGTTCTTTAATACACCTTTATTTTGTTGTCTGCAATTGCTTTCAATTTGGACTAGTCCAAAATTTTCTTGTTTGGTAAAGAGTGAAGTGATACAGATTTTTGCTTTGTTTTGTATTACCTGAATAAATTGACATGAAATAAATGATCTCTATTACCATATATTACACGCTTGAGTTACTGTCCGAACTTAGCTCTGGCTGATGTCGTCTGCATGTGGAACTATGTGCATGTTTCTAAACTCTGTATGCAACTAATAGATTTATAGTGTCTTCAAAGAATACTTGAAATACCTGAATTAACCCTTTCCTAAACGGCAAATTTTGGACCAGACCAAATTGAAAGCATTTTGCAGATGAAAATTAACAGTTGCTGAAAAGGTGATTTTTCTATATGACAGGGTAGAAAGCATTGTGGAAAAAGGAGAAAATGCTGGTTACCAGCATTTTCACCTTTTCCCACTATGTTTTCAAAAGGCTTCTATTCCCGACCCGTAAAAACCAGGGATTGTTTGGGAAAGGGTTAAACATTATTTTCATGGTTTGAATTGGTAATACATGGCGGGTGACTCAGATTTAAGATGCACTTTCTGTGCAGCCTGATCTTGACCTATACCACCCGCAAAAGCTTTTTATTTTGACTTTGGCGCAGTAGGGGTCAAACCCGACATTTACCGTTAACAGAATTTCCGTATGGTCCGATTATACCCGATGATTTAAATATTCACGTTTTAATTATTCTTTGCATAAAGGTCAATTTCAAGTCAATTTATTCCAGTTATATTTTATTATGGTGACCATGTTCTGCATAGATCTAAACCATGAGATACAGAGGATATTTGTCTTTTTCATCAAGTGGACACCATCGGTAATATTTTCACGCGTGGCGCAGCCACAAGTTAAAATATTACTGATGGTGTTCACAGGATGAAATAAATTTTAATCTTTAACCGAAAAAAACAAATATTCTATTTATTTCATGCTTTTAACCCTTTCTGGCAGGAGCTTTATCAAAATCCAGTACAGTTCTTTTCCATTATTCCCTGTGGCGTACCCCTCCCGCATAGCAACGCATTACAATATTATGTCAAGCGCAGGAAATATAAGGTATATGACGTCATATTTCCCATCTGGATGTGAGGCACGCGCAATTTACCTAGGGGACAAGAACATGAAAATCGGTATTTTCACTGATGATACCAGTGTAAAATCGAAAAATATTTTCACTGCTATTTCTCGATATCCTACCGGAAAGCATGAAATAAACTTACATATGTGTTATATGATAAAGTTTGCAGTGATAACCATGTGATGGACATGAACATTGTCAACGCTACTGTTGTGATCCACTATGATTTACCGGACTCAAAGACCAAGTTTGGTAACAGGATGTCATGTATGCAGCAACATTTCTACAACTTTACCACAGCAAAACATAAGAAGGTACAGATTTTAAAATTTTATCGAACAAATTATTCATTTAACTTGTAACGAAATAATAAATTTCTACACTTGTCTACATTGAAAGCATTTGCAGATGACATATTAAACATGACTCAAAAATCTGTTTTGGAAAGGGTAGGAAACATTATAGGAAAAGGAGAAAATGCTGGTTACCAGCATTTTCTCCTTTTCCTACAATGTTTTAAAAAGGCTTCTTTCTCAGGGTTGTTAGAAGTCAGGATTGTGTGGTAAAAGATTATGAAGCAAGCCTTAATTTACAACATAAGTTAAGAAGTGTTTAAAAACTTTCAGGGTAATTGAGAATATTGCTGTAAAAAGCAGATGCTCATTTTTTTCCTGTAAAAAAAATTTTTTTTTAATTCGGCTAAAAATGTCAAGGTATTGTTGAAGCTGTGTTGCGATTGGAGTTGTTGTCGTAATGCAACCCATACATCAAGGGCAAGTACCTCTCAAAAGTATTTTTCTAAGTTGTGCCCCTTTTAACTCATTACCAAACAACAAGATTTTAGGTTTGTCCAAATTAAAAGCATTTGCAGACGACAAAAAAAAAAAGTAACTGAAAATTTTAATTTGTTTTGTTAAGGATGTGAGAAAAGGAGAAAATGCTAGTTACCAGCATTTTCTCCTATTCCCACAATGTTTTCGAAAGACTTCTCTCTCTCAAGGTCATCAATAGTCATCATTGTGTGGTAAAGGGTTAATATATGATTCATGTGAAACATTGTGACTCACATTTTAGAGAGCAGCTGGTAATATGTTAAAGAGAGAATACTCTGGCTTATGAGCTCCAATCACAGCTCAGCTACAATTTCTGAGCATCAATGAAAGTCAGTTTTACAGGATTCATTCTTATCTTACTCCAGAGCTGAACATACTTTCTTTTTGCACTGCTGAGCATTCTCATAGCCATTTTTATACACCCACAAAACAAAAGTTTTCAGAGGTATTATTGAATCAGCCTGTGTGTCAGTCTGTATACAAAATACTAGTAATTTTGTGTGGCGAACTCCTCCTACAGTTTTCCTTCAATTGTATTGAAACTTTGCACATATTTTGATCATTTGTCAAAGATTTGCAAGATGCAGTTTTCGTGTGTCGACTCTTCCTGGTTAGCCCGCCCTGGTGGCTCAGTGGTGAGCGTGTCGGACTCATGACCTGGTGGTTGTGAATTCGATACCAGGTTGAGGCAAACTTTCTTTCAGGCGTATTTTCGCCTCTCACCTCTGCTGAAGCATGTGAGAAAAGTAGTCAGTGGCTTTGGAAAGAAAGTTGTGTTAGTACTGGTATGAGAAAGCCAGGAAACACCTGTGTGTCACCGACCGCCATGATATGACCTTAGCTGTTAAAGTGGTGTTAAAACCCACTACAACCAACCAACCATCTTCCTGGTTAAGCAATAATCTCCTCTTGAACCTGACATTTTTTTCAGTCAAAGCGCTAGTGGGGGTATTACGGTAAGTCACATTCAGTGACAGGTCTAGTTATTTGACCAGATGCTTATGGCTGTGTCGAGTGTTCCATTTTGCAATGGTTACAGGAACTCCATAATCACATGGATGGGTACTTTTCCCACCATGATATACATCAATCACTGTTGCAGATTGTGTTAAGCATCATACGAACCAATATTTTAATTCACAGAGAAAGATTGACCCAGCATCCCACTTGCTAATAACAGAAACTTGCGGAAAACAAGTCCGAACAATTCAGGAACTGTTGAAGAGATCCAGTGCAGAAATACCAAAGGAGCTTAAAGCTTTTCTTGCAGGAATGATTGAGGTAGGGTTGTTTTACCCATTAACTCTTTACCAAACGACAAATTTATAGTCTGGTCCAAATTGAAAGCATTTAAAGACGACAAAATAAATTTGACTGAAAAATCGAAATTTGATTTAGGAAGGATAGAAAGCTTTGTTGGACAAGGAGAAAATGCAGGTTACCATCATTTTCTCCTTTAACCTCAATGTTTTCAAAAGGCTTCTACCTCAGTTCCGTCAAAAGTCGTCATTTTGTGGTAAAGGGTTGATTAAAGAATAATCCTGAGTATTATCAACTCAAAGGTAAAAGCTTTTGAAAACATTATGTGAAAATGGTGAAAATGTTGATAATCAACATTTGCATCTTCACAAGCCAAGCTGACGATCCACCATGCTACTCTACCCTTGGCGGACCGAGCTTGATTTTTACATTCATGTGTATTTCATGCTATAACCATTTTCATCGGTTGCAGCCAGCTCTAACTGCATGAATCAAATGGCTTGTAACATTTCATCTTTGATGAAAATGAAACAAGGTGCCAACCTTTTGAATAAAAATAGAAGTTAACCTTGGGTACCTCTCTGGATGTGTGCTGGATATGTAATGATTCATTACCGAAAAAACATAGACGAACAAATATTTATAGAAAGTTTCAGTATGACCAATCAATTATCAGAGGTTTTAGGCTATATCCCAGCACCTAAAGATGGAATGTCTGTAACTTTGTGGTTATTGCTTCATGTTGAATTATTGTATTTGTAAGCTGTTTTTGAAACAATATTTTATTGGCTATCAGAAACGAGATGTAAGAGGGGATAATAACAAGCATCAAATAGGGGGCATATTCGGGGAATATCGAAATCGGGCTTTATTCGCAAGGTAAGATCCATGTTGCGGAGATGCAACATTTGTAGCACAGTTATTTTTCAGAGGAAACAACAAGTTACTGTCATAACTCTGACATTATTGTTGTTTATGTCATCTTCATGCAAAAACTTTGATGTTTTCCAATATGTCTGCTATCACTGAAAATGATTTTTTCAGACTTAGTAATAGATATTAAACACTTTATTATATGTTTTCATGATATGTGACCAACATAAAAGGTTTTAGAATGGATGTCCGATGATATTTGATAGTAGCAAAAAAAAAAAAAAAAAAAAAAGCATATGGAGTGGTTCTGAAAATGTTACTAGATTTATCCATGTTGTATGATAGCAACAAAACAATAGCTGTATAAAGGCTGTGTATGGAGGAATATGTCTTAAAATATTAGAGATTGTAAATCTCAGATCACTCTTCACACTCTATTGAGCCCTAGCCTTACCTTGATCTGTCAAGCCCTGGTAGCATAGATGGTACCAAACAGGATTTGAAACTAGGGGGATGCAGATCTGAATCACTGTATCAGCTATGTGAAAAAGCAGCCAGTTTCGTGTCAACAATATTGTGCAAAGTACTGATATAAGAACCTGAAGGAAAGCATGGATAGTTGCACAGGCCATCACAACATAACTAAAATAATATTGAAATTGGTATGAAACACAATATAAACAAACAATTTCACCTTTGTCTAACATTATGCATGTGCCTATACTTATGATAGCCATTCAGATACAAAAATTTAGATGTCATGTTTGATATTTACAGAAGAGGGAGCAGGATGACAACAAAGAGTTATGTTACCAACTATTAGCCTATGGAACTTGCAGGTAAGATACCAATAAATAGATGTTGATTGACTGCAGTCAATCAATGTATTGGACTGAAAAATAATTAAATGGTCAAAAAAGGATCGGAATTTGAAGTACTAGGTGAAACATATCATTAAACATGCAATCAAGGAAAAACATATTTTTTTAAGGAAATAGTACAATGAGACTGTCACTTTGCCAGTTCCTTTGACTTTTGAATGTATAAGCTGTGTAGAGAACTCCATCTTTAGCTTTGCTGTCAATGTTATGAAAATTTGTAACAATTAATAACTAGATAAACACCTAATCTGTTGATGTGCAAGATGCAGTTTTTCCATGTCTGCTCTTAAGCATTGAAGGATGATATCCCTTTGAACCTAATTTTTGAACATCTGACCTTTCTAACAAGGCACTTAGGGGAAATGTAAATTCTTTTTTGAGTGACAGATATAGTTATGTTTTACATGAACAGAGATAACTGGAAATGTGGATGTAGACATATAGTGGTCCCAGAGATTGATACTTCACCAGAAACAGAGTGGCTTCCTAATGAAGGTCAAGTCAAGGTTAGTACTGTGAAATATATTTGCTGTTCTATAAGCAATGTTGTCCCTGAAATGAAATGGTTTTTGTTGTGAGAGGGTCTTCAAACTATTTACTAGTCACAAGTTTGAATGACTCTATGAGAGAAGGCTTGTGTAAACATTGTGGAAAAAGGAGTAAATGCTGGTTTAAAGCTTTGCTTCATTTCTACAGGGCATTCAACCTATTTGTAGACAAACCCCATCTTTTTTTCTCACATTTGATTTGAAGTCTATTAATCCTTTAGTCCATAGATACTCATTAGATACTCATTTCTAAGCATTGCTTGTAGGAGCCTTTGGACAACATTGTGGCAAAAGGTGAAATTGCTCGTGACGAGCAATTTCACCTTTTTTCACAATGTTTTCTATGCTATCAAAAGGTGTCATATACACATAAGAAACGGCTTCATCCTTGCTGTTATTTAGGGTCAATTAGAGAAACCATAGAAATGCCCTATGGGGTAAAGGGATAACCCTTTACCAGAGGACAAGATTTTAGCTTTATCCAATTTGAAAGCATTTCCAGACGACAATTTAAATATGGCTCAAATGGTGAAAATTTTCTTTGATAGAATAGAAAACATTGTTTTCAAAAGGCGTCTTTTCCAGGAGCTTCAAAAGTCGGCATTGTGTGGTGAAGGGTTAAGTACTTTCAACAATGAATTGTCTACATGTTGTCTGTTGGTAATGAGGTAACTGATTCATTTTAATATTATCTATTGAATGTATTAACCCATTACCAAACGACAATATTTTAGACTGGTCTAAATTGAAAGCATTTGCAGACGACAAAATAAAAGTGACTGAAACTTTGAAATTTGTTTTGTGAAGGGTAGAAAACATTGTAGGAAAAGGAGAAAATGCTGGTTACCAGCATTTTCTCCTTTTCCTACAATGTTTTCTAAAGGCTTCTTTCTCAGGCAAGGTTCGCACAGGCTTGAAAAGTGCTTGAAAATGAGGGGTAGTCTTGAAAAGTCCTTGAAAGAGAGTTTTGTCTTGAAAAGTACTTGAAAATTCATATCTAGCCTTGAAAAGTACTTGAATTTCAGGCTTTTTGCGTAACGATTAGTAAAATCTACTAAAATTTGCTTTCGCAATGCCAAAACAAGAAAATTGCATTAAAAAATGGATTCCACTACATCTACGTCGCTTCCGAGTACGAAAATGCGTAAAGGTACGAAAGTATTATGGTACGAAAGCACTGTATTTACACCGGTACCCTGCTTTAAGGTGCTATCCCTACTTTATATGCTAATCGACCGGGGTCTAGTAGTATTGTAAGCATTATCTCCCTTTGCGTGATTTATCTTTTCGTAAAGTTATTGTCTGCAAGTTTTAGTGATTTACTTACGTTTCAATTCCGGATTTCTAGAAATTAGAATAAGGAAATGTGTTTTCCGTAGTGATTAGTCCAGAAAATACCCTTAGGTCAAGGAAACAAACGATATTTATAAAGCCCTTTGTCGCAGCACTTTGCAGAAAAGAAATCGATATTGCTTGCAAGTGTGAAAGCGCGCTCGGGTCTCATTCCAAAAGCGAGTTGCATTAAGAAAGTGGAAAGTCCATGACTGGAATGTTTTCAGACTATTTTGTAAAATGTTCAGTCATAAAAACGAGTCTGGGTGTAAAAAAGAAAATGAAAGTACAACTACGGCGTCGCCGTCAGGGGCAGAACTGACCATTCCTAATCTCATTGTGTTTAAGAAAATTAAAGAAAACCTGTCTTTGGCTTAAAAAAAGGTAGGTATTATGTTTTAAAAAAGGTCCTTGAAAATGAGTTTTATGTACTTGAAAAGTCCTTGAATTTAGTCAGCACTTGCCTGTATGAACCCTGTCAGGGGAGTCAAAAGTAGGGATTGTGTGGTAATGGGTTAACATTGGTCAGAGTAATTAGAGACTTGTCCTGGGATTGACTGTCAGAGACAGATTATTTCAGCCAACCGCATGGCTAGTCTTTCATTTAGAACAGAATTTTGGATGGTCAGTGAATATTACTCCGGAGCTAATATTCACTTACCCATCTCCGCAGCACTCAATGTCCGATTCTAACAAATTTGTTCAGTTCAAAGGTTTTAACTCTTTACCCGAAGACAAAATTTTAGCTATGTCCAAATTAACAGCATTTCGAGATTACAATTTCAGTGGAACTTGAATGGTGCAATTTTTCTTTGAGAGGGTAAAAATATCGTAGGAAAAGAAGAAAATGCTGGATTCCAGCATTTTCTTCTTTTCCTACAATGTTTTCAAGAGGCTTCTTTCCTGGGGTTGTTGAAAGGCGGCATTGTGTGGTAAAGAGTTAACCATTCAGATATTGGGTTACTTGTTAATTCTGGAATTGACAAAGAATGAACCCTTTACTACATAATGACTACTTTTAACACCCCCTGAATGAGAAGGCTTTTGAAAACATTGTGGAAAAAGGAGAAAATGCTGGTTACCAGCATTTTCTCCTTTTTTCACAATGTTTCCTACCCTATCAATGAAAAATAATTTCATATGAGCCACCTTAAAACTGTTATCTACAAATACCCATAATTTTGACAGGTCTAAATTTTTGTTGTGTTGTAAAGGGTTAAATGTAGAATGGTTGGTCAGTTTGAGCCTAGGTCTCGTATGACAGTAAGAACAAGTCTAGATAAAACATTTTTTTCCAGGTTTTGGTGACCCATGTCAATGACAGTGATGCTAGTCATTTCTATGTTCGACTGTTGAGCATTACACATGAAGATGGAACGATCAGTCAACCAACGCTCACCTACGCACAGCTCGTCATTGATCTTGAATGTTGGTACAAGAAATTGGAGAACCAAACACGTAATAGTAAGTGTGGCTATCTGTCAGTTCTACTTTAGTACAGCTGTCTATTGGTAGGTAAAGGGATCTACCAATAAAATGGGGTAGGGTGGTTATGGGTCAAATATATGAATTCTATCTGGAAACCTGCAGGTAGTTAGCCCGTTCTTAGGTGGTAAGCTTAGTGCAGTCATTATTTAACCCTTTGCCATACAGTCCCTGGTTTTCACGACCCTAAGAAAGAAGCTTTTTGAAAACATCGTGGGAAAAGGAGAAAATGCTGGAGCATTTTATCCTTTTCCCACTATGTTTTCCACACTCCCAGAACAAATTTCAGTTTTTGAGTCATGTTTATCTTGTCGTCTGCAAATACTTTCAATTTGGACCAGGCTAACAATTTGTCATTTGATAAGAGTTTAAGCATTAAATAATATTATATTTTCCAATTGAATTCCTTGATTTGCCTGGATGGTTTTCCTGTGCTCCTGTTACTTAGAAAAAGGAAAGGAAAAGTACTATGTTCATGCAGAGGTGAAAACTAGGGGGTTCATTCAGCTGATCAAAGAATAATCAGCCTTTTACCAGATGATGAAATTTTGGCCTTGTCCAAATTGAAAGCATTTGCAGATGACAATTTCATTGTGGCTCAAATGGTGCTATCTTTTTTTGATAGGGTAGAAAAGATTGTGGGAAAAGGAGAAAATGCTGGTTACCAGCATTTTCTTCTTTTCCCACAATGTTTTCAAAAGTCTTCTTCCCAGGGTTGTCAGAAGTCGGCATCTTAACCTTACGATCTTGAGTTTTAAAGACCTTGACCGAAAAAGACTCATAAACATAGTGTGAAGAAGAGACAATGCTGTTTATCAGCATTTTCTCCTTTTCCTACACTGTTTTCTATCCTACCTGAGACAGATCTCACCATTTCAGAAATGTTTATGTTGTCACCTGCAAGTTTGGACCAGTGGTAAGATTTTTTTGCTTGGTACAGAGTTAAATAAATGCTGGATGTTCTGTTTATGTTGCAGCAGCACCATACACTGGAGAACTATGTGGTTATCAGGATAGAGGCGTCTTCTACAGGTACACTAATCTTTAGCTGGCTTTCATTATGTCTCCCCCTGTTAGGGTCAAGGGACATATTGTTTTTCCATGCGCATCAGTCTGTCTATCTGTCAGTCACAAACTTTGTCCGCTTTTTAACTTGAAAACCTTTTTAAGATATTTTGATGAAATTTTTTCGCACATTTATAAAGCATCATGAGACGATGTGTCATGCACAAGAACTGTAACTCTGGCTTGTATATTTTTTCGACTTACATCCCTTTGATTGTTTACCTTACTCATTTTACATACAAATTCATGTCAGCTCTTTAACTCGAAAACTGTTAGAGAAAAATGACTATCATTTCAATTGAAAATTACCTTGGTCACACATCAATCGTTCTGACACCAATAAGGGGGAAGACATCTTTTTTTTTTTAAATAGAGAAAAAGTTCTAGGCTTTTACTGCATTTAATGACACACAAACCCACCCAGGTAGGTCAGTGTCTAGAGTATTGGACTCATGACTTTGTTAGCCAGATACCCAGTTAAGGCATTTTATTTTCTTTTTGTGCTAACCTTTGATGTATAGTAGAAAGTAATCAATTGCTTGGAAAGAAAGTTATGCCAGTACTGGGGTGAAAAAGGCAGGAAATACATGGGTAGGTGCACTGACCGCTGTGATATGACCTAAGCTGTTAAAACAGCATAACTACAAATCAGTGGATCAATTAATGATACATGATGTCTCTTTTACATATTACCTCATTTACATGACTTATTTTCATGTCATGGTAAACTTTGAAAAACACATTCCTGCACATGGCTTGTTTCTCCATACACTGTGCAATACAGTGAGTTCTGTGTCCGTATTCACCAACCATTCTTAAGAACATTCTTGGTCTTATTCTTCAAGATTTCCTGACTCTGAAAGTAACAGGACTTCTGTTAAACCATTTGGTTTAGCCATTCAGAAGTCCTGTTACTTTTACACTGACAAATTCTAAAGAATAAGACTAAGAATGTTCTTAAGAATGGTTGGAGAATACAGACCCTGTTTTTTGTTATTGAAAAGAACTGATAATTGCAATATTAGAAATTTTACTATTGACTTAAGTTTTATTTTGCAGAGTACAGATACTGGATATACCAAATATGAACACACATGGTAAAGGAACAGGCAGTATAGAAGTGTCTGTAAGTACATGTATAATGGATTAAATCCATACCAAACAACACAATTATAGACTGGTCCAAATCAAGAGCATTTGTAGCATTTGTAGACAACAAACAAGACTGAAAAAATGAAATTTGGTTTAGGAAGGGAAGAAAAACATTGTGGGAAAAAGGAGAAAATGTTGGCTACCAGCATTTTCCCCTTGTCCCACAAAGTGTTTAGAAGGCCTATTTCTCAGGGTTTTTGGAAGTCCGAAATATGTGGTGAAGAATGAACCGTTTATCAAACATAAAGATATAAGCCTATTGAAAACATTGTGGGAAAAGGAGAAAATGCTGTTTACCAGCATCTTCTCCTTTTCTTACAATGTTTTGTACCCTGCTGGAAATAAATTTCAAATTTTGAGTTATGTTTATTTTGTCATCTGCAAGTGCTTTCAATTTGGACCAGTCCAAAATTTTTGTCGTTTGGTAAAGGGTTAAACGAAAGTACAGACATGGACTATGCAAAATCTTCAATAAGAAGAGCGTTTGAGAATCATCATTGATATAATACGGCATTAACTTGTTATGTATGGCTCCAAAACTCATTTCTTCGCAGGCAAATGCTCTAAAAAATCTACTTGTCCCCTGGCAAAAAGTCCTGAGTCGGACAAGTCGGGCATAGGAATTCCGCAACCCTGTGAATAATCAGAGTACATTAACATCTTTAGAGTTGGTTGTTGCTCATTCGAAAAAAAGAATGAAATTTAAATATGGAAATGTTCAAGTGTTTCATTTTTTAATGAAGAAGACTTCAAGGTAGAGGTAGTACCATTTTCTGGTGCTAAAGCAAACTTGTTTCAAGTTACCTGGTATGAATTAAAGATAATACACACTGTTGATAAGATAGCTGCTGGGTAACCTTATTTGTTCTGTTCTTTTCTATAAAACACTTCTAGTGATGTAAGTGAAACTTGTGTAGGGGAAGTAGTTCCTAGTTTTGTAAGGCAAATTATTATTTAACCCATTATCACACAATCCCTACTATTGATGCCCATGAGAAAGAAGCCTTTAGAAAACATTGTGGGAAAAGGAGAAAATGCTGGTAACCAGCATTTTCTCCTTTTCCCACAATGTTTTCTACCCTTCACAAAAAAAAAATCAAATTTTTAGTCACTTTTATTTTGTCGTTTGCAAATGCTTTCGATTTGGACCAGTCTAGAATATTGTTGTTTGGTAATGAGTTAAGTTGGTGAAACTGTTGACACATTTGATATTTTTTACATTTATACATTTATATAAGTCATTGTAATGTATTACTTTTGTAGGTGAAGTTTGTAGACATTGGTAAAGACATGGACATTGACCTGAATAAACTCTATGTGCTTCCAATACATCTGAAGAAAGTCCCTTTCCAGGTCCGAGTATAATTTGGTGATAATAAAATAATTATTGTACCTTCTTAAACATTTAGGCTTTTTGTAGATGTTTTAACCCATTACCACACAATCCCTACTTTTGACGCCCCTGAGAAAGAAGCCTTTAGAAAACATTGTGGGAAAAGGAGAAAATATTGGTAACCAGCATTTTCTCCTTTTCCCACAATGTTTTCTACCCTTCACACAACAAATTTCAAATTTTCAGTCACTTTTATTTTGTCGTCTGCAAATGCTTTCAGTTGGGACCGTTCTAAAATATTGTCGATTGGTAATGGGTTAAATAAAACAAATAAGAGTATACAAGACAAAAAAGGGAAAGCAAATTCTTCTTGAAGAATGAAATAAATAGTGCCGGTAGGTTTTATGAAAATTTCCAACTGTTTACCATGCTTTAATGTTGTTTTTTTTATTTCAACCTAGTAGAAAGACGGCTAAGAATATTCTATATGAAATAGAGAATGAAAAAGAGAAACTGTTGGTAGCCATTGTTTTCTGCTTTTGAAGTGTATTTTGTATCCTTTTCTGAGAGTAATTCCATCATTTGAGCAATATTATTTCATTACTTCAGTAAATGCTCATAATTTTACCCGTCTGAAAATTGGATACCTGTTAAGAGTTAAGCTAGTTGATAATAATTATGACCTTTGATGCAACATGAATAGTAAGACTGTTTCTTTAATTCAAGGATGAATACATTTAGAAACACCTCAGAAATGGGAGAAATTTAGAGTCAAAGACTTTAGATACATTTCTGTAAGATAAGATTATCACGTTAAAACAAGGTTAAGTACCTGTGTAAACATTGTCACAAAGAAGAACTTCTTTGTCACAAACATTTTTCCGTTTGCCACACCTTTTTCATTAATGCTGTTAGCCAAAACCAATGTGTGCTGGAGATCAAGTTTGAATGCCATTTTTTCGTCCATTGCAGGCAGTAGAAGTGTTTGTCTGTAAAGTTAAACCAGTGGACAAGGACCCAGAATGGACTGTGAGGGTATGTTTCTGTAATTTTGTTCATTATTATTACACCAAGCCCTTTTTCTTAGCCTGTTAACTCATTACCGAATGACAAAATTTTAAGCTTCTCCAAATTGAAAACGTTTGTAGACGACAAAATGAAAGTGACCGAAAATTTGAAAACTGTTTTGTGAAGGGTAGAAAACATGGTGGGAAAAGGAGAAAATGCTGGTTACCAGCATTTTCTCCTTTTCCTACTATGTTTTCTAAGGGCTTATTTCTCAGGGTTGTCAAAAGTAGGAATTGTGTGGTAATGGGTTAACTCAGTAGATTGGGCTAGTAATAGAGTTGTTATTGGTTTAAATATAAACTAAACATTCTCCTTTTCCTACAATGTTTCCAAAAGGCTTCTTTATCAGGGTCGTCAGAAGGCGTCATTGTGTGGTGATGAGTTAAGTTGTGTCTTTTAGCTTTTATAACTCTGTTATTACTTAATGTCATTATTAGTATTACTGGAATTACATCAAGTAGCTCAAAAGGACTTTATGTGTAAGGATAATTATATGTGTTGTCAGTTCATGTGGCATTCATTCAGAATGCAAGAATAGTTTTCCTTTAACCCTTTACCACAATGATGACTTTTGACGACCCTAAGGAAAAAGTCTTTTGAAAACATTGTGGGAAATGGAGAAAAAGCTGGTAATCAGCATTTTCTAGTTTTCCCACAATGTTTTCTACCTTATCAAAACAAAACTGCATAACTTGAACTTAAATTTTCATCTGCAAATACTTTCAATTTGGATTGTTCTAAAATTTTACCATGTGGTAAAGGGTTACTTAATGTGCATTCAGAACTCCTGCCACTGTTTTTCTCCGGAAAGGCCATTTTTTTGTCAGTTTACTTTGAGCGCAAGCTTAAAATGCTTCCCAAATCAAATTGAATTTTTCAGTCAGGTGTAGACTAAAATGTTCTGATTTCAAAGTCCTGGGCCTGTATTCACCAACCATTCTTGAGAATATTCTTAGTCTTATTCTCCAATGTTTTCTAAATTTATAAGTAACAGAACCTCTGATTGGCTAAACCGCATGGTTTAGCCAATCAGAAGTTGTATTACTTACCAATGAAGAAAACTCTGGAGAATAAGACAAAGAACATTCTTAAGAATTGTTGGTGAATACGAACCCTTTTTGTTGTTGAAATTTTACTACATTACACCATGTGGATTATGCTCTGCTCTCTTCACAAATTTTTCACAGATTTTCCTATGTAAAGTTTTTGTTATTATGAAAGGTTTAGTTCTGTAGTTGAATTTTTATTTCCTTTCATCTTCAGGCTAGCATGTATGTAAATGAGTTGCTGTTTGGCAAAGAACTTGAAGGCAAAATTGTCTTAAGACTTGGAGGTATACTGTGGCTGGATCCTCTAGTGGAGAGAGTATGGCTGGGGCAAACAGGAACCATCATCAATAGGTCATATGTCCACAATGAACTCATCAGGAATGGCTTTGCCAATGAAAACCCAACAGTATGTGAAGCTTTTTTTCCTCACTTCCTTGTAATCAAGTTAAACCTTTCCCACACAACAAAGTTTAGGTGCTTCCATATTCAGAACATATGCAGACAAGAAATTAACTCTTTACCAAACGACAAAATTTTGGGCTAGTCCAAATTGAAAGTATTTGCAGACGAAAAAATAAATGTAAATCAAAAATTGAAATTTGATTTGAAAAGGGTAAAGACATTGTGGGAAAAGGAGAAAATGCTGAATGCCAGCATTTTCTCCTTTTCCCTTTCTTAGGGTCGTTAAAAGTGGGATTTGTGTGGTAAAGAGTTAAGAAATAATACAAATGAAACTAAGCTCTCTGATAGGGTAGAAAACATTGTGGGAAAAGAAGAAAATGCTGGTTACCAGCATTCTCTTCTTTTCCCCCAATGTTTTCAAAAGCTGTCTTTCTCATTGAAATTAGTGGTTGTGTGGTAAGGTTTGGTCATTTCTGGTAGTTGTGTGAGAAAGGTATTTCTATTTACTAGCAATGACACTTAAATCCTTATGCTTATAGCACTAACGGGGACGAGCTAAAGTTTGTAATAATATCTGAGCAAAAAGAAAGTGATTTTCTAAAATGGTATTGATAAGATTTTAAGAAAAAGGGCAATTGCATTTTTTAGGAAAATGGGCATCAAGGAGAAAGTACCTGTTTAAATGCCATGTTTTTAGAAAGGACATTTTGCACTAGTATCAAATATCAGAAAACATGGTAATGATTTAATGCCTTAACAAACAAAATTTTAGACCAGATTGAATTAACTCATTACCAATTGAGAAAAATATAGGTTTGTCCAAATTGAAAGCATTTGCAGACAACAAACTAAAAGTGACTTAAAATTTGAAATTTGTTTTGTGAAGGGTAGAAAACATTGTGGGAAAAGGAGAAAATGCTGGTTACCAGCATTTTCTCCTTTTCCACAAAGTTTTCTACAGGCTTCTCGTCAAAAGTAGGGATTGTGTGGTAATGGGTTAAAAGTGATTGTAGACAAAAAAAAAAAATAAGATTTGGCTCAAACTGTTGGATTTGTCTTAGGAAAGGTTTATAAATGAGCAAAGGAGAAAATGCATGTTACCATCATTTTCTCCTTTTCTCACAATGCTCTCAAAGACTTGCTTCCTCAAGGATGTCAAAACAGGGGGGGTTGTGTGGTAAGCACTTACTACATATACATGAGCCATGATCTATAAAAATGGGGCTGAAAGCATCTGCAAAAAGTATTGACTCAGGTTACACTTTTAACCCTTTCCCAAACAAGCCGTGGTTTTTATGTGTCTGGATTGAGTGGTAAGGAGTTAATGCTGATTTTCACTTTGGAGGTAGAATTTGATAACCATTTGTCTTTAGTTGTTTACGGATGCAAATGAAGGGGACCATAGGTATGCCACCTTGGTAATTCCAATGGTTTATCACAAGCAAATATTCATTGTTTTCAAAAGTTGTCAACTGCAGGAGTGTAGAAAAGAAATGTTATTATAGCTGTGCATGTAACTGATGATAATGATAGTTGTAATTTTGAATACTCATCAAACTAAGATTATTGTTTATGTACTTTTTTGCAGCATCTTGAGAAATTGTACAAACTATGTGAGGGAAAGATAAAGCTTCCACGTGCATTGCTGGTAAAGACTAAGTAAGTATTAAGGCTTTGCCACACAATAGTAACTTGCCGACCCTTAGATGAATTGCTCTAAAAGTCTAGAGTTTACTCTGTGCATTGTATCAAGTTGTATTTTTATAACTGAAACTTCAACCGCATTTGAGTTGAGCATGAAAAATATTTTTGTTAGCACTGAGCCAGATGCGTGCTTCTTACACTTTCAACTTTTATTATGCTTACAGCTGGGTTTTGAATAGAAAGTGTAAAGTGATTAGTAAGACATGATTACTTTTTTACACAGGATGAGTCAGATTCTCCAAACAGATTCTCTCCCCTTGTGTCGACAGTACCATGACGTTCATATTTCATCGGTTACTTCCCCTGACAAGTTCTTCATTCAGAGACGAGAAAAGAATTCAGAGTAAGTCTGGGAGAGCTTTTTTGTCTCCCTTTTCTCTAGTCAATAAATCCACCTATCAACTGAAGATAATGTTACTTATTGTAAAATGTAAAATGTAATCAAACTTGAATCAGGTTTTTTTCACCAAACATGTAATGACAAATGCATATCTGGAAAAATATCCTTAATACCAGTCTAAGTCTTAGTCTGTGCAGTAAGTTTTTAGAATAGCTATAGTTCTCTTGTGTTTGATGTTACTTGTCAACAACATTAACTCTTTACCAAACAACAAAATTTTAGACTGGTCCAAATTGAAAGCACTTGCAGACGACAAAATAATTAGGACTCAAACATGGAAATTTGTTCTCAGAAGGGTAGAAAATGGGTACATAGGGGCCACTTTGTCCAATAAGCAAATTAATCATGGGGTTGATTGGACCTTTGGCAAACAGAAATTGACCAATTACGAAAAGTTTTGGCCCAAGTCAGCCTGCAAGGACCGCGAAGGCTGACCTTGATGGATACTTTTTGCAGATGCATTAAACCCCCTTGTCAAAGAGCATAGCTCATATCTTTATGGCAATGTTTATAAATATAAATGTGTCATATTTGTGGTAGCCCTTGCACAGATGATATGATAACAGTCATACAAAAGTCATCCTCGGAACCCAGGTTTAAGCATTACGTTACTCTCCATGCATTACCCCTGGGAAAATGAGTAGCAAAATCTTGGTTTCCTACGAATATTCGTATGGTCGGAACGTACCCTAATAGCCAATTGAACCATCAATGAAATATTTATTCTCTCTTGTAGGGAGAGCAATTTCATTTCATCAGTTACTAGAAACAGAAATGACGGCATATTTGTGATAAAAATACTTCGGATTTTCTCAGAGAAAAACTGAGATTACAAATCAAAATTCTTCATGAATAATTCATGAGAACGAGAAAACGCCAGCAAAATAACCCAGGGCCGATCACAGTATGAATCGAAACTGGGTCAACGAGGATGTACAAAAGTTTGCATTTGAAAAGTGTGGAATAGGAGAAAGTACATGTATTGATAGTCACCCTTTTTGTTCCTTTTCTCACTGGTTTCTTCTATTTCAGATGCAAATTACAGTATTTAGGGACGTTTTGTTTTACCATCTGTGAATGCCTTCAATGTAGCCAAGTCTTAAATTTTGTTTTCTGGAAAGACGTCAGTTTGTAATTATATCTCTCTTTCTATCAGATTGGAAGAGTTGATGGATGAAATAGCTCAGTATGTTCATGACTTAGAAGCTGATGATGGTCAAAAACGGTTGGAAGTTGGACAATATTGCCTAGCACAGTATGAATCCTTTGATGAAAGGTAGGTGACATCATTAGGTGAGAGCAATACTGTTGTAAGTGCCTATACATTGTATAGGCACTTACAACAGTATTGCTCTTACCCATCAACATAGTCTGGGGCAATAAAGACCACTTTAATTTTATATACCTTGTAGATATAATTAGTTCTTTACCAGACATATAAGATCTGACACGGGTTGGCTTTTGAGATAAGATTTTATTAAACGAATCTAGGGAAATGTTATTAAGCAAGCCTTTGGTGAGCTTAATAAAATTTTCCTTGACGATTTCAATAAGATCTTATCTCAAAAGCCCACAAATGTCAGATTCTTTTTATCACACAACAGTATTTCACAAAATAAAGATCAGATGATGCAAAAACATTCATAAATGCACCCACAGTATTTTCAATAAGACCCATGCACTTGTATGAAATGTATACAAAATTATGTCAAAAATGACGTCATACAAATGTGATATCAGATGTGTATGAGATAAGAAAATTCATAATGGGTATATTACACTGAAAACAAGGGAGGTTATGTTATGAAATAAGATTCTTAGACTTGTCCAAATTGGAAATTATAGACAACATATCAACTGTGGTGCAGATGATAGGATTTGTCTTTGGGAGAATGACAAACATTCTCAGAACAGAAAAAAAAACCTACCTGCCACGAAAATTCCTCGAGCCATTTTCCCCAGGGTTAGTAAAATATTTGATTGTAGAGGAATGATAAGAAACACCAGTTAGACAATTTTTACAGGCTCAGTATGCTGCCAGATGTAAGCAGTTCTTTGTAGGTAATACAGAACAGAAATATAAATTGATGTTGACAACCCAATTTTTTGTTTTATATCTATTCTTTTCCTTGTGGCTGGAATCTTGATCAAACATACTTTGACAGAATGTGAGACCTAAACGGCAAACCTATAAATAGAATGAAATTATCTGTATTTCACACACAGAATCATTTACATTTGGTGCTCGTTAATTGGGCCTTTTAACCCTTTACCACATGACCCTATTTTAGACTTGGCCAAATCAAAGGCATTTGAAGACGACAAACTTAATGTGACAAAAAAATGAGGTGTATTTATGGAATGGTAGAAAACATTGTAGCAAAAGGATAAGATGCTGGTTGCAAACGTTTTCTCCTTTCCCAACAATGTTTTCAAAAGCCTTCTTATTTAAGGGTACTAAAATGCCTTTTGAATTAGGGGTGTTAAAAGTTGGGATTGTGTGTTAAAGTATTAACCCTTTCCCACACAATGACAACTTTTAACACTTCTGAAAGAGAAAGCTTTTGAAAACATTGTGGGAAAAGGGGAAAATGCTGGTTACCAGCAATTCTCCTTTTCCCACAATGTTTTCTTCCCTATCAAAGTAAAATCATTTCATATGAGCCACATTGAAACTGTCATCAGCAAATGCTTTCAATTTGGACAGGTCTAAAATTGTGTTGTGTGATAAAGGGTTAACCCATTACCACACAATCTGTACTTTTGACGCCCCTTAAAAAGAAGCCTTTAGAAAACATTGTGGGAAAAGGAGAAAATGCTGGTTACCAGCATTTTCTCCTTTTCCCACAATGTTTTCTACCCTTCACAAAATAAATTTCAATTTTTCAGTCACTTTTATTTTGTTGTCTGCAAATGCTTTTAATTTGGACCAGTCTAAAATATTGTCGTTTGGTAATGAGTTAAAGGACTCACAAATTCAGTCAGCAGTGGACTTCTGGAATCAATCTTTTCGACAGACAGTTTGATTATACTCCATATAGGTGGTACCGAGCTAGAGTAATGGATGTATTTGAGAATACCTACAAAATATATTTTGCTGATTATGGAGATATGGATACAGTTCCCACAGAAAAAGTGAAGGAGTTTCCTGCAGATAAGTTCTTTGACCTTCCACTTCAAGCCATTGAATGTCGACTTGCAGGAGTTTGTACAGGTAATTTGCCCTACAACTATTTTTACTTTCACTGGGTTTTATAACTTTTTTTTGCAATATGGCAGAACCTTTGATTGGTCTGTATTTATAGCATTTTAAGATGACAAACCGAATGACACTAAAGTTGTGAAGTTTGTTGACAGTTACTTTTCATAAAAAATTACCTGGGCCCATATTCACCAAGAATTCGTAAGGACGTTCTTTGTCTTATTTTCCAGTATTTTCTGCATTTTTAAGTAACCAACAATTCTTAATGACATTCTTTGTCTTGTTCCCCAGTATCTTCTGCATGTGTAAGTAACACAATTTCTGATTGGCTAAACCAGTTGGTTTAGCCAGTCGGTTTAGCCAATCAGTAGTTGTGTATCTTACAAATTTAGAAAACCTTGGAATATAAGACTAATAATATTCTCAAGAATGGTTGGTGAATACCGGCCCTGCTGTCAGAGACCAGAGTCCATATTCACCAGCTATTCTTGAGAAGATTCTTAGTACTATTCTCAAACTTTTTCAGATTTTAAAGTAGTATTGCCCTAGCCAATCAGAAGTTGCGTAACTTTGTAACTCTGGAATAAGACTAAGAGTAAAATTAAGAATGTTTGATAAATATGAAGCCAGATTTCTTACACTTTGTGGGTGATTTCTGACTATATAGGCATGTTTGAAATGTGGCATGTTTTTGTAATTGTTAGGTTTGTCAATTTTCTTGTATGTTTTTATTTGAATTGACCAATTGCTTCTCTGAAAACTTGAACAGATGACCAGCCAGTAAATGATGTGAGGCATTCATCCACCATTTTTGTTTTTAAAATTACCAAACAACAATATTTTAGGTTTGTTCAATTCGAAAGCATTTGCAGACGACCAAATAAAAGTAACTTAAAATTTGAAATTTGTTTTGTGAAGGGTAAAAAACGTTGTGAGAAAAGGAGGAAATGCTGGTTTCCAGCATTTTTTCCTTTTCGTACAATGTTTTCTAAAGGCCTCTTTGTCAGGGTCGTCAAAAGTAGGGATAGTGTGATAATCGGATAAGCTAATGATAGTATCACTTGATTTCATTCAGAGAGATTTTTTCAAACTCTCTACTAAACATACTTAATTAACACTTATCTGTATTGATACCATGTGGAGACAACAAATTATGTGAGGCTGAAATGAAGGGATTTATCATTGAAAAGAAGAAAACATGTGGGAAAATGGAGAAATGCATATACTCCTTTTTCCACAATGTTTTCATGTCTTCTGTGATAGGGTAAAAAAAAAAAAGCAGAACTGTCTGGTAAAATGTTATCCCATTACCACACAATCCCTACTTTTGATGACCCTGAGAAAGAAGCCTTTAGAAAACATTGTGGGAAAAGGAGAAAATGCTGGTAACCAGCATTTTCTCCTTTTCCCACAGAGTTTTCTACTCTTCACCAAACAAATTTCAAATTTTCAGTCACTTTTATATAGTCGTCTGCAAATGCTTTCGACTTGGATAAGCCTAAGATATTGTCATTTGGTAATGAGTTAATTATGGTGATCTGGTTATTTTTAGACAAAGGCCAAGAGAAACATTCTGGTGATGCATTATGGGATTTAACCCACTTTGTCAATGGAGATCTCAAGTCACTGGTTGTCACAGTGAAATCCCAGACCGTGGCAGAGTTTGCTGGAAGACACAGATTTGTGGTTGACATGTTTGACACAAATGGAAGTGAAGACATGAATATTGCTCAGGAACTTGTGTATAGACATCTACTGTTAAAATCTCAGGAAAATAGTTTTGATGTGAGTTTTAGTAAGGCTTGACCTATATTCCCACAAATTTTATTGGAGCTTTTTTTGGATTGTCAGCAGACAGCTTTTCAAAACTCTGGGATATTAACTCTTTACCACACAAGAAAATTTTAGACTGGTCCGCATTGAAAGCATTTGCAGACAACAAAATAAAGCTGACTAAAAATAGAAATTTGTTCTGCGAGGGGCAGAAAACACTGTGGGAAAAAGAGAAAATGCTGGTTACCAGCATTTTCTCCTTTTCCCACAGTGTTTTCAAAAGGCTTCTTTCCCAGGGGCGTCAAAAGTAGGGATTAGGTGGTAATGGATTAAGCAATTACATGTTACTATAACTTGCTTCTTACCTACAACCGTATTTGTTTCAGTAACATAACAGAGGAACTTCCCTTACCTCTATTTTGTCCAGTTTTTCTCATATATGCCTTGGAAACAAAGCCGCAATAGACATAATTGAAAATATTCTTGTAAAATGGGTGAACAAACATGAATCATGATGCATGTGAATATATGACAACATTATGGCAAAAGTTTTTGCATCAATGTTTTTTAAAGTGTTAAAGTTCTTTCATTTATATGTGTAACCTGGTTCACTTCACTTTCTTCCAAATACATAGACATGAGATAAAGAATAAGCTTTGAGGGCAGGTATTTAGGTCCAGAATACAATCAACAGATTTTCTTGACTACTCTTAAAAATCTCGTACATGGCAAATATGAGTTGACACCAGCAGACAAAATGATTGTATTCATTATGGTACTAATATATGTTTAGGAATCAGAAATGAGAATAGGAAAAATACCTTGGACCTGTGCTGAAATCAGTAAAATAAAACTAAGTTTTAGAAAAATACCTAGAACACAGGGCAAGTAGAATCACTCTCCAATTTGAATAAAAAGCTTTGTATTTCTTCTTGTCTTTACAGTCAAAGTCATCATAAAAACTCAACCACTAACTCCTCCGTTTTTGTTAGTCAGTGATAAAAGGTGGTTTAACTCATTACCAGACGGCAAAATTTCAGGATTATCCAATTCGAAAGCATTTGCAGACGACAAAATAAAAGTGACTGAAAAATTGAAATTTGTCTTGTGAAGGGTAGAAAACATTGTGGGAAAAGGAGAAAATGCTGGTTACCAGCATTTTCTCCTTTTCCCACAATGTTTTCTAAAGACTTCTTTCTCCGGAGTGTCAAAAGTAGGGATTGTGTGGTAATGGGTTAACTCTTTACCGTACACCAATATTTTATCATTATAATTCAGGACTTGTTTCCAAAGCCAAGTGGTTCAAGAAGAAAGATCTATCCATCCCCATTGCAGAAAGTGCCTGATATGGTTGCCTTGATATACTGGGAAGCAGTGAGTACATTATCCTGTTACTGTTCAATTATACAAATTACTCCAAGCAGACGTCTTATGCCATCTTTGAGCAGACCTCTTTGGAAAACCCTTCAGAAGAAGGGAAATATTTAATAGCTGTATTAACCTTACCAGACGACAAAATTTTAGCCTTGTCCAAATTCAAAGCATTTGCAGATGACAATTTCATTGTGGCTCAAATGGTGTAATTTTTAAATCGCCATTCTGTCAAGAATGGCAGATTTATTGCAGTCGGGGAGGTAGGGTGAAATGGGTTAAAAGTTGTAAGTGGATTCCTGAATCTTCATGGTTTTTTCAAGATAGGATGAGCCTTATAACTTGAAATTTCCGTGCAACACTATCGTAACTCTGAATAAACCTTACAGCTTTTTACGATGTGATTGTAATCACTCATTTCATGTGTTCATCCGCAGAAAAAAAAAATGACAGATTAGAAATTGTCGCCGTATCTGAAAATGTTTGATTAATACATGGTTAGAAATGAATTTTGAAATCATGCGTTTGTTTGATTTATTCTAATATGTCTTTTTCTTTAATTAAATTCGTTGGTTTAAATTTTTGAAACGCGTATGAATCAAATAACATGCGGGGAGCTAATGACGTCATAACGCGCCTTGCAAGCGAGGAAAAAGGATCTCTACAACTTTCAGGCATCAGCTAGTCCATCCATCTTAAATACGTCGGTAAGTGAAAGTGGTTATTTTCTATTTGTCTGGTTCTACTTGATAGTACGCCTGATCTATGATTATTAAACTTTGTGGTAGGAAAAATAAATCTGTTGACCCAGTTTCTGTTCGCAGTGTTGTGGTGTCGCCATTTTTTATTTCTCACGTTTTGATACTGGTCCTATTTACCGCAATGCATAGATGCATGACAGCCATTCCATCGATTGAAGTTGAAATAAAAAATCAGGTGAAATTAATTACGACATTGACCTAATCCAAATTACTATACAAATCGATATCGCTAGAACTATAATCTGACTACCCGAATATATGTACACTTTCGATAACATCACGAATTGTCGGCTAGACAAAATTTGTCAAGTAACTTAGCAAAACTTTAGAAAAGCGAAATTACGGACGATCGTTGACCCCTATGAATCGTGAATGTTCTAAATGCTCAATTGAACCATGAGCGCAGGTAAAATCTACGAATTTAGTATAAATTCATCTCTTTTTCCAAAGGAAGGGGGTCAACTCGGCCTGCTACACGATCGGCCCATGAATCAACTCGGCCTGGTGTCATCTCGGTCCAATTAAATTGCATTTGGCAAAATGAGGTATCAGATATGAAATTAATTTAAATTTGTATACTTTAGGTATAATAAGTGATTCTGAGATGGTATTATGTTTGAGTATGTACTTGTCAGAATATGGCAGAAAGAGCATTCAGTTACAAATGGTTGAGGTGTTCAGCTAGTGCTCATAAACATGTCATCTCATTTTAAATTGGTACCAACTTGCTTTAATTATTTCAGTCTGGCAAGAACTTTTCTCATTTGGTGAAAGTGATGGTGCAAGGAAAAATAGCCACGGAATCCTGTGTGTACCTTTCAACCAATTACATGATCAGAAGTCTTATACCCTCATATTAGATCAGAGGCTGAGCGTTTAGTCTTTGTTTGGGTATGTCTGCCGGAAGGAATTTAAAGGTGGCCCTTCAGATTTTGGTATCATAATTTATAAAAAAAGTTATCATTATACTCCCAAAGCCTCTTTTCAGCCAACAACAAGAGAAATTAGAGATTTACTACGGCCCAGGTTGACACCATCAGGAAACACTGTCTATTTTTATGCTCCCCGAAGGGCAAGCATATAGTCGCTGCTTCGTCTGTCCTTCCGTCTGTCCATCCGAAGTCATTTCTCCACAACCCCTGGACCAAATTGGATAAAACTTCATATATGAACTCCTTAGGGTAAGGTGCCGATATAACTTTCCTGGTTTTTCCATTTGACTCCGTGTCATGAAAAAAAGGGGCTTAATGCAAAATTGCAATGTTTACTAATATCTCATTCAGTTTTTGTCAAAATTTCATGAAAGTTCATGGTTATATTGTTTATGGAAAGATTCAGCATAGGCTCTTGCTATTTTTAATATAGGCGTTTTTTAAGTTGACATTCTGTCATGGAAAAAGGGGTTTTCTTGCAAAATTCCAATTTTTACTAATGTCTCATTCAGTTTTGGTCAAAATTTCATTAAACTTCATGGTTATATTGCTTTTTCAAAGTTTCACCATGTGCTCTTGTTTCTTTATCTATGTGTTTTTCAATTTGACCCTCTGTCATGGAAAAAGGGGGTTTCTTGTAAAATGCCAAGAAAAAAGGGGCCTTAAAGCAAAATTGCAATTTTTACTAATACCTTGTTCAGTTTTTGTCAAAATTTCATGAAACTTCATGGTTATATCTTGTTTTACAAGTTTCATCATGTGCCCTTGTTATTTTCATTCTATAAAATATTAATGCGCAAATACCTCTTTCCTGGTTTCTCAATTTGAGGCTGCATCACAGAAAAAGGGGACTTCATGGAAAAATTTGTTTTTCACTTGTATCTCCTACATCTGTGCTCAAAACTTTGTGAAATTTCAAATCTGAACTTGTTTGAACGTTGCCCAGGTACATCTCTTTCGGTTTCTCAATTTCAGGCTGCAACACGGAAAAAGGGGGCTTCATGTAAAAAAATCCTTTTATGTAATAATATTTACTACATGACTGCTCAAAATTTTATGAAATTTCGAAATTTGAATTATTATCAAAAAATGCCAAAAATCACACACCAGTTGTATTTATTTCAATGATGCAATATTATTGCCTTATGGGAAAAGAGGGCTTAAAGGGGGCTTAGTGGGCTTATTGTCCTCTACAAGTTTGTCTTGGCTATCTCTAAGTTAGTAATTGCCTTTTCACTTGAATTTTTGGGGAGCACGAACAGGTCCTTTTAGGATAAAAGAAGTAAATTTATATCAATTTCATATATTTTATGACAAGCACTTGTTCGGGGAGCATAACCAGTCTCTGAAGGTTCTTGTTACATGAGCAACTCGCTCATTTACATACCGGAAATACGCAAAGGAAGCTTTGAAATAAACATAAGACATTATGATTATGGAAAATAATTACATGCTTGTTATGTTAATGAATTTAAGCGTCACCAGTCACATGCTAGTCTTTTGACATTCCCACAATGCTTTCTTGAAATCTAAAAATACTTTAACTCATTACCAAACGACAATATTTTAGGCTTGTCCAAATTGAAAGCATTTGCAGACCACAAAATAAAAGTGACTGAAATTTGTTTTGTGAAGAGTAGAAAACATTGTGTGAAAAGGAGAAAATACTGGTTACCAGCATTTTCTCCTTTTCTCACAATGTTTTCTGTATAGCCTTCTTTCTCAGGGTTGTCAAAAGAAGGGATTGTGTGGTAATGGGTTAAGAGGCTACATAGCCTTTTAAGGGAACAACATCAAAAAAATTTTTTCTTTGTCATTTTGTGATTCTTAATTATTGATGATTTGTATTATTTTTTCATATCAAACTCAATACCAGTTAAGTTTTAAGTCGTATAAATACCCACCTTGGACATGGATTTTAATTTTTTAAGAGTTGGTTTACGGGCTTTGAAATTGCATACTTGTGTTATTTGTGGTATGGCTTGATTGTTGGGTGCAATACCAGGTTAACTTTAAGTCATGTAGAGGCCATTTTCAAATTATACATCTATGATCATTCAAAAAAAAAAATGAGTAAGTATAGTTCATATGTCACATATTAATCTACTTTTATTAAATAGTTTTGCACTATGTATCCAAAGCTATGAAATTATTTTTTCTTTTATTTCTGTAGGACAGCCTTGCCACCAAAGTAAGGGTTAACTCGAAAGAAGTAGATGTGAGAACAATAACACTGGATGATGGGACCAATAACATGAAGGTGGGCCTGTAGCAAAATCTGTCAAGCCATGCAATTACCCTCGGAGATGTGGTAGAAATTATTAAATAACAAACGTTATTTGCAACGAAAAACACTATGATAATGAAGACTCTGTGTCATCAACTCAATACACAGAAATTGAGGTAAGATATGTTTCTTTTACTTACTGGTTGAAAAAAAAGATATTAAGCATGCATTCCATTTATTTTGCTAATACTGATTTCAATAAAAACCTAAGATATCACTTGATATCTGTTTAAGAATTCTAAAGTAAGGGCAAGAATAGATGATATTCGCAAATTACTCTTTTTTTATACTCTTTGAAAAAATTCCCCTTCATCCTGAAAAAAATTTTAAATTAAGTGGAATGGTTAGTGGGGAAAAATGTGCACATAATCCCCACATCCTAGAACTGACATGTATTGCTGTAGCTTTAGAATCATTACAAAATTTACAAAATATTAATTTCAAAAACATAGATTCAAAGGGAGAAAAGCTAAAAGCTGGTAACTGATTTTTAAGTCGCACGTTTGTCAAAACGTTCGACTTTTTGCGATGAGCTCGAGGAGCTCAGGGTGGGTTAGGGGTGTCTATAGTGGGTTGAAGAATCATGCAAAAAATTGGATCAAAAACGTCGTATATACTTCATAAACGAGGTGCAGTTACTCTGCTTTTAACCCAATCGCTGTAGAACTACTTTTTCTTTGGTATGTCTGGAATTTGTTCTTTATGATGGGACTGGACCCGGTAACTCATATAACTCATATACCTACGCTAGAAAAAGGAGAACGTGACTCAAATTTTAAATTAAAAAAAAATGCGGTTATTTTGTATATCATGTGAAAATTTAACATCTATCTTTGTTTAGATGGGTAAAGAAAACACAATTCAGCTAAGATATCCCCCATCAATGCTTAATGTGAGTTTAAAAGGGATCGCGGATTAATATGGCTTATCGAGAGCACCTTACCGTAAATATTCATGTATTATCGAGACCGGTAGAGCTTCGCTTATAAGGGTGGAATTTCGGACTCGAGTGATGTCATTTGAAATCAACTCTTTTAAACCATGCAAACCATGAATTCAGGGTTAAATATCGTAAAACTCGCTCTAAATTTGAAAATTTGTTTCGTTCCGCAGCTTTGACCTAGTTTGTAACGCACGTCTCGGATGAAACACCCCAAACCACTCGAATACCCCAAAACACCCAAAAACTATTCCATTACACATCAAAAAACTTTTGTAACACATAAAACTGCATGCGAAACGCTTATATAGACGATTTTATGGAAATCAGACATGAACTTTTGCTATCAATTCTAGTATTTTAGGTCTTTGATCAGCTTAAGTTTGAAGTACAAAGTTGTACTTTGATTAAGAAAATGCAAATGGCGGACGGGATAGAAAACAAACGCACATGTATAACGATTAACACCAGTAAAGTTAAAATGTTGATTACTGCATTTGTTCGGACCCCAAAAGAGTGGCGACAAGGATATTTCATCCCCTCCGTATACAGTAAATACAACATGAAATATGAAACGCAAGGTAAAGTACAGCAATTACGACCGTACATTGACAGTTGCACTGTTGAGGGGGTTTACAGTCAAAACGTACTCAAACCAAAACGTACCCAAGTCAAAACGTACCCGAATGGAGTCAAAACTTACCCAAATGAAGTCTAAACCTACCCAAGTGGAGTCAAAACGTACCCAATGTGTAGTCAAAATGAACACATGATTTTTATAGTATTTCTAACTTCAATTTATGTAAAAATTAATAGAAATTACGTATTTGTTCTCAAGACGATTTATAACTCTTGCTTTATTTTAAATTTGCCTTACATGATTAAAACCAATGATGAAACTTATTTAACAATAAACATAGCGAAGTGAATCAAATGCTTAGTGATAAAATCACGTTTTTCTTTCTATTTTTTTTTAAGGAGGATAAAATTACTATTAATGAAAAAAAAAAAAGCATATTGGATACTTTAAAAATATTTATCCATCATTATAAAAATATGTTTTATATATGAAAAAAAAAAAACATAAGCATCAGCACATTTAACTCTTTACCACACAAGAAAATTTGGACTGGTCTAAATTGAAAGCATTTGCAGACGACAAAATAAAGGTGACTGAAAAACTGAAATTTGTACTGGGAAAGATAGAAAACACTGTGGGAAAAGGAAAAAATTCTGGTTACCAGCATTTTCTCCTTTTCCCACAGTGTTTTCAAAAGGCTTCTTTCTCAGGGGCGTCAAAAGTAGGGATTGTGTGGTAATGGGTTAAAGAAATGATATAACAGAAATGTGATACATTAATTACATTGTTTGGATAGCAAAGATACAATTTCAGCACTCAAAAAGAGTGTAACAAATTTAATGTGGTGATTAACCCATTACCACACAATCCCTAATTTCGACTACCCTGAGAAAGAAGCCTTTAGAACACATTGTGGGAAAAGGGAAAAAAATGCATTTTCTCCTTTTCCCACAATTTTTTCTAACCTTCACAAAACAAATTTCAAATTTTCTGTCACTTTTATTTTGTCGTCTGCAAATGCTTTCAATTTGGACAAGCCTAAAATTGGGCTGGTCTGGTAATGAGTTAAACTAATTATTCACAATGGTCTTTAACCTGTTGTAGATTGCATAGTTATTAATTACTTTGCAAATATTTTTTATAGTTTGAGAGTCAGTTTGGTTGAGATGAAAAACCTTAGGACTGTTTTTTCAGCTAACCTGAGCACAACATGCTCAAGGGAAGCTTTTAGGATCACCTGGTGTCTGTCATCCGTCATGCGTCATCAACAATTCTTTAAACATCAACTCCTCCAAAACCGCTGGGCCAATATGGACCAAACTTGGCTGGAATGTTCCTTGGGAGGTCCTCTTTGAAAATTGTTCACAGAATTTGATTACGTCAAAAGTTTTGGTTGCCATGGCAACCAAACAGTTTTCTAAGAAATTCTTTAAAAATCTTCTTCTCTGAAACAGCTGGCCAGATTTTAAAATAATTTCACAGAGTTGTTCCTTAACGTAGTGGACCCGTAATAGAACACAGCTATTTCCACTGTAATATTACCCTAGAAAATTTGCTAAGATTAAAATTGAGCACTATTGTACTACTTTCACCGAGCCATTTTTTCTTTTTTGTCCTTCCTAGAATTATCATTTATAAATCTATAACTACTATAATTTCATTACAAATGGATATGATAATTACCTCCCTTTTCTGGAAACTAACAAAATTATCAACAAATAATTTCAAGACGGACCCCGAAGGAATTTCTGTTCGGTCAAAAATGTGCAACAGTATCATATCTGTACAAAATATGTCTTATCAACTGTCCAGAAATTTTATGCCATGCTGCACTATGCTTATTACGGGTCCACTACCTTAAGTGACCCTTTCCAAAACTTTTTCGTGAAATTTTGATCAGTCAAGAAACATGACTCTGGTGAATGGGGGCTATTTGCACTATACAGGAATGAAGAAATTCTAAAAAATTCTTCTTCTCAGAAACCACTGGTCAGATTTTGAAATAATTTCTCAGGGATGTTCTATGGGTGACCCTTTTCAAAAATTGTTTGCGAAATTTCAATCCATCAAGAAACATGGCTCTGGTGAATGGGGGCTACTTGTACTTATATGGACATGCAGAAATTCTTGAATATTCTTACTTCTCTGAAACGGCTGATCAGATATTGAAAAAAGTTCACAGAGATGTTCCTTGGGTGACCCTTTTAAAAACTTGTTCACGAAATTTTGATTTGCCAAGAAACATGGCTCAGGTGAATTGGGGCTACAATATGGAAATGAAGAATTTCTTGAAAATTCACCTTCTCTGAAACCCATGATCAGATTTTAAAATAATTTCAAAGCAATCTTCCTTGGGTGACCATTTTCAAAAATGTTTTCAAAATTCTGATCCATCAAGAAGCATGGCTCTGGTAAATGGGGTCCACTTGCACTATTCGGACATGAAGAAATTCTTGAAAATTCTTCTTCACTGAAATGGTTGGTCAGATTTTGAAATGATTTCACAGAGATGTCCCTTATGTGTCCCTTTTCAAAAATTGTCAAGTGCTAGCATCGGTATGCAGTGGCACTGTTTCAGTAAGTTCCAAGTAATAGAGGTGACCAATGACATACATTTAATATTGTTTTGGGTATATTATGTCAGGCTATATGCCAAGATGGATGTATTAAAGTAAAAGAAAAATGAAAAGATCTAACTTGGTGGGAAGCTGCCTATTACAAGTAACTGCATTTGCTCAACTAAATTGCAGACTAGTCAAAATCGAAGAATTGCTGAAAACTAATCAAATTTGACTTACGGTAAACCATTAAATTTGAGTCTAATTGGAAGAAAACCTTGAGTAAAAAAAAATGAGTTTTTCTTTCTTTCAGCTCTGTTTTCCAAAGCTGTTTGAATTACGTAAAAGCAAGATTGTCCTGTAAAAGGGTGATGACCACCTATCAGTCCCAAAATATCAAGGTTTCACCATTAGTGCGACTTTCAGGACCTTCAGTCCTTTGATTCAAAATTCAAATTCATGATAAATGACTTGACTGTTTTTAGAGATAACCTGAGGTATTACTATATAGCTTCGGTGTTGTTAGCAATTTGCAAAACTTTAACATTTTGTAATATCTGTAATTATCAAAGATAATTATATGTTCACTAATCTCATTAACATCAAATCTCAAAACCATGGCTTTCTTTTCATCTTTCACATGCTATAACAAAAAAATTTTAGACTGGGTCCAAATCGAAAGTAGTTGCAGACAACAAAAAAAATATGAGTGGAAAATGAAAATTTGGGTTTGGAAGGGTAGAAAACATTTTGTGAAATGGAGAAAATGCTGCATACCAGCATTTTCTTATTTTCCCACAACGTTTTCAGAAGGCTTCTCTCTTAGGGTCATTAAAAGTCCAGACCTTGAATTAGATTTGTCCCATAAGAGCATTTGAGATCTAACTCTTTCCCAAATAATCACATGTTTTAACAATCCAGAGTTATAATCTAGGGGAAAAGGAGAAATTGATTCTTACAGGCAATTTTGGCTTTTCTCACTTTTTTCTTTGAAATTGTTGTCTGCAACTTCGATGCACATTGACCAGTGTAAAACTTTGTCATCTGATAATGGATTAGAATTGGACCTAAAGAGGAATATAGATAAAGATATTCACCATTATTCTCTTTTTGTTTCTGACAGGTAACGAAATTGCCAAACAAGGAACTGACAACAAATTTTTGAGGTAACATGGAATCTTCAGTGGTTACAGAAAATGATGGAATCTGCATCACTGATGTTGATTTGCTTGTTGCAGGATTTTCATGTCCCATGGAAGATTTTTATTTGCTTCTTCCAAAAGATGTGAAATTCTCAGCTAGCAGCAATTCCTTTGAGTCCTTTGTTGCTTAAAAGAAAAAGAGTTTGTAAAATGTGTTAAATTAATTTGTTTGGATCTGTAATTGCCATTTAAGTCTTTACCAAATGACAAAATGTTAAACTGGTTCAAATTGAAAGCATTTGCAGACAACAAAATGAATGTAAATGAAAAATTGAAATTTGTTTGGAAAGGGTGAAAAACATTGGGAAAAAGGAGAAAATGCTAGTCACTGGCATTTTCTCCTTTCCCCAAAATGTTTTCAAAATGCCATTTTTTCAGGATCTTTTATTGTCAGGATTGTGTAGTAAAGATTAAAAAAAAACAACATGAAATACATTAAGTTAATTGTTACCCTCTGCATGCGGTGCCATCATTTCAAATGAAACTGTAATTTGCTTTATCAATATTTTTACATCAAAAAGGACTTCACAGATATGCTTAAATGAGCCTGTGTTCGATGTACTCTTATATAGAGGATGCAAATTGCAAATGTTTGCTTGCTCTATTCAGTAAAATTCCCTTTAGTGTCAGAACCAAAGATCAGTTATAAGCCCTCTCCCTCAAAGGAAGAGATAAGCCAAACTTATAGGGTGAAGGTTTATCCCTTTTCTTTGATTCAACTGTGTTGGAAAGTAGGTTAATTTTTTCAACAACAACAAAAAAGAAATGCACACACTGGAAAAGGGGCTTATAGAAATTTACCAAATTCTTAAATACGGTCAAGTACAATTTTCATCAAGTTCTCTTTAATTTTCATAGAATGATAAGTGTTCCATCATAAAGGAAGGTTACTTTTGACATTGAGTTTATGACATTGGAAAACACAGGAAAGGAGATGTTAAAGAGGTTTGACAGCCAGTAAAGTGTGTGGGACCCTATGCCTCTTGTTATCTCTGTTAATTTTTTTCATTCAAGGGTATTTTTTTTTAATGATATATATAGTGTTTTCACTGAATGTTTATTTCATGCACCTTGACTGCAATTATATAACTATTTTGGTACTTTACATGTAACAAACAATCTCTTGTTTTCAAATTCTTGGGAAAGAGTAAAGGAAAACAACCTGTAGCAAGCATTTTCACATACAGTGTCTCTGATAGATGAGGCTAAACTTACTACATGCTGATTCAGTTCTGAAACTTCCAGTTTGAAAATGCACCTTGACTGCAATTATATAACTATTTTGGTACTTTACATGAAACAAACAATCTCTTGTTTTCAAAGTCTTGGGAAAGAGTAAAGGAAAACAACCTGTAGCAAGCATGTTCTCATACAGTGTCTCTGATAGATGAGGCTAAACTTACTACATGGTGATTCAGTTCTGAAACTTCCAGTTTGAAAACAAAACAAAAAAAAAAAATGGGAAGTTGTGAGATATGCAATGCATGATGAGTGAATTTTAGTAATTTTTTTTTTTTATGTCAGATTTGGTTATACCCAGTAAGATTTACAAGATCTGTCTAGAAATAGCAAATTAATTTTACTTAAAGCTCTGTCTTCAAGTAAAAGCTCAGGTTATTTTATGGTATGGTCAAATTTTCATCATTATTTTGTAATGTTTTCTTAAAGCTGCTTTAATTTTGTACCAAGCATAATCGATATTGTGCTAATAGTTTACTTTTTAAATAAACAGTTTATATTTTTTCAATTTAATTTGTTGTTGTTCATTTAGTCCACCATAATGAGGTGTTTTTGTCCTGGACAAAAAAGCTGTTTTAGTTAGCTACTGGAGAAGTGTTCTAAATAAAAAAGCTTTTGACAATACAAATGAAACTCTGTTCCCTTTATGCAGTTAAACAATGTATTGGTTCACAATTACATAAAAAATGTATAACCTAATAGCAGAGATTCGCCTAAAAGGGTTTCCATATTAGCTTGACTACTCTGGAACATAAAGTTGAGGTATTGTCATCACCTTGGTGTCCACTAAGTAAAAGCTGTTTGAATGCTGAACAAAATTAGAACTTTATTTTATGAGGAAACATTTTGTTGTTGAGCTTGTAGCTTTAATTGTATAGCCATCCGTCTGTATGTATTGTCTGTATTAATCCTGAGCATAAATCCAACCTTTGTTGGTGGATTTCAGAATTATTTGGTCATTTTATATTCCATTATGAAGTGATCTCTTCGGTCAGTCCATTGTCAAGGTCATATGTTTTAATAAGCCAAAATCAGCTTGTGCAGAGCGTCACTCTTATATTTATACTTGGATTGGGGGAAAAAAAGGGTGTACTTGTTCTCCTTGATGATTAGATGTGCCACTTGAATTATTGTTTGAGGTCAAAAATCTTCTAAATCTTCAAGCCCTTCAACAAATGGCGATTTTCAGGACCTTCAGTCCTTTGATTCTTTGATAGAGAAGAAAACTGGGAAAAGGAGAAAATGCTGGTTACCAGCATTTTCTTCTTTCACCACAATGTTTTCAAAAGGCTTCTTTTCCAGGAGCGTCAAAAGTTGGCATTGTGTTGTAAAGGGTTAACAAGCTTTTCTTTTTGTCACAGTGCTTTTGAAGACCTCACTGTTTAAATGTTCATTGATTTGACTGTTCCTTTTTCACAAAGATAAGTTCAAATTTGTCTTCTTCAAATTTGTTTCAGGAGGAGATAAATTAATGTCAAAATAAATGTAGATCCTCATCAATGAAACATTATCAGATTGACAGAAAGGTCTCAAACATTGTAAGTGAAAGGACAGTATTAGTTGTATGGTCAGGTGGCAGGTGACTTCGAAACTTGTTCACGGCCATGGTGAATCATGTCATCCCGAGCCAAAGCTCGGGGCAACATTATTCACCACAGCCGTGAGAAAGTTTCCAAGTCCCCTTCCAACTGACCATACAACGAATTGATCATACTGCAAAGTGTTACCCTTTCAAAGCATGTTAAGTGAAATTTTCCTGTTTTATAATCTCACAAATTGAGTATGCTGACGGAATAGAAATTCCCTTCTGAGTGCCCCAATTCAATGAAAACTTGACATCACTAAAAAATGATGTCACTAAAATATGCAGTTTGGTGCATAAATGTTCAGTCTGGTGATTGGTCGACACCGCCATTTTGGATGTTGCTTGCACGTGTAGTGATGTTTACGAGGCACTCAAAAGGGAAACTGGCTTTACATTGTTTTTGCCAGGGTACGTGATACATGTTCTCAGCATGTTAACCAATCAGATTACAAGAAATTTCTTTGCAGTATAATAAAATATTTTACTAAACCATCAGGAAGTAAAGATTCCAGATTATACTGCAGCTGCTGACTGTCTTGTTCTACAATGTCTGAGACTGTAACAAAGCTAAACTATTGCAGTTCTTTGCAGTTCTGAGTTTAATTAGAATGGATCTGTCTATAGGTTTGCATTTCTAATCATACCCCCGTAAAACGAATGTTTTCGGGGGGTTTACTGGAATCACCCTGTCTGTTCAAGTGCCCGTCCGTCCGTGTGTCCGCCTGTGTACAAAATATCATCAAAGCGCTGGCAGGGGTATAAAGACACATTCAATGACAGCTTTAGTTTTAATTTTGTATTTGTAATTTTGTTAAGCAGAACTATTGAACTTGTGGTGGTAGTGTAGATGGTAACAAAACAGAACTTTTTATGATTTCAGGACAATAACAAATCTTCCGAACTTGCCAATCAGTTACTGAACTTAATCAAGAGCTCTGTATCAAGGTACACTTTTTATACGCCCGTCGAAGACGGGACGTATTATGGGATCACCCGTGGCGGGCGGGCGTCCGGGCGGGCGGGCGGGCGGCGTCCAGTTCTTTGTCCAGAGCATATCTCCAAAACTATACAAGCTAGGGTTATGAAATTTCATGTGTGGATAGATCTCATCGAGGGGGAGTGCAGTGCACAGGAATCATAACTCTTGCTAGCTTAATTTTTGAGTTATTGCCCTTAGTTGTTTTTCATACTTGAATTTTGTCCAGAGCATATCTCTAAAACTATACTAGCTAGGGTTATTAAATTTCATGGGTGGATAGATCTCATCGAGGGGGAGTGCAGTGCACAAGAATCATAACTCTTGCTTGCTTAATTTTTGAGTTATTGCCCTTTGTTGTTTTTCATACTTGAATTTTGTCCGGAGCATATCTCCAAAACTTTACTAGCTAGGGTTATGAAATTTCATGGGTTGATAGATCTCATTCAGGGGGAGTGCAGTGCACAGGAATCATAACTCTTGCTCGCTTAATTTTTGAGTTATTGCCCTTTGTTGTTTTTCATACTTGAATTTTGTCCGGAGCATATCTCCAAAACTATACTAGTTAGGGTTATGAAATTTTATGGGTGGATAGATCCCATCGAGGGAGAGTGCAGTGCACAAGAATCATAACTCTTGCTTGCTTAATTTTTGAGTTATTGCCCTTTGTCGTTTTTTATACTTGAATTTTGTCCGGAGCATATCTTCAAAAGTATACTAGCTAGGGTTATGAAATTTCATGGGTGGATAGATCTTACGGAGGGGGAGTGCAGTGCACAAGAACCATAACTCTTGCTTGCTTAATCTTTTAGTTATTGCCCTTTGTCGTTTTTTATACTTGAATTTTGTCCGGTGAATATCTCCAAAACTATACTAGCTAGGGTTATGAAATTTCATGGGTGGATAGATCTCATTCACAGGGAGTGCACTGCACAGGAATCATAACTCTTGCTTGCTTAATTTTTGAGTTATTGCCCTTTGTTGTTTTTCATACTTGATTTTTGTCCGGAGCATATCTCCAAAACTATACTAGCTAGGGTTATGAAATTTCATGGGTGGATAGATCTCATCGATGGGGAGTGCAGTGCACTGGAATCACAACTCTTGCTTGCTTAATTTTTGAGTTGTTGCCCTTTGTTGTTTTTCATACTTGAATTTTGTCCGGTGCATGCCCCAGCTTTACAACTTGGAGTTAGATGGGCGTATCTTGCGACAATTTGCCGCTCTTGTTATTACTTTGTTTTACTCTTGCGTTTGTAAAATTCTGAATTTTTTACTCCTGAGTTTTGCAAAATTCTGAATTGTTTAACTCTAATTCGGTTTCTAGATTTTCTTACCAAGATACAGGCTATACCATTATATCTGTAACATTGACTCTTTGCCACACATTCCCGACTCTATACGACCCTGAGAAAGTAAGCCTCAGAAAACATCGTGGGAAAAGGAGAAAATGCTGGTAAGCAACATTTTCTCCTTTTACCACAATGTTTCCTAACCTTTCCAAATGAAATGTCAATTTTTGATACACATTTATTTTGTTGTCTGCATTTGCTTTCAATTTGGACAAATCCAAAATTTTGTTGTTTGGTACAGAGTTAAAACTCATCAGGGCATCCAAGCAGTCACATTTTATCTGTATATGAAATCTCAAAATGCTGAATACTAATATATCACAAGAATGTTTTCAGAGTTACTAGAAAAATCTATTTCAGGCAGTAATTAGTCAAATCAGTGCCACACAGTTCCAAGTTTGATTGACTTTAAGAAAGGAAACTTTAGAAAAACTATTTTCTGGTCTTTGCACAATGATTTTAAAAGGCTTCTCTTTTTAGTCATTGAAACTTCTGATTGTGTTGTGTTGTGTTGATTAAGTCATATCAAAACTTGACAAAAGGACCAACTTTTATTTGCTTGTAACGAGCTGTTATTCCTTTTTCATACGTAGTAGTCTACTTTAGGAATGAGGAAAGGGATAATTGTGTAGTGTTGGATCAGTGTTGCCAAACATAATATGTACCTTTATCTCTATGGTTGAAATAGGTCATTGGAATCAGCCCACCCTGGCCTGATCTCATCTCTCCAGTGCCTTATTCAACTTGTTAGCCGAATTAACAAGGCAAAGGTAGAGGCTGTCATCCAAGAATGTATTCTGGAATTGTTAAACACTGGAGACAAGTAAGTGAAAATAGAATTCTTAATTTGATGTACAGTTAGTTCTTTTTTTCTTTGTGAATTATATTTTCTTCGAATCTTTCTATGATTGTAAAAGCAGTTTTATAATGTTTTATAACCTAAAATCTGGCCCAAAGTTGAAATATTTCATTTTACAATTTTTTTATGTTGCAGAATTTGTGAAGAGTTCTTGCATACAAATTGTCTAGCAAGTGTGGTACACTGTCTTGAAATGGAGAGCAATTCATCCATGCAGAGCCAAGCGGCAGAATTTATAGCAGGTTTATGTACAGTATCAACAAAGTAAGTTGCCACTCCGTGAAACCTTTGTTTCAAAATGTTAACTCCTGCACCACAAAGTGCTGAGTTTAACTCACACTGGTCCAAATTGAAAGCATTTGCAGACGACAAAATGAAAGTGACTGGAAAATTGAAATATGTTTTGGGAAGGGAAGAAAACATTGTGGGAAAAGGAGAAAATGCTGGTTACCAGCAATTTCTCCTTTTCCCTCAATGTTTTCAGAAGGCTTCTTTTTCAGGGTTGTTAAAAGTCGGGACTGTGTGGTAAAGAGTTAAACGACCCTGAAAGGGTCCTTTGAAAGCATTGTAGGAAAGTAGGAAATGGTGGATACCAGCATTTTCTACTTTCCAACAATGTTTTCAACTGTATTAACCCCTACCAGACAATGATGACTTTTAATGCCCCTGAAGAAGAAGTCTTTTGAAAACATTGTGAGAAAGAAAATGCCGGTAACCAGCATGTTCTGTGGAAATTGTCATCTGCAAATGCTTTCAATTTGGATGGATCTAAAATTTTGCTGTGTGGTAACAGGTTAAGTGAAGATATCATCACTTGAGCTTTATTGTCCATTCCTGTGATAGCATATACTTGTGCAGCTGTCTCTTCAAACAGTTTTCACTAGAACGCATTGCTTGAAACTAACCATGATGTATCTGTGTGACATAATGTTTTTTTATTGAGGTCAATTAACCCTTTACCAAACAATCCCTGGTTTTTACTACCCTGAGATAGAAGCCTTTTGAAAACATTGTTGGTAAAAGGAGAAAATGCTGGTAACCAGCATTTTCTCCACTTCCCACAATGTTTTCTACCCTGCTTGAAACAAATTTCAGCTTTTGAGTTACGTATATTTTGTTGTCTACAAGTGCTTTCAATTTGGACCAGTCTAAAATTCTGTCGTTTGTTAAAGAGTTAATGCACTTAAGAGTTGTGTGCCCTTGGAGTTTTTACAAGTAAGCATTTTTCTCTGTGTCAACAGCAGCAAATTAATTACAGATGGTAAGTTTAAGAAAGCACAGGTTCTCTTTTCAAACATGTATCTACAGAGTCTTTCAAAATACCATGACTATGTTTGAAACCTGGACACATCTTAATTCATTACCAAATAACAGAATTTTAGGTTTGTCCAAATCGAAAGTATTGGCAGGCAACTAAAAAACAGTGACTGAAAATTAAAAATTTGTTTTGTGAAGGGTTGGAAACATGGTGGGAAAAGGAGAAAATGCTGGTTACCAGCATTTTCTCCTTTTCCCACAATGCTTTCCAAAGCCTTCTTTTTCAGGGTCATCAAAAGTAGAAATTGTGTGGAAATGGGTTAAGGTGTGTAATAAGGAGGTTTGATATAGATGAGACTGCATATACCGTATGTGCAAACTGATCACGGTAAAAAAAAAAAATCTACATACCAGTAGTATATCCTTCATCATGTAAGGCAGGAAAAAATTATTTTCAAAAGAACAAATTTTTAGACTTGTCCAATTTGCATGCACTAAAAAAGAACATGAAGTGGCTGAAAAATCTTGAGATTTGTATCCAAAAGGACAGAAAAGATTATGAAATAAGGAAAAAAATTCTGGATGCTATCGATTTCTCAGTTCTAACAATGTTTCCAAAAGTGTTTTGTGCAGCATACTCAAGTGATGAGATTGTTTGCAGAAGGTTTTTATCTTTTTCATTTTTCATAGAATCCGCAGTGATATACAGAACCAAAGGAGTAATATCTTGTATACCCTGAATGAGCTGTTTGAATGTACCAGTGATGATTTGGTAGGTTTTATTCAGTTTCTATATTACCTAACAATCCCGACTTTTAACGACCCTGAGAAAGAAGCCTTTTGAAAACATTGTAGGAAAAGGAGAAAATGCTGGTAACTGGCATTTTCTCCTTTTCCCACAATGTTTTCTAAAGGCTTCTTTTCAGGGTTGTCAAAAGTAGGGATTGTGTCGTAATGGGTTAAGATCTTTTAGATTTTATCTGTTATATTGCAGCAGTGCTCTTATCCAAGCTTTCCATTAGCTTCTTTTACAATTGTGTCACACAATCCTCTTTCTAAAGTACAGGCTGCTTTCCCACATAGACATTGAAACATTGTTCAGCAGTGAGAGTGGAAAGACCTTTCACAATGATTATCATTGACACTCAGACAGAAAATTGCCGAGCTAGGGATCTAATCAAGTACCCTAGGTTTCAAGCCCAGTATGTTACAGGCTAAGCTATGTTGTTTATGTAGCCAGGTACAAGTATTTGGTGATATATCGTGCCGCCGTATCGACATGTGGTTTGGTAGCTCAGTTGGTTAGAGTGCAGGAACGGTATTCCTGAGGCCCTGGGTTTGAATCCTGGTCGAGCCGTGATATTTTTCACCACCTGTTACATTTGGTGCCCACTGTAACCCAAGATGTGGATTGCTACATCTTAGGCACCTCAAGAACGTTTCACAATGCTTCTCTGTTTCCAGAATTTGGGACAAATTCTAAATTTGGAGGGGGTATATGTAGCCAGTAACAGGTATTTGGTGATATATCATGCGGCCGTATCGACATGTGGTTCGGTAGCTCAGTTGGTTAGAGTGCAGGAACGGTATTTCTGAGACTGAGGTCCTAGGTTTGAATCCCGTCAGCCAAAACTAGCCGGCCAAAACTAAACATATCTGAGATTTGTCTTAAAGTTCTTGTATGTATACTACATGATAAGACTGTTTCAAGGGAAAGTGTTTATCATTCTTAAAATTGATTTCGATTTTTTTCCTTTTTATTATTTCATTCTTTTTCTTTTTTATAGACTCAAGCATCCATTTGTAAGGCATTCACTGCTCTGTGTTCAGGTTCAGACAGGTAATGTTTACTGTAGTACTTCCTTAAAACTCATCTTGGAAAATATTAAGCTGCTTTCAACAAGTATGTTCCCATATCAAAAAGTTAAACAGTTAATCAGTAATGTAACACACTGTAAATCAATAGGAAAAAACAGTATTTTGGTTTTGATTTATAGCATTAGATAGCAATGAGTAACTAAACCATAGATCAATCCGTAGTCCCTTTGGTATTAATATTTATTGTTATCTCTGGTGTTCCGATACATTTGACTGGGCTTTTGATATGTGAATGATGGTATTGTCCTTGCAAGCTAACTGACCATGGCTGTTGTTATTAAAGAAATAGTCATTCTTTCATGTGGTAGCAGTGCCTAATTTCATTAAGCAGGACTGTCAGTCGAAGTTCGTGTAACTTTTTGATTAGTCAATGAATACATATCATTTTCTCTAGAAAGCTTGATTGACCCTTTTACCAAACAGTCTAAGTTATAACAGCCCTAAGGCTTCTGAAGACATTTTGGGAAAAGTAGAAAATGCTAGTTACCACATTTTCTTTTTAGTCTATCAGAGACCAAACCCAGCATGTAAGATGCATGTGAATAAGTGTATGCAAATGATCTAAATTTGGTCAACTTTTGATGAAAGATATATAGGATTTGACTTGAGCCGGCTTTTGATATAAGATTTTATTAACCCTTTACCCCAGAAGTCATTTCTATGGTATCTGTAATTGACCCTAAATAACAGCAAGGATGAAGCCGTTTTTTTATGTGTATATGACAACTTTTGATTGCATGGAAAACATTGTGGCAAAAGGTGAAATAGCTCGTGACTATCAATTTCACCTTTTGCCACAATTTTTTCCATTGGCTTCTACAAGCAATGCATAGAAATGAGTATCTATGGAGTAAAGGGTTAAATGAGTCTAGGGAAATGTTATTAAGCTAGATTTTGGCGAGCTTAATAATGTTTTCCTTGATGAGTTTACTAAAATCTTATTTCAAACACCCACAAACGTCAGATTCTTTTCATCCCATAAAGAGATTTCACAGAATATAGACCAGATGATACAAAAACATTCATAAAAACACCCACATTATTTTCTATTAGACCCATTCAGTTATATGAAATGCCTTAAAAAAATGACATCACACAAATGTGATATCAAACGTGTATAAGATAAGGAAATTCGTAATGGGTATATTACACTGAAAACAAGGGAGGTTATGTGATAAATGTATGGTCATTTGTAAATCATTTTAATAGCTCAATTTTTAAAAGTTTTTATAAATTAGGATTTTGGTTATAAAACATTTCTAAGATTTACATGACTTTATTCTATATTTATAACAGTGTATTCCAATATTTGATGGAGAAATCTGTATGTTCCAAGCTGAAACAAATTTTAGTGGCCACAGACAAACATGAAGTGCAGGAATCTATAATCCTTCTACTGTCTGCTCTCTCGGACCATGATGAGTAAGTCTAATATATAGGATCTCACATGACTTGGAGTTTGAGATAAAGTTTTATTAAACAAGCTAACCCTTTCCCAAACAATTCCTGGTTTTTACGACCCTGTAATGAAAGCCTTTTGAAAACATTGTGGGAAAAGGAGAAAATGCTGGTAACCAGCATTTTCTCCTTTTCCCACAATGTTTTCTACCCTGCTGGAAACAAATTTCAATTTTTGAGTTTCGTTTATTTTGTCGTCTGCAAGTGCTTTCAATTTGGTCCAGTCTAAAATTTTGACGTTTGGTAAAGAGTTAAGAAAGTATATTATTAACTCATTACCAAACGACAAAATTTTAGACAAGTCCAAATCGAAAGCATTTGCAGATGACAAAATAAAAGTGACTGAAAATTTTAAATTTGTTTCGTGAAGGGTAGAAAACACTGTGGGAAAAGGAGAAAATCCTGGTTACCAGCATTTTCTCCTTTTCCCACAATGTTTTCTAAAGGCTTCTTTCTAAGGGTCGTTAAAAGCCGGGATTGTGTGGTAAAGAGTTAAGAGAGTATATTATTAAGCAAACCTCTGTTGAGCTTAATAACTTTTTTCTTGATGGGTTAAATAAAATTGATCTTCAATTCCAAAAAAATGTCAGATTCTTTTTATTACATAACAATAATTTTCAGAAATTATAGATCAGAAGATGCAAAACTATCTGTAGATACAACTGTGGAAATAGCCATGAAATCCCATTCTATGAAATATGTACAAAATGATATTAAAAAATGGTGTCACACAATTGTGATATCAAATGTGTATAGGATAAGAAAATTTGTGATAGGTATATTACACTGAAAACAAGGGAAGCTATGTGATACAGTTTTGTCACACACTTGCCCTTGTTTACAGTATAGTATAGCTGCACTGAATCATTATGTGACATGGAATTATGTGTATGTCGTGGAAGCTTGTAACATTCGTTCAGTGAGTTTCTTTGAAACTTTGTTTTGACTCCTGATTTTTGCAGTTAACTTTCCATCTAGGATATCCAAATGAAGATATCAATGACACTTTATTTGTTGGACAATTGTCAGCTGTATTGAGACTGAAAAATGACTTTTAAGTTCCATGTGCCTATTTAACCCTTTCCCAAATGGCAAATTTTGTACCAGACCAAATTGAAAGCATTTTGCAGATGACAAATTAACAGTTGCTAAAAAGATGATTTTTCTATATGATAGGGGAGAAAACATTGTGGGAAAAGGAGAAAATGCTGGTTACCAGCATTTTCTCCTTTTCCCACAATGTTTTCAGAAGGCTTCTATTCCTGACTCGTAAAAACCAGGGATTGTTTGGGAAAGGCTTAATTTTATCACACTAGTCATTACCAGGTCATCAACTCTTTACCACACAGCAGTATTTTAGACTTGTCTGATTTGAAAGCATTTGCTGATATCAAAGAAGAGGAATGTCAAATAAATTAAGATCATCCTAGAAAGGGCAGAAAACATTGTGGCAAAGGTAGAAAATGATGAGTTCCAGCATTTTATGCTTTTCGCACAATTTTTTTCAAACCCATTTGGTGGTAAAAGGTTCAAGGACAAGGAAAATGTCTTACTTGAGTTATGTTAAAGAAAACATATCTGATGATAAACCATTATCCTTTCTTCAATGATTTTATTATTGTCTTATAATCGTAAAATGTTGCTGTGTACAGAGTGAAATTTTTGTATTGTTACAGGGGTCACAATGACTTAAAGAGAGAATCTTTGATTGAAGCCATTGTCTCGAGTCTGAAGACTACATGCTGTAATAAGGTAAAGTTATATTCATACCCAAGGAATGTTTTCGGGGGTATACTGGACTCAGCCTGTCAGTTCGAGGGTCTGTGAGTCCATCTGTGTACACAATACTAGTAATTGCCTGTTTCTGTCAAAGCACTGGTGGGGGTATTAATTCATTACCAAACGACAGAATTTTTGGCTTGTCCAAATTGAAAGCATTTGCAGACGACATTATAAAACTGACTGAAAACCTTAAATTGGTTTTGTGAAGGGTAGAAAACATTGTTGGAAAAGGAGAAAATGCTGGTTACCAGCATTTTCTCCTTTTCCCACAATGTTTTCTAAAGGCTTCTTTCTCAGGGTCGTCAAAAGTAGAGATTGTGTGGTAATGGGTTAAGTCGCATTCAGTGACGGCTCTGGTTTTCTCCTGTTATGTTTCATGTCCTTTTCTGTATGGAAATTTATTGGAATTTTTACCGTGATAGACACTGGATTCAAGCTCTTCACTGTTCACTACAGCATCATGCCGTTTGTATCTCTTAGCACTTTGAGCAGCCGTCTCTAGCAGTTTTCATTGGAATTCCTCGAAACTTACATCAGTAACATGTACCTATGTTTACTTAACTCTTTACCACACAATCCCAACTTTAACGAGCCTAAGAAAGAAACCCTTTGAAAACATTGTGGAAAAATGTTTTCCCATAATGTTTTCTACTCTTCACAAGACAAATTTCAATTTTTCAGTCACTTTTATTTTGTTGTCTGCAAATGCTTTTGAATTGGACAGTCCTTAAATTTTTTCGTTTGGTAATGAGTTAAGGTATTTCAGAGTTGATCATTTAACCACCCTTTAATCCTGTAATACACAATCTCACTTAACCCATTACCACACAATCCCTACTTTTCAGGACCCTGAGAAAGAAGCCTTAAGAAAACATTGTGAGAAAAGGAGAAAATGCTGGTAACCAGTATTTTCTCCCTATCCCACAATGTTTTCTACTTTTCACAAAACAAATTCAAATTTTCAGCCACTTTTGTTGTCTGCAAATGCTTTTGATTAGGACAAGTCTAAAATATTATTGTTTGGTAATGAGTTAAGGTGTTTGGGAGGTAAGGAGTGAAACAGCCTTTAATTCAGAAAACTGCATTTTTGTGTGACAAACCCCTTTGATAGTGTTAGCAATGCTCTACAAAGCATTTTGTTTTCTCCTGTGATTTACAATACAGACAAAAAAAGAAAGAATTGCAGGGTAAACATTTTATATACTAATGAAAAGTGTTTGTCTCATTCAATATTTGGTATATAGCTAGACATAACATTTTTATCAATTTCGAGCTAATTATCATTGCGGTATGTCTAGTATATGTAGTTACCAAACAGTTTCTGACACTGCCTCCCCATATTTTATTGTTAGCTGTAACTATTCGCATAAAATGTTTAACTCTTTTTTTTTTTTTCTTTGTTTATTTGTTTTTTTCCCTTTCTTTTAGTGATTTAAATTATTTGTATTAACTTGTATTATTGTATTTTAATGTGGATACTGATGTCCACAGCTGAGGCTCTTTTACAATGCTATCACGAAGTCTAAAGAGGAACAGTGCCACTGAAAACATTGTAAGGTAAAGGAGAAAATGTGGAGAAAAGCAGTATGTTCTACTTTTTAAAAAATAAATGCAGTCATTGGGGCAATATTTAATTTCTCACTTAGAAATTCTTTTAAGATTGTACAAGGCTTAACCCATTACCACTCAATCCCTACTTTTGACGCCCCTGAGAAAGAAGCCTTTTGAAAACACTGTGGGAAAAGGAGAAAATGCTGGTAACCAGCATTTTCTCCTTTTCCCACAGTGTTTTCTACCCTTCCCAGAGCAAATTTCTATTTTTCAGTCACCTTTATTTTGTTGTCTGCAAATGCTTTCAATTTGGACCAGTCCAAAATTTTCTCATGTGGTAATGAGTTAAATCATGTTGTTTGATATAGAGTTAAAGCATGACCTTAAACCCCATTGAGTATAGGTTTCTATGCAAGAAACATGTTTCTCCTTCAACAGGCTGTTCTCTGAAATGATATAACTAAAAAATATTTGTATTTGACAGTGCATTCAACATTCTGTAGAGTTTTGTTCCCACTATGCATCAACAAGAAGGAAACATAAAACACATTTACTGGAGGTGCAGATGGTGCCAGTTTTGAACAGGTAAATCAACTGGTTGTGTCATTAAACTCTGTTAAAGCATCTCGAAGTGTAATAACTTGAAAGCCAGGCTCTGTCCTTCTAAAGCTCAATTTCATTCTCAATTCAAGTTTTGTTCAAACTTTTAATTCTACTAGTCCTTAGTGTGACTATGAAAAAGAGGATACAGTCGAAACTGTGTTAAGCAGCCAACCAAGGGACGAGCCAAAAGTGGCTGCATACAACACTTGGCTGCTTAACACAGATCAGATTAGCAAAAATATTTTCCATTCTTTCACAACAAATTTAAAACTTTCAATCACATTTATGATTTACATTGTTGTCTGCAAAAGCTTTCAATTTGGACAAGTCCAACTTTTTTTTTTAATTCCACTGCCGATGATAACTGTTGGAAACATTGTGGAATGAAAATAGAAATCATTCTTCACGAGCACTTTCACCTGTTTCGGTCTTTCTCTGCTATACATTTTTTCTTGTAATCAGTAGATTGCCTTCGTTATCCAAGACCCATAACGTGTATCATGTGTACATCCGAAGTTGACAGAGTTGACGCGTGTGTACTTTAGGTCAATCGAGTTCATTGTTTATAAATAGAAATATAGGTACACAATTTTACCCAAGGTCAATCGATCGATTTTTGAAAACGGTCCGAACAGGTAGGCTACTCGTCAGAGTGGAATTAAACGTTGTTCACCTCACGTAGATGTAAGCAGGTAAATTATGTTGTGAATTTTATCTACAAACGCAAAATAACATATTCATCGCGATCCCAAGATGCAGACAATAATGAGTGAAAAGTTAACAATCAACGAAAACGATGAGAAAAAGCGAAGTTTTAAACTCTTGTGCTCAAACTGATCGGTGGAATTCCAATCAATCTAAAAATAGACAATCTGCAAACCTGACATCACTGACGTTCAACGTCGGCAATATTCGACGTGGTTAGCCAGTGACTTTCAGTATGACAGATTGTCTTGTTTGATCATATTTTTTCTTTATAGACCACAGTATTGGGACACGAAAACATAATAATTATTTTTTACTGTCCCAAAATTTACGCAAATTGCGGTACTCGACGACATTTCGGAAATTGATAACCTCGTTTTCAATAGTAATGTAAAGCATTGCGGGGAAGCATCGTCTATCTGCCGATCGAATAGCGAAGAACAGCCCGCTATTACACCGTTTATGCAAAGTGTACACCTACACTATGAAGTTCAACTGTTTATCACACATTTTGATTGGTATAGCGTCGCGGTGTATGCACACGGAGCCAGACGTGTTAATTAATTTTTCACACCACCTGCTAGCAATTGGTCGGGTCGCGTGACCACTTTATGGGATATGCTTTAAGTGCAATTAAGATCTTCAAATGTGACCGCTGACCACATATCACAGTTTACCGTTAATTAAAGGACTTTAAAGAGTTAATTTGCACGGGCGGGCCTGAACTGACCGTTAATCACAGATTGGCCGCTACGCACGTATGACCGCTAACTCAGATTCGACTGTATTTGTTAATGTTTTTTTTGTGAAAGATTATTTCATTGAGTGAACATCATTGGTAATATTTTTACGAGTGGCTATGCCAGTCGTGAAAATACTACCAATGGTGTTCACGAGATGAAATAGATTTCGATCTTTTACCAAAAAAAACAAATATTCTCTTTATTTCATGCTTTTAACCCTTTCTGGGAAAAGCTCTATCAAAATCCAGTACAGGTCTGTTCAGTTATAACCTGTGGCGTATCCCCTCCAGATAGCAACGCATTACAATATTACGTCAAGTGCAAAAAATTTTAGGTAAATGATGTCATATTTCCATCTGGGTTGTAAGCCACATGCATTTTACCTTGGTAACTAGAATATAAAAATCGGAATTTTCACTGGTCGTACCCGTGGAATATCGAGAAATATTGCAACTGATATTTCTCGATATCCTACCAGAAAGCATGAAATAAAAGTACAGACTTTAATTTAATAAAGTTAAATACTAAAGAAAAAAAAGTTAAAAAAAATTTGCTTTATGAGGCATATCATATCGTTTTGAAATTTCCTGCTAATATAAGTTGAGTGCAAAAAATTTATAATCACTTAATCAGAGATATTTTTATCATAGTTTAAAACCAATTTTTTTTCATTGATTGTGAAAACAAGTTCTCACAACCAATATCAGTCATTCATGATAACATTTATCATAGGATGACAATTTCCTTGAAACATTAATTAGTACTTGAACCACGATGTGGCTGGTTTCTAAGGTTGACCACGCTTATCGCAGGATTTGAACATGTGACCTTTTATGCGAGGCTGATGCTCTACCACAACACCTTTTACTCCCATATAACATATCACGAGTGTGTAGCATATATTTTTTTTTGATCTGACAATTGAATAGTGACAGATATGAAAACTTCAAAGCTATTACTGCCAGAGTATCTGGAATCAGACAGCATTCAAAATTAGACTAGAAAAGCCGCTTTTTGAAAATAATATTTTAAAGGAGTGACTTGTACTTTTCATACATTGTTCTATTGTATTCTAAGAAGACATTTTTCTAGTTGCAAATGTGTCTCCTCTGTTTCACTTTAAGTAGTGTGTAATAAATTCTTGAGCAATTTTAACCCTAAAGTTCCAGATAAATTCAATGCAATATTTCTGTCTTGAATAGCAAGTCTGATAAACAGTTTATCCTGTTTTTTTTTGTGTGTCCAGAAAGCCACAGCACTGTGGACAGTGTAAATCAAAGATCAGTCTATTTGCTTTGTTACTCCAAACTTGTTACATAAGTATGCCATGAGATTATTTAGATTAGTCCAACTGCAGTAGGTAGTATCTGAAAATATTGTAGATTAATCCATCTGCAGTAGATAGCATCTGAAAATATTGTAGGAAGAAGTCATTTTGGACAGGTTCAAATTCAATGCACTTGTGGACGACAAATTACATGCAACTCAAAAATCGAACTTTGTTTCCAGCAGAATAAAAAATTTTGTGGAAAAAGAGAAAATGCTGGTTACTATCATTTTCTCCTTTTCCCACAATGTTTTCAAAAGTCTTTTTTCTCAGGGTCGTAAAAAACAGATTGTTTGGTGTAAAGGGTTATTCAAATTTATATTACAGAATTGTCATGCTAGATATTCAGTCTACAACAAAACAGCTGTGCAAAGACCTACTGAGCTCTCTTGTGGTCAAATTTCCGTCAGAACCCATGGCTGGTGTATCTCATCCCATGGAGAGAAATAATCAAATCACGGACAGGTAAGGATCGTTTGTTTTGTGTGTTCTGCTGTTGTCAATGGTATTTTGGTAGTGGACAGTAGCTATTGAACCTATTTGTGTGTATTTTTTAACCCAGTACTAGCACAACAATGTTTCTATTAATTTTTTTTTTTCGTCTGCAAATGGTTTCAATTTGTAGTGTTCTAAAATTCTGTCTTTTGGTTAACCCATTACCACACAATCCCTACTTTTGACGCCCCTGAGAAAAAACCCTTTAGAAAACATTGTGGGAAAAGGAGAAAATGCTGGTAACCAGCATTTTCTCCTTTTCCCACAATGTTTTCTACCCTTCACAAAACAAATTTCAAATTTTCAGTCACTTTATTTTGTTGTCTGCAAAGGCTTTCAATTTGGACCAGTCTAAAATATTGTTGTTTGGTAATGGGTTAAGAGATAAAAGTGTGGATTCAAGATTAGACTTCATCACCTGTGCCGTTTGATCTTATTCCTCCAAATCACAAGTTTATGCATTGAAAGAGTTAAAAACCTACATCTCTTCAATTCTTAATTTTTTCTTTTGAAAGGTAAAGAGAAGATGAAATGAATTAAAACCACTTTGTTTATTTTTCAGAGAGGTTCCTCCCAATGTACACTGGTGTCAAACAACTTTCATTGTACAGCTTAGTCTGAAAATCAGAGAAGCTACATGCAGTAAAAATTCCTTCATCTTTACTGAACAGACTGTGGCATTTAGGTAGGTTGATTAACCCATTACCACACAATGCCTACTTTTGACGACTCTGAGAAAGAAGCCTTTAGAAAACATTGTGGGAAACATTCTGGCTACCAGCATTTTCTCCTTTTCCCACAATGGTTTCTAAAGACATCTTTCTCAGGGTCATCAAAAGTAGGGATTGTGTGGTAATAGGTTAACCCTCTACATTACAATCCAAAGTTTTAATGACGCTGAGAAAGACAGCTTTGAAAACATGTTTTATTATCGTTTTAAAGGAAATTTATGTTATTTGGACTACTTTCAATTTGTCGTCTGCAAATACTGTAAATTTGGACAAGTGTAAAATTGTGTCATCTATTTTACAGGTTAACTCTTTACCACATGACAAAAATTTGGACCAGTCCCAATTGAAAGCATTTGCAGACGTCAAAATAAATGCGACTTAAAAATTGATATTTTATTTGGAAAGGGTAGGAAACATTGTGGGAAAAGGAGAAAATGCTGGTTACCAGCATTTTCTCCTTTTCCCACAATGTTTTCAAAGGCTTTTTTTTTCAGGGTAGTCAAAAGTCAGGATTGTGTGGTAAAGAGTTAAATAGTTCTATTTTGGTCATAGATGCTGGGAAGCTCATTCAAGTAATTAACGCTTTACCACACGATCCCGACTTAACGACCCTGAAAAAGAAGCCTTTTGAAAACATTGTGGGAAAAGGAGAAAATGCTGGTAACAAGCATTTCCTCCTTTTCCCACAATGTTTTCTTCCATTTCCAAATCAAATTTCAATTTTTTATTTTGTTGTCTGCAAATGCTTTCAATTTGGACTAGTCCAAAACTTTGTCGTTTGGTAAAGATTAACTTTTTCACCAGACATCTAAATGTTGGACTTGTCCCCGTTGAAGCTACTTGTAGACCACAAAATAAATGTGGCTCCAATTTTGCCATTTTCTACATAAGGGTAGAAAACTTTGGGGGGATAGGAAAAAGTCTGTTCATCAGCATTTCTCATTCTGACTACGTTTTCAAAAGGCTCTTTCCTTCAATTCCTTAAGAATCGGTATTGTTGGGTTAACCCATTACCACACAATCCCTACTTTTGAAGACCCTGAGAAAGACGCCTTTAGAAAACATTATGGGAAAAGGAGAAAATGCTGGTAACCAGCATTTTCTCCTTTTCGCACCATGTTTTCTACCCTTCACAAAACAAAATTTCAAATTTCCAGTCACTTTTATATTGTCATCTGCAAATGCTTTCGATTTGGACAAACCTAAAATATAGTTGTTTGGTAATGAGTATTGGTTCCGGAATTTTCTTTTGTTTCTGAAAGGATATCTTAGATTCTGTTACATATCTAATTATACTCTTACCTTATTTTTTCTAGGGAAACAGTAAAAGGGACAAAATATGCTTTCCACCTTGAGTTATTTGGTAAGATAACCCCAGCTAAATGTAGAGTGGCCGTGAAAGCTCAGGAAGTCCTAGTCTCACTTCATAAAGAGGTGAAAGGAAGATGGACTAGATTGTTGAGAGGTAGAAAGAAGGTACGTAGTTCAGTTGGTTGTACAGAATAATGAAGTTCACCCTCTGACAGTGTTTGTTTTTAACTCTTTAACACTTGACAAGCTTTTAACTCTTTACCAGATGACAAAATTTTAGCCTTGTTCAAATTTAAAGCATTTGCAGACGACACTTTCAGTGTGTGGCTCAAATGGTGTAATTTTTCTTTGATAGAGTAGAAAACATTGTGGGAAAAGGAGAAAATGCTGGTTTCCAGCATTTACTTCTTTTCCCACATGTTTTCAAAAGGCTTCTTTTCCAGGAGTGTCAAAAGTCAGCATTGTGTGGTAAAGGATTAATTAAACTCCATTAAATTAAAAGCATGTGCAGAAGAAAGTTTAATGTACCCCAAAAGGTAATATGGTCTTGAAGCTGGTGGAAAATGATGCTGGTTACCAGCATTTTCTAATTTTTCCACTGTTTTCAAAAGCATTCTTAAAAGGTCGTTAAAATAGGGATAGTGTGGTATATGTCAATACAGTAGATTCCGCTTATTTGCAAGTCCTATTTGTCAGAGAAAATATTGCGAATAAGCGGTCGGCCCGATAATCCGATGGCTCTTTTCAGACCGGAAGTCAAACCAGAGTTGCAGACGATCGTTTCGTTCTATTGACAGACGTTCAGCTCTTGCATCCTGATCATTTAATTAATGTTCATAATTTTTTTAAATATATGTATTTCAAAGTAAACAAGTTTTAAAAAATCGTTTGTTTGCTTATTTACCTATCAAGTGCACAAAGCACCAGAAACGATCCTGGGTGTTAGCCATGGTGGTGCTTCGTTTGACATAAAATTCAACAATTTTTTTGTCAACACAGGTTTCGACGCATATCTCCAGTTTCCGGTTATCTAGCATTTACTCCATGTGTACATGTACATTCTTACACAACATGATCGTGTGCTGTGACCTGTATAAACCCCGACTCGCCACCTGTTAGGTTGAATGGGTGGGTAAATTTTGGTTGACGTCATAGACTGATTGCCGTCCAGACGATTCTATTTTAACGCATCAAAATAGGCCATACCATTCAAAGCAGACCGAGATAAGAAACGGTTTTCTGTGTTTTTCACAGTTCACATTCGGTACACCTTACTTTTCACGCCTGTAGTCAAATTGTTTGTCACAAATTGGATTATCGACGAGACACTAACAAACAGTTAAGTTTTTTTTCCCCCCCATGTGTAATTATCTGATCGGTGATAGGTTATTTTGATCGGTCTTTCTTGTAACGGGTAAAGTGCCGAATTCGTCTGCAGTTGCTTTCGGGGAGCGTAGATAAAGATCGGACTGCACAGAATGTGTAGTCTGATCATAGAACGTCTATGTTCGTTTTTTTTTCCCGAGTTATACCAAGACAAGATTTAAGTACATGTAGTCATCTTTTCACCATCTTTCCGGCCCTAAAATTACCATTTTATTAATCAGTGCTTTTGGTGGTGGATGTACAGCCTGGTACCCGAAATCTCGAGTAACCGTCCAATAGTTTGAAAATCGGCAAATCAGTGAAGCTCCATATTTAGAATGTCGGCCATTTGCAGATGTTTTGTAACCGTTATTACACTTTCTTAAATGAAAAGAATAACATAAAATACGCCAAGAATTTTTATCTTTATTGATTAAATTATGAAAACGGATCATGTCGGACTCGTCGTTTGTATACTGCCACATTGGTTTTTAAACTGCGATTCTCTGTACGCATTGAAATTCGACTGTTATCTTTTTGAGTAACTTTTTTTTTCCCGGACAGATTGAAATTTTTCGCTGTCTTATCCCACGGAATTGCTAATAAACACTAGAATTTTGAATCATGTGCTAATTTTTTGTTGCAAAAAACCGAAATGTTCTATTTACGGGATCCACATTAAGCGTTGAAATTTACGTTGTCTAGATAGGAAATGGATCGGTGCTGGACCAAGTCTTGCAAATAACCGAAAATCCCGATAAACAGGGTTGCGATTAAGTGGAATCCACTGTATAAAGCTTACAGTAGTGGTCTGGGATGGCAAATTTTATTTATTACTTAATTCTGAAAAATTCATACTTTGTGTGTCACTGTGTGTGTGGGGGCAGGGGAAAGCTGAAAGAAGAGCAGATTTCTTGAAGTTTTTTGCACATGCATATTTTGTTGGACAAAGCACAATTGATTCTCAGCCTAAAACAGATTCCGTATTACAGATTTTTCCAAGCCATAAGGCAGGGGAAATCAGTATTCTCAGATTTGAAAATCAGTAATAATGTAAAACAGTACTTAGTATAACTTCATTGTTATTCAAAAAATTCTTCTTTTGATAAAGTTGAATTTACAGCCTGATGAGATAAAAGATTCACATTTAACAGTTGTGCAACTTGTAGCCTCATGTTCAGTTGAAGAACTGTTCTTGGAGAAGCCAAAAACTCCTTTTAGCAAATTCAGGAAAACAGGAGAGAGATAATTTTTTGTTATTCTAGTGCAAATACAATCACACTTTAGCAGTACTGAGAGCTTACATTAGTGCTTTACTATTTGACTAGGAAATTTTTGTATGTTGTGTTCGGTACGTGTTGAAGAAAGGGGATGGCTTTACCCGTTTATCACACACTCTTAAGTTTTACTCTTTATCAAACGACAAACTTGTAGACTTGTCCAAATTGAAAACATTTGCGGACGACACAATAGATGTGACTTTAAAACTGAAATTTGTTTTGGAAAAGGTAGAAAACATGGTGGGAAAAGGAGAAAATGCTGGTTATCAGCATTTTCTCCTTTTCCTACAATGTTTTCAAAAGGCTTCTTTCTCAGGGTTAAGAGTCGTAATTGTGTGGTAAAGAGTTAATGACCCGGTAAGGGAAAGCTTTTGAAAAAAAATATAGGAAATAGAAAAGAAAAAAGCATATAATCAGCTTTTTTTTCTTTTTCCATATTTTCTGCCCTTCCATAGGTAGAAATCCTTATATACATTGTACATAGCTATGTTTGATTTGTCATTTGCAAAAGCAGACAAAAATTTGATTGCTTAGTAAAGAGTTCAGATTAAATTGTATTATTGCATAAAACGTGCCTTTTCGGGCCGTTATAAGCATGTATTAACGGGTAAAAATCGGGCGGATAACGGGAGAAAACATGTATTAATCAGTAAATTCACGCGCCGTTAACGCCCGGGTTTGTACTATCAATATCCTCCATTCGGGCCTACCTTGTAAACAACGTTTGTCCTTGTCAGATTTTCCCTAGACTCTGACCATCAAACTGTAGGAATTCGTACCATATTCGATCCTTTTCATGGCATGTCTTTGATGATATTAGTACACCACAAACAAACCTTTGCACAGAATCTCAGTCTAATCGAGATCTGAACCAGCTACATCCCACCCACTTTTTAACGTGATCGGTCCGCCTCGCCTTCAGTTACAGAAATTTATATCCACGCATTCATCCTAGTTGTAATCGTCCAAATGTGTGCAAGTTTACTCCACATAAGTCCAGTGTGTATTAAAAATCAATAAAAGTGTATTTACAGCGAGAGAATCAAAACTGGCATACAGGACTAACGGCCCTTTCCAAATCGTAACAAAAACCTCTTCGCCGACTTCCGGTTTTGACCCATTTGCGTACAGTACATATGAAATTCGCTTATTTGCATTTCTATGGAAATATTTTTGCTATCTGTGAAAATTATTGTTAGAATACCTTTAATTTATGCAATAATAGCGTTAATTCACGTTTTTTTCGGTCGTTAACATTCGCAGAGGCCCTCAAAATACTTAAACACCCTTGTGCTTCGCACTCGGGCGTTAAAGCATTTTTCGGGCCTCTGCGAATGTTAACGACCTCAAAAACGTGAATTAACCCTATATTCTTTTTTTTTTAGCCCACATGGATATTTGTTGATCATGATAGATATGTGGACAGCTCATCAGACTCTGATACGTATGACGAGAGAAAACCATTTGTCTACAACAGTGAGTTTTGTTCTTTGACACATAACCCTTTACTGGACAATCCTCTGTTTTGTATGACCCTGTGGATTGATTAACCCTTTGGCAAACGAGAAGATTTTAAACCTGCAGGAATTGAAAGCATTTGATGATTACAGTTTCAGTGTGGCTCATATGAAATGAGTTTTTATGCTACCCGAAGGGCGAGCATATAGTTGCCGCTTCGTCTGTCCGTCTGTCCGTCTGTCTGTCCGTCCGTCCGTCCGTCCGAACCGATTTCTCCACAACTTTTGGACCAAATTGGATGAAACTTCATATATGAACTCCTTAGGGTAATGCGCCGATATACTTTTCCTGGATTTTCTATTTGACCCCATGTCATGGAAAAAAGGGGCTTAATGCAAAATTGCAATTTTTACCAATATCTCATTCAGTTTTTGTCAGAAAATCATGAAACTTCATGGTTATATTGTTTATGGAAAGTTTTAGCATGTGCCCTTCCTATTTTTAATCTGGTCATTTTTTAAGTTGACGTTCTGTCATGGAAAAAGGGGGCTTCTTGCAAAATTCCAATTTTTACTAATATTTCATTCAGTTTTGGTCAGAATTTCATTAAACTTCATGGTTATATCTTTTTCAAAGTTTCACCATGTGCTCTTGTTTCTTTATCTATGTGTTTTTCAATTTGACCCTCTGTCATGGAAAAAGGGGGTTTCTTGTAAAATGAAAAAGGTGTCCTAATGCAAAATTGCTATTTTTACTAGTATCTTGTTCAGTTTTTGTCAACATTTCATGGTTATATCTTGTTTTACAAGTTTCAACATGTGCCCTTTGTTTTTGCAATCTATGAATTATTAATGCGCAAATACCTCTTTCCTGGTTTCTCAAATTAAGGCTGCATCACGGAAAAAGGGGACTTCATGGAAAAAATTGTTTTTCACTAGGTTCTCCTTTATCAGCACTCAAAACTTTGTGAAATTTCAAATCTGAACTTGTTGGAACGTTGTCCAGGTACCTCTCTTCCTTTTTCTCAATTTCAGGCTGCGTCTCGGAAAAAGGGGGCTTCATGTAAAAAATTGTTTTATGTAATATTTAATACATGACTGCTCAAAATTTTATGAAATTTCGAATTTTGAATTATTATTAAAAAATGCCACAAACCACACACCCGTTGTATTTTTTGCAATGATACAATATTGTCTTATGGGAAAAGGGGGCTTAAAGGGGGCTTATTGGGCTCTACAAGTTTGTGTTGGCTATCTCTAAGATAGTAATTGCCTTTTCACTTCAAATTTTGGGGGACATGAACAGGTTCTTCTAGGATAAAAGAAGTGAATTTATATCAATTTCTTATATTTTATAACAAGAACTTGTTCGGGGAGCATAACCCGTCTCTGACGGCTCTTGTTTTTGAATGGTTAGAAAACATTGTGGGACAAGGAGAAAATGCTGGTGACACAAAGCCTGGAATCTTGTGATTGAATCACTGCTTGACCATTTACCACACAATCCCGATTTTTAACAACTGTAATAGAGAGTTCTTCTGAAAATATTATGGGAAAATGAAAAAATGCTGGTACCAGCATTTTCTCCTTTTTCCACAATGTTTTTTTGTTTTTACTCTGTCAAAATCAGCTTCCAAAATTTCATAATTATTTGTCATGAGCAAATGCTTTAGAATTTTGGTGTATGACAGAGTTAAGGGAATCCTTTAATCCTTTACCAAACAATCCCTGGATTTTACAACCCAGAGGTAGAAACCTTTGGGAAACATTGTGGAAAAAGGAGAAAATGCTGATAACCAGCATTTTCTCCTTTTCCCACAATGTTTTCTTCCCTGCTGGAAACAAATTTCAATTTTTGAGTTACGTTTATTTTGTTGTCTACAGGTGCTTTGAATTTGGACCAGTCTAAAATTTTGTCATTTGGGAAAGGGTTAAAAGGATTGATAACATTCATTCCACTACCGAACATTATTTCGACCATGTTGATACAGGAAAGTGGCCTGTGGTTTTCACAGTGTTGAGCATTACATGAATAGGACAATATGAAAATGTCAAACAGCAAACTATTCATTCACTACTTTTCTATCGAACTTATTCATCGGTATTGTTGCCATTGCAGAGAAGAAGAAAACAAAAAAGCTGCCTACAGACAAAGCTCCAAATTCAGCACGGCCTGCCATGTCTGACCCAGAGACAGAAACAGACGATAGCCTGGATTATTTTGAAGACCCATATGAAAAAGATGAATTTGATATACTGGCATAGTAAATTGCCTGTATTCCACACCGCTTTCAATATTATTTCAGTTATATCGTACCAACAGCTCAATTTTAGATACACTGTATCACTTCAGGCAGAAGTCTTTTTTTTTTAGTCTTGGGTAACATTTCTTGAGAGCACACTGTCTTTTTTTGGTGTTGCAGACTAATTTTTTTGAAAGATTTTAGGAAAAGGTGAGTTTGCTCAAAATGAGCAGTCTCCCTTTTGCAACTATGTTTTATTTTGTATTCAAAAATTAAGCCTTGATCTTCATTAGTTACTTATATTTTACAAGGGTATTTTAAAGTTCTCTGCAGCAAAATCTGTCTCGGGAGGAACTGAGTTTACTCTTTACCACACAATCCTGACTTTTGACGACCCTGTGAAAGAAGCCTTTTGAAAACACTGTGCTAAAAGGAGAAAATGCTGGTAACCAGCATTTTCTCCTTTTACCTTAATGATGGCATCCCTTCCATATCCAAATTTCAATTTTTCCTTCACATTTATTTTGTCGTCTGCAATTGCTTTCAATTTGGACAAGTCAAAAATTATGTCGTTTAGAAAGAGTTTTGAACTCTTTATCACATGACAGAATGGTAGACAGGTACAAAATGAAACCTTTTGTAGATGACATTGTGAATGCAGTTCAAATGATGGAATTTTTCAACGATAAGGTAAAAACACTGGGGGAATAGGAGGAAATGCTGGTGATCAGTAGTTTCTATTTTTCCCACAATGTTTTCGAAAGGCTTCTGTCTCAATTTTTACAACCCCGGATATGGGTGGAGAATTTGTTTTGGGAAGTACCACTGTTTATATCACTGCAGCACAGTGATTTTGATTGATTGATTGTATAATTTTCAAGGCTGTTGTTGATATCTATTTTTTTAAATAACAAGAGCCAGTGCATCTCTCCATGTTTCCGTGAGTTTCTTTTTTTACCGGAACTTTGCCATGTCTGACCCAGAGACAGAAACAGACGGTAGCCTGGATTATTTTGAAGACCCATATAAAAAAGAGGAATTTGATATACTGGCATAGTTTATTGCCTGTTCCACACCGCTTTCAATATTATTTCAGTTATATCGTATGAACAGCTCAATTTTACATACACTGTATTACTTCAGGCAGAAGTCTTTTTTGTTTTAGTCTTGGGTAACATTTCTTGAGACCACACCGTACTACTTTGGGTGGAATCCTTTTTTAGCTCACCTGAGTCATGCGTCGTCCGTCGTGCATCTTCAACAATTCTTTTAAACATCAACTCCTCCTAAACTGCTGAGCAGATTTGGACCAAACTTGGCAGGAATGTTCCTTGGGAGGTCCTCTTTAAAAAGTGTTCACAGAATTTGATTCCATCGAAAACTCAGGTTGCCATGGCAACCAAATGGAATTTTTTAGCAAATTCTTTAAAAATCTTCTCTGAAACTGCTGGTCAGATTTTGAAATAATTTCACAGATATGTTCCTTGGTTGACCCTTTTCAAAAATTGTTCGTGAAATTTTGATTCGTCAAAAAATGTGGCTCTGGTGAATGGGGGCTACTTGCACTATACAGAAATGAAGGAATTCTTTAAAAATCTTCTCCTCTGAAACTGCTGGTCAGATATTGAAATAATTTCACGGAGTTGTTCCTTGGGTGACCCTTTTCAAAAATTGTTCGTGAAATTTTGATCCGTCAAAAAATGTGGCTCTGGTGAATGGGGGCTACTTGCACTATACAGGAATGAAGGAATTCTTAAAAATTCTTCTTCTCTGAAATGGCTGGACAGATTTTGAAATAATTTCACAGAGATGTTCCTTGGGTGATCCTTTTCAAAAAGTGTTCGCGAAATTTTGATTGGTCAAGAAACATGGCACTGGTGAATGGGGGCTACCTGCACTATATGGAAATGAAGAAATTCTTGAAAATTCTTCTTCTCTGAAACCCCTAGTCAGATTTTAAAATAATCTGACAGAGATGTTCCTTGGGTGACCCTTTTCAAAAGCTGTACATATAATTTTGATCGGTCAAGAAACATGGCTCTTGTGAATGGGGGCTACTTGCACTATAAAGACATGATGAAATTCTTGAAAACTCTCTTTCTCTGAAACCCCTGGTCAGATTTTAAAAGAAATTTTCCGTAATGTTCCTTGGGTGACCCTCTTCAAAACTTGTTCGTAAATTTTGATCCATCAAGAAACATGGCTCTCGTGGATGGGGGCTACTTGCTCTTATACAGAAATGAAGAATTCTTAAAAATTCTTCTTTTTGAAACTGATGGTCAGATTTCGAAATGACTTTTACAGGTGACCTTTCGAAAATTGCTTGGCAAAATTATAAATTTGGTTCCAATGTTTCAATACCTCAAAAAAAAATATAGACTATGGTCATTTCAAAAATTCAGGTGAGCGATCCAGGGCCATCTTGGCCCTCTTGTTTTTTGGTGTTGCAGACTAATTTTTTTGAAAGATTTTAGGAAAAGGTGAAATTGCTCAAAATGAGCAGTCTCCCTTTTGCAGCTAAGTTTTATTTTGTATTCAAAAATCGAGCCTTGATCTTCATTAGTTACTTATATTTTACAAGGGTATTTTAAAGTTCTCTGCAGCAAAATCTGTCTCGGGAGGAACTGAGTTTACTCTTTACCACACAATCCTGACTTTTGACGACCCTGTGAAAGAAGCCTTTTGAAAACATTGTGCTAAAAGGAGAAAATGCTGGTAACCAGCATTTTCTCCTTTTACCTTAATGTTGTCAGCCCTTCCATATCCAAATTTCAATTTTTCCTTCTAATTTATTTTGTCGTATGCAATTGCTTTCAAAAATTATATTGTTTGGTAAAGAGTTTTAAACTTTATATCACATGACAGAATGGTAGACAGGTCCAAAATGAAACCATTTGTAGATGACATTATGAATGCAGTGCAAATAATGGAATTTTTCACTGATGAGGTTAAAACATTGGGGGAATAGGAGGAAATGCTGGTGATCAGTAGTTTCTATTTTTCCCACAATGTTTTCGAAAGGCTTCTGTCTCAATTTTTACAACCCCGGATATGGGTGAAGAATTTGTTGTGGAAAGTACCACTATTTATATCACTGCAGCACAGTGATTTTGATTGATTGATTGTATGATTTTTAAGGCTGTTGTTGATATGTATTTTTTAAATAACAGTAACCAGTGCATCTCCATGTTTCCGTGAGTTTCTTTTTTACTGGAACTTTGCATAATATTCTTCCCAAAACATTGGCTGCCATTCCATAACACTATCATTTAACACAATGCCGACTGTTGAAACTCCTGGAAAAGAAGGCTTTTGAAAACATTGTTGGAAAAGAAGAAAATGCTGGCAACAAAAGGGAAAAAATACAAAATTTTTGAAAATCTTCTTCTCTGAAACTAGAAGGCGTAGAGCCTTGATATTTGGTATGTGGTATCTCCTGGCCCGGGGGGTCACAAGTTTGAGCATAGGTACAAAGAAGGAAAACTTTAAAAATCTTCTTCTCTGAAACTAGAAAGCGTAGAGCTTTGATGTTTGATCTGTGGCATCTCCTAGTGGACCTCAACCTAGTTTGTTCAAATGATGCCCCTGGGGTCACAAGTTTGAGCACAGGAACAAAGAATGAAAATTTTAAAAATCTTCTTCTCTAAAACTAGATGGAGTAGAGCTTAGATATTTGGTAAGTAGCATTTCCTAGTGGACCTTTATCAAGATTGTTCAAATGATGCCCCTGGGGTCAAAATTGGCCCCCAGCCTGGGGGGGGGGGGGGGGGGGGGGGGGGGTCACAAGTTTTGAGAATGGGAACAAAGAAGGAAAACTTTAAAAATCTCCTCTGAAAATTGAAGGCGTAGAGCTTTGATATTTGGTATATAGCATCTCCTTGTGGACCTTTACCAAGTTTGTTCAAATGATGCCCCTGGGGTCAAAACTGGCCCCCAGCCCATTGGGGGGGGGGGTCACAAGTCTGAGCATAGGAACAAAGAAGGAAAACTTCAAAAATCTTCTTCTCTGAAATTAGAAAACGTAGGGCTTTGATATTTGGTCTGTGGCATCTCCTAATGGACCTCTGTATGTAGCATCTCCTTGTGGACCTTTATCAAGATTGTTCAAATGATGCCCCTGGGGTCAAAATTGGCCCCCAGCCTGGGGGGGGGGGTCACAAGTTTGAGAATGGGAACAAAGAAGGAAAACTTTAAAAATCTCCTCTGAAAATTGAAGGCGTAGAGCTTTGATATTTGGTATATAGCATCTCCTTGTGGACCTTTACCAAGTTTGTTCAAATGATGCCCCTGGGGTCAAAACTGGCCCCCAGCCCATGGGGTTGGGGGGGGGGGTCACAAGTCTGAGCATAGGAACAAAGAAGGAAAATTTTAAAAATCTTCTTCTCTGAAATTAGAAAACGTAGAGCTTTGATATTTGGTCTGTGGCATCTCCTAATGGACCTCTACCAAGTTTGTTCAAATGATGCCCCTTGGGTCAAAACTGGCCCTGCCCCAGGGGTCACAAGTCTGAGCATAGGAACAAAGAAGGAAAACTTTAAAAATCTTCTTCTCTGAAATTAGAAAACGTAGAGCTTTGATATTTGGTCTGTGGCATCTCCTAATGGACCTCTGTATGTAGCATCTCCTAGTGGACCTTTATCAAGATTGTTCAAATGATGCCCCTGGGGTCAAAATTGGCCCCCAGCCTGGGGGGGTGGGGGGGGGGGTGTCACAAGTTTGAGAATGGAAACAAAGAAGGAAAACTTTAAAAATCTCCTCTGAAAATTGAAGGCATAGAGCTTTGATATTTGGTATATAGCATCTCCTTGTGGACCTTTACCAAGTTTGTTCAAATGATGCCCCTGGGGTCAAAACTGGCCCCCAGCCCATGGGGTTGGGGGGGGGGGGGTCACAAGTCTGAGCATAGGAACAAAGAAGGAAAACTTTAAAAATCTTCTTCTCTGAAATTAGAAAACGTAGAGCTTTGATATTTGGTCTGTGGCATCTCCTAATGGACCTCTACCAAGTTTGTTCAAATGATGCCCCTTGGGTCAAAACTGGCCCTGCCCCAGGGGTCACAAGTTTGAGCATAGGAACAAAGAATGAAAACTTTAAAAATCTTCTTCTCAGAAACTAGAGCTTTGGTATTCGGTATGCAGCATCTCCTAGTGGACCTTTATCAAGTTTGTTCAAATGTTGCCCCTGGGGTCAAAACTGGTCCCACTCCAGGGGACACAAGTTTGAGAATGGGAACAAAGAAGGAAAACTTTAAAAATCTTCTCCTCTGAAAATTGAAGGCATAGAGCTTTGATATTTCGCATGTAGCATCTCCTTGTGGACCTTTACCATGTTTGTTCAAATGATGCCCCTTGGGTCAAAACTGGCCCCACTCCAGGGGGACACAAGTTTGAGAATGGGAACAAAGAAGGAAAACTTTAGAAGTATTCTCCTCTGAAATTTGAAGGCGTAGAGCTTTGATATTTGATATGTAGCATCTCCTAGTGGACCTCTACCAAGTTTGTTCACATGATGCCCCTGAGGTCAAAACTGGCCATAGAGCTTTGATATTTGGTATGTAGCATCTCCTAGTAGACCTCTACCAAGTTTGTTCATATGATACCCCTGGGCTGAAAACTGGCCCTGCCCCGGGGGTCACAAGTTTGAGGATAGGAACAAAGAATGAAAACTTTAATATTCTTCTTCTCTAAAACTAGAAGGCATAGAGCTTTGATATTTGGCAATATAGCAATTCCTAGTGGACCTCTACCAAGTTTGTTCCTATTATGCTATAGTCTCAGGTGAGCGCTCCAGGGCCAGTGGCCCTCTTGCCTTAGTTAACTGTTCAGTAAAAATACTTTTGAAAATATTTGGACAGCGCTGGTCTTGGGTTAGACTGCTTTGTACCAAAAATAGCAACGCAAGCAATCTTGGGGTCAGAGAACATTATTTGGTTTTCTATTTTTTGTTTCCAAGCAATAACAGTTGTGCAATTCTTTTTTGCTAGATAATTTCTGTGACAATTTTAAATAAAATAGAAAAAATGTTCTCGTCATTTGGACTATCTTTAAAAGTCTTTACCCCCTGAAAATGAGCTTAGAACCAGCCTGTTTCTCCCTTTTTCAGTCTCTTTTTTTGTTGAAAGTCATACAGCTTACCGTCATTGTTGGGAAACTATGCAAGTTTTAACTCTCTACCAAACGACAATATTGTAGACTGGTCCACATTGAAAGCATTTGCAAATGACATAATAAATGAGAGAAAAATTGAAATTAGTTTGGGGAGGGTAGAAAACATTGTGGAAAGGAGAAAATGCTGGTTACCAGCATTTTCTCCTTTTCCCACAATGTTTTCAAAAGGCTTCTTTCTCAGGGTCGTTAAAAGTCGGGATTGTGTGGTAAAGGGTTAACTTTAAAATGAGGATTTAGGAAACACTATTTTGAGGTTGAATGCCTTTCACCTCCTTACCAAACAACAAAATTTTAAGAATTATCAGAGTTCAAGGCTTTTGCAGCTAATAGTGGTCATACATTAGGATCATCTTTTACTGGGTAATCCAGAGTTATAAAAACTCGCAGGAAAAAGACTTTCCAAAGCATTGCAGGAAAAGGAGTAAATGCTGTTATCCAGCATTATTTCATGCTTCCTTGTAGGATATCCAGAAATAGCAGTGAAAATATTTTTCAATATCCCATGGGTACAACCGGTGAAAATACCGACTTTTATATTTTAGTTACCTTGGTAAAATAGGCGTGACACAGAACCAGATAGAAATATAACTGAAAGAACTGTACTGGATTTAGATAAAAGTTCCTGCCAGAAAGGGTTAAAAGCATGAAATAAATGGAACATTAAATTTTGTTTATTTCTGCGAAAGATTGAAATTTATTTCATCGAGTGAACACCATAGGTTATATTTTCACTCATAGCTGCACCACTCATGAAAATATTAAAATTAAAATGTTCACTCGATGGAATATATTTTGATCTTTTACCGAAAAAAACAAAACATAAACTCTTATTTCTTTTACGCAGATGCTTTCCAATCGTAGTAGAACCCCTTCATTTGAGCAACACTGAATTTGTCATCTGCAAGTACTTTGAATTTAGACTAGTTACGAGTTCTGTCCCATGGTAATGAGAAAAGGACGGGCTGAGCTACCTTTCATGGGATCTAGACAGTTCTCACTACGATTTAAAAGTGGATAGACTTCAAAAGATTTGTTGCTGTTGTCCGAGATATTCACTTACACCATTTCTTCATGCTGGTTTTAACAGCCCAAGTCATATCACGGCTGTCAGTACACCAACGCAATTGAAACAACTTTCCAAGTCACTATTTTCTCATATGCATCAGAAGTGACAGGCATAAAATTGCCAAAGAGAAAGTTTGCCTAAAAAAATGGATATTGAACCCACAACCACCCAGTCAAAAGTCGGATATGCCAAATGCCAAGCTACCCAGCCTGGCTCTTGGATTCTTACCATTTACCAACCAGTCATAAATTAATTAGACTCTAGGAAAACTCTTGATAACATTGCAGGAATAAGTGAAAAAGATTGTCGCCAACATTTTCTTCTTTTCACCTGTTTTCAGTCCAACAATCCCTGATTTTTATGACCTGGAGATAGAGACCTTTAGAAAACATTGTAGGTAAAGGAGAAAATGCTGGTAATCGGCATTTTCTCTTTTACCCCAAATGTTTTTTCCAGTTGGAAACAATTTTCAGTTTGGACCAGTCTAAACTTTTGTCGTTTTGTTGGTGAAGAGTTCACTCTTTACCACACAATCCTGATTTTTAACGACTCTGTACAGTAAGGCTTTGGAAAACATTGTGGGAAAAAGAGAAAATGCTGGTAACCAGCATTTTCCCCTCTTCCCACAATGTTTTCTACCCTATCAAAGGCAACAATCATATTTTTAGTAACATTTATTAGTTGTCTGCATGTGCTTTCAAATTGGACGAGTCAAAAATTTTGTTGTGTGGTAAAGAGTTAAGAATTCTGCACAATCGGTCAAAGATGCTGTATAGGTATCAAACTATCAATGTGTTTGCTATTACACCAGCTACTGAATTTTTTTAACTTAGGCAGTCCTGTTGATCTCCTTGTCTCCAGCATGCTGTTTCAACATACGTTTCGGATCAAGTGCGGAAGACACCCTTCCATTCACAGAAATCAAGCGAGAGGCAAAGGTCATTAAAATGTTTCCAGTTTCCATGCTATGACCAAGGAGATATTTGCTGCGAGCCTGTAGCAAATACTGATGTACAACATAATCTTAGCGACAACCTGTTGTACGACCATTGATAAAACGCATATCTGTGCCAAATTTGACAAACCTGGGTCAATTCTGTGTCTAGTTACTATCCGGAAAAGGTAAGGTCCATTAACCGAAGGACCAACCGACATTAGCAAAGCAATATACCCTCACTTTGTTGAAAGGGGGTGGGGGCATAATAAAAGCAAACGAAAGTTGACCGTCTTTCTTTATTCAATAATAATCAGAACAGAATTTCTATTATCAATATATGTACATCAAATTCCTTTTGGAATGAGCGTTCTTATCACAGCGCTCATGAGCTTTACCAACAAACAAAATTCTGGACGTGTCCAAATTAAAAATTTTAGAAATTGTCATATTTTTCTATCTGTGACATGGCAGAAAACATTGTAGGAAAAGGAGAAACCAGCGTTTCCTCTTATTTTCAATACGCTTCATCAGGGCCATTAAAAGTCTGGATTGTACTATACCAATTGGATTTCAAAACCACATTAACTCATTACCACACGACAATATTTTAGGCTTGTCCAAATTGAAAGCATTTGCAGACGACAAAATAGAAGTGACTGAAAATTTGAAATTTGTTTTGTGGAGGGTAAACAGGTAGACAACATTTTTAGAAAAGGAGAAAATGCTGGTTATGTGTTAAAATTCTGTTAAATAATTATTTACTATGCATGAACTCATTACCAAACAACAATAATTTAGACTGGTCCAAATTGAAAGCATTTGCAGACAACAAAATAAAAGTGACTGAAAATTTGAAATTTGTTTTGTGAAGGGTAGAAAACATTGTGGGAAAAGGAGAAAATGCTGGTTACCAGCATTTTCTCCTTTTCCCACAATGTTTTCTAAAGGCTTCTTTCTCAGGGGCGTCAAAAGTAGGGATTGTGTGGTAATGGGTTAAAGATGTAACATTTCTAGTGTTGTTATGTAAATACTGTGAGTTGGCAACTTCACAATTATACTGTAGTAATATCATTAAATTTTGATACTTGATATCACACTATTCCATTATCGCATATATCTAACCAACATTAGTATAATAGAGTTCCAGATAGAGGGAGTGATTTTGATATTAAAATTGAAAATATGAATTACTCTCGACTAAACCCTATGTAAAAGGTATTTATAAGACGATTCTAATGAGTACCTACAACACAGGGTTTGGAAGAAAAATAATGGATTTAGAATGCCATCACTCTCCCTTATCTGGAGCTCTATTATAACTTTCACAGACACTTTAACACACTGGTCCTAAAAGCAATCATGATGGTAGTTTAATACTTTACTATGACAATTTACACAATAGTAAGCAATGGACTGAATGAATGTAGTATTAGTACACATCAACATTCAGGTGTTTAGCACATGAGGGATGTTATATTTCAGGACTCTGTATTGGTCCTGAAATGTTTTTTCCAGACTGTTAACTCTTTACCAAATGACAAAATTATACAATGGTCCAAACTGAAAGCATTTGCAGACAACAAAATAAATGTGACTAAAAAATTGGAATTTGGTTTGGGAAGGGTAGAAAACATTGTGGGAAAAGGAGAAAATGCTGGTAACCAGCATTTTCTCCTTTTCCCACATGTTTTCAAAAGGCTTCTTTCTCAGGATCGTTAAAAGTCAGGATTGTGTGGTAAAGAGTTAATTCTGTGGTTATGGGGAAATGCCAAGCACAAGCATACATCAATCATTCAAAGTTGTTTGGAGAGGCAAAGCAGCAGGTAACACAACTGCCATGAAATTTTGACCCAAAAGTACAGAAACATTACCCCGCTTCAACACAACAACATTTTAGACCTATCCAATTTCAAAGCATTTGCAGACGACAATTTCAAAGCGGTTCAAATGATGCGAATTTGCTTTGATAGGGTAGAAAACTTTGTGGGTAAAGGAGAAAATGCTGGTTACCAGCATTTTCTCCTCTTCCCACAATGTTTTCAAAAGGCTTCTTCCTCAGGGGCGTTAAAAGTCGTCCTTGTGTGGAAAAGGGTTAAAATGTAGCTGCATATGATGTGTACAGCATGGTTTCTATTTTGTCAAATGGTTGCATCTACAGAACATTTCAGCGGATTAAGCAAGATACAATCGATATGTAGAAGAAAAGATTAAAGAGTATGTAAGACTGCAATAAGCAACATGAACAATGTATCTGTGATTAAAAAAGCCATCATAATAAGTTCATTCCATAACAATGGCTTAAAACAAAAATTTAAAAAAATGAACAAATTGTAACTTAACATACTGTAACAAATTTTACTCTAACATGACTCAAGAGTTCATTCCTCACACAAGAAAGGTAAAAGCATTAAAAACAGTCTAAGCAGAATACAAAGAAAATGGTTGTTAAAGGTGGTATTTTATGACGATGCTGTAGCATATCACTTTTTCTTTCCTTTCTTCTTGTCTCCTCCGGCATTGGACTCGGATTCCTTTCCTTCCGCAAGTGAAAGTTGACTTTTTAGGTCTAACAGCTTGGCAACCTCTGTGTCTATGACGCTTTTCTCAGCTTTATTTGCTTTCAACTCACGAACTTTGTTTCCCTGAAATGTTTTTCAAGAACTTACACCTAATTTAAATCTATGTATTCAAGAAGATTGCCTATTTTTTCACTCTTTACCAGACAAAAAATTTTAGACTTGTCCAATATGAAGGCAATTGCAGATGATTAATGTTACTAAAATGATTGGATGTTTCTTTGGAAGGTTTAAAAACATTGTGGGAAAAGAAGACGGTTACCTGCCTTCTTCAAACTAAAGATTGTGTGGTATCAGACAAATGACAAGTTATTTAGATATTTTCTGTCTGCATTACAAAATAAGAGATCTATCCCTCAAACACCAAATGATTGAATACCCACTGAATAGGAGAATTACTGGTGGATTAATTAGTCAATTTAACCCTTTCCCAAACAACAAACTTTTGAACTAGACCAAATTAAAAGCATTTGCAGACGACAATTCAACTCTTACTGAAAAGATGATTTCTCTCTATGATAGGATAGAAAACATTGTGGGAAAAGGAGAAAATGCTGGTTACCAGCATTTTCTCCTTTTTCCCACGATGTTTTCAAAAGGCAACTATTCCAGACCAGTAAAAACCAGGGATTGTTTGGGAAAGGGTTAAAAACTAAAACTTTCAACTCACTCTCTAAATTGTTTTGGCAAGCATATCCGAGTATGTAGAGGAGATAGGAGAAAAAGCTGGTAAGCAAATTTTTTTTTCGACAATATTTTTTGCCCCATCAAAGACAGAAATCATGATATAAGCTACAACTGTTGCCTGCAAATGCTTTCTACTCAATCTAGTCCAATATGTTGTTTGGTGAAGAATTAACTTTGAAGGTATTTGCAGAGGACAATCAACCCATTACCACACAATCCCTACTTTTGACGAATATGAGAAAGAAGCCTTTAGAAAACATTGTGGGAAAAGGAGAAAATGCTGGTTACCAGCATTTTCTCCTTCTTACAACAATGTTTTCTACCCTCCACAAAACAAATTTCACATTTTCAGTCACTTTAATTTTGTTGTCTGCAAACGCTTTTGATTTGTATAGACCTTAAATTTTGTAGTTTGGTAATGATTTAAATGTGGCTAAGCTGATGGGATTCATCTCCAAAAGGGAGGAAATCCTGTAAGAAAAATGGGCAATGGTGATCACCAGTCTGATCTCGTTTTTCTAAAATGTCTCCCAAAGCTCTCGTTCGGGTAGTTAGTGCACTGGATTGTGTGATACATGGTTAAAGAGGCAATAAAATAACTGAAAAGCAATGGATGCCTTCCATACAGAATCTATGGCTTTCCTTATAGAATCTAAGTAATTGTGACCTGTCGAGTAAAAAGGGACCACCTGGGAATGGCAAAAAGTGTGTACTCGGGTCAGACAGTGCGGACTGCGTAGGCTGACCAGGGTACACACTTTTCCCTTTTATAATATTTCCTGTTTGGAAAGTGGTCATTTTACCTCACTATGCAATAATTTTTTTAACTATTATCTTGAAGTGACCTGTACAATCTTTGATCTGTTTTAATCTAATTGATGTATGGAATTCCTGAATTGTCTCTTTTGGCTGGATAGGTCACAATTGTTCTTTGATAGCTGAGATATAACAAACCTGTTCGGCGACTTCAGCTGTCAAACGTTCCGCATCTTGGCTTGAAGGTTTTGCTGCTTTTTTCACTTCCTACGTGCAGAAGAAAAAAAATGTTACGGAGATGCTTCAATAAGTGGTATTTTCATTTTATAAAACATTAACTGACAGCATTGTCCCACCTGTTTACAAACAATTGGAGTATTACGAAGTGTTTACCTTGAGATTGACCTTAACTCATTACCAAACAACAAAATTTTTGGCTTATCCAAATTGAAAGCATTTGTAGACGACAAAATAAAAGTGACTGAAAATTTGAAATTTGTTTTGTGAAGGGTAAAAAACTTTGTGGAAAAAGGAGAAAATGCTGGTTACCAGCATTTTCTCCTTTTCCCACAATGTTTTCTAAAGGCTTCTTTCTCAGGGTCATCGAAAGTACGGATTGTGTGGTAATGGGTTAATCCTTTACTAACTGACAAAATTTTGGACATGTCCAAATTAAAAGCACTTGCAGGTGACAAATTAAATGTAGCTCAAAAGGGAAATTTGTCAAACAAAAAGGGTAGAAAACATTTTGGGAAATGCAGAAAAAGCTGGGTACCAGCATTTTTCTCCTTTTCCCACAATGTTTTCAAAAGCTTTCTTCCTTGGGTTTTTCAAAACTTGGGATTGTGAGGCACGGGGTTAAAAAATAGATGTATAGACAAATAGATGTATAGACAAAGAGGGGTGTAGCAAGTGGTTGCTGAAGCAGGTGGTTGATTTTTACTGATCCAAAACCACACAAATGCACAACTTTTTCTGACTGCAATAAAACATTTTAAAACACAATAATAAGAGCATAACTGCTCAAACCAAGCAACGGCTCATTTTTCTTTGAACCATAACAAAGCAGATGCAAGAGCTATTTTTTTTTTTTGAAAACTGCCAAGCTAAAAATGTGGCCATTTGGGTTACCAGCATTTTTCTTTTCCTGTAATGTTACCAGCATTTTCCTTTTCCTGTAATGTTTTTAAACACATTCCACATCAAGGTTGTAAAAACTTGATATTGCGTAACTGGGTTGAAAAACAAAATCCTTGACAACTAAGAAATACTGGACCCCTCAAGAAATAAATCAAATTGTCGAGATACACAGTTTACCTTTGGTTTGGATGGTGCTGCATCTCCCCCAAATCTCTTCTTCAATTCTGCAATGGTTGATGCTTCTATTTTTTGGAACAACGGTGAAGGCTGCAAACACAAAAATAAACTTGTTTTATACACAGGTGACAAAAATTTGAATTTGTTAACATTTGAACTAATGAAAAGGTTTTAAAGGTTCAAATTTAACTGATGAATGTTGCTAAAATGATGATATTTGTCTTTGAAAGAATGGAATTTAAGACATGTCAGCCTTAATGAAAGCACTTGCAGACACCAAAATCAAATTGTGCTCTTACTATTTGACTTGTCTTTGACAGGATAAAAAATATTACAAGGAAAGAAGATAATGCTTGTTACAAGTATCTGCTCCTTTTCCTGCAACCTTTTCCCCAGGGTTGTCTAGCATTTTCTCCTTTTCTCGCAATGTTTTCAAAAGGCATCTCTTTTAGGGTTGTTAAAACCAGGGATTGTATAGTACAGAGGTAATGTATCTCTAATACAGTAAAACAAAGCAAGACATCATGTAGCTGTGGATCCATAAACTCTACTTTTTTTTAAAAACCAACTGAATCATAATGTAGACTGGTCCTCTGACACACAGAAAATTGACCAATAGCCAAAAGTTTTGACCCAGGTCAGCTTCAGTAGTCTAGAAAGGCTTTTCTAGGTTGATAAACAGATACATTAAACCTCCTTTTCAGGAGCATGCCTCCTAAACAAAACTAGAGCTATCACTGAATGTGACTTTATACCCCCGCCTGTGCTTTGACAGTATTTTGTACACACAGATGCACAGACAGACGGGCTAATTCCAGTATACCCCCGAAAACATTCGTTTTGCAGGAGTAAAACTACAACCCACAGGCAGTCTGTCACTAAACTATAACAATCAGAGGACAGAAATGATTTTCAAAACAAAGATCATCTAAGGTAACCAGCATTTTCTCCTTTTCCCCCAAAGTTTTCTCTCTTCTTAGATACAAATTTCAAATTTTCAGCCACTTCTATTTTGATGTCTGCAAATGCTTTCAAATTTTGACCAGTGCAAAATTTTGTCATTTGGTAAAGAGTTAAAAGCAGTCTGGCAGCCCCTTAACTCTTTACCACACTAGAAAATTTTAGACTGGTCCAAATTGAAAGCATTTGCAGACGACAAAATAAAGGTGACTAAAAAATATAAATTTGTTCTGGGAAGGGTAGAAAACACTGTGGGAAAAGGAGAAAATGCTGGTTACCAGCATTTTCTCCTTTTTCCCATAGTGTTTTCAAAAGGCTTCTTTCTTAGGGACGTCAAAAGTAGGGATTATGTGGTAATCGGTTAAGTCATGTGAAACACTTGTATAAAGTTTTGTGGTCCTAGGTCAAACAGCCATTGTGATGAAGCACAGAAATGAATTTCAAACGAAGTTTACCTGTACACACACGTGACCCAAAATAATTAGGGCACCTCTTTGAGTCATGAGGAACTTTTGTACGAAGTTTCAGTGCCTAGATCCAGAGGTTTTTGAGTTAGAGCATGGAAACAAAAACAAGGCAGACGGATGGGCAGACAAATGGACATGCTGACAGAAAAGTTATACGAGGGAAAATGAAAACCAACAGTCTGATGGATTCATGAACAAAACAATAAACAGACAAATTAAATAAATATATAAATAATGCCGGCTTGTACTGGTGTGGATAAACCCTTTACCAGACAACAAAATTTAAGCCTTGTCCAAACTGAAAGAATTTGCAGACAAAGGTTTCAATATAGCTCAAACAGTACAATCATTATTGATGGAGTAGAAAACATTTTGGGAAAAGGAATAAATGCTGGTTACTAGCATTTTCTCCTTTTCCCAAAATGTTTTGAAAAGACCTCTTTCCCAGGGTCGTTAAAAGTCGTCCTTGAATGGTAAAGGGTTGGTTCACTTGCTGCGATATATTAGTACCAAAGATTTATTGTAAATGTGCAAACTGACCTTTCCAATTTTATGCCCCGGGGGCAAGTGACACACAAAGTCCTTGTACACCACATTACATGCAGGAGGTGCATTCAGTTGACTCTGTATTGTTGCACTTATCTCTGGCATGTAAGGCTGTAGCAGTACAGACAACAAGCAGGCAATATTGGCTGCTAGACTCACAACCGTTCCTGCTCTCTTTCTGAAATAATACACACAGTAAATAAGATGTCGATGGTTCAACATTTCCATATGACTTCACCGAGAAGACAGCTTTTCATTCAGTTAGAAATGGTTCAACATTTCTTTTTCATCAAACAAAGTTTTAAACTCATGCTAATACAAAATATCAGTTATATGTAGCTGGAATTGTGGGATTTGTCCTGAAAAAAATTTAAAAAATGTGGGAAAAGGAGACAATGCTAGTTACCAACATTCCTACTTTTCCCACTATGTTTTTTGAAAGCTGTCTACCTCAGGGTTGTTACAAATCTAGATTATGTGGTAGAGGGTTAAGTTAAACGTTACCAAAACACCAGACAATGAATATTGGAAATGAAACTTTGAGTGCTGTTTTAACTCATTACCACACGAGAAAATTTTGGATTGGTCCAAATTGAAAGCATTTGCAGACGACAAAATAAAGGTGACTGAAAAATAGAAATTTGTTCTGGGAAGGGTAGAAAACATTGTGGGAAAAGGAGAAAATGCTGGTAACCAGCATTTTCTCCTTTTCCCACACTGTTTTCTAAAGGCTTCTTTCTCAGGGCTGTCAAAAGTAGGGATTGTGTGGTAATGGGTTAAGACAACTCATTCATGCTCCACCAAAGGGGATAAATACATGTTGTATAAACTTGCCAGGTGCTTGCATTTGATTTAAGTAGTCAAAATTTTCATAGACACTGAGAGGCAAAATACTAAACTAATATCAGGAAAGTTACATCATCAAAAAGACTTTAGGAGGCTATGTAGCCTATTGGCGAAACAACTTTCAATTTTTTTTATTCTGTACTTTTCTCTTCTTTACTGATGATCTGACAGCTGTTGCCTTACTTAGTGCACTGATAGATCATTTTCAAATTTCTGTGAGATTTTTTTCCACAGTTCCCTTTAACTCTTAAAACTTCGTTGTCTGGTGAAAATTTAAGTTTTAGATTTTTGTTCATGGCATAGATCAAGATCAGATTGCCAAGTTTTTGCTGTCTTATCTTGGATCTGCATTATTTACAATTCCATTTTAAGCGGTCTATGAAAAAGTCTATTCTTTACCAGTTAAAATATAGCTGCAGAAGACAACTTGGTTTTTTTTTTTGTAGACAGAGTTTAATTCCTAGAGATGCAGTACTGCAAAATATCTCTGATGATGAGACAACACTCCAAATTTATAGACAAGTTACATACTTCTCCTCTTCATTTCCCTTCACCAGCACCCAAGGTTTATTTTCTTGCATGAACTGGTTTCCTAACCTAGATATACCCAGGATATTTCTGATGGAATCTCGTAACCTGAAAGAAAAGTAAGGGTGTATAAAAATAAAACCCTGGATAAATACAGGGTCCTGAACAACGGACTTGCATCCTTACAACACATTGTAATTCTAGACTTGTCCATTTTGAAAGCATTAAAAAAATTTGCAGACAAAACAAAAGTTGATACAAGGATATGCCTTTGATGAGATAGAAAACAAAGAAGGAAAGGAGAAAAATGCTACTAATAAAATTTCTTCATTTTCTACAGTGACTTTTTTCAGAACAACAAAAATTAAGACCAGTCCTAACTGAAAGCATTTACAAACAGCAACACAAAAATGTGACTCAAATTTTGTTTTTGGAAAGGTAGAAAACTTTGCAAAAGAAGAAAATGCTGGTTACCAGCAGTTTTTCTTTTTCCCACAATGTTTCAAGAGGGTTCTTCCCCAGGGTCCTTAAAATAAGGAATTGTGTGGTAAAAGATTAACTCTTTAGAAAACAACAAAATTTTTTACTTGTCCAAATTGAAAGCATTTGCAGACGACAAAATAAATGTGACTAAAAAATTGAAACTTGATTTTGGAAAATTGGAAGACATTGTGGGAAAAGGACAAAATGGTGGTTACCAGCATTTTCTCCTTTTTCTACAATGTTTTCAGACGACTTCATCTTCAGGGTTGTAAAAAAAACAGGGATTGTTTAGTTTATAAACTATTTTAGACACAGATCACCCATGTTCAAAAATGTCTACAATATCTTGTAAGAGAACCATTCAACTTTAATAAAAATTTGGATAAAGATGCAGCCTCTACTGTTATAGCATAGTTTTCCTGATATTTGGCCTATGACCAATTTGTTTTCCCCAAAGGTGACCAATCTTCAATAACCTCAAAAGTTCAAAACACAATCAAAGATTTTACAAAGCGGCTTGTTTTTATACCCCGCAAAACGAACATTTTCGGGGGGTATACTGGAATCAGCCTGTCTGTCCATGTGTCTATCCATATGTCCGTCTGAGTGCAAAATCAAAGCTTTGGCGGGGGCATTAAGTCACATTCAGTGACAGCTCTAGTTACACCTGGTGATGACTTATACTCCACAATAGGAGCAGCACTTGCAGGTGCAATTGCTTGACTACAAATGCTTTAGAAATTCGTGAAGTGTTTAAGTCCAAAAAGAGGCATTACTGTCAAAAATATTTTGATGGTAACCTACTTGTGTTGTATGGGTTCCCCTTTAACCTTTTCCCAAAAAGTCCCTGGTTTTACAGGTCTGGAATACCGGGTAGTAGCCTTTTGGAAAACATTGTTGGAAACGAAGAAAATGCTGGTAACCAGCATTTTCTCCTTTTCCCACAATGTTTTCTACCCAATCATAGACAGAAATCATCTTTTCAGCAAGAGTTGAATTGTCATCTGCAAATGCTTTCAATTTGGTCTAGTCCAAAAGTTTGTCATTTGGGAAAGGGTTAAAGATAACAAACTTTCCAAGTATGATATAAATGTTGGTCCGGGAGACCACTCCTTCCTGCATGGCTTCGTCCTGATTTAGATACAATGCCTGACTACTGCGTCAGGGAGATATCTCTTTGGTTTAGTGGTTAAGGTATTGACTTTTGGAGTGGGAGTTCTGGGGTTCAAATCCCACCCAATCCCTTATTTCTGTCATGCATTTGTTAATTTGTTTCTTTGTTACTTTGTTCGTAAGAATGTCTTCAATCATGACATAGATATTATAAAATGTTTTCACACAGCAACAATGCCGATAACAACAGAGCTATGACAATAACTCAATGATTCTTTCAAAACAGCTGAGCTAAAAATGCCAGATTCTGCCCAGGTCAGCCTGCGCAAACTGTACAGGCTGAACTTGGTTGATACCTTTCACTGATGCATGATGTCCCTTTTTCACAGACCATAAATAAAATGTACAAGTTTTTGTACGGTGATCTAGACAATGACAAGACCACTACAATATCCTGATATTTTCTTTAACTCTTTACCAAACGACAAATGTATAAACTGGTCCAAATTGAAAGCATTTGCAGACGACAAAATATATGTGACTGTAGAATTGAAATAGGATTTTGGAAGGGTAGAAAACACTGTGGGAAAAAGGAGAAAATGCTGGTTACCAGCATTTTCTCCTTTTCCAACAATGTTTTCAAAAGGCTTCTACCTCAGGGTCATCAAAAGTTGTGATTGAGAGGTAAAGGGTTAATAATATCTATGCTAAAAATAGAACATGAAATAGAACTACCTGGCATCCTCCATGTTTTCTATGTAGGTATGCAGTTCTCTGTTGACAAGGGCCAATAGATGGAAGTCATCCTCGGTTAGGTCCATTGGCTGTATAGCACCCCCAAAAGTGTTGCTAACAAATGTCAGGGCTCTGAAATACAGTGTATAACAAGATGACCCGACAGGTCCTGAATCACTAATCTGAGATCAATAGGATAAAGATAGAGCACCTTAACTCATTACCAAACGACAATATTTCAGGCTGTCCAAATTGAAAGCATTTGCAGACGACAAAATAAAAGTAACTCAAAATTTGAAATTGGTACTTACACTACCTTCTTTCCAAAGCCACCAACTACTTTTCTCACATGCTTCAGCAGAGGTGAGAGGCGAAAATACGCCGGAAAGAAAGTTCGCCTCAACTGGGTATCGAACTCACAACCACCAGGTCACGAGTATGACATGCTCACCATTGAGCCACCCAGGCAGGCTATGGATTACCCAAGTCAAAGCCAAATCTGTATAATAATGGCAACGAAAAGCAAAGTTACATGTACTCCATTAGGTTGCCCTTTCCTCAAGTTAAAACTCATATTTGGTAATGTTTGTATATGAAGAAGAAACAGACACAGGTCGGAACTTAAACACATTAACCCTTTCCCAAACAATAAATTTTAGACTCGTCCAAACTAAGAGTTTGCAGATGACAATTTCAAATTTGATAAAAATGGCAGAAAGTTCTCCAAATGGGTAGAAAACACTGTGGGAAAAGGAGAAATTGCTCGTTACGAGCAATTTCTCCTTTTCTCACAGTGTTTTAAAAAGACTTGTACTGCAAACACGTAAAAAACAAGGGTCTATTTGGGAAACACTTAAGCATATGAATTATATCATCAAGAAATACACACCCAATAAACTTCAGGAAGATTGCCCAAATGGAAAAAATGGGGAAGAGTCCTCCAAAGAGATGTCAAGGTTTGCCCAAAACTTGACCTTTTAGCCTGTTTCTGATCTAGGGTGATCTGTATCAGAAAACATGAGAGATACAAAGCTCCAGATAAGAGTGGGGTGATGGTATACAGAAAACATGAGAGATACAAAGCTCCAGATAAGAGTGGGGTGATGGTATTCCAAAGTCATTGTTTCTCATAAAAACCCTATGTTGTGGGTACTCATTAGAATCGTCTCGATTTAATGAGTTCCTACAACATAGGGTTCGGTGGAGAATAATGAATATTTTCAAATTTGAAATCGAAATCACTCCCTCTATCTGCAGCTCTGGAGACACCATCAAAATTAACTTTTTGGAAAAAACCTATTCAAACTAAGATAAATAATTTATGTGGCTTTTTGTGGACATTAATATTTTTTACCCGATAATCTAGTCCTGACTTACTCCGAGCTACATCTAAACTTTACTAAAACATTTCTCATTTTCCCATAATGTTCTCAAAAGCCATCTCACTTAACCCTTTACTCCATAGATACACATTTCTACGCATTGCTTGTAGGAGCCTTAGGAAAACATTGTGCAAAAGGTGAAATTGCTCGTGCTGAGCAATTTCACCTTTTGCCACAATGTTTTCAATGCGATCAAAAGGTGTCATATACACATAAGAAATAGCTTCATCCTTTCTGTTATTTATGGTCAATTAGAGATACCATAGAAATGCCTTACGGGGTAAAGGGTTAAGACCAATAAACCCACAGGATTTTTTGTTATAAAAGGTTCATAGATCTACAAACTGTCTTATAGGGATCTACATTTTAGAAACACCTGGAAATGGGTGCTCTTTATCTTACACCTGCAACTTCTTTAATAAAAGAAAATAATGCAAACAGAAATATAATCTAACCTGTTGATAAAATTTCCAAGGTTGTTCAGAAGTTCACTATTGTTTTTGAGAAGGAAATCATCCCAGCTAAAACTGCTATCCTAAAATAACAAACCCATTTAACACATTGTAACCAGAGACAGATCTGTACAAGATGACTTTGAAAACATCCAAGTAGAAGATTTCAAATAGATGTAAATTAACATTAAATTCTTTACTAAATGACAAAATTTTAGAGTAATCCAATATGAAAGCATTTGCTGACAACAACTAGAGCTGTCACTGAATGTGACCTAATACCTCCGCCAGCGCTTTGACAGAAAAAAAGTGTCAAGTTCAAGGGTAGATACTTACTCAACCAGGAAGAGTTGACACTTGAAAATTTCATCTTGTAAATCTTCAATATATGATCAGTGTATGTGCATAGTTTCAATACAATTGAAGGAAAACTGTGAGAGGAGTTTGTGACACAAAATTACTACTATTTTGTACACAGACAGACGGACACTCGGACGGACAGACACACACAGGCAGACAGGCCGATTCCAGTATACCCCCCAAAATAATTTGTTTTGCGGGGGATATAAAATACTCTTATGACTGTAAAATTGAGATGATTGTGTTTTGGGAAAGGTTGAAAACACTGTAGGAAAAGGAGAAAATGCTGGTTACCAGCTTTTACTCTTTTTCCCACAATGTTTTCAAAAGACTTCTGTATTAGGGCTGTTAAAAATCAGGACTATAGATGCAAAAGGTGCTTTATGGGTTAGATGCATTTTGAAATTATCCAAGCTAGAGGCATCTTAATGCAGAACAAAAAGCAAAGTATGACAAAGATCTTATTCAGTTCATACCAATAAGGTTTAAATCTAAATTTCATCCCTCGAATGTCAATCACAGTGTCGGCTACTTTTGCAGACTGGATGCTTATAGGTCAAGGTCAGATTTCTTTTCCCATGATGCTTCAAGAGCCATTTTCCTCAGAGAGATAAACAAGTGTGCTATTATGGACCAGTATACCTCTGCTGCATTTTAACTAAGCGCATCATTAACCCATTACCACACAATCCCTACTTTTGACGACCCTGAGAAAGAAGCCTTTAGAAAACATTGTGGGAAAAGGAGAAAATGCTGGTCACCAGCATTTTCTCCTTTTCCCACAATGTTTTCTACCCTTCACAAAACTAATTTCAAATTTTCAGTCAGTTTTATTTTGTCGCCTGCAAATGCTTTCAATTTGGACAAGCCCAAAATTTTGTTGTTTGGTAATGAGTTAACTGGCATTGACAGGGACATGAATGGAAAGACATTTGTACGGTAGTAAACTTTCACCCCCCACCCCCCTTCAATCCCAACAAAAAACAAAGTCATATTTATATTCTTCCAAATGCAAAGATGTCAGAGAAAAGACCAGGTCTAGTTGGAGGCCTAAAGTAGGTCTTTGAAGCAACAAACCAATTTTGGTGCCTCTAGGCCTTATGGATTTGGGTAACATGATTTTTGAAGATTTTCAATATTTCTCACTTTCGATGCAATGAAAACCAGTGTTTTAACAGGAATTAATGTCTTTGAAGAAAATTAAGGAGGACTATGACAGGAACATTTCTTTGAAGTTTCATCAAAATTGGACCGGTAGTTCCTGAGAAAAAGATGTTTCAAATTAAAGTTGACAAACGCACTGACAGAAGCAGAAGCATATGACGGACACAGGGCCGTGAAATAAGCTAGCTGGCCTTTGTTGAAAGGAACTAAAAACCCACAAGACTCCTTAGTATAGAATGAATATTTTTATTTTCTCTAACTTTTCCACCATAGGTCATTTTTATTTTTTCTTAATTGCCTATAGACAAAACAGGAAAGAAATAAATTCCCTACCTGTGATTCTGGTCTAACAAACAGCAGATAAAATCTAAATATGTCAGGAGCAATTCCTGTATCCTTGGCTTGATCTCCAAACACTCCTGTCCCTCGACTCTTGGAGAATTTCCCATCTTCATAATTCAGATACTCTAGATGAAAAAAACAAAATTCAAACTACAAAAATGTTCAGTAGAAAATATTGATAATTCTTCACTAAACCCTATGTTATGTGTACTCATTAGAATCGCCTCATTGAGATGATTCTAATGATTACCCATAACATAGGGTTTGGAAGAGAAATAATTTTTATTAGAATTTAGATTTAGAATACCGTCACTCCCTCTTATTTGAAGCTCTGTTTATGGTAATATGTACCATGTGACAGATCAATGAATCCTCTATAAATAGTCTCTCTTATCAAAATACAGCAAACATCTTCTATCCTTTACATTTTAATCACATGACAAACAGAATGAAGCTTTCACACCAAAAGCATTTATCAATGATAAATATTTTACTATGTTTGAATTTGTCTTTTAACACTATATCACACAGCAGAATTCTTGACCTATCCAACTCGAAAGCATTTGCATACAATAATTTCATTGTGGCTCAAATGATGCCAGTTTTCTTTGATAGAGTAGAAAACTTTGTGGGAAAAGGAGAAAATGCTGGTTACCAGCATTTTCTCCTTTTCCCACAAAGTTTTCAAAAGGCTTCTTCCTCAGGGTCGTTAATAGTCATCATTGTGTGGTAAAGGGTTAAAGGGTAGAAAACAATGTTGTAAACTCAACAGGTAAAGTTTTCAAAGGACATCTTTTTTAGGGTGGTAAAATACATGATGGTTGTCTGTTAATGTTTTCAAGAAAAAATACACTGTTAGTTTTGTTGTGGTGTCTGTGGTCGTGAGGTAGAGCATCGGCCTCCTGACCAAAAGGTCCCGAGTTCAATTCCCGGGAGCGGGTGTCAACTTTGGGATTTTTCATCGGCCAACACATTCGGTGCGAGTACTGGTGTAGTTCCAAGGAAGCAGAATCGAGAGAGATTAGTATAAGTTGTCAGAACTTGTTTCTCAATCAATGTAAAATAAATATGTTTAAACCAAGTTTTGTTGTCCAGTAAAGAGTCCAGCCTTTCTCTCATACTAGCTAAAGACAGTGTATTGGAACTGGGAGATTCAAAAAACAATGTCAGAAAATAGAGATAGACGACAGGGACCGATCTTATTTACAGTCGAGTCACAAATTACTTTACCCTATGACAAATCTCACTGTAAGAGCCAAATTTATTTGTATTTAGACAAGTCTAAAGTCAATTATATAGTCTTATAGATGACTAAGGTTCATTACAGTGTAATGATTTGTCACAAAAACTCATGCCTTTTTATTTAAACATTAATTCATAGGCTGCTAAGTGTCAATACAGGGCCATCTGAAGACAATGTAGATCAAGATCAGCATACAAAAAATGTGCTGTCTGATCTTGGTTCTACACCGGCCAAAAAAAAGGTATCCCCCCCTCCATAAATGAAACAGCAATAATTAGGTTTTTACTATCGACTAGAAAGCTTCATTTTATTTAACTCATTACCAAACAACAAAATTTTAGGTTTGTCCAAATCAAAAGCAGTTGCAGACGAAAAAAATATGTAAGTGACTGAAAATTTGAAATTTGTTTTGTGAAGGGTAGAAAACACTGTGGGAAAGGGAAAAAATGCTGGTTACCGGCATTTTCTCCTTTTCTCACAATGTTTTTCAACCCTTTACCCCATAAGGCATTTCTACGGTATCTCTAAAATTGACCCTAAATAGCAGCAAGGATGAAGCCGTTTCTTATGTGTATATGACACCTTTTGATATTGTACAAAACATTGTGGCAAAAGGTGAAATTGCTCATGACGAGCAATTTCACCTTTTGCCACAATGTTTTCCAAAGGCTCCCACAAGCATTGCGTAGAAATGAGAATCTGTGGAGTAAAGGGTTAAAGGCTTCTTTCTCATGGTCAACAAAAATTACGGATTGTGAGGTAAAGGGTTAAATAGCAAGTTCAGGGCTAGTATTATATAGAAACAAACCTGTTGCACACATGTGATTGACAATACTGTAGTTATCCTCCGCCCCCAGCAATGTAGCGGGAAATATGACACTGTGAAACGGCACATTGTCTTTACCCAGAAAGTTGTACATTTCTACATTTTGTGGGTTTTTCCACCACTGTTCCCATTTCTCTGTATAGTTGGCTGTGATGGAAATGTATCCAATTGGGGCATCAAACCATACATAGAAAACCTGGAAAATAATATATTATTTAGATCCAAAAAAGTCCACCATCCAGTTTGAATACATTGTAATTTGATGTCTAACTGCCCAAATATTTAGTTGATGTACAAGCTGTACTATGATGTCTCAGGAAAAAGTCTAAATGGCTAAACCCATTACCACACAATCCAAATTTTTAACGAACCCTTGAAAGAAGCCTTTTGAAAACTTTGTGAGAAAAGGAGAAAATGGTGGTAACCAGCATTTTCTTCTTTTACCACAATGTTTTCTACCCTTCCATAAACAAACTTCAATTTTTAGTCACTTTTATTATTGTCATCTGCAAATGCTTTCAATTTGGATGAATCTAAAATTTTGTTCTTTTGTAAAGAGTTAAAAGGCCTAAGATAGCATGACCAGAAAGACATATCTACATCAAGTTTCAACCATAACTTACGTCGCTTTTGTAGTCAGTAGTGATTAAATTCAATCCACACAAAACATTGCGATTTAGATATGGGACTGACTGAATAATAATAATGACTGTATGGTGTTTAACCCTTTACCACACAATGACAACTTTTAACATCCCTGAAAGAGAAGGCTTTTGAAAACAATGTGGGAAAAGGAGAAAATGCTGGTTACCGTCATTTTTAACACCCCTGAAAGAGAAGGCTTTTGAAAACATTGTGGGAAAAGGAGAAAATGCTGGTTACCAGCATTTTCTCCTTTTCCCAAAATGTATTCTACCCTTTCAAAGAAAGATCACTTCATATGAGCCACACTGAAACTGTCATCAGCAAATGCTTTCTATTCGGACAGGTCTAAAATCTTATTGTGTGGTAGAGGCTTTCAGCATTACTTAACTCTTTACCAAACAACAAAATTTTGGACTGGTCCAAAATGAAAGCACTTGCAGATGACATAAATGTAACTCAAAAATTGAAATTAATTTCCAGCAGGGTAGAAAACATTGTGAGAAAAGGAGAAAATGCTGGTTACCAGCATTTTCTCCTTTTCCCACAATGTTTTCAAAAGGGTTCTATTTCAGGGTCGTAAAAACCAGGGATTGAAAATTGAAATTAATTTCCAGCAGGTAAGAAAACATTCTATGGAAAAGGAGAAAATGCTGGTTGCCAGCATTTTCTCCTTTTCCCACAATGTTTTCAAAAGGGTTCCATTTCAGGGTCGTAAAAACCAGGGATTGTTTGGTAAAGGGTTAAGTCATATCATTGCAATATCTCACTCATTCATGTGTATCTCAGGTTTCATCAGTGCTAGGCAGGGACCCTGAAGTGTTTTATCAAAAGATACTTCCACAAAAACTCAACAACCTGGGTGGGGACCCTCAGATTGTCTTGCACATCTTTAGTAATTAGCAATGCAGAATCCTTAAATCAATAGCTTTGAAAAATAATCTGACTAAAATAGTCTTGGAATAGGCACATCTGTACTTTTTGTACACAGTGGTAACCTTTCACCAAGAGTTGAAATGACCCTTAACCCTTTCCAAACGGTAAATTTTGGACCAGACCAAACTGAAAGCATTTTGCAGATGACAAATTAACAGTTGCTAAAAAGATGATTATTCTATATGATGGAGTAGAAAACATTGTCGGAAAAGGAGAAAATGCTGGTTACCAACATTTTCTCCCTTTCTCACAATGTTTTCAAAAGACTTCTATTCCTGACCCGTAAAAATCAGGGATTGTTTGGGAAAGGGTTAACTCTTTACCAAACGACAAAATTTCAGACTGGTCCAAGTCTAAAGCATTTGCAGACGACAAAATAAAAGTGACTGAAAATTTGAAATTTGTTCTGTGAAGGGTAGAAAACATTGTGGGAAAAGGAGAAAATGTTGGTTACCAGCATTTTCTCCTTTTCTAACAATATTTTCTAGAGGCTCCTTTCTCAGGGGCGTCAAAAGTAAGGATTATGTGGTAATGGGTTAGGAAGAGAGCTTTCAAAATGTTGTGGAAAATGAAGAAAATGCTGATAACCAGATTCTCTCCTTTTCCGATCGTGTTTTCTACCCTTTTGGAGACAAATACCAACTACTGTCCAAAAGTTTGATCTTTGCAAATGCTTTCAGTTGGAAAAAGTTTGAAATTTTACCATTTGGTAAAGGTATTTGTCCAACTCATTTATTTGGGGCTCATACTGTTACCCATCAATGTAGAGAACAATGCTCTTACTTTGTCTGTGTAACCCTCCAGAGGTACTGGAGTTCCCCATTTCAAATCTCTACTGATACATCTGGGTTTCAGTCCGTCTCGGATCCAAGAGGTGGTTATAACTCTAGCATTATTGGTCCATGTGCCTTCTTTAAACACTTTGTCTAAATGGGCTTGTACCTCAGGTTCTAGCTGTAAATAGATGGAATTAACATTTAAGCCTTTACCTCCTAGGCATTTCTATGGTATCTCTACTTGACCCTAAATAACAGCAAGGATGAAGCCGTTTCTTATGTGTATATGACACCTTTTGATAGCAAAGAAAACATTGTGACAAAAGATGAAATTGCTCGTCGCAAGCAATTTCACCTTTTGCCACAATGTTTTGCAAAGGCTCCAACAAGTAATGCGTAGTAATGAGTATCTATGGAGTAAAGGGATGAACTTCTGTTCAAAGCATTGATAAAGGCAAAAGAAAGTCCCTTGTCAGTATAGAGCTTGAATTGTTCCCTTCCTACATAACTTTCTATCTATTATATTAGTGACCTTGAAATTGGACAACCTATCTAGATGGTGTCATGTTATCCCCATGAGGAGCTTCATGAAGATGTCAAGTTGACCTTCAGATAGAGGGCGCTCTTGTCATCCCCTCAAGTACAATTCCTTGATTTCTGTATAGTGCAAGTAGCCCCCATTCACCAGAGCCACAATTTTTGACGCATCAAAATTTTACAAACAATTTTTGAAAAGGGTCACCCAAGGAACATATCTGTGAAATTATTTCAAAATCCGACTAGCGGTTTCAGAAGATTTTTAAAGAATTTGCTAAAAAATTCCATTTGGTTGCCATGGCAACCACAGTTTTTGACGGAATCAAATTCTGTGAACAGTTTTTAAAGAGAACCTCCCAAGGAACATTCCTGCCAAGTTTGGTCCAAGTTGGCCCAGTGGTTTAGGAGGAGTTGATGTTTAAAGAATTGTTGACGACGCACAACGGACACCCAGTGACCCTAAAAGCTCCCCTTGAGCATGTTGTGCTCAGGTGAGCTAAAAAGAGCTTTGCAGCGCGGCACATATATGCCCGAAAGGGTTTGTCAGTGAAACAGTTTACAATCCAGAACGTCTACAGAGATCCAAATTTTGTGAGTCAATGCACAACTACACATTATAGAGATACATTGTGGAAAGTTTCCATTTAACTCTTTGTCATTCGACAAAACTTAAGACTTGTCAAAATTGAAAGTGTTTACAGATGACAAAATAACGCAACTCAATGATTGAAACTTGACATTAGTAGAGTAGAAAACATTGTGAGAAATGGATGCTGGTTACCATAAACTTTTGAGGAACATGAGGGAAACTTAACAATAGAAATATTTTCTTCCTTTACCACATTATTAACTATCCTTTAAGATAAGAAAAAAAACGTTTCAGCCACATTTTGTTTGTCTGCAGAAATTTATAGTCTTCTTCTGATAGAAGATTTAATTTTCTACCTCCTGAATAACTTTTTGCTGCAGTCCATATATTCAGCTAATAGCAAGAAAGGACAAAAAAAGTGGTAAAACAGGTAAAACAAGACTTTACCCACAATGCTTGCAGGAGGAAGTTGAGAAAGTTGCCTGATTGTATGACATTTTAATGCCTTTTGAAAAATATTTTTTCAAAGTCAGTGGCTACATTCCCACATAACCATCATCAAATCAATGATCAGAGGTCAGACAGGAATTAAATCCTGTAGCAATGACAATCATTAAATCCTCGAAAAGAAATTGGCTAAGCCAGGGATTGAATCAGCCACCTCCTGTTCTCAAGTCCTGTATGCCACTGACTGAGCTACCATGGCTCTGCAAATGTTATGAGCAATCAAGGTCAGTCGTCCATACTGGTTCCCCTACCTTGGGAAGGTCCAAAAACAGATGTTTTGTTGATTTCACCTCAGGTGTGGCTCTACAAACTTTACATTCAGGATTGATCAGTTCTATAGCATTGATCAGTCTACCACACTTATCACACTGGTCACCCCTGGCATCAGTGAAACCACAAAGTGGACATGTCCCTTCAACAAATCTGTCAGCTAAATATCTGTGGGAGGAAACAAACCTATTAGCATCTCATTACTTATAACCTCATTACTTTTAACAAACATCATGTTCATTCGACTTGAAGAGGACCACTTTTTAACATTTTCTGTGAAAAGGAGAAATCCCTAGTAAAACATACTTTCTGTTTGCCATAAGCTATGTTTTACCCTACTTTCAACACAATTTCTGTCATATCACATATTCGCAAGCCAAGGATACTAAGGTAGTACCCTTGGCTGCTTGCCTCTTTAAAACTGAAGCTCCCCCTGCGCTATTTCATTGGATGCGATCAAAACCCACTGCGCCCAATCAAACCATCTGTAGCAAGAAATCTTTCACAAAACAGAAAAAAACGAAAGTTGTCGTGTTTGTGACAAAAGTTTGCCAAAAAAGAGTAGACGATCAATATTTAATGAGTTTTTTATAGTTTACGATCAATTATGTCAAAATATTAGGACGGGTTCCACAGCCAATTGATTGTGAATCATTGTATGTCTGTTCATCTTGTTTTAATTTCAGAAAATCGTGATGAATCCCAGAGCGCAGCCATATTTGATGCATAGCCTAACAAATTTTATTACGAACATTTTGATTGGTCAGAAATAACATCAGCAAAGGTTACGCAACTCGTGATATTTGATAGGTGGCGCAGCGGGAGTTTTGATTTTTAAAGAGGCGAGCAGCCAAGGGTACGTAACCAACAAAGTGGATTTAGTATCCTTGGCTTGCGAAGATGGTCATACCACAGCAATAGCTCATGGATTGTATTCATGTGCGTACCAGGTCTCATCAGTACTTGACCAGAGCTTGGAAGTGTCTTGCAGAAAGGACACTCCCATGAAAGACCCACATCTTCAAGCATTTATTCAACAGCACAGCTCTTGTTGAAAAGTTAACTCATTACCACACAATCCCTACTTTTGACGACTCCGAGAAAGAAGCCTTTAGAAAACATGGTGGGAAAAGGAGAAAATGCTGGTAACCAGCATTTTCTCCTTTTCCCACACTTTTTTCAACCCTTCACAAAACCAATTTTAAATTTTCAGTCACTCTTATTTTGTTGTCTGTAAATGCTTTCAATTTCGACAGCTATGTGGTGTGGAGCTTTTGGTTGACTTTAACCTGAAATTTTTAAATATGGGTCTTTGACCTTATAGTTATGGTTAACCCTTTACTCCAAAGATACCCATTTCTATGTATTGCTTGTAGGAGCCTTTAAAAAACATTGTGACAAAAGGTGAGATTGCTCATGATGAGCAATTTCACCTTTTGTCACAATGTTTTCGGTGCTATCAATAGGTGTCATATACACATAAGAAACAGTATCATCGTTGCTGTTATTTAGGGTCAATTTGAGATACCATTGAAATGCCTTATGGGGTAAAGGATTAAGGGCATGGCTAGGGCGTTGCTGAATAAAACTGGGGACCTTTATCTATCATCAAGCAAAATATGAACTAATTTCTTAGTCTGGAAAATATGAGATTTAAAAAGTGGACATAGTCAATCAAAGATCAGGCTCCATGTTTTCAGCAGTCTGGTTTTGACCTGGCCATAAAGGTAACTATAGTTGTGCAAGGTGCTTCAACTCTTTACCAAAAGACAAAGTTATATACTGGTCCAAACTGTAAGAATTTGAAGACAAAAGAATACGTGTGAGTGCAAAAAACTGAAATTTGGTCTTGGGAGGGTAGAGAACATTGTGGGTTATCAGCATTTTCACCTTTTCCCACAATGTTTTCAAATGACTGCAAAAAATAGAAATTTGGTCTTCGTTGGAAGGATAAAAAACATTGTGGTAAAAGGAGAAAATGTGGTTACCAGCATTTTCTCCATTTCCCACACTTTCAAAAGACTTCTTTCTCAGGGTCGTTCAAAGTTGAAACTTCGTGGTAAAGAGTTAAGGATTTTCATTCTATCAAGTTACCTGTCACACTTTTCACAATACAGCTGCTCCACGGAGTCGTGCAAAATCTGCCCTCTATTATACAACCTCCAAAATATGTCTTGGGCTATCCTGAAGAAATAGAGACATTCATCAGCAACCCTTTGCATCAAAATCTGATGCAATAATATCCCTAAACAGATCCTGCTACTTCCTTTGTAATTAAAGTATCATTCACTTTAATCATTACCACAAGATCCCGACTTTTAACAACCCCCAAGAAAGAAGCCTTTTGAAAACATTGTGGGAAAAGGAGAAAATGCTGGTAACCAGCATTTTCTCCTTTTCACACAATGTTTTCTACTGTAGCAAAGACAAATTCCATCATTTGAGCTATGTTTAAATTGTCGTCTGTAAAAGCTTTCCATTTGAATAAGTCTATTATTTGCTTTTGTGGTAAAGCATTAATTGATATTAACAAAGATATAAATAGAAAGAAGTTCATACAGCAATTACATTTGACAGAAAAACTTAACCCCTCCCCACTCCTCCTCCTCCTCCCAAGAAAGTCTTTTTGATTTTAAAGGCATAGATGATGAAAATATATATAAGAAGGTCTAATCAAGTTTTGTTAACACCAAATATCAGTGTACTCCTTCAGAAAAGTGTCCTGACAAGATGTCCAAAACTTAACACCTTACCTAACAACAAATTATTGGACTAGACCAAATTCACAGCATCTGCAGACAACAAATTAAATCGTGGTAATATGTTGATTTCTGACTTTGATAGAGTAGAAAATATTGTGGGAAAAGGAGAAAATGCTGGTTTCCAGCATTTTCTCCTTTTCCCACAATGTTTTCCACAGGCTTCTTTCTCAGGATTGTTAATACTCAGGATTGTGTGGTAAAGAGTTAAATGGCATAAGAGATACTTTAAATGTTGTGAATGATAAAGCCACCAAGACAACCATTCTAACTAACTTTTGAGAGTTTTGGATTGAAAATATATCCTCTAGAGCGTACACACAGTTTTTCTAAGATTTGACCTAGTGACCTAGTTTTTGACCTGACTACTATCTGAGATATCATCCAGACAAACAAGCTGACAAAGTTTCATGTGTATAAAACGGAAGATGTGGCTTTAACATGCTAAAACCTAACAACACACGACACAACATGGCAGAGGATAAAAAAGTTAACAAAGGCACACACAAACTGATGGCTGCACAGACACACAGTGGACACCAGGCAATGTCGTAAGCTTGCAAGCCTTTGGCCATTAGTGGTTATTTTTTAACCAGCCTTTTATCCTACTTCCATGATTGTCTTTCTTTAACCTTTTACCAAAGAACAAAATTTTAGACTGGTCCAAAATGAAAGCACTTGCAGATGACAAAATAAACCTAACTCAAAAATTGAAATTTGTTTCCAGAAGGGTAGAAAACATTGGGAAAAGGAGAAAATGCCGGTTACCAGCATTTTCTCCTTTTCCCACAATGTTTTCCATAGGCTTCTATCTAAGGGTCATCAAAAGAAGGGACTGTGTGGTTAAAGGGTTAAAAAAAATCTATCATGTGAGCTGACTCTTTCCATTTGTCATCTACAAATACTTTGAACTATGCAGGTCTACAATATCATCATCACATAAAAAATTCAAACATCAGGTTGATTGATCATTGTAAGACCAAGATCTTTCTGTAAATAAGCACTTGAAGAAAAAAATCATTCAAACTATGGAAAGTAACCACAAGGCATACACTGTCTGCTGTTTTGTTGTGGTCCTTCCAAAGAAGTCAAAATCGATGTTGAACCACTCGTAGATCTGTTTGTGTATTGCCGTGTATTTATCACATATTTCTTGTGGGGTCAGTCCTTCTTCTAAAGCCTTTGTCTCAGTGGCTGTCCCATACTCGTCTGTTCCACATATATATATACAGTTGTAGTTTCTAAGGCGGCAGTACCTAAACAACAAGAAAATCTGCAATCTTCAGTGCATCAAAAAAATTAAACCCTGGGCCTGATGCCTTGTATTCATAATCTTATTTTCTAGCACCGTTACATGCCATCTAATATTGATCTATGATAAGAAACAATAACTCAAGTAGTGAGTTAATAACTATTAATCTAACAGTGACATTATAATTTTTGAAATGAAATAATTTACTCATTACCAAACAACAAAATTTTAGGCTTGTCCAAATTGAAAGCATTCACAGATGACAAAATAAAAGTGACCGAAAAACTTGAAATTTGTTTTGTGAAGGGTAGAAAACATTGTGGGAAAAGGAGAAAATGCTGGTAACCAGCATTTTCTCCTTTTCCCACTATTTTTTCTAAAAGCTTCTTCTTCATTTTTTGTGGACAAGTTCAATAAATTTTTACCTCAAAAACCAACGAGTGCTAGATTCTTTTTATCACATTACTGTATTACAGAAATTATAGTCCAAAATGTGTTAAACCAGAGGTATACATGTATCATGTGTAGTGAAATTTACATGAAGCCTGCACACTTACTTTGACAGGTACATTATGAACGAAAAAAGTTCTGAAGAAACTTGCATAATATTGATTTCTGTTTGAGTCCAACAGTGATTAAATCAACAACTTTATCATGACAAGAACTTTGACCACTAATTTCCGTCAGAAACCTTGGTCAGCATTGTTTTAGAAATGAAGCGTATAATTACAGAGTCTTGACCAAATACAGTACTATTTTCTTATCTCACACATGTGTGAAACAAGAAAATTCGTAATGGCTGTATTACATTGAAAACAAAGAGAGTTAGATGATAAATAAAAGTATTACCTAGAGAAGACATCAGCACTGAGTACACAGCCTATAATATTACCCAGATGTGGAACATTGTTAACATAGGGGAGAGCACTGGTGATCAAAATATTTCTTCTTCCTTTCTCTGGCAACCTGAAGTTTGGATATAATAGAATACAACAATAATTGACACAAAACCATCTGTACCATCTGTATTGTTTGGTAATGGGTTAAAAGTGCCACAGACCACAATGTGGCTCAAGTGGTGACGCTTGTATCTGAAAGCTTAGAAAACATTGAAATAGGGTAGAAATTATTTACCGCAATATTTTTTAAACCTTTTACCCCAGGGTAGCTGAAACATGGGGTTACGAAGCAAAGAGTAATAAAACAGCCAACTTTGTAACCAACAACAGTGTTCTGCTGAGGCCGCTTATTCATAATTTTCTCACATAAGTATTCAAAATGCCACAGAAACTTGTTAAAACGCAATTTCTATCGCATACCAAAAATCTTACATAACTATTACAATTTAGTGTTTCTCATGGAAGCCAAAGTTACTTATGTGCAAAATGAAATCGATTGAACCAAGACTGAAAACACCAACCAAGTACTGATCGTATACTTTACTTTCATAACGTGGTACCTTCTGCAATCTTAGTTGGTAAATGGTTTCGTTGCCACAACAGAAAAGCCATTTGGTAAGCCAAAACATATAAACAGTCAGAGCTCAAAGTCTGATAATGTTCTGATGCTCAGTAGCCCTCCCATTCAATCAAAATCTTCTGAAGATAGTGAAAAATACCTTTGTCTTAGTATATAACTCTTTACCACACAATCCTGACTTCTAACAACCCTCAGAAAGAAGCCTTTAGAAAACATTGTGGGAAAAGGAGAAAATGCTGGTAACCAGCATTTTCTCCTTTTCCCACAATGTTTTCTTCCCTACTGGAAACAAATTTCAATTTTTGTGTTGTGTTTACTTTGTTCTCTGCAAGTAATTTCAATTTGGACCAGTCTAAAATTTGTTGTTTGGTAAAGAGTTAAAAGAATATTCTTTGTTGGAATATGATTGCAACTGTAATTGCAACTTTACGGGTTGTAAAATGAGTTTAAAAAATAAATAAATATTTACTGAAAAAAAAAATAAAATTCTTGTTTCAAAACCAATTTCATTCATGCTCAATTTTGTACCCAACTTTTTAAATGTCGCCAACTTTTTTGGGTGAGTAAGACATTCGTCTCTACTTTTTAAAATCCTTGGCAGAACACTACAACAAGTTTGTTTCAAGTGATAATCAGTTAAAAGAAATAGAATTTATTTCATCAGCCTGTAGTTAATATAGGAAAATATTTGCCAAAAAAGGGAAAGGTATGCGAATATAATGAGTGGCACAAGTTATTTTCGCGAACCTTTTCCTTTTGAGGCAAATATTTCCCCATATTAACCACAACCTGATGAAATAAATTATATATTACATTTCATCTGATTATTTTTTCCAACAAATGCCCCTTTCAGAACTAGTGATCTCAGGTCAATAAACCAGATTTTCGGTAGGAGGAAATTATTCACTATGATGGGGGGATATAATTCCCCCCCCCCCTCCCCCAGTTTAAATTACATCATTTCTTTACCCATAACATTTCTAAAAATAGACAAATGAAATATAATATAAGCCTCTTACACTGGGTGGACACGCTTAATTGGCTCTGGACAGAGCTTTCTTCCTTCAATCCATGCATCTTTGGCAGCAGCAATTTCTTCTGGACTTGCACTGACTTTTTCCAGCACAGCCTTAATCAGAAATAAAGGCAAGTTGAAAGACTAAAGATATAGAAAGTATACTAAAAGTGTGATATGAATCACATATGCTCTTAGAAATAAGGTGTTTAACTCTTTATCTAATGACAAAATTTAAGACTAGTCCAGATTGAAAGCACTTGTAGACAACCTTACAAAAAGGGGGCACTCTAATTCGAAAATTAGTTTAAACATATTTTATTCAATATAATAATTACATACAACTGTTTTTCCAGCTCGGAATAAACGCATAATTCCTTTTCTAATAAACAGGTGATATTTCATTTTTCTCTAAGACACAGCCTGATTATTTTCTATTGTATTTTCTATAACTATTGCAAGGTTTCACGGTAAAAAATTGAACAGTGCTCTTTATGTCGCCATTTCTGTCGCTGACTCACGGACAATAATGAGTAAAACTTTTACCCAAACCAATTCATGGAATTATTCACACCTTTGTAATTCATGATGGCATCAAATAATGTCATTGGGACTAGGGAAATCCAACAATCTCTTTTCGGGTAAGAGTTGTTTCCCTTACACTAGCAAATTCTTTGCTTTCTAAGGAAATAGTTTTCGAGACCATGGAAGAGTTTTTGGCACCGCGCAATGTGTTTTTAATAATGCCTGCATTACAATCCCTGGTTTTCACAATCCTGGGAAAGAAGGCTTTTGAAAACTTTGTGGTAAAAGGAGAAAATGCTGGTAACCAGCATTTTCTCCTTTTCCCACAATGTTTTCTACACTTTCAGATACCTAAAGCTAATTTGTACCAATTCCGAATTTGGTCTTCTGCAGATGTTCTTAGTTTAGAAGAGTCTTAAAATTGTCATTTGGGACAGGGATAAATTGTCAAAGTTTTTGCACAACAATCATGCAGAGGACAAAGCCAGGGCTATGACAATATCATAATCATAATAAATGCCAAGCTAACAAGTTCTACAACCATTACTTATTACTCCCATGTCTAGTGCTCGCTCCAAAGAGTGAAAAGTTGGAAAGGTTAACTCCTCTCATAACAGGTTTCAAACTCAGAACCTCTGATGTTATAGACCAAGGCTCTACCCTACATCACTGTCTCCCATTTCTATTAGATCATGCCCACAGCTCTCCTATTCATTTATTTCTTGGGCTTTACCCATGCTTGGCAAGAGCAATAACAAATTTTGTATGACATATAATGTCAATATCAATCTTTCACTCTGGTTTTCAAACAGACAACTTACTGTAGTTCCATCCTTTTGTTCATCTAATTTTTGTACGGAGGCTGGTACTGCTGTTTCTGTTACTCTAGGTGGGAGTGGCTGATTGGTCAAAGATGTTTTGATGACTGACGTATCTGTACCCTGGAACACTGTCTGTACAGCTTTCTGGCACTCAGGTCTGCCATTTAGAGCCAAAAACCATGCACTGATACCACCATATTCACTTTCCCAACCTATAATACATGTACAGTTGATAGAAGATGACAATTAACTCTTTACCAAACGATAAAATTATAGACTGGTCCAAATCAAAGGCATTTGCAGATGACAAAATAAAAGTGAATTAAAAACTGAAATTTGATTTAGAAAATATGGTGGGAAATGGAGGAAATGCTGGTTACCAGCATTTTCTCATTTTCCCACAATGTTTTCAAAAGCTTTCTGTTTCAGGGTCGTTAAAAGTCAGGAATGTGTGGTAAAGGGTTAATCTTAGGTTAACCCTTTCCCAAACAAACCCTTGTTTTTACGTGTCTACAGTACAAGTCTTTTGAAAACACTGTGGGAAAAGGAGAAATTGCTCGTAACGAGCAATTTCTCCTTTTCCCACAGTGTTTTCTACCTGTTTGGAGAACTTTCTGCCATTTTTATCAAATTTGAAATAGTCGTCTGCAAACTCCTTGAGTTTGGAAGAGTCTAAAATTTGTCGTTTGGGAAAGGGCTAAAACATTGTGTTGGAGATAGTAATTTGTAGCATTCATTGTAAATTATTCAACTCTTTAACAGATGACAAAAGTATAGACATGCAACGTCCTTTTAACTCTTTACCAAACGACAAAATTTTAGACTGGTCCAAATTGAAAGCATTTGCAGACGACAAAATAAATGTGACTGAAAAATGGAAATTTGTTTTTAGAAGGGTAGGAAACATTGTGGGAAAAGGAGAAAATGCTGGTTACCAGCATTTTCTCTTTTTCCCATAATGTTTTCAGAAGGCTTCTTTTTAAGGGTCATTAAAAGTCAGGATTCCGTGGTAAGGAGTTAAATAGCATTTACAGACAAAAAAGTAAATATGCCTCAAAATGATGGAATTTACTTTTGAAAGATAATAGAAATTATTGAATAAGGAAAAAGTTTTGGTCATAAGAATTTTCTCTTTTTCCTAAATACTTTTCTGACCATTTCAGTCAAAAATTCCATCCATTGAGCCACATGAAGTCTGAGCTCTGCATATGCTTTCAATTTTACTTGGTAAAATGTTGTTGTTTCAGTTTGGTACAGAGGTAATGGAACAATCAAATTTTAGACCGGTTCAAATTGAAAACAATTGCAATGTTTTCTACCCTGCTAGAAACAAATTCCAATTTCTGACTTAGGCCTAACAAAACAATATGTGTGTTTAGCGTTTCAGTCCCAGACACTGTAGGTAGGGTCGGTAGGGATTTACATTTTTTTTCCCCAAAATTTTTTACATGGAATATATATTGAAATCACACCATTGGATAATATATTTTTCAATCATGGTTAAAAGAGTTTAGGTTGGCTGCATTTTCTAGGTAAGTTTGGGAAACCCTCAACAAAGATATTTTTTAGGCTTTATGTTTGTATTATGTTGTTGTCTGCAAGTGTCTTCAATTTAGACCAGTCTAAAATTTTGTCATTTGGTAAAAAGTTAACCCTTTCCTAATCAATCCCTGGTTTTCACAACCCTGAAAAGGAAACCGTTTGGAAACATTGGGGGAAAAAAAAGAAAATGTTGGTAACCAACAATTTCTCCTCCCATATTTTCTACCCTTCCAAGCACAAATTTGAATTTTTAAGTAACATGAATTTTTTGTATGCAAGTGCTTTAAATTTGGACAAGCCTGAATTTTTCACTTAAGTCAAATCACTCATGATGGTAACTCAGATGTGATATGGGGGTGTTTTACTTATGATAAGACATACCTTTCCAAGAAAATGCATGTTATCTATGAACTTGTTGAGTGTTTGCTTAGATAACAAAGTTATTTGTTTTCTTGTCACAACATATCTCTACTTACTGTACTTGACCAACTCTCCTGCAGATAACTTATTTTCCTTGTAGCAGAAGGCATTTCAAATTACATTAAGACTAAATGCAGACAAGAGCATCGTAGAGCAACGCATACAAGCCTGAAAGGGCTTGTCAGTGAAATGGGTTAAAATCTACAATGCCTACAGAGATCTAAATATTAAAAGAAACACACACAACTACACATCATAAAGATTCATTTCAATAAGTTATTCCAATGGAAACTGTAGGAGGAGTTGCACAAACAAAAAACTTTGCACAGGCCCACAGACAACTGGGACCATATAATAATACTAGCCTCCAGGCATATAAAAATGACATCATCTCTCAAAAAGCGACAAAATTTTGGACTGGTCAAAATCCAGAGCATTTGCAGATGATAAATGAGCTAAAATGGTGAAAATTGGCTCAGTGTAGAAAAGAGTAGGACAAAGCAGAAAACATTAAGAAAAAAAGAAGAAAACATGGGCAACCAGAACTTTCTCTTTGTCTCATTATGATGAATTAAAAGATTCCAACAAAGTCCTTAACCCTTTACCACACAATCCAAACTTTTAACAACCATGAGAAAGAAGCCTTTTGAAAACATTGTAGGAAAAGGAGAAAATGCTGGTTACCAGCATTTTCTCCTTTTCCTTCAATGTTTTCTACCCTTCCAAAAAACAATTTTCAATTTCTGACTCATGTTTAATTTGTTGTCTGCAAATCTTTCATTTTGGACAAGTCTGAAATTTTGTCGTTTGGTAAAGACTTAACCAGTTTTTTTAGTTTTGGTCATGATGCCATTACTCATGTCTATCTCTAAAGACTTAAATGGTCTTGATTATTCCTGTTTTACAATGAACTTATAAATTTGTCTTCTGCAGATTCATTTCAGAATGCAGTTATTTGACTCTAAACCAAACAATAAAGTCTGAATATAACAGAGAAAAGGTTAGTTACCAACATTTTCTCCTTTTCCCACAGTGTCTGCAATAGCCCGCTTCTCTCTGGGGTCGTTAAGACTCGGAATTGTTTGGTATAGGATGAAACCTTAAGTCCTGTTGACTTTTCATGCTTTCAAAGGATGTTAATGAAGTCATCTTCTGCAGATTTGTTTCAGGAGACAATAAACTATAGAATACCTTTTAAGATATATTTTCCAGAAAGTACAGGATACAAAGTGGCCCAAATACAAATATCTGCTGCTGTAGTCTGACCCTGAAAAATATGGAGTTTAAAACTGCACAGATGTCAGGAAGCGATATCATTTACCTTAACTCTTTACCACGCGACAAGATTTTAGACTGGTTCAAATCGAAAGCATTTGCAGACGACAAAATAAAGGTGACTGAAGAATTGAAATTTGTTCTGGGAAGGGTAGAAAACACTGTGGGAAAAGGAGAAAATGCTGGTTATCAGCATTTTCTCCTTTTCCTACAGTGTTTTCAAAAGGCTTCTTTCTCAGGGGCTTCAGAAGTAGGGATTGTGTGGTAATGGGTTAAAGTCTACTGACAAAACAAAGGTGGAACAACAAAGGAACTGTAAAGGAAAAAATCTTTTCCAACGTGTCATTTGTTATTAGAACCATGAGTGGGAAAGGAAGGAAGAAATGGTAGTGACAAGTATTTCTGTCTTCTGCCTTAACTCATTACTAAACAACAAAATTTTAGGTTTCTCCAAATCGAAAGCATTTGCAGACGACAAAATAAGTGACTGAAAATTTGAAATTTGTTTTGTGAAGGGTAGAAAACACCGTGGAAAAAGGAGAAAATGCTGGTCACCAGCATTTTCTCCTTTTCCCATAGTGTTTTCAAATAGGCTTCTTTCTTAGGGGCGATGAAAGTAGGGATTGTGTGGTAATGGGTTAAAGCCTACTGACAAAACAAAGGTGGAACAACAAAGGAACTGTCAAGGAAAAAACTTTTTTTCCTGATTGGTCATTTGTTATTAGAACCAACACTGGGAAAGGAAGAAAGAAATGGTAGTGACAAGATTTTCTATCTTCTGCCTTCAAAGTTTCAGATCTGCAATAAATTCAATCATTGGAGAAAATTATTTTGTCATCTGTAAATATTGTACATGTGTTTTTAATATGAATAGGTCTGAACTCTTTACCAAACACCAAAATTTTAGGCTTGCCAGAATTGAAAGCATTTGCAGACGACAAAATAAACCTGACACAAAAATTGAAACTTGACTTTGGAAAAGCAGAAAACATTGTGGCAAAGGGAGAAAATGCTGGTTACCAGCAATTTCTCCTTTTCCCGAAGTGTTTTCAGAAGGCTTCTTCGGGTTGTTAAAACCAGGGATTATATGGTATAGGGTTAAGATTTGTCACCTGCTTATATGGAACAAAACTGAAAAAAAAAAATATCCTTCAAAAGCTGTCACCTGAAGAGGTTCTTAAACTTGATTTTGTGCAGTGATAGAGTAAAAATTTGAATGCAAGGTTGGACATGTAAACATACCTGATAAAGAATCTCCAGGTATGTTGCATGCCATAAAAATACTCATGGATCATGCTCGTATAAAGTTCACGAAACATGCACAGATATGGGCATTTTATCAGCGATAACATGCCTTTAACCCTTTACCAAATGACAAAATTTAACTCATTACCACACGAGAAAAAATTAGACTGGTCCAAATTGAAAGTATTTGCAGACGACAAAATAAAGGTGACTGAAAAATGGAAATTTGTTCTGGGAAGGGTAGAAAACAGTGTGGGAAAAGGAGAAAATGCTGGTTATCAGCATTTTCTCCTTTTCCCACAGTGTTTTCAAAAGGCTTCTTTCTCAGGGGCGTCAAAAGTAGGGATTGTGTGGTAATGGGTTAAGACTGGTCCGTACTGAAAGCGCTTGCAGACGACTTAATAAACATAACTCAAAAATCGATATTTGTTTCCAGCTGGGTAGAAAACTTGTGGCAAAAGGAGAAAATGCTGGTTACCAGCATTTTCTCCTTTTCCCACAAGGTTTTCAAAAGGCTTCTTCCTCAGGGTCGGGAAAACCAGGGATTGTTTGGTAAAGGGTGAAATGGTCTGAGGTTTTATATTTTTACAATATGATGCCATATTCTCAGATAATGGGGATGAATACTTTTGAAAACACTGTAGGAAAAGGAGAAAATGCTGGTTACCAGCATTTTCTCCTTTTCCCACAATATTTTCTGCCCATTTGTAGACAAACTTCCATCAAATTAAAGTCCTACTTACTTCAACAACTGTTGTTTTGTCCTTCAGTTGACCATCCAGTTGTTTTAGCAGCTTTGTGAGGGACTCTGTCACTTTAGTGTCTGTTTTACCTTGTCCAACACAAGATAGTAGGTAGGGGAAAACTGTTGGCTGCAAAAGAGGTTGTGGCAGTCTTAACAAACGTCACAACTACTTACAATAAAGAGAGTCTGAATACGAAGTGGAAAAAAGCAGTAAATGCAAATAATCTACGATTTCTTCTTTTCCCACAATTCTTTCTACCCTTTTCAAGACAAACCTTGTCTTTTAACCCTTTCCCAAATGATAAATTTTAGACTCTTCTGAACTCAAAGAGTTTGCAGACGACAATTTCAAATTTGTTAAAAATGGCAGAAAGTTCTCTAAATGGGTAGAATACACTATGGGAAAAGGAGAAATTGCTCTTTATGAGCAATTTCTTCTTTTCCCACAGTGTTTTCAAAAGACTTGTTCTGCAGACATGTAAAAACAAGGGCTTGTTTTGGAAAGGGTTATGCTATATTCAAATAGTATGCAAATACTTTTTAATTTGAAACAATCTAAATTTTGTCAGCAAGTAAAGAATCAAGTACACATACAAAACTATAAGATTTCTTGTGGAAGTGTTTCAAAACAAAATTTTCAACTTGCCAAACTTGAAAAAATTTGTAGAAGAGAAATTCAGTTTAGCTCAATTAACAGAATTCTCCTTTAGAAGGGCAGAAAAATATTGCAGGTAAAGGAGGAAATACTGATTAGATGCATTTTTTCCTTTTTCCACATTTTTTTTTCTTCACGTTGTTTAAACATAGGTTTGTTTGGAGAAAGATTGACCCTTTCCTGAACAATCCCTAGTTTTTAGTACCCTGAGATAGACTTTTAAATCATTGTGCAAAAATTTTCTCCTTTTACCATAATGTTTTTCAACCTGTTGGAAACAAATTTCAATTTTTGAGTTATATTTATTTTGTTGTCTTTGAGTTATATTTATTTTGTTGTCTGCAAGTGCTTTCAATTTGGACAAGTCTAAAATTTTGTCATTTGGTAAGTGGTTAAACAAACATAGTCGGTAATAAATCTGTCTTGACAAGAGCTGAGCAAATTTGCCAAAAAGATCATCAAATCATAGATCATTCACTTTACATGAAGTGCGGGCAGCATAGGAAACCTTTACTAAATGCACAGATCAAGATCAAACAACAATAAAATAAAGACCTACCACTGCTACACTGTCCAATATTTTGAAAGAAATTCTGGTGAACAGTCTTTGAATTGCCTAAAATGGTTCATTTTTACATGTACAGAAAACAAGGGTATACATGTACCACAACTTGACCAAAATTCAAAGTTTTGAGTGTTGGGTCTTTAACCCTTCACCAAACAATCCCTGGTTTTTCACTACCCCGAGGAAGAAGCCTTCTGAAAACATTGTGGGAAAAGGAGAAAATGCTGGTAAACAGCATTTTCTCCTTTTCCCACAAAGTTTTCTACTCTTCTGGAGTCAAGTTTAAATTTTTGGGTTGCACTTATTTTGACATTTGCAAATTCCTTAGGTAAAGAGGTAAAACATGAGCCTGCTCAATAAAAGTGACTTTCTTACTTCTGCACCCTTTTACAAGCTATATCAGCCTTCACTATCCCGCCAGGCTAGTGATTATTAATAGAAATTATCTTCTCTACTATACAATCCTTTGTCATAACAACTCTGAAAGAGATAGTTTTTGAAAATAAGAGGGAAAAAGGAGAAAATGTGCCTAATCAGCATTTTCTTCTTTTCCAACCATGTTTTTACCCTTTCCCAGACGCATCTTATAACTTGTGCCGTGCTTAACTCTTTACCTCACAATCCCGACTTTTAACGATCTGGAGACAGAAGCCTTTTGAAAACATTGTAGGAAAAGGAGAAAATGCTGGTAAGCAGCATTTTCTCCTTTTCCAACAATGTTTTCTACCCTTCCCAGGACAAATTTCAGCTTTTGAGCCATACTTACATTTTCGTCTGCAATTGCTTTGAATTTGGACTGGTCTACAGTTTTGTTGTTTAGTAAAGAGTTAATTTGGTATTTGCCAGTAACTTCATTGCAGTCAAGTCTAAAATTTTGTCAAAGGGTAGAAGGGTTTAAGAAAATTTTAATGTACTACCAAAGTGCACACGGTTCAACTTCATCCTTTTCAAATTTAGTATGGAATTATGCCTGGGTGCATTCCAACTTATTTCAAAAATAAGTTTTAACAAGATTTAATTTGTTGTCTGCAGTTGCTTTGAATTTGGTCCAGTCCAAAAATCTGTCATTTGGTAAACAGTTAAGTCTCTGTACAAACCAACAAAACCTCGGAGTAATCTAATTTTAAAGCATTTGCAGATGACAATATAAATATGACTGTAACTCTGCTTTTAAGCTTTGAAAGCATAGAAATCACAATATGAAAAAAGAGAACATGTTGGTTACCAGCATTTTCATCTTTTCCCGCATTATTTAAAAGCTTTCTTTCTCTGCATAATTTAAACTCAGGGTTGTGCGGTAATGGATGAAACTTGAGCTTACTTTGGTGAGAAAAAAGCAACAAAAAGGAACTATTTTCTCTATTATTAAAAACTTACAAAAAGACAAGCGCTTTCCCATTCTAACCACTGGTCCACAGCCGATTCCTTTGTTTCTGTCACAGACAATGACAACAAATATCTCGTTGCTGCATTTGATGAAAAAAGGAACTTTTCTGGTTGAGGTTCCAACACTGGCAGCTTGTTGTTTTGAAGATATGGAACTACTTTTTGACCTGTTTACATACAAGTGGAAAAAATATGAAACCTGGGTCTGTATTCACCAACCATTCTTAAGAACGTTCTTTGTCTTATTCGCCAGAATTTTCTACATTTGTAAGTAACACAACTTCTGATTGGCTAAACCATTCGGTTTAGCCAATCAGAAGTTATGTTACTTACAAATATAGAAAACCTTGGAGAATAAGACTAAGAATATTCTCAAGAATGGTTGGTGAATACGGGCCCAGGACAATACCATTACCTACCTTCAGTCTGAAGGTGTCTGCTCCGATGCTATTTTTGTGACTGGTCTTCGCATTCATCGGTATGCGAAGAACAGTAACAAAAATAGCATCAGAGCAGACACCTTCAGACTGAAGGTATACCATTACCTTATTATAATCAATCCTTTTGGACACAAAATCTGGCCTCTATGGTGCACAAAAGGTAATTGGTGATGCCTGGACAACCCATGACAAATAAGGGATGACAAAACACAGACACAGCACAATTACGTTGGTTGAATGGCGTTTTACGCTGCTTTCAACCTTATTTCAGTCATATCACAGCGACAGTTCACATATTCATGTTTCCTGGGTTTCACCAGTACTAGGCTAGGCTCTGAAGTGTCTTGCCCAAGGACACTCCTGTGAAAAAACCCAGTGGAGCTAGTGAGGCTCGAACCCGGGACCTCCAGATCACGAGTCCTGCACTTTACCACTGAGCCAAACAGGAGCCTAGCACAATTACAAGAGCATACTTTAACCCATTACCAAACAATCCCTACTTTTGACGGCCCTGAGAAAGATGCCTTTAGACAACATTGTGGGAAAAGGAGAAAATGCTGGTAACAAGCATTTTCTCCTTTTCCCACAATGTTTTCTACCATTCACAAAACAAATTTAGAAGTTTCAGTCACTTTTATTTTGTCGTCTGCAAACGCTTTCGATTTGGATGAACCTAAAATTTTGTCGTTTGGTAATGGGTTAATCACTCTATACTCAGGTGAGCTATTACGTATTGAATTTCTACTTGAAAAGTTTATCAGCAAACATTTACAAAAAATCTTATGCAAACATTTCTCTTTGTTTTTTCTTCCAAACAGGACAAGCACAATCAATTAAATCTAACATTTGACAACTATTAGTAAAGAAGAAGACATTTTTTGGCGGTGGATAACCCCCTTTTAACTTGTTACCAATACATAAATTTTAGAATTACCTTGACTCTTTACCAAACGGCAAAATTTTGGACTTGTCCAAATTGAAAGCATTTGCAGACGACAAAATAAATGTGAATTAAAAACTGAAATTTGATTTAGAAAGGGAAGAAAACATTGTAAGAAAAGGAGAAAATTCTGGTTACCAGCATTTTCTCCTTTTCCTACAATGTTTTCAAAGGCTATTTTTCTCAGGGTCGTTAAAAGTCAGGATTATGTGGTAAAGAGTTAATTGAAAGTATTTGCAGACAACAAATTTAATGTAATTTATACAATGGCAACTATCTCTAAAAGTGTTGAAAACCTTGTGGGAAAAGGAATAAATGCTGGTTACCAGCATTTACTCCTATTCCCACACTGCTTTTTAAAGGCTTCTTTCACATGGTTGTTAAAAATTGGAACTGTGTGGTTAAGGTAAGACCTGTGTAATGGCAAAAAGCTATTTCCACTAAAATATCTTCCTGCAAAATTAGCTATAATTACAAATGAGTATTATTGAACTACTTTCACCAATTCATTTTTTCCTTCTTTGAATTATCATTTATAAATCTAAAACCACTATATTCTTAATTCAAAAAGAGATAATAATTACCTCCCTTTTCAGAAAACTAACAAAAGTATCAAAAAATTATTTCAAGATAGACATAAACTGAATTTCTGATCCATTAGAAATGTGCAAAAATATTATTTCTGCATAAATCCTTATTTATCCTTATTTATCAACCAATTAGAATTTTCACCGGAAATGCATCACACAGGTCTTACCTTAAGGATTAACTCTTTATCAAACACTAAAATTTTGAATTGGACCTACTTCTAAGTATGGTATCTGCAGACGACAAATAAAACCTTGTTGATATCATGAAATTTGACTATGATAGAGTAGAAAATATTTCGGAAAAGGAGAACATGCTGGTAACCAGCATTTTCTCCATTTCCTACAATGTTTTCAAAATGCCTTATTCTCAGGGTCGTTAAATGATGGGATTGTGCGGAAAAGGGGTTAAAATGGGAAATGTAAGCTTATTGAAACAAAGAAAACAAATCACTTACCATCACTCTGTACTTCCTCGATATCCAACTTTATCTGGCTCAACTCTGCCGCAACTAAAACTTTCAGCGTCTGAAAATTTCCTCTGTCTGTGTGTAACTTCATTTTTCAATATGCTGAAGAAAAAATCAAATGGGATGCAGAAAAAAAAAATAACTTTTTTATCTATGCAAAATACTGTCTACTTCTCTTATAAGGTACTTGTTTGTGGGTTTAGTTTTCAAATCCCACTAATGACTCAGGGGATCAGCCCAGAGTTTTATACACAGAGAAACCGAAACTAGAATAGTTTACCTAGCCATTATTGCATAATATTTCTGATGCAATGTGGACTCTCTAGCCTGCTGATATTTAACTTGTTTACTAAGAAGTCCTGTAATCTAATCAACCCCTAGAAGGCCAAACCCCAAGAAGGCCAAACCCCGGGAGCATTAACCCAGTAGCATACAAACATAACTTTGTCTTTTGGCCTTAGGCTAAGCAATTTTAACTCTTTCTCAAACAAGCCCTGGTTTTAACATGTCTGCAGTACAAGTCTTTAGAAAACACTGGGGGAAAAGGAGAAATTGCTCATAACGAGCAATTTCTCCTTTTCCCACAGTGTTTTCTACCCTTTTTAAGAACTTTTTGCCCATTTGTCCAAATCTAAAATTGTCGACTGCAAACTCTTTCGGATTGGAAGAGTCCAAAATTTGTTGTTTGGGAAAGGGTTAACCCAGATGACAAAATCTAAGTCTTGTCCAAAATGAAAGCATGTGCAGACAACAATTTCAATGTGGCTCAAACAGTGCATTAATAGAAAATATTTTGGGAAAAGGAGAAAATGCTGGTTAGGAGTATTTTCCCTTTTTACCAAAACGTTTTCAAAGGCATCTTTTCTGTGGTCTTTAACCTTTTACCCCATAAGGCATTTCTATGGTATCTCTAATTGACCTTAAATAACAGCAAGGATGAAGCTGTTTCTCATCTGTATAGGACACCTTTTCATAGCATAGAAAACATTGTGACAAAAATTGAAATTGCTTGTCATGAGCAATTTCACCTTTGCCACAATGTTTTCCAAAGGCTCCTACAAGCAATGTGTAGAAACGAGTATGGAGTAGAGGCTAAAAAAAAAATCATCATTGTGTGGTAAAGGGTTAATTAGAATGTAACACAGCTTTCAACAATTTTCTTCTGCCATAAAAAAAAGCAATTTAGCTCACTTATTCATGTCTCCCTGGGGTATCAATAATGGTTAGCTGGGCTGTGTAGTGCATTGCTCAAGAGTCCCAGCACAGCCAGTATATGGACAAGTACAAAGACAATAAAACTCAAAACCTTGAACCCAAATGTACTTCCCCTGTAAACCCTATAGATTTGGGATGACTTCATTCAGCCAACTCTTTCACTTATGAATATTTAAGTACCGGTAAACACTTAGCACTTTCTCAAAGGCTAAAAGACATATTCTCTGCAAGATCAAGGGACAGTTAATCATAATCTAGAAATGTAGTAGTGGACTGTGCAGATCAGACTGCATTTTCCATGCAGTCTGATCTTGATCTATACTGTCCACAAAAGTTCCCGGTGCTATCTATAGTATGGAAAGAGTTAAGATGAATGAGAGCCAGAAATAACAAGAAATACATGTGTTCATTTTCCAGGAATTTTCTATCCTAGTTCATGATTAACTCTTTCCCAAACGACAAATTTTAGACTCTTCCAAAAGAGTTTGCAGACAACAATCTTAAGTTTGATGAAAATGGTAGAAAGTTCTCATAAAGGGTAGAAAACACTGTGGGAAAAGGAGAAATTGCTCGTTACGAGCAATTTCTCCTTTTCCCAGTGTTTTCAAAATTTCAAAAGACATACTGCAAACGTGTAAAAACCAGGGCTTGTTTGGGAAAGGGTTAAGCTACAAACAGCTGGTTTTAGACTGCATTTCGGTCTGCAAAAGTTGATCTGCCACCTGAGTCAACTTCACATCAGGATACGCTGAAAACATTCTCACTAACAATCTAAGGCATGCTCTGAGAAGGGGGGGAGGAGGGGGGGGGGGGGGGCGGCAGGCAAGTATCACATGATTATGGATCCATAATAGTGATTATTCTAGACCAGGCAAAAGGGCAGGGAGGGACGAAAAAGGGGCAGGGAGGCAGGAAAAAGGGGCAGGGAGGAACACTGCCTTGTTGAATGACTTCTCATATCAGATAAAGGCAAATCAGTGTCCTTCACTCTTTTTCAAACAAGTTCTAACTATAACTTTGGATATGAATTGCATATTAAAGAAAAGAATAAGGAAAGATTCTTATCAACTCATAGACTCAAAGCAACACAATCTGACTATACAGGTTTTGATTGCCATGTAATTTATGATCCCATGATGCACTGTCACACTTATCTTTAATGTAGTAGACCCGTAACACTTCTGGTGTAGCATGGAATAAAAGTTCTTGATAGATGATAAATACAGATTTATACAGATAAAATACTTATGCATATTATTGACCCACTAGAAATGCCTTTGACGTCTCTTAAAAACAATTGTTGATACTTTTGTTAGTTTTCAGAAAAGGGAGGTAATTATTAATTTGCTTTGTAATGAGAATACAATGGTTTTGGATTTATAAATAATAATTCTAGAAAGGAAAAAAAGGAAAAATTGGCTCGGTTAAAGTAGTACAATAATACTCATTTTAGCAAATTTTGTAGGATGATAATATTGTGGAAATAGCTGTTTTCTATAACAGGTCCACTACCTAACTTCTCGTCAGATAACAAAAAATGTCTAGAGTAATTATAAAAAAAAACACCTTCTTCTCAGCTGTTTTACGAAATGACAATAATTTTGATTAAAAAAAAATATAAAAAAAACCTTAATTATTACATAGAAATAATTACAAAATGTGTAGGCAGGCCTACTGATGGAGTAGTGTACTACTGCATAGCCATTCTATAAATAGACTGCTAAAAATAGAACACTGCAATGCAGATTTTGCTTTAACGTAGTGGACCCGTAATAGAAACAGCTATTTCCACTATAATATTGTCCTAGAAAATTTGCTAAGATTAAAAATGAGTATTATTATACTACTTTCACCGAGCCACTTTTGCCTTTTTGTCCTCCCGAGAATTATCATTTATAAATCTAAAACCACTATATTTCCATTACAAATGGATATGATAATTACCTCCCTTTTCTGAAAACTAACAAAAGTATCAACAAATGATTTCAAGATAGACATCGAAGGAATTTCTGGTCGGTTAAAAATGTTCAATATTATTATATCTGTACAAATCTGTCTTTATTAACTGTCAAGAAACTTTTATGCCATGATGCATTAGGCCTATTACGGGTCCACTACCTTAAAAAAAAATGCCGATGCTTGAATAGCAAACATCGAGTACTTACAAGATAGTTGGCAACTTTGGTTTACCATCCATACTTGTAATTTATGCAAAAAATATACGAAATGATAATCTACAGCTGCAATAAGAGTTAATTCAGCTTTATTTTAAAACTATTCAAGTATTGATAAATTTTACTGATTGTGTGACATCATTTAAAGAAATTAGCAGACGTTAAAGTACCTTTGGGGGAAAAAGTCAGGGTTTCGAGGGATAAAGGGATGGTTTAGCAAGTTAATGACAGAGAAGGATTATAACACCCTGCTGTCCTGTCTTAACTGACGAAGTTGATAAAGGATAATTAGTGTCACCCTTAGTCTTAGATTGGGTGTATTTCATGAATATAGTCAGGTCAGAAGAAATTTATGGCGACTTTTTGTGACTGTTCAAGCTTGACAAAACAGAGCCGAGACACTGAAGAAGAGTTTTTTGCCCATGTAGCCCGGTGGTTTGTTCTGAAACCAGAACAATACACAAACAAGTTTTGTATGTATTTGATAAGGGCAACAGGGCGGGTGTTCACAGATTCGAGGGCAGAAGGGCGGAGTGAAAAAGGGGCAGGGCGGCGCGCCCTGCTATTCCGCTCTAGAATAAACACTACATAAAATCCACTTTATCTAACAACTGACCAAATCATGAGGTAAACTGGTCCGTAGATGTGCAGAAAATTAAACAATAGGCAAAAAGTTTATACTCCAGTCAGCTGGCATGGACTTTCCTGGCTGACTTTGGTCAATACTTTTTGCAGATGCCAACAGCCTCTTTTCCATAGATTTCCTACATTTAACGACCCTGAAAAAGAAAAGCTTTTGAAAACATTGTGGGAAAAGGAGAAAAGGCTGGTAACCAGCCTTTTCTCCTGTTCCCACAGTGCTTTCTATCCTATCACAGACAAAAATAAGTATTTTATTTACTTTTAATTTATTGTCTACACTTAATGCTTTCAATTTGGACAAGTGAAAGATCTGGTAGAGAATTAAACCCCTTTTAACCCTTTACCACACAATTCCGACTTTTAACACCCCTGTAAAAGAAGCCTTGTGAAAACATTGTGGAAAAAGGAGAAAATGCTGGTAAATTGTTTTCTCCCTTATTAAAGACAACATCAACAATTTTGGTCACATTTAATTTGTCCTCTACATATGCTTTTGGATTGGATAAGTCTAAAGTTTGGTTGTGTGATAAAGGGTTAATAGCCCATGGTTCATCTATTATCATTATGAATAAATCAATTTTATATTCACATGATAACATTGATGTAACAAGAAATCTAATTATTACCATCAATTTTTCCCTTTGCTATACTTTTTTCATTAAATTGTTTGCTGTAAAATTATGTATTTGATAATGTCTATCCTGAGACAAGTCTGAAACATGTTTTGCACAAATCAAGTTTAGTCTGGTCATAGCCATCTTCCTGAGCCAAGTTTACGATCTCTACGTGGATCTTACCTTGGCTGATTGAGCCCGATTTTGAGATTCCTGCGATGCACCCTCTACTGGATGCTGGTTATTACCCCCCTTTTATACATCATATTTCTAAAAGCAATAAATATCGTTTTACAAACCGCTTATGAATACACATGAAGCGATAAGCAGATATCCAGTTCTATTTGAAAGGTAGCGACCTTGTTCCATTTTTATCAAAGATGAAATGCTACAAGTGATTTCATTCGTTGCAGCTAGAGCTGGCTGCATCAAATGAAAAAGCGTATCGGCTGAATGTAAAAATCAAGCTCTATCTGCCAAGCTGGTAGAGTAACGTAGTGAATCGTCAGCCTTAGCTTGCCAAGATGGGTCATAGCCTGTATTGTTCACTCTGTTCTAAGCAAAAAAACACATAAAATTGGACTACGGTAGATCAAACTGATAGCAGCTGCAGACAAAAAACTAACAGGGTTCTCATTGACCAGATATATAAACAGAGCTATGAGGGAGTAATGGTATTCTACATCCATTATTTCTCTTCCAAACCTTATGCTGTGGGTACTCATTAGAATTGTCTCAATGAGATGATTTTAATGAGTACAAATAACATAGTGTTTAGTAGAAAATAATTAATATTTTCAATTTTGAAATCAAAATCACTCCCTCTATCTGAGGCTCTGGACAGGGTTCTCATTGACCAGGAACATTAGGTTCTGAAATCCAAAGTGACCCGTCTATGGAAATATCTGCCTTAGTGTTAATCTGATTATAATTATAATCATATAAATCACCTAACATGCATCTGGCAGGAATACTGAGAAATAAATATGATCTGAATATCAAATGGGAAAGACAATGTAGCTCTCTGTTTATCACAGCTTTCATAGCAGGCAAGACTTAGTGGCAAGTCATTTCTGGCAATGAAATAAAGATACATGTATTAATGATAATCCAATTTATCTTCTAGTGTAAAATGAAAGGTTTTCAAGTTACCTGATACCCTAATTGACAAAATTTAATTCATGTCAAACATGAAAACCCATGACACAACAAAAATTAGTTTGACATCCTCCAGTCTGGGGTACTTCAAACTATCTTTTCGTCTTTGATAATCAATTTAAACAGTTAACATTCGCTAATCAGTGTTATCTGTATTTATAAAACAATAAGTGGAAGGTAAAATTTATGTTTAATAATGTGGAAACAAGAGCGGCAAATTGTCGCAAGATACGCCCGTCTTACCCCAAGTTGCAAAGCTGGGGCATGCACCGGACAAAATTCAAGTATGAAAAACGACAAAAGGCACTAACTCAAAAATAAAGCAAGCAAGAGTTATGATTCCTTAGCACTGCACTCCCCCTTGATGAGATCTATCCAGCCATGAAATTTCATAACCATAGCTAGTATAGTTTTGGAGATATGCTCCGGACAAAATTCAAGTATGAAAAAACGACAAAGGGCACTAACTCAAAAATTAAGCAAGCAAGGGTTATGATTCCTGTGCACTGCACTCCCCCTCGATGAGATCTATCCACCCATGAAATTTCATAACCCTAGCTAGTATAGTTTTGAAGATATGCTCCGGACACAATTCAAGTATGAAAAACAACAAAGGGCAATAACTGAAAAATTAAGCGAGCAAGAGTTTTGATTCCTGAGCACTGCACTCCACATCGATGAGATCTATCCACCCATGAAATTTGAAAACCCTAGCTAGTATAGTTTTGGAGATATGCTCCAGACAAAATTAAGTATGAAAAACAACAAAGGGCAATAACTCAAAAATTAAGCAAGCAAGAGTTATTATTCCTGTGCACTGCACTCCCCCTCGATGAGATCTATCCACCCATGAAATTTCATAACCCTAGCTAGTATAGTTTTGGAGATATGCTCCGGACAAAGAACTGGACGCCGCCCGCCCGCCTAGGGTGATCCCATAATACGTCCCGTCTTCAACGGGCGTATAATAATTACAACAATGAAAATATACAACAACCTAGTGATATAAAAGAGCGGTTTGATGGTTAAGCCTTCTTGTCCAACAATAATAGCACTGGAACAAGTGTGAAGGACGTTGTTTTTGAACAAAAAAATAGAACATCAAACTTCAAGAAAGTTATAGATCAATGAATAAGACCATTTTTCTCTCTTTTTAACAATGTTCTAAGCTATGAAAGACAGGATGATATTGATCCAGCCAAACTTGAATTGTCTTCAGCAAATGCCTCAACATGATCAAGACTAAATTACTGACAAAGATAAACCAAGCATTGTGATCTTGACCTTTGCACTGGCAACACTGTTGTTGCTTGTGACACTTCATCTCTTCATGGTGAAACTTTGTGCCAAGTCACTTTAAGAATCAGACCATGCACATGGAAGTTATTGGCACGAAATTAATTTCACTCTTTACCACATGTACATACTATACATATACAAAGCACACAGAGGGGTAACACTACATGCCTAGGATATGAAACAAGAGGGCCAAGATGGCCCTGGATTGCTCACCTGAATTTTTAGAGGACCATAGCCTTTATTTTTTTAAGGTATTGAAACACTGGAAAAAAAATCATGATTTTGCCAAGCAATTTTTAAAAGGTCACCTGTAAAAGGCCTTTCAAAATCTGGCCAGCAGTGTCAAAAAAGAAGAATTTTTAGGAGTTTCTTAATTTCTGTACAGTGCAAGTAGCCCCCATTCACCAGAGCAATGTTTCTCGACGAATCAAACTTTCACGAACAATTTATGAAAAGGGTCACCTAAGGAATATCTCTGTGAAAATTTTCCAAAATCTGAAAAGCCGTTTCAGAGAAGAAGAATTTTGAAGAATTTCTTCATTGCCCTATAGTGCAAGTAGCCCCCATTCACCAGAGCCATGTTTCTTGATGAATCAAAATTTCACGAACAACTTTTGAAAAGGGTCACCCAAGGAACATCTCTGTGAAATTGTTTCAAAATCTGACCAGCCTTTCCAGAGAAGAAGAATCTTTAAGAATTTCTTCATTTCCCTATAGCTCAAGTAGCCCCCATTCACCAGAGCCATGTTTCTTGACCTATCAAAATTTTGCGAACACCTTTTGAAAAGGGTCACCCAAGGAATATCTGTGTGAAATTATTTCAAAATCTGACCAGCGGTTTCAGAGAAGAATTTTTAAGAATTTCTTCATTTCTGTAGAGTGCAAGAAGCCCCCATTCACCAAAGCCATGTTTCTTGACAGATCAAAATTTTTCGAACAATTTTTGAAAAGGGTCACCCAAGGAACATCTGTGTGAAATTATTTTAAAATTTGGCCAGCAGTTTCTGAGAAGAAGAATTTTTAAGAATTTCTTCATTTCTGTATAGTGCAAGAAACCCCCATTCACCAGAGCCATGTTTCTTGACAGATCAAAAATTGGCAAACAATTTTTGAAAAGGGTCATCCAAGGAATATCTGTGTGAAATTATTTTAAAATCTGATCAGCGGTTTCAGAGAAGAAGAATTTTTAAGAATTTCTTCATTGCTGTAAAGTGCAAGAAGCCCCCATTCACCAGAGCCATGTTTCTTGACGGATCAAAATTTCGCGAACACTTTTTGAAAAGGGTCATCCAAGGAACATCTCTGTGAAATTATTTTAAAATCTGGCCAGCGGTTTCAGAGAAGAAGAATTTTTAAGAATTTCTTCATCTCTGTATAGTGCAAGAAGCCCCCATTCACCAGAGCCATGTTTCTTGATGAATCAAAATTTCACGAACAACTTTTGAAAAGGGTCACCCAAGGAACATCTCTGTGAAATTGTTTCAAAATCTGACCAGCCTTTCCAGAGAAGAAGAATCTTTAAGAATTTCTTCATTTCCCTATAGCTCAAGTAGCCCCCATTCACCAGAGCCATGTTTCTTGACCTATCAAAATTTTGCGAACACCTTTTGAAAAGGGTCACCCAAGGAATATCTGTGTGAAATTATTTCAAAATCTGACCAGCGGTTTCAGAGAAGAATTTTTAAGAATTTCTTCATTTCTGTAGAGTGCAAGAAGCCCCCATTCACCAAAGCCATGTTTCTTGACAGATCAAAATTTTTCGAACAATTTTTGAAAAGGGTCACCCAAGGAACATCTGTGTGAAATTATTTTAAAATTTGGCCAGCAGTTTCTGAGAAGAAGAATTTTTAAGAATTTCTTCATTTCTGTATAGTGCAAGAAACCCCCATTCACCAGAGCCATGTTTCTTGACAGATCAAAAATTGGCAAACAATTTTTGAAAAGGGTCATCCAAGGAATATCTGTGTGAAATTATTTTAAAATCTGATCAGCGGTTTCAGAGAAGAAGAATTTTTAAGAATTTCTTCATTGCTGTAAAGTGCAAGAAGCCCCCATTCACCAGAGCCATGTTTCTTGACGGATCAAAATTTCGCGAACACTTTTTGAAAAGGGTCATCCAAGGAACATCTCTGTGAAATTATTTTAAAATCTGGCCAGCGGTTTCAGAGAAGAAGAATTTTTAAGAATTTCTTCATCTCTGTATAGTGCAAGAAGCCCCCATTCACCAGAGCCATGTTTCTTGACGGATCAAAAATTCGTGAACAGTTTTTGAAAAGGGTCGCCAAAGGAACATCTCTGCGAAATTATTTTAAAATCTGGCCAGCGCTTTCAGAGAAGAAGAATTTTTAAGAATTTCTTAATTTTTGTATGGTGCAAGAAGCCCCCATTCACCAGAGCCATGTTTCTTGACGGATCAAAATTTCGCGAACATTTTTGAAAAGGATCACCTAGGGAACATCTGTGTCAAATTATTTTAAAATCTGGCCAGCGGTTTCAGAGAAAAAGATTTTTAAAGAATTTCCTAAAAAATTCCATTTCGTTGCCATGGCAACCAGAGTTTTTTACGGAATCAAATTCTGTGAACAATTTTTGAAGAGGACCTCCCAAGGAACATTCCAGCCAAGTTTGGTCCAAATTGGCCAAGCGGTTTAGGAGGAGTTGATGTTTAAACAATTGTTGACGACGCACGACGGAAGACGGACACCGGGCGATCCTAAAAGCTACCCTTGAGCACGTTGTGCTCAGGTGAGCTAAAAAGTTGAAAAGTAAGATTAGTATCTCTTTACTTCAAACCTTCAAAAATATATTGTTTTCGAACAAAAGAAAATGACTAATAAACAAAATAATGCTGACTTAATCAGTTTTATTTCCTTCATGAGTCTTTGAATTTTCAGCTCATTGCGTTAATAAGCAAGTAATGGCCAAAAGTAAACAACGTGGGTGTAAAAATGCATTTGGTTTTAAATCACAACATCTAAAAGAATGGAAATTTGATAGTGAAGATGACAATCTGTTACTTTACAGTCACGCCAAAAGTGTACATATCAGGCAGAGAAATGACTTTTAAAACTGCTTCTAGGTAAAAAGTTACCAGGTCCCTTTACTTCTTTAATTTTGCTTTTGACAAAGGTAACACCAGTTTTAAATTTCATTTTTCTGTAAGGTTGAATTCTTTTACAAGATTTCATAAAATAAATTTTAGGTAAATATTGTGTCAAAAGAGAGAAATGCATGCTATGAGAAGTTCCTCATTCGGACTTAAAGGTGGCCCTTAAGATTTTGGGACGAAAATTTTACAAAAATACACAAAAATCATCCTTATACACCCTATCCTAATGATAAAACCCTAGCGGTTGAAAACCACTCGACAACAAGAGAAAGAACAGATTTGCTATGGCCCAGGTTCACATCGACAGGGAACAAAGTCTATTTTTACATGAGCAACTCACTCACTTACATACGGAAAATACACGACAAAGCTTCAAACATAGTGTCTGAAGGAGACATTATGGAAAAATTATTACATGTTTGTTATGTCATGGATTTTGAGTGTCATTAGTCATGTGCCAGTCGCTTGACATTCCCACAATACTTTTTTTTATTTTGGTGCGAAATCTAAAAAACAGCTTAAGAAGCTACATAGCCTTCTAAGGGAACACCATCAAAAAAATTTTGTTTTGTAATTTTATGATTCTTAATTAATGATGACTTGTACTGTTTTTTTTTTTCATATAAATTTCAGTGATATATAATTTTTTTTTTTTTATTTTTTTAATTTGGTGAGATGTGAAAAATCTAAATACCCGCCTTTAAGTTTTCGAAAGCAGCTTGCTAAAAAATATACATGTACATGTATCTAGTCATCAGAAGAGGTAATATCTTTACTTTACAATTAATCCAACCTATTTACGACCCTAGGTAAGAAACTTTCCATAAGCACTTTAAGAAACCAACGTTTTCTCCTTTTCCCATATTGTTTTTTACCCTATCAAAGACAAAATTTAATTCATCATCACATTTGAAACTTCACGAAGCAAAAAAATTTCAAACTAGTCAAAATTCAAAGCTTTATGCTGACAACATATCAACTGTTACTAAGCTCAAATGATTATTTCTGTAATTGATAGGCTGAAAAACATTGTGAGAAAAGACCTTCTTCTTAACCCATTACCCCACACTCCCTACTTTTGACGCTCCTGAGAAAGAATCCTTTAGAAAACAGTTGGTATGCTTGTTATACAGTACATAATTATACTCAAAGGATAAAGAAACGCAGGCTGTACTTGAAACCAGAACTAAAGTATGATATCGGGCTTCATTTGAAATGAAATTTGGTATTACTTAGAGATAACTTCAAGCTAAAAAAGTTCCAAAGTCTGTATTTAGTATTTGAATATTGGTTTAGGGATATTAAGGGCTAAATTGAAAATGCTGGTAATCATCCCACAATGTTTTCTACCCTTCCAGAATAAAAAATCAATTTTGAGTTACATTTATTTTGTTTTCTGCGAGTGCTTTAAATTTGGACTAGTCTAAAATTTGGTCGTTCGGTGAAGAGTTAATACACTTCATCAACAAAAACTACATATTATATGAGCAAAATTAATAATACTTATATATAGACCATAATTTTGAACTTAGTTTTGAACTGAAAATTTTAAAAAATTAAAGGTCTGTTAGTTCAAAATTGAACTGCATTTTTAAATGGAGGCAAATCTTTTTCTATAATGTTTGCAATATCATCTGATTTTGATTGCCATTTTCTGCCTAATCAGCTTATGGGTTGCGTGCTACACAGGTGCATACTATCTGCTATGCAGGTTTTCAAGGCCCTTACCCTTTCCAATACATAGGAACATAAAATTTCAGAGTCCAGTCAAGCTAATAATGACAGAAAAGGAGTAAAAGTTTCTCAAATCCTATAAGATTGAAAGCATTTGCAGATGACAAATCAAATGTGGCCATAAAACAGGGTTTTTCTTTGCCAGAACTGAAAACATTGTGCTGAAAGAAGAAAATGGTGGTTACCATCATTTTCTGGTTACCATTTTTATTTACCCTCAATTTTTTTCAAAAGCTTAAATATAATTAGGGCAACATTAACAAGGAACTGTTTGGAAAACATATACCTTTATACTTAGGTTTTCTCCTTTTCTCACCATGTTTTCAAAAGCTACCTTTCTTTGAGTCGTTGAAAGACGGGATTGTGTGGAAAAGGGTCAACTGCTTAGTCAGAGATACAAAGTAAAACAAGAAACTACCTCTGTCTGATGCAAGGTATTAACTCTTTACCAAATGCTTTCAATTTTAGACTGGTCCATATTGGAAACATTCGCAGACAACAATACATGTATTAACATTATTAAAAAATTGAAATTTGTTCTGCGAGGGTAGAAAAAATTGTGGGAAAAGGAGAAATTGCTGCATACCAGCATTTTCTTTCCTTTTCCCACCATTTTTTCAACAGGCTTTTTTTTAAAGGGTTGTGAAAACCAGGGATTGTTTGAGAAAGGATTAAATATTTACCTGAGGACAGATTGAGGGCTTCTTTAGACAGTGTAAATCAAGATCAGTTTATTTAACTCATGACCAATGGACAACATTTTAGGCTTGTCCAAATCGATAGCATTTGCAGACAACAAAATAAAAGTGAAATTTGAAATTTGTTTTGTGAAGAGTACAAAACATTGTGGGATAAGGAGATAATGCTGGTTACCAGCATGTAACCAGCATTTTCTCCTTTTCCCATAGTGTTTTCTAAAGGCTTCTTTCTCAGGGTCATCAAAAGTAGGAAATGTGTGGTAATGGTTTAACTCTTTACCAAACATTAGAGATGAAATTTAAAGCATTAACAGCTGACCAAATGACTACAAAATCATGCTGCACTTTCTGTGCTATCCAATCTGTACCGAAACTGTACGCAAAAATGCACTGAGTTGTGCCGAGTAGGTTAAGTGTTCAGTGTTCAGGACAGAATTCTGCTAACCCGCATTTTCTCCTTTTCCCACAATATTTTCAAAAGGCTTCTTCAAAATTCAGAACTGTGTGGTAAAGGGTAAGTTGGTTGGTTGTATTGGAGTTTAGTAACCCATTACCACACAATCCTGACTTTTAACGACTCTGTGAAAGAAGGCTTTTGAAAACATTGTTGGAAAAGGAGAAAATGCTGGTAACCAGCATTTTCTCCTTTTCCAACAATGTTTTCTACCCTTCCCAAAACAAATTTAAATTCTCCAGTAACTTTAGTTTTTTCTTCTGCAAATGCTTTCAATTTTGACCAGTCTAAAATTTTGTAGTTTGGTAAAGAGTTAACGCCACTTTAACAGCTAAGGTCGTATCATGCCGGTCGGTGACGCACATGTGTTTCCTGGCTTTCTGACACACTGGTACTTACACTACTTTGTTTCCTAAGCCACCGACTACTTTTCTCACATGCTTCAGCAGAGTGAGAGGCGAAAATACGCCAGAAAGAAAGTTTGCCTCAAACGGGTATTGAACTCACAACCACCAGGTCATGAGTCCGACACGCTCACCACTGAGCCACCCAGGTGGGCCGTAAAGGGTTAATTAACTCATTACCAAACGACCATAATTTAGGCTTGTCCAAATCGAAAGCATTTGCAGACGACAAAATAAAAGTGACTGAAACTTTGAAATTTGTTTTGTGAAGGGTAGAAAACATTGTGGGAAAAGGAGAAAATGCTGGTTACCAGCATTTTCTCCTTTTCCCACAATGTTTTCTAAAGGCTTCTTTCTTAGGAGCGTCAAAAGTAGGGATTGTGTGGTAATGGGTTAAACAACTTATTTATATTTAGATCTACAGGGATTCTAGGACATTTCAAAATGATAAATTTTCAACAAAAGACAAATGTGTAATCAGAAGTAAGATTTTACAATGAGAAATGTATTTAAATACTTCACCAGACAACAAAATTTAGCCTTGTTCAAATTGAGAGCATTTGACGTTAATTTCAATGTGTCTCAAATGGTGGAGTATTTCTTTGATACAGTAGGAAACATTCTCGGAGAAGGAGAAAATGCTGGTCACCAGCATTTTCTCCTTTTCCCACAATGTTTCAAAAGGCTTCTTTTTCTGGGTTGTTAAAACTCAGGATTGTGTTGTCCAGCTTTTAGACGATAGGATTTTGGAATTTAATAACGTAGTATGGGCAAATTACTGCAGATACTCTGAACATAGTATTTTACAAAATGTTTTGTATTTATTGGCTTCTTCAAAGGCAACAGTAACATAAAGAAGTAGTTGTAACAAAGGCTGTAACGTGTAACGATACAATTTTCTGTGTCAAACATTGTTCAATTGCCCTAAATTAGACATGAAAGACTCATACATACAAATTGGCTCTCCTAACTCTTTCACTAAGATAGAAACTGTTGCCTTTACAGCAACATTTGTAGATCTAGATCAAGATCAGACTTTACAAAACATGAAGTCTGATCATAGATCTACACTGCCTACTTTTGACAAGACATTTCACACTAAAGCTACCTGGACACTGGTATTAGTGGGCTTTTTAAAAAAAAAAAAAATGTTTGTTATAAATTTTCTCCACTTCCCATGATGTTTCCGAAAGCATTCTTTTGAGCTGTCATGAAGACGTAAGATTGTTGAGTCCAGGGTGGCAAGATGTCAGTTTGTAAAACAGTCATGGCGCCCTATTGCCAAATTGATACAGGAAGTGGCACAGATCACAGATCACTGATATCATACACAGTCACCGATACACAGACTGTGATATCAATTTTCTTCTCAGCAAGCGCATTTGACTTCCGCTTTTTCCCAGTCAACTTCAATGCTTACTACGTCCCTGGTAATACATGAATAAAATGTTTGAGCCACAAGTTGAGCCACATAGTTATGATGATTTTTGAGACAATTTCAATTTCTTTTAGCAAATGGCTCAAGTAGCGAACAGCAGCGCAGGCCCTGAATCATCAGGGTCACTGTGACCTTGAACTTTCATGGATTAATCTTAAAATCAATAGGGATCATTTACACGCTAAGATAAATATCTGTACAGAAGTTGAAGGACCAAGGTCAATTCTTCAAATTATCGGCCGGACAAGGTTTGGTCTATAATTTATATCTTTAAGTTCAAGGCCACTGTGACCTTGACCTTTGATGGATTAATCTCAATATCAATAGGGATCATCAACACTCAGAGACAAATGTATGTGCCAAATTTGATGAACCTAGGTCAATTTTGTGTCTAGTTATCCAAATGGACAAGGTTTGATTTATATATCAACATGTTGATGGTCACTGTGACCTTGGCATTTGACCGATTGACCTTAAAATCAATACGGACCATCGACACTCCAAGACGCATGTCTGTGTAAAAGTTGACAAACTTCGGTCAATTCTGTGTCTAGTTATCATCCCGGGAAGGTCTGGTCTATATATCAACGTGTTGACGGTCACTGTGACCTTTACATTTGACCGATTGACCTCAAAACCAGTAGGGATCATCGACATTCTGAGATGCATGTCTCTGCCAAATTTGACAAACTTAAATCAATTCTGTGTCCAATTATTACCTGGACAAGGTAAGGTATACCAACAGACCAACTGACATGTGCAAAGCAATATACCCCCACTTCGTTGAAGAGGGTCATAAAAATGATCTTTTGTGCTTCTTGAACATGTCTCGAGCTGGTTAATCCCTCAACCCTGTACTAGAAAACAAACTTTTGGTCTGGACCTAACTGAATGCTTTTGAAGTCAACAATTTAGATGTAGCTCAAATTGATAATTTCTGTCTTAACTCTTTACCACACAATCTCGAGTTTTAACGACCCTGATAAGGAAACCTTCTAACAAAATGGTGGGAAAAAAAGAAAATGTAGATAATTGGCATTTTACTCTATTCCCGTAATGTTTTCTATTCTTTTACAGCTAAAACTCACAATTCTAGCCATATCTTAATTGTTGTCTGCATTCAGTTTGGACTAGTCTAGAATTTTGTTTTATAGTAAAGAGTTAAATAGGGTAAAAAACATAGTGGGAAAAGGAGAAAATACTGGTTACCAGCATTTTTTCCTTTTCCAATAATGTTTTTAAAAGGCTTCTTTCCCAGGTTGTTAAAATTCAGGATTGTGTGGTAAAGGGTTGACTCAATGAAGTTTATACTATTCCAGAAATAAAAGCATTTTTCAGATGGCAAACTTAATGTGACCTAAAAATTGCATGTTTTTGTAAGTTCGTAAAGGAGAACATACTGGTTCTTTTCCCACAATGCTTCAAAATCTGTCTTCCTTGGTGTCATTAAAAATTAAGATCGTGTTGTAAAGGATTAAAATACATAGATCACCAAAACAGAGTTACTGTTGGGAGATTCCATGTAGATCGGAACCATTTCCTTCCATTTCTGTTTGTTGCTTTAACCCATTACCACACAATCCCTACTTTTGACGACCCTGAGAAAGAAACCTTTTGAAAACATTATGGGAAAAGGAGAAAATGCTGGTAATCTTTCACAAAACAAATTTCAAATTTTTAGTCACTTTTATTTTGTCCTCTGCAAATGCTTTCAATTTGGACAAAGCTAAAATTTTGCCGTTTGGTAATGTTATTTTTTACTGTTTCAGTTATCTCACGGCAGCCACTGCATAAGACCATGCTTTCTTGGAGTTTTTTTTTTGCCAGTGCTACTCACATTATTTCGTATTCATTGGCTAGCTGCTACTTTCCCACATCAACATCATGGAAACAGTTTTCAGTGGTGAAAGAAGAATGAATCCAGGGTCTATCATTTGAATTTTGCTTGAATTTGAGTTAACTGCCATACTGACAGCCTAGGTTATATCAAGGCAGTTGGTGCAGCTACAACTTTCTTTTCTCGCCCCTGACCACTTTCTCTTGTGCATTATACATGAGAGGCAAAAAATCACCTGAATGAAAGTTCGATTGTGCCAGTAACCACCAGGTCACAAATGCTAATATCAATCCTTGAAAAAAACATTACCTCAAATCTAAAACCCTGTAGCTTAAAGTCCTGTACACTACCAAGTCTCAATTCAATTTGACATGAGGTGACAAAGTTCCGTTCTGAACAAGCAAGAAATACCGCAAAAATGACGATCAAAGTGGAATTACTCAAAATCTGTGCTAGGTAAGCTTATTGTTCTTGTGCACTGAACTTATTTTTGCAACAAACATGCATACTAAGTTTGAAATTGTTCTGAACTGAGATGACAAGTTATATTACAGACAAGTACTAAATGCTGTAAAAATGACAAAGGGAAATAACTTAAAGACAGCATAAGGTAAAATTATAATTCTCGCATACTGCACTTCCAAATATTGCAACAAGTAGGCATACCTGATAGTTCAAGTCATTCCTACTTAAGATGACAAAGTTTTATACCAGACAAGCAAAAAATGCTACAAAAATGAAGATCAAAGGGGGATAACTCACAATTATTGCTAGGCAGAGTTATGGTTATTCAACACTGCACTCTGTAATTTATCAACAATCATGCATAACAAATTGAAGATGTTCAGACTAGAGATGATAAAGTTATATTCCCGATATGCACAAACTGCTGTAAAGATGAAGATCACAGTGGAATTACTCAAAAAGAGCACAAGGTAGAGTTATCATTCTTTTTCGCACTGCACTCTGTACTATTGCAACATACACAAATGCCAAGTTTCAAGTCAATCGGACTGGAAATGACAAAGTTATGCTCCAGACAAGCAAGCAAGAAATGCTATAACAAGAGGGCCATGATGGCCCTGAAATCGCTCACCTGAGTTTATTGACCAAACATGCACCATCTAGTTTCCCAGTGACCTAGTTTTTTATCAGACATTACCCATCATCAAACACTTTTGAGATATCAATAAGACAAACATTCTGGCCAAGTTTCATGAGTATTGGACTGAAAATGTGGCCTCTACAGTGTACAAAAGGTTTTTCTAAGATTTCATCAAGTGACCTAGTTTTGGACCCGACAATTACCCATTATCAAACTCTTTTGAGACATCACCAAAACAAACATTCTGACCAAGTCTGAAGAATATCAGGCAGAAAATGTAGCCTCTAGAGTGTACACAAGGTTTTTCTAATATTTGACCCATTGACCTAGTTTTTGACTCCACATGACCCATTTTCAATCTCATTCAAGGTATCACCAGGACAAATATAATGAACAAGTTTTAGGAGTATCAGACTGAAAATGTGTCCTCCAGAGCATACAAAAGGTGTTTATAACATTTGACCTATTGACCCAGTTTTTGACCCAACATGACCCATTTTCAAACTCATCCAAGATATTATAAAGGCAAACATTCTGACTAATTTTCAAGAGTGTTGGACTGAAAATGTGGCATCCAGAGCATATACAAGGTTTTTCTAAGATTTGACCTGGTGACCTAGTTTTTAACCCCCAATGACCCATTTTCAAACCTGTCTGAGATATCATCAAGACAAACATTCTGACCAACTTACAAGAGTTTCGGACTGAAAATGTGGCCTTTAGAGCCTACAAAAGGTTTTTCTAACATTTGACCTAGTGACCTAGTTTTTGACCCCACATGACCCATTTTCGATCTTGTCCGAGATATAATCCAGACAAATATCCTGACCAACTTTCATGAGTATCCAACTGAAAATGTGGCCTCTAGAGCGTACAAAAGGTTTTTCTAAGATTTGACCTAGTGACCTAGTTTTTGACCCCACGTGACCCATTTTCAAACTCGTCCGAGATATCATCCAGACAAACATCCTGACCAACTTTCATGAGTATCCATCTGGAAATGTGGCCTCTAGAGCGTACAAAAGGTTTTTCTAAGATTTGACCTAGTGACCTAGTTTTTGACCCCACGTGACCCATTTTCAAACTCGTCCGAGATATCATCCAGACAAACATCCTGACCAACTTTCATGAGTATCCGACTGAAAATGTGGCCTCTAGAGCGTACAAAAGGTTTTTCTAAGATTTGACCTGGTGACCTAGTTTTTGACCCCACGTGACCCATTTTCGAACTCGTCCGAGATATCATCCAGACAAACATCCTGACCAACTTTCATGAGTATCCGACTGAAAATGTGGCCTCTAGAGCGTACAAAAGGTTTTTCTAAGATTTGACCTAGTGACCTAGTTTTTGACCCCACATGACCCATTTTCGAACTCGTCCGAGATTTCATCGAGACAAACATCCTGACCAATTTTCATGAGTATCCGACTAAAACTGTGGCCTCTAGAGCGTACACAAGGTAAAAAGTTGACGACGCACGACGCACGACGCACGCCGCACGACGGACGACGGACACAGCACGATCACAATAGCTCACCATGAGCACTTCGTGCTCAGGTGAGCTAAAAACAAAGATCAGAGGGGAATAACTCCAAATTTGTTCCAGGGAAGAGTTATGGTTCTTGTGCATTGCAATCTGCAATTTTTCAACAATCATGCATACCAAATTTGCAAATGTTCAGACTAGAAATTACAGAGTTATAGTCTGAACAAGCACAAAATGCTGTAAAAATGAAGATCAAAGGGAAATAACTCAAAGACAGCACAAGGTAGAGATATGGTTCTTTTTGCATTACAATCAATATTATTTCAACAAACACAAATGCCAAGTTTAAAGTCAATTGAACTGGAGATGAAAATGTTATGCTCCAGGTAAAGAAGTGGACACTACCCGCCTGCATGCCCGCCCACCATGGATGATCCCATAATACACCTCCCATCTTCGACGGGCGTATAAAAATTGTAGTATGATAAACAGTTACTACACTTGACAGTGTTTTAAGTATCCTAAAACCAGACTATAACTACATATTTATCACGCTACATTATGTGTAAATCAAAGATAAAACATGCATTAACTGTGCTTTAACCTTTTACTAATAAATCCCGAGTTTTAAATCTCCTCTGAAGGACAGCTATTGAAGCCATTGAGGAAACAGGAGATGATACTGGTGACCGGCAATTTCTCCTTCATTATCAATATTTTCTTCTTTTTTAAAGACAATTTATCTTATGTCATATTTGTCACCTACAAATGCTTTCTATTTGAACATGTCTAACATGTTTGCTGCATGGGTGGTAAAGTGTTTAAAGTGTTTATGTGTGCAGAGTGCATGTTGATTTAATTTCATACCATATTATAGACTTTTAAAATTCGCCCAAATACAAAGCAACTCTTTACCAAGCAACAAAATTTTAGACTAGTCCAAATTCAAATATACTGATCCATATAATGAAAGCCTAGTGTTCGGCAATCAGTTGAAAATCACAGTCGATTATCGCTTTGTAATTGGAAGAGAAAACCATTTAGCTGTAGGTTGTACAATCATTTTCTCCATTAATTGAGGATGCCTTTTTGCTTTATATACCGTAACATCTGATCTACATGGTATGTTAACCCTTTACCACACGCCAAGATTTTTAGACCTGTCCAAATTGAAAGCATTTGTAGATGAATTTCAGTGTGGCTCATATGAAATGAGTTTTCCTTGAAAGGGAAGAAAACATTGTGAAAAGGAGAAAATGCAGGTAATCAGCACTTTCTCCTTTTCCCACAATGTTTTCAAAAGCCTTCTCCTTTAGGGGTGTTAAAAGTCATCATTGTGTGGTAAAGTTTTAATAAAGATGTTGTGTGTTGTACTTTAAGAATCAAAGGAAATATATTACCATTAAATTGTTTCCTGTATTTAATATCATTCATTTTGGTCCTTAAGTTTTAATTCCAATATACCAGTTGAAAAAAAATAGACATATTTCAACCACTTGCAGATGACGACCATTCATTATCATGCATGTGTAACCATTTTATACTAGTTCAGCTTAGCCTATTTTTCTGCCAGATGCACGTAAGCTATGTCACATGAAGCTCTGGATGACATTTTCATGCATCAGATTAACATTGAGCCAGATATTTTTCAGTGTCAAAGACAGGGCATTTCAAATTTACAAGTGTTAAAATCCACGCTAATGGATCAAATTAGAAGCTTGCCCAGTTGTCAAGTTTTGTCGAGACAGCCATGGATAAATGTTTTGTCTCATATTTCTGCCTAATTTATATGTTTGTTATCCACCATGCTGAATCCAAAAGTCTGATTAATTTGCGTCACAAAACCAAGTGCTAAAAATCCAGTATTCATGTTTTTGGACCGAGCGAGTTCCAGAACAGACACAAACGATTCCGAGATTTTTTATAATTATCATTATCACAATCGAAAGCCAAAACCAACTGACTTTCAACTTAAGTCCATCTATCCATCTATTAAACTCTTTACAGCTAACAAATTTAATCTTATGATGGTATCCATCTTTGAATAGATAGAAAACACGGGAAAAATGGGACAAATATTATGATGGTCTCCTTTTCCAACCTTGCTTTTTCAAGTCTGAAGCAACATAGATTCTTTTGAACTTATAGGTTTATGTAGATTTCAAAAGTGAAAGGCATAATATTGAGATGTGCCTCTTGCACAAAATCCCTTGTGTTAAAGACCCAAAGCTAGGCTTTTGAAGTTATTGTGGGAAAAGCAAACAAGAGGGCCATGATGGCCCTGAAATCACTCACCTGAGTCTATTGACCAAACATGAACCATCTAGTTCCCCAGTGACCTAGTTTTTTATCAGACATTACCCATCATCAAACACTTTTGAGATATCAATAAGACAATTATTCTGACCAAGTTTCATGAGTATTGGACTAAAAATGTGGTCTCTACAGCCTACAAAAGGTTTTTCCAAGATTTGACCAAGTGACCTAGTTTTGGATCCGACAATTACCCATTATCAAACTCTTTAGAGACATCACCAAAACAAACATTCTGACCAAGTTTGAAGAGTATCAGGCAGAAAATGTTGCCTTTAAAGTGTAGACAAGGTTTCTTTAATATTTGACCCATTGACCTAGTTTTTGACTCCACATGACCCATTTTCAACCTCATTCAAGGTATCACCAGGACAAATATTATGTACAAGTTTTAGGAGTATCAGACTGAAAATGTGTCTTCCAGAGCATACACAAGGTTTTTAAAACATTTGACCTATTGACCCAGTTTTTGACCAAACATGACCCATTTTCAAACTCATCCAAGATATTATCAAGGCAAACATTCTGACCAATTTTCAAGAGTGTTGGACTGAAAATGTGGCATCCAGAGCATATACAAGGTTTGTCTAAGATTTGACCTGGTGACCTAGTTTTTGACTCCACATGACCCATTTTCAAACTCATCTGAAATACCATCAAGGCGAACATTCTGACCAATTTACAAGAGCTTTAAACTAAAAATGTGGCCTCTAGAGTATATAAAAGGTTTTTCTAAGATTTGACCTGGTGACCTAGTTTTTGACTTCACATGACCCATTTTCAAACTCATTTGAAAAATCATCAAGGTGAACATTCTGACCAACTTACAAGAGTTTTGGACTGAAAACGTGGCCTCTAGAGCCTATAATAGGTTTTATCTAACATTTGACCTGGTGACCTAGTTTTTAACCCCATTTTCAAACTTGTACAAGGTATCATCAAGGCAAATATTCTGACCAACTTTTAAGAGATTTGGACTGAAAATGTGCCCTCTATAGCATCCACAAGGTTTTTCTAAAATTTGACCAAGTGACCTAATTTTGACCCCACATGACCCATTTTCGAACTTGTCCGAGATATCATCCAGGCAAACATTCTGACCAACTTTCATGAGTATTGGACTAAAAATGTGGCCTAAGAGCGTACACAATGTTTTTCTAAGATTTGACCTAGTGACCTAGTTTTTAACCCGACATGACCCATTTTCATACTCACCTGAGATATCATCAAGAAAAAATATACTGACCAACTTTCAAGTTTTGGACTGAAAATGTGACCCAGTTTTTGACCAAACATGACCCATTTTCAAACTCATCCAAGATATTATCAAGGCAACCATTCTGACAAATGTGGCATCAAGAGCATATACAAGGTTTTTCTAAAATTTGACCTAGTGACCTAGTTTTTGACCCCACATGACCCATTTTCTAAATCATCCGATATATCATCCAGGCAAACATTCTGACCAACTTTCATGAGTATCAGACTGAAAATGTGGCCTCTAGAGCGTACACAAGGTAAAAGTTGACGACGCACGACGGACGACGGACGCCGGACAAAGCACTATCACAATAGTTCACTCTGAGCACTTTGTGCTCAGGTGAGCTAAAAATGTTTGTCACCAACATTTTCTTCTTTTCCAGCAATGTTTTCTACCATATCAACAATAGGAATCGTCATTTGAGCCACATTTGTCATCTGCTGTAGCTTTCAATTTGGTAGGGTCTAATTTTTTTTGTGCAAGATAAAAAGGTTATTCTTTACCACACAATCCTGGGTTGCCTTAAAAAAACATCGTGGGAAAAGCAGAAAATGCTGGTGACCAAATATAAGTCAATTTGGACCATTCTGATTTTTTGTGTGGTAAAGATCTAACACATTACTAAACAACATTTTAGATCTATCCAAATTGAAAGCAGTTGTAGACGACAATTTCAAAGTGGGTCAAATGGTGCAATTTTCCAATGATAGGGTAGAAAACTTTGTGGGAAAAGGAGAAAATGCCGGTTACCAGCATTTTCTCCTTTTCCCACAACGTTTTCAAAAGGCTTCTTTCTCAGGGACTTTAAAGGTGTGTATTTAGAATTTCTACATCTCAACAAATTAGAAAATATATATATCACAGAAATTCATATGAAAACATAATAAAAATCATCAATAATTAACACTCATAAAATTACAAAAAAAAAAGTTTTTTGATGGTATTCCCTTAAAAGGCTACATAGACTCTTAAGGTATTTTTAGATTTCACGCCAAAATCAATAAAGCATTGTGGGAATGTCAAGTGACTTGCACTTGACTAATTACACTTAAATTCCATTGCATAACAAACATGTAATAATTATTTTCCATAATGTGTTCTTTAGACGCCATGTTTGAAATGCTGTCTGTGTATTTCATTATGTAAATGATTGAATTGATCATCTAAAAATAGAATGTGTCTCCCATTGCTGTCAACCTGGGCCATAGTAAATATCTAATTTCTGTTGTTGTCGGATGGTTTTCGACTACTGGGGTTTTATGAACACAAATTAAAAGGCTTTGGGAGTATAGGGATGATTTTTTTTTGCATTTTTGTAAAATTTTGTCCCAAAATCTGAAGGGCCACCTTTAAAAGTTGTCATGGTGCCATAAAGGGTTAATAAATTCAATATGACTGATTAATGTCCAAGAATCCTTGCCTTGGCAGACCACTATATATCCTTGCTTTGTATATATGTATATATCAATTCTATCTCAAAAATATCATGTGTATACTGACACGGAACCTGAATTTTAAACCCTACAATCATATGCTGTAACAACCCTAAAGAAGATGGATTTTGAAATTATGGTAGAAAAAAGGATATGGTGGTATAAGTATAATGACTCAAGTTTTTACTTTATATCAGGGTTTTTCATGACAACAAATCCTGCGTCATAGACGCACTTTCAATTCAAATGACTCCCAAAATAAGTGACAGTGTGCCATCGATGACGCAACTTTCAAAATCCAAATATATACGAAGTTGAATTAAGGATCATAATTCCAAGTCTGTTCTTGCTTCAATGTCAGACAAACATCTTTTTTTTTTTAACTACAGGGTTAATTTTAGATAAAAGTGGTTTCCGTTAATTTATTTATAGAATAAGCCTGGTTTACACATTATTGCCATGAAGTATATTGTACACATGTTGCAAATAAGGGCCAAGTCAAAGTCGTGGTTGGGTTCTCTGTATTTCATAGCATATTTTACATGACTTCCAGTATATAAAGAACACATTACTGTTAGTGGAAAAATAATGTCATGATGAAGAAAACTGTTGTCTGCTTCCTACAACTGCTAATCAAGCCATGCCAAGCAGCGATTGAGACGAAAATGTTTGGTCTGTCAAAAAGTGACATCGACCTTTCCGTCAGAAATGATCGACCGACTTTTCAATCTTGGAAGTTGGTGTTTAAAGGTAAAATGCATTGTAAATCGTGCTTGAAGTTGATGACGAGGAGATCCATTTTTTTTTTTACCCCCTAAATTAACGAAATGATCCTCAACTAATGAGGAAAGGGGTCACAATGACCCCAAATGTTCAAAGCTGAGGGAAAACTCTGTTACCGGTATATAGCAAAATGTTAGAGATAGCCACTGGGACTCGATCCGGTATTTTTTTTTTGTATCTTGTAAGTAAATACAGACAACAGGTCAAACTAAACCGAAGAACAGATATTACCAGGATCAAAGTAAAATCCAACAATTACAAAGTCAATTTTGATTCAATTTTTTTTATGAAATATACCAAATCATAGCTAAATGAATAGGGTCTTCGCTGCTGGTACAGATTATAACCATAATCAATCTGTTTACTAAACACAGATCAAGATATCAAGCAAAATAGGGTCAATTTTGCAGGTCGGACATGCCCCTGCAACTGGGACACCACTTTACTTTCAGGGTTAACCCTTTCCCAAACAAGCCCTTGTTTTTACGTGTCTCCAGTACAAGTCTTTTGAAACACTGTGGGAAAAGGAGAAATTGCTTGTAATGAGCAATTTCTCCTTTTCCCACAGTGTTTTCTACCCATTTGGAGAACTTTCTCCCATTTTTATTAAATTTGAAATTGTTGTCTGCAAACTCTTTTGAGTTTGGAAGTCGAAAATTTGTTGTTTGGGAAAGGGTTAAAGGTGGCCCTTCAGATTTTGGGACGAAAATTGTTCAAAAATGCAAAAAAATCATCCTTATACTCCCAAAGCCTTTTAATTTTCATTCATAAAACCCCAGTAGTCGAACACCTTCCAACAACACGAGAAATTAGAGATTTACTACAGCCCAGGTCGACACCGACGGGGGACACGTTCTATTTTTAGATTATCAATTCGCTCATTTACATACAGGAATACACAGATAAAGTTTCAAACATGGCGTCTGAAGAAGATATTATGGAAAATAATTATTACATGTTTGCTATGTAATGGAATTTAGGCGTTATGAGTCACCTGCCTGTCACTAGGCATTCCCGAAATGCTTTATTGATATTTGGCGCGAAATCTAAAAATACCTTAAGAGGCTCCGAAGCCTTTTAAGGGAATACCATTAAAAAATTTTTTTTTTTGTAATTTTATCAATCTTAATTATTGATGATTTGTATTATATTTTCATATGAATTTCAATGATATATTTATTTTTTAATTTGGTGAGATGTGAAAATTCTAAATACCCACCTTTAAATGCCACATCTCAGCCATTGACAGCCAGCTTTCCTATCACATCAAGTAAAATTTATGGTTATAATTTGTAGCATAATCGAAGACTATTCATTTAGCTGTGATCTGGTACATTTCATAAAAAAAAAAAAGGCAGTGGCTAGAGATACGGTACCGTACCTCTAGCCTATATTAAAGAAATGGCTAGAGATACGGTACCGTACCTCTAGCCCCGGAGTCTAAAGATACGGTACCGTATCTTTAGTCATTCTTATGATATAGGCTAGAGGTACGGTATTTTGTAGATACATGTACGAAATTATGAATTTACTTCAGTTTTGATTATTATCGTTATTAGTATGTATTTGTAGTAATTGATTGACATCAAAGGACAGAAATTCATCAAGTTGCAGTGTGCGAATGTGCACTGATGAGCGAAAATAATAATTGCATTGATTATTAGGTGACCTTGATTACTTAACCCTGGGATTCTATATAAGATATGTATTATCCCTGCTTAACCCTTTCTCAAAAGACAAATTTTACAAACAATTTGTAAACAATTTAAATTTTGATGAAAAATGGTGGAAAATGGTCATGCAATAGGGTAGAAAACACTGTTAGAAAATGAGAAATTAGCATTTTCTCTTTTTCCTACAGTGTTTTCAGAGGACTTGTACTGCATGTAGGAAAGCAGTCAGTGGCTTAGAAAGAATATTGTGCCGAGTACTGGTTATAAAAATTCGAGAAAAGCATGAATAGGTGCACTGGCCGATGCAAAAGTACTGAAATATTGTTGGAAACGGCGTTAAACACCATTCATTCAATCAAATTCCTAAATTTATTTACAACCATGTGCAGGCCTAGCCCCATAGCTCAGTCGGTATAGCGTACCGGAATTGAGAACAGGAGATCGCCGTTCGATCCACAGCTCGGCCAATAAACTTTCCGAGGATTGATGACAGTCATTGCAACAGGATTCATTTCTGTCTCACTGCTGTCCAATGTTTCGATGATAGTTATGTGGGAAAGCAGCCAGTGGCTTGGAAAGAATATTGTGCGGAGAACTGGTTAAAAGAACTCATTGTTCACATTATTTTTTGGCCTTAATGTTTTCAATAAATATTCATATTAGTTCATGCCGTAAAATTCTGCTTCTACCATACATAAGCAATAGCCCACACCAAATTTCAGTTTGAATCGTGTTTACCAGACCCGAACCTAAACACGTAACTCTATCCATCGCTCCCAACATAAGAGTAGATAAATAAATGAATAGATAAAATAACTTAATAAGTATAAATAGATGGATGGTAGACAGACAGACAGACAGACAGACAGATAGATAACCTTGGTTCTCTCACTCCTGTCCCTTTGGCTTTGAAATTCTTGCCACCATGAATACAGTATTTAAAGCGATATCCCGTAATACTTTAACCTTTCTTTTATTTTTGTTTGTACGCGCGTCTGGGCTTTTTGTATAGTCCTAGAATCCCTCTTGTAAAACTGCACCTTGATAGCACTTTATTACGCTTTTAAATGTTTGAAAATCTTCAAATTTCTTCCCGACGTGAATACTATGAGCCATTTTGACCGTATGATACAAAACTGGCTTGAAAGTGCTTTCAGAAAATTTTTCCGTGATTGAGTAATAGATTAATTATCAATTTCCGTGATTGAGTAATTGATTAATTATGTTGTTTTCCATAAATTAAATTCACCTAACTAATCAATGCAATTATTATTTTCGCGCATCGATGCAAACTCGCACACTGCAACAAGTTTCTGTCCTTTGATGTCGAGATTGATACTAAGCCATACTAATAACGATAATAATCAAAACTGAAGTAAATTTATTATTTCTTACATGTATCTACAAAATACCGTACCTCTAGCCTATATCATAAGAATGACTAAAGATACGGTACCGTATCTTTAGACTCCGGGGCTAGAGGTACGGTACCGTATCTCTAGCCATTTCTTTGATATAGGCTAGAGGTACGGTACCGTATCTCTAGCCACTGCCAAAAAAAAAACATTTCGAAATTGGCATTGTAATTGGGCCTAAATTCAAACCTGGTAATATCTTCCTTTCGGTCAAGTTCGATCCCTTGTCTATATTTACTTCAAGATACCAAAAAATTACTGTCCAGATCGAGTCCCTGTGAACATAGCCTATAGAGTAGCAGTGAGTTAATCGTTAACTATCAACGGATTTTCCGGGAATAGGACCCATTCTTTGGAAACAGCTGTCATTTTTTTTTGTACTCTCGGTACTTTGTTTGAACCCATGCGTTTGGAAAAGTACAATGCACGAGACATACAGAGATCTAAAAGTCGATAAACTTTAGATTTTTTTTTTCATTCACGAACCAAAGAAAGTTTTTATACTTACAATGACTCTTTATCAAATCGTTACGAAGTCTGAGTGTGTTTTGTGGACTCACGTTGCATCACTCTATACGGCAAAGGGATACCACTCTAAAAGAATAAAGAGTTTAAACTACGGAATCTAATGCCAAAATCTGGGATTTTTTTTTTTAACTGACTACTCTTCAAAACGGCCCACTTTCGTGGGTACCAAAGCGGCAATAAATTTTGACAGGATGAATAAAACTCTGTACAGTTTTATTCATTGAAAAAATTTGAAGTTTAATTGAACCTCAATTCCTCTGCAACTGTATGGGTTGAACTTAATCTGCATTCCTGTACAATCTTAAGTGTGTGGTCATTCTCCTCCGTTTTTTTTTTAAATAATTTGTTTTAATTTCTATAAATAGTTTGAAATTCTTCAAAAATATATGTAAGCCATACACTTTGAAAAGCATTTCTAAAAAGTATCAGTTCCTGTCAGCCTTCGCAGATTGGCCAACATCATGAACATGAGCTCACACTTTTCCTACCTTCTAGCTTTCTGCATATCTAAGGACATTCTACCTTGTGATTAAATCAGTTGATGGATGAAAGACAGTCTGTAGACTTGTAGGTAAAATTCATCAAGGAAATACATTAACTCATTACAAAAGGACAAAACTTTAGACAGGTCCAAATTGAAAGCATTTGCAGACGACAAAATGAATATGGCTCAAAAATTGAAATTTGTCTCCAGCAGGGTAGAAAATATTGTGGAAAAAGAAGAAAATGCTGGTTACCATCATTGTCATATATGTCTTTAAAAGGGTAGATTTTATTGTTGGAAGTAGGGAAAAGTTGATTATTTGCAATTAACCCTTTACTAAACCACAAAGTTTTAGACTGGTCCAAATTGAAAGCACTTGCAGACGACAACATTTAAACGTACCTCTGAAATTTGTTTCCAGCAGGGTTGAAAACAATGTGGTAAAAGGAGAAAATGCTGGTTACCAGCATTTTCTCCTTTTCCCATAATGTTTTCAAAAGGTTTCTATCTCGGGGTCGTAAAAACCAGGAATTGTTTGGTAAAGGGTTAATGTAAATCTACGATACCAATATCTTTGCTGGGTAGTACTTTCAAGCGATTCCAAGCGCTTCTTCTTGGTTCTTAGTAGTTCTTAGTGGTTCTTGGTAGTTCTTAGTGGTTCTTAGTAGTTCTCAGTAGTATTAACCATGACCGGTATTCACTAATACCAGTGCAAAATTGTTTCAGTCCGGTTTTTCTGCCGAAGTCTGGCGTCGTCAGTCCGGCCAAGACTGGACTACTATTCCATCTGCTTACAGTAGATCGAGATCAATGTAACTCAGAAAGTATTTATTGAAGAAAGATCTAGTATATTTGTCTCAGTTTCAGTAGAACAACCCGTCTCAAAATGTGGCAGAATCGATGTTAATTTTACTATCTTTTTTTTTCGGAGGTAGGTCCCTCGAATCCCACTAAGACAAACACCTCTTCACCTTCAAAACAAAGGGAAACCCTTGGTTAATACTTGTTAATACTTGTTATTGTTTCTCCTCTACGGGCTAGAGCGTAGTGCGCTCCATCGGAAACAGAGCCACAATCAATAACAACAGTACTACCCTCGAACGTAGCCCTCCTGTCCTAAACAGCTAGCCAACTACTGACATGTAATAAGGAAATTACATTTCAATCGATCTAGATCTACAGCGACATTGCAAATAAAGAAAGTAGGGGAAGACACAGACGTTTTGATAGATCAAAACTGGATTAGAATAAAGGAAACAGATAGAAATTAAAGCCCCTGAATATATCATTGCGGATCGGTCTCTGGCCTAGAAACGATCACCGTCAGATTCCATCTTGATTTTATGGTCAAAGGGAAAAAACTCGTACAAATCTTTTTATCTATTAGTTATAAAGAGTACTCCCCCTTAGTTTCAAGTCCCGCCCCTCGGAATAGTCTTTTTGTCAACTGTTACAAACAGTCACACCGTAACTTTAAGACCCGGTGCAAGGTTGATTTTGTCGAGAAACCGGGACCTCTGTTGATCCTTATTCTGCTAAGTAAGTAAAATGAAACTTTCAAGCCGATTTTTAAAAAAACCCAAATCTTTCAAGGGAGTTTTCTTTTGGAAAAATGTTCGGAATGGACCGTGTAGTTTCAAGATCAGACTGCGTGTCCATTAGTAAACAGAAGTTCAGTCTGTGCTAAATCCTTAGGTTTTGGTTTGCCCGTTTTTGTTTTTGTTTTGTTTGTCAAAGGCAGTATGCTGTTGCGTTACTTTAACCCTTTACCACACAATGACGACTTTCAAAGCCCCTGAGGAAGAAGCCTTTTGAAAACATTGTGGGAAATGGAGAAAATGCTGGTAACCAGCATTTTCTCCTTTTTCCACAAAGTTTTCTACCCCGTCAAAGCAAAATTGCACCATCAGACCCACTTGGAAATTGTTGTCTGCAAATTCTCTCAATTTGGATAGGTTTGAAATTTTGCCGTGTGGTAACGGGTTAAAGATAGGTTTGGTTTAAACCTATTTATTTTACATCGATTGAGAAACAAGTTCTAACAACTTATACTAATCTCTCTCGATTCTGTTTCTTGGGAACTACACCAGTACTCGCGCCAAATGTGTGGGCAAATAAATTATCCCAAAGTTGACACCCGCTCCCGGGTATTGAACTCAGGACCTTTAGGTTATGAGGCCGACGCTCTACCTCACGACCACAGACACCACACCTTAAAAAAAAAAGAAGGCTTTTGGAAACATCGTGGGAAAAGAAGAAAATCTTGAAACCAGTAGTTTTTCCTCTTCTCATAATGTTAAGGATAGGGTAGATCCCTAATGGGATTCGTTTAATCGAACATCTTGCGGATTCGGTTTAGATTCTGGTAATCTGTATTCGACGTAGGAAACAATCATCTATCGGCCGATCGATAACGGATTACCAGAGACTAAGCCGAATCCGTTCGTTAAATATCGGCGATGAAAGGAAATGCTATACATGTAAGGACTCTGCATTTAGGGTGCCACATCCTTTGACTCTTTACCAAACGATAAAATTCTACATGTATGTATATCCAAATTAAAAGCATTTGCAGACGACAAAATAAAAAGGACTGAAAATCTGAAATTTAACTTGTGGTGGGTAGAAAACTTTGTTGGAAGAGCAGAAAATGCTGGTTACTAGCATTTTCTCTTTTTCCCGCAATGTTTTTTAAAGGCTTCTTTCTCAGAGTCGTGAAAAGTACAGACTGTGTGGTAAGGGGTTAATCAATTAATTGTCTATGGGATTTAGTGTTCAAATCAACTCTTTACCAGACGACAACATTATGGACAGGTTCAATGTTGACAACATTTACGTGATTCAAAAATTGAAATTTGTCCCGGAAGTGTAAAAAACATTATGGGAAAAGGAGAAACTACTGGTTTCCAGCATTTTCTGCTGTTCCCACGATGTTTCCAAAGGCCTTCTATTTTAGAGTTGTGAAAACCAGTGATTGTTTGGGAAAGTGTTAGTGGAGAGTGACCTCTCCTCTTATACATCCACCCTTTACACATACAAAAAGATTCGGGGGGGGGGGTCTAAACTGAAATCAACATCGATAATATTGGGGGTAAAACATAGCTCTCATCTGCCTTTATTTGCTTGTAAAGATACAGGTATGCCTTCACTTTATGTTCCATGTTCCTTGCGGTCGATGATCAAAGAAATGATTTGAATTCGCCAATTCAGTAAACGGTTGATCTAATTGTTCGAAAACCCAAACGAACGAAAACATGTCGCTGGTTTATAAGTTTAAATTGTGATAAAAGAAAGCTTAAATACATGGTATAGATCTATTCATCTGTTGGATAATTAAAAAGAATAAAAGTAATATTCATATTCTGCGTCAGATCTTACTTTGATAACCAGATTGTTAAATGCACTTCTAATTCTAAATTTTGGCGGTCGCATTGTTTGCAAATATGACTAAATACAAGGGAGACTACCACCTATTTACAAAATAGTAACCACGTCTGGATTTGTTTTTCATTTCTTTTCTCTTCTGTCATGATATTTTCAGAAGAAGCAGTGTGTCTACAATCCTGTTTTAAACTATACAAGGAATAATTACAGCTCTACAATCATTTTCTGTCGATACATGATAAAATAAAAATGATCGTCTCTCACAAACTCCATTGATGTTTATTCGTCATTAGTTTTAGGCTGTCCACAAATGTAAGGTGTGTAACTCTGCCAGTAAGAAAGTGATGTCAGTATGTACGAGTTCTCTCCCTTTGACCATAAAATTTTTCCTTATTTCAACCGGTTTCCGGTTCGTTCCAAAGAGAACACGTACTCCATTGCCATAATTCAGTGTTTACAAACAGGGTGGAAAGAAGGTAAAAGTGTTCATAAATACAGGAACTTTTGAAAGTCGGACGAATTATATGATGAAGAATGAAAGAACGGGATGTTTTACCCCAACATAAGCTGCCTTAGTGTCAGGAAGAATCTGGTCAGTTTTATTTTCTATGCCGTTTTCCAGGCAATGTGGAACTGGTGCATCAAATTGATAAAGGTTTTCAAGAGGCAGAATCTATGTAAACAAAAAGCCCACAGTTTGCAAAAAAAAAACCTCTATGATCACTATCAGGAATGATCTAGTTTTGTCATGTGTATGACAGTTTTGACAAAAGAGCACAGAATATCTACTGTAATTTCCAGTTTTAAAACGTATCTACTTAAAAAGCAACGGACTATACATGATGTCATTCATAAGATCACGATGTTTGTTTATAAATGTAAATTAACTGGCCTGGACAAATCGGGCCCATGGATACACTGTTTCCTGCTTCAATAAATGGATATAAAAATAGATATTATAGCCTACTCCTTGTTGATCTTTATTTTATTCCTTTACCACTCAATTCCAAGTTTTCACAAAACTGGGATAGAAGCCCATAGAAAAACAATGCGCGAAAAAGGAGACAATGCTGGTTATGAGCATTTTCTCCTTTTCCCATTTTTTTCTGCCATTTCAGAATATGGTTTCATTAATTGAGCCACATTCAACACATAAGATCTACCAGACAATCTCTACTTTTGACTATCATGAGAAAAAAAAAAACTTAAAAAAATATTGTGGGAAAAGGAGAAAATGCTGGTAACCAGCATTTTCTCCTTTTCCCACAATGTTTTTTAGCCTTCACAAAACAGATTTCAAATTTTCTGCCTTCTTTATTTTGTCGTCTACAAGTGCTTTCGATTAGGACAAACCTAAAATTTTGTTGTTTGGTAATGAGGTAGGCTAATGATCTGGAACAGCTGTGAATGTGGAGGGGTGTAAATTTTTCATTTTGTATAGAATTAATTACGAGCGGTTTAACTAGATCTACAACATATTGTGCTTTTGATTAACTATATAATCCAATGGAACCCTTAAACCACTACAAAAAGTTGAATAACACTTTCAAGCTGACGGTAAAACCTGAATATTGCTATTAATTTCAAAGTTATATTTTTGAGAAACTCTGTTGAGTATAATCTGGTAAGAGTTGTCTCGCTTAGATTATTTAGCGATACTTTATGTTGCAGGTTAAAAATGTAAAATGGCCCTAAGGATGAAATTTATTGGGTTTTCCTTTCGTCAATCACCAATATTTGCCACAATTCATCTAAATATTTCTTCTACGAATATTTTGTATTGCCTATCTTTATTTTAATGACTAGCAACCAAAATGGCGGACACGCTTCTCGTCAGAGCATTGAAAGGGAAACCTAAATCATTGAATCTCAGCAACAAAAAACTTGATAAAGTCCCCAAATCGATTGGAAAGTTAGATTGTGTGTTGCATCTACAACTAAAAAACAATAAATTGAAGTCTTTGCCTTTTGAACTTAGCTACTTATTTCAGGTGAAAATTTATATTTAGTTTTGACATTGCTTTTCGCGTGTTACACTTTAATTCCCAAAACCAATAAATTAAAGTCTCTGCCTCTTTAAATCTGCGAGTATCAGTAATAAACTGCTTGTATAGGTTTAAAATTTCCAATGACACGGTATCCAAATGACTGGAGGAATGGAGGAATTGCATACCCTATTGGTTAGAGGCACTGTGTTCAGTTCCCCTAACATCTAGACCCCCAGAATTTTATTTTACAACCTTGATGATATTTATCTTTTTTACTGATGAAGTTCAGCATCCCACTATAGGGTCATATTTATGTTATTGAATGAAAGGCATGAGAGGTAAATTTTATATAGAGAGAAACTGTTATTTCTTTTTCTTTCAGTTACAAATCTTAAATTGTGGGAATAATGAGTTGGAAGAACTCCCAGAAGTAATTGAACATCTAACTATGCTGGAGAAACTACATCTATTTAACAACAAAATCAGCAGTCTGTCACCAAAAGTTCTGAGTAAGATAAAATTCGGCACATTAAAACCTATTTTCAAAATCTATAATGTACAATTTTTTTTTTGCACTTTTTCAATTTACTATTTCTTAACCGTTTGCCACACAGTTCCGAATTTTAATAACCCTGAATAGGATTACGCCTTGGGAAAAGGATAAAATGCAAGTAACCAGTCATCATCTCCCACCAGATGGCATTCTGCAAATACACATCTATCTAATTTGCATATCCTTGGTGCAGAAGCGGACAACTGTTATTTTGAACTTCAAAATGATGTCAGTAATGGCCATAGAAATTTTTATATAAAATCAACTCTTTACGACAAAATAAAATTAATGTTACTTCAAAATTCAAGTTTGTTTTGGGAAGAGTAGAAAACGTTGTTGGAAAAGGAGTCAATGCTGGTTACCAGCATTTTCACCTTTTCTCACATTGTTTTCAAAAGGCTCTTTTCTCAGGTTCATTAAAAGTCGGGATTGTGTGGTTAAAGAGTTAATCAAGAATTTCATATTGAAGGGAGATTACTCCAATGAACATTGGATACTTCATAAAACTGTCTTTGAAATAATCAGTTCATAATTTTACCATGTGACAAAATTTGGGATTTGTCTTATTCTAAAACATTTTCGCACAACTTTAAAAACGTGTCTCAGTGAGCAGATTTTGTCTTTGAATGTTTTTGAAAACAACCTGTGATGAAAAACTAATTTTTAACACATTACCAAATGACAAAATTTTAGGCTTGTCCAGATTGACAGCATTTGCAGATGACAAAATGTCAATGACTGAAAATTGGAAATTTATTTTTTGAAGAGTAGAAAACATTGTGGGAAAAGAAGAAAATGCTGATTACCAGCATTTTCTCCTTTCTTCCACAATAATTTCTAAAGGCTTCTTTCTCAAGGCTGTCAAAAGTACGGGTTGGGTGATAATGGGTTAATACACTAATGCTCATGGCGTCATTGAGATCTTGACACAGCATAATTATGGCTGTCTGATTTTTCAGTTATATCATAGTAAAGATATTTAGAAATAAAGATTATGTAATAGAATTATAGAGGGTACAAATGTGGCATTCCGTTAAAATATAGCAGCACTGGCATAATTGTTTTAGTGTGGTCATTGTCCCATCATGTTTTCTACCCAATCAAGGACAAATCTCAACATTTGAGCTGACTTTATTTGTAGTCTGCAAGATGCTTATGCTTTCATTTCATATAAATTTAAATTTTGTCATTTAGGAAAAAACTTAGAAAGCATCTTTGTGAAACAAAGATGGCATGACTTAAGGTTCGAAATAACATTGTTAATGTACCAGTTATTTTTCCATTTGTCTTGAAGTTATCTATTGTGTTTTTTTGTTAGAAAAATGAATCCTCTTATGCTGATAGCTTGATAACATCACAAAAAAAGAAAATAAAGTGTACTGGTAACTAGTATTTCTCCTCTTCCCAAAGTGTTCTATCTTTCTATAGATAGGAACCTGATCATTTCTGAACAATCATCTTTTTTTTTGTACAAACCCCCTTGTTTTGTAAGATTCAAATGAGCAACATGAAATTTATAGAAACAAGGTTCTTAATCGGCTTGATACAGTTGACTTACAGGCATAAATGTACGTCCCACCAGTACAATACACAAGTGAGACAATTGAGAAAGAAAAATATCTTTCAATTGATGCAGAGACAACTGTGGGAAAAGAAGCAGTTGATTATTACAAGTAATTACTTATTTTTCCTATTTTATCGGAAGTCTGTCATCACTCTGAGCATTTGAGTGTTTTGTGGTATTACCTGAACAAATTGACATGAAATAAATGACCTCTATTACCATATATTACACTCTTGAGTTATTGTCCAAACTTAGCTCCGGCTAATGTCGTCTGCATGCAGAACTATGTGCATGTTTCTAAAATCTTTATGCAGCTAATAGATTTATAGTGTTTTAAATGAATACTTGAAATACCTGAATTAAACATTATTTTGTTGGTTTAAATTGGTAACACGTTGCGGGTGACTTAGATCTAAGATGTGCTTTACATGCAGCCTGATCTTAATTTATGCCACCAGCAAAACTTTTTATTTTGACTAAGGCACAGTAGGGGTCAAACCTGACATTTTCCGTTAACAGTAGTTCTCGTACAGTCCAATTACACCCGATAATTTAAATATTCATGTTTTAATTATTCTTTGCATAAAGGTTAATTTCAGGTCAATTTATTCCAGTAATATATGTTGATGGATATGTATTTTAGAAGAGGGATGCTTAGTTCAGAATACTTACTTTTATTTTGTGTTATTTCTTTATTTGTGTCTTCATGTGAATGCTTGTGAATGTCATATGCTATATATTTAGTATTTTTTTTTCTTTGCAGCTAGTCTACGAAGTTTGACATTTTTAAATCTTAATTCAAACTGTATGAAAACACTTCCTCCAGAGATTTGCAGGTGAGTATTGCATTTTGTTTAACCCATTCCACATGAGAAAATTTTGGACTGGTCCAAATTGAAAGCATTTGCAGATGACAAAATAAAGGTGACTGAAAAATAGAAATTTGTTCAGGGAAAGGTAGAAAACACTGTGGGTAACCAGCATTTTCTCCTTTTGCCACAATGTTTTCTATCCTATCAATAAATAATTGCACCATTTGAGCCACATTGAAATTGTCGTCTGCAAATGTGTCTGGTAAAGGGTTAATCTTTTGAAAGCATGTAAGTGTTTCTATAATTTTCGTATGATACATACATGTATGTGTTGATGCTGGGCCCAGATAGCTCAGTCAGTAGGGTACAGGATTTGAGAACGGGGGAGTTGGTGGTTGGATCCCAGCTATGGCCAAATCATTTCAAATATTGCTGATAGTCATTGTGACAGGATTCATTCCTCTCTCATCACTGACCATGGCTTTGACGATGGTTACCGGTATGCTGGCAAGCAGCCAGTGGCTTGGAAAGAATAGTGAGCAGAGAACTGGTGACAGGAAATCCAAGAAAGCATGGAGAGGTGTACTTGTCATCACAATGTAACTGAAAAAATGTTGGAAACTATACTAAACACCATACAATCAAGCAATGTGTTGATAATTTAAATTATTTCATGGTTCTTCGCATAATCTTAGGACGTATTCCTTTCACCTGTTCTGGCATAATGTTCTGTGTTCTGGAATGCTGTTCTGGAATGCGCAAAAGGAATATTTCAGAACACAATACAATATTCCTGAAGTATGTCCTGAATGAAGCACATTTGGAACATTGAGCTACTGTCTTATCTGTGTTGGTTTAGGATATGATTAGCTGCAGAGAGAGAGTAGAGACAAGTCTACTTTGCCCCTATTTATGGCATTCATATTGTAAAAAAGGACAATTGCAAATTTTGCTATAAAGAATTGTCGGTCTTTCAGCCATCGTGTATCACCTAGCAACCGTTCAGCAGGTGTGCTACACCTCGATTGGATTAGAACAGTCAGAACATGTTCTGAGGAACACAACACAGTGTTCCGAAATGCTCCATTGACCTAGAACATATTCTGAGTGTTCGGAGTAGCGAAAGGAATACACCCTTAATTACATATACATGTATAGACATATTTTACCATAGTTGTTGTTGTTAATTTCAGATTGATAAATCTACAGTTTATGAGTATAGATAACAATCAGTTGACAGAACTACCGGTAGAGTTATGTGCTCTTTCCAGACTAGAGGAATTCCATGCAGCAAATAATCAGCTGACAGGCTTACCTTTAGAATTTGGATTTCTTATCAGTCTCACAAAATTACATCTTCAAAAAAATAGAATAAGGGAGCTGCCGGAGGTAAGGTATTATTCTGTTAACTGCGTATAGATTTAATCCATTACCACACAATCCCTACTTTTGACAACCCTGAGAAAGAAGCCATTAGAAAACATTGTGGAAAAAGGAGAAAATGCTGGTAACCAGCAATTTCTCCTTTTCTCACAATGATGTCTACCCTTCACAAAACAAATTTCAAATTTTCAGTCACTTTTATTTTGTCGTTTGCAAATGCATTCGATTTGGACAAGCCTAAAATATTGTTATTTGGTAATTAGTTAATCCTGTATGAAACAATTCCTAGTTTTAACAGCTGTGAAGAAGAAGGCTTCTGAAAACATTTTTGGGAAAAGAAGAAAAAGCTGGTAACCAGCACTTTCGTCCTTTTCTCACAATGTTTTCTACCCTTTCATACACAAATCCTATCATTTCAACTGTATTTGAGTTACACTCTGGCAAAAGGGGGCCTAACCCTTTACTCCATAGATACTCATTTTGAGCAACAGATAGCTTTTGAAAACATTGTGGAAAAAGGAGAAATTGCTCGTAACAAGCAATTTCTCCTTTTTCCCACAATGTTTTCCACTCAATCTGGTATTTGTATCATCATTTGTCCATATTTTTGAGATCATATCTTTATTTGCTGCTGAAATGGAAGAGCCTCAAATTGGCATATTAGGTAAAGGGTTGATGCATCTCTCTGAAACAAAATACCGAGTGAGCCACCACATAATTATGGATCCATAATAGCCACTTTTTGACAGCCTACTTAATCACAAGGTAGACTGGTTGTTGTACATGCAGAAAATTGACACATAGTGGAAAGTTTTGGCCCAGGTCAGAATGAGTGGATTGCACAGGCTGATCTGGGTCGGCAGTTTTCGCAGATGCATTAAGCCCCCTTTTCACAGAGTATGGCTCATTGAATTTGTTCTCTGCAAATGCTTCCAAGTTGTACTGTTTTAAGATTTTATTGTTTAGTAAACAGTTAACCCTTTCTTAACCCTTTCCCAAACAAGCCCTAGTTTTTACATGTCTGCAGTATAAGTCTTTTGAAAACACTGTGGAAAAAGGAGCAATATCTCTTTTTTCCACAGTGTTTTCAACCGTTTTTGAGAACTTTCTGCTATTTTCTCCAAATCTAAAAATTGTTGTCTGCAAACTCTTTTGGTTTGGAAGAGTCCAAAATTTGTTATTTGGGAAAGGATTAACCATGGGCAGCATAGGTAGTTTTTTTTGTGGAAGATGCAGATTAAGATCAGACTGTAAGGAAAGTGTGTTTTATCCCTTTATCAAACCAACCATTGATGGCAAGGAAATTTTTTCTGTTACAACAGTATGGAAAATTCTGTGGGTAAACAAGCTGTTTCTTTTAAGCATTTGCTCCTATTCCCACTTTGTATTCCAAAAGTTGCCCTTGGCTGTCCAAAATCTTTTTCCAAAGCTTTGACTTGCAGGGTTTATAAAGATGCACAGTGATGGTTTGACTCTTTACCAAATAGCAGGGTAGAAAATATTGTGAGAAAATGCTGGTTACCAGCATTTTCTCCTTTTCCCACAATGTTTTCAAAAGGCTTCTATCACAAGATTGTAAAAAACCAGGGATTGTATGGTAAAGAGTTAAATTTTGTCCATCCTGTTCCATGTTTCTCATGTATGACCTCTTTCTAGACGAGAGTCTTAGACCATATCTAATTGAAAGCTTTTATGGATGACAAATAAAAAATGTCTGTCAAACCAGGGATTGTGTGGTGAAGAGTTAAATTTTGTCCATCCTGTTCCATGGTTTTCATGTGTAACATCTTTCTAGACAACAGTCTTAGGCCATATCTAATTGAAAGCTTTTACGTGTGACAAATGAAAAATGTCTCAAGTTATTGAATTTTTCTACGAAATGGTAGAAAACATTGTTTGGAACAAAAAAGAAAAACCTTCTTTCTCAGGGTTGTTCAAGCTCAGGATCGTTTGGTAAAGGTTTAAGCAGAAAAGAAAAATCACTAATATGCTATTTTTTTGTTTTCACAGAGTATTGGGAAATGCTACAAACTTCGGACACTAGACATAGCTGCGAATGATTTAAGAATATTTCCAACAGAGGTAAGGAAACACTAATGTTTTCAATCCATTAAAATACAAATATGACTTTTAAGGTTCAGATAAGTGTCAATGGCTATGGAACTTTATATGAGAAAAAAAAACAATACAAATCATCAATAATTCAGAATAAAAGAAATAACACCCCCCCCCACTTCAATGTTTTTGATGGTGTTTCCTTAACCTTTTACTCCGTAGATACTTATTTCTACGCATTGCTTGTAGGAGCCTTTGGAAAACATTGTGGCAAAAAGTGAAATTGATTGTGACAAGCAATTTCACCTTTTTATCAAAATGTTTTCTATGCTATCAAAAGGTGTCATATGTACATAACAAACAGCTTCATCCTTGCTGTTATTTAGAGTCAATAAGAGATACCATAGAAATGCCTTATGGGTCAAAGGGTTAAAAGGCTATGTAGCCTCTTAAGATATTTTTAAATTTTGTGCCAGAAATAAAAAATGCATGGTGGAAATGTCAAGTGACTGGCATGTGACTAATGATGCTGAAATTCCAAAACATAACAAACATGTAATCTTTTTTCCATAGTGTCTTCTTTGGACGCTATGTTTGAAGCTTCGTCTATGTATTTCTGGTAGTTGAATGAGGGAGTTGCTCAAGTAAAAATACACTGTGTTTCCCGCTGGTGTCGACCTGGGCCATAGGAAATCTCTAATTTCTTTTGTTGTTGTATGATTTTCAGAAATTGGGGTTTTATTAATGAAAACTAAAAGTGTTTGGGAGTGTAAGGATGATTTTTTGTATTTTTGTAAAATTTTCGTCCCAAAATCTGAAGGGCCACCTTTAAGACACTGGATTAGTTAGTAAAGCATTAACATGAATTTGACTTGTTTTTTGCAGCTGCACAACATGCCATTAAAAGATCTGTATTGTGAAGAAAATCCACTTTTACAACACATACCTGTCCACTCAGTTCAAGAGGAAGAGGTGCTGTCTCTCAAGGTACTTGTTGCCTACCCTAGCACATTTGCTTAACTCTTTACCACACAGTCCCGACTTTTAATGACCTTGAGAAAGAAAGCCTTTGAAAAAAGTGTGGGAAAGGGAGAAAATACAGGTTACCTGCATTTTCTCCCTTTCCCACAGTGTTTTCTACCCTTTCCAAATGAATTTTCAATTTTTGATTCACATTTATTTTGTCATCATTCTGCAAATGCTTTCAATTTGGACAAATCAAAAATTTTGTTGTTTGGTAAAGAAATAACAATAACGACCAAAATTTTGAGACTTATCCAAATTGAAAGCACTTGCAGACGACAAAATAAACGTATTTCAAACGTTTAAATTTGTTTTCAGCAGGGTAGAAAACATTGTGGGAAATGGAGAAAATGCTGGTTAACAGCATTTTCTCCTTTTCACACAGTGTTTTCTAAAGGCTTCTATTTCGGGGTCATAATATGCAATTATTTGGTATTTAGCATAATAAGTAAGGGTTAAAAACACACGGCTTGAAACTCAATGGTGACAAAGCTCACTTCCAAGTTTGACCTAGTTGATGCTGTTCTTTCTTAAGATTGATGCTGGATAGTTATTGTAGCAGGTATCATTTTTCTCTCAACACTGAACATTGTTAAAGTCTTGGTTATTCTTGTGTGTGTAGTCATTATGTTTTTAGTGATTGTCATTCAAACAACTCATCATATTCCAAGCTTAACGGTTCAATACACCAACATTTTTGTTACAACGACAAATTTGCTGGAAACAAACATAATCATTGTAATGAGAATTGACTTTACCTTAATTCTGTTAGAAAGCTGTATAAAACATTTCTGTCTTTTAGTGATCCAAGAAAAGAAGGCTTTTGAAAGCAGCATTTCCTCCTTTTTCCTTGATGTTTTTTTCTTTCAGAGACAAGTAATACATTGAACTTTGCTTTATATGTCAACTGCAAGCACCTTCAGTTTGATCACATGTAAAATGTGTTATTTGGTAGATAGTTAAACGTAGATGTTTATCTTAACATGTTAAATTTTTCTTCATTTTAGGAAGTCTGTGCAAGATATGTAATGAAAGAGTTGAAAGACAGGTAAATATGATAGTACATTCTTCTTTACAGTATATCATTATGTTAACTCATTTCCAAAGGAGAAAATATTAGACCTATCAAAATAAAAAGCATTTGCAGACAATTGCAATAAACATAACCCATAAAGTAAAATTTCCCCATAGATGAGTAGAAAACTTTGTTGAAAAGGTTACTATGATTTTCTCTTTTTCAACAGTGTTTTCAAAAGTCTTCTGTCTCATGCTCGTTAACCCATTACCTAACGACAAAATGTTAGACTTGTTCAAATTGAGAGCATTTGCAGACAACAAAATAAAAGTGACTGAAAATTTGAAACTTGTTTTGTGAAGGGTAGAAAACATTGTGTGAAAAGGAGAAAATACTGGTTACCAGCATTTTCTCCTTTTCCCACAATTTTTTCTAAAGGCTTCTTTCTCAGGGTCGTCAAAAGTAGTGATTGTAGGGTAATTGGTTTAAACACAGAGTTGTCTGGTAAAATGTCAACAGACCATAATATGTTAGACACTTCAATAATATTAGTATGTCAGGCCTTCCTGTTATTTCGATGCACATAGGTATATTTGTGTTGCAAAAACAGCCCTTAAGGTAGTAGACTTTTAGTGCAGCATGGCATAAAATTTCTTGACAGTTGATAAATACGGATTTATACAATATAATACTTTGGCACATTTTTAATCCACCAGGAATTCCTTTAATGTCTTTTTTGAAATTATTTGTTGATAAGTTTCCAGAAAAGGGGGGTAATTATAATCTCCCTTGGTAATGGGAATATAGTGGTTTTAGAATCGTACATGATAATTCGAGAAAGGACAAAAAGGAAAAAGTGGCTTGGTGAAAGTAGTACAGTAATACTCATTTTTAATCGTTGCAAATTTTGTAGGATAATATTATAGTGGAAATACCTGTTCTCTATTACGGGTCCACTACCTTAACCCATTACCACACAATCCCTACTATTGACGCCCCCTGAAAAATAAGCCTTTAGAAAACACTGTGGGAAAAGGAGAAAATGCTGGTAACCAGCATTTTCTCCTTTTCCCACAGTGTTTTCTACCCTTCCCAAAACAAATTTCAATTTTTCAGTCACATTTATTTTGTCGTCTGCAAATGCTTTGAACTTGGACCAGTCTAAATTTTTCTCGTGTGGTAATGGGTTAATTGATATCCTTTCGTTGTTATGGAACTGTGTATACAGCTTTTATCCAGGACCTGTAAGTGTGCAGTATACTAGTATATTTCGGAATGTCTGTTACTGAGTAGTGAAGAATTATCTCCCTTGAACTTACACATTTCATTTATGCTATACATGTACATGTTTAGTGTGAACATTCATCCTCTGTAATAGAGCACTTTGCATGGGTATTAACCTTGAAGAAGTTGCTGGTACATATCCTCTTAACCCTTTACCTGATATGCCAATTAAAGGCTCTTCCATTTCAGCAGCAAATAAAGATATGATGTCAAAAATATGGACAAATGAGGATACAAATATCTGATTGAGTGGAAAACATTGTGGAAAAAGGAGAAATTGCTCGTTACGAGCAATTTCTCCATTTCCCACAATGTTTTCAAAAGCTGTCTGTTTTTGATACGTCAAAATGAGTATCTATGGAGTAAAGGGTTAACTCTTTACTGGACAACAAAATTTTAGCCCTGTCCAAACTGAAAGCGTTTGCAGACCACAATTTCAGTGTGGCTCAAATGGTGCAATTGTTTATTGATAGGGTAGAAAACATTGTGGGAAAAGGAGAAAATGCTGGTTACCAGCATTTTCTCCTTTTTCCACAGTGTTTTCAAAAGGCTTTTCTCTAAGGGTCATCAAAAGTCGTTATTGTGTGGTAAAGGGTTAAGGCCAATTTATGTCTTGAATCAAACAAAGAATGCTAAGAATATAAATTTTTATTGACTTAAAATATGTAATGTTTGCATTATTGTGCTGACAGAAAGCCAGATAAAAGGTAAATTTGTGTGTCTGTGATGTTGTTACAACCCTTATTATTCTGAATGTTGATAACTTGTCAATTTAAATTATATGAATCTACACAAAGATTGTTTTGAAGGAAGGAAGCTATGTTTACCAACCATTCAAGTCTGAAATTTTTATGGTTCAAAGTGTTATCTCTTTACTTGAAAAAATTTAAATTGTTTACCTATTGAAGTTCATAGCTATTGAAATTTTTCTCTGAAAGGTCAGAAAACATTGTAGGAAAAGAAGAAAATGTTGGTAACTAGAATTTCCTTTCCTTCCCACAGTGTTTGTAAAAGCTTTCACTGTCAGAATCTTTAACCCTTTCCCATATGACAAATTTTGGACTCTTCCAAACCAAAAGAGTTTGCAGACGACAATTTTAGATTTGGAGAAAATGCTAGAAAGTTCTCGAAAAGGGTAGAAAACACTGTGGGAAAAGGAGAAATTGCTCGTTACGAGCAATTTCTCCTTTTCCCAAAGTGTTTTCAAAGAGCAATTTCTCCTTTTCCCAAAGTGTTTTCAAAAGACTTTTACTGCAGACACGTAAAAACCAGGGCTTGTCTGGGAAAGGGTTAAGATGCTTGATAGTTTGATAAAGACTTTAAATTTAAAATTATATAACTGACATTAACAAAAAACCCATGATGTTTGAATTTGTGATATGACCTTAACCATTCCAGCTTTTTATGTCCCTATTTATATGTGCTTTGTATAATAATAATAATTCAACTGTGCTTGTGTAATATAATGGTTGGCAGTTAATCTTAACAGTGCCAAAGGTCATTTTAGTTGGTTTTACAGACAGTGAAGATTAAGATCAGATTGATAAGAATGTGAGGTCCAATTTCGGATCCATGCTATTGTGTATTTTGTTAGGTATTTAAAACCTTCAAAATCTGGGTCTTACCTGCTGTTCAAATGCATTATTAGCTCTACTTGCTGAAAGCCAGCAGGGCTTACATCATGTGTGGTTTCTGTCGCCCATCCATTAGTATTTTCTTGGTTATGTGATGAAGCCTGCATTTGTGGTTGAACTTTTGTGAAGCATGCAAAGTTTGTTTTATCAATAGCTTGAACTATTGACAGTCAGTATGGGAAAAGTAGCAATATGAAGTTCAAAATTTCGATTTCTTGTTTTTGTCTTTTTGTTTTCAAAAGTTTTTCTATCTTGAGGGTCGTAAAACTCAGGGATTGTTTGGTAAAGGGTTAAAAGCATTAGCAGACAACAAATTGAATATGGCTCAAAGAAGGTATTTGTTGTTGAAAGGGTAAAAAGCTTGCCTGGTTGGGTTGTTACACTCTGGATTGTTTAGTAAGGGACTACTGCTTTTTGTAAAAGAGAGGTTAATTGTCTTCGTGAAAAAGCCTCTTGTTAAATTTTTTTCTTTCAATTTAAATGAAGTATGTTTCCTTCTTTCACCAGGAATGTACGAGGGTATAACTTGCTTTTTCTTTGTAATTTGTTGAAAGTTTAGTAATTAGTGCATTTTTGTAACTACATTTTGAATACGGTTTTATTTTAGTTTTTCCATAATGTAGAAGTAACAGATTTTATAGACAAAGTTTTCATAGGTATGGACAAAATTAATGGAAAGATTTACCAGATAGTCTTATGTTCCAGTTGTTGTAGAACATCTCTGTCTACAGAAAAAATTCTGACATAGAAGGGCTATTCAAGAAACATGTAGAGAATAATGATAATTAGCTAAAAGTAACGTGATTGGTGTCAAGATTTTATTAATTTTGACATACTAAACTTTTCACCAAAAAGTTACCCTATGTGCCATGAATGTGAAGGAGGCACAACCAAAAATTGATTTAACAGATCAAGGTTGAGTACATCATAACAAGAAGTAGTTCATTTTAATTCAGATAACATTGGAAAATATGTTGAAAAATTAAGTTGAACTTAAAAGCATCATCTTTGTACAGAATTCAAGATGTCGACTAATTTTTTTAATAGCCCTCATAGATATGGGTATTGAAATTGCATATGTTTAAATTTAGGCATGGTACATGTATTCTATAACAGCTTCACAAATATGTAGTCAAAGCTTTAGAATCGACTGGATATGGCACTGCTTGATACAAAACATGCTTATCATTGGTTATATTTTGTACGTAACAATCCTTTAAAGAAGGCTTTTAGAAAAGCTTGGGAAAAGGAGAAAAGGCTGGTAACTAGCATTTTCTCCTTTTCTTAAAAAGTGATCTACCCTTTCTAAACAGATTCATCATTTACTTTCATTTTGGACAAATCTAAAATTTTGTTGCGTCATGAAGGGTTAAAGACATCTGCCACAATGAGGGTATGAGTGAACAGACATTTTATGTTGGTGCATAGTGTCTAAAACTGGGCATATATTTATTACCAATGAGCAAAGTTAACTCTTTACCAGACAACAATTTCTAGACTTCCAAACCAGCAGCACTTGCTGACAATAAATTCAGTATAGCTGATATAATGGAAACTGTCTGTAAATGGGAAAAACATACTGGGTATTTTTGGAAATGGAGAAAATTCAGGTCACCAGTTCCTGTTTTCCCCACTATGTTTTTTCCTGCAAGTTATTAACCCATTACCACACAATCTCTACTTTTGACGCCCCTGAGAAAGAAGCCTTTTGAAAACACTGTGGGAAAAGGAGAAAATGCTGGTAACCAGCATTTTCTCCTTTTCCAACAGTGTTTTGTTTTCTACCTTTCCCAGAACAAATTTTTAATTTTTCAGTCACCTTTCTTTTGTCGTCTGCATATGCTTTCAGTTTGGACCAGTCTAAAATTTTATGGTGTGGTAAAGAGTTTGTTTTGGTAAAGGGTTACTAGAAGTAGTCTTTTTATCATAGATCTAGGTTCCAACACTGGGACAGCTTTTGAAAATTTATTATAATATTGAAATAAATGCACTTGTAACAAGATACAGAGCATATTAGAATTAATATTTTTGCTCTTTTTTAAGTTTTTGTTTGATTTATAATGAAAATCATGTATTTTAAGACTTTCTAGAATTATTAAAAAAAAATAAAAAGCCACAAAGAATATTTATTTGGCAGAAACAAGTGTACCACTCTAGGATTTTCAAGAAAACACAGGAGAACATGGGAGACCATGGGTTCCCGTGGTCGTGAGGTAGAGTGTCGGCCTCATAACCCAAGTTCCTGAGTTGGATACCCCAGAGCGGGTGTCAACTTTGGGAGTTTTTCATCGGCCCACACATTCAGTGCGAGTACTGGTGTAGTTCCCAGGAAGCAGAATCGAGAGAAATTAGTATAAGTTGTAAGAATTTGTTTCTCAGTCGATGTAAAATAAATAAACTAATGTTTTTGAATTTGGATACATAACTGTAAGGGATACAAAAAGTCATGTTTAACTGAGGTATAAGATAAACAGAACCATAATTTATATTCCCACTAGAGGTCAATGTTAAACAATTCAGGGTTCAAATTGCAGGTAAATTTAATTTATACCATTTCAAAATTTGAGTGTTATTATGAAGGTGGTTTTTTGCTGCAGAGCAGTCTTTCAAATTTCAGTAAGCTGAAAGAAAAATGAGCTTTAAAACTAGAATTAAAGTTGATAACTTCAATTCCACTTGTAAGATCCAATTTCCTGCTAGCATCTGGAACTCTGATACACAGTACAAGTCAAGTATGTCAGACTTAACTCTTTACCAAACAGCAAAATTTTGGATTAGTCCAAATTGAAAGCATTTGCAGACGACAAAATAAATATGAATCAGAAGTTGAAATTCGATTTGGAAAGGGTAGAAAACATTGTGGGAAAAGGAGAAAATGCTGGTTACCAGCATTTTCTCCTTTTCCCACAATGTTTTCAAAGGCTTCTTTCTATGGGTCATTAAAAGTCGGGATTGCGTGGTAGAGAGTTAAATTCTACTTGTAAGATTCAATTTCCTGCTAGCAACTGGAACTTTGATAGACAGTAAAAGTCATGTATTTTAGGCTTAAAATATTTACCATACTGTTACTTTGTATGAATGAATTTTGCATGCAGTTGCTCTTCCCACACCCAATTGACCTTTCTGTCGATTTTGATTGACAGGTCTACCAGCGTCTTATCGGCCAATGAAAACGCATCATTGGGCGTCATGTAAACAAAAATGTCTGATACATTTCTGGTTAGCTTCAAAATACTGTGATACTAAGGTGGAGGGGACGTGCCAAACTCTCGTTTACAGAAAGGTCAATTGTTTACCTTCCTTTGGCTGAAACTGAAAGTGTTTTTTTCTGGAGGTAAAAACTGTTATATTTCTCACTAGCTTTCAACAGATGACTTTTAAAACAATGAAAATAAGTCATATTGTAAGTGAATGTTAGCCATATGAAAATGAGCCTTGGCCGAAGTGATGATGAGCAATTATGTAATAAAGATTTCTGTGTTCCAGATGGTCCTACCTTAGACGTGCAATAAAACATTATCCTCAGATCAGAGAAATGTTGGCTCAGGCTAGTAAATGTGCTGTTTGTGGTGAATCATTCCTCAATACCTGGTTGGAATGTGTCCGGTTTGTGGATGCAAAATCTGTAAGTACGGCTCTTGATTTCTTCTTTTATATTAGTTACTTTATCGATCTATTACTGTACAAATATGTACCTTACACTTTTCAGTAGATGTTATTCTTTCAGGAGATGGCATTTCAAAATAAAGTAAAAAGAGCAGCAGTGGTAAAGAGTTAAACGGCAAATTTTTAAACTGGGCCAAACTGAAAACATTTGAAGAAGACATATTAAATGTTGCAAATATGATAATTTCTTTTTTTGAGTGGAAAACATGGTGGGAAAAGGAGAAAATGCTCAATGTTTTCAAAAGCCATCTTCTTCAGGGTTGTTAAAAGTTGGGATTGTGTGGTAAAGAGTTAAGTCTTAACCAAATGACAAAATCTTAGGCTTGTCTTTCAAAGGATATGAAACGTTGTGAAAAAAGGATGTGATGCTGGTTACTAGGATTTTCTCATTTTTTTGTTTTGCAAAATCCTCTTCTTTAGGGTTGTTTAATGAAAAACTAACTTTTAGTGTGCCAAATAAAACTGACTTTTTTAGCCTTGAAGTAAGATCCAAATGATGGCAATTTCATTGTTACTTTTTAGCTCCACTGGCCGAAGGCCAACAGGCTTATTTCTGTAGTCTTTCAGCAAGGCAGACAGTGCAGATCAAAGATCAGACTTCACTTTATTTCAGTGCGACCTTTGTTTATACTGGCCACATAAATAACTTCAGTGGTGAAACCTCTTTAACATCTCAACCCTTTACCACACAGCAAAATTTAAGACCTATCCAACTCGAAAGCATTAAATTTTGCAGACGATAATTTCGTAGTGGCTCAAATGGTGCAATTTTTCTTTGATAGAGAAGAAAACTTTGTGGGCAAAGGAGAAAATGCAAAGTTTTCAAAAATCCTCTTCCTCAGGGTCGTTATGATGTGTCAGTGTGTGATAAGGGTTAATCCATTACCACACAATCCCGACTTTTGACGACCCTGAGAAAGAAGCCTTTTGAAAACATTGTGGGAAAAGGAGAAAATACTGGTAACCGGCATTCTCTCCTTTTCCTACAATGTTTTCTACCTTTTACAAAACAAATTTCAGATTTTTAGTCACTTTTATTTTGTGGTCTGCAAATGCTTTTGATTTCGAAAAACCTGAAATTTTGTCATTTGGTAATGAATTAAGAAGTGTAGCATCATTTTGTGGACACTATAGAAGAGTAGTCTGATCTGAGGTGTACTCCATCTAATAGTTTGTGAGATTTTCAGGTCAAAATAGTCTTGAAATTGCAATGTTTAGTCTCAGCTTTTGTTTGAAAATCATTTGCTAAGCAGTTGTAAGGTTCACACAAACAGCCGATCAAAGTGAATTTCAGTGTAATGTGCACAATTACGACCTAGTACTTTTTCCTTGTCTTTATCCAAGAAACTTGGATTATGGATTAACTTGTTTATCAGCTTTTCAGTACATTTTCTGTCACCAACTGGATCTTTGACAAGATTCATTGTTACACATTATCAGACTTACAATGATAATGATACTTCTAACTCTTTACCCTACTATAAGATTTTGGAATAGTCCAAATTGAAAGCATTAAATGTTGCAGATGACAAAATAAATGTGAATCAAAAACTGAAATTTTATTTGGGAAGGTAGAAAACAATGTGGGAAAAGAAGAAAATGCTGGTTACCAGCATTTTCTCCTTTTCCCACAATGTTTTCAAAAAAGCTTCTTTCTCAGGGTTGTCAAAAATCAGGATTGTATGGTAAAGAGTTAAATGGTATGAATTAGATTCGTCTGCATTTTAACCCAAGACTTGTTTATTTTTGTCAGCTAGTCACTAGTGGGCCTTTGCTTAACTCTACCAAACAGCAAAATTTTAGACTGGTCCAAATTGAAAGCACTTGCAGATGACAAGATGAAGGTAATTTAAAAATTGATATTTGTTTCCAGCAGGGTAGATGACATTGTAGGAAAAGGAGAAAATGCTGGTTACCAGCATTATTCTACTCCTTTTCCCTCGATGTTTTCCAAGGCTTTTCTTTCAGGGTCGTCAAAAGTTGGGATTGTGTGGTAAAGAGTCAAAGTTTTTTTGATTGTTTTGTAACAAAATATATATATTTACAGGATCTAAGACTCAACAATTTAAATGGACTTATTCCAGTTAGAGCATTACTTTGTTCGTACAAGTGTTTCAACTCAAAGGGACATGATTATTATGGAGTTGCCTTTCCCTAGTAGAGTGTGTGATAGCAGTGCAACAGTACAGTAACATGGAAGTGACATGATAATTTTGTGCATTTACAGTTCTATCACAGGGTGTGCTACACAAAAAAGTTTGAATAACTATATTTCATGTGCCTATTTTTAGAAATGTTATGGGTAAAAATGTCGTACTTTAAGCTGGGGGTAACTATTTCCCTGTCACAGTGAATATTTTCAGCCTGCCGAAAATCTGGAACTACTTTTTTTTATTTTGATGCAATGACTAAATTTAAAAGTGGCATTCATTGACAAAATAATTGGAGGAAAAATAATATATAATTTATCGTTTTCGATTATCTTTTTACCCGAGTCTACAAGTTTGAAAACTGGCCATCATAAAATTTTTTTGGCGCGTTTATGCAGGTTTTGGCCAATTTTCGGAACCAAAAGTACTGGCCATTGGCCGGGTCTTATCAAGGTTCATTTTAGAGTAAATTGCATTGGGGATGTACGGAAGTGTCTCACTTAAGCAGGTGGCGCTCTTATACAGGTGGCCGATCAGGCAGGTCTGACTGTACAATTTATTTCATCAGCTTGTGGTTAATATGGGGAAATATTTGCCTCAAAAGGGAAAGGTCCGTGAAAATAACTTGTGCCTTAAAGCACTCATTATTTTCGCATACCTTTCCTTTTTTCAGCAAATATTTCCCCATATTAAGCACAAGCTGATGAAATAAACTCTAATTATTATTAGGATGCGCAGGAACTCTAGAGCAATTAATTTAAGCTGTGCCCTGGTAATATGAGGTTTAATGCGTCTATGTGATGCACTTCACCAATAAAGTCATCACATATTTTGTGTAGAAACTGACAAAATCGTGAGGTAGACTGGCACCTTGAAATGCAGAAAATGTACAACTAGCAATAAGTTTTGGTCCATGTCATATATAAAGCTCAGGCTGACTTGGGTTGATACTTTCTGCAGATACATTAACTCATTACCAGACGACAATATTTTAGGTTTGTCCAAATTGAAAGCATTTGCAGACGACACAATAAAAGTGACTAAAAATTTGAAATTTGTTTTGGAAGGGTAGAAAATATTTTGGGAAAAGGAGAAATTGCTGGTTACCAGCATTTTCTTCTATTCCCACAATGTTTTCAAAAGGCTTCTTTCTCAGGGTCGCCAAAAGTAGGGATTGTATGGTAATGGGTTAAGTTCACTTTTTACAGAGTGTTTCTCTTTTTATTTTGTTATATCAATCACCCTTTGGACGTTTTTGTTATAAATGTATTTCCAGGCACTCAAGAGGCAGCCTGGCAGTCTGATCTCTATATTTTCCAGGGAAATTTGTTTCCATTTATTGTAACCACCCATAACTTCATTTTCCTATTTTACTTTGCTTATGGGTTCTGTATGGCCCACTGATGAAGTATAGAATTTGAAATTTTGAGGCTCCAGGGCTCATATTCACCAACCATTCTTGAGAATATTTTTAGTCTTAATCTCCAAGATTTTCTAAATTTGTAAGTAGTATAACTTCTGATTGGCTATACCATTCCGAATGGTTAAGCCAATCAGAAGTTCTGTTACTTTCGAATATAGAAAATTCTGGAGAATATGACAAAGAACGTTCTTATGACTGGTTGATGAAAACAAGCCCTGATCTTGTTTTTCCAACAGAGAACTGTTTTATTTTTTGTAGAAGTGTCCTTGGGCAAGGGGCTTCAGAACCTTAGCTTAGAACTAATGAAATGAAGGACATATATAAATGGGTTGTTAATGTGATTTAACATTATATAAAGCTATTTTGAAAAAGGTGTAAAACAATCAACCAATTTGTTATTATCCAATCATATCATCTGTTGCAAATCAAGGGCAGTGAAAATTGAAGTCTAATGTCACATTTGAACTCCACCTCAGACCTCCAGATAAGATGGTATTGTAAATCCGTTACTTCTATTCCAAACCCTATCTTGTAGGTACTCATTAGAATTGACTCAACGAAACAATTCTAATGATTACCCACTACATAGGGTTTTGTTGAGAGAAATTAATATTTTCAATTATAAAAAAAAATCACTCCCTCTATCTGGAGCTGTGCACCAGATTTAGTTGTGGTAATAGAACAAAAGAAATGGGCCATGCTCAGGCACAGTGGGGCTTGGTGCATCTCAGTGATGTGTGAAACCATGTAAGTCCTAACAAAGTTATGGATCATAGAAATAATTCTGTATAACAACTGACTGAATCATGAAGAACACTGGTCCTTTGTTATTCAGAAAATGAATGGTCGATATTTTCTGCAGATTCATTCAGCCTCCCTATTCACAGAGTATGGCTCAAATTAGGCTGCATGAGAGAGTATCACAATGTTATTCACATTTCAATATCTGACGAGAGAAATTTACCTATAAAATGACAGGATCCATTCTTGTCTTCCTCTAAGTAGCTGTTTCTTTTCTGTGAATATGGGAAAGCGGCAGTTAACATGTAAGGAGTGTTTTGTTAACTTTATGTAAAGTACTGGTAAAAAATCTCAGAGAAGTCATGCAATGCATGGATAGCTGCCTTAGCCACTGTTACATTTCTGAAGTACTGTTGAAAATGGTGTTAAACACCTAACAAATATATCTGTATGAAAAAATTGGTATAAATTTAGACTAGTCTGATAAAGTTTCTGTGATAATAAGTAATACATGTTTTGTTTTTTTTTAATTGCAAAAATCAACTGCTTTAATTTTAAGAACAAATGACCTGTCAAGCTGTAGTCAGGAAATACTTGTGATATCTTGGTATCTTTACAGGTACATTATGTACATAACTGGACATTTGACGTGGATAATTATTTACATTGTACTGTTTATAACTTTTTTGTTCAAAACTGAGCCACTTCTTTTGTACTTTTACCTAATGACAAAATTTTGTAGTCTAAATTCAAAGCATTTGCAGACAACAGAAAAAAGTGAATCAAATATCAAAATTTATTTTGGGAAAGACCGAAAATGTCATAGGCAAAGAAGAAAATGCTGGTTACCAGCATTTTCTCATTTCCCCATAATGTGTTACGGGAGACCACTCCTTCCTGCATGGCATACTCCCGATTTAAATACAATACCTGGCTACTGCGTCAGGGAGATATCTCTTTGGCTCAGTGGTTAGGGTATTGGCTTTGCGTCCGGGAGTTCGGAGTTTGAATCCCGCTCCGATCCTTATTTCTGCCATGCATTTATTCATCTGTTTCTTTGTTACGGACTTCGTTCGTAAGAAATGTTTTCAAAGGCCTTTTCCTCAGCGTCATGAAAAATTGGGATTGTGTGGTAAAGAGTTAATTTCACACTATTACTTTTGTTTCAAAGCTGATTACTTCTCCCTCAAACCTTTGTGGCAGATCAGGAAATTGCTTATAATTAATGTTTTGCCATTCAAAGCATTTGCAGACAACAGAAAAAAGTGAATCAAATATCAAAATTTATTTTGTGAAGGACCGAAAATGTCATAGGCAAAGGAGAAAATGCTGGTTACCAGCATTTTCTCCTTTCCCCATGTTTTCAAAGTCCTTTTCCAAAGGGTCATGAAAAATTGGGATTGTGTGGTAATGAGTTAATTGCACACTATTACTTTTGTTTCAAAGCTGACTACTTCTCCCTCAAAACTTAGTGGCAGATCGGGATATTGCTTATAATTAATGTTTTGCCATTAGCCTCAATGCTTTTGACAGGACTGTGATAATGTATAGAACTTCATATCTAAATTTCAGTGTTTTACAGGGATGTTTTCAAAGTCCCTTGCAGTAAATTTGTGTTAACTCTTTACCACACAATCCCGACTTTTAACGACCCTGAGAAAGAAAGCCTTTGAAAACATTGTGGGAAAAGGAGAAAATGCTGGTAACCAGCATTTTCTCCTTTTCCCACAATGTTTTCTACGCCTTCTAATTCAAAATTCAATTTTTGATTCACATTTATTTTGTCATCTGCAAATGCTTTCAATTTGGACTAGTCCAAAATTTTGTCATTTGGTAGAGTTAACCTTTCTGTTTCAGTGCCATAGGTGAAAACAGGATCATTTGCAGACAGCATAGGTCAAGATCAGACTACACAGAATGTGAAGTCTGATCTTAGATTTATGCTGTCTGCTTGTTTTATCAAGCCTATAAGGTAATTATTTCTCATTTTCAATGGATGGTATTTTAATTAGTCAGAAGAGGTCAAGATAATGAATTTGGTGCTGAAAGAGTTAACCCTTTACCCCATAAGGCATTTCTATGGTACCTCTAATTGACCCTAAATCACAGCAAGTATGAAGCCATTTCTTATGTGTATATCACACCTTTTGAAAGCATAGAAAACATTGTGACAAAAGGTGAAATTGCTCGTCACGAGCAATTTCATCTTTTGTCACAATGTTTTCCAAAGGCTCCTACAAGATATGTGTAGAAATGAGTATGTATGGAGTAAAGAATTAAGGAGGTAAAACTTCCATCTGTGGTAATTTATCTTGTTACTTAAGTCTTTACCAAATGACAAAATTTTACACAAGTCCATATTGAAAGCAACTGCAGACAACAAAATAAACATAACTGAAAAATTAAATTTTTTTTCCAGCTGGTTGGAAAACATGGTGGCCCTTTGTGGGAAAAGGAGAAAATGCTGGTTACCAGCATTTTCTCCATTTCCCACAAGTTTTTCAAAAGGCTTCTGTCTTGGGGTCCTAAAAACCAGGAATTGGTTTGTAAAGGGATACACAGCCATTGTATAATCTATATATCTCAGACTTTGTTCAGATCAGTATTTTGACCCTGTTGGCCAAATTACTCTATCCATACATTTTTTTTTTTTTAAATTCCAAAAAGTTCTTTTTCAGTAACAACTACATATTGTTTCAGAAGGTCATGATTGAATTGCTAATAATTTCTCTTAACCCATTACCACACAATCCCTACTTTTGACAACCCTGAGAAAGAAGCCTTTGGAAATCATTGTGGGAAAAGGAGAAAATGCTGGTAACCAGCATTTTCTCCTTTTCCCACGATGTTTTCTACCTGTCACAAAACAAATTTCAAATTTTCAGTCACTTTTATTTTGTCGTCTGCAAATGCTTTCTATTTGGACAAGCATACAATATTGTCGTTTGGTAATGACTTAATAAAATGGTATTGGTGTGATAAGCTTTGTTGTAACTGTATTGCAGCAAAGGGGTTAAAAAATATAACAAAAAATATGAGTAAAAAAGTATTAATGTTATTGCATGTTTTACTTTATTTTATTTAAATTGTTGAACACTTTTGTTAATATAATAACATGTATTTTATGAAAATAAGATTTGAAATACACTTTCTAAATAAAGTACTGAAATATCAACACATTTTGTCTTATAGTTATAAATGACAATATTTCAAACAATACAAAAATATGTTTTATGCTATGTGAAAAGTATGTTTAACTCTTTACCAAACAATAAAATTTTGGACTGGTCCAAATTGAAAGCATTTGCAGATGACAAAATAAATGTGACTCAGAAATTGAAATTGGATTTGGGAAGGGTAGAAAACATTGTGGGAAAAGGAGAAAATGCTGGTTACCAGCATTTTCTCCTTTTCCTACAATGTTTTCAAAAGCTTTCTCAGGGGCGTTAAAAGTTGGCATTGTGTAGTTAAGGGTTAATTCATCTGTAAAGAGCATCGAACCTTGTCAGATCTGGGTCAAAACCTTTGGATACTCGTTTGTTGACCATGCATGTCAAAGGACCAGCCCATTCCATGTTTCAGCCAGTTTATAGACAAATAAACCCTCTTTTACCAAATTACTGCTCACATGTATTTATAAGTGTTTGTCCCTTGCGGTAGAAAGCTTTTGGAGGAAAAATTGTAAGGGGAGAAATTGCTCATAAATAAAATACAATTATCACTTTTCTTACATATTTCCTCCTAAGGGGAAAAAATCCATTTCGAATATGTAATATAATATGGTTTGCACAGTATCTTCTGCCGGTAATCGATAACTTATCCTTTATCCATAATGGTTTCTACCCTTTCAAAAACAAATTCATGATTTTAAAAGAATTATTTAACTATTCATCTGCAAATTCCCTCATTTTGAACAAGTCGAAAATTATATCATACGTTAACTCTTTACCAAACGACAAAAATTTAGACTGGTACAAACTGAAAACACTTCCAGACGACAAAATGAACATTACTCAAAAATTGCAATTTGTTTTCAGTGGGGTAGAAAACATTGTGGGAAAAGGAGAAAATGCTGGTTACCAGCATTTTCTCCTTTTCCCACTATGTTTTCAAAAGGCTTCTATCTCGGAGTCGTAAAAACCAGGGGTTTGGTAAAGGGTTAAGGAACAAAGCAGTTTGGTCGATAAAGAGCAGTAAGCATGTATTTATCACCACTTCATACACTACTTTGGCTGTGAGGCGTCTGTGATGGTCCTTCGCGCAGTTTACCTTTCTCAAATAATCCCTGGTTTTTACGGGTCAGGAATTGAAGCCTTTTGAAAACATTGTGGGAAAAGGAGAAAACGCTGGTAACCAGCATTTTCTCCTTTTCCCACAATTTTTTCTACCCTATCATATAGAAAAATCGTCTTATTAGTAACTGCTAATTTGTCGTCTGCAAAATGCTTTCAGTTTGGTCTGGTTTGGGAAAGGGTTAAATTGCCAAGAATTTAGATACCCAGTCGCAATATATTCAGGCTTTTACCGTATCTTCTGCATCTTCTAACTCGTGAGTGTCCTCATTACTTTTGTCAGTATCTTCCGTTTGTTCTACAGCTTTGTACTTCTTCTTCAGCTTCTGATATGCTGTGTAAATCAGAGTAATAATAAACACAGGTATAGGTGTCATTATCGCTGAAGCAACTGGTGCCACCGAACCTATATCCCCTTCCGGTGCAGGAAATGACGACGTCATCAAAATGTAGGCGATACTTGTATTCTGCATTCCAGTTTCTATTGAAATGGTTTTTACTGTTTTCCATGGCTGTTGAAACACTAAGGCGATAATTCCACCGGATATATAACCAATATAAGGTAACAAACACGCCGCCAAGACTGTTCTCGGCTTGAAAAGTCTAAAGATGAACAGATTTGAGTACACTCCAACGATGATGAGCAAAAAAGACATCACTAATATTGTGGGCTTCAATAGCTTCTGAATCGTTTTTGCTACTCTTCGAAGTTTCTGTCGAAGAAATACTCCTATAACCAGTGGCGTAATTAATATGGACAAAGATACCGCTACCATCGAAAATGGAATGACGAGGTCCTGGTCTTCTAGGAACGTGTAGCCAAGCGTATAAACCCATAATGGTAACATGCCTGTTCAAACAAAACGTAAAAGCAAGTCAATAAATAAATAGAGTCTATTTCATCAGCTTGTGGTTAATATGGGGAAATATTTGCCGAAAAAGGGAAAGGTATGTGAAAAGAACGAGTGTCGTAAGGCAAGAGTTATTTTCGCGGACCTTTCCCTTTTGAGGCAAATATTTCCCCATATTAACCACAAGCTGATGAAATAAAATACATATTTCATCTCATTATTTTGTTAACGAATGCCACTTTTAAAACTAGTGATCTCAAGTTAATAAACCAGATTTTCGGTAGGAGGAAATACATTATTCACTGTGACGGGGAAATAATTGACCTTTCTGTAAACATGAGTTTGGCACGCCTCCTCCCCCTTAGTAACGCAGTATTTCGGTTGTCAAGCCTGCCAAGCTAACCAGAAATGTGTCATGGCTTTTTTGTTCACATGACGCCCGATGTTGCGTTTTCACTGGCTTAAATTACATCATTTCTTTACCCATTAAATCTCTAAAAATAGACACATGAAATATAACATTACAAGATATGCGTGTAGCATCTTGGCGAGCCAAGGTTACGATCATTAGGTGGATCTTACCTTGGCTGATTGAGGCCGAATTCGAGATTCCTGCGATGCGCCCTCTATTGAATGCTGGTTATTACCCCCCTTTACATAATATTTCTGAAAGCCAATGAAATATTGTTTTACAAATCGCTTACGAATACAATTTATTCAACATGAAGCGATAAGCAGACATCCACGTGGGTTTCCTTGTTTATCTTCTATTCGAAAGGTACCGACCATAGTCTATTTTTATCAAAGATGAAATGCTTCGAGAGATTTCATTCGTTGCAGTTAGAGCTGGCTGCATCCAATGAAAAAGCGTATCGGGGGAATGTAAAAGTCAAGCTTGATCCGCCAAGGGTAGAGTAGCGTATTGAATCGTCAGCCTTGGCTTGCGAAGATGTGCGTGTAGTTGCGACGGGTAAAAAAGGTAGTTGACTTCAGTCGTTGAAATCTTCGTAGATGTCGGTCCACTGATCGCCCTATATTTTGCGGTAATGGAATTGCCTTACAAGGGGGGATCAAGGATTTCTTTCTCGGTGAAAGAGGGTAGGGTCCGAAAAATCAAACATATCATTATATATTCAATTTTACGACTGCATGAAATGTTTGTATTTCCTGTCGGTATAATAGTATATCTACGAACAATATTAGTAGTAAACCTATGCAAATATTTATCTAGATCCTCCTACTACATTTATACTTGGTAGAAATTTCAGGCAGAAAGTGGTTACTTTGAAAATAACGGGTGGGGGGGTTAAAGAGAGAGAGAGAGAGAGAGAGAGAGGATAATTAAAATGGTTTTATTTATAGAATTAGGATTATACGAAGAGTAGACATGCCGTAGGTTTCAAAGCGACCGAACGTTGGTGAAACGCTGGCCTTTGGCGTAGGGTGCATGAACTTGAAAGGAAGATATAAAAATTGCTCGGGATTTATCCTACTGTTTTTCCTACAAAAAAGACAGTGGATAGTGTTAAGAGCAGACGGCAACTAAGCAGAGAATTAGCCAACGTTGGTCTTATCCCGCGGTCATCCCGGGGTCCACCACCCTGCGACCACAGGTAAACTTCCTTATTATTTTTTTCGGGGTGGGGGAGCAGGCACAAACTGATTTGTGTGCACAAAATTGCTCAAAGTGAGGTAATTTTATTGGGATGGCGAATGTGAAACACGTTCGTCTCGTAATGAATTATCGGATGTAGATAATTTGGACAGCAAAGCGTCGGGGCCAAATATGAATGTAGAGAAAGCTGGTCACAACCATCATTTACGAGATATGCCAAAAGTATAGTAGACGAAGCGTATCAAGTTCTCTTTTTTTTGCGAAGCTGAATGCGCTGACCTTTGGCCTACTTAGTATTCTTAGAATTAATACACTCAAATGAATAAACAGTGACTTGCGATTGGTCAAAATTGCGCACGTGTTTATTTGGCAGGGCCTTGCGGGCCTATTTGTCGATACATTTATGACAACAGTATTCACATTTTCTATTATAAAAAGGTTTCAAACCATGATATATCCTCTTCTTTAGAAATGTAACTTAATTATAACATGTACACAAGCTTTCGGCGGTACAACCGCCTTCTTCAAGTGTAATCCTGTGATAGAATGCCTGCAGTAATGTTCCAACATTACTGCAGGCATTCTATCACAGGATCACACTTGAATGCCTGCAGTAATGTTCGAACATTACTGCAGGCATTCTATCACAGGATCACATTTGAATGTCGCAGTAATGTTCGAACATTACTGCAGGCATTCTATCACAGGATCACACTTGAAGAAGGCGGTTGTACCACCGAAAACTTGTGTACATTTTATAAATAAAAAAGTTTCATTTATCATATTTATGATATTCCGGTACCTCCTACGCCGTCCATTTTTCTTCAAGGATTTTTCCTGCTTCGATTATGTCTGGAACATTTTAATTCTTTATCAGACATAAGGCTTTCATACTAACCCTTAATGAACACGTTTGCAGACGAACCATGAGGCTTGAATCGTCGGAACTTAAATTGTTTGAAACATTAAAAAAAAAATGCAATAACCTTTTTGCCAGGTTACTGCTCATATCTTGCATATAGTTACTATGGTGTAGAAGTTTCTGAAATGAGGCCACAAATAACACAATTATAGTCTTCCATCGACAAACGTTTAAAAGGATGTATTGAATTACAAGTTTAACTCGTTACCAAACGGCAAAGTTTGAAACTGGTCAAATTTGAAAGCACTTGCAGACGTCAAAATAAACGTAACTCAAAAATTAAAATTTATTTCCAGCAGAGTAGAAAACGTTGTGGAAAAAGGAGAAGATGCGGCTACGAGCATTTTCTCCTTTTCCCACAATGTTTTCAAAAGGCTTCTATCTCAGGGTCGTAAAAACCAGGTTTTGTTTGGGAAAGGGTTAATTTTCATACTCCAGTAACACAGACCCGTCATTTGGGAAACCGCTGTTTAGCCTTGTTATACGTTGAAATGCATTCAACCCCCTTTTGCCAGGTTGCCGTTCATCTTACATGAAACCAACAGGCACTTGGAATGCGGCCAGGTCAGCAGTTCTAATACCCCATCCCATGAAATTATCTTCGCACTGTGGACAAGACAGATCTTCAAAACAACAAATGTCTTAATAAAAAGATAAACGGTGTAAGTGGTACATGTACTTGGCCACGTATATGGACTCTGTGTGTTTCAATATGGAGATAAATAAGTAGAAGTAACCGCGCCTGCATTTGCCTTTTTTAACTCATTGCGTTGTCATTTGTTCAAAGGTGGAATTTTCAGTTTTTGAAGATGAGACGTGTATCCAACTCAACTTTATTTGTAGATCATATAACATTTGAAATGAATACATGAAATGCGCCCATTCAAGGCAGAGATTGATAAATAATAATAACAACAATACAAACAGACAAACAAAGAAACAAACAAGTTTGATACTTCGGAAGCCTCCCAGTCGAGTCGGACAATCCTCGATCGTACACGTAAAGTATTACCGGACCGCCCGGGGATTGCTGTGGGCCTGTTATATACCGGGACCAAACGGGAAGATCCGTGTGAAAAAAGGCAAGGATATATATACATATTAGTGCTTGGGGATCCACCGACGCAGAGCACAACACGTCAGCCAAAAATAACATCGAATATTAAGGTTTTGATTGAACAATTCTCTCTTCAAAGAGAGAGGAAAGTAGTTTTTGTATTAAATGGAGTATATCGGGATCTTCAGCGGACATATTAATCCAAATAAACTTATCTTTGCCATCTAGTCGTTGCAAACAGGACAGTTGCTGATAAAAAGTAGAACAATAACAGAGCTGACGAGTAGCCCCTATTAGCACTGTGTCACTGAAACAGCTAAGTCAGACACTGAAAATGATTTTTTTCAAAGCGGAGATCACAAGCGACCTTGAACTTTGACCCATGAAACCCAATAACACTAGGACACAGTTGGTCAAGAGCAACACTAGTTTAGAATTACGGGGTACAATGTCAAACAACTAATGAGGCAGAGCACTGAAACGACTTTAAAACGGATTTAACCTAAGACCTTGACCTTTGACCTGTATGACCTTTATCAGCTTCACCGAAAAATATTGTAACTGGAGTATATTCAGCCTCGCCGAAAAATTGGTAACTGGAGTATGTAAGTTTCAGGTCACCAGAAAAAACAACTTTATTAACACTTTATGTTTTGTTATACTGATTTTTATTTGCGGATGGAGGGTGGGCGATTGGCCTGGCCACACGCAGATAAAGAGGTAAAAAGAGACGATTTTTCATTAATTTTCCCTTCCTTTTGAAACACAAAACAGATTAAATATTGTATCCATGTACCTCCTACGTCGTCTTCTTCGAAAATTTCTCTCTTCTCTGACAGAGTAATGAGGAATGAATTTAACTCTAAGACTTTACCAGAAAAATTCCGACTTTTAACAACCCTGAAAAAGACAGCCTTAGAAAACATTGTGGGAAAAGGAGAAAATGCTGGTAACCAGCATTTTCTCCTTTTCCCCACAATGTTTTCTACCCTTTTCAAATGAAATTCTCCATTTTTGATTCATGTTTATTTTGTCGTCTGCAAATGCTTTCGATTCGGACTGGTCCAAATTTTTGTCGTTTGGTAAAGAGATAAACGTGAGTCAAGCTCTGAAAAAAGGGGGCTTAACGAGTCACGTGGGTCTGTGATACCAAGCAAGTCATCACAGTATAATGCCGCACAAGTTCCCAATCTACTGTACATTGAAGTACACATGTCATTTGGCATACAGAAAAGAGTATAACAGCGAAAACATCGACCCCAATCAGCCTGCGCGGACTGCACAGGCTGATCTGAATCGATGTTTTTCGCAGATGCCTTAAAGACCCCTTTTCACAGAGCATAGCTTACGTATAGTGACAGCTCATGCGTTAAATTACTTTTTTTAAAATTAAAACTACTACATCTATCACATTTTCGTGACTCCGTCCGGGGTATATAAACATGTTCTTTTCGATGAAAAATGGTATTTTGTAACTTGACCGGTTTATCCCGGGTTAAATGTATAAAACTGAACTGTGTACGTACCCTGACCGGGCTATTCAATTCTTTCCCAATTTCAATTCCCCTTTCCGCAAAGTATGGACTTTTAAATTTCAAAAGAGCTGCCGATAGGCACCGTTCTTCCCACGTTCATGGCAAAGTAACAGTGTACATGAGCCCGCCCGGGTTGCTCAGTGGTGAGCGTGTCGGACTCATGACCTGGTGGTTGTGAGTTCGATACCCGGTTGAGGCGAACTTCTTTCCGGCATATTTTCGCCTCTCACCTCTGCTGAAGCATATGAGAAAAGTAGTCGGTAGTTGGAAAGAAAGTTGTGTTACCACATGGTGTGAGAAAGCCAGGAAACACACATGTATATGCGTCACGGACCGCCCTGATATGACCTTAGCTGTTAAAGTGGCGTTAAACCCCAATACAACCAACCAACCAACAGTGTACATGCGGTTTGCCTGACGTAAGCCCCGAAGCCTGCATGGGCTTCAACATTTACAATCAAAGCATCCAATGAATGAGCCATGTTCTGGCAAATGGGGGCTAAATGCATCCCTGTGCCGCACTGTACCAAGCCAAGTCATCAACTAATTACAAAGCCATTTATTTCATCGAACAACTGACTGAATAATGAGGTAGAATTGACCTGTGACATGCAGAAAATTTAACGATAATGAAAAGTTTTGGCCCATGTCAGCCTACGCGGACTGCACAGGCTGACATGGGTCGATACTTTTCGCAGATGCATTAAAGGTGGCCCTTCAGATTTTGGGACGAAAATTTTACAAAAATACAAAAAATAATCTTAGTATTCCCGAAGCCTTTTAATTTTCATTCATAAAACCCCAGTAGTTGAAAAGCATCCGACAATAAGAGAAATTAGAGATTTACTACAGTCCAGGTAGACACTGAAGGGAAACACGGTCTATTTTTACATCAGCAACTCGCTCATTTACATACCGGAAATATACAGACGAAGCTTCAAACATGGCATCCGAAGTTCTAGACATTATTATAGACTTGTCCAAATTGAAAGCATTTGCAGACGACAAAATAAAAGTGACTGAAATTTTGAAATTTGTTTTGTGAAGGGTACACGTTTGTTATGTAATGGAATTAAGTAATTAGTCATGTGTCAGTCACTTAACATTCCCACAACGCTTTTTTAAATTTTTGGCGGGAAATCTAAAAAAAGCTTAAGAGGTTACGTAGCCTTTTAAGGGAATCCCCCCCCCATTTTTTTTTTGTAATTTTATGATTCTTAATTACTGATGATTTGTATTTTTTTTCATGTAAATTTCGGTGATATACATGTTTTCTTTTTTATTTGGTGGGACGTGAAAAATCTAAATACCCACCTTTAAGCCCCCTTTCCACAGAGCATAGCTTATTTAATACATTACCAAACGACAAAATTTTAGGTTTGTCCAAATCGAAAGCATTTGCAGACGACAAAATAAAAGTGATTGAAAATTTGAAATTTGTTTTGTGAAGGGTAGAAAACATTGTGGGAAAAGGAGAAAATGCTGGTTACCAGCATTTTCTCCTTTTCACATAATGTTTTCTTAAGGCTTCTTTCTCAGGATCGTCAAAAGTAGATATTGTGTGGTAATGGGTTAATAAAATGCACTTCCTTAATCAGGTAAATAGGGACCAAAATAATCTCAAGTTTCAAAATTGCTTTCGCAAAACAATTTACTATCGTGGATAATCTAGATCAAAGATCAGACCGCACATCCAAACAAAGGTCACATGTGACTTTAACCTTTGACCAATTTGAACCAAAAGTAAATACGGAACTTCCTTGTGTCGAGGGGAACACTTGTATAACATTTTAGGATTCTATGTTAGCTTCAGACGGACGGGCAGACGTGGTAAAACCAACATACTCCCCTCTACTGTGCAGTTAGGGGTGTAGTGATACTATTTGTTCACAAAAGGAGAGAAAACATTGCTGGGCAAGGTAGAAAACGCTGTTTATCAGAATTTTGTCATATATCCACGGTGTTGTCAAAAGCTTTCACAGTCAGGGTGATTGTGGCGTTTGGTAAAAGTTTAGATCTTTACCAAACGACAAATTTTAGACTGCTCAAAATTGAAAGCACTTGCAGACGACAACATAAATGTAACTCAAAAATTTAAATTTGAGTCAAGCAGGGTAGAAAACATTGTGGAAAAAGAATAAAATGCTGGTTACCAGCATTTTCTCCTTTTCCCACAATGTTTTCAAAGGGCTGTTATCTCTGGGTCGTAAAAAACTATGGATTTTGGTAAAAGTTTAACTGAAAACCTTACCCAAGGCTGCCACTGTACTTATAGCGGTCATGGTAATAGAAAGCGACAGGTTGCCTTTCAGGAGGTATGAATACATGTTGCTTCCCCCACCCCCGGGACAGCAGCCCGCGATGAATATACCCAGGGCTACTATTTGGGTCTCTATGTCTACACTTTTGGCAACTGCGAACGCAATCTGAAAGAAAGGAAAACGTGAAAGTTTACGAAACTACAGAATTCCTGATCTGTCCAAATGGAAAGCATTCACACACAGCTTCAGATGAGAGGGAGTGATGGTATTCTAAATCCATTATTTCTTTTCCAAACCCTATGCTGTGGGTACTCATTAGAATCGTCTCTATGAGACGATTCTAATGAGTACCCACAACATACGGTTTTGTAGAGAATTACTAATATTTTAAATTTTGAAATTAAAATCACTCCCTCTATTTGGGTCTCTGTCACATACGACTAATGCATATTACTCAAATGCTGAAAGCTGCCCACAGGAATTTTCAAAGTAACACACCTTCTGATTGGCTAACCCAAATGGCCAGCAGTTGTGACACTTTCAAAGTCCATAGTTATACCAAACCTGTTTTAAGAACAGTTGATCAATACGGTCCAAGACGACAATGAAAGAGCTTTGCAATTGCCCAAAACCGGAATAAGTGTATGTAAACGAGGGCTGTTTGATATATTCGTGGAATTTGGTCATAAACATATAACTAGATTAGAAATTCAATTCCAGAAACGTACTCCAAATTTTATACAAATTCATTAGGAAATACATTTTCAATAGGCAATTAAAAAACACATGTACACGGACATGTACACTGTCGGGTTCCCGACATTAAAAAATAACGTCACATTATCTCCCACTAGGTGGCATTCTACAAATAGACATCTAATTTTGGCATTCTGGGTACGGAACCAGACTACTTTTCTACGAAACCGTTACTTTGAATTTCAAACCAAAATAAACTTTTACTCAATAAAACGCCACATGGGGCGATGAATTCAGCTATGATAAGCTACCGTGTAACCTATGCACCGGACATTCATTAAAACAGTCTCTAAAGGCTTGGGTAATAGCTTTGGTTTAAACCCTACTTTTCTTTAGTACACCGGGGCCCAGCTGGTCTATATCTTTGGCAGATGCATTAAATCCTCTTCTCACAAAGCATGGTTCACACGTATCATGTATGAATCAGTGGTAAACATACAAAAAATGATGAACTCATTACCAAAAGACAAAATTTTAGGTTTTTCAAATGGGAAGCACATGCAGACGACAAAATAAATGTGACTGAAAAATTTAAATTTGATTTTTGAAGGGTAGAAAACATTGTGAGAAAAGGAGAAAATGCTGGTAACTATTTTCTTAATTTTGTTTTTTGTAGGGTAGAAAACATTGTGAGAAAAGGCGAAGATGCTGGTAACCAGCATTTTCGCCTTTTCTCACAACGTTTTCTAAAGGCTTCTTTCTCAGGGTTGTCAAAAGTAGGGATTGTGTGGTAATGGGTTATTAGGAAGAAAAAGTCCCTTTATGCTTACCGTGGGCATCAAAAGATATTGGCAACATAGACCCATAACAGGCGCTACGGGTTTCCATAAATGTTCCTTCACTATTTGTAGATCTAGTTTTATACCAAACCCAACCATGACGAGGACCTGCACGGAGTAAATGATTACCCTGAATAACCTGTCTATTGGCCGTATCTTTCTTAACACCTTGACGGGATATTTTACAATTTCCCTGTGGATCTCCAAGGCACCGTTAATGCCATCTCCGTTACCTGCTGCAGATGTGTCGTTAATCTCTTCAAGAACGAATTCTATAAATACCTTCCCTAGTATACCACTGCTAAAGTTTACGTTGAAAACACCGTCCACATAGGTATATGATACTGGAGGCTGCTCCGGGCTCGATGGCGTTGCCGACACCATTGAAGTGTACGTTGACGATGCGGCCACAGTCGGTACAATGTTATATAAACTATCTCTCGTGGAATTCTCGCACGTTATCGTGACTTCATCCGAATCTTTAACAAACAAAACATCGCCGTCGGTTGTTCGAAATTTGACTTCAAACGCGCGTTCTTTGTTGGTGCAGACGACAGTGTAGTTGAAAGACAAGGTGAAGTCAGTGTCCATTAGGACTTCTATATCAGGTTTCAGTGACATCTGGATTAAATGCAACCATGGTTCCTTGTAACTGCTGTCCACGAATTCCTGTCCAGCGAAATCAAACACGTGAATTCTTCCCTGTCTATTTTTCACTGCAAGAGATGGACGTAACAAATGTGAAGGACTTACTCGACGTTGAACATCGTCCTTGCTTAGTTCGGGATCTGCACAGCAACATAGTGAAAACAGTAACACACAAGATAAAAAGAACAACATTATTCCTGATTTATTAAGTTAGCTAACCACAGCACCATAACGCGTCTGAATAAACGAAAACATTGTAAATACTGAGTGGCCTATAAATGTACACAAAGGTGTAATGTTACCCTTTGACTTCTGACCCCTTGAACAAGTCTGAAATAAGGCGACTTTGTAAGCACATTTGTGTTATTTATCGATAATCCGCACTATTTTATCTAAATCCACCACGAGTAGCTGTGGTAAAGGAGAAATCGCTCGATAAAATTGAAAATCTCCTTTAGCAAAGTATGTTTCAAAAAGTTATCCGCTGCAAGATTATGTACAAAGGGATAGCGACTTTCAATCTTTCACCGCCAAAATGTTAAACAGTCTTTTTTCAAGATTCAAAGGCATAATTCCACTTAAACGAGTTGACTGGCGGTCCATAGTTTTGGATAAATTAGTGGATACAGTATATTCCAGATCAACACTACACCGTCCGTGCGGTCTCATCTTAATCTGCACCTTCCTCGTGAACCACCTGTAATGCCCACAGAGTTCAGGAAGGTTAAAGTGTCAAATGACTGAAATAGTTAAGATTCAGTCAATAGAGAAGATCATAACATTGCAACTACAGGATTTTTCTGAGGGGCGGGAGCAAAACATTCCACGAAATGTCAGGCAGTTTACCCCTTTACCACAAAGCAAAATTTTAGACCTATCCAAATCCAAACCATTTGCCGACGACAATTTCAAAGTGGCTCAAATGGTGCAATTTTGCTTTGATACGGTAGAAAACTTTGTAGGAAAAGGAAAACTTCTTGTTACCAGCATTTCCTTCTTTTCCCACAATGTTTTCAAAAAGTTTCTTCCTCAGGGGAGGTAAAAGTCACTGTGAGGTAAAGGGTTAAATCCAGTAGACCACAATGCACGTTCTGCGCAATCTGATCTTGTTTTAACTTTGTTTGCAAAACTTATTGAAATAATTACAGTTAGTAGAGTTATTAACGCGCCTTTACATTTAACTCTTTACCAAACGACAAATTTTTAGACTGGTTTAAATTGAACCCGTTTGCAGACAACAAAATAAATGTGATTAAAAAATCAAAATTTGTTTTAGGAAGGGAAGAAAACATGGTGGGAAAAGGAGAAAATGCTGGTAACCAGCATTTTCTCCTTTTCACGCAATGTTTTCAAAGGGCTTTTTTCATTCATAGGGGTGTTAAAAGTAGGGATTGTGTGGTAATGGGTTAACTCTTTACCAAATGACAAATTTTTAATCTGGTCCAAATTAAAAGCATTTGCAGACGTCAAAATAAAAGTGAAAACTTCAAATTTGTATGCAAGAGGAGAGAAAACATTGTGGGAAAAGGAGAAAATGCTGGTTACCAGCATTTTCTCCTTTTCCCACAATGTTTTCAAAAGGCTTCCTTCTCAGGGTCGTCAAAAGTCGGCATTGTGTGTAAAGGGTTAATTAATTCTTAATCTGAAGACGAATGGCATACTTGTTTAAACTGAAAGTCTTTTGCAAAAAACAAAATGATATTATCCAGCGTTTGAAAAAAAATCGGGAAGGATAAAAAACAGTGCGTGCGAAAGAAAATGTTTGTAACCAACATTCTCTCTTTTTATACACGATATTTTCATAAATCTTATTCTTTCGGCTTCTTATAATTCAGAACGTTTAGTAAAAACCTAGGCCTGCTTCTTTCCCAAACAACTTCGCTGTTACACTCAACCTGGAGTTCGAAGCTTTTGAAAACATCGCAGGGAAAGGAGAAAATGCTGATCATCAAGATTTTCTCCTCTTCCCACCACAATGGAGTTTGTTTTTCAACGGTATATACAAACAGTTAAGAAAATGGATAAATATGCTGGATATTCTCCTTTTCTCCGACTGTTTTCAAAAGCGAACTCCACTAGAGCTGTAAACCATAGTATTGTTTTGATAAAGGGTTAAATTTTTACCTACCGACAATTTTTAGATTGGTCAAAATTGAAAGCATTTGCAGATGACAAAATATATGTGATTGAAAAATTGAACTTTATATTGGGAAAGTCCGTAAACATTGTGGAAAAAAGGAGAAAATGCTGGTTACCAGCATTTTCTCCTTTTCCCACAATGTTTTCAAAAGGCTTCTATCTCAGGGTAGTAAAAACCAGGGATTGTGAGGTAAAGGGTTAACTCTTTACCAAGGAATTCAGAGTTATTGCGAGCTTGAACAAAAGAAAAAGAAATATTCCGAAAACATAGTGGCAAAAGAATGAAATACAGATTTCCAGCGTTTTTTTGTCTTGCCCTCTAACACCTCCCCCCCCCCCCCCATTTTTTTCTCTCTTTTTTAAAAGCATCTAAAACAAAATTTTATCGTTTGGTAAAGCTTTAGCTTTTATCAGACATAATCTCGAGTTCTAACAATACTGATGGTATACACTTTTAAAAACCTTGTGGCAAAAGGAGAATATGTTGGTAACCAGCATTTTCTCCTCTTCCAGCAATGTTTTTTTTCCCACACTATCACACACAATTTCCGCCATTTCAGCTATATTGAATTTGAAGTCTGCAATACTAACAATTTTTGCAATTTTAAAATTTTTGTCCTTTGGTTAAAGAGCTCAGGGTTCCTCCGACGCCTTTTAGGTTAGTGACTTGTGTTTGTTTGCCCTTTATTGTTGTCTGTCAAATATACATTTACCACATGATCTCAAAGTTTATCGACCTCGAGGGAGAAAACCAGCATTTTCTCCTTTTTCGACAATATTTTCAACCATATGATAGGTAAAGAAAGTCATTTAAGCCGCGTTAATTTTTCTTCTGCAAATGCGTGAACTTTTTTTACCACACAATCCCGACTTTTAACGACCTTGAGAATGAAGCCTTCAGAAAACATTGTGAGAAAAGGAGAAAATGCTGGTAACCAGCATTTTCTCCTTATCCCACAATATTTTCTACCCTATCAAAGTCAGATAATTATCACCATATTAACAAGATTTAATTATTGTCTGCAGATGCTTTGAATTTGGTTCAGTCCAAAATTTTGTCGTATGGTTCAGACTTAACTCATTACCAAACGACAAATTCATAAACTGGTCCAAATTGAAAACATTTGCAGACGACAAAATAAATATGTCTGAAAAATCGAAATTTGATTTGGGAAGGGTAGAAAACGTTGTGGAAAAAGGAGAGAATGCTGATTACCAGCATTTTTTCCTTTTCCCACAATGTTTTCTAAAGGCTTCTTTCTCAGGGGCGTCAAAAGTAGGAATTGTGTGGTAATGGGTTAACCCTTTACCCCATAAGGCATTTCTATGGTATCTCTAATTGACCCTAAACAACAGCAAGGATGAAGCCGTTTCTTTTGTGTATATGACACATTTTGATAGTATAGAAAACATTGTGGCAAAAGGTGAAATTGCTCGACACGATTAATTTCACCTTTTGCCTCAGTGTTTTCCAAAGGCTCCTATAAGCAATGGGTAGAAATGAGTATCTATGGAGTGAAGAGTTAATTAATATTGTACAAGGCTAAATTTTTTGTTTTTGTGTAAAGGGATAATCTCCCTTATATTATCGGACACTTTATACGAAAGTTTAACACGATAAAGGTACTGTGACCCTTTACTCGTTATCAAATAATTCCACCTTAAAACCCATTACCACACAATCCCTACTATTGACGCCCCTGAGAAAGAAGCCTTTGGAAAACATGGTGGGAAAAGGAAAAAAAATGCTGGTAACCAGCATTTTCTCCTTTTCCCACGATGTTTTCTACCCTTCAGAAAAAAAATTTCAAATTTTCAGTCACTTTTATTTTGTCGTCTGCAATTCCTTTCAATTTGAACAAACCTAAAATTTTGTCATTTGGTAATGAGTTAAGAAAAAAATAAACTTTTACCGCACGATCCCGAGTTTTATCAATCCCAAGAAAAATACATGTTGAAAACATTGTGGGAAAAAAAGCGGAACGATGACACTCTCTGCTGCAATACGTTGTCAGCCTCATGGTGATAACCATACAATCAGGTAATTCTATATGGAGTGTAGGTAAAAAGCCCACAAAGGTGAAAACCCCACTAGGTAAAAAGCCCACTGGACAAAATCCCACCGGTGAAAACCCCACTACCTTTAAATGAAAAGTAGACAAAAGCCCACGAGCTCTATAAAATGAATGTAGCTTATGTTCAAGTTAATTTATAATAATCTGTTTTGTTCGTGCAATATTGTGCATGTTATGATTTTAAAATATTGACTTATAAAGCATTTTTGTGAGTGATTGGTCAATTCAATTATTAACGGTATCATAAAACTAAGGGCGTATTCTTTTCGCTACTCCGAACATTTCTAGGTCAATGGAGTATTTCAGAACACTACATGCCTTATTCCTCAGGACATGTTCTGACAGTTCTAATCCAATCGAGGTGTAGCGCAGCTGCTGAACAGTTGCTAGGTGATACAAGATGGCTGAAAAACGGACAATTCTTCATGGCAAAATTTGCAATTGTCCTTTTTTACGATATGAATACCGCAATGCAACCAGCATTTTCTCCTTTTTCCCACAATGTTTTCTACCCTGTTGGGAAGAAAATCTATTTTTGAGTTACTTTTATTTCGTCTTCTGCAAATGCTCCCGATTTGGTCAAGTCTAAATTGTTATTATTTGGTAAAGAGATTATACCACTGCTCAGCGGACAGTATAGCTCAAAGATTAGAATGTACATTTTGTGCAGTCTGATCTTGTCAACACTATCAGTCAGGTCAACTGTGATAGTGAAGGACTCTGAAGTGGCTCAAGTGACGACATTTTGTCACCAACAGGATCGGAACACTGAATAAATAGAAAATGTTATCAGTATTTTCGTCCTATTCCTACAATGTTTTCAAAAGCCCTCCTCTTCAGGGCCGAGATCATTTTGTAAGAGATTAAGCTAGGGGTCGAGAGCTCGAGTCCTTGCTCGACCAAACTAATTTGGAAAGTTTACCATTGTCACTGCGACATGTCTTATTTCTGTCTCTCCGTTGAATTCTGTTGGACGAAAATGTTGGAAAAGCAATCAGTGACTCTGAACGAACATCGTGCCAAGTGCCAAACTTGGTGAATACATCCGTATAGATAGGTGCACTGGTCGCTGAAAATTTAGTGAGACGATCTTAAAAACAGCGATTAAACTAACACATGATCAAAGCTGTATAGAAAGGTTATGGCTTACAACTATCTCACGAAGAAAAAGGGGTCTTTTAAAAGTAAAGGGATACGAAAATGTATTTTTTTTCTTATTTGTGATTTATGTTAATGTTTTTCTCCGTTGAAAGTTCATATTTTTCCCCCACAAATAGAATTTCTCTCGCATTTAAGCGTTATATTCATACAATTGACTTGCAACACGTGAAAAGCGGCATTCGGACTTTTGCATAAAGTTTCGTATCGGATCAGCCTGCGCTGTCCGCGCAGGCTAATCCGAAACGACACTTTTTTGTATTCATGTAATTTTCAATTTTGCGCAAGTCTACTGAAGAAAAAAAATCTAATATAGGCGTAAAGTGCCGTTTCGGATTGGCCTGCGCGGAACGTGCTGGCTAAAACGAGACGACATTTTAGGCAAATGCCCGAATGCACCTTTTTTGCGTGTTGCAAGCCAGATAACATCGTTTGGGACAGGTTGTATGTATTTAACTCTTTACTCCACAGATACTCATTTTTACGCATTGCTTGTTTATATAGGAGCCTTTGGAAAACAATATGGCAAAAGGTGAAATTGCTCGTCACGAGCAATTTCACCTTTTGTCACAATGTTTTCTATGCTATCAAAAGGTGTCATACATACATATGAAACTACTTCTTCCTTGCTGTTATTTAGGGTCAATAAGAGATACCATAGAAATGCCTTATGGGGTAAAGGGTTAACTCTTTACCACACAAGTGAGACTTGCAACGATCTTAAAGAAGAAGGCTTTTTGAAATATCGTGATAACCAGTATTTAGTCCTTTTCCTACGATGTTTTCTACCTCTTCAAGGACAAAGCTGATCGTCTTATCCACCGTGTGATTGCTTATGGTGCCTGGAAATATTTTCTGTTTGGAATAGTCTGAAAGTTTGTGGTGTATTCTCTTTACCAAACAACAAAATTTTAGTCTTGTCAAAACTGAAAGCATTTGCAGACGACATATTAAAATTTATCACATAACTCTCCTTGTTTGCAATGTAATACAGCCATTACGAATTTTCTTGCCGTCTCACACACGTGTGAGATAAGAAAATAGTGCTGTATTTGGTCAACACTCTGTACAAATTAAACGCTTCATTCTAAAACATTACTGACCAGTACTGGCTCCTAATTGAAATTTGTGGTCAAAATTCTTAATCGTGATAAAGTTGTTACTTAAACTACATGTAGACTCAAAACAAAATCAATATGTGCAAGTTTCTTTGGAACTTTTTTCGTTCGTAATGTACCTGTCAAAATAAGCACACAGGCTTCATGTAAATTTCACTACACATGATACATGTATGCCTCTGGTTTAACACATTTTGGACTAATCAGTAATGTGATAAAAAGAATCTGACACTCGTTGGTTTTTGAGGTAAAGAATTATTAAACTCGTACACGAAAAAATATTACTAAGCTCGCCAAAGGCTCGTATTTAATGTTGACTCGTTTGATAATTCTTTTTATCTCAAAAACCAACTCATGTCAGATCCTATATGCGTATAAGAAAATTTAAACCTGACTTTAGAAGAGTAGAAAATATTGTGGGAAAATGCGAAAATGGTGGTTACCATTTTCTCCTTTTCCCACTATGTTTCCAGATGGCTGCTTTCCCTGGCACGTAAGAACTAGGGATTGTTTGGTAAAGGGTTTACAGAGTTTATCTGAGCCCGATATTTAACCCTTTACCACACAATCCCTACTTTTAAAAACCCTGAGGAGGCCTTTTGAAAACATTGTGGGAAAAGGAGAAAATGCTGGTAACCAGCATTTTCTCCTTTTACCACAATGTTTTCTACCCTTTCCAACCCAAACCTTAAAATTTCAGTAACTTTCATTTTGTTGTCTGCAAACGCTTTGAATTTGGATCAGTCTTAAATGATGTCGTTTGGTAAGGAGTTAAAAGCGGTTGGGCACTGTTTAAGGAGATTCATTCTGCGGCTCCCTGCTATTCTGTCGCGCTTAGTGAGTCGAAAGCAATGTCAATACATCTTCTCTTTCCACTCCAATCGGCAGTTTCCACTCTGTACCAAACTGCAAAATTTAAGACTGGTCCAAATTGAAAGCATTTACTAACGACAAAATAGAAGTGACCAAAAATTTGATTTCTTTTGGGAAGGGAAGAAAACATTGTGGGAAAAAGGAGAAAATGCTGGTTACCAGCATTTTCTCCTTTTCGCCAATGTTTTTAAAAGGCCTCTTCCTTAGGGTCGTTAAAAGTCGGAATTGTGTGGTAAAGGGTTAACTAAACTTTAAACAAATGATGCATAGGTAGTCCTCTTGGACTTGCGATCTTGAGTGTCTGTGTTTGTTCCACGCTGGCAGTATCGTTTTAGGTATCAGGACATTTGCCCCCTGGACATCTGCCACCGGACTTTTGCCCCCGTAGGACACCTGCCCCCCTGACATCTGCCGCCCGGGCATTTGCCCCATAGGACATCTGGCCCCTTAGGACATCTGCCCCCTGGACATTTGCCACACGGACATTCGCCCCCCTTGGACATCTGCCCCCGTAGGACATTTGCCCCCTGGACATCTGCCCCCCCGGACATTCGCCCCCTTAGGACATCCCCTTCCGGACATTTGGCCTGGTAGGACATCTGTCCCTGGATATTTGCCCCCATAGGACAATTGCTTTCTCGGAAAATGATGTTGAAGAACTAATAACATCCTGAATTTTGCTTTATTTTTCTTAAAATGCAAAAAAAGAATTTTTTATCGGGGTTTACAGCAGGCGTGCCAGATGAGTAAATGACTCTGTAGTTATCATACTGGAAGTTTGATATTAAAACTGAAATCAATTAATCAGCCGAAGATTTTCAACAAAATAGCACTTAACGATACAACAGCTGAGAGGTCTTTTTCATAGTGCCGGTCAAAATTACCATGTACAATATACGTGTATATCTCAAAGTTGCTTTTTTGAGATTGTCCCTTAAAGGAGCTAGACGTCCAAGTTGAAAAGAAACTGAGGGGGCAGATGTCCAGGGGGCAGATGTCCTAAGGGGGCAGATGTCCCAGGGGCAGATGTCTGGGGAGCATATGTCCTAAGGGGGCAGATGTCCTAAGGGGGCAGATGTCTATGGAGCAGATGTCCTAGGTTGGCAGATGTCCGGGGGGCAAACGTCCAGGTGGCAGGTGTCCTAAGGGGGCAAAAGTCCGGGGGGGGGGCAGAAGTCCGGGGGGCAAATATCCTAGACCCATCGTTTTACAAGGCACTTCATAGCCCCTAACAAGTACTGACCAAACTCAAAAATCACCTTAGTAGGCCCCGTTTTACATTTTAGGTGGTTACAAGAAAAAGTTGATGCAAAGCATCAAAGTCGCCGCAAAAAAAATTTGTTTAATGCTTCAAGAAAGCCAGGGCAAGTAAGTAAATGTCAGTTTTCATCAGCAGATTTTTTAACACATTATGAAATTATGTGAATAGTAACCTATATCAAAACTTGTCTTCTGTTACAGTATCTAATACCCTAGCACAGCGCTCTTTTCCAAACGACAAATATCAGACTCTTCCAAATTCAAAGAGTTGGCAGATGACAATTTAAAAAGCTGCAAAAATGGTGGAAAATTCGCTAGTAGTGGGGGAAAAGTATTTAATAAAGAAGAAATTGCTTATAACGAGCAATTTCTCCTTATCCAACATGTTTTGACAAAAGAATTTGATAGCACATATGTGATAACCCGTGTTTGTTTGGGAAAGTGTTGAAAGCAGGGCTAAGTTACTAAAATGTTGCTGTCCTAGGAAAGTATGATTCAAGAGGACGTAAGTTTGCAAGGCATGCTTTCAATTTAAACAAGTCTAAGACTATAGTGTTTGGTGAACAGTGTTCATAAAGAATCATGGTTTTGCATCGCGCTTTATCATTATGAACAACACAGCGAAAAAGTGGCCTCTCTCCAGATTTTTTCCACAAATTATATTTATGCAGAGCTGTTTGAGAAATAAACAAAGGAGTTCTAAACTATCTTTGTTGTAAAAACTAAACTTAGAAATAAGTAACCAATAATGGTCAGATACAATCATAACCATCATACCCGTTCTTCGGCGGAATTTAGCACAATTTCAGCAATGCACAATTTTAGCAGTGGTCATTCAACAAAAAACACACAAATAGTAGGAAAAACTATCTACAAAATAATCAAAATGATTATTAAACCTGTGTACGAAAGTTGTACGAAACGACCAACTGGGTACGAAATGACCAAAATTGAAAGTATAAGTAGGTGCGAAATGACCAAAATCGTACGAAATGACCTAGGTACGAAATTAACAAGGTACGAAATGACTGGAAACCTGTACAGCCTTGACCAATGGAAACAAGGCATTTATGAGGACGAGTCCATTTCTCACGAATAGCGACAATAAAAGAAATAATTAGGCTGTTTTTTGATGTTGTAAGTATTAATAGAACAAAAATAGTATCGTATTGCAATTTCGTAGTTTAAGAATGAATTAAAAAGCCAGTTTAAGGCGAAGTAACGTTAGAAAGATTCCTTTTTAACCTAACACCCCTATAAAAACGAAATTCCCACTATCCATGTCCTAACTCGAAAAACTATTAAAAATATAGTCGCTGCGCGGCGACTAATGAACATAACTTACGTAAGTTTTACGAAACTACGTTATGGTGGTATAGTTCTGCCACGAGATACGAGATAACTGTCATGATAATTTAAAAAAACAAAAACCTATTGCTATAAATCAAAGTTTCCCGAAAATATTAGCACAAAGTTTCCCGAAAATGTTATCTTTTCTAAACAGAAAATTACATAGAAACAGAAAGTGATTCCACAGGCTTATCCAAGACGGCCCTTTACGCAGATGTGCGACTGCCCCTTTTCGCATCTGGCGGGCGAATATACTACATGTACATGTATATGTAAGAACATGTAGACTGCCTTTTCCATCATTAATTCTCATAAGGACAGGAGTACTGATAAATAACCTTATCAACGGTGGTAATCCTAGGGTGTTGAGACAGTTTCCAGTCTTTTTTAAGAGCAAAGTCAAGTGAAGACAACTCTATTTCGAGGATACCTTCCTAATACTGGATTGCTTCCCCTCACATTATGTTGGTCTTTGACTACAATTTGTTTGCTAGCCATGCTTCTTGAAAGGGCGGTTTCAATGCATCTCTAACAAGTAAAGACTCGTGTAAGCCCGCAATAAAGTGAGATTGGCTATTAAACTTGATATCGGGATGTCGAGGTTTTTTTTTTTACCAACAGCACTTTGTTGGGATCATTTGACATTACTACATTATCTCCTGCTAGATGGCATTCTATAAATACTCATCTATCTAATTTGGGCATTCTGGGTACTGAACCGAACCAAAGTTTCCCATGCGATAAGCGTTACTTTGAATTTCAAACTCAAATAAATGTTTACTCAATAAAACGCTACCTCGTGCAATTCACTCAGCTATGACCAGCAGTTTAGAGAAATCAGGAGCTAAAACAGGTCTCATTTCTCCTCAAACGTATTGATAAAAGCTATTTTCTATATTGCTACTTTATGGAGCGTAATATTACAGTCTGCCCACTTTCAGGACTAGTGATGCGTCATATAAGACAGTCGAATCTTTGAAGAATATGACATGCGCAGACAACGACAGTATGGTGACATATTTCTGCCACAAGATACGAGATAACTGTCGTGATAATTAAAAAAAAAAAAAAAAACTATTGCGATAATTCAAAGTTTCCCGAAAATTTCATCTTTTCTAGACAGAAAATTACATAAAAACGGAAAGTGATTCCACAGGCTTATTCAAGATGGCCCTGTACGCAGATGTCCGACTGGCGGGCGAATGTACTGCATGTATATATAAGAGCATGTCGACTGCCTTTCCATCATTAATTCTCATAAGGACAGATGCACTGAAACAAACTACCAAAAAACCTTATCAACAGTGGTAATCCTAGGGTGTTGCGACAGTTTCCAGTTTTATTTTGAGAGCAAAGTCAAGGGATGACAACTCAATTTCGAGGATGCCTTCCTAATACTGAATTGCTTCCCCTCACACTATGTTAGTCCTTGACTACAATTTGTTTGCTAGCCATGCTTCTTGAAAGGACGGTTTCAATGCATCTCTAACAAGTATAGACTCGTCGATAGGTGAGTGCAACACTATTCTAAGTGCCTGTACAATGTACAGGCACTTAGAATAGTGTTGCACTTACCTATCGTTTTAAAAGCCTGCAATAAAGCGAGATTGGCTGTTAAACTTGATACCGGGATGTCAAGGTTTTTACCAACAGTACTTTGTTAGACTCATTTGACACAAGTTGTCTTCTTTAAAAAAGAAGCCAGGAAAGGTCAGCATCAATGTTTTCAAATAGTTTATTGGCTTTCATTTCAATTTCAATATATTTTGGTACATGTAAACAAACGCGTAAACAAGCCAATGCATAGAAACCTCGTATGCTTAATATGACGGTAATTTGACCCTCTTGTCGCGTTTTCAAGTTGCATGTTCTTGTCCAGCGGTATTCTTTCTCTTTCTTTTTTAAGAAATTCTTCTTATATTTTCTTCTGCTTGGAATGCTTGCTTTATAATGATGAGCATGTGTTTCGGTGTTGAAGAGAAATGCTACAGTGATAAGTAAAAATGACCCATGCTCTGTCAGAAAGGCAATTAAACCCTTTACTCCATAGATACTCATTTCTACGCACTGCTTGTAGGAGCCTTTGGAAAACATTGTGAGAAAAGGTGAAATTGCTCGTGACTAGCAATTTCACCTTTTGCCACAATGCTTTCTATGCTATCAAAATGTGTCATATTCACTCAAGAAACAGCTTCATCCTTACTGTTATTTAAGGTCAATTAGAGACATCATAGAAATGCCTTATGGGATAAAGGGTTAATGCATCTCCAAGGTGTATTATGTATGATACCAAGTAAGCAATCATATAATCATTCGTTCAAATAACCACACGTTTTAATAACTGACTTAACTTTTACCACACAATCCCGACTTTTAACACCCCTGTGAAAGAAGCCTTTTTGAAAACATTGTGGGAAAAGGAGAAAATGCTGGTAACGAGCAATTTCTCCTTTTCCCACAATGTTTTCCACTCAATCAGATACTTTATTCTCATTTGACAATATTTTTTGACATCATATCTTTATTTGCTGCTGAAATGGAAGAGCCTCAATTTGGCATATCAGGTAAAGTGTTACTTTTCAAGATTTTCTGATTGTGAAAGTAGTAGATCTTCTGATTGGCTAAACCAAATGGCAGTATAGTCAATCAGAAGGTCTGTTACTTTTACACTGACAAAATTCTGAAGAATAAGACTAAGAATGTTCTTAAGAATGGTCGGTAAGTACGGACCCTGGATCGATAGTTTGCGCAGATGCATTAAGCCCTGCGTAAACACAACGCAGGGCTCAAATATTATTTGACAGGCAAGAATGTCCTCAATTTTCTTTCTAATATCTTTATTGCATACACTTATATAGGCTACTGGCTCGTATACAGAAAAACATACAATCAAATAAAACATTTACAGAGCTGGTTTTAAAACTTTTTCCAAATAATCCGATCTGTAATTGACCTAGAGAACGAAAAGCTTTGAGAACTTTGTAGAAAATGCATGTCAGCCATCGTTTTCTCTTGTTCATACAATTTTATCTTTAAACCTTCAAAGCCTTTCGTTACGTTGTCTGCTCATGTCATATTCTTCGAAGATTCGACTGTCTTATATGACGCATCACTAGCCCAAAAGCGGATTGAATGTAATGTTATGCTCTATAAAGCAGTAATGTAGAAAATAGCTTTTATCAATACGTTTGAGGAGAAATGAGACCTGTTTTAGCTCCAGATTTCTCTAAACTGCTGATCATAGCTGATTGAATTGCACGAGGTAGCGTTTTATTGAGTAAACGTTTGTTTTAGTTTGAAATTCAAAGTAACGGTTGTCGCGTAGGAAAGTGGTTCAGTTCTGTACCCAGGATGCCCAAATTAGATAGATGAGTATTTATAGAATGCCATCTAGCGGGAGATAATGCCTTTCGTTATTCATTTGTGACCCATCACGCAAAAAGGGAATTCTGTACATCAATTAGATGTAAACAGATCAAAGATAGTGCAGGTCAGTTTAAGTTGACAATTCAAAAATGATTGTATGACAAGGTACAATGACCACTTTTCATACAGAAAATGTCATTAAAGTGTCAACCCTGGTCAGCCTGCGCAACTTGCGCAGTCTGACCAGGGTTGACACTTTTCGCAATTCCCAGAAGGTCCCTTTTTGTGTGATGGGTTACATTTACAAGAATCTATCGTCTGCAGAGACTGTAAATTTGGAAGAATCTTCAATTATCCTATCTGGTAAATGATTTACATATCAAATCTAACCTAACCAAGTTCTTTGACGCACCCGCCAACTCCACAGGCACTTGGTATTTGACATGCTTCACCCAGTATAACACTTTTCCTGCTAAATCAGTTAATCAAAACTTTCATGGTGATTGTAAAAACCCTCGTCATGCTATTTAACCCTTTCCCAAACAATCCATGGTTTTTACGGATCAGGAATAGAAGCCTTTTGAAAACATTGTGGGAAAAGGAGAAAATGCTGGTAACCAGCATTTTCTCCTTTTCCAACAATGTTTTCAACCCTATCATAGAGAAAAATCATCTCTTTAGCAACTGTAAATTTTGTCATCTGCAAAATGCTTTCAATTTGGTCTGGTCCAAAATTTGCCGTTTGGGAAACTTTTTTGGAGAAAAAAATTCTTATCAGAGAGTGTAGGTCCACGTTATGTGCAGTCTGATCTTGATCTACACTGTCCACAAAAGATGTTTGAGATGCGCCTAGGTGTCTAAGCATAAGGTTTCTAGCTCTATTATCTGCCGAACAGCACCCAGAATCGGTTTTCAGCAATTTAAATACTTCAGAACTGCAATGCAAAAAAAAAACTTTATCGTGTTATGCTTGTATTCATCTTCAATCTGGGACAAAGAACAAAATAAATAAACTGAGATAAAAGTAGAATAAAGGTCGAATCTTTGGAAGAGGACAAGTTTTTCTCGCAGTCTCACCACGAGATGTAAATTTAAATACTGCAGTGCATATATTTGACGGATTTGATTGGTTAATGAAATTCAAATATCAGTTTCGAAATAACGACGTGATGCAAAAATACGTGTAATTTTGATCAGCCAGACTCTTCCCCAATGATATATTGCTGAAAAACCAACTTTGCGAGTAGAAATTGTTTTACAAAGGTAACCTTTCATCCAATTCATCGTTGGAAAAGGAGCAGTTGTTGTTGAAAACGACAAGTCTAAAAGCAGTATATATTATAGTAATGGGTCCATAACTCGTTAGAATAAGTGTTTTGTGTCCATTGTTGTGATGTAAGTCGTCGGTCCCGAAATCATAAGGACCCGAGTGCGATTCTCGGGAGCGGTTGTTAACTTTGGACCACACATTTGGGGCGAGTACTTGTGAGACTTCCATGAAACAGAAGAAAGTGACATTAAAATAGGCTGCAAGAACTTGGTTCTCTATTGAGTGTACTTAAAATTACATGAAAAAACCCACTTATCAGCTATTACATACATTTGCTAAAATGTGAATGAGTGCTGCATGGTACTGATTGAATGTATTTTATATTCGTATCCTAATTTGACCCGCAAATAAGCCCCACAGAGGCCAATAGACTAACATGGCAACATTTTTCATTAATCTTAAATTACCATTTATTCAATTAACACTCATGCCAAAAGCAGGTCAGAAGCCAGGTCAAAAAAATCTCATTTGAACATGAGATCAAGAATGTTTACTCAGGGTCCGAAGGTCACGGTGACGTGATGATTAGCTTTCTAATACTATTATCCATATTGCGTTCTATCTGCAGAGAGATCACTCATGTCGTCATGAATACACCACGCGGTGATAGTAAAGTAACGTTACATAACAAACAATAAAATACTGGCGAATTTGATAACAGTTTAAAGTTTGCAAGTTAAAATAGCTCTTAGGCTAAGCTGAGAGCGACTTTTGTACCTTTTGCGGACAGGGTAGAATTACATCAACCTGTACTAAAACTGCAGACCAATTCTGGATTTTACATTGTCCTATATGGTGATATCTAACATAACATATTATGGTATTTTACAGCTTGCGATATCCTATTAACCCTTTACCAAACAACAGAATTTTCGACTGGTCCAAATTAGAAATACTTGCAGATGGATCCATAATTATGTTTTATACTGGTCTATCCCACAGACTGATATAAATATATAGCTTCTGTTTGTATAAGGGTACACTGACCTGTCTTGCTATAGCGCTAGCTTTTGTAGCAATGTGGTGGAGCATTAGCCTACGGAGTTCTATGTTCAATACAAGCCTTTGGGGCTATTTAACAGAACTGTTACAGATATGTACGCATGTAATTAGTATTCAGAATACCTTATGGTTTGTCCAAGCATGGCCTATATTTGACCCTTAAATTTTTATATCATACAAAGTTAAGTTAGGAGAATTTTTGAGGATTTATTTTTTCTAGCCCTTTAGCACACAATAGATCCTATCGTTTATGAGTCCTTTGTAATAGGGCTTGTAAAAGCAGCGTTGGAAAACAAGACAACAGTATTTCTTTCTTTTCTTCAAGACTTGTTTCCTACCTATTACAAATACAAACCATATAATCTATGGGCTCTATACCCATTGATTGTTTTGTTTATGCTCTAAATAGCATACTACTTATTTTTGTTTTTTGCCACAAATCAAATTATTTCTAAAAAGGCCAATAAATATTACCATACATATATTTCTTTTCACATAAAGTGTATGGTTGAATTCAGTAAAATGATGCAATTTTGTACATTTAATGATGGAATTGTAGGCTACTTTAGCAATAGGTCACTTTGTTTGTCTTCATTAAACCAGGTATGATGTCTTTATACTGATTTGAACATATAAATCCTTGTTGATGGCGCATGTTACTAATTAAGTACCATTCCCTCAAAGCTTTCCGAAACTGTGGCATGGAATCTAATAATATCCAAAGAGGCTGGGTAGCACTTTGAGGAAATACCAATTCAGATCCTTTTTTTTCCCCAAATCTTATCGTTCTTCTTTACGAATACTTTTTCAGCTATAATTCAGTGAGTCATTTTTGAGTTTGTTGAGGGTATGAAAATCTAAATAGTTGCTTTTAATCTAGGGGAATCAAAAGTTTTGTCCTCTGGTAAGAAGTTCAACAAGAAGGCTTAAAAATTAAAATTGCATACATGCGTTAGTAGCAAGATATTGTACTCTTTGATCAAATTTGCTCATGATTGCTGAAAGTGATTGAAAAAGTTTGATAGTTCAAAACAAGCTCTGCTCGACCTGCATTGGTTACCAATAAGATCCAGAATTTCATTCAAAATACTTACAGTTATGTATTACTGCTCTGTTGGACATGCCCCTGCATATCTGACTAAACTACGGTCCGAAAAAACTACCAAGTATACCTTGAGGTCGTCAGATTCTTCAGATAATACCTACATAGTTTCTTTCAATAAGAGAAAAAACTTTCAGTGATAGAAGTTTCTGTACTGTAAGACCAAAACTTTGGAATGATCTTCCCCTCAGTGTAAGAATGTGTGAATCTACTAACAGTTTTAAACAGCAGTTAAAAACAAATTATTTCAAAGACTTCTATGGTCTGTTTCAATTATGATATTGTAGATCAGTTCTTTAATTGTGTATAAATTTGCATTGTCTATAGCTATTTTATATTTCCTTACCAAATGTTTGAATATTCAGGATTGTACAATGCCACTGAATATGTAAAAATACGTAAAAATAGGCGTTTATTCAAATAAAACAGTTTCCAGTAATTTTCATTACATCAAATCATAGATTAAAACTCTTCAACAAATCTGCTTTTCAGGATTTTCAGTCCTTTGATTTATATCACCAACTAAACTAACCCAAGAATAACATTTGATTAAAGAAAAGACTTTACGCGGATTTGCTATATAGCAAATCCGCTTCCTGTAATCGTTTTGGCCGGAACCAAATACATGTACATCATACGTAACGACGCATGCGCGCTCACTTTCAGTTTTGCATGGATGGCCTAGGGACCAACAACACAGATCTACAAATTGTATTCAGCTCTGTACAAAGCAAACAAATTATGTTTGGTTTGGTTTCTTAATAGAACTTACAAAAATTGTCAGTCTGAAATACTCTTAATACTTAAAGTTTGCTCTTTTTTTTTTATTAAATGTTGCCATATGCGTATGAATATTGTTTACACAGTCTGCCCACATTTTCATTGAAGAAATGTGATTCATTACTTGTGTCATCCGCTGTCGAAGTAAGCAAGGAGATTAATCAATAATTCCTTATTGAAATTACGTTTTAAAAATATGTATTATATCAAATATCTTTAACTGTTTAGATAGCTAGCTGGAATTTGGCCGTAAATAATTTAAACCCTTTTGACAACGATTACAGAGAACCAATGAAGTCGATTCGGCATCTTGTTAGCTACCCCCCTCCCCACTCCCCCTTTTCGTATAATTCTAGCACCTACGATGAATTTAAGCATTGTTTGAAACATATTTTTGAAACTTTAAATAAATAAAGAAAATGAAGGTCGTGTAGTCGATCAAGATAAAAATATTTGACATTTGATTGATGCAAGACTGCTACCAAAATTTCTCTCCAGTCATCGATGGGACACAAAGAAATCCTTTGTCAGAAACGGCCCTGATCAAGTCCGACGTGAATTTATACTGAGGACTTTCAATGGGAAATCTTGTCCTTCTTAGTGAACTGGACATCCACTAACTTAATCTAACATTCTGGACTTTAAGCGTCAGATACTTAATTACATACAAGGTGTATAAGTCCATTCATAATCCTTCTGATATGCTTGAATTTTACTTTGTTACCTATTATGCAAAAGAATAAAGAATGCAGAATTTTCAGACTTATGTTTGCTATGGGATCCACAGGAATAGATCTTAGTCTAGATCTAAACGTCTTACTATTTGGACATGAAGATTTAAATTCTTTGATATGTTTTTTATGCTTGGAGATGGAAATATAGGTACTTTATTTTAACAAAGTACATATTTATGATGAACTGCAACTCAGGCCATACTACAGACGGTAAAGTCTGTGCTTCATGTAAACAGCAAGAAATTCAAACCTCAGAATGGGAGTATGCATATAGTTTTTAAAGTTTTATGCAGAGGGACCAATTTGCTTTACCATTAGGCTGCTAGGTGCTACTCAAGGACCTTTGGCAGATAGTTGAGATCACGACCAGATTTCACTGAACGTGCAGTCTGATATTTGATCTATACTTCTGGGTACGAAGTATCTCCCCAAATTATACCTTTGAAATAGAAATATTTGGATTTGTACTATCTACTTGAAAGTTTCATTTTAGTTGTGTAGAGGTCAATTTTTACTTTGCATGGCAATTTGTCACATTGACTGTGATCTTGGTCCATTTTGGCCGCTTCATCTGTACCCCGAGCAAGGATTTGCAGATACCAAAAAAGAAGATAATATCTGGACTATGTTCTTCCAGGTGATGTCAGAGTGATGATTTTAATTCTTTTCCTTAGGCCATGAAAATGGATTCACTCAAAAGTGCACTGGAAGGGATGAATAGCCGTTTAAATACTGAGTTTCAAGTATCTCATCAATTCTACATCATGTTTTTTATTGGCACATGTACCTGCAGTGGTTCATTAATGTGATTTATTATATACCTAGCAGTGAAATCCTGGAATTTCCCAGTGTAATGAATTTTGATATCATCACTAGTGACGTTATCAACTTTTACTTTTACTTCCTGACGTAATTTGGTAAAGATCTACTTTTTTTTTCGACTACATTTTTTTCGACTTTCAAACGCAAAATTACAAATAATTATGTTAATAAGGTATATAATAAATAGAATAATCAGCTGGTTATTTTTGATATGAAAAATATCTCACTCGGACGCGTCGTAAGGCGTTAAAAAACTCGTGCTGCTCACTCGTTTTTTTCAACGCCTAACAACGCATCCTCGTGAGATATTTTTCATATCAAAAACAACCAGTTGATTATCCTCTATATCACAGAAATTCACAGAGACATGGCTCAAAAATTCAAAAAGGAATCTACATCTATATTAAATTAATTAAACGTATAAAATCATCGATAAAATGTCAAAATTCCATCATACTTTAAGAGTAGCTTTCATTATATGGCCTGCAACACGCGAAAAGGGGCATTCGGACGTTTGCTAAATCGTCTTCTCGGATCAGCCTGAGAAGCCTGCGCTGGCGAATCCGAAACGAAACTTTCCATTCTAACGTGATTTTCTGTTTCACTGAAGCCTACTGTAGAACAAAATCTAATCTAGTCGGAAAGTGGCGTCTCGGATTAGCCTGCGCGGACAGCGCAGGCTAATCCGAGACGACGCTGTACGCAAATGTCCGAATGCCCCTTTTCATGTGTTACAAGCCAATTATGTGAGATTAAATTCCACTTTTTACATTGTACTTATTCACACCTGCATTTGTTTGATTGAATAGAACTGGACCCCAAGAATGTGAGTTTGCACATTATATATAGGTCTTTTATGTTTTATGTGATACTCATAAAATGAAGTTGAAATTATTTAAAAGTAATAGTCCATTTTTTATACATAAGTTTAACACCATTTTTTTTTTAAACTGTGAATAATAATCTAAGTTTAGACTGTGCAGAATATGACAAAGCTTGAACTAAGCTCTTCTTTTATATATTTGGACCAATAAATCCTGTTCGTTTATTTAGTGAGATTCCGTGAGACTGTGGCTGATAGGTGGAGGTGTCGGTTGAGTAAACCCGGATTTTATCATCATCTACTTGCCAGTATTTTTAGGAGTGCCTAAAGACAAGACACTGCATAGAATCAGCCTAGCCCTAGTAAAATTCAAGCCATATACAAATAAATGGGATGTTGTCTCTGTAAGACTGAAATAGTGTTGAGACTAATGTAACCATAAGAATTCAGTCAAACTTCAAATTATTGTTAAAGGTAGTTACAATCGATTTCATGTTTCGTAGCGCTCAATGAGTTGACCTTCCTTTCCTTTAGTGAAACCATTATTTTCTGGACTTGTTTCTTTATGAAGAAACAAGGTAAATGTTCATTAATGTAACAGAAGGAAGGTATGTTCAGTACTCATGACTTACACATGACCTGAATCTTAGAAAATACTAAAAGCACCATTTAGTTTTAAACTTTCAGACTATTACAAAAGATTTTTTTAGGTTATGAATAAAAGCAAGAATTTTCTTCTTATAAGCAAGAAGAAATTATTGTATCTGAACAATCAAATGTTGTGCCTAGTTTGGTTTTGTACTGCATTTTGAAATTAATAGTTTCAAGTTGTGTATTAATAATGAAGAACTCTTGAAGAGATTCCTAGGCGTTTGAGTCATGGAAAGGACAATGCGCTTTCAGTAAAAAATTACAAACAAAAAGCCATTGTTTCTATTTCCCGGAAAGGACTCGAGTGTGTATTTTCTTTAACCCTTTACCACACAACAATATTTGAGACTTGTCCAAATGGAAAGCATTTGCTGATAACAGAGTCAATGCGACTCATAATATGAATTTTATTTTTGGAAGATATGGAGACACTGTGGGATAGGGAGAAATGCTGGCTACCAGCATTTTCTCATGTTCCGAAATTCTTTTTAAAAGCCTTCTTCCTCAGGATCGTTTAAAGTTGAGATTGTTTTGAAAGGTTTAAAACAAAGTCATACTACTTTCAAAACAATACCTGCTTTATACTTCACAATGAGGACATTTGTTTCTTCTGTAGCAAGAGTAGTTTAAGATCAGATCACTAAATACTACAATCCCACTTCTATAGGCACAAGGTAGTATTCTTTTACAGCTGTCAGATTATGGAAACAATGTAAGATAAGGAGCAATAGCTTCACACGGACGTTTTCTCCCTTACTTTCATCGTTTCATACAATTGAAAAAGGAACAGTTTTCATACCATTAAATATTACCATGTAGTGTCTTATGTACTAGTACAACTTAGCGGTTGTCTGTACCTACAAAAACTGCCCGTGCGGCAAATTTGTTTGGCCTCACTGCTGGAGACGCCAGGGTACAGTCTGCCACGCCCGATCACGATCTAGGCTTCAGTCTATGTCCCTACTCATCATATAGATAAACCCTTGATTGATGGGGCAAAAAATACATTGTTTTGGTGACGGACAAATACTCCAAATGACACTGAACTCTGATCTGTCAAAAAATCAATTCAAAGTAGTTGTTTATCGCTTAAGCTACCAATGGTGACTTAAATTGCCTTTACGACCCGCGTAGACCACAGATCAGACTTCACAGAATGTACAGTCAGATCTGTGGTCTACATCGTTAGCTACCTGGTACATAACCAGGACAAAAAGCATCATCCAATTCAGCTGAAATCCTTTGCTAGACGTCCAACACATAAAATGATTCATGTGGTAGGCGCCAAAAGAGTTTATTCTTAACTATGACACTATATAGCATACAATGTCAACCTGTTCTTCAATGGGGACAATTAACATTGAAGATCTGTTTGGATAGACAGCGAAGTATGCAGTTTGAACTTAAAGTGTTCCATAATTTGTGAAATATTCCAGTTAGGATGAATTGGAAAAGATATTGTCTTTTACGTTGGGCTGTTGAAATGTCCATTTGAGATGTTCGGCGCACAAAGGGTAAAAAACATTCAATACAGCCCATGACGTATACTAATCATCACTAAATGACTTGGCTTCATGCTCTGATTTATACTTGTTTGTCCAACGCAGTAAGAAGTCAAACCCTAAACCCTTAGAGCGCAGACCAACCTTTACTGTCTCTTTAAGTCGAGAAATAAGTCCAAAATCATTACATTTTCCGGCCACTTTTGCTCCGAACTTTGCAACAAAGAGGGCAGTGTTATTAAATATCAGCCGCCGTGTTTTGTGCATTCTGATTTTGATCCAAACAGGCACGCAGAGGCATCTTTAATTGTGAAAGACCATTATAGGTTCAGTTGATAAATGAATTTTATGTACACCTTTACTTCGTAGAAGAAAATATCGCAGCTGTTGCAATTTCAAAGGTTACTTTGGTCTGTTCATCTAAAATATCCTAGGATAGTGTGGGGCCAAGATTAAAATAGGTTTGTCTTTTTAAACAGTCGGATCTTGATCTAAAATGTAAAAAAATATATAAAGGAATGATCTAGAAAAGATTAGCATCCATAGAATTTACTCCTTACCAGAAGATCAGTTTTGTATAGTCCATATTCAAAGCTTCTTTTAAATGCGGTTCAAATGGAAGTACTACTTCATAAACGAGTAGAAAACTTTGCTGGAAAAAAGGAGGAAAAACTTTTACCAGCATTTTCTCCTTTTCCTACAACGTTTCAAAAGAAGCGCTGTTCCAGCGGACGATAAAACACCGGTCCGTTTCCGTGAAGGGCTCACATTCCATCCTGTCGCCTGCATCATGACACCTGTCCGCTGAGATCGAGACAGCTGATTATAGCTAGTCAGCATTTTATCCTAAAATCAGCTCTTCTTCAAATTTATATTAGCTACACTCTGAAATAAGGGAGCTTAATGCGTCTCCGTGATACCAAACTCGTCATCATATGACCTGCAACACGCGAAAAGTGGCATTCGGATATTTGCGTAAAGCGTCGTTTAGGATCGGCTTGTCTGCGCAGGCTAAAACCGAAACGACACTTTCCGGGGTTTTTTTTAAGTTTGCTGTTCTGCTTTAACACAAAATCCATTGTAGTCGTAAAGTGCCGCCTCGGATAACCTGCGCAGACTGGTCCGAGACGACTTTTTTACGCAAATTTCCGAGTGCCCTTTTTCGCTTGTTGCCAATATGACTATGGATCCACCAAATCCATTTTGTCTAACAATCGACACAATTTTGAAGTAGACTACATCCAATTTATATACTCTTTTCACGGAACGTAACCGATAATTGGAGTGTAACATGCGAAAAGGTGCATTCGGACATTTGCGTAAAGTGTCGTCTCGGATTAGCCTGCGCACTCCGCGCAGGCTAATCCGAGACGGCACTTTACGACTACATTAGATTTTGTGCTTCAGTAGACTTGCGTAAAACAGGAAATCACACAAAATCGGAAAGTGTCGTTTCGAATTAGCCTGCGCGGACTGCACACGCTGATCAGAGACGACACTTTACGCAAATGTCCGAATGACCCTTTTCGCGTGTTGCACTCCATATAGACTTGATTGTGGCTGTACTAAGCCAGGTTTCCTGGATCCCGTACGAATTCACCAACCATTCTTGAGAATATTCTCGGTCTTATTCTCCAAGGTTTTCTAAATTTGTAAATAGCACAACTTCTGATTGGCTAAACCGAATGGTTTAGCCAATCAGAAGTTGTGTTACTTACAACTGTAGAAAACTCAGGAGAATAAGACAAAGAACTTTATTCAGAATGGTTGGTGAATACGTGTCCTGGTCACCTTATTTTCATGTAACCTAGGAACTCTCAAGGATTCTGATCTGCGAACCAAACAGATGTTTTTGGTCCTTTTGGAGGTTATCTATACTTCATAGAACGAGGTACATGTATACATCTAAGCAGAAGACAAAACAGTACATGTATCATTATTAATCAGTACAATTCCTAACCCATTCAACAAAATAGGCTTAATCCATTTTGTTTTCAGATCGTCTCTACCCATTAAATCGATATATTTGGTTTGGTTCTCTAACCATTCCTTTGTGACAGCTTTGGGCTCACCATCAAGAAATCCAGCTATATCCACACATGGTAATTTAAACTTCCAAACAGGTAATAATCACTAGGTGTCAGATATTGAGTGTTGGGTACGTAATTTAGTTTGAACATATTTTGTTCATCAGTATGAGATACAAGTTAACAAAAAAGGCAAAACAATCATATTGTCGGTTTGCTTAAAAAATCTCGTACCTTGTAGACAGCTTGTTCGAAGCTGTTGTTACCAGGTTTTTGAAGTAAACCGACGGTATGACAGATTTACTAAAGAGAAGGAGAAGAACTGAAGCTTAGGTTTGTAAAGTTCTTCTCCAAATTTCCGGTTAACGTTTTTCACAAGATCATGTCGATACTAATTACAAACAATGAAAGTTCATTCTAGAGAAGAAGCACAGGTAAAATTACAGAAAATCTGAAGGGTGCAATTTAGTTGTTCGAACTTACATTCGTAAATAACAGTTGACTTATGCAATATTTGACTTATGTACGTGGGCATTGTCGTGAAAAAGCAATACATCTTGGCTCAACTTTACCTTAAGTCTTTCTTGAATAGTATGCTCCCACTCGCCGGACATTTGTAAGCCCATCGAAAATTTTCTGTGAAGTTTTCTGAAAGACACTGTGCATAATCCTGTCTCATACAATAGACAAGCTAACAATAATTACAGAGATGAGAGACTGATCACGATCCAGACCTGCAGATCGATGAGTTCATATTTGATGACGAAGCCAAATGCATAGCAACTTAAAAATGCACGTCATTATGAATATTTGATGTATGTACTCTAGCCAGTGTAATGCAGAGAAATGACCCTCCCCTACAAAATGACCCATGGGTCATTTCTCACCACGTAGAGAAATGACCCATGGGACCCATGGGTCATTTTGTAGGGGAGGTCATTTCTCTGCATTACACCGGCATTGTTCTTAATGTTATATAACATACTGTGCCTGCCATAAAACTGGATTCCTAAACTTGTCATATTGTATATTATTTTGTCTTTTGCTTTACCTAATTAATTATATACCACAGGCATGTTTGAAAGTGTAACATATATTACTAAACAATCTGAACTTTCCTTTTTTACTTCAAAAGCGATAAAAATGTGCTTTGTCGATGTACTGTCTCGTAGCACCTATGATTACAATTAACACTGTGACCATTCGAATTTCTTTTCTCTAAAGAATTTTTCAGCGTCAAAGACGTGCTCTATTTGACATAGCATGTTAATCTTTTCAATAGCAGTTACCAAGGTTTTCAACAGGGTAGCCAAAGCTCATACTTTACAGGTATTCTGCCTGGTTACGGTCTTGGGAAGCAACATCTACCGATTTGAGAAGACGTACTCATTCTTTATTTTTTAAGTTTGTTCTCAGATACTTCCGTGCCTTATGGCACGTGAAAAAAAGTAATTGACAGAGAAGTACTGGAAACTGTCTTCCTGTTTATTTGTCTTCCTGTTTAACTGCTGTCTGATAACATCGAAATATACCACTAAGTAAGGTTCGAAAACTCTGGTGTGTTGGTGTATCATATATGATAGACCATATGTGGTAGCGTATACTGTTGTACATGTATATGTATACGTACATGTAGGATCTGGCACGGAATGAACGTTATAGTTTCTTATAAAGGATAATGGGATTCATGTAACATCGCCGAAAAAAAAAATGGACAAATTTGGCCAAGGCTTGGGTAATCCAATAATCGGCCGGTGTAATGCAGAGAAATGATCCCCCCCCCCCCAAAATGACCCATGGGTCATTTCTCTGCGTAGTGAAATGACTTCTTGGGTAATTCCTCTACATAGAATAATGACCCGGGTCATTTTGTAGGGGAGGGTCATTTCTTTGCATTACACCGGCCGATAGACGCTGGTTCCTCCCAAGGATTATGGGTTACCGAGTCTGAACCGAATCCGCACGATTATGGCGATAAAAGGCGATGTTGCACGAATTCCATTCGGATGGCCTATCCTTAATTCATGTTTTTGGAAAATACTATCCTACTGAGTATGGGCCTGCTCAAATTCGCTATTAAATTCATAAAAGTACAATTTCCATGACAACTCGATAAAGCCAGCTTGATGATCACTACGTAGGTGCGTGATTTAAATAGCAAGTCTACTCAACAGGCGATGGTTCCTTAAAATATAGAGGGCGGGTCGAATCTTTCAGTAATAAATATATAATGTTCTGCATCAAGTGAAAAGGGGCTTTCAGGCATTTGCGTAAAGTGTAGTCTCGAATCAGCCTGCGCAGTCCGCGCGGGCTGATCCAACACGGCGCTTTACGTCAATGTAACACTTTGTCGGGCAGTAGAATTATGTGTAAAAGAAAATCACACACGATCGGAAAGAATCGTCTCGGATCAGTCTACGCAGACTGCGCAGGCGGATCCTGGACGACACTTTACGCAAATGTCCGAATGCCTCTTGGCGTGTTGCAGGCCATTTATGGACTCTCCCTCTCCCGTCGGCGGAACATATAATCCACTGAAAATCAGAAAGATCTTTAACCTTATTGGTTTGACCAGGGATTACACATAAAAGTTCTTGTTCTCTCGTGGCGAGTCAGAGAAAAACCGGAAGTTGAGAAGCGTCTTCTTAGCCTGTTATATAGAATCCCTGGTTTAACTAGACAAGAGAATGGTAAAAGATCCAAGACCAGACTGCACGTTCAGTTCAGTCTAATCTTGATCTACGCCATCTAAAAAAAAAAACCACTGTTTTCGACAGAGGCGCAAAAAGGGTTCAAAACAGTGGTACTGCTGAATCATTATCTTTCAATGTCAAACATTGTAGAGTAATAATATAGAGTAATATTTATATCATGTACATAAATGTCATATTGCAGCCTCGTTATGTAGGCCATGTATAATCTGGGCCTGTATTTACTAATCATTCTTAAGATTATTCTTAGTCTTATTCTTCAAGATTTTCTAAATTTTAAAGTAACATAACCATTTGGTTTACCCAATCAGACGTTTTGTTACTTTCAAATTTAGAAACTTCTGGAGACTAAGACCAAGAACGTTCTAAGAATGGTTGGTGAATACAGGCCTTGAATCCTAAACATTTAGGAAAACACCCTACACTGCTTGACTTACATTTTGTTACATCCAGCGTTCATTTTCAGTTTTACATGGCTGGTGCACGGACGAATATCAAAACATAACTACAAATGGTATTCAGCTCAGACCTTGAACAAAATTATACAAATTATATTTCACTTACTTATCGAAATTTTGCCAAAATTACAAAATTGTCAGTTTGAAATACTCTAAATACTTAAACAAAGTTTGTTCTTCTTTTCATGAAATGTTGCCATCTGCGTATGAACCTATGAACCTTGTTAACACAGACTGCCCCTCACTTTTATTCAAGAAATGTTCATTCACAAATAAGTTTTATGTAGAGACACAATGTGTCATTTTGTTATAACAAAATGTTATAACAAAATGACAAATTGTGTAAATACATCTGTTCTGGCATTAGGATCCTCTTTGTTCTTCTATTTAGATCTCGAGAGTGAGCCCGTGTTACGCAACCTTACGTAACACAAGTAAGCAACAAGCAGAACACTAGCAACGAGATTAAGCAATAGTTCCTTATTGAAATTACATCTTTAAATTCTGTATTATATAAAAAATCTTTAACTGTTCAGATAAATAGCTAGAATTTGGCCATAAATAATTAAAAACCCTTCAGATAATGAATTCACAGAACCCATAAAGTTGATTCGGCACCTAGGTTAGGTACCTCCCCCCCCCACCACCACCACCAATGTTGAATTTCAGCATTGTTTGTAACATATCTGTAAAACGTTTAAAACGAATGAAGATCGTGTAGTCTATTTAGGAAAAATACTTGACATTTGATTTAGAGACTGCTTCCAAAATATCTCTCCAGTTATCGATGGGACATACAGAAATTCTTCGTTCACAAACAGCCCAGTCAAGTACGAACCCATGACATGAATTTATACTGAGGAGTTTCGATGGAAAATCGTGTCCTGGTCAGTGAAGTGGGCATCCACTAACTTATCCTAACATCCTGGCCTTTAGGCCTTAGATACTCAATTATCTTAAAGGTGTAAAAGTCCATTCATTGTCCTTCTAATATGCTTGAATTTTATTGTGTTGCCTTTTATGCAAAAGAATTAAGAATGCACACTTTTTAGACAGATGTTTGATATAGGATCCACAGGAATACATCTTAGTCTAGACCTATATGTATTACTATTTGGACTTGTAGATTTAAATTCTTTGAAATGCTTATTATGCTTGGAGATGGAAGTATATGTATTTTATTTAATTTAGTACATAATTATGATGAAATGTTGCTCAACCCATACTAGAGACGGTAAATCTGTGCTTCATGTAAACAGCAAGTAATTCAAGCCTCAGAATGAAAGTATGCATAATGTTTTATGTAGAGGGACCAATTCCTTTTACCCTTTGGCTGCTAAGTGCTACTCAAGGACTTTAGCAGACAGTGTACATTAAGATCATATTATACCGAACGTGCATTCAGATCTTTGATCTACTCTGCTCGGTAAGGAGGTATTCCCCCTAACTTTGGATTTGTACTTTTGCCTTGAAAGCTTCATTTTAATTATGCAACTCGAGGATTTGTACCTTTGAATTGATAGTTTCATTTTATTTATGTAAAGGTAAATTTTTACTTTGCATGGCAACTTGTCACACTGACTGTGAACTTGGTCCATTTTTGCTGCTTTATCTGTACTCAGAGCAGGGATTTCCAAATACCAAAAGGCAATCTTCCAGGTGATGAGTGATGATTTTAATCCTTTTCCTCAGATCATGAAAATGGATTCACTCAAAAACTGCATTGGAAGTAATGAATAGCCGTTTTAACAGTGTTAATTTTGAGTTTCAAGTGTCTCATCATGCCACATCAAAGTTTTTTTGCACACCTGCTGTGGTTCAATAATGTAATATAACCCAAATTCACAAAGATCTGGCTCAAAACTTCGAAACGCAATCTACATCTATATGTAAATTAATCAAAGTTACATAATCACTGACAAAATGTCAAAACCCAATCACACTTTAACAGTAGCTTTCATTATATGTGAGACTAAATTCCACCTTTTACATTGTACTTATTCATACTTACATTTTTTGATTGAATAGACTAAATTCCACTTTTTACATTGTACTTATTCATACTTACATTTTTTGATTGAATAGAACTGGACCCAAGAATGTGAGTTTGCATATTAGATGCAGGTCTCTTATGTTTTATGTGATACTCAGAAAATAAATTTGAAATTATTAAGTATTAGCCCATTTTTTATAGTTAAGTGTAACACCGTTTGTTCTTTTTTTACACTGAGTGATGATCTAATTTCAGACTAAGCTTGGACCTATACAGCATTCGTATTTCTTTTATTTATATTTGGACCAATTTAGCTACGAAATGACACAGCCCTGTTAATTTATATAGTCAGTAGTGAGGTTCTGTGAGACTGTGTCTGATTGGTGAAGGTGTGTGTTGGTTAAGTTATCCCGGACTTTATCCTCACCTACTTGGTATGATTTTTTAGGAGTGCCTGTAGACAAGATCAAACTAGCCGTGGTACGAGCTAAAACCCAAACCATACACAAATAAATGGGATGTTGTCACTGTAAGACTTAAAAAGTGTTGAAACTAATGTAACAAAAAGAAATCAGTCAAATATCAAATTATTCTCGAAGGTAGTTACAATCAATTTCATGTTTTGTGGCACTGCATGAGTTGACCCTACTTTTTGTTTGGTGAAATCATTATTCTCTAGACTTGTTTCTTTATGAAAATACAATGTGCATTTTCATTTATATAACAGAAGGAAGGTATATTCAATACTCACACATTAAACCTGGCTTAAACGTTAGAAAATGCTAAACGTGCCATCTAGTTTTTCCACCTTTCAGACTATTACATAACAATTTGTTTAGGTCAGGAATTAAAACAAGAATTTCCTTAAAAACTAAAAAAAAAGATAGTTGTATCTGAACAATCAAATTTTTATATCAAGTTTGCTTTTGTATTTCAATTTGAAACTAATAGTTTCAAGTTGTGTAGTAAACGGAAGAATCCTTGAAGAGATCCCTAGGCGTTAGAGTCGTGGAAAGGACATTGTGCTTTCAGTAAAAAATTACATACAGAAAGCCATTGTTTCTATTTCCAATAGAGAATTCCAGAGTTTTTTTTTTAACTCTTTACCACATAACAAAATTTGAGACTTGTCCGAATGGAAAGCATAACAGAGTCAATGTGACTCAAAATATGAATTTTATTTTATGAAGGTTTGAAGACATTGTGGGAAAAGGAAAAATGCTGGTTACCAGCATTTTCTCAAATTCCGAAATTCTTTTTAAAAGCTTTCTTCCTCAGGATCGTTGAAGTTGGGATTGTTTTGTAGAGGTTTATACTAAATCATACTAGTTTCAAAACAGTTCATGATTTATACCTCAGAATGAGGACAGTTTGTTTTCCTTTGTAGCAAGAGCAGATTAAGATCAGACCACTAACAGTAAAATCCCGCTTCTATATACATACTATTTTAAATTTGAATTGTTTGCAGTCTATATGATTATACCCACTAAATGAAAGTTTAGAAAGTGTTGTGTTCATGGTCTGATTATGTTTGAACTATGCTGTTTTGAAAATCAAAAACTTGATGTCTGAGTACAGAAGTTTCATTATTTCAAAAGAGGGTTGCATCTTGATTAATAATGGTTTTCGAAATACCTAAAATGCTATGGTAAAGGAAAATATAGTCACCATGCTTAGTGTATTTATTTAAGCTCACATGTTTGCAAACTCTAGGGTGAGCTGTTGATATTCTCAATCTGACTTAAAGCATGATCTTAGACAAAAGCCACCATCACTAATCATTCTGAAAACCATTGATATCTAGTACAGTCAAATAAAGCTCATCCAGTTGGAAAAGTTGTCCCAATAGTTTTTCTGAACATTTTTCAAAAGTGGATAATACAGCTACACTTACCTATGTTAAACACATTGTATCCTTTTTGCTGTTAAGGAATGGGCAAAAATGACTTTGGTATGAATGAAAAGAAAAAATCTGTTTGTCTACCAGTTTTTTCAAAAAGTTAAAACATTTGTGAGGTTGACAGAAATGCCAAATAAATATTAACCTAGCAGGAGGCCAATGTTAGATCCACTTTTGATTAATTAAATGGGGATTAATGTCACTTTCAACATTTCAGTCATATAACTGCTGCAACTAGCTTATTTATGTATGTCTGGGTGTCAGCAGTACTAGTCTAGGGCTATGAAGAGTCTTGCCTAAGGACACTACCACAGAAAAACACATGGCCATCAGGTAACAAGTCCTAAACTTCCCTAGTAAGGCATGCAGGACCCCAGGTCTACATTTAGAGGGGAGTTAATTTTTGTTAGATTGTTTAAATTAGTCTATGTCCACCATCTACGTATAAATTACTTTCTGTTTTTCAATAGAAATTGTAATTAAATGGATGCTAATGTTTCATTATTCATTCCTTCCCCATATGACGAGGTTTAGGCTATTTAAATATATCTGCAGAAAACAATTCAGAAACTTATACAAATAAGCTTAAATTCACTCCTATGACTGAAAACACTCTTATAGTAGGAGAAAATACTATCTGCCAGAATTTTGTCCTTGTCCCATAATGCTTTCAATTGCCTTTTTCCTTCAGGGTCATTAACCTTTGTCTTGCTGAATAACTCAAATGATACCTTAAGTTCATACTAAATTCCAAAAGGTTGCACATTTGTGCAGTCTTATCTTATTCTACACCGCCGCATAAGGTCAGCGAGTTGCACTTAGCAGCCTAAGGGTTAACATGAGTGTTCAGTAAGGTGTTAAAATAAACACCAATAATTTTTTTTCCAGATCCAGTTGTCAGGTGCCAATGAAACCTGACATGGATCCGCTATTTTGTATACTGGTCTATCCCACAGATTGATATAAATGTATAGATTGTGTTTGTATAAGGGTACACCTATCTGTCTTGCTATACAGCTAGCTTTTGTAGCAATGTGGTGGAGCGTTTGCCTACAGAGTTTGTAAGTGAAGATTCTAGGTTCAATCCCAGCCTTTCGAGCTATTTAAAAGAACTGTTACAGATACATGTTATCAGTATTCAGAATACCTTATAGTTTGTCCAAACACGGCCTACATTTGACCCTTGAATTTTATGCCAAAGTTAAATTGGGAGAATCTTTTAGGATTTATCTTTTTTAAGCCCTAAATAACACAATAAATCTTATGTTTTACCAGTCATGTGTAATAGAGCGTATGAAAACTGTGTTGGCAAATAAGACATCAGTGTTTATTTTCTGTGTTTCTTCCAGATCTTTTTCTACCCTTTACAAATACAAACCACATAATCTTAGGGCTCCATATCTATTGAATTTTTTGTTAATGCTCTAAATAGCAAGTTGTTTAGTTTTTATGCCACAAATCAAATCTTTTCGTAAAAGGCCAATAAATACTACCCGATATATATTTTCCTTATATAAAGTGTATGGTTAAAGTCAATAAAATAATGCAATTTTGTGCGTCTGATAATAGAATTGTAGGCAACTTTAGCAATAGGTCACTCTTTTAATCTTTATTAAACCAGATATGCTGTCTTGATACTGATTTAAATATATGAATTCTGGTTGATGGTGCATGTTATTGATTAAGTACCATACCCTCAAATCTTTCCAAAACTGTGGCATGACATCCAATAATACTCAAGGAGGATGAGTAGCGCATTAAGGAAATATCAATTCACATATTTTTTTCTAAATCTGATCTTTCTTCTGTACTACTTATTTTCCATCTATAATGCAGTAATTCATTTTTTAGTTTGTAGAGGGTATGGAAATCTGAATAGCGGGTTTTAGTCTGGGGGAGTCAAACGTCTAGTCCTAGTAAGAAGTTCAATATGAAGGCACAAAAATTCATATTGAATACATGTGTAAGTAGCAATATATTGTACTCTTTGATCAAATTTGCTCATGATTGCTGAAACTGATTCACAGCTGTAGACCTTAACACTGTGTTTTAACAGAAATATCATTATATCATACTATTTTGTACAGTTTTTAAAGTCTCACCCATCAACAAATCAACAACTGATACGTTCTTCATATATGTGTCAAATAACTTTCACTTAAAAATCCATCTTGGGTTTTTTTTCCTTAGTACTATGCATGTACACAGACCTAAATATAATACTAGTAGAGAAAAACACCAAATTGTTAGATCAAAATAATACTCTAACAAGTAGCGAAATAACAGTTGCTGCGAAACATTCTTGGGAGAACAACTTTGACTCCCATTGCCCTTGCTTATTCTTCTAATTGCTTACATTATTATACATGCATGTGATAAAAAAGATTAATTTTCGTTATATCAAATCATAGCTTAAAACTGTTCAACAAATCCGCTTTTCAGGACTTTCAGTCCTTTGATTATGTAATTTACTGTTTTGCACAAGTCTACTGTAGCACAAAATCTAACGTAGTCGTAACGTGCCGTCTCGGATTAGCCTGTGCGGACTGCACAGGCTGATCCGAGACGACACTTTACGCAAATGTCTGAATGCCCCTTTTCGCGTGTTACAAGCAATATCATAAAGACAAATAATTTTCATTCGACACAGGCCACCTTCTGGGTACTACTAACAGCATCACAAATTGGTCAAATGTTTTCATTGGCTCTTGATGTTATGAATACAACTAAGATAAAAGGTCATCCTCTCTTGACCTTTAGCTCTGTGCTTAGATCTCTCGATGCTTTTATGTAAGAATAACAAAACAATATTTATATTATTTCGGCTTAAGACTGATAACCGATCGCTCGATAAAAACAAGGCGAAAGTGTTTCTTATATAATTTCAAAGCACCGGAAAGTTAACAGAGTTCTTGGGCTCACAACGGTAAAACTTTCGATAATGGATAAAGAAAAAGACGAAGGTGGGTTTTTTTTGTTTTAAATTAATTTGTAAATATATTTTTTCTTTGGGGTGTAATTTCTTAGAAAAAAGTCTCAGAAATATACAGTTTAAACATGTATTCATATCTACTACTGGCAGTGTTTTGTTAACAATATCATTTTGTATTTGTGCTGTTAAAATGATTTAGATATTCGTCCACGGCTCGTATTCCCTTATTCCCGTTTTCCATCCATCCATTCATCCATCCATCGAGAGAGAGAGAGAGAGAGAGAGAGAGAGAGAGAGAGAGAGAGATGTAAACTGTTTTTATGAAGAAAGCAACATTCATATTAAAAGAAATCTCACTCTGTAGAATTTTTAGACTACTTTTGTAGAGCACGGTTTTACTCGACGAGCTTTTTTCAATGATGAAACAAGAAATATTTTATTTTGACAGCAATTATTATTCTAAATCGAAAACATAATGTAAATGTTGACCCATCGTTCAAAAAAACACAATCTGGGAATTCTGTACATCAATTAGATGAAAACAGATCAACGATAGTACAGGTCAGTTTAAGCTGATAATTCTGATAATTCAAAAATAATTGTATAACAAGGTACAATGACCACTTTTGATACAGAAAATGTCATTAAAGCGAAAAATGTCAACCCCGGTCAGCATGCGCAATTCGCGTAGTCTGACCAGGTTGACACTTTTCGCAGTTCGTAGAAGGTCCCTTTGTGCTTGATGGGTCACAAATTAGCATTGGGCCATGTTCTAGGAAAGGAAGTTTAATGTATCTGCGAATACTTTCCAAGCACTTCACCCTGTATAGACTGACATACTAGGTCGAAACTTTTTGATGTAGGTGCATTTTCTCTATTCCCAAGTTCCGTTTTCCCCCATGATTCACTTCTGTTTGTGTAAAACAAACTGGATTCTATAGGTCCATAATGATGTGAGGACTTGCTTGGTTTAACTCCTTACCAAACGACAAATTTTGGACTCTTCCGAACTGAAAGAGTTTGCAGACGACAATTTTAGATTTGGAGAAGATGGCAAAGAGTTCTCATATAGGGTAAAAAACGCTGTGGGAAAAGGAGAAATTGCTCGTTATGAGCAATTTCTCTTTTTCCCACAGTGTTTTCAAAAGACTTCTATTGCAGTAAAAACTAGGGCTTGTTTTGGAAAAGGTTAACTCTTTACCAAACGATAAAATTGTAGACTTGTTCAAATTGAAAGCATTTGCAGACGTCAAAATACATGTGGCTCAAAAATTGAAATTTGTTTTTGGAATGTTCGAAAACATTGTTGGAAAAGGAGAAAATGCTTTCAATTTGGACGGGGCTATTTTTTTCTGTTGACTGGTAAAGGGTAAAACTCATACTTTTGCTATTTCAAAGGTATTTTTGTGAAAAAAAAATTTCCTTAATGGACAATGTGGATTCAAGATCAGATTGAACGTTCTGGGCAATCTGATCTTGAACTATACTGTCTACTATAGGACATTAAGTGACGCTGAGCAGCTTAAGCGTTAAGAGCGTATTAAGACGCTGCAACTATCAACAGATATCAAACATTTTCCTACAATTTCCACTGATAATATTTTCATTCACTTATTCTGAAGTCGTTGTCTGTGCATGTCACATCGTTCGAAGATTTGACCTGTCTGCTATGACGCATCACCCATCCCCCCCCCCCCCCCCCCAAAAAAAAAAGAAACCTGGGAAAATTAGGGCTTACACCGAAGCTATAAGCCTATTACCTAAGTCTGTGGGGGCTGTTTAAATAAATGGCCGATGCATAGGTCACATACTAGTCGATCATATAGCTGAATAAGTCGCACCAAGTAACGCTTTATTGTGTAAACTTTATTTCATTTTGAAATTCCACGTAAGGATTGTTGTTTTGAAAAATTAGTCCGCTTCTGTACCCAGAATGCCCAAATGTGTATTTGTAGAATGCCATCTGGCGGGAGATAATGATTCCGAAGTATATAGTTAAAAGTAGCCTCTGCTGACAGGTGCGCACTTCTACAAGCACATGACCAACTGAAGGATAACATTTAAAATATACGGCACCGAAAAATCAGGTCGAAATTATTGCAAATAATAGGACAAATTTAGTTATTTGAGCCCATTGTTTTTTCCATTTAATTTGGACGTGCATAAAATCTTGTATTATATTTCATGTGTCTACTTTTAGAAATGTTATTGGTAAAGAAATGTCGTAATTTAAGCTGGGGGAATTATTTCCCCGTCACAGTGAATATTTTCCTCCTGCCAAAAATCTGGAACTACTTTTTTTAACTTTGATGCAATGACTATATAGTTTTGAAAGTGGTTAAAAATGTGGTTAATATGGGGAAATATTTGCCTCAAAAGGGAAAGGTCCGCGAAAATAACTCGTGCCTTACAGCACTCCTTATTTTCGCACACCTTTCCCTTTTTCGGCAAATATTTCCCCATATCAACCACAAGCTGATGAAATAAACTCTATGTATTTTGGTAAAGATTAATGGCGACATTTAGATCAACATTTGTATCTGAAGTTTTTAGTCTCTACTGCGACACAGCAAGACGAATACTTGGTACAACTAGCACGTGTTTGACATAGTAAAATTAGGATGAGGACGTTGGGAATATTTCAGCAGGCCACATCTGAAAACATTGTTCCAAAAGGAGAAATCATTCATAACTTCCATCTAAGTTGTTTTCTATGGCCATATCACGAAAAATTATTCTTAACTTCCATCTAAGTGTTTTTTTATGGCCATAAAACGAGTGTTTGTCACTCAATGGTATTCTGTTTAGGAAAAATATCAATGGTTATTCTTTTTATCTTAGTTTTCAAAACGTATGAGTGTTTGTCATGCGAAGAATTATTGTGATAAGTATTTTGTCTACTGAGATAAAAGAGGTGGAAAATTTAGCTCAAACATTAAATAACATGTGTCCCTAACTTCTAGATGGATTCTACTATGCTTAAGCCTTTACCAAAAATTATCGTCACTAACTCATTCCCAAACGACAATATTCTAGGCTTGTCCAAATCGAAAGCATTTGCAGACGACAAAATAAAAGTGACTGAAAATTTGAAATTCGTTTTCTGACGTGTAGAAAACATTGTGGGAAAAGGAAAAGTTACCAGCATTTTCTCCTTTTCCCACAATGTTTTCTAAAGCCTTCTTCCTCAGGGTCGTCAAAAGAAGGGATTGGGTGGTTATGGGTTAATACACTGAGAAAGGTGGCTTGTTCGAATTGCCACCTTGGCCAATTTCTTTCCCAGCACCTTTCTCCACACAATTTTCTTTCTAAGCCACTGGCTGCTTTCCCACATAACACACCGTCGAGGGTCCTTTGTGGCTCAGAGATAAAGTGAAGGACTCGTGATCTGGAGGTCCCGGGTTCGAACCCCACTAGCTCCATTGGGTTTTTTCACAGGAGTGTCCTTGGGCAAGACACTTCAGTGCCTAGCCTAGTACAGGTGAGACCCAGGGAACATGAATAAGTGAACTGTCGCCGTGATATAACTAAAATAACGTTGAAAGCGGCGTAAAACACCATTCAAACAAACAAACACACCGTCGAAACATTGGTCAGCAGTGAGAGAGGAATGAATACTGTCACAAGGACTATCATCAATCCTCGGAAAGAAATTGGCCAAGCCGGGGATCGAGTTTACGACCCCCTGTTCTCAAGTCCTGTTGGCTACCGACTGAGCCACCGGGGCTCAGCTCTGATCTTGATCTACGCAGTCCGCAAGAGGTCAGTAAAAATTGCAGTAAGCAGTCTAGCATTAATTTTAATCCTTTGCCCCATAGTTACTCATTTCTACGCATTTCTACGTATTACTTGTAGGAGCCTTTGGAAAACATTGTGGCAAAAGGTGAAATTGCTCGGCACGAGCAATCTCACCTTTTGCCACAATGTTTTCTATGCTATCAAAAGGTGTCATATGCATATAAAAAACGGCTTCATCCTTGCTGTTATTTAGGGTCAACTAGAGATACCATAGAAATGCCTTATGGGGTAAAGGGTGAAGCTGGAATGAAGGGTTATGTCTCAGAAAGGGTAGGAAGGGTAGAAAACAATGTGGGGGATGCCTGGCACAGGGTCGTTAAAACACCGGATTGTTTGGTAAGGGGCGAACTCGTGACCGCTATCATCAAACCCTTGCTGGGGTAACACTGTGTTGAAACAGCATTTAACAGAGTATTACTTGATAAAGAACCTTTCATAGCGTGACTACGTCTTCGTTTTCCCAGTTATCCCCTTACCAAACAATCCCTGGTTTTTACGACCCTGAAAAAGAAGCCTTCTGAAAACATCGTGGGAAAAGGAGAAAATGCTGGTAACCAGCATTTTCTCCTTTTCCCACAATATTTTCTATTCTGCTGGAAACAAAGTTTAATTTTTTAGTTACGGCTATTTTGTCGTCTGCGAGTGCTTTGAATTTGGAACAGTCTAAAATTTTGTCGTTTGGTATAGAGTTATAACTTGTATTATTCTCTATACCATGACGAGAATTTTTTAGACGTACTCAGATCAGAATCATTTAAAACAGCAAATTCACGGTGGGTCTAGTTACGGAAATTATCTTTGACAGAGTAGAAAACATTGTTGGAAAAAGGAGAAAAATGCTGGTGACCGTCATTTTTTTTTCTTTTCTTCAAAAATGATTTTCGAAGTTCTCTTTCAAACACAGAAATGTGTCGCAGAGGACAAACTCGTGATCGCTAGTCAAAACCTTGCCGAGAAAACACTGTTTTATAATATTGTGTCACCAAGGAGTGTTTGATAACGAACGTCTCATGGTGCTATATGCTTTCTATATATGGCCTGAAACACGCGAAAAGGGGAATCCAGACATTCGCTCAACTCATTACCAAACGAAAATATTTTAGTCTTGTCCAAATCGAAAGCATTTGCAGACGACATAATAAAACTGCCAGGAAATTTGGAATTTGTTTTGTGAAGGGTAGAAAACATTGTGGGAAAAAGGAGAAAATGCTGGTTACCAGCATTTTCTCCTTTTTTCCCACAATGTTTTCTGAAGGCTTCTTTCTCAGGGTAGTCAAAAGTAGGGATTGGTGGTAATGGGTTGTCTTTATCCCACGACAGAATTTTTGACAGGTCGAAATTGAAAGCACTTGCAAACGACAAATTAAACGTTTCAAACATTGAAATTTGTTTCCAGTGGGGTATAAAGCTGGTGAACAGAATTTCCTTCTTTTCCCACTATGTTTTAAAAATGCTTGTATCTCAGGGTCGTTGAAACTAGGGATTGCTTGGTAAAAAATTAAAATGTCGTCTCGGATCAGCCTGCGGAGTCTGCAGTCCGTTTTCAGGTACTTTTCTGTTTTGCTCAAGTCTACTATAGCACAAAATCTATTATCATACTGCAAAGAAATTTCTCGTGATCTGATTGGTTAACATGCTGGGAAAATATATCATGTTCCCTGGCAAAAACCACGTAAAACCAGTTTCCCTTTTGAGTGCCCCGTAAACATCACTACACATCAACACAACATCCAAAATGGCGGCGTCGATCGATCACCAGACTGCACATTTATGCACCAAACTGCACGTATTGGTGAAGTCAGTTTCAGGTGACGTCAGTTTTCACTGAATTGAGGCACTCAGAAAGGAATTTCTATTTCGCCGGCATACTCGATTCGTGAAGATACAGGAAAATATTGATTAACGTGTTTTGAAAGGGTAAAACTTTGCAGTATAAAAAATCGGCTCGGGGCGTCACGTAACCACAGCCGTGAACAAGTTTCCAAGTCCCCTGCCACCTTACCGTACAACTAATAATGTTGCCGTAAAGTGGCGTCTCGGATTAGCCTGCTCGGGCTGCGCAGGCTGATTCGAGACGATACTTTAGCAAATGTCTGAACGCTATCTCGTGGATTTAGTGAGTAGCGAGTCAAACATTGACTGAATGACATTTCACGGCAACATTAGATTTTTTGCTACAGCAGACTTGCGCAAACCAGAAAATTACCTAAAAACGGAAAGTGCCGTTTCAGATTAACCGGCACAGTTTGTACAGGTTGATCCGAGAGGACACATTACGCAAATGTCCGAATGCCTCTTTTCACGTGTACGTACGTCTGACAAGTTTTCACAGACCACAAAGTTTTGGACCTGTGGAAATTAAAAACATTTGCAGACGACAGTTGAAAGGGTGGCTCAAGTAATGGAGGTCGTTATTTTTGACATGGTAGAAATCATTGTGGAGGAATAGGGCCTGTCTTGGTAATACATGTATATTGATGGAGGTTCTTATTGCCAAAATTATGTAGAACATTCATAGACTTAATAGAGACGCTGTGGTCCACCCCATACTACTGCTTCCAATATGAATTTTTGAACAGGAAAAGTGAATAATATCAAATCTAACGGTCTAGATATAATCTGCATTTTTAAAATTTATGTTCAACTAGTGGTTTCCTTTTGGTATTAATAGTATAAAAACTGATGATCAAGCATTAACGCAGTTTTCATTATCGATAGGACTTGTAACACGCGAAAAGAAGCATTCGAACATTTGCGCAGGCTAATCCGAGACGGCACTGTACGACTACATTATTAGTTGTACGGTCAGGTGGCAGGGGACTTGGAAACTTGTTCACGGCTGTGGTTAATCATGTCTCCCCGAGCTGAAGGCGAGGTGGCGACATGATTCACCACAGCCGTGAATAAATTTCCAAGTCCCCTGCCACCTGACCGTACATCGAATTTATTATACTGCAAAGTTTTACCCTTTCAAAGCGCGTTAAGAGAAATTTTCCTCTTTTATAATTTCACGAATCGAGTATGCTGACGAAATAGAAATTCCCTTCTTAGTTCCCCCATTCAATGAAAACTGACGTCACTGGAAACTGACGTCACTAAAATGTGCAGTTTGGTGAATAATTGTGCAGTCTGGTAATCGATCGACGTCGCCATTTTGGATGATGTATTGCTCGTGTAGTGATGTTTACGGGGCACTCAAAAGGGAAACTGGTTTTACGTGGTTTTTGCCAGGGAACATGATATTATGTTCCCGGCATGTGAACCAATCAGATCACGAGAAAATTCTATGCAGTATAATAATAGACTTTGTGTCACAGTAGACCTGCACATAACAGAAAAGTACATGAAAACGGACTGCGGACTGCACAGGCTGATCCGAGTCGATACTTAACGCAAATGTCCCTTTTAGCGTGTTGCATATATCGTCAACTTTGAGATGCTTAACCAAGAAAGAGGTATATAAGAAATGGACATTCATATAATAGCATTTTTTTTTTCACAGAATTTCCCTCGATTGGCGATATAGTTTCTTGTATTGCACAGGTTGATGTAATCGTGCGATATTTTACAAGGTTATCTTTGTTGTATAGTGATATTTTTTTCCCAAAAAACTGTGTGAGTTATATAAGAGTCGAACACGCGGAGTTGAAAGTCAAAAGACTGATTTAAATTGCGCTCACGTTCTTTTCTGTGCACTCAAAATACATCTCTGTTTTTTTCCCCCACATATTATGTTAACCCATTACCAAACGACAATATTTTAGACTGGTCCAAATTGAAAGCATTTGCAGACGACAAAATAAAAGTGACTCAAAATTTGAAATGTGTTTTGTGAAAGGTAGAGAACATTGTGGGAAAAGGAGAAATGCTGGTTACCAGCATTTTCTCCTTTTCCCACAATGTTTTCTAAAGGCTTCTTTCTCAGGGGCGTCAAAAGTAGGGATTGTGTGGTAATGGGTCAGTCCGTTAGCGACAACAACATGTTAGACCGGTCTACATTCAAAGCATTTAAAGTCGGCAAAATAAAAGGGACATAAAAATTGAAAATTGTTATTGGAAAAGTAGAAAACATTGTTGAAAAAGAGGAAAATGCTGGTTACTAGCATCTTTTATTTTTTCCCCCACAATGTTTTCAAAAATCCCTATTTTTACGGCCGTAAAAGTCGGGATTGTTTACGTATATAAATTCTGTTGACCAGCATTTTTTTCCTTTTTTTCTCCGCGATGTTTCCTACCCTTTTTTGGGTAAACCCGTCATTCAGCCTTTCACCGATAAACAGAAATTGAAAGCATCTGTAGACAACAACATAAATGTGACTCAAAAAGTGAAATTTGTTTTTAGAAAGCACTGTTGCACATTAAAAAAAATATCGATTGATTTTAATCATTTTCTCTTTCCCCAGAATGTTTTCAAAACTGTTTTTCTAGAGATCGTCAAAACTTTTGAGTGTGTAGTAAATGTTTAACTCATTACCACGCAACAATATTTTAGACCAGTCCAACTTGAAAGCATTTGGATACTTCATTTTCAATGTGGCTCCAATCGGATGCAATTTTTCTTTGATAGGGTAGAAAACATAGTGGAAAAAGGAGAAAAGGAGAAAATACTGGTTTTCCAGCATTTTCTCCTTTTCCCGCCATGTTTTCAAAACCCTTCATTCTCAGAGTCGTTAAAATTAGGAATTGTGTAGTAAAGAGTTAAGACAAGATTTACTCTTATCTGCAAATACTTAAATTTAGACAAGTCTGAAATAAGTTTGTCCTTTTGTTTAGAATTTAGAAACTATTTTTATTTACAAACTAATTGGCGTTGAGAAGAAAGCAATATCAGATTGTACGAAGGTTTCATTTAGTCATCATCAAGTTGTTACAACATAACATTTATTCAGCATAAAGCATTATATGTATAAGTTCGAAAGCTGAAGTTGTCCGATACATATGTGCCGTGATCTATAAAAAGGGGGATTAATGCATCTGCGAAAAGTATCGACCCAGGTCAGCCTGCGCAGTTTGCGCAGGCTGACCTGGGTCGAAACTTTTCGCTATTGGCCAATTTTCTGTATCCCATTGACTAGTCTATCTCAGTTAAGTTGGTTGTTTAAAAAAATACCGGAAATCGTCAGTTTTCTTCGAAAACTCCGTAATTACAGCTTGTTACAAGCTGTAGTTACGAGGTTTTTGATGTAAACCGAAGCTATTATATGGATCTATAAGTATGGGATGATTTGCTTAGTAGCATAGACCACGTAGAAACATTGGTGGGCCCCCCCCCCCCCCCCCGAGAACAATTCCCCCCGGACTATTGCCTCCCGAGGACGAAATTGTCCGCGGGAGGCAACAGTCCGGGGGCAATTGTCCTCGGGGGCAATGGCCCGGGGGAAATTGTCCTCGGGGACAATTGTCCGGGGAGAATTGTCCGGGGGGGGGGGGGCAATGGTTCGGGGAAATTTGTCCTCGGGGGCAATTTTCCGGGGGGGGGGCAATTGTCCGGGGGCAATTGTCCTAGAATCATAAAATTTGTTTTGTTATACAGCGGACTAAATCATGAGCGGATCTTTGACTTGCATAAAATTGACCGATAGCAAAATATTTCGTCTCAGGTCAACGTGCGAAAGTTTTTGCAGGTGCATTAAGCCCCCTTTTCCTAGGACATGGCTCATATTTTTTTTTTAAATCTTTGTTTCTGTTTTGTTTTTTTGTTCATTATTTTTAAGTTGCATAAGAGCACTTGACGGCATACTGTGATTGTAAAAAAAAAATACAACACATTCCAAGTCTAGATGCAGATTCATAGGGCCTCACCCTTGGCTCTGTATTGCTTTTGTAGGAAGCATAGTTTAAGGATTTTATCGCAAAATTCTCTCCAATAAAAAACACAAGGGCCGTTTTACATTGTTTCGAGTTTGAATAGATCAGAAGGCGTACGATGCAGGCATTCACCCTTTCCCAAACGACAAAATTTAGACCAGTCCAAATTGAAAGAACGTCATAGTCAATATAAACTTACAATTCTCTGTAGAATCAGAATATCTATACTTTTTTTTCGAAATGCTTTTATCTCACTGTTATTTAATTGGGGATGATGTTGAGATGACTTTACAAGCCTTACGAAAACAATAAGTATATTTAAATCTATTATTCTGTGACAAAACAGAGGTTTGTTGAGGTGTTTTATTCTTTCTCATTGAAGTTTAAAACTTTGCTAAAACAAGTAGATCTATTACATTGTTCGTAACCCCCGTAAACCGCCTTTGGTATTTTTGTTAATATCTTTTTAATTAACCCATTACCACACAATCCCTACTTTTGACGTCCCGAGAAAAAAGCCTTTAGAAAACATTGTGGGAAAAGGAGAAAATGCTGGTAACCAGCATTTTCTCCTTTTCCCACAATGTTTTCTACCCTACACAAAACATTTTTTAAATTTTCAGTTGCTTTTATTTTGTCGTCTGCAAATGCTTTCAATTTGGAAAAGTCTAAAATTTTGCCGTTTGGTAATGAGTTAAAATCAGTTCAAGAGAATATATCATCAACAGATGGACATTATGATAGAAATATTTTTCTTCGGGAATTTTGAAGGAAACATTCGTGACAGCACAATTTAAGCAGCCCGTCTGCTATACTATATATGTACGTATTTACCGTGGTTGTTTGGGAGCCCTTGGCAACAGTAACCAAGGAAGTCAGCTTATCTTATCACCACGGATCCATGTATATGTTCTATGCTAATGCAACCATGAGACTCTTTGTAGGGAGCAAATTCTTAAAGGTGGCCCTTCAGAATTTGGGATGAAAATTTTACAAAAATACAAAAATATCTTTATACTCCCAAAGCCTTATAATCGTCATTCATACAACCCCAGTAGTCGAAAACCATCCGACAACACGAGAAATTACAGATTTACTACGGCAAAGGTCGACATCGACGGGAAATACGTTCTATTTTTACATGAACAACTCGCTTATTTAAATACCAGAAATACACAGACGAAGCTTCAAACATACTGCAGCGTCCGAAGATGTTATGAAAAATAATTACATGTTTGTTATGTAACGGAATTTAAGCATCATAAGTCACGTGCTAGTCACTTAACATTCCCACAATGCATTTCTTTATATTTGGTGCGAAATCTAAAAATAGCTTAAGAGGCTACGTAGCCTTTTAAGGGAATATCATCGAAAAAAAAAAAAAAAAAAATTGGTAATTTTATGATTCTTAATTATTGATGATTTGTATTGTTTTTTCATATAAATTTCAGTGATATATATATTTTTTGATTTGGTGTCATTTAGAAATTCTAAGTACTCACCTTTAAAAGCCTACTGGGAGCTGTACATACAAGATCGGTCGAATCGGTGCAATCTGATCTATACTGAACGTAAAAGCAACCGACACAAGCTTCAGCACCGTAAGAGGTGAAAAACTATTTCGAACTTCGGTCAGTGATAAGGTGATCAAACGAGCGTGTTGTGATGCAGTCATCTTTCTCGCTGAGAGATCACGCCTAGCCCAGTGTTTGCTAGGTGGTGGATTTGTAATCTAGTGGTTTTTGTATCGATCATCGTTTTTTTTTTCAATTTTTTTTTGTCCAGGTAAAATTTTCTAAATAGAACGATGGGAAGAGTTACTTGAAATTTAACAATTCCTTTTTAAACGACATAGAATATATAAATTGTATAAACTCAAAAGATGATAATGTTATTAAACAATACTGTTTGCCTGTTTACTATGTCGAAAATGTCCTTCAAATTGATCGATCCGAGATTCAATTCATAACTGAAGACCAATTTTATTTTTTGAGACTCTTTTAATGGAAATTCGAGGTGAAGCGATATATTTTTCAAGCAATAAAAATAAAATACAGTAGAGAAAACTACTTTCTTAATGAAATAAAAAATTTAGAATCAAACTTAAATGAAACCAATATGGCCCAAATCATTGATTTAAAAAAATGAACTAGAGGACTTATGAAATAACAAAATCAGATTAGATCCAGGGCAAATTGGGTAGAAAACGATGAAAAAATAACCAAATATTTTTGCAATCTAGAAAAACAGCATATTGCATCGAAGTCAATCCCTTTCTTAGAAAAAGAAGACGGTTCCCACATTTTTTACCAAAATGAAATACTAACAGAATTGAGAGCACATTATAATCAAAGTGCTGTACACTGAAAAGAACTTCTAAACGGCCACTTTTAAGCTGTAATTTCCCATTGGCAATTTTTGGCGTCCCCTCCTTATAAAAGGGACGGGTTATTTGGTTTCATTTTTTGCAGAATAATTTCCCGGTCTGAAAACATACCTGAGCCAAGTCCTGAAGAGAATTCATTTAATCTTATCGCGGAAGAAACTTATTCGTCGTCCATTCACTCAACATTGTAAACTGAGATATCAATTTTTGAAAAATTCATGCTTGTTTTTTCGGATGACATTTCTTTCACAGAGAATGATTTTCATGTTTTTTCTTATTGTTTACAGAAGTTTAGTATTTTAAGCTTCTCTTTTTTAAACTGTTTTGGCTGGTAGACACCACGCATACGCAAGCAACTAGTTTTCTTTTTTTCGAAAAAGGGAGTTCTTCTGTTGGCAAAATCGGGAATCTTTTCACCATAATACTATAGTTGACGTCCGGATATACGTCACAATTTGTTTTTATTAACATTTTTTATACTTTCTCCAATTTATAGATGAAACAAAAGTGGCCGTTTAGAAGTTCATTTCAATGTAAGCGCTGTAATTGGTCGTAACTGAATGATTATTGGTTGGTTGGTTGTATTGGAGTTTAACGCCACTTTAACAGCTAAGGTCATATCATGGCGATCGATGACGCACATGTGTTTCCTGACTTTCTCACACCAGTACTAACACAACTTTCCTTTCCAAAGCCACCGAGTACTTTTCTCACATGCTTCTGCAGAGGTGAAAGGCGAAAATACACCGGAAAGAAAGTTCTCCTCGACCAAGGATAGAACTCACAACCACCAGGTCATGAGTCCGACACGCTCACCACTGAGCCACCCGGGCGTAGGCACTGAACGATTAAGCAATGTGAATATTTTCAAGGGTGTAATTGTTGTCACGGCAACCAGAGTTTTTAATGAAAATTACTTTAGTTATTTAAATTTTGACTCGAGAAAAGCATTTCACCTATTACTAGTGGACATATATAACATGTATGGAGATTCTCTATATCAAATTAAAAAATAATGAAAGTATCAAAGGCATAAAAATACGAAATAAAGAATTTTTAATCTCACAACTGACGATACGACACTCTTCCTGGACGGCTCACAAAAGACGCTGTACAGTATATTAGATTTATTATAAAGATTTTCACACATTTCAGCCCTTAAAATTAATTTTGGTAAAACAAAACTGATTTTGATCGGTAATATGAAGTATAGTGCTCGATAAATAAAAACTAAATGGAAACTATCATGAGGAGACACCCAATTCAAGTTACTCGGTATTTTATTTCGTGTTGATCTAAAAGAAATGGTAAGATTAAACTTTAAACCAAAGTATAAAGCAGGAGTAACTATATACGATATTGGAAAAAAAATTGACACGTTTTGGAAATATACATGTAGTTGTAGTAAAAAGTATCCTAGTATTTCCGGTATGTAAATGAGCGAGTTGCTTATCTAAAAGTAGACCGTGTTTCTCGTCGGTGTCAACCTCGGCCGTAGTAAATCTCTAATTTCTCTTGTCGTGGGATAGTTTTCGACTACCGGGGTTTTATGAATGAAAACTAAAACGCTTTGGGAGTAAAAGGATGATTTTTTTTGTACAATTTTCGTCCCAAAATCTGAAGGGCCATCTTTAAAAAACCGACTGATTCATGCGGCGAAATTATCATTAGTTTAAACATATTGTATTCATAGAATTACAAAGGAAAAAAGATCAGTCAGTATATTTACAAGAATAATTCTATAAAATGGATTTGAACGAAAGCTAGGCTCATATAGTTCCTCTCCAAGCTCCGCTTAAGCGGCATGTATAAAAAAGTCACAAACAAACAAAAATGAAGAAAATAAAATAGACAAAGACAAGAGAGGCAACAATTGCAAAAGATTCTAGGACAATTGCCCCCCTCCCCAGGACAATTGTCCCCCCCCCAAACGAATTGTCCTCGGGGGACAATAGTCCAGGGGGGGGGGGAATTGTCCTCAGGGGACAATTGTACGAGGCGCAATTGTCCTGATACAATAAAAATGGATGCGGAGTTATGCATACTGGTAAACTTGTTAACTAATATTCGATATGTAGGGACCATAAAAATAACTTACAACCTGACCTTACAATTCCACAGGAATTTTTTATCACTAAGAAGACTTAAGCCAGTTTTGAGGACGAATAATTAATCATTGCTTAGTAGAAAATAAAAAGATCAGTGTTGCTAATATCTAAATCTCCAACTTGCACAAATATAAGTATGAACTGCAGCAAATATTATTTCATTTTAAATTATCATTGGACTTGCAGAATTTCTTTTTGAAAAAGCAGAAGGTTTCAGCCGATTTCAGCCGATTTCAGCCTGCGTGGATTGCAAAGGCTGACGGAAATCGATACTTTTTGTAGATGCATAAAAGCGCTTTTTACAAAGCATGGCTCATATTTTCTATATTTAGGTAGCGGAGTTCAGCATCGGAATGGAAAAATCTCAAGGCGATACAACTCGGTGGTCATCGAGGAACCAGTTTACATGAAAAGGGAGTTGGGGCTCGTTAGCGGAATTTCCTTGATTGTTGGAACGATCGTTGGTAATGATTAGACTAAACGTTTTACATGTGATTTTAACCCATTACCTGATATGCCAATTTGAGACTCTTCCATTTCAGCAGCAAATAAAGATATGATGTCAAAAATATGGACGAATGAGGGTACAAATATCTGATTGAGTGGAAAACATTATGGGAAAAGGAGAAATTGCTCGTTACGAGCAATTTCTCCTTTTCCCACAATGTCAAACATTCGTTAAACATGTATATGACTTCAAAGCCTTTTATTCACACATCTTACAGAGAGAGAGAGAGAGAGAGAGAGAGAGAGAGAGAGAGAGAGAGAGAGAGAGAGAGAGGGAGAGAGAGAGAGAGAGAGAGAGAGAGAGAGTTCTCAAAATTGGAATAACCACATTCAGTAAATTTTATAGACAGACGTATAAGTACATTTATTTCTATTATTAAGTCTTTACCACACAGTCCCGACTTTTGACGACCTAAGAAAGAAACCTTTAGAAAACATTGTGGGAAAAGGAGAAAATGCTGGTAACCAGCTTTTTCTCCTTTTTCCCAAAATGTTTTCTACCCATCACAAAATAAAAATTTCAAATTTTCAGTCATTTTTATTTTGTTATCTGTAAATGTTTTGGACTTGGACAAACCTAAAATTTTGTTGTTTGGTATCGAGTTAAAGCAGATTAGAACTAACAGCTTTAATTGGCCTCTCTCATATTGTCTGGACCGGAAATAGATTGCTTGTATCGTTAGGTATACATATTTTGGGTTATCTGTGATAGCAGAGTCTTTATAGGAAGTTATGGTTTTTAACAAAATACATGTAAGTAACATTCGACACATTCGAAAATAACAACATTGAATAAATGCGGAAATGTTACTATGTTTATTTTCAGGTTCAGGTATTTTTATTTCTCCCAAAGCGGTTCTAGAACTTACTGGTTCTGTTGGCCTCTCTCTGGTAGTCTGGACCGGAAGTGGATTGCTTGCTTTGTTGGGTATGGGTATAAATTACATCCTATCATTTCTTAGAACTCAATATGAATTGAAACTGACATTTGCGAATGCAAAGGGAGAGCAATGCAATTTTAATGGAGAAACTGTTTCGCTCTAGTGCACGAAAGATGCTGTCATGGCCGACTGTTTTGGAGGCTTTATTCCTTTATTTCTTTTTGCAGCCACAGCATCTATATATCAATAATGGCACCATTTATATATTAACTCTTTACCAAACGACAATATTTTAGACTGGTCCACACTGAAAGCATCTACAGACGACAAAACAAAAGTGCCTAAAAATTTGAAATTTCTTTTGTGAAGAGTAGAAAACCTTGTGGGATAAGGAGAAAATGCTGGTTACCAGCATTTTCTCCTTTTCCCAAAATGTTTTCTAAAGGCTTCTTTTTCAGGGGCGTTAAAAGTATGGAAGGTGTGGTAATGGGTTAAAATATGTATCATTTATTTAACTGATAACTATGAACACAATAAATTGACATTTTTCATTAATGTGTGTATGATATTAAATGTTACAATTACTCTTTCAGGGGCGACATGTTATGCAGAACTTGGTACACTTATTCGAAAATCTGGAGGAGAATACGCCTATATAATGGAGGCCCTAGGTCCAATACCAGCTTTTTTATACGCCTGGACGGCAGTGCTAGTTATGCGGACCGCTTCTATAGCTATCGGTAGCTTGATATTTGCACAGTATACAGTAGAGTTATTACCCATATGTGGACACGCAGAGGCTCCTATAAAAGTAGTGGCAACTGCTGCAATTGGTAATTTAAAATTAAGAAATTTTATTCTGTGATTTACAAATATGGCGTTCTGAATGTTATAATTGTTTTGAAAACCGAAGCTTTTTTTTTTAAACGGCAGTTTACAAGCATCCCCCCTTCTCTCTCTCTCTCTCCCCCTCTCTCTCCACCCCCCCCCCTTCCCCCACCTTTCGCTCTTACAAATACATCGGGAATTCAATCATTATGTAGAAAGTTAAACATAAGCATTTTTCGTTGCTTGGAATTGCGTTTTTCAGCAGCGAAGTTACCTGATTAGAATCTCCCCAAACACATTGAACACATGTATTTACATTACAAACCGATGTCTCGTCATTACATTTGAGGACAGTTGTACTTTTGAAGACCGTTATATCAACAGTAAAAGAATGATTGCAATGGGCCGTCATGGCGTGAACCCCTGAAGTGAGATATTTAATGCTGATTAGTAATCTGTGCCAGTCTTCAACAATCATTGTAAATAGCACTTGTAGTTTTGTTCCAAATTTAGAAATTGACGTCTTTTTTCTGATTGGCTGAAGCATATGGGTTAAAAAAAACCATCCATGTCCTCACCATCTGCGTAAAACATAACAACCTCTAAACCGTCTACGCGGAAGACAGCATTATGAGGTAATTGTCTCATTGTGAAGCAATTTTCAAAATTAAAGCCTGATTTCTCTGTTGCTCTTATCCAACTTTGGTGTTTGTAAACCTGTACAATCCTGAGATAATCTTTCAGCAAAGAGTTGACGGTATTTAAAGCCCCATTATTAACATTATGTGGGACACTTGCTGTCAAATGGACTTGTCACAAAAACTGTGGTGTACCAAAGAATGTTTTCATAATGTCTGTGTATGAATTGAAATCTTACTATTTCTGCGTAGAGGAAGCAGCTTTCCATTCATTTCTAACTTACATGTGTAGACAACATTCTTATTTAGAATAAGGGCATATATGAAGAAACACCCTATATAATGATTTGGTGGTGTTAATGAGGCTTAAGTCCAGAAAACCTGTTGGAGAGGTCATCAGAGTAGTGATGAGTTTAAGAGACAGACTGTCACAGAATTTGTTGTCTAAATCCATTTTTCTTTCAAAGTTGTCCTGAAACACACTCTGTTCCGTCATGTTTTAGTAAATAAAGCGAAATCAAAACACAGAGACAGGAAATAGACGTGTTCTTTTTTGTTTGACGAATTTCAGAAAAGATTAGTTATATTAATTTGCCATGGCTGCAAATGACCGGTCAGATAATTTTAATTTTTCATTTAGCTCATAAATCTAAGCAGAAGAAAAGAAAAAAAAGGAATTCCAAGACCGCTGGACAAGATCATGTAACGTGAAAACGCGACAAGAATGTCAAATGACCGTCATTTAAAGCATATGAGGTTTCTACGCGGATGCTTTTTTACTTATTTGATTTCATGTACCAGAATATATTGAAATATAAAGACAGAAAACTATTTGAAAACATTGATGCTGACCTCTCTTGTCTTCTTTTGTAAAGTAGCTAACTTGTTTCAATAGTGTTCGCCTACTTTATTGTCAAATTCACCACCGTCTCCTTTGCACTTTACCAAACAAACCCCTGTTGTAGAAGACTTATAGGTGGGCATATTTAGGTCATGATGGTCACGTGATCAACCGCTGTGCTTCACCGAAATATATTGTACCTAGTTATCGACATAGAAGAAGCTAACATAGAAGTTAACATCCGCCCAAAATTTATTGCAGTGCTCCTTACAGCGATGAACTCTTACAGTGTCAGGCTAACCACTCGAGTCCAGGTCGTCTTCACCATTGCCAAGCTAACCGCCTTGAGTATTATCATTATCGGCGGAGCGGTACAGTTAGCGCAAGGTAGGATATCTTCCCAGGGTAAATATGAGCGAATGCTGACTGGTGTGAATCGTGACTGTGCGTCATGAATAGATGTGGTTAAAGGATAAAAATGCTTATTAACCCTTTCCTAAACGGGAAATTTTGGACCAGACCAAATTGAAAGCATTTTGCAGATGACAAACTAACAGCTGCTAAAAAGATGATTTTTCTATATGATATGGTAGAAAACATTGTGGGAAAAGGAGAAAATGCTGGTTACCAACATTTTTCTCCTTTTCCCACAATGTTTTCAAACGGCTTCTATTCCTGACCCATAAAAAGCAGGGATTGTTTGGGAAAGGGTTAAACAGAATTTTCTCCTTTTCCAGCAATCTTTTACACCATTCCAAAGACGACTTCCATAATTTGAAGCACATTTCGTCTGTTGTCTGCAAATGCTTTCACTTTGGACACGGCCAGAATTCTACCGTTTGTAAAGAGTTGATTGTTCAAATCATTGAAGTCAACATTTAACCCTTTACTCTATAGATACTCATTTCTACACATTGCTTGTAGGAGTCTTTGGAAAACATTGTGGCAAAAGGTGAAATTGCTCGTGACGAGCAATTTCACCTTTTGTCACAATGTTTTCTATGCTATCAAAAGGTATCATTTACACATAAGAAACAGGTTCGTCTTTGCTGTTATTTAGGGTCAATTAGAGATGCTATAGAAATGCCTTATGGGGTAGTGTTAAATGTGACCCGTCACGCAATAAGGGACAATCTTGGAATTCCATACGGTGTCTTTCCAGTTCGCCAAATTCCATTTCGCCCATTCCCATTTCGCCAAACTTTTCTTCCCATTTCGCCCTTTGCCGTCTTGTCCGCCTTCCCATTTTGCCCTTTTTCATTTTGCCCCTTTGCCACCTCGCCCAATCATCTTTTCGTCCAATTACCGTTTCGCCCTTTTGCCAATTCACCCTTTGCCCATTCGCCCAATGCTTTATCGCCCCTTTATCATTTCGCCCCTTCACCACTTCGCCCAATGCCATTTTGCCCAGTTATCAGCTCGCCCCATCACCATTTTGGCCCTTACGAGTTGTAGCCTACACCCTGTTCCTTTACCACAGGCCTATAATCATTACCACCAATATCAGGCATTGGCTGCGCCCATCAGTGTTTTTAAGCCTGTTTGTGTGAAATAAAAAGAATGGCATTTGGGCGAAATGGGAAGGGGCCTTGTGGGAAAAGGGCGAATGGTCTTTGGGCGAAATGGGAAAGTTGGGCGAGATGGCCTATGGGCGAAAATGAATTTGGGCAAAACGGGAGAATGGCAGGACAGATATTTGGCGAAATGGGAAAAGGGCGAAGTTGGACAGGGCGAAAAAAGAATGGGCGAAACAGGAAAAATTCTGGCGAAATGGGAATGGGCGAAATGGGATTGGGCGAACTGGGAATAAAACATTCCATACATACATTAGATGAAAACGGATCAACAATAGTGTAGGTCAGATCAAGTTGATAGTTAAAAAATGATTGCACAACAAGGTATAATGAATACTTTTCACACAGAAAATATCATAAAAGCGAAAAGTGTCGACCCTGGTCAGCCTGCGCGATTCGCGCAATCTGACCAGGGTTGACACTTTTCTCGTTTTCCAGATAACTCCTTTTTGCGCGATGGGTCACAAGTATTCTGTCTTTTGTCAGGGAAGGGATGTATATCAAGCATATCTGTAAAATGTGCTTTACCGGTCAATATAGACCAAGATCGTGCAAAGCAAAACTTGCAGTATGACCTTGAATGTCCACTGTCAGATACTTTTTAGACTTCCTTAACTCATTATCAAACGACAAAATTTTAGACTGGTCAAAATTGAAATCATTTGCAGACGACAAAATAAAACTGACTGAAAATTTGAAATTTGTTTTGTGAAGAGTAGAAAACATTGTGGGAAAATGAAAAATGCTGGTTACCATCATTTTCTCCTTTTTTCCACAGTGTTTTCAAAAGGCTTCTTTCCCAGGAGCGTCAAAAGTAGGGACTGTGTGGTAATGGGTTAATAAGAAGGTTCTGATATTGTAACATTCGGGGTTCTATATTGGCTGAAAATGTAGGTCTGTATGTTTGTTTGGTGTTATAACACAAAGGGCATTGCATCTATCCAAGATTTCATGAAGTTTATTTAACCATTGCTTCGTATAGTATTCTTCTAAGCCAATGACTGCTACTATCCCACCTTACCATGGCCAGCGATGATCTCTTTGAGAGAGGAATGATTCCTGTTTCATTGACTATCATAAGATCGCAGAAAGATTTCTTCATCCGGGAATATATTGTACTTGTATTTTCAACCTATGATGAGTAGCAATCTATAAGCGTTTAAGTAATTAACCCCTAGGCTGCTAAGCGCGACTCACTGACCTTTTGCGGACAGTGTAGATCAAGATCAGACTGCACAGAACGTGCAGTCTGATCTTTGATCTGCACCGTCCGATAAGGAGATGTTTATGCCTAAAACATAAGTTTGAAATAGCAGGATTCGGGTCCTTGCTATCGACTTGAATTTTTCACTTTTAATCTGTTATAAATATCATGCCGAATGATTAAAAAAAAAGAGAGAGAGAAAAATTCTGTATTTGATTCATTACTTCTATAGAAAGCAAGTAGTTATAATCATGATGTAATTTAAACATTGTCATTTTGATTGTATTTTGTTAATTACTTTTCGAAATACATGTAATTGAATCCAAGCCTGGTCACATTTTATGTAGTTGACCTTATCAGGAAATTACCGTAGTTGACCGTAGTTAAACGTATTAAACACACTACGATAAAGTGCGGTCAAATACGGGTAACTATGTTCAAACTACGGTCACAGTACGGTCACAACAACGGAGTTAACCGTAACAAAGTTTTGAACATGTTCGAAAATTTTGCTCTTAGGGCGGGCAAACCGTAACTTCAAACTACGTTCATTACTACTCTGAACTACGGTTAACTACGTGTAACTACGTTCAACTACGTTCGATACGTTTAACTACGGCCATCTACGGTCATTCCCCACTATGGTCAACTACGTAAGATGTGACCATAGCTGATACATGTTTATGGTCCATGTTATGTGAAAAAGGGGGTGGGTGGGTTTGTTACATTTGCACAAACCATCGATCCAGAGCAACCTGCGCAGTTCGTATGATACTGTAGGTTAGTTGGTTAGTACCATAGATCACAGAGATGCACAAAGCCCACTTTGCCAGAGCATGTTTCATATATGGCTTGCAACATACAAAAAAGGGGCATTGGGACATTTGCGTAAAGTGTCGTCTCGGATCAGCCTGCGCAGTCCGCGCAGGCTAATCCGAGACGGCACTTTACGGCTACATTAGATTTTGTGCTACAGTAGACTTGCGCAAAACAGAAAATTACATAGAAACGGAAAGTGTCCTTTTGGATTAGCCTGCACAGACTGCGTAGCCTGATCCGAGACGACACTTCACGCAAATGTCTCAATGCCCCTTTTCGTGTGTTGCAAGCCATATAACCTCAGTTGGCCTATTATCTCTTTTACAGGTAAAACGACTCAGTTCAACAACAGTTTTAAAGGTTCTACGAGTTCTCCTTCGGTCATTGCACTTGCCTTTTATCAGGCACTTTGGGCCTTCGATGGTTGGTAAGTTGACTACGATGAAGAATTCTTATATAATATCATTCTTGATTCTTTGTTGTCATTTTCATAAGTTTTGGCAATTCTCCTTTTTTCTCTGCTCTTTATATTACAGGACAATGTCTCTCCACTTACATTACGACCATTACAATGTTCAGTATTAGTTGTACGGTTATGTGGCACGGGACTTGTTCACGGCTGTGACGGTTAATCATGTTGCCCCGAGCAGAGGGCGAGGTGGCGATATGATTTACCACAGCCCTGAACAAGTTTCCAAGTCCCCTGCCATCTGACCGTACAACGAAGTTATACCCTTTCAAAGCGTATTAAGGGAAATTTTCCTCTTTTATAGTCTCACGAATCGAGTATGCTGGCGAAATAGAAATTCCCTTCTGAGTACCCCAAATCAATGAAAACTGATGTCACTGGGAAATGACGTCATAGAAACGTGCAGTTAGTTGATTGATCGATGCCGCCATTTTGGATGTTGTGTTGCAAGTAAATTGTTGTTTACGGGGCACTCAAAAAGGAAACCTGGGTTCATATGCTTTTTGCCAGGGAACGTAATATATGTTCCCGTCATGTTAACCAGTCAGATCACCAGAAATTTCTTTGCAGTATAATAATAATTTTTGTTCGATTAAACTACTGCTTTCTTACGACATTACCACTCTCTTGCTAAGGCCTGATTCAATCAATACCTCTATACGACAATTTGAAACATGTTCAGAATACCGTAACGACCTCTACAACCTATCTTTTGTTGGTCAAAGCGGTTCGGAAAAAAGCATGATATAGCAAACAAATATTCGAGAATCCGAGACACTTTCATAACATCATCACTTGTTCAGGGTCCCTATTCGTCAACCATTCTTAAGAACATTCTTAGTCTCATTCGCCAGAATGTTCTACATTTGAAAGTAACACAACCCTTGATTGGCTAAACCCGCAACAAGAGGCAACAAGAGGGTGCGTCACTGGCCTCCATGATGTGATCTCAATTTTTAAAATGGCGTTTTAAAGTCCGACACAAACCAAAGCATTGGAAAGGAAAGTTGGAAAATGCTGTTACTAGCATTCTCTAGTTTTTAAACATTTTTCCCTATAGTCTTGATATTTGCCGTTAGGTAAAAAGTTGAACTGTTTTGATTTTAAGGACGTTTGATAAAACTCTGACAGCGTCAAGATTAACTTAGATCTGTTTCCGTGGCTAAAAATGCAATCAACTGAAATCCAGAAAGATTTTTATCTTACAGGCTTTTATCTTGAATGGCAGAACAAGCGACCGGTATAGATATAAGATCAGCTGCAAGTTCTGTGAAATCTGATATGTATTTATGCTGAGCGCAAACACCCCTGTTTCTACACCTAGCGACAGAAGAGTTAATAGTTTTATATAAATTATTTAACAGGAACAACCTGACTTATGTCACAGAGGAAATTCACAAACCAGAGAAGTAGGTAGATTTTATTTTCTTCAATCACCTGTCAACCATATTCGCCAGCCAAGGTTACGATCACTGCGTGGATCTTTCCTTGGTGGATCGAGCCCGATTTCGAGATTCCAGCGACACGCCCCCTATTGATTGCTGCTTATTATCTCTCTTTACATCATATTTCTCATAGCCAATGAAATGTCGTTTTACAAACTGCTTATGAATACAATAATTCAACATGAAGCAATAACCACAAACGTACTTCGACATTCCATGGTCAGGTGCTGGGATTTAGCCTAAAACATAATTATGATAATTGATTAGTCACATTGAAAATTTATTTAAATATTGTTCGTCTATGCTTTCTTATGTAATACGTAAAACATTACAGATCCTGCAAACATCCACGGAGGTATTCATGTTTACCTTCTCTTTTGATCGCGACCCTGTTTATCTTCTATCAAAGATGAAATGCTACGAGCGATTTGATTTGATGGAGTTAGAGCTAGCTGCAACTAATGAAAATGCGTATCAAGTGATTGCCGAAATCAAGCTCAATCCGCCAAGAGTAGAGTAGCGTAGTTGATCGTAACCCTTGGCTTGCAAAGATGCCTGTCAACATACATATACGAATCAACGTCCACCAGTGACTGGCTTTTCTAAAAATAAAACAAGGATAAAGGATTAATTGCTTGCTTAAAAACATTTCTTTACCATCGGGAACAAAACTTCATTCGCATCAAACGTGTTCTACTGACTGTTATTTGTAATATATTATATTTCATGTGTCTATTTCATTTCTAGAAATGTTATAGGTAAAGAAATATCGTAATTAAAGCTAGGGGTAATTATTTCCTCGTCACAGTGAATATTTTTCTCCTGCCGAAAATCTGGAACTATTTTTTTTTTGAATATCGGTTATCAAGTTAATTGACTTGAGATCACTAGTTTTAAAAGTGGCATTCAGTGACAAAATAATCAGAGGAAATATATAATTTATTTCATCAGCTTGTGGTTAATATGGGGAAATATTTACCTCAAACGGGAAAGGTCCGCGAAAATAACTCTTGCCTTACAACATTCATTATTTTCGCATACCTTTCCCTTTTTCGGCAAATATTTCCCTATATCAACCACAAGCTGATGAAATAAACTCTATTTGTTTCATACATAGATACGCTGTTTTTTACCAGATAGACTGGCTGAAAAATTCCCAACATAATAATCTTAATCTACCACTCTGCGAGATAAATACGTTCAACAAAGCCATATATGGCCTCTCAACATGTGAAAAGGTACTTTGGGACATTTGCGTAAAGTGTCGTTTCGGATTAGCCATTTTATAAGTAATTTTCTGTTTTGCGCAAGTCAATTGTAGCAGAAAATCCATTGTAGGCGTAAAGTGTCGTCTCGGATCAGCCTGCGCAGACTGCGCTGGCTGATCCGAGTTCACACGAATGTCTGAATGTCCCTTTTTGGGTATTGCAAGCTAGTTATCGTATAGACATGCGTTTACCGTATTCTTCCACAGAAACATACCACGTGCAAACATTGCTGCTCTTATCCTGGTAACGTTTATCAATGTCTTCGCCAATGTGTCCTATCTCACCGCCATGACATCTGCAGAACTGTTGGAGGCTCCAGCCGTCGCCCTTGTGAGTTGTATTTCCGTTTTCGCTTTAATTAGGTTTGAACTTCGTTTTATCAATGCTGCTATATTGACGTAATAAATGGATTGTATACGCTGTCTTCTCTCGACACATTTTGTATGTATGATCGTCAGTACTAGCCATTACGTATGGAACATGCCAAGAGACGCCGGTCATGATTTTCAAGTATGGAATACTCTAACAGCAGTACACAGATATCTATTGGTTCAATTATATAAAAAAACCTTAACACTGAAAAAAAGGAAATTCCGTGTTTCTAATCATGGGTATCAATTGTGCCTTTATCAAATACTGACATTCAGTTTTGGGAAAAGAACGTTGATCTGACCTTGTTCTTAAGGGTACTTTTACTTGGAAATGTATTCACCCTTAAACTGTATATCAGTTGTACCAATGCCGGGCAATGCTATTTTGTAATAATCCCTTTGATAACGGATTTAGAACCTGGAATACCGGAGGGAACGGTGGTGTGGCGGTCTCTCACACCAAAGGTTCTGAATTCGAATCCCTTATGACCAGATAAACTTTTCCGCATGGTTATAAGCCAATGACCTCTTGACAAACTCCAGGGTTACAAGCTTCATGGTAACAAACAATGAAAAGTTTGATCAGTCCTTTTGGATACTATCGCTGCGATAACAAGAAATCTTGCGTAATTCCTGGCTTATTGTTGGTCCCGTATTCACCAACTATTCTTAAGAACGTTGTTAGTCTTATTCTTCAACAGTTTAACAATATGAAAGTAACAGAACTTCTGATTGGCTAAACCATTTGGTTTAGCCAATCAGAAGTTCTGTAACTTTTACAATCAGGAGTCCCTCAAAGCTAGTGCTAAAAAGTATGAAAGAGATACTTCAACTATGCTTGCTTAAAACAGGTTTTCGTTTGAAACAAACGTGTTTTAACATATTTGCCTTCATTGTGACCTTTTTAAACTTCAATATTGCCTCACAAATGAATGAACGCCAGATGTGTATAGTTATCCGAGAAGGGAATTGAACCTTAATAATCTGCAATGGACAGCTGCTTTAAAAAATTAACTGGTTGATATCGTATTGTAACACTACGTCTGAGCAACACATACACAGGGCTCGTATCTTTTGCCTTTTAAAAAAACTGTCAACGCTACATGCACAGATTTCGTGGTCCGGTTATTAACCCGTTACAAAAGAATCTCTGGTTTTTAACGACCATGAAGAAGAAGCCTCCTGAAAACATTGTAGGAAAAGGAGAAAATGCTGGTAACCAGCATTTTCTCCTTTTCCCACAATGTTTTCTACTCTACTCCTCCAAGTCAAATTTGAATTATAGAGTCACGTTCTTGTCTTCAAATGCTTTCAATTTGCGCCAGTCTAAAATTTTCTCTTTTTGTAAAGAGTTAATTAAACTGTTTAGAAGTTTTTGGTTTTGCAGACATTTTACATACTTAATTCAACTTTTGGTATAAATATTCGTTTCCTTTTTTTTCAGAACTAACACTTGCAGTCTTTTATTGTAGTTATGGGGTAATCGTGTTCTGAAAGGAGCTGCTTCAATTCTGCCAATTTTTGTCTTGATTTCGGCTTTTGGATCTGCTAATGGGATCGTTTTTACAGGTGGCAGGTATGTGTATAAACTTATGCTATCTTCAAACCTTTCAGAAAATAGATCGGATACATCCTGTCTTGCATATGAAAATGAAATGTAATGCAAAAAAGATGGACTGGATCAACAATTATGGAACCCTGACGTATATTTGGGCGAATTAAGCTAGGTGGAATACTGTGGTGTTTTTTTTTTTTTCAAACATTAAACAGGTAAACGTGTTTGTAATTCGCCATTATCATTTTTTTTCTGCATAGTGCCAGTATAGGAATAGGTGAAAGGCTCCTACAACAAGATGGAAAATCTGACTCAGAAAATTATTTTAAAATATGTATGCAAAATTTACCCTTACTCTAGCAAAAGGGGGCTTCATATATCTAACTCTGATGCATTACACAAAGCAGGTCATCAAATAGTTGTGGATCCAGAAAGTCCATTTTGTCTGACAATCGTCTAAATCATCGGCTAGACCGGTCCTAAACATGCAGAAAATTGACAAATTGCAAAACGTTTCGGTCCAAGTCAGCCTGAGCAGACTGGAGAATGGAAAAAGGTGTAATCATTTGGTGATATGGCTCGGACATTTTCTCTCTCCTTTATAATATTGTTAGGCTAGAGGCGTCAAGGTATCACTTAATACTGGAGCTGGAAGCTGGAACTATCAACAATATAAAGATAGAATGAGGTCCATAGATGTGAATACCGATGAGCACATCATGCTATTTATTCTTTTTGTTGATTTGGTAGTAGAAGCGTTTTCAAAGAAAGATGACAGTTTTTCCTAGTTGGAGTTTGTAAACGATGCAAGCGTTTGTAAGACCACTAACTGATTCAGTTTATGCTTAAGATGGCTTATGAGATCTTGATGAGTATACATATCGTCGGTTTACGTCAAAAACCTCTTAAGTACAGCTTGAAACAAGCTGTAGTTATGAGGTTTGTTTTAGTTAACCCTTTCCCAAACAAGCCCTTGTTTTTACGTGTCTGCAGTACAAGTCTTTTGAAAACACTGTGGGAAAAGGAGAAATTGCTCGTAACGAGCAATTTCCCCTTTTCCCACAATGTTTTCTGCCCGTTCAGATAAAATTTTCTGCCATTGTTATGAAAGTTAAAATTGTCGTCTGCAAACTCTTTTAGTTTGGAAGAGTCTAAAATTTGTCATTTGTGAAAGGGTTAGCCTACAATATGCTGTGTATGGCAACTCCAGGTTCACTACAGTCGGCAAGCGGAAACTATTCAACATAAAAGAGAAGTGTGGTAGCTAACGTACTATTGCCATGCTCCATACAAAAACAGAGTTGACCTCACTACTGCCATGCAAAAATGCTTAATTATGCATGTCAAGCGGGTCAAGTACCAGGCTTCAATTTGGAAGAAATCAGTCATGTGCATCTGAAAGGCATGGGTGGGCTAAAGTTAGTATAGTTTTTTAGCCTAAGGAGACGTTCTTCCATCGAGGCTTATTGGGATTCATCTAGATACAATTGTTGCCGAAGACAACGTTGAAGACAATGAATTTTACGCTATTCAGATATAGGTAATAATGTTCAAAACACCAAAGAAATGGCAATAGTCATGATCAATATAATCAAACTTTACTTAACCCTTTACCGGATATGCCAATTTGAGGCTCTTCCATATCAGTAGCAAATAAAGATATGATGTCAAAAATATGGACAAATGAGGATACAAATATCTGATTGAGTGGAAAACATTGTGGGAAAAGGAGAAATTGCTCGTTACAAGCAATTTCTCCTTTTCCCACAATGTTTCCATAAGCTTTCTGTTACTGATACGTCAATATGAGTATCTGTGGAGTAAAGGGTTGAGCCTCCGCTGAATGCGTTTTATGCAAACTAGGTCCAGTCTGTGACACGATGTCTATTTCTTAATGACGTAAATTGTTAAAATGTGTTTAAATCTAGCGTCTAAAATCAGAAATGAAATACAGGGACGTTACTCAGTATCTGTTTCCTTGTCCATTATTGCTCTATGGACAGAGGGCCAAAACAACCAATATGGATTGATCGGAAACTATAAATTTGTTCACGTATTTCAGAATCGTTTATGTCGCTGGCCGAGAGGGTCATCTGCCGGAAGTTTTGTCTTTCATCCATTGCAGACGCCGAACACCAATTCCATCTATGATATTTATGGTAAGGTTTGCGAATGGACTGTGTAAAATAGGGCAGACTTACTTAGCTTATATTCTGCCAAGTTTATTTTCAGATTTATTTTGAACAGTTTGAGACATGAGCTTCGATAAGAAAAAGATATCATGCGTTAGGGATCCACTTTTCCTCACTTTAACCCTATACCACACAATTCCTACCTTTGACGCCCCTGAGAAATAATCCTTTTGAAAACACTGTGGGAAAAGGAGAAAGTGCTGGTAACCAGCATTTTCTCCTTTTCCCACTGTGTTTTCTACCCTCCCCAGAACAAATTTCAATTTTTCAGTCACCTTTATTTTGTCGTCTGCAAATGCTTTCGATTTGGACCAGTCTAAAATTTTATGTATGGTAATGATTTAACACAGTACGATGACGGTATTACGGTTGACGATTATTGAAAACATTTTGGAAAATTGGAAAATGCTAAATATATTTTTGGTTAAAACTTTCATTAGCAGTAAATATTAGCTTTTTCATTTCTCTGGGAAAAGAGTTACACGCTTAAGAGTTCGGTTATTTGTATTAGGAGCCTTAAATACTCCGTCTAACAAAGATATGCCATTTAACCCATTACCACACGAGAAAAATTTAGACTGGTCCAAATTGAAAGCATTTGCAGACGACAAAAGAAAGGTGACTGAAAAATTGAAATTTGTTCCGCGAAGGGTAGAAAACACTGTGGGAAATGGAGAAAATGCTGGCTACCAGCATTTTCTCCTTTTCCCACAGAGTTTTCAAAAAGCTTCTTTCTCAGGGGCATCAAAAGTAGGGATTGTGTGGTAATGGGTTAAAGTATCTGTTAGAATTATATAAGGAGATAAATATAGTCAATTAATGATATTGTAAGAATATTTCAAATTTGTAACTTTAGATCGAAAAAATATTGATCCTATTTGCCTTAGTCTATGACAATGCAATTTCACCATAATGAAATCTCATTAAAATAAAGCACGTTTCTTTAAGATAAATGACTGAAATAAGAGGGCCACAATACACCTGTATCGCCCACTGTCTTTTGAATAAATGCATTATGCACTAAACTGATATCGACAGAGACATACAAGTCATGTAGATCATGAAAAACCTGTGGGGTAACTAACTTTCATAGAAAAAAAAATAGCCAAGCCGCCCACTCCAATTTCCACAAGAAAAAATTATCTTTTTAAAGTTGAAATACAAATATCATTTCAATAAATACAAGACGGTTCAGTCAGTAGGTTGTTTAATCATGTACCACAAGTATTATTCATACAAAATATCAATGAACGCAAACAAGGAATAGCTGAACAAGAAGATTTACAAAACTTTGAAGCAGAAAATATGTTTTCAATACCATAAATGGAAAGTTGTGTAACACCTACTAAAAGAACGAAACTATCTGAGTGTTACATACATAAATATATATTCATAAAATAGTCCTTTATATAACTATTCAACTTATCTGAGCGTAATGTAAAAATAAATCACTCTCATTTAGCCATTTCTGTGGAATGCCATCAAAATTGGATGAGTAGTTTCAAAGATGAAGATATTTAAAATAAAAGTTAACACACTGACGCACGGACGTACGAGGGACACCGGGTCATGACACAAGCTCGCTTGCTTGGTAAGCTTTAAGTGTTTTATACTTAGAATACATGTACCTCGGGACACGAAACACGAATAAAACTGAAAAAAATCTTACTGGACTTTTCTATGTGATTTTTTTTCACTTTTTAAAGTGCCTCCAAAACTGACATAATCTACGAGTCCATGTTTTATACAATAATTGAAAATAATTAAAAATCACTTTGAACGCATCTCGTCGTTGATACGAGCATGAAGAGAAGCTAAAACTCTAGCTCTTCAAATGAAAGGTAAATTCCTAATCCATGTGCACCCTTGGCATCATTTCAGTCTTCCATTGCTTTCGGAATGGTTTACGTCAGCGACATCCGGTCCTTGGTGGATTTTTTCAGCTTTGCAGCTTGGCTTTTCTATGGAACAGCTGTTGGAACTTTACTTGTACTGCGTTACACGAAACGGGACGCAAAAAGAATCATAAAGGTTAGACTTTTATATGCTATGTATAATTATGACTAAAGTTAAAGTATCTTGTTGTTTGGCTGGGTCAAGCAGCACTTTCACCTATCCAGGCATCCATGGGTTTTCATAAACCAGCACTACTAACAATACTCCATCCACGACTTTGGCATCGTTCCAACATAAACAGATCTGAAACTATGCTCATCGGTGAAAAAGAAATGGAGTCTTTAACAACTTCTTGAACAGTCTCTGGGAGAATCTTTTGTAAAGCCAGGTTGTTGGACATATTCATACATACATGTACATTGAACAAGTATAATGACATCTATTAAGCACATTATTAGTTGTACGGTCAGGTGGCAGGAGACTTAGAAACTTTCACGGCTGTGGTGAATCATGTCGCTCCGAGCCGCAGGCGAGCACCTGGCGACATGTATTTGTCTTGTGAGTGGCTCGTATCGGTTGACGCCGCTGTTTTGGATTTTGACGGGGAAAATGACTGTGCCTACAAGACATATCTTATAGCCAGATTACGAGAAATTTCTCTTCAGTATAATAAGTACTTAGGTGCCCATTAAAATCCAGTTTGTTTCACAACCGGCTGAATCTGGATTTAAAATAGTCCTTAAACATGTCAAAAATTTACCAAGAGCAAAAAGTGTCGACCAATTGACCTGAAACTATACTTTATACAGTTGAAACAAACCCACTTTTCACTGGGCATAGGTCCCATATTTTCGCCCGCTAAATCGCATTTTTTTCTTAAAGACGAGTTTCATGACGTTGACCAGAAGCCACAATCCACGTGAGACTTTATCTGAATGAACCCCTCCCCCCTAAAAAGTATTTTAACCGTTTATCAAACAATCCCTGGTTTTTACGATCCTGAGATAGAAGCCTTTTGAAAACACTGCGGGAAAAGGAGAAAATGCTGGTAACCAGCATTTTCTCCTTTTCCCACAATGTTTTCTACCCTTCAAAATACAAATTCCAAATTATCTGTCACTTTTATTTTGTCGTCTGCAAACGCCTTCAATCTGGAAGAGTTTAAAATGTTGTCGTTTGGTAAAGTGTTAATCCAGTATTTGCATCACTGAACTTTATATTTTTCAGGTTCCAATCATTTTACCAATCTTGTTTGTCCTGTGCTCAATATTTCTTGTGATTGCTCCGATTCTAGAATCACCAAAACTTGAGTTCCTGTACGCCACGTTATTTGTGGCGGGCGGACTTGTATTTTATTTTCCATTTGTACATTTCAAGCTGATCAAAATTGGTAAGTACCATTCACAGGCGTTTCTGTTATTACGACTTTCGCTAAATACATAATGAACATAATTATGACCTCCGGGGCATGGCCAGTTTTGACGCCAGGGACATCATATGACCAAACTTGGTAGAGATCCTCTAGAAGATTCTGCATACCAAATATCAAAGCTCTGCACCTTCAAGTTTCAGAGAAGATTTGTAAAGTTTTCCTTCTTTGTTGTTATGTTCCAACCTGTGATCCCCTGGGGCAGGGCCAGTTTTGACCCCAAGGGCATAATATAAACAAACTCGGCAGAGGTCCACTAGGAATTGCTACATGCCAAATATCATAGCTAGATGCCTTCTAGAGAAGAATTTTAAAATTTTCTTTCCTTGTTCCTATGTTCGAACTTGTGACCCCCGGGGCGGGGCCATTTTTGACCCCACGGGCATGATTTACTAAAAATCAAAGCTCTACGCCATCTAGTTTCAGAGGAGGAGAATTTTAAAGTTTTCCTTCTTTGTTCATATGCCCCCCGGGGCGGGGCCATTTTTGACCCCACGGGCATGATTTACTAAAAATCAAAGCTCTACGCCATCTAGTTTCAGAGGAGGAGAATTTTAAAGTTTTCCTTCTTTGTTCATATGCTCAAACTAGTGACCCCCGGGATAGGCCAGTTATGACCACAGGGACATAATTTGAACAAACTTGGTAGAGGTCTACTAGGAGATGCCACATACCAAATGTCAAAGTTCTACGCCTTCAAATTTTAGAAGAGAAGATTTTTAAAGTTTTCCTTCTTTGTTCCTATGCTCAAAATTGTGACCTGGGCCCAGTTTTGATCCCAGGGGGTCACTAGTTTGAGCATAGGAACAAAGAAGGAAAACTTTAAAATTCTTTTCCTCAGAAACTAGAAAGCGTTGAGCTTTGATATTTAGTATGTTGCATCTCATAGTGGACCTCTACCAAGTTTGTTCAAATTATGCCCCTGTGGTCAAAACTGGCCCCACCCCGGGGGTCACAAGTTTGAGCATAGGAACAAAGAAGAAAAACTTTAAAATTCTTTTTCTCAGAAACTAGAAAGCGTAGAGCTTTGATATTTGGTCTGTTGCATCTCCTAGTAGACCTCTACCTAGTTTGTACAAATGATGTCCCTGGGGTCAAAACTGGTCCCATCCCGGGGCTCACTAATTTGAGCATAGGAACACAGAAAGAAAACTTTAAAATTCTTCTCCTCTGAAACTAGATGGCGTAGAGCTTTGCTATTTGGTATGTGTTATCTCCTAGTGGACCTCTACCTAGTTTATTTAAATCATGCCCTTGGGATCAAAACTGGCCTCATCCCAGGGGTCACAAGTTCGAACATAGGAACAAAGAAAAAAAAATAAAATTCTTCTTCTCTAAAACTAGAAAGAGCTATGATATTTGGCATGTAGCAATTCCTAGTGGACCTCTACCAAGTTTCTTCATATTATACCTATGGGGTCAAAACTGGCCCTGCCCCGGGGGTAACAGGTTCGAACATAGCAACAAAGAAGGAAATCTTTAGAAATCTTCTCTGAAACTTGAAGGTGCAGAGCTTTGAAATTCTGGTATGCAGAATCTTCTAGTGGACTTCCACCAAGTTTGGTCATATGATGTCCCTGGCGTCAAAACTGGCAATGCCCCGGAGATCACAGGTTGGAACATAGGAACAAAGAAGGAAAATTTAAATTTCTTTTCCTCTTAAACGGGAAGGTGTAGAGCTTTGATATTTTGTATGTAGCATCTTTGAGTGGACCTCTACCAAGTTTATTCCAAAGATGCTGCTTTGGTTAAAACTGACCCAGCCCCGGGGACCACAAGTTCGAACATAGGACAAAGAAGGAACATTTAAAAATCTTCTTTGAAACTGGAAGGTGTAGAGCTTTGATATTTGATTGCACTATGTCCGGTGTCTGTCGCCCGTCGTCCGTCAACAATTTCTTTCAACATCTTCTCTTAACCCACTGGGCCAATCTTGATGAAACTTGGCAGGGATGTTGCTTGGGTGAAGTTTTACCAAAGTTGCTCAAAGAATTGAATTTCACTCATAAGCTATAGTCTAAGGTGAGCGTTCCAGAGCCAATGGCCCTCTTGTTTTCTTTGTATGTATTTGTTTTCGATAGGATAGAAAACATTGTGATACATTTCGATCTACACCGTCTGTAAACAAGCAAATGAAATTATTCTAGCATGGTAAGGATAAACTAATAATCGACAATGCTCTCTACGACGGTTTTCAATACCTATCTCATAAATTGGTTAATAAACAGTTAATTTATCGTCATCATACATTCGCCATGGAAAAGTTTCAAATTTTGACGTTTGGTTGAGACTTTCGTGTATATTTATATTAGGTTTCTGACTTACCTGTCATTTGATTTCTTTTCTTCTTCTTTATCTTCCACAGACAGAATTACAGTGTTTTTGCAGATGCTTCTTGAGATAGTTCCCAGTCGGCACACACCGGATGCATGAATTGTTGGAAGTGTTACTATTTATATAACTGTCATGCGGAGCCATGTTCTGAACATCCGCCAATTCGTATTACAGAATGTGAACTGAGTTTGAATCGAATATTGGATCTGTGCATTCGAGTGAATACGAAAACGGAGGAATCTCGTTTTCTGGAACAGTCAGTTACTCAAATGTATTGTTTAATTCGAAATATTTGTTTGAATTTAAAACTTCTTGGGGAAAAGTATAAGCACCTCTAAGCCAAATAGAGTGTAGTACTTTTTTGTTTTTTTAATTCATATTTGCATTATAACTGTTCCCTATAAATATACAAATGAGTTGTCCTTTGGACGCATATGAATTTCCGAGAAATGTTCTATAAACCGATCACATTAATACTTCGAGCAATAAACACTCATATTTGTAACATTAGTTTTTTTTTTATTGTATTCTTTTTTCTGTCTTTCATGTAAGGTGTGAACCGCATTTAGTGATGTGTGATATGTGTAAAGAGTGCTTTTCAATCTACCAAAAGATAAATATAATCTAAGATGCCACCTTATGTCAGGTCCTATGTATAAGTCATCCTCCATTGGAAGGGGAGTTAACTCTTTACCACACAATCCCTCCTTTTGACGACCCCGAGACAGAAGCCGATAGAAAATTTTGTGCGAAAAGGAGAAAATGCTGGTTCTCCTTTTCCCACAATGTTTTTTACCCTTCACAAAACAAATTTCAAATTTTCAGTTACTTTTATTTTGTCTTCTGCAAATGCCTTCGATTTGAACAAACCTAAAATTTTGTCGATTGGTAATGAGTTACATAGTTCGGTTGCTTTGTGACTTCGATGCAGTAATTACAAACACGGACTTTGTCGTTAGTGCGTATATCCCCCCCCGCCCCCCTCCCGTTTTCTTTTTAATCCCCCCCCCCCCCCGAAAAAAAAATGTTTGTTGTTATTTGTTTTACATGTTTATACTGTAACTGGTTATTTTCTTTAGTCGATGTTTTTGTATTACACTTAGAAACTACATTTCATGTTTTATATTGAACACGTTTTCTACTTAATCAACTGCCTAGTACTGATGAAACCCAGGAAACATGTATAGGTGAGCTGTCGCCATGAAATGACTGAAATAATGTTGAAAGCAGCATAAAACACCATTCAAACTAAAGAATCATTCAAACTACTTAATTAAGTGTTTCTTCCTATTTAATTTTTCCTCCTTTATTTTTTAACCCTTCACTCCATAGATACTCATTTCTACGCATTGCTTGTAGGAGCTCTTGGAAAACATTGTGGCAAAAGGTGAAATTGCTCGTGATGAGCAATTTCACCTTTTGTCACAATGTTTTCTATGCTATCAAAAAGTTTCATATACCCATAAAAAACTGCTTCATCCTTGCTGTTATTTAGGGTCAATTAAAGATACCATAGAAATGTCTTATGGGGTAAAGGGTTATTGTGATGTTTATACTTTTTCGTGGTTTGTCAATGATTGAGAGAAATACTTTGTTTTATTGTATGATATTTTTACATCTGTACAGAACTCCAGATGGCGGGAGTGATTTTGATTTCAAAATTTAAGCTATCAATCATTCTCCACTAAACCGTACGTTATGGGTACTCAAAAGAATCACCTCATCGAGAAGATTCTAATGGGTACTCACAACATAGGGTTTGGAAGAGAAATGATGCATTTAGAATACCATTACCCCCTCTTATCTGGGGATGTGTATTTAGGTTTAAAGGGAAAATCAACAAGTTTCAGATATGGTTAATTTTCAAATCATACATTTATCAAATGGTAACCTGGTAATGGTATAATTAGAAAAAAAAAATAGTAAAAGTACTTTTTTTCAATTCATATTTTTGCTTGTTAATTTTTATTCATCGCTTACCTCCCATGCTTAGTGTTGCGTCCCTTGATTTGTGACGTCATAGTAGCGTTTGTTTCAATATGGACGTTGTTTACGATAGTGAACTGAGCGATATTGAAGACGAAGAAATACACGATTCTAGGCCAGAAAGGCCGTACATGTGTGAGCCAATTTTTAAAGAAACTTATTAAGTTTCTAATGATGAGGATAAAACTAACATTTTACCCTCTAATGACGAAAATGACGATGTTGTGCCGGACTTTTCAAAGGCTGAGTATCACGCCATTGAAATACCTCTATTCCAGGGCAAACATCACTAACAGAGGTGTGCGGTAAAAATGTCAGAGGTAAAAATGACCTATGACATTTTTACCTATGACATTTTTTCCTATGGCATTTTTACCTCTGACATTTTTACCTACATTCCTTACAGAAATATTATTCTATATGACAAAATTAAGTGTATAGCATAAAATTTATTTCACGTGAAGCATTTTCGGTAGATTAATGGGTGGAATTTAACAAAACAAAAAAAATGAATGAAAAGGACAGTTCCATGACAAGACAGTTCCTTTTTCTTGACTTTTACGATTGATAATCGTGAGATGTTAGTTCTTACTATTTGTTGATGGGTCCTTGTTGACACCCTGTAAAGAATTCTGTAAACATTGACGGGTACAAAGTTATTCTCTCATGGGTGAAGGGTTACACAATAAATCATGATTTTCATTACAATAAGAATATTGTTAAATGTTGTCAACCAGCATGAATTTGATAAAAGAATGTGGTCCGAGATTATTAAGACTTGATTCTCAAAATTATTTGAGAATTATTTAAGTTGTACTTTTTACCATACAGAAATACATGAACATCAGAGAGAGGTAGAGGGGATCTATCTGTGTGAAATACTTTTTCGCTGTTAATCTTGTCCACATGATCCATTCAATGCAAAAATTTATCATACATGTAGAGCTATAGTATGTTCCATATAGAGCTGTGAAAGTCTTAAACAGTGATTTGTAAGCCGTGGGAAAGGAAAGTGTAAATTTGTTCAGTTCATGTTTGTCTTCTGCAAATTGTTTCAATTTGGGTAAGTCTCAAATTAGTTTACTAAGGACTGAGCAATTAATACTGCCATTCCGGTCGAATTGCAGCATAGAAGACTTCAGATTCATTGTAAAAACATAGAAAGAGCTGGTAACTATCAATTGATCCTTTATTCACAATATTTTCTATTTTTAATTTTCTTAAACAGGTCCAAATTGAAATCACTTGCAGACAACAAAAATAAAGTTGAATATTTCAAAAAGTGAATTTTGTTTCCAGCAGAGTAGAAAACATTGTGCTCAAAGGAGAAATGCTTGTTTCCAGCATTATCTCCTTTTCCTACAATTTTTTTTTAAAAGTCTTTTGTCTTCAGGGTCGTAAAAACTAGGGATTGATTGGTAAAGGTGGTAAAGGGTTTAACATAAATTCCACGCATTGGGCACGAGTTCTGGTTTAGTTGCCTCCCAGGAAGCTGTATCCGAAGAGATTAGTACGAGCTGTATGAACTTGTTTCACATGTTTAAATCGTTACCTGGCGTCAAATTTATTGACTCTACCGAATTGAAAGCATTTGGAGTCAACAAATTAAATTTTACTCGCATGTTTGGACTTGTTTTTGATGGGGTAAAAATCACTGTAGAAAAAGGAGAATTACTGGTTACCAGCATTTTCTCCTTTACCTAAAATGTTTTCAAAAGTTTTTTTATTTCTTCACCAGGGTCGTTAAAACAAAGGATTTTTCTCTGTAGCCTGTCTAGAAGACATAATATGAACAGCAACAAGGAAATATCCACAAATAAAGATTGTAAAGATACAATTCAAAATTTGTTTAAAATGCATGTAGGTTGTCAAATCATTTCCAAGTGTGAAATGTCAAAGGGAACGTATGTAAAAATGTCATAGGTAAAAATGTCAGAGTTAAAATGGTAAATATGCTAGAGGTAATAATGACATAGGTAGAAATGTCTCCTGTTTTATAGGCTCCTATCTCAGGGTAGAATGTAGGACGTTTTGTCCTCGGAGGTTTTGGCCAGGACGTTTTGGCTATAGTAGAATGCAAATCAAAGTCAAAGAATGTTTCTCACAATGTTGATTACAAGTAGCCTATACACTGCATGAAATAGACTTACATTATTTTTCTCTATCTACAATGATGTACAAAAAAAGCATAGAAAGTTTGTTTATATCCCATTTTTGAGTGTTCAAAAAGCCTTTGGCCAAAACATCCTACTTTGCACTTTCAGCTGGCCAAAACGTCCTGGCCGAAACGCCCGTGACCAAAACGTCCGACCACCATAAAAGCCAGTGGTGTTTGGTAAAGGGTTAAATATACAACATTTAATGTTATCATTGCTGAATGAAATAGAAAATTATTTCATAGTATAGCATGGATACAATGAAGGTAAATAAATAAATGTATAGGACAACTGGTATATTATCAAATCTTCAAAGAACGGCTTTACTTCAATGGATCTGGTGAGAGGCCACATCCACATGTTTTTTTGCATATCATATACTTAGTACCTCTGATAATTTTACCTATGACATTATTACCTCTAGCATATTTACCGTTTTGACTCTGACATTTTTACTTTTGACATTTTTACCTATAACATTTTTTCCTCTGGCATTTTTACCTCTGACATTTTTACCGCACACCGTCAAAGAGAAATTGTGTATGGGATAAAAGTTGTAACATGGGTTTACTGTCACAAACAAACATTACAGTGTAAGGGGTTAGATATGCAAATGTTATGTAACCATTTTCTGTAGTTTCAACTAGTCGGTGATGGATTGACATTTATGAACATGACTAGGGTTGCCAGATACTGACTTCACCCTTTACAATACAAACCCTAGATCTAGTTTCCAATACTCAAAGAAAGAGTGTTTGAAAAACAGTGTGGGAAGAAAATGATGTTTGCTGTTCAAATAATGATTATTATCCCTTGAAAGTTTACGTCATTTGAACAATGTCGACTTTGTTATTTGCAAAACGTATTTATGAATTTGGATGAATCTATAATTTTGTTAAATTTTAAATCATTTGGAAAACGGCAGCATTTTCTCCTTTGTCCGGAGTGAAGCCATAATTTAGAAAAGGGTAAAATAGTACAAATAACAATTCATGTCTTCCAATTTGAAGAATCAAAGCGTTGAGAACGCTGAAGAGTATTTGTCAAGGGAACCCATTGTGTGGAATTAATAGTTTGAAAGAAAAAGAGACATATTGTTCAAATATTGGCTTAAAAGTCAACCCACTAAGCAAATGAATACCTTTTTGGTTGAAGGGAGAGTACTCATGTAACTTAAAACTATAATTTTGAAATATCTTTAGCCTTTTACATTAAATTTCCAACATTACAATCAATTACTTCGATCTATAAATATTCGTGAGCAATCCGATGGAATAGCGCGCAATCATAGGACGAACAAGCCATGGAACGAATTTATTTTGGAACGAAAAAGCCCAGGGTCAGTAGGAAAATTTGTATCATTGCGCCAATAAAAGGCTATGAGCGAGAGAAGCTATTTTCAATCAAAAAGTATCTCAATGATCGATGGCTGCGACCAATGTATTTCAATATCTCATTTCAAATTACATATCTGAGTGCCACCGAAAAACTCATTTGCCTGATAAAAAATGAGTTTAACTGGGTTTATTTCCTTCGGCTTTGCACAAAATAAGATACATAGTTATCAAAATTCAATCTTGAACTCTCAATGGTATTATCTTCGACAAATACCACAAAAAGAGATTACCTAGTTCATGTGAGATTTTCATGTTGGAAATTCCCATTGCGTAATGTCTGTCTTTCGGAGTTTCGGTATAAGCCCTATTTCCTTTCAATTCGGAGTTTCGAATAAGGTCGGCACAGCGTCAGGTTTTATCCCCCTATAACCAACTTTTTTTTTGCGAGTTATGGACTTATTAAAAACTGACTCTCATCGAAGTATTTCAGACACAATTTTTTAAGTTTTATAGAGAGTACTTTCTGTCTGTCTATCAGTCTGCCCATCTGTCTGGCTAGTGTCTGTCTCCTTCCCTCACCTCAGATTTCCCATCATTTGAAAACACACCTACACACACATTCGAGTATCTATCTACAAAGCTGCAAGAGTAACAGTTTCAGAATCATTATTGGAAAAGGAGCTATTGCTTTTTTAACCCTTTCCCAAACAAATTTTGGACCCTTCCAAACCGAAAGACTTTGCAGATGACAATTTTAGATTTGGAAAATATTACAGAAAGTTCTCAAAAAGGGTAGAAAACACTGTGGGAAAAGGAGAAATCGCTCGTTACGAGCAATTTCTCCTTTTCCCCACAGTGTTTTCAAAGACTTTTATTGCAGACACGTAAAAACCAGGGCTTGTTTGGGAAAGAGCTAAAGGAGCAAATCCCTTTTCCAGTATTCTTTTCCGGGGTCCATAAAGTGTTAAGTAAGTAAAAGTTTGAGATGTGTACAGAATCACATACAAAATAGATAACGAAATTAATGACAAACATACACCCTGCCAATGACCCTATAAGTCACTTTCAGCTTTAAACATGTGTACATCTATTTATGTTGGATAACTGGTCAAATAAAACAAAACTATAGACTCCTAGAGATTAGCAATAGTGAAATTTTCGTCGCTTCTCAAATGCAGTAACAATGAATTTTGCAAGTGAGCGAACATGGTTTTTCGTAAGATATGCCTTTTTTTGTCCAAGGGAGATAACTGTAAATTTTTTTGTCTAGTACTATTAATCATAATATTACAATTTGCTTGTAACACGCGAAAAGGGGAATTCGGACATTTGCATAAAGTGTTGTCTCGACTTCACTAGATTTTGTGCTGCAGTAGATTTGCCCAAAATAGAAAATTACATAGAAACAGAAAGTGTTAACTTCCGATTAGCCTGCCCTGACTTCACAGGCTGATCCAAGACGACACTTTACGCAAATGTCCGAATGGCCGTTTCCGCGTGTTTCAAGCAAAATGATACTAGTACGTGTCATTCTTGTCAGCTGTATTTTTAGCGGCACGTATTTTTAACAGATTATTTCTTTCAGAAAAATTTAGATTCATTTAAGTTGAAAACATTTTTGAGACCACAAAATAAATGGCGCCAGATTGATGTAGATCGTATTCAAAAAGATAGAAAGCATTGTCGGAAAATGAGAAAATGTTGGATAACGGCAAGTACTCGTCATACAGATTCACAATATGTCTTCAGAAGGGCTTCTAATCTAGGTTGCTTTAAACACATGATTGCTTATTTGAAGTGTTAAAGACGAATTATTTAGTGCATATTGGTTATATTGTTAGTTTAATTACACATACCAATAAACAAGTTGGAAAAGTCTGGAATAAATGTGTTTATAAGTTCATTTACAGCCTTACATAACCCGGAGCTCACCGTGAATCAGTGGTGAAAGGGTACCATAATTTTGTAATACTCGGTTTGGAATTCAACCCCCCACCCTCTCTTGCGGCCCTGATCAGTTTGTGACAGAAGTGACCTTTGATCAGGGACTGCAGAGGTCCAGCATGGTACTGGAAAAAAACCAGCTGTGATAAGCCTTTTACCTCTTTATCACACAACCCCGACTATTGACGACTCCCTCCCCCCCCCCGCCCCCCCCCACAAAAAAAAAAAAAAAAAAAATTTGAAGAGATTGTTGGAAAAGGTGATAATATTGGTTACCAGCATTTTCCTCAATCCACACAATGCTTCCTACCCTTCTCAGGTCAAGTTTCAGATTTTGAGTCGTACTTAATTTATCTGTGCAAATGCTTTGAATTTTGACCATTCTAAAATCTTTCTTGGCTAAGTCTTAGCCTGCTAAGAATGATTCAAGGGCCTTTTACCGACAATGTAGATCAAGATCAGACTGTGCTGGATGTGCAGTCTGATCTTGGATCTTCACTGTCCGATTCGGAGAAGTACCCCCTCCTCAAAGTAATCTTGTTTTATCAAAAACTTCTCCCTAATAGCAAGCCTAGAGGTTAAAGGAATTGGTCCCGCCATAAAACTTTGAAAACAATGTGCATACCTTTGCTCTGAGGGTTGAATTACTTGCTGTTTATATGAAGCACAGTTACCGTTTCTAGTATGGCTTTGAGCAACAGTTCATCATAAATATGTACTTTATTGACGCGTTACCAAACAACAAAATTACAGACTGGTCCAAATTGAAAGCATTTGCAGACGACAAAATCAATGTGACTGAAAGTTTGAAAATTGTTTAGGGAAGGGTAGAAAACATTGTGGGAAAAGGAGAAAATGCTGGTTACCAGCATTTTCTCCTTTTCCCAAAATGTTTTCAAAAGGTTTCTTTCCAAGGGTCGTTAAAAGTCCGGATTGTGTGATAAAGAGTTAAACAAAGTACATATACATTTACTCCAATATCCAAGCATAAAAACATATCAAAGAATTTAAATCTTCATGTCCAAATAGTAAGACATATAGATCTAGACTAAGATGTATTCCTGTGGACCCCATATCAAACATCCTTCTGAAAATTCTGCATTCTTACTTCTTTTTCATAGAAAGTAACAAAATAAATTTCAAATATATTATAAGGACTTTGAATGGACTTTTACACGTTGAGGATAATTCAGTATCAAAGGCTTAAAGTTCAGGATGTTAGGTAAAATTAGCAGATGTCCAGTTCACTGAGAAGGACATGACCTTCCATCGAAAATCCTCAGTATAAATTCACGTCACGAGTTCCTGCTTGATAGGGGCCGTTTGTGAGCGCAGGATTTCCCATCAATAACTAGAGAGAATTTTTGCATGGATCAACTTCATTTTTTTAAAGGCTACACGATATTAATTTTTTTCATCGTTATTCGTTATCGAAAGGATTTTAAAACATTTATGGCCATATTCTAGCAAGCTATTTGAACAGTTAAAACATTTAATATAACACATAGTTCAAAAATGTAATTTCACTCAGAAAGTATTGCTTAATCTTCTTGTTTATATCGACAGCAGGCAACAAAGTTGTGAATGACATTTTTTGAATGAAAACAGGGGCAGTCTGTGTAAACGATGTTCATACGCATAATTATAGCAATATTTAATGAAAAAAAGAACAAACTTTTATTAAGTATTTAGAGTATTTCAGATTGACAATTTCTGTAGTTTTGGCAAAATTTCGATAAAGAAATCAAACGGAATTTGTTAGATTTGTTTAAAGGTGGGTACTTAGAATTTTCACATCACACCGAATATATATCACTAAAATTTATATGAAAAAACGATACAAGTCATCAATAATTAAGAATGATAAAATTAACGAAAAAAGATTTTTTGATGGTATTCCCTTAAAAGGCTACGTAGCCTCTTAAGCTATTTTTAGATTTCGCGCAAAAAGAAAAAATGCATTGTGGGAATGTTAAGTGACTGGTACGTGACTGATGACGCTTAAATTCCATTACATAACAAACATGTAATTATTTTTCATAATATCTTCTTCGGACGCTATGTTTGAAGCTTCGTCTATGTATTTTCGGTATGAAAATGAGCGAGTTGTTCATGTAAAAATAGAACGTGTTTCCCGTCGATGTCGACTTTAGCCATCGTAAATCTCTAATTTCTCGTGTTGTCGGATGGTTTTCGACTACTGGGGTTTTATGAATGACGATTATAAGGCTTTGGGAGTATAAGGATGATATTTTTGTATTTTTGTAAAATTTTCGTCCCAAGGTCTGAAGGGCCACCTTTAAGGTCAGAGCTGAATATCATTTGTAGATCTATGTTGTTCGTCCCTACGCCAGACATGCAAAGCTATAAGTGAACGCGCATGCGTCGTTACACATGATGCAATTGGTTCCGGTGTAATGCAGAGAAATGACCCCCATTACAAAATGACCTATGGTCATTTCTCGACGTAGAATAACGACCCATGGGTCTTTTCTCTACGTCGAGAAATGACCCCCGGGTCATTTCTCGACGTAGAATAATGACCCGGGTCATTTTTCTACGTCTAAAAATGACCCATGGGTCATTCCTCTACGTCGAGAAATGACCCGGGGGTCATTTTTTAATGGGGGTCATTTTTCTGCATTACACCGGCCAAAACGATATAGGAAATCCGCTAAAAGTATCGGCCCAGGTCAGCCTTCACAGTCCGAGCAGGGTGATCTGACTAGAAACTTTCTGCTATTTCTTAATTTTTTGCATTCCCAAGGATCGCATTACCTTATTATTTACAGTGGGTTATTAGACAAACCGTCTTTAGGAAGCCATGATCATGTGAGACTTGTTGGTACCATGCATTCCTTAAAACATAACTTACATGTTGATTTTGGCCATGGAAGCGAACTCTTGCTAAACATATCGTGACGGCCCATGTTTATTATCTCCCTTTATGCAAGCTATAATGCAAATGTTAAGAACATGTGCAGACCATATGAAAAGATTTTCATGTACACAAGTGCGGAATCCTGATGAGACCACCAAAATCTCGCATGTCTAGACATGCGAGGTATCAGGATTCCGTACATAAGACTTAAATATCTTAAAATATTAAGTTTAAAATATCTTTTCAAAATGATATTTGGAGTTTGATCTCTTTTTATTCATTTATGTACATAATACTTGTAATTCACTGACACTGTAGATATTGAAGACCGTGTGAGTGATGGAGCAGTGGTACTAACACTTTCGTGTACATTTTCGTGTACATGCACAAGTGATACCAACCTTTTTAACATTTAAGACGGCACATTTTGACAACAAAACGTGGCTACTTACCAACCTTTTCTCCCTTTCCTCTAATATTTCTCATCGTTTCAAGGAGAAGCTTATAGCTTTTAATCAAGTTGGATTAGGTTACCTTGTGTGCTACGCATATTTGATATAGACTTATTTTAAAAATAAAGAACCTAATAGAAAGAAGTCTGGGTACAGGACGTAACCTCTCCTTTAACCCTTTCCCAAACGACAAAAATTTAGACTGGTCCAAATTGAAAGAACTCGTAGACGACAAAATAAATGTGACTCAAAAAGCAAAATTTGTTTCCAGCAGGGAAGAAAACATTGTTAAAAAAGGAGAAAATGCTGGTTACCAGCATTTTCTCCTTTTTTAACAATGTTTTCAAAAGGTTTCTCTCCTAGGGCCGTAAAAACCAGGGATTGTTTGGTAAAGGGTTAAACAATCTTCAATTCTTTACCACACAATCCCGAGTTTTCACGATCCTGAAGAAAGTGCCTTATTCAATCATTGTGGTAAAAGAGGGCATTTTCCTGTAACAGTTGAAATCTCCCTTTTCAGAGACAAGTTCCACAAACTAAAGCCACATATCATCGTCTGCAAAGCCTGTCCATTTCAAAGTGTCTAAAATTTTGTCATTTGGTGAGGAGTCATACCCCCGTATGCCAGAGAGCCGCTCATGTATTTCAGAAAAGGATATAGCATTAAGAAAGACTACCAGATCAAATCATTGTACACCAAAAGCCATTTTATAAGCTCCGTTTAATTTTAATTTATTGAATGGTATTTTCCACCGAGGTCAACATTTCTTTTTAATTCTCTACATGGCAACAGATCTTGATTATCTTGAGTGCTCGGTCTCACTCTTACTAGACTAGGGATCTGAAGTGTCATGCCAAACGATATTCCAGCTGAAAACCAAGCACGTCGACTGAAGATCAAAGTTGGGTTTCCGGACTTTGAAATTTACAACCTTCATCTCAGCGTCACCACGGCCCCTCCTCCCTCCGTTTTAGCATGCGTATTTAATCAGTATAAGTTAACCCGAATGGTTCAACCAATCAAATTTTGCGTTATGATTTTTAATCATTTACGTGTTATGTTGCTTTTGCCTTTGGCATCTGGTATTTATTTTAATGGGAAAAAATGGTACAGTAAGTATCGCTATCACTTTATGTAGACGCTAGGTCCAAGCTATAAAAGTGTTATGAAGCAACAACGCCTAGCCCCCTTTTTAGATCCCCAGACAAAGACAAGCTGCCGCGGACTGAATATATCATGACCAGACTGCACAGAATGTGCAGCTAATTTTGAGTCAATACTGTCCGCTTGTTTCGTCAGGGCTATAGAATAAAGTAAACTGTCTGAGTGTCACTTGAACGTATTTTCTTTCGTCTATTACAGAGGAAGAGCTTAATGAATCTGCAAAAAGTATCAACCCAGGTCAGCCTGCGCAGTCCGCGCAGGCTGACCTTGGTTGATACTTTTTGATTTCGAGCAATTTTCTGCAAGGCCTGTTCTATCTCCATATCCAATCGATTGTCAGACTGTATGGATATTATGGATCACTATTCATGTGATGACTTGTGTGGTACAAGCGTCATGGAGATGCATTAAGGCTCCGCACCCTTTTCCCAGAGCATGCCTTAATCAGGAATTTGAGTGTAAAGGTGCTGACGTGGCCCATGCTTAGAGCAATACAGCAATGTATCGTTGTCTGCGTATATGGCGTGACAAACGTTGCAATATTCGATATCAAAATTTACATTCTTAAACGAAAAAATATTCATTCGAAAAAAAAATTTTCATTCGAAAACAAAAAAATATTCATTGGATAAAAATATATTTGTTCTAAACTTAAATTATATACATTCAATAAAAGATAAATATCGAATACAAAAAAAAATTATCCAATGAAAAAAAAAATTATCCAATGAAAAAAAAAATTTTGCAACATATAAAAATTTACAGATTGCAGTTGAAAAAATATTCATTCGATAATTGACCAATGAGATTTGGGAAAGCCCATTTAGTAACGGCTTATTTGATTGGACAATGCTGTTGTTAGATTTCCAACATGGCTACGCAACAGACGCTAGCTGCCCACCAGAATATAGATCTATTCAGTAAGTGGAAAATTATTTATTTCATTTAATTTCTGTAGAAAAGTTGTAATTGTTGAATTATTTCAAATGGATGACATAAATGCTAATGTATGACATGAACGTTTGTTGTGGAAGCAGTGGCATTTACTTTTCGCCATAAGATTTAGAGCGGCGAAAGTTCACCGGAATGCACCGGAAACCATTTAAGTTACTGGATTTAATTGAAACATCTACCTACCGCGACGGACAGAAATTCGGAATGCACTTGCATTAGAAGTTGCATTGAATTCTGAACACCTTCTAAATCACATGAGTCATGCTCTTGCAAAATGGGACTTAATGAATGTACAAAGCTATGTTCTGTTAAAGAATTGATTCTATAAAAGTACTTTAAATTTTGTAGAAATATTTCCAAGCTTTATCTCATTTACTAACCGACAATATTTTAGGCTTGTCCAAATCGAAAGCATTTGTAGACTGAAACTTTGAAATTTGTTTTGTAAATGGTAGAAAACATTGTGTGAAAAGGAGAAAATGCTGGTTAACAGCATTTTCTTCTTTTCCCGCAATGTTTTCCAAAGTAGGGATTGTGTGTACTCTCAATAATGAGATGCTACAGTGATCTTTTTCATATTTGGACATTTATTGTACACTGTACCGTCTCAAGTCCGTCGTAAATTTAACTGATTAAATGCAGGGTTTTCTCTTATGTTCAGCATTTTTTAAGAGTTCAAACTTGTACACAAAATCTGTGCCGAACTTTCAACTGATTTTGTCTTGATTGTCACTGTACCAGTCCAGTCAGTGCTAGAACAGCCAAATCTCAAGTACAATTAAAGATTTGGAAACTTTTAACCCAATGACTGCCATACTTTAAAGTGATCTTAAGGAGTTCAACTCGCCAGCATTTTTCAGGGATTTGTTCACCTTCAAATTTTTGGCGGCTACTTAAAGTCTAACCAGTTTAGTTTTTGTTGGTTGAATATGATGCTGTGTAAACACCCATTGTTTAGAAAAACTTTAATTCTTTACTGCACAATCCCAAGTTTTAGTGACCCAAAGCAAAAAGACATTTGAAATGTGGGAAAAGAAGAAATACTGTTAACCAGTTTTTTTCTCCAATTACATGTACCACAATGTTCTCTATCCTTTCCAAAACAATTTGCAATTTTTGAGTCACATTTATTTTGTCAGCTGTAGACTCTTTTTATTTGGTCTAGATTAAATTTTGTTGTTTGGAAAAGGGTTAAACATGTATACATGAGCCATGATCAAGCAAAAAGGAGCTAAAGGTATCTCTATGATCCATGCATGATACCCAGCAAGTCATCACATAATTGTGAATCAGTAATATCCGTCCTTATTTAACAACATTTTTATCCTTTACAACACAATCCCAACTTTGTGCTACAAGGAGAAAATGCTAGAAACCAGCGTTTTCTCCTTTCCCCACAGTTTCTACCCATTGGAAAAACAAATCACCATTTTAACAACATTTAATTTGCTGTCTGCAAATGCTTTCAGTTTGGACCTGTGTAAAATTTTGTTGTTTGGTAAAGAGTTTATCACAAGGTAGACTGGTCCTTGAACACACAGAAAATTTGACAAATGGCAAAATTTTTCAGACCAGGTAAGCCTAGGTCAAGACATTTTGTAGATGCATTAGGTCCCTTTCTGCAAAAGCATGGTTCATATACATGTATATATATCTGTATATGGACACACACAGATGTATTTCATTTATATTTTTGCTCTTGCAGGTAGATGCATTTATGTAGATTCTGCACTAAATAATCGGGGTGTTTTCATTGAAATATGTGGTGGTATGCTGGACAAAGACGGTACAGTTGCAATTCAGAAATGCAACAGGACTGAAATATATTGAAGGTGTAGATAGGGTTGCAGTCCATTCAACTGGAACCAATTTTGCCATTCCTGAAAATGTTGAGGGACTTGTTGTGATAGAACTGTTGGTAAGATGCCATGCTATTTTCAATTTCCAAATGTACTTTTTGTCGCGATTGTGTACCATACTTTTGTGAAGAAAACTGTAAAAGAGTCTTATTATGTCATGGGCGGATCCAGAGTGGGGGACCGGGGGTCTGGACCCCCGGAATTTTGGCAAAAATGTGGTTATCAGATTTATGAAATGGTGCTGGTTTGATATTGCACTGCATTTATGTAAAATACAGTCATAAATTTAAAAAAAAAGTTCTGAATGTGGAGACCTCCTCATGGTTAGAACTCGAAATGTTGACTTTTCTTGTTAACAGCTTACATCCACTGAAATCCGGAAATCAAAGTATCATATGATAAGACGAGTGCGTTTTCGGTGGGATCCCCCCTGAGAAAGATATCTGGATCCGCGCATGTATGTTATGGCACCAGTCATCCTTCTGCCCATCTGTCCTTCCAGGAGCAATTTCTTGTGAGCACAACTCCAACAGTTTCCATTGGAATAAGTTCAAACATAGCAGTATGAGTCTATGATGTGTAGTTGTGCATGGGACTTTTTTCTTTTCGTTCTGTTCATGAGGTCTAGAGTTATCTGCCCTTTAATTCTGAAATTGATAATTTGACTGACAAGCCCCTTGCGGTGTACTATGGGCTGCTTTGCAAAACCCTTGTCTTTGAAATGTAATAGAAATTTTGCGAATTGTCAAATTGAGCTATTCTTTGTTTAATTTCAGGTATTTGAATTTGACATTTTTGAAATTATATATGATGGCTTAATTGTGATTTTTATGGCATGCTCTTAGGCAGCAAACCTTGTGCTTTTCATTCGGGTGAAAATAAATGTATCTGAAGAAAGTCAGTCTGGTGATTCTTTACCTGGACAGTGGTATAAAATGGATTAAATATAGATTGTCATGTGGTAAAATACTCTCCACATTATGCTGGCACTATAGAGCCATCATTTTGTTTCATTTGTATGAAAAATTTTCATGACTTTTTTTTTTTCAAAATTTGGAAATATAACTGCACTATCTAAAAAGTAATGTCAATGTACTTTCATTTCTATTGTAGATGCTACTGGAGATGTATCTATGGAACAACCTACTGACTTTCTGGACAGGCATGGGATTTCATAAAAGATTAGAAATAAATTTCATCAACTATATTGATTGATTGCTTGTGACTCACACTTCGGCCATAACCTGGAGAGTCAATACAGGAACTTTTTACTAGAAGATGAAAATGGCTTTAATTTTGGATGGAGATTTTCACCTGGTACAGAAAAACAGACTTACAAGACAGGGTTATCCCCTCTCCCAACCCTTTTCCCGGTTTTTCATGGCCCGGAGTTAGAGACATTTTGTAAACATTGTGGGAAAAGGAGAAAAAACTGGTAACCAGCATTTTCTCCTTTTCCAACAGTGTTTTCTACCCTTTCCTAAACAATTTTCAGTTTTTGAGTCACATGAATTTTGTTATCTGCAAATGCTTTCAAGTTGGACCAGTCTAGAATTTTGTTGTTTGGGAAAGGATTAGAAACTAGGTCACCTGGTTAAATTTTAGATAAACTCCGTATATCCTAGATACCAAGTGTTATGTTCAATACTTATGAAAGTTGGTAAGAATATACGTCTTGACTCCTTATCACACAATCCCACCTTTTTACAGCACTGAGAGAGAAGGCATTTGGCAGTGTAGTGAGAAAAGGAGAAAATGCTTGTAACCGGCATTTTTCCCTTTCCACAATGTTTCCTAGTCTTCACAAGAGACAAGACAAATTTCCCTTTTTGTTTAATATTTATTTTATCATCTGCAAATGCTTTCCAATTGAACCAGTCTAGAATTTTGTTCTTCAGTAAAGAGTTAATGAGAACTCTAACGAGATATAAATTGGGTCACATAGGGTCAAAAACTAGGTCACTGAGATGGACTCTTGAAAAACCTTCTGTCCATACTCGGAAAAGGCTGTTTCTCTTTGGCTGGGCAGATTATTTTTTGTTGATGTTTTGAATGACTGTTCACCTGTAACAATCAATATTTGGGTCATAACTGAACATAATGAGTTAAATAAAAATAGCCATCCTCTGTGAAAAAGGCTTGATGCACCAGCAAAAAAGCAATGAGACATGTCAGTCTGTGTATCTAAGCATGGGTCGGAGCATTTCATTATTTGTGTTTTTTTCTGCACGCTCATGGACCACTCCACCTCATGGTGCACTCAGTTATTGGAAAAAAATGATTATATGGATCCTTTATCATGGGCCCATAAATATGTGATTACTTGTTTGGCACATTTGATCTCTCGGATGCTCTAATTTCCCTTTGCTAGAGCATAGATCATTTCTTTGTTATTTGTGCAGAGTTTAATCAGCCTATACAACAGAATCCCATGTTTTAACAACCCAGGAGAAAGTATGTCATGTCGGGAGGAAAATGTAAATGCTGTTTATTTGCCTTTCTTTCTTATCCCACAATGTTTCAAAAGATGGCTACCTCAGGGTCTTTGAAATATGGGATTGCTTATTGTAGTGTAAGTTTTACATGTACATGTAATTATGCCCCCCTTTCGAAGAAATGGGGGGTATATTGCTTTGCACTTGTCTATCGGTAGGTCGGTCGGTCCGTAGACCAAGTTTGTCCGAAGCATAACTCAAAAATCATTTCAGGTATCATCTTGAAACTTCATAGGTAGATAGATCTCATTAAGGAAAAGTGCAGTGCACAAGAACCATAACTCTGCCCATCATATTTTTGGAGTTATTGCCCTTTGTTGATTTTCATACTTAATTTTTGTCCAGAGCATAACTCAAAAAGTATTTCAGGTATCATCTTGAAACTACATAGGTGGATAGATCTCATTAAGGAGAAGTGCAGTGCACAAGAACAACAACTCTGCCCATCATATTTTTGGAGTTATTGCCCTTTGTTGATTTTCATACTTAATTTTTGTCCGGAGCATAACTCAAAAAGTATTTCAGGTATCATCTTGAAACCTCATAGGTGGATAGATCTCATTAAGGAGAAGTGCAGTGTACAAGAACCATAACTCTGCCCATCATATTTCTGGAGTTATTGCCCTTTGTTGATTTTCATACTTAATTTTTGTCCAGAGCATAACTCAAAAAGTATTTTAGGTATCACCTTGAAACTTCATAGGTGGATAGATCTCATTAAGGAGAAGTGCAGTGCACAAGTACCATAACTCTGCCCATCATATTTTTGGAGTTATTGCCCTTTGTTGATTTTCATACTTAATTTTTGTCCGTAGCATAACTCAAGAAGTATTTCAGGTATCACCTTGAAACCTTATATGTGAAAAGATCTTATTAAGGAGAAGTGCAGTGCACAAGAACCATAACTCTGCCTATCATATTTTTGGAGTTATTGCTCTTTGTTGATTTTCAGACTTAATTTTTGTCCGGAGCATAACTCAAAAAGTATTTCAGGTATCATCTTGAAACTACATAGGTGGATAGATCTCATTAAAGAAAAGTGCAGTGCACAAGAACAACAACTCTACCCATCATATTTATGGAGTTATTGCCTTTTGTTGATTTTCATACTTAATTTTTGTCCGGAGCATAACTCTAAAAGTATTTCAGGTATTATCTTAAAACCTCATAGGTGGATAGATCTCACTAAGGAGAAGTGCAGTGCACAAGTACCATAACTCTGCCAATCATATTTTTGGAGTTATTGCCCTTTGTTGATTTTCATACTTAATTTTTGTCTGGAGCATAACTCAAAAAGTATTTCAGGGATCACCTTGAAACCTCATAGGTGGATTAACCTTATTAAGGAGAAGTGCAGTGCACAAGAACCATAACTCTGCCCATTATATTTTTGGAGCTTTTGCCCTTTATTGATTTTCATACTTTATTTTTGTCCAGAGCATAACTCAAAAGGTTTTTCAGGTATAATCTTGAAACTTTATATGTGGATAGATCTTATTCAGGAGAAGTGCATTGCACAAGAACCATAACTCTGCCCATTATATTTTTGCAATTACTGCCCTTTGTTGATTTTCGTACTTATTTTTTTTCCGGAGCATAACTCAAAAAGTATGTGAGGTAAAGTCATGAAACTTTAAAAGTTGATAGTTCACATAAATGGGAAGTACAGTGCCCAAGAATTGTTAATTTATCATTAATAATTTTTGAGTAATTACCCTTTGTTCGTTTTTACACTTTGAACGTAAGAGTTTATAATCACATTGGATGCCATTAGGGGGGCATACATGTTTTACAAATATCTCTTGTTGAATTGGTAAAGCCACCAATCAGAAAATAGGTAACTGGGTCTAATCTCGGGAAAACTTTGTGTACACTCTACAGGCCACATTGTCAATCTTATTCTCATGTAACTTTGTCAGAATATTTTCCTTAACCCTTTACCACACAACAAAATTTTAGATCTGTCGAAATTAAAAGCATTTTTAGATAAGAGTTTTAACATGGCTCATATGAAATGATTTTTCTTTGATAGGGTAGAAAACATTGTGAGAAAAGGAGAAAATGCTGGTAACCAGCATTTTCTCCTTTTCCCACAATGTTTTCAAAAGCCTTCTCTTTCAGGGGGTGTTAAAAGTACTCATCGTGTTGCAAAGGGTTAATGATATCCTAGATGAGTTTAAAGTGGGTCATGTTGGGTTAAAAAAACTGTCACTAAGTCAAGTCCTAGAAAAACCTTGTATACACTCTAATGGCCACTTTTTCAGTCTGATACTCATGTCTTGGAAGTGATTGGAAATGGGGCATGTGTGGTCAAAAAGGCTCAGGTGAGCAACTTCAGGGCCATCATGGCCCTCTTGTTTCTGAAAAGAAAAAGTCTGAATTGGCCAAGCCAGTGATCAAATCAGTGACTCCCTGTTCTCAAGCTTGCAGGCTATCAACCGAGCTATGGGTGCTTGGCACACATTGTGTCAAAAGAAAGGTCACAAGGTCAAAAAGTATCAGTATCTACTGGATGGATTTTAGTCAAAGTTCATGGGAAGTTCCATTATGAAGTCAAGATGTGCATATTATAATTTGGCTACAGTTCAATGATTTTCAAAGGAGTTATGGCCCTTCCATGATTTTTTTTTTGTCGGCTCTATTTCTCAATAACTACAGGATAGATTTCAGTCAATCAGACTTAACCCTTTCCCAGACGGCAAATTTGGGACCAGACCAAATTCAAAGCATTTTGCCGATGACAAATTAACAGTTGCTTAAAAGATGATTTTTCTATATGATAGGGTAGAAAACATTGTGGGAAAAGGAGAAAATGCTGGTTACCAGCATTTTCTCCTTTTCCCACAATGTTTCCAAAAGGCTTCTTTTCCTTTCCTGTAAAAACCAGGGATTGTTTGGGAAAGGGTTAATAGGAAGTTTTATCATGAAGTGAAGATGTGCATATTATAATTTTGTTACAGTTGAATAATTTCTAAACGAGTTATGGCCCTTTCTTGATTTTTTTCTCCGGTCCATTACTCAGTATCTATCAGATGGATTGCAGTCAAACTTTATGGGAAGTTTATATATGAAGCTAAGATGTGCATATTATAACTTGGCAACAAGTTAATGATTTTCAAAATTTTACATTACTATAACATGGTGGCATATTTTAGCCATAAGATACAATATACATGTGACTATCATGATTATTTTAGAACACTATTGTGATTAATCATAGTTTCCTAGAAATTTCATCAAGTTAAAATGAAAAGATAATATTCCCAAGAAACTTTGATATATCGCAATACATGTAGTTTTCTAAAATAATCATGAAAGCTATCTTGTATTTCGTGGCAGATTAATGCCAGTATACTGTATTACTTAGGCAAATTTTGTTTATAACTACTGTAGTAAAAGGGCACCCAGTTCCTTATCTAACTCCTTAGTGGCTCTCAAATTAAAAAAAGTCAAAGATGCCATAACCAGGGAAAGGGTTGAAGGGAGGTGTGGGTATTTTAGTCAAGATTTCACAATATCATTTTTTCTTATTAAGTTCTGTTGATTTTCATATATTAAGTCCACATGGCAAAAGGTTTAGCCTTAAACTTTTTGGTCTGCGAGTTAAATACTTTTAGACCAATTTGGTAATGAATAAGAAACCTTAGCCTTTCACCACACAATCGACCCTGAAAATGAAATCCTTTGAAAACCTTTTTGGAACAGGACAAAATGCTGGTTACACAATAAATCCCATAACATCTGCCATAATTATTTATTATGTTGTCTGCAAAATTAATGTTATCATTTTGGTACAGTCTAAAATATTGTTGTGTGGTAAAGGCTTAAAAGCCTAAGTAGGCTTTTGTGTGTGTGTTTTTTTTAAACCAGATGAAAACATGTATAAGTACAGACACTGAACATTGTTTGGAATTTATTACTGTTTTTATTCAGGCCTTAAGCTAGTCAAAGGCTCTGAAAAACAAGAATGAAATTTGCACAAGAATACCTGTCTATCTTCAAGTTAACTCAAATATTGTGCTTAGGGGATATGTGGCACATATAGTGATTTCCGTTCATAGCCAATTCGAAGTACCGTACATGTATATCAGAAAAATGAAGTTATTCCTTCTTTATGTATTGGCAAAAGCTTCTATTTTCTCAAGTTTTTATTCAGGTTGCTGTGCAAAGTTGATCTTTTTGTTACTATTTAACTCTTCACCACACAATCCAGACTTTTAACAACCCCGAGAAAGAAGCCTTTTGAAAACATTGCGGAATAAGGAGAAAATGCTGGAAACCATAATTTTCTCCTTTTCCCACAATATTTTCTACTCTGCTGGAAAAAAATTTCAATATTTTAGTTGCAGTTATTTTTTCTTGTCTACAAAATGCTTTTAATTTGGACCAGTCTAAAATTTTGTCATGTGGTAAAGAGTCAAGATGTATTCTGGACTAAGGCTATATACATTTCAGTATCAAAGATTTATTTCTTGACATGGAGCTGTTGAGGGTATTCATCACATTTAGTGATGGCTCTAGTTTTCTGTGCAATATCCATAAAAGTTGGTCAGAATGTTAGTCTTGAAAATGAGGCATGTTGAACTAAAAAGGTCACTGAGACAAATTCTAGCAACAACTTGTACATACTCTAATGGCCACATTTCAGTCAGATACTTATGAGAGTTTATTAGTGTGTGCATGTCACAATAAATCACATCAGACGATAATGGAAATAAGTCATGCTTGGTCAAAATGCTCAGGTGAAAGATTTTAGGGCCATTAGGGTTGCTTTGCCATCTTAAAGTGTTGGGTAATTTTTTTTTTTAAGTCTATATCAGTTGATACTTGAACCCCTTTTAGGTACAAGTCTGGACTTTACTAATTACCACCAAACCCACTCATTGACCTTGAGGTCAAGGTCATACCTTGAGTTTGGGGTTGAATCAAATGCTTTGGTAGATTTTGTTTTTACATAACTTTTTACCACAGGAAAAAAATTTAGATAAAACAAAATCTAAAACATTTACGGACAACAGATTCATGCTTTTTGTCTCCGATTGGGTACAAAACATGGGGAGATAGGGGAAAAGTGGCAGTAAGCAGCACCTCATCATTTTCCCAAAATGCTTTCAGAAGCCTTCTTTCTGTAAATCAGGGTTGTTATAACTTGGGATTGGGTGGTAATGGGTTAATTAGTTTTATCTTCAACAAGACTTCCCCAACCAGATAGCTTATCTTTAACCCATTACCACACAATCCCTACTTTTAACGACCCTGAGAAAGAAGCCCTCAGAAAATATTGTGGGAAAAAGGAGAAAATGCTGGTAACCAGCATTTTCTCCTTTTCCTAAAAAAAGTTTTCTAAAACCCTTCAAATTTCAAATTTTCAGTAACTTTTATTTTGTAGTCTGCAAATGCTTTTGAGTTGGATAAACCTAAAATATTGTCGTTTGGTAATGAGTTAAGTCAAGATATATTTTTTTGGTGATGGGCAGGCAAGCTATCCTGTATGTCGGTCAGGTTTTGTTTGTGATACAAATCATTCTATTCTGTTTAAAGATTGTTTCTCATTTTTAGTTTTAATGCACATTAGAAATAATTATGTCGACAATACAATAACAAATAAATATTAAGAAACTACCGTAATTTTGTGATAGTTTGTTTATTTATTCCTGTCAGTACATGCTTAAACATGAGTTGTCATTTATTGAGTTATACCTGAGCAGTAATATATTCTCCACTAAAGGCGAGGCTGAGCTGAGGCCTTTATTGTGGAGAAAGTCCTGTCATATCCAGTTGCTGGCAGAAAAACTTACTTCAAGGAGCAACCTTCCACCTCGCAAGTTGAAAGATGGACAAATGACTATAACATAAGCTCCTGGGCTTTGGCCCAAGGAGCAAAAAAAAAGAAGGTAACCCGCAAAACTAATAAGATGAACAAGGGATAAATTTTTATCTTCTGTCATGTTTAGACAGAAAAAAACATTATGTAATGTTGTAAACACATATTTATTTAAGTTTGACAGCAAAAGATTTTTTTTTTTCAATTTGTGAAGCTATGAAAAAGAAATAGCCAAACGGAACTTACAGAACTTGTCAGTATTGATGGAAATTAATACTGATTCATTGGACGGACAGATTGACTGATTGATTGTGTTGTGTTTAAACACCGTTTTCAACATTAATTAAGTTTTATCGTGGCAGCCACTGCTTCTATCCATGTTTTCGTGGAGCTTCTTTCACCAGTACTCCGCACAATCTGATTTCCAGGCCACTGGCTGCTTCCCCACATAACCATTGTTAAAAGAGTGGACAGCAGTGAGAAAGGAATGGATCCTGTCGCAATCATTAATCCTCAAGAAGAAATTGTCCAAGCTGTCCATGAACATCATTTATGCGAATAATTTTGGATGCAATTGGAAGCTGTTGAAAAGATGCCTATGTCCTTCCCACGATTTCATGGTACAGGCAGAAAAATGCAGTGGAGTAAAATAGGGCAAGCACAGCCCTCTTGACATATAATACACTGTTGACTGGATTGAATTTCTAAAGTTTACTTGACATAATTCTACACATAAATGATGTGCTTCAACTTGTGATATGCACACTCCTACAAGTTACAGTGTTATCCAAATTGTAACTTTTTGTAGAATACAGCCATTTCTTCATCTTTTTGGAGGAAGAAATGCAGATTTTGACGATGTATCAGCATATGAACCCCTTCTAAATACATATGACTCACAACTATAAGAGCTTTAGCAGTCAGTGTTGATCGAAATTAGACTGCAAAAAAAACATGCACTCAGGGACCTTATTCAACAACCATTCACGAGAACATACTCAATTTTGTTCTCCAGATTTTTCCACATTTGAAAGTAACATAGCTTCTGATCGGCTAAAACCATTTTTTTAGCCCATCAGAAGTCTTGTTACTCGCAAATTTTGAAAATTTTGTAGAATATGACAAAGAAATTCTTTATGGTTGGTGTAAATGGACCCTAATCTCCAATCTACAATGCTTTACTGGAAAACTTAGGACTACACTGTTATAAAGTTTCCTGGTTTTTTTTTTTAACATCTTAATTTTAAAATGCCCCTTTACTACACAATCCCAGGTTTAAATGGCCTTGAGGACAAAAGACTTCTGAAAACATTGTGGAAAAAAAACAAAATTGCTGGTTTCCAGCATCGTTTTCCTACAGTTTTCTACACTTTCAAAGACAAATCTTTTATGCCATATTGAAATATATTTATCTGGAATGATTTGTTGTTTTTTAACTCCTTACCAAACAACATAATTTTTGGCTTATCCAAATCGAAAGCATTTGCAGACGACAAAATAAAAATGACTGAAAATTTGAAATTTGTATTGTGAAGGGTAGAAAACATTGTGGGAAAAGGAGAAAATGCTGGTTACCAGCATTTTCTCCTTTTCCAACAATGTTTTCTATAGGCTTCTTTCTCGGGGTAGTCAAAAGTAGGGATTGTGTGGTAATGGGTTAATATGATAGATTCCAGCCTTGTATACAGGGCACAGACTAGTCTGTCAGTTTTCACTTCATGCCGAGACTGTCATATTTGGCTTCTACCCAGACCATCCAAGATCTCTTGCTTCCTATGCATGAAAATGGCTTCCTCCCGAGACTGTCCCAGTGATTCTGCTTTCTGCCTAAGGTAGGCAGCTGGCAGAATAATGACAGTTATGGCAGACCACAATTTTTCAAAGGTTAGAGTCTCTACAGGCAGCATGAGATTACAGACAGTCTGGACGGAAGCCATATATGACTGCGGCCTGGACGGAAGCCATATATGACTATCTGTTTTGGCAGGAAATTCTGCAGGCTTGTTTATACCTTGCTTTGTACAAGTCGTTAAAAGTCATTTATTCATATTTAGCAAAGCATTCAATACTGCTTTCACCCCTGTGTAAATGTCTACTCCAATATCATTACTAGCTGCAAGAGGATCAAAACAGACTCTCAACTGGTTTAAAATATCTTGTTCAACTTAAAGCCTATCACTTCCATGAAGCTGAATATCATCATCTGTATGACTGCATAGTAGACATCTCTCCAAAGACGCTCTACCCTGGAGTTATGAATAGGATTTCCAGCAATGAAACCAGTCTCCTCAATGGTCCTCTTCTTTCTTCCATATATTGAAAGTAATCAGCTTAGTCAGACTTAAGAAGAAATCTTCAAACATTTCCCTTGCATATCCATTTCTTTCTTCACAATATGGAATCTGAGGTCATTCAGTTTCAGCTTCTGAAACTATAGAAATATGCATAAATAATTCATGCAAATAACCTAAATGTGGCTCAATTGATGGATTTCTCTTTGATAGAGTAGAAAATATCATGGGAAAAGCCAAAAATGCTGATCATCTGCATTTTCTCCTTTTCCCACAATGTTTTAAAAAGAGCAATGTTGACATGACCATCCCCTGCCAAATGGTTGCTGGATAGCAGATGTGGAGCTATCTGGGCCTGTCCTTTTGTCCTTTAGTAAAGAGTTGAGGCATCTGCAAACAATATTGACCCAGATCAGCGAGCACAGTCCCCTCAGGTTATGGCTTCTGACTAGAGGATTTTCAAAGATTTTCAATATTTTTCAATTTTGTTGCAATGACACCCAGAGTTTTGACATTACAAAGTGCGATGTAAAGTCCTTTCTTTTCTGTTCAAATCCATCAGCTTTGTTTTTTTCAACCATCCTCAGTAAGAAGGCTTTTCAAAACATTGAAAAGGGAGAAAATACCAATAACCAAAGTTCCTCCTTTTCCACACAATATTTTTTAACATTTTTAGACAAATTTCCAAGTCTGAACCACAGCTTCATTGCCTTTGACAACTTTGATCAATAAAAATTAGCCCTTTACCACATATAATCCCTAAAGTGAATGGAGGATTTTTAAAACATGGTTAAAAGGGAAATGCTGGTTACAGACAAATCTCTACTATTCCATCATTGTTTTCTACCCTTTCTGAGACAAACTTTGTAATTTGAGCTATATATTCAATTTCATGTTTTACTCTGCAAATGCTTTAAAAAGTTAGATGCGTGTATATCTAAAATTTGGTTGTGTGGTTGAGAGTTAAGGAAAAATATTGTTTTCTGGTAAATAGATCTAGGGGAGTGTTGTCTTTTGATGTACTTTTGGGCAACCCTAAATGGCCTGCATGGTAATCTAGAATTTATTCTGATATTGTGCAAATACATACCCACTGAATATTTGTTCATCATAATCTGTTATCTCAGCTTTCGCCACACATGTTATTAACATTTAGGAATGCCCAAGCACTATCATGGGACTGCAAAAAGTTGGAAAAGAAGCTAATGTGCAAACACCATGTTCTGAAAAATAACAATAACCCAAAGTTATGCTCAGCCTTTGTGAAAATGGAGTTTAAATCGAACTCTTTAGTTACCACAGAATCCTGACTTTTATCAACCCTATAAAAGACAGCTTTTGAAAACATTGTAAAAAAAAAAAGGAGAATGCGAGAAAATACTGATAACCAGTATTTTCTCTTTTTCCCCCTATGGTTTTTATCTTTACCAAAATATCTATATCTGAATAACATTCTTTTTTTTGTGCAAGTGTTTTCAATTTTGACCCATCCAGAATTTTGTCGTTTGGTAAAGAGCTAACATGGGCGGATCCAGATATCTTTCTCAAGGGGGGTCTCACCGAAAACGCACTGGTCTTATTATATGATACTTTGGTTTCCGGATTTCAGTGGATGTAAGCAGTTTACAAGAAAAGTCAAAGTTTCCAGTTCTAACCATGAGGAGGTCTCCACATTTAGAGCATTTTATTTTTAAATTTATGACTGTATTTTACATAAATGCTGTGCAATATCAAACCAGTACCATTTCACGAATCCGATGCCCACATTTTTGCCAAAATTCCAGGGGGGGTCCGGACCCCCGGTCCCCCCCTCTGGATCCGCCTATGGCTAACTCTCTATCAAATTTCAAAATTTCAGACTGACCATCTCAAATTACTTACAGTCTTTCTGAAGAGATGTTAAACCGCTGTCCCATGTGACATATGGAGCGTGTTAACCCTTTCCCAAATGACAGAATTTTAAACTTATCATAATCAAAATTGAAAGCTTTTGCAGATGACAAAAGTGCTGTGACTTAAAAATCAAAATTTATGTATAGAAGGGCAAAAAACACTGTGGGAAGAGGAGAAAATGCTGGTAACTAGCATTTTCCCCTTTTCCCACAACGTTCTCAGAGGCCTGTTTCTCGGGGCTGTAAAAACCCTGATTGTTTAGTAATGTATTCAAGAAACGGGTGTAACTTGATTAGGATGGATTTCAATCTGTACTATTCCTAGTAACGAAACTAGCAGTCTTCAGGGTCGTTGCCTATATGCCCATATTGGCAAGCCCTTGTGACAATCCACAAATCATTCCCCTACTGACAGACGTTTAGCCCCCTTTTGCCAAGATACTGCACCAAGTCAGAGAAGTAATCTGTTCAGACAGACAGAAAACGAGAAAACTGTATCCACTCGCCTTACATTGGAGATAAAATTCACATTTCTTTCGCACAATTATACTTTATTTCAGAGACAATTGTGCATTCTGGTACTTTGAATTAACATTCGGTGCAGTCCGGTGTTCTCGACGAGCCCTAATCATAAGGAGGTCACTCGGTCCATTCTCTCTACTTTTAACTTGGAAACATCGTGGTCAACGTTCAAGTGTATGTGTACAAACAAATACAGAAAGTCAAGTTGCCCATTTCCTTTAAAATTCAACTTACCGGCAATCCAGCTAACTGGCAAGAGTTTTTCCCGAACTTGCGCCGTCCTGATAAAGCATCGCCATGTTGGAAATCCCTTGAAACTGTCGTCCAATCAAATGCACTGTTGCAAAATGGTCTTTAACCAGTATCGAATGAATTTTTTTTTATTGCAACATTTGTGTCATGACAAACGTTGCAATATTCGATACGAATATTTTCATTCGAAAAAAAAAATAATGATTCGAAAAAAAAAATATTGGTTCAATAATCCTATATATTTGCTACAAAACAAAAAATATGTGTGCGAAAAAAATTATTTATTCGATAATATTAGTTTTGGGAACAAATATTTTTTTTATCGAACAATTTTTTTCCGTTTTGGAATGAATATTTTGACATCGAATATTGCAACGTTTGTCACGCCATATGCGTATGTCATATTCTTCGAATATTCGACTGTCTTATGTGACGCATCACTAGCCCCGAAAGCGGGCAGACTGTAAGATTACGCTCTATAAAGTAGCAATGCAGAAAATAGCTTTTATCAATACGTTTGAGGAGAAATTAGATCTGCTTTAGCTCCAGATTTCTCTAAACTGCTGATCATAGCTGAGTGAATTGCACGAGGTAGCGTTTTATTGAGTAAACTTTTATTTTAGTTTGAAATTCAAAGTAATGGTTGTAGCGTAGGAATGTGGTTCGGTTCTGTATCCAGGATGCCCAAATTAGGTGGATGACTATTTATAGAATGCCATCTAGCTGGAGATGATGGGCAATCTGTAGCTCTGTGACTAAGCCAGTAAAAATTGTAATCCAGAAGCCGTGCTTTTGCACTTTGTCCACCAGAGAGTGTCTTTGGGCACGGCACTGCCGGGTCCTACTTTCGAACTTGTTGACCCGGGGAAACACGTGAATAAATGAGCTCTCACCACGATAGGGCAGCAGTAGTGTTAAAAGCGGCCTAACCCTTTCCCAAACAACACATTTTGGACCCCTCCAAACCGAAAGAATTCGCAGATGACAATATTAAAGTTGGAGAAAAATGCAGAAAATTATCAAAAAGGGTAGAAAAACACTGTGGGAAAAGGAGAAATTGCTCGTTACAAGCAATTTTTCCTTTTCAAGGGCTTGTTTGGGAAAGGGTTAAATTTCCAATTCAAAGTCCGCGTAAACGCAGTTTCAGGGTTTTTCTTGTTTTCTGTTTATCTGTAAATGAGTAGGTTAACTATCTGTCAGAGACATTTTTGAAAAGGTTTTCACACTGCGATATAGTACACTTGACTCGTCTTGCTTTTCACCAAACAAAAAATGTTAGATTCATCCAATTTCAAAGTATTTGCTGTCTCAAACAACAAAGCACAATATGCAGAGCTCCAGATACGGGGTGGGGCTGGGTGATGGTATTGTGCATTCATTATTTCCCAATAAAACCCTATGTTGTGGGTACTCATTAGAATCGTCTCGATGAGACGATTCTAATGAGTACCCATAACATAGGGTTTGCTAGAGAATAACTTATACTTTTTATACTTTTTACTTTAAAATCGAAATCAGTTCCTTTATCTGGAGCTCTGATATGGTTCAATTGGTGGCAAGGCACGTAGGAAGCATTTCAAGATAAGGGGGTGGGGGCTAACTTCGAAATACTGAGATTTTTTGCGTGGTTGTTGCATTGCACTAAAAACTCATATTTTAGTTACTATGATTTTCAAAAGCGCCCCCCCCCCCTTTACGGGCCTGGGTTCGTTTTTTTTATATGAAAGAGATAATAGATAATGTTGCTGGCATTTTTCTCTTTTCCTGCAACGTTTTGAAATGCCTTTTTCTTCAGGTTTGTTATCGCAAGGACTTGTGTTGTAAGCGTCGAATAAGTTTAAAGTAAATGGGTTTTGAAAACATCCGTATAAAATATGCAGGAAATATCAACATGAAAAAAGATAGTGAAGAAAACACAATGGTACAATTGGTATAAGACGAGAAATTGATCATTATATCAGCTTTTTTTTCTAGCCAAAGCAGTTTCAAAAGTATTCATCTACAAAACGGGGGGAAAAATCGACTGTAGGCGGTAAGGCCCTTGTTTGATAACTTTGCTGCAAGGTCGGCTCTTTAGACACCCCCCTCCAGTGCAGTGATACATCACTTAGACCTTGGGCCACGACACAAATATCTAAAAATCACGTCGAAGATAACAACGTGGTCACACTCGATGTTGTATAATATACATGTATATATATGCACGAGCCATGCTCCATAAGGAGGGGGCTAAATCACCTGCAAAAAGTATCGACAAAGGTCAGCCTGCGCTGTTCGCGCAGGCTGACCTTTGTCGATACTTTTTGCCATAAATAGTTTTCGTTACATGTCAAACGACCAATCTCTGTCATGATTCAGAGGGTTACTGGACAACATGAATTTAACGACTTTTTAATAATACTTTATGCTGACGTGTTTGGTATGGTGAATAGAGATGATGTGTTAAGCGCCCTTCTCCGAGAAAGTTGGTCAAATATAAAATGCGCAATATCAAATAATACACCACTGAGTACCAGTTGCTTTTGCAGCGTAGATGTATAAGATAGGTTTTGACCTGTTTCTTTATATTGATATCGAATGAATAGATAGTGAGCTGCCATTGGTGAAAAAAAAACAGGGTGTGTTTATTCATCAGGTCTCTGCCTTTTCATTTAGAACCATGCCAAAAAATTACATTCCATTTTCAACTACCTTTTTATGCCCTTTATCTCCTTTTCGGGAGGGTATGTGGGGGGGGGGGGGTATTTACCTGTTTCTTTGTGTTGATACCGAATAAATAAAGATAGTGAGCTGCCATTGGTCAAAACAACAGGGTGTGTTTATTCATCGGGTCTCTCTGCCTTTTCGTTTAGAACCACGAAAAAGTTACATTCCATTTTCAAGTACCTTTTATCTCCTTTTATTTTGTAAAAGATCTTTCATATTTCGAATAGTTTAGACTAAAATGTCGATAAAGTGAGCTTTTACATGCTGTTTTTTTCACATATCCCAACTAAAAACAGTGCTGACAAAGCATTGTTGGACTGTTGTAGTAGGTTCGTTTGTAAAAAGTTATAATTCAGTCCTTTTATGATCGGTTATAATTAGCTTGCAACACGCGAAAAGGGACACTCGGACATTTGCGTAAAGTGTCGTCTCGGATACGCCTGCGCAGTCCGCGCAGACTAATCCGCGATGGCACTTCACGACTATATTAGGTTATCTGCTTCAGTATACTTGCACAAGACAGAAAATTACGTAAAAACGGAAAGTGTCGCCTCGGATTAGCCAGTGCGGACTGCGCAGGCTGATCCGAGACGACACTTTACGCAAATGTACCTTTTCGCGTGTTGCTGACCATACTATATACCCAACAAATCGTCACATGATTATCGATCCATAGAATTCATTTAGTCTAATAATCGACTGTATCTACAGGTAGAATGGTCCTCTGACTTGCAGAAAAAATTACAAATAGCAAAATATTATACCCATGCCACCCTGCACGTACTGCCCAGACTGACGTGGGTCGATACTTATCGAAGCATCAAGCTCCAATTTCACAGAGCATGGCTTAATTGGTTTACATGTACAAAGCTTAACCTTTAACAAACAATCCATCATTATTTTTGTACCATTTCGTTTTTCTTCCCAATTTGGAGTAAACAGTCACTTCCTAAAACTGTCTTTCCCCTCAACCCCACCCCTCCCCCACCCCCGAAAAAAAGGAAAATTTAAGTTGAAGTTGAATGAACTTTTCCAATCTCGCAAATAACTAAACTTGTTCCAACCAAAGGTTCATTTGCCTAGATAACTACATGTATATAGAAATAGAGGATATTTTTTTTTTCGGTGAAAGATCGAAAAATACTTCATCGCGTGGACACCATATTGGCTGCGCCACTCGTGAAAGTATTACCGATGGTGTTCACTCGATGAAATGAATTTCGATCTTTTAACCGACAAAAAACAAGTATTCTATTTATTTCATGCTTTTAATCTTTTCTGGGAGTAGCTTTATGAAAATCCAGTCCAGTTCTTTTCCATTATTCCCCGTGGGGCACCCTTCCCGCATAGCAACGCATTACAATATTACGTCAAGCGCGAGGAATGTAAGGTAAATGACGTCATATTTCCCATCTGGTTGTGAGGTACGCGCAATTCACCTAGGCAACAAGAACATGAAAATCGGTATTTTCACTGGTGGTACCAGTGTAAGATCGAAAAATATTTTCACTGCTATTTCTCGATATCCTATCGGAAAGCATGAAAAAGTACCGAATGTTGTACCTAGATCAAAGACAAGTCTAGTCAAATATCTTGATTTGGTGATAAACACCTCTTACGAACGAAGTCCGTAACAAAGAAACAAATGAATAAATGCATGGCAGAAATAAGGATCGGAGCGGGATTCGAACTCCGAACTCCCGGACGCAAAGCCAATACCCTAACCACTGAGCCAAAGAGATATCTCCCTGACGCAGATGCCAGGTATTGTATTTAAATCGGGAGTATGCCATGCAGGAAGGAGTGGTCTCTCGTAACACACCCCCTCTTAAAGTCATCATTTATTGATGACTCAAAGCCTTATTAAGCAAGAAGTCCGATTTTGGACAACAAATGGGATTAATGGCTCAATGGCCTATCCCGGACGAGCCCCCATCTTACGAACGAAGTCCGTAACAAAGAAACAAATGAATAAATGCATGGCAGAAATAAGGATCGGAGCGGGATTCGAACTCCGAACTCCCGGACGCAAAGCCAATACCCTAACCACTGAGCCAAAGAGATATCTCCCTGACGCAGATGCCAGGTATGGTTGATTGTATTTAAATCGGGAGTATGCCATGCAGGAAGGAGAGGTCTCTCGTAACACACCGTTTTCAAAATTTTTGCGAAACGAAACAGCAGGCAGTGTACTTTTGGGACATGGGTGCGTGATCCTGTATCAGGAAAAACACAGTCTTTAACCCAAAGGTTGCTTTCTGCCATAATGTATTCTTCTTCGAAAAAATGCTCAGTGAGGAGAGAGAAATGAATCATGTGGCTATGATTATCTCTTAAAAAAAGTCTGGCCAACCCAGAAGATTTGAACTTACAACAGCTGGATAACAAACCAGATGCGTCAACATTTATGTTGTAAAATATTTGTATATTGAAATATATCATTTACACTGCATACTTTGAGCCCACTTAATATATAGAGGATATTTGTTTTTTTCAGTGAAAGATCGAAATTTATGTCATCGAGTGGACACCATCGGTAATATTTTCACGAGTGGCGCAGCCACGAGTGAAAATATTACCGATGGTGTTCACGAGATGAAATAAATTTCGATCTTTCATCGAAAAAAACACACATTCTATTTATTTCATGCTTTTAACCCTTTCTTTGAAGAGCGTTATCAAAATTCAGTACAGTTCTTTTTCCTTATTCCCCCCTTGCGTACCCCTCCCGCATAGCAACGTTACGTCAAGCGCGAAAAATGTAAGGTATATGACGTCATATTTCCCATCTGGTTGTTAGGCACGCGCAATTTACCTAGGTAACAAGAACGTGAAAATCGGTATTTTCACTGGTGGTACCAGTGTAAGATCGAAACATATTTTCACTGCTATTTCTCGATATCCTACCGGAAAGCATGAAATAAATCTAGTGAACGATAATTTGAAATAAAATTTCTATTCCGTTCTGTTCTAAAGTCAATCTAGCTATACCAACCCAGCTATTCGAAATTCTTAGCCCAAGTTTAGTTGAACTTTGTTCTTTGACATGTTCAATAGGTCCAATCTGATGTTGATCTAAATATTTATGACCCATCACGCAAAAAGGGACTTTCATACAGAAAGTGTCATTAAAAGCGAAAAGTGTCAACCCCGGTGAGGTAGAGCGTCGGCCTCGTAACCATGAGGTGCCGAGTTCGATACCTGGGAGCGGTTGGTTGGTTATTTCTGTTTATTTATCGTCGCTACCGGTTGCCCGTCTGAGCGACGCCCCCAGAAGACAGTTAGTTGTTACGGGGGATAGTGCAAGGATACGGGTCGAAAATACTGAGAGCTTCGCCTGGTTCTTTAACGTGCTGGGCATATAGTGGTGTCTCACCCGAAAGACTGTTAGTAATTTTAGTTGGCCAGCCGGGGATTCGAACCCACAACCTATAGTGACGCGAAACATTGTGTTCACGAGTCCTACACTCTACCTGCTGAGCTATATCGACTGGTACCTGGGAGCAGGTCTAAACCTAGGCATTTTATATTGGTCAGCAGATTTGGCGAGAGTACTGGTGAGATTCCAGGAAACAGAATGGAAAGAGATTAGAACACGTAAGAAATTCTTTCTCACTCGATGTAAAATATAAATATGTTCAACTAAAGTAAATGAAAAGAAATGTTTGAGTCGATAGTAAAAATCCAAACTTTACCACTTTAAAGGCATATTTTAGGGACAAAATAGAGTTTATTTAATCAGCTTGTGGTTAATATGGTCTTACGAACGAAGTCCGTAACAAAGAAACAAATGAATAAATGCATGGCAGAAATAAGGATCGGAGCGGGATTCGAACTCCGAACTCCCGGACGCAAAGCCAATACCCTAACCACTGAGCCAAAGAGATATCTCTCTGACGCAGTAGCCAGGTATTGTATTTAAATCGGGAGTATATGCCATGCAGGAAGGAGTGGTCTCCCGTAACAATGGGGAAATATTTGCCGAAAAAGGGAAAGGTGTGCGAAAATAACGAGTGCCGTAAGGCACGAGTTATTTTCGCTGACCTTTTCCTTATGAGGCAAATATTTCCCCATATTAACCACAAGCTGAGGAAATAAATTATACATTATATTTCCTCAGATTATTTTATCAACGAATGCCGTTTTTGAGACTAGTATTTCCAGATTTTCGGTAGGAGGAAAATATTCACTTGGACCGGGATATAATTCCCCCCAGCTTAAATTACATTTCTTTACCATAATATTTCTAAAAATAGACACATGAAATATAATGGACAGTGCAGATCCAAGATCAGACTGCACGTTCTGTGCAGTCTGATTTTGGTCTGCACTGTCCGCAAAAGCTCAATGAGTAGCGCCTAGCAGCCGAAAGGGTAGAACCAAACTATGCAATTTTACGCCACTGCTGACTGATGTTGGGTACATTGTGAGAAAGGTATAGTGAATTGCATGTTAAAAGCAGTTGCCCCTTTCTCCACTATGTTTATATACCTGTAAAAAAAATGCCCTTTTTCGTTTTTTTTTAATTTTTGTCTATGATGAGTTTTTTTAAATACGAGTGGGTTTCGAGTAGTCTTGCATACTGAGCTACTAAGACATTGAAACCTGTGTTCACGCCAACATCATGTATTCGTTATCAGTCATAAGTTATTATATTTTTTTAAAACCTTTTCAGGGTCATTATTGAATACATGCATTTTTGCGGACGGTATAGATCAAGATCAGACTACACTGACAGTGCAGTCTGATCTTTGATCTACACTGTCTACTTTTTTAAATCAAGCCTATTAGATAAGAATCTATCTTAAATGAATTGTAATTTTAGGTGTCACGAGAAGCGACGTTTATATATTTAGAACTGCTTAGTTTAAACATATTTTATTCATCAATTATATATAAATACAAAGATCTAAAGACAAATCAACAAATTAACAAACAATAACTGACGAAATGGATCAGAACGAAAGCTAAGCTTATATTGTTTTTCTCCAAAATTTCAGGTACACAGTTACAGGTTGATTACGTAATAAAAAATCATAATGGTATTTTGATTGCTATTGAAAGAAAACCGTTGGAAAGAAAAACAGAACAGGAAAAAAAGCTAAAAAATAAGCTGAATTATAAGCTGAATTGGTGTGGAGTGTTTCACTGTGGGAGCGGGGAGGAATTTTTCGCAAACAATTGACCTCCTCCATGACCATCACATATCAATAGATATTAGATGCTATCAATAACAGAACATGCAGTTACTTATTTAAATATAAGCATTTAAAATAAGTTTTGGAAGCAGGATTTACACATCCAAAGAATGAAAAAGCCATAATTATTCTAAGTAAATCTTCTGCTTTGACTAATATAAGAATGAACTGCTGCGAATATTTTTTCGTTATCAGGTTGATCAAGATCTTCATCACCATATAAGATGACTTGAAGAGTAACTCTCCACAAAGCTAAGTGACCAAGTTGTGCAATTGCAATCTCTAATTTGCTGACATAAGCTGGTTTTCACTGGTTAAAAAAATGTTATTATTGGCATAATGAATATTGCTTAACCAGTCGAAAAGGAACTGATCACTATTTGGTCGATGTTCATATGCGAAAGTCGACCAGTGGTTTGAAAAGAATCATGCGAAACGTTGGTGATAGGTATTCTATTAAAGCATGGATAGGGGAGCCATCTGGAATTTGATTCCAACTTTTCGTATATGTATACATATAATTTATATTCTATATATAGAACAGGTCTGTGTTTCAACTAGATCTACAAAAGAGATTTTGAAAACGTTGTGGAAAAAGATGATAAACTGATGGTAAACAGCATCTTCTATTCCCACAAAGCTCTTGCTATCCTTTCCATGAGAAATTCTGACATTTTAGCCAAGTAAAATTTACCGTTATGGCTTTGCTTTCGATTTGCACGTATCACGTATCACTATGCTAGTAATTGTCGTCTAGGACAAAGGGCTAAATCAGCGACAACACAAAAACAACAACAACTGAACTTTCAGGTAAGGTCAATCCAGCTGGGACCATTTTGCGTAAGTAACAGATAAAAATACCTTGCAGTATTTTTTCAAAGCGACCCGAAGGAGCATCGGTAGCGAGGTAACTGTCACAGTGATAATATCAGAGAAGATTGATAATCATGGATTCTGGACAAATCGAAGGTAGGTTTTTGGCCAATGTTTAAGTAATCTCTTTACTAACGTTACCTAAAACGTTTTAATGACCCTACTGAACAGGGCCTTTGTAAATGTTGTGGGAAAAGGAGAAAATGCTGGTTACCAGCATTTTCTCCTTTTCCCACAATGTTTACCCCATCTAAGACTAGTATATTTCTTATCTGTAGATTTATTTAATTTGCATAAGGCTAAAATGTTCTCGTCTTGTTATGAGTTTAACCCATTTATATTACATTAATTATGTAACATTCTCTATAAATAAATACTAAATATAATCATGCACTCTCGATGATTTGTTCCAAGAAACTAGGCCAGGAGGTGGGTCTAAGTGTGCAAAACCTTTTTTCATCATTTTTACAAAGCCTTTTGAAAATCGGTTAATGTCAGAATCTAAGATAAGATATAAAAGTTAACTTTATTTCATTCATGCTTTCCGATAGGATATGGGGAAATAGCAGTGAAAAGATTTATCGATCTTACACTGGTACCACCAGTGAAAAAAACGATTTTCATGTTCTTGTTGCCTACAATAATTGCACGTGCCTGACAACCAGATGGGAAATATGATGTCATTTACCTTACATTTCTCGCGCTTGACGTAATATTGTAAAACGTTGCTATGCATTGGGGTTTAACGCCACATCAACAGCTAAGGTCATATCATGGCGGTCGGTGACGCACATGTTTTTCCTGGCTTTCTCCACTGGTACTTACACTACTTTCTTTCCAGTCACCGACTATTTTTCTCACATGCTTCAGCAGAGGGAATAACGGAAAAGAACTGTACTGGATTTTGATAAAGCTCCTCCCAGAAAGGATTAAAGGTGGTTATTTAGAATTTTCACATTACACCAAATTAAAAAAATATATATATCATTGAAATTTATATGTAAAAATAATACAAATCATCAATAAGTAAGAATCATAAAATTACAAAAACATTTTTTTGGATGGTATTCCCTTAAAAGGCTACGTAGCCTCTAAAGCTATTTTTAGATTTTGCGCCAAAAATCAATAAAGCATTGTGGGAATGTCAAATGACTGGCACGTGACTGATGACGCTTAAATTCCATTACATAACAAACATGTAATAATTGTTTTCCATAATGTCCTCTTCGGACGGACGTTTGAAACTTTGTCTGTGTTATCCTGTATTTAAATGAGTGAATTGATAATCTAAAAATAGAACGTGTCTCCCGTTGGTGTCATACTGGTCCGTATTAAATATCTAATTTCTCGTGTTGTCGGATGGTTTTCGACTACTGGGGTGTTATGAATGAAAATTAAAAGGCTATGGGAGTATAGGGATGACTTTTTTGCTTTTTTGTAAAATTTTCGTACAAATTCTGAAGGGCCACCTTTAAAAGCATGAAATAAATAGAATATTAATTTTGTTTTTTTTCGGGGAAAGATCGAAATTTATTTCATCTCCTGAACACCATCGGTAATATTTTCACGAGTGGCGCAGCCACTCGTGAAAATATTACCGATGGTGTCCACTCGATCGACGAAATAAATCACCGTCTTTCACCGAAAAAAACCCAACAAATATCCTCTATCTATTCGCATATCAATAAAAAGACGGAAGCTACCGAGAATGTCCGAGTAGCTTTTACGAAAACGTCGGTGTTACACGATATGTACTTCCAAAGTTTCCGATTTGCGTCAACGAAAACTTCGATATTTACCGATGAGTTGGGGTCCATAAACCTTTAGTCGAATATCTTGGTCTTAGGTATCATTCGGAGCATACTAGTCTAATGTCCTTGTATGGTGTTTTATGCCATTTTCAACGTTATTTGATTATATCGCGGCGCCCAGTACATCTATGTTTTACCGGAGTTTTTTTTCACCGCCACTTATTCTTACGCCCAATATTCTTTCCAGCTAATGGCTACTTTCCCACGTAAACAATCTTGAAACATAGATAATTGGTTAACCAGCATCATTCCTTGGAAAAAAATAGGCCTACGTGTGGCTCGGGTATTCGAACCACCAATCTCTTGGTTCCAAGTCCTCTCAGTTACCAACTGAAATACTAGGCCTGGCTCGGATTAGACTTAACCACCTTAATCCCTTACCGCACAATCCCCAGATTGAAGATCCCGAGAGGAAAAAAAAAAAACTTTTTAAAAACATTGTGGAAAAAGGAGAAAATGCTGGTTACCAGCATTTTCTCTCTTTCCCACGATGTTTTCTACCACATAAAATACAAAATCCATCACCTGATATGAACACAGATATGTTCCTAGGGTGACCCTTTACAAAAGTTGCTCGCGAAAGTTTGATCCGTCTAAAAACATGGCTCTGGTGAATTGGGGCTACTTGCACTATACGGAAATGAAGAAATTCTTAAATATTCTTCTTCTCTGAAAAAGATTTTGAAATAATTTCACAGAAATGTTCCTAGGATGCCCCTTTTCAAAATTTGTTAGGGAAATTTTTTATCTATCGAAAAACAGTTGTTGGCACCTGCATGTGGTACTCTTGTGGACTTATGTTTTTACTCACTATCTAACATCATCTTCGGTTTACTTCCAAAACCTCGTAGCTACAGCTTGTATAAAGCTGTAGTTACGAGGTTTTGGAAGTAAACTGACGATATGCCTTTCTCCAAGAAATTGTCCTATGATCTATAAAAAAAAAATTATTCAAATCAAAATTGCTGTGCTGATGATTGAAGGAGTGGTGATAGATTTTGAAATGACCTTCACAACTGACCTTTTCAAAATTTCTTAGTAAAATAATGAGTTTTAGCTCCACTGGCCGAAGGCCAACGGGCTTATGTTATGGTCCGGTGTCCGTCGTGAGTCTGTCCGTCCGTGCGTGCTTGCGTCCGTGTGTGCGTTAACTTTTATTCCAAACATCTTCTTCTCTGAAACTACCTATTCTATTTTGATGAAAGTTCACAGAAATGGTCCTGCCATGGTCCTCTTCATAATTTCTGCAAAGAATTCGATTACATCAAAAACTCTGGTTGCCATGGCAACAAGACTGAAAAATATTGAAACTGTTTTTCAAAAATCTTCTTGTCTGAAACCATAAAGCCTAGGGCTACCAAATTTGGCATGTAGCTTTATCTAGTAGACCTCTACCAAGTTCCTTCAAAAAATAGCCCTGGGTTCAAAATTGGCCCCACCCCGGAGGTCACAAGTTTTTTACGGGTTTATAAAGGGAACACTTTAAAATCCTTCTGAAACCTATCAGATTTTGCATGTATTTTCATCAAGTGGGCTTCTACCAAGAGTGCCCAAATTATAGCCCTGGGTTTAAATTTGGCTCCGTCCTGGCGGTCGCAAGTTTTTACGTGGGCTTGTATAGGGAAAACTTCAAGGACAGAGAATTAAATTTTGCTTAAATGCAAGCATACTTTATGAATTCATGATGCAAAAAAGACAAAAAACGCACAAATGTGTTCTTGCAACTGGGCTTGAACCCATTGAGACAGAAAATTTAGGCATGCTGATTTGAACAAACAGTGAAAAAATTCATTGGTTGGTTGGTTGTATTGGGGTTTAACGCCACTTTAACAGCTAAGGTCATATCATGGCAGTCGGTGACGCACATGTGTTTCCTGGCTTTCTCACACCGGTACTTACACTACTTTCTTTCCAAAGCCACCGACTACTTTTCTCACATGCTTTCAGCAGAGGTAAGAGGCGAAAATACGCCGGAAAGAAAGTTCGCCTCAACCGGGTATCGAACTCACAAACACCAGGTCATAAGTCCGACACGCTCACCACTGAGCCACCCGGGCGGGCTGAAAAAATTCAAGTGAAATTTCTTAAATCTAAATGTTTGGAATCTAGGCAAATTTGATGGTGTTTCAAACTTTCATTATGACTAGTATTAAACAATCCTAGCATATTTCAAAGAAATTTGACGAATAACGTGGACTTGCTGATCAGAAAACGATACTTAGTCATCAAATGGCTACTTTTCTTGAACAATTTACTTCCTTGATGAACCTTCTAAAGAATTGGATCAACACTGTGAACTTCATTGCCTAAACAAGAATTGGAGATTTTCAACTTTGAATGCTTATATTTCCAAAACTGATTGTAAGATTTTTTTTATATCAATAGGGTTCAAGCTGTTTATGATACAAAGCAACTGTGCAAGGTTCGTGAAAATCTAACCAAAACTGCTGACCTAATAACGTAAACAAGAATTTGAAATTTTGAACTTTAATTGGCTTTTTTTGCCAATCTTGTTTAATAGATTTTTTTTCAAAGTCAATTTGGACTATGGCTACTAAATTTAGCCTTGTTTCACGGGTCTCATGTTTTCCAGAGCCTTTTAATTAGGAAACTTTGAAAATTTTCTTGTTTATAACCGCACATTCTAGATCTGTATTATTTGGCATTGGGCTTTATCTTGTGGACCTTCACAAGAATTCAAGTAATAATAGCTTTGTGTCAAAAATTGCTTTGGCAGGTGTTATATAACTTTCTTGTTGGATTTTACAGAAAAAATATCTATGTATTCAAAATTGAAACTAATTGGTCAAGTTTTGTAATGTTTGGCTTATAGTGTTTTAAACTAAATAGCCAGTGGAGTGATACAGGGCCATAATGACCCTCTTGTGTTTCCAAAGTTTCAATACCTCAAAAAATTGGCTAGGGTCCTCTCAAAAATTCAGGTGAACGATCCAAGACTCGGCACTTTTGTTTCCACAATGTTTTCAAAGCAAAGGGTTGAATAGGTAAAAGTACAATTCATTCATTTTTAGAGCAAGGTGTGCGACATCGGAATGGCAAAAGCGAAACCGGAAACGGAACACATGTTGCAGAAAAGCAAGTACATATGAAAAGAGAAGTTGGTCTTTTCGGTGGGATTGCAATGATCGTTGGAACAATAGTTGGTAAAGTATCAACTTGTTTGTTTGCTTGAAATGTGATTAACATCATTTTCAACATTACTTCAATTATACCGCGGTGACCAGTGCACATGTCTATGCTTTGAAGTGCCTTGATTATTTTCCCATATGGAAAGACCATTCTACATTATGGTTCAGTCTAATATAAACAGAATTAATCTATGTTTTATTACGGCTTGCAGGTTAAAAAACATCATAAAGGCGCATTAACTCTTAATGATAATTGGCTTGCAAAATGCGAAAATGGGCGCTCGAACATTTGCGTAAAGTATCGTCTCGGATTAGCCCGAGCAATCCGCGCAGGCTAATCCGAGACGGCACTTTACGACTACATTAGATTTTGTGCTAGAGTAGAAATGCGCGAAAGAGAAATTGCTTAAAAACGGAATGTTTGTTTTGAATTAGCCTGCGTGGACTGCGCAGGCTGGTCCCAGACGACACTATACGCAAATGTCCTAATGCCCCTTTTCACATGTAACAGGCCAATTATAGTAAAATGTTGGACTGATTAAAATTGAAGGCATTTGTAGACGACAAACTGGCTGCGATGAAAATCTGCCAGTTTGTAAGAAAAGAACTTATTGTTGACATATTTGCACTGATTAATTTAACCCATTACCATACAATCCCTACTTTTGACGCCCCTGAAAAAGAAGCCTGTAGAAAACATTGTAGGAAAAGGAGAAAATGCTGGTAACCAGCATTTTCTCCTTTTCCCACAATGTTTTCTACCCTTTACAAAAAAAATTTAAAATTTTCAGTCACTTTTATATTGTCTTCTGCGAATGCTTTCAATTTGGACCAGTCTAAAATACTGTCGTTTGGTAATGTGTTAAGAACTCAAAATGTTTTTGCTTAATACAGGTTGCTTTTTCAGAAAAGGTGGTCACGGGGACAGATTTATTGTATCTGTTTTCAGGTTCTGGAATCTTCATATCTCCGAAAGGGGTCCTGCAGATGACGGGGTCGGTCGGTCTTTCTCTGATAGTATGGATCATCGGTGGCGTGATATCCTTAATAGGTATGCAATAATATTTTGATCCTTGCCGTCATTCGTCACAACTCTGCCGATTCCGTACCAGTATCCAACTTCGTCGCTTCCATTTAAACGGCATATCACGTGATCTTATACATTGCCCGCCAATCATTATCTCTCGCTAGATGGCATTCTACAAATACACAGCTATCTGATTTGGGCATCCTGGGTAAAGAACTGCACTACTTTTCTACGCGGCAACCGTTACTTTGAATTTCAAACTGAAACAAACGTTTACTCAATAAAACGCTACCTGGTGCAATTCATTCAGCTTTGATCAGCGGTGTAGATCAATCTGGAGCAAAAACATGCCTGATCTCTCCTTAAAGGTATTGATAAAGCCATTTTCGCCATTGCTACTTTATAGCGCGTAATACAACTATCCCACCAATATTGGTGGAGTGATGCGTCAAATAAGACGAATCTTCGCAGAATATGACATACACAGACAACGATTATGCATGTGGTCAACGTAAAACTGTTAGTGATCGTGCGTGATGCAGATGACAACTTACTCTCTCAGACACCCTTTTTTTGCCTGAAACTTATATTTTCAGGATCATACTGGGTCCTCGTTTGGCCAGAACAAAATTGTCTTTCGTCTCTACAGTGCAGAACAGCGTCTCGTTTTTCCGGTGCAAAATGGTGTCTCATTACCCCAGTGTAAAATTGTTACCCTTTGTCTCCCCAATACAGAACGGTGTCTCGTTTTTCCGCCGCAAAATTGCGAATCGTTTGTCCGGTGAAAAAAAGTAGTCTCGTTTCCTAAGTCCAAAATGTGTGCCTCGTTTCACCAGTGTAAAGTTGCCTCTCGTGTCTCCAGTACAGAATGGCGTCTGGTTTTTCCGGCACAAAATTAACCTTCAAATCACTTGTCAAGTCACAAAATAGACGTTTCGTTTCTTCAGTGCCAAATGGTGTCTGGTTGCGCCTATGTAAAAAAAAAAGACCCATTGTCTTTCCAATGCCTATATTTCAAATATGTGTCCCATCACGCAAAAAGGGAACATCTGGGAATCCTGTACATCAGTTAGATGAACTGGATCAACGATGGTGCAGGTCAGTTTAAGTTGATAATTAAAGAATGATTGACACTTTTCGGAGTTCCCAGAAGGTCCCTTTTTGCGTGATGGATCACAATTATCTGTTTTCAGGTGCTATATGTTATGCAGAGCTTGGTCTTCTGATTCCGAAATCTGGTGGTGAATACGCATACATTTTTGAGACGCTCGGTCCAATACCAGCATTTCTGTTCGCCTGGACTAATGTTATGATTATACGCTCTGCGTGCATTAGTATAATCATTCTAACATTTGCAAAATACACGGTTGGCATTCTACCTATATGTGGAGAAGCAGAAACGCCCACAAAAATTGTTGCAGCTGTGGCAATAGGTAACTTTTATTATTACCATTATAAATCGTATTATTATTATTATCATTATTATTATTATTATTATTGTCGTCATTAATCTAAGTTGCATTGTAACAAACGGTAAGTGTACTACTCAGCTGAACTTATTTCTCCCTCAAAAATCAAAGCGTTGAAAACGCTGATGTGGCATTTGTCAAGGAAGCCACTGTGTGGAATTAATTATTTAAAAACAAGAGGGTCATAATAGCCCTGGATCGCTCACCTGAGTCAATAGGCGAAATTCACTCCTTGTCAGTAATTCAATTTCTGACCAATTATCCGGTCAATTGATCATAGAATGTGGCCAATTTCCTAATTTCCTAAAGTTGACCTAATTTATTACCTGACTGACCCAATTCTGAAATCCTAGATTTTATCAAGACAAACATTCTGATTAATTTTCAAGTCAATTGAGCAAAAGATGTGGCCTCTAGAGTGCCCACAAGGTTTTACTTTAATTTGACCTTGAGACCCAGTTTATGACCTAAGGTGACTCAATTTTAAACTGACTAAACATGTTGTGCCCAGGTGGGCTAACAAGATTTGAACAGGTTCACTACATAGCAAATAATAGAGCTCTATGCTTTCCGGTTTTAGAAAAGAAGAACTTAAAAGTTTTTATTCTTTGTTCCTCTGCTCGAGCTTATGATCCCCGGAGCGGGGCCAGTTTTGATCCCAGCGACATCATTTGAATAAACTTGGTAGAGGTTCACTAGGACATGCTACATACCAATTGTAAAAGCTCAACACCTTCCAGCTTTAGAGAATGAAAATTTTAAAGGTTCCTTCTTTGTTCCTGTTTCAACTTGTGACCCCTAGGCCTGGGCCATTTTGACCCCAGGGGCATCATATGAACAAAATTAGTTGAGGTCCTCTAGTAGATGCTAGATTCCAAATATCAAAGATGTAAGCTTTCAAGTTCCAGAGAAGAAGAATTTTAAAGTTTTCCTTTTTTGTTCTTATGCTCGAACTTGTGACCCCCGGGGCGTGGCTAGCTTTGATCCCAGGGGCATCATATGAACAAACTTGGTAGAGGTCCACTAGGAGATGCCACATACCAAATATCAAACTTCTACGACTTCTAGTTTCAGAAAAGATTTTCAAAGACTTTGCTATTTTTGTCCTTTCTGTTGCTATGGCAACCAGAGTTAAGGGTGGAATTCAATCTTTTGAACAAGTTTGGTAGAACTTCACCAAAGGAATATCCCTACCAAGTTTCATCAAGGTTGGCCCATGGATTAAGGAGTTGAAGATATGTTAAGAAATTTTGGACAGACGGACAGATTTTCACTGGACAATGACAGATCACAATTCCTCACCTTCGCATGTGAGCGAAAAAAAGGAGAAATATTGTTTAAATATTAACTTGAAATCAACCTCCTAAGCAATTTAATACGTCTCTTTGGTTAAAGGGAGATTATTGGTGCTTAACTTGCATCATTTTTGTATTGGTGGTCAACCTCTGCTCTTTTAAGAGGATTCAGGAGTAACGTCCCTTGACGGAAGGATGCATGATGGGTAGAAAGAGAAGTCATGTAAATTCATTGCTTTCAATAAATTTTAAACCTGGGCACGAAGATGTCTTTGGTCGTCAGGGTCTAATTGCCAACATTACAATTCAATTTCTACCTGAAAATAGTCATGCACAATCAAATGAGTAGAGTGCAATTATGGAACGAATAAACCCAGGGACGAAATGGTTTTGGAACGAACAACCCCGTAAGCAAAGTGGATAGAAGACAAATTTTGTGCATATCATTGCGCCAGTAGAAAGCTATGAAGACGAGAAGCCATTTTTAATTAAAAAAAAAAAAATAGTATTTCAACGATCGATGGACTTTTGCAGTTTATTTCAATACGCCGTATCCAATTGTATATCTGAGTGCTTTTTAAAAAAGAAACCATCATTTGTCTAGAAAAATTGAGTTTAATTGCATTTTTTTTCCTTCGATTTTGCACAGAATACCATATATGGTCTTTGAACATTTATTATTGATCTCATAGTGGCATTGTCTTCGACAAATGCCACAAAAACCATCTCTCGTTGAACAAAAGTTCAGAGAAGAAAAAAATAAAATTGTTGACCTAGGCTAAGATCTTAGACTTAAGCCTTATGTCCAACTTTATTGAATATTTAGTGCACTGGCCGCCGAGATATAACTGAAATGATGTTGAAAACCGCATTAAACACCAAACAATTAATCATTGAATTTAAAGAGAAGCCGCATAACAAGTTTTTTTATTTTTTAATTTCAGTTATGTGTTATTTATCTACTTTGCATTATATATTTTTCTTTTATGTAAATAAAATGTGACATGATAGTTTTTGGTCTAGAGTCTGTAAGAAGTAAATATCGTACCTGACTAAGACCAAGTCGTGCCTATGGAAAGGAAATTAAAGTCTTTAACCTTTACCACACAATGCCGACTTTGAACAACCCTGAGAAAAATGCCTTTTGAAAACACAGCGGGAACATGAGAAAATGCTGGTCACCAGCATTTTCTCCTTTTCCCACAATGTTTTCTCTCCTCTTGATACAATTTCAAATTTTCAGTCACTTTTATCTTGTCGTCTGCAAATGCTTTCAATTTGGACCAGTTTAAGATTTTGTCGTTTTAGTAAACAGTTAACAACATCTATTTCAGTGGCCCTAATGCTTGTCAATTGTTACAGTGTCAAAATAACGAACCGGGTCCAAATTATCTTTACCGTTGCTAAACTGTCAGCTCTTGCTATCATTATAATTGGAGGCTTAGTGCAGTTAGCCAAAGGTAAGTAATATGCATTCCATACAAACACTATGAAAACACTGCTGATCTACGTCTGAATTCAATCCTTACCCATCACGCCAAAAAGGGACCTTTTGGGAACTACAAAAAGTTTCAACCCTGGTCGGACTGCGCCAATTGCGGAGGCTGACCAGGGTTGACACTTTTCGCTCTAATGACATTTTCTGTATGAAGAGTGGCCACTGTACCTTGATATACAATCTTATCAACTTAAACTGACCTGCACTATCGTTGATCCGTTTTCACCTAATTGACGTACAAAATTCCCAGATGGTACCTTTTTGCGTGATGCAATTTTCATAGACAAAACGTTCAAGCTGGTAGTAAAAACCCAAATGTTGGTACTCTAAAGTGATTTTTGAAAGGTAAACTATCTTCTTATCGGACAGTGTCGACCTAAAATCAGACTGCACGTACGGTGCAGTCTGATTTTGATCTTCAGTGAGCGGAAAGGTCCTTAACGCTTTCCCAAACAGCAAATTTTGGACCAGACCAAATTGAAAGCATTTTGCAAGTGACAAATTAAAAGTTGCTAAAGGATGATTTTTCTATATGGTAGCGTAGAAAACATTGTGGGAAAAGGAGAAAATGCTGGTTACCAGCATTTTCTCCTTTTCCCACAATGTTTTCAAAAGGCCTCTATTCCTTACCCGTAAAAAAACAGGGATTGTTTGGGAAAGGGTTTAATCGCGCTTAGCAATTTTAGAGTTTTCATCACAAAAATCTTCACTGTGTGAAAAAGGTCCTTAAATAGCACTCAGCAATTTAAAAGTTTTCTTCACAAAAATCTGCACTGTGCGGAAAAGGTCATTAAGTCGCACTTAACAATTTAAGAGTTTTCTTCACAAAAATCTTCACTGTGTGGAAAGTCATTAAGTAGCACTTAACAATTTAAGAGTTTTCTTCACAAAAATCTTCACTGTGTGAAAAAGGTCCTTAGATAGCGTTCAGCAATGCAATAGTTTTCTTCACAAAAATCTGCACTGTGAGGAAAAGGTCCTTAAACAGCGCTTAACAATTTAAGAGTTTTCTTCACAAAAATCTGCACTGTGTGGAAAAGGTCGTTAAGTCGCGCTTAACAATCTAAGAGTTTTCTTCACAAAAATATTCACTGTGTGGAAAAAGTCATTAAGTAGCGCTTAACAATTTAAGAGTTTTCTCCACAAAAATCTTCACTGTGTGGAAAAAGTCATTAATTAGCGCTTAACAATTTAAGAGTTTTCTTCACAAAAATCTTCACTGTGCGAAAAAGGTCCTTAAATAGCACTGAGCAATTTCATAGTTTTCTTCACAAAAATCTGTACCGTGTGCGGAAAAGGTCCTTAAGACGCACTTTACAATTTAAGAGTTTTGTTCACAAAAATCTTCACTGTGCGGAAAAGGTCCTTAAGACGCGCTTAACAATTTAAGTGTTTTCTTCACAAAAATCTTCACTGTGTGGAAAAATTTATTAAGTAGCGCTTAACAATTTAAGAGTTTTCTTCACAAAAATCTTCACTGTGCGGAAAAGGTCCTTAAGTCGCGCTTAGCAATTTAAGAGTTTTCTTCACAAAAATCTTCACTGTGTTAAAAAGGTCCTTAAGTCGCGCTTAATAATTTAAGAGTTTTCTTCACAAAAATCTTCAATGTGTTGAAAAAGTCATTAAGTAGCGCTTAACAATTTAAGAGTTTTCTTCACAAAAATCTTCACTGTGTTGAAAAGGTCCTTAAATAGCGCTTAGCAATTTAGGAGTTTTCTTCACAAATATCTTCACTGTGTGGAAAAGGTCCTTAAATAGCGCTCAGCAATTTAAGAGTTTTCTTCACAAAAATCTTCACTACTGTGAGCAAAAGGTCCTTAAGTCGCGCTTAGCAATTTAAGAGGTTAAAGGCCCAATGGTGGTCATATGTATAGAATTCTGCGTATAAAAGACAGGCAAACTTCATGTATATTTCTATGAAAAGCGTGGAGATTATAATTTATGAACAAGTCTGATGGCCTGTTAAAATACCCTTAGTTATTCTCTGGTCGAACGATAACTATATAGAGGATATTTGTTTTTTTCGGTGAAAGATCGAAATTTATTTCATCGAGTGAACACCATCGGTAATATTTTCACGAGTGGTGCAGCCACGAGTGAAAATATTACCCATGGTCTTCACGAGATGAAATAAATTTCGATCTTCCACCAAAAAAAATAAATATTCTATCTATTCTATTTATTTCATGCATAACCCTGTCTGGAAGGAGCTTAATCAAATCCAATACAGCTCTTTTCCGTTATTCCCCGTGGCGTACCCCTCCCGCATAGCAACGCATTACAATATGACGTCCAGCGCGAGAAATGTAAGGTATATGACGTCATATTTCCCATCTGGTTGTGAGGCACGCACAATTTACCTAGGCAACAAGAACGTGAAAATCGGTATTTTCACTGGTGTTACCAGTGTAGGATCGAAAAATATTTTCACCGCTATTTCTCGATATCATACCGGAAAGCATGAAATAATAAGCTTTATCCTGCTAAATAGCTAAAATGAAACTTTCACTTCGATATCAAAACCCAAATAGTTCTTTTTCAAAGTTTTAAAGAAGGAGAATTTTAAAGTTTTCCTTCTTTGTTCCTAATATGTTTGAACCTGTGACCCCTGGGCCGGGGCGAGTTTTGACCCCAGGGACATCATATGAACAAAATTGGTAGAGGTCCTCGACGAGAATCCCAACTTTTGACGACCCTGAGAGAGAAGCCTATAGAAAACATTGTGGGAAAAGGAGAAAATGTTGGTTACCAGCATTTTCTCCTTTTCCCACTATGTTTTCTACCCTCCACAAAACAAATTTCAAATTTTCAGTCACTGTTATTTTGTCGTCTGCAAATGCTTTCGATTTGGACAAACCTAAAATTTTGTCGTTTGGTAATGAGTTAACTCAATTCCAAAGGGCAAAATTTTAGACATGACCAAATTGAGAGCATTTGCAGACGACAAAACAAACGTGACTCAAAAATTAAAACTTGACTTTAAAAGAAAAAAAAAAAAACATTGTGGGGAAAGGAGAAAATGGTACATGCTTTGCGAAAAGGGGGTTTAATGCACCTGTAAAAGCATCAACCTATATCAGCCTGCACAGTCCTCGTAGGCTGACATGCGTCAAACATTTTTTTCTACTTGTAAATTTTTCTGCATTGCCAAGGATATTCTGTCTCCAGATCTGGGAGATTTTTAGAATACATTATTAGTTGTACGGCCAGGTGGCAGGGGACTTGGAAACTTGTTCACGACTGTGGTTAATCATGTCGCCCCGAGCCGAAGGCGAGGTGGCGACATGATTCACCACAGCCGTGAACAAGTTTCCAAGTCCCCTGCCACCTGACCGTACAACGAATTTATTATACTGCAAAGTTTTACCCTTTCAACTGCGTTTCAAAGTGCTTTAAGCGAAATTTTCCTGATTTATAATTTCACGAAATGAGTATGCTGACGAAATAGAAATTCCCTTCTGTGCGCCCCAGTTCAATGAAAACTGACGTCACTGGAAACTGATGTCACTAAAACGTGCAGTTTGGTGCATAAATGTGTGGCCTGGTGATCGATCGAAGCCGCCATTTTGGATGATGTATTGCACGTGTAGTGATGTTTACGGGGCACTGAAAAGGGAAACTGGTTTTACTTGTTTTTTTGCCAGGGAACATGATATTATGTTTCCCGCATATTAACCAATCAGATCACGAGAAATTTCTTTGCAGTATAATAATATTAGTTATACGGTCAGGTGGTAGGGGAATTGGAAACTTGTTTACGGCTGTGGTGAATTATGTCGTCCCCTGCCACGTGACCGTACAACAGATTTATAATACTGCAAAGTTTTGTCATTACAATTACGAATTAGAATTTCCCTTCTGAATGCCCCAATTAAATGAAAACTTACGTCATTGGGTACTGACGTCACTGAAACCTTGGTAATACGTGCTGAAACGTGCTGCTTGGCGCATAATCTTGATGTTAATTTTGAATGTTGTGTCGATAGTGTTCGGGGCTCCTGAAAGGGAAACTGTTTTAACGTTGTTTTTGCTATTGTAAATGATTTATATGTTCGGGGCATATTATCCAATCAGATCATGAGATATCTTTTGCACTACAATAAAGTTTTATGTTGCCCTAACTATGTGATTATTTGCATTGGTATAATGCATCAAGGAAATACGGAAATGCACTTAACCCACTTTTCCTAAAAGTTCTGTAGAGTGTGATTTACTATGGTTAGTAATATTTTTCCTTGTGGTTTACGTCAGGGGAGACAAGTGAATTCCAGGACAGTTTTAAAGGCACTACAAATTCCCCCTCGGCTATCGCCCTTGCTCTTTATCACGCACTCTGGGCGTATGATGGTTGGTAAGTAGCAAACTCCGGGCAAGCGACCTTATTCAACTTGAGGCATATAGCTTATGCCTTTACTACACAATTCCGACTTTTACCGATCCTGAGGAAGGTGGATTTTGAAAACATTGTGGGAAAAGGAGAAAATGCTGGTAACCAGCATTTTCTCCTTTTCCCACAATGCTTTCTAACCTATCTATAGTAAATCTTGTCATTGTGGCCACCTTTTACTCTTTGTCTTCAGATGCTTTCAATTTTGACCAGTCTAAAATTTTGTCGCTTTGTAAAGCGTTTAAAAAAAATCTAGAAAAGGCAGAAGTTATTCATGGCGATAATTTCTCTGAATTCCACAAAGTTTTCAAAAGGCTTTTTTTTTTGGTCGGGGCGGGGTAAAACTCGGGATCACGTGGTAAAAGATTTATGGCTTCGTTTGAATTTTGCCTGTACTTAGCCAAGCTTGGTGTCCAAATCTGACTTCTAAAACGTAGACTATGTCAAGAAAGGGATGTGCGAATCTTTGCCCGGTCGAGCCTTGTCCAAGGACCGATGACATGTCAGTGAGACAAGATTTATTCTTCTTTCACAGCTGAATAATGTTTCGGCCTAGATTATGCGGGAAAGAATCAAGAGGCTGGAAAGGGTGCAGTGCATGGTACTGCATCCTCGGATACCCCGGGGTCTCCCTATTTGCTACGCTACATCGACCCTGGGACAATTGACTAATAAAACTCTGAATCAGCCGCCGAAAATCGATACGAAACGTCATAGCGTACATCGACTCGCCCATCACAAAATGATGACGGAACCAATGAAAAGCCAGCATTCGGCCAGCGGTAAAGCGAGGGAAATTCAATTAATTGTCCCAGGGGTCGATGTAGCGTAGCAAATAGGGAGATCCCGGGGTATCCGAGGATGATGGTACTGCTAAAAAGGAACAAAGGGAAAGGAGATAAATTCACTAACCATCGCGATAGTTCATCATTATTGTTGGAAAAAAAAATGAATATAAGCATCTGAAATAGACATGTACCCCACCCATTGTTGTATTAAAGTCCCAGTAGAGGCTAAAATACCATATTGAATGTCGTAATACATTTAAATTTAACCCTTTCCCAAACAATTCCTAGTTTTTACGGGTCAGGAATGGAAGCCTTTTGAAAACATTGTGGGAAAAGGAGAAAATGCTGGTAACCAGCATTTTCTCCTTTTCCCACAATGTTTTCTACCCTGTCACATAGAAAAATCATCTTTTTTGCAACTGTTAATTCGTCACCTGGAAAAATGCTTCCAGTTTGGTCTGGTCCAAAATTTGCCGTTTGGGAAAGGGTTATATCAATCCCAATTCAAAGTTATGGAAAGTATTGTGAAGCTGACAGCGTGTTATTTTGTGATCGGGCTATGTTTGTTAGTCGATGGGAAAAAAAAATTAACAAAAAGTAGATTTACCTTGCAGGTTTTAGTCTAGTTTAGAAATTAATTTCTTTATCAGTGACTAACACTCGGACCGACTGTACAATGACAAGATTGCCATCGACGAGATTACATTTTATACTTTTTTAAAAATGCTAAGATAAAAATCTAAATGCATTTTAAACACACGCTTTGTTTACTCTTGGCCTTTATTGTTACTTTAACACCAGCATTGCATATTCAGTTTTAAGTGAACGTTTATCCTTTGTAACTGCTGTCTGTCTGTCTGTCTGTCTGTTTGTTTGAAAATATTAACTGTTTATAAATTCTTTTCTTTTTTTTTCATCCAATCAGGAATACCTTGAACACCTTGACGGAAGAAATTGATGAACCTAGGAAGTATGACAGTCTTTTGTTTTGCCTATCCTTCAAAGTGCATCCTTTTTTGCGCTATTTTGGAAATACGTATAGCTTTGCCTCGAGTTGTATTTCAAAATAAACTTCGTTTAACCCTTTTCCAAATAATCCCTGGTTTTCACGACGCTGGAAGAGACACTTTTTTGAAAACATTGTTGGAAAAGGAGAAAATGTTGGTAGCCAGCTTTTTCTCTTTTTTCCACGATGTTTTCTACCCTCCCAGAAACAGGATTTTAATTTTTTGAGTCAAGTTGATTTTGTCGACTGCAAATGCTTTCAATTTGGACCAGCCTAAAATTTTGTTGTTTGGTAAAGAGATAAAGCATTTCTATTGAAATGTAGGATTTGACATTACTTGTTGGTTTTCTAGTTTGTTAAAGTTATCGTGGCGCCCCACGAGTGCCGGTGTAACGCAGAAAAATGACCCCCATTACAAAATGACCCCCGGGTCATTTCTTGACGTAGAGGAATGACCCATGGGTCATTTTCCGACGTAGAAAAATGACACGGGTCATTATTCTACGTCGAGAAATGACCCATGGGTCATTTCTCGGCGTAGAATAATGACTCATGGGTCATTCCTCTACTTCGAGAAATGACCCGGGGGTCATTTTGTAATGGGGGTCATTTCTCTGCATTACAGCGGCACTACATTTTTGTTTCGCCATATTGTTTACTCGGCTTCAAGTCATTTCGTAACTAGATAATTTCGTACCTTGGCCATTTCGTACAATTTAGGTCATTTTCTCTTTTTATTTTGGTCATATCGTACTCACTTCGGTCATGTTGTACCCATTTTCGAAATTTCACACCCAGTTTGTAATATCAATATGGTAATTTGGAAGCTAGTTTTGATACTATTTTCTTGTTGTGTTTCTCGAATGACAGCTGCTTTTGTAGACAGTTCGAATTGAAATTATATTATTTTTTTGCCGAAGAATGACTATGATTGTGTCTTACCATATGTTGGTTCTTTCTTTTCAAGTTTAAGTTGCAGTCTAAGTATTGTTTAGGACTTCTAAGTTTATTTCCCACGGAGTTCTGCAAAAATTTACTTTGGTCAATTTGAAATGATGTAATGTGTCTTGCTTTAGAAACAACTGATTTGCGGCGCCATTAATGTTATATATTAAACTTTTCTTGTTACTATATTTTACAACTCTATTACTCCTTGTTAGACAAAAATATTTAGATGAATTGTCTATAATGGCAGCCTGAGCAGACGGTAAATCATATCCCACTCAACTGATACATGTATATGGACCATGTTCTGACAAAAGGGGCCTTAATGCATATCCGTGATGGAGGATGCCAAGCAAGTCATCATGGATCCGTAAAATCTGTTTTGTCTATCAATGAATTTAGTCGTGACGTAGACAGGTCCTTTAGCATACAGAAAATTGACCAATAGCAAAAAGTATCGACCCAGGTCAGGCTGACCTGGGTCGATGCTTTTCCTGAATGTATTAAGATCCCTTTTCACAGAGCACCGCTCAACTGTCTTTTTTTTTTTTAACTGAAACGATTTAACCTTAATTTCACAGAAATATTCCTCGAGCAAATATAGCTGCCTTGTTACTGGTGACCTGTGTATACTTGTTAACCAACATTTCCTACCTGACGGTCATGACTTCTGGGGAACTGCTTAGCTCGTCAGCAGTCGCACTTGTGAGTATTGTCGTCGTATTTCACAGACCTAATAATTGAAAGGACTGAAGAAAAGCTAGAGAAAAAAGCAAGATGGGCCATTTTTTTCTCCCCAATTTGTTCTTCAAGGAGCCTAATCGGTTTTTAACCTATATATCAGCATGAACTAGATCTAGGTATATTTTTCTTTCCGTTGATATAAACAGAATGGGGCATGAATATTTATATATCGACATTATTGATTGTAATGTTGGCAATTAAATGTTAACGACTAAAGATATTTCAAATTCATACTTTTTAGGTACAATCTAGGTACAATTCGATATATTCACATAGTTTCTTTCACTATCCATCGTGCACCCCACTGTCAAAGGATGTTACTTTTGACTCCTACTAATGAACAAAGGGAGACCACCAATACACAAATAATTTTAACATTGTCATGAATACTGTCCCCTAATCTAAAAATATTTTCATTTGCTGAGTAGGTTGACTTTCCAGCCATCATTTGAATATTATTTCTCTTTTTCTTTCATTATCAATTCCGCACAATGGCTTTCTTGACAAATACCACATCAGTGTTCTAAACGCTTTGATCTGTTTACTTATGGCTTGCGAGCTATAACCTAACTAAACACTATGTTACATCTTTCATCTTTACAGCCAGAAAGTTAAAACTTGATAGTGTGTAGAACCTACTGAGCTGTGTAAACATAGATAAAATTCATATAAGGTGTATAGGATAGAGAAACTCAAGCAATATGTTTGCAATTTAAAACTAGAAACTGCGGTTATGATGTCTCTGATAGCCTCCAGGAATGAAATCCATTTTCTATCTGTCATAATCTGTGCAACCTTGTAACTCTCGTTGGAAAAATTGGCTTGAATATCCAACAGTCATAAAATAAAGGTGAAACTGGTTAAAAAAAACTGGTTGAAAAGAAGTAAAGATATAGAGGATATTTGTTTTTTTCGGTGAAAGATCTAAATTTATTTCCTCGAGTGGACACTATCGGTAATATTTTCACGAGTGGCTGCGTCACTCGTCAAAATATTACCGATGGTCTTCACGAGATGATAGAAATTTCGATCTTTCACAAAAAAACCAAATATTCCATTTATTTCATGTTTTTATCCCTTTCTGGGAGTAGCTTTATCAAAATCCAGTACAGTTCTTTTCCGTTATTCCCCGTGGCGTACCCCTCCCACATAGCAACGCATTACAATATTACGTCAAGCGCGAGGAATTTAAGGTAAATGACGTCATATTTCCCATCTGGTTGTCAGGCATGCGCAATTAACCTATGCAACAAGAATATGAAAATCGATATTTTCACTGGTTGTACCAGTGTAAGATCGAAAAACAGTTTCACTGCTATTTCTCGATATCCTACCGGAAAGCATGAAATAAAAAGTGGATATTTCCTTCCTACGGTAAGATTAATCTCATCGAGTCATATTTCCACGAGTGACCGATGATCTTACATGGGCGTTTATGTATTATCATTCTTATCAAAGAGTTGACAAAAATTGAATGACGCGTCAAATACATTGTAGTAAACGAGTTTGATGTAACAAGTAACAATTGAACGGGAAGAATTGTCTCCGCCTTCTAAAAGAAATACAGTATAAGAAATTGTATTTTCCACTGGTCGTAACAATGATATCGAAAAAATTCAACCGTTATTTCTTGATAACCTAATGGAAAGCAGAAATGAGTATCTTTGATTTAATAATAAATCATTTTATAAGTTTAATGAGATTATCATCCTCGCAAGCCAAGGCTGACGATTCACTACACGCTACTCTACCCTTGATTTTTACATTTCCCCCATACGCTTTTTCATTGGATGCAGCCAGCTCTAACTGCAACGAATTAAATCGCTCGTAGCATTTCATCTTTGATAAAAATAGAATAAGGTCGCTACCTTTCGCATAGAAGGTGAACATGGAAATCCACGTGGATGTCTGCTTATCGCTTCATGTGTATTCATGTGAATGTCTGCTTTTTGCTTCATGTGTATTCGTAAGCAGTTTGTAAAACGATATTTCATTGGCTTTTATGAATATGATGTAAAAGGGGGGGGGGTTTAATAACCAGCATCCAATAAAGGGCACATTGCAGGAATCTCGAAATCAAGCTCAATCAGCCAAGGTAAGAACCACATTGTGATCGTAAACTTGGCTCGCGAAGATGTGAGACTATAAGCCTCTAATATCTCCCTTTTAACTTAACAAACTTTAAGAAATAGTCCAGGAGTACTTCGATATGAGCCATGCTCTGTGTAAAGCGGGTTTCGTGCATCTACAAAAAAAAAAATTCGACCCAGGTCAGCTTGCTGATCAATCTTTCTTTGCATATCAAAGGACCAGTTTACCTTATGATTCAGTGGGTTGTGAGACAAAATTGATTGTGATCCATCACGCAAAAAGGGGCCATCTCGGAATTCTGTTTAGTTTAAACACTTTATTCATCAGTATATAACAACTAGCGACAAACGTTAGTCATATTATACATGTACTGAAGAAATGGATCAGAACGGAAGCTTCAGCTTATAAAGTTCTTCTCCAATTTCCAGACAACGGTTATGGTACATGTATTTCATAGTCAAAGCAATAAGAATGATTTCAGAGTAGAAAGAAGTAGAAAGAAAACAATCATCAACAAGAACAAAAAAAAAACATTAGATGTAGATTGAAACAAAATGGTCAGGAGCGTTAATGGTAGAGATTTGTCAATCTATACAGATACAAGTTGGAAGTTACTATGAGTTCTTAATCTGTATAGATTGACATCAATAAGATGAAAACAGATCAACGATAGTGCAGGTCAGTTTCAGTTGATAATTCAAAAATGATTGTAGATAATATAACAAGGTACAATGACCTCTTTTCATACAGAAAATGTCATTAAAGCGAAAAGTATTAACCCTGGTCAGACTGCGCGATTCGCGCAGTATGACCAGGGTTGAGACTTTTTGCAGCTCCCAGAAGGTCCCTTTTTGCGTGGTGGATCCATCATTGGGTGATGACATGTTTTAGTATCATGTATCACGGGGATTCGTCACACTCCTTTTTTGCCAGAGCGCCATTAAATTATATTTCTGAATTTTGATGATGTTGGCGATTAAAGTCAATCGGTTTCCCAGAAATGCTCAGCCACAGTATTTTATAAGGTCTTAACCTTTTCAAGTCCGGTTAGATTCTGAAAATATTTTAGGCAAATATTAGGTACAGATGCTTATTATCTCGCAATGTTGCCAAATAGATCACACACTTTATTTCAGTTATGGGGTGATCGTGTTCTTCAAGGAGCCTCTGCGATATTACCATTTGCTGTATTGTTGTCGACCTTTGGATCAGCAAACGGGACTATGTTCGCTTGTGGCAGGTAAGTCTCCATTACCTCTTTAACCCATTACCACACAATTCCTACATTTGACGACCCTGAGAAAGAAGCCTTTAGAAAACATTGTGGGAAAAGGAGAAAATGCAGTAACCAGTATTTTCTCCTTTTCCCACAGTGTTTTCTACCCTTCACAAAACAAATTTCAAATTTTCAGTCTCTTTTATGCTGTAGTCTTCAAATGCTTTCAATTTGGACAAGCCTAAAATATTGTCGTTTGGTAATGAATTAAACTGGCCACCGCAATAGAAATGTTGAAAAAGGCGTTAAACCAACATTCTGTTACGGTAGACCACTCCTTCGTGTATGGCTTTGTCCCCATATCGATGGGTATATATCATGTTAAAACCGTTGGTCGAGCTGCGAAATTGAACCAGTGATCCCTGGGTTTTAAAACTGTTAACTACGTTCGTGTACTCAGATACAGCTGAATAATCACGAATAATCATGCCATTCTGATTATCTTTAAATAAGTCAATCCGCAAAAATTCCCCAACAACAATCCTATATCCGATCGTATTTCATTGTACCACTTTCACCCTTTCCCAAAGAATCCCTGGTTTTTACGACCCTGTAATGAAAGTCTTTTGAAAACATTGAGGGAAAAGGAGAAAATGCTGGTAACCAGCATTTACTCCTTTTCCCACAATGCTTTCTACAATTCACAAAACAATTTTCGAATTTTCAGTCATTTTTACTTTGTCGTCTGCGCATGCTTTCGATTTGGATAAGCCTAAAATATTGTCGTTTGATAACGAGTTATGCGTAACAATTGCGCACTACTTTTCGTCATTGCATTCAACTGCTATTTCAGAGTAGTTTACGCTGCAGGACGAGAGGGCCATTTACCAGAATTTTTGTCGTTTGTTCACGTTAAACGTCTGACACCAGTCCCGTCCATTATCTTTACGGTAAGTTTTGAGTTGTTCCCTTGGGTTTATTATAGAGATAAGTATCTCCCCTTTTCTTTACCCATAGTGGTATTTAAGTCGCTGGTTGAAGGGTTCGCTTATGCAGCTTGACTTCATATACCATGTACCATCTGATAAGCACAAATACGCAAATTACACAAATAAGCAACTGTGATTTGCACCCATCTTATGCCTAGGTCACAAATAAAAGGACGCCGGACGATTTCTTCCAACTTCGCCGATTCAAAAGTTTGAGATATCGTCTGGGCACCGTATGATATTGAGACATTTTGCTCAAGCAGTCACAAATCAAACGGGCATCGGACGGCAGTTTCTTCGGAAATGCCTGCCTGCTTTTTTCACGTCAGAAAGGCACCGGGCGGCGACCGAACGGCGACCGTGCGGACATCTTTCGGACTTTGTGCAGCCGTCCGGCTAGCTACAGAGGCGTGTTAAACAGTCTGAGAGTGACACGCCTCTGTATCCACGTTTTGACCCAGACATTCATCACTTTGCGGTCTCGCTTAGCACGCTCCTAATCTTAACCCTTTCCCAAACGACAAATTTTAGACGCTTCCAAACTAGAAGAGTTTGCAGACGACAATTTCAAATTTGATAAAAATGGCAGAAAGTTCTCCAAATGGGTAGAAAATACTGTGGCAATTTCTCCTTTTCCCACAGGGTTTTCAAAAGACTTGTACGACAGACACGTAAAAATAAGGGCTTGTTTGGGAAAGGGTTAAACAGCAGCAGCTGCTATTACCTTTCTCTACCTTCGGCAATGTCTCTTGATAAAGGAGAAGGTTCAACAGATTTTGTAGCGGTATACGTGGCATTTTCACTTAAGAATTGATAAATTAGAATGAGACATCAATATTCACTTTTATAATATACTGATCATGTCGCCAAAGTAAATGTTTGCCATTTGGTCGACTTCCGGAAAGAATTAACAAAACCAATGCCGCACGGCGATCTGGCGGTCACTGGACTATGCCCGAATGACTATGACTATGACTATGAATATTTATAATTGGGCGGTGCCCATCCGGGCTCCGTCCGGCGCCTGGACGGAGGCAGTCCGGTCGCCGGATGGATACAGTGCGGTCGCCGAACGATTTGGAATTAAAAGTTTTCATAAAAATCGGCCGGGTGCCGTCCGATTTCCGAATGCATCGTTCGGTCACCGGACAGCACCCGGACAGAGCCCGGACGATGAATTAACAGGCTCTCCGATGGCCCAAAATGGTCCGGTCGCCGTCCATTGTAACTTTTTCCTAAACTTCGAACAGGCGGCGGCATTTCTTATACAAAGGTGATTTACATTGCTTAACTGAAGAGCTCACTGATCTGTCGGAGAAAGCAAGTAATTATAATCATATTTTAATTTTAAGATTTTTATTTTAATTGTATTATTAGTATTATTATTTCATTAATTACTTTTAAAAACAATTGAATCGAAGTCACGTCACATTTGATGTAGTTGACCGTGTAAGGAAATTACCGTAGTTGACCGTAGTTGAACGTATCAAACACAATACGATAAAGGACGGTCAAATACGGTTAACTGCGTTCAAACTACGGTCACAACAATGTAGTTAACCGTAACAAATTTTTGAACATGTTCGAAAATTTTGCACTTAGTACGGGCAAACGGTAAGTTCCAGCTACTTTCTTTACAAAGTTGAACTACGTTCAAGTACTCGTAACTACGTTCAACTACATTCATTCCCCACTACGGTCAACTACGTAAGGTGTGGCCATAGCTTTATGGGCAGATGTCTCTATGGATGTATTTTAAATGTTTTTTACAAATATCCTATAAGGATAAAAAGTACAAGTTAACATTTTTTTTCGAGTTTTCCACTCGAAATGAAATATCCTCTGCCTTTTGCGAACAGAGTTATAAAGGAGAGAGAAACTTAACCTGATATGCCAATTTGAGGCTCTTCCATTTCAGCATGCAGCAAATAAAGATATGATGTCAAAAATATGGAAAAATGAGGATACAAATATGTCATTAAGTGGAAAACATTGTGGGAAAAGGAAAAACTGCTCGTTACGAGCAATTTGTCTGTTGTTGATACGTCAAAATGAGTATCTATGCAGTAAAGGGTTAACTTGGTATTTAGAAAAGAGAAATAATTTAGATCCACTTTTTTCTTCAACGATTTATCATCTGTAATCACGTAGGTTTCTTTTGCCTATATTTTCAGTGTTGTCTTGCACTAGTCATGATTTCAATTAGTAAAATTGAATCCCTGCTAGATTTCTTCAGCTTTGCAGCTTGGCTGTTCTACGGAACGGCGGTGTCCACTTTACTTGTACTGCGTTACACAAAAAGAGACGTTGAGCGGGTCATTAAGGTAAGTTTCATTCTTTAACCCATTACCAAACGACAATATTTCAGACTGGTCCAAATTGAAAGCATTTGCAGACGACAAAATAAAAGTGACTGAAAATTTGAAATTTGTTGTGTGAAAGGTAGAAAACATTGTGGGAAAACATTGTGGCGGATTGCGCAGGCTGATCCGAGAAGACGCTTTACGCTAATGTACGAATGTCCTTTTTCATTTGTTGGAAGTCATTATTATATGCAAGATATGCTCTGATAACTGCAGTGCCGACGTCTTCAGAACCAGTAGAGGATGACTTTTTGATGGTTTTCACTCTACGATGATTTTGGCCTATGGTTATCAAAATTTACACTTACAAAATTAACATCTGACCTCATTTTGACCTTGAACTTCGGACCATTGACCTGAAAAGTATTAACCCATTACCACACAATCCTAATTTTTGACGACCCTTAGAAAGAAACTTTAGGAAAACATTGTTGGAAAAGAAGAAAATGCTGGTAATCAGCATTTTCTCCTTTTCGCACAATGTTTTCTACCCTTCACAGAACAAATTTCAAAGTTTCAGTCACTATTATTTCGTCATCTGCGAATGCTTTCGATTTGGACAAGTCTAATATATTGTCATTTGGTAATGAGTTAAACATTAGATGTACTTTATGGTCACGTGTCTTTGATGTGGAACTGTTCTGCCCCCATTTTTTAACTCTTTAATGAAATTTAGACACATTCAAATCCAAAACATCAGCAGGCAAAAATTCAAATTTATCTCAAACACTGGTAATTGCCTTTGAATTGGTTAAGAAACCATTCTGGGAAATACAGAAAATGCTGGTTTACCAGCAGTGTTTCCTTTTCACACATTGTTATCAAAAAGCCTTCTTTCTCAAGGAACACCAGGGCTCCTTCTGATTGGCTAAACCATTCAGTTTTAGCCAATCAGAAGTTGCGTTACTTAAAATTTTAGAAAACCTTGGAGAATAAGACTGAGAATATTCTCAAGAATGGTTGTGAATACGGGCCCTGGAATGGGGTTTGTAAAATGCGTTATAGTCCTCCATTTTATCTTTTTCAGATCCCGATCATTTTTCCAATCTTGTTTGTCCTTTGCTGTGCGTACCTTGTGATTGCACCAATAATTGAAGACCCCAAAATTGAATTTCTGTATGCTTTCTTATTTATGCTTAGCGGTCTGCTATTTTATGTACCACTTGTACATTTCAAACTTGTCAGCGCGGGTAAGTAACGACTTGTATATTTCATATTAACTTTGGAAAAAGAAGTTTTTTTGTGTGTGTTTATAGCATTTACCCCTTCATGTGAAAACAGAGCCTCTTTTACGGACAACGTAGATTAAGATCAGACTGCACAGGACCTGAAATCTGATATTGGATCTATTCAGTTCGTTTCGTTTGTCAAGTCATTAATATCAAAATCCTTTTGAGTTTCGCAGATTGTAGTATCAGGGCCAATATTCACCAACCATTTTTAAGAACGTTCTTGGTCTCAGTTTCCAGAACTTCTAAATTTGAAAGTAACGCAACTTCTGATTGGCTAAACCAAATGGTTTAGCCAATCAGAAGTTCTGTTACTTTCAAATTTAAAAATTCTTGGCGAATAAGACTAGGAATATCCTTAAGAATGGTTGGTGAATACGGGCCCAAATGTCGAGTTTGTACACTTGGCGCTGTAAGAGATTCAGTACAGCCATATCACATCGACACTTCACCTGATAGTGTTTCCTTCCACTCAGGAATTCACCAATAATTATCTTGAGTTAGGCATTTTTTTGTCCAAGAACACACAAACGTAACAAGCTTCTCTTATGGGTATCGAACCTGCACTGTCTGCGCTAGTCGGATATTTCTTTATGCATTGGCACAGCTTAATGCCAATTAAAGTTTTGTTTGTTATGTTATGTTACATGTTTTAATATAGAAAACATAGTGGCAAAATTGAATTATTCAAGATGCAATTCCACCTTCTCTTTATTCAAAATCTTTCAGCCTAACCATTTATTCCACATAACCGACTATTAAGGTAAGACCTGTGTAATGCATTTCCTGTTAAATAAGGATAAATAAGGATTTATGCAGAAATAACATTTTTGCACATTTCTAACGGATCAGAAATTCCGTTTATGTCTATCTTGAAACTATTTTTTGATACTTTTGTTTGTTTTCTAAAAAGGGAGGTAATTATTATCTCTTTTTCATTTGAGAATATAGCGGTTTTAGATTTATAAATGATAATTCAAAGAAGGAAAAAAATGGAAAAAATGAAAAGGTGAAAGTAGTTCAATAATACTCATTTTTAATTATAGCTAATTTGCATGATGATATTTTAGTAGAAATAGCTGTTTTCCATTACACTGGTCTTACCTTAAAGAACCTGTGGGAGAAAAAGGCGTTCGAAAAAAAAAAATGCAGGAAAGGAGTAAATGCTGGTAACCAGCATTTTCTCATTTTCCTCATACAATATGTTTTAAATACCCATCAATATGTTTTTTTTTTTAAATTTTCAATTGCAGATAGAGTCACAGTACTTTTACAGCTGTTTTTCGAAGTTGCGCCAAGCCCTTACTTAGCTTCCAAGTAAATTACAGATGTGGATGTCCCACTGCAGGACCTACATTACTGACCACGTGATTGTGTGAACCCTTTTGTCCGGTTTCATTCAATTTTAACCCTTTACCACACAATTCCGATTTTTTTGACGACCTTAAGAAAGAAGTTTTTTGAAAACATTGTGGGAAAAGGAGAAAATGCTGATAACCAGCATTTTCTCCTATCCCCACAATGTTTTCTACCCTTCACAGACCAAATTGATTTTGTCGTCTGCAAATGGTTTCAGTTTAGACCAGTCTATGATTTTGTCGTTTGGTGAAGAGTTAAAGAATTTGTAGACGATATTTCAAATGCAGCAAAAAACATGAAAGTCGACTTTAAATGTGGGGGGGGGAGGGAAACAAAACATTGTAAGAAAAGGAAACAGTTAACCTACGAGTATTGTCTCCTTTTCTCACAATGTTTTCAAAAGCCTTCATCCGCAAGGTCTTAAAGGGTTAACATTGTTTGATAAAGGTACACTTTTTCCAAACGACTTCTTTAGAGAGAGCATTTTTAAGGGATAAATATACTTTACTTTTGATTTATTCAATCTGTCTGTTATTGGGTTAAAACTTTGTGAAGAAAGGAAAGCATTCTGGATACTAGCATGTTCTTGTCTTTCCACATTATTTCTTTTAACCCTTTCCCAAACGGCAAATTTTGGACCAGACCAAACTGAAAGCATTTTGCAGATTTCAAATTAACAGTTCCTAGAAAGATGATTTTTCTATATGATAGGGTAGAAAACATTGTGGGAAAAGGAGAAAATGCTGGTTACCAGCATTTTCTCCTTTTCCCACAATGTTTTCAAAAGACTTCTATTCCTGACCCGTAAAAACCAGGGATTGTTTGGGAAAGGGTTAAACAGCTTCTTCCCTAGGGTCTTTTTTACAAAGAGTTAAGAGAGATACTATGAAACATGGCTCTGAAAGAAATGGACTTAACTCTTTACCAAACTACAAAATTCTAGACTGGTCCAAATTCAAAGCACTTGCAAAACGACGTCAAAAATAAACGTAACTAAAAAACTGAAATTTGTTTCCAGCAGAGTAGAAAACATTGTGGGAAAAGGAGAAAATGCTGGTTACCAGCATTTTCTCCTTTTCCCACAAAGTTTTCAAAAGGCTTCTTTCTCAAGGTCGTCAAAAGTAGGGATTGTGTGGTAATGGGTTAATGAATCTGAATACGTGTCGACACAGATTAGCTTGCGCAGTCCGCGCAGGTTTACCTGAGTGGATAGTTTTTGCTATTTGTCAATTTTCTGCATGCCCTAGGACCAGTGTAACTCATGTTTGAGTCGGTTGTAATAAATGGCTAGCAATACGCAATAAAGGGCATTCGGACATTTGCGTAAAGTGTCGTCTCGGATCAGCCTGCGCAGTCCGCGCAGGCTAATCCGGGACGGCACTTTATGACTACATAAGATTTTGTGCCATCGAAGACTTGTGCAAAACAGAAAATTACATAAAAACGGAAAGTGTTGTCTCGGATCAGCCTGCGCGGACAGCGCAGGCTGATCCGAGACGACACTTTACGCAAATGTCCGAATGCCCTTTTCGCGTGTTGTAATTATTGTAATATAAAGTGGATTTTAATGGATCTACCATAACTTTATGTCTTTGAGTTTTTTCCTTGTGTTTCCTTGTTTTCTCACCCACACTGACACAACTTTTTTTTCTCACCACGCCACTGACTACTTTTTAAACTACATTCGAGCCTGTACTATAGATTGATTGGCTGAATGTTGATATATTACGCTTTCAGCATTATTTCAGCCATTTTACGGAGACAACTCACATGTCAATGTGAAAGTAACAGAACTTCTGATTGGCTAAACCATTTGGTTTAGCCAATTACAATTTTTGTTACTTTCACAGTTAGAAAATCTTGAAGAATAAGACAAAAAATATTCTTAAGAATGGTTGGTGAATAATGACCCTGGTTTCACCAATACTAGACTAGGGCGCTGTAATGTCTTACCCAAGGACATCCCAAGAAAAAATCAGTGATTTCAGAGAGAATTAAACCCAGAGTCTCGGGATACGAGTCCTAACTTTTACAACAGAGCCACAAGTACCTCATAGAAATAACCCACTGTTTGAAAAAAACACTGTTTGTGTGTTTCTAAACTGAACTTGTATTCAAAAGAAAATGCTCAATCCTTAATAAGCATTATAAGCATTACTTAATTTTTAACAACCCTATTATTAAGAAGCATTTTGAAAACATAGTGGTAAAAGGAGAAAATGCTGGTAACCAGTATTTACTCTTTTTATCCAAAAAAATTTCAACTCTTTCAACATAGATCTCCTTATCGGACAGGATAGATCCAAGATCAGACTGCACGTTCTGTGCAGTCTGATCTTGATCTACACTGTCCGCAAAAGGTCAGTGAGTTGTGCTTAGCAGCTTAATGGGCCAAATCTTTCTTCGGTTCCAAATATTTTAAACATATGTAAATACTAGTACAGGGTATTTTGTAATTCCATTATTTGTTCTATATCATTAATATATCTTTTGTAAATATCATCATGTATTTGTGGGCTAATGTGATCGTGTAATAAATAATAATTAAAAAAAAAGAAAACCTTCAATTTTGGTTCGTTCATAATTGCCTGGGAACTGGTTTTACTTTTGTTGACATAGGTATCCACAATATACTTAACAAAAAAGAAAAAGTTCATTTGGTTTGAATGTATAGAGATACTTGTATACTTGTCTAATTTTTCCATGTGTGAGGCTGTAATCTTCTGTTTTAATAAAAGAACGTCTTGTGAATCTTTTGAAATCGTCATTTTGTACACAAAGCAGGAGGAGAGAGGGGCAAAATGATATACTGGGCAAAATGGTACGTTTGAAATAACTGTAATTTAGTTACTTATTACGCCCTGAACCCTACATATTTTGAAAGTTTTGAACCCGCTATCTGATGAGTTATGTCGTTGGCAGATCCCTCGTATACGGTTAAATCATAAGGAGGAGCCGAAGAATATATATTATATATGATTCTTAATTACATGTACATTTATTCTCCTGGAGTTAAACCAACCCATGCTCTAGTGCACTTTTCCTCATGCTTAGTTAAACCAATTAGATCTATGGCATTTGGCTCAGTTACTTACTTACATCTCAAGCCCGCAACCTTTTAGTACTAATGTCAACTAGCCATAAAGCTCCGTGCTGGAGAGCAATATTGAATGTTTGAATATCTCAGTGCTACATCACATAACCTCTCAGTGTTATAGATCCCCATAGATTTATATAACCGCTCATTGTTCCAGTTTGCATCAACTCCTTGTAAGTATTCATATTCTTCACAAACATCCCCCTGTCAAGCTACCATACACACAGGGGGCATAGACCACACAGCGCAAGTGTACACAGAAAACCAATGAAAACGGGAAATGCAGTGTACTTAAAGCATATAGCCGAATTCTACGGTGCAATAATCGCAATTATTGTGTTAAGACAAACAATTAGTACCGTATGCACACAGAACTCACAAGTACTTATAATTTGCATTACCCTTCCTTGTTAAATAATAGAACAGGAAAGAAATCAGTGCTAAAGGTTCAAACACATGACTATCTAGTGCCACAATGCACAAAGGACCTTGTTGCTACAGAGCCCACGGGAAATGCAGTGTACTTAAAGCATATAGCCGAATTCTACGGTGCAATAATCGCAATTATTTTGTTAAGACAAACAATTAGTACCGTATGCACACAGAACTCACAAGTACTTATAATTTGCATTACCCTTCCTTGTTAAAGAATAGAACAGGAAAGAAATCAGTGCTAAAGGTTCAAACACATGACTATCTAGTGCCACAATGCACAAAGGACCTTGTTGCTACAGAGCCCACAAGTACATAACTGCTCCGTGCGAGTGCACATAAGCTCAGTGCCAGTGCACATCGAACTCATGAGTATCTAGTGCCACAATGGACAAAAATACCTTCCTGTTGCTACAGAGCTCACAAAAACACAACTGTTCAGTACAAGCGCAAATAAGCTGAGTGCCACTGAATGCTTATCCAACTTTGCAATTAGATATTCACATTACAATTATCCGTCCACAGTGTACATAAAGCATTAAACTCAACACTGCAGTGCACTGATCAGGACATCACATTGTTATGATGCACAAGTCAACTTCTCGATGCAACATAGCACACAAAGCATAAAAAACTCAGTACCAGTGCATGTCAAACACATCCAAACTTGTGCATTAAGGCATTCGCAATTTAACCTTTCCGTTTACAGTGTGCAAAAAAGAGAAGAAAACAGTGCTGGACTTAGTGTACGAGGGTTGCTCGATATGTAGTGTGTATTGTACAATATCTCAAAAGCATCTGACTCATAAAGTGAAATGAACATTATTACATCCCCTCAAAGTATTCTCAGTGGTTTGAAATACACAATTTCAATCTTTGAATCTATTTCTGAAATGCATCATGGTATGTTGGTTTAGTTAGACCTCTGAAGCACTCACTGATGGCTGAGACAAGAGCGTGTCGGGGCTTGTAACGACGACCAAATAAGATTTTTTTTAAGTTTTGGAACAAGGAAAATGTCACATGGGGGTAATTCTGGAGAGTATGGTGGGTTTGGCAAGACAGTATCATTATACTGCAAAGAAATTTCTCGTGATCTGATTGGTTAACATGCCGGAAACATATATAATGTTCTCTGGCAAAAACCACGTAAAACCAGTTTCCCTTTTGAGTGCCCCGTAAACATAACATCCAAAATGGCGGCGTCGATTGATCACCAGACTGCACATTTATGCATCAAACTGCACGTTTTAGTGACGTCAGTTTCCAGTGACGTCAGTTTTCATTGAATTGAGGCACTCAGAAGGGAATTTCTATTTCGTCAGCGTATTCGATTCGTGAAATTATAAAACAGGAAAATTTGCCTTAACGCCCTTTGAAAGGGCAAAACTTTGCAGTATAACAAATTCGTTGTACGGTCAGGTAGCAAGTCCCCTGCCACCTGACCGTACAATTAATCTTTGTATTGCACCCTTTTCGTCTACAGTGTACTCACCAAATAGGTATGTAACTCAGTACTTCAGAGCACCTATATTGTCAGCCTATTCCTACCATGTACTTCGCTTTCAAGTTTTTTTTCAAACCAATGTAAATCTACTGTTCTGGCCACCTGTGAACTATGCCTCATTTCTACCAAGCCAGGAAATGTCTATGGAATTTTGTAAATGTACCCAATGCAAATCAAGGACTGAATTTTTGTGCACACGTATGTCTGTTTTGGGTTATGTCCTGTTCACACGCATTTCTGCAACAAGCATTTTATTGTGTAACAAACCGTGCATGCTCTTCAGAAACCAAACTTTGATGACCTTGCATCTGTTTTCAAATATTCCATGAAGCAGACATGATATAACTTAGTACCGTTTCGTCCCAAAATAGAAAACAGTACTATTCGAACTTTAATTCACTACCAGTGCAATATAAGCACTTCAATTCTGATACGTATTGTAATCAAAGCGCTGAAGGCACTGTTGTGGCGGTTGTCCGGTTGATGTTAAGTTTTTTGTCAGACAGACAAGCTGACTCCTTTTATACCGCCCAATCATAATGTGGGGAGATATAAATTTTGAGCTTCAATAGCTAGGAAGTTATGGCCTGGACAGGGCAAAAATTCCATGTGAATATCATCAAAGGGCAATAACACAAAAAACAAGAATGGCAGTTTTGGTTCTTATGCACTGCACTTCTTCATAATGTGTTCTGTCAGTGTATGAAATTTCAAGATGATAGCTTTCATAGTTTGAAAGCCCGGATGAAAAATTCGAGGTGGAACGATAGAAAGACTGATGGACAAGGTCACCCCAACATTACCCCCTAAAACTTTGCTCGCTGTGGGTATTATAAAACAGGTAAAACAGTTTTGTTTATCACGTGGTATTTATTTAAATGTAAACTATACTGTAACAGATGTCAGAAATATTACCCCCATGACTATAAACTTTTTTCAAGTTCAACTTCACCGAGCACAAAACTTCAAATAATAATAATAATAATAAAAAAACCCCAGAAAATTAGACATTATTCTTTCCAGGTAATCAATAACACATTCACTGAACCTAAGCTCAGTCATTCTGTTTAAACATGTGTGTCAACACTAACAAAAAACAACTGCATATTCCATGCAAAATTGCATTTTTGTCCATATTTTCACTTAGGTCTAATAATCTTGAGATATTTTATCGAGGTAATCAGTTACTAGTATACTAAACCTACACTCATTCATTCAGTTTAAATAGATATCTACACTAGCAAATGACAACTGCATATTTTTACCAAAATTGCATTTTTGTCAATGTGTTCACCTGAATAATCTTGACATATTTTTTAAGGTAATCAGTAACGCATTTACTGAATCTACACTTCATCATTCTGCTTAACTCTTTACTAAACGACAAAATTTTAAACCAGTCCGTGCTGAAATACTTTGCAGACAAATAAATAAATGTGACTCAAAAATTGAACTTTTTTTTGAAAGGGTAGCATTTTACCAGCATTTTCTCATTTTCCAGCAATGTTTTCAAAAGGTTTCTTTGTTAACGGCTTTAAAGGTCGGGATTGTGTGGTAAAGAGCTAACAAATGTATCAACATGAATAAAAACAACTGCATATTCCAAGCAAATCTGATTTTTTGTCAACGTTTCCATCTTAATCTTGAGACAAATGATTGTGAAATTCTTCACAAGAACATAGTTCTTCACGATACGCATATTAAGTTATCAGCAAAAATTTTATTGATGTACATTCAAGTAAAGATTGTATCGTTGAGTCTGGAAAACAAATTGTTTCATAAACCTGATAACATGTATCATGAAATATACATGGAGGTACTTATTGAACAAAACTACGGTATGTGTAAACAATCCCTGGTTTTCACAACTTTGAGATAGAAGTCTTTTGAAAGCATTGTGAGAGTGGAGGATATGCCGGTAACTAGCATTTTCTCATTTCCCCACAATGTTTTCTACCCTGCTGGAAACGAATTTCAATTATTTAGCAACAATTATTTTGTTGTCTGCAAGTGCTTTGAATTTGGACCGTCTAAACTTTTGTCGTTTGGTAAAGGATTTATTATTCGCCTACAATAGTCTTGCAATAACCTGTTTACATGTAAAAGAGCTACTAAACAAAATATCCAGCTTTAAGACTGAACAACTTTAAAACAGTATGTCCCTGATCTATCGAACAAATGGCATTAACTAACTACTACATAATCATTATGCTGTTAGTAAATTAAATAATCTGTGTATATATATACACATAAGGAATACAATAGTAAATACCCATTGATTTAAGTACTCAAGACCAACTCTGAGCCTTGTAATTACACAAAACAAACTATAGGTCTCAGTAGATTTTTTCTTAATTCTCCGATCTATGCTTTTAACTATCAGGTAACATATGTCAACGTGAACAACAAAAAGCAACTGCATATTCCATGCCAAACTGCATTTCTGTCCATGTTTTCACCTGAATAATTTTATCACCTATAATTTTAGAATTTTGGCAGGAACGCAGCTTTTTACTCATGCTCTCCGATTTGGTAAAGGCATCAATGTAGACTAAGATCACACACGATCAAATATGTACAGACTGATTTGCAAATATCTGGAAAAGCTGCTGAATATGTAATCTTCCTGACCTAATCGAAGCATTTTAAGAATAACAGCAGCTTGCTGCAGCTTCCCTCTTTGATTAAAACTTATAACGAGACAAAAATTAGACACTATTGTTTTCTGGTAATCAATAACCCATTTACTGAATCTAAGCTCAGTCATTCTGTTTAAAAGATATGTCAACAGTAACAAAAAGCAAACTGCATATTTCAAGCAAAATTGCATTTTTGTAAATGTTTCCACCTTAATAATCTTGATATATTTTTCCATGTAATCAGTAATGCATCTACTGAATCTAAGCCCAATCTTTTTGTTTTAAAACAGATATGTCTGACACTAACAAAAAGCAACTGCATACTTCTAGCAAAATTGCATTTTTGTCAATGTTTTCACTAAATAATCTTGAGAGTTTTTTTCGAGGTGGTCAATAATACATGTACTGAGTCCATGTCTATGCTCATTGAATCATTCTGTTTAAAAAAATGTAAAAACTGTCAAAAAACACTGCATAAGTAAAAAATGTTTTTGGGGTCATTGTCTTCACCTAGAAATCTTGAGGCAGATGATTTGGAAAATCTTCACAAAAACATAGTTCTTCACGTTACCCTTGTTTAGTTATCAGCAAAAGTTTTATCCTATGTACATTTACGGAAACATTGTATTGTTGAATTTGGAAAACGAATTGCTTCATTAGCCTCAGTACATGTATCATGAAATATACATAGAGGTATTTGTCATTGACATATCCATAAAAATATATAAAAAATATATAAAAAATGTTACCTAAAATCAATCTTCAATTCTTAAGTTCAAAACACACCACTTAGTATCTCTGTAAACCATTTATTGATAAGTTAATCTTAATTAGTGCTTAGAGATTTATATTTACAATTTAAACCAGTCATGTGAAACCAGTTAAGTGACAATATTTTTTCCATTTCACTGTGGTACACAAGCATTTTGGTCAAGAAAAGATGCATACTGAAATCACTTGGAAGAAATACAAAGTAAAATATTTTTAAGACTGACAAAATTCTAGGTTTGTTCAAATTGAAACCATTTGCACACGACAAAATAAATGTGACTGAAAATTTGACACTTTTTTGCATAAAAAATGACAGGCTGAAAGCTCCTAGTCATATTAACTCTTTACCAAACGACAAAATTTAGGTTTGTTCAAATCAAAAGCCTTTGCAAACGACAAAATAAAAGTGACTGAAAATTTGAAATTTGTTTTGTGAAGGGTAGAAAACATTGTGGGAAAAGAAGAAAATGCTTTTTACCAGCATTTTCTCGTTTTCCCACAATGTTTTCTAAAGGCTTCTTTCTCAGGGGCGTCTAAAGAAGGGATTGTGTGGTAATGGGTTAAGACACAGAGAAATCTAAAACTGACAAAGACCAGAAACTTGCCTTTAGATTAACAACAAGATGTAAGATTAAATAATTATTTTTTTCATACACAGTCAAGGAGATCAAAATGTCAAGAGTCTAATCAAAGCTGTTGTTCAACCATTTGAGAATTTTCAAATGACCTTGCATAAATGTTCATAATGGAAAATGTAGCAAGCAACCCTGGGGAATACTACTGTAGCTTAACCAATTATCATACAATAAGTGTTTGTCACTTGCAAATGCTTTAAATTTGGAAAGTCATAGGTTTGTAATTGTTAAACGATTTAAAGAATTCTTAATTATTAGGCACAAGCATTCATGAACACTTTTTGCACAGCAAAGCCGCCAATGAATCACGCTGGCGTATGATCTGGTAAACATAGATTAAATGACTGAAAACAGTTCATGTCCACTTGGAAATATTTAACTGATTACCACACAATCCCTACTTTTGACGCCCCTGAGAAAGAAGCCTTTAGAAAACATGGTAACCAGCATTTTCTCATTTTTCCACAATTTTTTCTGCCCTTCGCAAAACAGATTTCAAATTTTCAGTCACTTTTATTTTGTCATCTGCAAATGCTTTCGATTAGGACAAAGTTAAAATTTTGTCGTTTGGTAATGAGTTAATATGAAAGCATTGTGAAAAAAGGAACCATTTGCTCAGACAACCAAATCACGTTTTCTGTCATGTTTCTGGCTGAATTTACAAAAATATAAATATACGACAAAAATGGGACATACCAATATGAAAAATAACAATGCTTACTGCGGTCTAAGTATTGTTTTAAATGGATAACTTCTTATTCATAATATGACAACATTTGAAAAAAATATGTTAGAACAAAGATAGTATCATCTCTGAATACTGATAAAACACTACTGCACAAAAAGTATTCTATACATCTTTTTAGTCTGATCCTGGTATGATCTTTCTGGTTTGATCCTCTTTCTTAACCATTTCAACCGTTTCCAAACAAACAGGTATTTCAACAGCTCTGTAGCAGTTAACATTTCAAGGAGACTGAGGGAAAAGGATAGTTGCCCAACCCCTGTACTTTCTCCCTTTCAGATAAATGGCAGGTTTGGAACTGCCACGATGAACAGCAGCTTGAATCTGTTTGGAATCCACAATGTCATGTAGCTCATAGCCAATACCTGTGAATGTGTACATATATAATTGAGCCATGCTCTATAAAAAAAGAGGATCTGCAACTGCAAAAAAATAGACCCAGGTCAGCCTGTGTAGACTGCCAAGACTGACATTGGCCCACAACGTTTGCTGTTTGAATATCTTCTGTATTTCCATGGACTAGTCTACATGATTCAGTTGAATGTTAGACAAAATGGAGTTTATAGTTCCATAATTATTTGATGCCTTGCTTGGTATAATAGATCAAAGAGATGCATTAAGTCTCTTTTTCATAGAGCATGGTCCATATTTTGACAAATATTTATCTTTCTGTGTTTATGCCATATGGTGAAACAGTGCCAGATTACTCAATGGGTGTATGTGATATTAATGATTTCCACAATTTGAAATGAAATGCTCGTTATTATCTACTTCATTTAACCTGGCCCAGGTAACAATCATTTACATGAATCAATATTCTATTTTTATCCTCAGCATTGCTCGGCATAATTATTATGTCCAGAATAGTCACAGAAATATTTCACACAGTCAATCAAACCTTTACCTACTGGATTTGTTGATCTAAAACTTCCAGTGCAAGACACTTTCTCATTTTTCACACCATACTTTAATACCATGAAAAATAAAATCACCAGCCTATGAGTATGGCATTTCAAAACTGAGTCATATGTTCTGCATATATTTCCAGTTCAGAAGAACCTATAATTTAAAGTTGCTAATGAATGAATATTTTTCCTGTGCAGAAGGCACAACTTATTTTCAACTTGTACAAAAAAAAGTTACAATAAGTTATGGTATTAGTAGCGCTGTTAACAGGTGTTTATAACCAAGAGTAGACACAGTTTTATGCAAAGTTTACCTGATACAAGACATTGAATTGTCATCTACAAATGCTTTCAGTTAGAAAAAGACATATTCAAATTGTGTGGTAAAGGGTCAAAATATACAGCATGCTCCTAATTTACATAATTCAAGGGTTTAGGAAAATCAACCTAATAATTACTTACAGCCAAAAAAATCAAGACAGCTGATCATTTTGAATTTCAAGTTCATTTTGCCTCCCTATCTCAGAGCATTAATTATTATTTTCATGAAAAAAAGGTTTAAAAATATAAAACCTTCTGTATTTTGCCATGTATGCCTGCTTAGCTGCTAGTTGGGTGGTTTCCTTTGAAAGTAATTCAAATGCACCTCCCAAATTGCTCTTCCATATTCTTTATATTTGCATCACTAATGGCTTCAAAAAGCAGCCAGGAAGTTGTCCAACCAGGTTATCAATCATGACTGTAAAAAAAAATGTTTTATAGAAATACAGTTTATTGCATTACAATGTATTAAAATTACCTACCATACAGTGAAAACATTGAAATTTCAGTCTGTGGTCATAAAGACAATGAAAATAACAAATTATATATGATCCACCAGTCTGCCCAGAAATTCTGAAATTGCTGTAATGTTGCTTGTAAACACTTGTGAAAATATTGTATGCAAAATGAGAAGTTGCTTTTTACAAGAAATTTCTGCTTTTCGCCCTACATTTTCAGTGTTTTTTATTCCACCAAAATTGCACATTGTTCATAGAATGGGTTTTGTTGCCATTTTAAATTTAGCTGGCAGACCTTTGAATTGGTATGTTGTAGAACATTTCAAAATTCATATCAACGTTTCACAGTCACAAACAAGAAGGGGATGGAATTCTGAGGAGAAATTGCAATTTACAAGGGCCTGATCTAGCTTTTAGAATTTAAACCCATGAATTCTGCCCAATATGTTTTGGAGACTAGGGTCATTGTGTATTACATTGTTTAATACATTGGAGTACTGTAGTGTGGATAGCTGTATCTGATTGCTATTCCAAGTTTTTTCTTGATTGTCTCCTGGACCATGGCAAGCACAAAACAATGTCCAACTGTGAAAGGCAGCACCCTGAAAGTCTACTGATTGAGACTTTAAATAGATGGAGGGGCTTCAAAGGAGGGCTTACATTGTACTTTATCCACATACGTGTACTGTATCTATCTAGTACATAACTGTCCCAAAGGCCATGTTACTTTTTGACTGATCACCTACAGAGTCGACCAAGACAAAACCAGTGGAAAGTTCCACATAGATTTTGTGTGCAAGTTTGAACTCTCATAATTTCAAACATAGAGCACAAAACTAGGATTTAAACATATCTGTTGCTTTTGTATGCAATAATCCTTCGTTTAAAATTAAAAAATATTTTCAATTTAATTGCTTTACATAAGAGAAAACTATGCATGTCATCTGTTCCTTGAGTTTTCACAATCCCGAAAACACTCAAAATGACCAAACATAAGAGAAAACTGTGCATTTCATCTATTACTTGAGTTTTTACATATGATAAAATTTGTCAGCGTTTTCTGAGATTTACATGTTATAAACAACTTCTAAAAGCATTTCAGGTAATGAAAGGCATTATAGCACTCTATCTCTGCCACTGCAAAATCTATGATGGACTTCAGATGGTACAGTCCACAGTAAACGTCCAAATAAAAAAAAAAAGAGCTTCGCAGAGCGGCGCATATACGCCCGAAGGGGCTTGTCAGTGAAATGAGTTGCATTGATGGATGGGCCATGAATGAAGAGTAGTTATTCTTCATGATATGTGAAAAATATTAAAGGGTAATAACTAAAAAAATAAGGGCGGCAAAGTTACAAATTTTGTGAATTGCTCTTATCCACAAGGTGTTCTATCAGTCTTTGAATGCCCCAGATCATATCTTTTATATTTTAGAAATTATGGCCCAGACGAAAATTCAAAGTGAAAAGGGCAATAACTCAGAAGGAAGGATGGCAGAGTTATGGTTCTTGTGCAATACACTTCTTCATAATGTGTTCTATTAGTCTTTGAAGTTTCAAGATGATGGGTTTTGAAGTTTGGAAGTTATGGTCTTTACAAAAATTCAAACTGAAAATTAACAAATGGCAATAACTCAAATAATAAAGGTGGCAGAGTTATGATTCATGTGCAATGCACTTTTCCATAATGGGTTCTATCAGCGTATGTAGTTTCAAGTTGATACCTTTTATAGTTTTGAAGTTATGGCCTGGACAAAAATTCAAAGTGAAAATTAACAAAGGGCAATAACTCAAAAAATAAAAGTGGCAGAGTTATGGTTCATGTGCAATGCACTTCTCCATAATGGGTTCTATCAGTGTATGAAGTTCCAAGTTAATAGCTTTTATAGTTTTGAAGTTATGGCCTGGACAAAAATTCAAACTGAAAATTAACAAAGGGCAATAACTCAAAAAATAACTGTGGCAGAGTTATGGTTCATGTGCACTGCACTTCTCCATAATGTGTTCTATCAGTGTGTGTAGTTTCAAGTTGATACCTTTCATAATAATATTATGGAAGTTATAGCCTGAACAAAAATTCAAAGTGAAAAGTTGGTTATTTCAGAAATCAGGGGCAGATAATTTTAGAACGCAAACAGCGATCCAAATTCTAAGACTTAGGTGCACAACTAGACTTGATGGAGATTCATTGTGGCAAGTTTCAAATAATTCCGATGGACACTGTAGGGGGAGTTGCGCACACAAGAAATTGCTAACGGACGGACGGACGACCGGGGGTATAACATAACACCACCCTTCGGGCGTATAAAAATCTCAATGATGTCTCATTATTAAAATTAATTATCTGTCCATTAACCCATTACCACACTATCCTTACTTGAGAAAACCCTGAGAAAGAAGCCTTTTGAAAACACTGTGGGAAAAGGAGAAAATGCTGTTAACCAGCATTTTCTTCTTTTCCCACAATGTTTCCAACCATTTCAAGATCATATTCTATTATTAGAGTATTATTAGAATTGTCTGCAAATGCTTTCAATTTGTCGTCTGGTAAAGAGTTAAGAAATATGTTTTATTGCAGAAAAAAGTGAGTCAGACACATATACATGTATATGGATTGGTACTTTCACTCATTACCAAACAACAAAATGTTAGGTTTGTCCAATTTGAAAGCATTTGCACACGACAAAATAAATGTGACTGAAAATTTCAAATTTATTTTGTGAAGAGTAGAAAACATTGTGGGAAAAGGAGAAATGCTGGTAACCTGCATTTTCTCCTTTCCCAAAATGGTTTCTAAAGGCTGCTTTCTCAGTGGCGTCAAAAGTAGGGATTGTGTGGTAATGGGTTAAGCAAATAACTCAGGTATAACAAAATTTACAAAGATAAAAAGAAAATACGATAGGTCCTACCTGAACTCAGTTCATCCCTCTTGATTTGACGTGGTTGGTCATATCGAGGCCACATTATTTATCATATGACAAAATTCAAATTTCACATATAAATACCCACCGAGTCCTTTCTATATTTCTCCAAACGACGCTGTCGTAAGAGAAGGAAACAGGCCAGAGAAGGCAAAATTGACACACTCTCAATTTTGAATTTAACCTACCTCGGCCAACCGTAGTTTCCAACTATAGCCTGTCGAGGCAAAAAACATGATCACAAGCCTCAGGCAAACGATTCACAAGCATAGTTATGCCAGTCAAAACTGATCTTGGGGCAAGACTGACCAGCCTTTCTTTCTGTTTTGCGTGAATCGGCCTTTACTGTAGAGTCGCGAAATTGCATGACAAACTTCTACACCGGAAGTCTCAATCTCCGAGCAGAGTTGTCGTTCCTTACTCTCACCATGCAAGAGAGTGCGGAAGTCTTAGAAAAAAAATCGTTTCTTTTTTTATTTTAGATCTATCGGTCACATACCAGCTACCATGCACCTGACTGTTCCAACTCTGGTAAAGGTAATCCCACCGGCAGTTTTACTGCAAGTCTTAGAACAAGGCACTCCTATTCGCAAAAAGAAGATTCAATTGTATTCGAAAAAAGCTTGTATGAACTCTGTTAGTCATTTCCCCGAAACCGACGAGCAGGTACAAAGGAAAAACGTCTGTACGCGTTGCCCTTACAAAGCCGATTGAACCTTGTACCAACTAAATCTACATCATATTTTTATTATATACCTAGCAGTGAAATCCTGGAATTTCCCTGTGTAACAAATTTTGATATTATCACTAGTGACGATATCAATTTTCACTTTCACTTCCTGCCGTAATTTAGGAACTACTTTTTTTCATTAGGCACTATAGATAGTGTTAATGTAAGTTTTGTGAAGTCTCGTTTTGTTCTTCATCCGCACCATGTCCCTGATTTCTTCTCTCTATCCAAAGTATTGATTTCGACTTTCAAACGAAAAATTAAAAATAATAATGCTAATAAGGTATATAATAAATAGAATAATCAACTGGTTATTTTTGATATGAAAAATATCTCACTCGGATGCGTGGTAAGGCATTAAAAAAAGAAACCTCGTGCTGCGCACTCGTTTTTTCAACGCCTAACAACGCATCCTCGTGAGGTATTTTTCATATCAAAAATAACCATTTGATTATCCTCTATATCATCAATTCCATTCTTCATATCCTACAGGTACTTTATTTAATTGAATTGAAATGATTTCCTTCTATTTCGTTCCTCAAACGCAGGAAATTATATTTGTTAAGTCCTTGGGTGATGCACAGAATTAATAAGTCATCGCTTTTGATTATTTTTATTGATTATGTAATTCCGTTTATCAATTTTTTTAACCTTTAGACTACTAAGCGCAACTCACCTACCGTTAGAGGACAGCGTAGATCAAGATCAGACTGCACAGAACCTGCAGTCTGATCTTTTATCTACACTGTCCGATCATTTCTTTGTGTAGCTAAATTTTGATCTTTTCTATTGGCATATAAGTTTTGTTTTTATCATTCAGCAGGAAATGAGTTAACCTTAAACTGCACGGTGATCTTAATGAATGTTTATAAAATTATTACATTATTGACATTAATAATACATGTATATAAAGGTCCCAGCATTGAAAGTTCTAAACCTTTGTTTTCGCCTGGAAAGTTCCGTCGTACCGAACAGTGCAGATTACAGCCAGACTGCATGTTCGGTTCAGTCTATCTTGGTCCACGATCTCGGCAAAAGCTAATAGAGTCACGCTGAGTAGCCTCCAGGGTTTACCATAATATTTCGGATAAAAGTGCAAATGGAAGAAAGGGACGTAGTGCACCTGTTTTGTCAGTTATATCAAGGAAGCCATCAAACAACTATTGATCTATAATGGGTTAGGGTTAGGGTTAGGGTTAGTAGCCATTTTTTAACCCTTTACTCCATAGATACTCATTTGTACACATTGCTTGTAGGAGCCTTTAGAAAATATTGTGGCAAAAGATGAAATTGCTCGTGACGAGCAATTTCACTTTTTGTCACAATGTCTTCTACGCTATCAAAAGTAGTTAAATACACATAAAAAAGGCTTCATCCTTGCTGTTATTTTAGGGTCTACACATAAAAAAGGCTTCATCCTTGCTGTTATTTTAGGGTCAATTTGAGATACCTTAGAAATGCCTTATGGGGTAAAGGGTTAAACAAGCGACTTTGTCTTGAGGTAGACTGAAAAATAGTCCTTCAACATACAGAAAACTCACCCATATATCGAAGAGTTTCGGCCCAGGTCAGCTTGTGCAGACTGCGTGGGCTGACCTGGGTCCAACTTTTCGCAGATGTATTCTTTCAATTGTTCTTTTTAATTGTTACTGCATATTCGCAAGCCAAGGCTGACGATTCACTATGCTATTCTACCCTTGGCGGATCGAGCTTGATTTTTACATTCCCCAATACGCTTTTTCATTGGATGCAGCCAGCTCTAACTGCAACGAATGAAATCGCTCGTAGCATTTCATCTTTTATAAAAATAGAATAAGGTCGCCACCTTTCGAACAGAAGGTAAACATGGAAACCCACGTGGATGTCCGCTTATCGCTTCATGTATATTCGTTAGCGGTTTGTAAATCGATATTTCATTGACTTTTAGAAATATGATGTAAAGGGGGATACTGACCAGCATCCAATAGAGGGCGCGTCGCAGGCCTCTCGAAATCGGGGTCAATCAACCAAGGTAAGATCCACGTAGTGATCGTAACCTTGGCTTGAGAAGACGTTGTTACTGCGGCTGATATCTCAATACAACAGTCCACAATGTATGAAAAGGGGGCTTAATGCATTTGTTGAAATTCTCCACCATGTCAGCCTGCACAGTCCATGGAGATTTACCTGGGTTGACACTTTTTGCTGTTTGTCAATTTTATGCACACCAGAGGACCAGTCTACCTCATGATTGGGTTAGCTGTTGGACAAAATGGATTTTTGAATCTGAAATTATGTGATGACTTGTTTAACATACTAGTAGTACATCACTGAAATGCGTCAAAACCTCTTTTCACAGAACAAAATATTTTGGTTCATAAATTAACAGAATATACAGAAATAATATTTTTTCTTAACCCATTACCACACAATCTGTACTTTTGACGACCCTGAAAAAGAAGCCTTTAGAAAATACCCTGGAAAAAGGAGACAATGCTGGAAACCAGCATTTTCTCCTTTTCTCACAATGTTTTCTACCCTTTCCAAATCAAACTCTGATTCTTTAGTAACAATTACTTTATCATCTGCAAATGCTTTCAATTTGGACCAGTCTATAAATTTGTCGTTTGGTTATAAGTTAAACAATTCCAGAAAGTTACATCCTTGAGAAATAGGGTAATTGAAATATTGCAGAAAAAAAAGAAAAAAAGTGTGTCCAGTATTTCTACTTTTCCAACAAAGTTTTCCAGTACTTCAAGGATAGATCAAATCATTTTTAAAAGATAACTGAACTCTTCATCCGTAAATATTTTTAATATAAATAAGGTGAAATTTTCACGCCAGTAAAAAACTAGAAATGGTAATTAACGAATTGGTTTGATATGTAAAGCAACCAATTACTCATCAGCTAGGTAGGGGCTTGGTGCAACCTCGAAAAATAGCTGTAACACTACCGTGAGTCTATCTGCAAATGAAAACAGAAAAGAAGACCGCGTTACCGCCGAAAAGATATAAATACACGGGTCCCTGTGAAATAGCTGAAATACTGTTGTAATATAATTCACAAAATTTATATAAATGAAGACTTTTCCAAATTTAAAGCATCTGCAGAAAACAGTACAATGATGAAGATCAGCAAATGCTCAAATTTAATAATAATTTTGTCCATTGTTTAAACTGTTTATGTCAGAGATGCTGGTAAGGATGGTGTCTTCTTCGAATGTAGGAAAATTTGGTCAGATAAATATTATGGCAAGTTATCCTAACCACATGGGACTGTGGCACCTGTCCATTGTAAAAAAAATCACTTATCCCCTTTTTTGTGCAAGTGTTTGGAAAAAAAGCAATTTCCTCCTTACGAAGGATGTCTCCTTTTACCACATTTTCGAATGTAATTTTACATTTTATTTTTACACAGTGGTCCTAAGTCCAAAGACTGACATGAGTTAAAGGTGGATATTTAGATTTTTCGCATTTCACCAAATTAAAAAATATGTATATCACTGAAATTTATATGAAAAACATTATAAATCATCAATGATTAAGAATGAAAAAACTAGAAGGCCCTGAAGGGCCTGAATATGCTCTACTGGCAGAGAATTCAATTTTGCTTTTTCATGAAAATCTGACAAGAAATGCATACTTTGTAATGAAAACAAGAATTGGTAATTTTCAACTTGAAATGGTTTCTTTTCCCATACTGTTTGTTGCATTTAGTTCAAAATAAATAGGGTTGAAGCTATTGGTGAGATAAACAAACTGTGCAAGTTTCACAAAAATCTAATTACAAATGCACATTTTATCTCGTAAACAAGAATTTGAAATGTTCAACTTGAAATGGCTACTTTTCCCATACTGTTTGTTGGATTTTTCTCATTGATGAGATAAAGAAACTGTGCAAGTTTCACGAAAATCAAGCAACAAATGCTGACTTTATCGCACAAACAAGAATTTGAAATTTTCAACTTGAAATGGCTACTTTTCCCATACTGTTTGTAGGATTTTTTTCAAAAGCAATAGGGTTGAAGCTATTGATGATATACACAAACTGTGCAAGTTTCACGAAAATCGGGCAACAAATGCAGACTTTATCGTGTAAACAAGAATTTGAAATGTTCAACTTAAAATGGCTACTTTTCCCATACTGTTTTTTGGATTTTTCTCGAACTCAATAAGATTAAAGCTATTGATGAGATAAAGAAACTGTACAAGTTTCACGAAAATCGGGCCACAAATGCTGACTTTACCGCGTAAACAAGAACTTGAATTTTCAACTTGAAATGGCTACTTTTCCCATACTGTTTATTGGATTTTTCTCAAAATCAATAGGGTTAAAGCTATTGATGAGATACACAAACTGTGCAAGTTTCACGAAAATCGGGCAACAAATGCAGACTTTATCGTGTAAACAAGAAAAAGACTAACGGACGGACAGACGGACGGACGGACGGTCTTACGAGACGGACCTTGTGAGGTCGAATTGCTCTTTATTCAATGCAACCCAAACAACCCCATAAGAGCATCTTTTTAACCCCACTATCCCTAACCCTAACCCCTAACCTACCAGATAGACGGAATGAACCCCATAGAGACTAAATGTACAGTTACCCCGAATCCCACAATGTCGGGCTCGTAAGGACGGACAGACGGACAGACGGACGGACGACGGAAACCACGACATGACATAAGCTCTGCTGGCAGAAAGCCAGTAGAGCTAAAAATACAAAAATATTTTTTTTGAGGGTATTCCCTTAACAGGCTACGTGTAGCCTCTTAACGTATTTTTAGATTTCGCGCCAAAATTAAAAAATAAAACATTGTGGGAATGTCAAGTGACTGGCATGTGACTAATGATGCTTAAATTCCATAATATAAAAAACATGTAATTATTTTCCATAATGTCTTTTTTGGACGTTATGTTTGAAGCATTGTCTGTGTATTTCCGGTATCTAAATGAGCGATTTACACATGTAAAAATAGATCGTATTTCCCGTTGGTGTCGACCTCCATGGGCCGTGGTAAATCTCTAATTTCTCTTGCTGTCGAGTGGTTTTTGACTACTGGGGTTTTATGAATGAAAATTAAAAGGCTTTGGGAGTATAAGGATGACTATTTTTGGTATTTCTGTAAAATTTTCGTCCCGAATTCTGAAGGGCCACCTAAAAGATGGAGAGAAACTGTGTTTTGGGGTAAGATCCTGATATAAGTGATTGATATCAGTTATGGTTTGATTGATTGAATGTTGTTTTTTTTTTTCTGTATTCAAAATTATTTCAGACATATCATGGCGATAGCTCTCATATATGAAATACTCTGAATTTTCACCAGTACAAGGCTAGGGCTCTGAAGTGTCTTTTCTAAGGACACTCCTACGAAAAACTCGGCTCTTCGCGTTAACATATTGTACCCAAATATTTTTCTACGGATCAATCATCCGAAGGCAAAAACGGTCCAATCAGCCTGCAGAGGCTATGCCGCACTCTGACAGACCGGTATATTGGATCCAAAATAGAAAATTGCTTGCAATCTTCTCTTTCTAACGTGAAATGATTTACAATTTCACCTTAAACTGAACCTAAAACATACCTCTATGCAGAGCTAGATTTTGCAATTTGTGCAGATAAATTAATTTTGTAATAAATAAAAATTGTAATGTATCAAATTTCACAATCGTTTTTTGGCCTTATTTAAATTGGAAAATTGCAATCTAACATGGATACTCACCAGCTCTGACCAGTTTAAAGTAGACAAGTGGTACGTAGATCACGAGACCACTCATCATAAACAAGGAAGCGTACAGAAACTCGAGTTTAGGGGCCGTAATCATTGGCACGATCACAAGCAGTGTTGAACAGATGACAAAAAATATTGGGAAAATTATCGGGGTCTGAAAAAGAAAAATTAGATGACTTTGAAATTAGGCAATACTGATTAACCGTTTCAGAAATGAGTAATGCTCTGACAAGGGGCCTCAGTGCATCTGCAAAGATTATCAACCCATGTCAGCCTATACAGTCTGAACAGCTGACGTTGGCCAAAATATTTTGCTAAAAATATATATAAAAAAAACAAGTTCTTTCCTGGCAAAGGCATCAAGCAAGTCACATTCAATTGCCTACTGTAGTGTGTATCAAAAATCAGTAATCAAAATTCAGTCATTTACTAAGGGAGAGAGAATGGTAAACTGCATGATCAACAAAATTCTTATTCTAATATTATGAAATGTAAAAATAAATTTTTAACTCTTATCCCCTTTCTTACAGGAGAGAAAAACTCTCACTTCAATATATTTTAAACATGAAGTCCAATCGTTTTAATCCAACTCATAACGTTGTTTTTAAACCTCAATATAAACGTCTTTTTGACAGGAAACCAAATGTTATTCCTCCATTTGGTATCCGCATGGAGCCCATTGTAGATAACCTTGGCATAGATACTGAGTCTATTGCTGACTATAAAATCTCTGAAATCCCTCCATGGACACTAAAAAGTGCAGAATTCAGATTAGGCCTTGCATCTGACAAAAAGTCTGTCACGGATAGAACTGTGTTTCATGCTAGATACAACGAGATAAAGGAGCATTATTTTTCCTTCAAACCCATCTGTACAGATGGATCTAAAGAAGGCAATTCTGCAGCAGCTGCCGCTGTTTATGGACAAAGGAGCTTAAAGTGCCGCCTTCCAAACAACTCCTCTATCTTCTCTGCTGAAATCAAAGCAATTGATCTTGCCCTTAATCTAGCTGAAAGTTCTAATTACAACCGTTTTATTATCTTTTAGGACTCTTTGTCAACATTACAAGCACTTTCAAATCAACGACTTGAGAATCCCTTAATATGTAGTTTACTTGAAAGGATCTCACAAATTTCTTCTAAGAATAGATTGGTGTTCTGCAGGCTTCCAAGTCATGTAGGCATCAAAGGCAATGGAAATGCTGATAGGTCTGCCAAATCTGCACTTAACCTTCCCATTTCAGATTTTAAAATTCCACACACTGAATTGAAATCCTCTGTTTTAACACATATTCAATCTTCTTGGCAATTCCAGTGGGATGCTGATGTTTTCAATAAACTGCATCCAGTTAAACCATCCCTTGGTGAATGGTACCCCGTTTACAGGTCAGTTCGTCGAGAAGACGTGATAATTGCACAACTTCGAATTGGCCATTCACGCATCACACATTCCTGGCTCTTGATAAGTGATGATGCCCCTGAATGTATACCATGCAATGCAACCTTTTCTGTAAAACATATCCTTTTTGAATCCATTGACTTTCAGCTAGTTTGTTCAAAGTATTTCAACGTCAATTGTTTCAAAAAATCTTTTTGATTCTGTCAGCGTTGAACCTATTACCGCTTTCATAAATGAGATTGTCATTTACAATAAGCTGTGATATTTACTCTAGAGTTTCTTTTTCTTGGAGTTCCTGGAGTTTCTTTTACCAGTACCTCGCACAATTTTCTTTCCAGGCCACTGGCTGCTTTCTCACCTGATAATCGTCGAAGCAATAGTCAGTGGTGGGAGAGAAATGAATCCTGTTGCAATGACTATCATCAATCCTCGGAAAGAAATTGGCCTAGGCCAGGGGTCATTGACAGGGATCGAACCCTGGACCCCATGTTCTCGAGTCCTACCGACTGAGCTACCGGGGCTCGGCAATTATTTTGCATACCGTTATAGTAACCGAAAGAAAGAAAATACAGGATAATCAACTGGTTATTTTTGATATGAAAAATATCTCACGAGGATGCGTCGTTAGGCGTTGAAAAAACGAGTGCACAGCCGAAATTGGCCGAGGCTAGGGATCGAACCCTGGACCCCATGTTCTCAAGTCCTACCGACAGAGCTACCGGGGCTCGGCACTTACTTTTCATACCGTTATAGTAACCGAAAGAAAGAAAAATCGTGTTGTACCTTGATGGCAGTTTTTATATCCCTTTTGGAGTAGCGCAGAACAATTAACGTTGAGACTGCCAATCCATAGAAAATCCAAGCAGTAAAGCTGAAAAGATCTACCAAGGCATCGATGTCACTGATACAAATCATCCCTAAACTAACACAACACTGTAAATAGAAGCAGTAGAGGCCATAATTGCCTGCAGCTCGCGAAAAGGGGCATTCAGACACTTGCCTAAACTGGCGTCTCAGATCAGCCTGCGCAGATCGAACAAGCTTATCTGAGATGATACTTTACGACTACAGGAGACTCTGTGCAAATAGACTTGCAAAAAACAGAAAATTACATAAAAAAGGGAAAGTGTTGCTTCGGATAAGCCTGCACAGACAGCGCAGGCTGATCCGAAACGAAACTGTATGCATATGCTCGAATGCCTCTTTTCGCGTGTCGCTGGCCATATTATTAGGGCGGTCGAAGTTGTAAACATGTTTTCTTCACTGAAAATCTTCATTGTTGATACTCATTAGAATTGCCTCATCTACGTTTTCTTTTATTGAAGACTGAGAAAAAAAGCCACCCTTCCGAATAATCAAAAGCCCCATTTTGTAAATGTACCGCTAACTCCTTTTTTTTTTTTCACCTTGATCTCTTTTGCCCAAAAATACCATCAAATGAAACTTAGTGAGGGCCATATTTACATCCCATTCTTAGGAACATTTTTCAGTCATTTTCTTTAATCAATTTTAAAATTGATTAGCCATCTGATTGGAGGACGTTCTTTCACAGTCGATCAGTGGACTTTCCTTGGAATTTGAATTTTATAATTGGATGAAAATAATAGATGAGGAAGGATCTGAATTAATGGAACTGAAATATAGATGATATATTTTCGGAAATGGTGTTTAACAACCAAAAAACTTTTTTTAGCGGTTGAAGTGTCACGGAAAAGAACGAACAAATCTAACCATAGAGCTAACGACATCTAACGATAGCTAAATGCTGACCCCTGTATATCTTTACCTGCAATTTTGAAAGATGATTTGATGGCTTTTTAGTTTAGATGGCTGCTTAACACATGCGGCTGTTAGCAGAGATCAAAATGTAAATGACATTATCCAATCACTGTGAGTAAAATATTGTGCACAAAGCAATGTAAGGGTAAAATTTAGGGGAATGAAAAATAAAGACTCTACCGCACTTCTTACCGTAAAGATAATTGACGGGACCGGTGTCAGACGCTTAACGTGAACAAATGACAAAAGTTCTGGTAAATGGCCCTCTCGTGCTGCAGCGTAAACTACTCTGAAACAGCAGTTGAAGACAATGACAAAAGGCAGTTCTAAATTACTATATACGCTTAAAGTACACTGTGCAATCTGAATGTGTGCATGGCAGATATCAGATCAATTCTGTATTATTTTGGAATTTTATTCTCAGCGACTTGAGCATAAAAATGTTTTTTTTAGCATTTACCAGAAGGTCAAGACTTTAAACGTAGTCACAGAATTCAACAGTTAATGTTGTCAACCAACGAAATTTAATTTTTATTGCCTAATAGTACGGTCACAAATCTGTAAATGCCGCCTGCCGGCGTGGTAACTGCCAGTTTTCACTCAAATTCAGCCGGTTGGCAGCTCGGTGGTATGCACAATCGGCAGGCGGCATGGCGATTCTAATAGCACTAGAGCGGCGTATCGCTGGGAATGGGGCTCTGGTCTCTTGTGCATCGATGCTAGCGCCTTGTCCTTTCCCTTGTCGTAGTCTTTAGTGGGCATCTTGTTGGAAGGAAAAAATTACTAAAAATTAGGTCTATTTATCTTGTGGTTGATAATAATGATGAACACTTTTTAGTGATACGAGAGCAGTCTAGCTTTATATATCCCCGTAAACAGGCCTGCCGCCGTCAGATTATCGGTCGGGTGTCAGGTGTAAATGGCCAGTGTCCCCCAGGTCGCCGGGCGATGGCAGGTAAAATCTGACGGCTGCCGGCCTGTCGCTCCACTGCCACCGACCGGTATCCTGATGAGGTCACACACCCCTCGAACTTGAAATACTGCCTGGTGCCGCCCAGAACCCGTCAGGCGGCATTTTACCTCACCGATTTGTGAAAAATCGGCCGACGATATGTAACTTTAAGAATCCACCGATGTCTAAGAATATGCAGGCGGCAGTTTCACATTGTGACCGTAGTGTAAGGAGCTTCTCAACTGTATGCTTTTTTCTGTGATTGAGACGTAAAACCGATAATAGATGAAAAAAATGAAAAAGGGAAAGGTATACGAAAATAACGAATGCCTTAAGGCACGAGTTATTTTCGCGGACCTCTCCCTTTTGAGGCAAATATTTCCCCATATTAACCACAAGCTGATGAAATAAATTATATATTATATTTCATCTGATTATTTTGTCAACAGATACCACTTTTAAAACTAGAGATCTCAAGTCATTAAACCAGATTTTTCGTAGGAGGAAATTATTCACTGTGACGGGGAAATAATTTCCCCAGATTGAATTACATCATTTCTTTACCCATAACATTTCTAAAAATAGACACATGTAATATAATATCATTAATATGGCACTTTAATGACACACAATTTTATGGATCACTAACTCACCGTAAGTTTAATTATCACATTGGTCTTCTGTTTTTTTTAATATAATTTTTATCTATCCCGGTATTCAAAAACAATAATAAGCCTTTTCTCTATTGGTTCAAGATTGACTTTGTTAATTAATATAATAAATAACAACAATAATAATAACACTCATGTAAAAATGTAAAAATCAATTCAGTTCAATATCTTTCCCTTTAAACCCCTCCCAATCGGTCGTTCCTGTCTGGGGGATATCTGGCTGTCAGAAGTAGGCTATTGTCAGTATTCATGAACATTGAGGGCAACTGTGCAACTAATACCTTAGTTTTAATTAGCATTCTCCCTAAGAATCATGCAGGCCCTGTAGAAATGGTGATAAGTGACTTTTTCAGAACACCAAAAAAAGTTAGTGCAATTGATTCCTTTAGTCACAAAAGTTCAAAAGCCAAAGGGAAACTTTTATTGTCATGCTGTTACCATGGCAACAGCCACAGAAAGTTTTTGCCCCCAGAGGCATATTTTTTGCTTTTTAAAACTTCAAAAATTAAGCACTTTGAAGTTAATACAACATATTTATCACGAAAAGTCCAGTCAGTTGTCTTATTATAACATAATCACCCATGTATTGACTTGCAATATCAAGAATTCAATAGCAAAAATAAGCTTGCAGAATGTGTTTCTATGGCAACGAACAAAGACTGTATTTCGCATTTCTGCTGGTGGCTTAAATTGACAAATTTCTATCTCAATTATCTCCTAACAGCAAAGCTAGGATTTAAGGTTTCAATATTGGGCATAAAGACTAATGTATTGGGTCACAAATAAAAAAATAAAAAAGGTCAAAATGTTTTTAGGTCAGGTTACCATGGCAACCAAAGTGACAACAGTTTCGTAAAATTTGGAAAATGCTGTATTTTATGCAAAAAAATGACCACTAAACACAAATATTTGAACGTCAGTTTATATGACATATGAAGTATTAGTACAAATCTGAAAAGCTGCAAAGAAGATATTTTGGTTTTGTGTCTAAATTTGGTTTCCGTGGCAACCTGAATCTCGACAATGGCATAAAATTGCAATTTTTGCTTATTTTCAAGGCAAAATTGTAGAGACTAGAGTAAATAAATTGAATAACTTTGGTTTTAGAAATAGCTATTGATCTAACATGCTGTCGATGAAAAAATAAGAATGGGCATATCATATCATACTCTAGGTAACCATGGCAGCCAAAGTGGGAATGTATCGGTAAAATTGAGAAAATACCATTATCTGTCGAATATAATGAACAACAATTTAGAATCTTCATACCCCTCTATATATGGTTCATGGCATGTCAGTTTCATTAGCTCCACTGGCAGAAGGCCAGCGGGCTTATGTCATGGCCAGATATCTGTCTTGCGTCTGTGTGTCTGTCCGTGTGTGCGTGTGTGCGTACACGTGCGTGGTACGTGTGTGCATACGTTAGATTTTATTTCAAACATCTTCTTCTCTGAAACCACCAATCCAAATTTGATGAAATTTCACAGAAATGATCCTGCCATGATCCTCTTCAGAATTTTTTAGAAAGAATTTTATTCCTTAAAAAACCCTGGTTTCTATGGCAACCTGAATCTCGATACTGGCATAAAACTCCAATGTTTGCTTATTTTCAAGGAATAATTGTAGAGACAAGAGTAAGTAAACTGAATAACTTTGGTTTTAGAAATAGCTATTAATCTAATGCCTTGTCCATGAGAAAATAACAATGAGCATATCATATCATACTCCAGGTTACCATGGCAGCCAAAGTGGCAACATATCGGTAAAATTGAGAAAATACAATTATCTATCAAATAGAATGACCAACAATTAAAAATATTCATACCCCTCTATACATACTTCCTGGCATGTTAGTTTTCATTCATAAAGTAGCATACATGCTAATTATCTCCCGCCAAAAAGGCGGCTATATATATTATAATAGTAGCCATCCGTCTGTCTGTCTGTCTGTCTTTCTGTCTGTCTATCCATTCTTCCTCCATTCTGTCTATCCCTCTTCGCATCCCAATTTCTTGTATGGAGCACAACTCAAAAACTATTTGAGATGTAAAAATGAAACTATACAGATGGATAGATCTCATAAAAGAGAAGTGCAGTGCATAAGAACCATAACTCTTGATTGCATATTTTAAGGGTTATTGCCCTTTATTTTCTCACTTAAATTTTTTCTAGCAGAACACAAAAACTATTTGAGGGATAAACATGAAACTTCACAGATGGATAGATCTCATCAAAGAGAAGTGTGGTGCATAAGAACCATAACTCTTGATTGCATAATTCAAGAATTATTACCCTTTGATATCTTGTTATTTTCCATACTTTTATAGGGATGAGTTTACTGTTCTGTTGCCATGGTAACATTTTTTTTCTGCGGTGTTGAATACTTTTTATCTTTTGTATGTGCATAACATATATTAGTCATTTAAAGTAGGTTTAATTTATTCAGATGCTTCTTAGCTGGAAAGGGTTAATTTGCTTTGAACAAGCTGTTATTTGTTATGATTCAATGATTTGGTTGCCATGGTAACATGACTGGGCCATTATTTTTTTCTTTTACATTTTAATATTGACAAACAGATGTGGGTAATTTAAGTAAGTATTACTTATCAATGTAATCCTTCGCTAATGGGCGGTAGTTTACTTTCAATGTGCTGATTTTTGTTAAAATCGCAAAATGTTGGATAGTTTGGTTGCCATGGAAACTAATATTTGGATTGTTGCAGAACTTAGATTTTTCTGTATTGGTTGAACAGATGTGGATCCATTCAATACGTAAATACACTGTAAATATTTTTCCTAGCAGAAGGGAGATAATTTGCTCTAAAATTGCAACTTTTTTGAAGAAACACTGATGGATCAATAGTTTTGTTGCCACGGTTACAACAATTATTAACATCTTGAGTTTTTTAATTGTTGGCTGTGAAAAATCAGATGTTGCTCGTTTAGGCACTATATATATTTTTCATATGCACCTTTGGTGTCAGAAGATAATTTGGCTTGAAAATCTTCAAAATTTGAAGTTTGAAAAATTGGTTTCTATGGCTAAACTTTTGTTGCTATGCAACACAATGCAAGTGACCTTTTATATTTTTCTATATTTTCCCATGTAATTTCGAGTACTACTCATGCCGTTCTTTTGACATATTAAGAAGTAGTATAGATAATCTAAAAGGGCAGTAGTTTTCTTTGAATGTGCTGATTTTTGCTAAAATCGCGAACTGTTGGTTAGTTTGGTTGCCATGGTAACTAATATTTGGATTGTTGCAGAACTTAATTTTGTCTTTATTGGTTGAACAGTTGTAGATCATTTAATACATAAATACACTGTAAATATTTCTCTTTGCAGAAGGGAATTAATTTGCATTGAAATTGCCACTTTTTTGCAAAATCACTGACGGGTCAATAGTTTTGTTGCTATGGTTACAAAAATTATAGATATTTTGAGTTTTTTTATTGTTGGCTTTGAAAAATCAGATGTTGCTCGTTTGGTTACTATATGTATTTTTCATATGCACCTTTGCTGTTAGAAGATAATTTGGTTTGAAAATGTTCAAAATTGGAAGTTTGAAAAACTGGTTTCTATGGCTAAACTTATGTTGCTATGCAACACAATGCAAGTGATGTTTTTTATTTTTCTATGTAATTTCGAGTACTACTCATGTCCTCCTTTTAACATATTTTTCAAGTAGTAGTATAGGTTATCTAAATGGGCAGTAGTTTACTTTGAATGTGCTGATTTTTGTTAAAGTCGCAAACTGTTGGATAGTTTGGTTGCCATGGTAACTAATGTTTGGATTGTTGCAGAGCTTTTTTTTTCTTTATTGGTTGAACAGATGTGGATCATTTAATATGTAAATACACTGTTAATATTTCTCTTTGCAGAAGGGAGATAATTTGCTTTGAAATTGACACTTTTTAGCAAAATCACTGACGGGTCAATACTTTTGTTGCCATGGTAACAAAAATTATAAACATTTTGAGTTTTTTTATTGTTGACCGTGAAAAATCAGATGTTGCTCATTTAGGCCCTATATGTATTTTTCATATGCACTTTTGCTGTTAGAAGATAATTTGGTTTGAAAATGTTCAAAATTGGAAGTTTGAAAAACTGGTTTCTATGGCTAAACTTATGTTGCTATGCAACACAATGCAAGTAACATTTTCCATTTTACAAAGTAATTTTGAGTACTACTCATGTCCTTTTTGTAATATAAGAAGTAGTTTAGATAATCTAAATAATAATGATTTGTCAAAAACCACCCTAAAAAGTGTCATTTTTCAATTTTTTGACTGACAACTTTCGACCAATTTCCGTGAAATTTTGATTTTTAGTTTCCATGGTAACCACTGTCAGAAAATGGGAATGCTTTGTTTTGGGAAAGTTTTTCAACAAGTCTGATGGAATGAGGGTTAAACCAATGAATTCTGTGACTAGTCACTTATCACCATCTGCATGATTCTTAGGGAGAATGCTAATTAACTCTTTACCAAGCAGCAATATTTCAGACTTGTACAAAATGAAAGAATTTGCAAACAATACATCAAATATTTACTCAAACGATGGGATTTGGCTTTAATGGGGGTAAAAATACTTTTTAGCTCTACTGGCTTTTTTAGCTCTACTGGCTGAAAGCCAGCAGGGCTTATGTCATGGCTTGGTTTCCATCGTCTGTCCGTTTGTCCGTCCGTCCGTTAGTATTTTTCTTGTTTAAGCGATTAAGTTTGCATTTTTGATTGGATTTTCGTGAAACTTACAGCGTTTGTTTATCACATCAATAGCTTTAACCCTATTGATTTTGAAAAAAATCCAATAAGCAGTATGGGAAAAGTAGCCACTTCAAGCTTTAACATTTCTATTTCTTGTTTACACGAGTAAGTTTGTGGTCAGATTTCCATGAAACTTGCAGACTTTGTTAATCTTACCAATAGCTTCAACCCTGTTGAATTTCAAAAAAGTTCAAGAAACAGAATGGGAAAAGTAGCAATTTCAAGGTGAAAACTTTCATTTCTTGTGTACGCAATAAAGTCTGCATTTCAGATCAGATTTTTGTGAAACTTCCATAGCTCGTTTATATCATCAATAGCTTAAACCCTATTGATTTTGAAAAAAAAAAAATCCAACAAACATTATTGGAAAAGTAACCATTTCATGTTGAACACTTTCATTTCTTGTTTCGCAATAAAGCCTGCATTTGAGGTCAGATTTTCATGAAACTTGTACAGCTTGTGTATACCACCAATAGCTTTTAAACCCTAATGATTTTGAAAAAAAAAAAATCCAACAAATAGCATGGGAAAAGTAACCATATCATGTTGAACATTTTCATTGTTTGTTTACATGATAAAGTATTTATTTGTGATCAGATTTTTGTGAATTTTTCAGTTTGTTTATCTCATCAATAGCTTTAACCCTGTTGACTTTGAAAAAGTCCAATAAACAGTAATGGAAAATTAGTCATTTTGAGTTGAAAATGTCAATTTCTAATTTACAACTTGAAGTCAGCATTAACTTTTGCGGTTGGATTTTTATGAAACTTGCACAGTTGCTTTTTCTCATCGATAGCTGGAACCCAGTTGATTTAAAAAAAACAAGAGGACCATGATGGTCTTATATCGATCACCTGAGTACTAAGCAGCAAAGGTCTAAAATAAAAATAAATATCAAATATTAAGGTTCAAGGCCAAATGATAATGAAACAAGAGCAGCAAATTGTTGCAATTTGACTTGAGACTTCAAAGTTCAGTTCCGGACAAGCAAGAAATACTGTAAAAATTAAGATAAAAGTGGAATTACTCAAAATTCGCACTAGGTAGAGTTATTGTTCTTGCGCACTGTACTCTGTAATATTGCAACAAACATGACTGTTTGAAATCGTTCTGATTTTAGATGACAAAGTTATATTCCGTACTGGCACTAAATGCTGAAAAAATGACATTCAAAGGGAAATAACTTACAGAGAGCACAAGGTAGACTTATAATTCTTGTGCACTGCACTTGCAAATATTGCAACAAAAAAAGCATACCAAATTTCAAGTCATTCCTACTTAAGATGACAAAGTTTTGCTCTGGAAAAGCAAGAAATGCTATAAAATGAAGTTCAAAGGAGAAATAACTCAAAATTCGAGCTAGGAAGAGTTAGGATTCTTGTACACTGCACTCCATAAATTTTCAATAATCACGCATATCAAATTTGAAGATGTTCTGGCTGTAGATGACAAAGTTGTAATCCAGACGAGCAGAAATTGCTGTAAAAATGACAATCAAAGGGAAATAACTCATAGACAGTATGAGGTAGAGTTTATGGTTCTTTCAGACTGCACTCTGCATTATTGCAACAAACACAAATGCCAAGTTTTATGTCAATCGGACTGGAGATGATCTCCTCTGAAACTTGAGGGCGTAGAGCTTTGACATTTAGTATGCGGTATCTCCTAGTGGACCTCTACCAAGTTTGTTCAAATTATGCCCATAGGGTCAAAACTGGCCCCAACCCGGGGGTCACAAATTTGAGCATAGGAACAAAGAAGAAAAACTTTAAAAATCTCCTCTGATATTCGACGGCGTAGAGCTCTGATATTTGGTATGTGGCATCTGCTAGTGGACGTCTAATAAGTTTGTTCAAATTATGCCCCTGGGGTCAAAACTGGTCCCACCCCGGGGGTCACAAGGTTGAACATAGGAACAAAGAAGAAAAATTTTAAAAATCTTCTTCTCAGAAACTAGAAAGCGTTAAGCTTTGATATTTGGTATGTGGCATCTCCTGGTGGACCTCTACCATGTTTGTTCAAATTATGCCCCTGATGTCAAAACTGGCCCAACCCCGGGGGTCACAAGGTTTAACATAGGAACAAAGAAGGAAAACTTTAAAAATCTTCTCCTCAGAAACTAGAAAGCGTAGAGCTTTGATATTTTGTCAGTTGCATCTCCTAGTGGACTTCTAACTATTTTGTTCAAATGATGTCCCTGGGGTCAAAACTGACCCCACACCAGGGGTCACAAGTTTGAGCATAGGAACAAAGAAGGAAACTTTTAAAACTCTTCTCTGAAATTAGAAACTGTAGAGCTTTGTTTGTTTTGGTATGTGGCATCTCCTAGTGGACTTCTACCAAGTTTGTTCAAATCATGCCCCTGTGGTCAAAACTGGCCCCAACCCGGGGGTCACAAGTTTGAGCATAGGAACAAAGAAGGAAAACTTTAAAAATGTTCTTCTCTGAAACTTGAAGGCGTAGAGCTTTGATATTTGGTATGTGGCATTTCCTGGTGAACTCCTACCAAGTTTGTTCATATGATGTCCTTCGGGTCAAAACTGGCCTAGCCCCGGGGGTCATAAGTTCAAACACAGGAACAAAGAAGGAAAATGTTAAAAGTTTTCTTTCCTCAAATGATGGTGTAGAGCTTTGATATTTGGTATATGGCATGTTCTAGTGGACCTCTACCAAGTTTGTTCGTATGATGCCCCTGGGTAAAAACTGGCCCTACCCCGGGGGTCACAAGTTCGAACACAGGAACAAAAAAAGAAAAATTTAAAATATTTCTTCTCTAAAACTAGAAAGCATAAAGCTATGATATTTGGCATGTAGCGATTCCTAGTGGACCTCTACCAAGTTTGTTCATATTATTTCCTTGGGGTCAAAACTGGCCCTGTCCCGGGGGTCACAGGTTCGAACATAGCAACAAAGAAGGAAAACTTTAGAAATCTTTTTCTCTGAAACTTGCAGGTGCAGAGCTTTGATATTTGGTATGCAGAATCGTCTAGTGGACCTCTACCAAGTTTGGTCATATGATGTCCCTGGCGTCAAAACTGGCCCTGCCCTCGGAGGTCACAGGTTGGAACATAAGAACAAAGAAGGAAAACTTTAAATTTCTTTTTCTCATAACCCATTACCACACAATCCCTACTTTTGACGTCCCTGAGAAAGAAGCGTTTTGAAAACACTGTAGGAAAAGGAGAAAATGCTGATAACCAGCATTTCTCCTTTTCCCACAGTGTTTTCTTCCCTTCCCAGAACAAATTTCAATTTTTCAGTCACCTTTGTTTTGTCATCAAAGCACCATGATTAACCGAAGGAGACTAAATTAGTACCAACCTGCCAAAAGAGAAAATGGACCCATTGGCTGATCCAAGGGTAGACAACAAGACAGCTACTGGCAATATGGCAGAGGCTCCTTTAAGAACACGATCACCCCATGACTGAAATATTTGATGAAATATATTAATCAACATCATTAATGAAAATGAACGATAAGTATAAACTGTTGATCATAATTAAATTTCATTTGTATGAAATTAAATCGGAGGGAGGCGAAGCCGACCGACGATTTAGTTTCATACAAATGAAATATATTGATCAATAACTAACTTACAGTTTGCCCTACTTTCTAACTGACTGACAGCTATGGATGGTTGGAAAAAGCCATACAAGATTGACAGAAAGCTCGATTTTCTACGCCTCTTTTGATTGATGGGTGTACGAACGTGCGTTTTGAGTCGTAATGTGTCACTATTTTGTGCTTGAACTAGTTTCAGGACAATGTCTGTGGTCATGCTCTTTTGAGCGCTAGATTCAGCAATGAATGCAAGCTTTGAGCAGGTTGACGACAAGCAATTTTATAAAGAATTTATTTCCCCCAACACGGGCGACGTCTCGCTAACACAATTATGTACAATAAACACCCAAGACCTGGATCCATGTTCCTCTAAAGTTGCCGGTTCACTGTTCAGGATGTTTCATTTTTAATCCATACCAGATTAGCCCTCTTTTTTACGGCCCTGAGGCAGAAGGCACGTGAAAACATTAAGGGTGAAGGAGAAATTGCTTGTAAAGAGCATTTTCTCCTTTCCTGCTATTTTTGTTCTTTCCACAGACAAATCCTATAATCTGTATCAAGATGTTGTCTGCATACGGTTTCAGATTGGACCCAAGCAAAATTTCCCAGCCTGGGAAAGACTTCCTTACCAGGGTCGTTAAAACCAGAGATAGTTAGGTAAAGAGTTATATATCACGCGGTCAAGTTCGAGTTGTTTAATTCCGATGTTCACGTGGAAATTACGTCACTTTTTTAGCGATGATGCAATTAGTATTTATAGTTATTGATCATATATTTCATTTGTATGAAATTAAATCGGAAGGAGGCGAAGCCGATCGACGATTTAGTTTCATACAAATGAAATATATTGATCAATAACTAACTTACAGTTTGACCTACTTTCTAATTTACTGACGGCTACGGATGGGTGGAAAGAGCCATACAAGAACGACAGAAAGCTCGGTTCGCCATGCCTCTTTTTGATTGACGGTTGTACGAACGTGCGTTTTGAGTCGTGCGGCGTTAACTATCATTTATGTTGTCCTTGAACTAGTTTCAGAACAATTGTCTGCTGTCAGGCTCATTCGGCATACCACGGGTGATGGTAGTCATCATATCCCTCGTCTGTATCTAGTGGATTGATATGCAGCAGATCAGTACATTCATCGCCCGGATGAATACACAAACCATAATCTACCATCATTTCCTGATAAACTGCCGAAAAACTATTTAAAATAGAGATTTTTTTTTCAGTGAAAGGTCGAAATTTATTCTGTATAGTTAACATCATCTGTAATATTTTCATGAGTGGTGCTTTAAACCCTTCTAGGAGGAACTTAATCTAAATCCAGGGCAGTTTTTTCCAGTTATTCCATGTGGCATACCGGGGGCCCTCCGCATAGCAACACATTACAATATTACATCAAGCGCGAGAAATGTAAGGTAAATGACGTCACAGTTCCACCTAGTTGGGAGTTACATGCTTTTTACCTGGGTAACTAGAATATAAAAATCGGTATTTTCACTGGTCATAACCATGAAATACATAGAGGTTATTACATGGCTGATGAGGGTAAGAGAGTAATATCGGCCCATCCCCTTGATATCTGCCCCGAGGGCTTTAGCCCAAGGGTATATTTTGAGATGGAGGGCCGATATCACGCTCCCGTCCTCGTCAGCCATATGATAACCTAATTATTACATTCATGGATCAGTTGCTCGATTTTTTGGCTTTCAAGCATGTTTTAACACTTCATTCGACACAACTTTTTTCCGCGGGTAAACGTCACATTCATGACGTCAGAGGCCTACATTTACAAATAAAATCTTCTATTCACTATCGTAGACCTGCATATATATGCGCAGTATAGGACGTCTTAAATAAACAGTTCTTATTCATGTTTGTTCATAGTTAAAAAGTTGTTGCCATTATTGTTTATCCATCTAAATATTCAGTTTATAGTAATACTGATCAAAGGTAAGAGAAACAGGATAAATAGAATAGATGGTTGGTAGATCTACCTCGAATTAGGAAACTTGATCAAGCTTGGTTCACCCGGCTCAATGGATAAAATTCGTAGAACTAGGCTATTGACCTAACATATTGCCTGATAAGTTACCAAGTCCAAGACAACAACAATCTAATTTATATTTCAGTCTTTGTTGGTTTAACGATTCAACGTTGACTGTAGTTCTGAAGATTTGTCCTCATGCTATTGACAAACCGATTCAGCCATTTTGTTTCAAAATGGATGTTTTGAGAATGTTAGTTTTTCAGCGAGTATTCTGTTGCTGTAGATATTGAACAGATATCTTGTCAACGGGCGGGATATCAGATATCAGCCCGTTGCCCCGCCATATCTGCACTCGCCTGACACTGATATTATACCATTTTCAGTGGAAAATGTTACTATTATTAGTAACAGAATGTGATGAAAAATATTTCGCTGATATTTGTCGATAACCTACTAGAAAGCATGAAACAAAAATGTAATATCGGTACTTACAATCACTACGGCTGAGGAGTTAAGAAGGTCGCCAGAGGACATGGCTGTCATATATGATAAGTTGGTCAGTAAGTACACAACGGTAACAAGTACCGAAGCAGAAATGTTTGCTCGAGGAATAATTCTGTAAATTTTAAATAAAGCATGTATCGCACAAATCAGAGTTGTAATAAAAGGACTAAAAGGAAATGGTGAAAACCGACAACATATTCTACAAAAAACAATTCAAAGGTATACGACTTTTTCGCAACATACTTTTGAATGGCGTGCTAGGAAAAGGGCAGTGCAAGTTAAAGCAAGTCATCTTTTTTGCAGATGCATTAAACATCTTTTTCACAGAGTATGGTTTATCTGTGAATGACAGCTGCGAATTCCTTTACTATCCCCATTTTGAAGAGACTTTTTCAGAGTCGTCTGCCACAATCTCGCTTAAAATCTATCAACTTTTGCATTTATGTATAAATATGCACAATTTTAATATAATCATGGCAAAACAACGTTACAGCCGTGAGGTCTGTAGGTCTTGAATTTGCCGGTACATTATTAGTTTTACGGTTAGGTTGCAGGGGACTTGGAAACTGCTTTCTCCAGTAGCAACAAAGGTGTATCTCAAGAAATCAGCTGGCTGAATGAATAAAATCACTGAAGGAGTAACATTTTGAAAAGAATCTGTCGAACCCAGTATTTCAATAGAAGTGTTTAAACAAAATCGCTGTTAAAACTTTATAGTGTGTAATGGTTCTGTTATTGCTCAGCTGTTTAAACTTAGATAAACAAAGAAATTTGTCTTCGATTTAACACCTGAAACAAAACCATCGCTTCCTTTGATGGCCCAAATAGGATGAAATTGCGGCAGTTTCTATTGCTCATATTTTCTGCCACTTTGAAACCGCCAAGGGCAACACTTGGCATGAACATACAAGAATTATAATACTTTAATAAAACAAAGATGAAACGGGTTTTACATATGGCCTGCAATACGCAAAAAAGGGTCATTCGGATATTTGCGTGAAGTGTCATCTTGGATTAGCCTGCGCAATCCTTAGACGACACTCTAGATTATATTATTAGATGTAACGTCAGAGGCAGGGGACTTGGAAACTTGTTCACGGCTGTAGTAAATCATGTCGCCCCGAGCCACCTGACCGTACAATGAATTTATTATACTGCAAAGTTTACCCTTGCAAAGCGCGTTAAGCGAAATTTTCCTGTTTTATAATCTCAGGAATCGAGTATGCTGACAAAATTGAAATTCCCTTCTGAGTACCCCAATTCAATGAAAACTGACATCACTGGAAATTGACGTCACTTAAATTTGCAGTTTGGTGCATAAACGTGCGGTCTAGTGATCGATCGACGCCGCCATTTTGGATGTTGTGTTACAAGAATAGTGATGTTTACGTGGCACTCGAAAGAGAAACTGGCTTTACGTGGTTTTTGTCAGGGCACATGATATATGTTCCCGTCGTGTTATAACCAATGAGATCATGAGAAATGTCTTTGCAGTATAATAATAGATTTTATTCCTCAGTTTACTTGTGCGAAACAGAAAATTACATGAAAACGGCAAGGGTCTTTTTGGATACGCCTGCACGGACTGCGCATGCTGAACCGAGACGACACTTTACACCAGTGTCCTAATTCCCATATTCTCTTGTTGCAGGCCATTTATAAAACCTGGCTAAAAACGAGTAAAGATATTTCTTGATATAACAATGCAAATAATAGCAAGGCTAATAAACATGCTTACTTTTCGGGTTGGTAGATTTCCTCCGTCACACTATTAAGGGTATTCCTGTGGGAAAACAATTGAAAGAATCGATAAACTGAATGAGACAGACAGACGGACAGACAAATTTAAAGCCTTCCTCCCCTGAAGCTTCTGGTCTTGGCATATTTTTTTAAATGTTAGATTATTGAGAATTTATAGTGATTTAATGATTCAAAACACTTTTTAACGGTCCAGAATTTCTTTAAATATCCATTCAAAAGGTTCTGTTCATAACTCTTTTACTTTTTTTTGTAAAGGGTGGTAATACTAATCTCCCTTTAAATTGAGGATATAGAGATTTTAGAATTGAAAATGATAATTCTTTGAAGGCAAAACCGCCAAAAGTGGCTCGATTAAGATGCTTTAATAGTGATAATTTTTAATCCTATCATATTTTTCAGAGTAAATTTACAGTGGAAATAGATGTTCCGATTCAGGGAAGAAATTCCATAAAAATAATATATACGTTATTTCAAAACAGTTCTTATTAGTAAGATTCATCAAGCCACGGTTAGCGAGCATATTTAACTTGTCAAGAAGTCAATTATAAACACAGCCCCTTATCGATTTGGGATGTAGTGCTATTCTAGCACGGTAAGGATATTTTGTTTGGTATTAATTAAAGTCTTTGAAAAACCTTGCAAAAATCCCATTATCCGTATCTAGGAACTATGTACAAAAATTGTATTTAACAATTATTGTATATTTTGAAAATTATCTTCCCTGTTTGAAATCATTAAGCATACAACCCGCAGGCTTGTTTTCTTCAGAAACAGACTTATTATTTACAGCCATTTCATCTTCTTTCCTAATTGTTATTTTTTTCAGAAGAAGAGTGTAAATAATGTGCACCTCATATTCAAATTGTGGAATATGGAGACATACCTCTTCATGAGCAATGGGTCTATTTGTCACACTGGTTTCAAATACATGTATTGTCATTTGCAAAATGCAAAAAGTGGCCTGACGAAAACTGTTCTTTATGATTACCACACTATAGTTATGGTGATGAAAGTCATGCTGAATGTTCGGTGCAGTGTATGTGTTGTAGGCCAGATTGGAATCCAAGCAGATCCAGAATCGGCATAGGCAGATCTAGAATCTGCCTAGGCCAAACTAGAATTCTAATTTAGTCTAGACCAAAATAGAATTCTTGTTCGGTCTAGGCAGATTCCAGATCTGCCTAAACCAAATTAGAATTCCAGTTTTGCTAGGCAGATACAGGATCTGCCTAGACCAAACTGGAATCTTTTCTTTTTTTAGAATCTTTTCAATAAATACCCTTTCAACACAAAAAAAAATCATTTCTTTATCACCAGAATTTTGATTTTTACACTTTTTTTTCATAAATGCTTTATTAAGTAAACACATTTATACAAAAGGAGAGAAAAGTAGTAAGTTATGAATTTATCCTCATTCTTCTGTTTATTTTGTTCCCAACTTATGTCATATATTTTGTAGGAAGTGTGGACAAAGATCAGCATGTACGTTATTACAGTTTAGTTTTTTGTCTACATTTTATTATTATTATTATTGTTTTTATTTGGGCATTTATTATTCAACAAAAATAGTTTAGTAAATGTGACCCTTCATTGTAAAAAAGGACCATGCAGAAACTGCAATTAGACTAAAATTTCACTTCAGATAGATTTTCTGTAGATGATATGTTTACCTATCTAATAAACAGTCACATGTATGAGAACTATTGACCTAGATATACCTACACTTTATGTGATCTCTCTTATTTCATGTAAGGGGTTGCCAGATGGTCCCTGTATGTGTGATTGGTCAAAAAGATATCACACATTCATACTTTTACAGCTAACTAATTTGGCAATTAACCCTTTACCAGACCACAAAATTTTAGCCTTGTCTAAATTGAAAGCATTTGCAGACAACCATTTCAAAGTGGTTAAGATTGATCATTTTTTCTTAGATAAGGTAGAAAATATTGTGGAAAAAGGAGAAAATGCTAGTTACCAGAATTTTCTTCTTTGCGCATAATGTTTTCAAAATGTTCCTTTCCCAGGTTTATTAACTCTTTACCAAACGACATAACTTTTGACTATTCCAAATTCAAAGCAATTGCAGACAACAAAATGAATATGAATCGAAAATTGAAATTTGATTTGGGAAGGGTAGAAGACATTGTGGGAAAAGGAGAAAATGCTGGTAACCAGCATTTTCCCCTTTTCATACGATGTTTTCCAAAATTTTCTCAGTGATGTTAAATGTCGGGATTGTGTGGTAAAGAGTTAAGAGTCAACATTGAGTGGTAAAGGGTTATCAAATATTTTCACAGTTTCAACTTTCACTAGTCTTCACACATCATACTTGGGCCAGGTAGACAGATTGACCCATCACATAATCATTATAAATTACCACTTATTGGGGAAAAAATATAAAGAAAATACAGTATGAACGATTCTCCTTTTCTTATCATAATTTCTACCAGATTTATTAATCATTTGTCTCATTTTTATAATATCAATCCTACAAAAAAATAAAACAGGTTTTACAACTACAACTCTGTGGTAGCATTCTTAGAAACTTACAAAAAAATCTCCTTTTCCAACATTACTTACTACTTTATTATTGGATTATTTCATGATTTCTTTCTATTAACTCTTTACCACACAATCCCAACTTCTAACGAACCTGAAAAAGAAGGCTTTTGAAAACATTGTGGGAAAGGGAGAAAATGCTAGTAACCATAATTTTCTCCTTTTCCCACAATGTTTTCTATCCTTCCCAAATCAAATTTCAATTTTTGATTCACATTTAATTTGTCGTCTGCAAATGCTTTCAATTTGGACTAGTCCAAAATTTTGTCATATGGTAAAAAGTTAAATAAAACATCCAAATATGTTTACGACTAAGATTTACATGAATTTCTAGTTAAAGCAATATCTTTTTTCCCCCATTTGCTTCATTTTCTACATTTTTTTCCTGCTTAAGTGCAAAAAATTCAAAATTTATTCTTACTCTGAATTTCTGATTAACAACCTCTTTTATTTTTGGGTTTAAATTAAAAATTCCTATTTGGTCTAGGCTGATTCCGGATCTGCCTAGATTCCAGTTTGAACTACAACATATGCACACCTCTATATTCATGTGCGTGGAAAATTAGCTCTTCATTATAGATTGCAGTCCGTATACATGTTGTTACGGGAGACCACTCCTTCCTGCATGGCATATACTCCCGATTTAAATATAATACCTGGCTACTGCGTCAGGGAGATATCTCTTTGGCTCAGTGGTTAGGGTATTGGCTTTGCGTCCGGGAGTTCGGAGTTCGAATCCCGCTCCGATCCTTATTTCTGCCATGCATTTATTCATTTGTTTCTTTGTTACGGACTTCGTTCGTAAGAATGTATATCCGTAAGGGTTCAGCGGTCCGGCTGAATTTCCTTATAGTCAGGATGGAAAAAATGGTAACACGGAGGAACTAATAAAACTCGACACGAGGTTTTTTCGCTGTAGGAAGTGCACTTGACGTGCCTTCTCAATTTTGTTAACGGCGGTGTGGAATATGCGGATGCAATGGTAGATCTACTCTAGCGCTCAATCTCTCTCTCTCTCTCTAGAATTATGGTAAGGCTGGCTAAAAGTACATTTTACAGGCTAAAGGCTCAAAGTTAAACGTTATGAATACCAGCGACATGACTTATGCGACAGGATCTTCCTCAAATAGATCTAAATTGGTAAAATTACACTATCACCATCTCAAAGATTGGTATGGAAGAAAGCAAGTATTTGGTAAAGGAATATGGTTCAACATAACTTCAGTAGTTTGATTCCGGTATGTAACTGTCTGATCTATCAGACTGATCTTCAAAATATATCTGCTTTCAGATTATTCATTATTGTCCTTTGACAATAGGAAGACGAGAGCTGAATGATTAAAATCCTTTTGGAACCATTTTATTACCTAGTATGTACTAGAAAATCGTGGTTACGAAGTTTTCTTTGTGTTGTTTACAACTCAGGTGATATGAGGAAGATCCCGGCATTTGAAATCTGCCGCCTTATATAACTTTACAAGACTGGTCACCTGACCAGAACGAGCCAATCAGCATACAGAATAATGAAAGCATTGTGATTTACGCTCTCACAAATAAGCATGGCATAGTCTTAAACATAAAAGTATAAACAGCTCTATACAAAAATGTACTGCTAATGAGATCAGCAGAACTTAAATAAAGTAAACAGATGCCAAAACACAACTTTGACAAAAGGCAGAAGCAATAAAACTTGTGCGTAAGCATACATGAGAAATTGTAACCTTCCGCACCATGAAAACTTGACGTAAAATACCACAATTTCTCTTCTAGACAGATGCACCGTGTTGGTTTCTGCTTAGTTTATGCTAGAAGCTAAAAATTACACAGAGAATAATACAATAGTAATGCAAGATCAAAATTCAATCATATAAAAACAAGCAGGCTATACAAATACTGAAATTAGTTCCAGCAGTTACTCTGCGGTAATATTTTGAAATGGCTACGCTAACAACATCTGGAGGTAGCAAATCTATACTGACTATTACTAGTAAATTAACCAAAGTAATACCAATAAATATTACTGAAATACATTAAAAAAAAATTGGATGAAAGATACAAGAAAGCAACAATAACAACAACGGTCAAATAGAGTTATGCTTCCTTGTATAATCTTGCTGTTCGAAAGTCTGTCATCCTGTTGAAGCTGTGAAATAACATCTGAAACGGCAGTTAATCACTAGAGTTTGTGCTTTTGGAACTGAACACTTATGAAAGAGGACATCTCCACATCATCAGATACAAAGGTAAGTGGGTTTTACTTGTTTTGACTTTACGGCAAAGGATTTCTTAGTGTGGTAAGATCGTTCGTCATTGGTTTTCACAGATTTGTATTTTGTTGAGTGGACATCTTAGCAGGCCATGGATCGTCATGGTAGCTAATATATGGTAAATATAGGACTGACAACAGGTGCTAAGGATGAAATACAGGTTATGGAATAGATTTTATAATTGTAGGAACTGGTTAAAGTCACAGTAGCGTCCAACTTAATAAACAACCCATTTTTGGCTTTACTCATTACTGCGGCTGTAAAGGCTAAATTTGGTAACTGGGATACTTTTGGTAGCTGGTACTCTGGTATTTTCATACACTCCCCCCAACTTTATTATGAAAATTCACCTGGATTTTGGAATATTTTTACCGGATGCGCCAAGGGACTTCTTCTATAGCGTTGATTAAAAGCTGGTACAACTAGGGCTTGGGACTTGAAAGACATGCCGCTTCGAACTGTTCGATAAGGGTGGTTGCATCTGATAAGTGATAATCACCAGCAGCTTTCTTTCTTACAGTAGTAAAACTGGAGTGTTGCATCATCTGGAAAGGGGATACAAGTTTCCTCTCTCCAGTACCAGGGAGTGCAAGAAACTGGAATTTATCGAGTAGAAGACCTCGATCCTCAGGGATAGCTTGGAAAACTAATGTTGCCAGCAGGGTGGAGACCGTTTCCCAAAGAAGTAGTTTAATGTCGATGGACATCGTTTTCCATCCTGCTGGGGGCCACAAAGATAAACTACCTGGGATAAGCAGTTATATCTCCACACCAGACATCCAGTCTCTCCTTGCTGGTGGCAAAAGGGGCATGGCACCTGTTGTCAAAAGGGCTAGTTCGCTGGTTCGTCAGAAGAGGTATTGTGGATTTCTTCGCGGGCTCGTCATTGTGAGTTGGAGGGGTGCTATCGGGACGTCTACAATCTTTTTCAGCAGGGGGATCTTCGTAAATGACATTCGCATTGTCACCTGATGGTCCTGGAAGTGTTTTCGTGGCAAGGGGCCTTTTCTTGCAGATCTCACGTTTCTCTACCTTGCTCACATCAGTCATCTTCATCCCCAGGGCATCAACCATGCGCTTGAGAAACTTTTGGCCATCGATGGTGTCTTCCTCCCAGAACATTGGTGGAGGGGGATATGTAGCCTTACTGGAGATCGCCTTCATCCGCCTTAGGAGCCGCTTCCTCTTCTTGGCATCATTGATGACTTGATCTGTAAAAGTGATCCTCTCAAAGGCGAAGCAGCCATCTCCAGTCGGACCATACATTGCTGTCGCTCTAGGTCAATTGAATATACAGTGTCCAAGTCTAGTCTTGTAGGAGTGTAGCCATAGTCCAGGGATGGTTCCTGTTCCGGGGAGAAGATGCCGCCAAACTGGGCCCATAGCTGACGCCACGTGGTTAAAGGTCTTTCCACCACCCCTTTAAAGTTGCTGAACCAATCTTCCATAGCCTCCTTCAGGAAAAGAGCAGCGGGAGTTACATCAAGAAGCACAGAGCCCATGGCCCTTTTGTACTCTTTTTGGGTTGTCGGCTAGGTAAAAACCGCTCTTCTCTTTTAAAAATGGTACATCACCTTCTTTCTTGAAGATAGTTGGATGAGTATTCTTAACATGCTGGCGGAGGTCTACCATTCTTCGATAATGTCTGTGCTGGTCAAAGCACCATGGGCAAAAGACTCTCATGAAGCCATGGGTGGCCACATGAACCTTAAAGGCGTCGTTCGTTGGACAAACCTTCTCACAGTCCCAGCCGACAAACATTTTGGGCTGTAAAGAAAGGAAAAAAAAAACAAGTCCGACTTGTTTGTTCTGGATTCTCATCGTTTGACGTAAAGGTTATTATAATTGGGAAAATCATAGGTAACATGATAAGGAATTATATTGGACAATTGGTTTTTCTTGAATTAGTCTCAAACACACTTCTTTCTCTCCAAGGGTGGAATATTACCTTCAGGAAGCATATGGACATGCTTATGGTCAAAGCAAAAGCTGGTTTCGGCAGAAACTACGGTATAATTAAAGCAGTTCTCGTACAATGTAAACGTTCGACTGACGAGTATGCCGACTGCGGTAACACAGGATATTAACAATACGTGGGCAATACATCAGTGGCCACCGTCACAACCTGCCTATACTACATCATGGTATGCTGCTAAGTACAACGTATCAGACCCTCACAGTACACAGCCTTCACTTGGCCTTACCGAAACAGCATGGATAAGGGTCTGACTTCCTGTATACTTACTTTGATGTGTCCCAGACACATCAACAGGGGACACATCAACAGACAAGTGAAAGCCACATAAACATAAGGAATATATAAAGGAACTAAGGCTTTGCAGAGGACAAACTTGCAACTCAACATGTACATTATCACAGAAGGAACAACTGTAAACAAATACAGGGACTGTTATACTATACGGTATGGACAAGTGGTACCATCCACTTTGGTAAAGACCTTCCCTTATAAGGTAACATTCTTTCTACATGAATGGCCTTCAGTTGTTTAGATGGAGAGACATGCACTAGTTAAGTCAAATCATCTATCCTCTTCTCGATTTGTTAAGGACCTTTCCACTTGTTTGACAGCTTGGTACATACCCGAGGACGTCCCATCGGGTCATGTAGCCATATAGGTGAGTGTAGCTTAAACTCCTTTGACTTCGAACTTCGGTCATAGATTTTCTTTCGGTATGTCGATTGTTCTCTAAGGAACTTACGCGCCGTATCATGGGCATCAGCTAAGGCTTCTCGCAGATTTTTAACATGTTCGTCAATACCGATGAAGTCATATGCTTCTAGCCTTGGCAGAAATGCTTGACTTGGCAAATATATGTCATGCCCCAAAACCATCATGTTCGGGGTCATTTTGGTACTAGAATGAGACGTTGATCTACAGGCCATCATAACTTGTGACAAGATTCTGGGTTGTACTGCAGTATGCAGTAAACATGTTTGTGAGTGTCCTGTTGAATCTTTCCACTGTTCCATTGGCTTGAGGTCTGAAACTTGTGGTTCTAGTTTCGTATATACGGAAAATGTCACACTATAGGGTTGAGTGCAGATTTTTGTGTTTTCATCGAGATATAAAATGCAATTGCCTTATTACATGGCAAATAACGCCCGAAGGGCGTTATGTTAAGCCATGTAATAAAGCTAATGTATTTTATATCTCGATGAAAACACAAAAATCTGCACTCAACCCTTATAATTGCACTCGCTGTTCACTTAGATCACTTTTCGAAAATGATAGAAAGAAAAAAACACGGACAAATACGACAGTAAATATGAGTTAATTTCCTTCGCGGATACTTGGTTCAACGGGCATGAATACAAAAATCTATTTTTAGCTTTTCAACAGTTTTTTTAGTCGAAGGCGGCCATTTTGCTGGTTTGTTCAAAATCATATTTTCGATGATTCATCGGACAAAATTTAAGAATAAAATAATTATGTATATCTATATGAACAATAAAATCAACTATCTAAACTTGATGCTAAGCGGACGATGTGTTCTTTCGAGTGACCTTTTCATAGATAATTTGTAAAGAATATGCGTATGTGCCGTCGGCGGATCTGTTCTCGATGACTAAGTCTATCTGTTGCCGATATAAGACTTGGTCTATCCTATGTTTCTTGTAAGAAATTAATCGAATGACGCCAACGTTTTGTGACCAAATTATTGGAACATAAAAATGGTGTCGCAGCTGTTAATTTTTCAATATGACGTCATCAGTTACATCATTCAATACGTCAGCGATCGATTTCTATGAAACCAGGGTCACTGAGTTAAATTTAGTGCACTGTGTAAACGGAAAAATCACTCCTGCATTATAAATGAACTTGATTTCTTGTTTCATGACGAAAACTTTGGAGTTAAACTTTTTTATTGCGGGGATTAGTTTAAAAAATGCTATTGACCAGAAAAAAGTTATCGTGGATTTGATGGAATTTATATAGTGAAAGAAGTGTTGGAGAAAGGATCGAAAGAAGTGAATACAAGTGCTTTGTTAAGAATTTTTGAAATGTTGGCGTGATAGGAACGATATTAGAAACAAGCCTACAACTGGAAAACCAAAAATGCATATTGAAAAATTTCACTGTTGGCATAGTGTATTTTTTTTTATTAGGGTGCAAATAAAGTTAAACACGCATCATTTTGACAAGGTTTATTCGTTAGTTTACTTTTTGCGAGTATTTTGAAGAAAAAGAAATCGATCTTTTTGCGTATGTCTGATTCAGCGATGGAACTCTAAATATAGCCCATTTACAGTTTGCGTGAAATCTAAAATTAGATACCGACAACAAATTGGAAAAACCGAAAGTAGTGCTATTGCGTTCATCGAAAAATAACATGCAGTTTTTTTCATCACATGACCCGATTCTGACCAATCAAAAAACGATTTTACACCATGAGTGCAATTATATTTGTTTAAAAAGGCTGGATTCAAAGTTTCGCCGCTGATCTGTATGGAGTTCAAGAGGTACACCAAACCTGCTAATAAATTCATCAACAAAAAGTTTTGCTACAGTACTTGCTTCTTGGTTTGGCATAGGAATAGCTTCAGTCTATTTAGTAAACTCATCAACCATCACAAGAATATACTTGTTTCCTTTTGGAGTGAGAGGAAGTGGACGTAGGATATCCATAGATATTTTCTCGATTGGTGCCCAAGTAAGAAGTTGTCCAAGGGTTGCTCTTTTGGTTTTACTGGACTTCCGACCTGCACATGTATCGCAGGATTCGCAGTACTTTTGAACATCTGTCTTCACACCAGGCCAATAGTAGCTCTCTGAAATTTTCTCTAATGTTCGTTTCCATCCTAAATGGCCTGAAGAAGGTATGTCATGGTTCATTTCAAGACACCTGGCTTGAAGATCTTTTGGGACTACTAACTGAAGCTTAGGATGAGGTTGGGCCTCCCATTTCCTGTACAGCATGGAGGAAGAAATCAACAATCTGTCCCACTGGCTCAGAAGGGTCTTTAGCTTTGGGGATCTATTCGCAACTTCTTTCCACTCAGGCTTGCTATCACCTTGCTCTAACCTTTGGAAGATAAATCAAACAATATCATCATTCATTTGCTTACTCCTTAATGTATCTGGATGCCAAAAGTCAGGCTCAGGGTCTCCACTTTCAGAATTAGAAACAGTAATTGCTCTGCTTAATATGTTGAATTCTTCATGACATTGGATTGAATCTTCAAGGACAATTTCAGTCTCACTGTCGGTATACTTTTGATAGACTTTACATGGTTTCCTGGAAAGAGCATCAGCATTTGAGTGTTTCTTTCCTTTGCGATGTGTAACATTCAAGTTGTAGGTACCAAGTTCCTGAAGCCATCTTGCCATTTGACCAGTTGGAGTTTTTAGGTTTTTCATCTAGCTAAATGCAGAGTTGTCTGTTCTTAATGGAACTTTCTGTCCACTGAGATATATATGGGACTTTTTCAGTGCAGTAGCAACAGCAAGTAGCTCTTTTCTAGTGACACAGTAGGCTCTTTCATGTGCATTCAAACTTTTACTCATGTACGCTATAACTCGCTCTTGTGTCTCGTGTTGTTTGGACAGTACAGCACCAACAGCAAATAGATTTCTTTCCAAGTTCAGGGTAGGTTAATATAGGTGATGAAACAAGATGGTATTTTAACTTTTCAAAACCTGCTTGAGCTTCATCTGACCGTAGGAATGGAGTTTTCCTCTTACACAGCTTGTGTAGTGGCCTGGCAATAGCAGCAAAATCTTTAACAAATTTTCTGTAGTAAAAGAACAAAGTCCTAAGAAACTGCGCACTTGTCTCTTGCTACTAGGTTTTGACCAGGTTTTAATAGCCTCAGTCTTTTCAGGTCAGTTGAAACACCATTCTCAGACACAATGTGACCTAAAACATTCACCTGTTTCTGAAAGAAGACACATTTTGATGGCTTTAGTTTCAGTCTAAGCGCTTAAACACATGTTCAAGTCTTACAAGGCCTCCATCAAAAGTCTTGGATGGAACAATCAAATCATCCATATATAAGAGGCATTCTTCCCATTGAAGTCCCCTCATTACGTCTTCCATTAACCTTTCAAAGGTAGATGGAGCATTAACGAGCCTAAAAGGCATAACCGTAAACTGGTAAAGGCCAAGTCCAGTGGCAGAAGAAGTCTTTTCCTTGTCGTTTTTGTCCAGTCTGATTTGCCAGAATCCAGAATTAAGGTCCATGCAACTAAACCATTTTGAACCAGCCAATGCGTCCAAGCATTCATCTACCCTTGGAATTGGATAAGCATTCAGCTTTCGATAATCAACACAGAATCTTATTGAACCATCCTTTTTAGTTACCAAGACAACCGGAGAGGCCCAGCTGCTATTGGATGGTTCTATGACTACCCTTTTAAGCATCTTCTGGATTTCTTCCTTTTCAATGTTCCGTTTTCCTAGTGGCTGTCTTCTTGAAGGTTGTTTAATAGGTTTAGCGCTTCCTGTATTTATCTTGTGCACTTTTTCAGTTCTACCTAGATCTTCATAGGACTTGGCAAAAACATGCTGTTAATCATAGAGTAGTTTTGAAAGCCTTTGCCTTTGGCCATTATCTAGATAGGTGCTACTTCTTTCTAAGAGTTCAACTAAATGGTCTGGTAATTCTTCCTGGCTTCTGCGGTCAGCATAAGCTTGTTGGCAGGCAATGTGACTTTCAAACAAAGATTCACATATTCCTACTGGAACATTTTGGGGTAAATTTACAGCCTCTTATGTTGGGTTTATGAGTCTGACATACATTGTTGGGTTCTTGGTTCGACTATTTCCTCGGCAACAAGTAATCTTGTGTTCTTTTTTGCTTCATGAGGTGCCATAATAAGCGCTAGTTCTGGGAAATTATGTGATTCTTCTAATCTGACTCCAACATTCATAGATGACATGGGTGGTATGTGGACATTATCGAGGGTAAGAACTCGGCTTCTTGCCTCTGCTTCTCCCCCGATCCAACATTTTATGGATCCCTGCTCTGTAGTGATATTAAGGCTTTTATAATCAATCCTACTGGCATGCTTCAATAAAAAGTCTTGGCCTAGAATTCCGTCAGATATGATGTCACATACTATTACATTGGCGTAGAAAATGGCTTTTCCAAAGGACAGTGGCAAAGTTGTCTTTCCGAAAATCTGGATCTCCTGGCCGTTGGCTCCCAACATTTTGTCACTAACGGGGATCATAGGTGGTATAGTACTTTTATCAAGCTTGTCATATACATTCTTGGACAACAATGTGGCAGAGGAACTATTATCTATTAAAAACAAAAATTCGTCTGCAAAAATACAACAACTTGTATAAAGTCTATTATCCCACACGTTTTCTCTCTTTGCTAGCTTCCCTACTCTTTCAGTAAATTTTTTCTCTAACGACCCAAAACGCTCAAGGACCCTGGGACGCTCAAGCCAGCGGCTTGGAGTTTTCCGGCCATTTCCTGTATTGGTCAGGTTTTGTAGGACAGTCTCTAGCATAGTGCTCTAGGGAATTACAGTTGAAACAACCAGTGTAGTCAGCGGGAGGAGCTTTCCTCTTTGGTTTGTATGTAACTTTTGACTCGATTTTCTTCAGCCGCTTTGTTAATTCTTCTATCTGTTCCTGGAGACTGATCTGGCCTTGATTCTGGCATTTGCTGTCCGGGTTAGTTGCACTAATAGCTCTCACATTGGTGTTTTTCTTCTCTTCAATACCTAAAATAAATTCATACCTCTCGACAATCTTAACAGCTTCTTCAACTGTTCGGCATCCTTTGTCTATACATCTGTATTTCAATTCTGGACTTATAGTTTTGAAAAATTGATAAAGGGCAAACTTATCTTGTGCTTCAGGGCCTAAGTCTGGATATGCTCTTTGGGCTATAAGGCGAAGATCATCTCCATAAGAGGCAAAAGTCTCGCCTACCAGGCGTCTTCTAGTTTCAAATTTGGTGAAGTAACGGGTTTGTTGTCTGCTACTTCCAAATCTCTTGTTTAACTTCTGACAAGGATAGAGTATGATCTTCTCTCTGGTTCTCTCATGTATCTCTTAAGCCAAGATAAAAGGTTCGGGCTAGTCTTTTCAGGCAAGAAGCGATTGTTAAAGCTTTATCATGATCAGACCATCGGCCAAGGTCAGCACAGTTTTCGAAGTGGGAGAGGTATGAGTCCAAGTCTTCTTCACCATTGAACACGTCTGGCTTAAGGATAGGGACGTTCGAAGATCGGGCTGAATTAGGTCTTCTGTAACAATTTGGTCTTTGCACATAATAAGTTGATGGTTTAGTGCCTTTGTTTTGCCCTGCAACATGGTTAAAAACTGGCACGTGTCGGTAATCTGTACCAACATCTTGGCTATCGACAGATCTCCTTTTGGCTACATGTGATCTGGGATGGTGGGAGTGAGGCATGGTGTGATCATTGATATCTGAGTCTCTTTCTAGCTGGAGTCTTGTGTTTTCGAAAGTTTTTCCTTGTACCTTCCTGTCTCTGGATTGAAAGTACATGTACTTGTTTGGCTAAAAAGAGGCCCCTGTACTACTTTTCGGGTCCTTTGCATAGAAGTCAACTCTTTAGTGTGGGTAATAATGTCATCTCCGGCTCCTTCCTCATCGGTACTAGGGTCATTTTGGGGGTCTGTTTCATCGGGTGAATTCTCCACAACTGAAAAATTATTAGTCACATTTTCTTCCTCTTCATCAGGCACTAGTGTTTGATGGTCGGGCTCATCATCAACATGTACGGTTTCTCAGAGATTGAATTCTACTTCAGAGTCAGAGTCGGTCATTTTTTTTCTTAGCTTTCTAGATCTGGGCTTGTAAGGGTAAAAAAAAATATAAAAGATAAGCAAGTGAACAATATGTATAACGATATATACAGGTCTACTGCTACTTTAGTCCCTGGATGCAGACAATAAGGTACTGTAGCACAGGTGTTCTGTAGTCACATGTATGGGCTCGTATCCTAGACCCTCTGTAAAATTGAAATGAGGATCCCACTTCTGACACCAAGTTGTAAGGGTTCAGCGGTCTGGCTGAATTTCCTTATAGTTTGGATGGAAAAATGGTAACACGGAGGAACAACAAATAAAACTCGACACGAGGTTTTCTCTCAATAGGAAGTGCACAGGATCTTTCTCAAATAGATCTAAATTGGTAAAATTACACAATCACCATCTCAAAGATTGGTATGGAAGAAAGCAAGTGTTTGGTAAAGGAATATGGTTCAACATAACTTCAGTACTTTGATTCCGGTATACATATATGTAACTGTCTGATCTATCAATCTGATCTTCAAAATATATCTGCTTTCAGATTATTCATTATTGTCCTTTGACAATAGGAAGACGAGAGCTGAATGATTAAAATCCTTTTGGAACCATTTTATTACCTAGTATGTACTACAAAATTGCGGTTACGAAGTTTTCTTTGTGTTGTTTACAACTCAGGTGATCTGAGGAAGATCCCGGCATTTGAAATCTGCCGCCTTATATAACTTTACAAGACTGGTCACCTGACCAGATCGAGCTAATCAGCATACAGAATAATGAAAGCATTGTGATTTACGCTCTCACAAATAAGCATGGCATAGTCTTAAAACATAAATGTATAAACAGCTCTATACAAAAATGTACTGCTTATGAGATCAGCCGAACTTAAATAAAGTAAGCAGATGCCAAAACACAACTTTGACAAAAAGCAGAAGCAATAAAACTTGTGCGTAAGCATACATGAGAAATTGTAACCTTCCGCATCAAGGAAACTTGACGTAAAATACCACAATTTCTCTTCTAGACAGATGCACCGTGTTGGTTTCTGCTTAGTTTATGCTAGAAGCTAAAAATTACACAGAGAATAATATAATAGTAATGCAAGATCAAAATTCAATCATATAAAAACAAGCAGGCTATACAAATACTGAAAATAATTCCAGCAGTTACTCTGCGGTAATATTTTGAAATGGCTACGCTAACAACATCTGGAGGTAGCAAATCTATACTGACTATTACTAGTAAATTAACCAAAGTAATACCAAATATTACTGAAATACATAAAAAAAAACCTGGATGAAAGATACATACAAGCAACAATAACAACAACGGTCAAATAGAGTTATGCTTCCTTGTATAATCTTGCTGTTCGAAAGTCTGTCATCCTGTTGAAGCTGTGAAATAACATCTGAAACAGCAGTTAATCACTAGAGTTTGTGCTTTTGGAACTGAACACTTATGAATGAGGACATCTCCACATCTTCAGATACAAAGGTAAGTGGGTTTTACTTGTTTTGACTTTACGGCAAAGGATTTCTTCGTCTGGTAAGATCGTTCATCATTGGTTTTCACAGATTTGTATTTTGTTGAGTGGACATCTTAGCAGGCCATGGATCGTCATGGTAGCTAATATATGATGAATATAGGACTGACAACAGGTGCCAAGGATGAAATACAGGTTATGGAATAGATTTTAATAATTCTTGGGTCTGGTTAAAGTCACAGTAGCGTCCAACTTAATAAACAGTCCATTTTTGGCTTTACTCATTACTGCGGCTGTAAAGGCTAAATTTGGTAACTGGGATACTTTTGGTGGCTGGTACTGAGGTATTTTCTTACATACCTATTACATGATACCTTAACTTTCCAACCAAATATGTAAGAAATCTATCCCCCCCTCCCCCTTGCTTTTTCTCTCATTGCATTAATCGGATATTGGAGTATCATATTCATGAATCAATTGTATTGTTTATGTACATTGTACTTCGGTAGGATGAATAATGTTTAAAGATCGTTTACTTACCACCCGTCATATGCCCAAAGTGCTTGATAAAAAGCAAGTGCAATAGATGATGGGAGACTTGAAGTGCCTTTAAAACTGTCTTTGAATTCATATGTATCTCCTTATGAAATAAGAAATGAATTGTATATTACATTTTAGATGTATAAGAAATTATTTTTGGCAAATAACTACTCTTATTTTCAGTGTAATACAGCTATTACGAGTTTTCTTTTATCACATAACCTCCCTTGTTATCAGTGTAATATACCCTTTACAAATTTTCTTATCTTATACACGTTTGATATCACATTTGTGTGGCGTCATTTTTTACGTCATTTCGTACGTATTACATATTATAAGTGAATGGACCTGACATACATTACCACGGGTGCAGTAATGAATGTTTTTGGATCATTTAAGCTATACTTTGTGAAATGTCGTTATGTGATAAAAAAAGTCTGACAATAGTGGACGTTTGAGATAAAAAAAAGCCCACTCATATCATATCATATTGACTCTTATTCTGCTAAAAAACCGAAATGAATTGTTCAATTATAATATTGGCCTGCAACACGCGAAAAGGGATATTCGGACATTTGCGTAAACTGTCATCTCGGATCAGCCTGCGCAGTCCGCGCAGGCTAATCCGAGACGGCACTTTCCGTTTTTATGTAATTTTCTGTTCAGCCCAAGTCTACTGTAGCACAAGATCTAATGTAGTCGTAACGTCCCGTCTCGGATTAGCCGGCGCGGATTGCGCAGGCTGATACGAGACGAGAAAAAATTACCCAAATGTCCGAATGTCCCTTTTTGCGTGTTGCAAGCCAATTATGGTAAAAACACAAGTATTGCTATTTCTACAAAATGTTTATGGGAATACTATCTCCTTTTCGGACAGTGTAGATCCAAGATCACACTGCAAATTCTGTGCATTCTAATCTTGAGCTATACTGTCCGCAATAGGTCAGTGAGTCGTGCCTAGCAGCTTAGGGGTAAAAAAAAACCGTTTGAAACAAGCAAATACGAGTAATGCAGTACGTATTTGGTCAATAGTAAGTACATGTAATCATGCAACTCATTTCTAAAACATTGCTGACATTCGATTTCTTCCCGAAATTAACTTTCAATTTTAGTGATCAAGCACTGTCACAGTGCTGGCGATTAAGCTATAGATTCAAAACAAAATCAGTATGCATAATTTTCTTTAGGACTATCTTTCGTTTTTAATGTACCCGTCATAGAATCGAATAGGGCATCATGTCAAATTCAATATACATGTACATACATACTTGTTCACAGCTGTGGTGAATCATGTCGCCCGAGCCGAAGGCCAGGTGACGACATGATTCACTACAGCCGTGAACAACTTTTCAAGTCCCTTGCTACCTGACCTCACAATGAATTATCATACTGCAAAGCTTTACAATTTCAACGTGTGTTTAATCAAATTTGCCTTTTTTTTTGGGGGGGGGGGGTGAAAAATCATGTACGCTGTCAAAGTAGAATTTCCCATCTGAGTGCCCCAATTCAATGAAAACTTACGTTACTGGGAACTGATGTCACTGAAACCTTGATAATATGTGCTAAAACGTGCAGCTTGGCGCATAATCTCGATGTTAATCTGGATCGATGCCGCCATTTTGGAAGTTGTGTTGATAGTGTAGTCATGTATACAGGGATTCCAAAAGGGAAACTACATTTACTAATGGGTTTGCCAGTGTACATGATATGTAAAATGTAAGCTTCTCTTTTATCACATACATGTAAGTCTAAATCAAGAATTAAAGTATGATATGATGTTTATATATGTTTCGTATCATCTTCGCAAGCCAATGATACTAACTCCACTTTGTTCGTTACGTACTCTAGGCCGCTCGCCTTTTTAAAAATCGAAACTCCCGCTGCGAATATCACGAGTTGCGTAACCTTTGCTGATGTTATTTTTGACTAATCAAAATGCTCGTAATAAAATTTGTTAGGCTATGCATCAAATACGGCTGCGCTTTCGGATTCATCGCATCAAAAACAAGACGAACAGACATACGATGATTCGCAATCATTTGGCTGTGGAACCCGTCCTAATATTTCACATAATTGATCGTAAATTATAAAAAACTCATTAAATATCGATCGTCTACTCTTTTTTGGCAAATTTTCATCACATACACAACTTTCGTTTTTGACGGGCGCCGCCATTATTGTTTTCTGTTTTACGAAAGATTTCTTGTGACGGATGGTTTGATTGGACGCGATGGGTTTTGATTGCATCCAATGAAATGGCGCAGCAGGAGCTTCGATTTTTAAAGAGGCGAGCAACCAAGGGTACAACCTTAGTATCCTTGGCTTGCGAAGATGGTTTCGTATATGATGTTGGTGATTTTTTTGAAGATTGTTTTTGTGGCCTTCAAAAAGTGCAAGCATTATATTGGGAAGAAAAACCTTACCCAAAATCACAAAATACTATGACTCAGCGAGGTAAACCCTTTTGCTAAATTTAGTTATTTGACTGCGCAAAGAATGGCAAGGCCAAGAAAATGTATTCCATCAAAAAGCCAGTAGTCGAACAAATTTAAACTATAAAGCAAGAAATATATAAAAGAGAGAAAGAGTTAGAGAGAGTGAGACAGAGCCGAAGAGACGGAGCCAGAGAGAGAGAGAGAGAGAGAGCAATAGACAGAGAGAGCTCAGATTTACAATTCGCAAAGTAGATCTGGAAGTTTTGTGTAATTTATTATTGTCATCAGAAAGACATATTACCTCTGGCTAACTGCACTAGGCCCCCAACAATGATGACAGCAAGTGCTGCCAGTTTAGCAATGGTAAAGATGATTTGGACCTGGGTCGATACTCTGACACTGTAACAGTTGACCAGCATTAGGGCCACTGAAATATATGTTGTTAAATATAACTCTTGAGAATTATCTAATGCCTGGAAACATACTAAGTTATCTCCCATACTTTTGGAGTCATCAGTATTGGAAAATGACAATATAGAACGATACAACAATTTCTAAAAGGATTAAGCAAAGCAAATATTGTTCAAATAAAAAAGTAACACTAAAACAACAGGTCAATTGGGTTTGAATCGCTTTTAGGACATGTACTTCCAGTACATTTTAGCGTAAAGAAAACCGGTTTGAATCAGTAATGTGCAATGTTGAATATTGATCGAAATCATGAATATTTTCTATAGGTAAATGAACATCCTCATCTTGGTGTACTTTAAATTTAAAACATGCAAAAGTTCTAAAATAAGGAGATGAAAAATTATTTTATGGCGTCAATAGGAAAGGTTTAAATAGGAAAGGTTTCATCTTGAAATGGCTATTTTCCTGCTTGTTAATTGTTGAACTTGGTGTTGAGAGAAACAAATCTGTAAAGTTATCGCGAAAATAAAATGTGGAATCTGTCACGTAAACAAGAAAAAAGGAATAACACATAGGTTGACGGACTAGCGTCCGACGGGAACCAAAAGCCATGGCACCACATAAGCTTACAGTCGGTTGAGCTAACAACCAGTGCGCAGCTTAACACACCATAGCAAGAGTCTCTGGAACTGCTCCTCAACCTGATTGTTAAGAATAAAACAGCGGCCCCTACCAGAAATAAAAGATTTTATTTTAATTTCTTATCTGAACTCTTTACCAAACGACAAGATTTTAGATTTGTCCAAATTGAAAGCATTTTCAGACGACAAAATATAAATGACTCAAAAGTTGAAACTTGGCTTCAGAAGACCAGGAAGACACTGGGAAGGAAGACTTTTGAAAACATTGTTGGAAAAGGAGAAAATGGCAGCATTTCCTCTTTTTTCCACAATGTTTCCTTCCCTATCAAAGACAGAAACCATTTTTTGAGCTACAGTTGAATTGTTACCTTCAAATGCTTTCAGTTTGGTCCAGTCCCAAATTTCATCGTGTGATAAAGGGTTGGTTTGTTGTCTGCAAATGCTTCAAATTTGGTCGAGTCTAAAGCTCTGTCGTTTGGTAAAGAGTTAATTCAGGTGAGCTCTTTTGACCTTGACCTCTTCTTACTATACACAAACTGGAAGGATTTCAGTACCTATCAAAACAGCTGCAACCAACTTTGTCGGAACTTCTGGCTCTCCACATACAAGTATAGGAAGAAGTTCTATCATGTATTTTGCGAATGTTAGAACTTTAATGCCAATAGAGGTGGTACGTAGAACCATAACATTAGTCCAGGCAAATAAAAATGCTGGTATTGGACCAAGAGTCTCTAGCATATAGGTGTATTCACCCCCAGATTTCGGAATCAAAAGGCCAAGTTCTGCATAACATATAGCACCTGAAAACAGATATTTGAAATACAAGTATTATGTATATACCCAGTTATTCCTAGCTTTGTTCATGTGTGTATCTATTTTTGAATGGTTTTCCCCTGTTGCTATTTTTAGAACTGGATTCTCTCTTGTGGAATATTGTGCTGGAAGTTTCCAGGCCTTTATACAATCTGATTACTAGAAATTATGCAACTGATTTTAACATGAATTTTCTGGAAGTTTCTTTGTTATTATAAAAGGAAAAGCTTTTACATCTCAGGGTTCACTAGTTAATACATGTTTGCCAGACTACAGTGGGGATTATTTTGTGTTTGTGTCATAATTAGTGTTTGGATTACATTCAGTTTGGATTCGGATCAGACTAGACTAAAGTGAGGATTACTTCGTGTGCTTGGATTACATTCAGTTTGGATCAGGATCAGACTGGAATTAAGACTGGAATAATTTGTCTTTTGGATTTAACATCTAAGGTATTGTTTTGTACTATTGTAATATTGTCACTGTTTATTTGATATTTTTGTTAATAAATTCTGTTAATTGTTATCGTTTGTTGCTGGCTTCTACTTTCTAGTTACGCCTGACTCGTAACAGAAATTGGGGGCTCGTCCGGGATTGGAAAATAGACTAACGTATTTGTTTTCCATTTTGGACTATCCATCGATTGGAAAATAGACTAACGCATTCGTCTACTAATCAGTAATTATAATACAATTTTGTACTTGAATCCAGCAACAAACAAACATGTCTTTTGACTTAGATAAATTTACGTCTCAACCGTCTGTGGAGCTATTGAATTTAGGTAAAAAGACTGATTTGCTTCATCTTGCTAAACACTATGAATTGTCTGAAATAAAATCTTCAATGCGTAAACATGAAATTAAGAACATTTTGGTACAATATTTTGTCGATGAGGAGATTTTCAATGAAAATGCTCTTTCCCTGATAGTTGACATTCAGTCAGTTTCAAGTTCAAAAGAACTTGAATTAAAATTTCAGATCAGACAATTAGAAATTCAGGAAAGAGAGAAGGAAAGGGAAAGGGAAAGAGAAAGGGAGAGAGAAGAAAGGGAAGAGAGAGAGAGGGAAAGAGAAAGGGAAAGAGAAGAGAGAGAGAAAGAGAGAGAATTTCAATTAAAAATGAGGGAAATAGAAATGCAAGAAAGAGCAAATCAGCCCAAGCAAAAGATTGAATACAATTTCGATGTTACAAAACATATCAGGCTTGTTCCTCCATTTCAGGAAAAAGAAGTTGATAAATACTTCCTACACTTTGAAAAAGTTGCAGAAAACTTAAATTGGCCAAGAGAGCACTGGACTTTGCTTCTGCAAAGTGTTTTGATAGGCAAAGCTCGTGAAATTTATACACAACTAGGTGTTGAACAATGTCATCATTATGAGACTGTTAAAGAACTTATTCTCAAAGGTTATGAGCTGGTCCCAGAAGCATATAGACAAAAATTTAGAAATTGTAAAAAAGATTCTAACCAGACTCATGTTGAATTTGCTAGAAACAAAGAACAGTTATTTGATAGATGGTGCTGTTCTAAGAAAATAGACCAAAACTATGATAAACTAAGACAACTTATGTTAGTTGAAGAATTCAAACGTTGTATTCAATTTGATGTTAAGACATTCTTAGACGAAAAGCAAGTTGAAACTTTAGAAGAAGCAGCTCGTCTGGCTGATAATTACTACCTTACACATAAAGTTTCTTTTATTGCTAAACCAAAACCTACTTCCTCACATCCCCAAAATAAATCTATGTCTGGTAATTCATCTGGCATGCCCAGTCAATCCAATACACCCAAACCCAATTCTACTAGTGAAACCAAAAGTCAATATCCCTTATCTCGACCCACTTGTAACTATTGTAAGAAACCTGGTCACCTTGTTTCTGAATGTTTGAAATTAAAAAGGAAGTTAGAAAGTGATGAAACCAAACCAACAGGGCTCACCACTCTTAGGCCAAGGTCACAGTCTTCTATTAAAACCAATACAATTGACATAGTCACAAAACCCAAGTCTGATTCTACTATGGAGATTTTTGAACCATTTATGTTGAATGGTTTTGTTTCACTTTCAGGTGATAATTGCCCACCTACCCCTATTAAAATTTTAAGAGACACAGGAGCTTCTCAATCTCTTATTTTAGCAGATATACTGCCTTTTTCTGAGAAGACTTCTTCCGGTACTAGTGTCCTTATTCAGGGTGTAGAGTGTGGAACTGTTAATATCCCTCTCCATCATGTTAATTTGTCATCAGATTTGGTTACTGGGCCTGTGGTTATTGGTATTAAATCTTCCTTACCATTTAAAGGTGTCCATTTACTGCTAGGCAATGACTTAGCTGGAGATAAGGTTGTGGTTAATCCACTTGTAACTGACACACCAAATATAGGTCAAACAGATGACCCTATCGAGCAGGAAATTCCTGACTTGTATCCTTCTTGTGCAGTTACCCGAGCTATGGCTAAAAAGGCCATTTTGAAAAACTCAAACTCTGACATTGACTTGACAGATACTTTTATCGGTCAATATTTTAATAATGAGATTAAAAAGTCTCTTGATCCCAGTTTGTCTGATACTCAGACAGACTCGTCAATGTCTCATCATTCTCCACCAAGGTCTATTGACCAAGGTCACGACACGCTGTCAAAGTCACAGCTTATCCAGGAACAGCAAACTGATCCTGAGATTTCAAAATTAATTTTTAGGGCTTTACCTGAAGATGAAATTTCACAGGTCCCAATGTGTTACTATATAAAGAATGGGATTGTTATGAGAAAATGGCGACCATTTGATGTCCCAGCTGATGATGAATGGGCTGTTTACCACCAAATTGTGGTTCCAAAGTCATATCGTCATGAAATACTAAGTATAGCCCATGAAAGTCCTATGTCAGGTCACCTAGGTATAAACAAGACCTATCACAAAATTATTAATCATTTTTATTGGCCTGGTCTCAAATCAGATGTCTCTAAATATTGTAAAACTTGCCATACATGTCAAATGGTAGGTAAACCCAACCAAACCATTCCCAAAGCTCAATTACAACCTATTCCTGCTTTTGATGAACCTTTCAGTAGGATTCTTATAGATTGTGTTGGTCCTTTACCTCGAACCAAGTCAGGAAATGAGTATCTCTTAACAATTATGTGTACTTCTACACGTTTTCCTGAAGCTATTCCTTTAAGGAACATCAAAACAAAGTCAATAGTCAAAGCTCTTATAAAATTTTTCACATTTGTTGGTCTTCCGAAATCAGTTCAGTCTGATCAAGGGTCAAATTTTATGTCTGGTATATTCCAACAGGTTATGCATGAATTAGGGATCAAGCAATACAGGTCATCCGCCTATCACCCTGAAAGTCAAGGTGCTTTAGAAAGATTTCACCAGACATTAAAAAATATGATAAGGTCATATTGCTTTGACACCGAAAAAGATTGGGATGAGGGCATCCATTTGTTACTATTTGCAGCCAGAGAATCTGTACAAGAATCTCTTGGTTTCAGTCCTTTTGAATTAGTTTTTGGCCATTCTGTTCATGGACCTTTAAAACTTTTGAAGGAGAAATTTCTCTCAAATGATGAAACACCTTTGAATTTACTACAGTATGTTTCTGACTTCAGAAATAGACTGTCTAGGGTATGTGAGGTTGCTAGGTCTAATCTTAAAACGTCTCAGGGCAAAATGAAAGCAAGATATGACAACCATGTTATTGATAGAAAATTTAAACCAGGTGACAAAGTCCTTGCTCTTTTGCCAATACCTGGCAGACCTCTACAGGCAAGATATTTTGGACCCTACACTATTGACAAGAAAACAAGTGATTTAAACTATATAATTAATACTCCAGGAAGGCGTAAAAACAAACAAATGTGTCATATATAAATATGTTAAAGGAATACTTTGACAGAGATAGCTCTATTTCAAAACCAATTACAGTTGTAAACACTGTCCCACAAGAATCAAATGTATCTGATCTTGAAGTAAATTCGGACTTTATTGATAAATCTGATCCTGGTCCATCTAAACTTGAGAATTCTGATATTTTGAGAAACCTCGACAACAAACTTTCTCACTTGGAACCATCGCAGCAGGAAGAGCTGAAACAGTTGATACATGAATATGAACATTTATTTCCTGATATCCCCACAAGAACAGATAAAATCTATCATGATGTCATTGTGGAAGATTCTAAACCAATAAAGCAACATCCATATAGGATGAATCCTTTGAAACAGAAATACCTCAAAGATGAAGTAAAATACTTACTGGAAAATGACTTTATTGAACCTAGCCAGAGTAATTATAGTTCACCATGTATATTAGTACCTAAATCAAATGGAACTTATAGAATGTGTACTGACTATCGTAAAGTGAACTCTGTGACAAAAACAGACTCTTTTCCGATACCAAGAATTGATGACTGTATTGACAAAGTTGGAAATTCTAAATATGTCACCAAATTCGACCTGCTAAAAGGATTCTGGCAAGTTCCACTGACTGATAGAGCAAAAGAAGTATCAGCCTTTGCTACTCCAAACGGTCTGTACCAATACAAAGTTATGCCGTTTGGGATGAAAAATTCTCCTGCAACGTTTCAGCGACTTGTAAACAACGTTATATGCGGATTAGATGGCTGTGATGCATATATTGACGACGTCATCATCTACTCAGACAGTTGGAGTGACCACCTTCAAAGAATCAGGAAGTTCTTCGACAGACTCAGTAAAGCGAAACTGACTGTGAATCTTGCAAAAACTGAATTTTGTCATGCTACTGTAACATTTCTAGGACATCTTGTGGGACAGGGTCAAGTTAAACCTTTAGAAGCTAAGGTCAATGCTATCTCTGAGTTTCCTGTGCCTAAATGTAAAAGACAGCTGATGCGATTTCTTGGTATGGCTGGCTATTATAGGAAATTCTGTAAAAATTTCTCAGGTATTGCTGAACCTTTAACAAATTTACTTAAGAAAAGCACAAAGTTCAAATGGAATGACAAATGTCAAGATGCAATTGATCGTCTGAAAGCCATACTAAAGAGCGCACCAGTTCTCTTGGCACCTGATTTTGACAAATGTTTCAAATTAGCTGTTGATGCAAGTGATGTTGGTATTGGTGCTGTTCTTTTACAAGAAGATAATAATGGTATTGATCACCCAGTTTGTTACTTTTCTAAGAAATTTAACAAACATCAGAAAAATTACTCTACCATAGAAAAAGAGTGTCTTGCCTTAATTCTGGCAATCCAGCAGTTCGAAGTTTATTTAACCTCTTCAACTTCACCAATTGTTGTATTCAGTGATCATAACCCTTTAAGTTTTCTGCACAAACTTAAGAATAAGAATCAAAGATTACTGAGGTGGAGTTTATTGCTTCAAGAGTTTAATCTTGACATAAGACACATAAAAGGGAAAGATAACATTATACCAGATGCTCTTTCAAGAGTTTGAAATTCCAATAGTCATTTTCTCTAAATCAAGTTTAATTTGTTTTTTTTCAAATTGTACTTTCATTACCTTGACTATTTTCATTAGTCTTAAATAATTAATATTTGAGTTTGTTATTTCCTCTGTAATACTTCAGTTAAAGTGTCATATACGTGTATATAATTAATATTACAAAAAAGAAAGATTTATTTCATAAACCTTTCTTTTTCTTTTCAAGGGGGGAAGTGTTATGTATATACCCAGTTATTCCTAGCTTTGTTCATGTGTGTATCTATTTTTGAATGGTTTTCCCCTGTTGCTATTTTTAGAACTGGATTCTCTCTTGTGGAATATTGTGCTGGAAGTTTCCAGGCCTTTATACAATCTGATTACTAGAAATTATGCAACTGATTTTAACATGAATTTTCTGGAAGTTTCTTTGTTATTATAAAAGGAAAAGCTTTTACATCTCAGGGTTCACTAGTTAATACATGTTTGCCAGACTACAGTGGGGATTATTTTGTGTTTGTGTCATAATTAGTGTTTGGATTACATTCAGTTTGGATTCGGATCAGACTAGACTAAAGTGAGGATTACTTCGTGTGCTTGGATTACATTCAGTTTGGATCAGGATCAGACTGGAATTAAGACTGGAATAATTTGTCTTTTGGATTTAACATCTAAGGTATTGTTTTGTACTATTGTAATATTGTCACTGTTTATTTGATATTTTTGTTAATAAATTCTGTTAATTGTTATCGTTTGTTGCTGGCTTCTACTTTCTAGTTACGCCTGACTCGTAACACAAGCGATGGCAAGACCAGTTATCTTTTGGCACACGAGAAGAGCGATAAAATGAGCACACTGAAGAGATCGAGTGAGAGATTAAGTGGTACACCATAGCTTGTAAAATATATGGAAAAAAAATCACCTTCTGCTGGTTCAAGGACATTGTGTGATCCCATGTAATGTTGTTCTTAATGATTAGCGAAAATATGGTGTATATATGTCGTAGGCCAATTTGGAATTTAGGTAGATCCGGAATCTGCCGATACCAAATTAGAATTATAATTTTGTCTAGACCAAAAAATATTGTTTTCTAAAATTATTTTGATGATATTAATCCGCATATGATTACAACTGAGAGGAATTTTAACTCATTACCAAACGAAAAAAAAAAAGGCTTGTTCAAATCAAAAGCATTTGCAGACGACAAAATAAAAGTAACTGAAAATTTGAAATTTGTTTTGTGAAGGGTAGAAAACACTGTGAGAAAAGGAGAAACCAGCATTTTCTCCTTTTCCCACAATGTTTTCTAGAGGCTTCTTTCTCAGGGGCGTCAAAAGTAGGGTCTGTGTGGTAATGGGTTAATTAAAGCAATTTATTTGTTTTTTTTCCCACAATTACTCCATTTCCCACATATTTTTTTTTTGGGGGGGCAAAATAGTCAAAACGTATTCTTACTCTGAATTTCTGATTAAAAACTTCTTTTATTTTGGGGTTTGGGTTAATTAAATGTTTTATATGGGTTGCAACACGCGAAAAGGGACATTTGGACATTTGCTCTCTGATCAGCCTGCGCAGTCCACACTGGCTAATCCGTGACGGCACTTTACGAGTACATCAGATTTTTTCCTACAGTTCATCTGCTTGAAACAGAATACTACATAAGAATGGAAACTGTCTTTACGCATTAGCCTGCGCGTGGTGCGCAGGCTGATCCGAGACGGCACTTGACGCAAATGTCGGAACGCTCCTCTTCACGTGTTGCAGGCCATACGTAGTCGCACTATATTCAACAAGAAAATGTTCCAATTTGGTCTAGGCAGATTGTGCAGCTGCCTAGCCAAACTAGAACCCTAATTTGGTCAATGCATAATTCCAGTTTGATCTAGGCAGATTCCGGATCTGCCTGGATTCCAGTTTGGACTACGACATATATAATTATATTATAAGGAAGTTTACTAACCAACAGTTTTTTTCTCCCTGTCGTTTATAGAAAGATGTAAAAATTAATCATTCGTTTTTTTTCGGGGTAGCTAACTGCGCCGACTTTTTTCTTGACTTTTTCATATCTATAGTTTTACCAAAATGTATGACAGTAAATTATGATAGATAAAAATAAAGAGATGTTTATTCGCCGTACCCCAGCTGGCCTCTTTGCGGGCACATTTTCACACCAATATACAAGCGAGGCCACCGCTTGTGGTTCATTCGGGTGCTTATTCAACACGTAGCTTGAATGAATATGATACAGGACAATTATTTGTACCATAATTCAATGTTTTGTTTTTGAAAAAATGACTTAATAAAAAGTCATTACTGTATGTCATTGTGTCATTAGGTAAAAGCCTTTACTGTATATCTACATGTACATCTGTTATGGTGATTTTATAGGTACATCATACTTCCAAAGGCAAATGAAATATCGTTTTACAAACCGCTTATGAATACACATGAAGCGATAAGCAGACATCCACGTAGAATTCCATTTTTACCTTTTATACATTTTATCTATTTTTATCAAAGATGAAATGCTTCGAGTAATATCATTCGTTGCAGTTAGAGCTGGCTGCATCCAATGAAAAAGCGTATCGGTGGAATGTAAAAACCAAGCTCGATCCGCCAAGGGTAGAGTAGCGTAGTGAATCGCAACCCTTGGCTTGCGAAGATGTGGTATGGTTAGAGCTTGGTTGGGCGACCTAGTCGCTGTACATTACACAAGCACTATATGACACATAATTTAGTGAGTAGTGACTGATTTCTTTTTCATAGACGATTTATGTTGACGCCTTATCTTGGGAAATGTGTGACCCGTCACACAAAAAGGGACAATCTGGGAATTCCATACATCGATTAGATGAAAACAGATCAACGACAGTGCCAGTCAATCTAACTTGATGTTTAAAAATAATTATTTTACAAGATGGACTGGTCACTTCTCAAACAGAAAATATCATAATAACGAAAAATGTCAATCCTGGTCAGCCTGCGCAATTCGCGCAGTCTGACCAGGGTTGACTGTTTTCGCAGTTCACAGATGGCCCCTATTTGCGTGTCGGTTCACATGTATATACATGAAGAACAGATTGCAAAGTATTGATGAAAGAGAGGAAATCGTTTGCGATATAACTTTTCTTTCTTCATTTAAATCACAATAGTTTCAATATTCACATTTCAGTGCATCACATCTTAACCCACCTATTTGTCTTTAACAAGATATTTTTTGTTATATTAAAAACTTAGATAAAAATGTATCGTTTTACCAATCGAGGCAATCAATCCACTGCAGACCCAGACTATCAGGGAGAAACCGACCGATCCCGTCAATTGTAAAATCCTTGTAGGGGTTATGAAGATTCCGGAGCCTAAAAAGCAGAAATATAAGAAATTATTAATGCATAAGTTAACGTCAATGGTGCAGCAAATCAGTTGTGCCTGAACTAGGGAACAAGGGGCATCACGTAGAGGTCCACGTGGTGATACCACATGGTAAATATTTAAGCTCTGGACCATCTGGATTTGGACAAGAAAGTCTTTCAAAGTGAGGTAATTACTATCTCTCTTTGTAATGAAAATAAAGTGGTTTTAGATTTATAGATGATAATCATAGAAAAGTCGAAAAGGGAAAAATGGCTTGGTTAAAGCAGTACAATAACACTCTTTTTTAACCCTTTCCCAAACAAGCCCTGGTTTTTACGTGTCTGCAGTAATAGTCTTTCGAAAACACTGTGGGAAAAGGAGAAATTGCTCGTAACGAGCAATTTCTCCTTTTCCCACATTGTTTTCTACCCTTTTTGAGAACTTTCTGTCAGTTTCTCAATATCTAAAATTGTCGTCTGCAAACTCTTTCAGTTTGGAAGAGTCCAAAATCTGTCGTTTGGGAAAGGGTTAATCATAGCAAATTTTGTAGGATAATATTATTGTGGAAATAAGCTCTGCTTTCTATTAGGGCTACTAGATCTACTACCTTAAATAAGCCAGATGAAACTTTTAAGCTGATTGTACAATCTCCAATAATACCAGTAAAAACTTTTTTGTTTTCTATAAATATGTCCTTATCGGACTGTGTGGATCCAGGATCAGTTTGCACGTTCTATGCTGTCTGATATCAATCAACATTGTCCGCGAAAGGTCAGTGAGTTGCCCATAGCAGACAAGGGGGTTAATAAATAGCTTAAACTTCTACGTGTATCATTAAACTACATGTATTCGTTAGGGTAAAAGAAAGACGTTGCTTTACCTATGATCGTTCCAACAACCATTGAAATACCACCGACAAGACCAACTTCTCTTTTCATATGTACTTGTTCTTCTGTAACCAGTGTTTCGTTTTCGGTTTTCCTTTCGCCAAGTCTCTGTCGCACAGCTTGCTCTTTAAATAAATGTGATCTATCACGCAAAAAGGGACCTTCTGGGAACAGCGAGAAGTGTCACCCTGGTCAGACTGCGCAAATTGCGCAGGCTGACTAGGGTTGACACTTTTTTGCTGATATTTTCCACGGCGGGGAATCACGTGACACAACAACAGCACCAATGACCGATATTTGAAAAAATTCCCCGACTTCAGGTAAGAAAATCTTCAACAATTCCGTTAATACTTGACCGATTGGAATTATGTTTGAAGCAGAGAAGGCGGAAGGACTCCAGGGATTTGCTTGATGTGTTAGATTTTTTAAACAACACCTGATAAAAAAGTTATTGACGAGCAAACAAATTATCCAGGGTAAAAAATTTGTTTGCTCGTCAATAACTTTTTTATCAGGTGTTGTTTAAAAAATCTAACACATCAAGCAAATCCCCGGAGTCCTTCCGCCTTCTCTGCTTCAAACCGAATTCCAATCGGTCATGTATTAACGGAATTATTGAAGATTTTCTTACCTGAAGTCGGGGAATTTTTTTCAAATATCGGTCATTGTTGTTGTTGTTGTGTCACGTGATTCCCCGCCGTGTTTTCTGTATGAAATGTGATCATTGCACCTTGTTATACAATCATTCTTAAATTATCAACTTCAATTGACCTACACTATCGTTGATCTGTTTTCATCTAATTGATGTACAGGATAGGATCCCCAGATTGTCCCATTTTGCGTGATGGGTCACAAATGAATAAACATTAATTCTGTATGACAGCAAAACGAGTAATTTTAGGACTGTGCTGGCATCTGTCCTGCCGACTGTCTATGAATACGCACATAAAAACATGTATACATATTTGTGTTCAAACTCGTCCCTCAGGTTTGCTTTCTTTGTTTTGAAACTTTGAATAAATCCTTTTCGATTATTTGTGAAGTCATTGTGACGAGGTCCATTTTTGTCTCCGTCTCCGTCCGTCCGTTCGTCTGTCTGTCTGTCTGTCTGTCTGTGTGTCTCTTACCTCCGTGTCTCTCTCCTCTCCGGTGAAAAGGGGTGCAATGCAACCACATTGCATTATACCAAGCAGTCACCACATATCATCGTTTGAACCTTGAGAGTGGCTATTCTTAAAACATTCAGAAAATATACATGCACCACAAGCGAAAGGTTACCACCGTGGTTAGCCTGTAGGTGCTGTGTAAGATAGCCTGGGTCGATCAATGATTTTTGCAGATGCATCAAACCTGCTTTTCACTGAGCATGGCTTACATACTTTTTTTTTGTTGTAAAAATTGAATTTTATCATTCGGCTCTTTAGTCTTTGTCCTACTTTTTTATCCAATCAGAACGCTCATATTTGAACATTTTTGACCGTCTAACTTCCATAAACTACCCAACGAAGGTTTATTTTGATCATTTATCCATTTAAACGTCGGAGTTTATCTGGAGTTTATCTGGATTTACTGCCCATGCGTACCTAAACCCTACCCCCCTCATTAATATTCAACAATTACTTAACCCTCTCCAAAACAAGCCTTTGTTTTTACGTGTCTGCAGTAGATCTACAAGTCTTTTGAAAGCATTGTGGGAAAAGGAGAAATTGCTTGTAACGAGCAATTTCTCCTTTTCCCACAGTGTTTTCTGTCCGTTCGGATAATTTTCTGCCATTGTTATGAAAGTTAAAATTGTCCTCTGCAAACCCTTTCAGTTTGGAAGAGTCTGAAATTTGTAGTTTGGGAAAGGGTTAAATTAGGTCTAGCACATGCCAAATAGATCTACAAGTTACGCCGTTGAAAAAAAAGGGTAAAACATAGATACAATTTATGTAATAAAAGCCGATCAATCTAGATCTATATGGTCGGTTGTCCTCTGAAACATACCACCTGAAGCTTGAAACAAGCTGTTGTTACAGGGTTTAAGAAGTAAATCGACGATATGTTGAAATTTTAAGAAAAAATAATGCTGTAGTAGACTAAATCTAAATCTGTAGAAATTTTCATAGGCTAAGTCTAGTCGTTACTTCCTCAAAATCTTGGTCAAATTCTGCCATATTTGACATTGTTTAATAGATCTAAGTACTGGCGATAGTCAAGCGTGACCTGGAAATGAAGCTGATAATGACGGTTCTTTAACCCTTTCCCATATGACAAATTTTAGACCATTCCAAATTGAAAGCATTGGCAGATATCAAATTTTGAAAGTGGAACAAATGGCGTTGAGTTTTTTGACAGGGTAGAAAATATTGTAGGAAAAGGAGAAAATGCCAATAACCATAATTTTCTCCTTTTCCAAAAATAACCTTCCTTCCCAATTGATTGTTTGGTAAAGGATTAAATACCACGTGGTCGTGTACGCGGTTTAGCCCCCGATATTCACGTGGAAATTACGTCATATTTAGCGATGATGCAATGATGACGTTTCTTTAGTGAATCAGCCAATTCCATATATGGGTGAAAGGGCGTTTCTTTGTGAATGGTGGATTCCTTATATGGAACATTATTTTGGCAATCCTATAATGTGGGCGGAAAAAGACTAAGTCAGTTAAACGCTAAGAAGTTCAAAATTAAACGATTTAAACAGCCACAGTCGGTCGCTACGCTCCCTCCTTTTGGCTGTTTAAATCGTTTAATTTTGACTTCTTAACGTTTAACTATTACATAAACACAGTAAAACGAAAGCATGGTAAATATCTATCATATTCTATGAAGAGTGACGTCATTCTATATAAAATGACGTCATTCTATAACGTTGTGAGTTATGAGGTGCCATAAATAAACCACTCGGGCTATCGCCCCCTCCCTCCCTGTATTATTTGTTGTGCCTCATAACTCAGAAACTCAGAACGGTGGTTACTGAACGATAAACCACGACAGAAAGAAGATTATTTCTTAATTCTAACAGGACGCCTGAATTTTGGCACTATAAACACAGTGCAAAAAAGTGCGATAAAATCTACATTATTCTATACTGAGTGACGTCATTCTGTATAGAGTGACGTCATTCTGTAATATGAACATAGACAAAGCATAAAGGCGAGCAGCGCTGCAAATATTTGCTACTTCCACAAAGTAGGCATACATTTTCTTATCAAATGCCTACAAATTATATAGGGGGTAAATGTAGATCTATCCTACGACATCTCAGATTTTTTATTATCTCACTGATGTTAAAAAATAACGAATCTCTTATATAAGCAAAGCAACTGCAGGTGAACAACCAGAAAAAATTAAGACAATTGTATAGAATATTAAGGATCCCATCTCCCTCACCCCCTCCCCTGCTAACTTCCTTTCAAAGTATTGATTATTTTTTCAATTGCATCAGAAGTGAGAGGCTAAACAGTGCTGGAAATATAGTATGCCTGAACTGGGTATTGAACCGCCGACCACGATGCCACCAGTTCATGAGTCAGGTACATTACAAACCACCGAGCTACTTGGCCAGGATGGTTTCATTTCTGAATTAGGCAAAGGTGATAAAAACTTTAAATTGATCAGTAATGTGCATCTATTGTGTGTGATTGTATTCAAATTAGTATGAAGATGTCGTATTTGCAGGCAAAGCAGTAAACAGAGTAACATATGGCAAATCACATCTATTATTTGATCACAAAATTTGCACCTTTTCCTTGATGTAATTTGATAAGAGGTATGCGGGCTTGTTCATCTCAATGTAAAAATAGCTGATAATTCTCACTGTGAACTTAATACGATTTTTTATGTTCATCAGGGACAATTGCCATTCATGGTATTTATGATCAGATACAGTTTTAGAAATCTTGGTTTCCAATCTTATGAATTCTCCTTTTCCCTGAATGGTTTTAAAGGTGTTCTTAAGTGGCATTTCAAGTCATCTTTGTGATTAACAGGCCAGTTCATTTCATGACTTGTGTAGTCAAATTTTAACAAGTAAGCTACAACTGTAAATAATTCAAATTATAACTGCCATTATACTGCCACCTTGTGTAGTAAAAAATTACCAAGTTCATTCAAATGGTGACTTAAGTTTTTAGATGTCGATAAATAGGTAGAACTATCACGATAATTTCATTTCGAATATCACCAATAGCATAAACTACAAATTTTGTGTAAAAATATGATCTGATCAATGTAGAATTTTCTTGATAACAAAGTTTGTCATAATATTTTTTTTCAGAAAACTTTTCACCATCCAAATAAATATTTTAGGAAATGTAGGATCAGCCTCCAAAGAGTTTTGAGTTGTCTTGGATAGCTTAGTGCTTAAGGTGTTGAGTCAATAATCATTATCTTAAGTTCCTGTGTTAGATCCTAAGCCAAGATACATGTAATGTTTTACTTGTATGGCAGGTTCTATGGGTGAGGAAAGCCACATCCCAAAAATTAATACCAAGGAAAATAATTCATGAAAAGAGCTGTCAGCTTGATACAACTGAAATAATTTTGAAATGGGAGTACAACAGCAATTGATCAGTCCGAAAAAGGCATAGTTTCAAAAAGGATTAGGCCTAAAGAGGCTGGTTGAATATCATGGGCCTGATCATTAATTGACATTAAATTCATATTCATGTAGTTATTTGTATTTCTTAATTAAAGAAGCATTTATGCTCATTTTCAGCCAGTTTTAACTCATTTTGTCTTTATTTTATCATACTATAGTTATTCTTATATCTTCATGCCAAATACTGCGCCTGACGGCTGCAAGATTGCTTAGATTTCGGTAAATAGAAGAAGCATTTCCACTGAGTTGCGGCCTTCAACGTAAACTGACTCGCCGTTTCCCGTTTTTGAAGTGAAGATTTTTGATATTCGTTATACACTCTGGTATATTTGTATGATGGTCATGCATTCTGTAATGTGACTATATTTGACCTTTGCCCTACGTCTTATGAGGTAAATAAAGGAAAATGGAGGCTTATCTGTTGACGCCTCGATTTCAGACGGAGGACGCGGCCTATAGGCATATCACACCGTATCTGACTCTAGGCGAAAAGCAACAATAAATTTCCGTGAAACGCCGCCATTGTTTACAGCTTCGATCGACAGCCAGTTTTCTTCTGACCAATGTTCGGTTTCTAATACAAATCTCTGTGTGTTACTTCTTTTTCAATTACACCATATATGTCAGTAATTTATCCATGTTTACACAAAGGACTGATTTCTTTACCATTCTAAATTGTGTGAAACTTAACAGCATTTTTGCTCTCCGGCTCTAGACGGGCATCTTTAACCCATTACCACACAGTCCCTACTTTTGACGCCCCTGGTAACCGGCATTTTCTCCTTTTCCCACAATGTTTTCTACCCTTCGCAAAACAAATTTCAAATTTTCAGTCACTTTTATTTTGTCTTCTTCAAATGCTTTCAATTTGGACTATTCTATAATATTGTCCTTTGGTAATGAGTTAAAGTTATGAACAACAATGGTTCACATTCATGGATAAAGGGACATAGATCTAGGAAAGGTTAAGACTTTTCAGAGATTTAGATTTGTTGATTTGAAACTTTGTAATTATTTGTTTAAATAGACTTTTATGTTACTTTCCATTGCAATTCAGCATAATTATTATGTAATGTCATTAACATCTTTACTTAGTAATGTTTCAATCAGTGCTGGCCCCTGGCTGTGGCATGCCTTGCTCAAGGATACTCCTACATAACTGATAGGGCAATCAGGGTTTTAAACTGGATTTCAAGAGAACAAACCCTGTGCCTTGACCTAGAAATAAATTTCATTCACCTACAAAAAACAAACCTGTATATATTTTAGTGACTTCCTAGTCTTTGCCGTTACTTTGCCGTAAATTTACTCATAACTCTTAACATCAGGCAGCTGATGATTTTACCTGAATGAAATAAGCTGAATTTTGTTAGAAGCAGATTAATACAGGGCTGAGAAAAGAAAGCATCATATCAGATTTTGTTTTGGGAAGTCAAAAATAACTTAAGAAAATTGATTTTCTAAATACTTGTACATATCACGTGCCTGACATATAGTCTATCATATAGGTGAGCTAAATATTGTGATCGCCCTATGTCTGGTGTCCGTCGTCCGTCAACAATTTCTTTAAACATCTTCTCCTCCTAAACCACTGGACCAATCTTCATGAAACTTGACAGGAATGTTCCTTGGGTGAAGCTGTACCAAAATTGTTCAAAGAATCTAATTCCACCTATAACTCTGGTTGCCATGGCAACAAAAAGAAAAGAAAAAAAACCCGAAATCTTTGAAAATCTTCTTCTCTGAAACTGGAAGGCGTAGAGCTTTGATGTTTGGTATGTAGCATCTCCTAATGAACCTCAACCAAGTTTGTTCAAATTATGCCCCTAGGGTCAAAACTGGCCCCGCCCAGGTGGATAACGAGTTTGAGCCTAGGAACAAAGAAGGAAAACTTTAAAAATCTTCTCCTCTGAAACTTGAAGGCGTAGAGCTTTGATATTTAGTATGTAGCATCTCCTAGTGGATCTCCTAGTGGACCTCTACTAAGTTTGTTCAAATTATATCCATGGGGTCAAAACTGGCCCAACCCAAGTGGTCACAAGTTTGAGCATAGGAACAAAGCACAGATCTATTGACTCACCCGAAATGGTTCAGCGGCTTTATTAATCCCCGTAATGTTTATTTCTGTACTTGGAAATTTCCGTAACTCAGAAAGATAACGGAAAAGACCGAGTTCCATCGTAGTTTACCTGATCTCTCGAGGATCTCGTTTGTAGACTGGGACACTATTTCAAATCACGTGACTGTTAAGGGTGTGAGAAATTATGGGTTAGAAACGCGCTTAGTGACAGTCTTCTACATCACTTCCGTCCGCCATATTCAAATTTGTTTACGACCTGTCCACCACTCTGTCGAAGGCATAAGGTATGTACAGATTTGACACCATATGTGCCAATGAACTCTCGCTTCGCGCTGCTCGCTATGAAGTAAGTAAGTAAGTAATTTATTATTGGGTATAACCTGCATCTACGTTAAGTAAGACCTTGTTTCCCCTTCATAAAGAGCTGGTCATGTTAGAATCGAAATAATCTTTTTTCAATAAACCACGGTTGTGATGTATAAGGCGCAATAAATAAAGAACGAGTGCGGCAGCCCGAGTGGTTTATTCATTGCGCTTCATAACTCACAATGATTATTTCCTAAATTCATAATCCACTGAAACACCATAAATGGATGCATTTACTGCTTTCAAATACGTGTTTTAAATTTAGATTCTTCACCATAACAACAATTTGTTAGCCATTTACAAATAAAATTATTTGCAGATGACAAATGACACGTGCCTGAATTGATGATAGATCTACATATATCCATGTTTCAATGGATAGTAAGCATTTTCGGAAAAAGAGAAAATGCTGGTAACCATATCTTCGCAAGTCAAGGCTGACGATTCACTACGCTACTCTACCCTTGGCGGATCGAGCTTGATTTTTACATTCCCCCGATACGCTTTTTCATTGGATGCAGCCAGCTGTAACTGCAACGAATGAAATCACTCGTAGCATTTCATCTTTGATAAAAATAGAATAAGATCGCTACCTTTTGTATAAAAGGTAAACATGGAAATCCACGTGGATGTCTGCTTATCGCTTCATGCGTATTCGTAAGCGGTTTGTAAAACGATATTTCAGTTGCCTTTAGAAATATGATGTAAAGGGGGGTAATAACCAGCATCCAATAGAGGGCGCATCGCAGGAATCTCGAAATCGGGATCAATCAGCGAAGGTAAGATCCACGTAGTGATCGTAAACTTAGCTCGCGAAGATGTGGTAACCAGTATTTATTCATTTTCCACGATGTTTTCACGACCCTTTCCTTTTTAATCGTTGCAAAGTTGTCTGGTAAAGAGTTAATTAATTTCTTAAAATACGTAAAAAATGTTTTTAGCATTTGAAGAAAAAAATAATAATTTCCTTTCTCTCCAGACGAAATTTTCAAGTCGGCCGTAACCATGTTGAAAGGAGTTGAATTTCACAGAAAGGACTTTGGACTACACGACAGTTAAAGTCTATGAGATGACAGAAAACAAAGTTGTAAAAGGAGCAAATTGTGGTTACATACATGTACAATGAGAGAAACTAAAAAAATATAAATAGTTTAGAACATGCTTCGAGGTCAATACGAAATAAATGGGTGTACTCCGACCCAGAGCATTGTGTAAAAACTTACCTTCGATTTTTTCAGAATCCATTTTTTCCTAACTGTCCGAAATTTTGTTCTACTGCACCGCAGATATTGCGATTACATGGAAGTATGGTCGTACTTGAGATTTTTCCTCTACAATCCTAAAGGGTCCCGAGGAGGTTTGACCCACTCAGAACATTTTTTTATTCCTCAACTTTAACCTATTAACCCGTAAATTGTATGGTTCTTAAGAGCGACGCAGGCACCTTTTTCGGACAGTGTAAATCAAGACCAGACTGCAGAAGACGCACAATCTGATCTTGGCTCTACCAATCCTTTTTGAAAAAAAAAAAAAAAATAAAAAAAGCTTTTATGCTGTTAATACCGTCTTTGAGTCTTAGATCTACATTGACCCCAAGGAAATCATATGAACAAACATTGAAGAAGTCTAATAGGAGATCCTACTTACCAAATATCAAAGCTCTACATCTTCTAGTTTCTTGGAAGAGGTCCACTAGGAGATGTTACATACCAAATATCAAAGCTCTGCATCTTCTAGTTTCAGAGAAGAATAATTTTAAAGTTTTCCTTCTTTGTTCCTATGTTTCAAACTTATGACCCCCGGGTCGGGGCCAGTTTTTACCCCAGGGGCATCATATGAACAATCTTGATAGAGGGCCACTAGGAGATGCTACATACCAAATATCAAAGCTCTGCACCTTCTAGCTTCAGAGAAGAATAATTTTAAAATTTTCCTTCTTTGTTCCTATGTTTCAAACTTGTGACTCCCGGGGCGGGGCCAGTTTTTACCCCAGGGGTATCATATGAACACCCTTGGTAGAGGTCTACTAGGAAATGCTACATACCAAATTTCAAAGCCCTAGCTCTCTTAGTTTCAGAGAAGAAGATTTTCAAAGATTTTGCTATTTTTTTTCTTTTGGTTGCCATGGCAAGCAGAGTTATGGTTGGAATTCAATCTCTTGAACAACTTTGGTAGAGCTTCACCCAAGGAACATCCCTGCCAAGTTTCATCAAGATTGGCCCAGTGGTTAAGGAAAAGATGAGTAAAGAAATTGTGGACGACGCACGACAGACGAGGGACGACGCACGACGGACGCCGGACAATGGGCGATCACAAAAGCTCACCATGCGCACTTTGTGCTCAGGCGAGCCAAAAATTGGCATTTTCAACTCAAAATGGCTACTTTTCCATTACTGTTTGTTGATTTTTTTTCAAACTCAACAAGGTTTAAAAGCTATTGATGGGATAAACAAGCTGAAAAATTCACAAAAATCTGATCACAAATAAATACTTTATCATGTAAACAAAAATGAACTTTTTCAATTTGAAATGGCTACTTTTCCCATACTGTTAGTCGGATTTTTTTCAAAGTCGATACGGTTAAAGCTATTGATGAGATAAACAAACTTTGTGAGTTTCACAGAAATCTGACCAAAATTGAAGACTATATCGCATAAGCAAGAAATGAAAGTTTTTAACTGGAAATGGCTACTTTTTCCATACTGTTTGTTGGATTTTTTTTCAAAATTAATAGGGTTAAAGCTATTGATGAGATAAACAAAATGTGTAAGTTTCACCGAAATCTGACCAAAATTGAAGACTTAATCGCGTAAACAAGAAATGAAAGTTTTCAACTTGAAATGGCTACTTTTCCCATAGTGCTTGTTCGAATTTTTTTCAAAATCAATAGGCTTGAAGCTATTGATAAGATAAACGAACTCTGCAAGTTTCATGGAAAGTTGACCAAAAATACAGACTTTATCGCGTAAACAAGAAATGGAAATTTTAGTCTTGAAATGGCTACTTTTCCCATACTGTTTGTCGGATTTTTTTTCAAAATCGATAGGATTATCGCTATTGATGAGATAAACAAACTGTGTAAGTGTCACGAAAATCTTACAAAAAATGAAGACTTTATCGCGTAAACAAGAAAAAGACTAACGGACGGACGGTCGGACGGACAACGGAAACCACACCATGCCATAAGCTCTGCTGGCTTTCAGCCAGTAGAGCTAAAAACAAATATTTTACTTATTTCATGCTTTCAGAACCCTTCTGGAGGGGGGAGGAGGCTTACTCAAAATCCAGTACAGTTCTTTTCGTTTATTTCCCGTGGCGTACCCCCTACGCAGAGCAACGCATCACAATATTACGTCAAGTGCCAGAAATGTTGGATGATGAATTACGTCATATTTCCATCTGGTCTAGAAGCTCACGCATTTTACCTAGGCAACAATTGCACGGAAACGACTGTTTCAACTGTTTCCTTGTATCTAAGATTTAACCTTTACGTTTTCAATGGTGTTGATTTTCATGAGATGATTTCTGCTTTGCCGATCCCTCATTAAAGGGCAATTTACAACACAATCCCGAATTTTAACGACAGTGAGAAAGAAAGCGTCGAAAAAAACATTTTGTAAAAAGGAAAAAAAAAAAGCGCTATTGACTACCACATTAAAAATAAACCTAATTTTTTAGTCGTCTGTAAATGCTTCCAATATAAACATGTCTATGATTTTCTTGTTATGTAAGGTTTAAGCCCTGACCACACAATCCCGACTTTTCACGTTTATTATCATTTTCCAGCGCTGTTTTTTTTTTCACTGTCCAAGATAAAACTTGTAATCTGATTTATGTTTTATTGGTCCCCTTCAATTGATTTCAGTTTGGACTATTCAAAAATTGTATCTTTCGGTAAAGGGTTTAGCCCATTACCACACAATCCCAACTTTTGACGACCCTAAGAAAGAAGCCTTTAGAAAACATTGTGGGAAAAGGAGAAATTGCTGGTCACCAGCATTTTCTTGTTTTCCCAACTATGTTTTCTACCCCTCATAAAACAAATTTTAAATTTTCAGTTACTTTTATTTTTTCGTCTGGAAATGCTTTTGATTTGGACAAGCCAAATATTTTGTCGTTTGGTAATGAGTTAAGTGTAAAATTGATGACCTTGGCATGGTGACTAGACTACAGCTCGAAGGAATGAAAAAGGTGTGTTTTTAAACAACAAACAGCATTTAAGTATTTACCCATGCAGTGTTGGAAGTTGGCATTTAGCTGATAATGTTTCGTAAACATGACAAGACTGTGGGATGTGTCTATATTTATCTGATCAGACCTGCTGTAGTAACATTTTACCAGACGACAAAGTTTCACCTCCGTCTAAATTCAAAGCTTTGAAGACGACAAATTAAATGTTCTCTTTTGACATATGAGAAAACATTGTGGGATGATTAGAAAATGCTACCAGGGTTTCCTCTTTTTCCTTCGTCTCTCACCTGTGCTGAAGCATGTGAGAAAAGTAGTTGGTGGCTTTGGAAAGAAAGTTGTGTTTGTACAGGTGTGAGAAAGCTAGGAAACATAATTGCGTGCGTCACCGACCACCATGATATGACCTTAGCTGTTAAAGTGGCGTTAAACACCAATACAACTAACCAATCCTCTTTTTCCCTTAATGTTTTCATAAGCAGCATCTCTCAAGGTACTAAAAACACATGACTGGTCAAAGGTCAGAGTCCCAGGTAACTTTGCAGGATTTAATCATTTACCAAACGACAAAATGTAGACTTGCAGACGACCATTCAAAAGGGATTCAAATGACAAAGCTTCTTTGTAAATGTGTAGAAAAATTGTGGTGAAAATGAGCAAATGTTCGTTGCGAGCATTTTTCTTCTATTCCCGCGATGTTTTCAAAAGGTCTCTTCATCTGGGTCGTTAAGCTCAAGATGAGTGGTGCAGGTTTAAAACTGAAACTCAGCGACCTGCTCGAATCCTAAAAAGGTGTGAAACACTTTGATTAGAGTATTACACTTTGACCGGGGGGGTGTGACTCTTGATAGGTGTGTTCTCTGTTATGGCCTGCGCAATATTTTCCGTCTGTTACAGCCACACACCTCTGTATGATTTGACCTATTTATAATTTGCTTATCAACGCCAGCGGTTTTCCCACATGTGACCAGCCCTCAGACGGCTGTTAGCTATGTTATTTAGGGAATAGCTCAAGATCAATTTGGCTCGTATTCACTAGCCATATTTGAGATTATTCTATGTCTTATTCTAGCTGTAACCCCCCCCCCCCCACACACACACATACACATACACTTCTACTTAGCTAAACCAAATGATTAACCCTTTACAACACAATGACGACTTTTAACCACCACGAAGAAGAAGTCTTTTGAAAACAATGTGGGAAAAGGAGAAAATGCTGGTAACCAGCATTTTCTCCTTTTTCCACAAAGTTTTCAACCATGTCAATGCAAATTTGCACCATTTCTGCCTCTTAGAAATTGTCGTCTGCAAATGCTTTCAATCTGTTTAGGTCTAAAATTTTGCCGTGTGGTAATGGGTTAAATAGCAAATCGGAAGTTGTGTTACTTTCAAATTGAAACAATCTTGGAATTATGAATAAGAGTCTTGGTGTTTACCATCGTCAAGCGGGACCAAGGTTTCAAATATCCTCTGAAAGACTATGAATTATTCCAGTTGGCTAGCCTTGGGAATAGAATCCAAACCCCAAGAATTTCGAAATATGTCGATTACGAAATTCGTCCTCCCACTTGAGCAGACCCGGCTGACTTCAAATTTGTATATTTATAACGCAGGCACTTAAAGGTGGGTATTTAGAATTTTCACATCACACCGAATTAAAAAATATATATGTCAATGAAATTTAATTGAAAAAACAATACAAACCATCAGTAATTAAGAATCATAAAATTACAAAAAAATTTTTAGGGGTGGTATTCCCTTAAAAGGCTACGTAGCTCCTTAAGCTATTTTTAGATTTCCCGCCAAAATAAAAAAAAAGCATTGTGGGAATGTTCAGTGACTTGCACGTGACTAATGACTATTAAATTCCATAGCATAACAAACATGTAATTATTTTCCACAATGTCTGGAGCTTCGGACACTATGTTTAAAGCCTCGTCTGTATATTTCTGATATGTAAATGAGCAAGTTGCTAATGTAAAAATAGACCGTGTTTCCCTTCAGTGCCGATCTGGGCTGTAGTAAATCTCTAATTTATCTAGTTGTCGGATGGTTTTCAACTACTGGGATTTAATTAATGAAAATTATAAGGCTTTGGGAGTATAACGATGATTTTTTTTTTGTATTTTTGTAAAATTTTCGTCCCAATGTCTTAAGGGCCACCTTTAAAAGTCGCTCGTCAAGTTTCGTTGACCAATCAAATCCGTTGAATATATTCCCCTTGGTATTCGAATTTCCACTTTACTGTGGAGAGAGAGAAACTTATTCTCCTCCAGAATATATACACTCCTTTTCACTCTTAAAGTGCCTTCCAGAAATATGGTTGCATTTTCTGCCAGATTTGTTCAAAATCAGGTTACTCAAAACGTACAGTATGATCTTTGATTTGTACTGTCCGTTTTGCCGAAACAGCGTAGACGGAATCAACCATGAAACAGTATCCATTTCATTCCGTTTTCCATTCCAGTAAACGCTTTGTACAAATGAATCCAGGGTACGTATTTTTTTTTTAGATATTATGCCTAAACGGGACTCAAACCAAGGATTTTCTGATCACCATTGAAAAGCCTATACCACTGAGTCTGAAACTATGACATACAAACGACGACACATATGCTACATGTACACAGATTCTGACCTTTACCGAGATTTAAAGTATCTAAAATTATTTTTTTACGTCTCATGCACATCTGAGATACAGTACAACTGAACTATGGTTTCTGTATTGAATTGAAGACTAACTCTTCATTACGAAAAAAGTCCTTAACAAAGAAACAAATGTGTAGCAGAATAACATTGACCGGGCAGAATTCGAATCTAGCACGCCCGGAAAAAAGCCAACACCATAACTACTGAGCTAACGAGAATTTCCCCCAACGCAGTTGTTATACATGTGTTTTATTTAAACTGGGATGAAGCCATGCATGAGTGCTCTCCTGTAACATCCAACACCCCCCTTTCTGAAATTCATCATTTATTGATGACAATTTGTTAGGTATTTCATTTAAACTGTGATGAAGCCATGCATGAATGAGTGGTCTGCGGTAACCCACCCCCCTCGGAGAGTCATCATTTATTGACTCAAAACCTTATAAGGACAACAAATGGGATTAATGGCTCTATGGCCAAACCTGGACGAGCCCCCATCCTACGAACAAAGTTCGTAACAAAGAAAGAAATAAACAAATGCATAGCAGAAATACATGGACCGGGCAGGACTCGAACCTGCAACGCCCGGAGCAGCACCCTAGCCACTTAGCTACAGATTACTCTCCCTAGAAAGTTAGTTGTAAGGTATTGTATTTAAACCGGGATGAAGCCAAGCATGAAGGAGTGGTATCCTGTAACATCATCCGCTGCAAACTAAGCGCCACAGACAAAAACTACAGTATTTGGTGTAATTAACGGGAGAATTGCTTTCTGTTTTAAGCGTTATCATTTAAAATTCATCGAGCCGAAAAACAAAACAAAAAAAAAAATATATATATATATAATCTTTGACAATTTCTCGGTAAAGGTAACTCTCTTTGAATTTTTATTGTGGTATTTGTCGAAGACAATACCACTATGAGTTCAAGATTGAATTTTGATAACCATCTTATTTTGTGCAAAGCCGAAGGAAATAAACCCACTTAGTTTAATAGTTTAGTTTAAACATATTTATTTTACATCGATTGAGAAACAAGTTCTTACAACTTATACTAGTCTCTCTCGATTCTGCTTCCTGGAAATTACACCAGTACTCGCGCCGAATGTGTGGGCCGATGAAAAATCCCAAAGTTGACACCCGCTCCCGGGAATCGAACTCAGGACCTTTTGGTTACGAGGCCGACGCTCTACCTCACGACCACGGACACCACAAACCCACTTCAACTCATTTTTCTCTGGTAAATGAGTTTTTCGGTAGCACTCAGATATGTAATTTGAAATGGCATTTTAAAACCATTGGGCGAGCCCATCTATCGTTGAGATACTTATTTTTTATTGAAAATAGCTTCTATCGCTCAAAGCCTTTTATTGGCGCAATGATACAAATTTGCCTGCTTTTTCGTTCCAAACCAATTCGTTCCATGGCTCGTTCGTCCTATGATTGCGCGCTTCTCCGTGTGATTGCTCATGAATATTTATAGATCAAAGTAATTGATTGTAATGTTGGAAATTAAATGTAAAAGGCTAAAGATATTTCAAAGTTATAATTTTAAGGTACATGAGCACTCTCCCTTTAACCGAAAAGGTATTCATTTGCTTAGTGGGTTGACTTCTAAGCCAATATTTGAACAATGTGTCTCTTTTTCTTTCAAACTAATAATTCTACATAATGGGTTTCCTTGACATATACCACTTCAGCGTTCTCAACGCTTTGATTGTACATAACGGATGAATAACTCGCAAGGTGTAGGGCGGTTTAGAGGGGTGCGTTGTTTCAAGCCAATCAGAAACGACAGTTGCAGTTCCAACAAATCAGAGACAACGCATAGCGCATTTATACATGATGTCGAGAGTGGTTGCAGCTTTCATGCGAAAGTCTGAAACGTGGTTACTAAGGCTAGGCGCCGTTGGCCCCTAGTGATTACTGATTTTTCCCTGCTGGCACATTAACATAGTCTTCTGTCTCTTGACAAAACAAAAGAAGTTAAACCTATCACACTACGACAATTTTCAGTTAAAGAGATAAGGGAATTTAAATCTTTATACCGAGTGACAAAATTTTACACTTGGGCAAATTGATATCATTTGCAGACAGTACAATAAGAGTGAATGAAACATTGAAATTTGTTTCGGTAAAGTTAGACAAAATTGTGGAAATTTTCTCCTTTTCCCACAATAGTTTCAAAGGTTTTTTTACCAACGTTACGAAAAGCCGAGATTTTGTGGTAAAGGGTTAAAAAGTGCTTCAACGAATCTGAGTACTTACTGAGTGTATTGTGGTCCGATACGAAGTCAGAAGCTGATAGAAATGGATATAGAGCATGTTGAAGGTATGTACTAGGTCTATTTTCCTTTTTGGTCTGGTAGGAAAGCAGCCAGCGTAGAAAAACATATTGCTCTTAGTAAGAGAAAAAAATGAGAGGAGCATATAGGCGCCGTGGTTACATTGCCATATTTTTAAAGACTCCTGAAAAGCGGATTTCAACTGAATAATAAACGGTCATAAACGGTCAGTAATAAAGGGTGCCTTATACAAGCGCGTGGATTGAAAATATTACCGGGTTAGACTCATAATTTAGGCAGGAAAGACATTCTAATTTGGCATGGAACACGCGAAAACGGGACTTCGGACATTTGCGTAGTGTCTTCTCGGATCAGCCTGAGCAGTCCGCCAAGGTTATTCTTTCCAGATACTAGTTATCAATAACACATTTACTGAACCTAAGCTCAGTCATTCTGTTTAAAAAGATGTGTCAACACTAACAAACAAGAGGACCATTGGCCCTGGAACGCTCACCTTAGAATATAGCTTATGAGTGAAATTCAATTCTTTAAGCAAATTTGGTAAAGCTTCACCCAAGGAACATCCCTGCCAAGTTGCATCAAGATTGGCCCAGTGGGTTAGGAGAAGAAGATGTTTAAAGAAATTGTTGACAGGCGACAGACGCCGGACATAGGGCAATCAAATATCATAAAGCTCTACACCTTCCAGTTTCAAAGAAGAATTTTACATTTTCCTTTTTTGTCCTATGTTCGAACTTGTGGTCCCCGGGGCTGGGTCAGTTTTAACCAAAGCAGCATCCTTGGAACAAACTTGGTAGAGGTTCACTCAAAGATGCTACATACCAAGTATCAAGGCTCTACACCTTACCGTTTAAGAGAAAAAGAAATTTAAAATTTTCCTTCTTTGTTCCTATGTTCCAACCTGTGACCTCCGTGGCAGGTCCGGTTTAAACGCCAGGGACATCATATGACCAGACTTGGTAGAGGTCCACTAGAAGATTTTGCATACCAAATATCAAAGCTCTGCACCTTCAAGTTTCAGAGAAGATTTCTAAAGTTTTCCTTCTTTGTTTGTTTCGAACCTGTGACCTCCCGAGGCAGGGCCAGTTTTGACCCCAAGGGCACAATATGAACAAACTTGGTAGAGATCCACTATGAATTGCTACATGCCAAATATCATAGCTCTATGCCATCTAGTTATAGAGAAGAAGAATCTTAAATTTTCTTTCATTGTTCCTATGTTTGAACTTGTGACCCCCGGGGCATGGCCAGTTTTGACCCCACGGGCATGATTTGAACAAACTTGGTAGAGGTCCACTAGGAGATGCCACATACCAAATATCAAAGCTCTATGCCATCTAGTTTCAGAGGAGAAGAAATTTAAAGTTTTCCTTCTTTGTTCCTATGCTCAAACTAGTGACCCCCGGGTTGGGGCCAGATTTGACCACAGGGACATTATTTGAATAAACTTGGTAGAGGTCCACTAGGAGATACAACAGACCAAATATCAAAGGTCTATGCTTTCTATTTCTGAGGAAAGGAATTTTAAAGTTTTCCTTCTTTGTTCTTATGCTCAAATTTGTGATCCCCGGGGTGGGGCCAGTTTTGACCCTAGGGACATAATTTGAACAAACTTGGTAGAGGTCCACTAGGACATGTCACATACTAAATATCAAAGCTCTACGCCTTCAAGTTTCAGAGGAGATGATTTTTAAAGTTTTCCTTCTTTGTTCCTATGCTCAAACTTGTGACCCCTGGGGTGGGGCAAGTTTTGACCCCAGGGACATAATTTGACCAAACTTGCTAAAGGTCTACTAGGAGATGCTACATACCAAATATCAAAGCTCTACCCCTTCAGGTTTCAGAGGACAGGATTTTTAAAGCTTTCCTTCTTTGTTCCTATGCGCAAACGTGCTAAAACGCGTTATCCCCCGGGGCGGGGCCAGTTTTGACCCTAGGGGCATAGTTTGAACAAACTTGGTAGAGGTCCATTGGGAGATGCTACATACCAAATATCAAAGCTCTACCCCGTCTAGTTTCAGAGGAGAAGATTTTCAAAGATTTCTTTTTTTTTTCGTTTTGTTGCCATGGCAACCAGAGTTATGGGTGGAATTAAATTCTTTTAACAATTTTGGTAGAGCTTCACCCAAGGAACATTCCTGCCAAGTTTCATGAAGATTGGCCCAGTGGTCTAGGAGGAGAAGATGTTTAAAGAAATTGTTGACGGACGACCGACGACGTACGACGGACGCCGGACATTGGGCGATCACAATAGCTCACCTTTAGCACTTTATGCTAAGGTGAGCTAAAAACAACTACATATTCCAAGCAAAATTGCATTTTTGTCTTAATAATCTTGATATATTTTTTGAGGCAATCAGTAACACATTTACTGAATCCACACTTAATCATTTTGTTAACTCTTTACCAAACGACAAAATTTTAAACCAGTCCGTGTTGAAATACTTTGCAGACAACAAAATAAATGTGACTCGAAATTTAAACTTTGTTTTGGGAAGGGTAGCATTTCACCAGTTTTATAGGACGGGATTGTATGGTAAAGAGTTAAAAAATGTATCAACATAAATAAAAAAAAACAACTGCATATTCCAAGCACATTTGATTTTTTGTCAATGTTTCCACCCTAACCTTGAGACAGATGATTGTGAAATTCTTCACAAGAACATAGTTCTTCACTATACGCATATTAAGTTATCAGCAAAAATTTTATCCATGTACATTCAAATAAACCTTGTATTGTTGAGTTTGGAAAACAAATTGCTTCATTAGCCTTCTAACATGTATCATGAAATATACATGCAGGTACTTGTTGAACAACATTATTGTAAGTGTAAATGTTTCCACGTTAATTATCTTGATATATTTTCCCATGTAATCAATAATGCATCTACCGAATCTATGCTCAATCTTTCTGTTTTACCAGATATGTCTGACACTAACAAAAAGCATCTGCATACTTCTAGCGAAATTGCATTTTTGTCAATGTTTTCACTAAATAATCTTTGGAGATTTTTTTCGGGGTAGTCAATAATGCATGCACTGAGTCTAAACTCATTGAATCATTCTGTTTAAAAAAATGTAAGCACTAACAAAAAATACTGCAAATTGCAAGTAAAAATTTTTTTTGCCATTGTTTTCACCTTAACAATCTTGAGACAGATGATTTGAAAAATCTTCACAAAAACATAGTTCTTCACGCTATCCTCGTTCAGTTATCAGCAAAAATTTCATCCTATGTACATTTAAGGAAACATTGTATTGTTGAGTTTGGAAAACAATTGCTTCATTAGCCTCAGTACATGAATCACCAAATATACATGAAGGTATTTGTCAATGATGTTTCCATAAAAATATATAAAAAATGTTACCTAAAATCAATCTTCAATTCTTAAGTTCAAAACACACCACTTAGTATCTCTGTAAACTATTTATTGATAAGTTCATCTTAACCAGTGCTTAGAGATTTATACCACTGCAGTACCGTACACAAGCATTTCGGTAAAGAAAAGATGCATTCTGAAATCGCTCAGAAGAAATACAAAGTAAAATGTTTTTAAGACTGTTTAACATAAAAATCTTCATGCATGATATAAGTAATTCTGCAGAAAGCTTTGAACAACACAACCATGCAAAGATGAGCTGATTTCCTAGCATATATGGTAGGCAAAAGTAAATAATGGCCGTTAACTTTCCAACTGAGACAAACTTTTTAGCATATAAATGACAGGCTGAAAAGTCTTAGTCAAATTAAGACACAGAGAAATCTAAAACTGACAAAGACCAGAAACTGGCCTTTAGATTAACAAAAAGATGTAAGATTAAACAATTTTTTTCACACAAAGTCAAGGAGCTAAAAATGTCAAGAGTCTCATAAAAGCTGTTGTTTAACCATTTGAGAATTTTAAAATGACTTTGCATAAATGTTCACAATGGAAAGTATAGGATGCAACCCTGGGGAATACTACTGTAGTTTAACAAATTATCATACAATAAGTATTTGTCACCTGCAAATGCTTTAAATTTGGAAAAGTCAACAGTTTTTAATTGTTAAATTTATGAGTCAAAGAATTCTTAATTATCAGGCACAAACATTTATGGACACATTTTGCACAGCAAAGCCTCCAATGAACCACACTGGAGTATGATTGGAATACTCTGGTAAACATAGATTAAATGCCTGAAAACAGTCCATGTCCAATCGGAAACATTTAATGTGAAAGCATTGTGAAAAAAGAACCATTTTCTCAGACAACCAAATCACGTTTTCTGTCAAGTTTCCCGCTCTAGTTACAAAAATATAAACATACAACAAAAGTGGGGGATACCAATATGAAAAATAACAATGCTTACTGCAGTCTCAGTATTGTTTCAAATGGATAACTTCTTATTCATAATATGACAACATTTGAACAAAATGTTTTAGAAGAAAGAAAGTATCATCTATAAATACTAATTAAACACTATTTCACAAAAAAGCATTCCATACATCTTTCTAGTCTGATCGTCTTTCTATACCATTTCACCCGTTTCCAAACAAACAGGTATTTCAACAGCTCTGTAGCAGTTAACATTTCAAGGAGACTGAGGGAAAAGGATAGTTGCCCAGTCCCTGCACTTTCTCCCTTTCAGATAAATGGACAGGTTTGGAATTGTCACGATGAACAGCAGCTTGAATTTGTTTGGTATCCACAATGTCATGTTGCTCATAACCAATACCTGTAAATGTGTACATGTACATATATAACTGAGCCATGGTCTATAAAACAGGGAGCTGCAATAGATCCAGGTCAGCCTGTGTAGTCTGTCCAGGCTAATATGGACCCACAATGTTTGCCTTTTGAGTATTTTCTGTATTTCCATGGACCAGTCTACCTCATGATTCAGTTGAATGTTAGACAAAGTGGATTTTATAGATCCATAATTAATTGATGCCTTGCTTGGTATAATAGATAAAAATGCATTATGTCTCTTTTTCATAGAGCATGGCCCATATTTTGACAAATATTTATCTTTTTGAGTTTATGCCATGTGGTGAAACAGTGCCAGATTACTCAAAGAGTGTATGTGATATTAATGATTTTCGCAATTTGAAATGAAATGCTCGTTATTATCTACTTCATTTAACCTGACCCAGGTAACAATCATTTACATAAATTGATATTCTATTTTTATCCTCATCATTGCTCGGCATACGTCCAGAAAGGTCACAGAAATATTTCGCACAGTTCACGCCAATCAAACCTAACCTTAATCTACTAGATATGTTGATTTAAAACTTTCAGTACAAGACACTTTCTCAATTCTTACACCATACTTTAATTCCATGAAAAGTAAAATCATCAGCCTATGATTATGGCATTTCAAAACTGAATCATATGTCCTGCAGATATTTCCAGTTCAGAAGAACCTATAATTTAAAGTTGCTAATGAATGAATATTTTCCCTGTGCAGAAGGCACAACTTATTTTCGACTTGTACCAAAAAAAAAAAAAGTTACAATAAGTTATGGTATTAGTAGTGCTGTTAATAGGTGTTTATAACCAAGAGTTGACACAATTTATTGCAAAGTTTACCGGAAATAAGACATTTGAATTATCGTCTGCAAGTGCTTCCAATTTGGAGAAGACAATTTTGAATTGTGTGGTAACGGGCTAATTATACAGCATGCTCCTAATTACATCATTCAAGGGTTTAGAAAAATCAACCTGATAATTCCTTATAGCCAAATAATCAAGACAGTTGATCATTTTGAATTTCAATTTCATTTTGCCTCCCTATCTCAGAGCATTAATTATTATTTTCATGAAAAAAAAAGTTTAAAAATATAAAAACCTACTGTATTTTTGCTATGTATGCCTGCTTAGCTGCTAGTTGGATGGTTTCCTTAGCAAGTAATTCAATTGCACCTCCCAATTGCTCTTCCATATTCTTAATACTTGCATCACTAGCGTCTTCAAAAAGCGGACAGGAAGTTGTCCAACGAGGCTATCAACCATGACTGTAAAAAGAAAATGTTTTAATAGAAATACAGTTCAATGCATTACAATGTATTAATGTTACCTATTATACAGTGAAAAATTTGAAATTTCACAGTCTCTGGTCATAAAGACAATGAACATAACAAATTACATATGATCTACCAGTCTGTCCAGAAATTCTGTAATTGTAGTAATTTTGCTTATAAACACTTGTGAAGATATTGTATGCTAACTGAGAAGTTGCTTTTTACAAGCAATTTCTACTTTTTGCCCTACATTTTCTGTGTTTTTGATTCTATCCAAATACAAAAATTGTCATAGAATAGGTTTTGTTGCCATTTTTAGGCCAGGGAATCCCTTAAGGGATTCCCTTGCCTATAGTAATCGTAAGCTGCCTTTTCAGACAAAAATGTTGGACGGTGTGTCCATTCTATATCGCTGAGTCCGCCAAAACAACTGGTTTCCCAAGTATATACAGAGATTGCTTATCACACGGTGTGAATGCTTTCCTTTCCTCAAAGCTTTCATCTGCAAAATGCCATGGAATTGCAAGGGTATTACGACCCTTTATTAACTGACGAGTGTGTGTTTTTTATCCCGTTTCTGTCATTAACACTGACCTAATAAAAGCGTAACTTAATAAACTCAGCTTTATCCGGCAGATGTGTATTCCTACGCGCTATATACGGTTAATATCTATAACGCTCTCTCTTGCACTCTGGATCATTCACATTCATGAATGGTGAGAGTAACGAGCGACAACTCTGCTCGGAGTTTGTCTATAACGTTGTGTTGACATTTGAACATATGTGTCACAAAACGCGTCTCCGCTATTTAAAATGCGATTGTAAATAAAGCAAACTACATATAGAATATTGGCCCGTGTTACGTTTATCACTTTTTCTTATATATGCATATCAACTAAATCTAGGGTACTTCAGCAGAATGCTGGAGAAATCGGCCCCTGGAGAAATCGTCCCCAAACTTATCACTCAGGAGAAATCATCCCCTGGAGACGATTGAAACATCTGTTCAAGTAGGTTCAAGATCAGGGCCACATTGAAGGCTAATTTTTGGTCCGAACCATAACTCCTACATTTTTGGATAGATTCCGATATAAATTAGCATAATGCATTGTTCTCCATCATGAGTAGAAGTTCCCTTTGAAACATTTATTCAGGTCCAGGGTCTAAGTCAAGCTAGAGATTCAAGTGTTCGCGGGCTTGACACAAGTTGTCCTTGGACAATGATTACGAATTAGGATTAATGTCTTTTTATATTATGTAGATATAAGTATCGAAGCTCAAGTCACTGTGACTTGTCCGTAAAATAGGCAAGTGAAATAGGTAAACCGAGCCTAATCGTTTTCCCAAAACAATCCAACCTTTTCACAGTATTTTATTGAGAAAATACTTTGGCTAAAAGAGAATTTGCTTGTAACAAGCAATTCCTCCCAATTTCCCCAAAATCTTACTTTTCAATATACACGAAGAACTACTTTGGATTTTCATCTACAACTTCCTTCAAATATGACCAGTTCAAAATTTCGTCGACTTGTGGAAGGTAGAGACAACATGACCAACTGCCACATCACTCCAATCTTTATTATTCATTTCATTTTACATTGATATCTATCTTACATGTATTTTCATTGAAATCAATAAAAATAAATGTGTTCTTGCGTCATAAACGTAAAAAAATAACATCATTCTGGACTACAAGACATCACATGTCTCAGAAAATTTAGATAACTAAAGTTGGTATTGCAACGATTGAATAGTTCAATTTTGACTTGGGATTGTTTACAAGCACGACAAATTACTAAGTATTTTAAGCCATTATCAAGTACCCCATAGCTGTGAGCACATGCCTAGCTCTGGCTTAATTAGTTTCTGGCTGGTGCTTTCTAGTATCAGTTCAAAACTTCCTGTTAAAACCAAGAATTCCAGGGGCTTAATGGAATCCGCTTGTATCCCTGTCTGTCTACCTGTTTGTATTAATTAAAATTGACCTCTTGTGTTGTTTCGTATCCTCAATTTCCTGGCCTTCAGTACTATCAGTACTTTGATTAACTTTAGCTGGCAGACCTTTGAATTGGTATGTTGTAGAACATTTCAAAATTCATATCAACGTTTCACAATCACAAACAAGAAGTAGATGGAATTCTGAGGACTATTTGCAATTTACAAGGGCCTGATATAGCTTTTAGAATTTAAACCCATGAAAGCTGCCTAGTATGTTTTGGAAACTAGGTTCATTGTGTTTAATACATTGGAGTACTGGAATATAAATAACTGTATCCGATTGCTATTTCAGTTTTTTACTGATTGCCTCCAGGACCATGCCAAGCAAAAAACAATGTCCAAATGTGAAAGAGAGCACCCTGAAAGGGGTCCGACGAATCACCGAAATACCACCGAAACACCGAAATACCTCAAATTTTCTCTATCGAGTTTAGATAACTGATAACAGTATGAAATATTTGTCTTATTTCGTGATATTTGAGTGAACTATTGTTGACTGATGGTAAGTTTGAAACATTATGACAGAAGAAAAAAATCTAACGATCCTGGGAAAGAATCCTTTTGAAAATATTGTGAGATTTTCTTCTTTTTCCGCAATATTTTCTACCCTATCATAGAGAAATTGCACCATTTGTACCACACCGAAATTGTCTGCAAATGTTTTCAATTCTGTCAAGGCTAAAAACTTTGTGTCAAATATCACGAAAAAATAATTTGGACTTTTACCAGTAATCTGAACTCGATAGCGAAAAATCTGGGGTATTTTGGTGTTTCGGTGGTATTTTGGTGATTCGTCCGACCGCCCTGAAAGTCTTCTAATTGAGACTTTACATAGATGGAGTGGCTTCAAGGGAGGGCTTACATTGTACTTTATCTACATACGTGTACTGTATCTATCTAGTACAGATAACTGTCCCCAAAGGCCATGTTACTTTTTGACTGGTCTCCTCTGGGTACAGAGACGATCAAGACAAAACCAGTAGAAAGTTCAGCACAGATATTGTGTACAAGTTTGAACTCTCATAATTTCACAAATAAAGCACAAAACTAGGATGTAAAAATACCTGTTGCTTGTGTATTTAATAAACCTTCGTTCAGAACACAAATACTGTAAATTAAAATGCTAAACATAAGAGATACTCTGCATTTCATCTGTTTCTTGAGGTTTTATAGTCCCGAAAACACTCAAAATGACAGACCAAACATAAGAGAAAACGGTGCATTTCATCTCTTGTGTTTTTACATTCCCGCAAACACTCAAAATGGCCGCCACTCATGATAAATTTTGTCAGTGTTTTCTGAGATTTACATGTTATAAACGACTTCTACAAACTTTTCAGGTAATGGAAGGTTTAATAATTTGTCTTTAGTCAAGTTAGTTACTAAGTACAGATAACTGTCCCCGAAGGCTATGTTACTTTTTGACTGGTCGCCTCTGGGTACAGAGACAATCAAGATAATATCAGTTGAAAGCCCTGCACAGATTTTGTGTGCAAGTTTGAACTCTTATAATTTTCCAAATAGAGCACAAAACTAGGATTTGAACATACCTGTGGCTTGCGTATTCAATATTCCTTAGGTTGAAATACAAATATTTTCAATTTAAACGCTGATCTTGAGAAAAAAAAAATGTGCATATCATCAGTAACTCGAGTTGTTTACATTCCCAAAAACATACAAATTGTCAGATATAACAAAATTTACAAAAATAAAAGGAAAATATGACAGGTCTTACCTGAACTCAGTTTTATCCCTCTTGATTTGACGTGGCGGGTCTTATGGCAGGCAGTATTATTTATCAAATGACAAAATCCACATTTCACATATAAATATCCACCGAGTTCTTTCTATGTTTCTTCCAACAACGCTGTCGTAAGAGAGGGAAACAGGTCAAAGAAGGCAAAATTGACACGCTCTAAAGTTTTTCGAAAGAACATCGAATTCAACAGACGTCAGCCAACCTTCCACCTATAACCTGTCGTGGCAACTTCAAAATGAACATAAGCCTCAGGCAAAGGATCCACAAGCATAGGTATGCCAGTCAAAACTGATCTTGAGGCAAGACTGGGCAGCCTTTCTTTCTGTTTTGCGTTAATCGGCCTTTACTGTACAGTAGAGTCGCGAAATTGCATAACAAAATTCTACACCGGAAGTCTTCGAAAAAAAAAAAATCGTTTTTTGTTTTTATTTTTTATCGGTTACGTTAATCGACAAAAAAACTATAAAAATGTTTTATATTCTTCATAAGGTATCATTGTATATTAAAAAGAAATAAGGCGAAAGATGGTTTAATCATGCCGTGTCCGGCGGTAAGTGACGTGAATGCCCGACCATTCTCTGCAGCTTACCGAGGCAATTCGATTGTTGTACGTATTATACCGACATTAGCCGATGTTTCATGATCCCACAACAGTTGGCCAACCTTAACTGTCTCTTAGAATGTATTTTTAAGTATAAAATCAATCACTTTCAACACTTTTATGATCAGTAAAATTAGTTAAAGCCGCCTTCTTTAGAAACGGTAGCTTATTTGGTGCACTACTTTTATGGGGTTAGCTGAAATGTTATGGCAGTTGTTAGGTATGTTCATCACCGATACGTAGGCCCTGAGTTTGGTTTTTACACTTTATTTTTCGAATTTCGTTTCGAAATTTTTGATTTTTTGTGAACTCTGTGGCGACAACCGCCACAAATTGTCGTCTGCAAATGCTTTTAAATTGGGTGGGTCTAAAACTTTGCCTTGTGGTAACGGGTTAATTAATATAGACATACTTTCCTTAGTTAAAACATATTGTATCCTTTATGGTGTTATGGAATGGGGAAAATGATTATGGTAAGAATGAAAAAAAAAATCTGTTTGTTTACCAATGTTTTTTTTTTTTAAACTTAAAGAGTTAATTTTGTGAGATAAAATGCTTTTGCACATTTTTAACCGACCAGAAACTCCGTTGATGTCTGTCTTGAAATTATTTGTTGATAATTTTGTTTGTTTCCAGAAAAGAGAGGTAATTATCATATCCCTTTGTTTTAGATTTATAAATGATAATTCTAGGAAGGACAAAAAGGAAAAAGTGGCTCCGTGAAAGTACCACAATAATACTCATTTTTAATCTTAGCAAATTTTGAAGGATAATACTATAGTGGAAATAGCTGTTTTCTATTACAGGTCCAGTACAATAAAAAAGGGTTAACCTTGCAGGAGCCCAATGTTTGGTCCACTCTTGATCAATTGATTGACGTTCAATGTCGCTTTCAACTTTATTACGGTCAAATAATTACTACAGCTAGCTTATTTATGTATGTCTGGGTTTCAGCAGTACTAGGCTAGAGCTCTGAAGTGTCTTGCCTAAGGACACTGCCACAGAAAAACACATGGCCATCAGATAACAAGTTCTGAACTTTACTATAAAACCATGCAGGACCACAGATCCACACTTAGAGGGGAATTGGTTTTTGTAAGATTGTTTAGATTAGTCTATGTCCACAATCTATGCAAAAATTACTTTTTGTTTTTCAATAAAAATTGGTAATTAAATAGATGCTAATACAACAATTCAGAAAATTATTCAAATGAACTGAAGTTTTCTCTTATGATTAGAAACACTGTTGGAATAGGAGAAAATACTGTCAACCAGAATTTTTTCTTGTCCCATGAAGTCTTCATTTGCACATTTCCTTAAAGGTTATTAACCTTTGTCCTGCTGAATAACTCAAATGATACTTCAAGTTGATACTAAAATCCAAAAGGTTGCCTTTTCGAGATATTTTAGAGGGCGATAAATATCTTGCTGTCGGACAATGTAGATCAAAGATCAGACTGCACGTTCTGTGTAGTCTGATCTTGATCTACACTGTCCGCGAAAGATCAGTAACTTACACTTAGCAGCCTAAGGGTTAACATGAATGTTCAGTAAAGTGTTAAAATACGAGGGTCATTCAAAAAGTAATGCAACCTATAAAATAACTTTCGAAAGAAATATATAATGATAATTACCGTATTACATTCCTTAAAGTAATATCCCTTGTGGTCTGTGACGGACTGCCATCGCTTCGGGAGGTCATCTATTGCAGTTGCTAGGCAACTACGTTCTACTACCTTCACTCTTTCGGCCACGGCAACTTCAAGCTCGTCTAGGTCACTATAACGAATACCTTTCATGCCCTCTTTTATCTTTTGAAATAAGTCACAGTCACATAGACTTATATCCGGGGATTAAGGCGGGTACTCCAATATTTCCCACTCATAGCGCCCTAGCAAAGACTTTACATTGACGGCGCCATGGGGTGTAGCGTTATCATGTAAAATAATTGGACCAGCTGCCAAGAGTCCACGTCTTTTCCTACGGATCGGTTGCCTTAGTGTTTTTTAAGGTACTCTTCATAGTACTTCCCGTTAATAGTCGTACCACTTTCCACCCTGTGACTTGTCAGAATTCTATGTCTCTCGTATGCGAAGATCATCAACATCTTTAGTTTAGACTGAGTCCGTCTGTTCTTTGCCGGTCTTGGGGAGCTAGGTGTATGCCACTCGGTCGATTGTCTCCTCATTTCCGGTTCGTAGGATCTTATCAAAGTTTCGTTGCCGGCAACAATTCTCTCTAAAAGGTCTGGTCCTTCCCAATCATAACGATAAAGAAGTTGGGTGGCTATGTTTAAACGACCTTCTGCTTGTTCTGGCGTCAAACGATGCGGTAGCCACCGTATACTAACCTTACGCATTTTCTAACGATTTCGAAGAATGAAATGAACTGACCCTACAATGATTTCTAACTCCTGTACCATTTCTTCGCAAGTAATTCTCCTATCATCCTTCAACAGTTTTTTTTTTTCACTTGTTCAGTATTAAAGTCATCAGTAGCTGTCATTGGTCGACCCACATGGCAGGCATCTTCAACGCTCTCCCCGCCCGATTTAAATTCATTGACCCATCTTGTAACCTAGCAATACGATGGAGCAGATGCGCCGCAAACTTCTTGTAGTGCGGAAAATAGATCTACCTCCTTTGCTGTTTTATTACGCTGACATTCTTTAGAAGTTATTCAACAGGTTGCATTACTTTCTGAATGACCCTCGTATCACCTCTGTTAGTCATTTCCCCGAACCGACAAGCAAGTACATAGGAAAAACGTCTGTACGCGTTACCCTCACAAAGCAGATTGAACCTTGTACCAACTACATGTACAACATGCTTATCATCAATGCCATTCTTCATATCCTACAGGTACTTAATTGAAGCGTCATTGAAAAAGGGAAATAATTTTTGCTCAAACGCAGGAAATTATATTTGTAAAGTCCTTGGGTGATGCACAGAATTCATAAGTCATCCCTTTTGATTATCTTTATTGATTATGTAATTCCGTTTATTAAATTTTCTTAACCCTTAGACTACTAAGCGCAACTCGGCTACCATAAGAGGACAGCGTAGATCAAGATCAGACTCCACAGAAATTTGGATCTTCTCTATTGGCATATAAGTTTTGAAAAGCTAATAGAGTTACGCTGAGTAGCCTCAAGGGTTTATTATAATATTTCGGATAAAAGTGCAATGGCAGAAAGGGACGTAGTGCATGTGTTTTGTCAATTATATCAAGGAAGCCATCAAACAACTATGGATCTATAATGGGTTAGGGTTAGGGTTTAGGGTTATGGTCCGGGTTAGCAGCCATTTTAACCCTTTACTCCATAGATACTCATTTGTACACATTGCTTGTAGGAGCTTTTTGAAAATATCGTGGCAAGCAATTTCACCTTTTGTCACAATGTTTTCTATGCTATCAAAAGGAGTTATATACACATAAGAAACGGCTTCATCCTTGCTGATATTTAGGATCAATTTGAGATACCTTAGAAATGCCTTATTGGGTAAAGGTTTAAACAAGCGACTTTATCTTGAAGTAGACTAAATAATAGTCCTTCAACACACAGAAACCTAAACTGACCTATATCAAAGAGTTTCGGCCCAGGTCAGCTTGCGCAGACTGCGTAGGCTGACCTGGGTCAATAGTTTTCGCAGATGTATTCATTTAATTGTCCTTTTTACTTGTTACTGCTGCTGATATCTCTAGACAATAGTCCAAAATGTATGAAAAGGGGGCTTAATGCAGTTGTTGAAATTCTCTACCCATGTCAGCCTTCACATTCCATATAGATTTACCTGGGCTGACACTTCTTGCTGTTTGTCAATTTTATGCACACCAGAGGACCAGTCTACCTCATGATTGGGTTAGCTGTTGGACAAAATGGATTTTTGAATCTATAATTATGTGATGACTATTTTAACATACTAGTAGTACATCAATGGAATGCGTCAAAACCTCTTTTCACAGAACAAAATATTTTGGTACATAAATTAATAGAATATACAGCAATGATATTTTTTCTTAACCCATTACCACACAATCTCACCTTTGACGACCCTAAATAAGAAGCCTGTAGAAAACACCCTGGAAAAAGGAGAAACCAGCATTTTCTCCTTTTCCCTGAATGTTTTCTACCCTTCCCAAATCAAACTTTGATTCTTTAGTAACAATTATTTTATCATCTGCAAATGCTTTCAATTTGGACCAGTCTATAAATTTGTCGCTTCGTTATAAGTTAAACAATACCAGAAAGTTACATCCTTGAGAAATATGGTAAATGAAATATTGCGGGAAAAGATATAAAAAGTGTGTTAAGCATTTCTTCTTTTCCAAAAAAGTTTTTCAGTACATCAAGGACAGATCAAACATTTTTAAAAGCAAATTGAACTCTTCATCCGTAAATGTTTTCAAGATAAATAAAGTGAAATTTTCACGCCAGTAAAAAACTAGAAATGGTAATTAACCCATTACCAAAAAACTAGAAATGGTAATTAACCCATTACCACACAATACCTATTTGTGACGCCCCTGAGAAAGAAGCCTTTTGAAAACACTGTGGGAACACTGTGGGAAAAGGAGAAAATGCTGGTGACCAGCATTTTCTCCTTTTCCCAGAGCGTTTTCTACCCTTCCCAGAACAAATTTCAATTTTTCAGTCACCTTTATTTTGTCGTCTGCAAACGCTTTCAATTTGGACCAGTCTAAATTTTTCTCGTGTGGTAATGACTTTTAACGAATTGGTTTGATATGTAAAGCAACCAATTACTTATCAACTAGGTAGGGGCTTGGTGCAACCTCGAAAAATAGCTGTAACACCACTGTGAGTCTATCTGCAAATGAAAACAGAAAAGTAGACCGCGTTACCGCCGATAAAAGAGAATAAATACACAGGATCCCTGTGAAATAGCTGAAATACTGTTGTAATAATTATAATTAACAAATTTTATATAAATGAAGACTTTTCCAAATTTAAAGCATTTGTAGACAATAGAAAAAAAGATAAAGATCAGCAAATGCTCAAATTTAATAATAATGTTGTTCATTGTTTTACCTGTTTATGTCAGAGAGGCTTGTAGGGATGGTGTCTTCTTCGAATGTAGAAAAATTTGGTCGGATAAATAATATGGCAAGTTATCCTAACAACATAAGACTGTGACACTCGTCATTGTCAAAAAAAAAAAAAAATCACTTATCCCTTTTTGTGCAAGTGTTTGGAAAAAAAGTAATTTCTTGCTTACGAACGATGTCTCCTTTTACCACATTTTCGAATGTACTTTTACATTATTTTACACACTGGTCCTAAGTCCAAAGACTGACATGAGTTAAAGGTGGATATTTAGATTTTTCACATCTCACCAAATTAAAAAATATGTATATCACTGAAATTTATATGAAAAACATTATAAATCATCAATGATTAAGAATAGAAAAATTACAAAAAGATTTTTTGAGGGTTTTCCCTTAAAAGGCTACGTGTAGCCTCTTAAAGTATTCTTAGATTTCGCGCCAAAATAAAAAAAAAAAAGGCATTGTGGGAATGTCAAGTGACTGGCATGTAACTAATGATGCATAAATTCCATAACATAAAAAACATGTAATCATTTTCCATAATGTCTTCTTTCCAGTATCTAAATGAGCGAGTTACTCATGTAAAAATAGACCGTATTTCCCGTTGGTGTCGACCTGGCCCGTGGTAAATCTCTAATTTCTCTTGCTGTCGGGTGGTTTTTGACTACTGGCGTTTTATGAATGAAAATTAAAAGGCTTTGAGATTATAAGGTTGACTATTTTTTGTATTTTTGTAAAATGTTCGTCCCAAATTCTGAAGGGCCACCTTTAAGATGGAGAGAAACTGCGTTTTGGGGTAAGATCCTGATTTAAGTGATTGATATCAGTTATGGTTTGATTGATTGAATGTTGTTTTTTGCTGTATTCAAAATTATTTTAGACATATCATGGCGATAACTCTCATATACGAAATACTCTTAATTTTCACCAGTACATGTTAGGGCTCTAAAGTGTCTTTTCTAAGGAAACTCCTACGAAAAACTCAGCGCTTCGATTTAACATATTGTACCCAAATATATTTCTACGGATCAATCATCCGAAGGCAAACCGGTCCAATCAGCCTGCAGAGGCTATGCCGCACTCTGACATACCTGTATATTGGATCCAAAATAGAAGATTGCTTGCCATCCTCTCTTTCTAACGTGAAATAATTAACGATTTCACCGTAAACTGAACCTAAAACCCACCTTTATGCAGATTTAGATTTTGCAATTTGTGAGGATAGATTAATTTTGTAATAAACAAAAACTGTAATGTGTGAAATTTCACAAGCGTTTTTCGGCCTTATTTAAATTGGAAGATTGCAATTTAACATGGATACTCACCAGCTGTGACCAGTTTAAAGTAGAGAAGTGGTACGTAGATCACGAGACCGCTCATCATAAACAAGGATGCGTACAGAAACTCGAGTGTAGGGGCCGTAATCATTGGCACCATCACTGAGACAATAATCAAGCCAGTGCAAACTAGGAACCTTAGACTAACAGCTCACAACATTACGGACTGAACTATTGGGGCTTAAAAAGTCCAGTATGTGAAAGGTAACCCCTTCTTCTGTGACACATCTTACAAGAAAATTATATCAAAAGACTATCCTAAGGAAAACATGTTTGAAGTTTCATAAATGCCAAGGACTTTAGAAGATATCCGTCAAGGTGGATAGATGGGCAAACTGACTGTAATTGGTCCATAATGAAATTGTACATTTAGTCCCCTTTTTTGATAACATGTCGTTTCATGAAATAAAATCAAATAACTATTGTGTGTCGCTTAACAAGATTAAGTTTAATTACATTTTGTCCTGTAGTGAAAGAGATATTGGTTCATAGTGAAATTTACACCGAGCCCCCTTTTTCTATGACATGACATGTAATGGAAAAAGGTAAAATACTATTATTGGCAGACTGTCATAAGGAACACAAGTACGAAGTTTCCATCTTCTTTCCGAACAGAGGAATTTCAAAGTTTTCCTTCTTTGTTATCATGTTCAAACTTGTGACCACCAGGGCGGAGCCAGTTTGGCCCCCAGGATCATCGTATCGTATTTGGTAGAGGTCACTCAAAGATGCCAAATATGAAATGTCAAAGCTCTACGACTTCCAGTTTCAGAGAATTTTTTTAAAGTTTTCCTTCTTTGTTCCTATGTTTCGAAATTGTGACCCCCGGGGCAGGGCCAGTTTTGACCCCAGGGACATCATTTGAACACACTTGCTAGAGGTCAACTAGCAGATGCTACATAGCAAATATCAAAGCTCTACTCCTTCTTGTTTCAGAGAAGAAATTTTTTAAAGTTTTCCTTCTTTGTCCATATGTTTCAAATTTGTGACCCGCGGGGCGGGGCCAGTTTTCATTCCAGGGGCATCATATGAACAATCTTAGTAGAGGTCTACTAGGAGATGCTACATACCAAATATCAAAGCTCTGCACCTTCTCGTTTCAGAAAAGCAGAATTTTAAAGTTTTAATTCTTTGTTCCTAAGTTTCAAACTTGTGACCCCTTGGGCAGGGCCAGTTTTCACCCAAGCGGCATCATATAAACAATCTTGGTAGAGATTTTTTCCTTTTGGTTGCCATTGCAACCAGATTTATTGGTGGAATTTAATCTCTTGAACAACTTTGGTAGAACTTCACCCAAGGAACATCTCTGCCAAGTTTCATCAAAATTGGCCCAGTGGTTTAGGAGGAGTAGATGTTTAGAGAAATTGGACGACGGCCGGACGACGCACGATGGACGACGGACGACGGACATTGGGCGATAACAAAAGCTCACCATGAGCACTTCTTGCTCAGGTGAGCTAAAAATTAGATGTCTTTGGAAATAGGCAATTCTGAGGCCGTACTGATAAACCGTTTCAGAAATGAGTAATGCTCTGAAAAAGGGCGTCACTTGAGGCATCTGCAAAAATTATCAACCCATGTCAGCCTATATAGTCTGAACAGCTGATGTTGGCCAAAATATTTTGCTAAAAATATAAAAAGCAAGAGGGCCAAGATGGCTTTGGATCGCTCACTTGAATTTTTGAGATGACCATAGCCTATTTTCTTTTTTGAGGTATTGAAACATTGGAACCAAAATTATTATTTTGCCAAGCAATTTTCAAAAGGTCACCTGTAAAAGTCATTTCAGTATCTGACCATCAGTTTCAGTCAAAGAATTCTTAATTATCAGGCACAAACATTTATGGACACTTTTTGCACAGCAAAGCCTCCAATGAACCACAATGAAGTATGATTGGAATACTCTGGTAAACATAGATTAAATGACGGAAAACAGTCCATGTCCAATTGGAAACATTTAATATGAAAGCATTGTGAAAAAAAGAACCATTTTCTCAGACAACCAAATCACGTTTTCTGTCATGTTTCCCGCTCTAGTTACAAAAATACAAAAATACAACAAAAGTGGGGCATACCAATATGAAAAATAACAATGCTTAATGCAGTCTCAGTATTGTTTCAGTTGGATAACTTCTTATTCATAATATGACAACATTTGAAAAAAATGTTTTAGAACAAAGAAAGTATCATCTATAAATACTAATAAAACACTATTTCACAAAAAAAGCATTCCATACATCTTTTTAGTCTGATCCTGATATGATCTTTCTGGTCTGATCATCTTTCTATACCATTTCACCCGTTTCCAAACAAACAGGTATTTCAACAGCTCTGTAGCAGTTAACATTTCAAGGAGACTGAGGGAAAAAGGATAGTTGCCCAGCCCCTGCACTTTCTCCCTTTCAGATAAATAGACAGGTTTGGAATTGTCACGATGAACAGCAGCTTGAATCTTTTTGGTATCCATAATGTCATGTTGCTCATAACCAATACCTGTAAATGTGTACATATATAACTGAGCCATGCTCTAAAAAGAGGGAGCTGCAATTGACCCAGGTCAGCCTGAGTAGTCTGCCCAGGCTGACATGGTCCACAATGTTTGCCATTTGAATATTTTCTGTATTTCCATGGACCAGTCTACCTCATGATTCAGTTGAATGTTAGACAAAGTGGAGTTCATAGATCCATAATTATTTGATGCCTTGCTTGGTATAAGAGATAAAAAAAAAAAAATGATTTTCGCAATTTGAAATGAAATGCTCGTTATTATCTACTTCATTTAACCAGACCCAGGTAACAATCATTTACATAAATTGATATTCTATTTTTATCCTCATCATTGTTCGGCATATGTCCAGAAAGGTCACAGAAATATTTCGCACAGTTCACGCCAATCAAACCTAACCTTAATCTACTAGATAAGTTGATTTAAAACTTTCAGTACAAGACACTTTCTCAATTTTTACACCATACTTTAATTCCATGAAAAGTAAAATCATCAGCTTATGATCATGGCATTTCAAAACTGAATCATATGTCCTGCAGATATTTCCAGTTCAGAATAACCTATAATTTAAAGTTGCTAATGAATGAATATTTTTCCTGTGCAGACGGCATAACTTATTTTCGACTTGTACAAAAAAAAAGTTACAATAAGTCATGGTATTAGTAGCGCTGTAAATAGGTGTTTATAACCAAGAGTTGACACAATTTTTTGCAAAGTTTATCTGATATAAGACATCTGATTTGTCGTCTGCAAATGCTTTCAATTTGGACAAGACAATTTTGAATTGTGTAGTAAAGGGCTAAATATACAGCATGCTCCTAATTACATCGTTCAAGGGTTCAGAAAAATCAACCTGATAATTCCTTATAGCCAAAAAATCAAGACAGCTGATCATTTTGAATTTCAATTTAATTTTTCCTCCCTATCTCAGAGCATTAGTTATTATTTTCATGAAAAAAAAGGTTTAAAAATATAAAACCTACTGTATATATGCTATTTATGCCTGCTTAGCTGCTAGCTGAATGGTTTCCTTAGCAAGTAATTTAATTGCACCTCCCAATTGCTCTTCCATATTCTTTATATTTGCATCACTAGCGGCTTCAAAAAGCAGACAGGAAGTTGTCCAACCAGGCTATCAACCATGACTGTAAAACAAATGTTTTAATAGAAATACAGTTCAATGCATTAAAATGTATTAAAGTTACCTACTATACAGTGAAAAATTTGAAATTTCACAATCTCCGGTCATAACAAATTACATATGATCTACCAGTCTGCCCAGAAATTCTGTAATTGTAGTAATGTTGCTTGTAAACGCTTGTGAAAATATTACATGCCAACTGAGAAGTTGCTTTTTACGAGCAATTTCTGCTTTTTGCCCTACATTTTATGTTTTTGATTCTACCCAAATACCAAAATTGTCATAGAATAGGTTTTGTTGCCATTTTTAACTTTAGCTTGCAGACCTTTGAATTGGTATGTAGTAGAACATTTTAAAATTCATATCAACAATTTACAGTCACAAACAAGAAGTAGATGGAATTCTTTGGAAAATTTGCAATTTACAAGGGCCTGATTTAGCTTTTAGAATTTAAACCCATAAAAGCTGCCCAATATGTTTTGGAAACTAGGTTCATTGTGTATCACAATTTACCTAATTTAATACATTGGAGTACTGTAGTATAAATAACTGTATCCGATTGCTATTTCAGTTTTTTACTGATTGCCTCCCGGACCATGCCAAGCAAAAACAATGTCCAAATGTGAAAGGGAGCACCCTGAAAGGGGTCCAAAGAATCACCGAAATACAACCGAAACACCGAAATACCCCAAATATTCTCTATCGAGTTTAGATAACTGATAACAGTATGAAATATTTGTCTTTTTTCGTGATATTTGAGTGAACTATTGTTGATTGATGGTAAGTTTAAAACATTATGACAAGAAAAAATCTAATGGCCCTGGGAAAGAATCCTTTTGAAAATATTGTGGGAAAAGGAGAAAATACTGGTAACCAGCATTTTCTCCTTTTTCCGCAATATTTTCTACCCTATTATAGAGAAATTGCACCATTTGTACCACACTGAAATTGTCCTCTGCAAATGTTTCCAATTCTGTCAAGGCTAAAACTCTGTGTCAAATATCACGAAAAAATAATTTGGACTTTTGTCAGTAATCTAAACTCGATGGCGAAAAATCTGGGGTATTTTGGTGTTTCGATGGTATTTCGGTGATTCGTCCGACCGCCCTGAAAGTCTTCTGATTGAGACTTTACATAGATGGAGTGGCTTCAAGGGAGGGCTCACATTGTACTTTATCTACATACGTGTACTGTATCTATCTAGTACAGATAACTGTCCCCAAAGGCCATGTTACTTTTTGACTGGTCTCCTATGGGTACAGAGACGATCAATATAAAACCAGTAGAAAGTTCCGCACAGATTTTGTGTGCAAGTTTGAACTCTCATAATTTCACAAATAGAACACAAAACTAGGGTGTAAACATACCTGTTGTTTGTGTATTTAATAAACCCTCGTTCAGAATACAAATGCTTTGAATTTAAATGCTTAACATAAGAGAAACTCTACATTTCATGTTTCTTGAGGTTTTACAATCCCGAAAACACTCAAAATGACAGACCAAACATAAGAGAAAACGGTGCATTTCATCTCTTACTTGAGTTTTTACATTCCCGAAAACAATCAAAATGGCCACCACTCATGATAAATTTTGTCAGTGTTTTTCTGAGATTTACATGTTATAAACGACTTCTACAAGCTTTTTAGGTAATGGAAGGTTTAATAATTAGTCTTTAGTCATGTTAGTTACTTAGTACAGATAACTGTCCCATAAGGCGATGTTACTTTTTGACTGGTCGCCTCTGGGTACAGAGACAATCAAGATAAAATGAGTTGAAAGCCCTGCATAGATTTTGTGCGCAAGTTTGAACTCTTATAATTTACCAAATAGAGCAAAAAACTAGGATTTAAACATACCTATGGCTTGCGTATTCAATATTCCTTAGTTTGAAATACAAATATTTTCAATTTAAGCACTGATCGTGAGAACAAAATGTGCATATCATCAGTAACTCGAGTTGTTTGCATTCCCCAAAACATACACAATGTCAGATATAACAGAATTTATAAAAATAAAAGGAAAATATGACAGGTCTTACCTGAACTCAGTTTCATCCCTCTTGATTTGACGTGGTGGGTCTTATGGCAGGCCACATTATTTAGCAAATGACAAAATTCACATTTCACATATAAATATCCATCGAGCTCTTTCTATGATTCTTCCAACAACGCTACATGCTCTGAAGTTTTTCGAAAGAACATCGAATTCAACCGACGTCGGCCAACCTTCCACCTATAACCTGTCGTGGCAACTTCAAAATGAACACAAGCCTCAGGCAAAGGATCCACAAGCATAGTTATGCCAGTTAAAACTGATCTTGGGGCAAGACTGGGCAGCCTTTATTTCTTTTTTGCATTAATCGGCCTTTACTGTACAGTAGAGTCGCGAAATTGCATGACAAAGTTCTACACCGGAAGTCTTCGAAAAAAAAAATCGTTTTCTTTTTTTTATATTATTTTTTATCGGTTACATTAATCGACAAAACAACTATATATTCTTCATAAGGTATCATTGTATATTAAAAAGAAAAAAGGCGAAAGATGATTTAATCATGCCGTGTCCGGCGGTAACTGACGTGAATGCCCGACCATTCTCTGCAGCTTACCGAATTCGATTGTTGTACTTAGTATACCGACAGCCGATGTTTCATGATCCCATAACAGTTGGCCAACCTTAACTGTCTCTTAGAACGTATTTTTAAGTATAAAATCAATCACCTTCAACACTTTTATGATCAGAAAAATTAGTTAAAGCCGCCTTCTTTAGAAACGGTAGCTTATTTGGTTGACTACTTTTGATGGTGTTAGCTGAAATGTTATGGCGGTTGTTAGGTATGTTCATCACCGATACGTAGGCCCTAAGTTTGGTTTCGCTAACTCAGTGGCGACAACTGCCACAAATTGTCGTCTGCAAATGCTTTTAAATTGGGTAGGTCTAAAACTTTGCCTTGTGGTAACGGCTTAATTAATATAGACATACTTTCCTTAGTTAAAACACATTGTATCCTTTACGGTGTTATGGAATGGGGAAAATGATTATGGTAAGAATGAAAAAAAATCTGTTTGTTTACCAATGTTTTTAAAAAAACTTAGAGTTACATTTTGTGAGATATAATACTTTTGCACACTGTTTTTTACCGACCAGAAATTCCGTTGATGTCTGTCTTGAAATTATTTGTTGATAATTTTGTTAGTTTCTAGAAAAGGTAGGTAATTATCATATCCCTTTGTAATGAGAATATAGTTGTTTTAGATTTATAAATGATAATTCTAAGAAGGACAAAAAGGAAAAAGTGGCTCCGTGAAAGTAGTACAATAATATTCATTTTTAGCCTTAGCAAATTTTGACGGATAATACTATAGTGGAAATAGCTGTTTTTTATTACAGGTCCAGTACAAATAATAAAGGTTAACCTTGCAGGGGGCCAATGTTTGGTCCACTCTTGATTAATTGATTGACGTTTAGTGTCGCTTTCAACTTTATTTCGGTCAAATAATTACTACAGCTAGCTTATTTATGTATGTCTGGGTTTCAGCAGTACTAGGCTAGAGCTCTGAAGACTTAGTGTCTTGCCTAAGGACACTGCCACAGAAAACCACATGGCCATCAGATAACAAGTTCTGAACTTTACTATAAAGCCATGCAGGACCACAGATCCACACTTAGAGGGGAGTTGGTTTTTGTAAGACTATTTAGATTAGTCTATGTCCACCATCTATGCAAAAATTGCTTTTTGTTTTTCAATAAAAAATGGTAATTAAATAGATGCTAATACAACAATTCGGAAAATTATTCAAATGAACTGAAGTTCACTCTTATGATTAGAAACACTGTTGGAATAGGAGAAAATACTGTCAACCAAAATTTTGTCCTTGTCCCATGAAGTCTTCAATCGCACATTTCCTTCAAGGTTATTAACCTTTGTCCTGCTGAATAAATCAAATGATACTTCAAGTCGATACTAAAATCCAAAAGGTTGCTTTTTCAAGATATTTTTGAGGGCGATAAATATCTTGCTGTCGGACAATGTAAATCAAAGATCTGAGTGCACGTTCTGTGTAGTCTGATCTTGATCTACACTGTCCGCAAAAGGTCAGTAAATTGCACTTAGCAGCCTAAGGGTTAACATGAATGTTCAGTAAAGTGTTAAAATACGAGGGTCATTCAAAAAGTAATGCAACCTATGAAATAACTTTCGAAAGAAATATATAATGATAATACTACATTCCTTAACCCTTTACCACACAATGACAATTTTTAACACCTCTGATAGAAAATGCCTTTGAAAACAGTGTGGGAAAAGGAGAAAATGCTGGTTACCAGCATTTTCTCCTTTTCCCACAATGTTTTCTTTCCTTTGAAAGAAAAGTCATATCTCATGAGCCACATTGAAACTGTGATCAGCAAATGCTTTCAATTTGGATAGGTCTAAAATCTTGTCATGTGGTAAAGGATTAAAGATATATCCCTTGTGGTCTGTGACGGACTGCAATCGCTTCGAGAGGTCATCTATTCCAGTTGCTAGGCAACTACGTTCTACTACCTTCACTCTTTCGGCCACGGCAACTTCAAGCTCGTCTAGGTCACTATAACGAATACCTCTCATGCCCTCTTTTATATTTGGAAATAAGTCAAAGTCACATGGACTTATATCCGGGAAATAAGGCGGGTACTCCAATATTTCCAACTCATAGCGCCCTAGCAAAGACGCTACATTGACGGAGCCATGGGGTGTAGCGTTATCATTTAAAATAATTGGACCAGCTGCCAAGAGTCCACGTCTTTTCCTATGGATCGCTTGCCTTAGTGATTTTTAAGGTACTCTTCATAGTACTTCCCGTTAATAGTCTTACCACTTTCCACACTATAACTTGTCAGAATTCTATGTCTATCGTACGCGAAGATCATCAACATCTTTAGTTTAGACTGAGTCCGTCTGTACTCTGCCGGTCTCGGGGAGCTAGGTGTATACCACTCGGTCGATTGTCTCCTCATTTCCAGTTTGTAGGATCTTTTAAAAATTTCGTCGCCGGCAACTATTCTTTCTAAAAGGTCTTGTCCTTCCGAATCATAACGATAAAGAAGTTGGGTGGCTATGTTTAAACGACCTTCTGCTTGTTCTGGCTTCAAACGATGCGGTAGCCAACGTGTACTAACCTTAAGCATTTTCAAACGATTTCGAAGAATGAAATGAACTGACCGTACACTGACTTCTAACTCCTGTGCCATTTCCTCGCAAGTAATTCTCATTCTTCAACAGTTTTTTTCACTTGTTTAGTATTATAGTCATCAGTAGCTGTCATTGATCGATCCAAACGGCAGGCATCTTCAACGCTCTCCCTGCCCGATTTGAATTCATTGACCCATCTTGTAACCTGGCAATACAATGGAGCAGATGCGCCGCAAACTTCTTGTAGTGCGGAAAATAGATTTATCTCCTTTGCTGTTTTATTACGCTGACATTCAATTTTTATGTAGCTACGCTGATCTTAAGACCATGACGCTGTTATTGACTTGAAATGACGTCATCTGGCGCTTCTCTAAATGACGTCATGATGATGTGACGTTCCAAACTAATTGCATAACGATTGAAGTATCTACATGTAAAGTTTCATAGTAATTGATAAATTGCTTTAGAAGTTATTCAGCAGGATGCATTACTTTCTGAATGACCCTCGTATGACCTCTGTTAGTCATTTCCCCGAAACCAACGAGCAGGTACAAAGGAAAAGCGTCTGTACGTCTTGCCCTCACAAAGCCGATTGAACCTTGTACCAACTACATGTACAGCATGCTTATCATCAATGCCATTCTTCATATCCTACAGATACTTAATTGAAGCGTCATTGAAAAAGGGAAAATAATTTCCTTCTAATTCGTTCCTCAAACGCAGGAAATTATATTTGTTAAGTCCTTGGGTGATGCACAGAATTAATACGTCATCCCTTTTGATTATTTTTATTGATTATGTAATTCCGTTTATCAAATTTTCTTAATCCTTAGACTACTAAGCGCAACTCGCCTACCGTTAGAGGACAGCGTAGATCAAGATCAGACTGCACAGAACCTGCAGTCTGATCTTTCATCTATGCTGTCCGATTATTTTTTCTTTGTAGCAAAATTTGGATCTTTTCTATTGGCATATCAGTTTTGTTTCTATCATTCAGCAGGAAATGAGTTAACCTTAAACTGCATGGTGATCTTAATGAATGTTTATAACATTATTACATTATTGACATTAATAATATACAAAGATCCCAGCATTGAAAGTTCTAAACTTTTGTTTTCGCCTGGGAAAGTTCCGTCGTACCGAACAGAGCAGATTACAGCCACACTGCATGTTCGGTTCAGTCTATCTTGGTCCACGATCTCGGCAAAAGCTAATAGAGTCACGCTGAGTAGCCTCAAAGGTTTACTATAATATTCCGGATAACAGAGCAACGGTAAAAAGGGGCGTAGTGCATCTGTTTTGTCAATTATATCAGTGAAGCCATCAAACAACTATGGATCTATAATGGGGTAGGGTTAGGGTTAGGGTTAGGGTTAGTAGCCATTTTTTAACCCTTTACTCCATAGATACTCATTTGTACACATTGCTTGTAGAAGACTTTTGAAAATATTGCGGCAAAAGGTGAAATTGCTGGTGACGAGCGATTTCACCTTTAGTCACAATATTTTCTATGCTATCAAAAGGAGTTATAAACACATAAGAAACGGCTTCATCCTTGCTGATATATAGGGTCAATTTGAGATACCTTAGAAATGCCTTATGGGGTAAAGGGTTAAATAACCGACTTAAGCTTGAGATACACTAAATAATAGTCCTTCAACACACAGAAAACTGTCCTATATCAAAGAGTTTCGGCCCAGGTCAGCTTGCGCAGACTGCGTAGGCTGACCTGGGTCAATACTTTTCGCAGATGTATTCTTTTAATTGTTCTTTTTAATTGTTACTGCGGCTGATATCTCAATACAATAGTCCACAATGAATGAAAAGGGGGCTTAATGCATTTGTTGAAATTCTCCACCCATGTCAGCTTGCACACTCCATGAAGATTTACCTGGGTTGACACTTTTTGCTGTATGTCAATTTTATGCACATCAGAGGACCAGTCTACCTCATGATTGGGTTAGCTAATGGACAAAATGGATTTTTGAATGTATAATTTTGTGATGACTTGTTTAACATACTAGTAGTACATCACTAAAATGCGTCAAAACCTCTTTTCACAGAACAAAATATTTTGGTACATAAATTAATAGAATATACAGCAATGATATTTTTTCTTAACCCATTACCACACAATCTCTACTTTTGACAACCCTGAAAAACAAGCCTTTAGAAAACACCATGGGAAAAGGAAAAAATGCTGGTAACCAGCATTTTCTCCTTTTTCCTCAATGTTTTTACCCTTCCAAAATCAAACTGATTCTTTAGTTACAATTATTTTATCATCTGCAAATGCTTTTGATTTGGATCAGTCTATAATTTTGTCGTCTGGTTATAAGTTAAACAATTCCAGAAAGTTACATCCTAGAGAAATAGGGTAATTGAAATATTGCGGAAAAAGGCAAAAATAGTGTGTCCAGCATTTCTTCTTTTCCAGTACTTCAAGGATAGATCAAATCATTTTTAAAAGCAAACTGAACTCTTCATTCGTAAATATTTCCAAGATAAATAAAGTGAAATTTTCACGCCAGTAAAAAAGTAGAAATGGTAATTAACGAATTGGTTTGATATGTAAAGCAACCAATTACTCATCAGCTAGGTAGGGGCTTGGTGCAACCTCGAAAAATAGCTGTAACACTACTGTGAGTCTATCTGCAAATGAAAACAGAAAAGTAGACCGCGTTACCGCCGAAAAGATATAAATACACAGGGTCCCTGTGAAATAGCTGAAATACTGTTGTAATATAATTCACATAATTTATGTAAATGAAGACTTTTCCAAATTTAAAGGTGAGTATTTAGAATTTTTACATCTCACTATATTAAAAAACATATATGTCACTGAAATTTATGTGAAAAAATAATACAAATCATCTATAATAAAGACTCATAAAATTACAAAAAAATATTTCTTTTAATGTGTTCCCTTAAAAGGCTACGTAGCCTCTTAAGGTATTTTTAGATTTCGCGCCAAAAATCAATAAAGCATTGTGGGAATGCCAAGTGACTGGCACTTGACTAATAACGCTTAAATTCCATTACATAACAAACATGTAATAAATATTTTCCATAATGTCTTCTTCGGACGTTGTGGTTTAAACTTTGTGTATTCTTGTATGTAAATGAGCGAATTGGTCATCTAAAAATAGAACGTGTCTCCCGTTGGTGTCAACCTGGGCCGTAGTAAATCTCTCTTTTCCTGTGTTGTCAGATGATTTTCTACTATCGGGGTTTTATGAACACAAATTAAAAGGCTTTGGGAGTATAAGCATGACTTTTTACATTTTTTGTAAAATTTCCTTCCCAAATTCTAAAGGGCCACCTTTAAAGCATTTGCAGAAAACAGTACAAAGATAAAGATCAGCAATGCTCAAATTTAATAATAATTTTGTTCATTGTTTAACCTGTTTATATCAGAGACGCTTGTAAGGATGGTGTCTTCTTCGAATGTAGGAAAATTTGGTCAGATAAATATTATGGCAAGTTATCCTAACCACATGAGACTGTGGCACCTGTCCATTGTAAAAGAAAAATCACCTATTCCCCTTTTGTGCAAGTATTTTGAAAAAAAAAAGCAATTTCCTCCTTACGAGGGATGTCTTCTTTTACCACATTTTCGAATGTAATTTCACATTTTTTTTTTTACACAGAGGTCCTAAGTCCAAAGACTGACATGAGTTAAAGGCGGATATTTAGATTTTTCACATCTCACCAAATTAAAAAATATGTATATCACTGAAATTTATATGAAAAAACATTATAAATCATCAATAATTAAAGGTGGCCCTTCAGATTTTGGGACGAAAAATTTATAAAAATACAAAAAAAAATATTCCTTATACTCCCAAAGCCTTATAATTTTCATTCATTAAACCCCAGTAGTCGAAAACCATCCGACAACTAGATAAATTAGAGATTTACTATAGCCCAGATCGACACTGAAGGGAAACACGGTCTATTTTCACATGAGCAACTCGCTAATTTACATACCGGAAGTATACAGACGAAGCTTCAAATACAGCGTCCGAAGTTCTAAACATTATGGGAAATAATTACATGTTTGTTATGTTATGGAATTTATCAGTCATTGGTCACGTGCAGTCACTTAACATTCCCACAATGCTTTTTTGATTTTGGCGGGAATCTAAGAATAGCTTAAGAGGCCACGTAGCCTTTTAAGGGAATACCACCAAAAAATTTCTTTTTGTAATTTTATGTTTCTTATTTACTGATGATTTGTATTGTTTTTTCATATAAATTTCATTGACATATATATATTTTTTAATTTGGTGTGTTGTGAAAATTCTAAATACCCACCTTTAAGAATAAAAAGAAATACAAAAAGATTTTTTTGAGGGTATTCCCTTAAAAGGCTACGTGTAGCCTCTTAATGTATTTTTAGATTTCGCGCCAAAATTAAAAAATAAAACATTGTGGGAATGTCAAGTGACTGGCATGTGACTAATGATGCTTAAATTCCATAACATAAAAAACATGTAATTGTTTTCTATAATGTCTTCTTTGGACGTTATGTCTGAAGCATTGTCTGTGTATTTTCTGTATCTAAATGAGCGATTTACTCATGTAAAATAGACCGTATTTCCCGTTGGTGTCGACCCGGGTCGTGGTAAATCTCTAATTTCTCTTGCTGTCGGGTGGTTTTTGACTACTGGGGTTTTATGAATGAAAATTAAAAGGCTTTGAGAGTATAAGGATGAGTTTTTTTTGTATTTTTGTAAAAGTTTCGTCCCAAATTTTGAAGGGCCACCTGTAAGATGGAGAGAAACTGTGTTTTGGGGTAAGATCTTGGAAGAAGTGATTGATATCAGTTATAGTTTGATTGACTGAATGTTATTTTTTTCTGTATTCAAAATTATTTCAGACATATCATGGCGATAACTCTCATATATGAAATACTCTGAATTTTCACCAGTACAAGGCTAAGGCTCTGAAGTGTCTTTTCTAAGGACACTCCTACGAAAAACTCAGGGCTTCGATTTAACATATTGTACCCAAATATTTTTCTACGGGTCAATCATCCGAAGGCAAAAAGGTCCAATCAGCCTACAGAGACTATGCCGCACTCTGACAGACCGGTATATTGGATCCAAAATAGAAAATTGCTTGTCATTTTCTATGCAGATTTAGATTTTGCAATTTGTGCTGATAAATTAATTTTGGAATAAACAAAAAATTGTAATGTTTCAAATTTCACAAGTGTTTTTCGGCCTTATTTACATTGGTAGATTGCAATCTAACATGGATACTCACCAGCTCTGACCAGTTTAAAGTAGACAAGTGGTACGTAGATCACGAGACCGCTCATCATAAACAAGGAAGCGTACAGAAACTCGAGTTTAGGGGCCGTTATCATTGGCACGATCACAAGCAGTGTTGAACAGATGACAAAAAATATTGGGAAAATTATCGGGGTCTGAAAAAGAAAAAATAGATGACTTTGAAAATAGGCAATTCTGAGGCCGTACTGATTAACCGTTTCAGAAATGAGTAATGCTCTGACAAGGGGCCTCAGTGCATCTGCGAAGATTATCAACCCGTGTCAGCCTATACAGTCTGAACAGCTGACGTTGGCCAAAATATTTTGCTAAAAATATATATTAAAAAAAAACAAGTTCTTTCCTGGCAGGGGCATCAAGCAAGTCACATTCAATTGCCTACTGTAGTGTGTATCAAAAATCAGTTATCAAAATTCAGTCATTTACTAAGGGAGAGAGAATGGTAAACTGCATGATCAACAAAATTCTTATTCTAAATAATATGAAATATAAAACTAAATCTTCAACTCTTACCCCCTTTCTTACAGGAGAGAAAAACTCTCATTTCAATATATTTTAAAACTGAAGTCGAATCGTATTAATCCAACTCATAACGTTGTTTTTAAACCTCATTGTAAACGTCTTTTTGACAGGAAACCAAATGATATTCCTCCATTTGGTATCCGCATGGAGCCCATTGTGGATAACCTTGGCATAGACACTGAGTCTATTGCTGACTATAAAATCTCTGAAGTCCCTCCATGGACACTAAACAGTGCAGAATTCAGATAAGGCCTTGCATCTGACAAAAAGTCTGTCACGGATAGAACTGTGTTTCATGCTAGATACAACGAGATAAAGGAGCATTATTTTTCCTTCAAACCCATCTATACAGATGGATCCAAAGAAGGAATTCTGTAGCAGCTGCCGCTGTTTATGGACAAAGGAGCTTAAAATGCCGCCTTCCAAACAACTCCTCTATCTTCTCTGCTGAAATCAAAGCAATTGATCTTGCCCTTAATCTAGCTGAAAGTTCTAATTCCAACCGTTCTATTATCTTTTCGGACTCTTTGTCAACATTACAGGCACTTTCAAATCAACGACTTAAGAATCCCTTACTCGGTAGTTTACTTGAAAGGATCTCACAAATTGTTGTTTGAAAAATCTGGACACCATGTTCTCAAGTCCTACCGACAGAGCTATCGGAGCTCGGCACTTACTTTTCATACCGTTATAGTAACCGAAAGAAAGAAAAATAGAGTTGTACCTTGATGGCAGTTTTTATATCCCTTTTGGAGTAGCGCAGAACAAGTAAAGTTGAGACTGCCAATCCATAGAAAATCCAAGCAGTAAAGCTGAAAAGATCTACCAAGGCATCGATGTCACTGATACAAATCATCCCTAAACTAACACAACACTGTAAATAGAAGCAGTAGAGGCCATAATTGCCTGCAGCTCGCGAAAAGGGGCCTTCAGACATTTGCCTAAACTGCCGTCTCAGATCAGCATGCGATCGAACAAGTTTATCTGAGATGGCACTTTACGACTACAGGAGACTCTGTGCAAACAGACTTGCGAAAAACAGAAAATTACATAAAAAAGGGAAAGTGTTGCTTTGGATAAGCCTGCAAGACACTTGATGCATATGCTCGAATGCCCCTTTTCGCGTGTTGCAGGCCATATTAGGGTGGCCAAGGTTGTAAACATGTTTTCTTCACTGAAAATCTTCATTGTTGATACTCATTAGAATTGCCTCATCCACGTTTTTTTTTTATTGAAGACTGAGAAAAAATGCCACCCTTTCGAATAATCAAAAGCCCCATTTTGTAAATGTACCGCTAACTCCTTTTTTTGTACCTTGATCTCTTTGGGCCAAAAATACCATCAAATGAAACTTAGTGAGGGCTATATTTACATCCCATTCTTAGGAACATTTTTCAGTCATTTTCTTTAATCAATTTTAAAATTGATTAGCCATCTGATTTGAGGACCGTTCTTTCACAATCGATCAGTGGACTTTCCTTGGAAATAGAATTTTATAACTGGATGAAAATAATAGGTGAGGAAGGATCTGAATTAATGGAACTGAAAATAGCGTTTAACAACCAAAAAATTTTTTTTAGCGGTTGTAGGGTCACCTAAAAGAACGAACAAATCTAACCATAGAGCTAACGACAGCTAAATGCTGACCCCTGTATATCTATACCTGCAATTTTGAAAGCTGATTTGATGGCTTCTTAGTTTAGATGTCTGCTTAGCACATGTGGCTGTTAGCAGAGATCAAAATGTAAATGACATTATCCAATCACTGTGAGTAAAATATTGTACAGAAAGCAATTTAAAGGGAAAATTTAGGGGAATAAAAAATAAAGACTTTACCGCCGGTTCTTACCGTAAAGATAATTGACGGGACCGGTGTCAGACGTTTAACGTGAACAAACGACAAAAGTTCTGGTAAATGGCCTTCTCGTGCTGCAGCGTAAACTACTCTGAAATAGCAGTCGAAGGCAATGACAAAAAAACAGTTCTAAATTACTATTTAAGCTTAAAGTACACTGTGCAATCTGAATCAATGTATGCATGGCAGATATCAGATCAATTCTGTATTATTTTGGAATTTTATTCTCAGCAACATGAGTATATAAATGTTTCATAAGCACTTACCAGAAGGTCTAGACTTTAAACGTAGTCACAGAATTCAACAGTTAATGTTGTCAACCAACGAAATTTAATTTTAAATGCCTAAGGAGCTGCTCGACTGTGTACTTTCTTCTGTGATTGAGGAGTAAAACTGATGAATAGAGTTTATTTCATCAGCTTGTGGTTAATTAGGGTGAATATTTGCCGAAAAAGGGAATGGTACACGAAAATAACGAATGCAATAAGGCACGAGTTATTTTCATGGACCTTTCCCTTTTGAGGCAAATATTTCCCCATATTAACCACAAGCTGATGAAATAAATTATATATATATTTTTTTCATCCGATTATTTTGTCAACGAATGCCACTTTTAAAACTAGTGATCTCAAGTCAATAAACCAGATTTTCGGTAGGAGGAAATTATTCACTGTGACGGGGAAATAATCCCCCCCGCCTTGAATTACATCATTTCTTTACTGATAAAATTTCTAAAAATAGAGACATGAAAAAGAATATCATTAATATGGCACATTAATGCCACACAAATTTGATTGTGCAGGCCCGTAGGAACAAGGGAGGGGGGGGGGGGCTAGAGGGGCTCAGCCCCCCCAATAATTTTGAAAATCATAGTAACTAAAATATGAGTTCTTAGCGCAATGAAACAACCACGCAAAAAAATCTCAGTATTTCGAAGTTAGCCACCCCAATCTTGAAATGCTTCCTACGTCGCTGTTGTGGATCACTAACTCACCGTAAGTTTCATTATCACATTGGCCATGTCTTTTTAAAATATAATTTTTATCTATCCAGGTATTCAAAAACAATAATAAGCCTCTTCTCTATTGGTTCAAGATTAACTCTGTTACTTAACATAATAAATAACAACAATAATAGAAACACTCATATAAAAATGTAAAAATCAATTCATTTCAATATCTTTCCCTTTAAACCCCATCCCAATTGGTCGTTCCTGTTTGTGGGATATTTGGATGTCAGAAGTAGGCTATTGTCAGTATTCATGAACCTTGAGAGCAACTGTGCAACTAATAACTTAGTTTTAACTCTTTACCAAGCAACAATATTTCAGACTTGTACAAATTGAAAGTATTTGCAAACAATACATTAAATATTTCTCAAACGATGGGATCTGGCTTTAATGGGGGTAAAAATCATTTTTAGCTCTACTGGCTTTTTTAGCTCTACTGGCTGAAATCCAGCAGGGCTTATGTCATGGCTTGGTTTCCATCGCCTGTCTGTTCGTACGTCCGTCCGTTAGTATTTTTCTTGTTTACGCGATTAAGTCACGCATTTTTAGTTGGATTTTCGTGAAACTTGCAGCGTTTGTTTATCACATCAATAGCTTTAACCCTATTGATTTTGAAAAAAAAATCCAACAAACAGTATGGGAAAAGTAGCCACTTTAAGCTTTAACATTTCTATTTCTTGTTTACACGAATAAGTTTGTATGTGTGGTCAGATTTCCGTGAAACTTGCAGACTTTGTTTATTTTATCAATAGCTTCAACCCTGTTCAATTTCAAAAAAGTTCAAGAAACGGAATGGGAAAAGTAGCAATTTCAAGTTGAAAACTTTCATTTCTTGTGTACGCAATAAAGTCTGCATTTCAGGTCAGATTTTCGTGAAACTTCCATAGCTTGTTTATATCATCAATAGCTTAAACCCTATTGATTTTGAAAATAAATCCAACAAACATTATGGGAAAAGTAGCCATTTCATGTTGAACACTTTCATTTTTTGTTTCGCGATAACGTCTGCATTTGAGGTCAGATTTTCATGAAACTTGCACAGCTTGTGTATACCATCAATAGCTTTTAAACCCTAATGATTTGAAAACAAAAGTCCAACAAATAGTATGGGAAAAGTAGCCATATCATGTTGAACATTTTCATTGTTTGTTTACATGATAAAGTATTTATTTGTGATCAGATTTTTGTGAATTTTTCAGTTTGTTTATCTCATCAATAGCTTTAACCCTGTTGACTTTGAAAAAGTCCAACAAACAGTGATGGAAAATTAGCCATTTCGAGTTGAAAATGTCAATTTTTAATTTACATTATGAAGTCAGCATTTGTGGTTGGATTTTTATGAAACTTGCACAGTTGCTTTGTCTCATCGATAGCTGGAACTCAATTGATTTAGACAAGAGGACCATGATGGTCCTATATCGCTCACCTGAGTACTAAGCGTAAAGGTCTACAATGAAGATAAATACCAATTATCAAAGTTCAAGGCCAAATAATTCTGACAGGGTATGTAACTAAGCAAAAAGCATTTTCTTCTTTTCCTAAACTGCTTTCACAAACTTTCTTATTCAGGGTCATTGAAAGTCAGGATTGTATGGTAAGGGACTGAATTAACTTGGAAGGCCAGGCATTAATTTCCTGGTCAAAGTGGTGGTCGAATTGCAGATTAAAACATAATTCGCTCATTGGTAAGACACAAATGAGACTTGTCTCAGTAACTTTTGATCAAATGTCAAAGGATGTTTGCTAAGACAATAATCAAGCCAGTGCAAACTAGGAACCCTAGACTAACAGCTCACAACATTTCTGACTGATCTATCGGGGCTCAACAAGTCCAGTATGTGAAAAGTAACTCCTTTTTCTGTGACACATCTTACAGAAAAAAAATGGTATCAAAAGACTATCCTAAGGAAAACATGTTTGAAGCTTCACAAATGCCAACGACTTTAGAAGATATCCGTCAAGGTGGATGGATGGACAAACTGACTGTAATTGGTCAATAATGAAATTATACAATTAGTCCCCCTTTTTTGATAACATGTCGTTTCATGAAATAAAATCAAATAACTATTGTGTTTCGCTTAATAAGATGAAGTTTAATTTAATTTTGTCCTGTCGTTAAAGAGATATTGGTCCATAGTGAAAATTTACACCAAACCCCCTTTTTCAATGACATTTAATGAAAAACGGTAAAATATTGTTATTGACAGAATATCATAAGGAACACATGTACGAAGTTTCCATCTTGTTTCAGAACAGAGGAATTTCAAAGTTTTCCTTCTTTGTTCTCATGTTGACCATCAGGGCAGGGCCAGTTTGCACCCCAGGATCATTTATCGTATTTGGTAGAGGTCTACTAGAAGATGCTACATATGAAATATCAAAGCTCTGAGACATCCAGTTTCAGAGAATTTCTTTTAAAGTTTTCCTGCTTTGTTCCTAGGTTTCGAACTTGTGAACCCCGGGGCGAGGCCAGTATGAACCCCAGGAACATCATTTGAACAAACTTGGTAGAGGTCAACTAGCAGATGCTACATAACAAATATCAAAGCTCTAATCCTTCTTGTTTCAGAGAAGAAGAATTTTAAAATTTTCCTTCTTTGTTCCTATGTTTCAAACTTGTGAACCCCGGGACAGGGCAAGTTTTGACCCCAGGGGCATCATATGAAGCATCTTGGTAGAGGTCCACTAGGAGATGCTACACATCAAATATCAAAGCTCTGCACCTTCTAGTTTTAGAGAAGAAGAATTTTAAAGTTTTCCTTCTTTGTTCCTATGTTTCAAACTTGTGACCCCCGGGGCGGGGCCAGTTTTGACCCTAGGACCATCATATGAACAATCTTGGTAGAGGTCAACTAGCAGATGGTACATACCAAATATCAAATCTCTGCACCTTCTAGTTTCAGAGAAGAAGAATTTTAAAGTTTGCTTCTTTGTTACCATGTTTCAAACTTGTGACCCCCGGGGCGGGACCAGTTTTGATCCCAGGGGCATCATATGAACAATCTTGGTAGAGGTCTCCTAGTAGATGCTACATAACAAATATCAAGGCACTACGCCTTCTAATTTCAGAGAAGAAGATTTTCAAAGATTTTGCTATTTTTTTCCTTTTGGTTGCCATGGCAACCAGTGTTATTGGTGGAATTCAATCTCTTGAACAACTTTGGTAGAGCTTTACCCTAGAAAAATCCCTGCTAAGTTTCATCAAGATTGGCCCAGTGGTTTAAGAAGAGAAGAGTTAAGAAGAGAAGATGTTTAAAGAAATTGTAGACGACGGACGACGCACGACGCACGACAGACATTTGGCGATCACAACAGCTCACCATGAGCACTTTGTGCTCAGGTGAGCTAAAAACAAGAGGACCATGATGGTTCTATATCGCTCACCTGAGTACTAAGCTGTAAAATTAAACTTGTGACCCCTGGGGCGGGGCCAGTTTTGACCCTTGGTAGAGGTTCACTAGGAGATGCTGCTTACAAAATATCAAAGCTCTACACCTTCTAGTTTCAGAGAAGTAGAATTTTAAGGTTTTCCTTCTTTGTTAATATGTTTCAAACTTGTGACCCCTGGTGCAGGGCAAGTTTTGACCCCAGGGGTATCGTATGAAGACACTTTGTAGAAATTCACTAAGAGATGCTTCATAACAAGTATCAAACTTCTACGCCTTCTAGTTTCAGAGAAGAAAAAATTTAAACTTTTCCTTCTTTGTTCCTATGTTTCGAACTTGGGACCCACGGCGCAGGACAAGTTTTGACCCCCAAGGACATCATATGAACAAACATTGTAGAAGTCCACTAGGGATCCTACTTACCAAATATCAAAGCTCTACATCTTCTAGTTTCAGAGAAGAAGAATTTCAAAGTTTTCCTTCTTTATTTCTATGTTTTAAACTTGTGACCCTCGGGGCGGGGCCAGTTTTGACCCTAGGGACATTATATGAACAATCTAGGTAGAGGTCGACCAGGAGATGCTCTATACGTTCTAGTTTCAAAGCAGAATAATTTTAAAGTTTTCCTTCTTTGTTCCTATAGTTCAAACTTGTGACCCCCAGGGCGGGACCAGTTTTGACTCCCAGGGTTATCATGTAAAGAGTCTTGGTAGAGGTTTACTAGGAGATGCTACATACCAAATATCAAAGCTCTACACCTTCTAGTTTCAGAGAAGAAGAATTTTAAAGTTTTTCTTCTTTATTTCCATGTTTTAAACTTGTGACCCCCGGAGCATGGCCAGTTTTGACCCCAGAGACATCACATCATCTTGGTAGAGGTCTACTAGGAGATGGTACGTATCAAATATCAAAGCTCTGCACCTTCTAGTTTCAGAGAAAGAGAAATTTAAAGTTTTCCTTCTTTGTTCCTATGTTTCAAACGTGTGATCCCCGGGGCCGGGCCAGTTTTGACCTCAGGGACATCATATGAACACTGTTTTTAGAGGTTCACTAGGAGATGCTACATACCAAATATCAAAGCTCTGCACCCTCTAGTTTCAGACAAGAAGAATTTAAAAGTTTTCCTTCAGTGTTCCTATGTTTCAAACTTGTGACCCCAAGGGCAGGGCAAGTTTTGACGCCAGGGACATCATATGAACAATCTTTGTAGTGGTAGTGTAGTTTCAGAGAAGAAGAATTTTAAAGTTTCCTTCTTTGTTCCTATGTTTCAAATTTGTGACCCCCGGGGCAGGGCCAGTTTTGACCCCAGGGGCATCATATGAACAACCTTGGTAGAGGTCCACTAGGAGATGCTACATACCAAATTTCAAAGCTCTACGCCTTCTAGTTTCAGAGGAGAAGATTTTCAAAGATTTTTTTATTTTTTTCGTTTTGGTGGCCATGGAAACCAGATTTATGGGTGGAATTCAATCTCTTGAACAACTTTGGTAGAGCTTCACCAAACGAACATCCCTGCTAAGTGTCATCAAGATTGGCCCAGTGGTTTAGGAGGAGAAGATGTTTAAAGAAATGTGGACGACGCACGACGGACGACGTACGACGGACAACGGACATTGGGCGATCACAAAAGCTCACCATGAGCACTTCGTGCTCAGGTGAGCTAATAAATACCAAATATCAAGGTTCAAGGCCAAATGATAATGAAACAAGAGCAGCACATTGTTGCAATTTGACTTGAAACTTCGAAGTTCAGTTCCGGACAAGCAAGAAATACTGTAAAAATTAAGATCAAAGTGGAATTACTGAAAATTCGTACTAGGTAGAGTTATTGTTCTTGCATACTGTAATCTGTAATATTGAAACAAACATGACTGTATACCAATTTTGAAGTCGTTCTGATTTGAGATGACAAAGTTATTTTCCGTACTGGCACTAAATGCTGTAAAAATGACATTCAAAGGGAAATAACTTAAAGAAAGCACAAGGCAGAGTTATATTCTTGTGCACTGCACTTGCAACAAAAAAGCATACCAAATTTCAAGTCATTCCTACTTAAGACGACAAAGTTTTGCTCTGGAAAAGCAAGAAATGGTAGAAAATGAAGTTCAAAGGAGAAATAACTCACAATTCGAGCTAGGAAGAGTAAGGATTCTTGTGCACTGCACTCCATAAATTTTCAATAATCACGCATATCAAATTTGAAGATGTTCTTGCAGTAGATGACAAAGTTATATTCCAGACGAGCAGAAAATGCTGTACAAATGACAATCAAAGTGAAATAACTCATAGACAGTATGAGGTAGAGTTATGGTTCTTTCAGACGGCACTCTGCATTATTGCAACAAACACAAATGCCAAGTTTCATGTCAATCGGACTGGAGATAATCTCCTCTGAAACTTGATGGCGCACAGCTTTGACATTTAGTATGTGGTATCTCCTAGTGGACCTCTACCAAGTATGTTCAAATTATGCCCCTGGGGTCAAAACTGGTTCAACCCCGGAGGTCACAAGTTTGAGCATAGGAACAAAGAAGAAAAACTTAAAAAATCTCCTCCGAAATTTGACAGCGTAGAATTTTGATATTTGGTATGTGGCATCTCCTAGTGGACTTCTACCAAGTTTGTTCAAATTATGCCCCTGGGGTCAAAACTGGCCCCACCCCGGGGTCACAAGGTTGAGCCTAGGAATAAAGAAGAAAAACTTTAAAAATCCTTTTCTCAGAAACTAGAATACGTAGACATTTGATATTTGGTATGTGGCATCTCCTAGTAGACCTCTAAGAACTTTGTTTAAATTATGCCCCTGGGGTCAAAACTGGCCCCACACGGGGTCAAAAGGCTGAACATAGGAACGAAGAGTGAAAACTTTAAAAATCTTCTTCTCAGAAACTAGAAAGCGTAGAGCTTTGATATTTGGTCAGTTGCATCGCCTAGTGGACTTCTACCAAGTTTGTTCAAATCATGCCCCTGTGGTCAAAACTGGCCCCGCCCCGGGGGTCACAAGTTTGAGCATAGGAACAAAGAAGGAAAACTTTAAAAATCTTCTTCTCTGAAACTTGAAGGCGTAGAGCTTTGATATTTGGTATGTGGCATCTCCTAATGGACCCCTATCAAGTTTGTTCATAATTGTGATGTCCTTGGGGTCATAACTGGCCCAGCCCTGTGGGTCATAATTTCAAACTCAGGAACAAAGAAGGAAAATATTAAAAGTTTTCTTCTCTCAAAACTTGATGGTGTAGAGCTTTGATATTTGGTATATAGCATGTTCTAGAGGACCTCTACCAAGTTTGTTCATATGATGCCCTCGGGAAAAAAATTGGCCCTGCCCCGGGGGGGGGGGTCACAAATTCGAACATAGGAACAAAGAAAGAAATTTTTAAAATTCTTCTTCTCTAAAACTAGAAGGCATAGAGCTATGATATTTGGCATGTAGCAATTCCTAGTGGACCTCTACCAAGTTTGTTCATACGAGGGATGTTCCAAAATTAATGTTACTTGCGTTCTATCTCATGGAAATCGTGCTATATGATCTCAAAACCAACTCATGTCGATAGTATGATATCTGGAGAGTGGTATCGGTCAATATCTCGCTCATAATTACACTGCCCTTGGTACTGTGTATATTGTTTTGCAGCGTACTCATTACACTGTATACAAATATGGTTGGTAAGAGAGCTGAAAACGTGATTGAAATTAGGGCCTATATCAAAGGTAGGTCTCTACTTGGCAAAAAGCCGGTAGATATTCATCGTGAGGTGTGTGATATCTATGGGCAGGGTCAAATGTCGTATAGGACTATTTGTAGGTGGGTTGCTCGATTTAAGTTGGGAAACAGGCAGCTGAAAGATGCTGCTCACACAGGCCGCCCTGCAACAACAACAACAAAACATAACATTGAACGAATACGACAAATTCTGGAAAAAGACGCAAGGTACACTGTCAGACAGTTAGCTAGAATGGCAAGCTTGCCTTTAGCACGTGTTCATTGCATTTTGAAGAAACACCTAGAGCTTAGTAAGATTAATGCTAGGTGGATACCCCATTTACTAACTGACGACCAAAAGAGGTCCCGGGTTGAAAACGCCAAATCTTTGTTGAAAAAATACCCGAAATACAGCAAAAAGGCTTTCGATAGTTTGGTCACAGATGATGAAACATGGGTGTATTTTTTTGAACCCAAAAGAAAATGCTCTAATCGAATCTGGGCCACCAAAAACGCTAGGCGCCCTAGCATTGCTAAAAGAATACGCACAGTGAGGAAGGTTTTGTATGTGATATTCTTTGATAACAAGGGTTCAGTCATGCAGATTCCTGTGCCGAAAGGTAAAACTGTCACAGGGAAGTATTACAGAGACGTTGTACTTCGAAAACTTAAGAAACACTATAAATGCCGCCGCCCACAAACAGGTTTGAAGAACCTCAGGCTCTTGCATGACAATGCGCCAGCTCACAAGGCGCACATTTTGTAACGGAGTTTTTGAAGGCTGAAAACGTCACTGTCCTCCCTTCACCCGCTTTTTCACCAGACTTGGCCCCCTGTGACTATTTCTTGTTCCCCAAACTAAAATTTCACCTGTCTGGAAAAAAATACAAATCAAGAAATGCTCTTGGCTCTGTCATTTACCAGTATCTAATGAGTATACCCATACAAGAGTACAGAAACTGTTTCCAAAAGTGGATTCATCGGCTGAAAACATGCATTAGGGCAGAGGGGGAGTACTTCGAGGGGCAGGGCAAGCTAAAATGATCAGAACGACTTCTATCAAAGAGAAATCACAAAAGTAACAATAATTTTGGAACATCCCTCGTATTATGTCCTTGGGGTCATAACTGGCCCTGCTCCGGGAGTAACAGTTTCGAACATAACAACAAAGAAGTAAAACTTGAAAACTCTTCTTCTCTGAAACTTTAGGATGCAGAGCTATGATATTTGGCATGTAGCAATTCCTAGTGGACCTCTACCAAGTTTGGTCATATGATATTCCTGGCGTCAAAACTGGCCCTGTCCCGGAGGTCACAGGTTGGAACATAGGAACAAAGAAGGAAAACTTTAAATTTCTTTTTCTCTTAAACGGGAAGGTGTAGAGCTTTGATATTTGGAATGTAGCATCTTTGAGTGGACCTCTACCAAGTTTGTTCCAAGGATGCTGCTTTGGTAAAAAATGGGCCAGCTCCGGGGACCACAAGTTCGAACAAAGGACGAAGAAGGAAAATTTAGAATTCTTCTTTGAAACTGGAAGGTGTAGCGCTTTGACATTTGATTGCCCTATGTGCGGTGTCTGTCGTCCAGCGTCCATCAACAATTTCTTTAAACATCTTCTCCTAACCCACTGGGCCAATCTTGATGAAACTTGGCAGGGATGTTCCTTGGGTGAAGCATTACCAAAGTTGTTCGAAGAATTGAATTTCACTCATAAGCTATAGTCTAAGGTGAGCGTTCAAGGGCCAATGGCCTTCTTGTCTAATTCAAGGGCAAATAACTCCAGTCATTCTTGTCTGATTACACCCATAATTGAACTCATCCAAGATCTTATGATTATATATAATGGCCAAGTTAAGAGCTGATTGGTTAAAAATTGTAGACACTAGACAGTAAACAAAGTGAAATATAGCATTTTTTTCTAAGTCAAGAGCAAATACCTCTGGCCATTCTAGTCCCATTAGACCCATAATCGACCACATCCAAGATCTTATGATCATTTGTATTTTGACGAAGTTTGTTGCTGATTGGTTGATATTTGTAGAATAATAGAGTGTAAACAAAGTGAAATACAACAATCTTTCTAATTCAAGGGCATATAACTCTAGATGTTCTGGTTTGATTAGACCCATAATCGAAATCATTCAAGATCTTATGGTCATATATGCTTTGACCAAGTTTGGTGCCGATTGGTTGATATTTGTAGATGCCAGAGTGTAAACAAAGTGAAGTATACCAATTTTTCAAATTCAAGGGCAAATAACTCCAGATGTTCTGGTTTGATTAGACCTATAATCGAACTCATTCGAGATCTTATGGTCATATATACTTTGATCAAGTTTGGTGCTGATTAGTTGACATTAAATTTTGTAGATGCTAGAGTGTAAACAAGGAAATGTGAACGGACGGACAGGCGGACGACGGACGGACGGACGACGGACGGACGACAGACGCTGACGGACGGTGAGTGATCACAATAGCTCATTCTGAGCACTTCGAGCTCACGTGAACTAAAAACGATTTGTCTTGGAAAAGTAGTGATTCAAAGTTGAAATTTTGCATTTCTTGTTTATAATTGCTCTCCTTCACACCGATTTTACTGGTTTTCTTTATGCATTATGAATTTATATGTATGCAAGCATTTATAAAAGCAAAATCTCTGCCAGAAGAGCTATACAAGCCTTATTCCCAAGCGTTTTTAACTTACAGGATTATTTCCCACAGGATTTTTTTTTAACATTAGGTGTTTCTGTGGTCTCAGTTTTCTTTCTACTAAAATTGTACAAAACAAAAAATGAATCTACAAAGGTGAGTTTTACCTTTTCATTTCATTTGTCAAAGGTTCAAACACACCTTCATGTTGAAAACAGCGAATTGCTTAATAATGATGTTTTTCAATGAATAGGACAAGTTTTTGTTAGCCAGTTATCGTCCCAATACGAATTGTGACTGATAACAACATCAAAGCACCATGGTTAACCGAAGGAGACTAAATTAGTACCAACCTGCCAAAAGAGAAAATGGTCCCATTGGCTGATCCAAGGGTAGACAACAAAACAGCTACTGGCAATATCGCAGAGGCCCCTTTAAGAACACGATCACCCCATGACTGAAATAATTGATGACATATATTATCCAACATCATTAATGAAAATGAACGATAAGTATAAAGTATTGATAATTATATTTCATTTGTATGAAATTAAATCGGAGGGAGGCGTTGCCGACCGACGATTTAGTTTCATACAAATGAAATATATTGATCAATAACTATCTTACAGTTTGCCCTACTTTCTAACTGACTGACAGCTATGGATGGTTGGAAAAAGCCATACAAGATCGACAGAAAGTTCGATTTTCCACGCCTCTTTTGATTGACGGGTGTACGAACGTATGTTTTGAGTCGTAATGTGTCACTATTTTGTCCTTGAAATAGTTTCAGGACAATGTCTGTGGTCATGCTCTTTTAAGCGCTAGATTTAGCAATGAATGCAAGCTTCCAGCTGGTTGACGACGAGCAATTTTATAAAGAATTTATTTCCCTCGACACAGGCGACATCTCGCTAACACAATTATGTACAATAAAAACCAACGACCTGGATCCAAATTCCTCTAAAGTTGCCGGTTCACTCTCCAGGACGTTTCATTTTAAACCCATACCAGATTAGCCCTCTTTTTTACGGCCCTGAGGCAGAAGGCGCTTGAAAACATTGCGCGTTAAGGAGAAATTGCTTGTAAGGAGCCTTTTCTCCTTTCCTGCTATGTTTGGTCTTTCCACAGACAAATCCTCTAATTTGTATCAAGTTATTGTCTACATACGGTTTGAGATTGGACCCAAACAAATTTCCAGCCTGGGAAAGACTTCCTTACCAGGGTCGTTAAAACCAGAGATTGTTCGGTAAAAGGTTAAATATCACGCGGTCAAGTTTGAGTTGTTTAATTCCGATAGTCACGTGGAAAGTACGTCACATTTTTAGCGATGATGCAATTAGTATAAGTTATTGATCATATATTTCATTTGTATGAAATTAAATCGGAGGGAGGCGAAGCCGACCGACGATTTAGTTTCATACAAATGAAATATATTGATCAATAACTAACTTACAGTTTGCCCTACTTGACTGACGACTACGGATGGGAAAGAGTCATACAAGAACGACAGAAAGCTCGGTTCGCCACTCGTCTTTTGATTGACGGTTGTACGAAGGTGCGTTTTGAGTCGTACGGCGTTAACTATTATTTATGTTGTCCTTGATCTAGTTTCAGGACAATTGTCTGCTGTCAGGCTCACTCGGCATACCACGGGTTATGGTAGCCATCATATCCCTTGTTTGTATATAGTGGATTGATATGCAGCAGATCGGTACATTCATCGCCCGGTTGAATACACAAACCATAATCTTCCATCATTTCCCGATAAACTGCCGAAAAACTTTTTAAATAAATAGAGGATATTTTTTTCCCTTTTTTTTCAGTGAAAGGTCGAAATTTATTTTATAGAGAGAACATCATCTGTAATATTTTCATGAGTGGTGCTTTTAACCCTTCTAGGAGGAACTTAATCTAAATCCAGGACAGTTCTTTTTAGTTATTCCATGTGGCCTACCGGGGGCCCTCCGCATAGCAACGCATTACAATATTACATCAAACGCGAGAAATGTAAGGTAAATGACGTCATATTTCCACCTTGTTGGGAGTCACATGCTTTTTACCTGGGTAACTAGAATATAATCAAAGGACTGATAGTCCTGAGAGTCGCCTGTAGGGTAATGGGTTAGAAGTTTTCACCCTTTTTTGTTCAAATCTATTAAAAGCATTCAAGATACAAAATAACTTAACCACAAGACAGTATTAAATGCAAACATATTTCTGAGTTGTCATCCTAAAATTCAAAATATCCGTATTAAAATTTACATTTAAAAAATGTGGTGGAAATTAAAATTTAGGCACCATGACCAGCTTTAATAAGTTCAACGTTTTTTACTCACAGACAACAACCCTTTACAAATAAAGACCAGATTATCTTCTGGTATAGGATCTAGTGACATACTTTTAGACCAAAAATGCCCTTTCGCAACTAGCTCATATCTAATCTTAGCAGTCTGACAAAGTTTCATAAGTATTAGACTGAACATAAATGGATTCTACAGCTCTATTACGGTTTCGTCTGATTTGACTTAATGACAACCTTTAGGCTTTTTCTTGTAACCCCAGGTGACCTATATTCAGTTTTGTCAAAAATATTATTGAGACAAACAGCCGGGCAATTTCATGATCATTGGACTGAACTGTAGCCTTTGGAGCACAAACAAATATTTGACTCCGTGATCTACCTGTCCTTTGGAAATAACTTGTTTTTGTTGTTGTCCAGGTTGAGGTTTTGACCAGCAATGGACTCTATGGCTGCTGTAACTCAATAAAATCTATAACCCAACAGCATGATCATCATCCTTTAATATTTGTCTGCGTTTTATAACGTCCCAGGGATTACAGTGCTTCCACACCAATCGAAAATTGTCTACATGTATATTGCTTTGGTGTAAATTAAATGTTTGCGATTCGCTTTATTTCCCTTTACAAAAACCCTTCAAAAGATTACAAACACTCCAATAAAGAACTTGTTGTTCGAGCGGGAAAACACTGATCTGTTCTATATTTGAATTATAGCGGAGTAAAAAGTCAATTTCTCAGATTGCTGGTTGTTAGAACTGCGTAGTGTAAATTCAGATTTTGGCAGTTACAAAAGCACCTTGCCTTCCAACACCCGCACTAATAAATTGTTGTTCAATAGATACAAGAAAAAGTTGATGCAAAGCATCAAAGTCGCCGCAAAAAAATTTGTTTAATGCTTCAAGAAAGCCTGGGCAAGTAAGTAAATGTCAGTTTTCATCAGCAGATTTTTTAACACATTATGAAATTATGTGAATAGTAACCTATATCAAAACTTGTCTTCTGTTACAGTATCTAATACCCTAGCACAGCGCTCTCTTAGCTCTTTTCCAAACGACAAATATCAGACTCTTCCAAATTCAAAGAGTTGGCAGATGACAATTTAAAAAACTGCAAAAATGGTGGAAAATTCGCTAGTAGTGGGGAAAAAGTATTTAATAAAGAAGAAATTGCTTATAACGAGCAATTTCTCCTTATCCAACATGTTTTGACAAAAGAATTTGATAGCACACATGTGATAACCTGTGTTTGTTTGGGAAAGTGGTGAAAGCAGGGCTAAGTTACTAAAATGTTGCTGTCCTAGGAAAGTATGATTCAAGAGGACGTAAGTTTGCAAGGCATGCTTTCAATTTGAACAAGTCTAAGACTATAGTGTTTGGTGAACAGTGTTCATAAAGAATCATGGTTTTGCATCGCGCTTTATCATTATGAACAACACAGCGAAAAAGTGGCCTCTCTCCAGATTTTTTCCACAAATTAAATTTATGCAGAGCTCGTTGAGAAATAAACAAAGGAGTTCTAAACTATCTTTGTTGTAAAAACTAAACTTAGAAATAAGTAACCTCATAACCATCATACCCGTTCTTCGGCGGAATTTAGCACAATTTCAGCAATGCACAATTTTAGCAGTGGTAAGTCAAGAAAAAACACACAAAAAGTAGGAAAAACTATCTACAAAATAATCAAAATGATTATTAAACCTGTGTACAAAGGTTTTACGAAACGACCAACTGGGTACGAAATGACCAAAATTGAAAGTATAAGTAGGTACGAAATGACCAAAATCGTACGAAATGACCTAGGTACGAAATTAACAAGGTACGAAATCACTGGAAACCTGTACAGCCTTGACCAATGGAAACAAGCCGTTTATGTGGACGAGTCCATTTCTCACGAATAGCGACAATAAAAGAAATAATTAGGCGGTTTTTTGATGTTGTAAGTATTAATAGAACAAAAACAGTATCGTATTGCAATTTCGTAGTTTAAGAATGAATTAAAAAGCCAGTTTAAGGCGAAGTAAAGTTAGAAAGATTCCTTGTTAACCTAACACCCCTATAAAAACGAAATTCCCACTATCCATGTCCTTACTCGAAAAATTATTAAAAATATAGTCGCGCGCTTCTGCGCGGCGACTAACTAGATCTAGGTTAATCGCTCATTGAAAAAAGAAAAACAGCAGACTTTAACATATTTGTCCGTCTTTATGAACGAAAACCAATTAAATATAGTAAACTTCAAAGCACTCTCTCTACATACGTCGGTACACGCTGAAAGTAAAGGCCGGTTCAGCGACTGATTCATAAATATGTAAATTCATAAAGATTTCCGTTGTGCAAATGACGTTTATACGTCACGTGATTACAAGATCTATATTTGTCGCAAAGCTACATTCCAGAAAACACCTGCAAAGCGATAACCTGGTACAGCCTAGAACCGTGTACATTGCATACGCTATGTACGATCTCTGGTGCACCTAGAATATGGGTGTGCAAAGTATCTAAAGTCTAGATTAAAAAGCTGGGAAGAAGCAACGTGTAAGAATGTCTAAGAAGGCAATGCAACCATTCCAAGTCGTTATAAATTCGATAAAAAGAATTAGCCTACTGTTGAGAAAAAAAGCAATTGAAAGCTTCCATATTAACTAGGCATACCCTTTCCTTGTCCAATCATAGGTTGAGCGTTGAATTGAAATAAGGCTTGCAGTTAGGATTGTAAGATTGTAAGAGATAGAGTGTACTTCTAATGGGTAATTATCAAACAATTTGCACTGAAAATTGTCCACAAGTAGATGCAGAAAAGATGCTTGTAGTTGAACATTTCACAGCGTGTCCGCAGACTTGTTTAGTTCACGGTAGCTATTTTTACATATACGTAATGCGCTATTTTTAGAGATGATGTCTTACACAGACATCAGGCTAATGTGTACCCTTGTGTACGAAATGATTGTTTCATAGGTTTGAACCGTTGAACAGATCAGTCTTTATAGACATGTATATTTATTATCACAAAGGCACAATTGTAAATTATTACAACAGAAAAAAACTGGGTTGTTCACCGAATAATTAGAAAACTATGTTATCTCGTAAACCGGAACTTGGGACAGGAAGCAGTACAAGGCCGGAAGTATGCTTACGTCACCCATAGATCAGGACGATAACAATGAGAGCCTGTTTGCTACGCAAACAGGCGACTCAAAAAACGGTATTTTCGCTGGTCATAACCATGAAATACATAGAGGTTATTACATGGCTGATGAGGGCATGAGAGTAATATCGGCTCATCCCCTTGATATCTGCCCCGAGGACTTTAGCCCGAGGGTAGATTTTGAGGTGGAGGGCCGATATCACTCCCCTGTCCTCGTCAACCATATAACCTATTTATTACATTCATGGATCAATTGCTCGATTTTTTGGCTTTCAAGCATGATTTAACACTTCAGTCGACACAACTTTTTTTCCGCTGGTAAACGTCACATTCATGACGTCATTCACTATCGTAGACCTGCATATATATTCGCAGTATATGACGTTTTAAATAAGCAGTTCTTATTCATGTATGATCATTGTTTAAAAGTTGTTGCCATTATTGTTTCCCCATCTAAATATTCAGTTTAGAGTAATACTGATCAAAGCTCAGACAAACAGGATAAATAAAATAGATGGTTGGTAGATCTACTTCGAATTATGAAACTCGATCAAACTTGGTTCACCCGGCTCGATGGATAAAATTCGTAGAACTAGGCTATAGACCTAACATATTGCCTGATAAGTATCCCAATGCAAGACAACAACAATCTATTTTATATTTAAGTCTTTGTTGGTTTAACCATTCAACGTTGACTGTAGTTCTGAAGATTTGTCCGCATGCTATTGATCGACCGATTCAGCCTTTTTTTTTTCAAAATGGATGTTTTGAGAATGTTAGTTTTTGAGCGAGTATTCTGTTGCTATAGATATGGAACAGTTATCTTGTCAACGGGCGGGATATCAGATATCAGCCCGTTGCCCTGCCATATCTGCCCTCGCCTGACACTGATATTATACCATTTACTATTATTAGTAACAGAATGTAATAATGAAAAATATTTCGCCGATATTTGTCGATAACCTACATGTGTACTAGAAAGCATGAAACAAAAATGTAATATCGGTACTTACAATCACTACTGTTGAAGAGTTAAGAAGGTCGCCAGAAGACATGGCTGCCATATATGAAATGTTGGTCAGTAAGTACACAACGGTAACAAGTACCGAAGCAGAAATGTTTGCTCGAGGAATAATTCTGTAAATTTTGAATAAAGCATGTATCGCACAAATCAGAGTTGTAATAAAAGGACTAAAAGGAAATGGTGAAAACCGAAAACATATTCTACAGAAAATAATTCAAAGGTATACGACTTTTTCGCAACATACATTTAAATGGCGTGCTAGGAAAAGGGCAGTGCAAGTTAAAGCAAATCATCTTTTTTGCAGATGCATTAAACATCTTTTTCACAGAGTATGGTTCATCTGTGAATGACAGCTGCGAATTCCTTTACTATCCCCATTTTGAAGAGACTTTTTCAGAGTCGTTTGCTACAATCTAGCTTAAAAGCTATCAAGTTTTGTATTTATGTATACGTATGCAAATATATCGCAAAACAATGTTGAAGCCGTGAGGTCTGTAGGTCTTGAATTTGCCGGAACATTATTAGTTTTACGGTTAGGTGGCATGGGACTTGGAAACAGCTTTCTCCAGTAGCAACAAATGTGTATCTCAAGAAATCAGCTGGCCGAATGAATGATATCACTGAAGGACTAAAATTTTGACAAGAATCTGTCGAACCCAGTATTTCAGTAGAAGTGTTTAAACAAAATTAAAACTTTGTAGTGTGTAATAGTTCAGTTATTGCTCAGCTGTGTAAACGTAGATAAACAAAGACACACAAGGAAATTTGTCTTCGATTCAACACCTGAAACGAAACCATCCCTTCCCTTGATGGCCCAAATAGGATGAAATCGCAGCATTTTCTACTGGTCATATTCACTTCCACTTTGCAAACGTCAAGGGCAACATTTGGCACGAACATACAAGATACATGTACTTTAATAAAACAAAGATGAAAAGATGAAACGGTTTTTACATATAGCATGCAATACGCAAAAAGGGTCATTCGGATATTTGCGTGAAGTGTCATCTTGGATTAGCCTGCGCAATCCTGAGACGACACTTTACATTATGTTATTAGATGTAACGTCAGGGGGCAGGGGACTTGGAAACTTGTTCACGGCTGTGGCAAATCATGTCGCCCCGAGCCACCTGACTGTATGTATAACGAATTTATTATACTGCAAAGTTTTACCCTTTCAAAGCGCGTTAAGCGAAATTTTCCTGTTTTATAATCTCAGGAATCGAGTATGCTGACGAAAGAGAAATTCACTTCTGAGTACCCAAATTCAATGAAAACTAACGTCACTGGAAACTGACGTCACTAAAACGTACAGTTTGGTGCATAAACGTGCAGTCGTGTGATCGATCGACGCCGTCATTGCGGATGTTGTGTTGCAAGAGTAGTAATGTTTACGGAGCACTCGAAAGGGAAACTGGCTTTACGTGATATATTATGTTCCCGGCATGTTATTACCAATGAGATCATGAGAAATGTCTTTGCAGTATAAAAATAGATTTTGTTCCTCAGTTGACATGTGCGAAACAGAAAGTTACATGAAAACGGAAAGGGTCTTTTGGGATACGCCTGCACGGACTTCGCATGCTGAACCGAGACCACACTTTACATCAGTGTCCTAATTCCCCTATTCTCTTGTTGCAGGTCATTTATAAAACCTGGCTAAAAACGAGTAAAGGTATTTCTTGATAAAACAATGCAAATAATAGCAAGGCTTACTTTTCCGGTTGATAGATTTCCTCTGTCACACTATTAAGGGTATTCCTGTGGGAAAAAAAATTGAAAGAATCGATAACCTGAATGAGACAGACGGACAGACGGACAGACAGACAGACAGACAGATTTAAAGCTTTCCTCCACTGATTACCAGCATTTTCCCATTTTCCCACAAGGGTCGTTAAAACCAGGGCTTATATTCACCAACCATTCTTGAGAATATTCTTAGGCTTATTCTTCAAAATTTTGCCAATGTGAAAGTAACAGAACGTCTGATTGGCTAAACCGGATGGTTTAGCCAATCAGACGTTCTGTTACTTTCACAGTAAGGAAATCTTGAAGAATAGGACCAAGAACGTTCTTGAGAATGGTTGGTGAATACGGACCCAGGGGTTGTTTGGTAAAGGGTTAAATCGGCAACATGTAATGCTATCATTGCTGAATGAAACAGGAAAAAAAAAAATTTCACACTATAGCATGGATAAAATGAAGATAATAAATGATAAATATATGTATAGGACAACTGGTATATTATCAAATCTACAAAGAACGGCTTTACTTCAATGGATCTGGTGAGAGGCCAGAGCCACATTTTTTTAATCATATACTTAGTACCTCTGACATTTTTACCTATGACATTATTACCTATGGCATATTTACCACTTTGACTCTGACATTTTACCTCTGACATTTTTACCGGACACCGTTTCAAATACTGTACATGTATTGTCATTTGCAAAATGCAAAAAGTGGTCTGACGAAAATTGTTCTTTATAATTACCACACTATAGTTATGGTGATGTAAGTCAAAGCCTATATGATGTTGAATGTTCAGTGCAGTGTATGTGTTGTAGGCCAGATTGGAACCCAGGCAGATCCCGAATCGGCCAAGGCAGATCTGGAATCTGCCTAGCCCAAACTAGAATTCTGATTTGGTTTTGACCAAAATAGAAATCTTGTTTGGTCTAGGCAGATTCCAGATCTGCCTAGGTCAAATTAGAATTCCAGGATCTGCCTAGACCAAATTGGAATCTTTTCTTTTTTAGAATCTTTTCAGTAAATACCCTTTTTAACACACAAAAAAAGCATTTCTTTATTACCTGAATTTTGATTTTTACACCTTTTCTTTTAGAGTTCTTCAAATAGAAAATGTCTGCAGAAAATACAAAAACTTGAAATTAGTTCCTTGAATGTAAGAAAACATTGTGAAACAAGAATAAAGTGCTAGCTACCAGCATGTTCTCCTTATTCCATAATGTTTTGAAAAGCCTTATTTCTCCACTGTCCTTTTCAAAGCTACAGCAAAAATCTGAGTCGTGCGCTGCATCATGTAAAGTTGAATTTCTCCACTTATGTGGGCATTTGATTTCTAGAATACCCTCTCTCTGTCCATCGACTATCACTATTCCATCTGGACTAGCCCCATACAGTTGAGTATTCACTGTTCACACACAGTCCGCACTGTGAGATCTTAAGGCTTTTCAGAATTCTCTGTTTTGATTTTGTGTATTTCACTCTAGCTGCTGGTTCATGGTCCCGACCCCATTTTAAAGATTTACTGTCGAAGGAACAATAACCGCATACACTTTTAATTAAAGATAATGGGAACTTCCCGTTATTTCTTTTGCAAATGCTCCCGAAGACCGAGGCAGTTATCCTATTCTGGCGTGCCTTGTGCCATTTCTTGTTTTTGTACTGACCATGAGTGCCTTTCTCAATCAGTATGCAGTCCTCTGGAGACACTTTCCTAGTCTGAAAGTAGGCACTGAAAAACATACAGCACTACTCACTCTGTATATCACATGAATCTGAATAATTGAATGCAGACCTGGGAGAGATGTACCGGTACATGTAATATTAGCTGGTGTGCCCTCTCTTGAAGCCAAGCTGCATTTGGTGCATGCACTCTAAGAAGTTTCTCAAAAGTTTCTAAATTCACTGGAGTTGGTTAACTATCATCAGTTTCCTTTGATTGTTTTGGGTGTTTCTAATTCTGAGCATTGAAACCTTTTAAATGTCATGTTTTCACATTTCTTTGGTCTCAGTTTCCTCTTTCGGGGATGGTTCCATTTACACTCTTTGGAGGTTGAGGCATCAAGACCTTCCTTTTTTCTTCTTCGACATGTCAACAAGGGCATATAATAAGGCAGCAACATGGTTGCAAGACTCCCCTTCTCTGAAGGAAAAAGATATTTAATTCATATTTTGACTGAATGCAAATACATGTATTGGACACTTCCATGTTGAGTATTGTCCATAGACAGGTGACAATTTTTCTTGTGCATGAAGAATACCCTGTTTTCTTTTTGAAAATACATGTACCTCTTCCACATTTTTTCTATCATACCAAGTGCTCTAAAATTTATTTGACACATTTTATGTGGAAAACTAAAACTAGTATAGACTTGTGAATTATAGTCTGTCAGAGAAAGAGTTGCCAACTTCTGCATTGTAGATTGCCTATCATCAATATTATTTTTGTTTTGTTCGTCAATTTTGAGGATTATTTAAAGTCTTAACATACCCTGCACGACAGTCACAGCCTGCTGCGGGTAGTCGCCCCGAGAATTTGGCCATTGAGATCCATACTGTGTAGTCTGGTCTTTGTTTCTCTGTTTGAACAGGTAGTGAAGGTATAACCCGTGCTTTTACATAGCAATGAGAATTGTCTGCACAAATATCGTGGTACGCTAATGAGTGGACGTGTTGATCTTCGTAAAAAACTTTCGCTTTTAGTTGACGTTTGGCGTTGTTTTTTTCCATATCAAGTGTTCTTCGTTTGCTGAGAACCAAGTAATTATATAGTTCATCATAAGTAAACTCTGGTATTTTGACTGGTTTTTCCCACCAATTCTTCAAGTCACTAGGTTAGAAGTTCGTCGCCGAGAGGCGACACAAATCTCTTTAAGCTCTGTCGTTCTGTATCCTTTGCATCGTTGATGTGTATCTCACTTAACGGCCTTTTCCCAAATAATCGTGTGCCTCTGCACGCTTCAATAAATCCGCCTTCGCCCCCGAGACATATTCTCCATGATCTCGCAAGTACTTTTTCAACTGGACAACATTAAAGCTGTCGAAATTAACAATGTCTTTCTCTCCTTCCGGTAATTGATTTTCTTTGTTCGACGCCATTGTAATGTTTTCAGAAGACACTCCGGAAGTAGAATTATTTTTAGATAAGCATGGGAGGTAACCAATCGAAGGGCAGGTAATAACTTATCGGACAGGGCTATAAATGCTTTATTAAGTAAACACATTTATACAAAGGAAAAAAAAAGTAGTAAGTTATGAATTTGTCCTCATTCTTCTGTTTATGTAGTTCCTAACTTATGTCATATAATTATTTTGTAGGAGGTTTAGACAAAAATCTGTATGTACATTATTAAAGTTTGGTCTTTTGTCTACATTATTATTATCATTATTATTTTTTGATTTGATCATTTATCATTAATAAACAATGCAATTAATAACATGAATTTTTTCAAAAACAAAAACGGTTTAGTAAATGTGACAGTCAGACCCTTCATGTAAAAAAGGACCATGCAGAACTGCAATAAGACTAAATTTTCACTTCAGGTAGATTTTCTGTAAATGATGTGTTTATCTATCTAATAAACAGTCACATGTATGAAAACTATTGACCTAGATATACCTACACTGTCTGTGATCTCTCTTATTTCATGTAAGGGGTTGCCAGATAGTGCCTGTATGTGTGATTGGTCAAAAAGATATCACACATTCATACTTTTACAGCTAACTAATTTGGCAATCAATCCTTTACCAGACGACAAAATTTTAGCCTTGTCCAAATTGAAAGCATTGCAGACAACGATTTCAAAGTGGTTAAGATTGAGCATTTTTTCTTTGATAAGGTAGAAAATATTGTGGAAAAAGAGAAAAGGCTGGTTACCCGAATTCAATTCTTTGTGCATAATGTTTTCAAAAGGCTCCTTTCCTAGGTTTATTAACTCTATACCAAACGACAAAATTTTTTACTAGTCCAAATTCAAAGCAATTGCAGACAACAAAATGAGTGTGAATCCAAAATTGAAATTTGATTTGGGAAGGGTAGAAAACATTGTGGGAAAAGAGAAAATGCTGGTAACCAGCATTTTCGCCTTTTCATACAAAGCTTTCTCAGGGTTGTTAAGTGTCGGGATTGTGTGGTAAAGAGTTAAGAGTCAGCATTGAGTGGTAAAGGATTATCAATATTTTCACAATTTCAGCTTTCACTTCACACATCATACTTGTGCCAGGTACACAGGTTGACCCATCACATAATTATTATATAATTACCATTTATTTGGGAAAAAATATAAAGAAAATACAGTATGATCGATTCTCCTTTTCCCATCATAATTTCTACCAGATTTATTAATCATTTTTCTCATTTTTAAACAGCGATTACGTAATCGCTGTTTTAATTATAATATCAATCCTACAAGAAAAAAAACATGTTTACAACTAAACTACAACTCTGTGGTAGAATTCCTGGAAACATTGTGGGGATGGGAGAAAATGCTGGTAACCATCATTTTTTCCTTTTCCCACAATTTTTTCTATCCTTCCAAAATCAAATTCCAATTTTTGATTCACATTTCATAACATTTTGTCGTCTGCAAATGCTTTCAATTTGGACAAGCCCAAAATATTGTCATTCAGTAAAGAGTTAAACCAAACATCCACATATGTTTACAACTAAGATGTACATGTATTTCTAGTTAAAGCAATATCCTTTTCCCTCACATTAGCTTCATTTCCTACATTTTTTCCTGCTAAAGTACAAAACATTAAAAATTTATTCTTACTCTGAATTTCTGATAAACAATCTCTTTTATTTTGGGGTTTAAATTAAAAATTCCAATTTGGTCTAGGCAGATCCGGAATCTGTCTAGACCAAAGTAGAATTCTAATTTGGTCTAGGCAGATTCCTGATCTACCTAGATTCCGGACCACAACATATGCATACCTTTATATCCGTGTGCGTGGAAAATTTGCTCTTTATTATAAGATTATAGTCAGAATATTTCTATTACATGATGCCTTAACTTTCCAACCAAATATGTAACAAATCCTAATATTCTTAGCAAGCATTCCTATCTTCATCTTTAGAAACTGCACTAGCGAACACTTTTGAAGTAGTGACGATTCAGGTTGTAATTTGCTATCCCTTTAGGCCTATATAGCTTGCAACACGCCAAAAGGGGTATTCCGACATTTGCGTAAAGCGTAGTCTTGGATCAGGCTGTAGAGTCCGCGTAGTCTAATCCAAAACGACACCTTCGTTTAACTTTTGTAATTTTCGGTTTTGCGAAAGTCTACTGTAGCACAAAATCTACCATTGTCGTAAAGTGCCGTCTCGTATTAAGCTCCGTGAAGTCCGCGTAGTCTAATCCAAAACGACACCTTCGTTTAACTTTTGTAATTTTCGGTTTTGCGAAAGTCTACTGTAGCACAAAATCTACCATTGTCGTAAAGTGCCGTCTCGTATTAACCTCCGTGGACTGGGAGACGATACTTTACGAAAACGTCCGAAATGCCCCTCTTTCGTGTATTGTAAGCCAGGATTTAGTTTCCTTTTAGGTGACATTTTCATCAGTAGGTCTAACACTTCACACAAATCTATTTCCCCCCCCCCCTTGTATTTTCTTTTCTTGTATTTTCTCTCATTGCATTAATCGGATATTGGAGTATCATATTCATGATTCAATTGTATTGTATTATATTGTACTTCGGCAGGATGAAATATGTTTAAAGATCGTTTACTTACCACCCGTCATATGCCCAAAGTGCTTGATAAAAAGCAAGTACAATAGATGATGGGAGACTGGTAGTGCCTTTAAAACTGTCTTTGAATTCATATGTATCTCCTTATGAAATAAAAAAATGAATTGTATTTTATACTTTAGATGTATAAGAGATTATTTTTGGCACATAACTACCCTTATTTTCGGTGTAATACAGGCATTACGAGTTTTCTTTTATCACATAACCTCCCTTGTTTTCAGTGTAGTATACCCTTTACGAATTTTCTTATCTTATACACGTTTGAGGTAAGACCTGTATAATGCACTTCCGGTGAAAATTCTAATTGGTTGATAAATAAGGATAAATAAGGATTTATAAAGAAATAATATTTTTGCACATTTTTAACGGATCAGAAATTCCGTTTATAATGTCTATCTTGAAACTATTTTTTGATACTTTTGTTAGTTTTCTGAAAAGGGATGTAATTATTATCTCATTTGAATTAAGAATATAGTGGTATTACATTTATAAATGATAATTCAAAGAAGAAAAAATGGAAAAAATGAAAGTAGTTCAATAATGCTCATTTTTAAGTATAGCTAATTTTGCAGGATGATATTTGAGTGGAAATAGCTGTTTTCCATTACACAGGTCTTACCTTGATATCACATTTGTGTGACGTATTACATATCATAAGTGAATGGACCTGACATATATACCGTGGGTGCACTAATGAATGTTTTTGCATCATTTAATCTATATTTATGTTGTGAAATGTCGTTATGTGATAAAAAGAGTCTGACTATCATGGACGTTTGAGATAAAAAATTATTGAACTCGTCAAGGAAAATTGTTATTAAGCTCGCCAAAGGTTCGCTTAATAACATTTCTCTTGATTTGTTTAACCCATTACAACTCAACCCCTTCTATTGACGGCCCTGAAAAAGAAGCCTTCTTAAAACGTTATAACCAGTATTTTCTCCTTTTCCCACAATGTTTTCTACCTAATCAATAAAAAATTGCACCATTTGAGCCACACTGAAATTGTCGTCTGCAAATGCTTTCAATTTGGACAGAGCTAAAATTCTGTCGCCTGGTAAAGGGTTAGAAAAATCTTATCTGAAAAGCCCACTCTTATCATATCCTATTGACTCTGCTGAATAACAATGAATTTTTCAATTATAATCGGCCTGCAACACGCGAAAAGGGGCATTCGGACATTTGCGTAACGTGTCGCCACGGATCAGCCTGCGCAGTCCGCGCAGGCTGATCCGAGACAACACTTTACGACTACATTAGATTTTACGCTACAGTAGACCTGCGCAAAACAGAAAATTACATAAAAACGGAAAGTGCCGTATCGGATTAGCCTGCGTGGACTGCGCAGGCTAATCCGAGACGACACTTTACGCAAATGACCGAATGCCCCTTTTCCGGTGTAGCAGGCCATATGTGTAAAAACTCAAGTATTGCTATTTCTACAAAATGTTTGTGGGAATACTATCTCCTTATCGGACAGTGTAGATCCAAGATCAGACTGCACATTCTGTGCAGTCTGATCTTGGGCTATACTGTTCGCAAGAGGTGAACGAGTCGTGCTTAGCAGCTAAGGGGTTAAAAAAAAAAAAAAAAAACAAACATTTTTCTCAGACAAGAGGGCCATTGGCCCTGGAACGCTCACCTTAGACTATAGCTTATGAATGAAATTCAATTCTTTGAGCAACTTTGGTAAAGCTTCACCCAAGGAACATCCTAGCCAAGTTTCATGAAGATTGGCCAAGTGGGTTAAGAGAAGAAGATGTTTAAAGAAATTGTTGACGGGCGACAGACGCCGGACATAGGGCAATCAAATATCATAGTTACACCTTCCAGTTTCAAAGAAGAATTTTAAATTTTCCTTCTTTGTCCTATGTTCGAACTTGTGGTCCCCGGGGCTGGGTCAGTTTTAACCAAAGCAGCATCCTTGGAACAAACTTGGTAGAGGTCCACTCAAAGATGCTACATACCAAATATTAAAGCTCTATACCTTCCCGTTTAAGAGAAAAAGAAATTTAAAATTTTCCTTCTTTGTTGCTATGTTCCAACCTGTTACCTGGCAAGTTCTGACGCCAGGGACATCATATGACCAAACTTGGTAGAGGCCACTAGAAGGTTCTGCATATTAAATATCAAAGCTCTGCACCTTCAAGTTTCAGAGAAGATTTCTAGAGTTTTCCTTCTTTGTTGCTATGTTCGAACCTGTGAACACCCGGGGCAGGGCCAAGGGCATAATATGAACAAACTTGGTAGAGGTTCACTAGGAACTGTTACATGCCAAATATCATATCTCTTTGCATTCTAGTTTTAGAGAAGAAGATTTTTAAAATTTTCTTTCTTTGTTCCTATGTTCGAATTTGTAACCCCCGGGGCGGGGCCAGTTTTGACCCCACGAGCATGGTTTAAAGAAACTTGGTAGATGTCCACTAGGAGATGCCACATACCAAAGCTCTACCCCCTCTAGTTTCAGAGGAGAAGAATTTAAAAGTTTTCCTTCTTTGTTTCTATGCTTAAACTAGTGACTCCCGGGGTGGGGCCAGTTTTGACCACAGGGACATAATTTGAATAAACTTGGTAAAGGTCTACTAGGAGATGCAACAGACCAAATATCAAAGCTCTACGCTTTCTACTTTCTGAGGAAAAGAATTTTATAGTTTTCCTTCTTTGTCCCTATGCTCAAATTTGTGACCTACGGAGTGGGGCTAGTTTTGACCCCAGGGGCATAAGTTGAACAAACTTTTAGTTTCAGAGGAGAAGATTTTTAAAGTTTTCCTTCTTTGTTCCTATGCTCAAACTTGTGACCCCCGGGGTTGGGCCAGTTTTGACCGCTGGGGCATAATTTGAACAAACTTGGTAGAGGTCCACTAGGAGACGCCACATACCAAATATCAAAGCTCTACGCCTTCAAGTTTCAGAGGAGAAGATTTTTAAAGTTTTCCTTCTTGTTCCTATGCTCAAACTTGTAACCCCCGGGGAGGGGCCAGTTTTGACCCCATGGGCATAATTTGAACAAACTTGGTAGAGGTCCACTAGGAGATGCCACATACTAAATATCAAAGCTCTACGCCTGCAAGTTTCAGAGGAAAAGATTTTTAAAGTTTTCCTTCTTTGTTCCGATACTCAAACTTGTTACCCCCGGGGTTGGGCCAGTTTTGACCGCAGGGGCATAATTTGAACAAACTTGGTAGAGGTCCACTAGGAAGTGTTACATACCAAATATCAAAGCTCTACGCCTTCAAGTTTCAGAGGAGAAGATTTTTAAAGTTTTCTTTCGTTGTTACTATGCTCAAACTTGTTATCATCCGGGGCAGGGCCAGTTTTGATCCTAGGGACATATTTTGAATAAACTTGGTAGAGGTCCACTAGGAGATGCCACATACCAAATATCAAAGCTCTACGCCTTCAAGTTTCAGAGGAGAAGATTTTTAAAGTTTTCCTTCTTTGTTCCTATGCTCAAACTTGTAACCCCAGGGGAGGGGCCAGTTTTGACCCCATGGGCATAATTTGAACAAACTTGGTAGAGGTCCACTAGGAGATGCCACATACTAAATATCAAAGCTCTACGCCTGCAAGTTTCAGAGGAGAAGATTTTTAAAGTTTTCCTTCTTTGTTCCGATGCTCAAACTTGTTACCCCGGGGTTGGGCCAGTTTTGACCGCAGGGGCATAATTTGAACAAACTTGGTAGAGGTCCACTAGGAAGTGTTACATACCAACTATCGAAGCTCTACGCCTTCAAGTTTCAGAGGAGAAGATTTTTAAAGTTTTCTTTCGTTGTTACTATGCTCAAACTTGTTATCATCCGGGGCAGGGCCAGTTTTGATCCTAGGGACATATCTTGAAAAAACTTGGTAGAGGTCCACTAGGAGATGCCACATACCAAACATCAAAGCTCTACGCCTTCAAGTTTCAGAGGAGAAGATTTTTAAAGTGTTCCTTCTTTGTTCCTATGCTCAAACTTGTAACCCCCGGGGAGGGGCCAGTTTTGACCCCATGGGCATAATTTGAACAAACTTGGTAGAGGTCCACTAGGAGATGCCACATACTAAATATCAAAGCTCTACGCCTTCAAGTTTCAGAGGAGAAGATTTTTAAAGTTTTCCTTCTTTGTTCCGATGCTCAAACTTGTTACCCCGGGGTTGGGCCAGTTTTGACCGCAGGGGCATAATTTGAACAAACTTGGTAGAGGTCCACTAGGAAGTGTTACATACCAACTATCGAAGCTCTACGCCTTCAAGTTTCAGAGGAGAAGATTTTTAAAGTTTTCTTTCGTTGTTACTATGCTCAAACTTGTTATCATCCGGGGCAGGGCCAGTTTTGATCCTAGGGACATATCTTGAAAAAACTTGGTAGAGGTCCACTAGGAGATGCCACATACCAAACATCAAAGCTCTACGCCTTCAAGTTTCAGAGGAGAAGATTTTTAAAGTGTTCCTTCTTTGTTCCTATGCTCAAACTTGTAACCCCCGGGGAGGGGCCAGTTTTGACCCCATGGGCATAATTTGAACAAACTTGGTAGAGGTCCACTAGGAGATGCCACATACTAAATATCAAAGCTCTACGCCTGCAAGTTTCAGAGGAAAATATTTTTAAAGTTTTCCTTCTTTGTTCCTATGCTCAAACTTGTTACCCCCGGGGTTGGGCCAGTTTTGACCGCAGGGGCATAATTTGAACAAACTTGGTAGAGGTCCACTAGGAAGTGTTACATACCAAATATCAAAGCTCTATGCCTTCAAGTTTCAGAGGAGAAGATTTTTAAAGTTTTCTTTCGTTGTTAATGTGCTCAAACTTGTTATCATCCGGGGCAGGGCCAGTTTTGATCCTAGGGATATATTTTGAATAAACTTGGTCGAGGTCCATTAGGAGATGCTACATACCAATTATCAAAGTTCTACGCCTTCTAGGTTCAGAGGAGAAGATTTTTAAAGTTTTCCTTCTTTGTTCCTATGCTCAAACTTGTGACCCCCGGGGTGAGGCCAGTTTTGACCCCCCCCCCAGGGGCATAATATGAACAAACTTGGTAGAGGTCCACTAGGAGATGCCACATACTAAATATCAAAGCTCTACGCTTTTAGTTTCAGAGGAGAAGATTTTTAAAGTTTTCCTTCTTTGTTCCTACGCTAAAACTTGTGACCACCGGGGTTGGGCCAGTTTTGACCGCTGGGGCATAATTTGAACAAACTTGGTAGAGGTCCATTAGGAAATGTTACATACCAAATATCAAAGCTCTACGCCTTCAAGTTTCAGAGGAGAAGATTTTTAAAGATTTCCTTCTTTGTTACTATGCTCAAAATTGTTACCACCCGGGGCTGGGCCAGTTTTGACCCTAGGGACATATTTTGAACAAACTTGGTAGAGGTCCATTAGGACATGCTACATACCAAATATCAAAGCTCTCGCCTTCTAGATTCAGAGAAGAAGATTTTCAAAGATTTCGTTTTTTCTTCTTTTTGTTGCCATGGCAACCAGAGTTATGGGTGGAATTAAATTTTTTGAACAATTTTAGTAGAGATTTACCCAAGGAACATTCTTGCCAAGTTTCATGAAGATTGGCCCAGTGGTTTAGGAGGAGAAGATATTCAAAGAAACTGTTGACGGACGACGGACGATGGACACCTGACATAGGGCGATCACAATAGCTCACCTTTAGCACTTTGTGCCAAGGTGAGCTAAAAACGTTTGAAACAGGCAAATAATGCAGTGCGTATTTGGTCAACAGTAAGTTCATGTAATTATACAACTCATTTCTAATACATTGCTGACATTTAAAAAAATTCATTTCTTTGCGAAATCAACATTCAATTTCAGTGATCGTGACAGAGCTGACGATTTTATAAGCTACAGACTCAACACAAAACTATTATGCATAATTTTCTTTAGGACTATCTTTCATTCGTTATGTACCTGTCAAGGAATCGAATAGGGGCATCATGTCAAATTCAATACATATACATGTGCATGTATATACATTACAATATACATGTACATCATTAGTTGTACGGCCAAGCCGTCGGCTCTGGGCGACATGATTCACCACCGCTGTGAACATGTTTCCAAGTCCCCTGTACAATGAATTTATTATAGTGCTAAATTATACCCTTTCAAAGCATATTAATCCAAATTTTCCTGTTTTATACTCACACGAATCGAGTCTGTTGGCAAAATAGAAATTACCCTCTGAGTGCCCCAATTCAATGAAAACTGATGTCACTGGGAACTGACGTCACAACAACATGCCGATTGGTGCACAAACATGCATTCTGGTGAACGATCGACGGCGCCAGTTTGGATGTTGTGTTGCAAGTGCAGTGATGTTTACAAGGGACTCAAAAGGGAAACTGGCTGTACATGGATTTTGCCAGGTTACATGATATATGTTCCCAGCATGTTATCCAATCAGATCACGAGACATTTCTTTGCAGTATAATAATATTAGTTGTACGGTCAGGTGGCAGGGGACTTGGAAAACTGTTTACAGCAGCTGTGTCGAATCATGTCGCCACCTCGCCTTCGGCTCGGGGCGATATGATTCACCACAGCTGTGAACAAGTTTCCAAGTCCCCCGCCACCTGACCGTACAATGAATTTATTATACTGCAAAGTTTTACCCTTTGAAAGCCAGTGAAGTGAAAATTTCCTATTTATATTCTTACGAATAGAGTATACTCACCAAATAGAAATTTCCTTCTGAGTGCCACAATTCAATGAAAACTGGCGTCAATAGAAATGACGTCAATAAAACATGCAGTTTGGTGAATAAACGTACAGTCTACTGATCGACCAACGCCGCCATTTTGGATGTTGTCTTGCAGAGGTAGTGATGTTTACAAGGCACCCAAAAGGGAAACTGGCTTAACATGGATTTTGCCAGGTTACATGATATATGTTCCCAGTATGTTAGCCAATCAGATCACGAGACATTTCTTTGCAGTATAATAATATTAGTTGTACTGTCAGGTGGCAGGGGACTTGGAAACCTTTATACAGCTTTGTCGAATCATTTCGCCACCTCGCCTTCGGCTCGGCACGATATGATTCACCACAGCTGTGAACAAGTTTCCAAGTCCCCCGCCACCTGACCGTACAATGAATTTATTATTCTGCAAAGTTTTACCCTTTCAAAGCCAGTTAAATGAAAATTTCCTATTTATATTCTCACGAATAGAGTAGCTCACCAAATAGAAATTTCCTTCTGACTGCCCCAATTCAATGAAAACTTGCGTCAATGGAAATGACCTCAATAAAATGTGCAGTTTGGTGCATAATCGTACAGTCTGCTGATCGATCAACGCTGCCATTTTGGATGTTGTGTTGCAGAGGTAGTGATGTTTACGGGGCACTCAAAAGGGAAACTGGCTTTATGTGGTTTTTGCCAGGGTACATGATATACATGTATGTTCCAGGCATGTTAACCAATCAGATCAAGAGAAATTTCTTTGCAGTATAATATTGTTGTACGGTCAGGTGGCAGGGGAGTTGGAAACTTGTTCACAGCTGTTGTGAATCATGTCTTCCCTGCTACCTGACCGTACCTGAATCTATTTTACTGCAAAGCTTTACAATTTCAACGTGTGTTTAGCGAAATTTGCCCGCTTTTTTTGCGGGTGGGGGTTGGGGGAGGTTGAAAAATTATATTCGCTGACGAAATAGAATTTCCCTTCTGAATGCCCCAATTCAATGAAACCTTACGTTACTGGGAACTGACGTCACTGAAACCTTAATAATATGCAGCTTGGCGCATAATCTCGATGTCAATCTCGATCGATGCCGCCATTTTGGAAGTTGTGTTGATACTGTAGTCATGTATTTGGGGATCCCGAAAGGGAAACTGCTTTTACTAAATAGGTTTGCCAGTGTACATGATATATGTGTTTGGGGCATATCATCCAATCAGATCATGAGAAATTTCTTTGCAATATAATAAGTAGGCATATGTTTAAAGACCTCATGAACTATAATTCTTGAGACACAGTTACGGGATAAAAACAATCTGACATTTGTTAGCTTTTGAGATAATATTGTATTTAACTCGGCCACAAAAATCAAAGTAATGTATATATTGACGGGAGGTGGTGGTAGAAAATTGCTAGCCAATAGCTTTTAAAGTCACCATTGACCATTTCATTGAAAATTAATTCATCAAATGGTTTTACAACAATTTTTGTTGAAGATTATAACATTTTTTCATGACGATTAAAATCGTAATTGGTTCTTGGTGTTAAAAACACGGTTTGGGGTGTAATGACGGTGCTTTAGGTGATTTTCATGTGGTTTGGAGTGTTTCTCTTACTTAGTCATACATGATGTAAAATGTCAGCTTCTCTTTTATCACATACATATAAATCTAAATCAAGAGTTAAAGTATGATATAATATTTGTATATATTTTGTATATGATGTTATTGATTTATTTGAAGATTGTTTTTGTGGCCTTCAAAAAAGAAAAAAAAAAAAAAACCTTACACAAAATTACAAAATACTTTGACTCAGCGAGGTAAACTCTTTTGCTAAATTTAGTTATTTGACTGCACAAAGAATGGCCAGGCCAGGAAAATGTATTCCATCAAAAAGCCAGTAGTAGAACAAATTTAAAGTATATAGCCAGAAAGAGAGAGAGAGAGAGAGAGAGAGAGAGAGAAGGAGAGAGCTCAGATTAACCATTTGCAACGTAGATCTGGGAGTTTTGTGTAATTTATTATCATCATCAGAAAGACATATTACCTCTGGCTAACTGCACTAAGCCCCCAACAATGATGACAGCAAGTGCTGCCAGTTTAGCAATGGTGAAGATAATTTGGACCTGGGTCGATACTCTGACACTGTAACAGTTGACCAGCATTAGGGCCACTGAAATATATGTTGTTAAATATAAACACTTGAGAATTATCTAATGCCTGGCAACATACTAAGTTATCTCCCATACTTTTGGAGTTAACAGTTTTGGAAAATGACAACATAGAACGATACAACAATTTCTAAAAGGATTAAGCAAAGCAAATATTGTTCAAATAAAAAAAGTAACACTAAACAACAGGTTTCTTGGGCTCGAATCGCTCGGAAGAAATGTACTGCCAGTACATTTTAGGGTAAGGAAAACCAGTTTGAATCAATAATGTGTAATGTTGAATATTGATAGGTAAATGAACATCCGCATCTTGTGTACTTTAAATTTAAAACATGCAAAAGTTCTAGAATAAAAAGATAAAAAAATTGCTTTGTGGCATCAATAGGAAAGGTTTATATAGGAAAGGTTTCATCTTCAAATAACTTTTTCCTGCTTGTTAATTGTTGAAGCTGGTGTTGAGGGAAACAAATCCGCAAAGTTATCGCGAAAATAAAATGTGGAATCTGTCACGTAAACAAGAAAAGATGAATAATACATAGGTGGACGGACTAGCGTCCGACGGGAACCAAAAGCCATGGCACCACATAAGGTTATTGTCGGTTGGGCTAACAACCAGTGCGCAGCTTGACATACCATAGCTAGAGTTTTTATCTCTTGAACTGCTCCTTAACCTGTTTATAGAGTATAAAACAGCGGCTCCTTCCAGAAATGAAAGATTTTATTTTAATTTCTCATCTGAGCTCTTTACTAAACGACAAGATTTTGGACTTGTTCAAATTGAAAGCATTTTCAGATGACAAAGACAGAAACCATTATTTGAGCTACAGTTGAATTGTTACCGTTAAATGAGTTCAGTTTGGTCTAGTCCCAAATTTCATCGTGTGATAAAGGGTTGGTTTATTGTCTGCAAATGCTTCAAATTTGGTTGAGTCTACAGCTCTGTCGTTTGGTAAAGAGTTAATTCAGATGAGCTCTTTTGCCATTAACCTCTTCTTACTAAACAAAATGGAAGGATTTCATTACCTATCAAAACAGCTGCAACCAACTTTGTCGGAACTTCTGGCTCTCCACATACAGGTATAGGAAGAAGTTCTATCATGTATTTTGCGAATGTTAGAACTGTAATGCCAATAGAGGTGGTACGTAGAACCATCACATTAGTCCAGGCAAATAAAAATGCTGGTATTGGACCAAGCGTCTCTAGCATATAGGTATATTCACCGCCAGATTTCGGAATCAAAAGACCAAGTTCTGCATAACATATAGCACCTGAAAACAGACATTTGAAATACAAGGGATGGCAAGACCAGTTATCTTTTTGCACATGAGAAAAGCGATAAAATGAGCACACTGAAGATATCAAGTGAGAGATTAAGTGGTATACCATAGCTTGTAAAATATATGGAATATATGGAAAAAAATAACCTGCTTCTGGTTCAAGGGTATTGTGTAGTCCCATGTAATGTTGTTCTTGTTGATTATCAAAAACATGGTGTATATATACCGAAGTTTACTAACCATCAGCTTTTTTCCTGTTGTTTATTGAAAGCTGTAAAAATTAATCATTCGTTTTTAGCTCACCTGAGCAGGTAGTGCTCGGGGTGCGCTATTGTGATCGGTCGTTGTCCGTCCGTCCGTCCATCTGTCTGTCCGTCCGTCCGTAAACAATTACTGTAAAATCTCCTCTGAAAGCGACCGTCAGATTTCAATGAAACTTCACAGAAATGATCCTTAGGTGATGCACTCTCAAAAAACTTCAAAGGTTTTAATTCCATGAAGATCTCTGGTTGCCATGGCAACCGAAAGAAAAAAAAAACTTATTTTCCAAAACCGTAAGGGCTAGAGCTTTCATATATTGCATGTAGCACCATCTAGTGGCCCTTTACCAAATATTTCAAATTATGGCCCTGGTGTTCATAATGGCCCTATGTGGTGAGTTCTCGGATTTCACATAGAGATAAAGAAGGAAATTTTTAAAAATCTTCTTGTCCCAAACCCTAAGGGCTAGAGCTTTCATATTTGGCATGCAGCATCATCTAGTGGCCCTCTACTAAAATACTTCAACTTTTTTATGGCCCTGGTGCGAAAATTAGCCCTTTGTTGTTGGTCTTGGATTTTACATAGAGACAAGGAAGAAAATCTTTAAAAATCTTCTTGTCCCAAATGGTAATAGACAGAGCTTTCATATTTGGCATGTATTATCATCTAAGAGCCCTCTACCAAAATACTTCATATTATGGCCCTGATGTAAAAAATTGGTCCTATCTTGTGGGTCTAAGATTTTACATCGAGATAAAGAAGAAAATCTTCAGAAATCTCTTTGTCCCAAATGGTAATGGCCTGAGCTTTCATATTTGGCATGTATTATCATCTAAGAGCCCCCTACCAAAATACTTCAACTTATTGCCCTGATGTAAAAAAATGGCCCTATGCTGTGGATCACATCGAAATAAAGAAGGAAATCTTTAGAAAACTCTTTCTCCCAAACGGTAATGGTTAGAGCTTTCATATTTGGCATGTAGCATCATCTAGTGGCCCTCTACCAGAATATCTCAAATTATTACCATAGTGTTGAAAATGGTCCTATGCTGTGGGTTCTCAGATTTCACATAGCGATAAAGAAGGAAATCTTAGAAAATCTTCTTGTCCCAAACCATAAGGGCTAGAGCTTTCATATTTGGCATGTAGCATCATCTAGTGGCCTTCTACAGAAATACTTCAATTTATGGCCCTGGTGTGAAAGTTAGCCCTATATTGTTGGTCTCAGATTTCACAGATAATGAGGGAAAGCTTTAAAAATCTTCTTGTGAGCATTCTGTGGACCACATTTCTTGCTAAGCTGAATTGAAAATCAGAATGTTTGTCTCGATAAAATCTCACATTAGTCTGCATTTAGTGCTTGTCCAGAATATAGCTTTGTCATCTCAAATCAGAACGACTTCAAAATTGGTACGGATGTTTGTTGCAATATTACCAAGTACTGTGTGCAAAAACAATAATTCTACCTAGCATTTTGAATAATTTCACTTTGATCTTCATTCTTACAGTAGTTTTTGCTTGTCCAGAGTGGAATTTTGAAGTCTCAAGTCAAATTGACTTTAGACTTCGTAAACATGTTTGTTGCACTGCCTGTTCTTTGCAACTGTTATACCTCCTTGACAACTGGCAGTGAGATTGCATATCTTGCGACAACTTTCTGTTCTTGTTTGATTATCAGTTGCCGTTGAGCCTCAATATTTGGTAATTATCTTCATTGTAAACCATAACTGCTTAGTACTCAGGTGAGCGGTATAGGACCATCGTAGTCGTCTTGTTTGGGGTAGCTAACTGCGCCCACTTTTTTCTTTACTTTTTCATATCTGTAGATTTACCAGAATGTATGACAGTTATTTAAAATGGGTTAAAAAAAAAAAGAGATGTTCATTCGCCGTACCCCAGCTGGGCTTTTTGCGAGCACATTTTCACATCAATATACAAGCGAGGCCACCGCTAGTCGTTTATTCAGGTGCAAGCTTATTCAACACGTAGCTTGAATGAATATGATAGTGGACAATCATTTTCAGGTACTAATTTGTACCATAATTCAATGCTGTTGTTGTTTTTCTCCTTTTTTTGAAAAGTGACTCAATAAAAAGTCAATACTGTATGTCATTATGTCATTAGGTAAAAGCCATTACTGTATATCCGTTATGGTGGTTTTATAGGTACATGTATTAGAAGTTATTTTAAAGCAAATCATGAAAAAAGAGCTAGCCTATCGAACGATACGGTTTGAATGTCCCTCTGAGACAGATTAGCGGTGTTCGGTATATTTCGTCAATTCCGTATTCATTTTAGATCTATTTTATCTAATTCATCAAATGATGTGTGCAATTTGTAAATCTAATTAATACTTTTATGCTCCAATTTCTTTTGTGTTTTCACTGTATCGTCAATGAGCTTACATGCTTTATGTTAAAAAAATAATGCTATATAATGTTCTATTATGGTATAGCTGGAGCTTGGATCGGTGACCTAGTCGCTGTACATTAAACAAGCACTATATGACACATAATTTAGTGAGTAGTGACTGACTTCTTTTTCATAGATGATTTATGTTGACGTTTTAGCTTGAAAAAATATGTGACCCATCACACCAAAAGGGATAATTGTTTACCAAGGTAGTCTGGCCACTTCTCAAACAGAAAATATCATAATAACAAGAAATATTGATCCTGGTCAGCCAATTGCGCAGTCTGACCAGGGTTGACACTTTTCGCAGTTCCAAGATGGCCCCTTTTTGCGTAACGGGTCACATATATCTACATGTACATAAACAACAAATTGAAAAGTATCAATGAAAGAAAGGCAATCGTTTTCGCTATTACTTTTCTTTCTTCATTTAAAAAAACACAAAAGTTTCAATATTCACATTCCAGTGCATCACATCTTAACCCACCTATTTGTCATTAACAATAGTGGTTTTTTTTTCTATTAAAATCTAAGATGAAAATGTATCGTTCTACCAATCGAGGCAATCAATCCACTGCAGACCCAGACTATCAGGGAGAAACCGACCGATCCCGTCAATTGTAAAATCCTTGTAGGGGTTATGAAGATTCCGGAACCTAAAAAGCAGAAATACAAGAAATTATTCATGCATAAGTTAACATTAATGGAGCAGCAAATCAATTGTATCTGAAACAGTGCACAAGGGGCATTACTTGAACAAACTTCATAGAGGTCCATGTGTCGTTGTTACCACATAACAAATATTTAAGCTCTGGACCATCTGGTTTTGGACAAGAAATTTTTTAAAGTTTGCACCATATATGGCATTGTGTTAATCCCGGACCATGAACAACCTTGCAGAAGAATTACTTTGAAAACAATGTGGAAGAAGTAGAAAATGGTAAACACATTCCAATTGTCGTCCGCAAATGCTCTCAAAAGTCTAAAATCATGTTGTCTGGTAAAAGAATTAAAGTCTAAGAGAGAGCAATGCGACATGATTTATGAAGAGCATAACGAAAATTGGCGTCTCTCCAGAAAATTTCTAACACTTTCCTTATTGACCAAAGTAAATTTATGCAAAACTCGATGAGAAATGAATTCAGAGGTCATAAACATTCTTTAGATGCAAATCAAAACTTAAAAAACTGAAAGAGATAATAATGGTAAGACACAATCCAAACATAGCCAAATTAAACATAGTTTTAATTGGAGCTATGTGCAAAAGCAGTTGTCATCGGCAAACAACACAAGAAAATAGCATTACAACCAGGTCTTAAATAACCAAATTGGTGTTTAAAGCTGGGTATGAGATGACCAAAGTAGGTATGAAATGATAAAAGTTAGTACGAGATTACACAAAAAGTACAGGTAGGTTATGAAATGACCCAAATGACCCAAATGGCCTAGGTACGAAATGATCTAGGTTAGAAATGACTGGAAGCCTTGTGTTATGGCTACCTCTATAGATTCTTTTCGAATGCGAATCAAAATACAAGTTGGCATTTTTACAAAAGAATCAGGGAGATGTTAGCATCATTTTTTTTTTCAATTCAAATATATGTACATGTAGTTTATTGGCTTTCAATTTACCTGTACATTGTATTTTGGTACATGTACACAAACAAGTAAAAAGCTGCCCAGCAGAGACCTGAGATGCTTTACATGACGGTTTTTGGCTAGGCGCTAACGGCGCCTAGCCTTAGTAACGACGTTTCAGACTTTTGCATGAAAGCTGCAACCACTCTCGACATCATGTATATAAACGCGCTATGCGCTGTCTCTGATTTGTTGGACCTGTATTGGTCGTTTCTGATTGGCTTGAAACGACACACCCCTCAAAACCGCCTTACACCTTACGAGTTATTCATCCGCTATGTAAAATAGAAATTGAAAGAGGGTTCGGTGTTTACATTTACCGAGAATATGTCAAAGATAATATATTCAAAGTAAATGTTTTTAACGCTTTTTGTTGATTTGATGAATTTTAAATGAGAACGTTTATAACAAAGAAATTCTCCCGTTAATGACACCAAATACTTATTAATGCGGAACATGACACAACCAACACCCGTGTTCTCCTTGGGTCGTCGCATCGTGTACACTTTTGGATGCAGATGAAGCGTGACGAAATTGACATTTGGTTGATGTCTTGTATGACGTGTACCCATGTACGGTGTTTTGTAAACATACAAAACCCTTTACCTTGTCAGCCGTAATACATGTACAAGAAGGGCAGTTGTTGACGAGTCGGTGATTTCCTGGTGCATGGAAAAACCGGAATGGACTGGATTGGACTGGAATGGTTTTCAAGATAAGCTGTACATAAACGCTTGTAGGAACACTTTACTTTTTTGACTATGAGAGAAGGGAAAACCTGGACATGGTCAAGTAAGCGAAATTAGGAATTTGCAAGAGACAAGGCTGTAATATCTCCTTCATTACTAAAGATATTTACTTCAAACTGAGACTGGTGTTCTCTGCCTGACAAAACTATCAAAAGGGAAACCCATACAAAGTTTTTTCCAAACATTTATAAATACCCCTTTTTGACTGGATGTTTTGATATTTTATGATATTTTTGTCATTACTGAAGAAAGTTACTTCAAGCTTGAAGAAGTTGCTAACCATCACATATACATGTACTTCAAACTTGGGCTAGTTGTTAACTGTTATAAAGGAACCCATAAATTAGTGGTAGGTAGACATCTTAATACCGGTACTTTTGACACAGTAATGCCCGACTTTTCGCTTATACAATTTTCACTTAAAGCAACTGCAGACGAACATTACCACCATCCACATTGCCCTTAGCCATCAGTGCCTTTCAGCATTTTGATTTGACCTCGTTGCCGCTGTAATGCAGAGAAATGACCCCCCATTACAAAATGACCCAGGGTCATTTCTCGACGAAGACCCGGGTCATTTTTCTGCGTAGAGAAATGACCAATGGGTCATTCCTCTACGTCGAGAAATGACCCGTGGGTCATTTTGTAACGGGGGTCATTTCTCTACATTACACCGCCTTTTCAAGTTGCATGATCTTGTCCAGAGGTCTTCTTTCTCATTTTTAACGAAATTCTTCTGATTTTTTTTCCTTTTTTTTCTTAGAGTTATTTGCTTACTGAAAAACTACAATTATCTGAGAGGTCATATGCTGCCATGGCAGATTAATATAACAAATAAATTCTGAAACTCATCATATCAAAAATAAACCACGTCTATTTCCTGTTTCCTTTTTATATTACTTTTATTGTTCTTTTTTATTTCGCTTTATTTACAAAGGCGATGACGAAGCAGAGTGTGTATCAGAACAACTTCCGAAGAAAAATGGATTTAGACAGCAAATTCTGTGACAGTCTGGCTTTTAAACTGATGAATTCTCCAATAATGCCGCCGCTCCTGCGACGCCACATAAAAATAAGGAATCTTACATGAGGGCTCATGAAATATTGAATGTATCAACGCCCCAAAAGAGCTCAAAAGAAAATAATGGGGGCGTAAAATATATTTTGAGGAATTTAATGAGCTCTATATATATCCCTGAAAATATGTTTAAAGCGGTTTAACCCATTACCACTCAATTCCTACTTTTGACGACCCTGAGAAAGAAGCCATTGGAAAACATTGTGGGAAAAGGAGAAAATGCTGGTAACCAGCATTTTCTCCTTTTCCCACAATGTTTTCTACTCTTCACACAACAAATTTCAAATTTTCGGTCACTTTTGATTTGTCGTCTGCATATGCTTTCGATTTGGACAAGGCTAAACTATTGTCGTTTGGTAATGAGTTAAAGAATATTCAAATTGGCTTGCTATGATAATTCTGTGCGTTCTTGATCCTCATCCTGCTTAAATAAGCCAGATGAAACTTTTAAGCTGATGGTAAAATCTCCAATAATACCAGTATAAACTTTTTTCCTCAAATATGTCCTTATCGGACTGTGTGGATTCAGGATCAGATTGCACGTTCTATGCTGTCTGATATCAATCAACATTGTCCGCGAAAGGTCAGTGAGTTGCCCATAGCAGACTAGGGGTTATTAAATAGCGTAAACTTCTACGTGTATCATTAAACTATTCGTTTGGGTAAAAGAAATACATTGCTTTACCTATGATCGTTCCAACAATCATTGAAATCCCACCGACAAGACCAACTTCTCTTTTCATATGTACTTGTTTTTCTGTAACCATTGTTTCGTTTCCGGTTTTCCTTTCGCCATGTCTCTGTCTCACAGCTTGCTCTTTAAATAAATGTAATCGATCACGCAAAAAGGGGACCTTCTGGGAACTGCGAAAAGTGTCAACCCTGGTCAGACTGTGTGAATTGCGCAGAATGATCGGGGTTGCCACTTTTTTCGGATATTTTCTGTCATAAATGTGGTCATTGCACCTTGCTATACAATCATTTTTGAATTGTCAACTTAAATTGACCGGCACTTATCGTTGATCTGTTTTAACCCTTTCCCAAACGACAAAGTTTTGGACTAGACTAAATTGAAAGCATTTGCAGACGACAGTTCAATTCTTGCTGAAAAGATGATTTCTGTCCATGATGGGGTAGAAAACATTGTGAGAAAAGGAACCAGCATTTTCTCCTTTTCTCACAATGTTTTCAAAAGGCTACTATTCCAGACCCGTAAAAACCAGAGATTGTTTGGGAAAGGGTTAATCTAATTGATGGATAGGATAGGATCCCCAGATTGTCCCATTTTTGCATGATGGATCACAAATGAATAAACATTAATTCTGTATGACAGCAAAACGAGTAATTTTAGGAGTGTGCTGGCATCTGTCCTGCCGACTGTCTATGAATAAGCACATAGAAACATGTATACGTATTTGTGTTCAAACTCGTCATTCAGGTTTGCTTTCTTTCTTTTGAAACTTTGAATAAATCCTTTTGCAAATTTGTGTAGTCACTGTGACGAAGTCCATTTTTCTCTCCGTCTGCGTCCGTCTGTCTGTCTGTCTGTCTGTCTGTCTGTCCCTCCCTCTCTCACACCTCCATGTCTCTCTCCCCCCCATCCACCTCTCTCTCTCTCTCTCTCTCTCTCTCTCTCTCTCTCTCTACCAGATAGATACGATTTCTTTACTCTGTTATTTTCAAAAAGATACGATAGTATAGAAAAAAAATGGGTCATGCTCCGGTAAAAAGGGGTGCAATGCGACCACGTTGCATTATACAAGCAGTCATCAGATATTTATCGATTGAACCATGAGAGAGCCTGTTCCTTAAACATTCAGAAAATAATACATGCACCATAAGCGAAAGGTTACCATCCTGAGTAGCCTGTACGTGCTGTGTAACTGGGTCGATCAATGATTTTTGCAAGTGCATCAAACCCTCTTTTCACAGAGCATGGCTAAAATATTTTTTGTAGTAAAAATTAAAATTCTATCATTACACGTGAATTCGGCTATATTAACAGAGTAAAACGAAATACCCTAACCACTGAGCCAAAGAGATATCTCTCTGACGCAGTAGCCAGGTATTGTATTTAAATCGGGAGAATGCCATGCAGGAAGGAGTGGTCTCCCGTAACACACCCCCTCTTAAAGTCATCATTTATTGATGACTCAAAGCCTTATTAGGCAGGAAGTCCGATTTTGGACAACAAATGGGATTAATGGCTATATTAACAGAGTAAAACGAAAGCGTGGTAAAAATCTATGAAGAGTGACGTCATTCTATATAGAATCTTACGAACAAAGTCCGTAACAAAGAAACAAATGAATAAATGCATGGCAGAAATAAGGGTCCGAGCGGGATTCGAACCCCGAACTCCCGGACGCAAGGCCAATACCCTAACCACTGAGCCAAAGAGATATCTCTCTGACGCAGTAGCCAGGTATTGTATTTAAATCGGGAGAATGCCATGCAGGAAGGAGTGGTCTCCCGTAACAAGAATGACATCATTCTATAACGTTGTGAGTTGAGGTGCTATAAAGAAACCACTATTGTGTCTCATAACTTACAACTGTGGTTTATTTAAGAAAGAATCTTCTTCCTATCGTGGTATATCGTTCAATAAACCACAGTTGTGAGTTATGAGGCACAATATATAATCCACGAGGGCGATAGTCCGAGTGGTTTATTCATTGCGCCTCATAACTCACAAAGTGGTTTATTGAACAATAAATCACGATAGAAAGAAGACTATTTCGATTCTAACATAGTCAATTCTTAATTACAGGAAAACAGGTTCAAACGTAGAGTAAAAACGCGGATAAAGATTATGTTCCATTGAATAACACACTCAGTGAATGACGTCACTCGATAAAGAATTACGTCACTCTGCGTGGATTGTCGCAGATTTTACCACGCTTTCCTTGCACTGTGTTTATAGAGCGGAATTCGCGTGTCATGTTAGAACGAATGATAAACCAGGACAGAAAGAAGATCATTTCTTAATTCTAACATGACACGTGAATTTGGTACTATAAACACGGTGCATCGAAAGTGTGGTAAAATCTATATTATTCTATACAGAGTGACGCCATTCTATAGAGTGAGGTTATTCTGTGTAAAGTAAGTAAGTTATTCAATGGATATAATCTGCATCTGCATTTTTTTCCTGAATATGAACTTGTTTTCTTTTCATAAAGAGTCAGTAATGTTAGAATCGAAATAATCTTTTTTCAATAAACGATGGTTGTGTGTTATGAGGGAAAATAAATAACTCACGAAGGCGGCAACCCGAGTCGTTATTCATTTAAGAAATAATCTTCTTTCTATCGTGGTATATCGTTCAATAAACCACAGTTGTGAGTTATGAGGCACAATAAATAATCCACGAGGGCGATAGCCCGAGTGGGTTATTCATTGCGACTCATAACTCACAACGTGGTTTATTGAACGATATACCACGATGGGAAGAAGGTTATTTCGATTCTAACATGGCCAATTCTCAGTGAAAGGAAAACAACTTCAAACTTAAAAGTAAAAACGCGGATGAAGATTATGTTCCATTGAATAACTCACTCATTGAATGACGTCACTCGATATAAGATGACGTCACTCTACATGGATTGTCGCAGATTTTACCACGTTTTCCTTGCACTGTGTTTATAGAGCCAAAGTCGCGTGTCATGTTAGAATGCGCTTTATAACTCACAACGATTATTTCTTGAACAATCCACTGAAACACCATAAATGGATGCAATTACTTGTTTCAAATTCGTGATTTAGATTTAAACTCTTCACCATAACAACAATTTGTTAGCCTTTTACAAATAAAATTATTTGCAGATGACAAATAAACTGTATCTGAAAATACGTTAGATCTGCACAATTATTTTCATGTTTCAATGGATAAAAAAAAAACATTTTCGGAAAAAGAGGAAATGTTGGTTACCAGTATTTCTTCTTTTTCCACGATGTTTTCATGAGCCTTTCCTTTTGTGTCATTTGACTGCAAGATTGTCTGGTAAAGAGTTATTTAAATTTTACAGAAAACGTAAAAAAAATAATGTTAACATTTGCAGAAAATGAATTAATTTCTTATCTCTACAAACGAAACTTTCAAGTTTGCCGTAACCATGTTGAAAGGCAAACAACAAAAAAGTCAGACTGGTCCAAATTGAAAAGATCTGCAGACGACAAATTAAACGTAATTGAAATATTGATTTTTGTTTAGGAAAGGGAAGAAAACATTGTTGGAAAAGGAGAAAATGCTGGTTACCAGCATTTTCTTCTTTTCCAACGATGTTTTCAAAATAGAGGATAATCAACTGGTTGTTTTTGATATGAAAAATATCTCACGAGGATGCGTTGTTAGGCGTTGAAAAAACGAGTGCGCAGCACGAGTTTTTTTAACGCCTTACGACGCGTCCGAGTGAGATATTTTTCATATCAAAAATAACTAGTTGATTATTCTATTTATTATATACCTTATTAACATAATTTTTTGTAATTTTGCGTTTCAAAGTCGAAAAAAATGTAGTCGGAAAAAAAAAAAACGCAGTTCCCAAATTACGGCAGGAAGTGAAAGTGAAAGTTGATAACGTCACTATAGTGATGATATCAAAATTTATTACACTGGGAAATTCCAGGATTTCACTGCTAGGTATATAATAAAAGCTTCTTATACAGGGGTGTTAAAAGTCGTGATTGTGTGGTAAAGAGTTAAATTCACAGAAAGGACTTTGGACTACACGACAGTTTTAGTCTATGAGACGACAGAAAAAAAAAGTTGTAAAACGAGCAAATGGTGATTACATACAATGAGAGACACTAAAATATACATGTAGTTACAACATGCTTCTAGTACAATACGAAATAAAAAGGTGTACGGTCACCCAGAGCATTGGGTAAAAACGTACCTTCGATTTTTTTAGAATCCATTTTTTCCTATCTGTCTGAAATTTTGTCCTTCTGCACTGCGGGTATTGCGATTACATGGATGTATGGTCGCACTTGAGATTTTTTCCTCTACAATCCTAAAGGGTCCCGGGGAGGTTTGACCCACACAGAACATTTTTTTTATTCCTTAACTTAACTCATTACCAAACGATAAGATTTTATGTTTGTCAAAATCGAAAGTATTTGCAGAAGACAAAATAAAAGAGACTGAAAATTTTAAAGTTGTTTTTTGAAGGGTAGAAAGCATGGTGGGAAAAGGAGAAAATGCTGGCTATCTGCATTTTCTCCTTTCCCCATAATGTTTTCTAAAGGCTTTTCTCTCAGGGTCGTCAAAAGTAGGGATCGTGTGATAATGGGTTAACCTGTTAACTTGTATGGTTCTTAAAAGCGACGCAGGCACCTCTTTTCGGACAGTGTAGATTAAGATCAGACTGCACAAGACCCGCAGTCTGATCTTAGATCTACCAATCCTTTTTTTTTGAAAAAGAAACCTTTTATGCTGTTAATACCCTCTTTAAGTCTTGGATCTACACGGTTCGTTCAGGTGATATTTCCCCCCCCCCCCCAAAAAAAAAGAAAAAAAATCTTGGAAAAAAGCAAGAATTAGATTTTTAATACCATCTTGAAATTTTCATTATAAATCATCTCTTAGAAGGTTTAGGACAATACTACCTTTTGATTAAGTCGGATTTAATGAAATAGGGTCAAAATATTACCGATGGTGTTCACGAGATGAAATAAATTTCGATCATTCACTGAAAAGAAAAGACAAATATTCTGTTTATTTAACCCTTTCTGGGAGGAGCTCGATCAAAACCCAGCACACTTCTTTTACGTTATTGCCCGTGGCGTACCCCTCCCGCATAGCAAGGCATTACAATAAATTACGTCAAGCGCGAGAAATGTAAGATAAATGACGCCATATTTCCACCCTGTTGTGAGGCACGCGCAATTAACCTAGGCCACAACAACATGAAAATCGGTATTTTTACTTGTGTTACCAGTGTAAGACCGAAAAAATATTTTCACTGCTATTTCTCGATATCCTACCGGAAAGCATGAAATAAATAGTAATAATCTCATGACTAGCTTAGTATAGTGGAGCACGGAAATTCATTAAGCAGCCTTTGCCAGAGCCTGGATGAAACGTATAAATAGTCAAACAAGAAACGAAAGAGAAAAAAAAAAACGCTTATTTCTCAATTTGCCACAATACTTTGAAAAGTAGTCTACAGAACTACGAAGAAATGACTTGTTTGCTGGAAGTTGTATGTTAAGTATATGAAATAAACATCTCGATGGAGCTAGATACTCACGAAAGCTCATGATGTCAACCTCTCAGCGACATAATGTCAAGGGCTTTTGTGGCTGGTGTAATGCAGAGAAATGACCCCAGAAGTCATATCACTACGTAGACGAATGCATTACACCGGCATATACAAATATAGTACATACAGTCTGACCTTTGCATATGCACTGTTATACTGTCCGCAGCTTTTTCACTTCTGTCTGTTTTCAGCCATTCAGAGTTTTTTCTTTATTGAAATGCTTCCAATTTGAACCAGTCTAAAATTTTGTCGTGTGGTAAAGAGTTAAAATAAGTAGGAAACGTTGTGGGAAAATGAATAAATGATTGTCACCGGCATTTTCTCTTTTTGCCCACAATGTTTTCAAGAGCCCTCTCTCCCAGGGTCGTTGAAGTATGGATATTTTTTGTTAAAGGTACATCTTTTATATGACTGTAACCACAGTCTGGGAGTCAGAGATCAGCACCCACAGTTAAGACACATAAGATGATTTAAATATTACCGTTTTTGTGGCATTTGTCGAAAACAATGCAGCTGAGTGTTCAATAAAGGAAGTTCAATATTGAATTTTGAATACCATAGTTTGTATTTTCACATAAGATTGTTCAGGAGGTTATTTAAAGGTATGCTGGTAACGACAATCATGATGTTTTGAGCGAGAAAGCTAATCAAATACAGAAAACAGCTTTTTAAACTTTCGATAGTGGAATTTGAACAAAGACAGGTGTCGCCATTATTGATTTTACCTGACTACCATTGGTCAGTGTGATCAACGGAGCGTAACATAAGCGGTGGACATAGATTATTGCATTTTCCTACATACCTAGACCTTTGCTTCACAAGAGGGTTGTTGACATTTACAGTATGGGCATTTCAATAGAGGCCTATTGGATATGTCCTATCCAACGGGACCACAAACCAAGAAACAACATTAGTAATGTTGTGCGTGTTGCGAGACGCATGTATTGGCATCAACAATAAATGTACATAGAACTCTACACATGTAACAAGGCGGACTATGACACAATACTGTTAACTGCGGATAGAAACACTAATTCCTTAGATTTTTCTTTTAACTACATTTTGGCCTGACTCGCCCAGGAAAAACCAGAGATAAACCATTCTCTTTAATGGAAAAACTCTGGAAACCTGTGCCCATTTGTCAATGTCAGATGCCATGGAATGTTGGGCCTCATTCACTTAACCCCTTTTCTCAAACCTTTCAATATTCTGGCTACCAGTTGATTAGAACGTGAACTCAGAAATCGTACATATCGAATTTGAATTTGAAATACGTGTCGATGCCACGAAGGTCTCTCTAGAAGTGAAGCTCAGCTACACCCATCTATAAATAGCCTCATCACATATCCCTCGTGCAAAACCGGTTTTGTATCTACCCGTCCGCTAGGACAATGGTACTCGGCTATACGCTGTACCGCCGAATACCATCAAGTCCTATCCAACGGGACCACAAACCAAGAAACAACATTAGTAATGTTGTGCGTATTGCGAGACGCATGTATAGACAATACAAAGGATAGGGTATTAAAACAAATTCAAATTCGATATTCACACTAATCATGAAAACAAAGCTTTACATGCCTATAAATTTAACGATTTCGTAACAGATAATCTTTTCTCAACACTATCTTTGACGTAACCGTCTTTAGCAATATCCGTTTTCCACCTTCCGTGCCTTTTCAAACACCGTTCAGAAACATTGGAAGTATTAGCAATTGCTGTAATTCCGCTTGCTCTCAAGGAATGTGTGCCTAATTTTAGACTTGGAGCTACCAGTTTTAGTTTATTCAATATACATTCCTTTGCCCTGGTATAACTAAGCTTTTTGTTTTTGTTTATGAGAATAACCTTTTGTTTAGAACAAAACCCGGGTTTAAACAAATATTCCTCAGACTCACATGACAAATTTGCTTTATCTATGTACCTTTTTAACAATGCTACAGGACATGCAGAAGTACAACCTTGAGCTACAAGGATTTCAGAACCATCCCTGTATATATCTGTTTTACCTTTTCTTATATTGACTGATAAATGATCATCTTGAAAAGAAATATCTCTACAGCGTAGCTCGAGGGTTTCACTTATACGCAAAAAACCTGAAAATGATAACATGATGATACATAAATCCCTCAAATCAATAACATTAGTACACTTGTCGTACATTGTACATAATGACTGTAGCATTTCGGCAGATAAGACGTCCTTTTTCTGAACTGGTTTCGAATTCAAAAGTTTAGCACATTCAAGTAACTGCTTAACAATGTTACTCTCCGTGGGATCACTGAAATCGTTAATACTATGTACCCACTTGATACCATAAAATGCGGCTGAAATAACATTGTCTGACTTTCCCTCGTCTATAAGTGATGTGAAATACATGGCTACAGTTATTGGTAATGCTGGTTTAGCTGACATATCATGCTGTACACAAAATTGCTCGAACAATTGAAAAGAACCTGTATACTTTTTTACGGTACTGTCCGCTTTGGATCGAAGAAGATAACCAGACATTTTATCTGCCAGACGTACTTGCTCGTGTCCATAAACGCCAGCATCACTCAATTTCCTCTTCAAAGTCTGTTTTAAACCAACACCTGTCAAAAGACATATTTGTTAAGTCCGTCAGCATTTTCAAAAACTACTTTTTAAAGCCAGCATATCAAAGACTAACGGATTATTACCGAAACAGCCATTATTTCCCCTGCCTGCTTTAATGACATTTGTCCTTCCCAAATTCAATGCTTCCTTTACAAATGAATTGAATGTACCGTTATCAGTCACTACTTTAGGCCAGAAAGCGGCACTTTTCCATTTAGGTATAATAAGGGTGCAATTTGCCCTTTCCTGAATTATTTTATCAATACACTGCGGTATTAACCGTGGGGGTGGAACAACCCAATTTATATCACTATTCCATGGATGTGCCAAGCAATCAATACCCTCAGTACCTGGTACCCACCATCTCGAGTTAAATCGTGTACACTTTGCATTTAAATGTGAAGCAAATCTATCAACTGTAAATGGACCCCAAAGGCTACTGAGAGCTTTGAAAATTGTATGATCTATTTCCCAGTCATCGCAATCGAAACACCGACTTAGATAATCGGCTGCATCATTACGAGTGCGCGGAATCCATTCCGGGCGTAAAACAATGTTTTCACAATCACATAATCTACAGAGGTTTAAAGCAATACTCTGCAACTTATCAATGCGACTACCGTTTTTAAGGATAGAATTAACATTTTTGTTGTCACAATACACTTTTACAACAGAATTTTTCAACACCCCTGTGTTTGAATTTACAATACGAAAAATTGATTCAGCTTCTCTCCAGGTCGAACTTTCGCTTCGTTCTAAAGTTGACCATGATCCAATTACTTTTGTATCAATTAATACACAGCTTCTGTCATGCTCCGACATGCCTCTGTTTTTCAAGGTAGTGACACTTTTGTCTCCTGTCTGTTTTACACAGGACATATCGAAATCTACATTGAATTCAAATGTATGTTCTCGGTTCAAAACCGACTCTTTTGCAACGACCTCTTCCGGGATCGAACATGAAGTTATGACCGCCTCCGGGGTCACTACTGAACCTGCTGCCACTTCCGGGGCCCTGTTCAACCCAAGGACCGTTCCCTTGGCCATTTCATCAATGAAAACCACTTCCGGGGTCATCAATTTCAACTTTGATTCAGAATCCATTTCCGAGGATTCGCAAAGGTCATGCATGGACTTTGTACATACTTTATTATTTGTTTCTAATCCAAATGGCTCATTGCTTTCTGTTATGTGTGATAAATCAACATTTGAGTCTTGTACAATATATCCGCCATAACCAGTACTACTTGCATCTAAATAAACACTGTAAAAGCCCAAACGCTCATCTTTAATGTGCTTTCCTATCTCGTTAAGCTTCTCAACATTATTTTTCCAGAAATGAAGCTCGTTAATACCCCCCTGTGTTACTAATACCGGCGCATTCCAACTGGCTCTTGTATTTATACAAGCAAACAATCCTCTTGTCATTAATCTTACCTTATTTCCCACAACACTCTGCATGGAAATAATTTGACCGACAACATTTGCGAGGCTCTTAACATGAATCAAAGGTATTGTCTGATTTTCTAATGTTTTCAAAATTGAGTCAATTCTCCTCAGTAACCTTTGTATTCTTTCATCTGTAATAAACAACAAATTCTGATGCATATCTATAGTATGGCCTAACCAAACAACTTGTTTACTTGGAATCCACTGACATTTCTCTTCTGCTAAAAGAAATCCAAATTCTAGAATAGTCTGCTTTGTGAAAACACTTGAAGCCAAAGCCTTATTATAATCAGTATCTCCTCCGATACCATCATCAAGAAAAGCAATGACTTTGTGGCTTTTTTCTCTCAAAAATGAGATGACGACTCGTAGAACTTTTGTGAAAATATGTCCAGCAGTTTTGATACCAAATGGTAACTGATTGAAAACATAATATTTTTTCAGACCCTTGTCAATACATGAAAAATCTAAATAAGTTGTGTGTTCGCTGAAAATGTCGATATGGTGATACGCTCCTTTCAAATCGAAAGTATACATGAAAGTGTTATTATCAAACAAAGTTTCAGCAACACTTATGTCCTCGTATTTTACTTTAAACTGGTGTAGATAATCATTAATGTGCCTACAATCCAATACTAACCTAGGCTTACCATTTCTGTTGTATGCTACAGTCAATGGGTTTACAACATATGGAGTACTTTGTACCTCTGAAATAACTCTTTTTCTCTATTAACATTTGTATTTCTTCCATAACAAATGCCATATTTCTCTAGCGGATTTGTTATTCTTTAGTATCACACTATCTGGGATCTTTTTGAACGGTAACTCATAACCATGCTCAATTACACTATGTATGTACTGGCTATCTGTGGCCAATTTCCATTTATCTAAACTACCTCTCAGCCTTCCAGCTGGTGATATCAATTCTGACTTTTCCTTTGAATCAGAACAAAAAGCTACAGATACCTGATCAACTACTACAGATTCAATACTTATCTTATTCTGTGAACATTCGCTTGACATTCAGCGGCGCCTTTCCAATGGCCTGGCTTACCACAGTCAAAACACAGACCTGGTCTTCGCACTGCTTGCTGCGTTGAACCGAGCCCAGTTGTACTAGTCAATCCAGTTTGTCCCTTGCGATACGGCCATATCTTTCCCATACGACTTTTCTTGGCTTTCTCTGCCTTAAGCTTTTTGGAAGCCCTAGCCTCCGCTTTGTACATGCGTTTTTCGTCATCCGAGTCGCTTGCCAGAGGATTGGTTTCATACTCGGTAACAAAACGCCAACCAAGCTCGGATGAGTCCGCCAGTTTAATGAGTTTTTGTCTGTGGGCAATGAGCTGCTTGGCTGAAAATTAATATTTCTATTTAATAGTTCTCAAATGATTATGCTTAAATTAACATACCCTCACACCTTTGAATAAATACTCTTACGAAAAAACAAAAATACGAAGAACTTCAAAAATATTCCTCACTGTGCTTCTCCCATGTAAAATAAAACCTTTGACTTTATCTTTCCTGTCAGTGCTTTGAAAAAAACAAAATTAGAAGTATACTGAGGACATACAAAAGTATTGTATATAAAAATCGACCTGTTGCAATAAACTACGATGTAAACCTGTAAAGTATATAACATTTATACCTTCTGCAATTTTTTCTCTGCTTTCAACAATCTTTTCCGATTGTAGCAAGTTGTCTGCCTCTTCCAAAGCTATGCTTACTTTCGAATTATATTTGTACTGCTCCTCATTTGATTTACGTTTGAATGTGTGTCCTCCATTCAATAACCCACTTATTTTTGAAACTTGTTCAGAATTAGAAATGCCACTTATCTTTGTCATGACATTCTCCATACTAGAAAGAATGTCCGCCTTGCATTGAGTCAAGGACGACTTCAGTCTCTCGTCAATTAAGGTGACTAATTCCTCTCTATCCATATTTCTTCTGTAACTTCTGAAATACGTGTCGATGCCACGAAGGTCTCTCTAGAAGTGAAGCTCAGCTACACCCATCTATAAATAGCCTCATCACATATCCCTCGTGCAAAACCGGTTTTGTATCTACCCGTCCGCTAGGACAATGGTACTCGGCTATACGCTGTACCGCCGAATACCATCAATTCTTTCAGAAGGCTTGACGTAAATCAAACATTAGAGACTTGTAACTGCTTTCTGTATCTAAAACTCTCTCTATTCCTATTAGAATAGTTCTGTTTGCATTACTACTGGCTCAACGCATAGAATCCAACCCTGGCCCCGCTAAACAGACCAAGGGAGATAACCGAGATTCAAACTACCAGGATTCAAACAGAGTTACTCGCTCATACCGCTCTGGAAAGGATGTGGGAATGGGAGATAGTGCTCGAAATTCGCCAATACCATAGCGAGGGTCAAGTTCAACCCAAAACAGTCATAAATCCGTAAGGATTTCAGTTTCACACCCCAACACTATACATAGACATAGACATATTTTATTTCACATAAGCTGGTACAGCTTCTAGTCTATATATAGATGATTCCAATACATATACTGACAAAAATGATAATGAACTAATTTACAAATGGATTCGTAACATGTTACCTGTAGGTTGACATTAGGAAGAAAGTTAGATTAGTGGCACTGGTAAAAGATAATTCATTAAAGAATTATTAACAAAATATTAACAAATCTGGTATAAATATACTCTCTCAAAAAAGAAACGCAACATACAGAAAATTGGAAATTTACTTCATATATTATTTTCATAAATTATGATATAAATAATTTACACAGGAATGCAAAAATTGGCACACTTCTTGTTCATGAGTTCTTTTACCTTGGAATATCACAGTTTGTCACATATTGTCAATAAATCACTCATAAATTGTCAATATCTGGTATAATATTTCAAAAAGATAATCTGATGTTGCGTTTCTTTTTTGAGAGAGTATATTTACCACACGAGAAAACATGTAGACTTGTCCAAATTGAAAATATTTGCAGATTGCAATTCAATTATGACTTTAATAACTGAATCTGACAGGATGAAAATATATAATGCTGTGAAAAAAAAGAAGGAAAAAAGCTACCAGCAATTTTTTCTCCAAAGTGCCATATAGATATCAACAATATGACCATGATTTCTTCAACACCTATCAAATTAAAAAAAAAAAACATTTGGAGTCGACAATTCAATATGGTTGGAGAGCAAATTGTTTTCATGGGATAAAAAAAAAACCTGATGATAATTATAATGAAAAAGGGAAGTAACGGTGAAGGAAAATAAAATGCTGACCTCCAGCAAATTCTTCCCATTCACAATGTCATGCACATTAAAACATAAGAAATTAACTCTTTTCCACGCTGGAAAATGTAGACTTGACCAAAATTGAAAGCTTTTGCAGTGGACAAATTGAATTCGGATCGAATGATTGGGTTTCTTGCTATGAGATATCAAACACCGCGGAAAATGGAGAAAATGCTGGCTGCCAACAATCTTTCCACATCCAAAATGCTATACAAACCATTACATTTCGGGCAATGACTCTTCATCAAATGACAGAAAAGTAGACGACTTTTTCCAAAACTGCTACGAGTAGCTGTCGAAATTGTTAAAAATGGCTCGAATAATTGATCTTGTAATTTTGGTAGAACATTGTGTGAAACGCAGAAAACTTCATATATCAACACAATTTATGCAAACGTTAATATATTGAACAATAAATCTTTACCAGTTAACAAAAGTGTGGAAATATAATTTATAAATTGAAAGCATTTGCAGAGTACAGTTTGAAAATAGCTCTCATAAATATATTCGTCCTTAGAAGGGACTAGAAAACATAGTGGAGAATGGAGAATAGAGAAAATAGTGGCTTCCCATCATTTTCTCCTCGTCCACGGTTATCTAAAAAAGCTTTTTTCAAGAGATCGTTAAAACTCAAGACTGTAATCTAAAAGGAAAGTTATACACTCTTGCTGACGACTAGTCGCATACACGTAATACAACGTTGTTCTCAATCTAGTATACATGATTGGATTAATGGTCAAACATACCAAACTGATAAGATTGGCAATGATGATAATAGTAGCTTTTAAAGCCCGACTTTAAACCTTGATTCCAATGAGAATCTGACAAGTAATATTAGTGTATCTGATAACGCACTGCTACCGATATTGATAGACATACAGAGAATGCTTGACACAAAGTTCGATAACCTAGAAGATTCACTTAATGAACTCAAGAACGAGACTGCATTACTTAAACAAGAAAATATGGAGTTGAATAAAAAGGTTGACGATTTGAATGCAAAAGTTGAGAATATAGAAGCTCAGTCAAGACGCAAAAATCTGAAATCCCACAATATTCCAGAATCTAAAAACGAAACATGGGAAGGACAATATATAAGTGAAACACTGGAGATGGATGACTCAAAAATAAGCATTGAAAGGGCCCATAGGCTGCCCGGTAAGAATAAACCCAGGCGTTGTCTGCCCATGTCATATTCTTCGAAGATTCGACTGTCTTATATGACGCATCACTAGCCCCGAAAGCGGACTGACTGTAATATTACGATCTATGTTTCTACACATAAATTTTGACCACACTATATCTCCAAGAGTTTAGGTGTTGTCAATATGAAATTTCATACTCTTATTTGTATATTTTATTTTTTTTTAAAGATGTGAAATCAAAACTGCTATTTGCTTCATTCAACGGCAAAAATTTCTGCACTACTATTTTGCTCTACCTCCCCTTTATGATTATTATGCCCCAGCTTTACAACTTGGGGTAAGACGAGCGTATCTTTGGACAATTTGCCGCTCTTGTTTTTATATAAATGTATTATTAATTCCACACAATGACTTCTTTGACAAATGCCACATCAGCGTTTTGAACGTTTTGATTTTTCCTGTTTTACGATTGCTTATTAATAAATAATGGCAAATACTATTACGGGCCGACAGGCTTATAAGACGGAGGTTAAATTAAAACGAGAAAGCTTATCTTCACTTTCAACAACGGGTAGGCCGTTTCTTTATTAAGGGAGACAACTAAAATTATTATCAGACATGTACAACAGTGGTGACCTCCCCTTAACTAGCTCGGGACGAGCACCCACTGGGTTAACAATAAGTTGAAACAAAATATGAATGCGAGCACATCAGGTTTACGTTACGTCCTGCTATGAATAAAATTTACTGGAACCCCCGTTACACTATAATGCGACCCCCTGTGGGATAACGGTGGTTCCAATAAAAGTGAGTCTATTAGTCACAAGCACAGCTTATGATCGTACCAGTAAAGGATGCTGACATCGCACTTCAGTTGAGCTAATAGCTGAGAGAGTAATGTTAAATCTTTTAAGTTTTCTTGGAGAGCACTGGTAAACGGAGTGGCTGATCAGACTGAGTAGACTGAATAGACTGACGTTGTGACCGAAAATCGGTCCTTACATAGCCGCTAACGGCGGTAGTGACCAAAATCTGTCCACAACGTCGTGTTGGCCACTTCTACCGACGTCTATGACCCTAAACCGGTCCATTGTGACCAAACGTGTCACAAGTGACCGAGTTCAAGTCCAGCAGAATCAACAATGCGGGAAATGGGGTCCGAACCTAACTCTGAGGTCCGTTAATAAAACAATGCACTTAATAAACTCCGTACCGTAAATAGGCTTGGGATAACGCTTTCGATGATTCAGCGAATATCTTCCCACAGTGCATAGGGCGCAGACATGTGGAAAATAGAAAGGGATAAAAACGTTTCTGCCCCTTGATACAGATACGTTAGAACTCATTCGTCGACGGAGAGATATTCCCCAATTCTATATTGCGATAGAATACAATTTCTTCTTTTAACATTTCATAAGCAAAGTGACAAAGACGTAAACAAGTGAATCGATGAGGCATACATGACAATTACCTACATTCACCGTAACTTGGATGGAGATCAACTAGAAATCCAGCCATTTTACAGAGCTGAGAAAAGGATTAAAGACAATTATTGCGGGAATGGGAGAGAGATTGACTGACAAGACGTTCGGTTTATGCAGGTTGGCCGTGAATTTAACCTAGGTCAATCTCGTAATTAGAAATGTATTGTCTGTCATACGCGGCACTGATTCTTCCATAAATGGCAGAGTTCGGCCTAATAGGCCTACCCCATGGATATAAGGTAAAACTACTACAATTGCTTATTTACAAATAACAGCATAGTAAACAAGTAAATTACCTAAATTGAAAGGCATCTGGTGAAAGAAACTTAACACTGCTGAGGGATAATAGTGGGGCAAATATTCACCTCTCACTGTGCTCCCCCTTCAACAATAACATCCTGAGAACCACTGAGGGAAAACGACAACGTTAGACAAGTTAGCATTTATTGCATTCCCCCACTAGTTTGCATGTTTAAGACAAGCAAGTCAATCTCTAATAAGCAGGGCTTATCATTACCCTCTTTTTACGTTGGCACTACTCCTTTTGCCAATACTAGACAATATCATTGGAATGCAGACTTTTGATTTTAAAATCGACTGCTAGAGCAGGTAACATCATAAATTATAACGGTTTTCCAAATGATAAATATAGGTGGACAGAATTATTGTTCAACATGACTGGTTGTTCACTCTTGCCAAATTTGAGCAGTGTTACCATTAGCAAATCACACTTGGCAACTCTTTTCACAATTAATGGCAAAACCGCTAGATTGAATATTTTACACTGTTCTGGCTGGCCGTCAGTCAAGCACACTAAAGAAGGAATTCACTGTGTCACAGTTAACACTTTCCCTAGTGTTATAAAACATGAATTAACTAAAATATTGCTCTTATAACCGTTAAACACACTGACTTAAATTCACTGAATCACATTTCATTACTTGCACAGTATATAAGGCACTCATTATAGTAGTATTCACTATTATTAGTAATAACTGAAAAACCCTGAAAGTGAATTGTCACCACGTATTCTTTAATGGTAATCAACTAATAATGTTAAAGTAGCACCATATTAGAGTTCTGTAACTTGTAAGACTATTGGGTATCTAATTGAAATTTAAACATAGTATTCCTAAAGTCCCTGATCAGTGTTTCTGGTTTAATTCTAAAGAATATCTGGGAGATGACAACCAAAACTGTATGAACCCTACCCACATTACGCTACTCATGGTGGACCTACTATAGCCTTCATAGCAGGCGAGTTACCTGCACTCTACTGGCCCAGGTTAAGTTGTGTACGGACTTGCATCACTGGCAATCGATCCAATCTATATTAAAGCAAGTTTAACGGGATAGAAGAAGTCCGGGCTTAATTTTCCTTTCCTTGGTTTGTCTTCTGTTTCTTGGGTTTGATTACCTTAGACTTAAGTGGGGACCTGGCTCGATTTAAAGCTGTCCACCTTGCATTCTCTAGAGGCCAGATTTCTGCGCACGTCCTTTACCTCGTCCCAGAGATAGTTCACAGTTTTGGACAGGCGCCTCATCTCATTCTTGGTGCTCTTCACTTCCTCCAAAATTGCGCTCTGCGTCTCCAGGGAAGCTTTTAAGAGGTCTAACATTTCCAGGGAGATCACTAATAATGTTTTTGTCTCTCCCTCCAACTTGTTCCCGGGTACGTCTGAGAGGATTGCAGACTTCTTGGACTGCTCCTCCTTCCTGCCCTCCACGCACAAAGGGTCCTTCTCTTCTTCTGCGGAATGTGCTGGCTGCAGGTCAACAGGACGTCCTTCAGGCTCATTCTGCAATGGCGTCCCTGGGTCTTCTTGAGGGGATTCAGGTGACTCTGGCGCCAGGACCATGGATCTGGATGGAATGATCTGACCCTTCCTTAGAGTAGCTGTCACGCCTGGAGGTGGGTTAACCTGTGGAGATGGGATGGAAAGTGCCGGAGCAACCAGAAGTCCGACCCAGCAAAAACTGTCTATGGTTGGGAAAGGGTCAGCTGGAGCTTCTGATGTAACTGTTGACCAGGGAGTTGCCGACATGCCTGGTGACTCCAGCTGACATGCCGGCTGTGACAACTGGGGAATATTTACCTGGCTCTGTATTGGCGGTGTCCTCAGTACAGGGGCAGGGGTACGCAATACGGGTCCCTAGTGAATAGGTGGTGTCATCAGCATTGGGAAAGGGGTAGGCAATGCAGGTCGCTGGACCTTACCTTGGATCCTATGGCCACTTGAAGGCATCGTCTCCGTAGGACCCTTAATACTAACAACACTCGTTGACTGGGTTCCTGGTCTGGCTGGAGGAATTGTTGTCTCCAGCAACCAGTCAGGGAGGCTAGGCTCTTCTTCGTCTTGAGCGAAGATGTCTTCCAACGTCGGCGTAGTGGTTCCCGTCGCAAACGGGACCATGTGCTCGTCCACATTCCACATTCACTGGGTTGAGGGAGAAATGCAGTATGTCCCTCAAGGGCTGGGGCTCCCGCCTGGCTGCTTCCTCCCGGTGTCGCTTTTGTTTAGTTAAGTGGTCCGTCAGCTGCTTCTTCTTTGTGCAGCTGAAACTGCAAAGACTACAGTAGAAGGGGGCCTGATCCATCGACACGAGGTACTTCATAACGTGGGCCACCATGCGCCCCTTCCTGTCTTCCTTCGGACAACTTTTGCACCTGTACTTCTTGTGCCTGTCTCTGTTTGTGGAGGCCATTTCTGGAAAATAGAAGAGAGGACATACGTCTTGCTATATAAGCTAGTTCCCGGAGTCAAAATTGGCCGTTTTCCTGGTACTTAGACTTGGCTTGCTGCCGTCATTGATCGCGGTAGCTGCGAAGCATGTCTTGGTCCCTTATTCGCGGCTCGGTTCAACTAGCTTTCACCCACCTTGCTCTCAGTCACTACTCTCACTTCTGGTGAGAGCTGTGAAAAGGCAAAATCTGCGGGTAAACCCTCTAGTTTGGGACAGGACTTTGGGAATATTGAGATTAGCAAATTTATTTCTCTATTAGCTTCATATTTATACAATGGCAATTATAAAAATAACAGAACAGCAAAAAGATTTTGAATTTCAGACCTAAAATATGCTTAGGCTGATCTCAATCTCTCTGATAACATGGAAAGCCATTTAGGCTGGTTTTCTTCCTGGTAGGGTTTTAGCTTGTTATGATGTAGTGTTTTCTTCGAACCCTCTCTAGAGGTCTGGACTGAAAAATTGATGGCAGACAGAGCTTCTACCACCACAAATGGTCCATCGCATTGCTTTGCAAGTTTAGGGGTTACACCCTTCTTGCACCCTTCATGCAGACACCACACGAGATCCCCTGGTTCATACTTATGTAATACAGTGCCAGTATCATATATCTCTTTACTACGCTCAGCACGTCTCTTCAAGCACTTTCGAGCTACATGATGAGCATCCAACATTTTGTTCTGCAGAGTTTCCACATACTCACAAAACTTTGAATGCACATCTTCTCGCGCCGTGGCGTAGTGACCATACACTATATCTGCAGATTCACCAAGGCATGGTTTAACTGAATGCAGTTTATTGAAAACATCAGCATCCCACTGGGATTGCCAAGAAGATTGGATATGTGTTAAAATGGAGGATTTAAAATCAGTATGTGGAACTTTAAAATCTGAAGAGGGGAGGTTAAGTGCAGATTTGGCAGACCTATCGGCATTTTCATTGCCTTTGATGCGTACATGACTTGGAAGCCAGCAGAACACAAATCTATTCTTAGAAGAAATTTGTGAGATCCTTTCAAGTAAACTACAGATTAAGGGATTCTCAAGTCGTTGATTTGAAAGTGCCTGTAATATGACAAAGAGTCCGAAAAGATAATAAAACGGTTGGAAATAGAACTTTCAGCTAGATTAAGGGCAAGATCAATCGCTTTGATTTGATTTCAGCAGAGAAGATAGAAGAGTTGTTTGGAAGGCGGCATTTTAAGCTCCTTTGTCCATAAACAGCGGCAGCTGCTAAAGAATTGCCTTCTTTAGATCCATCTGTATAGATGGGTTTGAAGGAAAAATAATGCTCATTTATCTCGTTGTATCTAGCATGAAACACAGTTCTATCCGTGACAGACTTTTAGTCAGATGCAAGGTCAAATCTGAATTCTGCACTGTTTAGTGTCCATGGAGGCATTTCAGAGATTTTATAGTCGGCAATAGACTCAGTGTCAATGCCGAGGTTAGCTACAATGGGCTCCATGCGGATACCAAATGTAGGAATATCATTTTGTTTCCTTTCAAAAAGACGTTTATATTGAGGTTTAAAAACGACATTATGAGTTGGATTAAAACGATTCGACTTCAGTTTTAAAATATATTGAAGTGAGAGTTTTTCTCTCCTGTAAGAAAGGGAAGGTTAGCCTCAACATAGAGACTATTGACAGGAGAAGTTCTGAAAGCTCCAAGTACAAGACGCAGACCTTCGTGGTGTATAGATTTGAGAATTTTCAGGTAAGATTTACGGGCTGATCCGTATACAACAGATCCATAGTCTAATTTGGAGCGAACTAAAGACCGATAAAGTCGCAAGAGGACTTTACGGTCTGCTCCCCATTCAGAATGGGCCACAACCTTAAGAAGATTAAGAGCCTTCTTGTACTTCTTTTTAAGTGCAGTGATGTGAGGAAGGAAGGAAAGCTTTCTGTCAAAGATGACTCCAAGAAATTTAAACTCGGACACGACTTCAATTTTAGTTTTGTCCAAATACAGTTCAGGATCTGAATGAACACCTCGTAGATTACAGAGGTGCATGCACTTAGTTTTGGACTTTGAAAATGTGAAGCCATTTTCATCAGACCATGTTTGAAGTTTGTTGAGACACTGTTGAAGTTGTCTCTCAATAATATTCATATTTCGAGATCTGAAGCATATAACGAAGTCATCAACATAGAGGGAACAATCTACACCAGGACAGACAGCTTTAACTATACTGTGTATTTTTACACTGAAAAGTGTAACAGAGAGAATACATCCTTGGGGTACACCCATCTCCTGTTCACGGGCTCCCGAGACAATATTACCAACACGGAAAAGACGTTCGTCCAAGAAGGCTGAAATAAAAAGAGGAAGACGGCCTCGAAGACCAAAGTCATGCAAGTCTTTCAGAATTCCGTATTTCCACGTTGTATCGTAAGCGCTTTCAAGGTTAAAAAAGACAGATACTACTTGCTGTCTATTAATAAAGGCTTCTCTGACAAAGGTTTCAAAGTGGACAAGATGATCTATGGTGCCACGCTGGCGACGAAATCCACTCTGTACATCAACAATGAGGTTGGTTTTCTCTAAAAACCAGACAAGCCTGTCGTTGACCATACGTTCTAGCGTCTTGCAGAGACAACTAGTAAGGGCTATTGGCCGATAGTTGGCCGGGTCACTACCATCTTTGCCAGGTTTTGGGATAGGAACCGGCCAGGATGCAGGAAAATCATCTGACTGCCAGATATCATTAAAAATATCAAGTAAAACGGAGAGAGAAGTAAAAGATAAGTGTTTTAAAAACTGGTAATGAACTTTATCTGGGCCAGGAGAAGAATCGTGAGCTTTATTCAGAGCAGACTTTAATTCTTTAAAGTGAAGAGTTTACTATAATGCTCTGAATTAGAGGAATTGAAATTAAGTTTTTTTCTTTTCTTCTCTGGCTTTATTCCTCTGAAACTTTTCTGTGTAGTTTGCAGAGGAAGACTTTTTGCAAAAGGTGTCGGCAAGGGCATCAGCTATATCCTGGGGGTGATTCCAATGAAGTATTGTTAACTTCAAGGTGACTTAGAGGGGGCTAGCCTTTGCCATTTATTTTTCTGATAATATCCCAGGTTTTTTTAGTAGTAGTTCTACTATTCAATTTAGAGACGCATTGTCTCCATGCCTTGCGCTTACTTTCTCTAATGGTACGACGGGCTTTTGCCCTATAAATACGGAATAAGTTAAGATTTTCTTTGGTAGGCCTGAGGTTTAATTTTCTAAGGGCCTGTTTTCTGTCTCTGACAGCCTGTTTACAATCATCATTGTACCAAGGCTTGTCAGTACGTTTTGGGTTTGTTGAGGTCTGAGGGACGGATTGTTTAGCTGCATCAATTAAAAGGGAAGTGAAAAGTTTTGCAGGATCATCGCAATTTCCAAATTTATCATGTGTAAATTTCTGTTCACATATGGTTTAAAATTTATTCCAATTGGCTTTGGAAAGCTTCCATTTCTGCGGTCGTACACTGCTGGAGGGTTGTGTAGATGAAAAGATAATGGGGAAGTGATCACTTCCACACAAATCCTCAGTCACTTTCCAAGTAAAATTTGGAAGTAAGACTGGGCTGCATAATGTTAAATCAATGGAAGAGTAAGATCCAGTTGCTGGATGCAAGTAGGTTTTGGACTTGTTATCACTCATGAAAGACAAAGAGTTGTTCAATATGAAGTTCTCTAACTGTATACCTCTCTGGTTGGTGTCATTGCAACCCCACATAACATTGTGACCATTAAAGTCCCCAGCAAGAATATCTATAGGGGAATGGCAATTGGGAAATGAAATGATTCAGGTTGGTCTCATTGATAGGTGTGCTTTGGGGGAGATATAAAGAATACAGTGTAACAGCACTGTGTAAAGATAGCCTGACAGCAACAGCTTGCAAGTTTGTATTTAAAGAGATAAATTTGTGAGGAATGTTGTTCTTAACAACAATAGAAACACCACCTCTGGCTTTTTCGCCTTCGGTAAAGATCTTGTTGTAAATAGAATGATATTTTATAGTGATATCATCTTCCCGTTTAAGGAAGGTTTCTTGCAAACAAACAGCAACTGGTTTGTGATCATTGATTAAAAGGGAAAGTTCGTCAAAGTTTGACTTCAGACCTCGACAATTCCATTGGATTATGGTATCCATAATGCATGAGGAAAGTATAAAAGCAAAAGTAAAACATGAGGCCGTAAACAATTGCATTTTAAAATAGATTGGTTAAGAATTAACTACAGATGTCTCGGGTTTGGTCGTGTGCCAAGTGTCAGCATCCTTGTTCCAAGGATCTTTGGAAGTGGACCAGAGAGAGGCTTCTGAATCTGAAGCCTCACCTTCCAGATTTTCTGTATCTGCATCCATGTCCTCTAGCTCCGAAAATCTGTTGGAAGTAGGGACAGGATCATTTACTTTGACTGTGATTTCACAAGATCCTTGGTTATCTCTAGTTTGTGGTTTGGATTTGGAAGAAGACCTTTTTGGAGGTCGGGGTGTATAATTAGGATTGTCTTTAGATGGGACGTTAGATTTGGTTGTAGGCTGTGAAGATGGAGGTTGTGGTTTCTTTGGTGTCTGTTGTGAAGGGGGAAATGGTTTTGAAGCTTTTTTCGAAGAGATATTTTGTGAGGAGGTAGATGGTGTTGAGGTTTTTGTGAAGAGATACCTTGAGGGTTTGTGGGTTTTGAGGGTACAGAAGAAGTTTTATTTGTTTCAGATGCAGGCTGAGTCTGAGTACAAGGTGTTGCAACTTGGACATTTGGGATGAAAGCTTTCAGTTCATCAGTCATTTCAGGAAACTTTTGGAGAAGTTTTTTGGCCAACATTTCGCAGGTTGGACAATGTCCATTTGCAGGCAAAGGAGAAGCAACATTTGCATAGGTTGTGCTTTTGCTCAACAAAGTCTGATCAGACCTGCATTTTTCAACTGTTTTCCTAGCTTCTAAGAAGGTAACAGTCTCCTTAAACCTGATTGACAGGATTTTTTTCTCATCCTTCCAAACTGAACATTCTTTGGAATATGTAGGATGAGAAGACTTGCAATTGACACAGAGAGGGGGGTTATTGCAAGTCTTCTGGTTATGGTATTCCCCTTCAAAAGCACACCTGGGACAAACAGGTGTGCGTCTGCAGTTACTTTCATGATGGCCGTACCGTTGGCACCTATAACAGCACAACGGATTAGGCACATAAACATCGACCTTGACTGATTAAATTCCTACTTTAATTGAAGTTGGAAGAGTTGGCGTAGAGAATGTTAAGATGTAGGTATGTGTATCTCTATGAATGCCGTTTCTGAGAACTGAAATTCTCTTCACATCAGACACAGCCTGGCTTGTAAGGTTTGATTTGATTTCCTCCAAAGAGTCACAGAAGCTTAACTCTTTGCATCTAATGACTCCCGTGGAGTTATTTAGGGAAGATTTTGACATCAAGATTAAAAAGTTTCTTGTGTCCAAGTAGGTTTCTGACTTGTTGTTGCGAGAAGCACTCAACAAGCAAAGTTTCATTTTTAAGTTTTTTAACAGATTTTGGTGTTCCTAAAATTGCAGAGATGGATTTTTCAATAGTAAAAGGAGAAAGTTTTTAACAGGTTTGGAAGAGTCAATAGATTCGGTGACTAAAAAGCGGGCAAATGTTGTTGAAGGTCTTGAATATTCCGACTCTGAATCAGAGTCGGAGAGTACACCCTTGGCCTTTCTTTGAGAAGCCATAATTGTTGTTAAATATTCATTACCGATGTTCCCCACCCGCCTCGGAGCACAACAAGGGGACACGATCTGGGGAAACCCAACTCAGATCATGACAAGGATACATCAGTGATATACTCGAAGTGAAAGGGCTAGACTGGACAAATGTAGGCCCGCAGAATGTCATACCAAGCATAGACTGTCTTTGGGCGGTTACAAGTGTCAACCAAACACCAACTTTCACCCGATTAGCCCATGAGCCACCAACTTCTAGGGTATTGACATACAGCAACTGATGACAAAGAAATGATGTATCTGTGTGTGTGTGAAAGAAAATAGAGAGAAACACCCTAGGGCTCGGCGTGACCAGTCGATTGATCAGAACGGGCCTTTCTGACCCCTCGTTTAGTTCAGTTCAAGACCAAATGGGTGTGTTGTGTAAACAAAGCTAGCTTTGTTTACACAACACACCCATCAAAGGGCCGAGCTCTGAATCTACTGAACCACCAGGATCCCGTCATCGAACGACACGAGTTGCAGCCCACGGCAAATAGGCAGGCACAGTGGGGGAGGGGGGTATTACCCCTGCTGTAGTGCGACAGCTGAGCTATTTCTATCCCCCCCCCGCCCAGCTGGGGGTATAAAGCTTTGAAGACGACAAATTAAATGTTCTCTTTTGACATATGAGAAAACATTGTGGGATGATTAGAAAATGCTACCAGGGTTAAATTTCCTTCGTCTCTCACCTGTGCTGAAGCATGTGAGAAAAGTAGTCGGTAGCTTTGGAAAGAAAATTGTGTTTGTACTGGTGTGAGAAAGCTAGGAAACATATACGTATGCGTCACCGACCGCCATGATATGACCTTAGCTGTTAAAGTGGCGTTAAACACCAATACAACCAACCAATCCTCTTTTCCCTTAATGTTTTCATAGGCAGCATCTCTCAAGGTACTAAAAAACACATGATTGGTTAAAGGTCAGTGTTCCAGCTTTGCAGGATTTAATCCTTTACCAAACGACAAAATGTAGACTTGCAGACGACAATTCAAAAGGGACTCAAATGACAAAACCTCTTTGTGAGTGTGTAGAAAAATTGTGGTGAAAATGAGAAAATGTTGGTAACGAGCATTGATGTTCTATTCCCGCGATGTTTTAAAAAGGTCTCTTCCTCAGGGTCGTTAAGCTCAAGATAAGTGGTGCAGGTTTAAAACTGAAAAATAGCTTCTTGCTCGAGTCCTAAAAAGGTGTAAAACACTTTGATAGGGGTGTTAGACTTTGACAGGGTGTCTGACTCTTGATAGGTGTGTTCTCTGTTATGGCCTGCGCAATATTTTTCGTCTGTTACAGCTACACGCCTCTGTATGATTTGACTTTTTTATCATTTGGTTATCAACGCCAGCGGTTTTCCTACATGTGACTAGCCCTTACGCAGCTCTTAGCTATGTTATTTAGGGAACAGCTCAAGATCAATTTGGCTCGTATTCACTAGCAATTTTTGAGACTATTCTATGTCTTATTCTAGCTGTAAACACCCCCGCCCCTTTCTGCTTGGTTGAACCAAATGCTTAAATAGCCAATCAGAAGTTGTGTTACTTTCAAAGTGAAACAGTCTTGAAAATATGACTAAGAGACTGATTCTTTAATGGCATTGGTGTTTACCACCGTTAAGCGGGACCAAGGTTTCAAATCTACTCTGAAGGACTATGAATAATTTCAGTTGGCTAGCCTTGGGAATAGAACCCGTGCCCCAAGAATTTCGAAATATGTCGATTACGAAATTCGTATTCCCACTTGAGCAGACCCGGCTGACTTCAAATTTGTATATTTATAACGCAGGCCCTTAAAAGTCACTCGTCAAGTTTCGTTGACCAATCGTTGACCAATCAAATCCATTCAATATATTCCCCTCGGTATTGGAATTCCCGCTTTACCGTGGAGAGAGAGAGAAACTTGTTCTTCTCCAGAACATGTACACTCCTTTTCACTCTTAACCCATTACCACACGAGAAAAATTTAGACTGGTCCAAATTGAAAGCATTTGCAGACGACAAAATAAATGTGACTGAAAAATTGAAATTTGTTCTGGGAAGGGTAGAAAACACTGTGGGAAAAGGAGAAAATGCTGGTTACCAGCATTTTCTCCTTTTCCCACAGGGTTTTCAAAAGGCTTCTTTCTCAGGGGCGTCAAAAGTAGGGATTGTGTGGTAATGGGTTAAAGTGCCTTTCAGAAATATGGTTGTCTTTACGGCCAGATTTGTTCAAAATCCGGTTTCTCAAAACGTGCAGTATGATCTTTGTACAAATGAATCCAGGGTTCGTATTCATCAACCATTCTTAAGAACGTTCTTTGTCCTATTCTGCAAAATTTTCTGACTGAGAAAGTAACAGAACCTCTGATTGGCTAAACCAAATGGTTTAGCTAATCAGAAGTTCTGTTACTTTCTCACTGACGAAATTCTGAAGAATAAAACTAAGAGAGAATGTACTTAAGAATGGCTAGTGAATACGAACCCAGGTCGTATTAGGCAGGTTATACTGTAAGGAAAGTTGTTTTTGATTTTATGCCTAGACGGGACTCAAACAAAGGATTTCCTTATCACCATTGAAAAGCCTATACCACTGAGTCTGAAACTATGACATACAAACGACGACACTTACGCTACATGTACACAGATTCTGACCTTTACCGAGATTTCAAGTATTTAAAAATATTTTGTTACGTCGCATGTACAACTGACATACAGTACAATTGAACTATGGTTTCTGTACTGAATTGAGGACTAACTCTTCCTTACGAAAAAGTCCTTTAAAAAGAAACTTAGCAGGAAGACAGAAAATCCTAAACCCTTATCCTGCTAAAAAATGAAACTTTAAAACGGATAGTAAAACCCCAAATTTCGTAATTTCAAAGGCATTTTGGAGAAAAGGTATCTTCTCACCGGACAGTGTACATCAAAGATCAGACCGCACGTTCTGTGCAGTCTGATCTTGATCTACATTGTCCACAAAAGCAGCCTAAGGGTTAAATCACTATTTTCTCCTATTTCATGCATTTTTCTTAACTTTCCCCCGGAAAAGAATTTCTCATTTCAAGCCATACCTATTTCTACATGGAATGTTGTAGCAGAATAACGTGGACCGTGCAGAATTCGAACTAGTACGCCCGAAAAAGAGCCAACACCATTACTATTGAGCTAATGGGAATTTCCCCCAACGCAGTTGTTATGTGTTTTATTTAAACTGGGATGAAGCCATGCATGAGTGCTCTCCCGTAACACCCAACACCACCCCCCTTCTGAAATTCACCATTTATTTTAATGTCAATTTTTTAGGTATTTCATTTAAACTGAGATGAAGCCTAGCATGAATGAGTGGTCTGTCGTTACATACCCCCTCGGAAAATCATCATTTATTGACTCAAAGCCTTATTAGGACAACAAATGGGATTAATGGCTCTATGGCCAATCCTGGATGAGCCCCCATCCTACGAACAAAGTTCGTAACAAAGAAAAAAATAAACAGATGAATAGCAGAAATACATGGACCGGGCAGGATTCGAACCTGCAACGCGCGGAGCAACACCCTAACCACTTAGCTCCAGATAATTCTCCCTAGACAGTTAGTTGTAAGGTATTGTATTTAAACCGGGATGAAGCCAAGCATGAAGGAGTGGTATCCTGTGTAACATCATCCGCTGCAAACTAACGAGACTCGATCTTTGTTTGAGGCCCAAATCTAAATATGCAAAAACACCGTTTAACCCTGTCGGCGCCACTGGCAAAAATCTAAGGTATTTGGTGTAATTAACGGGAGAATTCCCTTCTGTTTTTAGCGTAATCATTTAACATTCATCGAGCCGAAAAACACCGTTAAAACTTTAACTCTGAATATATTATCTTTAACATTTTCTCGGTAAATGTAGACACCGAACCCTCTTTCAATTTCTATTTTACATAACGGATGAATAACTCGTAAGATGTAGGGCGGTTTAGAGGGGTGTGTTGTTTCAAGCCAAACAGAAACGACAGTTGCAGTTCCAACAAATCAGAGACAGCGCATAGCGCATTTATACATGATGTCGAGAGTGGTTGCAGCTTTCATGCAAAAGTCTGAAACGTGGTTACTAAGGCTAGGCGCCGTTGGCCCCTAGTGATTACTGATTTTTCCCTGCTGGCACATTTACATAGTCTTCTGTCTCTTGACGAAAGAAGAGAAGTTAAACCTATCACACTACGACGATTTTGAGTTACAGAGATAAGGGAATTTAAATCTTTATACCGAGTGACAAAATTTTACACTTGTCCAACTGATATCATTTGCAGACAGTACAATAAGAGTGAATGAAACATTGAAATTTGTGTCGGGAAGGTTAGACAAAATTGTGTAAGACTGGTTACCAGCATTTTCTCCTTTTCCCACAATATTTTCAAAGGCTTCTTTACCAACGTTGCGAAAAGCCGTAGTTTTGTGGTAAAGGATTAAAAAGTGTTTCAACGAGTCTAAGTACTTATTGAGTGTATTGTGGTCGGATACGAGGTCAGAAGCTGATAGAAATGGATACAGAACATGTTAAAGGTATGTACCGTCTATTTTCCTTTTTGGGTCTGGTAGGAAAGCAGCCAGCGTAGAAAAACATTGCTCTTAGTAAGAGAGAGAGAAAAAAAAGAGAGGTGCACATATAGGCGCAGTGGTTACATTGCCATATTTTTAGACTCCAGAAAAGGGGACTTCAACTGCAATAATAAACGGTCAAATTTCAATGCCTTAACTCTTTACCACACGAGAAAATTTTAGACTGGTCCAAATTGAAAGCATTTGCAGACGACAAAATAAAAGTGACTGAAAAATTGAAATTTGTTCTGGGCAGGGTAGAAAACACTATGGGAAAAGGAGAAAATGCTGGTTACCAGCATTTTCTCCTTTTCCCATTGTGTTTTCAAAAGGCTTCTTTCTCAGGGGCGTCAAAAGTAGGGATTGTGTGGTAATGGATTAAATACAAGCGCGCGGATTGAAAACATTACCAGGTTAGACTCATAATTTAGGCAGGAAAGACATTCTAATTTGGCACGCAACACGCGAAAACAGGAATTCAAACATTTGCAAAAAGTGTCTTCTCGGATCAGCCTGCTCAGTCCGCGCAGGTTAATCCGATACGACACTTTCCGTTTTTATGAACAGAACAGAACACAAATTTTAATGACGAAAACTAATCGTACATTGTCATTCTAACATGAAGTGAAAAAAAAGAGTAATTTCCTGTTTTGTGCAAGTCTACAGTACTTTTTTTTTTCCTTCATTTCCTCCAATTATGAAGAGCAAAATACAATGAACATACAATAGAATACAATACAAGCATACAAGCGAACATTCATAATTAAAGAAAAAGAATAAATGAATGCAAAAATTTGCAGAATTATCATAAATGAGCGTGCGTGCGTGAATGTTTGATAAAGTTCATGAGAGAGAGAGAGAGAGAGGGAGGATAGTACTGTAGCCTAAAATCGAATATATTCGTAAAGTGTCGTCTCTGATCAACCTGCGCAGGCTGATCTGAGACGACCATTTGCGCAAATGTTCGAATGCCCTTTTTTCGCGTGTTGAAGGTCATTTATGTAAATTGTATTAACCCTTGTAAAGTAAAGATTTTATTTTTTTGGCCGATTTCCGAAAACGTGTCAAAGGACTACTTTGTGACACAGTAAAATTACAGACTTCTGTCGTATCAAGTAATTCTGTCCGTGCAATATTTACTTTTTGCTTTCATTCTTCATTTTTTTTCCCACTCATTTTTGCCACCGCCACGTTTTTGAACTTGTAGAGCCGAAGGATTTTTTTCTTACACAAACGGCTACTCGGAGGTTTGGTGGAAAGGCTGTTGCATAATTTACTTGTTCATACGCAAAGGGGCATTCGAACATTTGCTTAAAGTGTCGTCTCGAATCAGCCTGCGCAGTCCGCGCAGGCTAATTCGAGACGGCACTTTACGACAGCAATAGACATTGTCCTTCTGTAGTCTTGCACAATACAGAAAATTACATAAAAAAAAGTAAAATGTCCTTTCTGATTAGTCTGTGCAGGCTGATTCGAGGCGACACTTTTCGCATAATTCCGAATGCCCCCTTTCGCATGTATATAACCAGGAAATTTTTTGTCTTTCTAATGACCTAATTTAGACTTACTAATGTTAAATATTACGATATGTCAACACACGATCCTAGGTAAACTTAGTGGCTGACTTGGGATGATAAGCTATGTACTATACCATCACTTGGGTTGTGTTTACCCTAATATCGATGTGTGAGTGCAACACTATCCTAAGTGCCTGTACTTTGTATAGGCACTTAGGATAGTGTTGCACTCACCCATCGATATGTTGAATGGAAACTATTTGGTTTTCTGAGTCATACTTAGTATTTAACCCTTTCCAAAACGGCAATTTTGGACCAGACCAAATTGAAAGCATTCTGCAGGTGACAAATTAACAGTTGCTTAAAAGATGATTTTTCTATATGATAGGGTAGAAAACATTGTGGGAAAAGGAGAAAATGCTGGTCACCAGCATTTTCTCCTTTTCCCACAATGTTTTCAAAGGCTTCTATTCCTGACCCGTAAAAACCAGGGATTGTTTGGTAAAGGGTTAAAGCAGCACAGGTTCCTTTCATAAAATGTGAGAGGGTCAGTGCAAAAAGCTTGCCAAGCGTTTTTACCCACATTTCTGTATTTTGCTATCAATATTCAGTCGTTCAGATATCTTTTTTTCCGTAAACAAAAAATGAAGAGATCCAAATACTAGGGACACCTGCCGTCAGTACGTAATCAGTACACGGGTTATCTTGAGACATAATTTACACTCAACGATGATAAACAATACAGTGGTATCAACATGTTCGTGAAGTTAGCTGCCAGTTGACAGTTGACAGTTGACAATTCAATTGTCAACTGGCAACTGTCAGCTAACTTCACATGTGGCTGCCTATTCAATTTTTCATCCAGCTGCCAGTTCAATTTTTTAAATGCTTAAAGCAAACTGGCAACTGTCAGCTAGCTGCCAATTCGAACTTAATGTGTTAAAAAAGCGAATTGTCAACTGTCAGCCAACTTCGCACTTCAGCTGCCAATTCGTTTTTAGTAAAAATACTGTGTCTGAAGCGAAATGTCAACCGTCAACTGTCAGCTGGCTGCCAATTCGAATTTAATATGCTGTAAAAGTGAATCTTCAACTGTCAACTGTCAGCCAACTTCACACTTCAGCTGCCAATTTGTTTTTAGTAAAACCACCGTCTTTGAATCGAATTGTCAACCGTCAGCTGGCTGCCAATTCGAATTTAATGTGTTAAAAAAGCGAATTGTCAACTGTCAACTGTCAGCCAACTTCACACTTCAGCTGCCAATTCGTTTTTAGTAAAAATACTGTGTCTGAAGCGAAATGTCAACCGTCAACTGTCAGCTGGCTGCCAATTCGAATTTAATATGCTGTAAAAGTGAATCTTCAACTGTCAACTGTCAGCCAACTTCACACTTCAGCTGCCAATTTGTTTTTAGTAAAACCACCGAAGCTTCAGACACAGTATTTTTACTAAAAACGAATTGGCAGCTGAAGTGCGAAGTTGGCTGACAGTTGACAGTTGACAATTCACTTTTTTAACACATTAAGTTCGAATTGGCAGCTAGCTGACAGTTGCCAGTTTGCTTTAATTGGCAGCCAGCTGATGGTTGACGGTTGACAATTCGATCCAAAGACGGTGCTTTTGTTAAGAACGAATTGGCAGCTGAATTGTAAAGTTGGCTGACGGTTGACAGTTGACGATTTGCTGTTTTATCATATTAAATTCGAATTGGCAGCCGGCTGATAGTTGACAATTCGCTTCAGACACCGTATTTTCACTTAAAACGAATTGGCAGCTGAAATGTGAAGTTGGCTGACAATTGACAGTTGACAATTCGCTTTTATTAAATTCGAATTGGCAGCCAGCTGACAGTTGACAGTTGACAATTCACATCAGACACAGTATTTTTACTTAAAACGAATCGGCAGCTGAAGTGTGAAGTTGGCTGACAATTGACAGTTAACGATTCACTTTTACAGCATATTGAATTCGAATTAGCAGCCAGCTGACAGTTGACGGTTGACATTTCGCCTCAAACACAGTATTTTTACTTAAAACGAATCGTCAGCTGAAGTGTGAAATTTGCTGACAGTTGACAGTTGACAATTCGCTTTATTAATACAAAAAATTCAAATTGGCAGCCAGCTGACGGTTGACAGTTGACAATTCGATCCAAAGACGGTGGTTTTATTAAAAACGAATTGGCAGCTGAGGTGTGAAGTTGGCTGACGGTTGACAGTTGAAAATTCGCTGTTATAGGATATTAAATTCGAATTGGCAGCCAGCTGACTGTTCACAGTTGTAAATTCGCTTCAGACACCGTATATTCACTTAAAACGAATCGTCAGCTGAAGTGTGAAATTGGCTGACAGTTGACAGTTGACAATTCGGTTTTTAACACATTAAATTCGAACTGGCAGCCAGCTGACAGTTGACAGTTGACAATTCGCATCAGACACAGTATTTTCACTTAAAACGAATCGGCAGCTGAAGTGTGAAGTTGGCTGACAATTGACAGTTGACCATTCGCTTTTACAGCATATTAAATTCAAATTTGCAGCCAGCTGACAGTTGACGGTTGACATTTCGCCTCAATCACAGTATTTTTACATAAAAAGAATCGTCAGCTGAAGTGTGAAATTGGCTGACAGTTGACAATTCGCTTTATTAACACAAAAAATTCGAATTGGCAGCCAGCTGACGGTTGACAGTTGACAATTCGATCGAAAGACGGTGGTTTTGTTAAAAACGAATTGTCAGCTGAAGTGTGAAGTTGACTGACGCTTGACAGTTGACAATTTGCTGTTACAGGACATAAAATTCGAATTGGCAGCCAGATGACAGTTGACAATTGACAATTCACTTCAAATACAGTAATGTCACTTAAAACGAATTGTCAGCTGAAGTGTGAAGTTGGCTGACGCTTGACAGTTGACAATTTGCTGTTACAGGACATTAAATTCGAATTGGCAGCCAGCTGACATTTGACAATTGACAATTCGCTTCAGATACAGTAATGTCACTTAAAACGCATTGGCAGCTGAAGTGTGAAGTTGCCTGACTGTTGACAGTTGACGATTCGCTGTTTTATTATATTAGATTCGAATTGGCAGCCAGCTGAAAGTTGACAGTTGACAATTCGCTTCAGACACCGTATTTTCACTTTAAACGAATCATCAGCTGAAGTGTGAAATTGGCTGACAGTTGACAGTTGACAATTCAACCCAAAGACGGTGGTTTTGTTCAAAACGAATTGGCAGCTGAAGTGTGAAGTTGGCTGACAGTTGACAGTTGACGATTCGTTGTTATAGGTTATTAAAGTTGAATTGGCAGCCAGCTGACGGTTGACAGTTGACAATTCAACCCAAAGACGGTGGTTTTGTTAAAAACGAATTGGCAGCTAAAGTGTGAAGTTGGCTGACAATTGACAGTTGACGATTCGTTGTTATAGGTTATTAAAGCTGAATTGGCAGCCAGTTGACGGTTGACAGTTGACAATTCAACTCAAAGACGGTGGTTTTGTTAAAAACAAATTGGCAGCTAAAGTGTGAAGTTGGCTGACAATTGACAGTTGACGATTCGCCGTTTTATCATATTAAATTTGAATTGGCAGCCAGCTGACAGTTGACAGTTGACAATTCGCTTCAGACACCGTATTTTCACTTAAAACGAATCGGCAGCTGAAGTGTGAAGTTGGCTGACGGTTGACAGTTGACAATTCGTTGTTATAGGTTATTAAAGTTGAATTGGCAGCCAGCTGACAGTTGACAGTTGACAATTCGATCCAAAGACGGTTGTTTTGTTCAAAACGAATTAGCAGCTGAAGTGTGAAGTTGGCTGACGGTTGACAGTTGACGATTCGTTGTTATAGGTTATGAAAATTGAATTGGCAGTCAGCTGACGGTTGACAGTTGACAATTGAACCCAAAGACGGTGGTTTTGTTAAAAACGAATTGGCAGCTAAAGTGTGAAGTTGGCTGACAATTGACAGTTGACGATTCGCCGTTTTTCTCATATTAAATTTGAATTGGCAGCCAGCTGACAGTTGACAGTTGACAATTCGCTTCAGACACCGTATTTTCACTTAAAACGAATCAGCAGCTGAAGTGTGAAGTTGGCTGACAATTGACAGTTGACAATTCGCTTTTACAGTATATCAAATTCGAATTGGCAGTGAATTGGCAGCCAGCTGACGGTTGACAGTTGACAATTCAACCCAAAGACGGTGGTTTTGTTAAAAACGAATTGGCAGCTAAAGTGTGAAGCTGGCTGACAATTGACAGTTGACTATTCGCCGTTTTATCATATTAAATTTGAATTGGCAGCCAGCTGACAGTTGACAGTTGACAATTCGCTTCAGACACCGTATTTTCACTTAAAACGAATTGGCAGCTGAAGTGTGAAGTTGGCTGACAATTGACAGTTGACAATTCGCTTTTACAGCATATTAAATTCGAATTGGCAGCCAGCTGACAGTTGACGGTTGACATTTCACCTCAAACACAGTATTTTTACTTAAAACGAATCGTCAGCTGAAGTGTGAAATTGGCTGACAGTTGACAGTTGACAATTTGCTTTATTAACACAAAGAAATCGAATTGGCAGCCAGCTGACGGTTGACAGTTGACAATTCGATCGAAAGACGGTGGTTTTGTTAAAAACAAATTAGCAGCGGAAGTGTGAAGTTGGCTGACGGTTGACAGTTGCCCATTCGTTGTTATAGCACATTAAATTCGAATTTTTTCAGCCAGCTGACAGTTGACAGTTGACAATTCGGTTCAAAAACTAAAAACGAATTGGCAGCTAAAGAGTGAAGTTGGCTGACAGTTGCCAATTCGCTATCGAATTGTCAACTGTCAACTGTCAACTGGCAGCTAACTTCACGCACATGGTATCAACTGGTTTGAAATTGCAAATCTGGGACAGTATGCTTGTATTTCATACAATGAAAGTGACATTAAAGTCCAAAAATAAACAAATCGGTGTGAAATTGCATTTGAATTTACATGTATATTATACCTTTTAAAAAGTATGGAAACTGCTGTGAAAATGACAATCTGTCCAAGCGTTAGATGCCGACAGAGTAATTAATTTCAAAACTAGGCGAAAACCTACCATATCTTTGGTTTACTTTTTGCCTGATTTTAAAATTCTTTTATCTCCCAGCGACTAACATATGCCCGATCACACAATAACAGTTTGTCATGTCCACAATATTTTTCGTCCTTTTAAAGGTGGGTATTTAGAATTTTCACGTCACCCCAAATTAAGAAATATATATATCATTGAAATTTATATGAAAAAACAATACAAATCATCAATAATTAAGAATCATAACATTACAAAAAAAATGATGCTATTCCCTTAAAAGGCTACGTAGCCTCTTAAGTTATTTTTTAGATTTGGCGCCAAAAATCAATAAAGCATTGTGGGAATGTCAAATGCCTAGCACGTGACTAATAACGCTTAAATTCCATTACATAACAAATATGTAATAATTATTTTCCATTATGTCTTCCTCAGACGGATGTTTGAAACTTTGTCTGGACCAAACATTGGCCTTCTGCAAGTGCAAGGTTAACCTTTATTTAATGTACTGGACCTGTAATAGAAAACAGCTACTTCCACTATAGTATTATCTTACAAAAATTTGCTAAGATTAAAAATGAGTATTATTGTACTACTTTCACGGAGCCACATTTTCCTTTTTGTCCTTCCTAGAATTATCATTTATAAATCTAAAACAACTATATTCTCATTACAAAGTGATATGATAATTACCTCCCTTTTCTGGAAACTAACAAAATTATCAATAAATAATTCAAGACAGACACCAACGGAATTTCTAGTCGGTTAAAAATATGCAAAAGTATTATATCTCATAAAATGTAACTCTTTAAGTTTTTTAAAAACATTGTTTAACAAACAGATTTTCTATTTTCATTCTTACTTTAATAATTTTCCCCAATCCATAACACCATAAAGGATACAATGTGTTTTAACTAAGAAAAGTGTGACTATATTAATAATCCGTTACCACAAGGCAAAGTTTTAGACCTACCCAAATTAAAAGCATTTGCAGACGACAAATTCAAAATCTCTAAAATTGTGCAATTTTGCTTTGATTGGGTAGAAAACTTAGTGGGAAAAGGAGAAAATGCTTGTTACCAGCATTTTCTCTTTTTCCCACAATATTGTCAAAAGGCTTCATCCTCTGGGTTGTTAAAGGTCGTCATTATGTGGTAAAGGGTTAATCAAGTGTGGATCTAACATGGGCCTCCTGCAAGGTTAACCTTTATTTAACATGTCAGCCTAACAAAATGTACCTTTTTTTTTTTAATTTTAAAATCATTGGTAGACAAACAGATTTTTGTTTCATTCCACAACACCATAAAGGATACAATATGTTTTAATTGAGGTGTAGCTGTACTGTCCCATTTTGAAGGATGTCCAGAAAAAACTTTTGAAACAACTTTTCCAACTGGCTGAGCTTTATTTAGGGTTTTACTATCAGTTTTAAAATTTCATTTAAAAGCATTTAGGATTTTCTGTCTTCTTGTTATGTTTCCAAAGTATTATTTTTCGGGGCTGTAAAATCTGCGGCATGTTTGATAAAGGAGCTGATAATAGATCACACTGTTATAGAGATCGTTGAAGGAGTTTTTTTCTATTTCTAATACCCTCAAAGATGCACTATATCCTCGACTTCCTTCAAAAACGTCGTAACTACACTTTGAAACAAGCTGTAGGTACGAGGTATTTGAAGTAAACCGACGATATACCACATACCTTCTATAGGCAAATAAAGCGCAAATATACGTTCGGCGTGGTGATGTGATAAAGTGTTTTAGTATTTTTTCTTGGGGGGGGGGGGGGGGAAGGAGGGATTGAAAACACTGTTGGAATAGGAGAAAATACTGTCTGCCAGAATTTTGTCCTTGTCCCATGAAGTCTTCAATTGCATATTTCCTTCAGGGTTATTAACCCTTGTCCTGCTGAATAACTCAAATGATACTTCAAGTTGATACTAAAATCTAAAATTTTGAGGGCGATAAATATCGTGTTGTCGGACAGTGTAGATCAAAGATCAGACTGCACGTTCTGTGCAGTCTGATCATGATCTACACTGTCCGCAAAAGGTCAGTGAATTGCACTTAGCAGCCTAAGGGTTGACATGAGTGTTCAGTAAGGTGTTAAATCCGAATCAAGGTTTTCTCCAGATCCAGTTGTCGGATGCCAAGGAAACCTGACATGAGTCCATTATGTTGTATACTGGTGTATCCCATAGATTGATATACACGTAAATGTATAGCTTGTGTTTGTATAGGGGTACACTTATCTGTCTTGGTATAGAGTAAGCTTTAGTAGCAATGTGGTAGAGTGTTTGCCTACAGAGTTTGGACCTGAAGGTTCTAGGTTCAATCCCAGCCTTTGGGGGTATTCAACAGAATTGTTACTGATACATTTTACTATATTCAAAATACCTCATGGTTGTCCAAACATGGCCTATATTCGACCCTTAAATTTTATGTGTAAGTTAAATTGGGAGAATATTTTAGGATTTTTTCTTTTTTATAGCCCTTTAACACGATAAATCCTGTTTTATGAGTCCTGTGTAATAGAGCTTATGAAAATAGTGTTGGCAAATAAGAAATTATTTCTTTTCGTATTTTTCTTCCAGATTTCTTTTCTACCGTTTATAAACCACATGATCTGAGGACTCTGTATCGTTTGAACTGTTTGTTTATGCTCTAAACAGCAAGCTGTTGATCTTTATGCCACAAATCAAATTATTTTGTAAAAGGCCAATAACTATACTGCCAGATATATATTTCTCTTCATATAGAGTGTATGGTTACATTCAGTAAAATAAGGCAATTTTGTACGTTTGACAATGGAATTGTAGGCTACCCTAGCAATAGGTCACTCTGTTTATTTTAATCAAACCAGATATGACGTCTTGATACTTACAGTTATATAAATCCTTGTCGATGGTGCCTGTTATTGAATAAGTACCATTCCCTCAAAGCTTTCCAAAACTGTGGCATGAAATTTAATAATACCCAAAAGAGGCTGAGAAGTGAATTTATGCAGTATAAGTTCAGATATATATTTTTTTTTTTTCTAAATCTTATCTTTCTTCTTTACTAATGATTTTCCAGCTTTAACGCAGTTATTCATTATTTAGTTTTTTGAGGGTATGAAAATCTGAATAGTTGGTTTTAATCTTGGGAAGTCATTTTCTTTGTCCTCTGGTAAGAAGTTCAACAAGAGGGCACAAAAATTTCATATTACATACATGTGTAAGTAGGAATGCATCGTACTCTTTGATCAGATTTGCTCATGATTGCTGAAACTGATTGACAGCTGTAGACCTTAAAGGTGGCCCTTCAGAATTAGGGACGAAAATTTTACAAAAATACAAAAATATCATCCTTATACTCCCAAAGCCTTAAAATCGTCATTCATAAAACCCCAGTATTCGAAAACCATCCGACAACACGAGAAATTAGAGATTTACTACGGCCAAGGTCGACATCGACGGGAAACACGTTCTATTTTTACATGAACAACTCGCTCATTTACGTACCGGAAATACACAGAGGAAGCTTCAAACATAGCGTCTGAAGAAGATATTATGAAAAATAATTACATGTTTGTTATGTAATGGAATTTCAGCGTCATTAGTCACGTGCCAGTCACTTAACATTCCCACAATGCATTTTTTTATTTTTGGCGCGAAATCTAAAAATAGCTTAAGAGGCTACGTAGCCTTTTAAAGGAATACCATCAAATTTTTTTTTTTTTTGTAATTTTATGAGTCTTCATTATTGATGATTTGTACTATATTTTCATATAAATTTCAGTGATATATCTATTTTTTAATTTGGTTAGGTGTAAAATTTCTAAATACCCACCTTTAACACTGTGCTTTTACTGAAATTTCATTATATATCATCATCCTATTTTGTACAGTTTTTTTTAGTCTTACCCATCAACAAATCAAATAAAAATTGAAGTGGTCTGTATACTCGTCAAATAACTTTCACTTATAGATCCTTCATGTTTTTTCCCAGTCCTATGCCTATTTACAGTCCTAAATATAATACCAGCAAAAACACATCAAATTGTTGGATCAAATCAATACTTTAATAAGTAGTAAAATAACAGCTGCTACGCAACACACTTAGAACATTTTCGATTCTCATTGCCCTTGCTTAATGTTATACATTATTACATGTGATAAAAATGATTAATTTTCATTACATCTAATCATAAGTCAAGACTGTTCAACAAATCCGCTTTTCAGGACTTTCAGTCCTTTGATTTATTATCCGTCCGGAGAAGAATTCTACATCCTAAGCCACAGCTATCTCTACATGGAATGTTGTTACCGATTGAAAAGATGCAAATTGAGAAAATATTTTGATTCTTCTGACCGCTAAATAGTATTTACAAATGTAAGCGTACTACGATGTCATAGTATACCAAAATAGAAACTCTTTTAAGTTCTGAATAAAATTCTGAACATCGAATGATAAAATATTCTGTAAAACACGAAACTTCACAAAGTTAGCATCATCATTATCAACAACAAAGCACTTTCACTTCTTGCCACAATGTTTTCTACTCCGTCAAAAGGTGTCATATACACATAAGAAACGGCTTCATCCTTGCTGTTATTTAGGGTCAGTTAGAGATACCATAGAAATGCCTTATGGGGGTAAAAGGTTAAACATACAGAAAGTTTGAAGATTTCAAAAAGTTTCGACCTTTGTCAGCCTGCGTGGAATTCACAGGCTGACATGGATCTATACTTTTTCGCAGATGCATTAAGCCCCCTTATCACAGAGCCTGGCTCATTTCTATTCTTATCATTATTTCCGTCGGAAGGTATGCGAGAGAGGAATGGGAAAAGGGAAACACAGTATGGAATGGCGGTTCTAGAAAAGCCAGTGCGGTTGAAAAGAGAAGTTGGTCTTGTTGGAGGGATATCACTGATTGTTGGAACGATTGTCGGTAAATATACCATGTATTATTTTCTTTCCCATGTTCAATCTGATTTGTAAGAACCAACTTCTGCAAAGCCGACATTTATGTTGTACAGATAGGTTAACTGCTACCCGCAGGTTGAAGATGTTTATTTTTAAAAGACCTGCTGTTCACTGATCTCGAGAGTTAAAAGTCCATTGTCAGGATATATCGGCAGTTATGAATCGAAAAACTGTGGTTTTACATTTATATTAAAAGTCTCAAAGTAGGGAGCTCATTCTTTCATCTAAACGCATAAATAAATGTGTAAATCTTATTTGTAGCCCAACATTTAACATCCGCTCCCGGTTATCGAACGAATAGATAATTCTCGTCTTGAAAGATCAAGGGTCCGTATTCACAAAACTATTCTGAAAGGCGTATATCGGAAATGTTCGTGCGCATCCTGCTGTACATGTGTTTTTGTCATGGATAGTATACCAGAAGTGCGCCTATGTATAATACTGTTGGTGCAGTGAAACATGTAGCACTCTTTGTGTAGTATTGAGAGAGAGAGAGAGAGAGAGAGGGAGAGAGAGAGAGGGGGGGAATCTGTGAACTGTCACCTTAATATAACTAAAACATTGTTGAGACAGTGTTACACACCAAACAAGCAAATAAAAGCAGGATTTAAAGACGTTGAAGAATAGCTGTTGCCAACTGAAAAATGATTGTGGGAAAAGGAGAAATCGGTCCTAATGAGCAATTTCTTCCTTTCCCAATCTCTCTGCTAAGCTTTTATCGCATTTTTCCAAAGTAAAAATTAACTTCCACAGTCACCTTCATTCCCGTTTTCTGACAAATTGAGCACGGCTAGGTGCCCGTTTAATTTTTCTTATTGTTTTGAATTAGAATACTTTGGGGGAAAAATGGAAGTGTGGAAATTTTAAGAGAAATCTGTTCGTTAAAGACTTGTATTTATCAAAGACTAACCCTTAATTCCATCAAATTATCTCCCCTTTCAACTAACTGGTCTATGTGATTGTAACATGTATATTTTTGTGCAAAACTAAATGTGTTTTCATCAAAATGATGTATATTTCTATGATCTTCCGCTAATTTTCCTGTTTACCTGACTGTTAAATCTAATAAGGGTCTTTCTTATTTATAGCATTATTTATAATTCTTTAACTGTACATACCTTTTTCAAAGGCAAATTTTTCAGAAACGAGCACGTTGACCTACATCTTTTCAATGTAATCTCCTAGAAACAGGGTGAGCTTTTTTGGTGCAAAGTTAAAAAAAAAAACTGCACGTTAGAAAAAATCGAGCTACACGTCGTAAAGATCTTTTATTTTTTTGGTCTTGTGCTCAAAGAAATTGAAAGTAATAGAACTTCTGACTGTCTAAACAAAATGGTTCAGCCAATCAGAAGTTGTCAGGTTTACTTTCAAATTTGGAAAATGCTGAAGAAGAAGAATGCACTTAAGAATGGTTCGTGAAAACAGACCCAGGAGTTGAAGGCTTTTTAAACATTCTGCCAAGCTGGAGGTTTGTCTAAGTGTAGAGCTATTTCATTGCATTTGTTTCCTTCTCATTTTAATCTTTTTCATTTGTTCTATGCTAAATCTATTTACAGGCTCTGGTATCTTTATTTCTCCTAAAGGCGTTTTAGAAATGACGGGATCAGTGGGTCTCTCTCTAGTTGTCTGGACCCTAGCTGGACTAATTGCCTTATTAGGTATAGTTTCATGTTTTGATCACAACTCCAAAATGACGTCAGCGTATTTAGTCCATTGCTGTATGATGTCATCCTCGGAACCCAGGTTTAAGCATTACGTTACCCTGCATGCATTACTCCTAGGAAATTGACTAGCATATCGCCGTTTCCTATGAATATTCATATGGTCGGAAAGTACCCTAACAGCCAATTGAAAGATCGATAACATATTCATTCTCTCTTGTATGGAGGGCAATTTCATTTCGTCAGTTACTAAAAAAAGAAATGACGGCATATTTGTCATAAAAATAGTTTAAATTTTCTCAAAGAAAAACTGAGATTACCAATCAAAATGCTTTATGAATAATCCATGAGAACGAGGAAACAACGTCAGCCAAATAACCCAAGGTCGATTACAGTATGAATCGAAACTGGGTCAACGAGGTTGTAAATCGTATACCGCTACCAAACATTTCAGACTGAACATTTCTCCTTAGAAACTTGGTATTATTTTGTAAATTTTAAGACATAAAATTGATAGCCTTTTTTTTTTTTTAAATTCTTCAATGATTTTGAGTCTTTGTTGGAAATTCTCGTCAAACAGTTAGAGCTGTAAGGAATTTTGTTTCAAAGCACACAACAGTCGTCTTATCAAGAAACTTAGAGAACTTCATCATATAAATGAAACAATAAAGATAAATCAGTCTGAATTCAAAGTCAGAAAAGTATATTTTACCATCTTTTATTTTCGTTCAAGAGAATAAATTGATTGACATATGAAGATTCATAGGTTAATGGTGTCCAGCAGTTACGAAATGCTTTCGTAATTCTAATTTGTAATTGGTCATGGGAAATGCTGGAAATCACTTACTTACAGCCCTATAGCCAGTCAGTTTAGTAAAACAAAGCTATTCAGAATTCAGATACCTTGTCTGTGAATTTAGAATAAGAACTGAAGTAGAATAACGGGCAATTCGTACATGGATTTTAATAGACATGTCGTCGGTTTACTTCGAGAACCGAGTACTGGGAAAGACTTGCATGAAGCAATCATTTGGAGTGATAAATGAATGTGTAATTTTGGGATCCCGCTTAATCACCAATAAAGGAACAAATGAGTTTCATATAAATAAATAGATAAATAAATTTCTTCTTTCAGGCGCAATATGTTATTCAGAACTTGGTACTGTGGTTAAGAAATCTGGCGGCGAATATGCCTATATTATGGAGACACTTGGTCCTATACCGGGTTTTCTATTTGCCTGGACTTCCGTTATCGTTGTTCGCACATCGTCTATTGCAATAGTATGCATGACTTTCGCAGAATACATGACAGAGCTACTACCTGTATGTGGTGTTGCAGAAGTTCCCTCCAAGCTTGTGGCAGCTGCTGCAATCGGTAAATAAATAGAGGATAATCAACTGGTTGTTTTTGATATGAAAAATATCTCACGAGGATGCGTTGTAAGGCGTTGAAAAAACGAGTGCGCAGCACGAGTTTTTTTAACGCCTTACAACGCGTCCGAGTTAAGATATTTTTCATATCAAAAATAACCAGTTGATTATTCTATTTATTATATACCTTATTAACATCATTATTTGTAATTTTGCGTTTGAAAGTCGAAAAAACTATGTAGTCGAAAAAAAAAGTAGTTCCCAAATTACGTCAGGAAGTGAAAGTGAAAGTTGATAACGTCACTAGTGATGATATCAAAATTTATTACACTGGGAAATTCCAGGATTTCACTGCTAGGTATACAATAAATTCTTCCATTCGTTCGAGTTTCGACAAACGCCAAAATTGTCCAAATATCATAAGTATTCTTTTTCAATAAAAATATCTATAACTTAGATGAGAAATAATAAGTAATAAATATTTTCCCCGGAAAGCAAGACAAATACGATTATTTCGTATATTTCTGATTACCATTAAAGTGTCCTTTTCCAACGATGTTTTAAGATGCCATCCTTACTCAGGTTGTACAGACATGGTACTTTTCGGCTTAATAAAAAAAAACATTGTTCGATTTTCTATCCTTTATATTTCGTTCCCCCTTTTTTGCATTCTACCAGTTACACAAGTTAAGAAGCTACATATGATGAGCTGGGTATATAAACGATTTGCAGCCAAAAGAAAATATATCTAAATACTTCAAAAAGATTTTTTTTGCCAGAAAGGTATCACCTTATCGCCCAATGCAGATCCAAGATCAGACTGCACGCTCTGTGCAGTCTGATCTTGAATCTACAGTATCCGCAACAGCACGTTGAATCGAATTAGTGGCATAAAAGTTAAATACGAGAAATAAGTCATCCTTAAAGGTGGCCATTCAGATTTTGGGACGAAAATTGTACAAAAGTGCAAAAAAATCATCCTTATACTCCCAAAGCCTTTTAATTTTCATTCATAAAACGCCAAAGTCGAACACCGTCCGTCAACACGAGAAATAGGAGATTTACTACAGCCCAGGTCGACATTGACGGGAGACATGTTCTATTTTTAGATGATCAATTTGCTCATTTACATACAGGTCCGAAGAAGACATTATGGAAAATAATAATTACGTATTTGTTATGTAATGGAATTTAGGGGTTATTTAAGGGTTAAGAGTCACGTGCCAGTCACTTGGCATCCCCAAAATGCCTTATTGATTGTTGGCGCGAAATCTTAAAATACCTTAAGAGGCTACGTAGCCTTTTAAGGGAACACCATAAAAACATGTTTTTGTAATTTTATGAATCTTAATTGTTGATGATTTGTATTATTTTTTAATATGAATTTCAGTGATATATATATTTTTTATATATGGTGAGATGTAAAAATTCTGAATACCCACCTTTAAGCTTGTTTATGTAACCCTTATGTAGATGAACGGTTACTGTGTACAAACATCAAACCAAGTCATAAATAATAACTTAAACTTATATTTATTTCAGTTACCCTAATGCTGATCAACAGTTACAGCGTAAAAATATCGAACCGAGTCATGATTGTGTTCACCATTGCTAAACTTGTTGCACTTACTATCATTATAATTGGCGGTTTAGTGCAGTTAGCCAAAGGTACGATTTATTTCCTTAAGATAAGACCTGTGTAATGCACTTCCGGTGAACATTTGGCAAAAATTCTAATTGGTTGTTAAATAAGGATAAAAAAGGATTTATGCAGAAATAACATTTTTGCACATTTCTAACGGATCAGAAATTCCGTTTATGTCTATCTTGAAACTATTTTCTGATACTTTTGTTTGTTTTCTAAAAAGGGAGGTAATTATTATCTCTTTTTCAATTGAGAATATAGCGGTTTTAGATTTATAAATGATAATTCAAAGAAGGAAAAAATGAAAAAAATGAAAAGGTGAAAGTAGTTCAATGATGCTCATTTTTAATTATAGCTAATTTTGCATGATGATATTTTAGTGGAAATAGCTGTTTTCCATTACACAGGTCTTACCTTAAAGATTGGTAAGTGACATAAAATCCTCTATAATAATACTAACAATAATTGTAGTGGTAGTTAACCCTTAGGTTAATTTACTGACCTTTTGCGGACAGTGTAGATCAAGATCAGACTGCACAGAACGTGCAGTCTGATCTTGGATCTACACTGCCCGATAAGGAGATACTAATACCCATAACATGACTTTGATATAGCAATATTTGTGTTTTTATTATCGAATTAAAAAAGTTTGAGTTTTTTAGCAGGATAAGTGTTCAAGTAATTCATAGCTTCTCTCGATTTTTTCAAAGCGGTGACGAAAAAAATAGAAGACAAATAAAACGTGGCTGAAACAGTGGAAACCCTTTTAGATAGAAAAAAAAAACAACATAATATTAAAATGAGAATATACTGGTTACTGGTATGTGTTTTTTTCTTTTCCAACAGTGTTTTCAAAAAACATTTTTTCCGCCGGGTGGTCAAAACCTGGGATAGTTTGTAACGGTGTAAAAGGAAACTGCATTTTCTCCTCACTACGAATTTTTCCACTTTGCAGGCGAGACCTCTCAATTCCAAGACAGTTTTAAAGGGTCGGCAAAATCCCCCTCTGTAGTTGCTCTGGCCCTGTATCAAGCCCTTTGGGCTTATGATGGTTGGTAAGTCCTAACCCTTTACCTCTGGACATAATTTTAGACCAGTCCAAATCCAAACTATATTTAGATTCCAAATTTAGTGTGGTTAATATTGTGGAATTTGTCTATGAAAGGGGAGAAAACATTGTGGGAAAAGGAGAAAATGCTGGTTACCAGCATTTTCTCCTTCTCGAACTAAGTTTTCAAAAGCCATTTTAATTCAAGGTCGTTTAAAGTCGGTAACCAGCATTTTCTCCTTTTTCCACAATGTTTTCTACCTTATCATAGACTGAAATCATCTTTTCAGCAAGAGTTGAATTGTTGTCTGCAAATGCTTTCAATTTGGTCTAGTCCAAAAGTTTGTTGTTTGGGAAAGGGTTAAAGGCCTTCTATTGACTATAACATTAATATCAACTGAGTCAACTGAAGTACTGGTCTTTTCGCTTCATTTGTGTTTTTGTGTCTGATGCTTAAATTTCTCCATATATATGAAATAAACTTTTTCATTTTAATTAAAGAGAGAAATCCCAAAATATATACACGTATATATATAAAGTGAAAATCTCCAGCAAGTAATTAACGAGTTGAGAGAAATCGCAAATATTAACATTTCAATATTGTTTTTGCTAAAAGCCATAACCATGTAAAGGTCATAGTAATTCAAGATCAGGCTGCACCTTAGGAGCAGTCTAATATTGATCTATACTTTCTACACTTTCTGCACGAGCGGTACGAGCCATGCTTATCGGTAAAAAGGGTTAGAAATACAGAATTTTCAGTGCATGCATGCAGTGAGTTTACTTTTTTAACCTATTACCACACAATCCCTACTTTTGACGCCCCTTAGAAAGGAGTCTTTTGAAAACACTATGAGAAAAGGAGAAAATGCTGGTAACCAGCATTTTCTCCTTTTCCCACAATGTTTTCTAACCTTCCCAGGACAAATTTTTTTTTTTAGTCACCTTTATTTTGTCGTCTGCAAATGCTTTCAATTTGGACCAGTCTAAAATTTTCTCGTGTGGTAATGAGTTAATCTTTATCTTTCAGGAATAACTTGAACTATGTGACGGAAGAAATATATAAACCAGAAAAGTAACTATGTTTTTTTTTTTAAAGTAGTCTTAAACCAGATTTTGACTCATAACATTTTTAAGGCGAGAAAGCCAATATTTCTGAATGGAATCAAAGGATTGGAAGTCCTAAAAAGCGAATTTGTTGAACAGTTTTAAGCTAGATTTAATATAATGAAAATGAATTTCTATCTATCACATGCAATACTTGTATAATATGTAAGTAATTAATAGAGTATGCAAAGGCAATGGAGTCATAGATGTTCTACCAAGTGTCCAGCGCAGCTACTGTTATTTTACTGCTCATTAGAGTATTAATTTGATCCAACAGTTGGATGTTTTTTTTTTTCTAGTATTATATTTAGGACTGTAAACACGCATAGGAAGAAAAAAATCTGGAACAAAAAAGAAAAAAAAATATTGATGCCTTGTTTTCCAACACTGTTTTCATAAGCCCTATTACAAGGAACTCATAAAACATGGGGTTAATCGTGTGTTAAAGGACTAAGAATAGGAAAATCCTCGAAACTTCTCACAATTTAGCTTTGCATGACATGAAATTCAAGTGTCAAATATAGCCCCTGTTTGGACAAACCACAGGGTATTCTGAATACTGATTTCATGTAATTATCTGTAACAGTTCTGTTAAATAGCCCCAAAGGCTGGCATTGAACCTAGAACCTTAAGGTCCAAACTCCGTAGGCAAATGCTCTACCACATTGCTACAAAAGCTAGCTCTATAGCAAGACAGGTAAATGTACCCTTATACAAACAGAAGCTATACATTTATATTAATATGTGGGATACACCAGGATACAACATAATTATGGATTCATGTCGAGTTTCCTTAGCATCTGATAACTGGAGTTGGAGGAAATTTTGATTGGGGTTTAATTTAAAACTTTACTGAACTCCCATGTTTACCTTTGGTTGCTGGGCGCGACTCACTGTCCTTTGCGGACAGTGTAGATCAAAACCAGTTTGCACAGAACGTGCAGTCTGATCTTTGATCTACACCGCTCGTTAAAGAGATATTTATCGTCCTAAAAATTACTTTGAAACAGCAACCTTTGGAATATTTTATGAAGTATCATTTAAATTATTCATCAGGACAAGGAAATAGGCGATTGAACGCATCATGGGACAAGGACAAAATTCTGGTATTTTCTCCTGTTTCAGCAGTGTTTTCAATTGTAAGAGTGAACTTCAGCTCATTTGTATCAACTTCTGTATTGTTGTCTACAGATACATTTAGGGAGCCTAAACCTTATCATAGGGGGAAGGAATGAATAACGAAATAGCATCCAATTAATAACCATTTTTGATTAAAAAAAGTACTTAATGCATAGATGGTGGACATAGACTAATCTGAAAATCTTACAAAAATTAACTCCCCTCTGAATGTGGATCTTGGGTCCTGCATGGCTTACTAGCAAAGTTTAAGACTTGTTACCTAGTAGCCGTCCTATTTTTCTGTAGGAGTGTACTACAGCAAGACACATCAGAGCCCTAGCTTAGTAATGCTGAAACCCAGACATACATAAATAAGCTGGTTGTATTACGTATATGACTGAAATAATGTTGAATGCGACATTAAACACCACTTAGTTAGTCAATTGTTGTTTTAACATTGGCTTCCTACGAGGGTAACCTTTATCTGACATTTCGGTTAGCCTCACAAAATGTAGTTCTTAAGTTTTTGAAAACATTATATAACAAACAGGTTTTTTTTCTCCATTCTTACCAAAGTCATTTTTCCCCATTCCATAACACCATAAAGGATACAATGTGTTTTAACTAAGGTAAGTGTTGCTATATCATCCCATTTTGAAGGATGTTCAGAAAAGCTTTTGAAACAACTTATCCAATTGGCTAAGTTTTATTTGGTTGTACTAAAAATCAAGGGTTTTCAAAAAGACTAGGGATGGTGATTTTTGCCTGAAATTATGCTTTAAATTATATTGAAAATGTCACCCTAGGTTTTGTAAACATATGAGCTATAAATACACTAAACATGATGGCTATATTTTCCTTTTCCATAACATTTTAAGTATTTCTACAATCATCAGTAATAATCATAATGCTAGACTCTTTTGAAATGTTGAATCTTCAGTACTCAGATATCAAGGTTTTGTTTTCAAAACAACATTTTACAAACCTAGTCAGACGATAAACATAACACTTTCTAAACTTTAATGTAGTGGGTATAATCATATAGACTGAAAATAATTCAAACTAAAATAGTGGGCCTTATTTAATAGGAGTGGGATTTTACTTTGTTAGGTGGTTTGATCTTTTCCCACAGTGTCTTCAGACATTCCAAAAGTAATATTTATATTTTGAGTCACATTGATTGTGTTATCAGCAAATGCTTTCCATTTGGACAAGTCTCAAATTTGTTGTGTGGTAAAGAGTTAAAAAAAAAAATCAAATAAATCCTCCCAGGAAATAAAAACAATGGCTTTTTGAATGTAATTTTCTTCTGAAAGCACATTATACTTTCCATGACTCTAACACCTTCATGGACTCTTCCTTATTACTACACAACTTAAAACTATTAATTTCAAAATGAGATACAAAATCAAACTAGACACAACAATTTGATTGTTCAGATACAATTATTTCTTTTAAAAAGAGAATTCTTGATGTTATTCCTGACCTAAGAAAGTTATGTGATAGTCTGGAAGGTGAAAACTAAATGGTCTGTTTAGTATTTTCTAAGATTTAGGCCGTGTCATTCATCTGTATTAAATATACCTTACTTCTGTTACAAAAATGAAAATTCATCTTGTATCTCATAATGCCACAAGTCAAGAAATTGATGATTTCATAAAAGAAAAGTATGATTTCATAAAAGAAAAGTAAACTCATGCACTGGCACAAAACATGAAATTGATTGTAACTACCTTCATGAATAATTTGATGTTTGATTAATTTCTTGTGGTTACATTACTTTCAGCACTGTTTCAGTCTTACAGTGACAACAACCCATTCATTGTGTATGGCTTGGGTTTTACTAGGGCTTGACTGATTCTATGCTGTGTCTTGTCTATAGGCACTCCTACAAAATCTTGGCAACTAGGTGCGGATAACTCAACCAACAGCTCCACCAATCAGCCACAATCTCACAGAATTTCAAAAAATAGATGAACATGATGATGTCATTTCACCGCTATATTGAGGCAAATAGATATACATGTATATAAACTATATAGGCTGCATAGATTCAAGCTTAGACCTGCACAGTCTGAACTAAGAAAAATGCGGGTGTGAATAAGTACAATGTAAACAATAGACTTATGTTTCACATGATATTTAAAGTTCCAGTTAACGTGTGGTCAGATTTTTACATTTTATCGGTGATTACGTAAGTTTTATTCATTTATATATAGAGGTAGATTCCTTTTTGAACTTTTGAGCCAGGTCTTTGTGAATTTGAGTCATATTACATTATTGAACCACTGCAGGGACAGGTGCATAAAAAAAAAAAACATGATGTAGCATGATGAGATACTTGAAATTCAATATTTACACTGGTAAAATGGCTATTTACTACTTCCAGTGCAGTTTTGAGTGAACCCATTTTCATGGTCTGAAGAAAAGAATTAACATCATTACTCAAAACCTGTAAGATCATAGCACAGATGTAATTTGCTTTTTGATATCTGCAAATCCCAGCCCTTGTAATAGCTGATCCTAATATTTCTATTTCAATGTTATTTTGGAGGGGAGGGAGAGTACCTCCTAACCGGACACTATAGATCAAAGATCAGACTGTATGTTCGGTGCAATCTGATTTTGATCTACATTGTCTGCAAAAGATCCTTGAGTAGCACTTAGAAATCTTAGGGTTAAAGAAATTGATCCCTCTATAAGACTTAAAAAAACAACAAAAACAAAAACAAAAAAAACTATTGGGATACTTTCATTCTGAGGTTTGAATTACTTGCAGTTTACGTGAAACACAGTTACCACCTCTAGTATTGGTTGAGCAGCAGTTCATCATAAATATGTATCTTATTAAATAAAGAAAATAAATAAATAAAGACTGAATAAAGAATTTAAATCTACGTGGCCAAACTGTAAGACGTATAACTCGAGACTAAGATGTATTCCTGTGGACCCTTAATCAAACATCTGTCTGAAAATTCTGCATTCTTATTTTTTTTTTTTTTCTTGAAAGATAACAAAATAAAATTAAAGTACATTAGAAGGATTATGAATGAACTTTTACACCTTGAAGATAATTGAGCATCTGAGGCTTAAAGTTCAGGATCTTAGATGAAGTAAGTGGATGCCAAGTTCACAGAGAAGGACACGATTTTCCATCGAACATTCTCCGTAAAATTCACGTCACGGGTTCATATTTGCTCAGGGCCGTTTGTGAACGAAGGATTCCTTTTTGTCCCATCGATAACTAAAGAGAAATTTAGGTCACCAGCATTTTCTCCTTTTCCCTTATTTTTTTCTATTCTTCTAAAGTTCTTCAATTTTTGAGTCGGGCTCATATTGTCATCTGCAATTATTTTTTATTTCAATTCTGACAAGTCTAAATTTTTGTCGTTTGGTAAAGACTTAACTCATTACCAAACGACAATATTTTAGGCTTGTCCAAATCGAAAGCATTTGCAGACGACTAAATAAAAGTGCCTGAAAATGTGAAATTTGTTTTGCAAAGAGTAGAAAACATTGTTGGAAAAGGAGAAAAAGCTGGTACCAGCATTTTCTCCTTTTCCAACAATGCTTTCTAAAGGCTTCTTTCTCTGGGTCGTGAAAAGTAGGGGTTGTGTGGTAATGGGTTAAATAAGCCATATCTTCACCACGATACAAAAAGTGAGCAGAATTTGAGAAATGCGTTTAGATCTACTTTAAAAAAAAAAACAGATGACCTCGCATGGTGATCCTTTAGCGTCCCAAAATCTAATCTCAAACTTACGTTAAATAACAAAATTCGTAATAGTCTTGTTATACAGAAAAAAGTTAGGTCATGAGATAAAAAGATTTTTTGATATAGTCTTGAAAAATTACTTTTCGGTGCTTTACCTAAATATTTAGCAAGCATTTCATCCTTTTCTAAAATTATTTCAAAACCTTTTCAAATTTCATATTTTGAGCAAAATTCAATTTGTCATCTGCTTTCGATTTTCGACAAGTCTAACATTTCGTCGTTTGCTGAACTGCTAAATAGTAACCTAAACTTCACAGAAACGTTCCAAGAGCCAACATTACTGCTATCATACTGGTAACCATTGTTTACTTGTTGACCAACATTTCCTACTTAACAGCAATGACTGCGGGCGAGCTTCTTGAAACCCCAGCAGTTGCCGTGGTGAGTAGGTATACACTTCGGAGGTTTATTTCCTCTTTCGATAGTTGGAGGAAATAACCTTTTTCATATTTCGTTTTGCGAAAATGAACCGTTTTTCATATTTCGTTTTGCGAAAAAGGTTCACAATATGTTCACAACATGACCACGTTGTAACCAATATGTTCACCCTCTCCCAAGCAGATTTTTCTCCAATATCCTTATAATTTTCAATTTTTGTTCACATGTAACACTTCTTATTTGTACCAATCTCTTCCATGTTCAGCTTTATATATATGTTTATGCTTTGTTTTGTGGACCAGAGGCCTTATATTATAACTGAAATAAAGATTTGAAGATTGAAGATTTGCATTTAGGCTGAGCACTAAGGGCGAATCAAGGTCCATAGCGGACAGTATAGATCAAAGATCAGACTGCACATAACGCGCAGTCTGATCTTTGATCTACACTGTCGGTTCAACATTTATTTTCCCGAGAAAAATGCCTTTGAAAAAGCAAAATTTGAATTTTAACTCTCGGTTTGAAATTTTCTTTTTACTTATTCACTAGAATAAGGATTAGACTCAAAACGACCAAAGGAGATCTTTACTTTCAGCTTTAATGCATTCTTTTTGTGACTCTTGGTTTATGTATATACATTTGCATATGATAAATATCTGCATTGTGTTACTGTTTGTTTGTAAACAACTTTAACTAATTTGTCTGCACGCACGACATTTAAGAAATAAACTTCTTTCTATCGTGGTTTAACGTTCAATAAACCACAGTTGTGAGTTATGAGGCACAATAAATAATCCACGAGGGCGATAGAAAGAAGATTATTTCGATTCTAACATGACCAGCTCTTCATGAAAGGAAAAAAAATCATACTAAGGATGAAAACGTGGATGTAGATTATATTCCATTGAATAACTTGCTTACTTACTCTATACAGAATGAAAGAATTTACATGTAATGACGTCACTCTACATAGAATAACGTAGATTTACCGCGCTTTCGTTGCAGTGTGTTTATAGTGCTGAATTTGCGTATCATGTTAGAATTTCATATACAATATGCAAATTCATGCAGTTTTAAAAGGTAACAAAAACTCTATTTCAGTTGTGGGGTGATCGTGTTCTCAAAGGAGCTTCACTGATATTGCCGATTTCAGTTTTATTGTCAACATTTGGTTCAGCAAACGGAACTGTTTTCTCAGGTGGTCGGTCAGTATGCTTTTCTCTACGACACGTTTTAAAGCTTTCAGTGTTACAATTTCTATAGGTGATCCATCACGTATAAAGGGACCATCTGGGAATTTTGTACATCAATTAGATGAAAGCAGATCTACGGAAGTGCAGGTCAGTTTAAATTGATAATTCAAACATGGTTGTATAACAAGGTACAATGACCTCTTTTCATACAAAAAAAATATCATTAAAGGGAAAAGTGTTAACCCTGGTCAGCCTGCGCTATTCGCGCAGTCTGACCAGGGTTGACACTTTTCGCAGTTACATGAAGGTCCCTTTTTGCGTGATGGGTCACAAATGGATGCTGAGTTTCTTGGTATAATAGCTAACGGAGATGCATAAATCCCCTTTTCAGAGAGCAGCAATCTATGCATTTTTTCGCCTTATTTGGCTCGAAAATGCATCTTTAAAGTCTACTCTAGTTATATCAGGACGAGAAGTGGTTAAATAATCTTTTCTCGGTTACGTGAATATTAGACTCTGAAGTGCCACGGTACACTTACAGGATGAATACATCCGGAATATCCTGACTTTGAATTCTACGACGCAAGCATTGAGGTGTTAAGCACCACGGCCCAGTTGGTTATCAATCAAAATTGTCATCTCAGAAACGCTTGTCCAACTGAATGCCTTGGGGGATCGAACCGAACATTCCTATCTCCCCTTGCCACTGACCACCTCCTTTGCCACTTAGCCGCGGAAAACTTCTATCCAGCTGATAACCAAGGATCTGGATCTTTTTTCACCAACCATACTAATGTGTGTCATTACTCTGGAGTTCCTCTTTAAGTCACAAAGAAACATATCGTCGGTTTACTTTAAAAACATCGTAACTGCAGCTTGGTTCAAGCTGTAGTTACGAGGTTTTTGAAGTAAACCGACAGTGTGTTCTAAATGGCTAAACCGCCGGCTTTGAAAAACACTAACTTCGTTACCTTTTTAATAGACCTGTCATGTATTGTAGAACCGTTTGCAAATAAGCAACATTATCTAACTGGATGTTATCATTCGTAATTATTTTTCTTTTAGAGTAGTTTATGCTGCAGGTCGAGAAGGCCATTTACCGGAAGTTCTCTCGTATGTCCATGTTAGACGTCTTACTCCGCTACCATCTATTGTGTTTACGGTAGGATTTGATTGTTGAATAGGTTGTGCGTTTGGTAATTGTATGTGAGCTCTGTGAAAAGAGGGTTTTATACATTTGCACAAAAGAAAAATCAACCTAGGTTGCAACGTTTTATCACTGGTCAATTTTCTCTTTGTCCTCGGATCATATCACACAATTCAGTTGGTTTTAGATACTATATGGTATTTCGGAGATCCATATGTGACCCATCACGCGAAGAGGGACCATCTGGGAATTCTATAGATTAATGAGATGAAAACAGATCAACGATAGTGCAGGTCAGTTTAAGTTGATAATTCAAAAATGATTGTATAACAACGTACAATGACCAGTTTTCATACAAAAAATGTCATTAAACGGAAAGTGTCAACCCTGGTCAGCCTGCACATTTCGCGCAGTCTGACCGGAATTGATACATTACGCAGTTCTTAGAATGTCCCTTTCCACATGATGAGTCATATCGTCGGTTTACTTCCAAAACCTCGTAACTACAGCTTGTTACAAGCTGTAGTTACGAGGTTTTGGAAGCAAACCGACGATATATCTCATTTACGACTCGCTTCGTATAGTGCTTCAAGTAGATGTAATCAAATCCTCTTTTGTCTCGGCATGACTCATATGTGAACCATTAATCAGACTAACCAGAAACGTCAAATAGAGGACAAAGGAGAAAGAGCTGAAGGAAAGGAGGAATGTTAACTTTGAAAATATGTGGAAACTATATACTTGGACGAAAAAGAAAGGCAGGGTACCATACGAGATATTGAACAGGTTTTGAGTCTCCATATGCAGTCAGTCACTACTTTTTTTTCACTGAGGAAGGGGTACTGTCAATAAGAAGCCATTTTCTCATTTCTTTTTGGCCACACTGAAATGAAATTTCGTCAAAATATTCAAATCTGATCAGTGGTAAACATAAAATCATAATTTAGAATTCTCAATCAAGTTATACACCTCTAAACTACCTTGGAAGATTACCCTGCGTTTCTTTTTCGTCCTAGTATATATTTTGAAAAGATGCAATAGTTTGTTTTTCTGTCCTGAATTCTTCTCAAATGCTACAAAACTCAGGGATTTGGCAGCACACGACTTCGAAACCATCTTTGTACAATATGTATAGTCAATATGTATTGACCTATCACAGTATAATGTTCCGTGATCTAATCACCCTGAAAAGGAGGCAGTATGTGTATAGAGTATTGTGGGAAAAAAGGGAAAATGCTGATAACCAACTTTTTTTCCCTCGTCAGTTTGTTTACCATACCGAAGACTATTATTCTATTCGTATTGCATTCTTATCCCCCGCCGAAGGCGGAGGGGTATACTGTTTTAGCGTTGTGCGTCCGTCCGTCCATCCGGATGAATATCTCCAATACCATTTGACGGAATTTCGTGAAACTTTATAAATGTGTACAATAATCCATTCTTCCGAGATGCCGACACTATTTTTTTTAAATTCAATGCAAAATGGCCTACTGGGAGGACTTTTTCGGCGGGAGATATCATTTCAACGAAATTGCTTGTTTGAGACACAGCTTATTTGTCGTGTGTGCTCACTTTCAACTTGGACTAGTCCAATATCATTACAGTAAGGAGACAACGAGACCGTTTAAAAACCTTAAAAAAAGGCAAACAAAAATCATTACGCACATTTTTCTGACTTCCAAGGAGATGGAAAGTCTGCGGGGGAATGCATTGAAGAGACATTCGTTCTATTCCAATAACTAGATGCCACAAGAGTAGCCTCCCTTGCTATCATAGCCATAGTTGTCTGAAAATGAACGTGAATGAACTGAAGTTTGAGTGACGCTCTATGAAACATGGGCTGAACTCGCTACCAAACAATCCGGACTATTAACGACCCTGAGAAAGATAGAAAACATTGTGGGTAAAGGAGAAATTGCTGACAACCAGCATTTTCTCCTTTTCCCAAAATATTTACTATCCTATCAAAGTCAGAAATCATCATATTACCAAGATTTCATTTCTTGTTTGCAGATGCTTTGAATTTGGTCCAGTCCAAAAATTTGTCATTTGGTAAACAGTTAATGCATGCCTGACCTAGATGGAAACCTTTTACCTACAATCGGTTAACTTTCTGTATGTATAAAGGCCATTCTACCTGATGATTCTGCCGGTTGTAAAAATATATATTTCATAGATGACTCGCTCTCTATAAGACATCATGCAGATGCATTAGATCTTCTTGTACAAGAGCATGGCTGATTTGTGATCCATCACGCAAAAAGGGATCTTTTCGGAACTGCGAAAAGTGTCAACCCTGGTCAGACTGCGCGGATTGCGCAGACTGACCAGGGTCGACAAATTTCAATTTTGTGATATTTTCTGTACGAAAGGTTATCATTCTATCTTACTATACGATCAATTTTAACTATCAACTTAAATTGACCTACACTATCTTTGATCTCTTTTCATCTAATTGATGTACGGAATTCCCAGATGGTCCCTTTTCGCGTGACGGGTCACATTTGTTTATGAACTCAAGCGGCTTCTGTTGTTATTTTTCCCACATCATTCTTCACTTTCAGTGTTTTATTGCTATAGCGATGATTGGTGTGAGTAACATCGGGTCCCTTGTAGATTTCTTCAGCTTTACAGCTTGGCTTTTCTATGGAACGTCTATCTCAACTTTACTAATAATGCGGTACACCAAAAGGGACGTGCAGAGAATAATAAAGGTAAAACTTTTAAGTTTACATCCCGCCGAAATTATGATATCTTATTACAACCTCCCCCCCCCCCTTGTTTTCACTGTAATATACCCATTACAAAATGTCTGTAATTCGTGATCTGCTTTTAAACGAATGCTTGTTAATGCTTTGTGCTCATTCCTTGTCTTCGGCCTGAATTTATACACAATGTCCTAGACACCCCCTCCCCCTTTAATCCTTTGGCTGCTACGTGCGACTAGAGGACCTTTGCGGACAGTGTAGATCAAGATCAGACTGCACGTTCCGTGCAGTCTGATCTTGGATCGACACTGTCCGATACGGAGATATTTTCCCCCAAAATATACCTTTAAAGTAGCAAAGTTGGGCTTTTACTATCCAAATTGAAACTTTCATTTTACTTATCGAGCCATCTTTGCAAGCCAAGGGTGACGATTCACTACGCTACTGTACCCTTGGCGGATCGAGCTTGATTTCGACATTCCCCCGATACGCATTTTCATTGTTTGCAGTAGCTCTAACTGCACGAATCAAATCGCTCGTACCATTTCATCTTTGATGAAAATAGAACAAGGTCGCGACCTTTCGGATAAAAATAGAAGGTAAACATGAAAACCTCCGTGGATGTGTGCAGGATTTGTAATGATTTATTAACGAAGAAAACATAGACGAACAATACAGAAAGTTTCAATGTGACCTATCAATTATCAGAGGTTTTAGGCTATATCCCAGTACCTGACCATGGAATGTCGAAGTACGTTTGTGGCTATTGCTTCAGGTTGAATTATTGTATTCGTAAGCGGTTTGTAAAACGACCTTTCATTGGCTATAAGAAATATGATGTAGAGGGAGATAATAAGCAGCATCTAATAACGGGCGTGTCGCGAGAATCTCGAAATCGGGCTCGATCCGCCAAGGTAAGTTCCACGTAGTGATCGTAACCTTGGCTAGCGAAGATGTTATTAAGCGGGATAAGGGTGAAAAGAAAAGGTGATGGGCTTAGGTCCAGCACCATGAGGGTACAATACAAGTGCAGTATCCCATAATACCTTGCAATGTCAAAATGGGCGCCATTTGGACATTTCTTTTAAAGCGACGTATTGTTTCTGAAAGGCACTACCTAAATTTATGTGTCCTCACATAGTGCACTGTATATATTTAAAAATAATAAAAATATTTCTAAACTAAATAGAAAGAATAAATTGTGCTGTTTTACCCTTTTAACTCTTTACCAAACAACAAAATTTCAGACTGGCACAAATTGAAAGCACTTGCAAACAACAAAATAAATGCAATTAAAAATTGAAATTTGTTTCCAGCAGGGTAGAAAACATCGTGGGAAAAGGAGAAAATGCTGGTTTGCCACAATGTTTTTAAAAGACTTCTATCTCGGGGTCGTAAAAACCAGGGATTGTTTGGTAAAGTCTTATAAGATATGTTTTGGGCATGTTTGAAAGTGTAACAGTCAGTACACAATCTGTATGTTCGTGCTGTTTTTAGGGATAGTTTTAATGTTAATGAAATTTTATCATTGCAGATCATTAATTTGACTCAACTTAAAATAAAAAAGGCCGTTTTTTTTCACTGTAGTAGAGTAAAAATATCTAAACTATATGTATCTTTCAGGTCCCGATAATTTTGCCAGTACTGTTTCTCCTGTGTGCCATATACCTGGTGATCGCCCCCATCATTGAAGATCCTAAAATTGAATTTCTGTACGCTGCCTTATTTATAGCAAGCGGACTAATAGTCTACTTTCCGTTTGTACATTCCAAACTTCTAAGTGCTGGTAAGTATAGATATCAGCATTTACCGTAGTAGACCCCTAATAGAAAACAGATATTTCCACAATAATATTATCCTGCAAAATTTGCTATGATTAAAAAAGAGTGTTATAGTACTCCTTTAACCAAGCCACTTTTCCCTTTTCCGTTTTTTGTCTTTTCTAGAATTATCATTTCTAAACCTAAAACTAGGTTACATTACAAAGAGAGATAGTAATTACCTCCCTTTTCTAGAAACTAACAAAAGTATCTACAAATAATTTCAAGATAGGCATAAAGAAATTTTTGGTCGGTTAAAAATGTGCAAAAGTATTATACCTGTATAAATCCGTATTTATCGACTATCAAGAAACTTTATGCAATGCAGCACTAGAGGTATTAGGGGTCTGCTACCTTAATATGGACACTTGTGTAGGTATTTCACAGTTTGATTGGAAATCTAGACATGTCTATAATGAAAGAATTTACAGGCCATATTTAAAATGATGTCTACACGTTGAATTTTTATTTGAAGTAGTTGAATGTTTTGTAAATTTATTATGCAAGGAGGTTCTCAAAGTCTTTTGGGGCTGATTTGTTTCAGGAGGTAACGTGTTGGACTTGTTCATATGAGTTGTGTTGTTTACAAATAACTGTCGATGTCAGTCAAGGTACGGGTGTTTATTAGGAAGGAAAAAATACTGAATGACTTGAATCAGTATGTTGCGTTAACCTACAGGTCGTGATTATAAAACTACACTCTGATTTTAAATATAGCGAAAGAAAAATACATTGAAGTTTCGCGATTATCTCATTTAGCAAAACTATTGGCATGTTGTGAGGCATGCCAGTGATATCCGTGTTTCTCGATATTTCTGGGTTTTTTTTTTTTGTTCGGTATTTTGCATGAAAGTATGACAGGGGCAAATTTGAAAATAGAAACTTTAATGCGATTATTAAAGTCGACAACCTACTTGTTGTGTATTGATTCCACAGGGTTTCATAAATGACCATCTTTCAAGAAAAATAGCATCATGTATTTGTTTTTTACTTTCACAGATAAACTTACAGTATTTCTGCAGCTCTTCTTCGAAGTCGCACCTAGCATGTACGAGCCTGATGATTGATCGACATGTTTTGCTCGATGTATACGTCACATGTGATTTGTTGAACTCATACATAATCACGAGTTTTAATGACCCTTCAGAGACGGCTTTTAAAAACTTTGTGGGAAAAGAAGAAAATGCTGGTAACCAGCATTTTCTTCTTTTCCCACAAAGTTTTTACAAGCCGTCTCTGCTAAATCTCATACTGTGAGTTACATGTACTTCATTGACTACGAAAGCTATCAATATGGACAAGTCTTCGAGTAAGTCACCGAGTTAAGGATTAAATCTTTACCGAACGACAAATTCTAGCCTTGTCCAAATTGAAAACATTTACAGACGACAACGCCATCGACACCAGAAAAGGTTAACACAGAATTAGATCAAAACAGAAAAAAAATGTAACTCGACTTTGGAAATGCCCATACGCGATATGCAGATAATAAAATGTAAAAAGGAATGACTTGAATAAAAGTGAACTTCGTTGTACAGCTACCAGAAGAATCAGATCTAGATAATCTCGTGTCTGAAAGACTATGGAAAAGATAAAGCTTCTGAGAATATCGCAGGAAAAGAGAAAATGCCAGGCAAAAGCATTTTCTCATTTCCTACCCTTTCTGGCGGTCATAAAAGCAAGAAATTATGCTGTTATAGTTACATTATAATCCAAAAACATGGTCTCCTGTCGATAATTTTTTATTTTTCGTTTTTCTGCAGAACATGCCTACACCACTTTGAAAATGATAGGCAGTGCTATTGATAGAAAAGAGGCAATATCCCTTTCAAGCTTTTCTTTTTGTTCATGGGTAAACAATGCCTTTGAAATCTCATTCATCTTGTTTGTGCGTAAGAATGCCTTTGTCTATAGCAGATTATTATACGATGAGGTAACAAATAATAAGTCAACAGTATTATTTGCTTTGCATTTATATCCGTTATATTTGTAGTTTTGTATTCCTTTTGTTAATTAAAAGATACCGGTATATCATTAAGTGTTGGTTTTATCAGATGATCTAAGATGTCTTTTTTTTCAACACAGTGTCCGTGCTTGTGGATAATGCGTCGGCCTTAACCCTTTCCCAAACAAGCCCTGGATTTTACATGTCTGCAGTAAAAGTCTTTTGAAAACACTGTGGGAAAAGGAGAAATTGCTCATAACGAGCAATTTCTCCTTTTCCCACATTGTTTTCTACCCTTTTTGAGAACTTTCTGCCATTTTCTCGAAGTCTAAAATTGTTGTCTGCAAACTCTTTCGGTTTGGAAGAGTCTAAAATTTGTCGTTTGGGAAAGTGTTAAAACCATAGGTTTCCGAGTCTGATATCCGCTATTCAACTTGGTGTTACAAGTGTCTGAGGAGGAGCGTTGGCAGCGTAACCATAGGATTACGGACTGCAACATGCAGTGGAATGTTCTATTAGAACCACTTTTGAAATAAAACGGATTTTTGAAAGAAAATTTCAACTATGTGATTCTAACAATGACAAAAAGCTTTGGTCCAGGTCAGCCTGCACCGACTGTGAAGGCTGACATAGGTCGGCACTTTTTGCAGATGCATTAACTCTTTACCACACGACAAAATTTTAGACTGGTTCTAATTGAATTCATTTGCAGACGACAAAATAAAGGTGACTGAAAAATTGAAATTAGATCTGGGAAGGGTAGAAAACACTGTGGGAAAAGGAGAAAATGCTGGTTACCAGCATTTTCTCCTTTTCCTACAGTGTTTTCAAAAGGCTTCTTTCTCAGGGGTGTCAAAATAGGGATTGTGTGGTCATGGGTTAAGCCCCTTTTTCAGAGCTGACATGATTCGATACTTTTTGCAGATGCTTGAACTCTTTATCCCATAAGGCACTTTTATGTTATCTGTAATTGATCCTAAATAACACCAAGGATGAAGCCGTTTCTTATGTGTATTTATAACACCTTTTGATAGCATAAAAACAGTGTGGCAAAAGGTGAAATTGCTCGTGACGAGCAATTTCACCTTTTGCCACAATATTTTCCAAAGGCTCCTACAAGCAATGCGTAGAAATGAGTATCTATGGAGTAAAAGGTTAAACCTACTTTTCACAAAGCTGGACTCATATGAAATAGTTACCCATCACGCAGAAAGGGACAATCTGGGAACTGCGATAATGGTCAATCCTTGTCCGACTGCGCGAATTGTGCAGGCTGACCAGGGTCAACACTCTAATGATATTTTCTGTCCAAAAGGCCATATGAAAACACTGTTAGAAAATGAGAAAATGCTGGTAACCAGCATTTTCTTCTTTTTTTCTTGCAATATTTTCTATCTGTTCAAAGAAGTACCCCCCCCCCCATTTTGCTACAATTTAATTGTCCCCGAGTAATGCTATCTGTTTGGACTAGTCCAAAATTTTATGGCCTCGTGAAGGGTTTAACCCTACCAAACGACAAAATTTAGACTGGTCTAAATTGAAAGCATTTGCAGACGACAAAATAAAGGTGACTGAAAAATTGAAATTAGATCTGGGAAGGGTAGAAAACACTGTGGGAAAAGGAGAAAATGCTGGTTACCAGCATTTTCTCCTTTTCCTACAGTGTTTTCAAAAGGCTTCTTTCTCAGGGGTGTCAAAAGTAGGGATTGTGTGGTAATTGGTTAAGCCCCTTTTTTCAGAGCTGACATGAATCGATACTTTTTGCAGATGCTTTAACTCTGTATCCCATAAGGCATTTTTTATGTTATCTGTAATTGATCCTAAATAACACCAAGGATGAAGCCGTTTCTTATGTGTATTTATGACACCTTTTGATAGCATAGAAAACATTGTGACAAGAGGTGAAATTGCTCGTCACGAGAAATTTCACCTTTTGCCACTATGTTTTTCAAAGACTTCTTCAAGCAATGCGTAGAAATGAGTATCTATGGAGTAAAAGGTTAAACCTACTTTTCACAAAGCTGGACTCATATGAAATTATGACCCATCACGCAGAAAGAGAAAATCTGGGAACTGCGAAAACTGTCGATCCTGGTCCGACTGCGCGGATTGTGCAGGCCGACCAGGTCAAGACTCTTATGATAGTTTTTGTCCAAAAGGGCATATGAAAACATTGTGAGAAAAGGAGAAAATGCTGGTAACTAGCATTTTCTTCTTTTTTTCTTGCAATATTTTCTATCTGTTCAAAGAAGTCCCCACCATTTTGCTACACTTTTATTGTCCCCTAGTAATGCTATCAGTTTGAGCTAGTCCAAAATTTTATGGCCTCGTGAATGGTTACCAAACGACAAAATTGTTTTGTGAACGGTAGAAAACATTGTGGGAAAAGAAGAAAATGCTGGTTACCAGCATTTGCTCCTTTTCCCACAATGTTTTCAAAAGGCTTCTTTCTCAGGGGCGTCAAAAGTAGGGATTGTGTGGTAATGGGTTAACTCTTCTTTCATGCACACAAATACATGTTACACAGTGAAAAAATATATCACAAGAAACTGACCATCTTGAAACGAATAAGGTATTGTGTAGTAGCACAATTCATCGGGAAGGAATGATTGATTGATTGTGTTATACACGGTGTTTATACGTTATAGACGATTTTCAACATTGTTTCAATTATATCTAGGTGGCCAGAACAGCTAACCAAAACAATGATCAGCGGTGGTTGAGGAATGAATCCTGTCGCAATGACCATCATCAATCCTCGGAAAGAAATTGGCCGAGCCGGCGATTATCGTGAAGGAAGTATGCTTTTGTACTACAGATATACCTCAAACATCAAGACACGATTGTACTTTTGACAACTGAATCGTCTACAAGGAATGGATGCAAAGTATATAATATGCCTAAAAAATGACTATGACAATGATAATGACAACATTTTATTAAAAGTATATAGGCCTCCGGCCCATAATACACGTACTAATGACATACATATGTAAATATTTACTCTCATACAGAGAAATCCATCTGTTAAACTTTCGAGAAGCATGTGACATATGCGTTATTTCATAAAACTGTTAGATTTAGAGCAATGTCATATTTCCTAATATTGGTACAAGAATATCATCCAATCACAGCTTAGCATTTCTCTGAAATGACGTGATATGGATTTATAAATGTACAGATATATAAAATAGACCCGTAACACTTCTAGTGCAGGATGGTATAAAATTCCCTGATAGTGGATAAATGCGGATTTATACAGATATAACACTTTTGCTCATTTTTTACCGAGCAGAAATTCCTTTGATATCTATTTTGAAATTATTTGTTGATACTGTTGTTAGTTTCTAGAAAAGGGAGATAATTATTATCTCCCTTTGTAATGAGATTATACTGGCAAGGTCAATGGGAGTCGAACTGTTCTACCAAGTGTGCAGCCCGGCAGCTGTTATTTTACTACTTACTAGAGTATTAATTTGATCCAACATTTGATTTTTTTCTGCTAGTATTATAGTTAGGACTGTAAACACGCATATGACAGGAGAAAAAAAGGTAGGCTTACATGTGAAGGTTATTTAATAAATATACATGTATAGAACACTTCAGTTGTTGATTTGTTGATGAGTAAGACTTAAAAAATACTATACAAATTAAGATGATGACATATAATGATATTTCTGTGTTAAAGTCTACAGCTCTCAATCAGTTTCGACAATCATGAGCAAATGATCAAAGAGTACAATATATTACTACTTGCACATGTATGCAATAAGAACTTTTTGTGCCTTCTTATTGGACTTCTTACCAGAGGACAAGAGTTTCAAATGACTCCCCCAAATTAAAGCCAACTGTTAAGATTTTCATACCCTCAACAAACTCAAAAATGACTCACTGAATTATAGTTGGAAAATTGTTCGTAAAGAAGAAAAATAAGATTAAGAAAAAAAAAAAGGATCTAAATCGGTATTTCCTTAAAGTACTACCCAGCCTCTTTGGGTATTATTAGATTTCATGTCACAGTTTTGGAAAGCTTTGAGGGAATGGTACTTATTCAATAACATGCGCCATCAACAAGGATTTATATATTCAAATCAGTATCAAGACATCATACCTGAAGTAACAAAAATAAACAGAATGACCTATTGCTAAAGTAGCATACAATTCCATTATTAAAAGCCCAAACTTGCATCATTTTACAGAATTCAACTATACAATTTATTGAAAAGAGACATTTATAATATGGCAGTATCTATTGGCCTTTTACGAAATAATTTGATTCTTGGCAAAAAAATCAATAGTTTGCTGCTTAGATCATAAACAAACAATTCACTAGACATGGAACCCTCATATTATGTGGTTTGTATTTGTAAAGGGTAGAAAAAAATATGGAAGAAGAAAAAAAGAAAAGAAATACATGTACTGATGTTTTGTTTTCCATCACTGTTTTCAAAAGCCATATTGCAAGGATGTATTGTGTGTTAAAGGGCCAAAACAAGGAGAATCCTAAACTAAAAGGAATTCTCCCATTTTAACTTTGTATGACATAAAATTCAAGGATCAAATATGGGCCATGTTTGGACAAACCGTAAAGTATTTTGAATATTTTGAATACTGATTGCATACATCTTTAATAGTTCTGCTGAATAGTTCCAAACCCAAAACTTTCAGGTTCAAACTCCGTAGGCAAACACTCTACCACATTGCTATAAAGGCTAGCTCTATGGCAAGACAGATAAGTGTACCCTTACACAAGCTATATATTTATATCAATTAATCAACTAGATAGACCAGTATACAACATTTGGATCCATGTTAGGTTTCCTTGGCATCCGACAACAGGATCTGGAGAAAAAAAAAATATTGGGGTTTATTTTAACGCTTTACTGGATACTCATGTTAACCCTTAGGTTGCTTAGCACAACTCACTGACCTTTTGTGGACAATGTAGATCAAGGTCAGACTGCACAGCATGTGTAATCTGATCTGTGATCTACACTGTTTGGTTAGGAGATATTTATCATCCTCAAAATTACCTTGAAATAGCAACCTTTGGGATTTGACTATCGACCTGAAGGTATTATTTGAGGTATTCAGCAAGGCAAGGTTTAATAAACCTGAAGGAAATAGGCAATTAAAAGCATCATGGGACAAGGACAAATATCTGGTAGACAGTATTTTCTCCTGTTCCAATAGTGTTTTCAATCGTAAGAGTGAACTCCAGCTCATTTGTATCAGTTTCTCAATTGTTGTCTGCAGATACATTTAAAGAGCCTAAGCCTCATCATATGGGGAAGGAATAAATAACGAAAATGCATCCATTTATTTACCATTTTTGTTTAAAAAAACAAAATGTAATTCATGCATAAATGGTGGACATAGATTAACCTTAACAAATTTACAAAAATTAATTCCACTCTAAATGTACTGGGGTCCTGCATGGCTTACTAGTAAAGTTTAGGACTTGTTACCTGAAGGCCATATGTTTTTCTGTGGGGGTACCCTTTGGCAAGACACTTCAGAGCTCTATCCTAGTACTGCTAAACCCAAGACATACACAAGTGAACTAGTTGTAGCAGTTATATGACTGAAATAATGTTGATAGCTACATTAAGCCATTTAATTTCTCAAATGTGGATCTAACATTGGCCTTCTGCTAGGTTAATCTTAATTTTGACATTTTTGTCAGCTTTACAAAATGTAGCTCTTAAAAAGACAAACAGATTTCGTTTTTCATTCTTGCAAAAGTAATTTTTTCCACCATTCCAAAACATCACTAAGGATACAATGTATTCTAACTAAGGTAAGTGTGCACGTATTATTCCATTTTGATTGATGTTCAGAAAAAAACTTTTGAAACAACTTGTCCAATTGCCTGAGCTTTGTTTGGCTTTAATAAAAAATCATAGGCTTTCAGGTGGAATAGTGATGGTAGTTTTTGTCTCATATGATGCTTTCAGTCAGATTGAAAATATCAACAGCTCACCTTTGGGTTTGTAAACATGTGAGGTTAAATAAATACACTAAACATGATGACTGTATGTTCCTTTACCATAGCATTTTAAGCATTTCTAAAATCATTATTAATTAATCATCATTGTGCAAGACTCGTTTGAAATATTGAAACTTCTGTACTCAAATATCAAGCTTTTGATTTTTAAAGCAACATTTCACAATCCTAGTCAGACTTTAAGCACAACATTTTCTAATTTTTCATGTAGTGGGTAAAATCATATAGACTGCAAACAATGAAAATTTAAAAACAAGTGTGCTCATAGGAGTTGATTTTACTATGTTAGGTGGTCTGATCTTACTACAATTTAAACAAACTGTCCTCATTCTGAAGTATAAAGCACATGTATTGTTTTGAAACTAGTATGAATTTGTTTAAGCCCTTACTAAAGAATCCCGACTTTGAACAACCGACCCTGAGGAAGAAGGCTTTAAAAAAGAATATGGGAATGAGAAAATGCGTGTAACCAGCATCCTTCCTTTTCCACAGTGTCTTCAGACCTTCCAAAACTAAATTCATATTTTGAGTCACAGTGATTCTGCTATCAGCAAATGTTTTTCATTTGGACTCAAATTTTGTTGTGTGGTAAAGAGTTAAAAAGAACCAAACACTGTCCAGAGTCCTCTCAGGGAAATAGAACCATATGGTTTTTTGTATGTAATTTCTTACTAAAAGCGCATTGTTCTTTTCATGGCTCTAATGTCTATGAAGGGTTCTTCCTTATTACTACTCAACTTGAAAGTATTAATTTCAATTTATGAAATTCAACATCAAACTAGACACAACAATTTGATTGTTTAGATACAATGATTTCTTCTTTTTTTAAAAAGAAAACTTGATTTTATTCCTGACCTGATATAATGTTATGTAGTAGTCTGAAAAGTGAAAACTTAATGATGTGACTAGTATTTTCTAAGACTTAGACCACGTGTGATTTATGAGTATTGAATATACCTTCCTTCCGAGAGACAGATGAAAATTCACCTTGTATTATCATATAGACACAAGTTTAGAAATATTTCCACATTTAAGAAAAGTAAGGTTAACTCATGTACTTGCACAAAATATGAAATTGATTGTTACTGTCAAGAATAATTTGATGATTGGCTTATTTCTGGTGGTTACATTAGTTTAAACACTGTTTTAGTTTTACAGTGACAAAAACCCATTTGTTTGTGTACGGCTTGGGTTTTACTAGGCCTAGGATGATTCTACGTAGTGTCTTGTCTATAGGCACTCCTACAAAATCATGGCAACTAGGTTAGAATAAAGTCTGGGATTACTCAACCGACACCTTAACCAATCAGCCACAGTCTCACAGAACCTCACTAAATAAAAGAACAGGATTATTTTACCGCTATATTGGTACAAAAGTGAAAGAAACAAGAGGACCATGATGGTCCTATATCGCTCACCTGAGTACTAAGCATTAAAGGTCTACAATGAAGATAAATACCAAATATCAAAGTTCAAAGTCAAATAATTCTGACAGGGTATGTAACTGTGCAAAATGCATCTTCTACTTTTAGAGAAGAAGATTTTTAAAGTTTTCCTCCTTTGTTCCTATGTTTCAAACTTGTGACCCCTGAGGCTGGGTCAGTTTTGACCCCAGGGGCATGATATGGATAATCTTGGTAGAGGTATACTAGGAGATGCTACATACCAAATATCAAAGCTCTGCACCTTCTAGTTTCAGAAGAGGAAGAGTTTTAAAGTTTTCGCAATAGCTCACCTTTAGCACTTTGTGAAAAGAAGAATTTTAAAGTTTTCCTGCTTTGTTCCTATGTTTTAGACTTGTGACCCCTGGGGTTGGGCCAGTTTTGACCCCAGGGGCATCGTATGAAGAATCTAGGTAGAGGTCTACTAGGAGATGCTACAAACCAAATAGCAAAGCTCTGCACCTTTTAGTTTCAGAGAAGAAGAATTTTAAAGTTTTCCTTCTTTGTTCCTATATTTCGAAATTGTGACCCCTGGGGCTGGGTCAGTTTTGACCCCAGGGGCATCATATGAAGAATCTTGGTAGAGGTCTACTAGGAGATGCTACATACCAAATATCAAAGAAGAATTTTAAAGTTTTTCTGCTTTGTTCCTATGTTTTAGAATTGTGACCCCTGGGGCTGGGCAAGTTTTGCCTGCAGGGGCATCATATGAAGAATCTAGGTAGAGGTCTACTAGGAGATGCTACAAACCAAATTGCAAAGCTTTGCACATTTTACTTTCAGAGAAGAAGACTTTTTAAGTTTTCCTTCTTTGTTCCCATATTTCAAAATTGTGGCCCCCGGGGCTGGGCAAGTTTTGACCCCAGGAGCATCATATGAACAATCTTGGTAGAGGTCTACTAGGAGATGCTACATACCAAATATCAAAGCTCTGCATCTTCTAGTCTACTAGTCCGTTCTAGTTTCAGATGAGCAAGACTTTTAAAGCTTTGTTTCCGTTCCGATCAAGTTTCAGGTTCTTCTAGTTTCAAGGAAGAAGAATTTTTAAGTTTTCCTTCTTTGTTCCTATAGTTCAAACTTGTGACCCCTGGGGCTGGGTCAGTTTTGACCCCAGGGGGATCATATGAAGAATCTTGGTAGAGGTCTACTAGGAGATGCTTTATACCAAATATCAAAGCTCTGCATCTTCTAGTTTCAGAGAAGAAGAATTTTAAAGTTTTCCTTTTTTGTTCCTATATTTCAAACTTGTGACCCCTGGGGCTGGATCGGTTTTGACCCCAGGGGCATCATATGAACAATCTTGGTAGAGGTCTACTAGTAGATGCTACATACCAAATATCATCGCTGTGCACCTTCTTGTTTCAGAGAAGAAGATTTTAAAAGTTATTCTTCTTTGTTCCTATGTTTCAAACAGGTGAACCCTTGGGGCGGGCCAGTTTTGATCCAAGGAGCATCATATGAACAATCTTGATAGGGGTCCACTAGAAGATGCTTTATCCAAATATCAAAGCTTTACACCTTCTAGTTTCAGAGAAGAAGAATTTTAAAGTTTTCCTTCTTTGTTCCTATGTTTTAAAATTGTGACCCCACGGGGAGGGGCCAGTTTTGATCATAGGGGAATCATATGAACAATCTTGGTAGAGGTCTACTAGGAGATGCTACATACCAAATATCAAAGCTCTGCACCTTCTAGTTTCAGAAGAGCAAGAATTTTAAAGTTTTCCTTCTTTGTTCCTATATTTCAAACTTGCGACCCCAGGGGCTGGGCAAGTTTTGACCCCAGGGGCATCATATGAACAATCTTGGTAGAGGTCTACTAGGAGATGCTACATACCAAATATCAAAGCTCTGCACCTTCTAGTTTCAGATGAGTAAGAATTTTAAAGTTTTCCTTCTTTGTTCCTATATTTCAAACTTGCGACCCCCGGGGCTGGGCACGTTTAGACCCCAGGGGCATCATATGAACAATCTTGGTAGAGGTCTACTAGGAGATGCTACATATCAACTATCAAAACTCTGCACGCTCTGGTTACAGAGAAGAAGAATTTTAAAGTTTTCCTGCTTTGTTCCTATGTTTAAGTATTGTAATCCCCGGGGTTGGGCCAGTTTGGACCACAGGGGCATCATATAAACAATCTAGGTAGAGGTCTACTAGGAGATGCTACAGACCAAATAGCAAAGCTCTGCACCTTTTTGTTTCAGAGAAGAAGAATTTTAAAGTTCTCCTTCTTTGTTCCTATATTTCAATCTTGTGACTCCCGGGGTTGGGCCAGTTTTGAATTTAGGGGTATCATTTGTACAATCTTGATAAAGGTCCACTAGGAGATAATATATACCAACTATCAAAGCTCTACACCTTCTAGTTTCAGAGAAGAAGAATTTTAAAGTTTTCCTTCTTTGTTGCTATGTTTCAAATTTGTGACCCCCGGGGCCGGGCCAGTTTTGACCCCAGGGGCATCATATGAATAATCTTGGTAGAGGTCTACTAGGAGATGCTACATACCAAATATCAAAGCTCTGCTCCTTCTAGTTTCAGAGAAGAAAATTTTTAAAGTTTTTCTGCTTTGTTCCTATGTTTTAGAATTGTGACCCCTGGGGCTGGGACAGTTTTGCCTGCAGGGGCATCATATGAAGAATCTAGGTAGAGGTCTACTAGGAGATGCTACAAACCAAATTGCAAAGCTCTGCACCTTTTACTTTCAGAGAAGAAGAATTTTAAAGTTTTCCTTCTTTGTTCCTATATTTCAAAATTGTGACCCCTGGGGCTGGATCAGTTTTGACCCCAGGGGCATCATATGAAGAATCTTTGTAGAGGTCTACTAGGAGACGCTAAATACCAAATATCAAAGCTCTGCAACCTCCAGTTTCAGAAGAGGAAGAATTTTAAGGTTTTCCTTCTTTGTTCCTATATTTCAAAATTGTGGCCCCCGGGGCTGGGCAAGTTTTGACCCCAGGGGCATCATATGAACAATCTTGGTAGAGGTCTACTAGGAGATGCTACATACCAAATATCAAAGCTCTGCACCTTCTAGTTTCAAGGAAGAAGAATTTTTAAGTTTTCCTTTTTTGTTCCTATATTTCAAACTTGTGACCCCTGGAGCTGGGTCAGTTTTGACCCCAGGGGCATCATATGAACAATCTTGGTAGAGGTCTACTAGGAGATGCTACATACCAAATATCAAAGCTCTGCACCTTCTTGTTTCAGAGCAGAAGATTTTTTAAAAATTTTCCTTTTTTGTTCCTATGTTTTAAACAGGTGAACCCTGGGGGCGGGCCAGTTTTGATCCCAGGAGCATCATATAAACAATCTTGATAGAAGTCCACTAAAAGATGCTTCATCCAAATATCAAAGCTCTACACTTTCTAGTTTCAGAGAAGAAGAATTTCAAAGTTTTCTTTCTTTGTTCCTATGTTTCAAACTTGTGACCCCGCCGGGAGGGGAGATGCTACATACCAAATATCAAAGCTCTACGCCTTCTAGTTTCAGAGCAGAAGATTTTCAAAGAGTTCGGTTTTGTTTTCTTTTTGTTGCCATGACAACCAGAGTTATGGGTGGAATTACATGTATATTCTTTGAACAATTTTGGTAGAGCTTCACCCAAGGAACATTTCTGCCAAGTTTCATGAAGATTGGTCCAATGGTTTAGGAGGAGAAGATGTTTAAAGAAATTGTTGACGGACGACGGACATAGGGCGATCACAATAGCTCACCTTTAGCACTTTGTGCTAAGGTGAGCTAATTAAAAAAAAAAAAACTTTAAGTATTTAGAGTATTTCAAAATGACATTTTTTGTAGTTTTGACGAAAGTTTGATAAAGAAATCGAACCGTTGATAATTTGTATGACTTGTTCAGAGACAGAGCTGAATATCATTTGCAGATCTGTGCCGTTCGTCCCTATACCAGCCATGCAAAACTGAAAGTGAGTGCTCATGCGTCGTTAAGCCTGATATATTTGGTTCCGGCCTAAACGATCACTGTAAGTAGGCATGCTATATAGCAAATCCGCTAAAAAGGAAAAAGTGGCTCCGTTAAAGTAGTACAATAATACTCATTTTTAATCATAGCAAATTTTGTAGGATAACATTATTGTGGAAGTAACTTTTTTTTCTATTACGGGTGCCCTACCTTACGACGTGCCTTGGCAGATGTTCAGACCACACATATGTTACATTTATGTGGATAGAGGAAGTATAATCTTAGCATGATAGCCATTGGTGTGTCTTGGACGCACCCTACTACCAATTTTGAAGACATTGTGAGAAAAGAAGAAAATGTTGTTAACCAGCATTTTCCTGCTTTGTCCACAATGTTTCTACCATATATAAAAGACAAATTCCTACATATTCATGAGTAACATTGGCTCGCCGTGGCAGAGGTTTAAAACACATACAAGTTACAGTCAAATAAACAAGACACTTCCATCATTCACTCATTAGGCTTTTGACCACTGGGTACAATCTCTAGAAACAGCTGTAAAAACACTGTAACTCTGTCTGTCAAAAATAAAGAGAAATAATATGTAAATTATATGTCTTTTTTTTCAAGTATAAGCGCTTAATGTGAGACTTGCCATGCTTGTAAAACAGGCTGCTAGATACTTCTTGACTACTTTATGCAAATGCAGGCTCAGCTGATAATTTTGCAATCGAGAAAAAAAAAAAAAATGGTTTACCGTGACAAAAATCGAATGCTGCCATTTAAATTTGATCGATCTGCACTGTCACATGAATAGGTAGACTAAAGTGCTTTAAGCAATCCAGCGTCATAAGCGAAAAAAGTGACTTTTGCGGATAGCATAGATCAAGACCAGACTGTACAGTTTCCTGGCTGGACACCGTGCACTGCTACCTGAATTGTTAAAAGTAGCAACTCCTTCCTTTCTCATGCATGCCGTGCTCAAGAAGTCATTTCAAAAAGTTGTCCAACAATTTTCCTTTGCCATGTCGGCACAGTCTTCTTAAGTACTGAATTATTCATTTCATATTATTTTTCGGTAGTGCACCCGATTATTGCTATTGATGTCATTCTGTAAATTTCAAGGTTTATTTTTTTTTTTTTATGAAAACCATGATTTTGCGTGATACGAAACCCTTTTTGTGCAAATTCCATTTTGGTCCGTTTAGCTCGGGCATTTATATGTTTCCTGCAGTAGAGTACATTTATATGCATTCTTCGACAGAAAACATACCTCTTCAATTCAAAATTCAGTGAGAAGGAGTTTACATAAAGAGTTTGGCTTTCTTATTTTTTTACTGCACACAGTCACACTTCAACTGGAAGTTGGTTTTAATGGTTATACTGGATGTGGTATTGTGAACAAAAAAAAAAAGAGATATTACACAGACTGCACAGAATGTGGTGTCTGATCTTTATTCTATAGGGCCTACTCAGAGCTCCAGATAAGAGGGAGTGACGGTATTCTGAATCCATTATTTCTCATCCAAACCCTATGTTGTGGGTATTTATTAGAATCGTCTCGATGAGACGATTCTAATTAATACCCATAACTTAGGGTTTAGTGAAGAATAATTTTCTTTTTCAGTTATGAAATCAAAATCACTCCCTCTATCCAGATCTCTGTATACTCTCTGCGTGTGTAGTCAACACTATACAAACAAAATCTTTGTAAGTTGCAATGAGGTGCATTTAGAGCCGTCGAAAGAGGTCAAGTTTATTTATTTGGCCCTGAGAGAGTTAAGAATGGTTAGTGAATACTGACACAAGACTCGTATTCCCAGACCATTCTGAAGAGTATTTTCATTTTAATCTATATTTGGAATGTAGGATGATTTCTGATTGGCTAAAGCAAACGTTTTTCAACGATAACTCTCAGTTTACATTTTTTTTCAGGTCTTTAAGGCAGACATCTGAAAATTGGGCTGTACCGGCACCGACCTACCGTTCCTGGTCAAGAGTTTATGAGACTTTTACAACAATAACAATATCAAAAACCTGAACTTTATCACACAACTATTCCTAGTGTGCATGCCGCAAACGCAAGCATATGGACAGATATAAAATGGAATTGCAATTGTCGCCCACAGTTTATTCAAAAGGAATCTAACTCGTGGTCGAAAACAACAACAACAATGCAGTATTGGCATGTTCCTAAGAATGACAAATTCGCGGTGATGGGTACTTACCAATTTTGACCAGCTTGAAGTGTACAAATGGAAAATAAAATATTAGTCCGCCCGCTACAAATAATGTTGCATACAGGAACTCAAGTTTTGGTGCTTCTAGAATCGGAGCAATCACAAGAAATATTGAGCACAGGATAAACAAGATTGGTAAAATGATTGGAACCTGAAAATTAAAAGAATCTTTAAATAAACAAAAACATTATTGTTCTCAGACAGTAAGGATCTGATATCCGTCGACTTGTAGACAAAGTTAAATCAAACTGTTCTGGGCAAAGAAATAATCAAAAGAGCTTCTGGTTCTCTCTATTGTCTTTTTTTTCAACGCAGTAAGTACAAAACATGTTTTCTAATTTTCCATTTACAAAAAATTTAAACAGGTCACTTGCGAAACCACACCAAGCATTATTAAAACGGTGAATTCCGGCTCGCTTATAGATGACTAGGTTCTCAGTAAATATCAAATCTTCAGTTGCCATACCCGACTTTCTCCTCACTCAGTCGGTAGCTGTGTCAATTGTAACAACATGTGGTAACAGAGCCTAGCAGCAACAGCATTACCAACAACAACAACCTTCAATTTTAGTCAATTACATATAAAAAGATGCAGAATACCTCACCTTGATGATTCTTTTTACATCTCGTTTCGTATAACGAAATATAAGTAAAGTTGTTACAGCTGTGCCGTAGAAAAGCCAGGATGCAAAACTGAAAAACTCCACCAAGGATTCGATATTGCTGACGTAAACCATGGTACAGGCGATGGCAGACTGAAACCACAGAACAAGAGCATGTTCAATCGTGTAAGTGTTACCCCTACCTTCCCTCTTATTTTTTCCTTTTTTCACTGTTCTATTTTCTTTACCTTGAAATATCGGACTTATTTTTGGAGAGGAACCCTTTTAACTTTATTTCCGTTCCGACCGATTCTGCAGGATCATTTTGTCAATTTAATGCATTTGTATTGTTCATGTACATGTATATCGTATTTCTGTTGAATGAAATATATTGAAATTAAATTAAATGTTACCCATTGCAAAAGAGTCCCGAATTTTAACAATGACCCGCAGGAAGAAGGCTCTTACAGTGGAGTAAACTGGTCTGAAGCGTGTCCAACGATAAAATGCTTTCACTTTGGTCTGGTCCAAAATTTGCGGTTTGGGAAAGGGTTAAACATGCAGTGTGATCTTTGACACCACTGCACGCCTCTCTGTGATATTGCTTGAATTTGCTATTAACCTTCCTTACCATAAATATCATAGATGGAATTGGTGTTCGGCGTTTACAATGGATAAACGACAAAACTTCAGGAAGGTGTCCCTCTCGGCTTGCGACGTACACTATTCTGAAATGCATGTACATAATTATGTCTTACTCTGGCAAGAGATGGGCTTAACTCATTACCAAACAACAAAATTTTAGGTTTGCCGAAATCGAAAGCATTTGCAGACGACGAAATAAAAGTGACTGAAAATTTGAAATTTGATTTGTGAAGGGTAGAAAACACTGTGGGAAAAGGAGAAAATGCTTGTTAACAGCATTTTCTCCTTTTCCCACAATGTTTTCTACAGGCTTATTTCTCAGGGGCGTCAAAAGGAGGGATTGTGTGGTAATGGGTTAACCCTTCCCTACACGTCGAATTTTGGACTCTATACATTTTAGAAACATCTGCAGACAATAGATTCAAAACTGTACAAATGAAATAGAGCTCTCTGATATGGTAGAAAACATTGTGGGAAAAGGAGAAAATGCTGGTTACATTTACTACAAAGTTTTCAAAAGCCTTTTTCGATGAGACAATTCTAATGGGTACCCACTACATAGGGTTTAGTGGAGAAGAATTAATATTTTCAATTTTGAAATCAAAATCACTCCCTTTAGTTTGAGCTCTTTATATAAAATTGATAAACAGAGAATCCACTGAAAACAAAAATTACCACAGAATAGATTAATACTCAAGTAAACGCTTGTATTCCGTCTGACAACGATTGTCAAATTTCGTTCTAGCAAATACTCTTCCAAACCTAGCCTCGGTTCCAATCCAATAACTTCTTTCCCCCTCCCCCTTTTTTTTGTCAGAAAAATCTTTGTCGGAAATGACAAACTACTGACCGAAAATATAATTATAAACATAAAACAATAACCGGACTGGACCCGAGGCAGGTCTTATCCACACTTCAATGAAATTAATGCGCGTAATTTGATACGGAATGAAAGCTGTTTGAGATAGTTATTAGATCTAGTTTACCCAAGTCCTAAATCAGAAGACAATCAGATAAACACTGACCTGCCACCAGTGAAAACCTCTCCGTTTGCAGATCCGAAAGCGGATATCACGACAAATAAAGGTAGAATTGAGGAAGCTCCTTTTAGTACACGGTCACCCCATAGCTACAACAAGACGTCAAATATGGAGTTGAGCCATTCTCTCTGAAACGTTCCTAAATGCATCTGCAAAAAGGTTTCAACCCAGGTCGGCCTGCGCAGTCCGCGCAGGCCGACCTGGGTCGAAACCTTTTTGGTATCTGTCAATTTTGTGCTTGGCAAAGGACTCTACAACCCTAGGATTAACTTGGTTGTTGGAGAAAACAGATGTTTTGAATCCATGATTATGTAGTGCATCATGTAGACGTGCTAACTCATTACCAAACGACAAAATTTTAGGTTTGTCCAAATCGAAAGCATTTGCAGACGACTAAATAAAAGTGACTGAAGATTTGAAATTTGTTTTGTGAAGGGTAGACAACATTGTGGGAATAGGAGAAAATGCTGGTTACATTTTCTCCTTTTCCCCACAATGTTTTTCAAGGCTTCTTCCTCAGGGTCGTCAAAAGTGGGGATTGTGTGATAAAGTGTTAAACCCACTGTTATGTAGATATGATACTCAGTGAGCTGCTTTCAGAATATTCTACAACCATGAAGTACATTTATTATATACCTAGCAGTAAAATCCTGTAATTTCCCAGTGTAATAAATTTTGATATCATCACTAGTGACGATATCAACTTTCCCTTTCACTTCCTGCCGTAATTTAGGAACTACTTTTTTTTCATTAAGCACTTATAGGTAGTGTCAATAGTGTAAGTTCTATATTTTCAACCAGACAATCCAACTGTTTTTATCAGTCTCGTTTTGTTCTTTTAAGTTATGTATTCATCCGCACTATGTCCCTCATTTCTTCTTTCTATCCTAAGTTTCGACTTTCAAATGAAAAATTAAAAATAATAATGTAAATAAGGTATATAATAAATAGAACAATCAACTGTTTTGTTTTTTTTGATATGAAAAATATCTCACTCTGATGCGTCGTAAGGCCTTAAAAAAACTCGTGTTGCGCACTCGTTTTTTCAATACCTAACAACGCATCCTCGTGAGATATTTTACGTATCAAGAATACCCAGTTGATTATCCTCCATGTATTGGTTTTTCCATTGTAGTTATTTTAAGAATCAGGCTGTTTACTAATCAATGATGTCATCTTTCTAGAAAAGACTAATCTAGAATTTTCCAAGCTGGTATAGCCAGTAGCGACTTACCTAGTGAATTTGGACTTGAAATTAGACTTATGGCTTTATGGATTCAGATTAGTGATAAAGTGTTGGATTTAACTTGGGATATACATCTGTTAGTTGGAACTTTGTTTTATTTTAACTGGTTACTCATACCTACTTGCAGGTTAAACTATTGTTAATTTAGGTTTTAGGAACCAGAAATTTCATTCTTTTTGTAATCTTAACATAATTCTTAATTTTGAGAGACTTATTTTATTTGTTGTCAATTATAATTGACAAAATTTCAGTCAAACTTAACTTCTATTGTACTCTTTTGTCTTTCTTAATAAATGAATACTGTAACTTGTTAAAGGATAGTTGCTGGTTTCCTTTCTAGTTACGCTTGGATCGTGACACCTCTTTAACCAGAAAATTCAGATACTAAGTCTCCTTTTCACGTAACATGAATCGCATGAATAGTGCAGTTGTAACTAGATAAAAATGAAGTTCTGTTCAAAACAGCAAGGAACAAAATTCATTTGAAGAGTTGACAACTCTATAAAATGTCTGAAATCACAAAATGTTAAAACAACAAAACACTGATCGTAGAACGATTTTAAAGTTGTCTCTTTAAAGTTTTTAACTTTACCTTATATTCGGTACCATCATTTTTTTTCTGACGTCTGCCCTCGGATATATCGTGCATGATCGACTTTTGTCGTCATGTTTCGTACAAGATCCTCATTTATGACGGCTATGAACAGTCTATAGTAGGAAGAGTTGTCGCGTAAAATCTGCAGTTACGTGGACATTGCAAAGTTACTTATGGCATGTGCTACTGAAGTTCCATAGCTTTATAACGATATGCCATAATTTTCATTGCTCGATCGTGGCACACTGTAACTAAATATAGAACAGGAGCTCACCGCCTTCATATCATATATACAATGCAGAAACGATGCGCAAATGTGCTGTTTTTAGTAAGGTGACCGATGACTGAACCATGAAAATCTCTGTGTACGTGATAGACCCATGGAACTTCAAAGGCCTATACATATCAAAGATACTTTAATCCAGAATAAAAATGAAACGGAAATACAACTCACAAGAGCGACGGCTGGAGCCTCCAACAGTTCTGCAGATGTCATGGCTGTGAGATAGGACACATTGGCGAAGACATTGATAAATGTACCGAGAATAAGAGCAGCAATGTTTGCACGTGGTATGTTTCTGTGAAAGAAGACGGCTTTTACTTGTTTATACTATAGACGGGCGTTGTTAACATAGAAGATATTGCTTTTCACAGTGAAGGATCGAAATTTATTTCATCAAGTGAACCTCATCGGTAATATTTTCACGAGTGGCGCACTATAAATAAATTTCGATCTTTCACTGAGAAAAAAAGAATTTATATTCTATTTATTTCATGCTTTTAATCCTTTCTGGGGGAACAAAAATCAAAATCCATTTGGAGTAATTGGTAACTCATGATGTGAAATAGATTGTTATTATATTAAATATTCAGGATATACTGGGTTTGTATTCACTAACCAATCCTAGGAGAAGTGCCAGACTTAATCTCTAAATTTTTCCTATGTTGAAGGTCACACATCTTCTGAAATGGTTTGGCCAGCCATAAGTTGTGTTACTTTATAAATCTATGAAATTGACTTTGAAAAAAAAAAAAAGATGGTGAATATTGACCCTGGTTGCTTTCGCTTGTAGTTTTAGTTGATGAAGATGATGAAATGGTTCTTTCAACCCTTTGGCTGCTTATCGCGATTCACTGACCTTTTGCGGACATTGTAGATCAAGATCAGACTGCACAGAACGTGCAGTCTGATCTTGGATCTACACTGTCCGTTAACCCATTACCACTCAATCCCTACTTTTGACGCCCCTGAGAAAGAAGCCTTTTGAAAACACTGTGGGAAAAGGAGAAAATGCTGGTAACCAGCATTTTCTCCTTTTCCCACAGTGTTTTCTACCCTTCCCAGAACAAATTTCAATTTTTCAGTCACCTCTATTTTGTCGTCTGCAAATGCTTTCAATTTGGACCAGTCTAATTTATTGTCGTTTGGTAATGGGTTAAGGAGATAATATTCTCTAAAACATAACCTTGAAATAACAATATTTGGGTTGTTACCATGGAATTGAAAATTTCATTTTAGTTATTTAGCAGGATAAGGGTTACCAATGTCTTCCAACAGTGTCTGCTGCTATACTTTTGTTTTAAGTTTGCATCGTCGTCAACAATATGGCATTTAGTCATATGGCCTTCAAACATATGCATTTATATGTTTGCATTTTTGTTGTGGAAAAATCTTAAATTTTAATTACCATTATCATGATTTTTATCATTTCTTATTTGTGGATGATCCAACAAATCTTTGTGACTTTAAATCTAAAAACTAGTATTTCGCTCCCATAGATAAAGCTTAGGGTTCTCCATTGCGCACTAGAAATTAACTCTCGAAAATTATTAGCACGAAAAAGAAAGGTTTACATTTTCGCCTTGAAAAAGAAAACTGGCTCTACCTACTTTTCTGGTTTTCGAATTTCTTCTGTGACATAGGTCAAGTTGTTCCTAAGAAAAACACCATAGTTTATATAGAGGATATTTGGGTTTTTTTTTTTCGATGAAAGATCGAAATTTATTACATCGAGTGAACACCATCGGTAATACTTTCACGAGATGAAATATATTTCGATCTTTCACCAAAAAGAAAATACCCAAATAATCTATTTATTTCATCTTTTTAACCCTTTCTGGGAGGAGCTTTATCAAAATCCAGTACAGTTCTTTTCCGTTATTCACCGTGGCGTACCCCTCCCGCATAGCAACGCATTACAATATTACGTCAAGTGCGAGAAATGTAAGGTAAATGACGTCATATTTCCAACTGGTTGTGAGGCACGCGCAATTAACCTAGGCAACAAGAACCTGAAATGGGTATTTTCACTGGTGGTATCAGTGTAAGATCGAAAAATGTTTCCACTGCTACCGGAAAGCATAAAATAATATTCAATTTTTAACACACAGACCCTGTCTCTAACGACCCTATGGAATGAACCCTTTGAAAACTTTGTGGGAAAAGGAGAACTGAATGTTCGTAAACAGCATTTCTTGTTTTCAAACAATGTTGTTGGTGTCTTTTTTATCTTTTCTACAACAAATCATATCATTCGGAACAAGTTTAATTCCCAGTCTGCAAGTCTTTTAAATATGGATTAGTTTAACTTTTGTCGTCATTTAAAGAGTTGTTTTCTGTTGATAACCAACCTATTTGTTCGTTTTCAAAGCCATCTGCTACAAATATATGTATACTCAAAGGTAATGGATCACCATATGTGGCCTGCAACACTGCAAAAGGGTCGTTCGGACATTTGTGCATACTTATCCGAGGCAAGACTTTACGAAAATGTCCCAGTGTTCCCTTTCGTATGTTGCAAGCCAATTATTAGTATACTGTACCCAATATAATAAACTTTTCTTTCAATGGTTTCAGCTATGTAATTGTCATGGATGCAGATAAACTTGTACAGAAACACTTTTTATTTGTAAGGATAAGACTTAACCTTTTGGCTGTTCATCGCGTCTCATTGACCTCTTGCGGACATTGTAGATCAAGATCAGACTGCACATAACGTGCAGTCTGATCTTGAATCTACACTGTCCGTTAAGGAGATAATATTCCCTAATACATAACCTTGAAATAACAATATTTGTGTTGTTACCATAGAATTGAAAATTTCATTTTAGTTATTTAGCAGGATTAGGGTTAAAATAAAAAGACCCTACTAGCATGATGTGCTTCTTCTAAGTTTTCCGCTGATACTATCTCAAATGCCAAGTGGCAACCAAAAGTAAACAATGCAGATGTTAACCCTTTACCCCATAAGGCATTCTGTGGTATCCCTAATTGACCCTAAATAACAGCATGGATGAAGCCATTTCTTATGAGTATACGACACCTTTTGATAGCATAGAAAACATTGTGACAAAAGGTGAAATTGGTCGTCACGAGCAATTTCACCTTTTGCCACAGTGTTTTCCAGAGGCTCCTACAAGCAATGCGTAGAAATGAGTATCTATGGAGTAAAGGATTAAAATGTATCTAAATCTGAATCATACCATTCAAAACTATGGAAACTATTGTGACGATGGGAATTTGTCATTATACGGTCGGTCCAAGTGTATGTCACTTGCAGGAAAAGAAATTAACTTTCTTACTTTGTAAAAAGTTGCCAGGTCAATCTATCTTTGTTTACGTTTTACTTGCTTTAAACTTTATTTTTGTGCCACCCACCAACACTTGGTTTGACCGTAAAATAACATATTGTCATCCTAACAATAATTTTAGACTTTTCACTTTTATGATTTAATTTCAGTGCATTTTAGGACACTATGAGATGATCTAGTGGGCCGACTTTATTGAAAGAATAGATATCCACCCCACCTTACTATTCGAAGCTTTGTATATAGCACTATTTAAAAAAAAACAATATAGACGGAAATGGGAGTCTACTGAAGTCTGTTGTAAACAAAGCAACTTCAAAACCCTCTTTTGATACGTTTTGATTTTTGTTTTTAATTATTCAAATTGAAATGACCCTATAGATACGTGTAGTTTACTTTAAAGTCAATACGGAAGTGTGAAATAAAGAGGTCATTTAACATGCTTGGGTACAATACTGAATACTGAGGCAACAGTCTCTTCCAACTATTGGCTGGTTCTGCAGTGAACTCATTCAATAGAATTCAGTATTGTACTCAAGCATGTTAAATGACCTCATAGTAACAAGTATGGCTTCACATTGTTGTCAGCACCAAGTTTTATGTGTCTTTCTATGAGTTTGTTTGTGGTCCCTCGGCTGGTTTGAGTTGGTCCTATCCTTTGTCATGTCCTTTCTTAAAAGTCTGAATTACAACAACATGAAAAAGTGCATCTAAAAGACAGCATCAATCAGGCAACAGTAGCATAACAAAACGTAAACTTACCAACCATCGAAGGCCCAAAGTGCCTGATAAAAGGCAAGAGCAATAACTGAGGGAGAAGTCGTGGACCCTTTAAAACTGTTGTGAAATTGAGTCGTTTTTCCTGCAAGGCAAAATAGCATGGATGAGTTTCAATGATTGTCTAGCGTAATTTGCTAAGAATTCTGGGTCGAAAGTCTGCTTCGATTACGGTAAACCTGTATTAGAAATAAAATAAAGCAAAATAGAAATTTAATAATATAATATAGATGTTCAAAAATAGCAATTTTTACTGCAAATCGTTGTATACAGTTTTTTAAGTATAGACTGAACGAAAATCAGGATTTTTGCACTGGGTTTTTCCATAGACGTTTTCAACATCTTTTTTTTCCCCAACAAAAAAATGTATCCACTTTACTTGGCTTGTATCGGGGCTATTTTACGAGCCTTCAGGATCTGTGTATATACATGTACCTAACTGGTGCACAGGTTATATGCTACCTAACCAGGGTAGAACTTTACCAGGTAACGTTAAATAATGTGAGGTTATTTAACATGCAGGGGTAGACCTACAATATGGAATCCAATTGGATGAGCACATCCTACCTTGCGCTAACTGTATCGCTCCGCCGATTATGATGGTACCTAAGGCTACAAGTTTAGCAATGGTGAATATGACCTGGACTCGAGTCGTTAATCTAACACTATAACAGTTCATCATTGTAAGGAGCACTGCAAAAAAAAAAAGAAAAAAATGTGAGCCATACTCTGTGAAAAGGGGGTTAGACACATCGTAAACCCTTCCCCAAACGATAAGTTTTGGACCCTTCCAAACCAAAAAAGTTTGCAGACGACAATGTTAGATTTGGAGAAAAATGCCAGAAAGTTCTCAAACAGGGTAGAAAACACTGTGGGAAAAGGAGAAATTGCTCGTTACGAGCAATTTCTCCTTTTCCCACAGTGTTTTCAAAAGACTTTTACTGCAGACACGTAAAAACCAGGGCTTGTTTGGGAAAGAGTTAAAAGGGGGGCTAAATGCATTTGGAATATGTATCAACTAATGTCAGCTTTTTGCTACTAGTATTTTTTTTGCATGCCAAAGGACAATTCTACATCCAGATCCAGTCGATTAGCTGAAAAAATGGGTTTTATGGATAAATAGATGATCCGTGCTCTGGCAAAAGGGGGTTTAACCCTTTCCCAAACGACAAATTTTGGACTCTTCCAAACCAAAAGAGTTTGCAGACGACAATTTTAGATTTTGGAGTAAATGGCAGAAAGTTCTCAAAAAGGGAAGAAAACACTGTGGGAAAAGGAGAAATTGCTCGTTACGAGCAATTTCTCCTTTTCCCGCAGTGTTTTCAAAAGACTTTTACTGCAGACACGTAAAAACCAGGGCTTGTTTTGGAAAGGATTAATGCATCTCCGTGATTCATGGTACCAAACCTGTCATCACATACTAATGGATTCATTTATTTTATTATTATTATTATTATTATTATTATTTTAACCCTTTACCCCATAAGGCATTTCTATGGTATCTGTAGTTGACCCTAGATAACGGCAAGGATGAAGCCGTTTCTTATGTGTATATTATATGACACCTTTTGATAACATAGAAAACATTGTGACAAATGGTGAAATTGCTCGTCACGAGCAATTTCACCTTTTGCCACAACGTTTTCTAAAGGCCCCTAAAAGCAATGCGTAGAAATGAATATCTATGGAGTAAAGGGTTAATTTGTAAAAACGAATTAATTATAGGGTAGACCAGTCCTTGGACATACCGAAAATTGACTGCGCATGCTGACCTGGTCGATACTTTTCGCAGATGCGATTCATAAATCTCAATTTTCCCTGAACATAGCTCAATTATAAGATAACTTGCTTGACATAATGAATTATGGATGAGAGATTAACAGACGACAAAATTTAAGGCTCTTCTATGATGAAAGTATTTGCAGACGACAAAATGCATGTAGCTAAAATGATTGGATTGGTTGTCAAAGAGTGGAAAGGGCAAAATACTGGTCACCAAGGGGTCACCTAGTGGGTCGTTTTAAAGTTGGGAATGTTTTGTAAAGGACTTTTTAAAGTGATTTTGCCGATAGTGTAAATTTAAGATCAGACAACGCAGAACATGAAGTATGATCGTGCACGTACACTGTCTGTAAATATGCCAGATATTCCATTCAAAAACGTTAAGTTTGACTTCCATAGTAACCATTTTTCAAAAACATACACGAAAAAGCTCGAAAAAAATCAATTTGCCTTTTCCCACAATGTTTCAATATGCATTCATGTCTTAATGCTAACTTGCATTGGATTCTGCATAGCTTGCGAGCACTTTTTCCTAGTCATCTTTAACATTTTCAACATTTTACTACCCAACTTTGTGTTTTACAGAATTGAAAACGGGACTTTCTCGTATGGTGGCATATTTCTGCCAGGTTAGTTGGTTGTTTTGGGGTTTATAGGTCATATCATGGCGGTCGTCGACGCACATGTGTTTCCTGGCTTTCTCATACCAGTACTAACACTACTTTCTTTCCAAAGCCACCGACTACTTTTCTCACATGCTTCAGCAGAGGTGAGAGGCGAAAATACGCCGAAAAGAAAGTTCGCCTCAACCGGGTATCGAACTTACAACCACCAGGTCATGAGCCCGACATGCTCACCACTGAGCCACCCGGGCGGGCCATTTCTGCCAAGAAATACAAGATAGCTATCATATAATTAAGAGAAAAAACTATCGCGTTGAATTAAATTTCCCTGGAAATTTTATCGAAATGGTGAAAAGTGTCCCTAAAAGAATATCACGATAAACTTGATATTTTAACGCAGAATTTCTCAGTCGTGCACGAACCTGACATTCGACATAAAATTATCGTGATAAATCTCTCTGTTTCTCGATACCTATAAATAGAGAACTCGCCATTTGGAAGTTTTTGACTTCACAAAAATGTCGAAAGTAAAAACTACGAATCATTTAATTTAACAAATGTAGCTTAACCCTGTACTCCATAGATACTAATTACTACACATTGGTTGTAGGAGCCTTTGGTAAACATTGTGGCAAATTACACATTGCTTGTAGGAGTCTTTGGTAAACATTGTGGCAAAAGGTGAAATTGCTCGTGACGAGCAATTTCACCTTTTGTCACAATGTTTTCTATGCTATGAAAAGGTGTTGTATACACACAAGAAACGGCTTCATCCTTGCTGTTATTTAGGGACAATTAGAGATACCAAAGAAATGCCTTATGTGGTAAATGGTTAATCGGTAAATTTTGACAAGACTCAAAACGAATAGCAGACTTTAAAATCTCAAAAACGACTCTAAATGCCTCTTTCTAGATAACAACTTTGAAGCCTATCTGGAAAAGGGAGAATTAATAAGGTTGTAGACAGGGATGTTCCGAAACTGTATCCATTTATAGATACCGTAAATGTCAGTTGTGGGCATGAAAGCAAATATTGCCTGCAAAAATAACCTAAGCTGAGTCTATCACTTCAAGGATTGAAAATCGAATAGTTATTATCTTAGTTTACCAATTTACCAATTGCAGCTGTTGCCACCACTCTTACAGGAGCTTCCGTGTGTCCACATATGGGTAGCAACTCTACTGTATACTGAGCAAATATCAGGCTAGCAATAGCTATAGCAGATGTTCGCATAACCAGTACAGCCGTCCAGGCGTATAAAAACGCTGGTATTGGACCTAAGGCCTCCATTATATAGGCGTATTCTCCTCCAGATTTCTGAATAAGTGTACCAAGTTCTGCATAACATATCGCCCCTGAAAGTGAAAGACTGAATATTAAAAAATACACTAGAAGCCAGTGCAATGCAGAAATATGACCCCCATTACAAAATGACCCCCGGGTCATTTCTCGACGTAGAGTCATTTTGTAATGGGGGTCATTTCTCAACATTGCACCGGCTGTATCTAGATAAATCATAAATCACTTACAAATTCATTCCTATTCCGCTTTAAAAAAAAAATGATTTCTTCATTTCGCTATTACAGTATGTTTCATCCACAAATTAAAGTCTTTTCCTATTTAGAAATAGCATTGCCTCTCCTATTGACTGTCAGCGCGCTGTCACATAGTCTAGTCTCTGAAACTATTTATGTTGTATCTGCCAGTTCTATTTCAGGAGATGCAATGCTTCTATTTTAGAGCTGACAATCTTAAAATTACATGTACATACTTGGTCTTTCTAAAACTGTCTATTTACTTGTCTCGACGTCTGATAATTTATAAGAATGTACTGTATACCTAACAATGCTACCAATCCACTTCCGGTCCAGACTATCAGGGAGAGGCCAACTGAACCTGTTAGTTCTAGTACTGCTTTAGGAGAAATAAATATACCTGAACCTGAAAATGAACATATACACATTTCTGTTTCTGCTTTCACTTATAACAATATTTTGTTTGTTTAAATGTCTTTCCTTCTGTATCATTATAATTACTATGTCTGACAAGTAATTGATCGAAAATTAAACATTTTGTCAAATTCATAAATACCTAGAACGACCTTGCTATCATTCACTTCTCTAAGCATGGAGAATCGTCATGAAATTTGGTTTCATAGGAAAGTTTTGAAACGCAGCCATTTGTCAAAGGACGACGACCTTGCCCAACTTTAACACCGAATGTTGACATCAAACTTGGGTATCCGGTAACACCCGGTATCGTCAACAATCGCCTTATAGTTACATTGAAATTCTCAAACACTCATAAGCTATTGAGCTCATTTGCATATTATAAGCTATGTATTAAATGGAGAAAAGAGCTTAGAGACAATGCATTTTCAGTATCTGCAACAAGGTTTTAAAACAGAATTTCTGTGGAGAAAGCTTAATAAAGTTAGAAATATGAATTTAATCATCGGACCGAGCATCCGATTCAGAGGCAGATTGCCTAAGCTAATCTGATAACCAGTTTTAGAATTTACAAGTAGATAAATAGATACGCCACACTGATTTCCTTATTAGTATGCGTGTTTTTTTAATCGATGATAAAACTCTTAAGTACTGATAAACGACATGGTAAAGTAATTACCGACAATGGTTCCAACAATCAAGGAAATTCCGCTGACGAGCCCAACCTCCCGTTCCATGTAAACAGGTTTTTCAATGACCACTGAATCTTGTCGTTTTGTAATTTTTCCATTCCGATGATGAACATTACAGTCTTAATAATAAAAGAATATATAAAGAAACATCAGAGATAAAAAAGACAAAATAAAGATATAAAGATAAAGTTCTTGACGAAACAATCACTTCTCTTTTAGTGATTAAGAGGAAGAAAGCTTTTGAAAACAGTGTAGGAAGTAGAAAACGCAGGTTTTCTTTATTGTCAAAGCTTTTCCCACCTTTTAAGAGACAAATTCTATAATTTGAGCAACAATAGATTTGTACAAGTACATCGGACTGTTGTCGGAAAAGGAATAAGTTGTAAATTCGTAACTAAATATCAGGGTCCTTATTTTCCAAGCATCTTTGAGAGCATGTTTTGCCATTCTTTGATTGTGCCATCATAGAAGAAACGTCCAGACAGTTGGGTAGAATTGGTGACACCAGTGGCACAGCAGAGCCGCGCCACCATGAGCGCCCAAAACAATGGAATCATTCACGCGTGACTATCCACAAAACAATGAAATAGCATATAAGGAGAAACGGGAAAATTAGAAATAAAAATGCCGTAGTTTACGACAAGTCTTTGTATACTTTCAAAATAGAATTAAGGAAACAAATGATGTGTCAATCTTTTTTTTCCAGACTTATCAACAATAAATGTACCGTGTCTTTGTTTCCGAGCCCATGGGACTGTGTTTATGAATGAATGGCGCAAACAAGTCTATTTGTAAAAAGCCGCAGAAAACAATACACAAGAATTAGGCACTTTCCGTATTTACGCAGGCTGACCTCGGCTTTTTAGTCTTAATCAACATTATGTATGTCTAAGAAACAGTCTACCTCATGTTTGAGCCACAAAGATTCATCTTTAGGCAAGTCTTCTTAATTTGGAAAGAAAAAAAAAATGTTCTAGTTTATTGAAAAGTTCAACTTTAGGGTGCTCAGCACAACTCAAGACCTTTTGCGGACAATGTACATCAAAATCCGGATCCGTATTCAACAACCATTCTCAAAAATGTTCTTTGTATTATTCTTCAAGATTTTCTGACTGTGAAAGTAACTGAACATCTGATTGGCTAAACCTTTTGGTTTAGCCAATCAGATGTTCTGTGACTTTCACATTTACGAAATTCCATAGAATAAGACTACGAATATTCTTCAGAATGGTTGGTGGATGTGGATCCCGTCTGCACAGAACGTGCAGTCTAATCTTGGAGCTGCACTGCCTAATCAGGAGATATTTTTCCAAAAAATACTTTTGAATTAGCAGATACTGTCTTTATAATCCGCTTGAAACTTTCATATCACTTATTTAGCAGTACAAGGGTAAATGCAAACAGAGAACGTAGATAATGTAGCAACACTGATATCAACTAATCCCAGTGGTTCCCCAGCAAGGGTTTGACGCTAGTGCTCATGATTTAAGACAAAATTTTAGACTGGTCCAAACTGAAAGCATTTGCGAAAGACAAAATCAATGTGACTAAAGAATTGAAGTCTGTCTTAGGAAGCTAGGAAAACATTGTGGAAAAAGGAGAAAATGCTGTTTACCAGCATTTTCTTCTTTTCACACAATGTTTCCTAAAGTCTCCTTTCACAGGGGGGTGTTAAAAGGGTTGAAATGAGACATTTTCGGACAAAAGGGGGTTTAATGCATAATTATGATACATTTTACCACACAGCTCATCACATGATTATAGATCCATAAAACCCATTCTGCATAATAGCTGATTGAATTATGAAGTAGAAAGGTCCTTGGACATGCGGACAAATTTACCAAAGCAAGAGATTTCGATACAGGTAAGTCTGTCCCCATCGAAACAAACCGTCTGACATCCTAACAATTAGCTCTTTGCCATTCACTGGAACAACTTACGTGATTCTGCAGATACATGCATATCTTTACAAAACAGGGGCGTGTTTTAAGAAGCTAAATGAAAAGGACTTTTGAAAACATTGTGGAAAACATTGAGGAATCAAAGTGTTGAAAGCACTGATGGCTAGGGGAAAGCATAATATTCGTAAAGCAAATTGCACTCAATTATGAAATGTCCAGTTAAATAGTATGTTACGAGACAAGCATAACGAGAAAGAAAACCAGCAAGAAACCTTTAACAATTAACAATATTTATTGATGAACAAGGAAAAAAGAGTACAATAGGAGTGAAGTTTGAATGCAATTTTGTCAATTCTAAAATAATAATGTCTGCTTTGAAATAGCAATATTTTGGTTTTAGCTATCGATTTGAACGTTTTAATTTAGTGGTTTGGCAGATAAAGCGGTCGCTTTCTTCTCGCTGATTTATCTCTTAGACTGCTGAGCACGACTCGCCGACCTTTTCCGGACAGTGCAGATCAAGATCAGACTGCACAGAATCAAATCTATGCCGTATCATTCTAGAAGGGATGCACCAACGTGCAAATTTTAGTAACAGTGTTCCATGCTCGACCAATGAAAATTCACTGTTCTGTGATAGACTGATGGAGCTTTGAACAAAGACCTGTGGAAAAGAGCCGGCATGGGTCGAACCAGAATTTCCTAGCTACGAGACCATTGGCTTATCCTTGCTGAGCCATGGAAGGACATTAGGCGTTGTTTAGAAGCCACCTTGGTTAAGTAAGACTTACGCTTACGCTGACAAACTGACAAATCGATTAATTTATAAATTAGTCCGTTTGCGAAGAAGGAAAACACAAAGTGCTTAATGAAAATCGAAGAGAAAGGTTCAAGATCTCTCTGTCTCTCTCTGTGAATATTTCATCATGCCTGAGGTCTGGATGAAAAGCATATTAAGCTTGTTATCAAATTTTTACTTATTCTATATATCAAAATTGTTTTAATGAATTATATATAAAATAGGGATAAAAAGATACAAATAAATTCACGATACAAAAAGGAAAACGCACCTTCGTTTTTTTCTTTATCCATATTTGAAAGTTTTGCAGTGATAGAAGCACTTTCCTGTTATTTCTTTCAAGATATGTTATCAGACTTCAACCGAAATTATTCAGAAAATTATCTGTATGTCTTTTATTTTTTTAAAAAAATAATAAATTTTACAGTTCTAAGTATAGCGCTAAAAATCAAGTAAGGATGACCTCTCACCTAATTAATTTTCGTAACAGCGAGGACCAATGAAAATAGTTGATCTAATAGTTGATCTAGTTGGAGAGCAAGCGATAGCCAAACGCTAAAGAGGATAACTAAAGTCAAATGGATATTCATAGAGAGATAAATAGCTAATCAGCTGATATGAACTAACGTTAACCGTTTCCCAAACAAGCCCCTTGTTTTTACGTGTCTGCAGTACAAGTCTTTTGAAAACAATTTGGGAAAAGGAGAAATTGCTCATAACGAGCAATTTCTCCTTTTCCCACAATGTTTTCTACCCATTTGGAGAACTTTCTGCCATTTTTATCAAATTTGAAATTGTCGTATGCAAACTCTTTGAGTTTGGAAGAGTGTAAAATATATCGTTTGGGAAAGGGTTAAGCAGCACGCTTAAGCATACAATGTAGACCAAGATCACACTTGCACTTGACTGTTTGGTCTACACTGATCGGTATGATGAGCTTTTTCCTTCTTTCCTTTTTTTCGACAAAGAGAAGTTTGAATTCGAAATAATTGCATTTATTAATTTGGTTCGTTTTGTAGGTAAAGGGTAACTAACTTTGTTCCACCTCATCGATTAATTTTAGTTTTATCTATATGATGTGGAGAGAGGTTGTGAGGTGACGCCTATTTTGTGATTTTGCTTTGAAGACCCCACCCTACGGTTTCCAGTGGTTGGTCTTAGCAAACTTGCCACATAGGCAGTTGTTTTTAGATAGTATCAAGTATTTTATTTATGCTCTGTGAAAAGGTGAATAAAAGCATATGCGAAAAGTATCGACCCATATCAGCCAAGTTGACTTGGGCCGAAACTTTTCGCTATTGGTCAATTTTCTGTGAGTACAAGGACCATTCTACCCCATTATAAAGTTGATTGTTAAAAATATTGGTTATTATGGGTCCATATATGTGATGGCTTGCTTGGTACCATGGTTCACAGTGATGCATGAAGCCCTCTTTTGCAAGAGCACGATTCATCTATAAATGGCATTTATGTGCGACAAAGGGCCATCAATTTCTCTGCCAACTAGTAGATTCAAACTTTTTCTCGAAGTCTAAAAGAATACTTAAATTGTGATTAAAGCCGAACCTGATCAAAGATTAACCCCCTAGGCAGCTAAGTGTGACTGACCGACCTCTTGCGGACAGTGTAGATCAAGATCAGACTGCACAGAACGTGCAGTCTGATCTTAGATTCACACTGTCCGCGAAGGAAGTATATTTCCTCCCCAAAAATACCTTACAAACAGCAACATTTGGATTCATATATCGGCTTGGAAACTTTATGTCATTCATTGAGCAGGGAACAGGTTGACTCTTTACGGAATTTAAAATTACCACACGACAAATATTTCTGTAAACTTGTCCAGACTGAAAGCAATTGCTTCTTGGACAAAATAAATGTAATTCAAAAATTGAAATTTGTTTCGATCAGGGTACAAAACATTGTGAGAAATGAGAAAATGCTGTCACCAACAAAATGGGGAAGCTACTGATTGACGGTATTTTTTCCTTTTTTTTCTCCTTTTTCCTATAATATTTTGATATGCCCATTTCTTCCAGAGTGTATTTATATAAATAAGGGACCGTTTGATAGAGGGAGGAAAACACCAGCTAGTACGCGAGATTCTAGTAAACTATTCAGTTTATTCGGTTTATATAAGAGGAAATAAAAGAAACTGTTGTAATCGTACTATATCCTATCTGTGTACATGTATATCAACAACCAGTCAGTGGTTTCAGTTTTATGTTTAGATGTTTCGGGGTTATTTTTTGTTCAGTCAATGTTTTTGTGCTGTAATAGGATGAAACATTAATTTGTAGTCTTTTTTTTATTCAGCTGATATCATCCAAGAACAAGAATCGTGATTTCCGTTTCACTACCATCTGGCCTCGTCGATTTTGGTCTTTTTACATGGTTACTTTATGAAAACCATTGAGTTAAAAGTTCCATCTTTTAGTGCAAAAGGGTTATCGTTCTCTATAGAAACCTGTTTTAAAATTGCCCTAAATTGCAACGTTTCTTTTTTGTCCACACCGAGTATTGTGTTGTCACGTGGTATCTTGGTCAGACATTGACTCTATACATTCCTACAAAAACTAATCCTTTGTCTCTAAAAGTAACCCTTTTCCCTGCCTCCCTCCATCCCTACTCCCTCCCTCGCTTCCCCACCTCCACCCCTTTCCCCTTTAACCCCTTTCCCCCCTCCCCCCTATCCCACTATCCCCCACCCCATACTGCCCGGCTCTTGTTTGTGGTCTAGAACTCATTCCTCTTGCTTTCTCTCTGATGGACTGTAGATGCTGGTCTCTTAAATTTTGAGCCGCCAGTTGCTGCTCAGCTAACTTATCCACTTTTTCTTTGCCCTCTATTTCTTCCATGATTTCGTTCATCAAGACTTCATCTTCCTCTGTCAATGCAAGCTGAAAATACAGGGGAATAAGAGTGTATTGCACCACCGGAGTGATATGAAAAACTGTCACTAAAAAGGCCAATTTAAAAAGCCTCGAAAAGTACATGTACTTCAAATGAAACACAGAAGATGGACCTTTAAAAGCCTGCATTGCACACGAAAATGCCTGAGCTCAAGAGCAGATAATTGTTTAACACTAAAAAGCAGACTTGCAAATTGTGTCATTCATATTTTAAAAGGACTCTGGAAGATGAATGAACAAAGCTTCAGTGTAATGAGAGTAAACCCGAGATTGTACTTTACCACATTTTTTTCTCTTTTCTGTACGCCAACAGACTGGACTAAGGGATATGGTGCTATATACTGAAGGACAGACCGATTCCAGTTTATACCCCCGAAAATTTTTGTATTACAAGGGTATGACAATACAGCTAACAACTGGCACTATTTGCTGGCCAGATTTTACTAGGGCATATGCCGTAAACCCAACTTCGTTCTAGAGAGACAAGATCTAGTTCACCATATATCTATCATTAGAAAATTATATCTGACTTTGGTAAAGACACAAGAAAATGAACTTCAATAACACAGACGAACGGTTATCCAAATTCAATTTTGAATTCGCCATGCTTAGAAGGGCAATAAGGCATCTGCAAAATGTATTGGTCCAGGCCAGCCTGAGCCCTACGCGCAGTTTGGACTGGGTAGAAACTTTAGGCGATCGGTCAATTATTCTTAAGCTCTGAGTACCAGTCTACTTCATAATGCAGTCGCATGATAAACAAATGAATTCTATCGATCCAAAATTATGTGATAGCTGGCTTGGAATCATGTATCACAGAGATACATTAAGACCCCTTTTTCTAAGAGCATGGTTAATTCATATTGCCAAAGGGAACAATAAGGTCACAGTAAACATGAGAGAAATGCAAGATTACACCCAAACATCAAAGCACTGACAGTACATAGAGTCAGACACAAACTAAGTTATTCATTGGCAAGGACTTTCATATTTACGTGTTCAGATTTCTTCGCTTCCACTTTTTGGTCCATTCTTTCGGCTAATCTGGATGGTATTTTGTGTGGCATGCCTTGTACAAAGTCGACTTGGAAAAATACAGGCTTCTTTATCACAGCTGGCTGGGCTGAAATTTTAATCATAGTGTTTCCAATACGATTAATGTATAGATTTCAATTAGATTTCCAATTATATGCTTAAATATTTATCAAGATCTTTGATTACCTCATTACCAAACAACAACATTTCAGGTTTATCCTAATCGAAAGACTTTGCAGAGGACATAATGAAAGTGACTGGAAATTTGAATTTTGTTTTGGGAAGGGTAGAAAACATAGTAGGAAAAGGAGAAAATGCTGGTTACTAACATTTTCTCCTTTTCTACAATGCTTTCTAAAGGCTTCTGTCTCAGGGTCTTCAAAAGTAGTGATTGTGTGGTAATGGCTTAACATGAATTACTGAATATACGTTGTAGAATTCAAAGTATTTATTCAACGTATATAATATCGAAATATCGAATGTAAAGGTAAATCCACAAAATTCTCACCTGGTTCCTTGAGGTCATCAAGAATGTTTTTTTCTTTGTCCAACACCATAGACTCCGCTGATGTACTATCAATATCTGACTCTGTAAGTTTCCTGACCATCTCGACTTGTGCTTCAGAACTTCCAGTTCTGCTGCTGGACATGCTCAGAGAAGCAGAAGATCTACTTAGAATATCAGAAACATTTGTTTCTTTCGTTTTTGACACTGTCACACTTCTATCGGGACAAACTTTGTTCTTCTTCCTTAACTTTGGTAAACAATTACCCATTTTCAATAAACTTTCAAATAAAAGCTATCTAACAGCTAAACTGAGCAAAGATATATCTATCAAGAGCGTCGTCAAGTTGCGATATGGTTACGACGTACGGTGACGTCATCACGTAGTTTATCAACGTCATTCGATTTGCAATACACGTAAAGGGGCATTTGGACATTTGCAATATACTTAACGTAGTGGACCCGTAATAGAACACAGCTATTTCCACTATAATATTACCCTAGAAAATTTGCTAAGATTAAAATTGAGCACTATTGTACTACTTTCACCGAGCCACTTTTTCTTTTTTGTCCTTCCTAGAATTATCATTTATAAATCTATAACTACTATAATTTCATTACAAATGGATATGATAATTACCTCCCTTTTCTGGAAACTAACAAAATTATCAACAAATAATTTCAAGACGGACCCCGAAGGAATTTCTGTTCGGTCAAAAATGTGCAACAGTATCATATCTGTACAAAATATGTCTTATCAACTGTCCAGAAATTTTATGCCATGCTGCACTATGCTTATTACGGGTCCACTACCTTAAAGGGCATTCGGACATTTGTGGAAAATGTTGTCTCGAATCAGCATGCGAGGTCCGCGCGCAGGCTAATTTGAGACGACACTTTCTGTTTTAAAGAAATTTTCTGTATTGCGCAAGTCTACTGTAGCACAAAATCTAAGTTAGTCATAAATTGCCGTTCTTAGATTAGCCTGCACTGACAGCGCAGGTTGATCCTAGACGACGTTTACGCAAATGTCCGAATGTCCTTTTTTGCGTGTTGCAAGCTATTTGATTTTATACTACGTTTCAGAAGAAAAAAATAAATGTTTTTCAAGGTCGCAATGGTCATACGTAAACTGACATTTTTTATTTGTCTGACTCTTGGAATAGTGGTGGATAGATTAATATTAATGAATATTAATGAATATAAACTACTGACATCCACGTGTAGGATCCACTCCCCATCGTTTTAAGCCTAGTGGTTATGAAAGAGATAGACTCGGATTCGTTTGTTCAGATCATCTGCTTTAAAAGTTGTTAATAATAGTTATGTTCCTTAGAAATGAAATATGATTTACAAAAGGAAACCTCAGAATTATATTCACAATCGCTGCCTTCAAAAAAAAGAAAGACTAAGAAAAGGGGGACACTTTGGTAAATACAGTATAGCAAAAGGAGAGCTCAATAGCGGTAAGAGAGAAAATTACCCCCTTTTTGATATTTTTCTCATGTGTTTTTCATGTATTAAATCTTACATGTGTTATTTGCCATATTTCCTTTAACACAAAGTACTTTTTTTTAAATTCTCCACAGCAGATTTCTTTCAGGCGGGAAAATCCCAATATTGTTACCTGTTAGTCCTGATACTGCTAAATAAGTGAAGTGAAAATTATAAACCGACAGTTATAGACCCCAATTCAATTATTTCAAGGTATTTTTTGGGAAAAACATGTCCTTTTGGGACATTGTAGATCCAATATCAGACTGCACGTTCTGTGCAGTCTGATCTTAATCTACACTACCCACAAACGGTCCTGGAATCGTACTCAGCAGTTTTAGAGTAAATCAAGTTATTTTGACCTTGCGCTGGGTAGAAAGTTTTTTACCTGTACATTTTCAATACAATTTTTCATATGAAACTTTCATGGGTAAAGACATGTAGCTTGAAATAAGATATAGAAATTGACTTCTCTATTATAGGGAAAATGACAGTACTTAGTTGATGTACTACTTTATAGGAATACTACAAAAAACAGAAGCGGCAAATTCTCGCAAGGTACGCCCGTCTTACCCTAAGATGTAAAGCTGGGGCATAATAATCTTAATGGGGAGTAAGAGAAAAATAGTAGTGCAGAAATTTTTGCCGTTGATTGAAGCAAATGGCAGTTTTGATTTCACATCTTTCAAATAAAATTAAAATCTACAAATAAGAAGATGAAATTTCATATTGACAACACCTATACCCTTGGAGATACAGTGTGGTCAGAATTTGTGTGTAGAAATAACTAGATATATCATGTCATGAAATTTCCTAGCCAAAGCTAGCACAGCACTGGGGAATCCTCCAAACAAAATTCAAGTCTCAAAAACAATACAGGGGAAAAACACAAAAGTTTAGGAAGCAGGAACAATTCCTTACAGTTCTATTTCATTAGATGAATTCTCCCACAATAACTCAAAAATTAAGCAAGCAAGGGTTGCAATTTATAAGCACTGCACTCGCCCTTGATGGAATGTATCCATGCATGAAATTTCATATCCATAGCTAGTATAGATTTTAAGATATGCACTGGACAAAATTCAAGTATGAAAAACAACAAAGGGCAATAACTCAAACATTAAGCAAGCAAGAGTTATGGTTCATGTGTACTGCACTCCCCCTTGATGAGATCTATCCAGCCATAAAATTTCATAATCCTAGCTAGTATAGTTTTGGAGATGTGCTCCGGACAAAATTCAAGTATGAAAAACAACAAAGGGCAATAACTAAAAAATTAAGCAAGCAAGAGTTATGGTTCATGTGCACTCCCCCTTGATGAGATCTATCCACCCATGAAATTTCAAAACCGTAGCTAGTATAATTTTGGAGATATGCTATGGACGAAATGCAAGTATGAAAAACAACAAAGGGCAACAACTCAAATATTTAGCAAGCAAGAGTTGTGATTCCTGTATGTTTAGTATGAAATTTTGACCTTCCTAATCTAGTAAGTTGACGGTTCATCCTTATACTGCTAAATAACCAAAATGAAATTATCGATTCGATAGTAAAAACCAAAACATTGTTTTTTCAACATTATGTTTTGGGGAAAAAACTATTTTTTTATCAGACAGTGTAGATTCAACATCAGACTAAACGTTCTGTGCAGTCTGATCCTGATCTATACTGTTCGCAAAAAGGTCAGTGAGTTACACTTAGCAGTGTAAGGAATAATATGATAATTAAAGGGACGTAACTCATCTATGGTGTATGGTTTTTGTCTTTATATGTATGTTCTGTATTATGGGCCGGTGGCTTTACCACTTATTGTCGTTATCATTGTTTGGCAGTCTGTTAACCTTTCACCAAACAATTCCTGGATAGAAGCCTTTGGAAAACATTGTGGGAAAATGAGAAAATGCTGGTAACCATCATTTTCTCCTCTTTCGACAATGTTTACTACCCTGCTGGAAAAAAAATCAATTTTGAGTTACGTTTATTTTGTTGTCTGCAAGTGCTTTCGGACCAGTCTTTTTGGACAAATCTAAAACGTTGTCGTTTGGTAAAGAGTTAATCAGCCCGTTACATATCACACACAACATGGGACTGTAGAGACAAACCTTGGCTGCATTAGAATGTCTACAGGCCATTAATTTTCACAATAACTGTTTATTGGTATTAAATAACTGTTTTCTATTACGGGTCCACTACTTTAATGAAATCCAGTTTACTATACTTCGATAATTTCAATTCGGGAGAAAAAGGTTGATCACTATTTTTATCGTTGAGAAATTTAAGGTCGAATTCAAGACTTTACAAACCGTTTGCAACCTTAGATGTATTTTGCGGAGAGTGCAAAGCAAGATGAACCTGCAAATACGTGCAGTCTGATCTTGCTCTAAACTCTCCGCTGCCTTTCAGTAGTTTTAGTCATACGCAATCCATTTAATACCAATAAACTTAATTCTTATAATGCCGAAGTGTTACGGATCCACTATCTTAAGGTAGTAGACCCGTAATACTTTAAGTGCAGAATGACATAAAATTTTGTAATGAGAATATAGTGATTTTAGATTTATGAATTATAATTCTAAGAAGGAAAAAAAGGAAAAACTGGCTCGGTCAAAGTAATATAATAATACTGATTTTCAATCATAGCAAATTTCGTAAGATAATATTATACTGGAAATAACTGTTTTCTATTACGTGTCCACTACCATAATGAAATCCTGTTTACTATACGTCGACAATTTCAATTCGGGGAAAAAAGATTGATCACTAATATGAACAAAGTGCTCGTAACTGTATGATACTCCTCCCATCAATATCTTCCATAGCTGTCTTAATCAGAATGATCCCGTTTGCGACTAACTGGCCATAATTATGCGGACGGCGTAGATCTAAGATCAGGCTGTACAGAACGTGCATTCCGATCTTAGATCTATATTGTCTGCTTAGGAGATATTTTTCCCTCAAAATACCTTACAAACAGCATTATTTGGATTTTTACTATCAGCTGAGATATTTTATGTCCTTTATTTAGCAGGATACGGCTTTAAGATTAATTTTTTCTCAGCACAAAATCTCACTCTCCTTCATCTTAAAGTTTGTGCGGGAAAAATTACGTCCCTCAAAATATGTTTCCATTTTCTTTCAAACGGTTGTAAACATTGTTGGAGAAAGGGAGGAGCTCCTGATTACTGGCATTTTCTCCCTTTTTCTCCCTTTTCCTAGAATATTTTAATATGCCCGTTTCTTCCAGAGTGTATAAAGATGACACCGTTTGATATAGGGAGAAAAACACCAGCTGGTACACAAGATTCTTGTAAACTATTTAGTTTATTCTGTTTAAATAAGAGGCTATAAAAGAAACTGTTGTAATCGTAACATATCCTATCAGTGTACATGTATATCAACAACCAGTCAGTGGTTTCAGTTTTATGTTGAGATATTTCGGGGTTATTTTTTTTGTTCAGTCAATGTTTTTGTGCTGTAATAGGATAGAACATTGATTTGTAGCTTATTCAGCTGATATCATCCAAGAACAAGAATCGTGATTTCCGTTTCACCACCATCTAGCTTCGTCGATTTTGGTCTGTATACATGGTTACTTTATGAAAACCACTGAGTTAAAAGTTCCATCTTTTAGTGCACAAGGGTTACAGTTCTCTATAGATACCTGTTTTAAAATTACCCTAAAGGGCAACGTTTCTTTTTTTGTCCAAACCGAGTATTGTGTTGTCACGTGGTATCTTGGTCAGACATTGACCCTACATTCCTACAAAAACTAATCCTCGGTCTCTTAAAGTAACTCCTTTCCCTGCCTGCCTCCCTCCCTCCCTACTCCGTCCCTCCCATCCCCACCCCCACCCCGTTCCCCTTTAACCCTTTTCCCACCTCCCCCCTATCCCACTATCCCCCACCCCATACTGCCCGGCTCTTGTTTGTGGTCTAGAACTCATTCCTCTTGCTTTCTCTCTGATGGACTGTAGATGCTGGTCTCTTAAATTTTGAGCCGCCAGTTGCTGCTCAGCTAACTTATCCAGCTTTTCTTTGCCCTCTATTTCTTCCATTATTTCGTTCATCAAGACTTCATCTTCCTCTGTCAATGCAAGCTGAAAATATAGGGGAATAAGAGTGTACTGCACTAACGGAGTGATATGGAAAACTGTCACAAAAAAGGCCCAACTTAAAAATCCTTGCCAAGTACATGTACTTCAAATGATGCACAGAAGATGGATCTTTAAAAACCTGCATTACACACGAAAATATCTCTGTTCAAGATCAGGTAATTGTTTAACACTAAAAAGCAGACTTGCAAATTGTGTCATTCACATTTAAGGACTCTGAAAGATGAATGAACAAAGCTTCAGTGTGTAATGAGAGAAAACCCGAGATTGTACTTTACCACATTTTTTTCTCTTTTCTGTACGCCAAGAGACTGGACTAAGGGACATGGTGCTATATACTGAAGGACAGACCGATTCCAGTTTATACCCCCGAAAAACTTTGTCTTACAAGGGTATGACAATACAATTAACAACTGGCACTATTTGCTGGCAAGATTTTACTACGGCATATGCCGTAAACCCAACTTTGTTCTGGAGAGACAAGATCTAGTTCACCATATTTCTATACATATCGTTAAAAAATTATATCTGACTTTGGTAAAGACACATTAAAATGAATTTCAATGACACAGACGAAAGGTTAGTCAACATCAATTTTGATTTAGCCATCCATAGTGAAGAAGGACATTAACGCATCTGCAAAATGTATAGGTCCGTGTCAGCCTGAGCCCTCCGTGCAGTTTGGACTGGGTAGAAACTTTAGGCGATCGGTCAATTATTCTTAAGCTCTGAGTACCAGTCTACTTCATGATGCAGTCGCATGATAAACAAATGAATTCTATAGATCCAAAATTATGTGATAGCTGGCTTGGAATCATGTATCACAGAGATGCATTAACACCCCTTTTTCGAAGAGCATGGTTAATTCATATTGTCAACGGGAACAATAAGATCACACTAAACATGAGAGAAATGCAAGATTACACCCAAACATCAAAGCACTGAAAGTACATAGAGTCAGACACAAACTAAGTTATTCATTCATTGGCAAGGACTTTCATATTTACTTGTTCAGATTTCTTCGCTTCCACTTTTTGGTCCATTCTTTCGGCTAATCTGGATGGTATTTTGTGTGGCATGCCTTGTACAAAGTCGACTTGGAAAAATACAGGCTTCTTTATCACAGCCGGCTGGGCTGAAATTTTAATCATAGTGTTTGCAATACGAGTTATGTATAGATTTCAATTAGATTTCCAATTATATGCTGAAATATTTATCAAGATCTTTGATTACCTCATTACCAAACAACAACATTTCAGGTTTATCCTAATCGAAAGACTTTGCACAAGACAAAATGAAAGTGACTGGAAAAGTGAATTTTGTTTTGGGAAGGGTAGAAAACATAGTAGGAAAAGGAGAAAATGCTGGTTACTAACATTTTCTCCTTTTCCACAATGTTTTCTAAAGGCTTTTTTCTCAGGGTCTTCAAAAGTATTGATTGTGTGGTAATGGCTTAACATGAATTATTGAATATACGTTGTAGAATTCAAAGTATTTGTTAAACGTATGGAATATCGAAATATCGAATGTAAAGGTAAATCCACAAAATTCTCACCTGGTTTCTTGAGGTCATCAAGAATGTTCTTTTCTTTGTCCAACACCACAGACTCCGCTGATGTACTATCAATATCTGACTCTGTAAGTTTCCTGACCATCTCGATTTCTGTTTCAGAACTTCCAGGTCTGCTGCTGGACATGCTCAGAGAAGCAGACGATCTACTTAGAATATCAGAAACATTTGTTTCTTTCGTTTTTGACACTGTCAAACTTCTATCGGGGAAAACTTTGTTCTTCTTCCTTAACTTTGGCAAACAATTACCCATTTTAAATAAAATTTCAAATAAAGGCTATCTAACAGCTAAATCGAACGAAGATATATCTATCGACTGTGTCGTCAAGATGCCATATGGTTACGACGTCCGGTGACGTCATTACGTAGTTTATCGACGTCATTTAATGTTATACACCGTTTTTCAATGTTTTTCAAGCTTGCAATGGTCATTTTTAGACTTATTCTTTTTTTATTTATCCAACTAGATCTATCGGAACAGTAGTGGATAGATTATTATGTATGAATATTAACTACCGTCGTCGATGTGTGGAATCCACTCCCCATGATTTTAAGCCCAGTGGTTATGAAAGAGATAGACTCGGATTCTTTTGTACAGATAATCTGCTTTAGAAGTAAGTTTACCATAATTATGTTCTTCAGGTAAAAAAACAAGGTATTTACAAACGGAAACCTTAGAATTATATCCACAATCGCAGTAAGGCAAAAGGAAATCGATAGCGGCAAGAAAGAAGAAATTGTCCCTTTTTTCACGTTTTTTCATAGATCTATATTATTTATACCTTATATGTGTTACTGGTTTGCCATGTGTTCGTTAACACAAACGAGAATCTAGATCTATCTCTTTAAGATTATCCATAGCAGATTTCTTTCGTGGGGGGGGGGGGGGGGAATTCTTATATTCTTATATTGTTAATTGTTAACTCTAATCCAGCTAAATGAGTCAAGTGAAAATCATAAGCCGACAGTAACATACCCAATTCCATTATTTCAAAGGTACTTTTTTGTGAAAAACATGTCCTTATGGGACAGTGTAGATTCAAGATGAGACTGCAAGTTCTGTGCAGTCTGATCTTGATCTACACTGCCCACAAACGGTCCTTGAATCGCACTCAGCAGCTTTAAGGTTATTTTGACCTTGCGCTGGGTAGAAAGTGTTTTACCTGTACACTTTTAATACAATTTTTCATATGAAACTTTCATAGGTAACCAGTATTTCTTTCCTTTTCCCACAATGTTTACTACCCTGCTGGAAAAAATCAATTTTGAGTTACGTTCATTTTGTTGTCTGCAAGGCGCTGTCAGAGCAGTCTTTTTGGACCAATCTAAAATGTTGTCGTTAGCTAAAGAGTTAATCAGCCCGTTGCATATAGTACACAACATGGGACTGCAAAGACAAACCTTGGCTGCATTAGAATGTCTATAGGCCATTCATTTTCACAACGAATTTTGTCGGTGAGAAATTTAAAGGTGGCCCTTCACACTTTGGGACGAATTTTTTTTTACAGATATACAAAAATATCATCGTAAAGCCTTTAAACTTTCATTCACGAAACCACGTGCAGTAGTCGAAAATCATCTGACAAAAACAGAAATTAGAAATTTACTATAGCCAAGGTCGACACCGAAGGGAAACACGGTGTATTTTTACTTGAGCAACTTGCTCATGTACATATCGAAAATACACAGACAAAGCTTCAAACACAGTGTCCGAAGAAGCCATAATATGGGAATTAATTACATGTTTGTTATGTTATGGAACTTAAGCATCATTAGTCACGTGGCAGTCACTTAACATTCCTACAATACTTATTTGATCTTGGCCCGAAATCTAAAAATAGCTTAAGAGGCTATGTAGCCTTTTAAGAGAATACCATCTTTTTATATTCTTTTATGATTTTTAATTATTTATGAATTGTATTGTTTTCTCATATGAATTTCAGTGATACATATAGAGGATATTTGATTTTTTCGGTGAAATATCGAAATTTATTTCATCGAGTGGACAACATCGGTAATATTTTCACGAGTGGCTGCACCACTTGTGAAAATATTACCGCTAGTGTCCACTCGATGAAATAAATTTCGATTATTCAACGAAAAAAAAAAAAAATCAACAAATATCCTATTTATTTCTTGCTTTTAACCCTTTCTGGAAGGAGCTTTATCAAAATCCAGTGCAGTCCTTTTCCGTTATTCCCCGTGGAGTGCCCCTCCCGCATAGGAACGCATTACAATATAACGTCAAGCGCAAGAAATGTAAGGTGTATGACGTCATATTTCCCATCTGGTTGTTAGGCACGCGCAACTTATCTAGGCAACAAGAACGTGAAAATCGGTATTTTCACTGGTTGTATCAGTGTAAGATCGAAAAATATTTTCACTGCTATTTCTCGATATCCTACCGAAAGGCATGAAATAAATATACATGTGTACTAATTTGATGAGATGTGAAAAATCTAAATACCCACCTTTAAGCTCGAATTTAAGACTTTTCAAAACGGTTCCAATCTTAGACGAATTTTTTGGACAGTGTAAAGCAAGATAAACCTGCAAATACGTGCAATCTGATCTTGCTCTAAACTCTTCGCTGCCTTTTCAGTAGTTCTAGAAGTGTTGCCGAAGTAATTCGGGTCTTCTCCCTTAAGGTAGTAGTCCCGTAATACTTTTAGTGCAGCATGGCATAAAATTTCTTGATAGTTGATATATATACGGATTTATACAAATATAAAACTTTTGCACATTTTCAACCAATAAGAAATTCCGTTGATATCTATCTTGAAACAATTTATTGATACTTTTGTTAGTTCCAGAAAACGGAGGTAATTATTATCTCCTTTTGTAATGAGAATATAGTGATTTCAGATTTATGAATTAAGAAGGAAAAAAGGGAAATGTGGCTCGGTCAAAGTAGTACAATAATACTCATTTTCAATCATAGCAAATTTCAGAGGATAATATTATATACTGGAAATAACTGTTTTCTATTATGTGTCCACTATCTTAATGAAATCTTGTTTAATATACGTCGACAATTTCAATTCGGGAGAAAAAGATTGATCACTAATGTGAACAAAGTGCTCGTAGCTGTATGATACTCCTCCCATCAATACTTTCTATGTCTGGCTTAATGAAAATGATCCCGTTTGTTAACGCGTAGGCTGCTAAGCGCGACTAACTGACCATAATTATGCGGACGGCGTAGATCTAAGATCAGACTGTACAGAACGTGCATCCCGATCTTAGATCTATATTGTCTGCTTAGGAGATATATTTCCCCCTAAATACCTTACAAACAGCATTATTTGGATTTTTACTATCAGCTGAGATATTTTATGTCCTTTATTTAGCAGGATACGGCTTTAAGATTAATTTTTTCTCGCCACAAAATCTCACTCTCGTTCATTTTAAAGTTTGTGCGGGAAAAATTACGTCCCTCAAAATATGTTTCCATTTTCTTTCAAACGGTAGTAAAATTGTTGGAGAAAGGGAGGAGCTCCTGATTACTGGCATTTTCTCCCTTTTTCTCCGTTTTCCTTTCAATATTTTAATATGCCCGTTTCTTCCAGAGTGTATAAAGATGACACCGTTTGATATAGGAAGAAAAACACCAGCTGGTACACAAGATTCTAGTAAACTATTTAGTTTATTCAGTTTATATAAGAGGCAATAAAAGAAACTGTTGTAATCGTAACATATCCTATCAGTGTACATGTATATCAACAACCAGTCAGTGGTTTCAGTTTTATGTTGAGATATTTCGGGGTTATTTTTTGTTCAGTCAATGTTTTTGTGCTGTAAAAGGATGGAACATTGATTTGTAGTCTTTTCTTTTTTTTTTTTATTATTCAGCTGATATCATCCAAGAACAAGAATCGTGATTTCCGTTTCACCACCATCTGGCCTCGTCGATTTTGGTCTTTTATACATGGTTACTTTATGAAAACCATTAAGTTAAAAGTTCCATCTTTTAGTGCAAAAGGGTTATAGTTCTCTATAGATACCTGTTTTAAAATTACCCTAAAGTGCAACGTTTCTTTTTTTGTCCAAACCGAGTATTGTGTTGTCACGTGGTATCTTGGTCAGACATTGACCCTATACATTCCTACAAAAATTAATCCTCGGTCTCTAAAAGTAATCCCTTTCCCTGCCTCCCTCCCTCCCCACTCCCTCCCTCCCATCCCCACCCCCACCCCGTTCCCCTTTAACCCTTTTCTCCCCTCCCCCCAATCCCACTATCCCCCACCCCATACTGCCCGGCTCTTGTTTGTTGTCTAGAACTCATTCCTCTTGCTTTCTCTCTGATGGACTGTAGATGCTGGTCTCTTAAATTTTGAGCCGCCAGTTGCTGTTCAGCTAACTTATCCAGCTTTTCTTTGCCCTCTATTTCTTCCAGTATTTTGTTCATCAAGACTTCATCTTCCTCTGTCAATGCAAGCTGAAAATATAGTATAAATAAGAGTGTATTGTACCACCGAAGTGATTTGAAAAACTGTTCTAAAAACGGCCAACTTAAAATCCTCGCCAAGTACATGTACTTCAAATGATGTACAGAAGGCGGATCTCTAGAAACCTGCATTGCACACGAAAATGTCTCAGTTCAAGACCAGATAATTGTTTAACACTAAAAAGCAGACTTGCAAATTGTGTCATTCACATTAAGGACTCTGAAAGATGAATGAACAAAGCTTCAGTGTAATGAGAGTAAACCCGAGATTGTACTTTACCACATTTTTTTCCAACAGACTTGACGGACATGGTGCTATATAGGACAGACCGGTTCCAGTTTATACCCCTGGAAAATTTGGTCTTACAAGGGTATGACAATACAGCTAACAACTTGCACTATTTGGTGGCAAGATTTTACTAGGGCATATGCCGTAAAGCCAACCTCGTTCTGGCTAGACAAGACCTAATTTACCCTATATCTATCGTTAGAAAATTATATCTGACTTTGGTAAAGACACATTAAAATGAATTTCAATTACACAGACGAAAGGTTAGTCAAAATCAATTTTGAATTAGCCATGCATAGTGAAGAAGGACATTAACACATCTGCATAATGTATTGGTCCAGGTCAGCCTGAGCCCTCCGCGCAGGTTGGACTGAGTAGAAACTTTAGGCGATCGGTCAATTAAGCTCTGAGTACCAGTCTACTTCATGATGCAGTCGCATGATAAACAAATGAATTCTATAGATCCAAAATTATGTGATAGCTGGCTTGGTCTCATGAATCGCAGAGATTCATTAAGCCCCCTTTTCCGAAGAGCATAGTAAATTCATAATTGTCAAAGAGATCAGTAAGGTCACATTTAACATGAGAGAAATGCAAAATCTAAACCAAAACATCAAAGCACTGACAGTACAGAGAGTCAGGCACAAACTAAGTTATGCATTCATTGGCAATGGACTGAGTTTCATATTTACTTGTTCAGATTTCTTCGCTTCCACTTTTTGGTCCATTCTTTCGGTTAATCTGGATGGTATTTTTTGTGGCATGCCTTGTACAAAGTCGACTTGGAAAAATACAGGCTTCTTTATCACAGCTGGCTGGGCTGAAATTTTAATCAGAGTGTTTGCAATACGAGTAATGCATAGATACCAATTAGATTTCCAATTATATGCTGAAATCTTTATCAAGATCTTTGATTACCTCATTACCAAACGACAACATTTCATTTTTATCCTAATCGAAAAACTTTGCAGACGACAAAATGAAAGTGACTGGAAATTTGAGTTTTGTTTTGGGAACGGTAGAAAACATGGTGGGAAAAGAAGAAAATGCTGGTTACTAACATTTCCTCATTTTCCACAATGTTTTCTAAAGGTTTCTTTCTCAGGCTCGTCAAAAGTAGTGATTGTGTGGTAATGGGTTAACATGAATTACTGAATATACGTTGTAGAATTCAAAGTATTTGTTAAACGTATAGAATATCGAAATATCAAATGTAAATCCACAAAATTCTCACCTGGTTCCTTGAGGTCATCAAGAATGTTCTTTTCTTTGTCCAACACCACAGACACTGCTTATGTACTATCAATATCTGGTTCTGTAAGTTTCCTGACCATCTCGAGTTCTGTTTCAGAACTTCCAGGTCTGCTGCTGAATATGCTCAGAGAAGCAGACGATCTACTTAGAATATCAGAAACATTTGTTTCTTTCGTTTTTGACAAAAGTGAAACTTCAATCGGGACAAACTTTGTTCTTCTTCCTTAACTTTGGTAAACAATTACCCATTTTCAATAAACTTTTAAATCAAAGCTATCTAACAGCTAAACTGAGCCAAGATATATCTATCAAGAGCGTCGTCAAGTTGCGATATGGTTACGACGTACGGTGACGTCATCACGTAGTTTATCAACGTCATTCGATTTGCAACACACGTAACGGGCATTCGGACATTTACAACATACTAGTACTTAAAGGAGCATTCGGATATTTGTGTAAAATGTCGTCTCGAATCAGCATGCGAGGTTTGCACAGGCTAATCTGAGACGACACTTTCTGTTTTAATGACATTTTCTGTTTTGCGCAAGTCTACTGTAGCACAAAATCTACATGTAAGTTAGTCATAAACTGCCGTCTCGGATTAGCGTGTATTGACAGCGCAGGTTGATTTGCAACGACATTTTACCCAAATGTCCGAATGTCCCCTTTCGCGTAGTGCAAGCTATTTGATCTTACACTGTTTCAGAAGAAAAAAAATGAATGTTTTTCAATCTGGCAATGGTCATTTTTAAACTCACTTTTTTTGTTTGTTCTGACTATCGGAATTGTGGTGGATAGATTAATATTAATGAATATAAACTACCGACATCGATGTATAGGGTCCACTCTCCATCATGATTTTAAGCCTAGTGGTTATGAAAGAGATAGACTCGGATTCGTTTGTTCAGATCATCTACTTTAAAAGTTGTTAATAATAGTTATGTTCCTTAGAAATGAAATATGATTTACAAAAGGAAACCTTAGAAATATATTCACAATCGCTGAAAAAAACAAAGACAAAAAAAAGGGGGGAGACACTTTGGTAAATACAGTATAGCAAAAGAAGAACTCGATAGCAGTAAGAGAGAAAATTACCCCTTTTTTTTGATATTTTTCTCATGTGTTTTTCATGTAACTATTAAATCTTACATGTGTTATTTTTATTTTTTAAAGTTCTCCACAGCAGATTTATTTCAGGAGGGAAAATCCGAATATTGTTACCTGTTAGTCCTGATCCAGCTAAATTAGTGAAGTGAAAATTATATGCCGACAGTTACAGACCCAAATTGAATTATTTCAAACGTAATTTTGGGGGAAAACATGTCCTTATGGGACAGTGTAGATCAGCAGCTTTAAGGTAATTATGGCCTTGCGCTGGGTAGAATTTTTATACAATTTTCATATAAAGAAATTTTCATGGGTAATGGCATGAAGCTTGAAATAAGATTGAAATAAGATACACAAATTGTTTATTCTATAGGGAAAATGACAGTACTTAGTTGATATACTACTGTATACGAATACTGCAAAAAAAATCTTGGTAATGGCTTTTGGAGATTGATTCTATTATGGCATTTAACCCATTACCACACAATCCCTACTTTTGACGCCCCTGAGAAAGAAGCCTTTTGAAAACACTGTAGGAAAAGGAGAAAATGCACGTAACCAGCATTTTCTCCTTTTCCCACAGTGTTTTCTACCCTTCCCAGAACAAATTTCAATTTTTCAGTCACCTTTATTTTGTTGTCTGCAAATGCTTGCAATTTAGACCAGTCTAGAATTTTGTCGTGTGATAAAGAGTTAAGAGGATAACCAAAATGAAATTTTCGATTCAATAGTAAAAACCAAAACGTTGCTTTTTCAAAATTATGTTTTGGGGAAAAACTATTTTTTTTAATCAGACAGTGTAGATTCAACATCAGACTAAACGTTCTGTGCAGTCTGATCCTGATCTATACTGTTCGCAAAAGGTCAGTGAGTTATACTTAGCATAATAGGGATAATATGATAATTAAAAGGATGTAACTCGTCTATGATGTATTGTGTTTGTCTTTATATGTATGTTCTGTATTATGGGCCGGTGGCTTTACCACTTATTGTCGTTATGATTGTTTGGCAGTCTGTTAACCTTTCACCAAACAATTCCTGGATAGAAGCCTTTGGAAAACATTGTGGGAAAATGAGAAAATGCTGGTAACCATCATTTTCTCCTTTTTCGGCAATGTTTACTACCCTGCTGGGAAAAAAAATCAATTTTGAGTTACGATTATTTTGTTGTCTGCAAGTGCTTTCGCACCAGTCTTTTTGGACCAGTCTAAAACGTTGTCGTTAGCTAAAGAGTTAATCAGCCCGTTACATATCGCACACAACATGGGACTGTAAAGACAAACCTTGGCTGCATTAGAATGTCTACAGGCCATTAATTTTCACAATAACTGTTTATTGGTATTAAATAACTGTTTTCTATTACGGGTCCACTACTTTAATGAAATCCAGTTTACTATACTTCGATAATTTCAATTCGGGAGAAAAAGGTTGATCACTATTTTTATCGTTGAGAAATTTAAGGTCGAATTCAAGACTTTACAAACGGTTTGCAACCTTAGATGTATTTTGCGGAGAGTGCAAAGCAAGATGAACCTGCAAATACGTGCAGCCTGATCTTGCTCTAAACCCTCCGCTGCCTTTTCAGTAGTTTTAGTCATACGCAATCCATTTAATACCAATAAACTTAATTCTTATAATGCCGAAGTGTTACGGATCCACTATCTTAAGGTAGTAGTCCCGTAATACTTTAAGTACAGAATGACATAAAATTTTGTAATGAGAATATAGTGATTTTAGATTTATGAATTATAATTCTAAGAAGGAAAAAAAGGAAAAACTGGCTCGGTCAAAGTAATATAATAATACTGATTTTCAATCATAGCAAATTTCGTAAGATAATATTATACTGGAAATAACTGTTTTCTATTACGGGTCCACTACCGTAATGAAATCCTGTTTACTATACGTCGACATTTTCAACTCTGGAGAAAAAGATTGATCACTAATATGAACAAAGTGCTCGTAACTGTATGATACTCCTCCCATCAATATTTTCTATAGCTGGCTTAATCAAAATGATCCCGTTTGTTAACCCGTAGGCTGCTAAGCGCGACTAACTGACCATATGCGGACGGCGTAGATCTAAGATCAGACTGCACAGAACGTGCATTCCGATCTTAGATCTATATTGTCTGCTTAGGAGATATATTTTCCCCAAAATACCTTACAAATAGCATTATTTGGATTTTTACTTTTACCTAAGATATTTTATGTCCTTTATTTAGCAGGATACGGCTTTAAGATTAATTTTTCTCGGCACAAAATCTCACTTAAGTTCATCTCAAAGTTTGTGCGGAAAAATTACGGCCCTCAAAATATGTTTCCATTTTCTTTCAAACGGTAGTAAGCATTGTTGGAGAAAGAGAGCAGCTCCTGATTACTGGCATTTTCTCCCTTTTTCTCCGTTTTCCTAGAATATTTTAATATGCCCGTTTCTTCCAGAGTGTATAAAGATGAAACCGTTTGATATAGGGAGAAAAACACCAGATAGTACACGAGATTCTAGTAAACTATTTAGTTTATTCAGTTTATGTAAGAGGCAATAAAAGAAACTGTAATATATCCTATCAGTGTACATGTATATCAACAACCAGTTAGTGGTTTAAGTTTAATATTGAGATATTTTGGGGTTATTTTTTGTTCAGTCAATGTTTTTGTGCTATAACAGGATGGAACATTGATTTGTAGTCTTTTGTTTTTTTATTCAGCTGATATCATCCAAGAACAAGAATCGTGATTTCCGTTTCACCACCATCTGGCCTCGTCGATTTTGGTCTTTATACATTGTTACTTTCTGAAAACCATTGAGTTAAGAGTTCCATCTTTTAGTCCAAAAGGGTTATAGTTCTCTATAGATAAATGTGTTAAAATTACCCTAAGGTGCAACCTTTCTTTTTTTTGACCAAACCAAGTTATTGTGTTATCACGTGGTATCTTGGTCAGACATTGACCCTATACATTCCTACAAAAACTGATCCTCGGTCTCTAAAAGTAACCCCTTTCCCTGCCTACCTCCCTCCCTACTCCGTCCCTCCCATCCCCACCCCCACCCCCACCCCGTTCCCCTTTAACCCTTTTCCCACCTCCCCCCTATCCCACTATCCCCTACCCCATACTGCCCGGCTCTTGTTTGTGGTCTAGAACTCATTCCTCTTGCTTTCTCTCTGATGGACTGTAGATGCTGGTCTCTTAAATTTTGAGCCGCCAGTTGCTGCTCAACTAACTTATCCAGCTTTTCTTTGCCGTCTATTTCTTCCATTATTTCGTTCATCAAGACTTCTTCTTCCTCTGTCAATGCAAGCTGAAAATATAGGGGGATAAGAGTGTATTGCACCACCGGAGTGATATGAAAAACTGTCACACAAAGGGCCAACTTAAAAATCCTCGAAAAGTACATGTACTTCAAATGAAACACAGAAGATGGACCTTTAAAAACCTGCATTGCACACGAAAATACCTGAGCTCAAGAGCAGATAATTGTTTAACACTAAAAAGCAGACTTGCAAATTGTGTCATTCACATTTAAAGACCCTGGAAGATGAATGAACAAAGCTTCAGTGTAATGAGAGTAAACCCGAGATTGTACTTTACTACATTTTTTTCTCTTTTCTGTAAGCCAACAGACTAGACTAAGGGACATGGTGCTATATACTGAAGGACAGACCGGTTCCAGTTTATACCCCCGAAAAATTTTGTCTTACAAGGGTATGACAATACAATTAACAACTGGCACTATTTGCTGGCAATATTTTACTAGGGCATATGCCGTAAACCCAACTTCGTTCTAGAGAGACAAGATCTAGTTCACCATATATCTATCATTAAAAAATTATATCGGCTTTTGTTAAAGACACAAAAAAATGAACTTCAATAACACAGACGAACGGTTATCCAACTTCAATTTTGAATTCGCCATGCTTAGAAGGGCAATAAGGCATCTGCAAAATGTATTGGTTCAGGCCAGCCTGAGCCCTCCGCGCAGTTTGGACTGGGTAGAAACTTTAGGCGATCGGTCAATTATTCTTAAGCTCTGAGTACCAGTCTACTTCATGATGCAGTCGCATGATAAACAAATGAATTCTATAGATCCAAAATTATGTGATAGCTGGCTTGGAATCATGTATCACAGAGATACATTAAGCCCCCTTTTTCGAAGAGCATGGTTAATTCAAATTGTCAAAGGGAACAATAAGGTCACATTTAACATGAGAGAAATGCAACATTACACCCAAACATCAAAGCACTGACAGTACATAGAGTCAGACACAAACTAAGTTATTCATTCATTGGCAAGGACTTTCATATTTACTTGTTCAGATTTCTTCGCTTCCACTTTTTGGTCCATTCTTTCGGCTAATCTGGATGGTATTTTGTGTGGCATGCCTTGTACAAAGTCGACTTGGAAAAATACAGGCTTCTTTATCACAGCTGGCTGGGCTGCAATTTTAATCATAGTGTTTGTAATACGAGTAATGTATAGATTTCAATTAGATTTCCAATTATATGCTGAAATATTTATCAAGATCTTTGATTACCTCATTACCAAACAACAACATTTCAGGTTTATCCTAATCGAAAGACTTTGCAGAGGACAAAATGAAAGTGACTGGAAAATTGAATTTTGTTTTGGGAAGGGTAGAAAACATAGGAGAAAATGCTGGTTACTAACATTTTCTCCTTTTCTACAATGCTTTCTAAAGGCTTCTTTCTCAGGGTCTTCAAAAGTAGTGATTGTGTGGTAATGGCTTAACATGAATAACTGAATATACGTTGTAGGATTCAAAATATTTGTTCAACGTATAGAATATCGAAATATCGAATGTAAATGTAAATCCACAAAATTCTCACCTGGTTTCTTGAGGTCATCAAGAATGTTCTTTTCTTTGTCCAACACCACAGACTCCGCTGATGTACTATCAATATCTGACTCTGTAAGTTTCCTGATCATCTCGACTTGTGTTTTAGAACTTCCAGTTCTGCTGCTGGACATGCTCAGAGAAGCAGACGATCTACCTAGAATATCAGAAACATTTGTTTCTTTCTTTTTTGACAATGTCAAACTTCTATCGGGGAAAACTTTGTTCTTCTTCCTTAACTTTGGCAAACAATTACCCATTTTAAATAAAATTTCAAATAAAGGCTATCTAACAGCTAAATCGAACGAAGATATATCTATCGACTGTGTCGTCAAGATGCCATATGGTTACGACGTCCGGTGACGTCATTACGTAGTTTATCGACGTCATTTAATGTTACACAGCGTTTTTCAATGTTTTTCAAGCTTGCAATGGTCATTTTTAGATTTATTCTTTTTTCTATTTTTCCAACTAGATCTAGATCTATCGGAACAATAGTGGATAGATTATTATGTATGAATATTAACTTCCGTAATCGATGTGTGGAATCCACTCCCCATGATTTTAACCCCAGTGGTTATGAAAGAGATAGACTCGGATTCTTTTGTACAGATAATCTACTTAGAATATCAGAAACATATGTTTCTTTCGTTTTTGACACTGTCAAACTTCTATTTGGGAAAACTTTGTTCTTCTTCCTTGTAGAATCCACTCCCCATGATTTTAAGCCCAGTGGTTATGAAAGAGATAGACTCAGATTCTTTTGTACAGATAATCTGCTTTAGAAGTTAGTTTACCATAATTATGTTCTTCAGGTAAAAAAAAAAAGGTATTTACAAACGGAAACCTTAGAATTATATCCACAAGGCAAAAGGAAATCGATAGCGTCAAGAGAGAAAAAATTGTCCCTTTTTTCACGTTTTTTTCATATATCTAGACTCTATATTATTTATACCTTATATGTGTTACTAGTTTGCCATGTGATACCCAATTCCATTTTTTCAAAGGTAGATCTACTTTTTTGTGAAAAACATGTCTGTATGGGACAGTGTAGGTCCAAGATCAGACTGCAAGTTCTGTGCAGTCTGATCTTGATCTACACTGCCCACAAACGGTCCTTGAATCGCACACAGCAGCCTTAAGGATATTTTGACCTTGCGCTGGGTAGAAAGCTTTTTACCTGTACATTTTTAATACAATTTTTCATATGAAACTTTCATAGGTAACCAGCATTTTTTCCTTTTCCCACAATGTTTACTAGATCTACGCTGCTGGAAAAAATCAATTTTGAGTTACGTTCATTTTGTTGTCTGCAAGCGCTGTCGGACCAGTCTTTTTGGACCAATCTAAAATGTTGTCGTTAGCTAAAGAATTGATCAGCCCGTTGCATATAGTACACAACATGGGACTGCAAAGACAAACCTTGGCTGCATTAGACTGTCTATAGGCCATTAATTTTCACAACGAATTTCGTGGATTAGAAATTCAAAGGTGGCCCTTCAGATTTTGGGACGAATTTTTTTACAAATATACAAAAAAATCATCCTTATACTCCTAAAGTCTTTAAACTTTCATTCGCAAAACCACGTGCAGTAGTCGAAAACCATCCGACAACAACAAAAATTAGAAATTTACTATGTACAGCCCAGGTCGACACCGAAGGGAAACACGGTGTATTTTTACTTGAGCAACTTGCTCATTTACATATCGAAGATACACAGACAAAGCTTCAAACACAGTGTCCGAAGAAGCCATAATATGGGAATAAATTACATGTTTGTTATGTTATGGAACTTAAGCATCATTAGTCACGTGGCAGTCACTTAACATTCCCCCAATGCTTATTTGATTTTTGGCCCGAAATCTAAAAATAGCTTAAGAGACTACGTAGCCTTTTAAGGGAATGCCATTTTTTGTATACTTTTACGATTCTTAATTAGACCTATTTATGATTTGTATTGTTTTCTCATATAAATTTCAGTGATAGATCTATATATATAGAGGATATTTGATTTTTTAGGTGAAAGATCGAAATTTATTTCATCGAGTGGACACCATCGGTAATATTTTCACGAGTGGTGCAGCCACTCTTGAAAATATTACCGGTGGTGTCCACTGGATGAAATGAATTTCGATCTTTCACCGAAAAAGAAAATTCTATTTTTTTCTTGCTTTTAACCCTTTCTGGAAGGAGCTTTATCAAAATCCAGTGCAGTTCTTTTCCGTTATTCCCCGTGGAGTGCCCCTTCCGCATAGGAACGCATTACAATATTACGTCAAGCGCAAGAAATGTATATAGGGTTGAGTGCAGATTATTGTGTTTTCATGGAGATATAAAATGCAATTGCCTTATTACATGGCAAATAACGCCTGAAGGGCGTTATGTTAAGCCATGTAATAAGGCAATTGCATTTTATAGATTATCTCCATGAAAACACAAAAATCTGCACTTAACCCTTATTATTGCACTCGCTGTTCACTTAAATCACTTTTCGAAAATGATAGAGGACATCACATGATACTAAAGATTTTTCTAGAATCTTTAGTATCATTTGATGTCCATAAATATCTTAAAAACGAAAAAAATAATAGTAATAAGTAATACGAAAATACGCTTCTTTGCACTTTCTGTGACGTCAGCGAATGGCTTCCCGGATAAATCAAAATGTCCTGATAGAGCTGTAAAACATGACGGATATCTCTGGTTGAAAGGTGTCTACTGAGGTATCGCCGGATGACGCAGGTACATTAATGTCTTGTCTATCGCTAGGCTAAATGAGATTATGATCAATGTTTGTTTCGTGGGTGATTTTGGTTGGGAAAGGCTGTCGGGTGCTAGCGCCAGCAATCGAGACGTTACGTTCCTTGTGTTTATATATTATAGTGGGGAGATTTTTTTTTCATGTTTTATTATTTATTTTGGTTATAGAATGTCAAATTCCTGTGGTATATTCACTTCTTTCGATCCTTTCTCCAACAGTTCTTTCACTATATACATTCCATCAAATCCACGATAACTTATTTCTGGTCAATAGCATTTTTTTTTAAACCTAATCCCCGCAATAAAAATAGTTTAAAGTTATGAAACAAGAAGTCAAGTTCATTTATGCAAGAGTGATTTTTCCTTTTACATAGCATGATAGTGCACTAAATTTAACTCAGAGACCTTGGCTTCATAGAAATCGATCGCTGACGTATTAAATGATGTAACTGATGACGTCGACCATTCAGACTCTCTATTCACTGTTGGCATTTATGTTTTTATTTTTAGGGTGCAAATAAAGTTAAACACGCATCATTTTGTCAAGGTTTATTCGTTAGTTTCCTTTTTGCAAGTTTTTTTTTAAAGAAAAAGAAATCGATCTTTTTGCATTTGACCGATTCAGCGACGGAACTCTAAATATAGCCCATATACAGTTTGCGTGAAATCTAAAATTAGATAGATCTACCAACAACAATTTGGAAAACCCGAAAGTAGTGCTATTGCGTTCATCGAAAAATAACATGCAGGTTTTTTCATCACATGACCCGATTCTAACCAATCAAAAAACGATTTTACACCATGAGTGCAATTATAGGTATATGACGTCATATTTCCCATCTGTTTGTTAGGCACGCGCAACTTATCTAGGCAACAAGAACGTGAAAATCGGTATTTTCACTGGTTGTACCAGTGTAAGATCGAAAAATATTTTCACTGCTATTTCTCGATATCCTACCGGAAGGCATGAAATAAATATATATTAATTTGATGAGATGTGAAAAATCTAAATATCCACCTTTAAGCTCGAATTAAAGACTTTTCAGACCGGTTGCAATCTTAGAGGAATTTTTTGGAGAGTGTAAAGCAAGATCAACCTGCAAATACGTGCAATCTGATCTTGCTCTAAACTTTCCGCTGCCTTTTCAGTAGTTCCAGAAGTGTTGCCGAAGTAATTCGGGTCTACTACCTTAAAGTAGTAGACCTGTAATACTTTTAGTGCAGCATGGCATAAAATTTCTTGATAGTTGATAAATATACGGATTTATACAAATAAAAAACTTTTGCACATTTTCAACCAATAAGAAATTCCGTTGATATCTATCTTGAAACAATTCATTGATACTTTTGTTAGTTCCAAAAAACGGAGGTAATTATTATCTCCTTTTGTAATGAGAATATAGTGATTTTAGATTTATGAATTATAACTCTAAGAAGGAAAAAAGGGAAAAGTGGCTCGGTCAAAAAAGTACAATAATACTCATTTTCAACCATAGCAAATTTCGTAGGATAATATTATACTGGAAATAACTGTTTTCTATTACGGGTCCACTACCTTAATGAAATCCTGTTTACTATACGTCGACAATTCCAATTCGGGAGAAAAAGATTGATCACTAATGTGAATAAAGTGCTCGTAACTGTATGATACTCCTCCCATCAATATTTTCTATAGCTGTCTTCATCAAAATGATCCCGTTTGTTAACCCGTAGGCTGCTAAACGCGACTAACTGACCATATGCGGACGGCGTAGATCTAAGATCAGACTGCACAGAACGTGCATTCCGATCTTAGATCTATATTGTCTGCTTAGGAGATATATTTCCCCCAAAATACCTTACAAACAGCATTATTTGAATTTTTACTATCAGCTGAGATATTTTATGTTCTTTATTTAGCAGGATACGGCTTTAAGATTAATTTTTTCTCGGCACAAAATCTCATTCTCGTTCATCTTCAAGTTTGTGCGGGAAAAATTACGTCCCTCAAAATATATGTTTCCACTTTCTTTCAAACGGTAGTAAACATTGTTGGAGAAAGGGAGGAGCTCCTGATTACTGGCATTTTCTCCCTTTTTCTCCCTTTTCCTAGAATATTTTAATATGCCCGTTTCTTCCAGAGTGTATAAAGATGAGACCGTTTGATATGGGGAGAAAAATACCAGCTACTACACGAGATTCTAGTAAACTATTTAGTTTATTCAGTTTATATAAGAGGCAATAAAAGAAACTGTTGTAATCGTAATATATCCTATCAGTGTACATGTATATCAACAACCAGTCAGTGGTTTCAGTTTTATGTTGAGATATTTCGGGGTTATTTGTTGTTCAGTCAATGTTTTTGTGCTGTAATAGGATGGAACATTGATTTGAAGTCTTTTTTTTATTCTGATGATATCATCCAAGAACAAGAATCGTGATTTCCGTTTCACCACCATCTGGCCTCGTCGATTCTGATCTTTATACTTGGTTACTTTATGAAAACCATTGAGTTAAAAGTTCCATCTTTTAGTGCAAAAGGGTTATATTTCTCTATAGATACCTGTTTTAAAATTACCCTAAAACGCAACGTTTTTTTTTTTTTTGTCCAAACCAAGTATTGTGTTGTCACGTAGTATCTTGGTCAGACATTGACCCTATACATTCCTACAGAAACTACGCCTCGGTCTCAAAAAATAACTCCTTTCCCTGCCTCCCTCCCTCCCTACTCCGTCCCTCCCATCCCCACCCCCACCCCGTTCCCCTTTAACCCTTTTCCCACCTCCCCCCTATCCCACTATCCCTCACCCCATACTGCCCGGCTCTTGTTTGTGGTCTAGAACTCATTCCTCTTGCTTTCTCTCTGATGGACTGTAGATGCTGGTCTCTTAAATTTTGAGCCGCCAGTTGCTGCTCAGCTAACTTATCCAGCTTTTCTTTGCCCTCTATTTCTTCCATTATTTCGTTCATCAAGACTTCATCTTCCTCTGTCAATGCAAGCTGAAAATACAGGGGAATAAGAGTGTACTGCACCACCAGAGTGATATGGAAAACTGTCACAAAAAAAGGCCAACTTAAAAATCCTCGCGAAGCACATGTACTTCAAATGATGCATAGAAGATGGATCTTTAAAAACCTGCATTACACACGAAAATATCTCAGTACAAGACTAGGTAATTGTTTAACACTGAAAAGCAGACTTGCAAATTGTGTCATCACATTTAAGGACTCTGAAAGATGAATGAACAAAGCTTCAGTGTAATGAGAGAAAACCCGAGATTGTACTTTACCAGATTTTTTTCTCTTTTCTGTACGCCAACAGACTAGACTAAGGGATATGGTGCTATATACTGAAGGACAGACCGATTCCAGTTTATACCCCGGAAAAGTTTTGTCTTACAAGGGTATGACAATACAATTAACAACTGGCACTATTTGCTGGCAAGATTTTACTTGGGCATATGCCGTAAACCCAACTTCGTTCTAGAGAGACAAGATCTAGTTCATCATATCTATCGTTAGAAAATTATATCTGACTTTGGTAAAGACACATTAAAATGGATTTCAATGACACAGACGAAGGGTTAGTCAAAAACAATTTTGAATTAGCCATGCCTAGTGAAGAAGGGCATTAACGCATCTGCATAATGTATTGGTCCAGGCCAGCCTGAGCCCTCCACGCAGTTTGGACTGAGTAGAAACTTTAGGCGATCGATCAATTATTCTTAAGCTCTGAGTACCAGTCTACTTCATGATGCAGTCGCATGATAACAAAATGAATTCTATAGATCCAAAATTATGTGATAGCTGGCCTGGTATCATGTATCACAGAGATGCATTAAGCCCCCTTTTTCGAAGAGCTTGGTTAATTCATATTGTCAAAGGGAACAATAAGGTCACACTAAACATGAGAGAAATGCAAGATTACACCCAAACATCAAAGCACTGATAGTACAGAGAGTCAGACACAAACTAAGTTATTCATTCATTGGCAAGGACTTTCATATTTACTCGTTCAGATTTCTTCGCTTCCACTTTTTGGTCCTTCTTTCGGCTAATCTGGTATGGTATTTTGTGTGGCATGCCTTGTACAAAGTCGACTTGGAAAAATACAGGCTTCTTTATCACAGCTGGCTGGGCTGAAATTTTAATCATAGTGTTTGCAATACGAGTAATGTATAGAGTTCAATTAGATTTCAAATTATATGCTGAAATATTTATCAAGATCTTTGATTACCTCATTACCGAACAACAACATTTCAGGTTTATCCTAATCGAAAGACTTTGCAGAGGACAAAATGAAAGTGACTGGAAAATTGAATTATGTTTCGGGAAGGATAGAAAACATAGTAGGAAATGGAGAAAATGCTGGTTACTAACATTTTCTCCTTTTCCACAATGCTTTCTAAAGGCTTCTTTCTCAGGGTCTTCAAAAGTAGTGATTGTGTGGTAATGGCTTAACATGAATTACTGAATATACGTTGTAGAATTAAAAGTATTTGTTCAACGTATGGAATATCGAAATATCGAATGTAAAGGTAAATCCACAAAATTCTCACCTGGTTTCTTGAGGTCATCAAGAATGTTCTTTTCTTTCTCCAACACCATAGACTCCGCTGATGTACTATCAATATCTGACTCTGTAAGTTTCCTGACCATCTCGAGTTCTGTTTCAGAACTTCCAGGTCTGCTTCTGGACATGCTCAGAGAAGCAGACGATCTACTTAGAATATCAGAAACATTTGTTTCTTTCGTTTTTGGCACTGTCAAACTTCTATCGGGGAAAACTTTGTTCTTCTTCCTTAATTCTGGCAAACAATTAACCATTTTAAATAAAATTTCAAATAAAGGCTAGATTCTATCTAACAGCTAAATCGAACGAAGATATATCTATCGACTGTGTCGTCAAGATGCCATATGGTTACAGCGTCCGGTGACGTCATTACGTAGTTTATCGACGTCATTTACTGTTATACAGCATTTTTCAATGTTTTTCAAGCTTGCAATGGTCATTTTTAGTCTTATTCTTTTTTTTATTTTTCCAACTAGATCTATCGGAACAGTAGTGGATAGATTATTATGTAGGAATATTAACTACCGTCATCGATGTGTGGAATCCACTCCCAATGATTTTAAGCCCATTGGTTATGAAAGAGATAGACTCGGATTCTTTTGTACCGGTAATCTGCTTTAGAAGTTAGTTTACTATAATTTTGTTCTTCAGGTAAAAAAACAAGGTATTTACAAACGGAAACCACAGAATTATATTCACAATCGCAGTAAGGCAAAAGGAAATCGATAGCGGCAAGAGAGAAAAAATTGTCCCTTTTTTCACGTTTTTTCATAGATCTAGTCTATATTATTTATACCTTATATGTGTTACTAGTTTGCCATGTGTTCTTTAACACAAACGAGAATCTAGATCTATCTCTTTAAGATTATCTATAGTAGATTTCTTTCGGGTAGGGGATTCTTATATTGTTACCTGTTAACTCTAATCCAGCTAAATGAGTCAAGTAAAAATCATAAGCCGACAGTAACATACCCATTTCCATTATTTTAAAGGTACTTTTTTCTGAAAAACATGTCCTTATGGGACAGTGTAGATCCAAGATCAGACTGCAAGTTCTGTGCAGTCTGATCTTGAAATACACTGCCCACAAACGGTCCTTGAATCGCACGCAGCAGCCTTAAGGTTATTTTGACCTTGCGCTGGGTAGAAAGTTTTTTACCTGTACATTTTTAATACAATTTTTCATATGAAACTTTCATAGGTTACCAGCATTTTTTCCTTTTCCCACAATGTTTACTACCCTGCTGGAAAAAATGAATTTTGAGTTACGTTCATTTTGTTGTCTGCAAGCGCTGTCGGGCCAGTCTTTCTTGACCAATCTGAAATGTTGTCGTTAGCTAAAGATATAATCAGCCTGTTGCATATATTACACAACATGGGACTGCAAAGACAAACCTTGGCTGCATTAGAATGTCTATAGGCCATTAATTTTCACAACAAATTTTGTCGATGAGAAATTTAAAGGTGGCCCTTTAGATTTTGGGACGAATTTCTTTACAAATATACAAAAAAAAAAAAAATCATTCTTATACTCCTAGAGCCTTTAAACTTTCATTCACGAAACCACGTGCAGTAGTCGAAAACCATCCGACAACAACAGAAATGAGAAATTTACAACAGCCCAGATCGACACCGAAGGGAAACACGGTGTATTTTTACTTGAGCAACTTGCTCATTTACATATCGAAAATACACAGACAAAGCTTCAAACACAGCGTCCAAAGAAGCCATAATATAGGAATTAATTACATGTTTGTTATGTTATGGAACTTAAGAATCATTAGTCACGTGGCAGTCCCTTAACATTCCCACAATGCTAATTTGATTTTAGGCCCGAAATCTAAAAATAGCTTAAGAGGCTACGTAGCCTTTTAAGGGAATGCCATTTTTTTTTTTTTGTATACTTTTATGATTCTTAATTACTTAGGATTTGTATTGTTTTTTCATATAAATTCTAGTGATACATATAGAGGATATTTGATTTTTTCGGTGAAAGATCGAAATTTATTTCATCGAGTGGACACCATCGGCAATATTTTCACGAGTGGCTGCACCACTCGTGAAAATATTGCCGATGGTGTCCACTCGATGAAATAAATTTCGATCTTTCACCGAAAAAAAAAAACCCAAATATTCTATTTATTCCTTGCTTTTAACCCTTTCTGAAGGAGCTTTATCAAAATCCAGTGCAGTTCTTTTCCGTTATTCCCCGTTGAGTGCCCCTCCCGTATAGGAAGGCATCACAATATTATGTCAAGCACAAGAAAGGTAAGGTATATGACGTCATATTTCCCATCTGGTTTTTAGGCACGCACAACTTATCTAGGCAACAAGAACGAGGAAATCGGTATTTTCACTGGTTGTACCAGTGTAAGATTGAAAAATATTTTCACTGCTATTTCTCGATTTCCTACCGAAAGGCATGAAATAAATATACATGTGTATTAATTTGATGAGATGTGAAGAATCTAAATATCCACCTTTAAGCTCGAATTTAAGAATTTTCAAACCGGTTGTAATCTTAGACGAATTTTTTGGAGAGTGTAAAGCAAGATAAACCTGCAAATACGTGCAATCTGATCTTACTCTAAACTCTTCGCTGCCTTTTCAGTAGTTCTAGAAGTGTTGCCGAAGTAATTCGGGTCTACTACCTTAAAGTAGTAGACCTGTAATACTTTTAGTGCAGCATGGCATAAAATTTCTTGATAGTTGATAAATATACGGATTTATACAAATATAAAACTTTTGCACATTTTCAACCAATAAGAAATTCCGTTGATATCTATCTTGAAACAATTTATTGATACTTTTGTTAGTTCCAGAAAACGGAGGTAATTATTATCTCCTTTTGTAATGAGAATATAGTGATTTTAGATTTATGAATTATGAGTCTAAGAAGGAAAAAAGGGAAAAGTGGCTTTGTCAAAGTAGTATAATAATACTGATTTTCAATCATTGCAAATATCAGAGGATAATATTATACTGGAAATAACGGTTTTCTATTACGTGTCCACTACCTTAATGAAATCCTGTTTACTATACGTCGACAAATTCAATTCGGGAGAAAAAGATTGATCACTAATGTGAACAAAGTGCTCGTAACTGTATGATACTCCTCCCATCAATATTTTCTATAGCTGGCTTAATCAAAATGATCCCCTTTGTTAACCCGTAGGCTGCTAAGCGCGACTAACTGACCATGTGCGAACGGCGTAGATCTAAGATCAGACTGCACAGAACGTGCATTCCGATCTTTCATCTATATTGTCTGCTTAGGAGATACATGTATATTTCCCCCAAAATACCTTACAAACAGCATTATTTGAATTTTTACTATCAGTGAAATATTTTATGTCCTTTATTTAGCAGAATACGGCTTTAAGAATAATTTTTTCTAGGCACAAAATCTCATTCTCGTTCATCTTCAAGTTTGTGCGGGAAAAATTACGTCCCTCAAAATATGTTTACATTTTCTTTCAAACAGTAGTAAACATTGTTGGAGCAAGGGAGGAGCTCCTGATTACTGGCATTTTCTCCCTTTTTCTCCCTTTTCCTAGAATATTTTAATATGCCCGTTTCTTCCAGAGTGTATAAAGATGAGACCGTTTGATATAGGGAGAAAAAACACCAGCTGGTACACGAGATTCTAGTAAACTATTTAGTTTATTCAGTTTATATAAGAGGCAATAAAAGAAACTGTTGTAATCGTAACATATGCTATCAGTGTACATGTATGTCAACAACCAGTCAGTGGTTTCAGTTTTATGTTGAGATATTTCGGGGATATCTTTTTGTTCAGTCAATGTTTTTGTGCTGTGATAGGATGGAACATTGATTTTTAGTCTTTCTTTTTTTATTCAGCTGATATTATCGAAGAACAAGAATCGTGATTTCCGTTTCACCACCATCTGGCCTCGTCGATTTTGGTCTTTATACATGGTTACCTTATGAAAACCATTGAGTTAAAAGTTCCATCTTTTAGTGCAAAAGGGTTATAGTTCTCTATAGATTATTGTTTTAAAATTACCGTAAAGTGCAACGTTTCTTTTTTGTCCAAACCGAGTATTGTGTTGTCACGTGGTATCTTGTTCAGACATTGACCCTACATTCCTACAAAAACTAATCCTCAGTCTCTAAAAGTAACCCCTTTCCATGCCTCCCTCCCTCCCTACTCCATCCCTCCCATCCGAACCCCCACCCCGTTCCCCTTTAACCCTTTTCCCACCTCCCCCCTATCCCACTATCCCCCACCCCATACTGCCCGGCTCTTGTTTGTGGTCTAGAACTCATTCCTCTTGCTTTCTCTCTGATGGACTGTAGATGCTGTTCTCTTAAATTTTGAGCCGCCATTTGCTGCTCGGCTAACTTATCCAGCTTTTCTTTGCCCTCTATTTCTTCCATTATTTCGTTCATCAAGACTTCATCTTCCTCTGTCAATGCAAGCTGAAAATATAGGGGAATAAGAGTGTACTGCACCACCGGAGTGATATGGAAAACTGTCACAAAAAAGGCCAACTTAAAAATCCTCGCCAAGCACATGTACTTCAAATGATGCACAGAAGATGGATGTTTAAAAACCTGCATTACACACAAAAATATCTCAGTTCAAGATCAGGTAATTGTTTAACACTAAAAAGAAGACTTGCAAATTGTGTCATCACATTTAAGGACTCTGGAAGATGAATGAACAAAGCTTCAGTGTAATGAGAGTAAACCCGAGATTGTACTTTACCAGATTTTTTCTCTTTACTGTCCGCCAACAGACTAGACTACGGGACATGGTGCTATATACTAAAGGACAGACCGGTTCCAGTTTATAACCCGAAAAATTTTGTCTTACAAGGGTATGACAATACAATTAACAACTGGCACTATTTGCTGGCAAGATTTTACTATGGCATATGCTGTAAACCCAACTTCGTTCTAGAGAGACAAGATCTAGTTCACCATATTTCTATCGTTAGAAAATGATATCTGACTTTAGTAAAGAAACATTAAAATGAATTTCAATGACACAGACGAAGGTTAGTCAAAATCAATTTTGATTTAGCCATGCATAGTGAAGAAGGACATTAACGCATCTGCAAAATGTATTGGTCTAGGCCAGCCTGAGCCCTCCGCACAGGTTGGACTGGGTAGAAACTTTAGGCGATCGGTCAATTATTCTGAAGCTCTGTGTACCAGTCTACTTCATGATGCAGTCGCATGATAAACAAAAGAATTCTATGGATCCAAAATTATGTGATAGCTGGCTTGGTATCATGTATCACAGAGTTGCATTAAGCCCCCTTTTTCGAAGAGCATGGTTAATTCATATTGTCAAATGGAATAATAAGGTCACACTAAACATGAGAGAAGTGCAAGATTACACCCAAACATCAAAGCATTGACAGTACATAGAGTCAGACACAAACTAAGTTATTCATTTATTGGCAAGGACTTTCATATTTACTTGTTCAGATTTCTTCGCTTCCACGTTTTGGTCCATTCTTTTGGCTAATCTGGATGGTATTTTGTGTGGCATGCCTTGTACAAAGTCGACTTGGAAAAATACAGGCTTCTTTATCACAGCTGGCTGGGCTGAAATTTTAATCATAGTGTTTGCAATACGAGTAATGTATAGAGTTCAATTAGATTTCCAATTATATGCTGAAATATTTATCAAGATCTTTGATTACCTCATTACCAAACAACAACATTTCAGGTTTATCCTAATCGAAAGACTTTGGAGACGACAAACTGAAAGTGACTGGAAAAGTGAATTTTGTTTTGGGAAGGATAGAAAACATAGTAGGAAAAGGAGAAAATGCTGGTTACTAACATTTTCTCCTTTTCCACAATGCTTTCTAAAGGCTTCTTTCTTAGGGTCTTCAAAAGTAGTGATTGTGTGGTAATAGCTTAAAATGAATTACTGAATATACGTTGTAGAATTCAAAGTATTTGATCAACGTATAGAATATCGAAATATCGAATGTAAAGGTAAATCCACAAAATTCTCACCTGGTTCCTTGAGGTCATCAAGAATGTTCTTTTCTTTGTCCAACACCATAGACTCCGCTGATGTACTATCAATATCTGACTCTGTAAGTTTCCTGACCATCTCGAGTTCTGTTTCAGAACTTCCAGGTCTGCTGCTGGACATGCTCAGAGAAGCAGACGATCTACTTAGAATATCAGAAACATTTGTTTCTTTCGTTTTTGACACTGTCAAACTTCTATCGGGGAAAACTTTGTTCTTCTTCCTTAACTTTGGCAAACAATTACCCATTTTAAATAAAATGTCAAATAAAGGCTATCTAACAGCTAAATCGAACGAAGATATATCTATCAACTGTGTCGTCAAGATGCCATATGGTTACGACGTCCGGTGACGTCATTACGTAGTTTATCGACGTTATTTAATGTTATACACCGTTTTTCAATGTTTCTCAAGCTTGCAAATGGTCATTTTTAGACTTATTCTTTTTCTATTTATCCAACTAGATCTATCAGAACAGTAGTGTAAAGATTATTATGTATGAATATTAATTACCGTCATCGATGTGTGGAATCCACTCCCCATGATTTTAAGCCCAGTGGTTATGAAAGAGATAGACTCGGATTCTTTTGTACAGATAATCTGCTTTAGAAGTTAGTTTACCATAATTATGTTCTTCAGGTAAAAAACAAGGTATTTACAGACGGAAACCTTAGAATTATATCCACAATCGCAGTAAGGCAAAAGGAAATCGTTAGCGGCAAGAGAGAAAAAATTGTCCCTTTTTTCACGTTTTTTCATAGATCTATAATTTTATTTATACCTTGTATGTGTTTCTAGTTTGCCATGTGTTCTTTAACACAAACGAGAATCTAGATCTATCTGTTAAAGATTATCCATAGCAGATTTCTTGGGGGGGGGGGGCAATTAAATTGTTACCTGTTAACTCTAATTTAGCTAAATGAGTCAAGTGAAAATCATAAGCCGACAGTAACATACCCAATTCCACATTATTTCAAAGGTACTTTTTTGTGAAAAACATGTCCTTATGGGACAGTGCAGATCCAAGATAAGACTGCAAGTTCTGTGCAGTCTGATCTTGAAATACACTGCCCACAAACGGTCCTTGAATCGTACTCAGCAGCTTTAAGGTTATTTTGTTATTTTGACCTTGCGCTGGGTAGAAAGTTTCATAGGTAACCAGCATTTTTTCCTTTTCCCACAATGTTTACTACCCTGCTGGAAAAAACCAATTTTGAGTTACGTTCATTTTGTTGTCTGCAAGCGCTGTCGGACCAGTCTTTTTGGATCAATCTAAAATGTCGTTAGCTAAAGAGTTAATCAGCCCGTTACATATCGCACACAATATGGGACTGCAAAGTCATACCTTGGCTGCATTAGAATGTCTATTGGCCATTAATTTTCACAACGAATTTTGTCGATGAGAAATTTAAAGGTGGCCCTTCAGATTTTGGGACGAATTTTTTTACAAATATACAAAAAAAAATTATCCTTATACTCCTAAAGCCTTTAAACTTTCATTCACGAAACCACGTCAAGTAGTCGAAAACCATCCGACAACAACAGAAAATAGAAATTTACTACAGCTAGGTCGACACCGAAGGAAAAAATGGTGTATTTTTACTTGAGCAACTTGCTCATTTACATATCGAAAATACACAGACGAAGCTTCAAACACAGCGTCCGAAGAAGCCATAATATGGGAATTAATTACATGTTTGTTATGTTATGGAACTTAATGACATTGCTTTTGTTTTACGCAAGTTTGGTCTTCATGATATTATTTACAAATATGCGGAAGACGGTTCTTTTCCTAGTATTTTTTTGTGGAAAAACTCCATTACTTCAAGTATAAGTAGATACTGTATAAATGAATGGGAAGCTCGCACCTCGACCCATCAGTTTGTCATCTATAGACAGATTCAACGAGAATACAATTCCTGTCCTATATGGATTTATGCAAAAGGTCACCCTATACTGCTAGGTGTCTGTTTTTCTGTTGCCCAGCTGATTGTGTATCTTTCCCACTATGAAATGGACTGCTCACGTTGTGGAGAAAATTATGTACATGTAAGCATCACTGAGCACTTATTAACACGCTGTACTTTGATTGAGCCACCTGTTACCTCCTTTATGGAAAACGTTAGAGTGCTATATGGCCAAAATATTTTTATATGTTTACAGTCTATGTCAGACAAGGATTTTGTCTATACAATATTTGGTATCAATCCAAATTTCTATTCTATTATTAATGGAATGAGTGAAAGTTTTTATGTCAGTGTAGTCTATTTACTACATAGTATCTTGAACTCATACAGACAAGCACATCACATTATGTGATGTGCTTATCTCGAGCATAACAATTGTCTTCTTTACTTGGTGCTTAATATTGACTTAATTTTTCGTTTCGGTTAAGTCCTCTATGTCTAGCACCATGTGAAAATTACCATTGCCCCCCCTTTTCCTCTTCTCTCTCTCCTTCTCTCCTCTCTCTCCTTCTCTCCTCTCTCTCTCTCTCTCTCTCTCTCTCTCTCTCTGACAGCGTATCATTGATATGATTATGCTTTTTGTTTGTTTGTATGCATTTTTTTGCAAATCTTCCATATGGAGGAAATAAATAATATTATTATCATTAGTCACGTGGCAATCACTTAACATTCCAACAATGCTTATTTGATTTTTGGCCCGAAATCTAAAAATAGCTTAAGAGGCTACGTAGCCTTTTAAGGGAATACTTTTTTTTTTGTAAACTTTTGTGATTCTTAATTATTTATGATTTGTATTACTTTTTCATATAAATTTCAGTGATATATATATAGAGGATATTTGATTTTTTTCGGTGAAAGATCGAAATTTATTTCATCAAGTGGACACCATCGGTAATATTTTCACGAGTGGCTGCACTACTCGTGAAAATATTACCAATGGTGTCCACTCGATGAAATAAATTTCGATCTTTCACCGAAAAAAAAAAACAAATAGTCCATTTATTTCTTGCTTTTAACCCTTTCTGGAAGGAGCTTTATCAAGATCCAGTGCAGTTCTTTTCCGTTATTCCCCGTGGAGTGCCCCTCCCGCATAGGAATGCATTACAATATTACGTCAAGCGCAAGAAATGTAAGGTATATGACTTCATATTTCCCATCTGATTGTTAGGCACGCGCAAGTTATCTAGGCAACAAGAACGTGAAAATAGGTATTTTCACTGATTGTACCAGTGTAAGATCGAAAAATATTTTCACTGCTATTTCTCGATATCCTACCGGAAGGCATGAAATAAATATACATGACTGTGTATTAATTTGATGAGATGTGAAAAATCTAAATACCCACCTTTAAGCTCGAATTTAAGACTTTTCAAACCGGTTACAATCTTAGACGAATTTTTAGGAGAGTGTAAAGCAAGATGAACCTGCAAATACGTGCAATCTGATCTTGCTCTAAACTCTCCGCTGCCTTTTCAGTAGTTCTAAAAGTGTTGCCCAAGTAATTCGGGTCTACTACCTTAAAGTAGTAGACCTGTAATACTTTTAGTGCAGCATGGCATAAAATTTCTTGATAGTTGATATATATACGGATTTATACAAATATAAAACTTTTGCACATTTTCAACCGATCAGAAATTCTGTTGACGTCTATCTTGCAACAATTTATTGATACTTTTGTTAGTTCCAGAAAACGGAGGTAATTATTATCTCCTTTTGTAATGAGAATAATTTATAGTGATTTTAGATTTATGAATTATAACTCTAAGAAGGAAACAAGAGCTTCGCAGAGCGGCGCATATACGCCCGAAGGGGCTTGTCAGCGAAATGAGTTGCAATGATGGATGGGCCATGAATGAAGAGCAGTTATTCTCCATGATATGTGAAAAATATTAAAGGGCAATAACTACAGAAATAAGGATGGCAAAGTTACAAATTTTGTGAAATGCTCTCATCCACAAGGTGTTCTATCTATCAGTCTTTGAAGGTCCCAGATCATATCTTTTATATTTTAGAAATTATGGCCCAGACGAAAATTTAAAGTGAAAAAGGCAATACCTCAGAAGGAAGGATGGCATAGTTATGGTTCTTGTGCAGTGCACTTCTTCATAATGTGTTCTATTAGTCTTTGAAGTTTCAAGATGATGGATTTTGAAGTGTGGAAGTTATGGTCTTTAAAAAAATTCAAACTGAAAATTAACAAATGGCAATAACTCAAATAATAAAGGTGGCAGAGTTATGATTCATGTGCAATGCACTTCTCCATAATTGGTTCTATCAGTGTATGAAGTTCCAAGTTAATAGCTTTTATAGTTTGGAAGTTATGGCCTGGACAAAAATTCAAACTGAAAATTAACAAAGGGCAATAACTCAGAAAATAAAAGTGGCAAAGTTATGGTTTATGTGCAATGCACTTCTACATGCTGGGTTCTATCAGTGCATGAAGTTCCAAGTTAATACCTTTTATAGTTTAGAAGTTATGGCCTGGACAAAAATTCAAAGTGAAAATTAACAAAGGGCAGTAACTCAAAACATAAAAGTGACAGAGTTATGGTTTATGTGCACTGCACTTGTCCATAATGTGTTCTATCAGTGTATGTAGTTTCAAGTTGATACCTTTTATAATATGGAAGTTATGGCCTGAACAAAAACTCTAAGTGAAAAGTTGATTACTTCAGAAATCAGGGGCAGATAATTTTAGAACGCAAACAGCGATCCAAATTCTAAGACCCAGGTGCACAACTAGACATCATGGAGATTCATTGTGGCAAGTTTCAAATAATTCCGATGGAAACTATAGGAGGAGTTGCTCATACAAGAAATTGCTAACGGACGGACGGACGGACGGACGGACGGGCGACCGGGGGTATAACATAATACGACCCTCCGGGCGTATAAAAAGGAAAAAGTGGCTCGGTCAAAGTAGTACAATAATACTCATTTTCAATCGTAGCAAATTTCAGAGGATAATATTACACTGGAAATAACTGTTTTCTATTACGTGTCCACTACCTTAATGAAACCCAGTTTACTATACTTCGATAATTTGAATTCGGCAGAAAAAGGTTGATCGCTAATTAATGTACACAAAGTGATATTCCTCCCATCAATATCTTCCATAGCTGGCTTAATCAAAATGATCCCGTTTGTTAATCCTAGGCTGCTAAGCGCGACTAACTGACCATAATTATGCGGACGGCGTAGATCTAATATCAGACTGCACAGAACGTGCATTCCGATCTTAGATCTATATTGTCTGCTTAGGAGATATATTTCCCCCAAAATACCTTACAAACAGCATTATTTGAATTTTTACTATCAGCCGAGATATTTTATGTCATTTATTTAGCAGGATACGGGCTTAAGATTAATTTTTGCTCGGCACAAATTCTCACTCTCGTTCATCTTTGTACGTGAAAAATTACGTATGTTTCCACTTTCTTTCAAACGGATGTAACCCTTGTTGGAGAAAGAGAGGAGCTCCTGATTACTGGCATTTTCTCCTTTGTTCTCCTTTTCCCTACAATAATTTTAAATGTCCATTTCTCCCAGAGTGTATAAGGATGAGACCATTTGATATAGGGAGGAAACACCAGCTAGTACAAAAGATTCTAGTAAACTATTCAGTTTATTCATTTTATATCATAGGGAATAAATAAAAAGAAACTTTGGTAATAGTAATATATCCTATCAGTGTACATGTATATCAACAACCAGTCAGTAATTTCAGTTTAATATTGAGGTATTTTCGTTTTGTTTTGTTTTGTTTTTTGTTCAGTCAATCTTTTTGTGCTGTAATAGGATGGAACATTGATTTGTAGTCTTTCTTTTTATTCAGTTGACATCATCCAGGAACAAGAATCGTGATTTCCGTTTCACCACCATCTGGCCACGTCGATTTTGGTCTTTATTCATGGTTACTTTAAGAAAACCATTGAGTTAAAAGTTCTTTCTTTTAGTGCTAAAGGGTCATAGTCCTCTAAAGATACCTATTTTAAAATTACCACCCTGCATTTGTAAGAGACTCCAAAAAATAGTTCAGAAACCTTAATTTCCAACGTTTCTTTTATTTTATTGTCCAAGCCGAGTGTTGTGTTGTCACTAGATATATTGGTCAGACATTGACCCTACATTCCTACAAACACTAATCCTATGCCTCTAAAAAAAACTCCTTTCCCTGCCTCCCTCCCACTCCCTCCCATCCCCACCCCCACCCCGTTCCCCTTTAACCCTTTTCCCACCTCCCCCCTATCCCACTTTCCCCCACCCCATACTGCCCGGCTCTTGTTTGTGGCCTAGAACTCATTCCTCTTGCTTTCTCTCTGATAGACTGTAGATGCTGTTCTCTTAAATTTTGAGCCGCCAGTTGCTGCTTAGCTAACTTATCCAGCTTTTCTTTGCCCTCTATTTCTTCCATTATTTCGTTCATCAAGACTTCATCTTCCTCTGTCAATGCAAGCTGAAAATATAGGGTAAATAAGAGTGTACTGCACCAACGGAGTGATATGGAAAACTGTCACAAAAAAGGCCAACTTAAAATCCTCGCCAAGTACATGTACTTCAAATGATGCACAGTTCTAAGATGGATTTTTAAAATCCTGCATTGCACACGAAAATGTCTCAGTTCAAGATCAGATAATTGTTTAACACTAAAAAGCAGACTTGCAAATTGTGTCATTCACATTTAAGGACTCTGGAAGATGAATGAACACAGATTCAGTATAATGAGAGTAAATCCGAGATTGTACTTCACTACAGTTTTTCTTTTCTGTAAGCCAACAGACTGACCGACATGGTGCTATATACTGAAGGACAGACCGGTTCCAGTTTGACCCCCTAAAATTTTTGTCTAACAAGGGTATGACAATACAATTAACAACTGGCACTATTTGCTGGCAACATTTTACTGGGGCATATGCCTTAATCCCAACTTCGTTCTAGAGAGACAAGATCTAGTTCACCATATTTCTATCGTTAGAAAATTATATCTGACTTTGGTAAAGACACATTAAAATGAATTTCAATGACACAGACGAAAGGTTAGCCAAAATCAATTTTGATTTCGCCATGCATAGTGAAGACGGACATTAACGCATCTGCAAAATGTATTGGTCCAGGCCAGCCTTAGCCTAGACTGGTTACCGCCCCTGATACTACTACGTGTATAGGTAATACCCGGTATACAACGGTGGCCACTTAAGCCTGAGCCCTCTGCGCAGTTTGGACTGAGTAGAAACTTTAGGCGATCGGTCACTTAATCTTAAGCTCTGATTACCAGTCTACCTCATGATATAGAATCCAAAATTATGTGATAGCTAGCTTGGTATCATGTATCACAGAGACGTATTAAGCCCCATTTTTCTAAGAGCATGGTTAATTCATATTGTCAAAGGGAACAATAAGGTCACACTAAACATGAGAGAAATGCAAGATCACACCCAAACATCAAAGCACTGACAATACAGAGAGTCAGGCACAAACTAAGTTATTCATTCATTGTCAAGGACTTTCATATTTACTTGTTCAGATTTCTTCGCTTCCACTTTTTGGTCCATTCTTTCGGCTAATCTGGATGGTATTTTGTGTGGCATGCCTTGTACAAAGTCGACTTGGAAAAATACAGGCTTCTTTGTCACAGCTGGCTGGTCTGAAATTTTAATAAAAGTGTTTCCAATACGAGTAACGTAGAGGTTTCAATTAGATTTCAAACTTTGCTGACTAAAAAATATGAAGCTCTCTGATTTACATGAATTACTGAATATACGTTGTACAATTCAAAGTATTTGTTCAACGTATACAGAATATCGAATGTAAAGGTAAATCCACAAAATTCTCACCTGGTTCCTTGAGGTCATCAAGAATGTTCTTTTCTTGTTTGTCCAACACCACAGACTCCGCTGATGTACTATCAATATCTGGCTCTGTAAGTTTCCTGACCATCTCGAGTTCTGTTTCAGAACTTCCAGGTCTGCTGCTGGACATGCTCAGAGAAGCAGACGATCTACTTAAAATATCAGAAACATTTGTTTCTTTCGTTTTTGACATTGTCAAATTTCTATCGGGACAAACTTTGTTCTTCTTCCTTAACTTTGGTAAACAATTACCCATTTTCAATATACTTTCAAATAAAAGCTATCTAAAAACTGAACCACTGAAGAAAGATATTTTTATCAAGAGCGTCGTCAAGTTGCAATATGGTTACGACGTACGGTGACGTCATCACTTATAGTTTATCAACGTCATTCTTTGTGCAACACACGTAAAGGGGCATTCGGACGTTAGAGTAAAATGTCGTGTCGGATCAGCATGCGAGGTCCGCGCAGGCTATTCCTTGATCTACAATGCTTACGAACGGTCCTTTAACTCTTTACTCCTTAGATACTCATTTTGACGTATCAACAATAGACAGCTTTTGAAAACATTGTGGGAAAAGGAGAAATTGCTCGCAACGAGCAATTTCTCCTTTTCCCACAATGTTTTCCACTCAATCAGATATTTGTATCCTCATTTGTCCATATTTTTGACATCATATCTTTCTTTGCTGCTGAAAAGGAAGAGCCACAAATTGGCATATCAGGTAAAGGGTTAATCTCACTCAGCAGCTTTAAGGTAATTATGACCTTGCGCTGGGTAGAATTTCAAGTTCTTTACCTGTACATTTTTTATACATTTTTTCATATAAAGAAACTTTCATGGATAAAGGCATGTAGATCTAGCTTGAAATAAGATACAGAAATTGACTATTCTATAGGAAAAATGACAGTGTTTAGTTGATTTGCTACTTTCATTATTCAATTAATACAAAAGACATTCTTGGTAACGGCTGTTGGCGATTGATTCTATTATAGTATACTAGCACAGTATATCCATGGAGGATATTATTTTCATTTTTCGGTTGTTTGTTCTTCTTCCTTAACTTTGATCAACATGCAAGACCGAAATTTATTTCACCGAGTGAACATCATTGGTAATATTTTCACGGGTGGCGCAGCATTACCGATAATGTTCATGAGATGAAATAAATACCGATCATTAATCGGAAAAAAAAAACTATTTATTTCATGCTTTTAACGGTGGCCCTTCAGATATTGGGACAAAAATTTTACAAAAATACAAAAAAAAAATCATCCTTATACTCTCAAAGCCTTATACTGTAATTTTCATTCATTAAACCCCAGTAGTCGAAAATCATCCGACAACTAGATAAATTAGAGATTTGCTATAGCCCAGGTCGACAATGAAGGGAAATACGGTCTATTTTTACATGAGCAACTCGCTCATTTACATACCGGAAATATACAGACGAAGCTTCAAACATAGCGTCCGAAGTTCTAGACATTATGGAAAATAGCTACGTGTTTGTTATGCTATGGTATCTAATAGTCATTAGTCACATGCGAGTCACTTAACATTCCCACAATGCTTTTCTTTTATTTTGGCGGTTACGTAGCTTAAGAGGTTACGTAGCCTTTTAAGGGAATACCAAATTTTATTATTGTTTTGGTAATTTTATGATTCTTTATTACTGTTGATTTGTATTTTTTTCATATAGATCTAAATTTCATTGACATAAATATTTTTTTAATTTGGTGCGATGTGAAAATTCTAAATACCCACCTTTAACCCTCAGCGACGTTTTATGTGAACACCAATGATTTTCTAAATGTCCGACTTAAATTGCCGGATCTTGCCGTCTGCGGGTTGGAATGAGCTGACCTTACCTTCAGTCTGAAGGTGTCTGCTCCGATGCTATTTTTGTTACTGTTCTTCGCATACAGGAATGCGAAGACCAGTCACAAAAATAGCATCGGAGCAGACACCTTCAGACTGAAGGTAAGCTGACCTTTGTCTTTCACAAAAGAAATAGATCTACTTGATCTTAGGCCAAATTATTCGCTCACCAGTGACAGATCTAGAGCTCTATTCGTTTGTTTAACCCATTATGAACTTACGGGACTTTCAGGGATGCGGGATAACCTGTGTGCGTATATTTTTACTGTTCACCGGTTAGTAAATCGTGGTTCGCCGAAAAAAGAAAGTTTCGAGAGGTAAGCGCAGTTAACATATTATTTCCGATCCCCTGCAGTTTACTACAAACTGATATCTAATTTCAACAGATTAAAGAGTATATAATAAGTTGGAAGCGGAGGAAGTCATTTCATGTCGTAATGAATGTGTAATAAAGAATGATGCAATTCGTTCGAAACTAGAACAGGTATAAAAGTCGGATAAATGTGGTATTCGGATATTAATGCTGCATAACGGTTTAGATTTGACGCGGTATAGTAAGTTCTGTATGATAAATTTCAATATGAGGTAATAAATGAAAGGTTGTGGTTGCAGTGTAGATCTAGATCGAGATCAGCATACTTAGCTTGCACAAAACTTGCAACATGATTTTTTACTAAAAGTTTTAGCATCAAAGACCGAAGGCGGTGTCGTGCAAGTTTTTCTGTCAAAAAAAGAAGGTTTTGCTCATTACTGGAAGTCTTTACTCGGTGGTTAACATGGAAGACTAGCTACCTTAGTTTGAGAGTTTTGTAAAATACTTTGATTTTAGGGATGCGTCATTTGGATTGCAGATCCCAGTCTATTGTGCAACCAAAGAAACATTTTAAGTGAGCTGTCACCATGATAGCATTATGTGTTAGGGATGTAAAATTCCACTCACCTGCTATCATTGGTAAGGGATCTTTGACTTCGGGCTAGTTCAAGTAATACCTGACTCGGTTGACAGGAAGCATACATTTTTCTGGCATTACTTGCACTTAACTCTACCACACAATAAAATTTTAGATAGGTTCAAATTGAAACCATTTGCAGACGACAAAATAAAGCTGACTGAAAAATTGAGAGTTGTTCTGTGAAGGGTAGAAAACACTGTGGGAAAAGGAGAAAATGCTGGTTACCATTTTCTCCCTTTCCCACAATGTTTTCAAAAGGCTTCTTTTGCAGGGGTGTTTAAAGTCCGGATTGTGTGGCAAAGGGTTAAAACAACTGAGAGAAAGTGGACTTCTGAAAAGGCTGCTAACCAGGCTCCTTTTCCATGATGTTTTCTAAACTTTCACAGTCAAATTCTGTCATATGTAACACACTTAAATTGTTGTTTGCTATTGCTTTTGAAATGGATGGGTACAAAATTTTGCCGAATTATAGAGTTAAAAAAATAAATAAATAAACATTATCCCTTCGCCATACAAGCCTGAGCTTTAACAACCTTAAGAAAGAAGCCTTTAGAAAACATTGTATCTAGTTATTGATTACTATACAGAGCTTCAAATGTGTGACTGTGTCAGAAAAAATCCAGGTAGTAGCAATTTATATTATTTAATCCCTTTTTTGTGCATTATGGGCAGCTATTTATTGGTAATTATTAATAAAATCGGGCTGAGAAACTGGGCATCTTATCACTTTACCAAACAACAATATTTTAGACTGGTCCAAATTGAGAGCACTTGCAGATGAAAAAAAAAAGCGTAACTCAAAAATTTAAATTTGTTTCCAGCAGGGTAGAAAACATTGTTGGAAAAGGAGAAAATGCTGGTAACCAGCATTTTCTCCTTTTTCCACAATGTTTTCCAAAGACTTCTATCTCAGGGTCGTAAAAACCAGAGATTGTTTGGTAAAGGGTTATTATAAACTCTCAATATCAATAATCATATGGTATGAAATCTCTCTCTGCCTTCTCAAACCTTATTATGCCCCTTAGTATTTCGGCTTGACATGATCATGTTGTACATTATAAATAACTGTTTTGATTGACCTGATTTTTTGGTTGCGTCAGAAGAGATGCACACAAATCTTCGGCAAAGAAATCGTTGAGTCAAAAATGCAAGAAACATGCTCTGGGCTAAACTCTGTCTGAATTATATGTAAAATGTTTTAACTTTGGACAAGTCTACATATTTGTCATGTGGTTAGGAGTTAACATGAAAGTATGTTTCTATTTTAGGGAGCAACCATGGACACAACATTGAAGGCAAATGAGATCAGACAGCTTTTTATAGACTTTTTCAAGGAGAAAGAGCATTCATATGTTCATTCATCATCCACCATACCTCTGGATGATCCAACACTTCTATTTGCCAATGCAGGAATGAACCAGGTATGTTTTTACAGAGTGCTGTGCATATGGCACAGTTTTGCCTTGATACAGTCTGTAGTAAAGTAGCAAAGTTTTAATGTAATATGAAACTCATTGTGTTGGACTGAAACCTTATAAGCAAAAACCAAACAGAAGATACAAAGAAGTTAGAAGTCAGGTTGGTATAACTAAATTTCTTTTGAAAATGATGTTGGTCCCCATTATGATACATGCATGTATGATGAACAGTTTACTAGAACTAATGACACAGATATAGTAAATAGCCTTGAGGAAGGATAAGTGTTGTTTGTTTGTTTGAATGGTGTTTTATGCCACCTTCAATGTTATTTCAGTCATATCAGGGCGACAGTTGACATATTCATGTTTCCCGGGTTTCACCTGTACTAGGTTAGGCTTTGAAGTGTCTTGCCCAAGGACACTCTTGTGTAAAAAACCCAGTGGAGCTAGTGAGGCTCGAACGCGGGACCTCCAGATCACGAGTCCTGCACTTTACCACTGAGCCACACAGAACCCGATAACTGTTGTTATATTGAATAAACACATTTTGGGAATAGAAAATATTGCATGTCATGCTGTATCAATTCAATTTCCACAATGCTTTTGTGATAGCCATGCTTCTGAAAAAAAGGGGTTTAATAAAAATCAAGCCATTACCACATAATCCCTGAGACCCTGAGAAAGAAGCCTTTAGAAAACATGGAAAAAGGAGAAAATGCTAACCAGCATTTTCTCCATTCCCCACAATGTTTTCTACCCCTCCCGAAACAAATTTTAAATTTTAAGTCACTTTTATTTTGTTGTCTGCAAATGTTTTCAGTTTGAAACAGTCTATGAATTTGTCGTTTTGTAAAGAGTTAAATCATCCACAGCTATATTAACCCTTTCCCAAACAATCCCTGGTTTTAACGACCCTGAGGGAGAAGCCTTCTGAAAAGAATGCGGGAAAAGGAGAAAATGCTGGTAACCAGCATTTTCTCCTTTTCCCACAATGTTTTCTACTCTTCCAAAGTCAAGTCTCAATTTTTGAGTCACATTTATTTTTTCGTCTGCAAATGCTTTCAATTTGGACAAGTCTAAAATTCTGTTGTTTGGTAAAGAGTTAATGGAAAGAGAGAAGCAAGATGTAGGACTTGAAAGTTTTCATGATAATTATTATATTAATTCTTTTTACTTTCAGTTTAAGCCCATATTTCTGGGCACTGTGGATCCAAATAGTGACATGGCAAAGTATGTAAGAGTCTGTAACTCACAGAAGTGTATTCGTGCTGGAGGAAAACACAATGACTTGGATGATGTTGGAAAAGACGTATATCATCATACATTCTTTGAAATGTTGGGAAATTGGTCTTTTGGAGATTACTACAAAGTAAGAGCTAATTGATAATTCTAAATTGGAACACTATAGGATGTATGACAAAAATGACACACAAGACGAAGAGTTGAAGAGGACAAGAAAAAAATAATCATAAAAAAAAAAATATTGAGGCAAAGGAGTGATTTCTTGTTTCCTGCAAATTCTGTCTTTTCCACACTATTTTCGGAAGTCATCTCTGAAATACAAAAGGCATTTTTTTCCCATAAGAAAGTGCTAACTCTTTACCAAATGACAAAATTGTAGTCCAGTCAAAATTGAAAGCATTTGCAGACGACAACCTAAGTATGGCTCAAAAATTTGTCTGGGGATGGGTAGAAAACAATATGACAAGATTTAAGACTGGTCCAAATTGAAAACAGTCTTGCAGACGACAAACAGAACTCGAAAATTGAAATATGTTTCCAGCAGGGTAGAAAACATTTTGTGAAGTGAGGAAAATGCTTGTAACCAGCATTTGCTCCTTTTCCCAAAATGCTTTCAGTGTTTTCTATCCCAGGGTCATAAAAAACCAGGGATTGTTTGGTAAAGGTAAAAGGACATTGAAAACAATATTTGAAAAGTTGCTTGTATATTTCACTGTGGTTTTAACTCAGTACCACAAGGCACAATTTTAGACCTATCTAAATTGAAAGCATTTGCAGACAAGAATTTAAAGGGTGGCTGAAATGACAGAATATTCTATGCAAGAGTAGAAAACTTTGTGAGAGAAGGAGAAAATGCTGGTCACCAGCATTTTCTCCCTTTCCCAAAATATTTTCAAAGGGCTTCTTCCTCAAGGTCGTTAAAAGTCGTCATTGTAAAATAAAGACAAATGATAATTATGTTACATTATGGACTGTGTTGTTATATTTATTGTTTCCAGAAAGAGGCCTGCAGTTGGGCCTGGGAACTTCTTACAGAAAGAATTAAGATGGAGAAAGACCGACTGTATGTCACTTACTTTGGTGGAAATAAAGAGGCTGGGCTGGAACCTGACCTTGTGACAAAAGATATTTGGATCAGTCTGGGGTAACAACTTATTTGTAGTTTATCTATGGAGATGGCAGTGCTTTATAGCAATTGCTGTCCTTCTACGTGTAACTTTTATAACTAGTAAACTGATACAGTTGTAGATTAACTTAGAACCAACTATATTTCACGCTTTACCACACAATCCCGACTTTAAACAACCCTGTGAAGAAGCCTTTTGAAAACATTGTGGGAAAAGGAGAAAATGCTGGTAACCAGCATTTTCTCCTTTTCCCACAATGTTTTCTTCCCTCCTAAACAAAGGTCAATTCTTTAGTTACATTCATTTTGTTGTCTGCAAATGCTTTCAATTTGGACCAGTCTAAAATTTTGTTGCCTTCAATTTGGACCAGTCTAAAATTTTGTTGCTTGGTAAATAGTTAACTTAGAACCAGCTTTTTTCATCTACCAACACATAGGAAGTGAGCAGTTATATTCGAACTTTCTTGCTAATTTTTGCTGTGTATATCTGGTGTAATTTTAGAAGTACGAATTGTAAAGACTTACTTATAATTACAACCAAAGTCAAGACAATAACTTGGTTGGAAGATGCAAGATATATGAAGCTGGGATTGGAAGATGCAAGATATATGAAGCTGGGATTACCCTTTCACAGCTAAATCTTAAGACTCATTTGACCTGCCATCTGCAAGTGTTTTTGATTTGGATGCACCTAGATTTTTGTTGCTTGTTGAAAAGTTGATATTACTGTATAAAATTATAGGGTTGATGAGAGCCGGGTCATGCCATTTGATATGAAAGACAACTTCTGGGAGATGGGTGAGACGGGGCCATGTGGACCCTGTACAGAAATCCATTATGACAGAATTGGGGGCAGAGATGCAAGTAGTCTTGTGAACATGGATCATCCAGACGTGTTGGAGATATGGAATTTGGTTTTTATTCAGTACAACAGGTACAGTTTGTGTAGTATTTGTAAAACATGTTGAAACATTTACCAAACATTCCTGAGATTTTACGGCCTAAATGAAAATTACTTTAAAAAACACTGCAGGAAAAGGAGAAAATGCTGGTAACCAGCATTTCCTCCTTTTCCCACAGTGTTTTCTGGTCTTACAAACAAAAAAATCCTTATCTGTGCATCAGTTGGTTTGTTGTCTGCAAATGCTTTCAATTTGGACCAGTCCATTATTTTTTTTTGTTAAGCAAAGTGTTAACTCATTTGGCAATGTGTTTTAAAACTCTTTACGAGATGAAAGCTCTTGAACAGGTCCAAATTGTATGCACTCTTAGTTAGCAAATGTACTGTAGCTTTTATTATTGGTTAGTGAGTGGAATATTAGGTAATGTGGGAAATGTGGGGAAAGGGTAGTTCCCAGCAATTTCTATCTTTCCTGCAGTGTTTTCAAAAGCTTTCAATGACTTCAAGGTTGTAAGAACATTTTGTTTATCAACCTTTTACTGCACAGTCCTGAGTTTTAACAATCCTTGTATAGCTTAAGGCTTTTGAAACATTAAGGGGAAAAGGAGAAGATGCTGGATATCAGCATTTTCTTCTTTTTCCACAGTGTTTTCTATCTTTTCAGAGGTATAACTTTTGTCATTTGTGTGACATACTTATTGTTTGCAAATGTTTTGGATTGGGACAAGTCAAAATTTTGTTGTTTGGTTAAAAGTTAAGAGGTAAACCTTTACAGTAATAATAAGTAAAGCTTAAAAATTTTTTTTTACATTTTCAATATTAGTTAAAGAAAAGCCAAAATTTGTTTGCAGTTAAATTTTCAAAATGAAACTGGACCATACCTAGGAAATGTGTGAGATCTAAATATGACTAGTGGTTAATTTATACTTGAAGAAAGTTGTGTGAAAGATATATTTTTCAGTCAGTGAATAAGACCCTCTGGTAGCAGTGACTCAGTTGATCTAAACAGAAGGTGTTTCAAAGTGTGTTATATGAGCAAATTCTGTCCATGTGCCATAAAACTACATTCATTCAGTCTTTCAAAGTATCATGCTTTGTAGATCAGTGACCAGGCCTGTATTCACCAATCAGTCTTAAGAACATTCTTTGTCCTATTCTCCAGAATTTTCTACATTTGCAAGTAGAAGTTTAGCCAATCAGAAGTTGTGTTACTTACAACTTTTGAAAGCGTTAGAGAAAAGGACCAAGAATATTCTCGAGAATGGTTGGTGAATACGGGCCCTGATTGCAGGTTGTTTTCCTGTCTTCAGGTCCTTGGTATGCTAAGGATTGATACTGGTGCATGTTTCACTTTGTACATTTACGACTTTGTAGAGAATCAGCGACAGAGTTAAAACCTTTACCTAAAGGTCATGTAGATTGTGGGATGGGACTAGAACGTTTAGTGTCTGTCATACAGAGGAAATCTTCAAACTATGACACTGATGTTTTCCAGCCTCTCTTTCATTTTATCCAAAAGGTAGGTCTTCTTCTTTCCCAGCCTACCAGACAATGAAAGGTTTTTTCATATAAATTTAAAGAGTGTCCAATTTTACCTAAACCCTTTACCGCAAAACCCCAAATTTTATTAGAGATAAAGTCTATTAAAACATTGTGGCAAAAGGATAAAATGCTGGCAACCAGGATTTTTCCTTTTCTCACAGTTATCTATCCTTCCCACAACAAATTTCAATTTTTGATTTACATAAGTGTGTCTTTTCAATTTTGACAAGTCTAAATTATTGTCTTCTGGTAAATAATTAGATATCACTCAAACAATTGTTGTCTTTTAAAGGATAGAAAACATTATATAAAAAGGAGAAAATGCTGATTACCAGCATTTCCTTTTTTGTGGCATTTGTTGATAATGCCACTATAAATAACTCGCGATGGCATTTTGAAAATCATGTACTGTGCTTTGTGCTTAATCAAAGAGAGTAAACCCAGGCTGGTTACCAGCATTTTCTCATTTTCCCACAATGATTTCTGAAGGCTTCTTTCTCGGGGTAATAGGTTTTAGTAAACTGTATTAAACCATTGACTGTGGAAATGCAATTTTTTTTTCTTTTTAAAAAAATAATTTTGCCCATTATGACTCTCTATTCACTTCCAGAGTAAGTGGATCATATGAAATGCAAACTTTAAACTTAGAATCACTTACAATGTACTTTGTGTATTATAGAACACTGGTTGTCCAGCTTATCAGGGTCGTGTAGGCGAGGAAGATACAGATGGTGTTGATATGGCGTACAGAGTACTAGCTGACCATGCCAGGACACTGACCATTGCCCTATCTGATGGTGGCAGACCAGACAATGCTGGACGAGGGTATATCTATTATATTGACTCATAGAAGACTGAATAAAGTCAACCAGTGTTTCATTTACCTGTGCGTCCCGCCTCAGGGACGCAAAGAAATTACCGAGGACGCAAAAACTTTGAGATATGTGCATTTTCAAGACGCACTGATTTTGATATCAATGCCTTTTGTAAAATTTTGTTTGATCCCGATCAATTCAAGTGTTAACATTTCCTATCGAAACACCGGTAATTGTTCTACTCTAGGCTGGTACCTTCATTTTCCGGTCTATTTTTAGCCTAAGTAATCTATAGTCTATGGAATGGTTTCCGGTTTTCTTTTTATTTGGGTACATGGAAGATAGACATCCAGCACAGACATTATAGATCCTCTCCAAGGCAGAGCCTACTCCTTCTTTCTTAATTGCAGAAAATTGTAGTCAATATGATTGAACAACTGCATTTCATGTCCTCATCGGCAAATAATTACTTTTTGAATCTTTTTTTATATCCGGGCGATTTCGATATCCTCAAATGATTTCCATTTCGTCAAAAAAATTCCAATGCATATATCTTAACGATGTAAAGCGTAACTTAAGCAATGCCACCAAAAAAGAAGGCAAATCCGATAACAAACAACAAACTTTAACTAGTTTGTTTACGAAATCACAAGTCTGGCCCGCCGACTCATAGTGACTTATTAACGATAAAAATGTCGAGAATAATGAGAAATCAGCGGCTAGTTCAATCGGCGTGGATTTGGCCCCGGCCAATTCGAAACCGAGAGAATCCAAGTCACACTGGCTTAAACTTTTCAGTGGGCTAACTTACGAAAGTAAAGAAAATTCATGATTGAGAATTCATAAATCAGACCATACAGATTTTTTTTAACAATTTGAACATTTTTTTTTTTTAACTCATTACCACACAATCCCTACTTTTGGTGCCTCTGAGAAAGAAGCCTTGTGGGAAAAGGAGAAAATGCTGGTAACCAACAATGTTTTCTACCCTTCACAAAACAAATTTCAAATCTTCAATAACTTTTATTTTGTCATCTGTTAATGCTTCCGATTTGGACAAACCTAAAATTTTGCCGTTTGGTAATGAGTTGAAAGGTGGGACTCGTAAAGTTGGTTTCAGACTCATAGTTTTTCATCCCAGCGAGTCCCAGGACTCACTTATAGCAAATTGTAAAAAAATCACTGCTCAACAGACTTAATCAGCCTAGAAATAAGACCAAACTAATTGCAGGTTCAAGGTTGCTCTTGTCCAGGATGTCTCAGCTGAGCGGGAAGTGTGAATTAGAGGTCAGACTGCACATTTTGTGCAGTCTGATTGAGATAACACAAGCCAAGGCAATCTTAGTTTGCAGAAGGCACATTAATCCTTTACCAAAAAACAACAATTTTGGACAGGTCCTATTTGGAAGCATATGCCAACACAAATTAACTTATTACCAAACAGTCCTAACTTTTAACGACATTGAGAAAGAAGCCTGTTGAAAACACAGTGGGAAAAGGAGAAAATGCTGGTAACCAGCACTTTCTCCTTTTCCCACACTGTTTTCTACCCTTCCCAAACCAAATTGTAATTTTTCAGTCACCTTTATTCTGTCATCTGCAAATGCTTTCAATTTGGACCAGTGTAAAAGTTTCTTGTTTGGTTAAGAGTTAACTGAACTAGAATGATGAAAATGATATTTGAAAGGATAAAAGTATGTTTGGAAAAGAAGAAAATGCTTGTTATCAGCAGAATTTATTTTCTTTGTAAATTAACATGCTGTATTAGAACACTTTAATAAATAGTGAGAGCTTAGTAAGTGAAACATCTTTTGGACCAAGTTGGTTTATGTATAGTATATCCAAAGCAAGGGCAAAAAGAAAATTAAGAATTAGGCTACACATTATATACAATCTGAGCTTGATATATATCCTTTGTTTTGTAAGTTTAAGCCTCTACCACACAATCCGGACCTTTAACGACCCTGAGAAAGAAGCCTTTTGAAAACATTTGGAGAAAAGGACAGAAATGCTTGTAACCAGCATTTTCTCCTTTTCCCACAATGTTTTCTACCCTGCTGGAAACAAATTTCAATTTTTGAGTTACATTTATTTTGTCGTCTGCAAGTGCTTTCAATTCAGACCAGTCTAAATTTTTGTTGTTAGCTCCACTGGCCGAAGGCCAGTGGGCTTATGTCATGGCCCAGTGTCCGTCGTGCGTGCGTCCGTCTGTGCGTGCGTCCGTCCGTCCGTCCGTGCGTTAACTTTTATTTCAAACATCTTCTTCTCTGAAACTACCTATCCAATTTTGATGAAACTTCACAGAAATGATCCTGCCATGGTCCTCTTCAGAATTCCTTGAAAGAATGCTATTCCTTTAAAAACGTTGGTTGCCATGGCAACAAAACTGAAAAAATATTGAATTTTTTTAAAAATCTTGTTCTCTGAAACCATAAGGCCTAGGGCTACCAAATTTGGCATGTAGCTTTATCTAGTGGATCTCTACCAAGTTTCTTCAAATAATAGCCCTGGGGTCAAAATTGGCCCCACCCCGGGGATCACAAGTTTTATATGGGCTTATATAGGGAAAACTTTAAAATCCTTCTGGTATTTAGCCATAGGGCCTAGGGCTACCAAATTTGGCATGTAGCTTTATCTAGAAGACCTCTACCCAGAGTGCCCAAATGATAGCCCAGAGGTCAAATTTGGCCCGGCCCCGGGGGTCACAAGTTTTATATGGGCTTATATAGTGAAAACTTTAAAAATCTTTTCGTACCAAGCCATAGGGCTACTCAATTTTGCATCTAGCTTTATCAAGTGGTTGCCTACCAAAGGTGCCCAAATTGTAACCCTGGGATCAAATTTGGCCCTGTCCTGGGGGTCACAAGTTTTACATGTGCTCATATTTGGGAATTTTTTAAAAATCTACTTGTGCCTAGCTATAAGGCCTAGGGCTACCAAATTTTGCATGTAGCTTTATCTAGTGGGCCTCTACCAGGAGGGCCCAAATTATAGCCTTAGGGTCAAGTTTGTCCCCACACCGCCCGCCCGGGTGACTCAGTGGTGAGCGTGTCGGACACATGACCTGGTGGTTGTGAGTTCGATACCCGGTTGAGGCGAACTTTCTTTCCGGCGTATTTTCGCCTCTCACCTCTGCTGAAGCATGTGAGAAAAGTAGTCGGTGGCTTTGGAAAGAAAGCAGTGTTAGTACTGGTATGAGAAAACCAGGAAACACATGTGCGTCACCGACCGCCATGATATGACCTTAGCTGTTAAAGTGGCGTTAAACCACAACCAACCAACCAACCAGTTGTCCCCACACCAGGGGTCACAAGTTTTACATGGGCTTTTGTGATGAAGACTTTCTAAGTCATCTTGTTACTAACCATAATAAAGACTAGGACCACTAAATTTAGCCCTGTCTCATGGATTTTATGTTTTACAGGGCCTTTTATTGAGAAAACTTTGAAAATCTTCTTGTTTATAACCATACATTCTAGACCTGTATTATTTGGTATGGGGCTTTATCTTGTAGACCTCCACCAGGATTCAAGTAATTATAGCTTTGTGGTCAAAACTGGATTTGCCCAGGGGTCACAACTTTTTTGTTGGTTTTTATGGAAAAAAATTGTATGCCCTCAAGTTTGAAACCAGTTGGCCAAATAATGTAATGTTTGGCTTGTAGTGTTTTTACGAATTAGCCAGTGGAGCGATACAGGGCCATCATGGCCCTCTTGTTTGGTAAAGGGTTAAGTCTGGTAGGCAATCCGACAAATGTGTAGCATTATTGTCTATGATTTGACTGTAACCCTGTACTGTGCAATGCTGACTTTTAATGACCATGGGAAACAAGCCTTTTAAAAATATTTGGGAAAAGGCGAAAATAGTCTAAAATTCTGTCGTTGGGTGAAGGGTTAAAGTTAAAAAATTGAACAAGGATCTTTGTTTTTATTTAGATATGTGCTTAGAAGAATTCTCCGTCGTGCTGTAAGATATGCTACAGAAAAACTTGGGGCAAAACCAGGATTTTTTGCATCAATGGTAGACGCTGTTGTTGAACTGTTGGGAGATGCTTTTCCAGAAGTGAAGAAGGATCCAGATATGGTATGACAACAATCTACTATGTTAGATAGATTAGTGTTCAGGCATATTGTAATTGAGTCATACTTGGCCAGTAGTGGGTTTCATGCACCTGCAAAAAGTATTGACATGGGTCTGCCTGTTCAGTCCTGATTTGTGTTGAAACATTTCGCTTATCACATTACCACACAATCCCTACTTTTGACGACCTTGAGAAAGGAACCTTTAGAAAACATTGTGGGAAAAGGAGAAAATGCTGGTATCCAGCATTTTCTCCTTTTCCCACAATGTTTTCTACCCTTCAAAAAACAAATTTCAAATTTTCAGTCACTTTTATTTTGTCGTTTGCAAATGCTTTCAATTTGGACAAGCCTGAAATATTGTCGTTTGCTAATGAGTTAAAGTAACTTTGCTGCAAGGACACCATTCTACTATATTATTATGCAACATGGATTTGGACATGCATGGTATATTGTGTCCGGGAGATGGATTGAACCCCCTTTTTTGACAGAGCATTGCTCAATTGTATCTGGCTTGCAACACACAAACAGGGGCATTAGGACATTTGTGTAAAGTTTCGTCCTGCATCAGAATGTGCAGTCTGCGCAGGCAAATCCAAGATTGCATTTTTCGACTGCAGCTTATCTTGTGATGCAGTAGACTTGTGCAAAACAGGAAATTACATCAAAATGGAAAGTTTTGTTTTAGATTAGCCTGCGTAGACTGTACAGGCTGAACCGAAACAACACTTTACGCAAATGTCCGATTGCCCCGTATCGCATGTTGCAGGCCACCTAGTGTTTGATCATTTTGTATTCAATTATTGATGTTTAATATTTTTCAGACAGTCAATATTCCAGGTTTTTATGAATATCGGTGATTGTATTTGTTTTCATAATTGTTTGATACACGTTCTGTCTTTGTTTGATACAGGGTCTGTTTTGTTTGATACAGGGTCTGTGTTTCTGACTGCATGAAATGTCATAAATACAAGAAGGCTAACTTCTGTTTGAAAATAGTGCACAGCAATTTTAGTTGCTTTTTTGTGCAGTTAGAATAACTGCCACACCATTTTCAAACAGCATGTCTGCTGTAAGAATTGCTCCAAAAATTGCATTATGATTTTATGATAACTTACTACATCATTAAGCAAATTTGCTGACCCTTTTAAAAAAAACAAAATAAATCTTAATGGAATGACATGTATTAACACTTAACCCTTTACCTAACAACAAACTTTTGGACTTATCTACTTTGAAAGCACTTGTAGAAGACAAAATAATTGTGACTCAAAAATTGAAATTTGACTATGGAAGGGTTGAAAATATTTTGGGAAAAGATGAAAATGCTGGTTACCAGCATTTTCTCCTTTTCCCACAATGTTTTCGAAAGCATTCCTTTTCAGGGTCATTAAAAGTTTGGATTGTGTGGTAAGGAGTTAATACATGAATGCAAATCAAAGTAGTGCCGCAAAAGGAGAAGCCAAAGTTTCTATTTCCTTTTAGGTTAAAGATGTGATAAATGAAGAAGAACAACAGTTTTTGAAGACCTTGTCCAGAGGTAAACGTCTGTTAGAGAGAACTATAAACAAACTCGGTGACACCAATGTACTGCCTGGTGATGTGGCCTGGAGACTGTATGACACATATGGCTTTCCTGTGGATTTAACACAACTCATGTCAGAAGAAAAGGGTCTTTCTATTGACATGGGAGCCTATGAAGATGCCAAAAAAATTGCGCAGGTACAGATTTTGTCTATTGCTCTTTGGCATGTCTTATGCTTACATAAGTGCAAGCAGTAAATCAAAGAATTCTGTGTAATCTGAATCAATAAAAATGTATGAGAGCACTGAGAGTTTTATTCTGTTCAGGCATACTTTTGAACGTTTTCTTTCAACACTCTTTATTCAGAAAGATTCTAGTGTCTAATACACTGTTATGAGTAGAATCTTTCAGTGGATACTTAAACACACCAGCTGTCCTGAAACAACTGAATAGCTTTTGATACACCCTGCAAATAAGCTCACTGTTGAAAACCGAAATTTTGTCATTTGTCTGATTTCACAAAAAAAAAAAAATTGTCATGTTGATGTTTTTAAGAACCTTCAGATATGAATCACCTTGACTAGTTCTCATTTTTTTTTTTTTTTTGTTTTTTGTTTTTGTTTACTTGTACCAATTTGACGTAAGAAAAGTGGGGAAAAAGTTTTGTAGAACTGATAAAAAAAGTTCAATTCATGAAATCCCTGATTTACACCTTTATTCATTTATTTTCTAAATCAGGAGATATCTCAAGGTACAGGGAGAGCGGTAGATGAGGAAATCAACCTCAATGTTCATGCAATTAGTGAACTACAAGATAAAAGAATACCACCAACAGATGACCTGCCTAAATATAAATATACTGCTGATGATAGTGGCAGCTACAGTAAGTCAGTATTTGGGCCATGCTCTGTGAAAAGGGGGCATAATGCACCTGTGAAAAGTAAAGCTGTCTGCGTAGCTGACTTATGCCAATTTAGTTTTTGCATACCTTTCCCTTTTTCGGCAAATATTTCCCCATATTAACCACAAGCTGATGAAATAAACTCGATTTAATACCTGATCCCTTTCCAGGACAAAACAGATTATGGACTTGTCTAAACTGGAAACATCTGCAAAAGATAAAGTCAATAAAGGTTATACAAACTAATGAAAGTTCTTTGACAGGGTAGAAAATATTGGAAAGTGTGAAAGTGATGCTTACAACTTTTTCCTCACAATATGATCCAAAGTCATCCCCTTCAGGAACCTAAAAACTCAGTATTGATTGATATTGGGTTAAGATATATTGCATTATGATATAATATAAGCTTAAATAGACTTAATTTAATTATGAATGTATGTTGTATCCATATCTAGAGGATAACACAAAAACAACATACAAAATGCTTTCTGGCCTATAGGTGAATACATTGTTCTTTGTTCCTTTACAGGTTTTGAGACATGCACAGGAACTGTTATAGCAATCAGAAGAAATAAGGAGTTTGTAGACAGTGTGACCTCGGGTCAGGAATGTGGCTTGTTACTTGACAAAACTTGTTTCTATGCAGAACAGGGTGGCCAGATATATGATGAAGGGTTCATGGTAAAAGAGAATGAAGAGGTATGATTGTCTGATGATCATGTACATTTGCTTATCCCTGTTGTTGCAAAAAGAGTTTTGATTGACTTCAGCAGACAATATGGACTAAGATTATGCTGCAAGAAATATTTAACCCTTTCCCAAACAAGCTCTGGTTTTTATGTGTCTGCAGTAAAAGTCTTTTGAAAACACTGTGGGAAAAGGAGAAATTGCTCGTAACGAGCAATTTCTCCTTTTCCCCACAGTGTTTTCTACCCTTTTTGAGAGCTTTCTGCCATTTTCTCCAAATCTGAAATTGTCGTCTGCAAACTATTTCGGTTTGGAAGGGTCCAAAATTTATCGTTTGGGAAAGGGTTAATAAGCAGTCTATCATTTTCTTTGGACTGCAACACAAAAACCAGCACTCAAATATAGGCGCAAAGTGTAGTCTTGGATGACCCTGTGTGTATTGCGCAGGCTAATACAATAGGACGCTTTTGTTGCAAAAAGGGATTTGATTGGCTTCAGCAGACAGTATAGACTAACGTTATGCTGCAAGAAATATTTAGCAAGCAATCTATCTTTTGCTTTGGACTGCAACACAAATACCAGCACTCAGATATTGGCACAAAGTGTAGTCTTGGATGACCCTGTGTGCATTGTGCAGGCTAATACAATAGGACGCTTTTGTTGCAAAAAGGGATTTGATTGGCTTCAGCAGACAGTATAGACTAACGTTATGCTGCAAGAAATATTTAGCAAGCAATCTATCTTTTGCTTTGGACTGCAACACAAATACCAGCACTCGGATATTGGCACAAAGTGTAGTCTTGGATGACCCTGTGTGCATTGTGCAGGCTAATCCAAGAGGATGCTTTTGTTGCATAAAGAGATTTGATTGGCTTCAGCAGAAAGTATAAACTAACGTTATGCTGCAAGCAATATTGAACAAACAGTCTATCCTTTGCTTTGGACTGCAACACAAATACCAGCACTCAGATATTGGCACAAAGTGTAGTCTTGGATGACCCTGTGTGCATTGTGCAGGCTAATCCAAGAGGATGCTTTTGTTGCATAAAGAGATTTGATTGGCTTCAGCAGAAAGTATAAACTAACGTTATGCTGCAAGCAATATTGAACAAACAGTCTATCCTTTGCTTTGGACTGCAACACAAAAACCAGCACTCAGATATTGGCACAAAGTGTAGTCTTGGATGACCCTGTGTGCATTGTGCAGGCTAATCCAAGAGGATGCTTTTGTTGCATAAAGAGATTTGATTGGCTTCAGCAGAAAGTATAAACTAACGTTATGCTGCAAGCAATATTGAACAAACAGTCTATCCTTTGCTTTGGACTGCAACACAAAAACCAGCACTCAGATATTGGCACAAAGTGTAGTCTTGGATGACCTTGTGCACATTGCGCAGGCTAATCCAAGAGGATGCTTTTGTTGCATAAAGAGATTTGATTGGCTTCAGCAGAAAGTATAAACTAACGTTATGCTGCAAGCAATATTGAACAAACAGTCTATCCTTTGCTTTGGACTGCAACACAAAAACCAGCACTCAGATATTGGCACAAAGTGTAGTCTTGGATGACCCTGTGTGCATTGTGCAGGCTAATCCAAGAGGATGCTTTTGTTGCATAAAGAGATTTGATTGGCTTCAGCAGAAAGTATAAACTAACGTTACGCTGCAAGCAATATTGAACAAACAGTCTATCCTTTGCTTTGGACTGCAACACAAAAACCAGCACTCAGATATTGGCACAAAGTGTAGTCTTGGATGACCCTGTGTGCATTGTGCAGGCTAATCCAAGAGGATGCTTTTGTTGCATAAAGAGATTTGATTGGCTTCAGCAGAAAGTATAAACTAACGTTATGCTGCAAGCAATATTGAACAAACAGTCTATCCTTTGCTTTGGACTGCAACACAAAAACCAGCACTCGGATATTGGCACAAAGTGTAGTCTTGGATGACCTTGTGCACATTGCGCAGGCTAATCCAAGAGGATGCTTTACGTTAATATTTGATTTTGTCCTACAATAGACTTGCTCAAAAGACAAAATTTCATAAAATCAGAACATGCTGTTTTGAATTAGTCTGTATGGAGTATGCAAACTGATCAGAGATGACACATTGCGCTAATCTCCAAATGCCCCTTTTTACCAGGCCATAGTATCTTCTCAGGCTGTTTACTGCATGGGTATCATTTGATCAGAGGGATGCTGTAACTCTTTACCACATTACAAAATTGTAGACTGGCCCAAATTGAAAGCATTTCGATAGGTGAGAGCAGCATTATTCTAATTGCCAGTACATGGTACAGGCACTTAGAATAGTGTTGCACTCGCCTACCGATTTGCAGATGAAAAAATCAACGTGGCTCAAAAATTGAAATTTGTTTTGAGAAAGGTAGAAAACATTGTGGGAAAAAGGAGAAAATGCTGGTTACCAGTATGTTCTCCTTTTCCCAAAATCTTTTGAAAAGGCTTATTTCCCAGGGGTGTTAAAAGTCGGGATTGTGTGGTAAAGTGTTAAACACCTTGTTACGAGTCAGGCGTAACTAGAAAGAAGAAGCCAGCAACAAACGATAACAATTAACAGAATTTATTAACAAAAATATCAAATAAACAGTGACAATATTACAATAGTACAAAACAATACCTTAGACGTTAAATTCAGAAGACAAACTATTCCAGTCTTAATTCCAATCTGATCCTGATCCAAACTGAATGTAATCCAAGCACACGAAGTAATCCTCACTTTAGTCTAGTCTGATCCGAATCCAAACTGAATGTAATCCAAGCACTAATTATGACACAAACACAAAATAATCCCCACTGTAGTCTGGCAATCATGTATTAACTAGTGAACACTGACATGTAAAAAGCTTTTCCTTTTATAATAACAAAGAAACTTCCAGAAAATTCATGTTAAAATCAGTTGCATAATTTCTAGTAATCAGATTGTATAAAGGCCTGGAAACTTCCAGCACAATATTCCACAAGAGAGAATCCAGTTCTAAAAATAGCAACAGGGGAAAACCATTCAAAAATAGATACACACATGAACAAAGCTAATAATAACTGGGTATGTACATAACACTTCCCCCCTTGAAAAGAAAAAGAAAGGTTTATGAAATAAAATCTTTCTTTTTTTTTTTGCAATATTATTTACATACATGTATATGATACTTTAACTGAAGTATTACATAGGAAATGACAAACTCAAATATTAATTATTTCAGACTAATGAAAACAGTCAAGGTAATGAAATTACAATTTAAAAGAAAAAAACAGTTTAAACTTGATTAAGGGAAAAATGACTATTGGAATTTCAAACTCTTGAAAGAGCATCTGGTATAATGTTATCTTTCCCTTTTATGTGTCTTATGTCAAGATTAAACTCTTGAAGCAATAAACTCCACCTCAGTAATCTTTGATTCTTATTCTTAAGTTTGTGTAGAAAACTTAAAGGGTTATGATCACTGAAAACAACAATTGGTGAAGTTGAAGAGGTTAAATAAACTTCAAACTGCTGGATTGCCAGAATTAAGGCAAGACACTCTTTTTCTATGGTAGAGTAATTTTTCTGATGTTTGTTAAATTTCTTAGAAAAGTAACAAACTGGGTGATCAATACCATTATTATCTTCTTGTAAAAGAACAGCACCAATACCAACATCACTTGCATCAACAGCTAATTTGAAACATTTGTCAAAATCAGGTGCCAAGAGAACTGGTGCACTCTTTAGTATGGCTTTCAGACGATCAAATGCATCTTGACATATGTCATTCCATTTGAACTTTGTGCTTTTCTTAAGTAAATTTGTTAAAGGTTCAGCAATACCCGAGAAATTTTTACAGAATTTCCTGTAGTAGCCAGCCATACCAAGAAATCGCATCAGCTGTCTTTTACATTTAGGCACAGGAAACTCAGAGATAGCATTGACTTTAGCTTCTAAAGGTTTAACTTGACCCTGTCCCACAAGATGTCCTAGAAATGTTACAGTAGCATGACAAAATTCAGTTTTTGCAAGATTCACAGTCAGTTTCGCTTTACTGAGTCTGTCGAAGAACTTCCTGATTCTTTGAAGGTGGTCACTCCAACTGTCTGAGTAGATGATGACGTCGTCAATATATGCATCACAGCCATCTAATCCACATATAACGTTGTTTATAAGACGCTGAAACGTTGCAGGAGAATTTTTCATCCCAAACGGCATAACTTTGTATTGGTACAGACCGTTTGGAGTAGCAAAGGCTGATACTTCTTTTGCTCTATCAGTCAGTGGAACTTGCCAGAATCCTTTAAGCAGGTCAAATTTGGTGACGTATTTAGAATTTCCAACTTTGTCAATACAGTCATCAATTCTTGGTATTGGAAAAGAGTCTGTTTTTGTCACCGAGTTCACTTTACGATAGTCAGTACACATTCTATAAGTTCCATTTGATTTAGGTACTAATATACATGGTGAACTATAATTACTCTGGCTAGGTTCAATAAAGTCATTTTCCAGTAAGTATTTTACTTCATCTTGGAGGTATTTCTGTTTCAAAGGATTCATTCTATATGGATGTTGCTTTATTGGTTTAGAATCTTCCACAATGACATCATGATAGATTTTATCTGTTCTTGTGGGGATATCAGGAAATAAATGTTCATATTCATGTATCAACTGTTTCAGCTCTTCCTGTTGTGATGGTTCCAAGTGAGAAAGTTTGTTGTCGAGGTTTCTCAAAATATCAGAATTCTCAAGTTTAGATGGACCAGGATCAGATTTATCAATAAAGTCAGAATTTACTTCAAGATCAGATACACTTGATTCTTGTGGGACAGTGTTTACAACTGTAATTGGTTTTGAAATAGAGCTATCTCTGTCAAAGTATTCCTTTAACATATTTACATGACACATTTGTTTGTTTTTACGCCTTCCTGGAGTATTAATTATATAGTTTAAATCACTTGTTTTCTTGTCAATAGTGTAGGGTCCAAAATATCTTGCCTGTAAAGGTCTGCCAGGTATTGGCAAAAGAGCAAGGACTTTGTCACCTGGTTTAAATTTTCTATCTATAACATGGTTGTCATATCTTGCTTTCATTTTGCCCTGAGACGTTTTAAGATTGGACCTAGCAACCTCACATGCCCTAGACAGTCTATTTCTGAAGTCAGAAACATACTGCAGTAAATTCAAGGGTGTTTCTTCATTTGAGAGAAATTTCTCCTTCAAAAGTTTTAAAGGTCCACGAACAGAATGGCCAAAAACTAATTCAAAAGGACTGAAACCAAGAGATTCTTGTACAGATTCTCTGACTGCAAATAGTAACAAATGGATGCCCTCATCCCAGTCTTTTTCAGTGTCAAAGCAATATGATCTTATCATATTTTTTAATGTCTGATGAAATCTTTCTAAAGCACCTTGACTTTCAGGGTGATAGGCGGATGACCTGTATTGCTTGATTCCTAATTCATGCATAACCTGTTGGAATATACCAGACATAAAATTTGCCCCTTGATCAGACTGAACTGATTTTGGAAGACCAACAAATGTGAAAAATTTTATAAGAGCTTTGACTATTGACTTTGTTTTTATGTTCCTTAAAGGAATAGCTTCAGGAAAACGTGTAGAAGTACACATAATTGTTAAGAGATACTCATTTCCTGACTTGGTTCGAGGTAAAGGACCAACACAATCTATAAGTATCCTACTGAAAGGTTCATCAAAAGCAGGAATAGGTTGTAATTGAGCTTTGGGAATGGTTTGGTTCGGTTTACCTACCATTTGACATGTATGGCAAGTTTTACAATATTTAGAGACATCTGATTTGAGACCAGGCCAATAAAAATGATTAATAATTTTGTGATAGGTCTTGTTTATACCTAGATGACCTGACATAGGACTTTCATGGGCTATACTTAGTATTTCATGACGATATGACTTTGGAACCACAATTTGGTGGTAAACAGCCCATTCATCATCAGCTGGGACATCAAATGGTTGCCATTTTCTCATAAGAATCCCATTCTTTATATAGTAACACATTGGGACTTGTGAAATTTCATCTTCAGGTAAAGCCCTAAAAATTAATTTTGAAATCTCAGGATCAGTTTGCTGTTCCTGGATAAGCTGTGACTTTGACAGCGTGTCGTGACCTTGGTCAATAGACCTTGGTGGAGAATTACGAGACATTGACGAGTCCGTCTGAGTATCAGACAAACTGGGATCAAGAGACTTTTTAATCTCATTATTAAAATATTGACCGATAAAAGTATCCGTCAAGTCAATGTCAGAGTTTGAGTTTTTCAAAATGGCCTTTTTAGCCATAGCTCGGGTAACTGCACAAGAAGGATACAAGTCAGGAATTTCCTGCTCGATAGGGTCATCTATTTGACCTATATTTGGTGTGTCAGTTACAAGTGGATTAACCACAACCTTATCTCCAGCTAAGTCATTGCCTAGCAGTAAATGGACACCTTTAAATGGTAAGGAAGGTTTAATACCAATAACCACAAGCCCGGTAACCAAATCTGATGACAAATTAACGTAATGGAGAGGGATATTAACAGTTCCACACTCTACACCCTGAATAAGGACACTAGTACCGGAAGAAGTCTTCTCAGAAAAAGGCAGTATATCTGCTAAAATAAGAGATTGAGAAGCTCCTGTGTCTCTTAAAATTTTAATAGGGGTAGGTGGGCAATTATCACCTGAAAGTGATACAAAACCATTCAACATAAATGGTTCAAAAATCTCCATAGTAGAATCAGACTTGGGTTTTGTGACTATGTCAATTGTATTGGTTTTGATAGAAGACTGTGGCCTTGGCCTAAGAGTGGTGAGCCCTGTTGGTTTGGCTTCGTCACTTTCTAACTTCCTTTTTAATTTCAAACATTCAGAAACAAGGTGACCAGGTTTCTTACAATAGTTACAAGTGGGTCGAGATAAGGGATATTGACTTTTGGTTTCACTAGTAGAATTGGGTTTGGGTGTATTGGATTGACTGGGCATGCCAGATGAATTACCAGACATAAATTTATTTTGGGGATGTGAGGAAGTAGGTTTGGGTTTATTAATAAAAGAAACTTTATGTGTAAGGTAGTAATCATCAGCCAGACGAGCTGCTTCTTCTAAAGTTTCAACTTGTTTTTCGTCTAAGAATGTCTTAACATCAAATTGAATACAACGTTTGAATTCTTCAACTAACATAAGTTGTCTGAGTTTATCAAAATTTTGGTCTATTTTCTTAGAACAGCACCATCTATCAAATAACTGTTCTTTGTTTCTAGCAAATTCAACATGAGTCTGGTTAGAATCTTTTTTACAATTTCTAAATTTTTGTCTATATGCTTCTGGGACCAGCTCATAACCTTTGAGAATAAGTTCTTTAACAGTCTCATAATGATGACATTGTTCAACACCTAGTTGTGTATAAATTTCACGAGCTTTGCCTATCAAAACACTTTGCAGAAGCAAAGTCCAGTGCTCTCTTGGCCAATTTAAGTTTTCTGCAACTTTTTCAAAGTGTAGGAAGTATTTATCAACTTCTTTTTCTTGAAATGGAGGAACAAGCCTAATATGTTTTGTAACATCAAAATTGTATTCAATCTTTTGCTTCGGCTGATTTGCTCTTTCTTGCATTTCTATTTCCCTCATTCTTAATTGAAATTTTCTCTCCTTCTCTCTCTCTTCCCTTTCCCTTTCACTTTCCTTCTCTCTCTCTTCCCTTTCTCTTTCTTCTCTCTCCCTTTCTCTTTCCCTTTCTCTTTCCTTCTCTCTCTCTTCCCATTCTCTTTCTTTCTCTCTTTCCTGAATTTCTAATTGTCTGATCTGAAGTTTTAATTCAAGTTCTTTCGAACTTGAAACTGACTGAACGTCAACTATCAGGGAAAGAGCATTTTCATTAAAAATTTCCTCATCAACAAAATATTGTACCAAAATGTTCTTAATTTCATGTTTACGCATTGAAGATTTTATTTCAGACAATTTATAGTGCTTAGCAAGATTAAGCAAATCAGTCTTTTTACCCAAATTCAGTAACTCCACAGATGGTTCAGCCGTAAATTTATCTAAGTCAAAAGACATGTTTGTTTGTTGCTGGATTCAAGTACAAAATTGTATTATAATTACTGATTAGTAATTTTGACTAACAGGATGTATTAGATTTATTCAAATTGTGAAAAGCAAACGTCTATGTCTTATTTTTCAATCGATGGTTAATCCCAAAAGAAAACGAATGCGTTAGTCTAGTTTCCAATCGATGGTTAATCCCAAAAGGAAAACGAATGCGTTAGTCTAGTTTCCAATCCCGGACGAGCCCCCAATTTCTGTTACGAGTCAGGCGTAACTAGAAAGAAGAAGCCAGCAACAAACGATAACAATTAACAGAATTTATTAACAAAAATATCAAATAAACAGTGACAATATTACAATAGTACAAAACAATACCTTAGACGTTAAATTCAGAAGACAAACTATTCCAGTCTTAATTCCAATCTGATCCTGATCCAAACTGAATGTAATCCAAGCACACGAAGTAATCCTCACTTTAGTCTAGTCTGATCCGAATCCAAACTGAATGTAATCCAAGCACTAATTATGACACAAACACAAAATAATCCCCACTGTAGTCTGGCAATCATGTATTAACTAGTGAACACTGAGATGTAAAAAGCTTTTCCTTTTATAATAACAAAGAAACTTCCAGAAAATTCATGTTAAAATCAGTTGCATAATTTCTAGTAATCAGATTGTATAAAGGCCTGGAAACTTCCAGCACAATATTCCACAAGAGAGAATCCAGTTCTAAAAATAGCAACAGGGGAAAACCATTCAAAAATAGATACACACATGAACAAAGCTAATAATAACTGGGTATGTACATAACAACCTTTTTACAGAAGTGTGACTCTTTTTTGTTATCCAGGATGTAGAGTTCACAGTGAGAAATGTACAAGTAAGAGGTGGCTATGTACTTCATATAGGAGTTATTGAAGGCACTTTGAAGGTTGGAGATACTCTGAAGCTGAACATTGATGAAGTAAGTAGAGATGAGGAAGTTTGCATTGCTACTGCAGATATTTCTTACAATGATTCGAGCAGTGCTCTTTGAAAAGAGGGCTTCATACATTTGCTAAAAGTATCGACTTAGGTAAGCCTGCACAGTCAGTACAGGCTGACCTGAGTCAAAACTTTTCGCTAGTGGTAAATTTTCTGCTCGTCAAAGGTCCTGTTTATCTTACGATTCAGTAGAATGATATGCAACACAGTTTTCAGGGATGTATGATACTATGATTATTTACATGGTATCATGCATCACAGAGATGCATTAACCCTTTACCACACAATCCCAATCACTTTTGGTGACCCTGAGAAAGAAGCCTTTAGAAACAGTGTGGGAAAGGAGAAAATGCTGGTAACCAGCATTTTCTCCTTTTCCCACAATGTTTTCTACCCTTCACGAAACAAATTTCAAATTTTTAGTCACTTTTATTTTGTTTTCAGCATTTTGTCCGTTTCCCACAATTTTTTCCACCATGCTGGAAACAAATTTAAATTTTTGAGTTACATTTATGTTGTAGTGTGCAAGTGGTTTCAATTTGGACCAGTCTAAAAGTTTGTCGTTTGGGAAAGGGTTAAAGATCTTTGTACCATTATTGAAATTCTGATGTATTTTTGAAAGTAAGGCAGGAAAATATGTGAGCAGTTCTTCTTTATTTTGATACTTTAACTCTTTACCAAATGACAGAATTTTAGACAGATCCAAATTGAAAGCATTTGCAGATGACAATGTAAACATGGTTCAAAAGATGAATTTTTTCTTTGATAGAGAAGAAAATATTTTGGGAAAAGGAGAAAATGCTGGTAACCAGCATTTTCACCTTTTCCCACAATGTTTTCAAAAGGCTTCTATCTCCGGGTTGTAAAAACCTGGGATTGTTTGGTAAAAGTTTAGAAATTTAGAGATTGTCCTGAATGTATGGAGAAATTGGCTTTCATGTTCACAGAGCATTTACTCATCACCAGATGACTAATATTTAGCCTTTGCAGAGAACAACGTGAAGCTGGCTCTGATTTTTTCCTTTGTCTCTGATGAAGTAAAAACTCTTGCTGGAAAAGGCTGCTAATTCTTAGACTGTTTTGCTAGAATTTGGCAAAATAAGGCACTTTGGAACCAATTAAAATTTGTTATAAAATCAAATAATTTTCTTCTGTATTTTAAGTTTAAACTGAATTTGCTGGTAACCAGCATTTTCTCTTTTTTCTCAAAAGGTTTTCAAAAGTCCTGCTCAGTGTCATCATACATAAGGTATAACTGTTTACCACACGGTCTCGACTTTTGATGACCCTAAGAAAAATAGCCTTTGAAAACATTGTAGGAAAAGGAGAAAATGCTGGTAACCAGCATTTTCTCCTTTTCCCACAATGATTTCTACCCTTCCTATCATAGATTTCAATTTTTAAGCCACATTTATTTTGTTGTCGGCAAATGCTTTCAATTTGAAGAAGTCTAAAATTCAGTCTTTTGCTAAAGAGTTAAACAAGTTTGTTTTTTCCAGTCAAGACGTGCCTCTGTGATGAAAAACCATACAGGAACTCATATGTTGAACTTTGGATTAAGGGCTGTACTGAATGAGGCAGATCAGAGAGGTTCTCTTGTAGCCCCAGATAGACTGAGATTTGACTTCACTGCTAAGGTAATATATGCCTTTTTAGGTGCTAAGCCACAGATTGAAGTTTCAAATCTTTACCCAGTGTTAGTCGTCGGACTCTAAAAGTATTAACAGACAAAAGATGTATTATTCTTGAATAATTGTATTTGTCTGTGAAAGAGAAGAAAATATAGCTAATAAAGGAGAAAATTATGAAAACAGGCATTTTCTTCTTTTTCATCAATGAGTAAAATGTTTAAGAGCTTTTTTCTTCAGTCTTTTTAAAACCCTGGATTTTTTGGTAAAGGCTAATAAATGAAGATTTTGAATTGAGCTAGAACTCAAAATCATTGTTGATAGCTTCGTCATGTACTTGGCTTCCAACTAGAGGGCGGCTGGTTTGAATCCAGGTTTGGCCTATATCTTTACAAAGATCTATAATAGACAAGTTATAGAGTTAATTTCATCAGATTGTTGTTAATATGGGGAAATATTTGCTGAAAAAGGGAAATGTATGCGAAAATAACAAGTGCCGTTAGGCACGAGTTATTTTTGCGGACCTTTCCCTTTTGAGACAGATATTTCCCCCATATTAACCAAAAGCTGATGAAATAAATTGTATTTCCTTTGATTATTTTGCCAACATAGCGACTTTTAAAACTAGTGATCTGAAGTCAATTAACTAGATATTCAGCAGGAGGAAAATATTCACTGTGACAGGGAAATAATTTCCACCAGCTTAAATTACGTCATTTCTTTACCCATAACCTTTCTAGAAATAGACTCAAAACATCAAACTGCCCTACTCTACGAACTTAAAAAGTGTCCCTCGTATAATATTCATTGATCTGTCACCAGTGATCACTGTTTTGATGATTATTAGCTAGGAAGCCAGTACCTCTGGCGTTAATAAGTATACTGGCCACTGCAATGTATCTGAAAAATTATGTTTGACTCCTTTTCCAAACAAAAAACTTTTGGACTGTTCCAAATTCAAAGCATCTGCAGACAACGAATTAAATCTAGGTATTATGATAATTTCGGACTCCAATAGGGTAGAAAATTTTGTGGAAAAAGGAGAAAATGCTGGTTACCTTTTCCCACAATGTTTTCTATATAGTCTTCGTTGTCAGGATCTTTAATAGTTGGGATTGTGTGGTAAAGTGTTAAAATGGTATTTGAAATCATACAAACAAACAATGCACTTTAACATGTGTTGGTTCTATTATGTTTAACTCATTACCAAACTACAAAAGTTTTGGCTTGTCCAATTGAAAGCATCTACAGACAACAAAATAAAATTGACTAAAAGATTGAAATTTGGTATAGGAAGGGTAGAAGACATTGTGGGAAAAGGAGAAAATGCTGGTTACCAGCATTTTCTCCTTTTCCCACAATGTTTTCAAAAGGCTTCTTTTGCAGGGGTGTTTAAAGTCCAGATTGTGTGGCAAAGGGTTAAAAAGCCCTCTTTTACAGGGTCGTTAAAAGTCGGAATTGTGTGGTAAAATAGTTTGCTACATTTTTGTCTAATTGTCTCATCTAACCAGTATGTTTTTAACATTTCAAACAGGGTGCAATGACAGTAAAGGAGGTGAAACAGACAGAGGATATTGTAAATGAAATGGCTGACAAGAATCAGACAGTGTTTGCCAGAGAAACCCCATTGGTAGAGGCGAAGGCTATTCAAGGATTGAGAGCCATCTTTGATGAGGTTAGGAACTTATACTAACGTCACTTTATTGACTGATCTTTCATGTTAATTAAGGCACCACTACAAAAGTAAATAGGTAAATTGAGGTCTATTGCGATTTTTTAGGGAGTAAAAAATGGTATTTTCAGATTTTTTTCTGGTTTTATGTCAAAGCCCAAGGTCCAAGGTCAAACAGCAGCCCTTACACAAGATTATCACTTGAACATTCAGTGACGCTTTCTTTATCTTCTACAACATTTTCTTCTCTCTTTGTCCAGACTTTTTTTATTTTAGTCAGTTAGCTATGTGTATTTTTTTGACCATTCAACATGATTTCAAAGTTCTACGCTGTATCTTGAAAACTTTAATACTGATCATATTGTCAAAACATTCAGAATCTTGTCATGTTGCTATTTTGCAGGTGTACCCTGACCCTGTTCGAGTCTTGTCTATAGGTATCCCTGTTGAGGACCTTGTGGCTGACCCCATGGGACCTGGTGGCTCTACAACTTCTGTGGAGTTTTGTGGGGGCACGTAAGTCGGCCATAATTAATTTTTATACAAATTGATTGATAAGTTTTTTCAACCTATATGCCATACCAAGAGGTTGCAGTATATGCCATACCAAGAGGTTGCAGTTGGAGAAGGCTTTGCTTAACTCATTACCAAACAACAAAATTTTGAATTATTCCAAACTGAAAGCATTTGCAGATGACAAAATGAATGTGACTAAAGAATTGAAATTTGTTTCTGGAAGGGAAGAAAAGATTATGGGAAAAGGAGAAAATGCTGGTTACCAGCATTTTCTCCTTTTCCCACAATGTTTTCAAAAGGCTACTTTCACAGACGTGTAAAAAGTTGAGATTGTGTGGTAAAGGGTTGATTGAACAATTAAGTGGCTGTTTGACATAATTTTGGCATGAGTTTGCTTTTGAGAAGAAACTAGATGAGGAATTGTACAACTTCTTTATTATTCACATCTCTGCGTTAACTCTTTACCAAGCGACAAAAGTTACGGACTATTCAAGGAAGTTACCATTGAAAGCATTTGTACACAATAAATTTGTAGCCCAAAAGATGATTTTTGCCTGTAACTTTGTAGAAAACATTGTGGAAAGAGAAGAAAATGCTGCTCACCAGCTTTTTCCTTTCTTTCAGAATGATTTCAAAAGACTTCTAGCTTGTTCAGGGTCATTTAACCCATTACCACACAATCCATACTCTGGACGACCCTGAGAAAGAAGCCTATAGAAAAAAGTGTGGGAAAAGAGAAAATGCCATATTCGCAAGCCAAGGATACTAGGGTAGTACCCTTGGCCGCTCGCCTCTTTAAAAATCGAAGCTCCCGCTGCGCCTTTTCATTGGATGCGATCAAAACCCATCGCGTCCAATCAAACCATCCGTAACAAGAAATCTTTCGCAAAACAGAAAACAATAATGGCGGCGCCCATCAAAAACGAAAGTTGTCGTGTTTGTGACGAAATTTGTCAAAAAAGAGTAGACGATCGATATTTAGTGAGTTTTTTTTTTGTTTACGATCAATTGTGTGAAGTATTAGGACGGGTTCCATAGCCAAATGATTGCGTCTGTTCGTCTTGTTTTGGTGTGATGATTCCGAAAGCGCAGCCATATTTGATGCATAACCAACCAATTTTATTACGAGCAACCTGATTTGTCAGAAATAACATCAGCAAAGGTTACGCAACTCGTGATATTCGACAGGTGGCGCAGCGGGTGTTTCATAACGAACAAAGTGGAGTTAGTATCCTTGGTTTGCGAAGATGAGAAAATGCTGGTAACCAGCATTTTCTCGTTTTCCCACAATGTTTTCTACTCCTCACAAAACCAATTTCAAATTTTCAGTTACTTTTATTTTGTCGTCTGCAAATACTTTCGCTTTGGACAGAACCTAAAATTTTGTTGTTTGGTAAAGAGTTAAACTCAGTAATTTTTGGTAAAAGGTTGGAAAAGCCATTCTGATGACAAGCTCATGGAAGTTATTTATTTCTTTGTAGACATTTGAGGAATGCGGGCCATATAGGGAAGATGGTGATAGTATCTGAGGAAGCAATCTCCAAAGGTATCCGAAGGATCCTAGCTGTAACTGGGTCAGAAGCCTCTAAGGTTTGTGATATCTCTTGTCAAACAAAGTATAGTTTAAGTTGAAAATTAGATTATGGTGCTATGGCAAGTGACTGAGAGACATGATGTGTTTAACTCTTTATCATACAGTCCCGACTTTTAACGACCTTGAGAGAGAGAGAGCTTTTGAAAACATTGAGGGAAAAGGAGAAAATGCTGGTAACCAGCATTTTCTCCTTTTCCCGCAGTGTTTTCTACCCTTTCCAAATGGAATTTTAACTGTTGATTCACATTTATTTTGTCATCTGCAAATGCGTTCAGTTTGTACCTACCTATAATTTTGTTGTTTGGTGAAAGAGTTAATGCTTTCCACACAATCCAGTGTTTTTATGACCCAGTAGCAAAGGCATACTCAAAGCATTGTTTGTAAAGGAAAATGCTGGCAACAAGCATTATCTCTTTTCCCACAATGTTTTCCACCTTATCATAGACATATTCTATCATATAGATAACAATTTAATTTTCATATGCAAATGCTTTTAATTTGGACATGTCAACATCTTTTTTTTTTTGGTAGAGAGTTGAAGGAAAGAATTTCTTTTTTTATTGATTTTACGAGATGGGGATGTAAAAGTTTGTTAAAAATCTCTATCTTGTCACTAGCAATTGTAGCAATTGAAGTTATTTTTGGTAATTAAATGCTCTTTGTCTCTATTTTCTTACAGGCATTACATCGCACAGAGGTACTGGACAAAGCTCTGTCAGATTTGAAGACAAAGATAGACAACAACGTGAAGACTCTAGAGTACACAGAAAAACAACTCACCCGATGGATTGTTGAAATGGACGATGTAAGTGTATAGCCGAGTTTCAGATAGTAGGGATATACCTAGTGCATGCTTGATCATCCATTACTGCACCATGCTGATTTAACTCATTACCAAACGACAAAATTTCAGGCTTTCCCAAATCGTAAGCATTTGCAGACAAAGACAGAAAAGTGACTGAAAATTTGAAATTTGTTTTGTGAAGGGTAGAAAACATTGTGGAAAAAGGAGAAAATGCTGGTTACCAGCATTTTCTTCTTTTCCCAGAATGTTTTCTAAAGGCTTCTTTCTCAGTGTCGTCAAAAGTAGGGAATGTTTGGGAATGGGTTAATTAAAGTGATTCTTGGAAAGGAGCCTTATGAAACTTTGTTTCTGGTGACTTTTTGCTTCTTACATCTGATGCATGATAGAAAAGTAGTCAGTGGCTTTGGAAAGAAAGTTGCGTCGGTACTAGTGTGATAAAGCCAGGAAACATAGGTGTGTCACATGTGGCTGTGATATGACTTAACCCATTACCAAACGACAAAATTTTAGGCAAATCGGAAGCATTTGCAGACGACAAAATAAAAGTGACTGAAATTTTGAAATTTGTTTTGTGAAGGGTAGAAAACATTGTGGGTAAAGGAGAAAATGCTGGTAACCAGCATTTTTTTTTCTTTTCCCACAATGTTTTCTAAAGGCTTCTTTCTCAGAGTCGTCAAAAGTAGGGATTGTGTGATAATGGGTGAAGGAAAACACTAGTTCTGTATATCCAGAACTGGTCTTATAAGTCATTGATGGTTAATACACCCTATTGCTTATTTTTAAAAATAAACTATTGTTACCAAAAGAACTTTAACAAATGATTGAAAAATAAAGTCCAGTTACATACACGAACATGTTATGTATCATTCTGGCTGATGAAGAATTTCTATTTTGGATGTGCTATTGGCCTGCCCGGGTGGCTCAGTGGTGAGCGTGTCTGACTCATGACCTGGTGGTTGTGAGTTCGATACCCAATTAAGGCGAACTTTCTTTCTGGCGTATTTTCGCCTCTCACCTCTGCCAAAGCATGTGAGAAAAGTACTCGGTGGCTTTGGAAAGAAAGTAGTGTAAATACCGGTGTGAGAAAGCCAGGAAACACCATGGCCACCTTGATATGACCTTAGCGTTAAAGTGGCGTTAAACCCAAATACAACCAACCAACCAACATGTGTGTGCTATTTCTATCAAGAATAGATCTGATAGTTGTCTCAATGAGATTAAAATGGTGATGTCTCCTTTAGGATGTGACCAAGTCTATGATACCATACTGGCAAAGAGATAGGATGAGAGTGGAGCTCAAGGGCTTAAAGAAGAAGATGGATGATCTAGATAAAGCCAGAAAAGCTAACATCCTCTCTGAAGTAGTGGAAGAGGCTAAACAAATGATTGAGAAGAGTCCAAATCAGAAATATGTGGTACATACCTTTAGTGCGGGCTCCAACGGCAAGGTAGATTTAGATTTTTATGTTCTTGTCACTTCTGCACATTCTGTGCAGTATGATCTAGATCTACTCTGTCTGCAAAAGGGTGGTGAGTGGAGCTTAGCAGAGTAAGGGTTGAGAATGGTTTGTTAACTCTGTTAAGATTTTTAGGATGGTTCAGATCAAGATCAGACTGTACCAGGATGTACTTCCTCTTGTTAACTTTTTACAGCACAATCCCGACTTTTAACGACCCTGAAAAAAAGCCTTTGAAAACAACGTGGGAAAAGGAGAAAATGCTGGTAACCAGCATTTTCTCCTTTTCCCACAATGTTTTTTACCCTTTCCAAATAAAATTTCAATTGTTGATTCACATTTATTTTGTCATCTGCAAATGCTTTCAATTTGAACTAGTCTAAAATTTTGTCGTTTGGTAAAGAGTTAATCATTGATCGAAGCCTCCTGTAACTAGGCTGGAAACAAAGTTTGAGACCTTGAAAAAGTCCAAATCATTTAGGTGGCAGGTTAAAGGTTAAATTGTTGGCCTGTTTTGCTGTAGATAAATTGACATGGTCAAGCACTTCTTCAAAAATGTTAGATGCATCTGTCAGTTGTGTGTGTTTCATGCTTCTGCTAACTTATTTGATAAGTGGTTGGTTTTGTTGTACATCTATGTCTTCATTACATCCATTTCCTTGTAAGAGTCAAACAGGGTAAATTTTGTTACAGGCATTAGATGCAGCCATGAAGCAATACAAAGCTCTCAGCCCGGAGACAGCCGCCATGTTTTTCTCTGTAGATGAGGATAACAATAAGATACTGTGTATGAGCTGTGTTCCCAAGGTAATTCTATACTTTATTTTACACAGACCTTAACCATTTGCCTTTAATTCCAAGTTTTAGTGACCCTCAGATATAGGGCTTTCGAAACATTGTGGGGAAAGGAGAAAATGCTGGTAACCAGCATTTTCCCCTTTCCCTACAATGTTTTCTGCCCTTTCAAAGGCAGCTTTGCTCATTTGAGGTACATTTGTCAACTGCCAATGCTTTCAGTCCAGACAAGTCTGAAAGTCTTTTGTGTGGTAAAGTTGATAGGATGATTGTATGGTGTTTTCCAGTTGTATCACAGCGACAGCTGACGGATTTGTTTGTTTCCTTTCTTTCACCACTTCTAGGCAAGGTTGTTTGGTAAAGATTTGATTAATACTGAATTTATTTCACTTAGTTGAGCTTACTGAAGATGTAAGTTGCAAATCACAGACTTCAGTAATTGCACCTAGGTGAAAGGACACTCGATTCAATGCCTAATTAGACAGCCAAAAAGATTTTTTTTTTTCAACATTATACTGCAAAAATTTTAAGTACATGTATTACAATCTACAATACTTTCTCTAGAAAATAAAAAGAAAAGTGTTTTCCATATGCCCCCCGTCATAGAATACATAGCTGTAATCAGTGGAAAAGGGGCTTAACCCATTACCACACAATCCCTACTTTTGACGACTCTGAAACAGAAGCCTTTAGAAAACATCATAGGAAAAGGAGAAAATGCTGGTAATCAGCATTTTCTCCCTTTCCAACAATGTTTTCTACCCTTCACAAAAACAAATTTCAAATTTTCAGTCACTTTTATTTTGTCGTCTGCAAATGTTTTCAATTTGGACAAACCTAAAATTTTGTCATTTGGTAATGAGTTAATGCATTTGCACAAAGTATCAATTCAGGTCAGCCTGCGCAGGCTTTACAGGATTTTTGCTATTGGGCTATTTTCTGCAGCTGAAGGCACCAGTATACCTGATAATTTAGTTAGTTGTTATACAAGTGGACTAAGCTTTATACAAAGATTCCATAATACAGTGATGACTTGCTTGGTATTGTGCGTGATGGAGATGCATAAAACTTTTATACGGGGGCATGGCTTATATATTTCCATACATACAAACTATTTCTAAACCCTTAGATACTTATTTCTAGGCGTTGCTTGTAGGAGCCTTTGGAAAACATTGTGGCAAAAGGTGAAATTGCTCGTGGCAAGCAATTTCACCTTTTGTCACAATGTTTTCTATGCTGGCCCGCCCGGGTCTCTCAGTGGTTAGCGTGTCGGACTCGTGACCTGGTGGTTGTGAGTTTGATACCTGGTTGAGGCAAACTTTCTTTCCGGCGTATTTTCGCCTCTCACCTCTGCTGAAGCATGTAAGAAAAGTAGTCAGTGGCTTTGGAAAGAAAGTTGTGTTAGTACCGGTTTGAGAAAGCCAGGAAACACCTGTGCGTCACCAACCGCCATGATATGACCTTAGCTGTTAAATTGGCGCTAAACTCCAATACAACAACAAGTTTTCTATGCTATCAAAAGGTGTCATATACACATAAGAAACAGTTTCACCCTTGCTGTTATTAGGGTCATTTAGAGATACCATAGAAATGCCTTATGGGGTAAAGGGTTAATGACTATATTTATTGAAGTTTTAGCTGTTACAATGCAGTGAAAGTTCAGTGTTTTTTCTTGAAGAAGGCCTTTGGCCGAAATATTGAAGAAGAGTTGACATGAAAATATGTATTTCTTAATGATTCTGTGATAAGAGGGATTACTTAATTTCTGTCAATAACAGGAGGCCGTTGGAAATGGTTTTGGTGCCAATGCATGGGTATCTAAGGTTGTGCCATTGATTAATGGGAAAGGAGGTGGAAAAGATCTATCAGCGCAAGCCACAGGCACGAATACAAAAGCGCTAAATGAGGCGGTCAAAACAGCGCTGGAATTCGCCAAGTTAAACCTTTCCTGAGAAACACATCACTCATGTGGAAATTTATACACAAGACATTACAAAGATTACATTAAATTGGTGCATCATTCTATTTATTTGCTTCAAAAGTGATTACTTTATACAATCTTTCACACAAGACCTTCAGTCTTTACCAAACGACAAAATTTCATACTTGTCCAAATTGAAAGCATTTGCAGAGGACAAAATTAAATGTGACTCAAATGATGAGATTTGTGTGACAGGGTAGAAAACACTGTGGGAAAAGGAGAAAATGCTGGTTACCAGCATTTTCTCCTTTTCCCACAATGTTTTCAAAAGCTTTCTACACCAGAGTCGTTAAAAATCGAGACTGTGTGGGAAAGAGTTAAGTGGACAAGTTTGAAACAGTTCCCAAGATCATTATTTCCAATTAGAATTCCTGCTTTTGTAATTGTGGTGCATTTTCATTCTTATGAATGATTTAGTGTTTAGGCTATAAATTCTCTACCATACTGTAAAATTTGTAGACTGGTCCAAAATGAAAGCAAATGCAGACAACACATTTAATTGTCTGTTAGAAGTGAAAAGATGGAAAACATAGGGGAACAAGGAGAAAATACTGTTTAGCAGCATTTTCCCTTTTTTCCACAATGTATTCTAAAGCCCCTTCCCTTAGGATCAGTAAAAATCGGGGTCATGTAGTGTAAAGAGTTAAGTTGCACATCAGCAAATCTGTGTACTTCCATTCTTGTACTTTTGGAGAAAAATAAAGTCTAGAAACATCAAAAAAGATCTAGAAGATTTTCAAAACTTAAAAGTGATTAGGAAACTACAGCAATCTCTTCTTTCCCTTTCACCTATTACCATACCACAAAATTAAAACTTCACACATCAGAAGAATTTTTAGAAGACAAGTTACATGTGGATCAATGATTGGCTCTGATTGTCTCTGACAGATTGGAAAAGATTGTGGCAAAAGGAGAAGATGGTTATCCTCATTTTCACCTTTCCTCAAGGGACACATAAGGACTAAAATTAAACAAAGTTCTTCTGTGAATGTTTGCTACTTCTTGGATTGTTCTATGTTATTCAACAGTAGTTGTTTGACATGTGCATGAGGACACTTTGTCGTATGATGGCTCTAAGGAGGCGGTTTAAGAATTTATAAAGAAACAATGCTTAGTCTTGAACAAGATTTTTTAGCAATTACTGATGTTCGAACCACGTTTTGTAATCATTGAGAATCAAAGATTGCCCAGTTCCCTCAACTGACATGGTTTTTTCCAGTTCAAAGATGTAATGGTTTTTCTGGTGAAACTGAAAATGGCATTTGTGATTATGATTTAATGTGTTTTGCCTTTTGTGTTCCTCTAGTTATAGATACAGGTTGTACAGAATGATGCATAATAAAGCAAAAAGCATGGTTTTTATACAGAGTGAAAAAATAAATCTATACAATTTTCGAGAATATCATTGAAAACGTATCAAGTAGCTTGAACAGCTGTATCTAAAGAGAAAAGAGTAAAGCAACACTATTACTCATGTATTCTGCATTTAGGGTTGTTGCAGCAATTTTTCGTTCAATGATAGACACAGTCACATGTTTATAGGTAACCATAGGAACACTTTCTTTTGTCCCCAGTTTTTCCACCAAACAATAGTGAGCTTTAGTGACTTAGAAAGCATTTGAAAACATTAACTCATTACTAAACAACAAAGTTTTAGGTTTGTCCAAATGGATAGTATTTGCAGAGGACAAAATAAAAGTGAAAATTATGGGGTTTTTTTTGTGACTCATAGAAAACATTGTGGGAAAAGGAGAAAATGCTGGTTACCATCATTTTCTCCTTTTCCCACAATGTTTTATAAAGTCTTCTTTCTCAGGGTCGTCAAAAATAGGGATTGTGTGGTAATGGGTTAAAGGAAACTGGAGAAAAAAAAATGCTAGTAACCAGCAGTTTTCATTTTCACACAATTTTTCCTATTTACTGAAAAGACAAATACCATTACAAAAGCCACACTTGATTTGTTGAATGCAAAACCTGATGATTTTGAATGAGTCTAGAATCTGGTCACCTGGGAAAAGAGCAGAGCTGAGGCACCGTTTTGACAGAGCTGAGTTTTCAGTAATAGGCAGTCACTGATGATTTGAATTCATTTTGTGTTCCATCTGATGTTCCATATTAGGAAAGGATCTATTTTTCTATGTGTTCCTGTTGGGTGCCTTAGTATCTTAATTCTTTACCAGACGACAAAATTTTAGACTGATCCAAATGGAAAGCATTTGCAGATGAGAAAATAAAAGTGGCTGAAAATTTGAAATTTGTTTTGGGAAGGGAAGAAAACATTGTGGGGAAAGGAGAAAATGCTGGTTACCAGCATTTTCTCCTTTTCCCACAATGTTTTCTGAAGGCTTCTTTCTCAGAGTCGTTAAAAGTCGGGATTGTGTGGTAAGGAGTTAAAAAAGGACTCGTATGACATTAACCCTATTCCTGCTAAGTAACTCAAATTTTCAATTCCATATTGAAAACCCAAATATTGCTATTTCAAAGGTATGTTTTGGCAAATATTACCTCCTTATAGGACAGTGTAGATCCACGATCAGACTGCACATTCTGTGCAGTCTGATCTTGATCTACATTGTCCGCAATAGGTCATTGAGTAGCGCTTGGCAGTGTAAGGGTTAACATACCCACCAATAAAGTGAAGTGTTCATTTTTTCTGTTATGTTTTCTATGATCATGGTAAGGCCTGCAATGCATTTTCCTATTGTAATATGTCAGAATAATACTATACAGTGTTTCAACTCTTCACCAAACTTAAAAAATTTAGACTTGTCCAAATTAAAGGCATTGGCAGACTACAAAATAAACGTGGCTCAGAAATTGAATCTTGGCTTCAGAAGAGTAGAAAATATTGTGGGAAAAGGAGAAAATGCTGGTTACCAGCATTTTCTCCTTTTCCCACAATGTTTTCAGAAGGCTTTTTTCTGGGGGACGTTAATAAAAGTTGGAATCGTGTGGTAAAGGGTAATAAATGGTTATCAGATAGCACACTCTGAAATCAGGAGTTTTTGTAGTATCTCTCTGTCAAGTGCTGTCAATTCAGGTGTGCATGCATGTGCCTATCTCACGTTTTGATGTTTCTCTCTGTTTTTGTTTAGTTCTCTTGTTACATTGCTTTATCACCGTGCTGCTCACCTTTAACCCTTTACCCCATAAGGCATTTCTATGGTATCTCTAATTGACCCTAAAGAACACCAAAGATGAAGCCATTTCATATGTGCATGTATATGACACCTTTTGATAGTGTAGAAAATATTGTGGCAAAAGGTGAAATTGCTCGTCACGAGCAATTTCACCTTTTGCCACAATGTTTCCAAAGGCTCCCACAAGCAATGCGTAGAAATGAGTATCTATGGAGTACAGGGTTAATGAGAAGATTTTCTGTATCACATCAACAAATATATTGTTACATCAATATATTCTTATTTTCACGTTTCTTACCCCCAACAATGTGTCATCAATCTTGTAACAACCGAATGGAGCGCTTTCTTTGAATGGGTTAGTCTGATTATACCTTTGCAAAACGAATGGAATCTACATGTCTGACCGTGTGTCTGTCGGTGAATTTGTGTATCCGGCTGTGTACAAAGTACTAGTAATTGCCTGTTTCTCAAATTCTGTAAAAGCGCTGGCGGGGTTATTAAGTCACATTCAGTGACGGCTCTAGTTAATATCTAGGACGCTGCACAGCATGATGAATGTGCCCGTGTGTCCGTCCATGGTGTGCCTGTGTGTCCGTCTGTGTACAAAATACTAGTAATTGCCTGTTTCTCAAATTCTGTAAAAGCGCTGGCGGGGTTATTAAGTCACATTCAGTGACAGCTCTAGTTAATATTTAGAACCCTGCACAGCATGATGAAACTTGAGGTTACCTTCGCTGCTCCAAATTATCATTACAAGTATATAGAACATGTAGACCGTCTGGATTACCTCAGTAAATGAGTCGAGCTCTATAAAAAGGGAGCTTAGGGCATCTGCAAAGAGTATCGACCCAGGTCAGCCTGTACAAGGCGCTCGGGCTGACCTTGGTGGAGACTTTATGCTATTGGTCTATTTTCAGCTTGTCAAAGGACCAGTGTACCTCGTGATTCAGTCTGTTGTAAGAAAACAATTAATATTATGGATCTATAATTATGTGATGACTTGCTTAGTATTTATAGTACACCATGAAGTTGCATGAAAACACCTTTTGACAGAGCATGTCACAATTTAATCACTTACGGGGTTTTCAAGCCCAGTCTTGTGCAGCAAGGTTATCTAGCTGTGAGTTTGATCGTGTATAACCCATTCCTTTACCGCACAATTTATTGCCTTAACTACGCCTTAACCGTTTACCAGACGAAAAAAGGAACAGCCTTATCCAAATTAAAAGCATTTGCAGACGACAACTTCAATGAGGCCCAAAATGGTGCAATGTTTCTTTGATAGGGTAAAAACATTGTAGAAAAAGGAGAAAATGCTGGTAACCAGCATTTTCTCCTTTTCCCACAATGTTTTCTATAGGCTTCTTTCTCGGGGTCGTTAAGGGTCGGGATTGTGTGGTAAAGAGTTAAACACGGAAGCGATTGCGTACGGGGTCCGTATTAACTTGCCATTCTTAATAAAAAATCCTTGTCTTATTCTAGATTTATAAAGTAATACAATCGAACTTCTAAATTGGCTATAAGATTCGTTAAATATCGCATTTATTGTGTATAAGGTTAATTAAAAAAGTTATACCATCCCAATTACATTACATTGTTTTCTATAAAAAACCTAAAATAACAGAGAAGACAATGTATTAATCCTTTACCTCACAATGTCCACTTTTAACGGACCTGAGGAAGAGGCCTGTTGAAAACTTTGTTGGAAAAGGAGAAAATGCTGGTAACCAGCATTTTCTCCTTTTCCTACAAAGTTTTCTACCCTATCAAAGAAAAAATGCATAATTTGAGCCACTTTGTGAAATTTTCGTCTGCAGATGCTTTCGAGTTGGATAGGTCTAAGATTCTGCTCTGTCGTGTAGGGTTAAACACCGTGGTTACGCAAATCTTTTATAAATATTTTCCTGGAGACAAAGATTTTTCTTTATTTTTTATAATTGGTCATTTGTAATGATCAGTTGCTGATATAGCCGAGCTCCGGTAGGTCAGTCGGTAGTGCACAGGCCTTAAGAGCAGGGAGTCGCTAGGTTCGATCTCTGGCTCGGCCAATTGCTTTCTGTGGATTGACTACAATCATTCCATTGGGATTCACTTCTCTCTCACCACTGAGTGACGAATTAACCCCGTCGGAATGACTATAATCGTTCTGTACCGTCTGATCTTGATCTACACTGTCCGTAGAAGGTCAGTGAGTGGCGCTGAGAAGCCCATAAGGGTTTAGAAGTGTCCTTCAAGTCAGACGATCAAAATTACTATATGATCAATTTTTAATTAACTATTTGAAATTATTTCATGGCTCGGTGGGCATCTGTAAGTTCTATGTCGGTAAATCGTGACTTCATAGAAATATCAACATGTCACAGCATTATCTTTACTCTTTCCCATGACGACAAAATTTTAGACGTGACAAAAATGAAAGCAACTGCAGACGACAAATGATCTGTGGCTGAAATGATCGGATTTTTCTTTGAAGGATCGAAAACATTGTTGGAAAAGGAGAAAATGCTGGTTTCCAGCATTTTCTCCTTTTCCAACAAAGTTTTCAAAATATTTTTTTCCTGGGGATCGTTATTACACGTGAGAAAAGGTAAACTCTTTACCAAACGACAAAATTTTAGACTTGCCCAAATTGAAAGCATTGGCAGACGACAAAATAAACAGTACTCAAACATTGAAACTTGACCTTAGAAGAGTAGAAAACATTGTGGGATAAGGAGAAAATGCTGGTTACCAGCATTTTCTCCTTTTCCCACAACGTTTTTAAAAGGCTTCTTCCACTTGGTCGTAAAAACTAGGGATTGTTTTGGTAAAAGTTTAAATCGATAATTCACACGTATTCATTTCAAAATAAGTGACGAGAAAATTACCAGTTCAATTTTCAGGCCTGCTTAAAAAAACTGCAAAATCATTCAAAAAGGAAATACCAAACCCATGTAGCAATTACAAATATGGTTTTAGTTTGAATTTAGCTGCCGCACCGGGCCTTCCTGCTCTTTTACTCAGTCGGTAATGCCAAAGGGTTTTCCCAGCAATATTTCCTAGAATTCACGACAGATACTAGTATTGCGACAGGATTCCTTCGCCTCTCATCACTGGGCATTGTTTCGACTAGTTAACCCTTTACCAAACAATCCCTGGTTTTTACGACCCAGGTGAAGAAGCCTTCTGAAAACATTGTGGGAAAAGGAGAAAATGCTGGTAACCAGCATTTTCTCCTTATCCCACAATGGTTTCTTACGTAGCTGGAAACAAATTTCAACTTTTGAGTTACATTTATTTTGTCGTCTGTAAGTTCTTTCAATGTGGACCAGTCTAAAATTTTGTCGTTTGGTAAAGAGTTAAAACCCTTTACCAGACGACAAAATTTTAGCCCTGTCCAAATCGAATGCATTTGCAGACGACAATTGTTACGTGGCTCAAATGGTGCAACTGAATAGTGACAGTGTAGAAAACATTGTGGTAAAAGGAGAAAATGCTGGTTACCAGCATTTTCTCCTTTTGCCACAATGTTTTCAAAAGGCTTTTTTCCAAGGGTCGTTAAAATAAGTCATTGTGTTGGAAAAGGGTTAACATGAAGAAAGCAGCAAGTGGCTTAGATTTTATTATTATTACTATTATTATTATTATTAGTCGCTGCGCAGAAGCGCGCGACTATATTTTTAATAGTTTTTCAAGTTAGGACATGGATAGTGGGAATTTCATTTTTATAGGGGTGTTAGGTTAACAAGGAATCTTTCTACTTTGCCTTAAACTGGCTTTTTAATTCATTTTTAAACTACGAAATTGCAATACGATACTATTCTTGTTCTGTTAATACTTACAACATCAAAAAAACCGCCCAATTATTACTTTTATTTTCGCTATTCGTGAGAAATGGACTCGTCCACATAAATGCCTTGATTCCATTGGTCAAGGCTGTACAGTTTTCCAGTCATTTCGTACCTTGTTAATTTCGTACCTAAGTCATTTCGTACGATTTTGGTCATTTCGTACCTTCTTATACTTTCTATTTTGGTCATTTCGTACCCTGTTGGTCATTTTTTACAAACTTCGTACACAGGTTTAATTATCATTTTGATTATTTTGTAGATAGCTTTTCCTACTATTTGTGTATTTTTGTTGAATGACCACTGCTAAAATTGTACATTGCTGAAATTGTGCTAAATTCCGCCAAAGAACGGGTATGATGGTTATGATTGTATCTGACCATTATTGGTTACTTCTTTCTAAGTTTAGTTTTTAAAACAAAGATAGTTTAGAACTCCTTTGTTTATTTCTCAACGAGCTCTGTATAAATTTAATTTGTGGAAAAAAATCTGGCTGTGTTGTTCATAAAGCGCGATGCAAAACTATGATTCTTTATTAACACTGTTCACCAAACAGTATAGTCTTAGACTTGTTTAAATTGAAAGCATGCCTTGCAAGCTTACGTCCTCTTGAATCATACTTTCCTAGGACAGCAACATTTTAGTAACTTAGCCCTGCTTTCAACACTTTCCCAAACAAACAGGGGTTATCACATGTGTGCTGTCGAATTCTTTTGGAAAAACATGTTGGATAAGGAGAAATTGCTCGTTATAAGCAATTTCTTCGTTATTAAATACTTTTCCCCTACTACTAGCGAATTTTTCACCATTTTTTTGCAGCTTTTTAAATTGTCATCTGCCAACTCTTTGAATTTGGAAGAGTCTGATATTTGTCGTTTGGAAAAGAGCTAAGAGAGCGCTGTGCTTTAATATTAGATACTGTAACAGAAGACAAGTTTGGATATAGATTCACAGTCACATTAATTTCATAATGTGTTAAAAAATCTGCTGATGAAAACTGACATTTACTTACTTGCCCTGGCTTTCTTGAAGCATTAAACAATTTTTTTTTTTGCGGCGACTTTGACGCTTTGCATCAACTTTTTCTTGTTATTATTTGAGAAGTGTTGGAGGCAGAAACTCCAGGAAAGCGTGGCTAGGTGAACCGGTCGTAGCAGTATAACTGGTATTATATTGAAAATGGCTTTTAACATTAAAATATTAGAAGAAATAACAGTGAAGTATCGATCCCTCCTCCCCGTTTCTTCCAGCCAAGTCACATATGGACGTAAGGTCTGAGGTCCGAAAGTAGATTGTATTGTTAAAGGTTCACCTAATATGTTGTTTTAATGTCATTATTGTCTCATCAATGACATTGTGCCATTTCTGTGTATGTAGAATAGTGACCAGTGGTTTGGAAAGAATTCTATTCCTATAACAGGTAGAAATATCACTGGAATTCCAAGAGGAAAAGGGCGGGGGACGGCTATGAATACTTTCCATACTTTGATCTATAGAAGCAGTGAGGATACGTTGTCCGAGCATATCATATTCTTCGAAGATTCTAGCTGTCTTATATGTCGCATCACTAGCCCCGAAAGCGGGCGGATTGTAATATTGCGCTCTTATAAACTAGCAATGTAGAAAATAGCTTTTATCAATACGTTTGAGGAGAAATGAGACCTGCTTTAGCTCCAGATTTCTCAAAACTGCTGATCATGGCTGAGTGTATTGCACGAGGTAGCATTTTATTGAGTAAACTTTTATTTCAGTTTGAAATTCAAAGTAACGGAAAGTTGTTCGGTTCTGTACCCAGGATGCCCAAATTAGATAGAAGAGTATTTATAGAATGCCATCTAGCGGGAGATAATGGGGATGGTTATGAATACTTTCTGTACTTTGATCAAGTGAAGCGGTGAGGATATGGATCAAAGGAAGAGAGTACTTTATTTACAGTCAATTAACAATCACCGCAGTTCATCGATTTATACGCGTACCTTCCGATAGCTGGTTAAAAATTGATTCGGGTACTTACCCTTTCACTCTTTAACACCAAAAGCAAAACATTTAGGCTTTTGCCGACTGAATAGATCAAGATCAGACTGCACAGAACGTGCAGTCTGATCTTGTATCTTTTCCGTCCGCTTGTTCAGACATGCCAACAGATAATAGCAGTCGAAACAACAATAGCTTATAGTTTGGAAGCTGAAGAATTAATTCATTTATGCTCCAAGTTTAGAAGGTGAATCAGTAAAGCTGGCATTCATTTTTCCAAGAAAAAAGGGGCAACTTCCAACAATTTTGACGCTAAGTCGTTACCAGACGACAAAGTTTTAGCCCTGTCCAAATTGAAAGCATTTGCAGACTACCATTTCAATGTGGCTCAAATGGTGCAATTGTTTATTGATAGGGTGGAAAACATTGTGGGAAAAGAGGAAAATTCTGGCTACCAGAGAAAAACAGACAAGACCTGCATGGGTGGTAATAGATACACCGAAATGCACGCATAATTTGCACTTGCCGACGTGTCTCAAGGTTTAATACCATTGAAACGGCTTCCAACACCAAAGCAAAATACACAGGACGTAGTGAACTTCGCGAGCCAAGGTTACGATCAATACGTGGATCTTACCTTGGCTGACTGAGCCCGATTTCGAGATTCTTGCGATGCACCCTCTATTGGATGCTGGTTATTATCCCCCCCTTTACATCATATTTCTGAACGCCAATGAAATATCGTTTTACCAACCGCTTACGAATACAATTATTCAACATGAAGCGATAAGCAGACATCCACGTGGGTTTCCATGTTTACCTTCAATTCGAAAGGTCGCTACCTTATTCTATTTTTATCAAAGATGGATTGCTACGAGCGATTTCATTCGATGCAGTTAGAGCTGGCTGCATCCAATGAAAAGGCATATCGGGGTAATGTAAAAAAAAAAATCTCGATCCACCAAGGGTAGATTAGCGTAGTGAATCGTCAGCCTTGGCTTGCGAAGGTGTAGGACGTTGGTGAACTTAAAAAGAATGTAGTTGGTCCGTGCGCATTGGAAGGACATAGAGCATACGCCGGGTCACAGATTGTTTTTCACAAGGGCATTATAAGAAATTCCTGTTCAAGTTAAAAATAGTTTATTTCATCAGCTTGTGGATAATATGGGGAAATATTTGCCGAAAAAAGGGAAAGGTATGCGAAAATAACGAGTGCCGCAAGGCACGGGTTATTTTCGCGGACCCATCCTTTTTGAGGTAAATATTTCCCCATATTAACCACAAGCTGATGAAATAAATTATATGTTATATTCTATCTGATTATTTTTTCAACGAATGCCTCTTTTGAACCTAGTGATCTCAAGTCAATAAACCAGATTTTCGGTAGAAGGAAATTATTCACCGTGACGGGGAAATAATTCCCCAGCTTACATGACGTCATTTCTTTACCCATAAAATTTCTAAAAATAGACACATAAAATTTCTAAAAATAGACACATGAAACAAAGACACATGAAATATAATATATTTTCTTATTCGTTCGTTCATTGTTTGTGCTTTATCAAACACGATCAGCTCAAAAACCATGATTATATCATAAAAATGACGTCGGTATTGATTGTCATAAATGTGACACATCAGGCAAAAAAGGGACCATCTGGGAATTCAGTACATCAATTACATGAAAACAGATCAACGATAGTGCAGGTCAGTTAAAAATGATAATTAAACAATGATTGTATAACAAGGTACAATGACCACTTTTCATACAGAACATGAAATGTCATTAAAACGAAAAGTGTCGACCCTAGTCAGTCTGCGCAATTGGCGCAGTCTGACCAGGGTTGACACTTTTCGCAGCTCCCAGTAGGTCCCTTTTTGCGTGATGGGTCACATTTTCTTATTCGTCCGTTCATTCTTTGTGGTTTAACATATACGTTTAGGTCAAAATCATGATAATACCATTGAGATGACTTCGGTATTGTTTGTCATAAATGATTAATTACTCACGTGTAGCACTGTAGGGGTACGTGATCTATTGGCGGTACTAGCGTTACAATAGGGAAGTACACTATAGATTTTTACCGGTACTTCGTCCTGATTTATTGCCATTTGTTGAACTCTTTATTAACACTTTACAAACGATAAAATTTTAGGTTTGTCCAAATCGAAAGCATTTGCAGACGACAAATAAAAGTGACCGAAATTTGAAATTTGTTACGTGAAGGGTAGAAAACATTATGGGAAAAGGAGAAAATGCTGGTTAACCAGCATTTTCTCCTTTTCCCACAATGTTTTATAAAGGCTTCTTTCACATGGTCGTTAAAAGTCGGGATTGTGTGGTAAAGGGTTAAACGACGAATTCTAGGCACTTCTAAACTGAAAAGTTCTGCAGACAACAATTCCAAAGTTGAAACCAGTAGAAAACATTGTTGGAAATTGAGATAAGGCTGGTTACCAGCATTTTCTCCTTTTCCCACAATGTTTTCTAAAGGCTTCCTTCGCAGGATCGTCAAAAGTAGGGATAGTGTGGTAATGGATTAAATTGGTACACGAAGGTTGTACTACAATTACCCCTATTCACCAACAACGCCAGTCCATTTGGTTAAGCCGATCTGAAACTGCTTTGTTTTAAAAACTAAGAAAATTCTTGAAAATAATACATAGAACTCGAGTAATTGTGGTTTGTGGATACAGATCGGTAGCTCCAGGGTCTTTATTCACTCATCTAAAGAACAGTCTTAGTTTTATTCGTCAAAAATTTGTCAATGTGAAAGTAACAGAACCTCTGATTGGCTAAACCATTTGGTTTAGCCAATCAGAAGTTCTGTTACTTTCTCAGTCAGGAAACCTTGAAGAATGAGACAAAGAACTTTCTTAAGAATGGTTGGTGAATGCAGACCCAGGTCTGTCAAGGCACTGGTAAAATCTGTCAAGGCACTGGTAAAATCTGTCAAGGCACTGGTAAAATCTACCAAGAAAATCTTTCAGTCTAAATAATGCAAAATGCATAACGATAGAGAAAAGGGGAGCGTTCAAATTTAATTAAGTAAAATAAGAATTATAATAACAAAGACAAAATAGAACATAATTCTAAAAAGTTGAGACTGACAAGGAGAGCATAATATACAAGTATGAACCGTGCTCTGTAAAAAGGGGGCTTAATGCATCTGCGAAAAGTATCGACTCCGGTCAGCCTGCGCAGTCTGCGCAGGCTAACCTGAGTCGAAACTTTTCGAAATTGATTAATTCATTTTCTGTATGTCCAGGGACCAGTCTACCTCAAGATTAAGTCGGTTGATTTGCAAAGTGGACATTTTGGATCCTTAATTATGTGATGACTTGCTTGGCACCATGGATCAAGGGGGTACATGAAGCCCCCTTTTGCAAGAGAATGGTTCAATATTAAAAATTCAAGAAAGATTCCGATTATTTAAAAAAAAGATCACAATAGTCTACTATCCTTAACTATACAATTAAATATAATGTTAAAGCATACATAGAGTTATAAAGGCACTATCAAATTTTGTTGAAGATTGCAGATTTTTAAAAAAATAATTTCTATTATCATTAGATAACTTGAATAACCTTTTAACCCTTTACTATACAATCCCTGGTTTTTAAGACCCTACGCAAGATGCATTTTGAAAACATTGTGGGAAAAAGGAGAAAATGCTGGTGACCAGCATTTTCTCTTTTTTCCACAATGTTTTCTACTGTGCTGAGAACAAATTTCAATTCTTGAGTTAGCTTCATTTTTTCGTCTGCAAGTGCTTTCAAATTTGACCAGTCTAAAATTTTGTCGTTTGTTAAAAGAGTTAATGGAAGAGTTTCAAGTTTTATGTCTAGTTCTATTAAACTCGTCAAGCGTCATCGCCTATAATCAGGAGCGTTGGCGGACGGTATAGCTCAAGATCAGACTGCACAGAAAGTGCAATCTGATCTATGGTTTCCATACTGTCCATTTAGTCAGGCAAGCTTGAGAGATAGCATATCTTTTTTAATGTTTGAGTTGATCTTACTTGAAGCCGTCAAAAGAAATCAGGACCCGGATTTACCAACCATGTAACACAACTTCTGATTGGCTAAATGGTTTAGCCTATCAAAAGCTGTGTTACTTTCAAATTCAGAAAATTCTGGAGGATACGATTGAGAAGGTTCTGAAGAATAATTGGTAAATAAGGGCCTGGATTCACAATCATATTACGCACTGAAAAGTCACTCCCGTATCATAAAAAGTCAAGTTCTTGGATATAAAAAAAAATCAACACATTTAAATTTAAGTATATCGTCGGTTTATTTCCAAACCTCGTAACTACAGCTTGTAACAAGCTGTAGTTACGGGGTTTTGGAAGTAAACCGACGATATGTCAAATTTTCACAGTTTGAGTCATATTCTATTTGTTGCTTGCAAATGCTTTCGATTGAGTATCGTACAATTTCTTTTTTGTTTGGTATACTAGTTAAACTGGAGTTAAGAAAATGAAAAGTGTGAGGTTATTCCCGTGCTGTTCGGTATGAATAATTCATTTTCCTATCTCTTTGAAAGGCAAGGGAAAGATAGTACCGGTGACTTACATTTAGCCTCCTGCAGCCGACTTTTGTTCGTCTGCCAGCAGACGATTCCTAAATACATTGCGGTAAAAAGCAATTTTTTTAGTAAAAGCAGTTTATTTAACAGCAATGTAGCCCTTCAAGTAACAAGAAAATGTTAGACTTCGATAAGATTGAAAGCACCTGCAGAAGACAAATAAACGTGGCTGAACTGATAATTTATGTTCTTGAAAGGACGGAAAATACTGTGGGAAAAATGAGAAAATGCTGATTATCAGCATTTTCTCATTTTTTCACAATGTTTTCATGGACGTTCTCTTTCAGGGTCGTTAAAATAACTGATCATTTGTCAAAGGATCAAACCTTAATTCATAGGCATTATTCCACATTTTTTAAAGTTCTTTGATTGTCGTCTGTAGAAAATTTGTTCAATGAGATGATGAGGAATCTCCAATAACTGTGGGGTAAAAAAGAGACCAGGAAATCTAATTACCCTAAGAAAAGAAAACTACTGGTATGAACTCTTTTCAAGAAAATTTAGATATTTGCCGAATACAATTTTAATGTAGCTGAGATGATGTAATTCTGATTTTTTTTTCAAGATTGGAAATATTGTGGGAAAAGGAGACAATAGTGCCTACAAGCATTTTCTCCTTTTCCTATAATGTTTTCAAAAGCCTTCCTCCTAAGCGTTGTTAAATTCTAAATTGTGTGTTCAAGTGTTACAAGTTATCGTAAAATGAATGATTCGATCCTTACCAAACGATCAAATGAGAGCATAAGTTGTAGATCAGAATCAATTTCGAAAAGTAAGCTTTTCTACGGAGTCCCATTAATTTCATGTGTTTCAATTTTTGTGGTATTTGTCGAAGACAACACCACTATGAGTTCAAGACTGAATTTTGATCATCATGTATCCTATTTTGTGCAAAGCCGAAGGAAATAAACCCAGTTAAACTCACTTTTTCGTAGGCAAATGAGTTTTTCGGTGGCACTCAGATATGTAATTTGAAATGGCATATTAAAATACATGGGGCGAAGCCATCGATCGTTGAGATATATGTACTTATTTTTCATTGAAAATATCTTCTCTCGCTCATTTGGTGCAATGATACAAATTTGCCAAGTGACCCTGGGCTTTTTCGTTCCAAAACCAATTCGTACCATGGCTTGTTCGTCCTATGATTGCGCGCTACTCCATTTGATTGCTCATGAATATTTATAGATCGAAGTAATTGATTGTAATATTGGAAATTAAATGTAAAAGGCTAAAGATATTTTAGAATTATAGTTTTAAGGTACATGAGTACTCTCCTTTCAACCGATAAGGTATTCATTTGCTTGGTGGGTTGACTTTTAAGCCAGTATTTGAACAATATGTCTCTTGTTCTTCCAAACTATTAATTCCACACAGTGGGTTTCCTTGACAAATACCACTTCAGCTTTCTCAACGCTTTGATTTATTCTTTTTAAACGATTGGTTGTGTTTGGTTGTGTTAGGGTTTAACGCCACTTTAACAGCTAAGGTCATATCATGGCGCTCAGTGACGCGCATATGTTTCCTGGCTTTCTCACACCAGTATTAACACAACTTTCTTTCCAAAGCTAACTTAAACGAAATTGTGTTTCTAGCAACATTAAAAGTAATTCGTTTCAAAGACATATTTATTTGTTTAATCAAAATGCTATTTCAATGATACAAAATAGGCATGTTCAGAACTCTTGTTTGATTTCATCCGCCATAAATCGACAACACGAGAACAAAGTATTATTTCGTTAAATCGAAGTAGTATTTCGTTTTTACAAGTTATTATTCCGTTAAAACGAATTGGTATATCGTTTTATCTTCAAACCAGTTCGAGATAGTGAATTAGCATTTCTTTTTATCGAAATATAGATTCGTTATAGCGAGTTGATACTTCATTTTATCGATTTAGCATTTCGGTGAAATGAAAAAAAAACATGCCTGTCACAACTACAGCATTGCTGATTGTATGAAAAATCGAACTTTTTTTTCACATTGTTCGTAAGGCATGGCTAAACAAATCATTTTTTTGCACTAGCCCTTGACTAGACGACAAAATTTAGACTTATCTGTAGTTAAAGCACTCAAAGACTATATAATTAACTTTGACAAAAAATATAAGATTTGTCTTTCACACGGCATGAAACAATGTTGGTAAAGGAGAAAATGTTTGTTATCAGCATTTTCCTCTTTTCCTACAATGTTTTGAAAGCGACCTTTCCCACGATATTGTTTGGTAAAGAGCTAGGCCAAAGAGTCAGTACAAATCAATCTTCAATGACTATAATATACTAGTATTATGCTATGCTATTTTGAGCAATGTTGAGCATTGTTGGAGTATGATTGAATTTATTGACATAGACGTACAATAAGCCCGTTAGACCGACCTTCATTACAGCAGAAAAATCAGTTACCAATAAATGGTTATCTTGTTCAAAAATAGTTCAAGTCCATGAAATGAAGCGCTTTGCTCTTTGCGTAAATACCGCAAGAAAATTTAAAATTTCTTATCATGACCAATCTCACTGTTTGGCACCAGGTTTTCGACATATCGTCAGTTTACTTCCAAATCCTCGTAACCACAGCTTGTTACAAGCTGTAGTTACGAGGTTTTGGAAGTAAACCGACGATATTTTGAATTAAACTCCATTGTATACATAGTCAGGGCCCTTCTAATAAGGTCTACAGCCCCAAACTCTCATATTAGAAGACAGAGACTGGACGTATAGCCTTAACGAAAGTGTCGATGTGACACGATATTTACCGATGAGTTAGCGAGTCTACGACCGTTAACTCTCATATTAACCCTTTATTAAACGACAAATTTCAAAACTTGTCCAACTTGAAAGCACTTGCAGACGACAAAAATAAACGTAACTCAAAGATTGAAATTTGTTTCCAGCAGGATAGAAAACATTTTTGGAAAAGGAGAAAATGCTGGTTACCAGCATTTTCTCCTTTTCCAACAATGTTTTCGAAAAGTTAAAACCAGGGATTTTTTGGTAAAGGGTTAAGGTAAGACATGTGTAATGGAAAACAGCTATTTCCAATAAAAAAATCATCCTGCAAAATTAGCTATAATCAAAAAATGAGTATTATTGAACTACTTTCACCGATTCATTTTTTCCATTTTTTTCCTTCTTTGAATTATCATTTATAAATCTAAAACCACTATGTTCTCAATTCAAAAAGAGAAAATAATTACTTCCCTTTTCAGAAAGCTAACAAAAGTATCATAAAATAATTTCAAAATAGACATAAACGGAATTTCTGATCCGTTTGAAATGTGCAAAAATATTATTTCTGCAGAATTTAATTATCCTTATTTATCAACCAGTTAGAATTTTCACCGGAAGTGCATTACACAGGTCTTACCTTAAAAGACAGAAGCTACCAAGATTTGCCGAAAAGCCTTTACGAAAAACATCGATGTTTACCGATGAGTTGTAAGGGTCGTACACACGAAGTCGAAATATTCATCACATCGACATTTTAAGACAGAGACGAAATCTTCCTTCTAACGAAAAGTCTCCATCTAACATGATTTGAATGTAACTATAACGGGACATCGTCTACCTTGTGACCCGGATACGGCGGAGGGGGTGACATTGCTTCCGTTATATTCCTACTCCCTGTGCTTGTTCCAGGAAGTGGTGGTATTTGCATTTGGTAATGAGCCAACTCCTGCTGTCTCTTTAACAATTCGCTTTGCTCAAGACCAAGTTGTTCTTGAGCTTTAAGCATCATATGCTGTTGCTCTAGTATTGATTCTTGATATAGCTTCATACTGTCTTCCGTGTTACTTCTACTGTCGACGGAAGGAAGCGCACTACTTTCTCGAGACATGGATAAAAGACCCGTTTCCTTAATTTGCGATACTGTTGAGCGCATCTGTTCGCTACGTTGGTTTACGATCTTAACCGTCACTGGGGGATTGCTTATTTGTATTTCACAGGCCGTGTTCCCTAGTTCGGATTCTGGGGAGTCACGGGGACTGTTAAACGAATCGCGTGCAATTTTAGTTGGAGTAACACGATTTCTTTTCGGCAACATCTGACGTCGCTTTCCCTTCCGCTGTTTACTTTCATCTGGTTTTTCCTCGGTATCCGAATAAATTGAAACCACCGTTCCTTCGATGTCTTGATTTATTTCCAGGTGTCTTCTAAGATTTGGATGTGATTTAGATCGCCTAGTTCTGATTATTATCGCTCGTTTTTTATCTATCCAAGAAGTTGCTGGGGTTTCAATGACCTCACCGCCATCTTGTGCGTTTTCCTCCGCATCTGCAGTCATGTTTTCATTTCCGGTACTAGAAAAGTTACTGTAATTAGAACTGTCATTCGTTGAGGACGAAACTTTGGATGTTTTCCGTTTTCCCCATACAAATGAATGGTTTACACGTATTGTGATATCTTCTCCGAGTTGGGAATCGATCAGATGAGATTTTTTGGCGAGAAAGACGCTCAACAATATGGACACAAAATGTAGGAATATGAGTGATATCGCTAGAGATCGATTTGCAGTTTCATTTTTGTCATAATAACACAACTGTCCACGTATACACATTCCATTTACGACAACAAAAACTATTCCCATGACATTGAAGATAACGAAAATGGAACAAGCTATTGTGTAGGCATTAACCTGTAAAGAAAAAAGAGAAAGGTTTCAACACCTTGTTGCTAGAGCAGGCCATTACTCCATGAATGCCAATATCAAGCACCTGCAGCAAAAAAGCATCTTTGCGAGCCAAGGTTACGATCACGACGTGGATCTTAGTATTTAGCAAAGTGGATCGTCACCCTTGGCTTGCAAAGATGAAAAAAATGGTGCTTAGTGGCATTTAACTCATTACAAAACGACAATGTTTTATGCTTGTCCAAATCAAAAGCATGTGCAAACGACAAAATAAAAGTGACTGAAAATTTGAAATCTGTTTTGTGAAGAGTAGAAAACATGATTGTGGGAAAAGGAGAAAATGCTGGTTGCCAATGTTTTCTAAAGGCCTCTTTCTCAGGGTCATCAAAAGGGATTGTGTGGTAATGGAGTAACTGTTCCAGCGCAAGATCAACGACCTCCACTTCTTTCGACACCTAAAAGTGAAATCCAATGACAACCAGGAAGATAAGTTTGATCCTCGGTTTGTATTCACTAACCATTCTAAGAACGTTCTTTGTCTTACTTTCCGGAATTTTCTACATCTTAAAGAAACGCAACTTTTGATTGGCTCGACCTAACCGTCTATTCTCTTGCACTGGTACTTTTTTCCCTTAACCAAGAACGCCGGGGTCCGTATTTGCCAACAATCCTTAAAGGTGGGTATGCAGGTTTTTTACATCACACTAAATTAAAAAGTATATATCTCTGAAATTTAGGCCTATATGAAAAAACAATACAAATCATCATTAATTAAGTGTCATAGAATTACGAAAACAAAATTTTTGATGATATTTCCTTAAAAGGCTACGTAGCCTCTTAAGCTATTTTTAGATTTCCCGCCAAAAATAGAAGAAAAAAAAAACATTATAGGAATGTTATGTGGCTGGCACGTGACTACTGACGATTAAATTTCATAATATAACAAACATGTAATTATTTTTCACAATGTCTTCTTCGGACGCTATGTTTGAAGCTTCGTCTGTGTATTTCCAGTATATAAATGAACGAGTTGCTTATGTAAAATAAGACCGTGTTTCCCGTCGGTTTCGACATGGGCTGTAGTAAATTTCAAATTTCTCTTGTTGTCGGATAATTTTATGAATGAAAATTAAAAGGCTGTTTAAACCATTTCTGTTACTTTCACAGTCAGAAAATCTTAAAGAATAAAATTAAGAATATTTTGGATCCGTATTTGCCTACCATTCTGAACTGGACTCCAAGTCTTATTCTTGAAGATATTCTAAATTTCTAAGTTACCAAATTCTTATTGACTAAACCAAGTGGATTAACCAACCATAAATTGATTGATGGTGCTATACACCGCTTTCCACATTATTTCAGTAATATCTCGGCGACTGGAGAATAAATAAGACTAACAACGCTCTTGAAAACGGTTGGTGAATGTATACAGACCCAGGTCTATTCAATATAGAAGGGCCGAGAAGGAGTTAAATAGAATAATACGTACCCAGGTTGGCGCTTCTTTCAGCATATGTCTGTCAGATTTAAGATAATGGATACACACTTGACATAGAACCACGAACACAATGTGCTGTGAACAAAAAGAAAGAAAAGGCATTATTATATCGTCGGTTTAGTTCAAAAACCTCGTAACTACAGCTTGAAACAAGCTGTAGATATGGGGTTTCTGAAGTAAACCGACGATATACTAGTATGTAATGCTCTGTGAAAACGATTTTCGTCAAAGGTATCTACCCTGGGTCAGCTTGTGCAGTCCAAAAGGGCTGTACTGGATCAAAAACTCGTTGCTTTTAATCAAATTTTGGCATGTAAAAGGACCATTGTACCGCATTATTTAGTCATGTTTAAGACAAAATTGGTTTTATGGGTCCATAGTTATTATCATTATCATGAGTTGATTGGTATAATGCACCACGGAATGCATTACACTTCTTGTAGCAAGAATACTGCTCATATATATTTTATATGTCGTCGGCCAGATCGGAATGTAGGCAGATCTGGCAATTATGACAAATTAAAGCATTTGTGACGACAAATGCTACTCCGAATGAGTTTTCTTCTTGGAAAGGGTAAGAAATATCTGGGAAAACAGGGAAATGCTCATTTAGAGCATTTTCTTATTTTCTTGTGATTTATTTTCTTAAACTATCTTCCCAAAGGTCACTAGAACACGGCATTGTCCTATACATGGTTGATCCACGATAAGACCAGTCAATGTTTGTTCCACAATGCAACGTAGATGAAGCTACGAAGACAGTGGCAATGTCAAGGTTACTTACCCAGGGGCCTGCCACAAACGCCGAGAAGAAGTAGGGGATTTGTGCGTCGCCATTGGAACCCAAAGAGAAAATAAGGGCGGCTATACCCGTTGCTAGTATTAACACTGAAAGACTCAAATGGAAAATGCGAATACTCTTGAAGAATTTACTGCCATCTTCGACCAGCCTTTGCGTAGAACCTGCATAACATAATAGATAACTCGATATAAGAAATTTGCTTACAAGTTCGATTATTTCTGCGAATAGTCCATTGATATTTATTCGATGTAATGGAAGATAGGGGTTTGTATAAGTAAATACTAGAATTTCTGTCGTATCGCGACGCAAGTTCACTTATTCATGTCGCTCCGAGGTAAACCTAACACGTAACCTCACTTATTCATGTCTTTCAGAATTGTGCAAGCTCACTTAAATTCGTGTCTTCCGCGGTTGCACTTCTGGGATAATCAGCCAAGAACAATGCAGAATTTTTGGCTTGCGCAAGGGTATCCCCACGTAGCCAACACCCCCAGTTGAAATCTAACCAGGTTTTCCTATTTACAAACCTATTTTCTAGCCACTGACCGATAGTGGGGCCTGACCTGTCCTTCGAAATGATCATTTTGATTGACACTTGCTTCTTTTCTCACAACGTTTTGATACACTTTAACCTTAACTCCGTCTCAATCAACTCGAGAAATTTTCTTTTTCTCGAGGTCTAAAAGATATCAACCGCTACTGGGGCATCTTGGCGAGCCAAGGTTACGATCACTACATGTGGATTTTACCTTGGCGGATCGAGTCCGATTTTGAGATTCCCGCGATACGCCCTCTATGGATGTTGCTTATTATCTCCCTTTACACCATATTTCTTACAGCCAATGAAATGTCGTTTTACAAACCGCTTACGAATACAATAATTAAACGTGAAGCAATAACCACAAACGTACTTCGACATTCCATGGACAGTTGCTGGGATATAGCCTAAAACGTCTGATAATTAATTGGTCACATTGAAACTTTCTGTATTGTTCGTCTATGATTTTTTTTTAGTAATAAATCATTACAGATCCTGCACACATCCACGGAGGTATTCATATTTACCTTCTATTTTTATCCGAAAGGTCGCGACCTTGTTCTATTTTTATCAAAGATGAAATGCTATGAGCGATTTGATTTGTGCAGTTGGAGCTAGCTGCAACCAATGAAAATGCGTATCAGGGGAATGTAAAAATCAAGCTCGATCCGCCAAGGGTAGAGTAGCGTAGTGGATTGTCACCCTTGGCTTGCGATGATGATACTGGGGGTGACTCTGATACGAATTCTTTTGCGGACAGCGAACGGTCACATAAATAAAACTAAATGCATGAATACAACTATTAGAACTTTCTATAAGAGCAATTTCTCCTTTTGTCACGGTGTTTTCAACACAGGTCTGCTGTGCAGAAAATAAAAACATTCTGTGCTGAAGATTACATTTTCATCACAATATTATAAAACGCACAACTGAGTTCCATTTGATCGAATACCGCTCATATTCAGTGTCTGTATACATGAGCAATGCTCTGTCAAAGGGGCTTTAACCCTTTACTACACATTCCAGACTTTTAAGGACCCTATGCAAGAAGCCTTTTGAAAACATTGTGGGAAAAGGAGAAAATGCTGGTAACCAGCATTTTCTCCTTTTCCCACAATGTTTTCTACCCTTCCCACAACAAATTTCAATTTTTCGTCTGTAAATGGTTTCAATTTTATGGACCAGTCTAAAATTTTGTAGTTTGGTAAAAAGTTGATCTATCTTTGTAATCCATTATAGCCCGTTGTCTGCGCATGTCATATTCTTCGAAGATTCGACCTGTCTTATATGACGCATCACGAGACCCCAAAAGCGGGCTGACTGTAATAATACGCTCTATAAAGTAGCAATGTAAAAAATAGCTTTTATCAATACGTTTGAGGAGAAATGAGACCTGCTTTTGCTCCAGATTTCTCTAAACAGCTGATCATAGCTGAGTGAATTGCACGAGATAGCGTTTTATTGAGTAAACGTTTATTTTAGTCTGAAATTCAAAGTAACGGTTATCGAGTAGGAAAGTGGTTCGGTTCTGTAAAGCCCTATCACACTACACGGCGATTGCCCCGCGCTTGCACGGCGCTCTAGCATTTTTTCAGAGCGCCGTGGGATCGCCGGAAAACATAAATAATTTTCGGGAAAAGAGAGATACACGGCGCTTTCACGGCGCTCATGGTGATGCTACGGCTCTCCTACGGCGCTCTTTCGGCGATTCTACGGCGATGTATCGCGTTCCTACGGCGATTGAATGTGCTCCTACGGTGCTTCTACTACGCTCATGGAGATGTCACGGCGCGTGCACTGCGCTCTCGCGGCGATTGTACTGCGCTTCCGGCGCGCTTGAGACACTGTTAAACCAAAGTACATTCATACCTTTTCATCAGTTCCTTGTTTGCTCTAATACAGTAAGCATGCCAGCAAAAGAAAAAGCAAGAAGTCCAAAGACAAGCCTGTGCAAGAAAAGTTCTGTCGCCCCCAGCCTCCCCGCCTCCCCCAGGATCCCCGCCTCCCCCAGCATCCCCGCCTCCCCCATCATCACCGCCTCCCCCAGCATCACCGCCTCCCCCAGCATCACCGCCATCACCGCAGGGTGAAGCAAGATCTCCTCTGCCGCCAGCTTCCCGTGCTAGCTCTCCATCAAATTCAATACCTCACAGCCCTACCCAGCCACAAAAGAAGGCCAAAACTGTAATTGATCCGGTCGAGTGCCTTTCTGTACTGCGTGTCCTTCTTGGTAAGTACAGGACGAAGCCTGTCTAGGAGCTCATCAAACAGCTCGGATGGTACTCTAAGATAGTTAAAGTAGCTAGCGGGATCCTCGTTTCGCAGCTCTGGCATAAGTTTATTGTAATACCCACGCTGTAATCTCCTGGCCTCGTCCAGCCATGTTCGAACCCAGATCCTCATACCCTTAGTGTCCTTCTCCGCCACCGTCTGAGAAATACTTCTACTATATTACCATCAGCCTTGAGCTGTTGCACTTGCATAATTAAAGCGTGAAACGGAGAAACTGCACAATAGGGGCATTTTCTCCTTTTCAATCAATGTCAAACGCCAACTTCAGACGCTTTTAAATTTGGACAAGGCTAAAATTCTCAAATCGGATAAGTTTAAAAGGTCTAATCAGTGTGAACTTATGCATTTTCTTTTGTAAGATAGGGTTTTGAAAATGTTTGAATCATCGGCCGGTGGACTATTGTTAGAATAGCTATTTTAATGTAACAAGTTGATAACACCTGAACATTGTATGAAATGGAAGAAACTCACGTTATGAGTGTTTTTTCGTTTTCAATCAGTGCCAACCGCCGAGTGTAGCAAATTTGGACTAGACTAGAATTTTTGATGGTAGGTGTCAGTAATATAAAATTTTTGAACTAAAAGCCGACAGCCTTTATTTTAATATTTTAGTATAATAATTTTCAATGTGATAATTTATTACATTTTGAACATTGCGGTAACCCTTTACCACATAATCCCAACTTTTAACGACCTTCCTTGAGGGAGAAGGCTCTGGACAGCATTGGGGGCAAAGGAGAAAACGCTATAACCAGCGTTTTCTCCTTTTCTCACAATGTTTTGTCTCCATCCAAGGACTAACTTCATCATCTGAGTCATGCTAAAATTGTCATCTGCATGCGCTTTCAGTTTGAACATACTCGAAACGTTGTCGTTTGGTAAAGAATTAACCCATTACCACACAATCCCTACTCTGACGACCCTGAGAAAGAAACCTCAAGAGGGCGCTTGGGGAAAAGGAGAAAATGCTGGTAACCTGCATTCTCTCCTTTTCTTACATTGTTTTCTACCCTTCATAAAACAAATTTCCAATTTTCAGTTACTTAATTTATCGTCTGCAAATGCTTTTGATTTGGACAAGCCTAGGGTGTTGTCGTTTGGTAATAAGTTAAATGGAGGAAATGTACGCTGATGGCATTTTCTCCGTTTCGAGCAATGTCGACTGCAGATGTTTTACTTTTGGACAAGACTAAAATCTGATAAAGTGCAAAGACGAAAACAGTTTAATAATTGTTAACTTAAGCATCTCCTATAGGTAATAGACTATATTTTGTGAGGGAATGCATGGTAAAATTGTTTACATATTATGGGCCGGTGGCCTATATATTTGAATAAAATATCTTGAATCTACAAAAAAAAAAAATAATCCGGCTTGCTGCCGTTCATTTGCCATGTTGAAATGAACGATTAGTTTTACAACTCATAGATATAAACATTTTTTGTTTGTCACGCTAATTCCGGACATCGCAGTAGGAACGTCGTAGGACCGCAGTAGAGACGCAGCGGATACGCATAGAACGTGGTATAGTCGCCGTGCAAGCGCCATTGCCTGCCATGGCGTTCTTCACTGCGCTCACACCGCGCTGCCGCGGCGCTCCTGCTGCGTTTCAGGAGACCTCATTGTTATGTTTTGGGGGTCCGGCCCGCTAATCGGCATCTAATCGCAGTTGTTCTGGAAGTCTAATTGTAAACAAAGACAATGGCGTACATTTTCGAGACTACTTTTTATTCCCTATATATTCATACACATTCCCGCGCTTACACTTTATGAATGAAACTACTTTTTGTGTATTACGTACTATAGCGTAGTATTTCTACTATGGAATGTCATTCATAACATACCTCCCCTGATAGTTATCAGTCTCACTTGTTTCTCAATCAAATGATTAAATGTTAAAATGCTACTTGGCTTTTGAAGACTAAAAGTAAATGATTACATGTGTAATAAAAAAGAAAATATATGAAACACACAGATCAGAATTTTCACTGATGGTAATAACATAGGGATTATTATGCCCTTTTCACATGTTAATACTTTCACAAGAAAATTTTCACTGATGGTAATAACATAGGGATTATTATGCCCTTTTCACATGTTATTACTTTCACAAATCAAGACGAACCGGCTTTTTCCTAACTCTTTGTGGATAGCGCGTAGTCTTTGGCTTTTCAGTTATCTCCCTTGGGTAAGTCTTTTCCTGGCCTTTATTTGGAGAAACGTTAACACTGTTTTCACTCTGAGAAATTTCTGATGGCACTGAAACTGCAGTAGTGGTAACCATTGGAGTTTGAACAGTTGGTATGGTAACTGTTGGTTTCGGATCTACAGATGTCTCTGATGTGGAAACAAGTTGATCTGAATGCCTTCTCCATAAGATGTCATTACCAACATTGACTTTATATGATAGAGGACCTGTTCTACTATGTATGTGTCCCTTTTCCCATTTTTGTGGATTTGCTCTATAATCTCGAACAAGCACTGGTTCACCCACCTCGTACTGTTTAATTGTAGGTTCTACTTGTTTAGAATCCATCATCTTAAGTTGCTTTCGATTGACGATGTTTCTAATTTCGGGTTTCAGAATGTCTATTCGTGTACGGATATTTCGACCATAAAGTAACATTGATGGCGATTCATTTGTTGTCGCATGTGGCGTAATGCGATATTTACACAGAAATGCATTGAGCTTCTGATTTAATGTCAAGTCTGGATTACTCGATTTAATAGCATTTTTGAATGATTGTACAAATCGTTCTGCTTGTCCATTTGTCCTTGGATGGAATGGAGCAGAAGTCATATGGCGAATAGCGTTTGCGTCCATAAATGCTTTGAATTCCTCCGAACGAAATTGAGGTCCGTTATCCGAAACTATTTCACAAGGAATACCTTGACGTGCAAAAAGAGTCCTCAACACATTTATTGTTGTTGTTGTTGTAGTCGATTGCATATGAAATACTTCCGGCCACTTCGAATATGCATCTACGACAATGAGGAACATGGCACCCTTGAAAGGACCGGCAAAATCTATATGTAGACGGTACCATGGACTGCTTGGCCAACTCCATGGATGAACTTGACTTTTTGGCGGCGCATTTTTCACATAACTGCACCCTGCACATGTTTTGCATAACTTTTCAATGTCTTTGTCCAAGCCTGGCCACCATACATATGTCCTAGATAGAGATTTCATCTTTACAACACCAACATGACCTGAATGTATTTCATTTAGCACATTTTCACGCAAACTATCTGGTATGACAACGCGATTTCCCCATAGTATACAACCTTGATGAACATTCAACTCAGTTGACCTTTGTTGATATGGTTTGAGTGTAGGATCCTCACTTTTTGGAAAATATCCCTGCATAACCATATCTAAAACTTGAGATAATACATGATCTCTCTGTGTCTCCCTGCGAATAACAGCACTCGTAATAGGTAAATCATTGAAATGCTCACTATAAAAAATATCAGTAGGGTCATCAAGGTCATCTGAATCCCCCGGAAGTGGTAAACGCGACATGGCATCAGCATTACCGTGATATTTTGTTCCTTTGTATTGTATGTTATATGTATACCCTGACAGAAACACTGCATAGCGCTGTAATCTGGCAGCAGTCATTACTGGTAACTGTTTTTCGGGATTAAATATACTCAAAAGTGGCTTATGATCTGTAATGAGGGTAAACTTCCTTCCATAGAGGTAAGTATTAAATTTTCTAACACCCCAGTATAGTGACAATGCTTCTTTATCAATTTGAGAATAACCCTTTTCCGCACTGTTTAACGTCCTTGAAACGAATGCAATGGGTCTTTCAGTACCATCTTGGAAAGTATGGGACAGTACACATCCAATTCCATAAGCAGATGCATCACATGCTAAGGTAAGTGGTTTCTCTGGATCATAGTGACACAAAACTTGCTCAGAACAGATTGCTTCTTTAATCTGAAGAAATGCTTTCTCACAATGTTCAGTCCACTTCCACTTTTTATCATTCTGGAGTAATTCATGTAGTGGAGCAGCCATTATTGACAGATTCTCAACGAAACGATGGTAATAATTGACTAATCCTAAGAATGAGCGCAACTGTGATACATTTTCTGGCCTTTTTGCTTCATTCATAGCTTTGACCTTGTCTGGAGATTTGTGAAGCCCATTTTTATCTATTTCATGGCCACAATAACTAATTTTCTCTTGGAAAAATACACATTTACTCAAATTTGCCCTGAGTCCGTACGATTCCAACCGTTCAAGCACCAAATTCAAGTTGTTTAAATGTTCTTCATCATTGCTTCCGGTTATGATAATGTCGTCCAAAATACACTGGGTATATGGAATGTTCTGAAGGACTTGATCAATCGCGTGTTGCCATAGCGACGGAGCTGAAGCAATCCCAAAAACAAGTCTATTGAAACGGTATAAGCCTTTGTGTGTGTTCAATGTTAGATATTGTTTTGAACTGTCATTGACCTCCATTTGTAAATATGCTTGTGTAAGATCAATTTTCGAAAACTTTTCGCCTCCGGACAAACTCGCAAAAATATCCTCGATCTTTGGAAGTGGATATTTGTCAACACACATTACAGAGTTCAACGTAACGCGGTAATCACCACAAATTCTCACATTACCATTGGATTTCATGACAGGCACTATCGGCGTTGCCCATTCACTGTATTGAATTGGCTCTATTACACCTTCCTTCTGTAACCTATCCAATTCCGCTTCAATTTTCAGGCGTAAAGAATATGGTACATTTCTAGCTTTAAGAAATTTCGGTTTTGCTCCCTCTTTCAGTGTCAAATTAGCTTTAATGTCTTTAAGTTTTCCAATCCCTTCAGAAAATACAGACTTGTGCATTTCCAAAATTGTAGATAACCTCCCTTGTGAATGTAGTGATTTAACTTCGACCCAGTTAAGTTTCAACTTTTCTAGCCAATCTCTCCCAAAAAGTGATGGAACATTTTGTGGCACAACATACAAATCCAGATTAGCCGTCTGATCATGAATCGAAACATCAACTCTCAGTCTTCCTATCGGTTTGATAGTATGTCCCGAATAACTTCTCAAGATTGTTGTAGTCTGTTCCAACTTATAATCCTTGAATTTCAAGTCATACAGATTTTTAGAAATTAAAGATAGGGCTGTCCCTGTATCTAATTCCATCTGTACCTCAGTTTTACCTATTCTTGGATTCAGAGTAATTGGATTTGTGTGTGACTTATTCTCAGACAAATGTAAAATGGGTTGTTCTGCTGTGACCTGGTGTACTTTGTTTTGACGCTTCTTAGAAAGACAAGCTCGCTCAATATGTCCCTTTTTGTGACAAAAATTACAAATTGTTTCTATATGTTTACACTTATCTGGCGAATGTTCCCCATTACATCTGAAACACAATTTCTTTTGTTGAAATTTGTTAACAGGCTGTGATCTGTTTTTCTCATGACGCTTCTGTTTCTTCTGTTGCTTCCTAAAATTTAGACTATGAACCTGTTCCTGTACACCTTGTACCTCGGCTGCGTCCTTCGAAGCGGTTTCCATAGCAACAGATATTTTGATAGCCTTATCCAAGTCCAGCTCACTTTCTGACAGCAAACGTTTCTGGATATATTCATGACGAAGCCCACAAACTAATCTATCTCTCAATGTGTCACTAAGAGTGGCGTTGAAATTACAGTTAACTGAAAGTCGTCTTAGTTCAGCAACATAATCCATGACAGTCTCATTTGCACTTTGATTTCGCTTATGAAACCTGTAGCGTTCGGCGATGACTGATGGTTTGGGGTTTAATTGCGCATTGAGTAATTGTACAAGTTCATCGTATGATTTCTCAGACGGCTTATGTGGGGCACATAAATTCCGTAACAATGTGTAAGTCTTGGGGCCAATCAAACTAAGCAATGATGCCTTCTTTTTGTCGTCGCCTACCTCGTTTGCAACGAAAAACTGGCCCAGACGCTCGCAATAAGAATCCCACGTCTCCAAATTTGCATCGAAACTGTCAATATTCCCGATAGTCGACGAAGCCATTCTCCAATCAGATGCACCGTTATCCGTTTTACCTCGTCGCCAATGTTATGTTTTGGGGGTCCGGCCCGCTAATCGGCATCTAATCGCAGTTGTTCTGGAAGTCTAATTGTAAACAAAGACAATGGCGTACATTTTCGAGACTACTTTTTATTCCCTATATATTCATACACATTCCCGCGCTTACACTTTATGAATGAAACTACTTTTTGTGTATTACGTACTATAGCGTAGTATTTCTACTATGGAATGTCATTCATAACACTCATGGCGCTGCTAAGGCGACCTCACGACGTTCCTACTGCGCACTTATCACACCGCGCTTCGACGGCGACTGTTTTGTGCATGCTCAAAGTGCGCGCCGACCCTCGCCGCTCTACGCGACTGCACGGCGCTCCCACTGCCCTCCCGCGGCGATCATGACGATGTCACGACGTCCTCACAGCGCTCTGGAAATTTTTGGACCGCCGTGGGAGCGCCGTGGGATCGCCACCCTAGTGTGACAGGGGTTTAACCCAGGATGTCCAAATTAGATAGATGAGTATTTATAGAATGCCATCTAGCGGGAGATAATGATTATAGCCAGCCAGCAACTCATCACATAATTATAAGTCCATAAAACCTATTTTGTCTACAAAAGGACTTAATCAGGAAAAAGAATGGCTCTTTGACACGTAAGAAAATTGACCAGTGACAAAAAAAGTTTCGGCCAGTGTCAGCCTGGGCAGACTGTGCAGGCTCAGATAGGTCGTTACTTCTGGCCATTACCACACAATCCCTGCTTTTGACGCCACTGAGAAAGAAGCCTTTAGAAAACATTGTGGGAAAAGGAGAAAATGCTGGTAACCAGCATTTTCTCCTTTTCCCACAATGTTTTCTACCCTTCATATAAGAGATTTCACATTTTCACTCAATTTTATTTTGTTTGCAAATGCTTTCAATTTGACAAGCCTAAAATTTTGTCCTTGGGTAATGAGTTAAACCGCCTTTTCAGAAAGCAAGTATAATACATTTCAATTGTTATCTATGAAGTATGATTTACTGTAAATGTCTGCCCGCATTTTATTCAATAGCAAAGCAAATAAAGTATAACTGATACACATCAACTTGAAAAGGAAAACGTCGCATGATTCAAATTGTGTACGGTACTGCTTGTGTCCTGTATAAGAGATATGAGGCAAAATTAGGAACTGCCAGTTTTGTGCGATATATCACTGTGCTACAAGGTTTTGGCGTATATTTTCATTGCTACAAGGTTTTGGCGTATATTTTCATTGCATATGAGTCATGCTCTATGGTTGGTTGTATTGGGCCTTAACGCCACTTTAACAGTTAAGATCATATCATGGCGGTCGGTGACGCACATGTGTTTCCTGGCTTTCTTATACCGGTACTTACACAACTTTCTTTCCTAAGCCACCGACTACTTTTCTCACATGCTTCAGCAGAGGTGAGAGGCGAAAATACGCCGGAAAGAAAGTTTGCTTCAACCGGGTGTCGAACTCACAACCACCAGGTCATGAGTCTGACACGCTTACCACTGAGCCACCCAGGCGGGCCATGCTCTGTGAAAAGGGGGCTTAGTGCAGGCTGCAAATGTATCGGTCCAGGTCAGCTACTGGTCAGTTTTCTGCAGCTAAATTCAAAGTAACAATAAAGCCAAAAGAACAAGCCGAGTAGATGTTTAAGTACATTTGAATTTAGGTCATACCATTAAAAGTATGTTAACTAGTATATAAGGATGACAATTTGCCATTTTACTTTCGGTCCAATCTGCCATTTTACGTTCAGTCCAAGTTTTAGTTGCTGACAGAGAAATTCGTTTCAAAACTTGGTTAAAACCTGCCAGATACTTAACTCATTAACAAACGACATTATTTTAGGCTTGTCCAAATCGAAAGCATTTGCAGACGACGAAATAAAAGTGACTGAAAATTTGAAATTTGTTTTGTGAAGGGTAGAAAACATTGTGGGAAAAGGAGAAAATGCTGGTAACCAGCATTTTCTCCTTTTCCCACAATGTTTTCTATAGGCTTCTTTCTCAGGGGCGTCAAAAGTAGAGATCGTGTGGTAATGGGTTAAATGTGTCTTTTGTTTACCGTTTTTGCCTGATTTTAAAATTCCTTTTTTTCGAATACCTAACATGTAGCCCGATCACATGACAACAGACTGCTATATCAACTACATCTTTTATTCACACTGTTAAATGGTATGATTTGAATTTGAATGTATCATGACACCTGCTTTGATATTTTGGCCTTTACTGGGCTTTTAACTCTGGATTTTATCCCCAGATTATGTATTGTTTCGAGTTTCAATTCAACTTGGTATTTTCATGGTAACTTCCTGGGTTTGCTTTTTATGAATTTGGAACATAGGCTAAAATGGCAATTTTTTTCAGTTTTTTTTCCGACCATGTCACTTGCTTATATTGATCATTGATATCACTATTTCACAAGTTGAACATGATTTATTGATAAAATCTAAAGAATTAGGATTGTGCTGTTGCATTTAATTGCTCCTTATAATTTCAGGCTGTCTATATAGACCTTTGTTTGAGGAAGTTTAGTTCGGCGTATGCGGAACACCTCGATCAATTCTACGAATCAAGCCTCGGATGTATGCCAACAGAGTAATATATTAAGAAATTTAACATGCATCGCCGGAAGCAGTTATTCGTCAGATACTCTCTACGATATAGTTCCGTAGTCGTTCTGGACAAATTTCAACTAATAACCGTTTAGAATGACAACATATCCTTTAGAATGATCGTAAGTCTATCTACTGCAGCAAAAATGGCATACACTTATCACATTAATGGATATTTCTAGTCTCCAAACTCTTGGGCAATTTTCTACCGAAATTTTGTTAAAAAATCAAAGAATTACGTTGTATTGATTTAGCGTTGTTAAAGCAATGCAGCCTTTTCTCTCTTGCATTGCAAACTATAGGCCTACATTTTATCTACTTCATATGGCTTATTCAAATACATGTAGGGGATTGTTTTGCGTTGTCATGTCGTTGTTTAAGTTGTTATGGGGGATGTTGTTGTTGCTGCTTCCGAAAGTAGTCCATCGGCATACATCCGATGCTTAATTCGTAGAATTGACCGAGGTGTTCCGAATGATCAAGATTATGCACAAAGCTGCACGTTTTAGCGCATATTACCAAGATTTTAGTGACGCCAATTCCCAGTGACGTCATTTTTCATTGAATTTGGGCACTCAGACGGAAAATTCTACTTCGTTAGGGACTCAATTTTTAAACCAAAAAACAGGTAAAATTCGATTAATAAACGTTGGAATGGTAACATTTTGCAGTATAGTAAATTCGTTGTACGGTCAGGTGGCAGGGGACTTGGAGCCTTCGGCTCGGTGCAACATGATTCCCCACAGCCGTGAACAAGTTTAAAAGTCCCCTCGGCGAGGTGGCGACATGATTCACCACAGCCGTGGACAAGTTTCCAAGTCCCCTGCCACCTGACCGTACAACTCATAATGTAGAGTGCATTACGGACAGTACATGACAGGTCTATGTGAACAAGGATAGAGATTTATGTCAAACAATACTTGACCCTTTAAGCTGCTATATGACTAAAATAGAACTTTCAAGCCGACAGTATAAACCCAAATGCAGCTATTTTAAAGTTATGTTTTGAGGAATGATATCTCCTTATCGAGCAGTGTAGATCAAAATCAGACTGCACGATCTGTGCAGTCTGATCTTGATGCACACTGCCCGCAAGTAGTCAGTGAGTTGCCCATAGCAGCTCAGGGGTTAACATTGCTTTCTTTAAACATATCGGTTACATGTTTTATTTGTAAAAGATCATACCCTTTTGCTCAGCTATCGTTTTTATTTTTCAAATTTATTCTTTCTTTGCCTTTCTGATTACTTTTCTGTCTGTCTGCTTACTGGCCTGCCTCTCTCTCTCCTGCTTACTGGCCTGCCTCTCTCTCTCTCTCTCTCTCTCTCTCTCTCTCTCTCTCTCTCTCTCTCTCTTTCCCCAACCCCCCACTGGAATAATTGTCTGACGGACCATTGGAAGCTTTTTGAGAAGCAAAAGTTATGAAATACTAAATATAAGGAATAATTTCAAAAAGAAACCTTGGACTTTTGGACTTTTTTTTTTTGTGAGTATTGGATAAAATCGTAAAAGAGGGAAACACGTTCTGTTTAGGAGCTGTCTGAAATAGTTTCAAGAAATTATGTGAATTACCTTTCTAAAAGGACGATACTATTCCTGACTTGTCCAAGTTGAAACCACACCGATTCATTAAAAGCGATCTTGTCTTATCATCAACGGAATTATAAAGTAGAACTATCCTTGAACATGCAGGAAACATTCACCAGAGGCAAAATATTTCGACACAGGTCAGCCTGCGCTGACTGCGCAGGCTGACCTGGGTCAGCGAAGTAAACATTCTTACCAAAGAGCACAACGCGTACATTTGGAAAGAAATAAACACATTTACTATTGAAAAAGGTAGTAGGCCTAACATTGTACCGTATGAACTTTCCTATAATCTTTTCAAACGATTGTAAATATTAAAACCCCTGGTGATCGTACTATTTATAACGGTATATGTATACATGTATATGTTACAATATGATGAGCAATAGGAAAATTCCCCGATCTAGATGTAAGTATGCAATCAGGTTTTGCGGGAAAGAGTTAATAGACCCTGGCAGAAGATTATTTAATGATGGCCCATTGTGAAAAAAAAATGTCACAGCGGTTCCAAATGCCATCTGCTGAATAAAGGTCTAAATGTGTGTGCAACCGGGAGAGGCGATAATCAATAACAATTGAACTTACCTTCGACTATGATCATGACACGTTATTCTGCTATCCCGAACGTATTTCCAATCGATTCGGCTTATACCCAGAACACAGAAACAAACGCACCAAAATCCGGTAATTTCCTCATCGCGTACCTAGCAACCAAATTTCACACGGATAATCATGTCCATTTGTTATTGTCACGACGGTAAACCTAGATAGTTTATAATAAATCCAACATAAAGAAAGGATTGAAGGTAGATCGCTCTCGGGTATGGCCAATATATTTACTCGAGATTGCGAAAGAAGACCTCATTTCAATTCACATTTTTAACATGTTTAGAACTGCTATATAGTCTAGTCGTACGTGTTACGGCTTGAGATTTTAATATTGAAGGGAATAAATGCTATACCATTAACAAATATGGATAACACTAATTTTGGCCCTTTGGCTGTTTAAAAAGCTTGTCAAAGCGTGCTTCGAGGGTAGGCTACAGTACAGTACTGACAATTAATTAGGCTATATGACTGCATAGAACGTGCAGTATGGTTTACTTTAACCCTTTGCCAAACAAACCCTTGTTTTTACGATCCTGAGATAGAAGCCTTTTGAAAACATTGTGGGAAAAGGAGAAAATGCTGGTAACCTTTTGCCACAATGTTTTTCATCCTGCTGGTAACAAATTTCAATTTTTGAGTAACGTTTATTTTGTCGTCTGCCAGTGCTTTCAATTTAGACCAGTCTAAAATTAAGTTTGTTTGGTAAAGAGTTAAAGATCTGTAGCCTACCTTCCGATAGGGTAAAATTCTTCCAGCAAAATAACTTTGAAATAGTAAAAGTTTGTTTCTAACAAGCATCAAAAACGTTTAATTCAAAACGGCACAAACTGATAATCATAGATCTACATCTATCTAGATAGATCTATGAAATTCATATCGGCTTTCCCGGCCGTTTTGACGGACCTGCACATCTGATCTTAGTCTCTACACCGACAGATTTTTTCTTAACTGCCGCGGACCAAAACTGGCTTTCGGTCAGCTAAAAGGGTTTTAGACCTTGAAAACGGAAGAGCTGGATTGCTTGAATGAATTAAGTCATTACCAAACGACAATATTTTAGGCTTGTCCAAATGGAGAGCATTTGCAGACGACAAAATAAAAGTGGCAGAAAATTTGAAATTTATTTTGTGAAGAGTAGAAAACATTGTGGGAAAAGAAGAAAATGCTGCATTAGCTGCAAATTACCAGCATTTTCTCCTTTTTCCACAAAGCTATCTAAAACGGTTTCTTTCTTAGGTCGTCAAAAGTAGAGATTCAATGTGGTAATGGGTAATTAAGCCTATTATACAGAAATCCCCTACCTTTCATACGGATTGTAGACACACGTGGTATGTTTTAGCAATACAATTCAAAATAGTCCTAGCAAATAGAATCCGCGACACTGATCAGCCCTTGAAATGAAAGGGGAAAATGAATAGTAAACTGTTCTTTTTGTTAGGCTTTTGCTGTTGTATATACCCTTTATTGCACAAGCTCCTCGCGGTTTAATGGCCCTGCAGAAGAAAGATTTTGAAAACCTTGTGGTAAAGGAACGACATTGTTGTCAAATTTGACAAGTCTGACAATCTGTCGTCTCGTGTAGAGCTAGTTTACGCTCATAACTGGCAATGAAATTATTCAAACAGAAGTAAAGCAAAATATTGTATTTTCATTGCTGTTTTGGGGCAAAATGTCTCCCTATCGAACAATGTAGATCCAAGATAAGATTTTAAGTTCTGTGCCGTCCGGTCTTGATATACACTTGCCACGGAGACACCTTGACAAGCGTTTAGCAGCCAGGGGTTTAACTCTTAACCAAACAGTAAAATTTTAGACTTGTCCAAATTGAAAGCAATTGCAGACGACATTATACATGTAACTTATGAATAAAAAATTCGTTTGGGGAGGGTAGAAAACATTATGGAAAAAAGGAGAAAATGCTGGTTCCCAGCATTTTCTCCTTTTCCCACAATGTTTTGAAACGGTTTCTGTCCCAGGGTCGTAAAAACCAGGGATTGTTTGGTAAAGGGTTAAAGTGTTTCGTTTTCTGTAATTAACATTTTCTCAGCTTACCACTTGTACGTTTCAAATATCATTTTTTTTTCTTTTTATTTTTCGAGCGATCGGTTAATTTAATCACTAAACACCCTGTATTTCCAGTTATAAAACAACTAAAATGCTGAAAAAAAAATTGAACAATTAATCCACTTTTATATAATATATCCAAGTTAGATAGCTACCCCGACATAGTCCGCTGACTTAACGATTGATTTTTAGAGCAATCAATGTCTAACCTTGGGTAGGTCCAATATTGTACATGTATGTGTACAGTGCTATAGACTCGTATAGAATTTTACAGGTGAAAAATCAGTCATTTACTAGGACCATTAGTGACGACCCTTACCTCTCTCGGAATTCCTGTGAACGATTTGATGTGGGAGTGAAAAAATGAATGGATACTCGTAAACCTTGAAAATTTTAACACTTGCTCATAGAAATAGCTTACCCTTTAGATCATAAAAAATGATACTTGAATAAAAAAAGGGTCGTGTAGCACAATCAATAACAGTATAACCAATTATATCTCGAAACTTTTCCGGGTGATTCGCTATAAGGAGATAAAGCTATTCTTAAAAACGAGGCCGCCTTATTGCTCGTAGCGGCAACTTACTTGATATGTAATTATATCCGATCCCTTTATCGAACTGTCTCGAGTTTCGACGACTTTGAAGAACATTTTTTTTTAGAACATTATGGGCAAAGAATATGTCGGGATTTAGATTGAAACAAATAATTTCCGTGGACCCAGGAATCGTATATATAAGACCCATGCATGGTGGACCAGAATTTCTTTTTTTTTTTCTTTTTTTTTTTTCGAAATTCAAACACTCGATATATGTTTGATATGTTTGTACACGTTTCTTAATTTAAGAAAATACGAGAGAGCCCATTATACGGAAACAAAGAACGTTAAGCCTTATAAAATTTCATCCATTATTTATCCGCGTGGGACATGTCCGAACACACGTATACCACTCTTACGACGTTTAACTCTTTACCTGTAGACGGCTCTTTACCAGACGACAAATTTATAGACTGGTTCAAATTGAAAGCATTTTTGAAAGCATTTGCAGACGACAAAATAAATATGAATGCAAAATCGAAATTTGATTAGGGAAGGTTTGAAAACATTGTGGGAAAAGGAGAAAATGCTGGTTACCAGCATTTTCTCCTTTTCCTACAATGTTTTCAAAAGGCTTCTACCTCATGGTCGTAAAAAGTCGGAATTGCCTGGAAAATGGTTCAGCGGAGAGTTAATCTCGGACCGCACATTCTGATCTTAGATCTATCTTACGTAACTTTATATTTCATACTGTGACAAACACTTTAGACTCAAAGGGATTAATTTATTATCCATTGGAATTAGACATGTTCAACAAGAGCACCGGAAGCGGGTGCCAATGTCTGACCGGAAGTGCTCGCAATGATTTTCGAAGTCGAAAAAGGAGCATACATGTGTCTGAAATAGGTACCATGTCCCTTTTTGACTGTAAATAACTTGCCTGGGTTTGAAGTATTTATTTTCTGAAATAACAGAGATATTGCAAAATGTCAAGTTTTTGACTGACGACAACGACCCCAGGGCTCTTCTCCGAATACCCCAGCTGAAAACGTCACATCGGGGCTAGTATTCATCAACCATTGCGAGAACATTAACTCCCGCAAGATTTGGGCATCCTGCATGGGTACACAGGACCACATTTCCACGTACGCTACAACCGTTACTTTGAATTTCAAACTAAATTAAACGTAGGCCTATACTCAATAAAACGCTACCTGTTGCGATTCATTCAGCTATGATCACCGGTTTAGAGAAATCTGGAGCTAAAGCAGGTCTGATTTTTCCTCAAACGTATTGATAAAAGCCATTTTCTCCATTGCTACTTTATAGCCCAATATCGGGGAGAGTGATGCGTCCTGTAAGACAGGTCGAATCTTCGAAGAATATGACATGCGCAGACAACGTTGTTAAAAACGATCTTTGTCTTGTTCTCCAAGATTTTCTACACTTATAAGTAACACAACTTCTGATTGGCTTAACCGAATCAGAAGTTTTGTTACTTACACATGTAGACATGAAATCTTGGAGGATAAGACTAGGAATATTCTCAAGAATGGTTGGTTAATGTAGGCCCTGATTTGTCTTACCTAGAAATGGCATAAAACATGAAAGAACGGGAGAAAGAAAAAGTGACAAAATTCTGGTTACCAGCATTATTCCACTTTTACAAGCCTAAAAATTTGACTTGGTATTGTAAAGAGCTAATGACGATTGCCCTTGTCACACTTGCATATCCTCTCCATAGACTCCCAAATCCCTTGAAATAGTTTTCTATGTGCGACCTTTATAAAATTTCTGTAAAATTCTGATTTATAATGAACATAGCTATCTTATTACTTCATACCAAAAAACGTTAGAATTGTCAATTATAACATTGTTACGATTTAGGATAACGTCAATTCATCAGTGATGCACTATTTTGTCCCGAGGGAACATGGACTTTTCTCATAATTCGACCACATAATTATGAAGATTTTGATAAATGTTAGCCATATCATGCGTTAGATGGTAATAAGCCCCTGTCACACTATATTTACAGAGTTTCTTCAACGGTGTTTAATTTCCCAGGGCGCCTTGAGAACACAGGGGGAAAAAGAACCGGATTTTTTTCAAGATGTTATGTTATATTTTGTACAGCGTTCTCACTGCTACCAAATCGTTGCTACGGAGCCCCCATTACGTAATTATCGCGTTTTTACGGAGTTCTTCTGGATAATTCTGTGCACTTCCACAGCACTTTCACTGCGCGCACTGCACTTCGAAAGTGCTCACACTCTGTGCCCTGGGCGGCCACGGTGTTCTCAAGGCGCCCACATGCGCACTATACGCTGGCGGCGTGTTCACGACGTTTCAAAGCCTGTAGGGACTGTTTTAATAAATGGCAAGTGCATAGGTTACCTGCTAGCTGATCATAACTGAATATATCGCACCAGATAGCGTTTTTATTTAGTAAACGTTTATTTTATTTTGAAATTCAAAGTAAGGGTTGTCGTTTTGAAAAAATAGTCCGCTCGTGTACCCAGAATGTCCATATTAATTAGATACACGTAGATGTGCATTTGTAGAATGTCATCTAGCGGGAGATAGGCCTAATGAGCCTGATTATAAAGACCTTTGTTTGAGGAAGTTCTGTTTGTCCGTATTTTCGAACTAGAGCAGTTCAGCTGAAAACCATGTTCTGTTACAAAAATCGTCCGCAAATAGGTTTTAAGATTAGTAACCTCCCCTAACGTCCTTTTACTTATGATCTATCAATCTATACAGCCGGGTTAGCTCATGTGACTCATCGTCCTATGATTTTCAGTAATATTTTTAATAATATGATGAAGATTGGTAACTACTGTTTGCCTAAATTTGCTTAAGTTCAGTGATAGAAAATGAAATAGATAGAATTCATACATGATATCTTTAGATATTTTGCTGCCTGTAACAAAATCATATTAGTTTTCTAATCCATAACAAACGGTACGTAAAAAACGCACTATTTTGGATACAGGTCGGCTCATTCCGTAACTTCAAGTTGCAGTGTGTTTACCCCAGAACATTTGTTTGTGACGTCACATCAAAATAAACTTCGTTGTCGCTGTCAGAAAACTTTCTCTGCATTTTCTTGCATAATTTTAGGCAAAATGAGGTTTAAGTTCAAGGAAGAACATACATTCGGTAAGTTTTACCTTTTGTTCACACTCTTGTCAGAGGAATTCGTTGGACAGTTAGGGCAAATCGCTCGTAAAGTTTTATCACACTGGCCTGTTTCGTTGTTTACATTTTGTCCACCTTGATCCTTGGTCTTCGACCGACTTGACAAAAAATGTAAATTTGTCGTTTGTTTCATAATCAGTACTCACAGAAACGATTACTTTTGTTTGTATAGGATCCTTAATATTGTGATTTCATTTAATTAAAGTTTATGTACTTTACAAATCATTTGCATTTGTATTGAACTGGCAGGCTGACTCCAAATGAAATATGAAGATACTGAAGTATGGTTTATAATCATCTCATTTTCCTTTTACATTCAGACCAGAGGAAAGCAGAATCAACAAAGATAAGAGACAAATATCCTGAAAGAATACCAGTAAGTATATGGGTGGTAGATGGTAGGGCTCCGTACCGGTACTCGATATATATCGAAAACCGGTATTTTACTTTCGATAGATATATCGGATCGAACGTTTCTGTATCGAACAAAATATCGATCATCAAAAGAAAATAAAAGTTAAGCATATAAATACCCAGTTAAGTTGTTTTTAATGGCGAAATTCATTACGAGTTTACTTTAGGTAATCTCTAAAGTCGAGTAGTCGTAGAGGTAGGTGTGGCTACCTGGGAAACTTACAACCAATCGAAATGCGTCATTCTTTATTACTCGCCCTGTACCCGTTACACAATGGATGACAATTAGCTTATACCCCTATTCTCGTTCCCCCGTCATGTTGTTTGAAATCTGAAAATTATGCATCAATCAGCAGATTGCAGACAAATTTACGCTGATAATTTGTCAATATAGTTGATTAAACAAAGGTAATGAACATCTCGTGATGTGATCGAGAGGTAGCGATGGAAATAATTGAAGCGTGACCTTTCAACCTTCCTAAGATTTTATTTGGTCGATCTTTTAATGTTGCCGAAAAATGTGGCTCGAAAATCAAATCTCTTTTTCCATTAGATTATCTGAAATCAGTGTTCCGACTCGCGTAAATTATTGTGTAAATCATTTTATAGACTTGAAATTTGTATAACAAATGTTAATCACACGCGAGACGTCACGTAAGAAAAAACATGGACAAAAAAGGCCATTATCTGTTTATCGTGAGTAAAATAACAGGTTTTGATGCTAGTTCTAATCCTTATTGAGAAATCTGTGTCGAATCATGCGAACATACCTATCCAGAAATTAACACGCATGAAAAATTGTTCGGTGAAAATAAAAAAAAACACGGAAACCCATGACAGAACAAAATGTCTCCTTGACATTGTCCGATCAGAGTCCTCTTAGACTGTCTTTTCAGCTTTTTAATGAGTAGTAAATGTAGATCTAGTTAGAATTCATATTAATTTAGGCCTACATAATTATGAAATTTCAATACAATCTAGAAGTGTTAAATTTGCGGTATTTTGTTTTCAGGTATGCTCAACAAAGAACAAACACAATTTTCGCATTTTTTTCTGTCTTTTCTTGAAAATTGAAATATCATATGATATATCGAATATCGATCATTTTGTATCGATACAAATACCGTATCGATCAAACTGACCGATACGGAGCCCTAGTAGACGGCATTATCTCAAGTACAGATAACTGTCCCCAAAGGCGATGTTACTTTTTGACTGGTCGCCTCTGGGTACAGAGACAATCCGGACAAAACCAGTTAAAGGTTTCGCACAGATTTTGTGCGCAAGTTTGAACTCTTATAATTTCACAAATAGAGCACAAAACTAGGATTTAAACATACCTGTAGCTTGCGTATTCAATGTTCCTTTGTTTGAAATACAAATATTTTCAATTAAACGCTGATCGTAAGAAAAAAACATGCATTTCATCACTTACTCGAGTTGTTTACGTTCCCAAAAACATACAAAATGGCCGCCACGCACAATAAATTTGCGTGATTTTTCCGAGATTTAAAAGATGTTGACAGTTGTAATCGACTTTTACAAGCTTTTTATGTAATGAATGGTTTAACAATTTGTTTTTGGTCATGTTTAGTACTAAAAGTTAATTGTATTTTGCTGCAATACAGATAAAACCGATGAAGCAGAAGGTCAGTATAGCGCTCTATATTTGCTATTGGAAAATTTACAATGGACTTGAGATGGTGCGGTGTACAGTAAATGTCCAAATATGAAAAAGATCACCAGGACGTCTCATTATTGAGACTAGCATTATCTCCAGCTAGATCATAAGATGGCATTCTACAAATACACATAATAATAATAATGAATAATATGTCATAAATGTGAAACATCTTAGTAGTGAAATGTCTGACATACGTGTTATTTTAGATGCAGGGACGTTTCGGTAAATGGACAAGTTTGGTAAATAGACTGTAAGAGTAAATTGATAAATTGTTTGGGTAACATAGCAATTATATAGTGTCTATGTACATTTATGTTTTCCGCCAAATACATGGCTTTGTTTTTTTCTACGATAATTTTTTTCATTTGCAATTTCCAATCTATGTACGACAATTATTTTTGTTGTTCTTCAATCCATGCAATATGCATAAAAACCTAGAATGATTAAAATTTTTATCACCATATCTTCTTTTTGGTTTTCATCAAAACATATTGATATTATTCATGTTTTGGGTGTGTAAAATACACATGTACATAATTGTCATATTTGCCTTGTTTCAGAAACATCCAATTGATTTACTCTATAAGTCCACTGTACAGAGCTCATTATGTTACGGCAGCATCCATCACCAAATTTTATACTTTGTTATTTGAGCATATTGAGCCATTTAACATTGGAGTAACCTTAATCTGTAGTTCTACACGGTAATGCTTGTGTTAAGATACTTTGGTATTTATCTGCAAAAAACTTTTTCTTTCATAATATTTGACATTGTTACTTTTTAGCTCACCTGGGTACAACATGCTCAAGGGGAGCTTTTAGGATCGCCTGGTGTCCGTCGTGCGTCATTGCATTGTGAGTCTTCAACAGTTCTTTAAACATCAACTCCTCCTAAACCACTAGGCCAATTTCGACCAAACTTAGCTGGAACGTTCCTTTGGAGGTCTTGTTTAAAAGATGTTCAGAGAATTTGATTTCATCAAAAACGCTGGTTGTAATAGCAACCAAACGGAATCTTTCTAGGAAATTCTCTATAAATCTTCTCTGAAACCACTGGTCAGATTTTGAAATAATTTCACAGAGATGGTCCTTGGGTGATTCTTTTCCGTCAAGAAATGTGGCTCTTGTGAAAGGGGGCTACTCGTTCTATACATAAATGAAGGAATTCTTAAAAATTCTTCGTCTCTGAAACGGTTAATCAGATTCTGAAATAATTTCAGAGAGATTTTCACGAAATTTTGATCCGTCAAGAAATGTGGCTCTGTTGAATGGGGCTACTTGCACTATACACAAAAGGAAAGAATTCTTAAAAATTCTTCTTCTCTGAAACAGCTGGACAGATTTTGAAATAATTTCACAGAGATGTTCCTTGGGTGACCCTTTTCAAAAGTTGAGTGCAAAATTTTGATCCATAAAGAAACATGGCTCTAGTGAATGGAGCTACTTGCACTATAGGGAAATGAAGAAATTCTTAAAAATTCTTCTTCTTCGAAACCGCTTACTTCTCTGAAACGGCTAATCAGATTCTGAAATAATTTCACAGAGATGTTCCTTGGGTGCCCCCTTTAAAACATGTTCTCGAAATTTTGATCAGTCAAGAAACATGGCTCTGGTGAATGGGGGCTACTTGCAATATATAGGGAAATATAGAAATTCTTAAAAATTCTTCTTCTCTGAAACCTCTGGTCAGATTTTGAAATAATTTCTTAGAGATGTTCTTTTGGTAACCCTTTTCAAAAGTTGGGTGCAAAATTTTGATCCGTAAAGAAACATGGCTCTAGTGAATGGAGCTACTTGCACTATAGGGAAATGAAGAAATTCTTAAAAATTCTTCTTCTTCAAAACTGATGGTCAGATTTTAAAATAGTTTCACAGAGATGGTCTTTGGATCTGTTGGTGATATTTTGATTCGTCAAGAAACATGGCTCTGGTGAATAGGGGCTACTTGCACTATACAGAAATGAAGGAATTATTAAAATTCCTTTTTCTCTGAAACTGCCCGTCAGATTTTAAAATAATTTCACAGAAATGTTCCTTGGATGACCCTTTTCAAAAAGTGTTCGAGAAATTTCGATCAATCAAGAAACATGGCTCTGGTGCATGGGGGCTACTTGCACTATATGGCCATGAAGGAATTCTTAAAAATTCTTCTTCTCTGAAACTGCTGATCAGATTTTGAAATAATTTCACAGAAATATTTCTTGGCTGACCCTTTTCAAAAAGTGTTCAAGAAGTTTTGATCCATGAAGAAACATGTCTCTGATGTCTGTTTGCTCTTTACACTATACAGACATGAAGAAATTCTTAAAAATTCTTCTCTGAAATGGCTGTTCAGATTTTGAAAAGATTGGCAATGGTCCTCTAAAAATTTGAGGTGAGCGATCCAGGGCCATCTTGGCTATCTTGTTCCCTTTTTTTTTTCAATTTTTGAAAAGTACTACACAAAAGTAGTTAAACTTCTTTCACTAGTGAAATATCCACAAGTACATGTTCCTGTTCTTTGTTTTGATAAAAACATGTCCATGATTACTTAAGGTTTTAGAATGATAAAAAACAAAAACCTTTCAGTCATCAACACAAGTGTCAGCAGTTAGTTGTGCAGGAAACACAGAAATTGACCCTCTTGTCATTGGCCATTGACCCCATGCATACAATATTCTGACAGAAATTCCCTTCACCCATTGTTTAACCCTTTACCACCCAATCCTGAGTTTTAACGACCCTGAGAAAGAATCCTTTGGAAAACACTGTGGGAAAAGTAGAAAATGCTGGTAACCAGCATTTTCTTCTTTTCCCACATTGTTTTCTTCCTTATCGAAGAAAACTGCACCATTTGAGCCACACTGTAATGTACATCTGCAAATGCTTTCAAGTTGGACATGACTAAAATTTTGTTGTCAGGTGAAGGGTTAATTCCTACAAAAAACTGGTATTCATTAGTCTAAAAAGAAACCCATTTAATCTTTCCACTTTATGATACGAAAATAGAAAAGGAACAAGTGTTTTTGTAGTCATTTACATTTTGAAAACATGTCTGCCACAGTCTGCATTCGAACACTGATTCATACATCCATGGCAAGACTTCTTCCTCTGCAGAACTGCTATACAACCGTTGAGGTTGGCTGTTGAAAACATTCAAAGAACAGGATCAGAATCTAGTATTTTTCCCTTCCCTTCAGTGATTTTTACATCCTGGAAGACTTCATCTGATAAAGTGTGAAGGAAATGGAACTACTAAATGGGGTCTAGAAAAGTAAAACGAACTTTTTTTTATGCCCTTGCAATCAGTCATATATTAACCCTTTACTTCATTAATACTCATTTCTATGCATTGCTTGTAGGAGCCTTTGGAAAACATTGTGGCAAAAAATGAAATTGCTTGTGATGAGCAATTTCACCTTTTGTCACAATGTTTTCTATGCTATCAAAAGTTGTCATATACACATAAGAAACTGCTTCATCCAGGCTCTTATTTAGGGTCAATTAAAGATACCATAGAATGCCTTGTGGGTAAAGGGTTAAAACACAGGAAAAAGAGCATTATTCTTGTTATAAGAAGATGTACATTTATCTACATTTTTTCTTTTAAAATGTACATTGTTCCCATAGCAATTTGAAGTCAATACTTTTCTTTCTTCCAAAGTTTGAACCTATTTATGTTACAGCCACATATAAATCCTACCCTCTACATAGCCAAAGTAGAGGTTATTCTGAAATAAGGTTTTTCATTTGTCTCTTGGTCTGTTTTGTGGTATTTTCTCCTCTTACAGCTTTCAGAAGATTTTATCATTTTTTTGCCAATTGACAAACTTGGACATGATTAAATGAAAAGTATCTTTTCTCCCCCCTGAAGAGTCATTAACCCTTTACCAAACAACAAAATTTTGGACTGGTCCAAATTGAAAGCACTTGCACACAACATAATAAACATACCTCAAAAATTGAAAATTGTTTCCAGCAGTGTAGAAAACCTTGTGGGAAAAGGAGAAAATGCTGGTTACCAGCATTTTCTCCTTTTCCCACAATGTTTTCAAAAAAGCTGTATCTCGGGGTCATAAAAAGCAGGGATTGTTTTGGAGAGGGTTAAAACTTTAAAACTCAAGATTGCGTGGTTAAAGGTTTACGTTTCTTTCCACCATTGGTAGGAAGTCTGCAATTTTAATTAAGATTGGTGGTAATGGTTAGATTTGAATAAGTTCTAGTTTCGTGTTTGCTTAGAATTAGCCTGTACTTGAACATGTTAACCCTTTGCCAAACAACTATTCATATTGAAAGCATCTTGAGATGACATGTTCATTGTAGCTTCAAAGGCCCGTGATCTTAACCCATAACCACACAATCCCTACTTTTGACCCCCCTGAGAAAGAAGCCTTTAGGAAACATTGTGGGAAAAGGAGAAAATGCTGATAACCAGCATTTTCTCCTTTTCCTTCAACGTTTTCTACCCTTCACAAAACAAATTTCAAATTTTCAGTCACTTTTATTTTGTTGTCTGCAAATGCTTTCAATTTGGACAAGTCTAAAATATTGTTGTTTGGTAATGAGTTAAGACTGGTGAAAACTTGTGATGTATAGCAAAGTATTGAGTTAATGAATGAACACTTAGAGAAACATTTGTGCCTTATCTTTTTCAGGTGATTGTTGAAAGAGATCCAAAGTCACACATACAGGACATAGACAAAAGGAAGTTTTTGGTTCCCAATGATATTTCTGTGGCTCAGTTTATGTGGATCATAAGGAAAAGGATTCAGTTGCCCTCAGAGAAAGCCATCTTCCTGTTTGTTGAGAAAGTCTTACCACAGTCGAGGTAAGTTTTGTAGACTCCTTCTTTTCCATACAACAAAACTCAAGACTGGTTCAATTTGAAAACATTATTTGGCAAAAAGAACGGTATTTGTGTCTTAAGTCTTTACCACATGAGAAAATTTTAGACTGGTCCAAATTGAAAGCATTTGCAGACGACAAAATAAAGGTGACTGAAAAATTGAAATTTGTTCTGGGATGGGTAGAAAACACTGTCGGAAAAGGAGAAAATGCTGGTAACCAGCATTTTCTCCTTTTCTCACAGTGTTTTCAAAAGACTTCTTTCTCAGGGGCGTCAAAAGTAGGGATTGTGTGGTAATGGGTTAATGGCTAGAAAACATTGTGGGGAAAGGAGAAAATTGTGGTAACTAGCATTTTCTCTTTGTCCCACCATGTTTCCAAGGCTACTTTTTTTCTCAGGCTGGTTAAAAACTTTGGATTACAAGGTAAAGTGTTCACCAAAGCTTCCTTAGTATTGACAGTCTTGAGAAAGAAACCTTCTTGTCAAAGTTATGTTGCCATACTTGCCTTTGCTCTTTTCACATATTTTAACAACACTCATTATAATGGTGTACATATGTCACAATATCACAGCTGTGACATGTTGTACATCTGGATTATATTTCTACTGTAGAGCTATCTACAATATTGTTATTGTCAGGCATATATAGCAACTTTAAATGTCTTACTCCAAAAAAAAGATATAAAAGATGAAAAAGATATAATGTGTTGGTCAGCATCCTTCTGTATCAAAATTATTGTTTTAGCTTAATTATTTAACCCTTTACCTTTCAATGCTGACTTTTGACACCCCTGGAAAAGAAGCCTTTTCAAAACATTGTGGGAAAAGAAGAAACTGCTGATAACCAGCATTTTCTCCTTTTCCCACAATGTCTTACACTTTCTCAAAGAAAACTTGCATCAATTGAGCCACACTGAAATGTTTATCATCTACAAAATGCTTTCAATTTGGACAAGGCTGAAAGTTTGTTGTCTGGTAAAGGGTTAACAGGTTATCAAAATTGAGGGTCCCTTGGTTTAACTACCATGAGAAAGAAAGTTTTTTGAACCACCATTTAGAAGATATTTTATGTACAGACTAGACTAAAAATGCTGTCAGAATGAATATGTCTAAAATTTTGTCATCTCCTCAGAAGTTTGATAACTTGAAACTAACAAAAACTCTATAATCTATGTTATAGAGTGTCTTTTCTGACGAAGATGGACTAAGATATTGACAGAGAACAAACTTTAATGTCAATTTCTTGTAAATTTTTCATTTTATTGCTAAAGTGATTGATTTTTTTTTTCCATTTTCAGTGCAAGCATGGGTCAGGTGTACGAAGAACATAAGGATGAAGACGGATTTTTGTACATTGCTTACAGTGGAGAAAACACATTTGGTTATGAATTATGAACAGTTAATTTTTTTGTCTCTGTATTTTGTGTACAGTTTGTTGTGATATTTTTTGTTTTTGTTCAATGTGAGGAAATTAGGTGACTGGAAATTAACGTGTACAGAAGTATCATATGTCATTTAGTAAATTGAGAATAGCTATCTTTCAGATTTGTACTCAACTTCTATCCTAACATTTTGGGCAAGATAAATGTTTATGGTAAAATTCAATGAAGATTCATATTTTGTTCTTTAGTTTTTCTTCAGATCATGAAAAATTCATTTTTATTTTTACTACACTAACGTATGTTGTATCTTAACCTGTTAACCCATTACCACACAATCCCTACTTTTGATGACCATGAGAAAGAAGCCTTCAGAAAACATTGTGGGAAAAGGAGAAAATGCTGTTAAACAGCATTTTCTCCTATTCCAACAATGTTTTCTATCCTTCCCTAAACAAAGTTCAAATTTTCAGTCACTTTTATTTTGTTGTTTGCAAATGCTTTCGATTTGGACAAACCTAAAATTTTGTCGTTTGGTAACAGGTTAATGTACAAGCATAAATTTTCCCAGTAGAAATCCTTTGCCTTATTGGCCATGGAAAATGACTCATGAAAACATTGCAGGAAATGTAGGAATTGTTGGTAACCAACACTTTCTCTCTTTCCCACAATGCTTTCGACCTTTTTAACTCTTTACCATACAATCCTGACTTTTAACAACTCTGAGAAAGAAAGCCTTTTGAAAACATTGTGGGAAAAGGAGAAAATGCTGGTTACCAGCATTTTCTCCTTTTCCCACAATATTTTTTACCCTATCCAACTCAAATTTCAGTTTTTGATTCACATTTATTTTGTTGTCTGCAAATGTTTTGGACTAGTCTAAATTTTTGTCATTTGGCAAAGGGTTAATTACAAATTACATCATTTGAGCGACAAATGCTCTCAGTTTTGAGTCATAAGTTTTGAGTCTGATAAAGAATTTAGGACACTTGTAGCAGATGAAAGCCTCTGAAAGTATTTTTGTGAAAGGGAGCAACTTTTGCTTGTAATGAAAATAACATAATACACCCCTATTGTTGTGAGATGTAAAGAAAGTCATTGAAAAAGGAGAAACTGATTTCAACAATCATGCAATAGACTCTTTCTGGCTATGATTATCTTTTATAAAACATTCATTGTTAAATAATATATTTCTGTCCTTTGATAGTTCTGTATCTTTTCCTTTTCCCACAATGTTTACTACCCCTCTCAAATCAAATTTCAATTCCTCAGTCACTTTAATTTTTTTTGTCTGCAAATGCTTTCAATTTTGATCAGTTTAAATTTTTTTCGATTTGTAAAGAGTTAATTGCAAATGTGTTTTTCTGATGAACTTTTCAGCTACTTCCATATGTTACAGTAATGACATTCCTGTACCCTTTTGTAAAAAGAAATTCAACATTTGATTCAATGAACTTATGCAGGGAATAAGTGAAACACTAAGAAAAATAACACAATATTCTATGACATTGCAGGTATTGGCTTTTTCAGAGTTCAAAACTTTTTTTTCCTCTAGAACTATGTTCTGGCAGGAAAGATGTTACCAACTCTTGGAAAGGCAATAGCCAAAATATTGAACATTCTAACATGACACGCGACTTTGGCTCTATAAACACAGTGCAAGAAAAATGCGGTAAAATCTGCGACATTCCATGCAGAGTGCCGTCATTCAATGAGTGAGTTATTCAATGGAATATAATCTTCATCCGCGTTTTTACTCGTAGTTTGAACTTGTTTTCCTTTCATTAAGAATTGGCCATGTTAGAATCAAAATAATCTTCTTTCTATCGTGGTATATCGTTTAATAAACCACATTGTGAGTTACGAGGCGCAATGAATAACCCACTCGGGCTATTGCCCTTGTGGATTATTTATTATGCCTCATAACTCACAACTGTGGTTTATCGAACGATATACCACGATAGAAACAAGATTATTTCTTAATCAGAGTTCTGCTTTCATAGTGCATCATGATATTGATCGAACAAAATTGCTGTCTGTGTATAGAAATGCAACATATATTTGTATGAATTCGTTTAACCATTTACGTATAAGCCATGTTGTGTGAAAAGGGGTTTTAATGCATCTGCGAAAAGTGTTGACCTAACTCAGCCAGTGCAGTCTGAAGTTGTTTCGTAGAAAAAGTGGCCATTAACCGAAAACTAAACGACAAATTTTGGACTCTTCCAAACCAAAAGAGTTTGCAGATGACAATTTTAGAGTTGGAGAAAATGGCAGAACGTTCTGAAAACGGGTAGAAAACACTGGGGGGGAAAGGAGAAATTGCTCGTTACGAGCAATTTCTCCTTTTCCCACAGTGTTTTCAAAAGACTTTTACTGCAGTCACATATAAACCGGGGCTTGTTTGGGAAAGGGTTAAGGATTTATAATTATAAATGTGATGGCTTGCTTGGTATGGTGTGCCACAGAGATACATTAAGCCTTTACTCCACATTGACATCTTTTGAGGTAGAAGTCTTCTGAAAACATATGAGAAAAGGAGAAAATGCTGTATTCTAAGTGCCTGTACAATGTACAGGCACTTAGAATAGTGTGGCACTCATCTATCAAAATGCTTTCAATTTGGACCAATCTATAAATTTGTCGTTATGTAAAGAGTTAGGCCCGTCTTTGCTAGAGCATGGTTCATATGTAAGATATTTGTTCAATGTGTACAAGTGCAGTTTCTGATACATGACACATATGACATTACCTGTGTGTGTTAAGTTCTTTTATGTGTTACAGCAGTGACTAATAATACAAGGTAAAAAAAATCAACTTTCTATTTATTGCAAGAGAACTTTTGTCGTCTGTTTCTGGTATAAGAAATTTTTTACAATGACTTCTTATTTTGATCCATCCTACTGCTTTGTTATAGTACAGTAGTGATTGAAAACTGGTTTGGTATTTAGTTTTTCATTCTATAATTCGTTTAAAGTTTAAGTCAGCACTGTGTGAAATACTGTATACATGCATTCTGGAAATGACATTTTAGATATGATTTAATGAAACCATACATTTACCTCTTTCTCACGCTACAGCAATGACTCATAATTACTGTCTATTTGAATTGATTGGCCAGTGAGTGTTAGACTTGCAACTTGTTGAATGCTGAATAAATAAGATAACCTTATTGAATTGGCAGAAAAGAAAATTGTTCCAATGCAATTGCTTATTTTGCTTGAACTATCAAACAGTGTCTATTGAGGATCAAACTGAATGTTCTGTGCAGCCTGATCTTGATTTACACTGTCTGTGCAATGACATTTTATTTAAACCATTACCAAACAAACCCTGGACTTTACGAACCTGAGATAGAAGCCTTTTAAAAACATTGTGGGAAAAGGAGAAAATGCTGGTAGCCAGCATTTTCCCCTTTTCTCACAATGTTTTCTACGCTGCTGCAAATAAATTTCAATTCTTGAGTTACCTTTATTTTGTCACCTGCAAATGCTTTTATTTTGAGAAGTCTAAAAATGTTGTTGTTTGGTAAAGGGTTAGGCCTTTATTAATCACCCTTGAGGTTTTAAAACCCTGAAGAAAAGAGCATTTTAACATGACTTGTGGTGCAAGGAGAAAATTGTGGTTAACTGTTATCAGTGTTTTCTGTCTTTCCACCATTTTCTTCTTTTTCCCAAGACCGAGAATTAACAAGTGTAAATTTTAACAATCTGATAAAGAATGAATGGTTCAAACTTAACCTTGTAATTCATAACAGAATTTTAGACTTTTTCCCAAGTTGAAAGCAATCGAAGATGACACAGTCATACATTAAGCTAAATAGATGATTACTGTCTAAAAAATGGGGAAAAAACCTGGTTGGAAAAGTAGAAAATGCTGATTACTAGTATTTTCTCCTTTCCCCACAATTTTTCAAGTGTGTTTTTCTTCAGGGTAGTCATAAGTGATAAGCCATTAATATTTGTTGTATAGCCCATTATATATATTACATATGGGTAGAATTATGAGTTAAATTAAAAAAAAGATAGATCAAGATTTAAATGTGTTGAATTCCTCATTGTGATAGTCCTTATACAATAACCAGGAAAGTTAACTCATTACCAAACAACAAAATTTTGTACTGGTCCAAAATGAAAGCAGTTGCAGACGACAAAATAAACGTATATCAAAAGTTGATATTTATTTCCAAAATCGAACTCATCCGAGATCTTATAATCATATATACTTTGACCAAGTTTGGTCCTGATTGGTTGATATTTGTAGATGCTAGAGTGTAAACAAAGTGAAATACAACAATTTTTCTAATTCAAGGGCAAATAACTCCAGATGTTCTGGTCCGATTAGACCCAAAATCGAACTCATCCGAGATCTTATGGTCATATATACTTTGACCAAGTTTGGTGCTGATTGGTTGAAATTTGTAGATGCTAGAGTGTAAACGAAGTGAAATACAGCAATTTTTAGCTCCACTGGCCGGAGGCCAGCGGGCTTATGTCATGGCCCGTTGTCCGTCGTGCGTCCGTCCGTCCGTCCGTCCGTCCGTGCGTTAACTTTTTCTTTAAACATCTTCTTCTCTGAAACTACCCATCCAATTTTGATGAAACTTCACAGAAATGATCCTGCCGTGGTCCTCTTCAGAATTTCTTGAAAGAATTTAATTCCTTCAAAAACTCTGGTTGCCATGGCAACAAAACTGAAAAATTTTGAAAATCTTTGAAAATCTTCTTGTCTGAAACCGTAAGGCCTAGAGCTACCAAATTTGGCATGTAGCTTTATCTAGTGGACCTCTACCAAGTTTCTTCAAATTATAGCCCTGGGGTCAAAATTGGCCCCCGCCCCGGGGGTAACAAGTTTTGCATGGGTTTATTTAGGGAGAACTTTAAAACTCCACTTCTACCTAGGCATAGGGCCTAGGGATACCAAATTTGGGATTTTCTTTTATTTAGTGGACCTCTACCAAGAGTGTCTAAATTATAGCCCTGGGGTCAAAATTGGCCCCGCCCCGGGGGTAACAAGTTTTACATAGGCTTATATAGGGAGAACTTCAAAATTCTTCTTCCACCTAGCCATAGGGCCTAGGGCTACCAAATTTGGCACATAGCTTTATCTAGTGGACCTCTACCAAGGGTTTCCAACTTATGGCCCAGGGGTCAAATTTGGCCCAGCCCCGGGGGGGTAACAAATTTTACATGGGCTTATATAGGGAAAACTTTCAAAATCTTGTCGCACCTAGCTATAAGGACTAGGGCTATCAAATTTTGCATGTAGCTTTATTTATGGGGTCTCTACCAAGGGTGCCCAAAAGTATAGCCCTGGGTCAAATTTAGCCCCCGTCACAGGGGATCACAAGTTTTGCATTGGCTTATATAGGGAAACTTTAATAATCTACTTATACATAGCCATAAGGCCTAGGGCTACCAAATTTTGCATGTAGCTTTATCTAATGGGCTTCTACCAAGAGGGCCAAAATTTTAACTTTGGGGGTCAAGTTTGACCCCATCCCAGGGGTCACAAGTTTTACATTGGCTTTATAAACCTGTCTCATGGGTCACATATTTTACAGGGCCTTTTATTGAGCAAACTTGTTGTACAGGGCTTTTTATTGGGCAAGATTCAAAAATCTTCGTGTTTATAACCACACAGTCTATTTTCATATTGTAGGTCTGGGGTCAAAATTGGCTCCATCCAGGGATCACAAGTTTAACATGGGCCTCAAGATATAGTCACTTTAATTGATACATTAATCAAGGGAAATAACTCTTTTTATAAAAGATAAAGTTTGGTACTATTTACTTCCCTTGATTATCAAACTGCATTGATACATGATTGGTGCTAGACATTAAGTTTTTTGATAGAAAATATTCTGTTTTCAAGTGTTATTCATTTTTTTGATGCTAATAGCTATGCTCACATGAGGTGAATAATAATTTCAAAGTAAGGTTTCTATCATTCAGCTTATTTTTCCAAGGATTTTACCTTTCATGCTAATGAAATAACCTGCTTGTACTGCCTGACAGCGTTCCTTGTTTTTGAATGCCCTCTTTTTCATGGTCATGAACACTTCAATTTGTGTGGTAAGGGATAAAAAGCCAGTGGAGCGATACAGGGCCATCATGGCCCTCTTGTTCTAATTCAAGGGCAAATAACTCCAGATGTTCTGGTCCGATTAGACCCAAAATCGAACTCATCTGAGATCTTATGGTCATATATACTTTGACCAAGTTTGGTGCTGATTGGTTGATATTTGTAGATGCTAGAGTGTAAACAAAGTGAAATACAGCAATTTTTCTAATTCAAGGGCAAATAACTCCAGATGTTCTGGTTCGATAAGATCCAAAATCGAACTCATCCGAGATCTTATGGTCATATATACTTTGACCAAGTTTGGTCCTGATTGGTTGATATTTGTAGATGCTAGAATGTAAACAAGAAAATGTGAACGGACGGACGGACGGACTGACGGACGGTGAGTGATCACAATAGCTCACTCTGAGCACTTCGTGCTCAGGTGAGCTAAAAAAACAGAAAGACGGAGAAATTGATAAACAGAAGAGAAAAAAAATGAACAAAGGATAAAAAAAAAATGAACAAAAGTGCGTGGAAGGAGAACCCGGAGGAAAAGAAAAAGGGTGAATGCGGAACTTAGTACTGATGCTCGATTTCCAAATTTCCATTAACCAAATAGTTTAGCAGATCAGAAGTTTAGTTACACTCTGCCGTAGAATTAGATGGAGACTATGATTTAGAATCGTTAGTAAAAACGGACCCAGGAGCACGAAGTACTGGTTTGGTTTACAGAAAGAGGCCATTGAAAGCGGTAAATGAAAGCTGAGGAGTATGGATGAAATCCCAATGGGTCTACTTTAACATTTACCAAATGCCAAATTTCAGACTGGTCCAAAATGAAAGCAATTGCAGACGCATAAATAAAGGTAACTTAAAAAATTGAAATCTGTTTCCATTATGGTAGAAAACCTTGTGGGAAAAGGAGAAAATGCTGGTTACCAGCATTATCTCCTTTTCCAACAAGGTTTTCTAAAGGCTTCTATCCCAGGGTTGTAAAAACCAGAGATTGTTGGATGAAGGGGTTAATATGAATCAATTCCGAGCTTAAAACAAAAAAACAAAAAACACTAATGGTAAGACACAATCATAGTCATTCTTCGGCGAAATTTACATAATTTCAGTTGGAACTATGTAGATCTACAAAAACAGTTGTCCATCGAGAAACAATGCAGGAAAATAGTAGTAAAACTAGGTTCCAAATTACCAAATTGATATTAAAAACTGGTCATGAAATTACTGAAGTGAGTACGAAATGATTATAGTGAGTATGAAATTACCAAAATAAGAAGAATATGTATACGAAATGGCGTGGGTACGAAATGACCTAGATACGAAATACCGGTAACTTGAAGCTGAGTAAACAATATGGCTGTCCCCATAGCTCATGGGGCGCCACAATAATGCAGTTTTGCATAAAAAAACACTAATTTCCACAGTTGATTGAAATCAGCATGGCTATATAACGTATTGTAAAACCTTTCCTGATACTTACCACTCATAATGCTTCAGCTGAATATAATAGATCTACGGTGATCCATAGCAAATTTTGAGTGAGTACAGTTCCGTACTAGTTAAAAATCGAAACGTGAACCTAGGGTTCAAATGATAGCTGAGGATCTGTTCTCATGTCTGAGATGGTTTAAAGAAAATGTGTCAGTGTAAGCAGTTGTCCTAGAAACGAAAAACGGTTACGTGGTTTAACAGTTTTTATTTGGTTTTCAAAGGCCTTTAATTTTTTAAGATAAGTAGCCCGAATAAAGTATTTGTCCCCCTATGATCAACCCAGACAACTTCTGAAATGGAATTGTCGAAGGAAACGAGAACTAATACTTGGGTAGCTCCCTAAAAATACTCCCTACCATCGAGCTATAAGTTACAGCAATTTAGGAGAATTTTCCCGATACATGTATTTAAAAGATCTTGTAAAAACATTGGGACGCGTTCTTTTCAAAATGAAATTAAGCCTAATCCAAGTCCACCAATATTGACGTATAAGGAGCAACAGGCCTGAAAGACCCATTTTCCTGTAGGTACTTCATATAACTTGTTCATTCTTGCTTTTAGCTACTGACAAGAACAGATATATTTCTTTTTCTCTCGCTCTCAATATGGATTTCAAGACCATATTTACTGGAATAAGGGCACAATATTTCTACATTGAAGCGTGCATTGGTGATTTAATTGCCTTTCTGAAGGTTGGATTTGGAAGCTGTCGATTTGGTAAATATTTTTTATTATTTAATTATTTCAATATAATTTAGAGGTTGTAATTTTGTCATTTAGATGTATGCAGAACAAAAAGGATATTAGGTAAGAAAAAAAATCTGAAATTTAAAAGTGTACTGATTTATTTCGTACAAAATTCGTATTTGCATACTAATTGACCAGTTAAGTTGAAAAGTTATATTTCATGTTATATTTACATGTATCTGCATTTTGTCTAGTCTTGCCTTAGCATGTAAAACAGACATTGAAAGTGAATCTGTATTTATTTTGTGTCCTGATACAACACTCGGAATATTATAAAAAAAACAATTGACATTATTGCTTGTAGGTGATGTAGTCATGAGGATGAAGCTGGCAGACGAGGATTACCACCACCAGTTGGTAATAGGTTATACCCCTGTTATTGACAATAGCTCCGGAGTGGCAATCCTGCTCAAAGAAAAGCAACAACTAATCAGAAATGATAAATCTGGTTCCAATATCCATGGAAATAGGGCTGTATTTAATCAATAAAGTAAGTTATACATATATTTACATCAGCTTTGCTATTTGTAAATCTGTATTACAAAATCATTCTGTCAGAAACTTTCAAAATTCTCCCTTTCTCTTTGTAGGTATGGTGTAACTTTGTACAAGACGTGTTGGCGGACAGGTGTGTGACATTTGACCTGCTCGACATAGTTGTTCACCACAACTTCGTCAATAGAAAATCTTTTGACACCAGATTGATTATTAAAGGCATTCAAATTAATTCATCTTTAAAGAAAACAAACAAACGTCTTTTTGGTTTGGTATCTGAATATTTGCATGATTTTAAGGTTTTCCAAATCATCGTTTCATAGCGTTTAAAGCTGGATCCAGTGTGAAATGTGATTTAGATTCATCACAAGTGATAAAAATGTGTAATTGCAACACTGTCAACACTTTCTAGCTCCGGTTTGAGCAAAACTCAGAATTTTACTGAAAGTGAAGTAGGAGGCGATATTTTATTGTAATATAATTATATATGTGTGTGGGGTGTGTGTGTATATATATGGTTTTGGTAAAATCTAAGATAAGATTAATATCACAATTATTCACATGTTTTCTCGAAACCTAATAAAAAATCACAATGATATAATGAGTGCCTCTTTTATTGGGTTAGCGACATCAACAAAAATAAACATAGGTCCTTCCGGGAACTGAAAATAGTGCATGTATCTTGTAGCACAGCTCTAAAAAACTCACTGTGTTAACTCATTACCCAACGACAATATTTTAGGCTTGTCCAAATCGAAAGCATTTGTAGACGACAAAATAAAAGTGACTGAAAATTTGAAATTTTCTCTGTGAAGAGTAGAATACATTGTGGGAAAAGGAGGAAAATGCTGATAACCGAAAATGCTGGTTACCAGCATTTTCTCCTTTTCCCACAATTGTTTTCTGGAGGCTTCTTTCTCAGGGTCGTCTAAAGTAGGGATTGTGTGGTAATGGGTTAATTGAAATAGGCCTATTATTATAACCGATTGGTCGTGACTTCTAAATTCAACCCTTCATAGGCGACTTGTCCGAAAATTGAAGTGTAGAGTCTGAGCTGTTCAAACATTCCGACGTGTGAATCCTAAATTTCTGACTAGACACTTTTATAATGTACCCAGCAGTGAAATCCTGGAATTTCCCAGTGTAATAAATTTTGATATAATCACTAGTGAAGATATCAACTCTCACTTTCACTTTCTGCCGTAATTTAGGAACTACTTTTTTTCATTTAGCACTTATAGATATTTGTTAATTGTAAGTTCTATATTTTCAACCAGTAGTCTCGTCTCATTCATTTCGACTTTCAAACGAAAAATTAAAAATATTAATGTTAATAAGAAATATAATAAATAGAATAATCAACTGGTTATTTTTGATATGAAAAATATCTCTCTTGTCCAAATCGAAAGCATTTGCAGACAACAAAATAAAAGTGACTGAAAATTTGAAATTTTCTTTGCGCACTCGTTTTTTCAACGCCTAACATCCGCATCCTCGTGACGGATACTTTTCATATCAAAAATAACCAGTTGATTATCCTCTGTAAAATAAAGGGATAACTTCAGACCCAAAACATCACATTTTCAACATGTCATAAGGCGACTTACGGTATTTCGTTTGTAAAATACATGTAGTCTAAATAAAATTAAAGGCCCTGAAAATTATAGCTTTTGAAAACACCAGAATAAGTGAAGATGCTTGTAACCAGCATTTTCTCCTTCTCCAGCAATATCATCAACCCTATCACAGACATCTTTAACCCTTTACCAAACAATCCCCTTACTTTAACGACCCGAGGATGGAAAGCTTTTGAAAATATTGTGGAAAAAGGAGAAAATGCTGGTAACCAGCATTTTCTCCTTTTTCCACAATGTTTTCTACCCTTCCAAAATCAAAATTCAAGTTTTGACTCACATTTATTTTGTCGTCTGAAAATGCTTTCAATTTAGACTGGTCCAAAAGTGTGTCGTTTGGTAAAGGGTTAATCATTTAATAGTTGGTAATATTTGACTGAAAAATATGACTGAGTTTGCCACGAACCATCCTTGCGAGGCAAGGTTACGATCACTAGTGAATCTTACCTTGGCGGAACGAGCCCGATTTTGAGATTCCCGCGACACGCCCCCTATTGAATGCTGCTTATTATCTCCCTTTACATCATATTTCTTATAGCCAATGAAATGTTGTTTTACAAACCGCCTACGAATTCAATTATTCAAGATGAAGCAATAACCATAAACGTAGTTTGACATTCCATGGCCAGGTGCTGGAATATAGCCTAAACTGTGACATCTGATAATTGATTGGTCACATTAAAACTTTCTGTAAATATTGTTCGTCTATGTTTTCTTCGGTATAAATCATTACAGATCCTGCACACATCCATGGAGGTATTCATGTTTACCTTCTATTTTTATTGCGACCCTGTTCTATTTTTATCAACGATGAAATGCTGCGAGCAATTTGATTTGATGCAGTTAGAGCTAGCTGCAACCAATGAAAATGCGTATCGGGTGAGTGTCGAAATCAAGCTCAATCCACCAAGGGTAGAGTAGCGTAGTGGATCGTAACCCTTGGCTTGCGAAGATGGCCACGAACTGAAACAATTCAATTGTAATTCTAATTCAGATGATTACCACCACGTAATACTTCCGCACTGCCACGGTATTACTAGAGTGTTTCCTCCTTTTTATTTGATTCACAGGGATGTCCTTTGGCAAGACACTTCATAGCCCCAGACTAGTACCGGTGAAACACAGAAAAATCATAAATACATGTATGTGAGCTGCCGCAGTGATACATGATTGAAATAATGTTGAAAGCGGTGTAAAATACCATTCAAACACTCAAATCCTTTTTATTTAACTTTATTAAACAATAGTGGGTTTAGACAATAAATAAATAAATAGATTTACAGGTAGGCTTAAATAGTTTATAGACAAGAATAGATTATTTTCTTCCAACAAAAACGCTGAATAAATATCTTCGTGGACACAGCACGTGGTCAATAATGTGTACGACGCCATTATCGGCAGGGATGTCAGCTTGCGTCACTCGCGCGTTGTTGATAAGAACGCCATCTGTCAATAAAGATTTAATCATTTTGAACTTAACCCTAAGGCTATGTTTTACGGACTGTATAGAGTAAGATCAGACTACAGAGAATGTGCTGTCTGATCTTGAATCTACACTGTCCGATAAGGAGATATAATATATATATTTTGAAATAGCAACGTGGGAAAGCTTCATGAGAGTTATATAGCAGAATAAGTGTTAGCTTCCCAGTTCCATTAGGTGAACTCTTCAAGTGAAAGGCGCATTCAGACATAATACCGGGACCATACGTAATATCGATGGCAACATATCGTCGGTTTACTTCAAAAACCTCGTAACTACAGTTTGAAACAAGCTGTAGTTACGATGTTTTTGAAGTAAACCGACGATAAATGAAACACAATCAAGTGCAACTACATGTATCTTTACTAACGAATGCACGTTTCATTGTGATGCACTGTTTAATAAGTAAATCTAAATTCAGGCTTATAAAAAGGTATCGTTTGTTATTCTCGTTAACGATTAGTTAATGGTTTGTAGGCCTATTCGTTACGGGCACCCTGTCTGACCTTAAAGTGTTGCGAAACTTGTTTGTCAGGCCTCTGAATAAATTATGCATTTCAGAATTTGTAGAGGGAGATAACCCAATAAGACAGGCAACTATGCATTTTTTTTTTCAATTGAATAAAGCGGGTCCGAAGTGCTTGAATTGTTTTAAACTGAACTGAGGGACCGCTTTCGATCTTCGACGGCAACACTTTGATTGCAGGGTTCTTCTTTGGCTTGGCTTTGCAATGCTCCAATCTGGTTATCGTGTAACTCGGAAAAGGCACGAATGAATTGGCTGTCGCAGTGATACGATTGAAATACTGTTGAAAGCTACGTAAACCCCTTGGCGAAGCCCAAGCCATAGTCTATCATAACGTTTCACAATATATGTATTTACGGAAAAAATGCACAACATAAGATTTCAGATCTGCTTTGGGCATAACATATAGGCTACATGCCGTGCAGTATGGAGCTTAAGTCGGACTGCGTTCAAAAGAGAATGATTTTGATATACACTAGTGTCACTTGGATTGCCCACAGACGGAACTTCTAGACTGAAACAGTATGAGGATTTAAAGCATTTACAAGAAATATAGGCCTAGGTTAGCATACGCAGTCTGGGTAGGCTGATCTGTGTCAAATCTTTTTATCTTTGGCAAATTTTCTGCATGTGGAAGGGTAGAAAACATCGGGGGAAAAGGAGAAAATGCTGGTTACCAGCATTTTCCCACAATGTTTTCAAAAGGATTCTTTCTCAAGGTCGCTAAAAGTCGGGATTGTGTTGTAAAGAGTTAAGAAATACATACATGAGCCAGCATGAACGGTAACGGTGTCACTGTGTCTGTCAGCTGTATGGAGGGATTCTCTGTTATACAAGCCCTTGGAGAATTCACTGTGGGGCACGACGTGGTACTCCAAAATTTCTGCAAGTAAAAATGGTCGTTACTCATCCACTTTCAGCCACAGGCATTTGAAGCTCTATATTCTCTCTATTTGAAGTTAGACTATGTGTCTATTATGGAACACTAAAATTATCCTTGGTCGATAATCGGTCACTTATAGCACATTGGTGCATCCCCTGTATATCAGGGAGTATATATATTCAAATTTTCATCAACAGTTTCTATAAATAGCACATTGGTGATTCCCTCTATATCGTATAGTCTTACAACATACGATACAGAGGGAATCGCTAATGAGCTATTTATAGTAACAGTGTCCGAAAATAAAAATTTCGTTATCCCTTGATAGACCAGTGGAGTTTCAGAGGCCTATGGTTTAATAGTTACTCTGTCGCTTTATCCCTTGATAGACCAATAGAGTTTCAGAGGCCTATGGTTTAATAGTTACTCTGTCGCTGTATCCCTTGATAGACCAAAGGAGTTTCAGAGACCTATAGTTTAATAGTTTACCTGTCGCTTTATCCCTTGATAGACCAATAGAGTTTCAGAGACCTATGGTTTAATAGTTACTCTGTCGCTTTATCCCTTGATAGACCAATAGAGTTTCAGAGGCCTATGGTTTAATAGTTACTCTGTCGCTGTATCCCTTGATAGACCAAAGGAGTTTCAGAGACCTATAGTTTAATAGTTTACCTGTCGCTTTATCCCTTGATAGACCAATAGAGTTTCAGAGACCTATGGTTTAATAGTTACTCTGTCGCTTTATCCCTTGATAGACCAATGGGGTTTCATAGGCCTATGGTTTAATAGTTACCCTGTCGTTTTCTGCGTCGCCGTATAAAAACTTTGACATTTCATAACATCTCTGTCATCTCTAAAGAAAGTAGGACTACTTGAAATTCGGAATAGCTCATTACCAAACGACAATATTTTAGGCTTGTCCAAATTGAAAGCATTTGCAGACGACAAAATAAAAGTGACTGAAGATTTGAAATTTGTTTTGTGAAGGGTAGAAAGCATTGAGGGAAAAGGAGAAAATGCTGGTTACCAGCATTTTCTCCTTTTCCCACAATGTTTTCTATAGGTTTCTTTCTCAGGGGCGTCAAAAGTAGGGATTGTGTGGTAATGAGATAGTTCTTTATTAAAAAGGGATCACTATAAATACATTTTGATATATTTCCCCCCCCCCCCCCTCCCCTTGGGAATTCAATTATGCCTTTGATTAGCCAATTACAACACAAAACCGAGTTTTACCTCTTTATCACATCACAAAATTTGAGACTGGACCAAATTGGAAGCATTTGCAGACGACAAAATCAAAGTGACTCAAAAATTGAAACTTGTCCTAGGAGGGTAGAAAACATAGTGGGAAAAGGAGAAAATGCAGCATTTTCTCCTTTTCCCACAATGTTTTCAAAAGGCTTCTTTTCCAGGGTCATGAAAACCAGAGATTGTTCGGGAAAGGGTTAACGACCTCGAAATGTAGGAATTCTGACAAAAAATGTGTGAATGTAACCAGTATTTTCTCCTATTCCAACAATGTATTCTACCTTTTAAGGCACATTTCAGCTGTCGTCTGCAATTTTGTCGATTAAATAGTGTTGTCGTTTGGTAAAGTTAAACATAACGTTTTCAAACTCACCTGTAAGGAGAGAATTACTGGAGAGAATGTGGTTCAATGTATTCTGGGAGAGGCGATTGAAGGCAGCGTTTGTTGGAGCAAATACGGTAAGGCCATCAGCTAAGAATATGAAGAAAAATAAATGATCTCTGGTCTGTGAAAAGGTACTTTAGTGCATATGCAAAATATATCGACTCAGGTGAGCCTGCACAGTATGGCCTGAGTCGGAACTAGTTTGTTCTTGATTTTGTTTCTGCATTTCCAAGGGCCAATCTATCTCATGATTCAGATAGCTGTAAGACAAAATGGGTTTTATGGATCTAAAATTATGTGATGACTTGCTGTGTCTGAGGAAGATACTTAGTACATATCACGGGGGTAAGTACACCTATGCATGTGTTTCCTGACTTTCTCACACCAGTACTGATACTACATGAACTTTCTTCTCAAGCCACTGACTACTTTTCTCACATGCATTAGGTGAGAGGCAAAAAAATAAAATCGGCGGAAAGAAAGTTTGCCTCAACCTGATATTGAACCCTTATTGTATTGTGCAATACTTAGGTGAAATAAAGACATGTTGTGTTCTGTTCTGTTCTGTTCTGTTATGCTACTATTCTTTGACTTCGATTAGAAACAGCTCATATTGCCATCTTTGTCTTTTAATGACTAATCTTTAGAATTCATAACAAACTCAACCTATACTTTCAGTCAAGAAATAAGATCAAATACAAAATAGGCATGCTGCTGTTGTCCAGAATATTAAATTGTAGATCAAAGATCTAACTGTACGTTTTGTGCAGTCTGATCTTGATCTACGCGGGTCTGAAAAGCATTTAGACCTAGGTTTGTATGGCACTTCAAGGGTGATTTCTTTACATTAAATGTCTTTCCTACCATGTAGAGCATCAGTGATGTTGGCTTTCTGCACTAGACTCAAAAGTGTGCTGAAGTCACTAGTTCTAGCTACGATATCGACAATATCGCCATTTGGTGGAGTCATGACTGTGTCGATGACGTGGATGACGCCATTGTCGCCGGCTTTATCGAAAGTGATGATTTTGGAGCCTTCAATCGTGACAGCCTGAAAAATTCGGACAATAGAACATGTAGTTGATTCGACTGTTGTCAAATTAGGGCAATGAAAGGGGGGCAGGGGGCATGGAAAATTATCTTTTTACCTTGTTATTTAAAAAGACCTTGCAGCAAAGGTAACATCCTTGAAAACGTCCCTGTAGTATAGGTCTACCGACTAAAATTGTAAATCAGGTTTTACATATCGTCGGTTTGCTTCCAAAACATAATAACTACAGCTTGTAACAAGCTGCAGTTACGAGGCTTTGGAAGCAAACCGACGATATGTTGGCCTATGCCACTTGAAAGTAAAAATCTATCTAGATCTAGACAAAAAGAGGAATTGCCCGTCACAAGCGATTTTTTTTTTCAAGAAGTGTTTGTCGCCAGTTCTAGGCTACATGTCACCTGCAGGCGGTAATGATTTTCGATCTGTTAGATCTACAAACACAAGAAGCTTCATTTGTTTTGGGTATTTGAAATCAGATCCATATACGTGTATCTATCGGGTAAGTTTTGTTCTGTTTTCGGCCTAGCTGAATGTCCGTGCTTTTAACCTACAATTTGGTACTGATGAAAAATGAATAAATAGGAATTTGTGATTGTCAAAACATGGAGATGTTTATATTTCGGATACTTGATCATTTGCGGGCGAATTTACTATCTTTTTTAATGACATTTCTTGTTCAAACTGGACTTGTTTTATTATTCGAGAAACAGGATCATGGGTTTGAAAAGAAGAATTTATTGAATTTAAACTTACATGGTTATGCGAGTAGACGTTAAAGCGGGCCTTCTTTCCGTTCAATGTTGTTACTTTCAATTCATTGGAGGCAGCGCTTGATGGGATATTTCCCTGGACCACGTGGTATTTAAGAAGGTTAGCCAGAGCGGCGTTGTCTTTTTGTAGACCTGACAATGTAGCAGCTGGTACTTTGGCGAAGGCGTCGTTGGTTGGTGCAAAGATGGTGAAAGTTCCTGTAAAATATGGAGACACAAAACTTATTTAGTGTTCCGGGGCCATATTTACAAACTGTTAAAAAATCCCTATGATTCTTGTCTTCTCTAGGAATTTAACGTGATTTGTAATTGGTTGAACCATTCGGTATGAGTGACCAATCAGATGTTGGGATATTTTGAATGAAATTTAACGGGCTGACTGTAATATTACGCTCTATAAAGTTGCAATGTAGAAAATAGCTTTTATCAATATGTTTGAGGAGAAATGAGACCTGCTTTAGCTCCAGATTTCTCTAAACTGCTGATCATAGCTGAGTGAATTGCACGAGGTAGCGTTTTATTGAGTAAACGTTTATTTTAGTTTGAAATTCAAAGGAACGGTTGTCGCGTAGGAAAGTGATTCGGTTCTGTACCCATGATGCCCAAATTAGATATATGAGCATTTATAGAATGCCATCTAGCGGGAGATAATGGTGTGGATTAAAAATCAGACTGCAATTTCTGTGCAGTCTGATCAAGTTTGATCTTAACTGCCTGCAAAAGCTCTCTGATTCGCTCTTAGCATGCCAAGGACCAACAATATTATGGTGAATACGTTCAAAAGTATATATGGGGACTACAGAAGCTGTATTTACGAAGTTTTGATTACATTCTTTGCCTGGTTCTCAAAAATTGTCTAAATTTAGAAGAATTTAATACATTTTCATATTTGCTGTGCCAAATTTACACTTTGAACTTGAGCATGTGTCAAAATAATTTCAGGTCTGTTTTTTAGTCACACATATTCACTGTAAGTGAACGGTAAAAGGTTCTAGAACTTTACATGCTCTTCTGAGCTGGTCCTAGTCTGACATGTACATATATACCAGCGCCATGCTCTTTGTGAAGTTGATTTAATGCCTTTGTAAAAAGTGTCGCCTCGGGTCAGACTGAGCTGACCGCACAGGCTGACTTGGATCGGAAACATTTGCCATTGGTCAAGGTTATGCATATCCATTCTACATCATGTGTCAATCGATTGATAGACAAAAATGATTATACGATTTTCAACACGCCAAAAGAACATTCAGATATTTGCGTAAGGTGTCGTCTCGAATCAGGCTGATTCGAGACGGCACTTTACGACTAGATTAGATTTAATGCTACGTAGACTTGTACAAAACTGAAAATTGTACAAAAACGAAAAGTGTCGTTTCGGATCAGGCTGCGCGGACTGATCGAGACAGTCGACTTGTTAAGCAAATGTCAGAATGTCCCTTTTCGCGTGTTGCATGTCATCATACATCAATAAATAAGAGCTGGTTTGCTTGGTATAAGTCATAACCAAACGGAAGAAATTTAGGCTTGTCCAAATTGAAAGCATTTGCAGACGACAAAATAAAATTGACTGAAAATTTGAAATTTGTTTTGTGAAGGGTAGAAATCATTGTGAGAAAAGGAGAAAATGCTGGTAACTAGCTTCCCCTCCCCTTTTCAACAGTTTCTTATTTCATTTCTGGATTCATAATAATTCCATCAACTGTAAAAGCCTCCAAATTTAGGCAATTCTCTAAACTTTTGTTGTTTTGGTGAAGAGTTATGCAGTGCAAATAGGAGTAAAGTGGTGAACACTTAAATGAATAAATAGATAAATAAAACTCACCGCTTTGTAGAGCTGGAACAAGCCCAGCTTGCGATACAAGCTGAACTAGAGTGGAGAATTCCGAGTCGGATGTAAGAACATCGACAATATTGGCAGCAAAGCATGCGCTGACGCACAAAGTAAGAACGGCAAGAACCTTCATTGTGTTGATCTTTTCGTTTTTCCGGTGTCGCCTTAGAGAACCAGTGAGTTGTCTGGGATTACATGCCGTCTGGTAGCGGTATTTATAGTATTTTAAACAGCCATAGGTCTCGTGTTTGGGCCTTGTGACAAGACAAATATGGAAACTCCATCTAGAAAACAGCGAGACGGTTATGCAATGTTTTTCAAAGATAAGATGAGCACGATTTTGCTGCATCAGTTGTATAAGGACGTTGGCCTTAACTTATTCCTTAACCCTTAGTCCTTTTTATAGTACAATACAAGTCAACATAGATAGTATATTTATTTCGTATGGTAACATGGTATGGAGCACTTGAGAGAGCAAGCGTATATACCTACAATTACATTTCATACATCATAACTAACTATATAGAGGATATTTGTTTTTTTCGGTGAAAGATCGAAATTTATTTCATCGAGTGGACACCATCGGTAATATTTTCACGAGTGGCGCAGCCACTCGTGAAAATATTACCGATGGTGTTCACGAGATGAAATAAATTTCGATCTTTCACCGAAAAAAACAAATATTCTATTTATTTCATGCTTTTTACCCTTTCTGGGAGGAGCTTTATCAAAAGTCAGTACAGTTCTTTTCCCTTATTCCCCGTGGCGTACCCCTCACGCATAGCAACGTTACGTCAAGCGCGAGAAGTGTAAGGTATATGACGTCATATTTCCCATCTGGTTGTTAGGCACGCGCAATTTACCTAGGCAACAAGAACGTGAAAATCGGTATTTTCACTGGTGGTACCAGTGTAAGATCGAAAAATATTTTCACTGCTATTTCTCGATATCCTACCGGAAAGCATGAAATAAAAATACATATTATATGTAGTACACAGACTCTTGTATGGCTTGGCCAAACTTAACCCTCTACCACACAATGCCTACTTTTAAGACCCCTCCGATAGAAGCCTTTAGAAAACATTGTGGGAAAAGGAGAAAATGCTGGTAACAAGCATTTTCTCCTTTTACCACACTGTTTTCTACCCTTCTCAAACCAAATTTCAATTACTTAGTCATATTCATTTTGTCGTCTTCTAATGCTTTCAATTAGGACCAGTCTATAATTTTGTCGTTTGGTAAAGAGTCAAGGCTTTGCCCCCCAACGACAAAATTTTAGACTGGTCAAAATTGGAATTTGTCTCCAGCAGGGAAGAAAACATTATGGGAAAAGGAGAAAATGCTGGTAACCAGCATTTTCTCCTTTTCCCACAATGTTTTCAAAAAGCTTCTATTTCAGGGTCGTAAAAACCAGGGATTGTTTGGGAAAGGATTGAACAACTGAGCCTGTTCTCCTGAATATTGCCTCAACAACAACAACACAACCAACAACAAAAACCTTTGTTGCGCAAACAGAAATGCTGGTACGAGTAGCGACATAAGGGAATAATGTATGACACCGAGCAAATCATAAAATAGTTATGGGTCCATGAAATCCATTTTTCATTACAACTGACCGAATCATGAAGTAATATGGTCCTTTGAAATACATAAGATTGACCAATGGCTGGCCGATACAGGTCGATAGTTTTCACAGATGCATTAAGCCCCTTTTTATACATCTTCGCAAGCCAAGGCTGACGATTCACTACGCTACTCTACCCTTGGCGGATCGAGCTTGATTTTTACATTCACCCGACACGCTTTTTCATTGGATGCAGCCAGCTCTAACTGCAACGAATGAAACCGCTCGTAGCATTTCATTTTTGATAAAAATAGAATAAGGTAGCGACCTTTCGAATAGAAGGTAAACATGGAAACCCCCGTGGATGTCTGCTTATCCCTTCATAATTGTATTCGTAAGCGGTTTGTAAAACGATATTTCATTGGCTTTTAAAAATATGATGTAAAGCGGGGTCATAATAAGCATCCAATAGAGGGCGCATCGCAGGAATCTTGAAATCGAACTCAGTCAGCCAAGGTAACATCCTGCGGAAGTGATCGTAACCTTGACTCGCGAAGATGCTTTTTATAGAGCATGGCTGATATATTTTGCTGAGAGTGTATTGTAAGACCAGCGGGTCCATATTCACCAACCATTCTTAAGAACGTTCTTTATCATATTCTTCAGAATTTTGTCAGTCTGAAAGTAACAGAACTTCTGATTGGCTAAACCAAAAGTTCTGTTACTTTCACAGTCAGGATATCTTGAAGAATAAGACCAAGAACGTTCTAAGAATGGTTGGTGAATACACATTATATGTACAGAACAGTCTGATTCTGGGCTGCACTTTTCGATTTTTTATCGCCAGTCTAGGCCATCGGGCTGATCCAAATCGCATTTTTTGTATCAGTCCCCAAGTTGATCCTTTTTTCAGACAAATCTGTGCTGTTAGCTTTGAGGACGTCAGATGTTGAACACATTGTGGTAACGGTAAAAAGGCATGATTATATCCAGCACTTTCCGTTTTTTACCCCAGACCTTCTCTCTTCTTAACCCTTACCAAACAATCCCTGGTTTTTACGACCCAGAGGACGAAGACTTCTGAAAATATTGCAGGAAAGGGAGAAAATGCTGGTATCCAGCATTTCTCCTTTTCCCACAATGTTTTCTACTCTTTTAATCTCAAGTATCAAGTTTTGAGTCACATTTATTGTGTCATCTGCAAATTGCTTTTAATTTGGACAAGTCTAAAATTTTGTTGTTTGGTAAAGAGTAAAAGACAAATCCTCTCAATTGAGCAAAATTCATTTTTTTTTTTCAAATAGAATTTTATCGTCGAAAAAAAAAAGCTCACCAGGGTTTTAGAAATGTGCCCTAGAAAACTTTTAGGTACACCTACACTTTTGTCATTGTCCTATTTTTTTATGGAAAGAAAACTTTCCACTTTACTCGCAGGACTGAAAGGGCTTTAAGATTTTTTCTGCGTTATTTTTGCTTGTTAGGTGTTTAACGTTGCTTTCAACAGCATGCTAGTTCGTTCACGGTGGCTGACGTGCCTTTACGCAAGTGGGCTAAATCACCAGTGGTGGACGGACGTTTTGGCCACGGACGTTTCGGCCAGGACGTTTTGGCCACGGACATTTTGGCCAGGACGTTTTGGCCCCTGACGTTTCGGCCAGCACGTCTTGGCCAGGACGTATTGGCCAGGACGTTTTGACCACGGACGTTTTGGCCAGGACGTATTGGCCACGGACGTTTGGGCCAGCTGAAAGTGCAAAATAGTGACATTTTGGCCAGATGGTTTTTGAATACAGAAAAATGGAATAAACAAAACGTCCTGGCCAAAACGTCCTGGCCAAAACGTCCTGCATTCACCACCGGCTGCTGTCAGAAACAAAGAAAGGTAAACAGTGCTGAGGCAAAGAGATAGGAAGCCTAAGTTTTGCGGTCTGACTGAAGTCTCATTAACTCATTACCAAAGGACAAAATTTTAGGTTTGTCCAAATCGAAAGCATTTGCAGATAACAAAATAAAAGTGACTGAAAATTTGAAATTTGTTTTGTGAAGGGTAGAAAACATTGTTGGAAAGGGAGAAAATGCTGGTTACCAGCATTTTCTTCTTTTCCTACAATGTTTTCTAAAGACTTCTTTCTCAGGGGCGTCAACAGCAGGGATTGTGTGGTAATGGGCTAAACCTTATCCTGCTAAATAACTAAAATGAAATTTTCAATTCGATATTAATAACATGAATATTGCTGTTTCAAAGTCATGTTTTTTGGGAATAATATCCCCTTATCGGTCAATGTAGAACAAAGATCAGACTGCACGTTCTGTGCAGTCTGATGTTTGATCTACATTGTCCGCAAGAGGCTCGTAAGTCACACTTAGCAGCCTAGGGTTTAACCCTTTACCACATGGCAAGAATTTAGAATTGTCCAAATTGAAAGCATTTTCAGACAACATTTTTCAATGTGCTTCAAATGGTGCAATCTTGCTTTGATAGGGTGGAAAACATTGTGGAAAAAGGAGAAAATGCTGGTTACCAACATTTTCTCGTTTTCCCTCAATGTTTTCAAAAGTCCTTTTCCTTAGGGTCGTGAAAACCTGGGATCGTGTTGTAAAGGGTTAAAACGTGAAGATGGTTCCCTATCAAACAGGGACACATGTGTCAGAAAAGATAAGGTCATATAGGGGGACACAAAAACACTTCCACCGTTAACTCTTTACGACACAACGACAAGTTTTAACGACCCTTGGAGAGAAGCCTTTAGAAAGCATTGTGGCAAAAGGAAAAAATGCTGGTAACCAGCATTTTTTCCTTTTTCCCACAATATTTTCAATCCTATCAATAAACAATTGCATCATTTGAGCCACATTGAAATTGAAATCTGCAAATGCTTTCATTTTGACAGGGCTAAAATTTTGTCGTCTTGTAAAGGGTTAAGCTACTACACGTGACTCAATCCACTTCTGTGGATGGTGTAGTCTCAAGATTGGACTGCGTAGGACGTGCAGTCTGATCTGGAATCAATACTTCCTGAGATGTTATTTTTAGTGACTCATAAAATCGAATTTATCAGGGTCTTATTAACGCCTACAAATTTTCATTGTTTCTTCTAAGAAGGGAATTACAGATTACAGGGTTGAAATTCCGGTTTTTCCGCAGAGCCCTTATATCATGTTTGTCTGTAATACCGTGTTTTATAAAGTTTAAGTCACGTGCTTAAACATGAAGTAAAAAAGAAAAAGATAATTTTTGTTGTCGAAGACTTGAGACAAAAATTCCGTGGGTAAAAAAAGATAAATTCCACAAAACGAAGTTTTGCATAAAAGCGTAAAGAAACTGGACACTCAATGGCGAAATTTCGATTTTCGAATAACAGGTTTTACAATCTAGATATCCGCCTATTTAGGAAAGAAAAGTAAGCTATTGTCGTTCCTGTTGAAAAAAAGAAACGGCATTAGATTCGTAAAATTCGGGTCAAAAATCATGAATGAATGAATGAATGAATGAATGAATGAATGAATTTGAAATAAACAGATTGTGTCGCCATACAACATACTACAAAGAATGTATATGACATTTTAGTCTTGAATTTATGACCTTCTCTTTTTGGAAGTTACAAATAATATCCCGACTTGTATTTGCACGGCGAATCAAAAACGGATTCAAGTCATTTAACCCTTTACCAAACCATCCCTGGTATACAGTAATCGGAATGAAAGTATCAGGGAAAAAAAGTATCAGAAAAAAAATATCATTTTTTTGCTAGGAAATAAAGGTATCGGGAAAAAAAGAATAATTTTCTGTCAAACTTCTGTTACTTTAGCAATTATTTTTAAATCATATAATTATGGTTTTAATCTTAACTGCAATTAGTCTGTAACATTTAATTCTTTACCACACAATGACGACTTTTAACACCCCCGATGAAGAAGGCTTTTGAAAACGTTGTGAGAAAAGGAGAAAATGCTGGTAACCAGCATTTTCTCCTTTTCCCACAATGTTTTTCTACCCTTTCCAAAGCAAATTTCAATTTTTCAGTGACATTTATTTTGTCCGCTGCAAATGTTTTCAATTTAGACCAGTCTAAAATTTTGTTATTTGGTAAAGAGTTAAGCATACTAAAATGCTAGTTAGAAACTTTTTTTTCCCGTTTTTCCTTCAATTTTTTCAAAGACCTTTTTTTTTTAAAAAATCAATATTACCAATCAATTTTTACCATATTAACTGGGTCTCTTTTTGTCAATTGATACATTTTTTGGCACTTTTTATCCTGATTCTTTTTTCGAGATACTTTCTTTCCAAATGTCAAAGGAAGAAGCCTTCTTAAAACCTCGTGGAAGAAGGACAAAATGCTGGTAACCAGCATTTCCTCCTTTCCCCACTGTGCTTTCTACTCTTTTAAAGTCAAGTTTCATTTTTTGAGTCATGTTCATTTTGTCGTCTATAAATGCTTTCAACTTGTACAAGTCTAAAATATTGTGGGAAAAAGAAAACAAAATTGATGGTTACGAGTATATCCTCCTTTTCCACAATGTTTTGGAGCCTTCCTCCACCGGGTCTTTAAAACTCATTTTTTCTTATAAAGGGTCAATTTGATAATATTTAAAAAAAAAAAAAAAAGAAAGAAAGTGGCTGAAAAGACTTACATGTAGTTAATCTTTTAAAGAGTATAAACGAAAGGAGAAAATGAATTTTATGTTTATTTTTTCCAACATATTTCTTTTTCAAAAGCTTTTTTTGTCAAAGTATAATTTTTTAATAAAAGTTCAACTAGGTCTTGTTCCTATACTAAAGTGTCTTTCATTTTATTTGGCGCACCAAGGGTTCAATTTTCATTCATGATACATGTAGTATGTACCCTTTTACCAAACAATCCCTGGTTTTTACGACTTTGAGGTGGAAGCCTTTTGAAAACATTGAAGGAAAAGGAGAAAATGCTGGTAACCAGCATTTTCTCCTTTTCCCGCAATGTTTTCTACCCTGCTGGAAACAAATTTCAAGTTTTAGAGTAACGTTTATTTTGGGCTTTGTAAATGCTTTCAATATTAGGACTAACCTAAAATTTTGTCCTTTGGTAAAGGGGGTATTGAAGGTGTTGACAGTGAAACGCCCGGCACGAGGACGGGGTTGGTGATCCAGGGTGTCAGACTGTATTGTTTTATATTGTTACCTTAGTGTCGTCCTTGGTGTCTGTAAAACGTGTGAAATCTTCAATGATTGAAGACTTTATCCTAATCCATATCTTGATATTGTGTGAAATTGATTAGTAATTGTAATTATATCTGTAAATTGTAATAATCTACCGTCCTTATAAAATGGTGCATGTATGCCTTAGTAGCACACGTTTGCTTTCAAGTGAAGAAGATTATATGAATAAAGTGCTCCGAACGTTTTATTACTTTTACCTGAAAAAGAGTTTTCTCATCGGGATCCTGCAGTGGAAAAAAGAAAAGAAAAAGTCATATTATAGGTAAGTGATTTGACAATCTCTTTCTTTCTCTGTCTGTCTGTCTCTCTCTGTCCCTCTTTCTCTGTGTCATTCTCTCTGTCTCTCTCTGTCTCTCTCTCTGTTCAAATCTTGCTTTGTAATCTCAGCTTCTTACATAGTTTGTGGATTCATTTATTGGGGTGAATGCTGAAAACATCACCTTTGCAATCTTTTTAATACAAAATATACTTTTACGCAAGTTCTTGTGACCCTCACATGCTCAGCGCGACTCACCGATCTTTAGCGGACAGTATAGATGAAGATCAGACTGCACAGAACGTGCTGTCTGATCTTTGATCTACACTGTCCGATCTCTAGATTTGTTTTTCTCTAAAACATAAGTTTTAAATATTACTAATTATTCGGGCTTTTTGCTATCCTCTTTATAAAATTTCATGTCATCTATTTAGCAGGAAAATGGTCAACGTCTAAGAAATTTGTCTGGCGCGACTGAATGACCATTTGCAGACAGTGTAGATCAAGATCAGACTGCACTGAACATATAGTCTAACATTGTATCTACACAGTCCGTATATATTAACCCTTTCCCAAATGACAGTTTTTAGACTGTCCCAAACTCAAAGTGTTTGCAGATGACAATTTTGAATTTAATGAAAATGACCAAAAATTTTCCGATAGACTAAAAAACACTGTGGGAAAATGAGAAATTGCTCGTTACGAGCAATTTCTCCTTTTCCCATAGAGTTTTCTAAAGACCTGTACTGCAGACACGTAAAAACCAGGACTTGTTTGGGAAAGAGTTAAAATGGGACCGTATTAAATAGCAGGTAGATTAAATTTGATCGGAAGGGTCGAAAACATTGTGGGAGAAAGAGGAAATAAATGGTACCTGCATTCTATTTTCTTCTCAAGATGTTCTCAAAATATTCTCTCTCGACGTTTCCAAAACTTAAAATCATGTTGCAAAGGGTTAACCCCAAATTTGCCTATCCTTTTACCAAATAATCCCCTGGTTTTTACGGTCCTGAGATGAAAGCCTCTTGAAAACATTGTGGGAAAGGGAGATTTTGCTGGTAACCATATTTTCTCTTTTTCCCACAATGTTTTCTACCCTGCTGGAAACAAATTTCAATATTTGAGTTAATTTGTCGTCTGCAAAAATTAATGTTTTCAATTTGGACTAATCCAAAATTTTGTCGTTTGGGAAAGACTTAACTCATTACAATACGACAATATTTTAGGCTTGTCCAAATCGAAAGCATTTGCAGACGACAAAATAAAAGTGAATGAAAATTTGAAATTTGTTTTGTAAACGGTAGAAAAAATTGTGGGAAAAAGGAATGTTTTCAGAAGGCTTCTTCCTCTGGGTCGTAAAAACCAGGGCTTGTTTGGTAAAGGGTTAACTCATTGCCACACGAGAAAAAATGTGGATTAACTGTAAAAATTGAGACCGTTTGAAGACGACGTTTACAAACGTTCATTTGTGGCTAAAATTATGGTATTCTTCTTTGAAAGGGCTGAAGACATTGTCGTAAAAGGAGAAAATGCTTGTTATTGTTCAATATTTTGACGAAACTTGTTTCTGAAAGTCATTCGCTTGTAATGTATGGCAAACTGTTGCCTTGAAATTTCATTGAGATACGAATTGGCCTGCAAGGGACAAGGGACATTCAGACATTTGCGTTATGTGTCGTCTCGGACCAGCCTGCACATTCCGCGCAGACTGATCCGAGACGACACTTTACGTTTTTATGTAATTTTCTGTTTTTCGCAAGTATCCTGAAACGCAAAATCTAATGTAGTCGTAAAGTGCCGTCTCGGATTAGGCTGCGCGGACGGTGCAGGCTGATCCGAGACGACACTTTACGCAAATGTCCGAATGCCCTTTATTGCGTATTGCAAACATTTTATCAGTTTACCAAACGACAAAATTTAAGATTTTTGTTGATTGAAGATATTAGCAGTCGATACTGACTTATACAATGGAAAATGTTTTAAGAGCAAAAAGAACAATTGACAGATCAGACCGGGTGCAGACTAATCTTGATCTAAATCGGTCCTCTAGTTGGGCTTAGCAGGCTAAGGGTTAAGAATACCATCTACAGATGAGATACTTTTATACAAAACATGTTCAAGTTTTTTTACTGTACTTTGGGCAATATATTTGTGACCCGTCACGCAAAAAGGGACCTTCAGGGAACTGCGAAAAGTGTCAACCCTGGTCAGACTGCGCGAATTGCGCAGTCTGACCAGGGTTGACATTTTTCGCTTTTATTACATTTTCTGCATGAAAAGTGGCCTATTCTACCTTGTTTTACACTTAAATTGACACTGCACAATCTTTGGTCTGCTTTCATCTACTAAATGTATGGAATACCCAGATTCTTCCTTTTCGCATGACGAGTCACATTTGGTTAGCAACACGCGAAAAGGGGCATTCGGACATTTGCGTAAAGTGTCGTCTCGGATCAGCCTGCACCGTTCGCGCAGGCTAATCCGAGACGGCACTTTACGTCTTCATTAGATTTTGTCCTTCAGTAGACTTCTGCAAAACGGAAAAAATCATATAAACGGAAAGTGCCGTCTCGGATTAGCCTGCGCAAGCCATTTGTAAAACCTCATGTTGATAATCCACGCTTAACTTTAAAAGTTTCTAAACATTCTGCGAATTTCCAGGGGTCACATGTTAACTCGTTTCAACTAAACATTGGGAAAAAAAAGTCCTGTTGTCATACCTCGGGCCAATACGGATGACCTCGGACCTGTAACTGGGCCAATACGAAATCACTTGATTAATAACATTATATTATTCAACACAAGTATTTAATTTCAAAATTCTCTCTTAGGCTCGCCAGCTACTTATACTTTTTGATTTCAATCTAAGTAACATTGAAAAATATCCGAATTTATTAGCTGGACCTTTAACCCATTACCACACAATCCCTACTTTTGACGCCCCCGAGAAAGAAGTCTTCAGAAAACATCGCGGGAAAAGGAGAAAATGCTGGTAACCAGCATTTTCTCCTTTTCCCACAATGTTTTCTACCTTTCACAAAAGAAATTTCAAATTTTGAGTCACTTTTATTTTGTCGTCTGCAAATGCTTTCAATTTGGACCAGTCTAAAATATTGTCGTTTGGTAATGAGTTAAATGGCTGAGAATTGATTGATTTTGATATTTTCAATCTCTCCTAAGTGTCCCAAAAAGCTTTCTTGAAATATTTTGAAAAATCTCTTTCAATCTCGCCAGCCACTTGCACATTTGAAATCATTTATTATTCGAAAAACAGCAAAATTGTGCATTTTTCAGATCTAGTTGTTGGCCCCTTTAATAACAAGAAATGATTCAATTTTGAGTTTTCTGATAAATTCATAGTATCTGTTATTCAAAACAAACATTGAATTTTCAAAAATCGCTCTCAGGTTTGCCATCTATACTTTTACCTTTTGATTTCATTCTAATTAAAACTGAAAAATATCTGTATTTTCATGACTAGCAGCTGGCCTCTAAAATGAATAAAGATGGATTGATTTTGAATTTCTCCTACTTATCCTAAACATGATTTGTTGAAAAATTTTGAAAAGTCTCTCTAAATCTCGCCAGCTACTTTTACGTTTCAAACCATGATTTCGCAAAAGTGCAAAGTTGTCCCATTTTCAGATTAAGTAGCTGGCCCCTTTAACAACCGGAAATGCTTCAATTTCCAGTTTTCTCTTGCATCAAAACTCTCTTTTATTGAATATGACCTCTCAATTTCAAAAATCGATCACAGGATCGCCAGCTACCTGTGCCTTAGTGACCCCCAAAAAAATTGTTGAAATATTTTGAAAAATCTCTTTTAATTTCGCTAGCTGCTTTTTCATTTGAAATCATTACTTCGAAAAACAGCAAAGTTGTCCAGTTTTCAAATCAAGTAGCTGTCCCCTGAAATCATCTGAAATCATTACTTCAAAAAAAAAAACAGCAAGATTGTCCAGTTTTTAAGTCAAGTAGCTTACCCCTTTAATAACAGTAAATAATTCAATTTTGAGTTTTCTTAGACAGTCATAGTATCTGTTATTCCGAAAACAAGTATTTAATTTCAAAATTCTCTCTCAGGCTCGCCAGCTGCTTGTACCTTTTGATTTCAATCTAAGTAACATTGAAAATGACGAGTAGCTGGCCCCTTGAATGGCTGAGAATTGATTGATTTTGATATTTTTAATTTCTCCTAAGTCCCCCAATAAGCTTTGTTGAAATATTTTGAAAAATATCTTAATCTCGCCAGTCACTTATACATTTGAAATCATTATTCGAAGAACAGCAAAGTTGTACAGTTTTCAAATCAAGCAGCTGGCCACTTTAGTGACAGGAAATGATTCAATTTGGAGTTTTCTGATAAATTCATAGTTTCTGTTATTCAAAACAAACATTGAATTTCAAAAGTCGCTCTTAGGTTTGCAAGCTGCTTTTACCTTTCAATTTCGAATTGAGAAATATCTGCATTTTCATGACGAGCAGCTGGCCTCTAAAATGAATAAGAACGGATTGATTTTGATATTTTAAATTTCTCCTACATATCCTAAACATGATTTGCTGAAAAATTTTGAAAAATCTCTCTAAATCTCGCCAGCTACTCGTACGTTTTAAACCATGATTTCGCAAAAGTGCAAAGTTGTCCCATTTTCAGATTAAGTAGCTGGCCCCTTTAACAACCGGAAATGCTTCAATTTCCAGTTTTCTCTTGCATTTATACTCTCTTTTATTGAATATGACGTCTCAATTTCAAAAATCGATCTTAGGATCGCTAGCTACCTGTGCCTTAGTGTCCCAAAAAAACTTGTTGAAATATTTTGAAAAATCTCTTTTAATATCGCTAGCTACTTTTACATTTGAAATCATTACTTCGAAAAACAGCAAAGTTGTCCAGTTTTCAAATCAAGTAGCTGGCCCCTTTAATAACAGGAAATGATTCAATTCGGAGTCTTAATTTCTTATACAGTCATAGCATCTGTTATTCAAAACCAGTATTTAATTTCAAAATTCTCTCTTAGGCTCGCCAGCTACTTGTACATTTTGATTTCTCACTAAGAAAAATTTTGAATTTCCGTATTTCCTGGTGAGTAGCTGGGCCCTTTAAATGATAAGAATGGGTTGATTTTGATAATTTCCCCTAAATTACTTCAATATGATTCGTTGGAATATTTTGAAAAAAAATCTCTCTAAATCTAGCCAGCTAATTTTACCTATTGATTTTAACCTAAGTTAAGTTGAAAAATATCCACATTTTCATGACGAGTAGCTGGGCCCTTTAAATGATAAGAATGGATTGATTTTGAGACCTTTAATTTCCCCTTAATATCCTCAATATGATTCGTTGAAATATTCTGAAAAATCTCTCTAAATCTACCCAGCTACTTGTACATTTGAAACCATGATTCGAAAAACAGCAAAGTAGTTCCGTTTTTTTAACTCATTACCAAACGACAATATTTTAGGCTTGTCCAAATGGAAAGCATTTGCAGACGACAAAATAAAAGTGACTGAAAATTTGAAATTTATTTTGTGAAGGGTAGAAAACATTGTGGGAAAAGGAGAAAATGCTGCTTACCAGCATTTTCTCCTTTTCCCACAATGTTTTCTAAAGGCTTCTTTCTCAAAGGCGTCAAAAGAAGGGATTGTGTGGTAATGGGTTAATCAAGTATATAGCCCCTTTCATAATCGTAAATGATTCAATTTTGAGTTTTCTCAAAAATTCATAGTCTCTGTTATTCAAAAGAAACATTTAATTTCAAAAACCGCTCTTAGGATCTTCAGCTACTTGTACGATTTGATTTTTATTTAAGTTAAGTTGAAAATTATCTGCATTTTCCTGACAAAAAGCTGCCCCTTTTAATTATTAAAAGTGGATTGATTTTGATATCTTTAATTTCTCCTAAGTATCCTAAATATGATTAGTTGAAATATTTTCAGAAATCTCTCTAAATATAGTCAGCTACTTGTACATTTTAAATCACAATTTCGCCAGTTGCTTGTACATTTTGAACCCCGAATTAAAGACATAATTATGTGAAAAAAAAAATCATTGTGACAGATCTCATAGCTTGACCCTTTAATACAGGAATTTATTTTTCTGATGCACTTATGTAGTATTCTGGATTGAAGAAAAACAAGTCGTTTAAAGCGTCGACATGAGGTTCGCCAGCTACTTGTACCTTTAGGGAACTAATAAAAACAAAACCTTTTAATAACGCATCTATTGGTCGCTTGGTAGGAATTGCCAGATTTTCCTTTAAAAGTTACTGCTTACTAGAAGGTGGCTACCAGTAGCGGGCTACAAATAATCAATTTTACCAGCTCAAGTAGCTGGCTACTTGAAGCTAACTTTACCTGAACAAGTAGCTGGCTACTTGTAGCTAACTTTACCTGAACAAGTGGCTGGCTACTAGTGGCTAACTTTACCTGAACAAGTAGCTGGCTACTAGTAGCTAACTTTACCTAAACAAGTAATTGGGTAGTAGCTAACTTTACCTATTTGAAGACTGGTAGCAACAATATGTTACGTGGGATAGAGCAGGGTACAGGACAAAACCCATCCTAACTTACGCTTGGCTGTTTCACTCCCTCTGTGTGTAGCACCCGCCACCGTCACAGGAGACCAATGCTTAAAGTCTCAACTGACAACCTTTTTAGTATTCTTTGGTGGCCAGCTTTGGGTATCGAACCTACACCCTCAATTAGCCAGAGATGACCCTTTTTCCTTGATAATTTCTATCCTCATAGCGATAAATTTTGCCGTTTAAGTCACATGTTATATATCGTCTGCAAATGTCTCGGACATCGGTAAAAATTACTGTCTGTTACTGAATAATTGAAAACAAAGCACAATTTTTTTTCTTCGCAGCTCAACTTAAAACTGAGTACCTTGTACAAAAATGTCGGAAATCAAAACCGATATCCAGAGTGATTGTGCCTTTGACTACCATAGCGATATCAGCGGTATAGGTCAGCCACTACATTATAACCCATCTGTCCACTTCCAACCATGGCTGGCGACGTATCAACCCATGACTTACGACGGGAAGCCGGATATTCCGGAACTGAGGCAGTCTGTGAATTACAACAATTCGAGTCAATTCTTCGATTATCAGAACTTCTCGGGATATGATCACTTTATACCAGACTTAAATAAGACGTAAGATATACCTATTTCTTTATTTCTGTCTTTGTTTCTGTCTTTGTTTGTTTCTCTCTATTTTTCTCCCTTCTTACTGTCTGCTTTTCTTTCTTTCTTTCTTTCTTTCTTTCTTTCTCGCAGCATATTTTCTTTTCTCCTTTTCATTCATTGTGCTTTTCTTCTCTGTTTTTCTCCCTATCTTTCTTCTTGCTTTTCTCCTCGGGTTTTTCCTTTTTTTTCTGCTTTTTTCCTAAGCTACCTTTCTTTCCTTTTTTCTCTGCAATTTCCCTTTCTTTCTGCTTTTCCTGCATTCTCGCTTTCCTCCTTTCTTTCTTTCTTTCTTTCTTTCTTTCTTTCCTTCTTCCTTTCTTTCGTTCCCCCTTTCTTTCGTTCTCCCTTTTTTCTTACTTTCTCCCTTTCTTTCTGACTTTCTCACCTTTCTCTATGTCTCCTTTTATTTTTCTCTTTACATATAGTGTTTTTAGCAGACATCTGTCTAAAACGCCTGTCTGTTTGTCAGTTTTCATACAGCAGTTTACAACCGAACAGGGCCCGTATTCACCAACCATTCGTAGGAATATTCTTAGTCTTATTCCTCAAGACGTTCTAAATTTGAAAGTAACACGACATCTGATTGGCTAAAGTATTTGGTTTAACCGATCGGATGTTGTGTTATTTTCAAATACAGAAATTCTGCAGACTGAGACCAAGAATGTTCATATGAAGCACATTGAAACTGTCATCAACATATGCTTTCGATTCGGAGAGGCTTAAAATCTTGTCGTGTGATAAAGGGTTAAGGAGATTTATTCGTAACTTAGAAAAAGCAGTATCTGGCTTTTACTGTCGGTGGTTGTATTGGTTGTATTGTGGTTTAACGCCACTTTAACAGCTAAGGTCATATCATGGCGGTCGGTGACGCACATGTGTTTCCTGGCTTTCTCACACCAGTACTAACACAACTTTCTTTCCAAAGCCACCGACTACTTATCTCACATGCTTCAGCAGAGGTGGGAGGCGAAAAGACGCCGCAAAGAAAGTTCGCCTCAACCGGGTATCGAACTTTTACTGTCGAGGTGAAAATTTCATGTTAGTTTTTTAGCAGGATAAGGGTTAAGTAAATTGTAACTCTTTACCAAACGACGATTTTATAGACTGGTCCAAATTGATAGCATTTGCAGACGACAAAAATGTTACTGAAAAATCGAAATTTGATTTGTAAAGGACAGAAATAATCTAATATGTATCAAAATATCGAACCTTATTGAATCGTAATTATTCATATTTTCAAGTGGTGATGTTTTTAAAGTGGTGGCCTGCTTGTATTGTATCAGTGAATAATTTAACCCACAAAAGAGTTTCTTGTTTAAACATTGATATATGGAGACGACTTTTGAAAATATAGACGTAAAAGGAGAAAATGCTGACAACAAAAAAAATAATGTCTACTTAACTCTTAGCCAAACAAGCCCTTATTTTTACGTGTCTGCATTACAAGTCTTTTGAAAACATTGTGGGAAAAGGAGAAATTGCTCGTAACGAGCAATTTCTCCTTTTCCCACAGTGTTTTCTACCCATTTAGTGAACTTTCTGCCATTTTTATCAAATTTGAAACTGTCGTCTGCAAACTCTTTGAGTTTGGAAGAGTAAAAAATCTGTCCGTAGTTTGGGAAAGGGTTAACCACATTACTTCATCGTCTCTGAAAGATTTTAACTTGGACTTAAAAATAAATTTTGTAGTTTTGATACTTTATAATGACCACCCTTATATTATCCAGTGACGATGACAACATGCTTCCAAGACCTGCTAGCGTGCTATCTTCTACTTCGACGTCATCAACTGCGACCAATGTAACAACATCGTCATCTGAGACGGAATCGCTCTACTCCAACATGGAACAGGGATTAGGGAACGACTATCCCTCATCACCCAAGAGGAAAACTGTCGATACCAGAAAGAAAACACGAGCCGAAAAGTACAGACGTTATCCTAAACCACCTTATTCTTATTGTGGACTTATCATCACTGCCATTCAAAATTCTCCAAACCAAAGACTCACTCTGGCTGGCATTCTCAATAAGTTAATGGACTTGTTCGAGTTTTTCCGTGGAAGTTACACAGGCTGGCGGGACTGCGTACGTCACAATCTATCCCACAATGCTTGCTTCTACAAAGTACCATATCCGCTTCCGGGAGAAGATGAATTCACAGGGAAAATGAGTGCGGGAAGGAATTACTGGAAAGTTGATTTGAGTCTGGCACCAAAACAAGTGTTCAAGATTATAAACAAGAAAGCAGCCAAGTCTGGACAATACAAAACTTACATTCATGAAGAACTGGGCCTACCGGAAATACTCATACCCAGTGTCACAGTAAAACAGGAGTCAAACCCGCATCTGAAACTGGAAAACAAACAGACTGCCGAATTTCGGTTTGATCAAGACTTTAAGACAACAAACCAGTTCTTGAAGAACAATTCAACAGCACGTCCTAAATACAACATGCGACTTCCAAACATGACCAGGTCTAGTTGTTACAGCTCAAACGATTCCCCGGAGCAGTTTCGCCAGAGAGATTCCACCATTTTTGATACGCTAACCCCGGCAAAGACAGAAGATATGAATATTTTACCAACTGCAAAACGTCAAAGAACTGTGGGATCGTTCGACAACATGGACTTGAGTAAAAGTACCGAGATGGAACAAATATTTGACTATGTCAAATCTCTCACACCAGTCGAGTCATTATCATCTACAGTAGCAGTGAATAATCTTAGTTCTTTGTGTTGAATAAGGGATGAGTTTGCCTTGAATATGATGTTCATTTGCGAAAATTCAAAGGAAAACAGTTTCTAAAACTATGTATACCCTCATATACTCGCCCTTTAACAACCATGACTATGAAAGACAGCTTTTGAAAATAAGTGGCAAAAGGAGAAAATGCTGGACATCAACATTTTCTCCTTTACCTCAATGTTCTCTTCCCTTCAGAAAAATAAACTCAGTGTTAGAGTCATGTTTCGTTTGAAGTCTTGCAAAGGCTTTAACTTGCACCCGTTTCACCATACTATCATCTAACTAGGACTTAACGTATCTGTGATGTAAGGAAAAGCTTACAACGCTGTGCGAATAGTAACTTCTTTAAAGGTTTAAGCCGAGTCTTCTGGGGAGAAAAAACCCGAGTTTTAACAACCCAAAGGAAGACATCTTTCGACGTAGTGAAGAAAAGAGAGACAATGCAGGTTATCAGCATTTTCTCCATTTCTGTCAATATTTTTAAGACTAAAGTCAAGCATTTTTAAAAGCCATGTCATATTTGTCGACCGCAGATGCTTTCAAAACAGACAAGTTTGAAATTTTGTTGTTTGGTAAAAACATAATTGAAGTTTATTATTTTACAAATATGTGTCCAACATTTTGTGTTGCTTTGTGTTTTTCTGAAAGTCAGGAGTTTAATGCCTACACTGAGGGAAACGGGTGTGTGTGTAATTGGGATTAGTGCATCTCCGGTAGGCTTGATCTCAACGAATCTTTAAAACTCATCTACCGACTGGTTATGGAGAAAGAATATTCCTTTGTCATGCAGACACTGTACGAATGCCAGTAGGTATCGACCCCTGTCAACCTGAACAGATTACCCAGGCTGACACTCAGCCTAAGCAAATTGCCCAGGCTGACACGAGTTGATACTGTACCTTTCATATGCATTACGCCCCAGTTTCACATAGCTCTATTGCTTACTGTTTCATCTGTATAAATATGTATGTTGCATCATTTATGTGCTGGATTGCATCCAAGCAAGTGCTTAAAGATTTCAATTTTATTCCATGTATTTTTTCAGTCTTAAATTAACTTTTAATGTGCTAAATGTTACCAGTTTTAAGAGCTCACAATTCACGTTAAGGTAGAAGCTTATCAAAGTAAGCTGAGCATGAAATTTCAAAATTATTCGATGTAGATTTGATACACCTCACAGACCCTACGAAAAAAATATCTACTTATTTCATTTTTGAATTTACCGAAGCATTGGTAAATGTTTAAGTTTGAATACAAACAAAGTTGAGCATAAACTGTTATAATATGTATGTTGCATCGTTTATGTGCTGGATTGCATCCAAGCAAGTGCTTAAAGATTTCGATTTTATTCCATGTAATCTTTTACTCTTTAATTTACGTTTAATATGCTAAATGTTACCAGCATTTTCCCCTTTTCCAACAATGTTTTCATAATGCTTGTTTCACAGGGATGTTAAGAGTCGGGATTATGAGATAAAGGGTTACGAGAAAATTCTCCTCATCTGAGATACATTTTAATTTTCCTTTACTTTAACACACAATGACGACTTTAAACACCCCTGAGAATTAAACCTTTTGAAAACATTGTGAGAAAAGGAGAAAATGCTGGTAACCAGCATTTTCTCCTTTTCTCTCAATGTTTTTCTTACTCTACAAAAGAAATGTTGTACCCTTTGAGCCACATTGAAATTTTCGTCTCCAAATGCTTTCATTTAAGACAAGGCTGAAATTTTGTTATCTGGTAAAGGGTTAAATATCTGGCCTTCAAAAGATGTATTTCACCGCTGAGCCACACTTATCTTGTCATATGCAAATTCTTGTAATTTGGACAAGTCTAAAACTGTGTCGTCCGGTAAAAAAAAGTTGGGAAATGAAAAATTTCTCTCAATGATATTCTAAACCTTTTTGTTACCTCAACTAGATCGTGTAATGAGACTGACTGCAATTAATCACAGAACTTCCTTTGTTTTCAGTTTAATATATTCATTCCAAATCTTTTTTTATCACATAACCTCCCTTGTTTTCAATGTAATATCCCCATTACGAATTTTCTGATCTTATTCACGTTTGATATCAGTTTCGTGTGACGTCATTTTTGCCGTCATTTTGTACGCATTTCATACCAGTAAATGGGTCTCATGGAAATCACAGTGGGTATATTTATGATTATTTCATGCTTTCCGGTAGGATATCGAGAAATAGCAGTGAAAATATTTTTCGATCTTACACTGGTACCACCAGTGAAAATACCGATTTTCACGTTCTTGTTGCCTAGGTAAATTGCGCGTGCCTAACAACCAGATGGGAAATATGACGTCATATACCTTACATTTCTCGCGCTTGACATAACGTTGCTATGCGGGAGGGGTACACCACGGGGAATAAGGGAAAAGAACTATACTGAATTTTGATAGAGCTCCTCCCAGAAAGGTTTAAAAGCATGAAATAAATAGAATATTTGTTTTTTTCGGTGAAAGATCGAAATTTATTTCATCTCGTGAACACCATCGGTAATATTTTCACTCGTGGCTCGCCACCGATCGTGTCCACTCGATGAAATAAATTTCGATCTTTCACCGACAAAAACAAATATCCTCTATAATTATGTTCTGTTATGATCTGTATTTTGTGAAATATCGTTATGTGATAAAAAAAATTCTGACATTTTTGGGCGTTTCAGATAAGATTTTATTAAACTCGCCAAGGCAAAATGTTATTAAGCTAAATTGCAGACTTATGTCAGTTATGTTAGATCCTATAAAAACTTAAGCTGTAAGTTCGTTTGTAAAATTGTTAGAAAGTCTATGTGTATATCAGCCATGCTCTTGTAAAAGGAAGCCTCATTTATAAATATCTCTGATCCGTTACCAAACAACTAGATTTCAGACTGGTCCAAATTGAAAGCAGTTGCAGAGACAAAATAAACAAAACTCAAAAATTTGTTTCCAGCAGGGTAGAAAACATTGTGGGAAAAGGAGAAAATGCTGGTTACCAGCATTTTCTCCTCTTCCCACAATGTTTACAAAAGGATTCTACCTTGGGGGGTGTTAAAACTAGGGATTGTTTGGTATAGGGTTAAAAAAGGAACATCGTTACAAAATTATTTATTCAATAAAACCCATTTTGTCTAACAATCCACTGTATTAGGTGGGTAAAATGGAAATTGCAGATAATTAAAATGTAGCAAAAAGTTTCAAATAATGTCAGGCTGACAGCAGGTCAATTTTCTTTGCATGTACATCAAACTCCTTTTTCACAAAGCGTGGTTCATATCTTTGTTTGAAATATCTAACTAGATCTATTTATGTTTATTTGTGTTAATAAAGATTTTTAAATATCTGTCGGATTTACTCCTATACTTTTTCTAATAATGATCTCTAAGTTGAACACATTCGAATTTCAAAGACCAATCATTTCATTGGCTGCGACAAAACATCGTAAATTAGATGTCTTGTTTTAAAAATTAATATTCAGATAATTCTATTTATGACTTTTGGTTGTTTTAAAGGTAGGTTTACTTTCCTTATCCTGTGCAGTCTGATCTTAATCTACACTTGTGACAAAAAGTCTCTGAGTCACGTTTAACAGCCTCTGGATTATATTTTCTCTTCTTTCAGTGCTGAATGTGTAAACTCAAAACTCTTTTCGATTTAAAAAAAAAACAATTCATTTAACCTTTTACCAAACAACAAAATTCTACACTGGTCTAAATTGTAAGCACATGCAGACGAAAAAAAAAAAAACGAAATACAAAAGTTGAAATTTGTTCCCAGCAAAGTAGAAAATATTGTGGGAAAAGGAGAAAATGCTAGTTACCAGCATTTTCACCTTTTCCCCACATTTTCTTAAATAGACTTCTATCTCAGGATCATAAAAACCAGGGATTGTTTGGTAAAGGGTTAAATGCGGAATGATGTTTGTTTCATATGCTTGACAAAACAAGGTCCGAACAATATTTTGTCCGAAACCAGACCACATATTCTGTGCCCTTAGATCTCATTATCTCCCGCTAGATGGCATTCTATAAATACTCATCTATCTGATATGGGCATCCTGGGTACAGAGCCGAACCACTTTCCTATGCGACAACCGTTACTTTGAATTTAAAAAAAAAAAAAGGTTTACCCAATAAAACGCTACCTTGTGCAATTTACTCAGCTATGATCACCAGTTTAGAGAAATCTGTTGCTAAAGCAGGTCTCATTTCTCCTCAAACGTATTGATACGTAAAAGCTATTTTCAACATTGCTACTTTATAGAGCGTATAATATTACAGTCAGCCCGCTTTCGGGGCTAGTAGTGATGCGTCATATAAGACAGTCGAATCTTCGAAGAATATGACATGCGCACACAACGCTTAGATCTCGATTTATGCTGTCCTTAAAAACCAGTTTCAACCTGTGGCATTGAAACAGATCATCAGGTAAAGGGTTGATGTGCAGTTATAACCAAAATTCACTTATAATACATAAACATATATACAAGATATTGATGAGTAAACTCATTACCAAACGACAATATTTTAGGCTTGTCCAAATCGAGAGCATTTGCAGACGACAAAATAAAAGTGATTGAAAATTTGAAATATATTTTGTGAAGGGTAGAAAACATTTTTGGGAAAAGGAGAAAATGCTGGTTACCAGCATTTTCTCCTTTTCCCACATTTTTTTCTCTAAAGGCTTCTTTCTCATGGTCGTAAAAAGTAGGGATTATGTGGTAATGGGTTAAATGTGTTATCTGTTAACATGTTATCAAATGTCAAAATCGTGAAAAATTACAGACAAAAAAATAACATGTGGCTGCAAAATAGAATATGTCTTATTGTTGGTAGAAACTATTGTGGGAAAAACAATACATGCTGGCTATCAAATGAGTCCCTCGAAAACTTGTCATTCAATTCTATTTGTACAGTGCTCTCTCCGAGCCACTGGTTGTTTTCTTATAGATCCAAACACTAAAAAAAAAGAATCAAAGTACCGAAAGTACTGACAGACTAGCGAATTTGAAACTAGTAAGTGGCTATGGTAAATGCAAATCCGTATTGATTTATAAATACCAGACTGAAGAAATATTGTCGTATTTGGTTTCTGAGTCCGATCCAGGTCCATCGTCTCATTCTGGTTATTAAATCCAATCCGGTTCAATTCAAATGCAGTTCAATCCATTGATCTTGTCCGACGCTCTTTACTATTTTCTTTTCTAAACAAGAAATATTATGAAAAAACTTCAGTTTGTTAACTTTCGATGATTTAAAATAGGTAAATTTGTTGAAATGAAATCTCCAGCCTAAAACGACATCTTTAGATAGAAACAAATAACAGGTAAATTGTGTTTTGCATGTACACCTGGCCTTTTAGTTATTTCCATAGAATGGCATTTGAAAAGATAAAACAATTATGGTTGTCTGTGGTCTATGGCAAACAAAATGAATATGAAGTTTCATAAAGTTTTGCCAAATAGTTAAATTTCCGTAATGGAAATATACACCATGCCTCCTTTTTCGATAACACGACATTATCTGAAAAAAGAATCTTTATCGGTTGACTATCGTAAGGAGTACATGTACATGAATGATGTTTCACCAATTTTCATCAAGGATTTTAAAAGATGTCTGTCTTTCAAAGCGGCTCAAATGGTGCAAATTTGATTTCATAAAGTAGAAATCATTTTGGGAAAGGGGGAAAATGCGGGTTACCAGCATTTCTTCTTTTCCCACAATGTTTTTTTAAAAAATTCTTCCTCGGGGTCGTTAAAAGTCGCCGTTTACCACGCTATCCCGACTTTTTACGGCCCTAAGAAACAAGCCTTGTGAAAACATTATTGGAAAAGGAGAACATGTTGGTAACCAGCATTTTCTCCTTGTCCCACAATGTTTTCTACCCTTTCCAAATCAAATTTCAATTTGATTCACATTTATTTTGTCCGTTGCAAATGCTTTCAGATTGGACCAGTCTAAAATTTTGCATTAGGGAGATTTAAATAAGTAAGTATAGCAGGGCTCCTCTTGTTCATAATACAACAAAACCGTTAATTCCAATGATTTCGAACATTTCAAAATACATGCATATCTAGATTCTTCCTGATATAACCATTCACCAAACAGTTTTTAACTCTTTACCATACATTCCAGACTTTTAACAACCCTGTAAAAGATATCTTTTGAAAACATTGTAGGAAAAGGATAAAATGATGGTCACCAGCATTTTGTCCTTTAACCAACAACGTTTTCTACCCTTCTAAAATCAAGTTTTTCAGTCCAATTTATTTTGTCGTCTGCGATTGGTTTCAATTGGACCGCCCCCCCCCCCCAAAAAAAAAAGAAAAATGTCGTTTGGTAAAGAGTTAAAGACTATGAAAATAAAGCTTTTGAAGACACTGTGGAAAGAAGATAAAATTTTAGTAATCAATATTGTTTTCCTTTCTCAAAATGTTTCCTGTCCTTTCAAAGAAAATTCCATCACTGAGTCAGATGTATTGTTACGAGGCGAGCGTAACGAGAAAGAAAAACACCAACAAGCCTTTAACAATTAACAGTTTCAGTTTCATTTATTGGCATAAACGACATAGTATATGTCTTTGGCCATTTACAATTGAAAAATAAGAAATATGGCAAAGATATTTGTGTACATATAAATAATAACAATAGTGCTTACACGTATATTCTAAATGTCCCTAAACAAAGTGTATAAAGACTACTTTAAAAAATTGCCTTAATGAACAATAAATTTAAGTCAAACTGTTAATGGAGTTCTGTAGAACATTTTCACGTATTTCGTAAGCGTTTGAGATACAATTACACAAATTAATCAAAGTTCTTTTGTTTTTTGTCGACATTATATTTTTGAATCTATAGATACTTGGATTTGTTGTATTCTTAAAATGTTTGATTCTGAAAGCTGAGTATTTCGGACAATATAATAAAAAATGGTATTCGTTTTCAATGCATCCATTGTTACAAATTTGACGAAATCTTTCTTCTCGTGGCTTATTAACGAAACGACCAGCTTCAATTTCTAACTTATGCGAACTTAATCTAAAAGCAGCAAGTGTATGAATGAACTTTACGTTTTGAAGATTCTCTGAATAAAAATCACAGGAAAATTCTGTTTTAAATTTACAATACATAAATAATTTTGGCATGCTATTGATTCCTTCTGCCCAATTCTGAATTAACTGATCTCGTAATCTTTCTCTGAATAAACAATAATAGTTAAATTGATTATTACATGTATATGCAATTCGAATATCAGTAAACCCTAAACAGTCAATGATATCATTAATTCGGCTTGACCAAGAATTTTGATACATTCTGTTACACAGATCGTTATACGTTTCATATAACAGGGTGTTATTTCTGTTCATGATTTTACACCAAAACTTAAGAGATCGTTGTTTACAGATCACTGATAGGGGTAGTCTCCCAAACTCACCAAGGACTGCTTAGTTTGGTGTTTGATGTTTTACACCTAGAAGGGACTTAATAAATATCATATGCAATTTGTCAACATTCCTAAATTTATAGACACCCAAAATTTCTGCACCATAAAGCAAAATAGGTACAACCATAGAATCAAAAAGAGCAATTTTGGTTTTCATATCTAATGGGACTTTATCAAAAACCAGGAGAAGGCCATGATAAGCTTTTATTGCTTGTTCGTGTAAACACTGCACAGCAAGCTTGAAAGTGCCTGTGTAGGAGAATTTTATACCTAAATAAGTAAAACTGTCAACAATTTCAACTACTTCTCCATTTATGTAAAAGTTAATATCACATATAGATTTGCGTTTTTCAAAGATACAAATTTTTGTCTTTTTAACATTAATTTCAAGTACCCATGATTCAGAGTATTTGACAATACTATCAATTTGGGCCTGCAAACTGACTGGATTTGTCGTAAAAAGAACTAAATCATCGGGAAATAATATTAGGTATTTCGAAAGTAATTCCAAATCTGGGTCTTTGTAAGAATTAAAATCAAGATTTTCTGCAATATCGTTAATAAAAAGAATAAAAAGTAACGGAGACAAAGGCTCTCCTTGCTTCAATCCAATTGTGACATCAAAAAATCAGATAATTCGGATGTGCTAGACAGTTTAAATAGGCCATAATACTCATTTTAAGCCAGTTTTAACTCATTTTGTTTTTATTTTATCAAAATATAGACATTCTTATATATCTATGCCAAATATTGCGCCTGACGGTTGCAAGGTTGCTTAGATTACGTCTAATAGAAAATGCATTTCGCGGACTTGCGGCCTTCAATGTAAACAGACTGTCGTTTCCGGATTTTGAATCGAAGATTTTCGATATCCGTTATACACTCGGGTAGATTCGTATGATGATCATGCATTCTGTAACGTGACTATATTTGAGCTTGGCCTTGATGCGGTAAATAAAGGAAAATGGATGCTTCTCTGTTGCAGCCTCTATTTTTTGACGGAGATCGAGGCCTATATGCAAGTTACTCCGTATCCGACTCTAGGCGGAAACCAACGATAAATTTCCGTGAGTCACTGCCTTTGTTTACAGCTTCGATCGTCAGCCAGTTTTCTTCTGGCCAATTTTCGGTTTTTCATACAAACCCCCATGTTTCTTTTTTCATTTACACCATATATGTCAGTAATTTATCCTGGTGTACACAAAGGACTTATTTCTGTACCATTCTATTTTTCTTTTTTAAATTTAACAGCGTTTCTGCTCACCAGCTGTAGACAGGCATCTTTAACGCATGCTTGAACTTTATTATAAATACACTGTACATTTGATGATATTGACCATTTTGGTGCTAATACCCAAGTGTAAAAGTTTGAACATCAGCGCATCTCGATCAACTGTGTCAAAAGCGTGTTTATAGTCAATAAAATACACCAAAGCTTACTATTTCTAGATAAAAATTTTTGAATGATTGAATGCAAGATAAAAATTGCGTCAATAGTAGAAGGACCATCACGAAATCCAAATTGGATATCAGTGAATATGTGCTGGTTTTCACACCAAGTATCTATACGATTTCATAAAACCAATGAAAAAATTCTAGCTGTGATATTCACTAGTGTTATTCCTCTATAATTTTCTGGGGGTTTTTTTGTTTCCTTTTTTGAATAAGGGAACAATCGCACCTTTGGTCCATGCATCAGGATAAACGCAAGAATCAAATATGTGATTGAAAAAATGACAAAGATAAGGAGAAATAATCTGCTTCGTTTCAATGAAAAAATCTGCGACAATGTTTTCTAGATCACAACTTTTATTCCTTTTGAGGGACGATATAACTTTCTCAATTTCGGAAACTGTGATGAGTCAATCTAAATCGTCAAAGCATGTATGTTCAAAAGAGTTATCAATAGGATTAACTTTCGGTTGATTAAGAGGTTAAAAGAATGGATATGTGGATTGTAGATAGTATTTATTTGGGAAAGAAAATTTAAAGTCACAGCACTGTGATCTGAAAATTCAGTTAAAAAAAGAAACTTGAAAATTGCCTACATGTTGAAAATTATTTTGACTTGTAATAATGTATTCACAAGTACTATTTACCGGCCAATTTCTATGCACGCCATGATAGGTGTAGTCTCCCTTTTCAAGACGAACGTTAGCTATGAATAAATTATTTTCCTTACAGACAAAAGTTTTGCCCAAAAGCGTTAACAGTCCTATCACTGTCAACGCTGTTGGGCAAACAATTTTCCCCGTGCCCGGGTAAGTCTATGAACCGCTCAAGCCCTTCATTCGGAATTAAGTTATACTGTTCACCCGTGCTTGCATTGAAATCACCGGTCAAAAAATCATTACCTAAATCACAATAATTTGTAATGCTAATATTTATTTGTTCAAAAACGTCATGTTCATACAGAGATTATTTCACAACTTTATAAACTGTTGAATCCTCTGGTGGGTCAAACAAAAATATACATCTTCATCAAAACTCGAAATACAATGTGATAACTTGAACCAAATTGTACCGTTAGAATCTAGTTCGACTAACTGAATAAATTTACAAAGACCTAGCTAAAAATAGACAAATACACCCCGCTATCTTAGCTCTTTTATTAAACTTTGGACGTGGACAGCTGAAATATTCAAAACCTTCTAAAAATAAATTTGAACAATCCGAGTGCCATGTCTCGGTAAAAAGAAGAGTATCGTAACTCGAGATATTTTCAATGAAATTTGGATCATTTAATTTCGACCTTAACCCCTGCACATTCCAGAGGATAAACTTTTACTGTTCATTTATACACCCCTATGTGTACCCGGATTAACCGATACTGTCAACAGTGTACATTTTCCCATCTATATAAAGTTTATCGTACAACAATGTAGCAGTTTTTCCAGCATTGCGTGCTTTTATTAATGAACAAAGACAAACGAGTACAATAGGATTAAAGTTTGAATGAAAAATTTTGCCAATTCTAATCTTAGAATGTTGAAATAAAATAAGTCCCTCAAAATTAAGAATAATGTCTAGACTATAAATGAATGAAATTTCTGGTTCCTAAAACATAAATTAACAATTGGCACACTGACGAATAAATAGATAATTCCAACTTACAGATTTATACCCCAAGTTAAACCCAACACTTTTCACTTATTCAATATCCTCCAAGCCACAAGTCTTACTTCAAAATCCGAAGTCACCAAGTAAGTCACTCCTATTTATACGAACTTGGAAAATGCTAGATGAAAATGCTAGATGAGTCTTTTCTAGAAAGATGACATCATTGATTAGTACACAGCCTGATTCTAAAAGTAGCCACAACTGAAAAACCAATACACGTTCTTCATAGTTCTAGATTATTCTAAAAACAGGTCACTGAGTATCACATCTTCATAACACTTCCCCTCCTACAGGAAAACAAAGCTTTAGAAAGTAAAACTTTCTTTTGTCTGAAGATATGAAATATTATGCATAAATCTACATGAAAATACATAAAAGCAAATGTTGACTAAATGCAAATTAAACATTATACATGAAGACAAATGCTAACAATTTACAAGTTAGACTCTTGACAGAGCATCAGGGATAATGTTGTCCCCACCTTTAATGTGTCTGATGTTCATGTTATATGCTTTTAAAAGCAGACTCCACCGGAGTAAACGTTGATTCTTGTTTTTCATTTCATGGATAAAAATCACAGGATTGTGATCACTTTATACAATGGTGGGTGGAGGAGAAGGTGACAAACATATTTCAAAATGCTGAAGACCAAGAATAAGAGATAAACACACTTTTTCTATTGTGGAGTAGTTTTTCTGATGTTTGTTAAACTTTTCAGAAAAATAACTAACTGGATGATCTACACCATTACAATTTTCTTGAAGTAAAACACCACCTGCACCAGCATCAACTGCAAGCTTAAATTTTTTTCTAAAATTAGGAGCTAAAAGAACTGGTTCACTTTTTAGTATGACTTTTACTTTATCGAAAGCTTTTTGACAGTCATCATTCCATATAATTTTTTTGCGTTTGCTAAGAAGACTTGTCAGGGGCTCAGCAATGACAGAAAAATTACCACAGAATTTCCTCTAGTAACCAGCCATACCAAGAAATCTCATGAGTTGTCTTTTGCATGCAGGTAGAGGAATATCAGAAATAGCTTTTACTTTAGCTTCTATAGGTTTTTCCTGTCCTTGTCCTACAACATGACCCAAAAATGTTAAACTAGCATGACAAAATTCACTTTCGACAAGGTTAATTGTTAGCTTGGCTTTACTCAGTCTGTCAAAAAATTCTCTGATAGTCTTTAGATGTTCGTTCCAATCATCGCTGTGAATAATGACATTATCGATGTAGACCCTACAGCCGTCCCATTCAGATATTATCATGTTACTAAGACGTTGAAATGTAGCTGGCGAGTTTTTTCATCCCAAAAGGCATGACTTTATACTGATAAAGTCCATCAGGACTTACAAATGCAGAGATTTCTTTAGCTCTTTCAGCGAGAGGAATTGCCAAAATCCTTTTGAAAGACCACATTTAGTAACATGTTTAGCGTGACCAATATTGTCAATACAGTCATCTACTCTTGCCACTGGAAACGAATCAGTCTTGGTCACAGTATTAACTTTTCTATAGTCAGTGCACATACGAAAATTTCCACCTGGCTTTGGTGCAAGAATACAGGGAGAACTCCATTCACTTCGACTAGGTTCAATAAAGTCATTCTCTAATTGATACCGGACTTCCTCTCTAAGATGCTCCAGTTTCTTGGGATTCATTTGATTAGGATGTTGTTTCATTGGTTTGAATTTGCAAATGTCCACATCATGGTATATTGTATCTGTCCGTGTTGGAATATCGAGGAACAGGTGCTCATATTCAGAAATAAACTTTTTCAAATCATTTTTTTCTATTATTATTATTGTCTAAATGTGAAAGTCTGTGATCTAAATTTCCTAAACGTTAGAATTATGAAGTTTTGAACCAATACAGTTGGACTTGTCAAAGCTTTTTTCTTCATAATTTCTGTCTTCAGGGTTAATGCGATTTTGATTTTGAGGGACCGGTGAAACTACCTTTATTGGTGAAATATTTGAATTATCCCTATCAATATATTCCTCTAACATATTTATATGACATAATTGCTTTTGCTTTCGCATATCAGAAGTTGTTATCACATAATTTTAGTCACTGACCCTTTTCTCTACAGAATAAGGACCCAAATGCTCTGCTTGTAGAGGCCTACCAGGAACTGGTAGAAGAGCTAAAACTCTATCTCCAGGTGTAAAATTTCTTTGTTTACTACTCTTGTCATATCTTTCTTTCATTTTACCTTGACCTTTTTTCAAAATGATTAAGAATTTTGCGATAGGATTTATTGAAATCTAAATGACTTGACATAGCTTATACAAGAGCTAAGCTTAATATCTCTGATCTATAAGATTTAGGATTGATACCTAAATGATCTGACATAGGCATTTCATGAGCTAAACTTAGGAATTTTTTTTATCTACAAGATTTAGGAATGATGACTTGATGATTGACAGCCCGTTCATCATCAACAGGAATTCCGGTGTGCGCCACTCGTTCATTAATATTGTGTTTATATATAAAAACAGTCAGGTTCCTGTTAAAGATCAGTTTCACTGACAGCTTTCTGAAATAAAGGTGCTATTTCTGGATCATTGTGTTGGTATTCACTTAGTTTTGACCTTGGCCTTGTATCATGGCCTTCTTTAACTAAAGGTGAAGATGTGTAATCCAGTTCTGATTAATTTTATTTAGAATTTGTCTGACTTTCAAACGGCTTTTGTAAAATAGACCTCTTAATTTCATTTTTAAATAAATGTTCCAACAAAGAATCAGATAAGTCAATATCAGACTGATTTTCAGTCAAAAGGGCTTTCTTTGCCATAGTTCTAGTACCTGCACATGACGGGTAAAGGTCAGGAATTCTCTTCAATCGGATCAGAGGATTGATCCATGCAAGGTGTATCAGTTAAAAGTGGATTAACAATTGCCTTGTCTCCGGCTAAATCATTGCCTAATAACAAATGAACACCTATAAAAGGTAATTTTTTCAAATACCAACATTCACTGGACCATTAATTAAGTCTGAAGACAAATAAAAGTTATCAAGCGGATCATTAACAAATCCAGATTCTACACCCTGAATTAGGACACTTGTACCAGAAGAAGTCTTCGCAGAAAACGGCAGGACATTTTTGCCAAATTTAACTACTCCTGTGACGGTTCAGCAACAAATATTTCAAGATCAAAGACATGATTGTTTTTTGCTGGTTCAGTAGAGTAAAATTCAAATTCCAATTTTCTTCTTCTTCTTATTATTATTATTATTTATTATCTAATAAAATTGAATATCGCAACATGTTCGAATAACTTCAAAGCATATCCAAACTGACTAAATGATCAATCCCTTACGAGCCCCCAATCTCTAGTCTAGACTACAAAAGATGAAATTTCTGGTTCCTAAAACATAAATTTACAATAGTTTCAACTTGCAAGTAAATATGAGCCCTCTGACGAATAAATAGATAATTCTTACTTACAGATTACTTACAGATTTATATCCCAAGTTAAATCCAACACTTTTCACTAATTCTGTATCCGCCAAGCCACAAGTGTCACTTCAAAATCCGAAATCACTCCTACTTATACTAACTTGGAAAATGCTAGACCTTTCTAGATATCATCATTGATTAGTAAGCAGCCTGATTCTAAAAATAGCCACAATGGAAAAAAAACAATGCACGTTCTTCATAGGTCTAGATTATTCTAAAAACAGGTCACTGAGTATCATTTACATAACAGTATGTTTTGTCTGCAATTGCTTTGAATTTAGAAAAAAAACAGTCTAAAATTTTGTCATCATTTGATGAGTTAAATTACGTTTCTACTAAAAATGAGAGGATACAAATTGTAATAATGATATTGGTTAAGTTATTATTATTATTATTATTTTATTGTTTTTCCGCCAAACTGGCGAGCATTATACAATAAAATACAAGGAAACAGTAAGAATGAAATAACAAACAAAAAAAATAGTAGGTATATATCATAAAGAAAGAAGATCAATGTACGGCCAGACTCCGACCCGAAAAAGACCCTTACAATAAAAAGACGAAAATGCAAAAGCCCTTTCCCTGGTCAGAATGCGGGAGCACATTGGTAAAACTCAAAGTACAAGATAAAGAAGAGAAACGAGACAAAAATAGGTAAAAGGAAAGCATGAATCAAGTAAGGGGAGCTTGCAACGAAAGCGAAACACAAGGCAAATATAGGCAACAGAATATTTAGGAAGGCAACACAATATTTAGGAAATAAATAATGAAGCAGGCCCCTAGAATAAGTCCATTGATTGAATGAATGAGCGGATAGATCTATAGAAGAATTAACCGGACAATCATTCAATCAATCGACTAGAAATTGCTGGCTGGAGTTAGCGACAGATAAATAATAATATACTGTATTGTATCGAGGCAACAAGGCAAAAAAAAAAACAGATATGTCACAGCTGGTTGGGCATGGGGCTGAAGAAGTTAAGATAATACATTAACGCTGTGTTGCATAGAGCATAGAACTATTACACAAAGAAAAAATTCCAAAATTTTCCAAGGATATGTATAATAACTAGCAAGAGCCTATGGTTAATAACATTATCCTCCAATATGTTTCGAGAACTATGTATGACTAAAAATATGGACTCAGCTAGATAAATAATACTCAGTCGTGATATTGCTGCTTTTTCTAAACTGATAGCTGGATATTCTTCATTTTCAATAAGGTTCAATCCATTAGTAACATAAACAATTTGTGCAAAATTTAAAAATGCATGGAGAAAAAATAATCACTTTTTCATGTTAAGTAGAAATACAACATTTCAGTTCAAACAGCTGCTTTTCCCTTACTAATTGTTAGATTTTTTTTTTTCAAAACAAATAAGGGCTTTCAGCTTTGATGATGTAATGTCACTTTACAAGTTTCACGGTCTAAAGTTTCACGGAAACTTGACCACATATGCAAAATTTATGGTGTAAGCAATACATAAAAATGTTCCACTTCAGCATCTAACCCCTCCGTACTTATGGTTGGAATTTTTCCAATGTAAATATGATTAAGCTGTTGTTGATATAAAGACTCTGTGCAAATGTGAAGAAAATCTGAGCACATGTGCAAGACTTGGATGTTCACTAGAATAAGACTTACAGATGACTGTAATCATGCCAGGCTCCGGCCAGTAGAGCAACTACCAGCCAATACCCTGTCTTGATGGAATGAACCCAATATAATGTCCACTTGGGCTGGGAAATTCTTTTCTGATGATTTTTACACAACAAGCAGGAACAGAGCGCTTGTCATCCCTTTCCAGTCTGCCATATACCCATAGAACATACTGCCTATAGGCAGCATGCCTGAATGCTTTATTTGTGTCCTCAACTGTTTCAGCCTGTTAAGCAAACACATCATTTCTAAATGTTTGTTGTATATGCAAAGTCAGTGGATCTGTAATTATCAGACCCATTTCCTGGAAAAATAAAATGAAAAAAATAAATACAATAATAAATAATATAAAGTGGAATATGCAGTGTGCTCTGGTTCCAGTCATGCAATTTGCAAGATTTTTTACTTTTCTACACAATTGTTCATGTTTGAGAAAACATTATACAGAGGGTTTTGTCCATCTTGTTACTTTACACAAGCTTTCAGAAACTTTTTTGTGTTTGTAATTAATAAGAGATATCCATCCATAAAAATTTGAATCATGGCACTTCCGAATCTCTGACAAGTTGTAGAAGTCTTTGTAGCATGATTATTTCGTCTCTTATAACGGAAACATATTTGCTAAAATCTGTCAGTTATTTAAACATAAAGGTGTGTGGTGTACTGCTTCAGAAAACTCAAGGAATGCATGGACAGGTGAATACAGTTAAATAAATAACATAAAATTCTAAAAATCTTTCAACTAGCTCTCTATAAAAAAAATGGAAACACGTTTTAAATTGTCTTCGTTTCAAATTTCTTTCATGGATTAAATGATGGTCTTCCTCACCATTTTTAACTGCCGGTCAGGCATTTCATGTACATATCTCATATATTCCCTATATTAGTAATAGTAGTCCGTATCCATTCAACATTCTTTTGAATATTCTTTATCTAAATCATGAAAATTTTGTAGATTTGGAATAAACACAACCTAGTGAACTACTTGGTTAAGCTCAATCAGAAGTTATGTTAATTTCAAATTTTGAAAATTTTTTCATTATCAACTCAATGCCTATTTACATAAATATATGTTTGTAATATAAAACGCCCCTAGATTTTCATTACAGGCTTTTTTTTCTGGAAATGTCCCAGTTGCAGCAATATGTAACCTACAAATCTGATATGGCTGAACATGATGGGATTTGTCTTTCAAATAGTTGAATACTTTATCGTTTGAGGAGAATGATCAAATGCAGATAACCAACATCTTTTCTTTGACTATCTTTGTTTTTAACGCCTTTTCCTCTAGTGTTTTTAAATATTGTTTCGTAAAGGGTAAATGATAGTATTTCAAAACATTATTTACTTTCACGATGTATATATTCATATCAATAATTTTTGTTCTACAAATTTAAAAAAAAAATAACAATTTTGGTATCAACGACATGTTTTTATTTCACTTACTGGTCTCAAGTTAACACAATCTTAAGTGCCATACCACATCACAACTTGTCCTCATCCCTGTCCATTGGTGGACAATAGTTACAAACACACCAATTTGGCGCTGCTTGTTCCTGTCCTAGGTCTGGTTCCTCGGGTGTCTCTTACTTCGATAAAACTGCAGCTACATCAAGTACTATTGCTGGCTGTCGTACTGCTATTTCTTTCAGCATCGTTTTCCTTTCCTCATCTGTCAATCTATCCATCAATTCCTAAAAATATTGTAATGCATAGGATAGTTAATTGACTATTCACGTAAAATTTGGGCATGCTAAGCTGAAATCAGGACAACTTAGGTCGCCATATAAATTGAATATTATTGTTTAACTCAATATAATTAACATTTCAAGCTCAGAAAGTTAAATCCAAACATCTTAAAAAATAAAACAAAATTCAGTTTGGAGAAGTATTGGCCATTGCAACTTGGAACCACTGGACCCCTTTTTTTTAATTTGAAAAACAGTGGGAGCAATTGCTTATGTGAAAGCCGCATGAGTACTTTACAAAGCATTAGCAATCAAAAATAGGAAAAAAATGAAGGTGCACTAACTGAAGTAATGTTTATGTTATCATTCTACACACATTACAAAGCAGTAGAACCGAATACATATAAATCATATAACCAAAGTTAAGGCCATAGAGGGCCTGAATGGCTCCACTGACAAAAATTTAATTTATTCTGGCATATATAATTAATCTAAAATGCAAAAGATGGAAAATAAGAGACACACATGTACACACGAAAAAGAATGAGTGAGGGTGGTTTCAAATAGAACCAAACCAGTGGTTTGTAATATAGCCAAATTTTAAATGGTTTCAGTACTCATAGTCTGGGACAATGCCTAAGAAAATATCAAAGAAATGTTACCAATAATATTAACTGTTTTCACTACATAAGATCAAATCATTAAACTGCTGCTTTTCCCACACAGCTGGATTTTCCTTATTTCTGATAGGGTCCACAATTCCAATTTAATAGCTTTGAAAGGAAATGTAAATTTTGCGTATTAACTCTTTACCAAAAAATAAATTTCTTTGATTAGAACAAATTCAAAGCATCTGCAGACAACAACTAAGTCTTGTTAATGTGATGATTTCTGTCTTTGATATGGTTAAAAATACTGTTGGAAAAGGACAAAATGCTGGTCAATAGCATACTCTCTTTTTCTCACAATGATTCCTATAGGTTTCTTTCTCGGGATTATCAAAAGTCGGGATTGTGTGGTAAAGAGTTAAATGATTACATTTTTCTTACCAACGATGTACGTGCATTCTTTAAGCTGAAACTCTTGAAGTTATTGTAGATATAAAGCAGCTATTGAAGTGTCATGAAAATCAAATAAAAAATACATATCAAAATTGACGAACTCTGCCTTGACTACCTACAATGGTATTAACACGTTTTATATTATGTAAGATAGTGTTTCATGGTATTCAAAATTACAGGGTAGGTTTGCTGCAATGCATACTTCTTGGACCTCCATACCTTACAATCAAAGTTGCTGCTAGTTAGTATGGCGCCTAACAACCAGTGCACTTTGGATCATTTCATAACTGTAATAACCCTTTTCCAGGGTCCGTATTCACCAACCATTCTCAAGAACATTCTTGGTCTTATTCTTCAAAATTTTGTCATTGTGATAGTAACAGAACATCTGATTGGCTAAACCGAATGGTTTAGCCAATCAGATGTTCTGTTACTTTCACTATCTGAAAATCTTGAAGAATAAGACTGAGAACATTCTTGAGAATGGTTGGTGAATACGGACCCGGATTACAAAAAGTCTTTCACTTTTCTCAAGTTCTCATCTTAAATTAATTAATGAATAAATATGGTTTACAACAGGTTTGTGAGTAAGATTACTTTGTCAACATTTGATACAATTATCATAAATATTCCTGACTTACATCAGACTTTTCCCTCCTATCCTGATGTAACTGCAGAAGTCTTTCTTCTTCTCCCTCTATACACTGTCTCCCTCTCAACACTCTGTCGCCTCTTCGCCCTCCTCTTCCCCTACCTCTACCTCTGGAAATTCCTTTTCCGTTTCCTATACCAACTACTGCACTCTGCTCTTCTTCACTTACTGAAGCCGAGCAATCCCGAATTAGCAAAGCAAAATTAACCATTTACCGAACATTGTAACGATTAATGACTCTGGGAAAGAAGACTTAACACACAGTGGGAAGAGGAGAAAATGGTTACCAGAATCTTCTCTTTTCCCAAAATATTTTTTTCCTTGCATTAGTTTTTGAGAGTGTAGATTTTTTATATCACTACCTGATTTGATGAGTGCTTTAACTCTTCACCAAACAACAAACATTTAGACAGGTCCAAATAAAAAGGAGTTGCAGACGACAAAATAAGTGTAGCTCAAAAATTGAAGGTAAAAATATTGTGGGAAAAGAAGGAAATGCTGCTTACTAGGATTTTCTCCTTTTCCCAGAATGTTTTCAAAAGGCTTTGATCTAAGGGTCATGAAACCAGTAATTGTTTGGTAAAGGGTTAAACATAATATCACTCATATTATGTCTTTCTAAAGACAGCTTAGTTCCAGTGGCTTAGTTGGCAACGTACATGAATTGAGAACATGGAATTGCCGGTCAAACCCCAGGCTCAGCCAATTTATATCCAAAGATTGATCAATGATATCATAATGATAGGACTCACTCCTCTCTCATCGCTGACAATTGTTTACACAATGGTTATAAGGGAAAGCAGTCTGTGTCTTGGACAGAATTTTGTGCGAAGCACTAATAAAACAAAAAGAAAATCCAGGAAAAAAGAGATGGGTGCACTGGTCATAGATCTAAACCTTTAATTATGTTGAAAACATTATGTTATACCTCATACAACAATCAATCTTTTCCAAGACTCTAGTACCACGAAAAGTCTAGCAATTATAGTTAGGATAAAACATGGGTCGCCCTAGTTTCAAATTATACACTTTCACGACTTTTACAAAAAATAAATTACCTAGACATTGCTACTTTGACAAAAAAAATCTAGTTACTTTAATGTGTAAGTTGATAACCATTATACAAACATTTTTTTCAGTAAGTTTCGGTACCACTTTGCAGCATTAAGTATTGTAATGTATTAGAAATAAAAACATTGTTACTAGATCTAAATTTCATCCTACATCTTATGAAAAGACAAGGAAAAAAGTTACCTTTTCAACATCTTCAAAAACAAGAGACAGTCGCGGATGTTTGCCTCTTCTACTTCTCCTCGTTTCTTGCATGGCCTCTTCTACCTGACGATATATGTAATATAATGTGCTTTCAAAAAAGTTTAGAATATATTAACTAATGTGTTTCATAGGAATGCTGGATAAATCGTCCCCTTGAGAAAACATTCCCAAATAACTTGGAAACAGATTCTCTGAAAAAATCGTCCTAACTTAAATTTTGGAGAATTCGTTCCCACATTCAAAATTCATAATACAGCTGTAAAGTTATATTTGGATGATGCTATAACTTTTTGGATTTTTTTTTTCTTCTTTTATGGTATTTCAAATGGGTGACTTTCTTATTTCTTTCTTATTCTTATCGACTACGAGGCCATGATCCCACGTAAATATCTCGGTGCAGTCTGATCTTAGATCTACGCTGTCCGATCAAAAGATATTTTTTCCCCGAAACGTACCTTTTAAATAACAATATTTGAGTTTTTACTATCGAAATGAAAAATGCATTTTAGTTACTTAGCAGGATAAGATTGAACCTTAACGGGGTGGGGGTTATGTCCAATCTTCTTAGAATCGTTTAGCTTCTTGATTTAAAGGGGGTTACTTGGTCCTTTGTTAGGGGATTAACTTTGGCATTTGAATAGGCCATTTTCTGTACTTCCGTCACCAAATAAAGAAAAAAAACAGACGGAGCTGGGACTGTAAACAAAGGATTGTCGTTAAGCCACCTGATTCTTTGTTTGAGGGGGGGGGGATAACTTTGACAGTTGAATAGGCCATTGTCCGCATTTCTGTCACCAAATAAATAAAACCAGACAGTGTGGCGACATTTACAAAAGACCATTGTACTGCCTTGGGATTAAGTTTGACAGTTGAAAAGGGTATTGTTCTGATACCCGGTCTTATATCAATAGAATTCAGACACGTTGGCGACATGTAAATGCCATTGATCGGATTTATTACCGTCCCCTGGTTTAGGAATAGGAGTAAAACTACCCCGTTCAAGGGTAGGGGATTCCAGGTCATTCATGATTCAGGGTAACGGACAAAGTACAGCATACATTGTCATCGTTACACTCTTTTATTCATTTCAGTTATACATGAAACAGTATAAAACACATCAACGAATAATATACAACAGATCTAACATCAAGATTTACTTCAAATAACATCGAATTTTACTTCCAGTAACATCAAGATTTGAATCCAGTAACATCAAAATTTACTTCCAGTAACATCAAAGTTTACTTCTAGTAGCATTAAAATTTGCTTCCAGTAACATCAAAAAAATGAATCCAGTTTTCCCTATATATTTCAATGTAAAATTGCAAAACAGGTTCCAGTAACATGCAAATCTGCTTCCAATAACATCGAATTTTACATCCAGTTACATGCAAATTTTCTTCCAATAACATCGAATTTTACATGCAGTAACATGCAAATTTGCTTCCAATAACATGTAAATTTGCTTCCAATAACATTGAATTTTACATCCAGTAACATAAAAAATTTACTTCCAATAACACTGATTTTTACATCCAGTAACATGAAAATTTGCTCCCAATAACATGCAAATTTGCTTCCGGTAACATCAAAAATTGAATTTAGTTTTCTCTATACATTTCTATGTAAAATTGCAAAAACAGGTTCCAGTATCATACAAATTTGCTTCCGATAACATTGAATTTTACATCCAGTAACATGCAAATTTACTTCCGATAACATTGAATTTTACATCCAGTAACATGCAAATTTGCTTCCAATAACATGTAAATTTTCTTCGAGTAACATCAAAAATTGAATCCAGTTTTCCCCATATATTTCAATGTAAAATTGTAAAAACAGGTTCCAGTATCATACAAATTTGCTTCAAATAACATTGAATTTTACTTCCAGTAACATGCAAATTTACTTCCAATAACATTGATTTTTACATGCAAATTTGCTTCCAATAGCATGCAAATTTGCTACCACTAACCTCAATATTTCAAACACATTCATTCTCAAACCATTCCCCCCATTCTAATACAAATAAACAAACAAACAAACGTTATTTTTTACTTCTATTACCTTCAGATAGGGTAAGCCGTAACTATTAACTACCATCCACATGTTTTTCAGCTTTTTTGTACGCTACTTTTACTCTGAAACTTTCAACACCATATTCAGTCCATCCTATCATCTTATTGAATTGTTTTTCAAAATAATGCCTTTCTTTTTCGATCTTATTTCCAGTAGGGTTTTGGATGGAATATTTGACACTTGACATCATATGTTAATAAATACAGACGCAAGCTGAAAATATTCTGGATGACACAAATGCTTCTCCAATATGTGGTATGACTAGATATACTTCATCTTGAAGAATGATCTCATACTAACGTCTAGACCCTATCTTGGATTGAATCAACTACCTGTTTGGTCGTAAATCCCTATTTCTGATTGGCTGAATTTCAATCCGTTTAAGTGGTCCTTTTGTTGAAAAGACTATTGTCTGATCTTCCGGTCCTATGTCAACAGAAGTCAGACATGTTGATGACTTGAAAAGGGACTAAGTTTGACAGTTGTTCGTACTTACGTCACCAAATAAACAAAGCCAGACCGTATGGCGACATTACCAAAAGACCATCGTTCTGCCTTGTGGGCCTTTGTTATAGGCTTAATTTTGACAGTTGGATAGATCGTTGTTCGTACTTCCGTTACAAAATAAACAGAACCAAACAGTATGGTGAGATTAACAAAAGACCATTGTTCAGATCTTCCCTATTTAAGCTGATGTAATGACTCTAAATATAGTTGATGATCACATATCTAAATATTGCTTCGCGCATGCGCATCATTCTACTTTAGACTCTCTCATGCACTAGAGGCCTCATTTGAGAGTAGGACCTTGACGAGTGTACATCGGAGAGAGGTAAATTCATTTATTTATTATTTATCGTCTGGTAAGGAAAGGGCCTGACCCTCAACAAGATATACACGTCAGCTCTGTATACTGATCCTGATCCAACATGGCCGATCCATATCCACACTTTGACCAGGGCACTTCGCGGAGCTGCAGGTAAATTATTTACTTATTTATCGTCTGGTAAAGAAAGGGCCTGACACTCAATGCCCGCGAGTACTTACCAGCACGAGGTATACTCGTCAGCTCTGTAATCTGATCCTAATCCACCTTGGCTTATCCAATATAGCCGGTCCTCATCCAAAATGGCGGACTCACCATACCCGCCGCCAATACCCGTCACACACCATCAACTCCTCATATGCAAATGAGTAACTAAATATAGTAACACAATGGCTGAAAGTAGGTCAGTATCACTACCGATTACGTCATCTTTGTTTGGCTCCAAAGAGCTGCCTATACTACTAACATGAAAAGGATTTTTGGAACACTTTCCGTAGCAAATGGTATTTGTTGCATGAGTCAAAACAAAGGGAACCAAGTTTTTCCTTTTCTCTTACTTGTGCTGCAGAAACATGGAAATGGTTTCAATTTTTACCGCATACATGACAATTAACCGCAGTGGGAAAAGTTAACCGGCTTATGACACTTTCCGAAGCAACCATTCCTGTTGTATGACCTTTTGCAAAAAAAGAAAACTGGCTTTTACTCTGACCTTTCTGTTAGTTAAGGCCAGCTTCCATACTGGACATTCATACATTGAATATATTGAGATGATCAATGGTCAGTGGGAAACAGAAAACAGTGTGACAAGTGAATAAAAACTAGACTGACAATTTTGTCAGTGGTAACTGCCTCCTACCTCATAAATTAACCTGTTTGCTGTTGATCGCGACTCACTGACCTTTTTCGGAAAGTGTAGATCAAGATCAGACTGCACAAAACGTGAAGTCTGATCTTTGATCTACACTGTCCGAGAAGGTGATATTTCTAAGCAAAAGTTAACTTTGAAATAGCGACCTTTGACTTTCTACTATCCACTTTAAGTATTGTTTAACTTATACAGCGGGATAAGGGTTAACCCTTTACCCCATAAGGCATTTCTTTGGTATCTCTAATTGATCCTAAATAACAGCAAGGATGAAGCCGTTTCTTATGTGTATATGATACCTTTTGATAGCATAGAAAACATTGTGGCAAAAGGTGAAATTGCTCGTGACGAGCCACAATGTTTTCAAAAGGCTCCTACAAGCAATGCGTAGAAATTAGTATCTATGGAGTAAAGGGTTAAAAAGAACTGAGATGCATTCAGCTCTCTTGGGTTTGTATGAAATGCTAAATAATAACGTCCATACACCTCTATTTTCTTTAACTCTTCACCAAACGACAAAAATTTTAGACTGGTCCAAATTGAAAGCATTTGCAGACAACACTTTAAATTTATCTGAAATGATTATAATTGTCTGTGAAAGTGTCGAAAACCTTGTGGGAAAAGGACAAAATGCTGGTCCAAGGTTTTCCAAAGGTTATTTCCTAAGGGTCGTTAAAACTCGGGATTGTGTGGTAAAGAGTTAACCCTTTACCCCATAAGGCATTTCTTTAGCATCTCTAACTGACGCTAAATAACAGCAAGGATAATGCCGTTTCTTATGTGTAAATGACACCTTTAGATAGCATAGAAAACATTGTGGCAAAAGGTGAAATTGCTCGTGACGAGCAATTTCACCTTTTGCCACAATGTTTTCCAAAGGCTCCTACAAGCAATGTGTAGAAATGAGTATCTATGGAGTAAAGGGTTAAGCGGATGTTGATGAAATTGGACATGCAATTTCTAATGGTTTATTTTCATTGAACCTAAACACTCGGCATCTGGTTTCTTTTTCAATTATTTCGCCTCCTCCAGAAAGCCTTCTACTAAATAAGTGAAACAAAATATTTGAGTCTATATATTATTTAAAGGTGGCCCTTCAGATTTTGGACTAAAATTTTACAAAAATACAAAAGATTCTTCCTTATACTCCCAATGCCTTAATTTTTTATTCATAAAACCCCAGTAGTCGAAAACCATCCGACAACACGAGAAATTAGAGATTTACTACGGCCCAGGCCGACACCGACGGGAAACACGGTCTACTTTTTAAATGAGCAACTTGCTCATTTACATACCGGAAATACATAGACGACGCTTCAAACATAGCGTCCGAAGAAGACATTATGGAAAATAATTGCATGTTTGTTATATTAATGAGTTTAGGCGTCATTTGTCACGTGCCAGTCATTTGACATTCGCACAATGTTTTTTTTTTTTATTTTTTGCGCGAAATCTAAAAATACCTTAAGAGGCTAGCAGGTAACCTATGAGCCGGCCATTTATTAAAACAGTCCCTACAGGCTTAGGTTTAGCTTCGGTATAAGCCTTTCTTCTTCACAAGTATCGGGGAATGGGTGATGCGTCATAAAAGACAGGTCGAATCTTCGAAGAATATGACATGCGCAGACAACGGTAGACATGCGCAAAACAGAAAATTTATATAAGAATGAAAAGGTGTCGTTTGCACGGACTTGTGAAAGTAAGTACACACATCCCGGAAGCCACGGGCTTCTGTTCTCGATCAAAGTGTTCAGTTTTTTGTAGGAATGTCCATGGGCCAGGCACTTTAGCGCTCTTCCTTAACTTTTTACTAAACGACAAAATTTCAGACTGGTCCGAATTGAGGGCACTTGCCGACGACAAAATAAACGTATCTCATACATTGAAATTTGTTTCATCTGGGCAGAAAACATTGTGGGAAAAGGAGAAAATGCTGGTTACCAGCATTTTCTCCTTTTCCCACAATGTTTTCAAAAGGGTTCTATCTCAGGGTTGTAAAAACCAGGGATTGTTTGGTAGAGGGTTAACACTCCTATTTTGGAAATAATATTTGAAAACGGCATAAAAACACAAAGCACACATATAATAATATAGGTAAAACGGCGCATACAAGAATATGTAGCACTTTTGACATTATAGTGTAATCACTCTCTTGCACTCCGGATCATTACATTCACCTCTGAAGTGGGCTCAGAAAGTAGTCCGTCATTACGTCATATTTTTGTCATATTTTTGTCACATGACCATAACTCAAAATGGCTACACAAACGCCGGTAAAAGAAAGACCAATATCGATTGTATCGTTTGCTGTTCAAACAGCATGGGACCAATCAGACTTAGTGATAGGAAATGAACAAAAGAGGGATTTTCTGAAAAGCCTAAATATCTTTAAAGGACGATAACTTGATTTTTAATCGTACAAATTTAGATCCAGCGGTGTGTCAAATCAGTTGTCATCATTCATGGGCGCAGCCATTTTTGTTAAAATCGGCGTAAGATTCTAAAAAGTGAAGAGGCTCGATAAAAATACTTCCATTTTATACAGGTAAATTCATCAGTTTGAACGCACCTATAATGTATCCAGAATCATATTTCCTTTGTCTAACTTATAATTTTACATATGAAACAGCTAAACAGTAACAAAACATCTTTTCCTCGGTTTTACAAGATTCTTGTCATTTAGCCCATCGCAGAGATGTATGTGAGGTAACGAACGACAACTCTGCTCGGAGATTGATAGTGTAATATTGTAAAACAAAACAATTATTCGCTTGGAGCATCGTCTCTCCAAACAAGTACAGCGTTAATCACTGTAACATATATACGACATGCAGCATGTAATGAGTTTTCAAGATTTTCCAAAGAATCAGCCTTGAGTCTACTTAACTCTTTACTCCATAGATACTCATTTCTACGCATTTCTTGTAGGAGCCTATGGAAAACATTGTGGCAAAAGGTGAAATTGCTCGTGACGAGCAATTTCACCTTTTGCCACAATGATTTCTACACTATCAAGAGGTGTCATATACACATAAGAAACGGCTTTATCCTTGCTCTAATTAAGGGTCAATTAGAGATACCATAGAAATGCCTTATGGGGTAAAGGGTTAAATGTGTAACAGTGTGTTAAGTCACGTTAATTATAAAAAGTTTCGAAATAGAAATTTCGGGAAAGCATTGATAGATATACTGGCCACATTTGCGGTAAGAGCAACTTTGTCAAGGAAAAAAAGACTAAAACTGACAAAAAAAGTATCAACGCGAAAACAATCTATTGCATTTAACCAATTGGGCCTACTGTACACCCTTTACGAACGAGCACTCCTCTGTGAAAAAGAGGTTTAATGCATCTGCGAAAAAGGAATCGACCGAGGTCAACCTGCGCAGGCTGTCATGAGTCGAAAATGTTTTGCTTTGTGTTACATTTTCTGCGTGTCCAACGACCATTCTTACTCCTGATTCCGTCGATTGTTATACAAAACTGAGTTTAATATATCTTGTAACAAGTTGTAGTTACGAGGTTTTCGAAGTAAACCGACAATATTCCCTTTCTTTCGTAACAGAAATACCAAGACTCTTCCATTGAGGACAGCCATTCATTACGTGACAATAACTTGGTTGGTAAATTGTATCACAGAGGTGCATTAAACCGATCCAATCCTTTCAAAGAGAGCGGCTCAAATATCATCTTCGCAAACCAAGGGTGACGATCCACTACGCTAGTCAACCCTTTGCGGATCGAGCTTGATTTCTACATTCCCGCAATACGCCTTTTCATTGGTTGCAGCTAGCACTAATTGCACGAATCAAATCGCTCGTAGCACTTCATTTTTGATAAAAATAGAACAAGGTCACGACCTTTTGAATGAAAGTAGAAGGTAAACCAGCTGGATACCTTCGTGGATGTGTGCAGGATCTGTAATGATTTATTATCGAGGAAACACAGACCAATAATATTTACAGAAAGTTTCAGCGTGACCATCAATTATCGGAGGAAGAGTATATTCCACCACCTGGAGATGGAATGTCAAAGTACGTTTATGGTCATTGCTTGATGTTGAATTATTGTATTCGTGAGCGGTGTAAAAAACGATATTTCATTGGCTATCAGAAACATGATGTAAAGGGGTATAATAACCAGCACCCAATAGGAGGCATATCGTGGAATTCTCGAAATCGGGCTAGATCCTCCAAGGTAAGATCCACGTAGTGATCGTAACCTTGGCTCGCGAAGATGCTCAAATATCTAATTACATGTCTTTTGAAATATACGATAAAGAATAGGTACTTCTCCTTTACCCACAATGTTTTCGAGACTGCCCTTGTAAACCAGTCATAGATAATACAAATCAAAATATAATACATGAATTTCAAAACTGTCATGGCGAAAACCAGGTACTATGAAAAGAAAGGTTCTCCTTTGGCAACCATACGTCCAAAGTTGGTCCCATGTAAGGTACAAAAAGTCGTTGATAGGAAGAGCTCATGATGTGTTTCTCAGATGTAGATCATTTCCACCGTTACGCATCATTCGCATTTAGATGCATTTGCAACGGATTTTTTTCTACAATTGTAAAATAATGAGGCAACTCTCTCGCTCAGTTCTCGTAGATGAGCCATTATTTTTGTTTTCATGGACATGCACATCTGTGCATATATATTCACTTATTGTTGTTGTTGTTGTTGTTGTTTTCCAAAATCATTAGCACGGTCTTCGGTATCCTCGTCATAATCATCATTTGAGAGTACAAAGTTAATTCGAATGATGGTAATGATGGCAATGACCATCATTAGAAGCAGAAGCAACAGCATCGGTTGCGGCGGCATTGTTGTCGTCACCGTCCTCCTCCTTCTTCCCCCCCCCCCTTCCCCTCGCCTTCCTCGTCATTATCATCGTCACTATCACATTTCTCACCACATATAGCTCGCAACATGCGAAAAAGGGCATTTGGACATTTGCGTAAAGTGTCGTCTCGGATCAGCCTGCGCAGTCTGCGCAGGCTAATCCGAGACGGCACTTTACGATTACATTACAGTTTGTGCTACAGTAGATTTGTGCTAAACAGAAAATTACACAAAAACGGAAAAGTGCCTTTCGGGTTAGCCTACGCGGACTGCGCAGGCTGATCCGAAACGACATTTTACGCAAATGTCCGAATGCCCCTTTTCGCATGTTGCAAGCCATTCTAGGTCGTTGGCTCTCTCTCTCTCTCTCTCTCTCTCTCTCTCTCTCTTTTCTCACCAGCAGAAAAACCAGCAGAAAAACCAAGAGAATATCCGATTTCAGAGATTAATGACGTGTCGTCAAGCACTATTTAACTCTTTACCAAACGAGAAAACTTTAGGCTTGTCCAAATCGAACGAATTTGCAGACGACAAAATAAAAGTGACTGAAAATCTAAAATTTGTTACGTGAAGGGAAGAAAACATTGCGGGAAAAGGAGAAAATGCTGGTAACCAGCATTTTCTCCTTTTCCCACAGTGTTTTCCAAAGGCTTCTTTCTCAGGGTCGTCAAGAGTAGGGATTGTATGGTAATGAGTTAACCCTTTACCACACATCAAAATTTTAGACTTTTCTAAATTGATACCATTTGCAGACCACAATTTCAGCGCGGCAAAAATATGCGTTTGTCTTTGATAGGGTACAAAACGTTGTGGGAAAAGGAGAAAATTCTGGTAACTAGCATTTTCTCCTTTACCAACAGTGTTTTCTAAAGGCGTCTTTCTCAGGGCCGTCAAAAGAAGGGAATGTGTGGTAATGAGTTAAACCTTCAAATTCAAAGGACCCCAACAGTTGCACGTCAGCTCAATAGTTCAAGGTCAAGCAGATAACGAACTTAACAGACGAGAAAACACAAAAACTCGTTTCCACGTGCTTTGTTTCATTACACATGTTAAACAATTTATCTTCAGAAAAGCATTTTTGCAGAATTGTCTTCCATGAAATTTGGATCATTACAACTAACATGAAATGAGGATGAAGACATAAATAGCAGTGAAATACTGTAGCAAAAGAATAAATTGCTCGTAACGTGTAATTGACCTTTCTGGAAACGCGAGTCTTGCAGCCCCCCTTAGTAACGTGTTATATACTACTATTGGTTGTCAAGCCTAACAAGCTAACCGGAAATTGTGTCAGACTTTTTTGTTTACATGACGCCAAATACTGCGTTTTCATTGGCCGATAAGACGTTGGTAGACTTGTCAATCAAAATCGACAGAAAGGTCAGTTTCCCCTTTTGCTAAATAGTTTTAAAGACAACCTTCAACAAAACCTAAAAAGTTATTTACGTGTCCCCTTTCTTGGGTCAATTGTTAAGTTAGGAGTACCAGTTTTCCAGGAATGTTTACTGAAATTGCACGAAAAAAATAACCTGCTTGGATCGTACGATACACTGTCATTAAACCATCGATAGATCATTATCTCCCGCTAGATGGCATTCTACAAATACTCTGATTTGGGCATCATGGGTACAGAACCGGACTACCAACAACCGTTACTTTGAATTTCAAACTAAAATAAACGTTTACTCAATAAAACGCTTCCTGGTATGATTCATTCAGCTATGACCAGTAGTTTGGAGAAATCTGGAGCTTAACCCTTTACCCCATAAGGCATTTTATGGTATCTCTAATTGACTCTAAATAACAACAAGGATGAACCTGTTTCTTATGTGTATATGACATCTTTTGATAGCATAGAAAACATCATGGCAAAAGGTGAAATTGCTCGTCATGAGCAATTTCACCTTTTGGCACAATGTTTTCCAACAGCTCCTACAAGCAATGTGTAGAAAATGGAGTAAAGGGTTAAACAGGCCTTATTTTTCCTCAAACGTATTGATAAAAGCCATTTCCTCCATTGATACTTTATAGCGCGTATTACTACAGTCTCCCCAATATCGGGGAGAGTGAAGCGTCATATCAGACAGATCAAATCTTGTTGTCTGCCCATTTCCTATCCTTCGAAGATCCGACCTTTCTTATATGACGCATCACTAGCCCCGAAAGCTTTATATTACGCTCTATAAAGTAGTAATGTAGAAAATGGCTTTTTTCAATACGTTTGAGGAGAAATGAGACCTGCTTTAGCTCCAGATTTCTCTTAACTGCTGATCATAACTGAGTGAATTGCACAAGGTAGCGTTTTATTGAGTAAATGCGAAACTTTCCGTTTTTATGGAATGTTCTGTTTTGCACAAGTCTACGGTATCACAAAATCTAATATAATCGTAAGGTGCCGTCTCGGATTAGCCTGCGCGAACTGCGCAGGCTGATCCGAAGACACTTTACGCAAATGTCAGAATGCCCCTTTTCGCGTGTTTGCAGGCCATTCAGTGTTCAAATCGTAATACGGATTTGGCCTTCTCTCACAAGAGGTAAGTTATTTGATTTTTGGCACCAACAGGGTGTTCGACAATTAACAGAAGTTCATTTCTGGTGTAGATTTCAACCTTGTTCATCTCTATCCTTATGAATTAACCCATTACCACACAATCCCTACTTTTGACGACCCTGTGAAAGAAGTCTTTAGAAAACATTGTGGGAAAAGGAGAAAATGCTGGTAACCAGTATTTTCTCTTTTCCCCCCACAATGTTTTCTTCCCTTTACAAAACAAATTTCAAATTTTCAGTCACTTTTATTTTGTCGTCTGCAAATGCTTTCGATTTGTACAAGCCTAAAATATTGTTGTTTGGTAATGAGTTAACCATTCAACTATTAGCCAGACAACAAAACTTTAAACCTGTCCCTATTAAAAGTATCTGGAGGTGACAAAAATGTGAATTTAATCACGAAATTTGGGTCTGATAGGGATGCACACGTTGTGGGAAAAAGAGAAGAATGCTGGTTACAAGCTTTTGTACCAACATTCGTTGCGAAATTAAGTAGTAACGATTTAGGCTAAACTGCAAGGTAAATAATACAAACTACATGAAGTTTAACTCTTCACCACACGAGAAAATTTTAGACTGGTTCAAATTGAAAGAATTTGCAGACAACAAATTAAAGGTAACTGAAAAATTGAAATTTGTTCTCGGAAGGGTAGAAAACACTGTGGGAAAAGGAGAAAATGCTGGTTACCAGCATTTTCTCCTTTTCCTACAGTGTTTTCAAAAGGCTTCTTTCTCAGGGGCGTCAAAAGTAGGGATTGTGTGTTAATGGGTTAAGGTAAAACCAGTGTAATGGAAAACAGCTATTTCCACTAAAATCATCCTGCAAAATTAGCCATAATTAAAAATAAGTATCATTGAACTACTTTCACTATTTCATTTTTTCCATTTTTTCCTTCTTTGAATTATCATTTATAAATCTAAAGCCACTATATTCTCAATTCAAAAAGACATGATAATTATCTCCCTTTTCAGAAAAATAACAAAAGTAACAAAAAAATCATTTCAAGATAGACATAAACGGAATTTCTGATCCGTTAGAAATGTGCAAAAATATTATTTCTGCATAAATCCTTATTTATTCTTATTTATCAACCAATCAGAGTTTTCACCTGAAGTGCACAGTTCTTACCTTAACTCTTTACCAAACGTCAGAAATCTAGACTGGTCCAAATTGAAAGCATTTGAAGACAACAAAATAAGTGTGGCTGAAAAATTGAAATTTGTTTTGGGAAGGGTAAAAAACATTGTAGGAAAAGGAGAAAATGCTGGTTTACAGCATTTTCTCCTTTTCCTGCAATGTTTTCAAAAAGCCTTTTTTTCCAAAATCGTTAAAAGTCGGGATTGTGCGGTAAAGTGTGAACCTAAACGTAAGAACCTAAATTTTTTTTCTGATAAAAATTCACCGTATCGGACAGTGACATTCTAAGATCAGATTGAATGGTGTTTCATGCCGCTTTCAACATTATTTCAGTCAAATAACGACAACAGTTCACACATTCATGTTTTCCTGGGTTTCGCCAGTACTGTGCTAATATCAGATTGCTTCTTCACGTTTTTATGTTTGTTTTGCATATTTTCGTAAATCTTCAAGGGAAAAAATTGGTCTCAAAAAGTTATCATTTATCCTGCTAAATAAGTAAAATTAATTTTTAGACTTGAAATTATGAACCCAAATATTACCATTATCTACCGCTAGATGGCATTCTATGAATACTCATCTGTCTAATGGTCATCCTGGGTACAGAACCGAACCACTTTCCTACGCGACAACCGTTACTTTGAATTTAAAACTAAAATAAACGTTTACTCAATAAAACGCTACCTCGTGCAATTCACCCTGCTATCAGCAGTGTAGAGAAATCTGGAGCTAAAGCAGGTCTCATTTTTCCTCAAACGTATTGATAAAAGCTATTTTCAACATTGCTACTTTATAGAGCGTAATATTACAGCCTGCCCGCTTTCGGGGCTAGTGATGCGTCATATAAGACAATCGAATCTTCGAAGAATATGACATGCGCAGACAACGCAAATATTAGTATTTCGAAGTTATGCTTTTTGGAAATAATATCTTCTCATCGGACAGTGTAGACCAAAGATCAGACTGCACGTTCTGTGCAGTCTGATCTTGATCTACACTGTCCGCAAATGGTCAGTGAGTCGCGCTTAGCAGCCAAAGGGTTTAGAGTTAAGTTCCAGCTTTGCTGAATTTTGACAACATTCCCATAACATTAAACGTTTGATTGATGTCGGCGTTTTGTTTTGACAAGAAGAATTTTCGCTTCTTTGTTTTTTCGTTCCCAGGCCGTTTCGATCTTATCGATGGAAATCTACGGCTATTGACCTTCCAACTTGTTTCCTTCTTTTAATTGCTCCAAGGACAACATGGTGTTATGACATGAAATAATACTGAAATGTTTAGAGAAAGAGACAGAGAGAGACAGAGAGCGAGAGAGAGATCCTTTTAATTCTAAGTCTAGATTTAAGACATTGCAAGGGAGATTGAAAGAGAGAGAGAGAGAGAGAGGGAGAGAGGGTGGAGGTGGGGTTTGGGACTAGGGAGGATGTAAAAACATGCTTAATTTTGACCAGGTGACAAAATTTTGAAATTGATCAAATCGAAAGCGTTCTCAGGAGACAATTCAATGTGGTTCAAGTGGGGAAATGTATAGTTCCAAAAAATATAGAAAATATTTCAGGAAAAGGAGAAAATGCTGGCTACCATGCAGCATTTTCTCCAACTCCTGTTTTTTTTTTTTGTTTTTTGTTTTAAATCAACCTCTCCCCCCCCCCCCACCCCGACCTAGGCTTATGTCCTCGAGCATCGGTGGACTGTACCCACAACCTTCGGCCTCCAATAGATTGCTTCAAGAGAGACTCCACGTTTTCCCGCTAATAAGTATGTTTTGATCCAGCAAAAAATAAGATTCACTTATCTTTGCGTTTGCGGGCAAACCCAGATTTGCCTAACCACTTATAATATTAATGATACAACCACAAGATTATCTCGAGTACATTATATTGCCTGTTCGTAAATTAATACTTATATCATACGAAAACAGGCATATCGTCTTGTGAGGATGCTCCCTTGCAATCCTTTGCCAAAATGGCTATTGCTTTAACGACCACGGTAGTACAGGCTTTTGAAAACATTGTGGGAAAAGAAGAAAATGCTGTCATTCGAGACATTTTTTTTTTAAATTTCTAGTCTGCAAATGCTTTCAATTTGAACGAGTCTAAAATTTTGTTGTGTAGTAACAAGTTGATTATTTCTCCTTTCTTTTCCCAAAGCTGTCTTCAAAAGTGTTGCACATAAGCTAGGCGTCGAGTCTTGCCATAACATTTTTTTTCTTTTTGTACAAGAACATGTCCATTAATTTTGAGGTATACTCTTGCAAAAGGGCGTTTAATGCAACTTTATGGTCCATTATACCAAGTCAGTCATCACATGCTAATAGACCTTTGAAGTCTTAACCCTTTACCCCATAAGAATTTCTATGATATCTCTAGTTGACCCTAAATGACAGCAAGGATGAAGCTGTTTCTTATGTGTATATGCCACCTTTTGATAGCATAGAAAACATTGTGGCAAAAGGTGAAATTGCTCGTCACGAGCAATTTCACCTTTTGCCACAATGTTTTGCAAAGGCTCCTACAAGCCATGCGTAGATAGGAGTATCTATGGAGTAAAGGGTTAATGTCTAACACCCAGATGAATCATTAGGGAGAACGGTCCTTTGACATGCAGAAAATTTGCTTAAAATCAAAAGTCTCGTCCCAGGTTAGCTAGCCTATACACGGGCCGACTTTCGTTGACACCCCTTTCAAATGCATTAACTCATTACCAAACAACAAAATTTTTGGCTTATCCAAATCGAAAGCATTTGCAGACAACAAAATAAAAGTGACTGAAAATTTAGAATTTATTTTGGGAAGGGTAGAAAGCGTTGTGAGAAAAAGTAGAAAATGCTGCTACCAGCATTTTTTCCTTTTTCCCACAATGTTTTCTAAAGTCTTTTTTCTCAGGGTCGTCATAAAGTAGGGACTGTGTGGTAATGGGTTAAACATCCTTTTCAAAGAGGATGGCTTTTTTACAACCTTCGGGGATTGTTTGTGACTCAGATTTACCAAAAAAACAGGATTTTTTTTTTCTCTCAAAGGTTTTCTGGATTTCGTTGAGGCAGGAAATGCCTTCTACGTGTCTAGTATATCCCACTCGTCAAAACTCGGCCGATTCCGTACCTACAAATAATGATGTAGGAATATGATGGCTCCCATCACCCGAGATGTGCCGAATGTGGTCTATCCCACTCCCAAACAGATACTGGTACGAGTCCGTGCCACAAACGGTGAAAATTCTACTAAAACGAGCAATTCCTTTGTAGAAAGCAGATGATATTCGATTATCAAAGATTCTTGTTTTATTATAGACGTTTTTTGTTCATTTTCCCTTCATGTATGTTTTCAAAGGTTTGCTATAAGGAAAGGAAATCAAAAGCTTTCAAGTTCGGTTCTGTGTACAGGATCGGTTGCGGCCTATTAACTATCAATACGACTTTTCATGTACCCGCAGGAAACAGCTTTTGAAAATATTTGTCATTACGAGCAATTGCTTATATTCCCATTAAGTTTTCGCCGGTGTAATGCAGAGAAATGGGTCATTTCTCGACGTAGAAAAATGACCCGGGTCATTATTCTACGTCGAGAAATGACCCATGGGTCATTTCTCGACGTAGAGAAATGACCTATGGGTCATTCCTCTACGTCGAGAAATGACCGTGGGTCATTTTGTAATGGAGGTCATTTCTCTGCATTATACCGGCATTGATGTTTCACAGAAGTTTTCTGCTGTGTGGTGTTGTACCTAGCGTATACAGAAATGGGTTTGACGAATATTAAATTCTTGTTGATTCATCTGCTAAGCTGATGAGCCATTAAACTCTTTACCAAAAATCCCAGAACCTTAACTTTTATCCTGCAAAACAAGTGATATGAAACTTTACAGGCCACAGTAAATGACCTATTTTTGATATTTTAAAGGTATTTTTCAGAGGATAATCATGGCCTTAATGGACAGTGTAGATCAAAGATCAGACTGCACGTTCTGTGCAGACTGATATTGATCTACACTGTCCGCAAAGGTCAGTAAATCGCACTTAGTCTCATAAGAATTGAGGAAAGAGGCCTTTGAGAATAAAGTAGGTAAATGAGAAAATGCTAGTAACCAGCATTTTCTCCTTTACCTACAGTGTTTCTACCTGTCCGAAAGCAAATTTAAAAGACAGACTCCATTTTTTTTTTGTCGTTTTGAAAAGAATTAACCCATTTTACTTTTTCAGACTCAGGCGATACTACAGACTATTTTTATCGAAAATGAAATGCTACGAGCAATTTGATTCGTGCAGTCAGAGCTTGCTGCAACCAATGGAAATGCGTATCGAGGGAATGTCGAAATCAAGCTCGATCGGCCAAGGGTAGAATAGCGTGGTGGATCGTCACCCTTGGCTTGCGAAGATGCCTGATTCCAAAACAGACTTCAAGTCATTGACCGTAGAAACTGCTCTGTTGACAGATTTAACAGATTTGACACAATCATCTACATAGAGGTTCCCTAACCCTTTGGCTTCTAGGCGCGACTCACTGACCTTTTGCGGACAGTATAGATCAAGATCGGACTGCACAAAACGTGCAGTCTGATATTGGATCTACACTGTCCGAGAAGGAGATGATATTCCGCAAATTAGAACTTTGAAATAGCAATATTGAGCTTTTACTATTCTATTTAAATTACCGGTATCATTTTAGTTACTTAGCCGGATAAGGGGTAAAATTGTATCAGTCTCTCGTTATTAACGACTGTCAGTGGGAAAACTTTGGAAAACATTGTGAGAAATGGGGAAAATTCTGGTAATCAGCATGTTCTCCTTTTCTTCATGGTGTGTTCCATCTCTGAATGGAAAAAAAATCAACTTTTATTCACTTTTGTTTTGAAGTCACTTTTGTTTTATAGTCTGCAAGTTGCATAGAATTCGGACAGGTCTAAAATTCTGTTTTGTGTGTGTGAAGAGTTAAAAAACACTTAAAGAAAGTAATTGTACAGCGATTTCTCTGCAGGATTTTCGTAATGAGCTCCAGAAGACCGCCCGTACAACATGCATCACACTCTGACACTCAAACTGGGTGCCTTGGTCTACAGCTAAGCAAACATTGATGTAGGTACGAAATATTAACCTTTAGGCTGCTAAGCACCCCTCACTGACCTTTGCGGACAGTGTAGATCAAGATCAGACTGCACAGAACGTGCAGTCTGATCTTTGATCTACACTTTCCGATGAGGAGATATTATTTCCAAAAGTATAACTTTGAAATTGTAATATTTGGGTTCATAATTTCAAGTTTGAAATTCAATTTTAGTTGTTTACCAAGATAAGGGTTAAGATACGAAAGAAATAATAACATGTGTGAAATAAGAGATGATTCTGGTAAATCAGTATTGAAAGAGAAACATCTGTTTATCTCAGGGACGATGTAAAAGGTTGTAAATGAATGCGATTTCTTGTGTGGAGTTTATTTTATTAAACAAGTTAAAAAGCTTGAGAAACTTTCTAAAACGCAATAGGGTTTCTCAAAAGGTCTTAGCTGCTGCAAAATACTAGTACATGAAAAAAAAACAATTAACAATGTAAACTAAGATCGATTTCAGGGGAAATCTTACAATGAATACATTAAGGCTAGAAACTAATTGAAAACGCGTCTTTTGCTAAAAAGTGAAGTCTATTTGCCTCTTTAGATAATCACGTGATAGCGGAAGTCATTCATTGTCTATTCAGATAAATAGTAATCAAATTCATAATTTGGTTTTTTTCTCAATCTTAGTTTTAGCTAAAGAAGTAAGGGTATTAATCCATTTCCCATTTTTGACAAAATTATTGCTTTGTAAAAATGGAGTTGAATAAATCTGTAAAGGTACAGACCCACGCCAGTCTACGCAGTCCGCAAGCAAAACGTTGTCTGCGCATGTCATATTCTTGGTTTGGTTACTTCCATTTATTTATCGTCGCTACCGGCTGCCCATCTGAGAGACGCCCCCAGAAGACGGTTAGTTGTTACAGGGGATAGTGCAAGGATACAGGTCGAAACTACTGAGAGCTTCGCCTGGTTCTTTAACGTGCTGGGCGTATAGCACCGTCACACGGGACCTCGGTTTAATGTCTCATCCAGAAGACTATTAGAAATTTTAGTTGGCCAGCCGGGGATTCAAACCCACAACCTGTAGTGACCCGAAACATTGTGTTCACGAGTCCTACGCTCTACCTACGGAGCTGGTTGTCATATTCTTCGAAGATTCGACCTGTCTTATATGACGCATCACTATCCCCGATATCGGGCAGACTGGAGTAATACGCGCTATAAAGTAGCAATGGAGAAAATGGTTATTATCAATACGTTTGAGGAAAAATCATGCCTGTTTTAGCCCCAGATTTCTGTAAACTGCTGATCATAGCTGAGTGAATCGCACGATGTAGCGTTTTATTGAGTATACGTTTATTTTAGTTTGAAATTCAAAGTAACGGTTGTCGCGTAGGGAAGTAGTTCGGTTCTGTAACCAGGATGCCCAAATTAGATAGATGAGTATTTACAGAATGCCATCTTTAATATTTAGCCCATTTACTTCTGTACAAAGCGATCAATTACCATTTTATTCATACGAACGATCTAAAGGTGGGGTAGGTTATGCTAAAGAAAGCCTGACGGATTTTGGTTCGTAAAAAAGAAATCCGACCCTGACTAAGTAAGTAACCTAATCTTGATAGATGTTACATACGTTTCATTTTGCTGCCCTCGCTAGTTTGTTAATTACGCTGTTCACTACAGTAAACAATGTCACGGTGGTGTCTGTACACCCATTTATACATTATTGATGTTTCTTTTGCCATTGCTGAGTACGTGTCTCTCTCCAAGCCACTGGCTGCTTTGCTCGAAAACATGATATCAAAACCATATTCATTTGTGAGAGAGTAATGAATCTTGTTGCAGCCGTTTTAATCGTTATTTATACTAAATAACTAAAATTAAATTTTCACTTCGACAACAAAAACCCCAAATATTGTTATTTCAAAGGTAAATTGGGGGGAATAATATCTCCTTATCGGACAGTGTAGATCCAAGATCAGACTGCACGTTCTGTGCAGTCTGATCTTGATCTACGCTGTCCGCAAAAGATCAGTGAGTCGCGCTTAGCAACCTAAGGGTTAATCAATTCTCGCAGAACATCACCTATTCGGTCGAGAATTTTGCCAATTTAGATTTTTTTCCGGGATTCCGAACTCACAAATCATGGATGACTAGCACAGTGCGACATTGTCCTGTGCCATTTTCAAATTGAACAACTGTCTCGTTGTCACTGCTGAGATTATACTTTTCTTCCAGAGGTTAATCACATAAGTAATGCACAATTGAGACAAAAATACATGCGCCATGCTTGTTTTCTACGTTTCACAAAACAAATTTCAAATTTTCAGTTACTTTGATCTTGTCGTCTGCAATGCTTTCGATTTGGACAAACATAAAATTATGCGGTTTGGTAATGAGTTAAAGGTAGCCCTCCAGATTTTGGGACGAAAATTTTACCAAAAAAAAAACATCCGTATACTCACAAAGCCTTATAATTTTCATTCATAAAACCCCAGTAGTCGAAAACCATCTGACAACAAGAGAAATAAGAGATTTACCACAGCCCAGGTCGATACCGACGGGAAACACGGTCTATTTTTACATGAGCAACTCGTTACATACCGGAAATGAATAGACGAAGCTTCAAACATAGCGTCCGAAGAAGACATTATGGAAAATAATTACGTGTTTGTTATGTTATGGAATTTAAGCGTCATTAGTCACGTGCCAGTCACTTAGCATTCCCACAATGCTTTTTTTGCGCGAAATCTAAAAATAGCTTAAGAGGCTACGTAGTCTTTTAAGGGAATACCATAAAAAAAAATGTTTTTCTAATTCTATGGTTCTTAATTATTGATGATTTTTTTTTTCATAAAAAAAATCAGTTATATATGTTTCTTTTTATTTGGTGAGATGTGAAAGCCTAATTACCCACCTTTAAGCCCCCTTTCAACAGAGTACGGTTCATAATTATATATTTGCTTCTAATAGATATACAGACCAGGGGAAACAGGCTGGACGACTAGGGGTTAATAACTTTTCAAAAAGTTTCCATTTGTGATGGATTAACTGATACTCATCTTACTTTGATAGAGAAAACAGACAGGAGCAAGTGTGCCTCTTCATTATATTTCCTGTTCTTGAGGGTCTGTTTTAGGGGCCCAGTATCCTTTTTACATCTATGACATTCTACATTAATCCTTTTACCAGACGACCAAATTTTAACCCATTACCAAATTGAAAGCATTTTGCAGACGACAATTTCAATGTGGCTCAAAAGGTGCAATTGCTACTTTTTGATAGAGTAGAAAACATTGTGGGAAAAGGAGAAAATGCTGGTTAACAGCTTTTTCTCCTTTTCCCTCAATGTTTTCAAAAGATTTCTGTCCAAAGATCGTCAAAAGTCGTCATTGTGTGGTAAAGGGTTAAACCATCGCCATACTATCAAGGGCATTACCCCTACCCTGCAGGTCGCGACCACACATGTATTTTGAGGAGAGTGTACGGAAAGATCAGCCTGCGTGCACTTTAGTTTCACATATAACATATATTTTACATCGATTGAGAAACAAGTTCTTACAACTTATACTAATCTCTTTCGATTCTGCTTCCTTGGAACTACACCAGTACTCGCGCCGAATGTGTGGGCCAATTAAAAATCTCAAAGTTGACACCCGCTCCTGTGTATCGAACTCAGGACCTTTAGGTTATGAGGCCGACGCTGTACCTCACGACCACGGACACCAGAAAGTGCAGTCTGATCTTGATTAACACAATCCGCTGTTCCGTATTTAGCTTCTAACAAATACACCCCCCTTCAGCATCATTAATTTCAATGAAAAAAATTCCAGCAATTATCATAAGTTCAGATAGAGTTTATACTGAATATTTGGCGCCAGAAGAGTTACGCAGATTCGGGGACGGGGAGAATGGGCGCGGTGGGCGTCAGGGCGTAATAAATTTTCAAAAAAAATCCACTTGTGAAGGATTAAGCGATAACCATCTCACTTTGAAACTTTACTTCAAAATAATAAGATAAATGTAACTTTCATTTTGAAAGTAAAAAATAAGAACAAATGTTGCTATTTCAAAATCATTTGTATAGAAAAAAATATAATTTCCTTAATAGATATGGCAGATCCAAGATCAGTATACACGTTCTGTGCAGTCTGATCTTGATATACACTCTCCGCAGAAAGTCCTGGAGTCACGTTTGGCGACTAAAGGGTTGATAGGGAAAACAGACAGGAGGTTTGCATCTACATGTATTTCCTGTTTTTCTTGGGGGTCTGCTTCTGTAGGGGCTATGAATCCCTTAACCCTTTACTCCATAGATACTCATTGTGACGTATCAACAACAGGCAGCTTCTGAAAATACTGTGGGAAAAGGAGAAATTGCTCGTTTCTCCTTTTTCACAATGTTTTCAACTCAATCAGATATTTGTATCCTCATTTGTCCATATTTTTGACATCATATATCTTTATTTGCTGCTGAAATGGAAAAGCCTCAAATTGGCATATCAGGTAAAGGGTTAAGTGTCTTATACTACTGTCAAATCGTGTTTTGAAAATCCTAGGCAGGCAACCACTAGAAAGCAATGCGCGAAAAGGAGAAAATATTGGCAAACAGCATTTTATCCTTTTTCTGCAACCTTTTCTATCCATATATAGCTCATTACCAAACAACAATATATTAGGCTAATCCAGATCGAAAGCATTTGTCGGCGACGAAATAAAAGTGACAGAAAATTTGAAATTTGTTTTGAAAGGAATGGAAAACATTGTGGAAAAAGGAGAAAATGCTGGTTGACCAGCATTTTCTCCTTTTCCCTCAATGTTTTCAAAAGGCTTCTATCTCAGGGTCGTAAAAACCAGGGATTGTTTTGGGAAAGGGTTAAACACAAATTCGACTATTTTGAGCCACATTTTTTTTTATTGGGAAATGCTTTCAATTCAGACAAACTGTAAGATTTTGTAAGGTAAAAAGTCAACTTATTTCTTCTCGAGATATGTTGCCGACGACTTCAAGAGTAGTTGCCGACAACTTAGAGATACTGTTTAAATAGCGGTGAGATATTCTTGGCAGAAAGAGCATTGAAATGTACGAAGAAACGTATTTTAACCCTTTACCATACAATGACGCCTTTTAACCCATTACCACACAATCCCTGCTTTTGACACCCCTGGAAAAGAAGTCTTTGAAAACATTGTGGGAAAAAGAGAAAATGCTGGTAACCAGCATTTTCTCCTTTTCCCACTATGTTTTCTACCCTTTACAAAACAAATTTCAATTTTCAGTCACTTTTATTTTGTCGTCTGCAAATGCTTTCAATTTGGACAAGCCTATAATATTGTCGTTTGGTAATGAGTTAATGACCTTTAGAAAAAAGCCTGTTGAAAAAATAATTGTGGGAAAAGGAGGAAATGCTGGTAACCAGCGTTTTCTCCTTTCCCCACAATGTTTTCTGCTCTTCACACAATGTTTTCTACCCTGCTGGAGACAGATTTCAACTTTTGGGTTTCATTTATTTTGTCGTCTGCAAGTGCTTTCAATTTGGATCAGTCTAAAATTGTATCGATCGGTAGAAGGTTCCAACCCTTTACCACAAAATGACGTCTTTTAACGACCTGTTGAGAGAGAAGAAGCCTGTCTTAACATTAATCAATTTCTTCCATCCTACATACCAGATTAAAGGTTAATTGTCGCATAACACGATGAACGTAACGATTTTTTTCAGTTCGAGAGCAGAAATATAGGAAAACTACTCAGGACTCTAGGTGGTACAGTTGGGCAGATTTTCCTATACTTTAGGTTATGGAGGGTGAAGAGTTCAAAAACCAAGAGCATGTGGTTCATCTTGGTAAGATATGGTAAATACTTCTTATGTGCTGGCTGATCCATATCTTCACTGTTCATAGAAACAATAATAAATACAAGAGGGCCAAGATGGCCCTGGTTCGCTCACCTGAGTTTTTGAGAGGACCATAGCCATTTTTTTTTTCAAAATCTAAACGGCCATTTCAGAGAAGAAGAATTTTTAAGAATTTCTTCATGTCTGTATAGTGTAAATAGCCCACAGCCATCAGAGCCATGTTTCTTCATGGATCAAAATTTCTCGAGCAATTTTTGAAAAGGGCCAACTAAGATACATTTCTGTAAAATTATTTTAGAATCTGATCAGCAGTTTCAGAGAAGAATTTTGAAAAATTCTTTCATGGCCATATAGTGCAAGTAGCCCCCATTCACCAGAACCATGTTTATTGACGAATCAAACTTTCATGAACACCTTTTGTAAAGGGTTACCCAAGGAACATTTCTGTGAAATAATTTCAAAATAGCCCACAGCCATCAGAGCCATGTTTCTTGATGGATCAAAATATTTCGAGCAGTTTTTGAAAAGGGTCAACTAAGATACATTTCTGTGAAATTATTTCAGAATTTGATCAGCCGTTTCAGAAAAGAATTTTGAATACTTCTTTCATGGCCATATAGTGCAAGTATAGCCCCCATTCACCATAACCATGTTTATTGACGAATCAAACTTTCGTGAGCACCTTTTGTAAAGGGTCACTCAAGGAACATTTCTGTGAAATAATTTCAAAATCTGACCAGCGGTTTCAGAGAAGAAGAGTTTTAAGAATTTCTTCATTTCCCTATAGTTCAAGTAGCCCCCATTCACCAGAGCCACATTTTTTGACGGATCAAAATTTCGCGTACAATTTTTAAACAGGGTCATCCAAGGAACATCTCTGTGAAATTATTTTAAATTCTGACAAGAGGTTTCAGAGAAGAAGAATTTTATAGAATTTTTTTCATTTCTGTATAGATCAAGTAGCTCCCATTCACCAGAGCCATGATTCTTGACGGATCAAAATTTCGCGAATAATTTTTGAAAAGGTCACCCAAGGAACATCTCTGTGAAATTATTTCAAAATCTGACCAGCCGTTTCAGAGAAGAATAATTTTTAAGAATTCCTTTATTTCTGCATAGTGCAAGAAGCCCCGATTAACCACAGCCATGTTTCTTGACGGATCAAAATTTCACGAACAACTTTTGAAAAAGGTCACCCAAGGAACATTTCTGTGAATCTGACCAGCGGTGTCAGAGGGGAAGATATTTAAAGAATTTACAGAATTTCTCAGAAAATTCCATTTGGTTGCCAAGAGTTTTTGACGGAATCAAATTCTGTGAACATTTTTAAAGAGGACCTCCCAAGGAACATTCCTGCCAAGTTTGGTCCAAACTGGCCCAGCGGTTTAGGAGGAGTTGATGTTTAAAGAATTGTTGACGACGCACGACGGACGACGCACGGCGGACGACGGACATCCAGTGATCCTAAAAGCTCCCCTTGAGCACGTTGTGCTCAGGTGAGCTTAAAAAAGGTGCGAAGCCATACAATACATGGATTGAATTGTTGTATTATCAGGGAGCGGACGATGTAGGTCAAAGATCAGGGTCCGTGCTCACCAACCATTCTTACGAACATTCTTAGTCTTATTCTTCAGAATTTTTTCAGTATGAAAGTAACAGAACTTCTGATTGGCTAAACCATTTGGTTTAGCCAATCAGAAGGCCTGTTACTTTCACTGTCAGAAAATCTTGAAGAATAAGACAAAGAATGTTCTGAAGAATGATTGGTAAATACAGACCCAGACTGCATATTCTGTGCAGTATATTAGTGACCTACACTGTCCTCAAAAGTCTTGTATACTACTCATGATGACCACTTGCTGAGAACTACAGTCAGGTCTGAATCACAGGTCGAATGAGTACATAAATAAATCTGAAAATATGATTACTGTACATTTATTTTATGAATAACTTAGGGCAATTATGACGTGTTTGTAATGCTTACACTGACACCGGCATGCTCTGATCCTAATAATGTCGGATCAGTTTCGCTCTTCAAAGGAAGAAACAGATTTTCTATGACATACAGGAATGAACTTGTTATCCTTCATCCATCAACTAAATGAAAGACAGTTTCAGAAGTAATACGAACTGTACAGAAACTTATATCTAAAGTAAAAGAAATTATGTGTTATTCACGCAGGATGCAAGGAGCCTCGATAAAGTATTGTAACAGATGAAAGGAATATTCTCTTTTAGTAGAGATATATTTATTAAGCATTATAGTAGATTTAGACTTGTGAAGTCACCGAATGACTCAGAAGCCCGTTGTTTGCAGTAACGGAAAGGGAAACATGTAGTGTTCAAAAGTACGTTTGGAGCCTCCAAGACCATACCTGTGCATCGAATAACTCTTAGGGTTCGTCTATCTAGACGTGTTTGCAGACAGTTAGATGAAGATCAGGCCACATAGGCTGTGCAGTCTGTCCGATACGACGAGGTCGCTCCACCAATAAAGCTCCGAAATTGCAATAACTATATGAGACCCGTCACGCAAAAAGGGACCTTCTGGGAACTGCGAAAAGTGTCGATCCTGATCAGACTGCGCGGATGCGTAGTCTGACCAGGGTCGACAGTTTTTGGTTTCATGATATTTTCTATATGAAAAGTGGTCATTCCAACTTACTGTACAATCATTTTAGAGTTATCAACTTAAACTGACCTGCAATATCTTTGATCTGTTTACATGTAATTGTTGTACGAAACTCCAAGATGGTCCCTTTTCGTGTAATGGGTCACAAAAAATATTGAAACAGGTGAGCCTGCGCAGACCACACAAGCTAACTTGCGTCGAATTTTATTTGCTATTTTTAACTCTTTACCACACACTCCCGACTTTGAACGACCCTCAGAGAAAAGCGTTTTGAAAACATTGAGGGAAAAGGAGAAAATGCTGGTAACCAGCATTTTCTCCTTTTCCCACAATATTTTCTATCCTATCAAAGATAAAAATCATGTTGTGTGGTGGCAGTGGTCGTGAGGTAGAGCGTCGGCCTCGTAACCAAAAGGTCCTGAGTTCGATTCCCGGAAGCGGGTGTCAACTTTGGGATTTTTCACGGGCCCACACATTAGGCGCGAGTACTGGTGTAGTTCCCAGGAAGCAGAATCGAGAGAGATTAGTATAAGTTGTAAGAACTTTTTCTCAATCGATGTAATATAAGTATGTTTAAACTAAAGATAGAAATCACTAGTTTAACAACATTTAATTTGTCGTCTGACATCTGCAAATGCTTTCGATTTCGTCGAGTAATTAAATTTGTCGTTTGGTAAACAGATAAATTTTGAAAAAGCGTCAGTCATAAAATTAATCATATTTGGCAATGGAGACTTTAGGAAAGTCTGGGCCTGTATTCACCAACCATTCCTGAGAATATTCTTAGTCTAAATCCCGAAGATTTTCTAAATATGTAAGTAACACAATTTCTGATTGGCTGAACCTTTCGATTTAGCCAATCAGAACTTGTATTACTTTCAAATATAGAAAATGCTGGAGAATAAGGCAAAAGAACGTTCTTTAACATTGGTTGGTAAATACGTACTAGCCCTGATGCAAGAAAACCTTATCAAACATCGGACAGTTAAAGAGTTCAAGCATAAACCGTGTTTGTGTAGTCTGATCTTAGTTTAGTTTAGTTTAAACATATTTATTTTACATCGATCGAGAAACAAGTTATTACAACTTATACTAATCTCTCTCGATTCTGCTTCCTGTGAACTATACCAGTACTCGCGCCGAATGTGTGGGCCAATGAAAAATCCCAAAGTTGACACCCGCTCCTGGGTATCGAACTCAGGATCTTTAGGTTATGAGGCCGACGCTCTACCTCACGATCACGGACACCACTCTCACGACCACGGACACCACTGATCTTGGGTTTAAACTGTCCGGGAACCCAAAATAACTGTATGCAAATCGATGCAAAGGGTAAAGTGATAACAATCTTTTTGATACAGTGAGTATAAAAATATTTCAATGGTCAATAAAAACCGCATAAAGGTCAGGGTTTTATTATCCTAGAGCGCCAAAGAGTGACGAACTATGGGTAATAATTTAGTGATAATTGGAAGAGAAAGAAACAAAGAGTATGTTCTCAAGCTGTTCGTACTTTCTTTATTAACCCTTTGGTTGCTAAGCGCGATTCGTTGACTTTTTGCGGACAGTGTAGATCAAGATTAGACTGCACAGAACGTGCAGTCTGATCTTTGATCTACACTATCCGATAAGGAGATACTATTCACGGAAACATAAACTTTGAGGCATCAATATTGGGGTTATTAATTAATTAAACGGTATAAAACATAGATGGCACTTTAATGTGGCACAAATGAGGAGATGTGGTTTTTAGGGGTTAGAAAAACTGTAGGAAGAGAGAAAAGCGCAGGTTAACCTTGCAATAATTGGTTTCAAAAGCGTATTTCCTACGGTCGTTGAAATAATGGCGTTGTTTGATTAACATTTTATCAACTGGCTCTTGTGCTTTAACTCTTTAGCAAATGATAACATTTTGGATTGATCTAAAAATGGTCACGGACATGGTTTAAGTCCCTTTTTTGCAAGAGTATACGGCCAATACATGTATATCGTGGGCTTGATGCAAAAAGGAGTCAATTAACGTTTTTAACATTTTGAGAAAATCGAAGTTAAAGGTTTGACTGCTTCGTATAAATCAGAAGCCTCCTGTATTTTACATCTTCGCGAGCCAAGGTTACGATCCAAGGGTAACAACCTACGTCACAGGAAGTGATATCGGACCTGGGCATTTTCATAAATTATGTCCGCCATATTGAAAAGTAAGTACGATATGAAGATAGAATGAGGCTACCTTGGGTGGATACAAACGGACTACAAAGACTCTCATGTATTTATCAAAGACATTAGATGAATACATTTAATATTCTGATGTTTTAGACAAGAAGCAGATGCCGATATGCACAAACACTTTGACCAAATATCAAAAAGTGATTGGGTTTTAATAGTTGGTCGAAGTCTATTCCATTATTATAAGTAGTTAACAAAAGCTTTGACAAAAAAAAACAAAGTCCCTAGGCATTGTACGCTTTGGAGGTCTAAAGACTTTTTCAGATCATTTAAAGGAACGATTACAAAAAAAAAAAACAGTCTTACCAAACACACACACTGACTTTATAACAAGGGTCCGACATCATTACCTGTGACGTCACACTGACGTACGTTGTGAGGGGTGGATCACTACATGGATCTTACTTTGGCTGATTGAGCCCGATTTTGAGATTCCTCCTATGCGCCCTCTATTGGACGCTGGTTATTACCCCCTTTTACATCATAGTTCTAAAAGCCAATGAAATATCGTTTTACAAACCGCTTACGAATAGACATGAAGCGATAAGCAGACACCCACTTGGGTTTCCATGTTTACCTTCTATTCGAAAGGTAGAGACCTTATTCTATTTTTATCAAAGATGAAATCCTACGAACGATTTCATTCGTTGCAGTTAGAGCTGGCTGCATCCAATGAAAAAGCGTAGTGGGTGAATGTAAAAATCGAGTTCGATCCGCCAAGGGTAGAGTAGCGTAGTGAATCGTCAGCCTTGGCTTGTGAAGATGGTATTTTAAAACTTTTTGGTGCTGAAGATAAACATATCAATGAGGATTATCACTACATACAATTTTTGAGAATAAGTTGTTTCATTTTTTTTTTTGTATTTTGATGATTTTAGCTCACGACACCTTTTTGCACAAACGCTTTTGGTCTGTTTTGATTTGCACAAAGGTGTCAAGTGCATAGTATGTGTTCAGAAATGAGTAAAATATGAGTGAAAAAAATTAATAGAAACTGCAATACAATCTCTTTTCAAACAGATGCCTATTTTAACCAACATGTTGAAGTTTCGGATTACTCTGAAAAATCAATCAAATCAAAAAAATAATTACAAATATATGATTCATGCAGACAACAAATCAAATGCAATGTAAATGATGATTTTTGTCTGTGAAAGGGTTGAAAACATTGTGGAAAAAGGAGAAAATGCTGGTTCAACCAGCATTTTCTCCTTTTCCTACAATGTTTTCAAAAGCCTTCTTTCCCAGCATCGTAAAAACCAGGGATTTGTTTGGGAAAGGGTTTTTAAAGGCAGGTGTCTTAGCCATGAAAATAAACACGGTCCACATTCAATAAAAGAGAATTAAAAATGTATAAATATTCAATTTACTTAACGCTTTAGTAGCAAACGACAAGTTTTAGGTTTTATCCAAATCGAAAGCATTTGCAGACGACAAAACAAAAGTGACCGAAAATTTTGAAATTTGTTTGGTGAAGGGTAGAAAACATTGTTGGAAAAAGAGAAAATGCTGGTAACCAGCATTTTCTCCTTTTCCCACAATGTTTTCAAGAGGCTTCTTTAAAAAAAGGCTTTAGGGTCGTCGAAAGTAGGGACTTTGTGGTAAAGGAGAGAGCTTGGTCTGGTTTCCGCTAAATATAACACCAAACAGCCAATGTCCGTCACGGTTTTCTGCGGTCAATAAAGTAAATTTAAAAAGAAAAACAAATTCAGCTATGTTCTAGCAAAAGGATGCATAATGCATATTTGTAATACAGTATCCGGTGGTGTCCGTGGCTGTGAGGTAGAGCGTCGGCCTCATAACCTAAAGGTCCTGAGTTCGATATCCGGGAGCGGGTGTCAACTTTAGGATTTTTCATTGGCCCACACATTCGGCGCAAGAACTGGTGTAGTTCCCAGGAAGCAGAATCGAGAGAGATTAGAATAAGTTTTTAGAACTTGTTTCTCAATCGATGTAAAATAAATATGTTTTAAACTAAATTAATGCAGTATGCGTCGTATGTCATCGCATGGATATAGATCCATTTAACTTAACTTCTTACCAAACGACAAAACTCTAGACTTGTTCAAATTGGGAGCATTTCTGCAGACGACAAAATTAATGTTACTCAAAAATTGAATTTTGGTTTGGAAAGGGCAGAAAACGTTGTGGGAAAAAAAGATGAAATGCTGGTTACCAGCATTTTCTCCTTTTTCTCACATTTTTTTTTTTTTTCAAAAAGCTTCTTTCTCGGGGTTGATTACAGTAGTATGCGCATAAGAAAGAAACAAAGAGTTTATTGCTTCAGATGTTTCCATTTTAATTAATTTTGGTACCGATATTTTTTTCATCAGATTTCTCATTTCCGAACTTCTAAACTCCCTTTCAAACACAATTACATGTCAATTTCTTGTTGTAAATTGAATCTGTCAAACTACAGTGTACTTCGGCGTTGATTAATGACGTATCGTTTCTGACACAAATACTTACTTCAGAATTTATGTCAAAACATGCATTCGATGTTTGTTATTTTTTAAATGTATTTTATTTTCTTTACTTTTTGTCCATATCTCGGTGTAACAGGAAATCAAGAAAGATCAGGGTCTTTATTCACCAACCATTCTAAAGAACATTCTTAGTCTTATTCTTCAGAATCTGGTCAATGTGAAAGTAACACACCTTCTGATTGGCTAAACCATTTGGTTTAGCCAATCAGAAGTTATGTTACATTCATAGTCGGAAAATCTTGACGAACAAGACAAAGAATGTTCTAAAGAATGGTGCGTGAATACAGACCCAGGGCCCGTATCCACCAATCATTCTTTGTTTCTTTCCAAGCCTTACTTGCAGATTTAGAAAGTAACAAAACTTCTGATTGGCTAAATCATTTGTGTTAGCCAATCAGACAGTGTTTCATGTTTAGAATATTCTTGAAAATAAGACCAAGATATTGTATAAATGGTCGATTATTAAGGATCTTAAAGAGATGTGTTCGACCTGTTGGTGAATACGAATCATTCGGAATCATTCGGAAACGGTCCGTAGTAAGTTTTGGTTTTGTTTAAGAAATAAATTTAGCTTGCAGCTGTATCAGTGACCATTATAAATTTAATTTTAATCATCAAGAGTTATCAGATATTCAAAGTGACTCAGTTTGTGACTGACCAAACAAAATGATTTAGCGAAGCAGAAATTGTGTTACTCTCCGAACTAGGAGTTAGGAATGGTTTTTGTATGAAGATCGTCATTGCAGATGTAAATGAAAAATTTTCTCATTAACCCCTAGGCTGCTAAGCGCGGCTCGCTGACCTTTTGCAGCCAGTGTAGATCAAGATCAGACTGCACAGAACGTGCAGTCTGATCTTGGATCTACACTGTCTGATAAGGAGATACTATTCTCCAAAATGTATCTTTGAAATAACAATAATTGGGGTTCCTACAAACGAAATGTTAAAAATCAATTTACATAATTACAGTTATTTAGCAGGATAACGGTTAAAAGAGAGATGTTGCTTTATTTTGACGGGTAAGAGGCTGACATTTTGAATGCCTTGGTAACGGACACTCCCAAGCCTTGAATAAAAAGCATCTTGGTCAATTAACTCTTTACCAAACAATTCCTGGCTTTTACGACCCTGAGATAGAAGCCTTTTAAAAACCTTTTGGGAAAAGGAGAAAATTTTCTACTTTTTTAGGCCAGGGAATCCCTCTCAAGGGATTCCCTTGCCTATAGGGATCGTAAGCTGCCTATTCAGACAAAAATGTTGGACGGTGTGTCCACTCTATATCGCTGAGTCCGCCAAAACAACTAGCTTCCTAAGTATATACAGAGATTGCTTATCACACGGTGTGAATGCTTTCCTTTCCTCAAAGCTTTCATCTGCAAAATGCCATGGAATTGCAAGGGTATTACAATCCTTTAATAACTGACGAGTGTGTGTTTTTTATCCCGTTTTTGTCATTAACACTGACCTAATAAAGGCGTAACCTAATGAACTTGGCTTTATCCGGTAGTTGTGTATTCTTACGCGCTATATACGGTTAATATCTATAACGCTCTCTCTTGCACTCAGGATCATTCACATTCAGGTATGGTGAGATTAACGAACGACGACTCTGCTCGGAGTTTGTCTATAACGCTGTGTTGACATTTGAACATGTGTGTCACAAAACACGTCTCCGCTAAATTGCGATTGTAACTAAAGCAAACTACATATAGAATATTGGCCCGTGTTATGTTTATCACTTTTTCTTATGTATATCGACTAAATCTACTAGGGTACTTCAGCGGAATGCTGGAGAAATCGTCCCCAAACTGCTTGGCCCGCGTTATGTTTATCGCTCCGGAGAAATCGTCCCCTAGAGACGATTTCTTTGGTGAAATCGTCCCCAAATAAAATTTTAGAAAAATCGACCCCACCATCAAATTTCATCCATATCGTTAATCAAGTTGTCTATAAGAATATTTTTGAAATTTCGTTGTCTTTAGTACGTACATAATGTGTATTAGTTACCTTTATCCAAGAGTTATTTGGTAGTTTTGTCATTGTTTATACTGCCTATTTCACACTGATAGGATGTATTTCACACCTTTTACACCTGTCACAAATAGATTACACCTGTATGGTTCTTAAAAATGTCTTTGATTGACTTTGATTTGAAACCAAATAAATGCTTATAATTTTTTTCTGTAGTCGTTCGCTTGTCATTTAATGTATTTTTTTTTCATCTCTCTCTCTCTCTCTACTAGTGTCATATGACATACCTGTGACCAATACCATTTAGCAGGGGCAGCAGTGTCTCTGACACACATATTTCTAGTGTTCACTAGGGCTTGTGTGCATCCGAATATTTCCGGTCCATAACTTCTACAATTGTGGATGGATTTCAAAATAATTTGGCACAATTGACCTCCATCACGGTTAGATGTGCCATTTGAAACATCTGTTCAAGTAGGTTCAAAATTAAGGCCACATTGAAGGCCAATTTTTCGTCCGAACTATAACTCCTACGATATAAATTAGCATAATGCATTGTTCTCCATCATGAGCAGAAGTTCCCTTTAAAACATTTATTCAGGTCCAGGGTCTAGGTCAAGCTTGAGAGTCAAGTGTTCGCGGGCTTGACACAAGTTGTCCTTGGACAACGATTATGAACTAGGATTAACGTCTTTTTATATTATGTAGATATAAGTATCGAAGCTCAAGTCACTGTGACTTTTCCGTAAAATAGGCAAGTAAAATAGGAAAACCGAGCCTAATCGTTTTCCTAAAACAATCCAACCTTTTCACAGTATTTTATTGAGGAAATATTTTGGCTAAAAGAGAATTTGCTTGTAACAAGCAATTCCTCCCAATTTCCCCAAAATCTTACTTTTCAATATACACAAAGAACTACTTTGGATTTTCATCTACAACTTCCTTCAAATATGACCAGTAAAAAATTTCGTCGACTTGTGGAAGGTCGAGACAACATGACCAACTTTATTATTAATCTTTATTATTAATTACATTTTACCTTGATATCTATCTTACATGTATTTTCATTGAAACAATAAAAATAAATATGTTCTTGCGTCTTAAATGTAAAAAATAACGTCATTCAGGACTACATGTCTCAGAAAATTTAGATAACCAAAGTTGGTATTGCACCGATTGAATACGGTTCAATTTTGACTTGGGATTGTTTACAAGCACGACAAATTACTATGTATTCTAAGCCATTATCAAGCACCCCATAACTGTGAGCACATGCCTAGCTCTGGCTTAATTATATTCTGGCTGGTGCTTTCTAGTATCAGTTCAAAATTTCCTGACAAAACCAAGAATTCCAGGGATTTAGTGGAATCCGCTTTTATCTCTGTCCGTCTACCTGTTTGTATTAAATAAAATTGACATCATGTGTTGTTTCGCATCCTCAATTTCCTGGCATTCCGTACTATCAGTACTTTGATTTCCACAAGGTCTGCAAGTGGTTTCAATTTGGACCAGTCTAAAATTTTGTTATTTGGGAAAGGGTTAAAAGGCCACTGTGTTTTTATCACTGGTCCACAGTAAGATACAATATAAAGGCCTCTGCAGCTGGATATGTTTACAAACATTTGTTGAGGTGATTGTAGGATAACATATGTACAGCTGTTATAGGCCATCTTATGATCAAACATGTAGAGATCACCTGCACAGTTTCTCCTTTTTCCACAATATTTAGACATTTGATCTACTTAAGGTTACACTCAGCTGTCGTGGCTGATCTTAGTTTAGGATTCATGCTCTTTAAAAAGGCGTTTAATGCAGTTGCAGCTGCAACAAGTATCGACCAATATCAGTCTGTGAAATTCGGTAGCACTCGGATATGTACTGTAATTGGGAATGGCATGTTACAATACACTGCGTGAGGCCTTCGATCGTGGAAATACTAGATCTATTTTTCCATCGAAAATAGCTTCACTCGCTCATAGCCATCTATTGGTGCAATGATACAAAACTTGTATTGATTTGATTTTAATATTTGTTGTTGTTGTTTTGTTTTCGGTAAAAGAACAAAATCATCGTTATTACATCTCGTGAACACCAGCGGTATATCTTCTATACATTTAAGTAATATTTCTCTTTTTCTTTCATATTACTAATTCCAAACGATGACATCATTGACAAATACCACTTCAGCGTTCTCAATGCTTTGATTTCTCCTGGAAATTATGCAACGACTTGCTTTATATAATGCGTTACGATGAAGCGTTATTGTAACTCATTACCAAACGAAAATAGTTTACTCTTGTCCAAATCCAAAGCATTTGCAGACAACAAAATAAAAGTGACTAAAGTTTGAAATTTGTTCTGTGAAGAGTAGAAAACATTGTTGGAAAAGGAGAAAATGCTGGTTACCAGCATTTTCTCCTTTTCCCACGTTGTTTTCCAAAGGCTTCTTTCTCAGGGTCGTGAAAAGTAGGGATTAAGTGGTAACTGATTAGAACCTTTCTCCAGCAGCACTGTTCAATCATAATTGGGTATCATATTACGAAACTTTAACCCTTTACTATCCGTTATAATTTTAGATCTATCCAAACTGAAAGCATTTGCGGATGGCAATTTCATTGTGGCTCAAATGGAGTAATTTTTCTTTGATTTGCTAGAAAAACTTTGTGGGAAAAGAAGAAAATGCTGGTTACCAGCATTTTCTCCTTTTCCCACAATGTTTTCAAAAGGCTTCTACCTTGGGGTCGCCAAAAGTCGTCATTTTGTGGTAAAGGGTTTACTGCTTTCTCCGACAGCCGGATTGTGATTATTGAACTTTCATCTTTTGCCACAATGTGTAGGAAAAGGGTCTGTTTGGGGGCTGCAAAAATCACCCGCAGTAGATAAATTACAGCTGCTATCTGTCATCGAAGGATCAACTTTTTGCCAAACAATTCCTGGTTTTTACGACCCTGAGATAGAAGCCTTTTGAAAACACTGAGGGAAAAGGAGAAAATGCTGGTAACCAACATTTCCTCCTTTTACAACAATGTTTCCTACCCTGCTGGAAACAAATATTAAATTTTGAGTTACGTTTATTTTGTCATCTGCAAGAACATTTAGATTTCGACTGGTCTAAAATGTCGTTGTTTGGTAAAGGGTTAAATATATCCTGTATCATATTACAAGACATTGATTCCTGACACAACCTAACAGATAGTTGATGGGATTGAAACATGTAGATAAGATATTTACGGATTCTCATATGAGCCATGCTCTGACAAAAGGAGACTTGATGTACCTTCGTGATGCATGGTACGAAGCCACTTATCAGTGTTACGAGGGGCGTTCAATAAGTAATGCCTATGACCCACTTCCAATTGTCAGATCTAGCTGAAATTTTGCATGTGTAATGATTTATATCTTTATGGGTTATGTGGCATTACAGCTGGAAGTGGGTCAGGGACATCACTTATTGAACGCCCCTCGTATACATCCCTTAAAATCCGCTTTGCATAACAACCCACTAAATAATGAGGTAAACGGGTCCTTTGACATGCAGCGAATTGACCAAAAGTAAAGGGTTTTAGCCCAGGCATGAAGTCCCTTTTTCACAGAGTGTTGCCCATATCTATATAACAATCTAAACATCTTTAGTCTTGGATGAAATCAATTACCTATCTTGATCCGTAAATCCGCTTTCTGGGATATAATCGTCCATTGCCCAGACTACTGTTAATTTAATTAAGTGTTATAATTTGCTGCGTGTGAGAAATATAAAGAAAGTTAAAATGCAGAATGGGAAAAGAAGCAACGACTCGTAACAAGTAATTGTTTCTTTTTTTCTCACAGGAAAGTCAACGAAGGCTGCCAAATACATGGTTTAATGCATCCGTTTAACCCTTTACCAAACAATCCCTCGTTTTTCCGATTCAGAGGAGGATGCCTGCTGAAAACATTGTGGAAAAAGGAGAAAATGCTGGTAACCCACAATGTTTTCTACTCTTCTTAAACCAAATTTCAATTTTTGAGTCACGTTTATTTTGTTGTCTGCAAATGCTTTCAATTTGGACGAGTCTAAAATTTTGTTGTTTGGTAACGAGTTACAGGGTTGACGAAACAAAGTGTATTCATTACAACTATTAGTAATACATTGAAGCATGGGTCGTCAAAAGTATGGACTGTGTGGTAAAGGGTTAACCCTTTACTCCATAGATACTCATTTTGACGTATCAACAACAGACAGCTTTTGAAAACATAGTGGGAAAAGGAGAAATTGCTCATAACGAGCAATTTCTCCTTTTCCCACAATGTTTTCCACTCAATCAGATATTCATATCCTCATTTGTCCATATTTTTGACATCATATCTTTATTTGCTGCTGAAATGGAAGAGCCACAAATTGGCATATGAGGTAAAAGGTTAACCCATTAACACACAATCCCTACTTTTGACGACCCTGAGAAAGAAATTATTGTGGGGAAAGGAGAAAATGCTGGTTACCAGCATTTTCTCCTTTTCCACAGCGTTTTCTACTTTTTCAAAAACAAATCCTAACAATTGAGTAAGATCCGACCTGTCATCTGCGATGTCAATAAGGGCGTCTTTAACTTTGTTCAAGTAGCAAAGAAACAATTATCAAATCTGTTACTACGTGGAAACAGGTTATCTATAATCACCGATTAATTAGTTTGATCAAAATCTGGGGATTTAGATAACATCTTTCCGGTAAGAACAGTTTACACCACAACAAAACGTAAGAGAATTCGACAACCAAGTATCCACGTTTTGACCCTTTCTTTTCCAGCAAGATTTGATTCGGAAAAAGCATTCTTGCAAAACTAGTGCTGAAGCCACTATTCCAAACTGCCATCTTGCTTGGCGCCTGTATTGCGAAGTCACTCACAATCTTTAACTCTCAGCCAATCAAATATCTAGTCTCAAAATTTAGACTTAGAGCCAAATTCTCTCTCTCTCTCTCTCCCCTTCGCCCTCTCTCTCTCTCGAAAACTGAAACGATTCATCATTACTACAAAGCTCCAGATAGAAAATATTAATTATTCTCTTCCACACCCTATGTTTTGGGTACTCATTAGAATCGTCTTGTCGAGACGATTCTAATGAGTACCCACAACATAGAGTGTGGAAGAGAAATAATGGATTTAGCTCCCTCTTATCTGGAGCTCCGATTACTGATATTTGACGCCACAAAGTTTTGCCTCAAAAGTGAGAGAAATAGAGGATAATCAACTGGTTGTTTTTGATATGAAAAATATCTCACGAGGATGCGTTGTTAGACGTTGAAAAAACGAGTGCGCAGATCAAAAACAACCAGTTGATTATTCTATTTATTATATACCCTATTAACATCATTATTTGTAATTTTGCGTTTGAAAGTCGAAAAAAATGTAGTCGAAAAAAAAGTAGTTCCTAAATTACGGCAGGAAGTGAAAGTGAAAGTTGATATCGTCACTAGTGATGATATCAAAATTTATTACACTGGGAAATTCCAGGATTTCACTGCTAGGTATATAATAAATAACAGCTACTGTATGCATTAGCCGCAATGAAAGGCTGATGTCCTGATAATTTAAAGAAAACTTTTAGTTGAAATATTTACAGGCAATGGGGAGAACGGAAACCAGTTTGGTCGATGAATACATGAAAGCACTTCTTGGAGACCAATCAGGGTAGAAATTTTGGGAATGTGGGCAGGAATGACAACTTAGCCATCGTTAATACAATGATCTATAATTAATGGAGAATTTTGTTTCTTCCCGTGAAATTACAGGGGTCAGGTCCTATAAAGCAAAGAAGTAACCAGTTGATTGATGCCCTTTTAAGTTTAACCCGTTGGCCGTTAACTCTTTCCCAAACGATAAATTTTAGACTCTTCCAAACTCAAAGAGCTTGCAGACGACAATTTCAAATTTGATAAAAATGTCAAAAGTAGGGATTGTGTGGTAATGGGTTAACCCATTACCACACAATCCCTATTTTTGAAGCCTTTAGAAAATAGTGTGGGAAACGGAGAAAATGCTGGTGACCAGCATTTTCTCCTTTTCCCACAATGTTTTCTACTCGTCACAAAACAAATTTCAAATTTTCAGTCTTTTTTATTTTGTCGTCTGCAAATGCTTTCGATTTGGACAAACCTAAAATTTTGTCGTTTGGTAATGAGTCAAAAGAATCTTTACGACTACAAACTGCATCAACGTATAATAAGATCAGACTACATAATCAAATGTAATTGTCTCGTGTTAGCCTATTTGTACTTGTTAGCTTTGTAGCCACCTTTAGTCTGTTTGGTGATAGACTAAATTCATTTACCGTAATACCTGCATTTTAACGACCATGATGAAATGGGTTTCTGAAAACACTATGGACGACAGAATAAATGCTAGTAATTGTTATGCACGGAAAAGCAGTCAATGACTAGCAAAGAATATTATGCCAAAAAACTAGTACAGGAAACTCCGGGAAAGCATGGATAGGTGCACTGGCCACCGCTGTATAACTAAATATTGTTAAGAACGGCGTTAAACGTTATACTAAGGAGTAAAATCGATCCAGGATGACCTCATGCGGTCATCTAAATTGCACAAATGCCAACCATGTCAAGGAAAGAATGTAAACAAACCGCGTCGTGCCGATTACAATCGTAAACTTAGCAAGTCAAACTTTGACACTTTACAAAACCACAGGAGGTCCTCTGTGGCTCAGCAGTGAAGGATTCGAAACATTGATGTCCCGGGTTCGGTCCTCACTTGCGGAAGTGGCCTTAGGCAAGACACTACAAAGCCCTATCCGAGTACTAGTTAGAGATGAATAAGGTGTTGCTTTATTCTGGAGCGGAAAAAATATTGAGAGGAATCAATTTTTTACCAACAGACCACATCTTGCAACAGACATTTCAAAACATTGTAACAAAAGGAGAAAGTGACGGTACCGACAAATGTCTCCTTAAGTCACAACATTTTCATAATTATGATTTAGGATTGTTTGACGTCATTTATACAGAGATATATTCGCAGTCATCTACCACACAATCCCGACTTTAAACAAACCAAAGGAAGCAGTCTTTTGAAAACATAATGGGAAAAGGAGAAAATGCTGGTAACCAGGGTTAATCAATTGATGAATGGATGGCTTGGCTGGATGGATGGACGGATAGATGGATAGATAGAACAGAACTGACAGTAGAAAATTATCTGGAAACTTGGCTTGTTTTCTACAAATTGTTTTCTCCTCTGTAAAATACAAGTTCTATCTTATGAGCCATATTGAGACTGTCCTCTGCAAATGCTTTTAATTTTGATAAGTGTATATTTTTGTTTTTGGGTAATGAGTTAAAACGCGCTCCCCCCGCCCCACCCTCACTCCAATCCCTACACTACTCCACACTGTCCGCGACTTTCCAGACATCACATATTTGGGATATCACTCTTTCTTGAGAGATTGATTTTGTTAACGAAGACGACTTTAATTCGTCAGACTGTTGGTGATTTACAGGTTTATCAAATTTGAACCAGAGGTTCTGATAGATCAATCGTCTGTTTTAAGCGTCAGATATTTATGATCTATTTTTTAATTGCGGCAGGATATGCTGTACACGGCGATGCACCTACACTTCCGGTTGATCAAAGAAAACAACAATGGAATAAAACCTCGTTAAAAAAGAGAAACTATCTATACATGTACATGTATTTATTTCGTTGCACAGTTCAGCTGGGAAGAAAGCCTGGTTAAAGACGAGATTAAGTGACAGTTTACCCAAGAAGGTCATGACTTTTGCCAAAAGATAGGCAAGGTCAGGGAATCCTTTCATATACATTAACTAAGTTTCTGTTTGTTTTTCTGTGTTTATTTTCCTTTACTTTGAAAGGTCGTCACTAAAAGACCTTTCATTCAAGGCAAAGAAAAAAAGAGCAAAATACATGATAGTTACGGAGTTAATATTTTCAGAAAGAAAAAACTTTGATTGCACTCTTGTCAAAAGACTGATGACCAGCAGAACACATGGTAAAAGGTGACGCTGCAAGAGCTTCAGATAAGCATAGCCAACTTTCGCGGACATGGAAAAATCGATATCGGCCAATTTTACCTGCATCTTTTTATATAGAATTATGAAGGGACTAGGTAAATAAACGCTTATAACTTCATCAATTTTCAGAATTGAAAATTATCTCAAGTGGGTTAAGCAAGTTCAATTTATTCTCTTTCAAATGAACTTAGTTTTAAAAATTTCGAAAAAGAAACTTTTGGTCCTTTTTTAACTTAAAAATTGTAGGTATGGTTTACATAGAATAAAGAGGAAAAACGCATTTTCCGAGGTCAAAAACTGTAATATTTGTTTAATTTTCTTTCATTCTGTTGAAAAGTCAAAATTATCTCAAGTGGAGTGAGTTACTTTATTAATTTCTCTTTCAAATGGTATAATTTTGAGTAATTTAAAAAAATAAACTTTTGGTCCTTTTTACAGTTTTTTAATGCCACTATCCTATTTTTTTCTTTTTCCGTGAACGTTCGGATTATGCCGGACTTTGCCGATATTGGCCGAGTCTTACTATTAGATAAGCCAGCCGGGTATCTTTATTGTGTTACGTAATGTTTCATTGACAAACGGACCCCCTGCTATGTTTATGATATTCATGTATCCACATGATTATAAACTGGAATTTATACCCGGGTTGTTTTCAGATTGAATACCGTTTGATCCTGACAGTATCCCTAACATGTTTTATTATGTATCCTATTTATCTGAAAGACCAGAATTTAATACTTATGAAATTATTTCTTTTTACATTGATTAAGATTGACATATGAAATAAGAAAATGTATGTTTGATGATTTTTTTTTAACTTTTCAGCTTTTTAGAAATTAATGCCGTATAATTTTTTTTTTCTGGCGACAGCTCACAAACTCATGTTTCCTTGCTTTTTTCACATCGGTCTTTGATTTGTCATATCACATAGAAGGCCTTTGAAAACATTGAAGAAAAAAATTTAAACGCTGGTTGCCAACATTTTCTCCTTTTCTTACACTATTTTTAACTCAATAAAAGATAAAGTTCCATTTTTTCCGTGCTTTATTTGTCTTAAGAAAATTACTTCACTTTAAACAAGTCTGAATTTTTGTCCTTTGGTAAAGATTCAAATAATAAACTTAACCTGTTACTGTATAAATAAGGCATCTAACGACCCTGCTGTTGATTGTTTAGGATAAAATATGGAAATAGGCGTATTATCTTTTTACAAGTTATCTTCTACTTTTCAAACAATATTATCTACATCACTCAATCGGTTTCTCCTGCAAAGAGTATTTACCATTCAAAGAATGACAACACTAGATCAAAATTGACAACTTTTCTTTTACATAAATCAAACAGTTTCTCCCTTCTTTCAAATGTCCTCCTCCCTTTAATATCTTTAATATTTTAATTGTTCATTGGAAGAATTAGCCTAAACAGTAAGGTTCTTCCATCTTTAAAAACGATATAACCTGCAAAAAGCATAACCGCTGTGAGTGAATAAAAGAGAAAAAAAAATGACATAGACCATGCATGTACACGGAAATGGGAATAATACAAGCTACTTCTCCTTTACCAGTAACTTAAAAAGTTACCTGCTGCGTAATCATTATTTATCATTTCAAGAAATAGTATGTAATCAACCTTGTATTAAGAATGATTTACATGTATCTTGGTTTGAAACCGGTTTTTAAACATAGCTTGCTGGTGAAATTCTACTGATGCTTAGTTGAAATGACACCATACATAACTTTTTTAGAGGAAGAAATACCTTTTTATCTTTATCATGCCTGTAAGCGGCGCTAGAGTGTAGCATCGGATCAGTTTACAAGTGCTGATCTGTTATGATACTTTCAACACGAACCTTTTAGTAACTTTACGTTGAGTCTCGAGCACATTTTCCCCCCATTTCGGATGCAATAAAAAGAATCTTAAGTATATATAATACATCTGCAGCGTTTTTAAACTTGTGTGATAATAATAGCTTGGACCTACTTTTTATATATAAAGATATAGTTTAGTGCATAGATAGATCTAAGTTGTTCCGAAAGAAATACTTATACTTAAACAGCTTTTAGACTCGCTCAAAATGGAAACATCTTAATATATTTATTGATAGTATATAGTAGACATTGTAAGCAAATGCAACATCCATCATTATGCCAAAATACAAATCGGCGCCACACAGTACATGGAATGTTCGGAACGAACCGTTTTCTTTTATTTGTTCGATGAAAACCAACTTTGAATGAATGCTTTTTTATATGCCGAATCTGTAACTTTTCGTCTGCGTAAAACCATGTAAATTTACTCTAATGGTTCTGAGCAGCCGTTGTTCAAATTATTTTATGTGCTATAACAGTTTTATTTCTCCGCCTTCCCAACCTTTTTTCTTGTAAAAATCGTTGAAAGAAGAAATTATAAAAATCAAAACCATTAAACCACACATGCACACAAAAGACAATGTTTACCCAATCAAGATATAACCATTAGCTATTTACTAAACGACAAAACATATTATGATCTTTTTTTTCAAATTGAAAGAACTTACAGACGAAAAATACGGCACATAATGAGACTTGCTTTCGAAAGGGTAGAAAACACTGTGGGAGAACAGGAATCGTAGAAAACATGTTATATACGATCCCTAGGGAAAATGAGAAATTGCCCACCACAAGTATTTTCTCCTTTTCTTGCTTTTTCAGGGTCGGATTGGTCTTTCTTTCTCAGGGTCGGATTGGTGATGTAACTGCCACATAAAGCAATTCTTTTCATAAAAAAAAAAACGAATGACGAAATTTTGGACACCACCAAGTTAAAAACATTGGCAGACAACAAATTAGATGCAACTCAAATGATAATGTCTGTCTTTGAAAAGGTAGAACATTTTTGGAACAGGAGAAAATTTTCTCCCTTTCCAGCAAAGTTTACAAAAGCCTTTTCTCTCAGGTCCGTTAGATTGCTGTAGTATGAAACTGGTATTATCAAAAGGCCGAATTTTCTGCTGAATTCAACTTGTTAATTTTGCCATAAATATCAAAGCTTTTTTTAATCAAAATAATTTTCGCCTTATAGAATCAATCAGGTCCAAGATCAGACAGCTTGTTTTATGCAGCCTGATATAAATCTACAATGTCAGCAAAAGTGCATTTGGACGGATAAGATTTCAGGATCAGACTACAAAAAGTGCATGTGTCGAGAGCAGTTTTAGGACCGATCAGTTTATGTCTCAGAGAATCAAAACTTAACCCTTAATCCGAGGATAAATGAATTGCAAACCGACAAATAAAGCTGAAATATAACAATTTCAATGTTCTTTTCTCAAGAAAAATCTCGGTTTGTAAGGAGATGTTATTCCAATATGCTGTTGAGTCTAATGAAGGGTGCATTATGTGCAGTCTGATACTGATATTCAAGAGCCACACTGTGCTGTACCAGACAAAGAGTTTAGGTTAAAGTCGAAAAAAAAAATCCTGCCAGGACAGATATACCGTCTGGGCAAGGATTGTGAATTTGAAGCAGGCCACTGTTACGTAATGTTACGTTTCTCTTATCTTTTATCGCTGCAGGCTATTGAATATCGATTACTTGTATACATGGTGTAAGTTCGCCAAACTCCGGAAACTCCCGGACCTTTACGTATGATATCGATTTTTTTCATCGATTTGTTGATATGCGAGACTGCTGATAAGGCATGTCCGTGAAAGTTGGCTATGAGGGTTTTTTTTCTTAATCCATTATTTCTCTTCGACACCCTATATTGTGGGTACTCATTAGAATCGTCTGGACAAGACGGTTCTAATGAGTACCCACAATATAGGGTTTAGTGGAGACCAGCAGAACACATGGTAAAAGGTGACACTGCAAGACCTCGAGATAAGAGGGGGGAGTGATGGTTTTCTTATTCCATTATTCCTCTTCGAAACCCTATACTGTGTGTACTCATTAGAATCGTCTGGACGAGACGATTCTAATGAATACCCATAATATAGGGTTTAGTGGAGATTAACTGATATATTCAATTTTGAAATCAAATCACTCTATCTATCTGGAATTCTGCATTGGATTTTGTTCCCCACATCTCAGCTGTAAAAAATCAAACAGGTCTTCCGTCGAAACGAAATGAGTTAAAAGTAGAAGAGCTTGGGGCTTGTACCCGGATTTCTTTTTGTCCGATTCTTTCTCTCAAATAGTCCATATCATATATGCCTAGACCACGGAGGGTCCCAAACCCTACAGTCATCATCATCATCATCATCATCGAATGCAGTTTAGCATGATTTTTTAATCCAGGCCATTACGCAATTTACAATTAAACGTCAAAATTGATCAGACCATTACCACACAATCCCTGGTTTTTACTACTCTTGAGACAGAAGCCTTTTGAAAACATTGTGGGAAAAGGAGAAAATGCTGGTGGCCAGCATTTTCTCCTTTTCCTACAGTGATTGCTACTCTGCTGGAATCAAATTTCAGTTTTTGAGTTACATTTATTTTGTATCGTCTGCAAGTACTTTCAATTTGGCCTGCAGGGTAAAAATAAACATTGCGGGAAAGGAGAAAATGCTGATTACCAGCATTTTCTCCTCTTCCCACAATGTTTTCAAGAGGCTTTTGTCTCAGGGTCGAAAAAACCTGGGATTGATTGGTAAAGGGTTAACGTGACTTAAAGACAAAGACCTGGATAGTAAAGGTCCAATATCAGACTGCACAAAACAAACAGAATGAATTTTAGTCCGCTCTGTTCATACAAAAAGATTATTGGAGAGGACATCCGACCTCTCCAACAGTGGTGAGTTTAACTCTTTACCACACAAGAAAATTTTAGACTGGTCCAAATTGAAAGCATTTGCAAACGACAAAATAATGGCGACTGAAAAATTGAAATTTGTTCTGGGAAGGGTAGAAAACTGTGGGAAAAGGTGAAAATGCTGGTTACCAGCATTTTCTCCTTTTCCCACAGTGTTTTCAGAAGGCTTCTTTCTCAGGGGCGTCAAAAGTAGGGATTGTGTGGTAATGGGTTAAAAGGCAGACTGTCACAGAATTTGCTGTCTAAATTCTATTTCTTCTAGCGCAATTGCTTTGATACACAGTCTGTTTTGTCATGGTTTTGTAAATAAAGCGAAATAAAAAGACCGAGACGTGGTTTATCTTTATAGATGACGAATTTCAGGAAAAGATTTATTGAATAATTTGCCATGGCTGCAAATAACCTCTCTAATAATTGTAATGTTTTTTTTTTTATGCAAATATTCCAAGCGGAAGAAAAAATGAGAAGATTTTCGTTAAAAAAGAGAAAGAAGACCGCTGGACAAGAACATGCAACTTGGAAACGCGACAAGAAGATCAAATTACCGTCATGTAAAGCATATGAGGTTTCTACGCGGCGGCTTTTTTACTCGTTTGGTTTTTTTTGTATGTTGTAGTGTAACTGACGATGTACTTTGTACAAGTCAAAATAAAATTCTGTTCTGTTTACATGTACCAAAATATATTGAAATTGAAAGCCAATAAACTACATGTATTTGAAAACATTGATGCTGACCCCTCCTGGCTTCTTTTTTTAAAGAAACCAACTTGTTCAAACCAAACTGAGTTTGTTCCACATGTAAATCGCAATATTTACAGTCAGGTTGAATGTTCTCCATTTTTCCCCCCAGAACTTAAAGGGTTGAATTGTCATCGCAATCTGTGCAAATATTTAAACAGCTTTTGGTACCGGGTCATGCTGTTCTGCTTAAGTTAGTCAATAAATTCCTAGAAAAATTAAACAAACGCAACTCCGTTGGGACCGAGATATAATTATGATAAAAAGACATTTTCCTAATCGATCATAGCAATTTTATCGTTTGAAAATATCTTTCAAAGGTCCGCGGGGCCCGTATTCACCAACCATTCTTAAGAATATTCTTGGTCTTATTCTCCAAGGTTTTCTAAATTTGTAAGTAACGCAACTTCTGATTGGCTAAACCGAAAGGTTTAGCCAATCAGAAGTTGTGTTACTTACAAATATAGAAAATTCTGGAGAATAAGACAAAGAAGGTTCTTATGAACGGTTGGTGAATATACGAGCCCAGATCTTGGAAGCGATTAATGATTTTGAACGCATTATAATCTACATCTTAAGGAAATTCGTTGTGCGGATATCAATGAACATAACATTCTAAAGAGATGTGTTTGTGCGTGAATGGAAATGGGTTACAAAACCCCATTTAAGACTGCATCTGGTGAGATGAAAAAAAAGAAATCTATCATTGTATTCTTGTAAAAACTGCTCAGGATTCCAACTTTAAAGAGTCCGCAATGTGTTCGTCCGTTCGTTAAATTGGGCAGACGCCGAACAGACGGACATCGATTAACCCTTTCCCAAACAATCCCTGGTTTTTACGGGTCTGGAATAGTAGCCTTTTGAAAACATTGTGGGAAAAGGAAAAAATGCTGATTACCAGCATTTTCTCCTTTTTTCCACAATGTTTTCTTCCCTATCATAGACAGAAATCATCTTTTCAGCAAGAGTTGAATTGTCGTCTGGAAATGCTTTCAATTTGGTCTAGTCCAAAAGTTTGTCGTTTTTGGAAAAGGGTTAATCAGTGAATAAATGGATTGCTTGGCTGGATAGATAGATAGATAGATAGATAGATAGATAGATAGATAGATAGATAGGAAGATAGATGGGAAGAACAGAACTGACAGTAGAAAATTATCTGGACACTTAGTATGTTTTCTACAAATTTTTAATATTTAAAAAATATCATATTGGACATGAAAAACATACTACTTTACACGAATAACACAGTCTCAACCTTCTTACACAAACATAGCATTCTAAAAATCATTTTTGCCACACTAACATATTTTCTATCTTAATAAATTAGTCCACATCTGATCTTACTCCTAGCAAACGCTTGGTCCAGTAGGAAATGACCTTGGTACAATCCTGAATCGACCTTCCCATTAGACTGACTCTTTGCCACATGACAAAATTTGTGACTGGACCAAACTGAAAGCATCTGAATGTAATCACTTAATCCTTACCACACAGCAAAATTTTAGACCTATCCAAATTGAAACCATTTGCAGACGATAATTTCAAAGTGGTGGCTCAAATGGTGCAATTTTGCTTTGATAGGGTAGAAAAGATCGAGGAAAAAGGAGAAAATGCTGGGTACCAGCATTTTCTCCTTTTCCCACAATATTTTCAAAAGGCCTCTTCCTCAGGGTCGTTAAAAGTTGTCATTGTGTGGTAAAGGGTTAAATATATAGCTCAAAAGATGATTTCGGTCTCTAATAGGGGTTGAATACATTGTGGGGGGGGGGAGGAGAAATTGCTGGTTACCGGCATTTTCTCCTTATCCTACAATGATTTCAAAATCCTTCCTTCCCCAAAGTCGTAAAAACCAAGGATTGTTTTGTAAAAGGTTAAATAGAAACATAGTTCCGAATGTATGTTCTATGTAATACTATGTAATTCTATGAATAAAATATGTTTAAACTATAAACATCCTTGTGAAATATTGAAAATCTTCGTATACTTCAGACTTACCCATACATAATTAAACACCGTAGCCTAACAAGCAGTCTATCCTTCTGCAACGGTGTGTTACAATTTAAAACAAAATTCCGAGTTTTTAGGACCCCATGGAAAAGACTTGTACAACTGGAAACCAGCAATTCCTCTACCCCCGCCCCCCCACCCCCATTTTCCAGTTTTCTACCCTTTCAAAGACAAATTTCATTTTATAAGCAACATCCAATTTGTCTTCTGCAAATGCTTTCAATTCAGAGTCGTCTGAATTGTTTTCGTTTGGTAAAATAGCTACAGTGTTGTCCTACAAGACTTTAACTGTCGTCAGCAGCTGTTGAAATCAAACCCCCAGACAAGTTCGACCCTTACTCTCATATCAAGTGAGCTAAGGTATATGCTGGCAATAAAAACCAAGGTGTGTAAAATCTAATTAGTAAATCAGCTTTTATAGCTGGAGATGCATCTGTGTCTTTTATTTCTACCAGACCAGGCGTTAAAGATAACAAAAATGCTGAACCAGTTATCTAGTAAATACATCTTTTTACGCCCCTCTCTGTTTGTTAGGCCTATTTACCCTGTACCCAACAATCCAGTGTTTTGACCTTTTACCAGACGACAAATTTTAAGCCTTGTCCAAATTGAAAGCATTTTCAGACGATAATTTCAATGTGGCTCAATCGTCTTTTGATGGAGTAGAAAACATTTTGGGAAAAGGAGAAAATGCTGGTTACCAGCATTTTCTCCTTTTCCCAAAATGTTTTCAAAAAGCTTTTTTCAAAGGATGGTTAAAAGTTGTCAAAGTGTGGTAAAGGGTAAACGACCCTGACAGAGAAGCCTTTTGTAACATAACTTCTGATTGGCTAAAGCGAATGGTTTAGCCAATCAGAAGTTCTGTTACTTTCAAATATTGAAAATTCTGCAGAATAAGACAAAAAACCTTCTTAAGAATGGTTGGTGAATACAGGCCTGTTCTTCCAGACAGAATTCGTTTCTAGGATTCGGTGATTAAGGGTTATTGTGTGGCAACCCCTTAGCCATGGATGATCCCTTACAGCCTTATGTACATGTATTTTGCCCCAATGATGATGCATTCCTATTCACAACAAGTTTAAAAAGATTATATTTTCGTTCTTTGATGGTGGTACATTTATTACAAACTCTTTTGAAAGATCATGCTAGTTACCAGTTTTGTATCCTTTGTCCATAACAGTCCATGCCCTTTCAAAGAAACCCCCATCATTTGAGCAATTTTTTGGTCATATCTCGGAAGCACAAATCTTTTCGTTCAGATGTTTTATATTATATAACCTTTTATAATATGTTTCGCAGACAAACGTTCAATAAAGAGTCACATGCAATTTGTTGTCTGCAAATGCTTTCAGTTTGGGCGAGTCTAAAGTTTTCGTAAAATTCTAATACCTCCTGAGAAGCACATACCTTTTTTTTCCTTCTCTTTCTGCTCGTGTCTTATTGATCACATGTAATAAAGAACAATAAAATGTACTTAAAATCATACAATACAGTGACAGCTGTATTTATAAGACCTTTGGGGAAAAAACTGTCCAACCCCTAAATCTGACAGACATCTACACAAAGCAGAAGGATTGCTTTTACATGCAATTTCTCCTTATGCTACATTAATTTCAGATGCTGTCTCCTGCAAGAGAAGAAAATACCGTCCACAGGCGGTGAAGACCTTAGAGGGTGTGCTGTAAAATGTCAGAGGTAAAAATGTCAGAGGTAAAAATGTCGGTCCGATCTTGATCTATACCGTGCACAACAGCAATTAAATCCGGGTTCAGGGCTTCACTGGGTTAAGTCCTAGAATACTTGAGAAGTCAAGAAGAAATTGGATGGAAAAGAGTGTTCAATTTGTTGACAAATTTCAATTCATGAATGGATAAATGTAATACAAATCAGTAGACACTGTGAAGACACAGTGAAGCATAAACTGTGTTCATAGTTTGCATCAAATTTAACTATTTACCACACCATTCCGACTTGAGACCCTGAGAAAGAGGCCTTTAGAAAACATTATGGGAAAAGGAAAAACTGCCGGTAACCAGCATTTTCTCCTTTTCCCACAATATTTGCTACCCTTCACAAAACAGATTTCAAATTTTCAGTCACTTTTATTTTGTCGTCTTCAAATGCTTTCGATTTGGACAAACCTAAAATGTTGTCGTTTGGTAATGAGTTGTTACATAAAATTGTAATGAGGGAAAGCGCCACATAATGTGATAATAATACTACTTTTCCAATATCTGTGTCGCCTACATGATAAAGAAGATGCTACGTGATGGTACTTTAACTGTATCTGCAAAACGACAAAATTTTCAACATCTCCGAATTGACAGGATTCGCCGCCGACAAATCACAAAAGATTGGCGGGACTTTATCTATGGGAGGCAAGAAAACACTGTGGGAAAAGAAGAAAATGCTGGTTACCAGCATTTTCTTCTTTTCCCACAATGTTTTCCAAATTATGTTTCTTTCAAATAATGAAAAGATGATAGGTTAACAGATATCTATATAGATGTACGGTGATGTTTAGCCGCGCAGATTCGGTAAAAAAAGGTGTAATCCTGTATATAAACCCCTTACCCTATAAGGCATTTCTATGGTATCTCTAATTGACCTTAAATAACAGCAAGGATGAAGCCGTTTTTTCTGTTTATATGACACCTTTTGATAGCATAGAAAACAATGTGGCAAAAGGTGAAATTGCTCGTGACGAGCAATTTCACCTTTTGCCACAATGTTTTCCAATGGCTCCTACACGCAATGCGTAGAAATGAGTATCTATTGAGTAAAGGGTTAAGCGGGATTTACATAAACTCGTTAGCTTATCCAGACGATTTTGTAAGACTTGCAAAATACCGCCTTTTGAAAATAATGAAAAAAAGAAACTTTATTTTTAAATTTAACTTGCACATGAGAACACTTGTTAATTCATGATTACAAATTAAAACATTGTGACAAAAACATGATACTGATGGTGATATATATAAAATGTGTGACCCGTCAGGCCGTCACGCAAAAAAAGAGTCCTTCTGGGAACTGCGAAAAGAAGTCAATCCTGGTCAGACTGCGCGAATTGCACAGGCTGACCAGGGTTGACATTTTTTCGCTTTTATGATATTTTCTCTATGAAAAGTGGTCATTCTACCTTACTATACAATAATTTTTGAACTATCAACTTAAAGCGACCTGCACTATATCTTTGGTCTGTTTTCATCTAATTGACGTACGGAATTCCCAGATTGTCTCCTTTCGCGTGACGGTCATATATTAATACTGGCTACCAATATACATGTACATGTATTCTCTTTTTCTCTAAATGTTTTCTACTCTATCAGAGGCAGAAATCATCATCTAAACTATATTCAGTTTATCGTCTGCAAATGCTTTCAATTGAAACAAGTCTGAAAGCAATTCGGCTGTAAGGAGATAACAATTCGCTTGTAAGGAGAAGCCTTCAGAAAACATTGTGGGAAAAGGAGAAAATGCTGGTAACCAGCATTTTCTCCTTTTCCCACAATGTTTTCTACTCTTTGAAAGATAAGATTCAATTTTTGAGTCATGTTTATTTTGCCGTCTGCAAATGCTTTCAATTTAGACAAGCCTAAAATTTTGTCGTTAGTTAACATACCACACTACATGTACATATATAATGCATACACGTATATATACATGTAATGCACTCTATATTATCTAGAATCCAGTCAAACTTACATGAGCACGTAAATATATGACAAAAAACAATCAAACAAACAGTCCATTATAAATGGCACAAAGTTAACTTCCAGTAATATCTAGAAGTGGAATTACAAAAGGTCTTTGGCTCGATGTAGAAATCAAAATCAACCCATCAAAGACGGTCTTCCGTTCACCAAAGCATTTCGACTGTTGAAGACCCTGAGTAAGATGGTTCTTTTGAAAACATTGTGAGAAAATGACAAATGCTGGTAAGTGTTACTGTCTTCTCACTTTTTCCAACAAAGTTTTCTATTTTTTCCGAAGTCAAAATTCGTCCTTTTGGCCACACTGTTCCTTCCGCCTGAAAATACTATCAATAAGGACGTGTTCAGCATTTTGTCGTTAACCTTTGGGCAGCTAATTGCGACTCAGTGACCTTTTGCGGACAGTGTAGATCAAGATCAGACTGCACATAACGTGCAGTCTGATCTTGGATCTACACTGTCCATTAAGAAGATATTATTCCCCAAAATATAATTTTGAAAGTGCAACATTTTGATTTTCCTATCGAGTTGAAAATTTCAGTTTAGTTCTTTAGCAGGATAAGGGTTAACCCATTAGCACACAATCCCTACTTTTGACGACCTTGAGAAAGATGCCTGTAGAAAACATTGTAGGAAAGGGTCCTTAAAACTCGAATGTTTTCTCAAGGCTTCTTTCTCAGGGTCGTCAAAAGTAGGGATTGTGTGGTAATGGGTTAAGAGTAGAAGATGTAGTGGAAAAGGGAGAACATGCTGCATACCAGCGTGTCCTCCTTTTAATCAGTGTTTTCAAAAATACTTCATCGTAAGAGTATTTGAAACGACAAATTGCGTTGAAAGGGATTAAAGAAGTCTTGAGTGAAATTAATGTTATCAGAGCTGAGGCAAAAAGACTCGTCTAAAGACAATTCCAAAATGACCAGCTACAGGGGTGACCGAGATCGCGGTTGAAACCCTCATATAAATGACGTAGCTGAAATGAATCAGTGTCGTATTGAGGATGAATATCACTGAAGGGCTATTTGGCCACTAGTATCTTTGGATGGTGTTGCCCATAGGATGGAATGAGTATGTAATTCACTACTACACTAATTCGATTTTCTTCAGTCGAAAGCATTGGAAAATTCAGTGAAAAACTAGTAAATGCTTGTTCTTTCGACAATGTTGTTACGTACCAAAGTACAAGTACAAGTAGCTCTTTTCTCATTTTTGCCATATGCACTACTTTTAAATCAGATCTAAAAATACCCTTAACGTTATTTAGTGAATGGCACTGTTTCTCTAGATAAGTCAATGATAGATCACAAAAATCACGCTGTCAACACAAAGTATAGAAAACACACTATGCTTAATACAGTTGACATCACTGAACAATTTGAACTCCATACAGCATCGGAGCTTGGACCATCTTGGTTGTCTGTCCCTGACGCTGGGGCAGCATCTTCTGGTAAAAAGTCATCCTCAGACTCTAGGTCAAAAGTCACATTTACAACTTCTTGTTCTTTTTTGTCCGCGCTATCATCTAGTTTCTCGGTTGTTACTGGTTCATTATCCATTTCAACTTCCGGTGAATGTTTGATTGATTTAGTAACAACTTCCGTTATTGTTTCTATCATTGTTTTTGTTCCTGAATCTGTCTCAACTTTATCGATGGTTGATGATAGAACATCGCTGGAAGTAGGTTTTGTAGACTTTGGTTCCACAAATGCAGTCCGAGCATTAGATTTCGTCATGACTTTTTGAGTTGATGTTGTCACAGACAACTTTGTCTCTGTTGTTGTTTCAGGCATATATGTTGATTCATCCGCAACCGGAACTATTTCGGGAATATAAGGCGGTAATGTGGGCACTTCAGCCGGCATGCACTCCACCTCAGTCCTCACGTAAAGATCTCTGTAACCACCTGACATACCGCCTATTTTAAACGATTCGACACACATATCTTCGTTTGTATGTTTACACAGCATGCGATCAGATACCTCATCCTCAATGTCAAACTGTTCCTTGTCGACAGGGATGTAATTGGCAATGTAGTCACAACGGGTCAAACATTCCATTATTCCAATAAGTCCCGTACCAAAAATCTTGCACCCCACACACCCCTTAAATATTTCACACGGGGTCGGGCATGTTGGGCACTCCTCGCACGTGAGACCCATGTAAGGCGCGTCACAGGTACACGTGCCACAGTCACATGATCCATGATCATTGCACATATAACCATTGGTAGCGTAACAGTTATCGTTATTACAGTCCTCTGTCCGCACAGACACAAACACAGACAGCGACAAAATAAAGACAAGCCCTATCCTACCTAACTCCATTTTCACGTACAACCACTTGGCTTTTTTATAAGCTGTCTAGCACACACAACCCAATAGGTTTCCTGTAAAAACTTTAGTTGGAATAACTTATCCAGTTACATGTATTTGAACTTCTTCGTTCATTCACTCTCTGGATAAATATGTAATTCCCGGAAAAAAAAGAAAAAACAGAGAACGAATCCGATTGTCTTCCGATTGGTTCAGCAAACTACGTGATGTGGGGGAAAAAAATCAAACAAAACCATCTCTATAAACAATTAAAAACGCACGTGCGATTTTTCAGATAATATCCGTCGTAAATTTTGCAACTGATTCACTTTATCTTGCCAATACAGGTTGGAAGTTTGGCAGACTTGCTGTACATAGGTAGAGCCTCTGCTGCAGAGTGTATCGCGTTGACTGTACGCACTAAACTGATTTTACACCCCGCCCACCAACTCCCTTTAATCTTTATATATCCCCCATAAAGCGGATGCTCCAGTGAATATCCCCTGTATAGACTGTGCCACATGTTGATCTCATTAACTCTTTACCAAAAAATCCTTGGTTTTTACGAGGCCGGTTTTTACGATACTGAAAATGAAACATTTTGAAAACATTATGGGAAAAGGAGAAAATGCTGGTAAACGACAATATTTTAGGCTTGTCCAAATCGAAAGCATTTGCAGACGACGACATAAAAGTGACTGAAAATTCGAAATTTGTTTTGTGAAGGGTAGAAAACATTGTGGGAAAAGGAGAAAATGCTGGTTACCAGCATTTTCTCCTTTTCCTTGAGTCGCGCTTAGCAGTGAAAACTTTTGAAAATATTGCAGTAAAGGGAGGGGGGAGGGAGATGTTTTCTCTTTTTCCATCAATGTTTTCTGCCTTATCAATGGCAGAAATTTACATTCAATTTAATAAATTAACTTGACCCTTAGCTGCTAAGCTCAACTCACTGACCTTTTGCGGACAACGTAGATCAAGATCAGACTGCACGAAACGTGCAGTCTGATCTTGATCTACACTGTCCGATGAAGAGATATTATTCCCCAAAACATAACTTTGAAAAGCATTATTTGTGTTTTCTCTATCGAATTGAAAATTTCGTTTTTAATCATTCAGCAGGATAAGGGTTAAACATTAAGCATTGATGGGAGAAGGGAGAACTTTGGGAAATAAGGACAAACTGGAGGTTATCAGAATTTTCTTCTTCACCACACAATGTTTTTTTTAACCCTTTACCTGATATGCCAATTTGAGGCTCTTCCATTTGAGCAGCAAATAAAGATATGATGTCAAAAATATGGACAAATTAGGATACAAGTATCTGATTGAGTGGAAAACATTTTGGGAAAAGGAGAAATTGCTCGTTATGAGCAATTTCTCCTTTTCCTACAATGTTTTCACAAGCTGTCTGTTGTTGATGCGTCAAAATGAGTATCTATGGAGTAAAGGATTAAAATCCTTCAAGTAAAGGGTAGCAAAAATTAGGGATGGATGAATAAAGGGTTGACCCCAGAATACCTAGCGTCCCCTTACATTAACCCTTTACTCCATAGAAACTCATTTTGATGTATCAACAACAGACAGCTTTTGAAAACATCGTGGGAAAAGGAGAAATTGCTCGTAACGAGCAATTTCTCCTTTTCCCACAATGTTTTCCACTCAATCAGATATTTGTATCCTCATTTCTCCATCTTTTTTTGACATCATATCTTTATTTGTTGCTGAAATAGAAGAGCCTTAAATATTGGCATATCAGTAAAGGGTTAAAAGCCTTCAAGTAAAGGGTAGCAAAAATTAGGGATCGATGAATAAAGGGTTGACCCCAGAATACATTAAGGGCTTCAAGCAGTAAAAGAGATTAAACCCTTTACCCAACAATCCCGAATTTTAACGAGCCCGAGAAGGAAGGCTTTCGCGAACGAATGCAGGAAAAAAGTCACAAATAAAAAAAAAAGAATATATCTTGATGTTATGTTGAAAATGTACGAGATAGATTAAAAAGAAAAAAAAAACTAAAATGACTTCAAACCTTAATTGATGACCATAACCATGCCACCAGTAATTTTGTGTATTCCTCAGATGTCCTTATGGCTGCAAACATGCAAACTGTATCAGATAGGGTAGAAAACATTGAGGCAAAACGAAAACATGTCATTTACCAGCATTTTCTTCTTATCCAACAAATAGACTGACAGACTCAAGAAATAAGAAAGACAGACCTACCTGGGAGGCATGAAAATACTTTTACAAGTTCAAGTTTTTCCTGTTAACTTTTTTATCTGAGAATTTTTTTTTTTTATGAGAACTGTTTTTCCTGTGACTTTTTTTTCCGATCACCTTTAAGACATGGTAGGGAAAACTGAGAAAATGTTGACAATCAGAATTTTCTCCACATGGTTTTCAACCCTTGCACAGACAAATCACTTGATTCAAGCCACAGATTATACGATAATTATAGAGTTTAAACCCTCCTATCATACAAGTTATTCTAATATTTTTTTTTTATCTTTTTTGTTCATACGGACGATTTTTTTGTATCTCGCAGCATTTGAAAAAAATGCTGTGGCTAAAGGCGATATCGCCAACATTATGCAAGGATACTTGTTCTGATATTAACCTTTTCCCAAACAACAAAATTTTAGACTGGTCCAAATTGAAAGCAGTTACAGACGACACAATAAACGCAAGTCAAAATTTAAAATTTGTTCCCAGTAGGATAGAAAACAATGTGTGAAAAGGAGAAAATGCTGGTTACCAGCATTTTCTCCTTTTCCCACAGTGTTTTCAAAAGGCTTCTTTTTCAGGGTCGTAAAAGCCAGGAACTGTTTGGTAAAGGGTTAACTCATTACCAAACGACAATATTTCAGGCTTGTCCAAATCGAAAGCATTTGCAGACGACAAAATAAAATTGACTGAAAATTTGAAATTTGTTTTGTGAAGGGTAGAAATTATTACCAGCATTTTCTCCTTTTTCCACAATGTTTTCTAAAGGTTTCTTTCCCAGTGGCGTCAAAAGTAGGGATTGTGTGGTAATGGCCTAAGACACATTATATGCAATAAATCACTTGATTACATTTCACTTTACCTATAAGAAGTCATCATTAGACGGTCAAATTCTTCTTAAAAGGATACGAATCAAAATGAACGACACTAAACAATTTATTTGCACACATTTGACACCGATCTGAGGAATTTCAACCAAAGAGGTTTTTAGTTTTACTACTACAGTATGCATGCCTAGATGCACGCAGCTATCCAGTTTACCCCTTTTGCCAAATAACCGCATGATTTAACCCTTTACCACACAATGACAACTTTTAACACCCATGGAAGAGAAAGCTTTTGAAAACATTGTTGGAAAAGGAGAAAATGCTGGTTACCAGCATTTTCTCCTTTTCACACAATGTTTTCTACCCTATCAAAGAAAAACCATCTGATATGAGCCACATTGAAACTGTCATCTGCAAATGCTTTCAATTCCGACTTGTCTGAAAATTTGTTGTGTGATAAAGGGTTAACGACCTTGAAAGGGATATCAGATAAAAGGATAAAATACTAGTAACTAGCATTGTCTCCCTTTTCCACCATGTTTTCTACCCTATAGAAGGAAAATCTTATCATTTAAACCACATTCAGTGTGTCGTCTGCAAATGCTTCAATTTGGAGGACTCGAAAGTTTTGTCGTCTAGTTACGAGTTGCATTCTAACTTGGAAAAGATCAAGCGCATACCTATGGATCAGACTATTTTATCGAAACAGAACACTTTTCTATACCTTCAAGGTGAAAATGGAATGTGATAGATTATAACTTCACAATCTGTTTCGTTATTACTCCAAATCCTATCCTTTCTTATTTCCCGCCGAAACACTTTGCAATGGAAAGCATTGAACAAATCGACTGAACTGTATTTTACTCTGCTTTCAATAATATATATCGCCCCGTTGTCTGCGCACGTCATACTAGTATTCTTCGAAGATTCGATTGTCTTATATGACGCATCACTAGCCCCAAAAGCGGGCTGACTGTAATATTATGCTCTATAAAGTAGCAATATAGAAAATAGCTTTTATCAATACGTTTGAGGAGAAATAAGACCTGCTTTAGCTCCAGATTTCTCTAAACTGCTGATCATAGCTGAGTGAATTGCACGAGGTAGAGTTTAATTGAGTAAACGTTAATCTTAGTTTGAAATTCAAAGTAACGGTTGTCGCGTAGGAAAGTGGTCCGGTTCTGTACCCAGGATGCCTAAATTAGATAGATGAGTATTTATAGAATGCCATCTAGCGGGAGATAATGTATATCGCCCGGGAAAGTAATTTTATCGACAAATGTCTTGGGTTTTCGTGGTCAGCATATGGTCACTTACGGCTTTGCATGTATTCACCATGTATTCCTAAAAGCATTTTCGATCCAATCACGATAATTTACTAAAATTCCAAGAAACGCAATTTCTGATCGGCTAAACCAAACATTTAATTGTTTATTTAGTCACTTTCAATTATCCAGAATAAGACTACTTTCAATAATCCAAGATTTGACAAAGGATGCGACAATGATAGTTGGTTAATACGCGACCAGGGTCTGTATTCACCAACCATTCTCAAGATCATTCTTTGTCTTGTTCTTCAAGATTTTCTGTGATAGTAACAGAACTTCTGATTGGCTAAACCAAATGGTTTAGCCAATCAGAAGTTCTGTTACTTTCACTTTGTCAAAATTCTGAAGAATTAGACTAAGAATGTTCTTAAGAATGGTTGGTGAATACAGACCCAGGAATCCAAAGATGGCATATCTTACCTCTGGATATACTTCTATGGAATGAAGGAATGAACACGTGGCAACCACATTTCGAACACCACACTTTCGCATTTGGGTCAGGTAGGATCGTGACAAGGCAGCGTTGAAATGATCCTTGTAGTCCTGGGAAATCTGTATGCGTGAACTCTGGATTAACTTTTTACCAAACGACAAAATTTTAGACTTGTCCGAATTGAAAGCAGTTGCAGGCGACAAAATAAACGTGATTGAAAAATTGAAACTTGACTGTAGCAGAGTAGAAAGCATCGTGGGAAAAGGAGAAAATGCCCTTTACCAAACAATCCTTGGTTTGTACGACCCTGAATAAGCCTTCTCAAAACATAGTGGGGAAAGGAGAAAATGCTGGTAACCAGCATTTTCTCCTTTCCCCACCATGTTTTCAGAAGGCTTCTACAGGGTCGTGCAAACCAGGCATTGTTTGGTAAAGGGATAACTCTTCACTAAAAGGATATAGTTTTGACCCCTCTACATTGAAATTTACTGAAGACTAGATAAATTTCGGTCAGATGATTTAGTTGTTTTTTCTTGAAAAGATAATAAAATATTGGGAACTGGAGAAAATGCTGGTTGGTTTTTCTTTTTAAGTTTTTTTTTTTTTTTTTTTTTTCTTAACCCTTTACCCCATAAGGCATTTCTATGGCATCTCTAATTGACCCTATATAACAGCAAGGATGACGCCATTTCTTATGTGAAAATGACACCTTTTGATAGCATAGAAAACATTGTCACAATAGGTGAAATTGCTCGTCACGAGCAATTTCACCTTTTGTCACAATGTTTTTGAAAGGCTTAAACAAGCAATGTGTAGAAATAAGTATCTATGGAGTAAAGGGTTAAAATTTACCAATAATTTCTTCTCGTTCTTGAAAATGCTTTCAAATCTTATTTCCGAAAAAGATCGTCAAAATACCGGATTGTTTAAGAATGGGGTTTACCTATCAGTAATGTGCCGTACAAACTCTGTGTTTTATTTACAAGTACATGTACACATATAGTAACCTTTGACGCCCACTCCGTAAACAGATTTAGAAAACAATGCCTTCCAAATGATGATTCAGAACAGACGTTTTCTTTTCCTGCAAATATATCTCTTGCGTCACTTTCCCTTTACCAAATAATCCCGAATTTTAAAGAATACAAGGGAGAAAGCCTTTGAGAACATTGCGAGGGAAAAGTAGAACATGCAGGTAACCAGCATTTTGTCCCTTTTCCCCAATATTTTCTACCCTTTGAATGATAGGTATTAAATGTTGAACTTATTTGAATTCGTAGTCTCGTGAATGCTTTCATTTCGAAGGCTAGGACTAGTCGTCTTGTACAGATTTGAAACAAGCTGCAAACAAATATAAAGATAAATAAAAAATTCTCTTTGAAAAGGGGCCTAATGCATCTGCGAAAACAATCGACCCAGGTCAGCTTGCGCAGTCCGTGCAGGCTGACCTGGGCCGAAACTTTTCGCTATTGGTCAATTTTCCGTATGTCAAAGGACCAGTCTACCTCTTGATCAAATCGGATTTTTTCAGATAAGTGAACATTATGGATCCTTAACCTATTACCACACAATCCGTACTGTTGACGAGCCTGAGAAAGAAGCCTTTAGAAAACATTATGGGAAAAGGAGAAAATGCTGGTAACCAGCATTTTCTTCTTTTCCCACAATGTTTTTCTACCCTTCACAAAACAAATTTCAAATTTTCAGTCACTTTTATTTTGTCATCTGCAAATGCTTTTGGTTATGAGTTAAGTATGTTATATTTTGCTTTGTACTATAGACAAGCCAGAGCATGGCACAAATAAACAGGACTCAAACTATAGGATTTGTTCCAGAAAGGATTGCAAATTTTTTTCGGGATCCGGATAAAGATAAAGTGCTTGTTAGCAGGGTTTTCTCCTTTTCCCGAAATGCTTTCGAAATCCTTCTATTTCAAGGTCGTTACAGGTCGGAATATCGTTTGACAAATGGACAAAGGACGGTTCACATTATTATTTAACCCTTTACCAAACAATCCCTGGTTTTTACAGCCCTGGGATAGAAGCCTTTTGAAAACATCGTGGGAAAAGGAGAAAATGCTTGTAACCAGCATTTTCTCCTTTTCCCCAATGTTTTCTACCCTTCTGGAGACAAATTTAAATTTTTGAGTTATGTTTATTTTGTCGTGTGCAAGTGCTTTCAATTTGGACCAGAATAAAATTTTGTCTTTTGTTAAAGGGTTAAGAGGTCAGATTACGCTCACGTGGTGCTGCCAAAACGCTAACCAGATATATCATATGGACCTCCCAGGGTCCGCCCCGGGGCTGATACCAACTTGAAACCTTTGAGCAAACATGTCACATCAGTTCCAGAAAAAAAATCCTAAAACAGTTGATATGCATATGTTTCCTCCCTTCATATAGTTTGTGTGTCAAATTCTTTTCGTATTTTCAATAAATACGCATTGAAGATTGTGAAAAACTTCATGATGCCGAGAAGTTGTGTTTTTGACTCAAAACGATAGACTTCATTAAGTTGACTGGAATTTAACCCTCTACCAAACAATCCCTGGTTTTTACGACCCTTAGATAGAAGCCTTTTAAAAGCATTGTGGGAAAAGAAGAAAATGCTGATTACCAGCATCTCCTTTTCACACAACGTTTTCTAATCTTACAAAGTAAAGTTTCAATTTTTGAGACACGTTTATTTTGTCGTCTGCAAACGCCTTGAATTTGGACAAGCCTAAAATTTTGCCGTTTGGTAAAGAGTCAAAAGTTGACCTCATGCAGGAAAACATTAACCCTTAACCCTTTACTCCATAGATACTCATTATGATGTATCAACAACAGACAGCTTTTGAAAACAATGTGGGAAAAGGAGCTCGTAACGAGCAATTTCTCTTTTCCCACAATGTTTTCCAATCAATCAGATATTTATATCCTCATTTTTCCATATTTTTGACATCCTATCTTTATTTGCTGCTAAAATGTAAGAGCCTCAAATTGACATTTCAGGTAAAGGGTTAACGAAAATTGAATTTTCACTTCGATATCAATAAACCCAAATGTTGCTGTTTTAAAAATATATGTTTTAGGCGATAGTATCCCCTTATCGGACAGTGTAGATCAAAGATCAGACTGCACGTTCTGTGCAGTCTGATCTTGATCTACACAGTCCGCAAAAGGTCAGCGAGTGGCGCTTAGCAACCAAAGGGTTAACCTGGTCAGGAACTCGTTAATACGCATGTAAAGTCAGTTCGTTTAGAGATTATTTACAAGCTATTTACTGTCAATCAATGTCTGTATCAATATTGTTTCAGCGTCAAAGATTGCTCACAGGTGTGGATCTCGGGTGAAATCTCGTTAAGAAAGGGCACGAGATGTGATTTATCTAGATGCCCTGAATTCCCGTCCGTCATCATTTTCCTATATAGCCTATATAAAGATCTATTACAGGCCATTTGGGTGTGCAGTGGTAAACCACTGGACTATCTATCCTGAGGAACGAGGCTTGATACCCGGCCAAACCAGGACCTTTCTGAGGCACCCTGTGTTTCCCACCCATCTAGAGGCGAAATGGTAGAACCCAGAGATAGCCTTGCGTGTATCGGTGCTTTACACCGGGCACGTTAAAGAACAAAAGAGGTCTATTCGAAGAAGAGCTTGGGGCTTATACGCGGAGTTCCTCGTGTCCGATTCTTTCTCTCTAATGGTCAGTACCAAATAATGCCTAGAACACGGAAGGTCCGGATCTTTATCCTACAAAGTCATCACCATTTGAGACCATTTGACATTGAGAAACAGTAAAAAATAAACTAACAGAAATGAAATAGCAAGTAAAACATTGATACAACTCAACTAAAGGTGACAAAATTTTAGACAAGTCCAAATTGAGAGCACTTGCAGCCGACAAAATAAACTTGACTCAAAAAAATTTGTTTCCGTCAGGGCAGAAACCATTGTGGGAAATGGAGAAAAGGCTGGTAACCAGCATTTTTGATCTTTTCCCACAATATTTTCAAATGGCTTCTATCTCAGAGTCATAAAAACCAGATATTGTTTGGTGAAGGGTTAAGAAAAGGGGCTTGTTAGAATCATTTTTTTTGATTGCTTGTCAAATTTGTCAGGTTGGATCAGACCATGCGGCTGTTTTACCTCTTATTATCCACGTATACTATACTAGTATGTTTGTGAACAGGAGGATATATGACTTAAGGATGTTTAGCAGCATTTCCTTCTATTTTTACAATGTTTTCAAAGGCCTTTTTTTTTTTTAAATGGTGGTTGATTTTTGTCATAATCTTAATATGATTAAATAATCATTAAATATTTAAACATTAATTAATTTTAAGAATCCCTTCCTCATTTCAAAATAGTCACTGAATAATCTCGTGATCAAATTATCAAAATGCTGCAAGCTTTCTGGATCCCTAGTTCTAAGAACTCTTGCAGCTGCCCTGTGTAAAAGGCCAGTTGCAGATGCTTCGAGTATTGTTTGTAATGTGCAGGTCCTGTAAACCAGGGGTCGTGTTTTCGATTCTTGCAATAGAATTCTGTGCTCGAGACCCTCCTGCGAAGTCCCCATCCACCTCTCGACACTTTGCGGCTTGGTCAATTCCACCTGTTTTACTGTTGTGTATACTTTATTTTTTCGGGCTAGCTACGTCCCTGCATAGCTTTTCAGAAATATAACCATTACTTGTGCCTAGATAGGCTTCCTTGAATATTGTTCCTGCTTTACCAGACGACAAAATTTTAGACTGGTCCAAATTGAAGGCATTTGCAGACGACAAAATAAACGGAACTCAAAAATTGAAATTTGTTTCCACCAGGTTATAGAACTCTGTGAAAAAAAGGGAAAATGCTGGTTATCAGCATTTTCTATTTTTCCCACAATGTTTTCAAAAGGCTTCTTCGTCAGGGTCGTTAAAAGTAGGGATAGTGCGGTAAAATGCTAAGCCTCTAATATGAGAGGCTGACGAACTGGAGGTTACAGTATATAGTTATAGTATATAGATTATTCTCGTACCACGATATTCGAACTGTGTTTCCTTGACATCGAAAAAAGATAAAACGTATACTGGCCGACGTGAAATAAGTACTTTATAGCATGAAACATACGATACCGAAACAAAAACCTGGCAAATTCACCCTAAATGAATCGCACTCTGGACGTCTATAGGGGAGGTAACCAACAAAAATAAAATCATTAAGACTTATACGAGTTGCTTCCCTTAGATAAGCACACGCATCCTAATTTGGTCTCGCTGACAAAAATTATATACCCAACAAAATAGTTCGGAATCAGTTCTCTTTTTTTGGAGGACAATTAATTCGATTGAAGACTCTGAGTATTTGTTTCGTTGATAACACCATGGCAACCAAAAGAACTGGATTTTTTTTCCATATATGAAATAGATAAATAAAGAAGAAAAAAACAGACGGAGTTACCTGTCTTGGTTGATCTTTAGTGAAATGAAAATAGCGGGAAAACCAATATTGTAAACATGGTCCAAATTGCAGTAAAAATGTAAGAAAAAACAACATTTTATAATACTTATATTATGGATTGTACTCTTGAACTTTTTGAATTATTATTTCTGTCTTTTTTGATTTCCTTTTGCATTGATTTCAAATGCTCCTGATTCATAACTGAAGCTAAAATTCGGAGAGCTATATCCCTCGGTTTCGGGTGCATGGAAATACCGGAATGGACCGGAACGAACCGGAATGGACCGGAACGGACCGGAATGGACACCGGAATGGACCAAAACGGACCGGAATGGACACCGGAATGGATCAGAACGGACCTGAACGGACCTGAATGGACTAAAACGGACCGCGGAATGGACCTGAAGATACGATGAAAAGTCTTGGATTACACCCTTTACTTAATATTCGAATAGAAAAAAGCCAGAACATATTCATGTTAACTTAACGAGGAACCTGCACCACGGAGGACTATAGGGAAATACAAATGGCCTTCAAGTTGAAGGAAACATATGAGGACAATTGCCCTCCCCCCGGACAATTCCCCCCCCCCCCCTCTGCAATTGCCCCCCCCCCCCGAACAATTTCCCCCCCTGAGGACGACCCCCAGGACTATTCCCCGCAGCGGACTATTGCCCCCCGAGGACAATTCCCCCCGACTATTGCCTCCAATGACAATTCCTTGTCCTCGGGAAGCAATGGTCCTGGGGAAGGGGGGGGAATCGTCCTGGGGGGGGGGGGGAGATTAGTCCGGGTGGGGGGAATTGTCCTAGGGGGCAATGGTTCAGGGGTAATTGTCCTCAGGGGGCAATTGTCCCTGGGGCAATTGTATACAACCTTAAAACATCAGGTAAGGCATTAACCTTGCGTGTAAAATCTGATAAAGAAGGTTACATAAGCTTGAACAGACCTTTACAGGCCATGAAAAGGTGAACATAAGGACTTTAAAAAGCAAAGAAAAACTTGGGGGACAGTCCTAAACTCTCATGTCTTTTTTAGAACATGGACTATCGGACGTGGGTATCCTCAGTGGTAACATGGTCTAAAGTGAAAAATATCTGATTTTGGAGAATTAAAAAACCAGAACGGTCCTGAACAGACTCTAAAACGCAAACCCGTGAATGTAGAAATAAAGAAGAAGCCGGAAAATGACCAATATTTTATCAACAACATAAAATACCTTAAGTCTGAAACGTCAGATTGAACATGAACTGAATTGAAAATATTTGATATTTGAATATAGAAGGACCAGAAAGGAGCTAACAAACCCTTAATGGCGTACCAGTGAACTTAAAAAACAGGGAGAAACGGGGAAATGGCAAACATTGCAGAATATGAGTATGAAAAACCCGAAACGGATGTTAACGGTACCTGAAAAGCCTAAACAAAACCTATTTCAAAAAAAAAAAAAAAAAAAAAAATCGGGAAAAGACCAAAAACCTTATCAGAAATATGAAATATCGGACGTAGGAATGAACATGAACTGAATTGAAAATATCTGATGTTGGAGTGTGGAAATACCGGAACGGACCTGAACCGAGCTTTAAAAGTCATCCAAAGGTTTAAAAGCTTCGTGTGAAAATCAGGAAAGGACCAAAATCTCATCAGAAATATGAAATGTCGGACGAAGCAATCGCTAAATGACCATGAACTTAATTAAAAACATCCGATGTTAGAGTATGGAAATACCGGAACGGACCTGAACCGACCCTTTAAAGCCTTCTCAAGGACTAAAAGCTTCATGTGAAAATCAAGAACGGACCAAAATTTCATCAGAAATATGAAATGTCGGACAAAGGAATCGTTAAATGAACATGAACTTAATTAAAAACATCCGATGTTGGAGTTTGGAAATACCGGAACGGACCTGAACCGACCCTTTAAAGCCTTCTCAAGGACAAAAAGCTTCATGTGAAAATAAGGAAAGGACCAAAATCTCATCAGAAATATGAAATGTCAGACAAATGAATCGTTAAATGAACATAAACTTAATTAAAAATATCCGATGTTAGAGTATGGAAATACCGGAACGGACCTGAACCGACCCTCAAAAGCCTTCTCAAGGACTAAAAGCTTCATGTGAAAATCAAGAACAGAACAAAATCTCATCAGATATATGAAATGTCGGACAAAGGAATCGTTAAATGAACATGAACTAAATTAAAAACATCCGATGTTAGAGTATGGAAATACCGGAACGGATCTGAACCGACCCTCAAAAGCCTTCCAAAGGACTAAAAGCTTCATGTGAAAATAAGGAAAGGAAGAAAATATCAACAGGAATATGAAATGTCGGACGAAGGAATCGTTAAATGAACATGAACTTCATTAAAAACATCCGATGTTAGAGTATGGAAATACCGGAACGGACCTGAGCCGATCCTTCAAAGCCTTCTCAGGGACTAAAAGCTTCATGTGAAAATCGGAAAAGGACCAAAATCTCATCAGAAATATGAAATGTCGGACAAAGGAATCGTTAAATGAACATAAACTTAATTAAAAACATCCGATCTTAGACTATGGAAATACCGGAACGGACCTGAACCGGCCCTCAAAAGCCTTCCAAAGGACTAAAAGCTTCATGTGAAAATAGCGAAAGGAAGAAAATATCAACAGGAACATGAAATGTCGAACGAAGGAATCGTTAAATGAACATGAACTGATTTAAAAAGATCCAATGTTGGGGCATGGAAATACCGGAACGGACCTGAACCGACCCTTTAAAGCCTTCTCAAGGACAAAAAGCTTCATGTGTAAATCAAGAACGGACCAAAATCTCATCAGAAATATGAAATGTCGGACAAAGGAATCGTTAAATGACCATAAACTTAATTAAAAACATCCGATGTTAGAGTATGGAAATACCGGAACGGACCTGAACCGACCCTTTAAAGCCTTCTCAAGGACTAAAAGCTTCATGTGTAAATCAAGAAAGGACCAAAATTTCATCAGAAATATGAAATGTCGGACAAAGGAATCGTTAAATGAACATAAACTTAATTAAAAACATCTTATGTTCGGGTATGGAAATAACAGAACGGACCTGAACCGACCCTTAAAAGCCTTCTCAAGGACTAAAAGCTGCATGTGAAAATCAGGAAAGGACCAAAATCTCATCAGAAATATGAAATGTCGGACGAAGAAATCGTTAAATGAACATAAACTTAATTAAAAACATCCGTTGTTAGAGTATGGAAATACCAGAACGGACCTGAACCGACCCTTTAAAGCTTTCTCAAGGACTAAAAGCTTCATGTGAAAATCAAGAACGGACCAAAATCTCATCAGATATATGAAATGTCGGACAAAGGAATCGTTAAATGAACATAAACTTAATTAAAAACATCCGATGTTAGAGTATGGAAATACCAGAACGGACCTGAACCGACCCTTTAAAGCTTTCTCAAGGACTAAAAGCTTCATGTGAAAATCAAGAACGGACCAAAATCTCATCAGATATATGAAATGTCGGACAAAGCAATCGTTAAATGAACATAAACTTAATTAAAAACATCCGATGTTAGAGTATGGAAATACCGGAACGGACCTGAACCGACCCTTTAAAGCTTTCTCAAGGACTAAAAGCTTCATGTGAAAATCAAGAACGGACCACTTGAAAATCTCATCAGATATATGAAATGTCAGACGAAGGAATCATTAAATTTGAACATGAAGTGAATTGAAAAGATCCAATGTTGGAGCATGGAAATACCGGAACGGACCTGAACCGACCCTTAAAAGCCTTCCAAAGGACTAAAAGCTTCATGTGAAAATTGGGAAAGGACCAAAACCTCAGAAATATGAAATATCGGAAGATGAAATCATTAAATGAACATGAACCGAATTGAAAACATTCGATGCAGGGAGTATGGAAATACCGGAACGGATATGAACCGACCCTTAAAAGCCTTCCAAAGGTTTAAAAGCTTCATATGAAAATCGGGAAAGGACCAAAATCTCATTAGAAATATGAAATGTCGGACGAAGGAATCGTTAGATAAACATGGACTGAAATTGAAAAGATCCGTTTTTGCCGAGTATGGAAATAGCGGAACGGACCTGAACTTGAGATATGTCCAGTAATTAAAGAGATTGGTGAAAAATGAAATATAACATGAAACCCCCTTATTCCATAATGCAGCTACAAATCCCAAAACCTTGACAATGTGCGTAAGGTCACATGATTCTGTGAAAATTCCATCCAAATCTGTCAAGAAATGTGGGAGGCCTTGCGTTCACAAGAAATAGAATGAAATTTAACACGATGCCCCCTTTTTCCATGACGCAACTACAGATCGCAAAACCTTGACAATGTGTGATAGGTCACATGACGAGAAACATTGTGTGAAAAATCTATCCAAATCCGTCATGAAATGTGGGAGGAGTTACGTTTACAAAATTATGGAATGAAATGTTACATGAAGCCCCCCTTTTCCATGACAACACATTACAAAAACAAGGGTATATAACTGTGGTGTGGTACGGTCAATCTGGGTTGAACTTTTTTCCTGCATTTCCTAATGGTGGTTGATAGATATGACAAGTTCAATATAAAAACTCTAGTTTTTAAGATAAGACTCATAACATCAAAAATGTACTCGACCGCATAACTTAAAATCGCCCCCAGTCGGTCGTTTTGCATCATATGAAAACAACAACAACAACAAGAAACTTGTCTCGGCAGAATGGCTTATTGTACACATGTATAAAGTTTCACGAAATTCTGTCCAATGGCATTGAAAATACTCACCCGAACGGACGGGCGGAAGGACGGATGGACAGAAGAACGGGCGGTCGGACAACGCTAAAACTACATCCCTTTGCTTTCGGCGGGGGATAAAAACAAAAGAAAATACTGGGAACGTGCCGATATTTTATCATTAATATCGGAAATATGAATAATAAGAATGGTTTCTAGAAATGACCGATTGAAAAGACCAGATTCTGAGGCATGGTAAAAACCGGAATGGACCATCAAAGGCCTAGGTATGGTTCTAATATCTAAAGAGAAAGCCGGGATTGAACCTATATCTAACCAGAAACATCAAATAACGGACGAAGGAATCGTAAGAATAAGCATGAATTCAAATTGACAATATCCTATATTTGAATATGGAAATATCGTATCGGATCTGACCTCACCCCAAAAAGCCTGCTTTTGGACTTTAAAAACAAGGGGAACATCGGGAATGGACCGAATTCTGGTCAAAAATATATAAAGAAATCGGAATTAAGCATCATAAGAATGGAGCGGTAATAAATTAAAAAAAAAAACAGATATTGAGGCATAGAAAAACTGGAACGGACCTAACGGACCATCAAGGGCCTATTTATGGACTTAAAAACAAAAGACCCGGAAACGGATCTTTATATCAGGTCCATTAGAAATATTAACTGTAGGAAATATGAATCATAAGAATGACTCCGAACTGAATTGAAAAACTCAGATATCTATTCATGGAAAAACTGAACCCCAAGATGCCGATACTTTTTGCAAATTCTTTAAGCCCTTTTTTCACAGAGCATGGCTCATTTATAGAATCAAAGAAAAGTTAAGATTATATTGAAGGCCAATTAGCGGCCAAAAGTAAACAACTGTGCCTTTAAAGGTGGGAATTCAGATTTTTCACATCTCACCAAACTAAAATACTAGTATTTATAAATCACTGAAATTTATAAGAAAAAACAATTCAAATCATCAATAATTGAGAACCACAAAATTACAGAAACAAAATATGGTGTTCCCTTAACCCTTTACCAAACAATCCCTGGTTTTTATGACGTTGAGACAGAAGCCTTTTAGAAACATTACATGGGAAATGGAGAAAATGTTGGTAACTAGCATTTTCTCCTTTTTCCACCATGTTTTCCACCCTGTTGGAAACATATTTTTTTTTTATTTTTGAATTCTGCTGATTTTGTTGTCTGCAAGTGTTTTCACTTTGGACCTGTCTAAAATTTTGTTGTTTGGTAAAAAAGTTAAAAGGCTACGTATTTTTGGATTGGCGCCAGAAATCAAAAAAGCATTGTGGGAATGTCAAGTGACTGGCACGTGATTAATGACGTTTAAATTCCATAAAATAACAAACGTGTAATTATTTTCCATACTGTATTCTTCGGTCGCTATGTTTGAATCTTCGCCTGTGTATTTCCGGTATGTTAATGAGCGAGTTGCTCATGAACAAATAGACCGGGTTTCCCTCCGCTGTCGACCTCGGCCGAAGTGAATCTCTAATTTTTCTTGTCGGATGATTTTCAACCACTGGGGGTTTGTAAATGAAAATTAAAAGGATTTGGGGGTTTACAGATGATTTTTTTTTTTTTTGTAAAATTTTAAGTGGTGAAACGTAGGACTCGTACAGGTCAAATTTACTCCAACATCCGATCTTTCCATTCAACTCTTGTTTAATCTAATGTTGTCAGCGTCCAGGATTCAATTTTTCTGATAAATATTAGGCCCGGTCGTTGTTTTCGGTCCGTGCAGGTCCGTTCCGGTATCGTGCTTCATTCTCCAAAATTGGATCTTTTCAATTCAGTTTAACTTAATTCTTATGATTTCTGTGTCAGAAATTTCACAGTGATGGTTTTGAAAAGGTTTAATTACCGTTCCGATTTTTTCCCACTTTTTGATAGTCTATGGGGTCGCCTTTTTTGGGTCGATTCAGGTCCGTTCCAGTTTTTCCATGCTCCGATATAGGATCTTCACTATTTAGTTAGTGGTTATTGTGATGATCGTCCATCGTCCGACATTTATTGTCTCTGGCAAGGTTTAGGTCTTTTTCCCGGTTTTCCCCATTGCTTTCGAAGTGTAAAGGAATGCTCTTAGGTTCCGTCAAGTCAGTTCCGGGATTTGATACACCAATATCTGATCTTTTTCATTCAGTCCATGTTTATTCTGTTGCTTCCTTCGTCCAATATTGAATGTGTCTGATGGATTTAGATCCGTTTTCGATTTTCCCGTTGTTTTCATACTCCATGTGTAGGTATTTTTAATATTCACTCCTGAAGGTCCGTTCCGGTATTTCCATGCCTAAATATATGATCTTTTCCATGATTTTCTGGTTTATTTTAATGATTCTTATATCTGATATTTGATGTTTCTAAAAAGAATTTGATCCGTTCCCGATGTTCCGCGTGTTTTTTTAGGTCTATATGTGTTCATTTTTTGGGTCCGCTCAGGTCCGTTCCGGTCTTTCCATATTCCAATGTCGGATCTTTCAGTTCAGTTAATGTTTATTCTGACGATTTCTACGTCTGACTTTTAATCTGATAGGATTTGGGCCCTTTCCTGTTTTTCTCCTTTATTTAAAAGTCCACGTTAATGTTTTTAAGGCCTGTTCCGGCTTTTCCATGCCTCAAAATCTGATCTTTTCAATTCAGTTCTGGTTAATTTTAATGATTAAAATAACCAATATTTGATGTTTCTGATAAGAATTTGGTCTGTTCCTAATGTTCCCCTCATTTTCAAGTCAGTTTAGTTGAGTCTTTTAGGTCTGTTCAGGTCCGTTGCGGTCTATCAAACATCAAAACTTTTTTTCTTTTTACTTACGTCAAAGTTCATTTTTCTATTCCCGTGTCCTATCACCAATCATCATAATCATCATTATTATTATCATTATTATTATTATCATTATTATTGTTCTCCTAATTATTATGGTTTTTACTATCGTTGTTCCACTCATCTTGAAGGCAACATTGTAAAAAAGACTTTGAAATATGTCTTAATGTTTTAACCTTCACTAAATAAAGATATTATTATTATTATTATATTTCGATGTTTCTGATACGATTTAGGTCTTTTCCCGATTTTCTCTTTGGTTTTAGAGTCCATTCGAGGGCCTTTTAGGTTCCGTTCAGGTCCGTTCCGGTTTTTCCATGCCTCAATATTCAATCTCTTCAATTCAGTTATGTTTCATTTCAATGCTTATTTACAACATACAGCTTGAAATGCATAGTATTTATTTAAATTTTATATTTTTTATAAAATTTTGGTACGCTACTGATGTTCCCTTTATTTCCCATACTCCAAAATCGGATCTTTTCAATAAGGTAAATGTTCATTCTTCCTATTTGTATACGTCCGATAATTGATATTTCTGATACGGTTTAAGTCTTTTCCTGATTTTCTCTTTGGTTTTAAAGTCCAAAGGCAGGCCTTTTCAGGTCCGTTCAGGTCCGGCCCGGTTTTTTCATGTTCAATATTTAATCTTTTCAATTCATTTCTGGTTCATTCTAATGCTTCATATTTTCGACATTTGATTTTTTTTATTATCAGATTTTGATCTGTTCCTGTATTCCCGCCGTTTGTTAAGTCTATAGACAGGCCTTTTGTGGTCCGTTCAAGTCCGTTCTGGTTTTAGAATACATGATCGGATCTTTTCAATTCTGCTCATGTTTATTCCACTGAACATTATGCGATGTTTCTGATAGGGTTTAGATCCATCTGTTTCCCCCCCCCCCTTCATCTTAAATGACGATAGTGTTTCTTTTTTGAGTGTCCGTTCAGGTCCGTTCCGGTTTTCCCATGCTCGAATACTGATCTTTTCAATTCCGTTTATGTTTATATTGACTCTTCTGACATCGGATATTTGATGCTTCTGATAAGATTTATGTCATTTCTTGATTTACCTTTGATTTAAAAGTCCATATGTTCACTTAATAGGGTCCGTTCAGGTCCGTTCTGGTTTTTCCGTACTTCGATATTGGATCTGCTCAATAGTCATTTCTTGTTCATTTTGACGCTTCCAACGTCTGGCGTTTATTTAAGGGTGTAGGTCCAATCCAAGTTTTACCATTTATCCTTTAGTCCCTAGAAAGGCTTTTGAGGGTCCATTCAGGTCTGTTCCGGATTTCCATACTCTTTTTGGGATCTTTTCTATTCATGTTCATTATAACGATTTGATCAATGCATTACTTGATGCTTGTGATAAGGTATAGGTCTATTGTAAGTTTTTCCTTTTTTTAATGTCAATAGCTTGCGTTTTTAGGGTCCAATAAGGTCCGTTCCGTTTTTTCACACATATTGGATTTTTCTCTTTTTTTTTTTTACTTCAAATTATATTACTAATTAAAAAAAAAAAAAAAAAACCCTAGTAAGATATTTGATGTTTTTGCATCAGGTTTCGGTCTGTCCAATAGTTTCTCTTCGGTTTAAATGTCCATATATTCACTTTTAAAGGTCTTTTCAGGTCCGTTCCGGTTTTTCCTACCTTTTAACTTTCCATCAAGATTACTGTCTTACCTGAACTTTAAAGTCGTATACAAATTGATTTTCCTTCAAGATTAAGGTCTATTCCTTGAAGCCCTATGTCATGGAAGTTCATCTTCAGCTTACCTGAATATGGTCAGGCGTTTCCCTATTCCAATACCAAATAACTGAATAATTGCTTTAAGCGTTTACATCGTATCCTCAAGTCCATTCCGGTCCGTTCCGGTCCATCCCAGTCCATTCCTGTGTCCATTCCGGTTCGCTTTGGTACATTCCGGTGTCCATTCCGGTCCTGTCTGGTCCATTCCGGTCCGTTTTGGTCCATTCCGGTGTCCATTCCGGTCCGGTCCGGTCCATTCCGGTGTCATTCCGCTCCGTTTGGTCCATTCCGGTGTCCATTCCGGTCCGTTCCGATGTCCATTCCGGTCCGTTCCAATGTCCATTCCGGTCCGTTCCGGTCCGTTCCAATGTCCATTCCGGTCCATTCCGGTCCGTTCCGGTATTTCCATGCACCGCTCGGTTTCGGCTCGGCCTTAGGCTTTGCTCGTTACCAAACTACAAAATTTTTGGCTTGTAAAAGTTGAAAGCCAAAGTAAAAGTGACTGAAAATTTGAAATTGTTTTTTGAAGGGAAGAAAACCTTGTGGGAAAAGGAGAAAATGCTGGTCAGCAGCATTTTCTCCTTTTCCCACAATGTTTTCTAAAGGCTTTTTTGTGAGGGTCGTCAGAAGTAGGGATTGTGTGGTGATATGGGTTACTCAACTCTACAGAGATGGACTCTGTCGTGTCAGCTTGAACCTTGTCAGCTGGGGCCAGATTTTGCAAATATAATGATAATCACCTGTCAGTTTGTATATCATTTTTTAATCCAAATTCTAACATGATAAGCAAATTCTGCTCTATAAACACAATGCAAGGAAAGTGTGGTAAAATCTGCAACAGTCCATGCAGACTGACGTCATTCTATATCGAGTGAGGTCATTCAATGAGTGGGTTATTCAATCGAACATAATCTTCATCCGCTTGTTTACTCCAAAGTTTTCCTTTCAGTTCCATTAAGAATAGTCTATTGGCCATTGTGAGTTATATTGCCCTCGTGGATTATATATTGTGCCTCATAACTCACATCTGTAGATTATTGAAAGATACACCATGATAGGAAGAAGATTATTTCTTAAATATCGAATATAAGTAACCATCGATTATCTGGAAAGGAGAGAATAGTCTATTCTTATATGACAATTATGATTTATGTATCATTTTCAGACCAGATACAGATAAGAATGGTGGTAAAGCTGAGGAATGGGCAATGATAGAGCTGCAGGGCTCTTTAGAGACCAGACATTCAGTACCATTGAGTGGGAGGTTTATTGGAGACTTGTACTTCACGCAAAAGGTATGATTTCTGATTACCAAGACCACAGTCAGAGCAAGTATTGGTAAACTTTCAACCCTAGATTCAGATTGTAGGAAAAAGTTACAGGAAAAAAGCCACAGGTTTAGGTAAAGAAAAGTCACAGGAAAAAAGTCGCAACAAATAAAGCCAAAAAAATAAAAGATTTACATCTTGATGTTTTTGAAGATGTGGGAGAAAGAAAAAGAAAATAAAACACCCCGTAAAATGCTTTCAAACCTCATTTGATTACTATGACCATGCCACCAGTATTTGTGTATTGCTCCGATGTTCTTATGGCTGCAAACAAGGAATCTGTATCAGACAGGTTAGGAAACATGTCAGGCACTAGCATTTTCTTCTTTTCCAAAAGATAGACTCACAGACAGACTGAAGGGAAAAAAGGTGACATACCTGGGAGGCATGGAAATACTTTGACAAGTTTTTGACTGTGACTTTTTTTCTTTGACTTCTTTTTCATGAGTAGTTTTCCATCTGACACAAATTTTATATCTTTTTCGGGGGTGGAAGGTAGGTGCGGAGGGGGGGAGGTTTCCAAACCTTAACTCATGTTCAGCCAAATTTAACATGGATTTATCATTTTAAAGCTTAGTGGATTGTGGGGTGGCTTTAATAATAGGTTAACCCATTACCACACAATCCCTACTTTTTGACGATCCTGAGAAAGAAGCCTTTAGAAAACATTGTGGGAAAAGGAGAAAATGCTGGTTACCAGCATTTTCCCCTTTTCCCACAATGTTTTCTACCCTTCACAAAACAAATTTCAATTTTCTAATCACTTTTATTTTGTCGTCTGCAAATGCTTTCAATTTGGACTAGTCTCAAATTTTGTCCTTTGTTAAAGAGTTAAAAATTGTTTTGAGGGTTACTAGGTCAGTTTAATTTGTGACGAAGACCACTTAATGACTTGTGTAGATACTAGTATTTTAAAAATCTTGCTAATTTTTGTCTGTTTCAGGATGTGCCAGTTCTCATCATTGGGCATCACATTTTGTATGGAAAGGTTGTAACCTTGGAGAAACCCTATGGCGTGATGGTGAAGGACACCAGGGATCATGAGGGTCAGACCACTACAGACACAAACTACAATGTGATAGCTATAATAAAGAAGAAACTCTTGTTCAAAACTAGACCAAAACCTATAATAGCTAATGTTCCAAAGAAGTTGTGATATTTATGTTGAAGATTGTGTAATATCCCAGGTCATTAATTTCTTACATTTTTTTCTCATAGTAGAGCTTAACGGAAAACTTGCTTATAATGTATGGTTTCTCCCTTTTTATATGAGTGTTTGAAAAATATTTGTGCATCAATCCTTTACCGTACAATCTACATTTTAAAGGACCCTGACAAAAGGGCTTTTGAAAACACTGTGGGAAAAGGAGAAAATGCTGGTAACCAGCATTTTCTCCTTTTACCACAGTGTTTTCTACCCTTCTAATAATAAAATCAATCATTTGAGCAAGCTTAAATTTGCTGTCTGCTAATGATTTCAATTAGGACTGTTACGAGTCAGGCGTAACTAGAAAGAAGAAGCCAGCAACAAACGATAACAATTAACAGAATTTATTAACAAAAATATCAAATAAACAGTGACAATATTACAATAGTACAAAACAATACCTTAGACGTTAAATTCAGAAGACAAACTATTCAAGTCTTAATTCCAATCTGATCCTGATCCAAACTGAATGTAATCTAAGCACACAAAGTAATCCTCACTTTAGTCTAGTCTGATCCAAATCCAAACTGAATATAATCCAAGCACTAATTATAGGACACAAACACAAGATAATCCCCACTGTAGTCTGGCAATCATGTTTTAACTAGTGTACACTGAGATGTAAAAAGCTTTTCCTTTTATAATAACAGGGAAACTTCCAGAAAATTCATGTTAAAATCAGTTGCATAATTTCTAGTAATCAGATTGTATAAAGGCCTGGAAACTTCCAGCACAATATTCCACAAGAGAGAATCCAGTTCTAAAAATAGCAACAGGGGAAAACCATTCAAAAATAGATACACACATGAACAAAGCTAGGAATAACTGGGTATGTACATAACACTTCCCCCCTTGAAAAGAAAAAGAAAGGTTTATGAAATAAATCTTTCTTTTTTGCAATATTATTTATATACATGTATATGACACTTTAACTGAAGTATACATAGGAAATGACAAACTCAAATATTAATTATTTCAGACTAATGAAAATAGTCAAGGTAATGAAATTACAATTTAAAAGAAAAAACAGTTTAAACTTGATTTAGGGAAAAATGACTATTGAAATTTCAAACTCTTGAAAGAGCATCTGGTATAATGTTATCTTTCCCTTTTATGTGTCTTATGTCAAGATTAAACTCTTGAAGCAATAAACTCCACCTCAGTAATCTTCGATTTTTATTCTTAAGTTTGTGTAGAAAACTTAAAGGGTTATGATCACTGAATACAACAATTGGTGAAGTTGAAGAGGTTAAATAAACTTCAAACTGCTGGATTGCCAGAATTAAGGCAAGACACTCTTTTTCTATGGTAGAGTAATTTTTCTGATGTTTGTTAAATTTCTTAGAAAAGTAACAAACTGGGTGATCAATACCATTATTATCTTCTTGTAAAAGAACAGCACCAATACCAACATCACTTGCATCAACAGCTAATTTGAAACATTTGTCAAAATCAGGTGCCAAGAGAACTGGTGCGCTCTTTAGTATGGCTTTCAAACGATCAAATGCATCTTGACATTTGTCATTCCATTTGAACTTTGTGCTTTTCTTAAGTAAATTTGTTAAAGGTTCAGCAATACCCGAGAAATTTTTACAGAATTTCCTGTAGTAGCCAGCCATACCAAGAAATCGCATCAGCTGACTTTCACATTTAGGCACAGGAAACTCAGAGATAGCATTGACTTTAGCTTCTAAAGGTTTAACTTGACCCTGTCCCACAAGATGTCCTAGAAATGTTACAGTAGCATGACAAAATTCAGTTTTTGCAAGATTCATAGTCAGTTTCGCTTTACTGAGTCTGTCGAAGAACTTCCTAATTCTTTGAAGATGGTCACTCCAACTGTCTGAGTAGATGATGACGTCGTCAATATATGCATCACAGCCATCTAATCCACATATAACGTTGTTTATAAGTCGCTGAAACGTTGCAGGAGAATTTTTCATCCCAAACGGCATAACTTTGTATTGATACAGACCGTTTGGAGTAGCAAAGGCTGATACTTCTTTTGCTCTATCAGTCAGTGGAACTTGCCAGAATCCTTTTAGCAGGTCGAATTTGGTGACATATTTTGAATTTCCAACTTTGTCAATACAGTCATCAATTCTTGGTATTGGAAAAGAGTCTGTTTTTGTCACAGAGTTCACCTTACGATAATCAGTACACATTCTATAAGTTCCATTTGATTTAGGTACTAATATACATGGTGAACTGTAATTACTCTGGCTAGGTTCAATAAAGTCATTTTCCAGTAAGTATTTTACTTCATCTTGGAGGTATTTCTGTTTCAAAGGATTCATTCTATATGGATGTTGCTTTATTGGTTTAGAATCTTCCACAATGACATCATGATAGATTTTATCTGTTCTTTTGGGGATATCAGGAAATAAATGTTCATATTCATGTATCAACTGTTTCAGCTCTTCCTGCTGCGATGGTTCCAAGTGAGAAAGTTTGTTGTCGAGGTTTCTCAAAATATCAGAATTCTCAAGTTTAGATGGACCAGGATCAGATTTATCAATAAAGTCAGAATTTACTTCAATTTCAAATACACTTGATTCTTGTGGGACAGTGTTTACAACTGTAATTGGTTTTGAAATAGAGCTATCTCTGTCAAAGTATTCCTTTAACATATTTATATGACACATTTGTTTGTTTTTACGCCTTCCTGGAGTATTAATTATATAGTTTAAATCACTTGTTTTCTTGTCAATGGTGTAGGGTCCAAAATATCTTGCCTGTAAAGGTCTGCCAGGTATTGGCAAAAGAGCAAGGACTTTGTCACCTGGTTTAAATTTTCTATCTATAACATGGTTGTCATATTTTGCTTTCATTTTGCCCTGAGACATTTTAAGATTGGACCTAGCAACCTCACATGCCCTAGACAGTCTATTTCTGAAGTCAGAAACATACTGTAGTAAATTCAAAGGTGTTTCATCATTTGAGAGAAATTTCTCCTTCAAAAGTTTTAAAGGTCCACGAACAGAATGGCCAAAAACTAATTCAAAAGGACTGAAACCAAGAGATTCTTGTACAGATTCTCTGGCTGCAAATAGTAACAAATGGATGCCCTCATCCCAATCTTTTTCAGTGTCAAAGCAATATGACCTTATCATATTTTTTAATGTCTGGTGAAATCTTTCTAAAGCACCTTGACTTTCAGGGTGATAGGCGGATGACCTGTATTGCTTGATCCCTAATTCATGCATAACCTGTTGGAATATACCAGACATAAAATTTGACCCTTGATCAGACTGAACTGATTTTGGAAGACCAACAAATGTGAAAAATTTTATAAGAGCTTTGACTATTGACTTTGTTTTGATGTTTCTTAAAGGAATAGCTTCAGGAAAACGTGTAGAAGTACACATAATTGTTAAGAGATACTCATTTCCTGACTTGGTTCGAGGTAAAGGACCAATACAATCTATAAGTATCCTACTGAAAGGTTCATCAAAAGCAGGAATAGGTTGTAATTGAGCTTTGGGAATGGTTTGGTTGGGTTTACCTACCATTTGACATGTATGGCAAGTTTTACAATATTTAGAGACATCTGATTTGAGACCAGGCCAATAAAAATGATTAATAATTTTGTGATAGGTCTTGTTTATACCTAGATGACCTGACATAGGACTTTCATGGGCTATACTTAGTATTTCATGACGATATGACTTTGGAACCACAATTTGGTGGTAAACAGCCCATTCATCATCAGCTGGGACATCAAATGGTCGCCATTTTCTCATAAGAATCCCATTCTTTATATAGTAACACATTGGGACCTCTGAAATTTCATCTTCAGGTAAAGCCCTAAAAATTAATTTTGAAATCTCAGGATCAGTTTGCTGTTCCTGGATAAGCTGTGACTTTGACAGCGTGTCGTGACCTTGGTCAATAGACCGTGGTGATGAATGACAAGACATTGACGTGTCTGTCTGAGTATCAGACAAACTGGGATCAAGAGACTTTTTAATCTCATTATTAAAATATTGACCGATAAAAGTATCCGTCAAGTCAATATCAGAGTTTGAGTTTTCCAAAATGGCCTTTTTAGCCATAGCTTGGGTAACTGCACAAGAAGGATACAAGTCAGGAATTTCCTGCTCGATAGGGTCATCTGTTTGACCTATATTTGGTGTGTCAGTTACAAGTGGATTAACCACAACCTTATCTCCAGCTAAGTCATTGCCTAGCAGTAAATGGACACCTTTAAATGGTAAGGAAGGTTTAATACCAATAACCACAGGCCCAGTAACCAAATCTGATGACAAATTAACGTGATGGAGAGGGATATTAACAGTTCCACACTCTACACCCTGAATAAGGACACTAGTACCGGAAGAAGTCTTCTCAGAAAAAGGCAGTATATCTGCTAAAATAAGAGATTGAGAAGCTCCTGTGTCTCTTAAAATTTTAATAGGGGTAGGTGGGCAATTATCACCTGAAAGTGATACAAAACCATTCAACATAAATGGTTCAAAAATCTCCATAGTAGAATCAGACTTGGGTTTTGTGACTATGTCAATTGTATTGGTTTTGATAGAAGACTGTGGCCTTGGCCTAAGAGTGGTGAGCCCTGTTGGTTTGGCTTCATCACTTTCTAACTTCCTTTTTAATTTCAAACATTCAGAAACAAGGTGACCAGGTTTCTTACAATAGTTACAAGTGGGTCGAGATAAGGGATATTGACTTTTGGTTTCACTAGTAGAATTGGGTTTGGGTGTATTGGATTGACTGGGCATGCCAGATGAATTACCAGACGTAAATTTATTTTGGGGATGTGAGGAAGTAGGTTTTGGTTTAGAAATAAAAGAAACTTTATGTGCAAGGTAGTAATTATCAGCCAGACGAGCTGCTTCTTCTAAAGTTTCGACTTGTTTTTCGTCTAAGAATGTCTTAACATCAAATTGAATACAATGTTTGAATTCTTCAACTAACATAAGTTGTCTTAGTTTATCATAATTTTGGTCTATTTTCTTAGAACAGCACCATCTATCAAATAACTGTTCTTTGTTTCTAGCAAATTCAACATGAGTCTGGTTAGAATCTTTTTTACAATTTCTAAATTTTTGTCTATATGCTTCTGGGACCAGCTCATAACCTTTGAGAATAAGTTCTTTAACAGTCTCATAATGATGACATTGTTCAACACCTAATTGTGTATAAATTTCACGAGCTTTGCCAATCAAAACACTTTGCAAAAGCAAAGTCCAGTGCTCTTTTGGCCAATTTAAGTTTTCTGCAACTTTTTCAAAATGTAGGAAGTATTTATCAACTTCTTTTTCTTGAAATGGAGGAACAAGCCTAATATGTTTTGTAACATCGAAATTGTATTCAATCTTTTGCTTGGGCTGATTTGCTCTTTCTTGCATTTCTATTTCCCTCATTTTTAATTGAAATTCTCTCTCTTTCTCTCTCTCTTCTCTTTCCCTTTCTCTTTCCCTCTCTCTCTCTTCCCTTTCTTCTCTCTCCCTTTCTCTTTCCCTTTCCCTTTCCTTCTCTCTTTCCTGAATTTCTAATTGTCTGATCTGAAATTTTAATTCAAGTTCTTTCGAACTTGAAACTGACTGAACGTCAACTATCAGGGAAAGAGCATTTTCATTGAAAATCTCCTCATCAACAAAATATTGTACCAAAATGTTCTTAATTTCATGTTTACGCATTGAAGATTTTATTTCAGACAATTCATAGTGTTTAGCAAGATTAAGCAAATCAGTCTTTTTACCTAAATTCAATAGCTCCACAGACGGTTCAGCCGTAAATTTATCTAAGTCAAAAGACATGTTTGTTTGTTGCTGGATTCAAGTACAAAATTGTATTATAATTACTGATTAGTAGACGAATGCGTTAGTCTAGTTTCCAATCGATGGATAGTCCAAAATGGAAAACAAATACGTTAGTCTATTTTCCAATCGATGGTTAATCCCAAAAGAAAAACGAACGCGTTAGTCTAGTTTCCAATCCCGGACGAGCCCCCAATTTCTGTTACGAGTCAGGCGTAACTAGAAAGAAGAAGCCAGCAACAAACGATAACAATTAACAGAATTTATTAACAAAAATATCAAATAAACAGTGACAATATTACAATAGTACAAAACAATACCTTAGACGTTAAATTCAGAAGACAAACTATTCAAGTCTTAATTCCAATCTGATCCTGATCCAAACTGAATGTAATCTAAGCACACAAAGTAATCCTCACTTTAGTCTAGTCTGATCCAAATCCAAACTGAATATAATCCAAGCACTAATTATAGGACACAAACACAAGATAATCCCCACTGTAGTCTGGCAATCATGTTTTAACTAGTGTACACTGAGATGTAAAAAGCTTTTCCTTTTATAATAACAGGGAAACTTCCAGAAAATTCATGTTAAAATCAGTTGCATAATTTCTAGTAATCAGATTGTATAAAGGCCTGAAACTTCCAGCACAATATTCCACAAGAGAGAATCCAGTTCTAAAAATAGCAACAGGGGAAAACCATTCAAAAATAGATACACACATGAACAAAGCTAGGAATAACTGGGTATGTACATAACAGGACAAATCTAAGCTTTGGTTGTCTGGTAAAACCTGAATGACAATGTCCAATTAAACTTGAACATCGTCTGTTTTTAAAGACATCTAATGTACATGTAGGTTTGGTTCAGTCCATAATGTCAATCCGGCAAACTCAGACAGCGCCAATATTCAGACATCGGGAAAAAACGAGATATAACAGGCATTTCACAGTCGGAAACTTCTCATAGAGTAGTTTAGCTGACTCCTACAATGGTTATTGAGCAAATCTCATTGCTACAAAGTCTAATTGAGCACCGGTTACGTTTTATACATACAGATATGACGTAACACCCACTTTCTTTCTGACGTAAAAAGAAACTTCCACCAGCCAAGTTGTGCCAACACGAGGTATATGCAGGACTTTTATGTGATTATTTGGGACCTAATACAAAAAAAATCTTAAGCACTTGAATCAAATACTACTTAGAGATCTGACAAACGTCATTGAAAGAAGAAATGACAGTCTTCCTAAGAAATATTAGGAAAAAGTTTGAAGTGTCCGAAGATTAACAATCTTTTCGATAAGTTGTTGAAGGTTGGGCAGGGGTAAAAAAGCTGAATTCAATAGAAAACCCACACCTTTGGAATGGATCTGGCAATTTAAAAAGAAACATTGTAGTTTAGTGTTTTTGAAATAAAACATTCTAACTGTTCTTTCTCTCATTAGTAACAATAATCTCTACAAAGCGGGTAATATGCGAAGACTTTAGAAGCTCAGAAGGGAGAAAGGGGAAAAGGAATGGTGTACAGTGGAGGGCTAGAGGCACGTAAAAAATCCTCTTTTTAAAAGAGTTTGATTAACTTGTCCCTGATATTTGTTTAACACATAAGGAGGAGACCTAAATCTTTCAAAAAACCTGGTTTGAAGAGGTAAAATTGCTCATAACCGTGGAAAATTTTCTGTCCGAACTTATACGATTGTATGTCCAAAGTTTTAGGATGCTGTCCAAGTTATGTCATTTTGCATAAGATCGCATTTTCTCTTTTTTTTTCAGGATAATTTTGACATCTTTGTTCCAGCTATAAAATACGAAACTATAGTGAACAAATTATCAAGGGAGGTCACCCAACGACAACTTTCTTCAAGATCAAGCTCTCCGCAACATTTTATGTGAGCACCTATGATTTTTGTCAGACTTTTGCCTGATTTACCCTACTTATAAAATGATTTTAAGTAGTCAGTGGCATCCTCAAAATTTGTTGGACTTGATTCTATATATTAAGAGAATCAAGGCACTTAAAGGTGGGTACTTAGATTTATAACATCTCACCAAATTAAAATACATATATATCACTAAGATTTATATGAAAAAAAAAAAAACGAATTAAGACTCATAAAATTACACAAAAAAACTTTTTTTTGATGGTATTCCCTTTTAAAAGGCTACATAGCCTCTTAAGGTATTTTTAGATTTCGCGCCGAAAATACAAAAAAAAAAGTGGGAATGTCATGTGACTTGCACATGACTAATAACGCTTAAAATCCATTTCATAACAAACATGTAATGATTATTTTCCATAATGTCTTCTTTGGATGCTATGTTTGAAGCTTCGTCTGTGTATTTCCTGTATGTAAATGACTGAATTAAACATGTAAAAATAGAATGTGTCTTCCGTTGGTGTCGACCTAGGCCATCATAAATCACTAATTTCTCTTGTTGTGGGATGGTTTTCGACTACTGGGGTTACATGAATGCAAATTGAAAGGCTTTTGGAGTATAAGGATGATTTTTTTGCTTTTTTGTAAAATTTTCGTCCTAAAATCTGAAGGGCCATCTTTAATTACCAAACAACAATATTTTAGACTAGTCCAAATCAAAGCATTAGCAGACAACTACATAAAAGTGATTGAAATTTTAATATTTGTTTGGTGAAGGGTAGAAAACATTGTGGGAAAAGGAGAAAATGCTGGTTACCAGCATTTTTAGCTCACCTGAGCACAACGTGCTCAAGGGGAGCTTTTAGGATCACCCGGTGTCCGAAGTGCGTTGTCTGTCGTGCGTCGTCAACAATTCTTTAAACATCAACTCCTCCTAAACCGCTGGGCCAATTTGGACCAAACTTGGCTGGAATCTTCCTTGGGAGGTCCTCTTAAAAAACTGTTTACAGAATTTGATTCCGTCTAAAACTCTGGTTGCCATGGCAAGGAAATAGAATTTTTAGCTCACCTGAGCACAACATACTCAAGGGTAGCTTTTAAGATCACTGGGTGTCCGTCGTGCATCGTCAACAATACTTTAAACATCAACTCATCCTAAAGCACTGGGCCAATTTGGACCAAACTTGGCTGGAATGTTCCTTGAGAGGTCCTCTTTATAATTTGTTCACAGAATTTGATTCCGTCTAAAACTCTGGTTGCCATGGCAACCGAATGGAATTTTCTAGGAAATTCTTTAAAAATCTTCTCCTCCGAAACCGCTGGTCAGATTTTAAAATAATTTCACAGATATGTTCCTTGGGTGACCCTTTTCTAAAAGTGTTCGTGAAATTTTGATACGTCAAGAAACATGGCTCTGGTGAATGGGGGCTTCTTGCAATATACAGAAATAAAGGAATTCTTAAAAATTCTTCTTCTCTGAAACGGCTGGTCAGATTTTGAAATAATTTCACAGAGATGTTCCTTGGATGACCCTTTTCAAAAACTGTTTGCGAAATTTTGATCCTTGAAGAATCATGGCTCTGGTGAATGGGGGCTACTTGCACTATACAGAAATGAAGAAAATCTTTAAAATTCTTCTTCTCTGAAACCGCTGGTCAGAATTTGAAATAATTTCAGAGATGTTCCTTGGATGACCCTTTTCAAAAAGTGTTCTCGAAATTTTGATTCATCAAAATATGTGGCTCTGGTGAATGGGGGCTACTTGCACTATAGGGAAATGAAGAAATTCTTAAAAACTCTTCTTCTCTGAAACCGCTGGTCAGATTTTGAAATTATTTCACAGAGATGTTCCTTGGGTGACCCTTATCAAAAGGTGTTCGTGAAAGTTTGATTTGTCAATGAACATGGCTCTGATGAATGGGGGCTACTTGCACTATATGGTCATGAAGGAATTTTTTAAAAATCTTCTCTGAAACGGCTGATCAGGTTCTGAAATAATTTCTCAGAAATGTATCTTAGTTGACCCTTTTCAAAAATTGCTTGAAATATTTTGATCCATCAAGAAACATGGCTCTGATGGCTGTGGGCTATTTACACTATACAAGACATGAAGAAATTCTTAAAAATTCTTCTTCTCTGAAATGGTTGTTTAGATTGTGAAAAAATTGGCTATGGTCCTCTCAAAAATTCAGGTGAGCGAACCAGGGCCATCTTGGCCCTCTTGTTTTGGAAATTCTTTAAAAATCTTCTTCTCTGAAACCACTGGCCAGATTTTAAAATAATTTCACAGAGATGTTCCTTGGGTGACCCTTTTCAAAAATTGTTCGCGAAATTTTGATTCGTCAAGAAACATGTCTCTGGTGAATGTGGGCTTCTTGCACTATACAGAAATGAAGAAATTCTTAAAAATTCTTCTTCTCTGAAACCGCTGGTCAGATTTTAAAATAATTTCACAGAGATGTTCTTTGGATGACCCTTTTCAAAAATTGGTCTTGAAATTTTGATCCTTCAAGAGACATGGCTCTGGTGAATGGGGGCTACTTGTGCTATAGGGAAATGAAGAAATTCTTAAAAATTCTTCTTCTCTGAAACCGCTGGTCAGATTTTGAAATAATTTCACAGAGATGTTCCTTGAGTGAACCTTTTCAAAAAGTGTTCGTGAAATTTTGATTTGTCAAGAAACGTGGCTCTGGTGAATATGGGGGCTACTTGCACTATAGTGCAATGAAGACATTCTTAAAAATTCTTCTTCTCTGAAACGGCTGGTCAGATTTTGGAAAATTTTCACAGAGATATTCCTTGGGTGACGCTTTTCAAAAATTGTTCGTGAAAGTTTGATTCGTTGAGAAACATGGCTCTGGTGAATGGGGGCTATTTGCACTATATGGAAATGAAGAATTTCTTGAAAATTCTTCTTCTCTGAAACGGCTTGTCAGATTTGAAAATTGTTTCACGGAAATATTCCTTGAATGACCTTTTTCAAAATTTGTTTGCGAAATTTTGATAGGTCAAGAAACATGGCTCTGGTGAATGGGGGCTACTTGCACTGTACGGAAATTAAGAAACTCCTAAAAATTCTTCTTTTCTGAAACTGCTGGTCAGATTTTGAAAGGACTTTTACAGGTGACCTTTTTAAAAATTTTTTGGCAAAATAATGATTTTGTTTCCAGTGTTTCAATACCTTCAAAAAAAAGGGTATGGTCCTCTCAAAAATTCAGGTGAGCGATCCAGGGCCATCTTGGCCCTCTTGTCTCTTTTTCCCACAATGTTTTCAAAAGGCTTTTTTTCTAGGAGCGTCAAAAGTAGGGATTGTGTGGTAATGGGATAAGATGCACCCTTACAGCCAGAGAGTAAACAAACAACTTTACAGTGTGTAGAATTAAGATAGCTGTGTAAATATAGCTAAAAATCGATTTGAGGTGGATGGGGTAGAGAAACTCTAATAGGGTTTTGTCTTCGATTTAAACCGGAATCTTTGGTTGGTACGTCTATTGCTAGCCCCAATATCTTGTGACATGCACCTTCTATCTGTCGTAATCTGTGCAACATTTAGCACAAAGGTAAAAGAATTATTAAACTTTCATAAAATAAAGATAAAATTGGTTTCAAAACTGGATTAAAATCAGGAAATATGTATCTTTAACGCTTTTCACCACACACTGCCGACTTTAAACAACCCCGAGAAAGAAACAAAGCATTGTTGGGTAAATGGAACCGTATATGAGCCACACTCTGACAAAAGGGGGCTTAATACATCTCCATGATGCATGTTACCCGACACATCATCACATAATTATCAATCCATAATAGGCACATATGTAAATAACTGGTTTAATTATGTGACAGACTGGTCCTTTGATGTACAAAAATTGACCTATAGCTGAAAGTTTCTGCACAGGTCAGCCTATGTAGACTACATGGTCTGATCTGGGTCGATACTATTCTCAGATACATTTGGCCCCTTTTTCACAAAGTACAGCTCATATGCATGCCTTTCCTCATAATTCGTAGGATTGCACCAGGCTGGGTAGTTCTTAGTCCAAATCCTATATTATTTTCTCGATGTAAATAGGGTTTGGAATGGGAATCAATTGGCCTGTGGGACCCCATTTGGTTTAATCGGGGGTATAAGAATAAACCACTGCAGTCCCGCGATCATCACATCTGACATTTCATCTGTCGGAACAAAAGTGACAGCATGTATGTCGTAAAAGGCAACAAAAGGGTCATCATTTTGTGTTTCGTCCATTCCTCATTTATCACTTTTGTCTTATGTTGTTGAACATGTATGTTATTTTGACCTCGCATTATTGTTTATTGAGTAAGCGCACCCAATATGACCCAAGTTGTCGACGGGCCTTGAAACACTATTCTATACATATGCATGTGGTTCTGCAAATTAAAACATACAAATGGTTGTGTTTGCAAAGTTTTAATTTTTTTTATCCCATTTATTTGTCACAAAAAATAATCTATCAATAAATTAACCAATAATCTATATTGAAAACATATATCAATAAATTTTCTCTCATGACCTGAGATTTAGTATCCTTCCTCTAACCCTTTACCAGTCAATACCAGGCTTTAAAGACCCTAGTGAAATAAACATTACTTTTTGAAGCATTGTGGGAAAGGAGAAAATGCTGTAAACCAGCATCTTCTCCTTTTCTCAACATGTTTTCTACCCATCCAAGGACAAATTTCAATTTTTGAGTTACATATGTTTTGTCATCTGAAAATGCCATCAATTTGAACAATTCTAAAATTTTGATGCTTGATAAAGAGTTACATGTTTCCCAAACGACAAAATATTAGACTGGTTCAAGTTGAAAGCACTTGCAGGCGACAAAATAAATGCAACTCAAGAATTGAAATATGTTTCCACCAGGGCAGAAAACATTGTGGGAAAAGGAGACTCCTTTTCCCACAATGTGTTTTCAAAGGGCTTCTATCTCGGGGTCGTAAAAACCAGGGTTTGTTTGGTAAAGGCTTTAAGGGAAAAATCAAGATTTTTGTCCCCTTATTGAATTGCAGTTTTCTGGATGGTTTTTCATCCTTATAATGTATTAGAACTGTACAGCAATCATTTCCTTACGTAACTATTTTGGTAATGAGTTCACTAAAAAAAAAAACCCTAGGACATAATCAAAAATGATAATAAGCATGTTTTCAAAACCATAGGGGTTTTGTCCACTTTTCAGTTAAGGTATGGGGGTTTTGTCCTAGGGGAGTTTTGTCCAAAACCAAAGTACTTGCAGATGGCAAAGTAAAAGTGACTGAAAAATTTGAAATTTGCTTTGTGAAGATTAGAAAATATGGTGGGAAAAGGAGAAAATGCTGGTTACCAGCATTTCCTCCTTTTACAACAATGTTTTCTATTGGCTTCTTTCCAGGGTTGTCAAAAATATGGATTGTGTGTTAACTGGAATTGGTTAATCCTGTACCAAACAATCCCAAAGTCAGGGAGAAGGATTTTAACTCCTTCTTTGCCAAATAAATGGATTCTACATTTTATGAGGTCTAAAAGTATATTTTTGTTGCTTTTGAAGCCAATTTTGGTCAAATATTACTATCAGGTTGCAGATGATGTAGGTCAAAGATCAAACTGCTCTTTTTGTGAAGTCTGATCTTGATCTATGCCAATCTCCAAAAGGGACCTTTGCAGTGAAAGAGTTTAAAGAAAAATTCTGCGTAAAGGAGATGCTAGTGAACAGCTATTTCTCCTTTCCCTCGAAATCTTTTCTGTCCCTCCAAAGACATACTAGTGTTCAATTTTTACACTCAATTTGTTGTCTGCAACTGCATCCAGTTTAGACAAATCTGAAGTACATGGATTTATGTTTCGTAAAGATTCAATGCATTTTCAGAATTGTATCTCTTGTATATAGAATCTTAAAGAATTACATGTACGTGACTTCGTAATCATAAAGCAATGCAAAGCATGAACAAGTATGAAACTACAAGTATGATGTTGAGCAGATTTTTTTTTACAATTTAGAAACCAACTAAACAAAAGGAACTTATATTTTGACCAATGATCTTGAAATCTCCCTTTAACTCATTACCAAACGACAAATTTCTAGCTTTGTCCAAATCAAAAGCATCTGCAGATGACAATATAAAAGTGACTAAAAATTTGAAAATTGTTTTTCAAACAGTAGAAAGCATAATGGGAAAAGGAGAAAGTGCTGGTTACCAGCATTTTCTCCTTTTCCCACAATGTTTTCTACAGGCTTCTTCCTCGGAGTCGTCAAAAGTACAGATCTAGTGGAATGGGTCAACTCTTCACCACACAATAACAACTTTTAACCCATTACCACTCAATCCCTACTTTTGATGCCCCTGAGAAAGAAGCCTTTTGAAAACAATGTGGGAAAAGGAGAAAATGCTGGTAACCAGCATTTTCTCCTTTTCCCACAGTGTTTTCTACCCTTTCCAGAATGAATTTCTATTTTTCAGTCACCTTTATTTTTTCGTCTGCAAATGCTTTCAATTTGGACCAGTCTAAAATTTTCTCGTGTGGTAAAGAGTTAAACAACCAGAAATAGAAGCCTACAGAAAACATTTTTGGAAAAGGAGAAAATGCTGGTTACAGCATTTTCTCCTTTTCCCACAATTGTTTTTACCCTATCAAAGTCAGGAATCATCATATTACCAAAATTTAATTGGTTGTCTGCATATGCTTTGAATTTGGTCCAGTCCAAAAAAAATTGTTGTTTAGTAAAGAGTTAGTCCTGCCTTTTCAAGCAGGTCAGGAGATCAACAAGGATACATAATTACCATGGTATATGCTCTAATAAAGAAGTAAAATCAAACCTGAACTTTTTAACAGAAGACAAAGCTTTTGAGACCTGAAAAGAATTCACAGACAATTTGAATGTACCGTAGTTAAAATAAAGAAATTGATTCTCAACTCTTTGCCAAACGACAAAATTTTAGACTGGTCCAAATTGAAAGCATTTGCAGATGACAAAATGAATGCTACTAAAGGATAGTGACATTTGTTTCAGGAGGGAAGAAAAACCTGTGGGAAAAGGAGAAAAGGGTGGTAATTAGCATTTTCTCCTTTTCCCACAATGTTTTCAAAAGACTTCTATTACAGAAGTGTTAAAGTTTGTGATAGTTTGGTAAGGAGTTAAAGCAATTCATTTAAAAACATAGTGAATCAAAAAGGAGAAAATGCTAATTACCACCTTTTTCTCCTTTTCCCACAATCTTTTTAAAGGCCCTTTTTTCTCAGGGTCATTAAAGTTGGTTAAAATCAAATTAACCATTTACCAATCAATGCCTGGTTTTTATAACCCTGAGACAAAGCCTTTAGAAAGTATGAAATCGGGGAAGAAAATGCATAAAATATGTTTCCAAGTACTGTAGGTCATAACATTAACAGGAAATATGGTTTTACCATTCCTTCCGTGGAAACTTAAATTTCATTTGCTGATGTAAATGATAAATATCTTTCCATGGACTAAACGTAAACATGCTTCTGAGGCAATAGAGTTGTGGCAAAATAACACATATAAAGAAATTGCTCTAAGTCTTTCCCTCACAGCAACAATGTAGACTTGTTCAAATTGGAAGCATTTACGGATAACAATTTAACCCTTTACAACACGGTCCCGACTTAGAAATCAATGTGGGAAAAGGAGAAAATGCTGGTAACCAGCATTTTCTCCCTTTCCCACAATGTTTTCTACCCTGCTTGAAGCAAATTTCGAATTTTGAGTCACATTTATTTCGTCATTTGCAAGTGCTTTCATTTTGGACCAGTCTAAAATTTTGTCATTTGGTAAATGGTTAAATGTGGTTCAAATGATGAAATTTGTATTACTCATGTTGAAAACATGATGGGAACAGGAGGAACCAGTAGTTTCCAGCATAAAATCCCGTTCAAACAATATTTTCAAAAGGCTTCTGTCTAAGGGTCATTTAAACTTTAGACTGTGATAAAGAGTTTTAACTCTTTACCACACAATTCCAACTTTTTAACAACCCTAAGAAGGAAAGCTTTTGAAAACAATGTTGGAAAAGGAGAAAATGCTGGTAACCAGCATTTTCTCCTTTTCCCACCATGTTTTCAAACTCTTTCAAACTCAAAACTAAATTTTTTTATTCACATTTACTTCGTTGTCTGCAAATGCTTTCAATTTGGACAGGTCCATAATTTTGTCCTATGGTAAAGAGTTAACTCTTTACCAAACGACAAATTTGTAGACTGGTCTAAATTGAAAGCACCTGCAGATGACAAAATAAAAGTGACTGAAAATTTGAAATTTCTTTTGGGAAGGGAAGAAAACATTATGGGAAAAGGGAAAATGCTGGTTACCAGCATTTTCTCCTTTTCCCATGATGTTTTCAAAAGCTTTCTTTCTCAGGGTCATCAAAAGGCGGGATTATGTGGTAAAGAGTTGAATGATTTCATCAAAACCACAAATTCCATTCCTCTGATTGCATAATACAATATCACACTAACAAATTAACCCATAACCTTTTACCACATGACAATACTTTAGACATATCAAAGTTGGAAGCATTTCCAAAGGACATAGTAAACGAGGCACAAATAATGGGCTTTGTCTCTAAAAGAAAGGAAACATTGTGGGCGAAGAAAATGATGGTTACCTGCATTATCTTCTCTCAAAATCCTTTCAAAACTTTTCTTTCTATAGGTTAATTCAAACTCAGGACTATGTGATAATGGATCAACTCTTTACCAAACGACAAAATTTTGGGCAAGTCCAAATTGAAAGCATTTCCAATCAACAAAATAAATGTGAATCAAAAATTGAATTGTGACTTTTGGAAGAGTTGAAAACATGGTGGGTAAAGGATAAAATGCTGGATATCAACATTTTCTTCTTTTCCCACAATCTTTTCAAGACCTTTCCTTGTCTGTGTCCTTAAAAGTAGGGCCTGTGTGGTTCAGGATTGACCCATTACCACACAATCCCTACTTTTGACGACCCTGAGAAAGAAGCCTTTAGAAAACATTGTGGGAAAAGGAGAAAATGCTGGTAGCCAGCATTTTCTCCTTTTCCCACAATGTTTTCTACCCTATTAAAGCAAAATTGAACCATTTGAGCCGCTTTGAAATTGTCGTCTGAAAATGCCTTCAATTTGGATAGGTCTAAAAATTTTCCTGCATGGTAATGGGTTAAAGTGCCAAGCATTAGTGATAAATACTACTGTAGCATTGTCTAATAATAATCACTTCAGTAGCCAAGGACAATCAAGATCTAACCGCATGAAACAGTCTCTTATTCTCTCCTCAAAGTTGTTGAAGTCTTTACCACAAGAGCCACACTTTTAGTGACCATGACATGGATTGGTAAAATGGTCCACTTGAAAGCTCTAGCAGATGACAAAATAAAGGTAACAACTCAAAAATTAAAATTTGTTTCCAGCGGGGTAGAAAACATTGTGGGAAAAGGAGGAAATGCTGGTTAACCAGCATTTCCTCCTTTTCCCACGATGTTTTCAAAAGGCATCTATCTCGGGGTCATAAAAACCAGGGATTTTTCGGTAGAGTTAAAACAGAAAAAAAAAAACTATGGTTTAAAAGAGAAAAAAAATGTTGCAGTTTAAAACAGAAATAAAAACATGGAAATAAAATTAATACCTTTTATCATACTTTTCTATTAATGATGATAGCACAAAAAGGGGAAAAAAACAAAATAAAGCTGATAAGAGTGTGTCAACTATATCTGCAATATATATTTTTCTTTCATTAAGCATAAAAATGAAAAAGAAAAACATGTTATACATGTACATATGAATATAAGCCATACTTTGTGAAGAGGTTCCAATGTATCTGCAAAAACTGAATATAAAAACTGACATAAATTGAAACATTGTGTTTTGTAAACAGCATGTAAAAGGACCATTCCACCTAACAATGCAGTTAGTCATTGCTTGGTAAAATGCCAGAGATACATTAACCCATTACCACACAATCCCGACTTTTAACGGCCATGATAAAGAAGCCTTTTGAAAACATTGTGGGAAAAGGAGAAAATGCTGGTAACCACCATTTTTCTCCTTTGCCAACAATGTTTTCTACCCTTTCACTTCTTCAGTTACATTTTATATGTTGTCTGCAAATGCTTTCAATTTGGACAAGTCTAAAAATTTGTCATTCGGTAAAGGTTTAACTCATTACCAAACTACAATATTTTAGGCTTGTCCAAATTGAAAGCATTTGCAGACGACAAGATGAAAGTGACTGAAAATTTTGACTGAAAGTTTTGTGAAGGGTAGGAAATGCTGTGGGAAAAGGAGAAAATGCTGGTTACCAGCATTTTCTCCTTTTCCAACAGTGTTTTCAAAAGGCTTCTTTTTCAGGATCGCTAATTGTCGGGATTGTGCGGTAAAGGTTTAAACCCCTTTTTGCGAAAGCACGGCTCAATCATATATTAGCATCAACTTACAAAAAATTCAGAACACATGGTTATCAAGATTTTCTCACCACGTCACATAGCACCAGTTACAATATCAAAGATCGTATAATTGTATATTTACAATAATGAACATTCAGTATATACAGTCAACTCTCGTTATCTCAAATCTCTGGAAATAGTTTGACATAACAGGAGTTCGATATAAGAATTCGAGGACCGACTTTGAAAACCGGGAGTAAACATAAAATAAGAACGGGGATAAATTATCGTTGTGGATTTGTGGTACAAACCCTGGAAATTTAAAGGTCCCTCGCTGGTTTGCTTGAGCATAGCAAAAGCACGATTAAGTTGCATTTCTGATGATGTTTATGCGCATTCAACAAATAAATAGGCCGTGTTTGTGCATACCGACTTAAAACATGAGCGATTACTAAGAGGGACAAACTGACAATCCTCACCATCCAGTGTATTTTTCACGATGTGTAAGTCTTACATGAACAGCTGCTACAAACTTATTCGCACCTTTTATAATCCGATATCTATTGAATTAATTAAGATAATGAAGCATCATGTGAATCTGGCACCCTATTATCTACAAACAATAGCAGATATATAGATGAAAGTATGACCCGATGTACAAAATTGCTGTTCAAATTACTTCGACATAACAGGTTTTGGGATGCAACGGCTTCGAGATAAAAACTAAATTCAATATGAAGTAAAGAGGCTCGAAGTTCGGACAATGCTTCGACTTCGACTTAACAGGAGTTTTGAGAAGTGATTTCAACATAATGAGAGTCGACTGTAGTTTACTAGACTAGCCAAGGTTTTGAAGACCTAATTACAGAAGGATTTTGAAAACATAGAAGAGGATAAATTACTGGTAACCAGTAATTCTCCTTATCCCTCAATGTTTTCTACCCTTTCACTGACAAATACTACAATTTGAACCACATTTTCATTCATAAATCCTTTAAATTTGGAGAATTTTTAAAAATTTGAATCATCTTGAAAATGAGCAAAAGCCACAAAGATTCCAACTTACTACCTCTTTATACAAAACTTGCACTAGATGAAGTTGATGGGAAAAGATCTATTATATGGTGTGCAACACGCGAAAAGGGTCATTCGGACATTTGCGGAAAGTGTCGTCTCTGATCAGTGCGTGCAGTCCGCACATGCTAATCCGAAACGACACTTTCTGATTTTATGTGATTTTCTGTTTTACGCAAGTCTACTGTAGCAGAAAATCTAATGTAGTCGTAAAGTGCCGTCTCGGATTAGCTTGCGCGGACTGCGCAGGCTAATCCGGGACGACACTTTACGCCAATGTCCGAATGCACCTTTTCGTGTGTTGCACTCCATATAATATGGACCAATGATGCTTCAAGAGTAAATGTATTAACTAACTCTTTACCACATGACAAAATTTTAGACTGGTCCAAATTCAAAGCACTCACAGACAACAAAATAAACGAAACTCAAAAACTAAAATTTGTTTCCTGCAGGGTAGAAAACATTGTAGGAAAAGGAGAAAATGCTGGTTACCAGCATTTTCTCCTTTTCCCACAATGTTTTCATAAGGCTTCTATCACAGGGTCATAAAAATCAGGGATTGTTTGGAAAAGGGTTAATAAAGAGCTCCTGAAAGAGAGAGTGATTTTGATTTCAAAATTGAAATTACATGTTGTTCTCCACAAAACCCTATTGTTGTGGGTGGGTACTCATTAGAATTGTCTCATTGAGTACCCACAACATAGGGTTTCAAAGAAATAATGACTTAGGAACACCATGACTGATGATTCTTATATATAGCTCTGTTAACCGATGAAGTCACAGGAAAAATTGGTTGTTACAAGATGTCTATCCCTTTGCCACACAATCCCGACTTTACCAATATTTTCTCAATTTTCCACATTATTTTCAAAAACCTTTTCCATCGAGGTCGTCAAAAAACAGATTTTTCGGTAATGCTTAATACAAAAATACATATACATGCTTCTGTCAAAACATTGGGCAGTAGGAAGAAATTGCTCAGTAAGAGGTTAAATAGCCCATCAAAAGCAATTTCATTTTTTTGCCACAATGTTTTAATATACAGTCTGCTGCGATACAAAAAAAAAGTTCTCTGATGAAGGTAAATGGGGTTAAAATATCTTTTTATGGCCAACATCTACACATAACTATTGCACATTATCTCAGTCACTAAATAATAATTGAACTTAAAATTATAAGCTACTTTACAGCAGACCGCCTCCCTACTCAACTCTTTACCACACAAGAAAATTTTAGACTGGTCCAAATTGAAAGAATTTGCAGACGACAAAATAAAGGTGACAAAAAAATGGAAATTTGTTCTGGGAAGGGTAGAAAACACTGTGGGAAAAGGAGAAAATGCTGTTATATGGTGAAAACCAGCATTTTCTACTTTTCCCATAGTGTTTTTCAAAAGACTTCTTTCTCAGGGGCATCAAAAGTAGTGCTTGTATAGTAATGGGTTAACCCTTTCCCAAACAAGCCCTGGTTTTTTACTTTTCTGCAGTAAAAATCTTTTGAAAACACTTTGGGAAAAGGAGAAATTGCTTGTAACGAGCAATTTCTCCTTTTCCCACAGTGTTTTCTACCTTTTTTGAGAACTTTCTGCCATTTTCTCCAAATCAAAAATGGTCGTCTGCAAAGTCTTTTGGTTTGGAAGAGTCCAAAATTTGTCATTTGGGAAAGGGTTAAGCAGATGACAAAATTTAAGACTTGGGTCATTTCAAAAAGATTCCAGATGGCAAAATTCAACCTTTATCACCAAAGTTTTGACCACCCCTTCTAAAAATAACTTTCGAAAACATTGTGGGGGAAAAGAAGAAAATACTGGTAACCAGAATTTTCTCCATTCCCAACAATATTTTCTACCTTTTCAAGGCAACATGTCTTAATTTTTTTATCACTATTTAGTGTTTCATCTGCAAATGCTTTCACTTTGAAGTAGTCTACAATTTTGTTTTTAGTAAGTATAGAGCACAACTACAGTTCTCTTTATGACCAAAAACATGTAGTCTGATCTTAGATCTGTACTGTTCACTTTGCTAAAATGCTACAGACAGGAGCAACTAATTTGCAATTATCTTGGCCCTATTCTACAATGGAAATTTCTATTGAGTTTTTGTTTGCCCTATTCTATAATGGAAAAATCCATTGAGTTTTTCTTTTGGGGGGTTAACCCTTCACCAGACAACAAAATTTTAGCCTTGTCCAACTTGAAAGCATTTGCAAACGAAAATTTCAGTGTGGCTCAAATGGTGTAATTTTTCTTTGACAGAGTAGAAAACACTGAGGGAAAAGGAGAAAATGCTGGTTACCAGCATTTTCTCCTTTTCCCACAATGTTTTCAAAAGGTTTCTTCCTAATTGGTGTTAAAAGACGCCATTTACTGGTTAAGGGTTAATTCAGTTTCAATTTATGCAAGGTCTGCTGAAGGTTACAACAATACAGAGACAAATTCAAAACAAATATCACACAATAAAAAATAACAATTAAGATTCCGCAACTTCCATTTCTTCTACTTTGAAACCTTTCCGTCGGCTTCTACTACAGGCTTTCGTGGCTCCCTTCTTCGGGATCAAGGATATGCTACTTGAGCACACAGACTCCTGAAATATCTGAACTGTGGGTAGAAACACTTTCTGTACACCTGTAATGTCTTTTCTGCACAGCGGGCAGCTGGAAAGTTTGTTGGCACAGTCCATACAGGTCACATGACCACAGGGACATAACACAGCGGAATTTTCCATCTCGCGGCACACAATACAGAGAAGGGACTCCTCGATCTTTTCCAACGTCTCTTCTAGCACCTGTAATATAAACAGATGGCATGAGCCTTGCTCTGGAAAAAAAGGGAGTTTAACCCGTTACCAGCATTTTTTCCTTTTTCCCACAATGTTTTCAAAAGGCTTCTTTCTCAGGGTTGTTAAAAGTCGGGATTGTGTGGTAAAGGGTTTGTACCAAGCAAGCCATCATATTACTACAAATCCATAAAATCCATTTTGTACAGTAAATGTGGTCCAAAAATTTGAAAAAAAAAACATTGTTGGAAAAGGAGAAAATGCTGGTTACCATCATTTTCTCCTTTTCCCACAATGTTTTAAAAGCTTTCTCAAGGCCCTTAAAAGATGGGTTTGTGTGGTAAAGGGTTTTACCTCCATTCATGTTGTTGGTCCATTCAGTTTATTTTAGGGTTGTGGAGCACCTTTTCCATATAAGGTAAGACGATACAGGTTATAGATTAGACTGATGATTTAAACATTATCAATTGTGACCTTTTAGTGAAACTTATTTTGACTCATTACAGATTGTGACCTTAGAAGGAAATTGTTTGTGTTTTGTCAACACAATCTGAAATAGTTTTTCCAATACTTAATCCTTCACCACACAATGCCGACTTTTAACGACCCTGGGAAAGAAGCCTTTCACTTAAATGAAATAGTAAGAACACAAATATGGCTATCTAAAAGTTACGGTTTGGAAAATAATAGGTCCTTATTGGACAGTGTAGATCTAATATCAGACTGCACGTTCTATGCATTCTGATCTTGATCTACACTGTCCACGAAAGGTCAGTAAGTTGCACTTAACAGCCTAAAGGTTAATCCTTTGACACAAAACAAAATTTTAGGCATGTTTTATTACTTTAACTCTTTACCACACAATCCCGACTTTTAACAACCCTGAGAAAGAAGCCTTCTGAAAACATTGTTGGAAAAGGAGAAAATGCTGGTTACCAGCATTTTCTCCTTTTCCAACAATGTTTTCAGAGGGCTTCTTTACCCACAATGTTTTCTCCCCTTCACAAGACAAATTTCAATTTTTGAACCATACTTGTGTTGTTGTCTGCAAATGCTTTCAATCTGGACAGGTCTACAATTTTGTCGTTTGATAAAGAGTTAAGCAAGAAGGAGATGAAAATTGCTGCTCAAAAGATTGGATTTGATTTTTAGAGGTCTGAAAACATCATTTTGAAAGGAGTCACAATTGGTTACCAACAATTTCTCCTTTTTCGACAATTAATGCTAAAATAGGCCTTCTTCCCCATGCTCCTTTAACTCCCGATTGTTTGACAATGGGTGAAGTCAGAGTAATCCAAAACCTGTGCATCTATGAGATGATGGGTGAAATGGCAAAGAAATGACCAATGGTTATCCACTGAATTGGAAAATATCTCTTGACCCATTTTAAAACATGAATAAATTAACCTAAATTTACAAAAGTTATGCAACTTTCTTCCAACATCTTTTATTTGTAACCAATAACCTATTTCATGTCTGTACATCCTTTATTTATTAATTACATTTAATAGAGAATACTAATTCATATTTGACTCTTAAATCCTTCAGAGTTTTATTGATGTTTAAGAAGGCTATAGAAAACTTTGTGCAAAAAGGGAAAAAAAATAAATGCTGATCACCATCCTTTTATCCATTCCAAAATTGTTTTGTATCTTTTCAGAGGCAAATTCCATCATTTCAGTCCAATAAATATTCAGAGTTGCAACTGCCCTTAACCCTTTACCACAAAATCCTGACTTTTGATGACCCTGAGGTAGCAGCTTTAGAAAACATTGTGGGAAAAGGAGAAAATGCTGGTAACCAACATTTTCTCTTTTTCCCACAATGTTTTCTGTAACCCTTCCCATAGCAAATCTTAACTTTTCAGTTATATTCATTTTGTCGCCTGCAAATGCTTTTAATTTGGACTCGTGTATAAATTTGTCATTTGGTAAAGAGTTAAATCCAACTGGTTTAACCCATTACCACACAATCCCTACTTTTGACGCCCCTGAGAAAGAAGCCTTTTGAAAACACTATGGGAAAAGGAGAAAATGCTGGTAACCATTTGATCTACCCTTCCCAGAACAAATATCTATTTTTTAGTCACCTTCTTTTTTCATCTGCAAATGCTTTCAATTTGATCCAGTCTAAAATTTTGTCATGTGGTAAAGAGTTAACCGAAAGAAAAATCTAAGTCAAACACAATGAATGCAATTGCAGACAACCAATTCAATTTGACTAAAGTGATTAAAATGATTGCATGTTTCTCAGAAGTGGCAGCAAATATTGTGCCAAAAGATGCTGGTTACCAGCATTGCCATCTTTTTCCGACAATATTTTTAAAAGCCTCCCTTTTCAAGACTATTAAAAACACAGGACTATTAGGTGAAAAGTTAACCCATTACCACACAATCCCTACTTTTGACGCTCCTGGAAAAGAAGCCTTTTGAAAAAATTGTGGGAAAAGGAGAAAATGCTGGTAACCAGCATTTTCTCCTTTTCCAACAATGTTTTCTACCCTTCATAAAACAAATTTTGAAATTTTAGTCATTTTTACTTTGTCGTGTGCATATGCTTTTGATTTGGACAAGTCTAAAATAATGTCGTCTGGTAATGAGTTAATAATTGATGTTTGGTTCAGATTTGAACTGCCTCCCATAACTACAGTTGCAGTCTGATCTGTGATTTACATGGTCTATAATAGTCATGAACTCTAATGCCAAGACAGTCTACAAATGGCAATACTTGAGTATTTTATCTCCTAAAACTGATAGTGTCTAGTTTGTCTACATGGTGTCCTGAGAGATAAGCATTTGTGAAGAATTCTCAAACATTTTAAACCGATAAAATATATACCAAAATGTTACTACATGTACTTCGAGACTATTGGAAAATCTCACAAAATAATCTACCATGTAATGTAGATCTAAGATAAAAGACCGCAGAGAGAACAGATAACAATTTAATCTATGCTGACCACAAAAGCGGACTTCTATGCACACTTCGTCAACCAGGAAAGAGATCAATTGATGAGTGCTTCTTGAACTGATCTGAAGAGTTTCAAAGTTCACTGGTACTTGAGGTTTCAGTTGTCAAAAGGGGGTCGAAGTACAAACATCAGTTTGGGTTCAAATATACTTAACCCTTTGCCACACAATGACAAATTTTGACGACCCTTGGAAACAAGCCTTTTGAAAACATTGTGGGAAAAGGAGAAAATGCTGGTAAACAGCATTTTCTCCTTTTCCCACAATATTCTTTATCCTATCAATAAACAGTTGCACAATCTGAGCAACTAAATTGAAATTGTTGTCTGCAATTGCTTTCGATTAGGATAGGTCCATAATTTTGCTATGTAATAACCCTTACACAGTTTTTTAGTCCGTACACTTTCATCTTTATGCAATTATCCTGCTATATAAATGAAACTTTTAAGCCGATACTATAAACCAAGATTTTTTCTGTTTCAAAGGTATTTTCGGTAGGCAATAACTCCTTATCAGATAACGAAGATCCAAAATCAGACAGCACATTCTGTGCAGTCTGATCTCGACTTGCGTTACCCACAAAAGGTCCTTAACCCATTACCATACAATCCCTACTTTCGGCGACCCTAAGAAAGAGGCTTTAGAAAAAAGCATTTTCTCCTTTTCCCACAATGTTTTCATAAGGCTACTATTCCAGACCCGTAAAAAACCAGGGATTGTTTGGGAAAGGGTTAAAAACATTATCCAACTTATCATGTAACAATGCCAATGTGGGAAAAGTTGCATAAAGCTGTGTTCAGGCTGACATGGACCAATTCTTTTTTCGGATGCATGAAGCCTTTTTACCAACTTTTTCACACCACTGGTATTAACTCTTTACCAAACAATCCCTGGTATATACCACCCTGAGGAAGCCTTCTGAAAACATTGTGGGAAAAGGAGAAAATGCTGTTTTATAATGGATTCAATGGTAGTGAAAGAATAATAGAAGTACGCTACTTCAAATTCATCTCTGAAGGTTTCTGAGCTAACTTTCCAAAACCACAAGCCACAGTTCATCCAACATGAAAGCACCTGCAGTCAATGAATTCAAAAGTGGAACAAAGAGAAAATATTGCGAAAAAAGGAGAATTACTTCGTGATTCAAAGGATTCTTCCTTAGGGTTATTAAAACATGGGATCCTTTCGTTGAACAACACATTTAACTCATTACCAAACCAAAAAATTTAAGGCTCTTGTCCAATCGAAAGCATTTGCAGACTTCAAAATAAAAGTGACTGAAAATTTGAAATTTGTTTTGTGAAGGGTAGAAAACATTGTGAGAAAAGGAGAAAATGTCCCCTTTTCCCAAATGTTTTCTGAGGGTCGTCAAAAGTAGCGTCTGTGTGGTAATGGGTTAAAGCACTTAACTCACATTATGAAAAAACTGAGTAAGAGGGTTGAATGCCCTATTTATTTAACTCTTTACCACATGAGAAAATTTTAGACTTGTCCAAATTGTAAGCATTTGCAGACGACAAAATAAAGGTGACTGAAAAATTGAAATTTGTTCTGGGAAGGGTAGAAAACACTGCAGGAAACCTGGAGAAAATGCTGGTCACCAGCATTTTCTCCTTTTCCCAGTGTTTTCAAGAGGCTTCTTTCTCAGGGCCGTCAAAAGTAGGGATTGTGTGGTAATGGGTTAAAGCACTTAACATATAATATGAAACAAATTGAACTTCAAACTATAATTGTTTTATGTCCAACAACAAGGTCTTTTCCAGCATTATACCTAATTGGCGATTTTGCATTCTATAAAAAAAAAAATTATTGTTTGGTAAACAGTTAAAGCAGACAAGCAAGATACCGAGGGATCCATCAGATTTATTTTGTCTTGCAAATGACTGCATCAAGAGGTAAAATAGTCCTTTGCAAAGTAGAAAATTAACCAACGGCAAAAAACTTCACCCTTTATCAGCCTGTTTTGATTGTGCAGGCTGACATGGACAAATCCTTCTTGCAGATGTGTGAAGCCCCCTTTTTCACAGAACATGGCTCATAATGTATAACCCAATACCATACAATCCCTACTTTTGATGCCCCTAAGAAAGAAGCCTTTAGAAAACATTGTGGGAAAAGGAGAAAATGCTGGTAACCAGCATTTTCTCCTTTTCCCACAATGTTTTCTACCCTTAACGAAACAAATTTCAAATTCTCAGTGACTTTTATTATATTGTCTACAAATGCTTTCAATTTGGACAAGCCTAAAATATTGTTGTGTGGTAAAGAGATAATCTTACTGGATCAAGCCCGACTGTCGGTACCTGACCTGGCCTACACTACTTCATCTAACAGGAGTAAGGCCCCCGTCATACCAAACTAAATCTATGGGCGTTTTGCTCTATCTCAACAAATCCTAAAAGGATTGCAGTTGGGGTAGAACACATAATTTTGACCTAATAACACCCAAACCCCCATTAACACCGAGTTAGATCTTACAACATTTTACCCTGCCTTAACAAAAGCCATAAAACTGGTTGCTGTCAGGATGTAATTTTAGGAAGCTTGCAAAGAAAATCATACTGCCAAATGATGCCCCACTGCAGTATGAAGTAATAATTATGTCCCTAATAGGATCAAACTATGGCAGTTCTGTCTGTGGAATGTCCATTTGTTTTCAGTTTGTTGTCACTCTGTCTAATTACAGGACATCATGGACAACAAAAACTTTTGAACAGGCTCAAAGTTCCCTAGCACCCTTTCTGTCCTAGCCCGTCCATGAAGTTTGTAAACAGATCGTAAAAAGTTGCTTACTACGTCCACACCATTCGAAAACAGTTTGAGACTGTTTGGCAGCAATTTATGGAATATAGTGAGACCAAGTTCCATGTGACAGTGGTATACCCTGCTTTAACCCTTTACCACACGACAAAATTTTAGACTGGTTCAAATTGAAAGCATTTGCAGAAGACAAAATAAAGGTGACTGAAAAATTGAAATTTGTTCTATGAAGGGTAGAAAACACTGTGGGAAAAGGAGAAAATGCTGGTTACCAGCATTTTCTCCTTTTCCTACAGTGTTTTCAAAAGGCTTCTTTCTCAGGGGCGTCAAAAGTAGGGATTGTGTGGTAATGTGTTAACCATTTACCAAACAATCCCTGGTTTTTATGACCCTGAAATAGAAAACATTGAGGGAACCAGCATTTTCTCCTTTTCCCGCAATGCTTTCTACCCTGTTGGAAACAAATTAAATTTTTGTTCTTAATTTTGTCCTCTGCAAGTGCTTTCAATGTGGACAAGTCTAAAATTTTGTCATTTAGTAAAGGGTTAACCTTTTACCAAACAATCCTGACTTTTAACAACCCCGAGAAAGCAGCCTTTTGAAAACATTGTGGGAAAAGGAGAAAATGCTGGTAACTCTTCTAAAGTCAAGTTTCAATTTTTGAGTCATATTTTGTCTTCTGCAAATGCTTTCAATTTGGACAAGCCTAAGATTTTGCCGTTTGGTAAATACTAGAAGTTAACCCTTTTTCTTATGAGTAAGATTTTTCAAGCCCTTGGCATAGTCATCTTTCAAAAACATTGCAGGAAAACAAATGGAGCTCTTGTTAAAAGGAAGTATTGCTTGTCCCCATAGTATAAATTTTTCATTCCACTGAAATTGTTTGTTTTATAGAAACAATGTTTTGTTTCTCTTACATGATATTTTCTTCCTCTTGGATATTTGCAGTAATAAATAGCAAGATGAATTTAACTTTTTACCACACGATCTAGACTTTCAACGACCCTGAGAGAGAAGCCTTTTAAAAACATTGCAGGAAAAGGAGAAAATGCTAGTAACCAGCATTTTCTCCTTTTCCCACAATGTTTTTTTACCCTTCCCAACACAAATTTCAAATTTTTAGTCACTTTTATTTTGAGTCTGCAAATGCTTTCAATTTGAACCAGTCTAAAATTTGTCGTTTGGTAAAGAGTTAAGGTTGAACATCTCCTCATCAGGTGACTGGACTTTCCAAAAATTCTGATGTAATTCTGGGATTTTGTAATTAGATAAGTTACGCAGTAACCCAATTAGTTAGCTTATTCATTCTTAGATTTTTATATGGTCCATTAACCCATTACCACAAAATCCCTAATTTTGACGCCCCTGAAAAAGACGCCTTTAGAAAACAGTGTGGGAAAAGGAGAAAATGCTGGTAACCAGCATTTTCTCCTTTTCCCACAATGTTTTCTACCCTTCACAAAACAAATTTCAAATTTTCAGTCACTTTTTATTTTGTTGTCTGCAAATGCTTTCAATTTGGACAAATCTAAAATATTGTTGTCTGGTAATGAGTTAACCCAACTATCAAAATTTAAGACTGGTCCAAAATAAAGATTTTTCCAGACAACAATTTTCACATCTTATAAACTACAAATGACGAAAGGGTAGAAAACAAAGAGGAAAATGGACAAAATGCTTGTTACAAGCATTTTCCTCATTTTCCCACAATGTTTTTAAACTTGTCCTTTACTTGGAGAGGGAAAATAGTCATTAACCCTTTACCAAACAATCCCTGGTTTTTACAACGCCAAGACCATTATCTCCCGCTAGATGGCATTCTATAAATACTCATCTATCTGATATGGGCATCCTGGGTACAGAACCGAACCACTTTCCTACGCGACAACCTTTACTTTGAATTTAAAACAAAAAAAAAAGGTTTACCCAATAAAACGCTACCTCATGCAATTCACTCAACTATGATCACCATCTATCTGATATGGGCATCCTGGGTACAGAACCGAACCACTTTCCTACGCGACAACCTTTACTTTGAATTTAAAACAAAAAAAAAAGGTTTACCCAATAAAACGCTACCTCATGCAATTCACTCAACTATGATCACCAGTTTAGAGAAATCTGTTGCTAAAGCAGGTCTTTTTTCTCCTCAAACGTATTGATATGTAAAAGCTATTTTCAACATTGCTACTTTATAGAGCGTAATATTACAGCCAGCCCGCTTTCCGGGCTAGTAGTGATGCGTCATATAAGACAGTCGAATCTTCGAAGAATATGACATGCGCTGACAACGACGCCGAGACAGAAGTCTTTTAAAAGCATTGTGGGTAAAGGACAAAATGCAGGTAACCAGCTTTTTCTCCTTTTCTCACCATGTTTTCTACCCTGATGGAAATAAATATCAATTTTTCAGTTACATTTATTTTGTCGTCTGCAAGTGCTTTCAATTTGGACCAGTCTTACATGTTAATGTTAGGTAAAATGTTTTGACTTTTAGACCTGTCCAAATAGAAAGCATTTGCAGACGACAATGTAAACTTCATTCGAAAATTGAAATCTGATTTTCGAAGATTTGAAAACATTGCGGTAACCAGCATTTTCCCACTTTCCTACAATATTTTCGATAGGTTTCTTTCGCAGGGTCATTAAAAGTCAGGATTGTGCGGTAAAGAGTCGAACCTCAGATTTATGAGGAAAAGCAGCCAGTGGCTTCGAAAGAATGTTGTGCAAAGTCCTAGTAAAAGAGACTCTAACAAAGCAAAGATAGCAGGCACAATATAACTGAATAAATGCTTAAAACAGCCTTAACTCATTGCCAAACAACAATATTTTAGACTGGTCCAAATTGAAAGCATTTGCAGACGACAACATAAAAGTGACTGAAAATTTGAAATTTGTTTTGTGAAGGGTAGAAAACATTGTGGGAAAAGGAGAAAATGCTGGTTACCAGCATTTTCTCCTTTTCCCACAAAGTTTTTTAAAGGCTTCTTTCTCAGGGGCGTCAAAAGTAGGGATTGTGTGGTAATGGGTTAAACACCACACAACCAATCAGTCAAGAAACTGTTATCCTGCTAATTAACCCTTTACCGAACAATCCCTGGTTTTTACGACCCTAAGATAGGAGCCTTTTGAAAACATTGCGGGAAAAGGAGAAAATGCTGGTAACCAGCATTTTCTCCTTTTCCCACAATGTTTTCAAAAGGCTTCTTCCTCGGGGTCGTCAAGAAGTCGTCATTAATTGTGTGGTAAAGAGGTAAACCTTCACCAGTTGACAAAATTTCAGGCACAACCAAATCAACCCTTTACTCCATAGATACTCATTTCTACGTTTTGCTTGTAGGAGCCTTTGGTAGTCTCAATAATGAGATGCCCAGGTGATCTTTTTCATATTTGGACATTTACTGTACAACGTACCGTCTCAAGTCCATCGTAATTTTTCTGATAGCAAATATAGAGCGCTATACTGACTTTCACTTTAGTCGGTTTTATCTATATTGCAGCAATATGCAATTATCTTTTACAACTAAATATGACCAAAAACATTGTGAAACCATTCATTACATAAAAAGCTTGTAGAAGTCGTTTACAAGATATTTATGACGGAAAAATCACAGACAAAATATATCGTGCGTGGTGCCCATTTTTTATGTTTTTGGGAACGTAAAAAACTCAAGTAACTGATGATATGTATGTTTTTTTTCTCACCATCAGCGTTTAAATTGAAAATAGTTGTATTTCAAACTAAGGAATATTGAATACACAAGCCACAGGTATGTTTAAATCCTGGTTTTATGGTCTATTTGGGAAATTATAAGAGTTCCAACTTGCGCACACAATCTGTGCGGAGCTTTCAACTGATTTTGTATTGATTGTCTATACCCAGAAGCGACCAGTCAAAAAGTAGCATCGCCTTTGGGGACAGTCATCTGTACTAGAGCCTTTGGAAAACATTGTGGCAAAAAGAGAAATTGCTCGTGACGAGCAAATTTCACCTTTTGCCACAAATGTTTTCTACACTATCAAAAGGTGTCATATACACATAAGAAACAGCTTCATCCTTGCTGTTATTGAGGGTCAATTATAGAAATGCCTTATGGGGTAAAGGGTTAAAAACTTTTGCAGACAACAAAATCATGGCATAAATGATTGAATTCATCATTCTCTGAAAGCTAAGAAAACAACGTGGCGAAAGAAGAAAATGCTGGTTACCAACAATTTTCTCCTTTTCCAGCAAACTATTTTTCCAAGCTGTCTTTCTCAGGTCATTATAAATTGGGTTTGCGTTGTGAAGGATTCATTCTTGCCACACCACAAATACAGATTTTCCCTTTTTTAGAGCATTTACAGAGGTTCAATGCAGAAATACAACAAATAACAGATTATTTTTACTCAAGGGGTAGGAAAAAAATTTAATGTTTGAGCATTTCTCCTTTTGTTTTCAAAACCTTTTAAATCATGCTCATTAAAACTAAAGACTGTTTGGCATATTATACTTATGAATATTGTAGATAGAGTAGAACTAAGTTAAAGACTAATAGGCTCATTTGGCTCTTTGTTAAGACCTCGGCTCATATTCACCAACCATTGTTGAGAATGTTCTTACTTCGTCTTATTCTACAAGATTTTCTGTATTTGTAAGTAACACTTCTGATTGGCAGAAGAGTAGAAAAACCTTGTGGGAATAGGAGAAAATGCTGGTTATCAGCATTTTCTACTTTTCCCACAATGTTTTCTGAAGGCTTCTTCCTCAGGGTCGTCAAAAGTAGGGATTGTTGGTAATGGGTTAAGACTCTATTCAAAGTCTGTTTTTGTGCAAACAGGATACACAGGAAAAACAGGTCGACATTGAAATTTTGTAAAAAAAATCTCAGCCAACATGGCGCAGATTTATCTTCACAACGCAAATTACAGGCTATTTTTTTCAAACATCACTAGATGTGCAACGCAAAAAGAAAATAAAGTTGGTACAGTAGATTCCGCTTATTTGCAAGTCCTATTTGTCAGAGAAAATATTGCGAATAAGCGGTCGGCCCGATAATCCGATGGCTCTTTTCAGACCGGAAGTCAAACCAGAGTTGCAGACGATCGTTTCGTTCTATTGACAGACGTTCAGCTCTTGCATCCCGATCATTTGATTAATGTTCATAATTTTTTTAAATATATGTTTTTCAAACTAAACAAGTTTTAAAAAATCGTTTGTTTGCTTATTTACCTATCAAGTGCACAAAGCACAAGAAACGATCCTGGGTGTTAGCCATGGTGGTGCTTCGTTTGACATAAAATTCAACACAATTTTTTTGTCAACACAGGTTTCGACGCATATCTCCAGTTTACGGTTATCTAACATTTACTCCATGTGTACATGTACATTCTTACACATTATGATCGTGTGCTGTGCACCTGTATAAACCCCGACTAGCCACCTGTTAGGTTGAATGAGTGGGTAAATTTTGGTTGACGTCATAGACTGATTGCCGTCCAGACGATTCTATTTTAACGCATCAAAATAGGCCATACCATTCAAAGCAGACCGAGATAAGAAACGGTTTTCTGTGTTTTTCACAGTTTACATTCGGTACACCTTACTTTCACGCCTGTAGTCAAATTGTTTGTCACAAATTGGATTATCGACGAGACACTAACAAACAGTTAAGTTTTTTTCCCCCCCGTGTGTAATTATCTGATCGGTGATAGGTTATTTTGATCGGTCTTTCTTGTAACAGGTAAAGTGCCGAATTCGTCTGCAGTTGCTTTCGGGGAGCGTAGATAAAGATCGGACTGCACAGAATGTGTAGTCTGATCATAGAACGTCTATGTTCGTTTTTTTTTTTTTTTCCTGAGACAAGATTTAAGTACATGTAGTCATCTTTTCGCCATTTTTCCGGCCCTAAAATTACCATTTTATTAATCAGTGCTCTTTGTGGTGGATGTACAGCCTGGTACCCGAAATCTCCAGTAACCGTCCAATAGTTTGAAAATCGGCGACCAGTGAAGCTCCATATTTAGAATGTCGGCCATTTGCAGATGTTTTGTAACCGTTATTACACTTTCTTAAATGAAAAGAATAACATAAAATACGCCAAGAATTTTTTATCTTTAATGATTAAATTATGAAAACGGATCATGTCGGACTCGTCGTTTGTATACTGCTACATTGGTTTTTAAACTGCGATTCTCTGTACGCATTGAAATTCGACTGTTATCTTTTTGAGTAACCTTTTTTTTTTTCCCGGACAGATTGAAATTTTTCGCTGTCTTATCCCACGGAATTGCTAATAAACACTAGAATTTCGAATCATGTGCTAATTTTTCGTTGCAAAAAACCGAAATGTTCTATTTAAGGGATCCCCATTAAGCGTTGAAATTTGCGTTGTCTAGATAGGAAATGGATCGGTGCTGGACCAAGTCTTGCAAATAACCGAAAATCCCGATAAACAGGGTTGCGATTAAGTGGAATCCACTGTACATGAAAAACAGGTCGACATGAAAATTTTGTAAAAAAATCTCAGCCAACATGGCGCAGATTATCTTCACAACGCAATTACAGGCTATTTTTAAACACCACTAGATGTGCAACGCAAAAGGAAAATAAAGTTGGTAAATGACAAAAAAAATTTTTAGAACATCCTTATTGAAAGTAATAATGGACAACAAATCGAATGTGGCTCAAATCATGGGATATATCTTCGCCAAATCAGGAAACATGGTACAAAAAGGAGAAAATGCTTGTTGCTTATGTTCTGACCATTTTCCAAAATTTTGTCCTTAACTCATTACCAAACAAAAATATTTTAGGCTTGTCCAAATCAAAAGCATTTGCAGACGACAAAAAAAAAGTGACTGAAAATTTGAAATTTCTTTTGTGAAGAGTAGAAAACATAGTGGGAAAAGGAGAAAATGCTGGTTATCAGCATTTTCTCCTTTTCCTACAATGTTTTCTAAAGGCTTATTTCTCAGGGTCATCAAAAGTAGGGATTTTATGGTAATGGGTTGAAATCATTAAGCCATGGAGATGTCAGGTATTTGGTTAAAAAAAATGGAAAATGATAAAATAAGAATCAACGATTCTTTTGAGGGAGAGTTAAATGACTGTATGTGTTACAACACAGAAAATATTGTGGATAAAGGAGAAATTGCAGGTTTCCAGCATATTATTCCTTTTCCAACAGTGTTTTAACTCTTTACCACACAATCCCGACTTTTAACGACCCTGAGAAAGGAAGCCTTTGAAAACATTGTGGGAAAAGGAGAAAATGCTGGTAACCAGCATTTTCTCCTTTTCCCACAATATTTTCTACCCTTTCCAAATCAATTTTCAATTTTTGATTCACATTTTTTTTGTTGTCTGCAAATGCTTTCAATTTGGACAAGTCCAAAATTTTGTTGTATGGTAAAGAGTTAAAAGGTTATAAAGGTTGTTAAAACACGGGACGGTTTGGTAAACTAAAAGGGTTAATTTTCCAAAAGGGTTAACACTGTACATACTAACAAACATTTTTGAAGCATCCTTAATAGACAATTTTTGGATTAATCTTCGAAAGGTAAAAACGTGGTTAGGAACAGGCGAAAACGCTGATTGCCATCATATTCTCCATTTCCCGCAATGTTGTCAAACTTGTTTCCCAAACAGTCATTCAGGCACGGAACTGTCAGATAAAAGGTTAACATTTTACCTGACAAAAAAATATCGGCCTTATCTAAGTCGAATGGGTTTGCAGACAAATACTTAGATGTGGCTCAAATGGTGCCATTTTTCTTTGATAGGGTCAAAAACATTGAGGGAAAAGGAGAAAATGCTGGTCAACAGCATTTTCTCCATTTCTCACATTGTTTTCAAAAGGCTCCTTGCCCAGGGTTGTTTAAAGTCTTTGTCAGGTAAAGGGTTATGAATTTGTGGAAAAATCAGGAAGAAAAAACATTTTGACAAAAAAGTCAGTGACTCAACGTCTTATGACATGTCTATTTTCAATTTATTACCCCTTTATATCCTTTCACTCTTTACCAAACAACAAATTTATAGACTGGTCCAAGTTGAAAGCATTTGCAGACGACAACATAAATGTGACTGAAAATTCAAAATTTGATTTGGGAAGGGTAGAAAACATTGTGGGAAAAGGAGAAAATGCTGGTAACCAGCATTTTCTCCTTTTCACACAATGTTTTCAAAAGGCTTCTTTCTCAGGGTCATTAAAAGTCGGGATTGTGTGGTAAAAGTTAACCAAATCATCTGTTGTTTAACAACCTTGAAGAAGAAAGCTTTTGAAAACCTTGAGAGACAAGGAGGAAATGCTTGTAAGCAGAATTTTCCTCATTTTCTCACAATGTTTTCTACCTTTTCAGAGACAAGTGCCATTATTTGAGCAACATTGTATAAACTTGGATAAGTCTTAACAATCCCTTGATTTCACAACCCTGAAAAAGAAGCCCTTTGAAAACATCCTGGAAAAAGGAGAAAATTCTACCCTCCCAGAATAAATTTCAATTTTTGGTTCATGATACTTTTGTCGTCTGCAAATGCTTTCATTTTGGACAAGTCTAAAATTTCACCATTAAAGATATAATCTATTACCACATTATGCAGTTTTATGACATGCTTATTTCAAATTTATTACCTCAATATCCTTCTACCAAACAATCTGGTGTCTTAACCCTTTACCAAACAATCCCTGGGGTTTAAACCACCCTGATATAGAAGCCTTTTGAAAACATTGTGGGAAAAGGAGAAATTGCTGGTAACCAGCATTTTCTCCTTTTCCCACAATGTTTTCTATCCTGCTGCAAACAAATTTCAAATTTGGAGTTATGTTTATTTTGTCTGGGTTTAAACCACCCTGAGATAGAAGCCTTTTGAAAACATTGTGGGAAAAGGAGAAAATACTAGTAACCAGCATTTTCTCCTTTTCCCACAATGTTTTCTATCCTGCTGGAAACAAATTTCAAATTCTGAGTTATGTTTATTTTGTCGTATGCAAGTGCTTTCAATTTGGATAAGTCTAAAATTTTGTCGTATGGTAAAGGGTTAATAACCTTGAGTAAAAAAAGCTTTTGGAAGCCTTGCATAATATATAGGATATTTGGTTTTTTTCCGTGAAAGATCGAAATTTATTTTATCAAGTGAACATCATCGGTAATATTTTCACGAGTGGAACAGCAGACTTAATGCTTGTTACCGGTAAATTCTTCTTTTCAGATTCTATTTTTGATTGTGAGTCCTTTTCTTAACCCTTTACCACACAATCCCCTTGACCCTGAGAATGACAGCTATTAAAAACATTGTGGGAAAAGGAGAAAATGCTGGTTCCCTGAGCATTTTCTCCTTTTTCTACAATGTTTTCTACCCTTCCTAAACCAAATTCCAATTTTTCAGTCACATTTATTTTGTCTGCAAATGCTTTCAATTCGGTCCGGTCCAAAAGTTTGTCGTTTAGTAAAGAGTAAAGGGTAAAACAAACAGGAATTACTTGATAGAGGGTCATTTTAATTGTATAAAGATATTTACCCTTTGTTTTAGCTGTAGGTCTGCTTTTACTCTTCTACTATCACAGTCTGGGTTTCCTCGATTATCCAACAGGTGTCTCTTTCGAGGGGAGCATTCTGGCCCTGCTGCTTTGAACAGAGCTCGTCTTGCATGATCGTAGGCTTCCTGAGAAGTTCTTTTGATATCGAACACATAGTCCAGACCTGTAATGGATATTTCGCTATTTACCTTTTACCACACTATGTCGACTCAATGACCCCAAAAGAGAAGAATTTTTAAAACATTGTAGGAAAAGACAACTGATATATACCAGCATTTTATCCCTTTCCACCCTTAACTCTTTACCAAACAAAAAAATTTGGACTGTTCAAAATTGAAAGCATTTGCAGACGACAAAATAAATGTGACTTGAACACTGAAATTTGTTTGGATAGTATAGAAAACAATGTGGGAAAAGGAGAAAATGCTGGTTACCAGCATTTTCTCCTTTTCCCACAATGTTTTCGAAAGGTCTTTTGTCTTTGGGTTGTTAAAAGTCGGGATTGTGTGGTAGAGTTAAATTGACAAATTCTACCACCTGTGCTACATTTACCTTGTCATTTGCAAGTGCATTCAAAATGAACAAAATGCAGCTTTCATAACACATGAATCTTTCATATTACAGCATAATCTCATTTAGGTGTGTCCTCTGTTTGAACAGGAATATGAAAAACCCAGTAATGCCAAAGTAACAAATAACAAAATGCCACCAGACAGCTAGTTTTTCCAAGAGATTTTGACACAATCCTCTGCGGACTGCACGGCACCCGATTTTTGAGCCATCGGAGAGCCTGTTAACAGTTGTCTGGGCTCCATCATCGTAAGACGACCGCTCGGTGTCCAGCTGCACAAAGTCCGGAAGATGTCCGTACAGGCGCAGTCTGGTCGCTCTCCAACTGCTGCCTGATGTCTGTTTGGTGACCATCCTGTGCCATTCTGAACTCAATATTGCACGCACAGCGTCTCCGAAGAAACTGCCATCCAGCGCCTGTTTGATTTGTGACTGCTTGAGCAAAATGTCTTAAAATCATACAGCTCCCCTACGATGTCTTAAATCTTTGAATTGGCAAAGTTAGAAGAAATCGCCGGGTGCCCATTTTATTTGTGACCTAGGCATAAGGCTTGAACTTGTTACCTCAAGCTGACAAGCCCTAAACTTTACCACTGAGCCAGGCAGGATACCTGAAAATTAAACTCCTAATTACTAGTATTATCCACAATGTTTTCAAAAGCCTTCTTCCTCAAGGTTAGTAAAACAGGACATTGTGTGGTACAGGGTTAATATAGATAACCAGCATAAGTTCAGGTTTTTACTCTTGAAAAACTGTGGAAAAAGGACGAATTGGTCTACGCACAAAATATTTCCTATCTTACACTGTGTGAAAATGTGTTCTGCAGCAAGATTTTTCCACAATTATACATAACATGTCTTGATAATAGGATTACAAGAACACACCCAGTAATTAATTCTTTACCACTGAATCCCGACTTTTAACGACCCTGAGAAAAAGGCCTTTTGAAAACATTGTGTGTAAAGGAGAAAATGCTGGTAACAGCATTTTCTCCTTTTCCCACAATGTATTCTACCATTCCAAATCAAATTTAAATTTTTCAGTAACATTTATTTTGTCATCTGCAAATGCTTTCAATACGAACCAGTCTATAAATTTGTTGTCTGGTAAAGAGTTAAGCCTTTGTAAAACAATCCCGAGTTTTATAGACCCTGATAAAAGGGGCTTTTCCAAACATTTTGGAAAAAAGAAAGTGCTGATAATCAGTATTTTCTACTTTTTACATAATGTTTTCCACACTTTCAGAGACGAATCTCATCATTCACACCATGTGCAATATTTGTTATGAAATGTTCGAGACTATTCTGTGCATATTCCATAACCTGTCTGCAAATGTTTTGGAAAATATTAAACTTTTGTTGTTTGATAATGACTTAATTCATACCATCAATGAAAAAACTGGCAGCAGACTATGAAAACAATGTGGAAGAAAACAACAGTACTGTTATTGCTCAATGCAGTTTCTCCTTTTCTTACAATGTTTTTTTAAAAAAGTGTTATGTAGCGAGATAAAATAATATTTCTACACAACAGTCTTCAGAAAATGACAAGAACACACCCACTGATTAACCCATTACCACACAATCCCTACTTTTGACACCCCTGAGAAAGAAGCCTTTTGAAAAAACTGTGGGAAAAGGAGAAAATGCTGGTAACTAGCATTTTCTCCTTTTCCCACAGTGTATTCTACCCTTCCCAGACCAAATTTCAATTTTTCAGTCACCTTTATTTTGTCGTCTGCAAATGCTTTCAATTTGGACCAGTCTAAAACTTTGCCGTTTGGTAAAGAGTTAACCCGATACCACAAAGTGCTATGATGAATGAAAATGGGTTTTGAAAACATCCTGGGTAAAGGGAGAAAATGCTGGTTGGTAACCATAATTTTCTCCTTTCCCACTATGTTTTCTATACCTCTGAAGACAAATCTCATCTTTTGAAAATTTAATGAGTTGTTTGCAAATGCTTTAAATTTCGACAAGTCTAAGATTTTTCCATCCTGGGTATAGAGAAAATTAATTTAACCCATTATCATACCATCCCTATTTATGACGACCCTGAGAAAGAAGCCTGGTAACCAGCATTTTCTCCTTCTCCCACATTGTTTTCAAAGGCTTTCTTTTTCAGGGTCATTAAAAGTTGGGATTGTGTGGTAAAGAGTTAAGTCTTCATAGCATCTATCTTGTCACATGATGAAAAAATAAACGGTATTGATTACCAGTAATTTATTGACTTGATCTAGCTTCTTTTGTCCATAGTAATTTATCTCGATCTGAGAGGCCTACAGGGCGGTATTCCACTGTTTACCCTGTACCAGGCCTACAGGGGGGTATTCCACTGTTCACCCTGTACCAGGCCTACAGGGGGGGTATTCCACTGTTTACCCTGTACCAGGCCTACAGGGGGCCATTCCACTGTTCACCCTGTGCCAGGCCTACAGGGGGATATTCTACTGTTTACCCTGTACCAAGCCTACAGGGGCTATTCCACTGTTTATCCTGTACCAGGCCTACACGGGGCCATTCCACTGTTTACCCTGTACCAGGCCTACACGGGGCCATTTCACTGTTTACCCTGTACGAGGCCTACAGGTGGCCATTCCACGGTTCACCCTGTACCAGGCCTACAGGGGGCCATTCCACTGTTTACCCTGTACCAGGCCAACGGGGGGGGGGGGGGGGGGGGGGGGGGGGGAGGGGGGGGGGAGGGGGGGGGGAGGCATTTTCTCTTTTTCCCACAATGTTTTCTACCATTCCCAACACAATTTTTGCTATTTCAGTCACATTTATTTTTTGTCTGCAAATGCTTTCAAGTGGGACCAGTCTCAAATTTTATCGTTTGGTAGGTAAAGAGTTAATCTGAATTTCACTTGTACCTAGAAAAAATGATTTCAGTACTATTACTATTATGGATAAGTCTAAAAATCAAGGTCTTGCTAAAATGATGGAAGTGTTCGACACTGTGTTTATAAAGTTATGGATTAATCTTAACCCTTTACTCCATAGATACTCATTTCTACGCATTGCTTGTAGGAGCCTTTGGAAAACACTGTGGCAAAAGGTGAAATTGCTCTTGACGAGCAATTTCACCTTTTGCCACACTGTTTTCTACACTATCAAAAGATGCCATATACACATAAGAAACTGCTTCATCCATCATGTTGCTATTATTTAGGGTCAATTAGAGATACCATAGAAATGCCTTATGCAAAGGTGTCATATACACATAAGAAATGGCTGCATCCTTCAAACCATAGAAATGCCTTATGGGGTAAAGGGTTAAAGGGTTTTACACAAAACTAGCACCAAATATAGATTAATAAATTTTTTTCTGCATTTTCCACATTTTTCCTTCTCTTTCAGGACCAAATCTTACTAACTTGGTCACATGTAATTTGCTATCTGCACATATTTTCAGCATGGATGGGTCTGTAATTACGTCCTTCCATACAGAGATAAAAAGAAAGGGAAAGGAAATATGAAGAACTTACCCAATGTTGTGTTAACATTAAATATGGATGCCAGCATCCCTTTGAAGTCTCGACTGAACTGGGCAGATACATCATCATGCACGGTATCACAGCAAAAAAATGAATGCATTTCCGTCACACTCCTGTATAAAGCATTGGCTGCAGGCTGCGTGTTCAGTTTAAACTCTAGCTCACGAATCATGCCATTGTCATTCAAAACACGCAATGTGCAGCTCTTTCCCAAATGTTCTGCTTTACTTATCATGATATACTCCAACCTGTTAAAGGAAATTCCGAATAGAACACTATTTCAGAGCTACACACAATTGGACAACATTCTGGTAACTCATTCTGTCAACTGATTACCACATGACAGAATTTTACACTTGTCTGAATTAAAAGAATACACAGAATACAAATCAATGGTGCCTCTAACCATGAAACTTGCCTTTAAGTCATTACCAAACGAAGAATTTTAGGTTTGTCCAAATCCAAAGCATTTGCAGATGACAAAATAAAACTGACTGAAAAACTTGAAATTTGCTTTGTGATGGGTAGAAGACATTGTAGCGGGAAAAGGAGAAAATGCTGGTTATCAGCATTTTCTCCTTTTCCCACAACCTCTTCTAAAGGCCTCTTTCTCAAGATCGTCAAAGGTAGGGATTGTGTGATAATGGGTTAATCATATAGGTAGAAAACATTGTAGGTGATCGGGAAATGCTGGTTACCAGCATTTTTTCCTTTTCCATCAACGTTTTTAAAAGCAGCCTTCCTCAGGCTGAAAGTTTGTGTGTGGTCAGGATTGTGCGGTAAACAGTTAACCCTATGAAGTGGATTCTCAGCATTAGTTCCTTTTCCCAACAAAGTTTTGAATCATTTAACTCATTACCACACGAGAAAATTTTAGACTGGTCCAAATTGAAAGTATATGCAGACGACAAAATAAAGGTGACTGAAAAATTAAAATTAGTTCTGGGAAGGGTAGAAAACACTGTGGGATTTTTTTGGTTACCAGCATTTTCTCCTTTTCCCACAGTGTTTTCAAAAAGCTTCTTTCTCAGGGGCGTCAAAAGTAGGAATTGTGTGGTAATGGGTTAACCCATTACCAAACAATCCCTGGTTTTTACGACACTGAGATAGACTTTCAATCATTTGGAAAATATTTCCGTAAAGAGAAGAATTTGCACATGAGAAGCAGTGTTCAAAACCAACATCATGCAATGCAGTAATTTAATACTAGTTGCCCAAACTCAAGAAACACAGATCCTTTAACTATGCAAAGTACACTTTTCTATCCACATGTTTTCTACTCTTTCAAAAGCAAATTCTGTCATTTGATTCATCCTTTATTTGTTGTCTACAAATATTTTCAATCTGGACACAAGGGACATTTTGTTATTGGGTAAAGAGTTAATGGCTTGCCCATGATTCCTTATCAAACTCTACCACATAACAAATTTACAACTGTCAAATTTCAAGCATTAAATATGGCTAAATTGATGAAATTCACCTTTAAATGGGTAAGAAAATAAATTGTGGGAAAAGGAGAAAATACTTCAAAAGCATTTTCTCCATTAATCACATTCATTAAAACTAGAGCTGTAACTAACTGTATGTGACTAAACCCATTACCACAAAATCCCCACTTTAAACGAGCCTGAGAAAGAAGCCTTTAGAAAACATTGTGGGAAATGGAGAAAATGCTGGTAACCAGCATTTTCTCCTTTTCTCACAGTGTTTTCTACCCTTCATAAAATAAATTTCAAATTTTCAGTCACTTTTATTTTGTCCTCTGCAAATGCTTTCGATTTGGACAAGCCTAAAATATTGTTGTTTGGTAATGAGTTAATACCCCCACCATAGCTTTGACAGAAACATGCAATTGCTAGTATTTTGTACACAGATGGACACACCCACGGACACATAGACAGACAGGCTGATTCCAATATATCCACGAAAACATACATTTTGCGGGGGCATAACAAGGGATTGTATGAGAAAAAGTTAAATCTTTTGACTCTATGAAAAAGAACAATGTGATAAGTAAATACCTTTCGATGGGTTCCATATTGCTTGTATAATACACTATGCCAGTTGGCCCTACTCCAATTTTAACACTGTCATTATGTAGAACAGCTTCATGATACTCCACACCAAAGTTTCTCAATGTTGCTGCTTCTTTCAACAGGTTATACTGCGCTGATTCTTTACTCACTTCTGTCAACTGCATGTGCATTTCAGCAACACACTCCACCATATGTGGAGTAAGTTCTACACAGTCTTTCAGTAAGGTGGAGTACTGATTAAACTGAAAGGCTTCATGGTCAAAATTCCCAAACTCTGCCTGTGCCATGTAGGACAACATAGTCAAGAGTTGTTTTTCATCATCGACCACTAGTTTACCACTTTCCAGTTCTTCTTTTACTTGGAAATAAAATATTTCCCTGAAAAGAGCATTTAGAGCATTGTTAAACTTTTCCAGGCCTCAAGATAAGAGGGAGTGATGGTATTCTTAATCCATTGTTTCTCTTCCAAACCTTATGTTGTGGGTACTCATTAGAATCGTCTCAAAGAGACGATTCTAACGAGTACCTATATTCCCCCTATAACATAGGGTTTAATTGAGAATTATTAATATTTTCAATTTTAGAAATCAAAATCACTCCCTCTACATGTATCTGGAGCTCTGCTCTTCATTTCTAAACTTTTGCTTGCCAAATGCTTAACGATGCACTACCACCAGCAAGTAATTTCATTTTGTCTTACAACATATCACTTTTTATGAAGACAATGCTGTGACAGGAGAAATGGGAAAATTTGTCCTTTGCCAGAATATTTCTGATTATCTGATAAACCTTTGTGAACAGTCATCATCTATACTGCAAATTTGTCTCAAGAGATAAGGAGTTTAGCCTTGCACTAAACCATCCAGCTTTTTTTTACACTTCGGAGAAAATAGCTTAAAACCCTTTCCCAAATGACAACGTTTACACTCTTCCAAATTGAGAGCATCCACAGACTACATTATTCAGTATTGGTGCAAATAAGATTTAGGTCTCTGATAGGATAGAAAATGTAGGAAAAGTAGAAAATGCGGGTTACCTGCATTTTCTTCTTTTCACACAATGTTTTCAAAAGGCTTCTATTTCGGGGTCATAAAAACCAGGGATTGTTTGGTAAAGGGTTAAACAATAATTTTGGAAAAGGAAGAAGCACTGGTTTACAAGCTTTAATCCCAGTGAGATGAAATTGTTCTGATGTAAATGTTTTAACTCATTACCACACAATCCCTACTTTTGATGACCCTGAGAAAAGAGCCTTTAGAAAACATTGCAGGAAAAGGAGAAAATGCTGGTTACCAGCATTTTCTCCTTTTCCCACAATGTTTTCTAACCTTCACAAAAATAATTTCAAATTTTCAGCCACTTTTATTTCATCATCTGCAAATGCTATTGATTTGGACAAACCTAAAATTTTATCGTTTGGTAATGAGTTAAGAGCCACCAGCACTGTAGGTGACAATTTCTTCTGACAGTCTAGTGGCTAGGCATAAAACTTTAAAGACTAGGAAATTAAATGATTGTGCATGTCTAAGGTGTCTCATATATCCTACAATGACTATGCCTTGCAATATTGGTGACACTATAGCTATCAAACACTTTACTCTTCCACGTTTATAAAGAGCACAGAGAGCTCCAGACAGATATAAAGAGCACAGAGAGCTCCAGACAGATATAAAGAGCACAGAGAGCTCCAGACAGATTTAACCCTTTCCCAAACAACAAATTTTTTACCCTTCCGAACCAAAAGAGTTTGCAGACGGCAATTGTACATTTGGAGAAAATTGCACACAGTTCTCAATTAAGGGTAGAAAACACTGTGGGAAAGGAGAAATTGTTTGTTACCAGCAATTTCTCCTTTTCTCACTGTGTTTTCAAGGACTTTTACTGCAGACACGTAAAAAGCAGGGCTTGTATGGGAAAGGGATAAAGAGCACAGTGAGCTCCAGACAGATATAAAGAGCACAGTGAGCTCCAGACAAATATAAAGAACACAAAGAGCTCCAGACAGATATAAAGAGCACAGAGAGCTCCAGACAGATATAAAGAGCACAGAGAGCTCCAGACAGATATAAAGAGCACAGAGCTCCAGACAGATATAAAGAGTACAGAGAGCTCCAGAAGAAGGAAGTGATTCTGATTTCAAAATAGAAATTATTAATCATTCTCCACTTAACCCTATGTTATGGGTACTCTTATGAAAAATTGTCCTATTGAGACTATTCTAATGAGTACCAACAACAATGGGTTTGGAAAAAAAAATTACTGATTTAGATCACCATCACTTGCTCTTATCCGCAGCTCAAAAAAACAAGGCAAAAATTTTTACCTTGCTGAAGGCTGTAACAGCCTATGGGGCTCCACAAAGAATTTTACTCTCAAATTGAGTCTGAATGGTGGAGCCAGCTGTCGATCAATGCGGTTTCTCAAGTTCAGCCATAACTCTTCAGACCTACTACCAACATACTGAAGTCCAAAATAATCTTGCTCTATGATACCAAGCTTTTTGCAGACCTGCAACGAAGAAAACACATAGTTCTTACACTGTTTTAGTCTTTAACCAATTACCACACAATCCCAACTTTTAACAACCCTAACAGAAGAAGCCTTTTGAAAACATTGTGGGAAAAGGAGAAAATGCTGGTAACCAGCATTTTCTCCTTTTCCCACAATGTTTTCTACCCTTCACAAAAGAAATTTCAAATTTTCAGTAACTTTTATTTTGTTGTCTGCAAATGTTTTTGATTTGGACAAGCCTAAGATGTTGTCGTTTGGTAAAAAGTTAATTCTTTACATAATAATTCAATCTTTACACGACCCTGGCAACAAGGGTTTTTGAAAAACTACTAGGCTAGGACTCTGAAGTGTGTTGCCTGAGGATACTTTTGTGAAAAACCCAGTGGAACCAGTGAGGCTTGAACCCAGGGCTTCAAGGTCATGAGCCCAACACTTAACCCTTTACCAAACAACAAGATTTTACACCTGTCTGATTGCTTTTAGGCAATATGTAATTTTTCGTATGCAAATGCAAATACTAAATCAGATTGGACGTTTCTAAAATGTCATCGGGTAGATTATTCAACCATTTACCTATTTAACATTTTACGAACCCAAGAAAGAAACCAACTAAAAACATAGTAGGAAAAGGAGAAAATGCTAGTAACCAGCATTTTCTCTTTTCCTCACAATGTTTTCTTCCCTTTCCAAAACAAACTTCAATTTTCCAGTCACTTTCATTTTGTTGTATGCAAATGGTTTCAATTTGGGTCAGTCTATAATTTTGTCATTTGGTAAAAGAGTTTACCAAGCAACAAGATTTTAGACTGGTCCAAATTCAAAGCACTTGCATTATAATATATTATGACAAAATAAATGTAACTCAAATATTGAAATCTGCTTCCAGCGGTGTAGAAAACATGGAAATGGCAACCAAATTGAAAAAAAAAACCTGATTGTGTTCTTGTAACGAGTAACTTTTCTATTTTTTGTCTTTAATCTGACTGGAGACTGGGTCAAACCGTCCGAGAGGAGCACTAAATTTGGAGCAGAATAGAAACACAAAAGACATAGGGTCCTGCTTTTTTTAACTGTTCAACATAAGGTCACAATTGATAACGTTTGCTATTTATAGACTGTTTCTTCTTTGTCGGCACAAAAGAAAATCAATAATGAATTTTTTTACGTTGAAAAAAGAGACGTCAGATTTTGTGGCTTGCAGAATAATTTATTTTTCTCTTATAATTAATGTCTGAGTTAAATCCTCAACCATTAAAACGTAATGATAGTTGATACGAATACAATATCGCGAATTTGACGAAAAAGAACAGCAGATCAGAATATAGAATATCCCTACCTGATCCATACACTGTTGGCCAAATCCTTTTGGATTGACCTTTATGTCCAACATATAAGAATTCGGTAGACACACATAGCACGCCATTTCCATAGAGAAATGATTTATGAAAGAACTAGCGCTCACATAACCGTCGACTACAAGTTGTAAGTCTCCTTTGATTGACGATATGTTGTGAAAATGTCGGTCAGCAGCTGATCACATGCACCTAGAATCACAACTGCCAATCAGATAGCAGTTCGGTAAATGTTGACATGCGCAGTAAACCCAAATGAGGAAAGGTTTATTTTTGGAAAAGACTTGCAATAGGCCAAGAATTTAACTTTTTTTAAAAGAAAAAAAGAAGAATATTGAATAAACTCTTCCGCTTCAGATCGCGCAGTCGACCAGCTAGAGCTATAGGCCTATACAGATCTTGTCTGGTCAAGATCTGGCCCGGATCTGGTTAAGTAGGCTATCAAGATCAGGGATCGGCTAAGTTACATGCGTGCAAGCATGCACACGTACGCCTCTAGACTTACCTTTACAGGTGACTGCTGCGATGCTATTTTTTTATGACTGGTCTTCGCGAAGACCAGTCACAAAGATAGCATCGGAGCAGACACCTTCAGACTGAAGGTAGCCTCGACTAATATTGCGATCCCTTATATGGATAGTTTATGATTCTATTTAATGAATTAATTTTCGTTAATTTAATTAATGTAGATAGATCTACGTAGATCTATTTGTATTAATGTAGATCGATCTACATGTATCTCTAATTGTATTTCTGTAGAATAAAACAAGTTTAAATTGATTTAATCAATTAAAGTTACGCACTTATTCTATAAATCTATCTTTGATGAAACTTATAATAGATCTAGCAGCAAAGCCTCGACCAATGGATGGATCTACAAAAGTTGAACTTAGCATTGGGCCTGTTAGAACTAGTCAGAGACATATCTTATTTTATGTCTCTGATGTAGTGAGATTCTGGCCGATTCCTGTTCACCAACCATTCTTGAAAATATTCTTAGCCTTACTCCCCAAAGTTTTCTAAATTTGTAAGTAACACAACTCCTAATTGGCTAAACCGAATGGTGTTACTTACATCAGGGATCTTATATATATATATAAGAATCCTGCTTACATGTAACTCCGGCATTTTGGAGGAGGAAAGACGTGTATAACCGATCGATTCTGTCTCCGCTGGAAACTTGTAAACTTTCCATAGATCGCCACCAGTAATCACCAAGACAGTACGACCTTATTCTGAAAACCACTTAACTTTTGGAAACAACGACATAATTATATATAAGAGTCCAAAGAGTCCTATAGAAGTGAAGGGATAAGAATCGGTGACTGTTCATAAATTTGTGCCGAGGAAATCATGAATCTAGATATAGAATAGCAGCATATTGTATAATAAAAGGGTCTCGACGGGTCTGAAATTAGTAAATTTAAGCCAAAATGTTCTGTGTGTCACATTTGTTCCCGCTTCAAACTGAAATGATCATCAATTGGGCGTTATACATATGACGTAGAACTTATAGATCTATGACCAATTACATAATATATCTACCATTATCGCCCGCTAGATGGCATTCTACGAATGTCGAATCTTAGAAGAATATGACATGCGCAGAAAACGGTATATCTACTTTTGGGTTTTTTACACCGTACATAACCGAAACTTTTGGAAATTCCCGTAGTTTTACTTACATCACTCTAGATCTATGAGTCATCAGTGCAACGCGTTAACTTATCTATCTGGATAGTGCAATCTCGGACAGTATTCACCGACCATTCTACGTTCGAATTCTTTGTAATAGTTAAACGCCAAGAAGTCAAAACAAGAGGACCATGAAGGTCCTATATCGCTCACCTGAGTACAAAGCAGTAAAGGTCTAAAGTAAAGATAAATACCAAATATCACGTTTCAAGGCCAAATGATAAAACAAGAGAAGCAAATTGTCGCAATTTGACTTGAGAACTTCAAGGTTCCATTCCGGTGTAATGCAGAAAAATGACCCCCATTACAAAATGACCCCCGGGTCATTTCTCGACGTAGAGGAATGAGCCATGGGTCATTTTTCGACGTAGAAAAATGATCCAGATCACTATTCTACGTCGAGAAATGACCGTAGGTCATTTTGTAATGGGGGTCATTTCTCTGCATTACACCGGACAAGAAATACTGTAAAAATGAAGATCAAAGTGGAATTACTCAAAATCCGTGCTAAGCAGAGTTATTGTCCTTGCACATTGCACTCTGTAATATTGCAAGAAATATGCAGACCAAGTTTGAAGTCATTCTGACTTGAAATGACAAAGTTATATTCCAGACAAGCACTATATGCTGTAACATAACATTCAGAGAGAAATAACTAAAAGACAGCATGAAGCAGAGTTACAATTCTTCTGCACTGCACTTCCAAATATTGAAACAAATAAGCATACCAAATTTCAAGTCATTCCTACAAAGTTTTGCTCTGGACAAGCAAGAAATGCTATTAAAATGAAGGTCAAAGGGGATATAACTCAAAATTCGTGCTGGGTAGAGTTATGGTTCTTGTGTACTGTGCACCATAATTTTTCAATAATCATGCATATCAAATTTGAAGATGTTTAGGCTGGAGATGACAAAGTTTTATTCCAGATGAGCAGAAAATGCTGTAAAAATGAATATCAAAGTGGAATAATTGAGTCATGGACAGTTCGATGCAGAGTTATGATTCTTTCACACTGACTCCTGTATTATTGCAACAAACACAAATGCCAAGTTTCAAGTCAATCAGACTGGAGATGACAAAGTGATACTCCGGACTAAGAACTATTCTAAAGATTTTTCTAATTCAATGGCAAATAACTCCAGTCATTCCTGTCTGATTAGACCCATAATCGAACTCATCAGAGATTTTACAGTCATATATATTTTGACCAAGCTTGGTGCTGACTGGTTGATATTTGTAGATGCTAGAGTGTAAACAAAGTCAAATAGATGTAAAGCAATTTTTCTAATTCAAGGGCAAATAACTCCATTTGATCTGGTCTGATTAAACCCATACTCGAACTCATTAAAGATCTTATGGTCATATATATTTTGACCAAGTTTGGTGCTGATTGGTAAATAATTGTAGATGCTATAGTGTAAACAAAGTAAAATAGAGCATTTTTTCTAATTCAAGGGCATTAACTCCGGTCATTCTAATCTGATTAGACCCATAGTCGAAATCCTCCAAGATCATATGGTCATTTATATTTTGACCAAGTTTTGTGCCCATTGGTTGATATTTGCAGATGCTAGAGTGTGAACAAAGTCAAATATATTAATTTTTCTAATTCAAGGGCAAATAACTCCAGTTGTTCTAGTCTGAATAGACCCATAATCAAACTCATCTGAGATCTTATGGTCATATATACTTTGACCAAGTTTGGTGCTGATTGGTAAATAATTGTAGACAGTAGAGTGTAAACAAAGTCAAATAGAGCAATTTTTCTAATTTAAGGGCATATAACTCGTCATTCTAATCCGATTAGACCCATAATCAAACTCATCCAAGATCTTATGGTCATTTACATTTTGACCAAGTTTGGTGCTGATAAAGTGATATTTGTAGATGCTAGAGTGTAAACAAAGTCAAATATAGCAATTTTTGTAATTCAAGGGCAAATAACTTTAGTTGTTCTGGTTGAATAGACCCAGAATCAAAAATCGTCCGAGATCTTATGGTCATATATATTTTGACCAAGTTTGGTGCTGATTGGCAAATAATTGTAGACAGTAGAGAATGAACAAAGTCAAATACAACAACTTTTCTAATTCAAAGGTATATAACTCCAGTTGTTCTAATCTAATTAGACCCATAATTGAACTCATCCAAGATCTTTCAGTTATTTATATTTTGACTAAATTTGGTACTGATTGGTTGATATCGTCAAATATAGCAATTTTTTCTAATTCAAGGGCAAATAACTCCAGTTATTCTGGTCCGAATAGACCCATAAGTACACACATGAGACATCTAATGGTCATAAATCATAATACTTTGACCAAGTTTGGTGCTGATTGGTGGATATTTGTAGATGCTAGACTGTAAACAAAACAAGAGGACCATGATGGTCCTATATCACTCACCTTAGTACCAAGCAGCACAGGTCTAATATAAAGATATAGAGGATATTTGTTTTTTTCGGTGTAAGATCGAAATTTATTTCATCGAGTGAACACCATTGGTAATATTTTTCACGAGTGGTGTAGCCGCCACTCGTGAAAATATTACCAATGGTGTCCACTCGATGAAATAAATTTCGATCTTTCACCAAAAAAAAAACCAAATATTCTATTTATTTTATGCTTTAAACCCTTTCTGGGAGGAGCTTTATCAAAATTCAGTACAATTCTTTTCCCTCATTCCCCGTGCTGTACCCCTCCCGCATAGCAACGTTAAGTCAAGCGCGAGAAATGTAAGGTATATGACGTCATATTTCCCATAAGGTTGTTAGGCACGCGCTATTTACCTAGGCAACAAGAACATGAAAATCGGTATTTTCACTGGTGGTACCAGTGCAAGATCGAAAAATATTTTCACTGCTATTTCTCGATATCCCATCAGAAGGCATGAAATAAACATGTATATACCAAATAACAAGGTTCAAGGCCAAATGGTAATGAAACAAGAGCAGCAAATTGTTGCAATTTAAGTTGAGAATTTGAAGATCCATTCCATACAAGCAAGAAATACTATAAAAATAAAGATCAAATGGGAACTACTCAAACTTCGTGTTTCGCTTTCTGACTTTAGATGATAGTTATATTCAGGGCAGGCACTAAATGCTGTAAAAATAACATTCAAAGGGAAATAACTCAAAGACAGCACAAGGTACAGTTACAATTCTTAGGCACTGCACTTCCAAATATTGCAACAAATAAGCATACCAAATTTCAAGTCATTCCTCCTTAATATGAAAAAGTTTTGCTCCGGATAAGCAAGAAATGCTATAAAAATGAAGGTCAAAGGGGGAATAACTCAAAATTTGTGCTAGGAAGTTATGGTTCTTGTGCAATGCACTCCATAATTCTTCAACAATCATGCATATCAAATTTGAAGATGTTCAGGCTGTAGATGACAAAGTTATATATTCCAGATAAGTAGAAAATGCTGTAAAAATTTCGATCTAAGGGAAAAAACTCATAGACAGTATGGAGTAGAGTAATGGTTCTTTCACACTGCACTCCGTATTATTGCAATAAACAAAAATGCCAAGTTTCAAGTCGATTGGACTGGAGATGACACAGTTATGCTCTGGACTAAGAACTATTTTAATTAAAGGGTAAATAACTCCAGTTGTTCTGGTCTGATTACACCCATAATCGAACTCATCTGAAATCTTAGAGTCATATATCTTTTGACCAAGTTTGGAACTAATTGGTTGATATTTGTAGATGCTAGAGTGTAAACAAAGTGAAATATAGCAATTTTTCGAATTCAAGGGCAAATAACTCCAATTGTTCTGGTCTGATTACACCCATAATCAAACTCATCCGAGATCTTATGGTCATGTATATTTTGTCCAAGTTTGATGTCGATGGTTTATAATTATAGATGCTAGAGTGAATGTCAAATATGGCAATTTTTCTAATTCAAGGGCAAATAACTCTGGTTGTTCTAATTTGATTAGACCAATAGTCGAAATCCTCCAAGATCTTATGGTCATTTCTATTTTGACCAAGTTTGGCTCCGATTGGTTGATATTTGTAGATGCTAGAGAGTAAACAAAGTGAAATATAGCAATTTTTTTAATTCAAGGGCAAATAACTCCAGATGTTCTGGTTCGATTAGACCCATAATCGAACTCATCCGAGATCTTATGGTCATATACATTTTGACCAAGTTTGGTGCTGATTGGTTGTTATTTGTAGATGCTAGACTGTAAACAAGGAAATGTGAATGGACGACAGATGGACGGACGGACGGAAGGACGATGGACGCCGACGGACGGTGAGTGATCACAGTGGTTCACTCAGAGCACTTCGTGCTCAGGTGAGCTAAAAATGTGAACTGATGGCAGACTGACGACAGACAAGACGATTGCAATAGCTCATTCTTGAGCACTCAGGTTCTTCAAAAGTAGGGATTTTGTGGTTACTGCCTTTATGAAAGAAAAGTTGACATTTATTTCGTGAGTGGTCTAAAACATTGCAGGAAAAGGAGAAAATGCTGTTAACCAGCATTTTCTCCTATTCCCACGTTTTCTAAAGGCTTCTTAATCAGGGTAGTCAAAAGTAGGGATTGTGTGGTTACTCAGCCCTAATACAAGAAAATTTGAAGTTTGTTTTGTGAACGGGGTGAAAACATTGTGGGAAAAGGAGAAAATGCTGGTTACTAGCACTTGCTCCTTTTCCCACAGTGTTTTTTAAAGGCTTCTTTTTCAGAGTCATCATAAGTAGGGATTGTGTGGTTACTGCCTTAATAAAAGAAAAGTTATGTGAACGGTCGAAAATATTATGGGAAAAGGAGAGCACTACCAGCACTTGCTCCTTTTGCCACAATGTTTTTACAGGCTTCTTTTTCAGGGTCGTCAAAAGTAGGGATTGTGAGGTCACTGCCTTAATAAATCTTTATCCTACTGAATGAAATGAAACTTTCAACTTTTTACCAGACGACAAAATTGCAGCATTGTCCAAATTGAAAGCATTTTCAAGCATTTTCAAGCGACAATTTCAACGTTGCTCAAATGGTGCAATTTTACTTTTATAGGATAGAAAACATTGTGGGAAAAGGAGAAAAAGCTGGTTAGCAGCATTTTCTGCATTTTCCATGATGTTTTCAAAAGGCTTCACCTCCAGGGTCGATAAAAGTTGGCAATGTATGGTAAAAGGGGTAAGCCGATAGCAAAAACCCAAATTGTGCTATGTCAAAGTTTTTTTTTTTTTTTGGGGGGGGGGGTAAGATAAACCAGACTGCAAGTTTTGTGTAGTCTGATCTTGGATCTACACTGTCCGCAAAAGGTCAGTGAGTCGCGCTTAGCAGCCTAGGGGTTAATAGGGTTTGTTCATGCATTTGTGAAAAAAATCTGATCGTTTTACTTGGCAGTCCTAGACAGTTTAACCATGTGTCAAAGGTTTGGCTGAAGCTCAATATCTCAAACCCGAGTATTGAATCGGAGGTTTTCAAGCGAACTGTTTACTTGGGGGAAAGGTAAAATTCCTGTTTATTACCCAATTTTTTTTTTTAAATTTAAAGAAATCAAAAGTGTTTGCTGGCTTTTGAATTAATTATTAAACCACGTCAAAGTCTAGGCGATGATTTATTTATGTGGCTTATACGTCAAATTAAGAAGTAGGAACATTTCCTTGATAGAAAATACCCCTTCATTCAGGTAAGTCATCCGTAATGTTTACCCTTCATTCATACAGTGAGCTTCAAGAACTGACCTATGTTTGCTCTTGCAGAGTGTAAATCAAGATCAGACTGTACAGATTGTGCAGACTGATCTTGAATCTACACTGTCCATTACTTTGAGAAATATTCTGGGTGACTCAAGCATCGAAATTCGATTAAGGATGGATAGAAAACATTGTGGGAAATGGAGAAAATCCTAGTTACCAGCATTTTCTTCTTTGCCCTCTATGTTTTTAAACGACTTTTTCCCCGGGGTTGTTAAACACTCATCATTGTATGGTACAAAATTAACTCTTTACAAAACGACAATATTTTAGGCTTGTCCAAATCAAAAGCATTTGCAGATATTTTTAAATTTGTTTTGTGAAGGGTATAAAACATTGTGGGAAAAGGAGTAAATGCTGGTTACCAGCATTTTCTCCTTTTCCTACAATGTTTTCTACGAGCTACCTTCTCAGGGTTGTCAAAAGTAGAGATAGTGTGGTAATGGGATTCATCGTAAGAATGATGTACACATCGGTAAGAATCGAATCATGTCAACAATTCCGCGACTAAAGTCGGCACAGATTGGAATCGAACCAGCTATGTTTCAAGCCATGCATGTTGCCGATTGAGCTTGACACATTGTAAATGAAAGGAAGTTGATGATACAATGGTCTTAAATGAAACTAGTTAGACAGACACTGCTTACATGTTTTAACCTTTTATTTCAAAGAACCTCTACACAGTAGTGATAAAATGAGAATATAATAAAATGTGTCCAAGTCATGATAACAGCACATTCACACATTCAGAACTGCAAACAAAATGATGAAGGAACAGCTGGGCCCCTATTCACCGACCATTCTTGAGAATATTCCTAGTCTTATTCTCCAAGGTTGTCTGAATTTGTAAGTAACACAAGTTCTGATTGGCTAAACCATCAGGTTTAGCCAATCAGAAGTTGTGTTACTTACAGATGTACAAACTTCTGGAGAGTAAGGCAAAGAATGGTTGGTGAATACAGGCCCTGGAGTTTTCCCATTACCATACACATACATCTTCTCCCGTCCCTAGAGTAAATAGCTCTTGAAAACCATGTGGGAGAAGGAGCAATTAGTTGTAAATATATATGAGAGGAAAAGGTTCTGGCCACTTATACTAATCTAATCTGTCAGGATTCTGCTTCATAGAACACCCCCACCCCATTCCCCTAGTACTCACACCAAGCGTGTGGCCCAATGAAATAGCCTGATGTTGACACATCACAACCAAGAATCAAACTTAAATTCATGAAGTAAGTTAACCCATTACCACACATGACGACCCCGAGAAAGAAGGGAAAAGGAGAAAATCCTAATAACCAGCATTGCATTCTTTATTCTTTTCACACAATGTTTTTTACCCTTCACAAAACAAATTTCAAATTTTCAGTCACTTTTATTTTGTCGCCTGCAAATGCTTTCGACATAGCTAAAATTTTGTCATCTGAAAATGAGTTGATAGATTAATGGAAGTGGCTTTTCTTTCCAAACATAAAACTTCAACAAGTGAACGTTGACATGCAACATCAATGTTTTCTCCAAAATCTATTTCACTGTTCAGGAATAACAAATTAACTCATTACCAAACGACAAAATTATAGGTTTGTCCAAATCGAAAGACGACAAAATAAAAGTGACTGAAAATTTGAAAGTTGTTTTGTGAAGAGTAGAAAACTTTGTGGGAAAAGGAGAAAATGCTGGTTACCAGCATTTTCTCCTTTTCCCACAATATTTTCTATAGGCTTCTTTCACAGGGTTGTCAAAAGTAGGGATTGTGTGGTTATGGGTTAACTCTTTACCACACAATCCCTACTTTTAACGACCCTGAGAAAGAAAGCCTTTGAAAACATTGTGGGAAAAGGAGAAAATGCTGCTAACCAGCATTTTCTCCTTTTCCCACAATGTTTTCTATCCTTCCCAAATCAAATTTTGATTTTTCAGTCACATTTATTTTGCTGTCTGCAAATGCTTTCAATTTGGACCAGTCTATAAATTTGTCGTTTGGTAAAGAGTTAACCCATTACTGTTACCCTATTATGCCTTTGCAGTTGAAACTTAGGAAAATATAATGGGTATGGAGCAGCTGTTGGTAAGGAATGATTTCTCTCTCCCACACAGTGTTTCCAGATATCTAGAGTTCAGATGTTAACAGATGGTACATGTTTACGTATTGAAATGCAACAATTTTCTCCATAAAAAACCACGTAACAAAATGAAAAGAAAAAACATGTTTTTCTCATTTCGAAATCCTAGTAAGTTATATACCACAGTTAAGACACAATCTGATTAAATAGGGTTTTATTTAAAAACAAAAGGGCCAAGATGGCCTTGGATCGCTCACCTGAATTTTAAAGAGGACGATACCTTTTTTCTTTTGAGGTATTGAACACTGGAAACAAAATCATTATTTTGCCAAACAATTTTCAAAAGATCACTCGTAGAATTTATTTCAAAATCTGACCGACCGTTCCAAAGAAGAAGAATTCTTAAGAATTTCTTCATTTCCCTATAGTGCAAGTAGCCCCCATTCACCAGGGCCTTGTTTCTTGACGGATCAAAATTTGGCAAACAAATTTTGAAAAGGGTCACCCAAGGAACATCTCTGTGAAATTATTCTAAAATCTGGCCAGCAGTTTCAAAGAAGATTTTTAAAGAATATCTTAGAAAATTCCATTTGGTTGCCATGGTAACCAGACTTTTTGACAGAATCAAATTATGTGAACAATTTTTCTAAGGACCTCCCAAAGAACATTCCAGCCAAGTTTGGTCTAAATTGGCACAGTGGTTTAGGAGGAGTTGATGATTAAAGAATTGTTGACGACTGACGAACCACACCGGATGATCCTAAAAGCTCCCCTTGAGCATGTTGTGCTCAGGTGAGCTAAAAAACAATTATACAAACATGCGACAGCAAAACAGCATGGGAAACCATCTGTTTTGAGCAATCTCTTCATTTTTAAGACCAATCGTTTTCTGCCAGGTAAAAGACTACAAGTTCCAGCTACATTTAAACTGTAGTCTACAATTACTTTTCAACTTGGACAAATCCAACATTTATTTCATACGGAAAAAAGCGGACTTAGTCATTTATATCTATATGTGACCTGTCATGCAAAAAAGGACCATCTGGCCATGTTTCTTGACAGTTTCTTTACTTCTTTACGCAAAGTGTCAACCCTGGTAAGACTGGGGGGATGACCTGGGTTGACACTTTTCACTTTTATGATATTTTCTGTATGAAAAGTGGTCATTTTACCTTGTAATGGAATAATTTTTGAACTATCAATTTAAATTGACAAGCACAATTGTTGATCTGTTTTCATCTAATTGATGAATGGAATTCCCAGATTGTACCTTTTTGTGTGACAGGTCACATATATTAACTGGTATTGTCAACCATTTGAAAACATTTTGAGAAAATAAATGTAGCTTTTACAAATAGTTGCCCCTTTTCTCCATAAAAATCAAAGAAAAAAATCTTTTTGTTTTTCTTTTTAATTTTCGCTCTTACTACTAAACATAGTTACCTGAAGATAACTTAAGTTTCCACAATCCTAAAATAGAGACCAATTAAAATACATGCTGTCTGATTGATAATACAAACAGACAGCACTTATCCATTTACCAAACAATGACAACTTTCAACAATCCTGAGGTAGAGGCCTTTTAAAAACTTTGTGGGAAAAGGAGAAAATGCTGGTAACCAGCATTTTCTCCTTTTCCCACAATGTTTTCTACTCTATCAAAGGAAAATTACAACATTTGAGCCACTATGAAATATAGTCTGCAAATGCTTTTGAGTTAGATAGGTCTAAAATTCTGCTGTGTGGTAAAGGGTAAACTCCAATAGATGACAGAATTGTAGGGTCATCTAAATTCAAAGTATTTGAAGATAATAAATCAAATCTGGCTCAAATAATCTGGTTCAGCACTGAAAGTAGAAAATATTGTGGGAAAAGGAGAAAACACTGGAAACTAACATTTGCTCCTTTTCCACACTGTCCCTTAGGGTTGTATCGACTTTGGATTATGTGGTTATGGATTGAAGTCAAATAAAAACGTGATCAAGCAAAGAAACAATGGTCATGATTATGCTCCTTATCTATATAAATACTGTAGTTAACTCTTTAACATGCAACAATTTTAAACTTGTCCAAGTTGAAGTGATTTTCCAATGATGAATCAAGCATGGCTCTGATACCGCGATTCGATTTGAGAGGGGAGATAACATCATGACAGTAGGAGAAAATGCTGGTAACCATCCATTTCTCCTTTTCCCTCAATAATTTTAAAATCCACTGTCATCACAGTAGTTTAAACATGGGACTGTTTGGTTAAGAATTAACCCATTACCACACAATCCCTACTTTTGATGACCCTGAGAAAGAAGCCTTTGGAAAAGATTGTGGGAAAAGGAGAAAATGCTGGTAACCAGCATTTTCTCCTTTTCCCACAATCTTTTCTACTCTATCAAAGGAAAATTACAACATTTGAGTCATACGGAAACTTGTCGTCTGCAAATGCTTTCACTTTGGACAAGGCTAAAATCTTGTCATCTGGTAAAGGGTTAATTCCAATACAATGTCAAGTATCTGAGGATGAAGTTGAGAGTATGGCAAAACCACTTATAATTACATACACAAAAGTTACTGAGGACTAACAACCTAGACAAGAAAAAGGACAATAACTAACATAAAACAATAAAGAACATGTAAGACTTTACACAGAGCCCCAATATTATTTCATATCAGCATTTTAGCAACATAACAATATTTCCATATGATAAAAAAAAAAACACACAATATTCAATGACAGGCGAACATGGATAAAAATTATTTCACAATTGCAAGCCAAAATAATTACCAACATGTAATATTTAAAGCTGAATTCCCATTATACCTTCTGCAATACAATGGCTACGTATTAGAATCATTGCCGTCAAAAACTGGCAGCTCTTAATACCCCAGCAAAACTTCCCAAATACATACATGTAATTAACAGCTTATAGGGTCTGCAACAACATGAAAAAGGGCATTTTGACATTTGCATAAATTGTCATCTGAGATCAGCCTGCGCATTCGGCAACGGCTAATTCGAGAAGACACATTCCGTTCTTATTTTTTTTCTGTTTTGTGCAAGTCTACTGTACGACAAAATTTAATGTCATCATGAAGCCCCGTCCCACATTAGCCTGCACAGACTGCGCAGGTTGATACGAGACGACACTTTACGTAAATGTCTGAATGTCCCTTTTTGAGAGTTGCAGGCTTTATGAAGATTTATCATACAGTCACACTCTTGAATCCTAATCATGTAGGACCAAAAGAAAAATACAAATATTAATCTAAATCATGTTCAACACATTCCGGTTATCAAAATATCATCCAACATTTCAAAATGTATGCAAATGTAAATTTTATGAACAATTAATGATTCTTGTACAACATTTATCCCTTTCCCAAACAATCCCTGATTTTTACAACCCAGACGAAGAAGCCTTCCGAAAACATTGTGGGAAAAGGAGAAAATGCTGGTAACCAGCATTTTCTCCATTTCCCACAATGTTTTCTACCCTTCACAAAACAAATTTCAAATTTTCAGTCACTTTTATTATGTTGTCTGCAAATGCTTTCAATTTGGACTTGTCCAAAATTTTGATGTTTGGTAAAGAGTTAAGTAAGCTGAGGCTGGAATCAATTAGTCAATAACTATTTCTTACAAGGCAGCAAAATTTCAGATGTGTTTTCAAATTTTAGGCTATTCCAGACAACCACTTACATCTCACTCAAAACATAGAAACTCTTTGAACGTTAGAAAACAATATTGTGGTAAAAAAAGAAAATGCAAGTTACTTACACCGTTTTCTTCTTTTTCCACAATATGTTAATAATACATTTCTTTAAAATGGGTCCCTAACCATAGAACTATAAGGTAAAGGCTTAAATATGAGAAAACATTCAGACACAAATCTAATTATTCTGACTCCCATACACATACACACATGAAAATTGCATTAATAGGAACAATATACAAGCATGTTATTAAAGAATGATATACCTTGCAAGAGATTCCAAAGTACTGATAGAACTCTAAGATCAAATTTCTTCCATAGTAAAGTGTGACTTTACACATTGAACCCTTGACAGTGGAATGATTCTTTACTACACAATCCCCAGTTTTAACCCTTTACCAAACCAAACAACACAATTTTAGACTGGTCCAAATTGAAAGCACTGGCAGACGACAAAACAAATGAAACTCAAAAAACAAAATTGTTTCCAGCAGAGTACAAAACATTGTGGGGAAAGGAGAAAATGCTGATTACCAACATTTTCTCCTTTTCCAACAATGTTTTCAAAAGGCTTCTGTCCCAGGGTCATAATAATCAAGGATTTTTAGGTAAAAGTTTAAAATTAACTGGAGAATTCCTTTTAAGAAAGGCTTTAGAATACGTAGTAGGAAAAATGAGAAAATACTGGTAACCAGTATTTTTTCTTTTTCTCCTGTTTTCTACCGTTTCAAAGGTGAACTTCATAATTTGCAGTAGTTTCACTGCCAGGGCGCGTAATCACCAACCATTCTTGAGAATATTCTTAGTCCAATTCCCAAAGGTTTTCTATATTTGTAAGTAACACAACTTCTGATTGGCTAGACCGAATGGTTTAGCCAATCAGAAGTTGTGTTACTTACAAATGTAGAAAATTCTGGAGAACAAGACAAATAACATCCACATGGTTGGTGAATACGGGCCCAGGAAATCTTTTGAACTGAATGTATAAGTTCAAAACTTTATTGTTTGGTAAGGGATTCGTCTAGTTTCAACATGTTATACACATTTTGATACATCAGAATTGATGGTGAAACTTACAAACATTGCTTACTGATGTATATCCTTTTCATTATCTAATCCTCAACAGCTTTCAATTTCTCAACATTTTCCTTATCTTTTTTTTTTTAAAAAGCTAGCACGACGTTTTCCAGCCACATCAACAACATTCAAAACAACAGATATTGATAGAACACTAGAGCTATCACTGAACATATTTATCACCCCCACCAGCTCCTTATCATAAAAACAGGTCTTTGTCACAGAATGCAGAATGGTTTAGTATAAGAGTTTGAAAAAAGTTCCAGGGGAGATAATTCCACAACAAATAGCAGCAGTATCATGAAAATTGCACATGCACAACTTCATAGACATAGGAACATTGTGTGTAAATTTGGGTTCAGTACCTTAAAACGTCTTGGACTATTTCGCTGAACAAATTTGTGTCTAACAGACAGATGTATAAACAGACAGATGGACGGACAGATAGCCATGGTGATTCCAGTATACCCCCATCCTCCACTGTGTTGCTGCCGAGGGTGTACTAAATCATGCACACTGTAATATTGTAAGACATACTAGAACCTAATCATAAAAAATAAGAATGAACATTAGGCGTATTTATGATAAATTACATTCAAACAATGAAAATTCATTACATACAACTATTCCAAGTTCATGCATAATACCAATCACATAAAGCCCTGGTATAATAGTTTGAACACATTGTCTGAAAAAGAGAACTTGCCATCTACAAGAACCACTTTTTTTTCTCTTTACTGTACAATAAAATTCTAGACATGTACAAATTGAATGGTTTTGCAGTGGACAAATTCAATATAACTAATATGATGGTGTGTGTCGCTGAAAAGATATAAATCTTTCCAGGTAAAGGAAAAAATGCTGATTATCCCTTTACCACACAAGGCCAACTTTTAACGCCCCTGAGAAAGAAAACTTTTGAAAACATTGTGGTAAAAGGAGAAAATGCTGGTAACCAGCATTTTCACCTTTTCCCACAATGTTTTCTATCCTTCCCTAACCAAATTTCAACGTTTTTATTCACATTTCATATGTCATCTGCAAATGCTTTCAATCTGGACCAGTCTAAAATTTTGTCGTTTGGTAAAGAGTTATCAGCATTTTCTCCTTTTCCCAGTGTTTACAACAGCCTTCTTCCAACAGGTTGTTAAAAACTTAAAACTTTAAACGATATGACAAAGGGTTGACACTTTACTTCTCAATCCCAAGTTTTTTACCCTTTACAGAGAAGGCTATTGAAAACAGAGGAGAAGGAAAAAATTGTGGGTGTCAGTATTTTCTCCTTTTGATCCTTCCAAAGTCTAAGCCAGTTACCAGCATTTTCATCTTTTCCCACAATGTTTTTTAAAGGCTTCTTTATCAGGGTCATTAAAACTTGGGACTGTGTGGTAACTGGTTCATTCTTTCACAAAGAACACAATTTTTGAATAGGGATGGCAACGAGTAACCGGTTAACCAAGTACTCGATCAAACGTCTGAGTATCGGTTACGGAAATCGATACTCGAGTACTCAGTAAATTTTTTTAAAAAGTTGCTTCCCGAGGAAAATTTCTTTGCCACACAAACACCACAGGTGATTAAATGTAATCAGAACATGCATGTGCATAGAAATGAAACTGGGCAAAATAAAGTCTTGTGAACAAAGGGTATCAAATGGATTGAAAGATTTTTTTTTTTTCTAGAAAAGATTCTCACGGTCCCGATTTAATTAATTTCTTTCCAGACTTTACATCCTTTGCAGCTCTTTATATATATGACAACGCGTGACATATGAAAAGAGCGGGTAAAAAATTGTCTGAGTAACCGAGTACTCGAGTATTAAAATCGATACCCGTTGCCATCCCTATTTCTGAAACATCTATATTGGAAAAATTTGCAGATATCTAATCAAATTTACAACAGGTAAATAACAAAAAAACAAACATTGAACATTTTAAACTTTTGATCACCAGCTCAAAAGAAACCAATCATTATCATACCAATAGCATTACATGTGTATGCGTTTGGCATCTATGCAATAAAATTGGAGCAGTAAGTTCCACCAAATCATCCCTTGTTTTGACAATTCTGAAGAGGAAGTCTTTTATAATATGGCCTGCAATATGCAAAAAACGGACATTTGGACAGTTGCCTAATAGAGGATATTTGTTTTTTTCGGTGAAAGATCGAAATTTATTTCATTGAGTGAACACCATTGGTACTATTTTCACGAGTGGCACAGCCATGAGTGAAAATATTACCGATGGTGTTCACAAGATGAAATGAATTCCGATCTTCCACAGAAAAAAACAAATATTCTATTTATTTCATGCTTTTAACCATTTCTGGGATGAGCTTTATCAAAATCCTGTACGGTTCTTTTCCGTTATTCCCTGTGGCGTACCCCTCCTGCATAGCAACGCATTACAAGATTACGTCAAGCGTGGGAAATCTAAGGTTTATGACGTCGTATTTCCCATCCGGTTGTGAGGCATGCGCAATTCACCTTGGCAACAAGAACATGAAAATCTGTATTTTCACTGGTGGTACCAGAGTAAGATTGAAAAATATTTTCACTGCTATTTCTCAATATCCTACCAGAAAGCATGAAATAATATGTTGTCTTGGTTCAGCCTGCACAACCACAATACAAAGACACTTACAAGTTGTACATGTATCTACTATAACAGAAATATTAGGTTGCACACAGTGTAGTACAAGGAAGACTCAACAGAATGTGCAGTATGATATTGAATTTTGCCACTTTGTAACATATTCTTGGAGAACAACTACAATATTTTTTATTTTGCGTTTTTCTCTTTACCCCAAAACAAAGTTTCAGACTGGTCCAAATTGATAGCACTTGCGGACAGCAAAATAAATGGAACTCAAAAATTTGACTTTGTTTCCAGTCGGATAAAAAATATTGAGGAAAAAGGAGAAAATGCTGGTCACCAGCATTTTCTCCTTTTTCTAATAATGTTTTCAAAAGGCTTCTATCAGACTTCTGGTCTCACAAAAGCATCAAATGCTTTAGTAACATAGTTTATGCTTTATATGCAGTTTTCCAAAAATACACTTTAAAAATAGACTTTGAACTGATATGTTATTTTACAATGATGAAATATTCTCAGCATGATGTGAGTCATTGACTAAGCATTATATTGTGTAAGAAATATAAATGAGAATTGTAAGTTTCGCACAATGTCATTTGTCTTATTGCCTCCAAGAAAAATTCTCTGAAAGACAAGGCCAAGTTGTCCAAAATGATATGATGTCACTGACCAGCATTTTTTTCCCATTATGTTTTCAAAGGCCTTTGTCCTCAGGGTTATAAAAGGATGGCACCGTTACATACAGGCTCTACACAACCAGCAGCTTTTAGTTCTTCCATTAGTCCTCATTTTAAACAGCAAAAAGAGCTCCTTTAGCCACAATAGTTTTTGCCTGTAATATTTACAACAATGTCAGTTACATACTCGTAGCAAAAACTTAGTATTAACCCTTTACTAAACAATCCCGGGTTTTCACAACTCCAGGAAAGAAGACTTTCGAAAACATGGTGGGAAAAGGAGAAAATGCTGGTAATCAGCATTTTCTCCTTGTCCCTCCATGTTTTCTACCCAATCAGATAGCTTAAAGTCATTTGTACCAATCTTGAATTTATTGTCAGCAAAACGTTTTGAATACAAAAGAGTCCAAAATTTGTTGTTTGGGAAAGGGTTAATTATTATACAAAAAAAAAGCACAGAGAATCAATCTATACATTCTATAAATGTTTAATGCTAAAAACGGTACACTTTGCCTTTTCCTTCTTTATAACATTTAAAAGCATCCCCACAGTATTTTACAACAGCAACAAATATATCTCCCTTCTAATAAATATTAAGGTTAAAAAGTCATTAACCCTTTACCCCATAAGGCATTTCTTTGGTATCTCTGATTGACCCTAAATAACAGCAAGGATGCAGTCATTTCTTATGTGTATATGACACCTTTTGATAGTGTAGAAAACATTGTGGCAAAAGGTGAAATTGCTAGTCATGAGCAATTTCACCTTTTGCCACAATGTTTTACAAAGCTCCTACAAGCAATGCGTAGAAATGAGTATCTATGGAGTAAAGGGTTAACAAAACACTATGTCTACTCTTTTAGTATTGCAAATGTTCTTTGGATCGATGCTAAGAATCTGAATATAATTCATAATGCAACGATGTATTTCAAGATAAACAAATACATAATGAGTATTTCCTACTCAAATTTCAAACCACTAATCTAGTTAACAAATTTAAACAAAAAACACTGCAAGAGTGTTAGTTCTTGTAAACATTTAAGCATGAGCTTTGGCTTCTGTTCATATTTACCTACTATGGTGCCAATGTTCTTTAACCCATTTCCAGACAATCCCTACTTTTGACGACCCTGAGAAAAAAGCCTTTATAAAACATTGTGGGAAAAGGAGAAAATGCTGGTAACCAGCATTTTCTCCTTTTCCCACAATGTTTTCTACCTTTCACAAAACAAATTTCAAATTTTCAGTCACTTTTATTTTGTCCTCTGCAAATACTTTCAATTTGGACCAGTCTAAAATTTTGTCGTTTGGTAAAGGATTAAAGCAGAAAATGTGCAAAAAGGGAAGTGCTGTTAACCCTTTACCATAAATTCCTGAGTTTTAGGTGACCCTGAGAGAGAGGTCTTTTGAAAACACTGTGGGAACATGAGAAAAATGCTTGTAACCAGCATTTTCTCCTTCTCCAATAATGTTTTCCAATACTGGAATCATATGCATTGCCATCTATGAATGCTTTCATTTTGGACAAGTCTAAAGTTTTGTCATGGGGAAAAGGATTTAAGGACAATTTCTCCATCTGTGAACTGGTTCTATCTATAATCTTTTACCAATCTAGTTTATTCATGGAACAAGACTTGGAGAGCCAAATAAACTAAACATGGGGCCCATATGCACTAACCGTTAGTAGTCTTACTCCAGACTTATAACACTTCTTTTGATTGGCTAAGTGATTTAGTTAAACCCATCAGGAAATAGTAGAACCAATCAGACATTGTTTTACATTCAAATTTAGAAAATCCTTGAGAATAAGACTAAAAATGTTCAAGAGAATGGTTGGAAGACAGTTACTAAAATGTTCTCAGCCTATAAATAATACCTATGTCTTTGCAATTAACTCTTTACCAGACAATCCCTGGTTTTTACGACCCCGAGATAGAAGCCTTTTGAAACCACTGTGGGAAAAGGAGAAAATGCTGGTAACCAGCTTTTTTTCCTTTCCCACAGTGTTTCCTAACTTGCTGGAAACAAATTTCAATGTTTGAGCAAGAGCTGTCGGACTGAGAGCAATGCCCCCCGAAAGCCCTATTTCCAGAAACTGTGACCTTAAACCTGTTGCTGGGATCAGATGACCCTGATTATTGTAATTTCAAAATGGTCTCCAGCTGGCCACCTTGTATCCAATTTGGTAAAGAGTTAGGAGGTTGCTCTTGTCGAGAATAACTCACCATAGGAGAAAGTGTAGATTAAAAATCTGAGTTGACTTCTATGCAAACTCCTTAGTAGAGGCTATATAAGTAAACCAAACCTTTCTAAGCCTTTACTCCATAGATACTCATTTCTATGCATTGCTTGTAGGAACCTTTGGAAAACATTGTGGCAAAAGGTGAAATTGCTCGTAACGAGCAATTTCACCTTTTGTCACAATGTTTTCTATGCTACTAAATGGTGTCATATACACACAAGAAACGGCTTCATCCTTGCTGTTATTTAGGGTCAATGAGAGATACCATAGAAATGCCTTATGGGGTAAAGGGTTAAACACAAATTTTATTTTTGCCATTATAAGCCAGAAAAAGCTACAAGGCAAACATGCATGAAATGCTGAAGGTGTACAGATATTGCTTTACTTCTTTAGTAAATTGTGATAGAATGGATATAGTATCTACAGGTAATGGAATGACCCTTTACCAGACAACAAATGATAGACTCCTCCAAATTCAAAGCATTTTCAGACAACAAACTGCAAGTATGAAGGTATTTCTTAACTTCTGAAGTAAACTTGCAGACGACAAATAAAAAGTAGCTAAAATATGGAAATTTGCCTCAAAAAAGGAAAACAATATAAATAAAAGTGGGGAAAAGGGGGAAATGCTGGTTACTAGCATTTTCTCCTTTCTCCCCAATGTTTTCAAAAGCTTTCCTTCTCAAGTTCATTAAAACTTCAGTTTGAGTAGTAAAGGTTTGTCCGGAATCTTAGATTTGTAGTTTCAAGAATCACATTTTCCTAGTGTAGGTCCGCATGATAAACTTATTCAATAACCCTTAACAATACAATCCCTTTTTTTTACAACCCAAGGGAAGAAGCCTTTTGGAAACATAGTGGGAAAAGGAGAAAATGATTGGTTATCAGCATTTTCTCTTTTTCTTGCAATATTTTCCATCCAATCAAAGAACTTCAGCTCATTTGTATAATTTCTGAATTTGTTATCTGCAATTCTTTCTTAAATTTAGGTGAGTCTAAAATTTATTAAATGGGAAAGGGTTGATAAAATGTTACTGGCAAGACAACAAACAGTCACACAGCATTTGCATTCATTCAACTGAGTATCAACAGCATAAAAATTTCAAATCTTAAAATTAATTCTTCATTTCAGTTGTTGTGTCATAGAGCAAAGTTGTGGCAGATGACTTTAAAATGTATCCTTTTTGAATATGGATACAGAGCTCCAGATATCCGAGAGGGAGTGATTTTGACTTCAAAATTGAAAATAACAGTTATTTTTAACTAAATCCTATGTTATGGGTACACATTAGAACCATCCCATCAAGACGATTCTAATGAGTACCCATAACATAGGGTTTGGAAGAGAAATGATGGATTTAGAATACCATCACTCCTTCTTATCTGGAGCTCTGGGATCATCAGCATGTACAACTCTTTCTCCAAGGACACACAAGACTTATCCAAATTGAAATCCACTGTGACCATGTATCAAATTTGGTTAGAACCATGGACTTTGTGTTTGACAGGGTATGAAACATTTTGGGAAAGAAAATGCTGATAACAAATAGTACAGTTATATTTCGACAGAGAAAGAAAAGAAGATCTTTGAAAGCATTGTGGTAAAATGAAAAGAAATTACAAGTAATAAGCAGTTTCTTCTTTTGCCACAATAGTTTCAAAAGTAGTCCATCACTTTATAGGTCAAAAAATCAAGTTGCTTCATAGAATTTGTCTGCCAAGCATGTTTTCTTTTCTTATTTACAAACAGGATCTTTTACAGCACATTATCTCTACTAAACATTACAACAAAGACATGGTGACCAAATTTTACATTATCACAGCAAAATTGATCTCATTAGTAAACTTTGGAAAGTAAAAATTAATGTTAAAAGAAAAATGTCAAACGAAACCCAACAAAATTTTCAAATATAAACTCTGTAGCCATATTCACTTAATTTGCAAAGAAGTTGTTCCGGAATCTCATTTATTTTTATTTTCTGCAGTAACACGTTTAGTCACTCTGCCACACGTTATACCGATGATAAATATTACACCAACAATAGTCATCAACACAGCTAGTAAATAGGACTTGGCTGGAGATTGCATCACATTATCTGCTAAATCACTCATTGATTCTGCTGGTGCTACCTGTAAACATAAATAATGCAGGAAAACATATTATTTTGGTCATTATGGACATCATTTTTAAAGGCCTGCTAGACCCGTTACAAAAATACTTTAGCCCATTACCACACAATCCCTACTTCTGATGACCCTGAGAAAGAAGCCTTTAGAAAACATTGTGGGAAAAGGAGAAAATGCTGGTAACCAGCATTTTCTCCTTTTCCCACAATGTTTTCTACCCTTCACAAAACAAATTTCAAATTTTCAGTCACTTTTATTTTGTCGTCTGAAAATGCTTTCAGTTTGGACCAGACCAAAAGTTTGTCATTTGGTAATCCTGAATTTTAAACACCATGACAGAAAAGGCTTTTGAAAACTTTAATGGAAAGGAGAAAATGCTGGCATTCTTTTCATAAATGTTTTCTATTCTTTCAAAAACAATTATGATTTGGTTGGTTGGTTGTATTGGGGTTTAACTCCACTTTAACAGCTATGGTCATATCATGGCGGTTGGTGACGCACATGTGTTTCCTGGCTTTCTCATACCAGTACTAACACTACTTTCTTTCCAAAGCCACCGACTACTTTTCTCACTTACTTCAGCAGAGGGGAGAGGCGAAAATACGCTGGAAAGAAAGTTTGCTTCAACCTGGTATCAAACTCACAACCACCAGGTTATGAGTCCGAAACGCTCACCACTGAGCCACTCGGGTGGGCCAAAAACAATTATGAACACCTAAGCCATATTTAATTTGTTGTTTGAAAATGCTTCAGATTTGGACAGGTCCATAATTTGGTTGTTTGGTAAAAAGTAATTTTCAGTTCTAAAACTATAAGCAAGATCACTGTACCTTTGCAGCATATTCCCATAATGCTAAACGCTGAGATAAAACTTTATTACAACGCTCTGACAATTTATCAGGAAATTCTTCTAAAGCTCCTAATAAACAGGACATTTCTGTAAATAAAACAAAAGAATAATTACAAAAAAATTTATTGCTGCCAAGAGCACTTTTGAATATGACATAGGTCAAGATCAGACTTCACAAAATGAGCACAGAAAATGCTGTTTGATCTCAAATTTATGGCAGCCCTACATGATTTGAAACAATGATCAAAACTTCATCTACAATGAAATAAATACTCACGCCTGTAACTCTTTACCAAAATGACTGAACTTTAGACTAGACCAAATTGAAAGCATTTGCAGATGACAAAAAAAGTTGCTTAACCCTTTACCAAACAATCCCTGGTTTTTACCACCCAGAGGAAGAAGCCTTCTGCAAACATTGTGGGAAAAGGAGAAAATGCTGGTAACTAGCATTTTCTCTCCTTTTCCCACAATGTTTTCTACTCTTCTTACGTCAAGTTTCAATTTTTGAGTCACATTTATATTGTCGTCTGCAAACGCTTTCAATTTGGTCATATCTAAAATTTTGTCATTTGGTAAAGTGTTAAATAGTGCAATTTTTCAGCTGCAGATTAGAAAACTTTGAGAAAATGCAGGTAACAAGCATTTTCTCCTTTCCCATAATATCTACCAAAGTCTCTTTCCTTACAGTCATTAAAATTCTGGACTGTGAGGTAGTGGGTGAGGTAGAGGGTTAAAATGTCATACTGATTTGTTTGGAAGTAGAAAAGACCATACCATGTGTGATTTAGATTCCAGTATACAACCCCTCCACCCACAATGTTTGTGTTGGGAGAAATGATAGCAGACAGAGGAACATGTAGATTCCAATAAAGCCCCATGAAAATGTTGAGAGGAGGAGTAAGAACGATAACAAACAGATAGGCCAATTCCAGTATATCTTCCAAAAGTATGAAGATAGAAAATGGCTAGATCTTCATCAGGAAAGTTTTCTTACTTCTTCCTTCTCCTGTGTCAATATCCTGACAAAATCTTGTCAAATCTCTTGAGCACGCAGTACTTAACTGTGGATCTATATTCACATCTATGTGGGCTTCCTCTATCACACGGACTATCTCCTGGAATACACAATAATAGGCCTTCACCCCTTACTGCAATCCCAACTTTTAACGATCCTTAGAAAAAAAAACTTTTGAAAACATTGTAGGAAAAGGAGAAAATGCTGGTAACCAGCATTTTCTCCTTTTCCCGCAATGTTTTCTTCCCTTCACTACAAAATTCTCATTTTTTGAGCCATATCTATTTTTTCATCTGCTAATGCTTTCAAAAAGGACTAGTCTACAATTCTGTTGTTTGGTAAAGGGTTTACTCTTTACTGCACGATCAAAAGTTTCAATAAACCTTACAAGTATGACTTTTGAAAACATTACAGGAAAGGGAGAAAATGTTGATAACCAGCATTTTCTCCTTTTCCCGCAAGGTTTGCTTCGCAATCCAAGACAAAAGCTGTTATTTCAGCTAATTCCATTAATTTTGTTGTTGTTTATTGCTTTTAGTTTAGATCTATAATTTTGGCATGCCAGGACCAAAACTTGGCTACAAGTTGCATCAGTTTCAGTGAAATTTCTGAGTCAGAAAAGGGGCTAAAGAAATTGCCTGACTTGCCTCTGTCGTTTAGTTTCTCTGTTTGCTTTTGAACAGCTTGTCCATGTTTGAAATAAATATTTTCATGAATAACACAGATATTAACAAACGTCAAAGCTTTTGCACAATGACAATGCTGTCTACCCTCTGGATAACAGGCTCTGCATGTCACAGCACCGTGCTATCTCAAATCCTAAAGAACTGAGCATGGACCATGGTAAAACAGGTCTGGGTCTGTATTCGCCAATCATTCTTAAGAATATTCTTAGTCTTATTCTCCATCATTTTTCAACTTTGAAAGTAACACAACTTCTGATTGGCTAAACCATTTGGTTAAATGGTTTAGCCAATCAGAAGTTGTTTTACTTTCAAGTTTGGACAAACTTGGAGAATAAGACTGAGAATGTTCTTTAGAATTGTAGGTGAATATGGACCCAGAATTAGGAGAAATGAAGAACAATTTTTACAAGTTCTCTAGAAACTGAAAAATACCAACTTACCCTGCCGCAGTCTGATGCACTGGGAATTTTCTCCTCTTTCAGTTTTCTTAATAAGCATTCCTCTACTTTATCTCCTGTGGATTCAGGTTGGAATTTTAGTCTGGCATCTTGGCTTTTCTCATGTTCCTCAAGCTCCACTCCACAGTATCTCTTAATCTGTTGTAATGTACATGTATTGAAACGTTATTAACCCATTACCTCACAATCCCTACTTTTGACGCCCCTGAGAAAGAAGCCTTTAGAAAACATTGTGGGAAAAGGAGAAAATGCTGGTAACCAGCATTTTCTCCTTTTCCCACAATGTTTTCTACCCTTCACAAAACAAATTTCAAATTTTCAGTCACTTTTATTTTGTCGTCTGCAAATACATTCGATTTGGACAAGACTAAAATAGATTCGTTTGGTAAAGAGGTAAAGCACACTGGAATAGTTCTATGTTTTAAGGAAGGAAACATTAAGGGAAAAGGAGAAAATGATAGTAGCATGTATTTTCCTTTTCTGATAATGATTTCTACCCAAATTTCACTTTGCCACACTTATTTTGTCCTCTACAAATGTGGAAGTGCAGGAAAAGTCCAAAATTTTGTTGTTGGCATAAGGTTCGAACAGATAATTATTTGACTTTTCTGTATTGAAAGCATATGCAAATGTTTTCAATACAGACAAATCAAATCTATGCTTTCCTGATTTTCTATTACCAGTACTCCTAACAATATTCCTTCCATGCCAATGGCTGCTTTCCCAAACAACCATCACTGAAACAATGGTTAGTGGTACAAGAGAAAAGACTGATTGAATAGTGCTTTATGCTGCTTTCAACACTACTTAAGTAACATCACAGCGACAGCTCACATATTCATGTATTTCCTAGGTTTCACAAGCACTAGGCTTGGGCTGTGAAGTGTCTTACCCATGGACATTCCCATGCAAAACCTGACAGATCCAGTGCAGCTAAAACATGAGGCCTACAGGTCCTGGTCACGAGCGTAACACTTTACCACTGAGTCATTGAGTCAAATGACCAGAGAGGGAAATGAATCCTGTTGCAATGACTATCATCAATCCTCAGAGAGAAATTGGCCGAGACAGGGATTGAATCAGCGACTCCAAGTTCTCCAGTCCTGCACACAACCAACTGAGGTACTAGGGCTAGGCACTTACCTATAGAAGAAACACTGAAGAAACTATCAACACTCATCAATGACTGACTTTCTCTTTTGATCAGTCTGCATATGGAAAATATCAACCCTGTACCAAACAATACCAAGTTTTAACAATTTGGTATCTGACAAAAATTCTGGTTAATGGAGAACATGCTAGTCATCAGCATTTTCTCCTATTGGTAATCATCAGCATTTTCTCCTATTCTCACCATGTTTACCACTCTTTCTACTCATTCGATTGTTTTAGCCCCAAAATATTTTAACATCAACACATGCTTTAACTCTTATCAATCACAAAGTTTCAGACTGGTCCAAATTGAAAGCATTTGCAGACGACAAAATAAAACTGACTGAAAATTTAAAATTTCTTTAGGGAAGGGAAGAAAACATTGTGGGAAAAGGAGAAAATGCTGGTTACCAGCATTTTCTCCTTTTCCCACAATGTTTTCAGAAGGCTTCTCTCTCAGGGTCATTAAAAGTCAGGACTGTGTGGTAAAGGGTTAACTCTTTACCAAACGACAAAATATTTGGACTAGCCCAAATTAAAAGCATTTGCAGACGACAAAATAACTGTAAATCAAAAATTGAAATTTGACTTGGAAAGGGTAGAATACACTGTGGGAAAAAGCATTGTGGGTTACCAGCGTTTTCTCCTTTTTCCACAGTATTTTCAAAGGCTTTCTTTCTGAGGGTCGTTAAAAGTCAGGATTGTGTGGTAAAGAGTTAACATTAACACATGCTTTATCCCTATACCAAACAATCCTTGCTTTTTACCACCCTTAGATAGAAGCCTTTTGAAAACATTGTGGGAAAAGGAGACAATGCTGATCACATCATTGTCTCCTTTTCCCACAATGTTTTCTGCCCTGCTGGAAACAAATTTCAATTTCTGAGGTAACTGTACTTTGTCAACTGCAAGTGCTTTGAGTTCGGACCAGTCTTAAATTTTGTCGTTTGGGAAAGGGTTAAATCTGGACAAGACTAAGATTATGTCATCTGTACACTGGTGAATGATACATACCTCTGTTTGACACTTGTGTAATAACACTGGATCCATGTCAATGTCTAAATGACTCTCTGTGACTAGTGTTCTAATTTCTGTACTACAGTCCCGGGATAACAGCTGAAATGATGAAAGATTTTTAGATTACAGTTGAAACCCATTTTAACCCTTTTATCACATAGAACCTAGTTAAAGCCTTTACCAAACGACAAAATTTTTGACTAGACTAAACTGAAAACACTTGCAGACGACAAAATCAAAAATTGAAATTTGAATTGGAAAGGGTAGAAAATATTGTGGGAAAAGGAGAAAATGCTGGTTACCAGGATTTTCTTCTTTTCTCACAATGTTTTCAAGGGCCTACTTTCTACGGGTCGTTTAAGGTTGGAAATGTGTGGTAGAGATTTAACCCTTTACCAAACAATCCCTGCTTTTTACGACCCCGAGTTAAAAGCCTTTTCCCACAATGTTTTCTACCCTGCTGAAAACAAATTTCAATTTTTGAGTTACCTTTATTTTGTCGTCTGCAAGTGCTTTCAATTTGGACCAGTCTAAAATTTGGCGTTTGGTAAAGGGTTAAACAACCCTAGCCTGAAAAAGGCTTTTAAAGATATTGTGGGAAAAAGAAAAAATGCTGATAACCAGAATTTTCTCCTTTTCTCACAATGTTTTCTATCATTCAAGGTCAATCAATATCATATGATAAACATTCCAATTATCATCTGTAAATTCCTTTGGCTTCTTTCCAGCCCAAGTTAAGAATAAGGCTCCCTAATCGGATTTGTGTAACATCGCCTTTCATTGCCAAAACTACACGGATTCGGCTTAGACTCAGGGTAATCATTTAATAAAGAGTTGAATGAAATTTATTTATGGACCATCTGCTTTGACACTTTACCAAACAACAAAATTTTAGACTGGTCCAAATTGAAAGCACTGGCAGACGACAGAATAAACAATTAAAAAAGTGAAATTTGTTTCCAGCAGGGTAGAAAACATTGTGGGAAAAGGAGAAAATGCTGGTTACCAGCATTTTCTCCTTTTTCCACAATGTTTTCAAAAGGCTTCTACCTCTGGGTTGTAAAAACCAGGGATTGTTTGGAAAAGGGTTAATAGACCACAGTTCTTACTTCCCTGGGGTGTTCTCCAAATACAAATGCCCCAAGGTATTTAACCCATTACCACACAATCCCTACTTTTGACGACCCTGAGAAAGAAGCCTTTAGAAAACATTGTGAGAAAAGGAGAAAATGCTGGTAACCAGCATTTTCTCCTTTTCCCACAATGTTTTCTTCCCAACCTAAAGCAAATTTCAATTTTTTAATCACATTTGTTTTGTCGTCTGCAAATGCTTTCAAGTTGGACCAATCTAAAATTTTGTCGTTTGGTAAAGAGTTAAAAGATTAGTACAAATACAGAGAAACACTGCCGCTAAAATTTACCTTCTTGGCATAATTTAATTTTAGACAATTAACAACAGCTCCCTCGAATTCTTTGTCTTTGGCCCCACTTTTTTCATGGTCTTCCAGTACCTTGCTACAGAATTTTGGAATGTCCAACTTGCAATTCTTGGCTAAACTTGGATTCAATCTGTAATCTGAACAGGAAAAGGAAAGTATGACTGAAAAACTGAAACTGGACTTATAGCAATCACCAACATGGATGCAGTTGCAAAATGGTCATCACTGTCACTGTAACAATATTGATGAAGTTAACACTTAAGCAAACCATCCCAGGTTTTTACAACCCTCGGAAAAAAGCCATATGAAAAGATTGTAGGAAAAGGCGAAAATACTTTTTAATCTATCCTGTCATAGCAATGCATGTACTTTTAAACATTCTCAATTCTTGGAACTACGTAATATCTCCTGACAAAAAGAAAGCAATTCTTCAAGAGAATTTTGATTTGACTGCATGTTCAGCTCAACTAATTCAACACAGATTCCTGAATTTATGCATATCTTGGGTTTCACCAGTACCAAGTGAGGGCTCTGAAGTGTCTTACCCAATAACACTCCCAAGAAAAACTCAACGCTGGCACGAAAATTGAACCTGGGGCCTCCAGTTTCAGAATTCTATTCCTTGCCACAAAGCTGCATAGGACTCTTCCTCATGTACGACTTAGTCAGTTTGAGAGAGAAATGTATCCTACTGCAAAAACTTCCATCAATTATAACTGAAAAATATGGGACAACCAAGAACTCCTACTGGTAACCTTTAACCCATTACCACACAATCCCTACTTTTGACGTCCCCGAGAAATGTATCCTACTGCAAAAACTTCCATCAATTATAACTACAAAATATGGGACAACCAAGAACTCCTACTGGTAACCTTTAACCAATTACCACACAATCCCTACTTTTGACGTCCCTGAGAAAGAAGCCTTTTGAAAACACTGTTGGAAAAGGAGAAAATGCTGGTAACTAGCATTTTCTCCTTTTCCAACAGTGTTTTCTGCCCTTCCCAGAACAACCTTCAATTTTTCAGTCACTTTTGTTTTGTTGTCTGCAAGTGCTTTCAATTTGAACCAGTCTAAAATTTTGTCGTGTGGTAAATAGTTAAGCATTCTTTTCAATGGGCAACCAAAGTTTTGCACTTTAATGTTGTGACAAACACTGCAACAGTTATACAAAAGACCGCTCATAATTCATTCATCAAATTGAAACAGACTTAACCCTTTACCCCATAAGAATTTCTATGGTATCTCTAATTGACCCTAAATAACAGCAAGGATGAAGCCATTTTTTATGTGTATATGACACCTTTTGATAGCATAGAAAAGACAAAAGGTGAAATTGCTCATAAAAATGAGTATCTATGGAGTAAAGGGTTAAATGAAAACAAACCTTTGGTTTCTTGTAAAATTTTCTTCATTAACAAGGCTCGACATTTTGGATCAAAATTAGCATCATTTCTACTGCGCTTCAAGCAGTCAATTACATCAGCTGCTTCATCCACTGTTTTACAATGGGTCTGTGAAGAAAAAACATAGATGAAGTGAAATCTCAAGTATTTAAACATTATAACTTTAGCAAATAATCCCTGGTAATCAGCACTTTCTCTGTATCCTACAAGGTTTCAACCCTTTAAAAGTCAAACAGCATCATTTAAGCCTCATTCTAAATGGCTTGCAACACACGAAAAGGGTCATTTGGACATTTGCGTAAAGTGTCGTCTTGTGCTACAGTAGACTTGCGCAAAACAGAAAATTACATAAAAACGGAAAGTATCGTTTCGGATTAGCCTGCATTTACCACACAATACCTACTTTTGGCGACCCTGAGAAAGAAGACTTTAGAAACCATTGTGGGAAAAGGAGATAATGCTGGTAACCAGCATTTTGTCCTTTTCCCACAATGTTTTCTACTCTTCACAAAACAGTTTTCAAATTTTCAGTCACTTTTATGTTGTAGTTTGCAAATGCCTTTGATTTGGACAAGCCTAAAACATTGTCATTTGGTAATGAGTTAAGTTGTGAAATAAAAATTCAAATTTTTTGAAGGAACTATTTTCTAAATCTACTAATTTAAAAAAATTGTAACAATAACTACTCTAACAAAATCAGATTTTTAACTCAAAAGGTATACATTACACTGATATAAGTTACACACTAAATTTGGATGGATCAGAAACCAAACATTTAAGAAATCTAATAGAAACTAAGTAATGCTGGCAAACAAACGCATAAGCAAACAGATGGACCCTCGACAACGCCAGCAATTTCCATCTTGACAGCTTGGATATAGTTTTTTTCTGCTGATAATTTTTTGAAATCCTCTACTGCAGGGGCATAAACACTTATCTTTAAATGGAAGCACATTTTAACTTAAATAATTCTTTCAATTTACCTTGATCATTGGTTTGCAGACCCTAAACAGTAAATAGTCAGCTCCCAACACAGCCTCATCTTGCTGCAACAAAATAAATACATGAATATAAACTTCTACTCTTATTGTCATCTGCACAAATCCGTCTTAAATTCAACATGGATTTTACAACAGGAAACACTGTTTATTTTTCAAAATGTTTTTTTTTTCACTGTTGTTTTGAAACAATATGTCCCTTGATAAAACTTTGAAATAACCGAAACTAGTCGGGATTAAAATATCTTTTCAAAATGATATTTGGAGTTTGATCTCTTTTTATTCATTTGGTTTTTTTTCAGAAACTCGCACTTCCTGGTTTACATGTAAAGATATCAAACTACAAGAGCTTGGTAGTTTTCATCAGTTGGATGGGGTTAAACCCATTGCCACACAATCCCATTTATAATAACCTTTAGACAGATGCCTTTTGAAAAGGAGAAAATGCTGGTAATCAGCATTTTCTCCTTTTCCCACAATGTTTCCACCCTATCAAAGACAAATACCATCATTTTAATAACAATTAAATTATCATCAACAAATGCTTTTAACCCTTTCTCAAACAATCCCTGGTTTTTATGACCCCGAGATAGAAGCCTTTTGAAAACATTATGGAAAAAGGAGAAAATGTTGATAACCAGCATTTTCTCCTTTTCCCACAATTTTTTCTACCCATCTGGAAACAAATTTCAATTTTTGAGTTGTGTTTATTTTGTCGTCTGCAAGTGGTTTGGACCAATCTAAAATTCTATCGTTCGGTAAAAGAGTTAAAATGGATTAGATTATATTTCTTTTTGGGTTTGTTTCTAGAACACCCCAGTTATGTCACAAGTATTGTGTAGTCAGCAAAAAGTTAATTAAGCTGGTTTTCTTTGAAAAAAATTCTTGCACCCAAGATAAAAAGAAATGCATTAGTTTTAAAATCTAAAATGAATTATCCATAAATAATGAAAAGAAACAATGCAAAATGATTTATTGTATCCATCTTTGAATCCCAAAATATAGGTATGTTAGCACTATAAATAGAATAGTTCATTTTGGGGCAATAAAGCTGAACAACTGAGTAAATCACTTTACCTGTCTTTTAAAGATCAGAAGATGACAATTATCTGATAGTTTTGGTTTGTTGTCTTTCAAACACTGGATCACCTGAAATACAGACGAGAATTAGATCTTCATGGGTCATAAGCCTATTTGCCATTGCTCCTGTTGTAGATCAAAGATCAGACTGTACAAAACATACAGTCTGATCTTTGATCTACAATGTCTTCTCTTGTGAGACATTCTAGACACAAGAGCCGTCAGAGACGGGTTATGCTCCCCGAACAAGTGCTTGTCATAAAATATAAGAAATTGATATAAATTCACTTCTTTTATCCTTTTATTCTTCTTTTATCCTAGAAGAACCTGTTCATGCCCCCCAAAATTTGAAGTGAAAAGGCAATTACTATCTTAGAGATAACCAACACAAACTTGTAGAGGACAATAAGCCCAATAAGCCCCCTTTAAGCCCCCTTTTCCCATAAGACAATATTGGATCATTGCAATAATTACAACGGGTGTGTGGTTTGTGGCATTTTTTAACAATAATTCAAAATTCGAAATTTCATAAAATTTTGAGCAGTCATGTATTAAATATTATATAAAACAATTTTTTACATGAAGCCCCCTTTTTCCGAGACACAGCCTGAAATTGAGAAAAAGGAAGAGAAGTACCTGGGTAACGTTCCAACAAGTTCAGATTTGAAATTTCACAAAGTTTTGAGCACTGATAAAGGAGAACCTAGTGAAAAACAATTTTTTCCATGAAGTCCCCTTTTTCCGTGATGCAGCCTTAATTTGAGAAACCAGGAAAAACGTATTTGTGCATTAATAATTCACAGATTGCAAAAACAAAGGGTACATGTTGAAACTTGTAAAACAAGACATAACCATGAAATGTTGACAAAAACTGAACAAGATATTAGTAAAAATTGCAATTTTGCATTAGGGCCCCTTTTTCATTTTACAAGAAACCCCCTTTTTCCATGACAGAGAGTCAAATTGAAAAACACATAGATAAAGAAACAAGAGCAGATAGTGAAACTTTGAAAAAACAATATAACCATGAAGTTTAATGAAATTTTGACCAAAACTGAATGAAATATTAGTAAAAATTGGATTTTTGCAAGAAGCCCCCTTTTTCCATGACAGAACGTCAACTTAAAAAATACCCAGATTAAAAATAGCAAGGGCACATGCTAAAACTTTCCATAAACAATATAACCATGAAGTTTCATGATATTCTGACAAAAACTGAATTGAGATAATGAAAAATTGGAATTTTGCATTAAGCCCCTTTTTTCCATGACACGGGGTCAAATTGAAAATCCGGGAAAAGTATATCGGCACGTTACCCTAAGGAGTTCATATATGAAGTTTTATCCAATTTGGTCCAAGGGTTGTGGAGAAATCGCTTCGGACAGACGGACGGACGGACGGACGGACGGACGGACGAAGCGGCGACTATATGCTCGCCCTTCGGGGAGCATAAAAACCGCCTTGATATTGCAATTATTTCAAAACTATTTCTAGAGTTTAACCCTTTACCAAACAATCTCTGGTTTTCACAACTCTATGAAGACAGCTTTTGAAAACATCATGGGAAAAGGAGAAAATGCTGGTTACTGGCATTTTCTCCTAGTCCAACAATATTTTCTTCCCTATCAAGGACAGAAATCACCATTTAAGCTACATTCACATCGTGGACTCTAACTGCTTTCAGTTCGTTGGAGTCAAAAATTTTGCTGTTTGGTTAAGGATTAAGTTACGGCTAAGAAAGGTCAAGTCCATGCATGACTATGAAATTGAAATACTTATGCAAACAATTGAGATCAAGACCAGAGTATACGAATATTCAGTCTAATCTTGGATCTTGACAGTGCAATATTTTGTAAAGTAAGGGGTAAAACCTGATAGAACTTCTTTTTTCATCAATGTAAAAACATATTATGGTGGCCAGTGAACCAATCCATCTGTTCCTAGAATGAATCTCCTTTGGGCAATTTATCTGCCATTCATCTAACAAAACTCTATATAACTTCAAATAATAATTCATCAAATCAACTATGAAATGAGCCATACTCTGGGGAAAAGGGAATTAACCCATTACCACACAATTCCTACTTTTGACGCCCCTGAGAAAGATGCCTTTGGAAAACATTGTGGGTAAAGGAGAAAATGCTGGTAACCAGCATTTTCTCCTTTTCCCACAATGTTTTCTACCCTTCACAAAACAAATTTTAAAGTTTCAGTCACTTTTATTTTGTCGTCTGCAAATGCTTTTGATTTGGACAAACCTAAAATATTGTTGTCTGGTAATGAGTTAAAGGTGCCCCTTCAGATTTTGGGACGAAAATTTTACAAAAATGAAAAAAAATCATCCTTATACTCCCATAGCCTTTTAATTTGCGTACGTAAAACCCCAGTAGTTGAAGACCATCCGATAACATGAGAAATTAGAGATTTATTACGGACCAGGTTGACACCAACGGGAGACACGTTCTATTTTTAGATTATCAATTCTCTCATTTGAATACAGGAAAACACAGACAAAGTTTCAAACATCCGTCCGATGAAGACATTATGAAAAATAATTATTACATATTTGTTATGTAATGGAATTTAAGCGTTATTAGTCACGTGCCAGTCACTTGACATTCCCACAATGCTTTATTGATTTTTGGTGCGAAATCTAAAAATAGCTTAAGAGGCTACGTAGCCTTTTAAGGGAATACCATCAAAAAAAGGTTTTTTTGTAATTTTATGATTCTTAATTATTGATGATTTGTATTGTTTTTTCATATAAATTTCAATGATATATATATTTTTTAATTTGGTGTGATGTGAAAATTCTAAATACCCTCCTTTAATGCATATTCTTGACACATTTGCTATGACAGTCATCACATAATTTACTCTGTACCAAACAACAAAATTTCACACTAGTCCAAACTGAAAGCACTCGCAGATGACAAAATAAATGCAACCCCAAAATTGATTTTTTTCTTCTTGCCGGGTATAAAACATTGTATGAAAAGGAGAAAATGCTGGTAATTAGCATTTTCTCCTTTTCCCACAATGTTTTCAAAAGCTTTCTGTTTAAGGGTCATAAAAACCAGGGACTGTTTGGGAAAGGGTTAATGAACCCTGATACTTAATCACGAGGCTGCATGATCCTTTGACATGCAGACAATCTAAATATAGCAAAACATTTTGGCCCATATCAGCCTGCACAGACTCTACAAGCTGGCACTGAACCCCCTTTTCAGAAAGCATGGCTCAAATAGAACACTTACCTTCGCATTTCCAGCTTCAACACTGCTACAAAATTGTTTGATGTCCATGTCACATTGTCTCTTTAACTCTGGGTCGAGTTCAATAGTCTCTCCCTGAAATATTTTTGGGTATTTTTACATTATTTTCCATCGCTTTTGTTTTAAAATTAAATTTTGTTTTCTGACCTCTTTAACCCATTACTACACAATCCCTACTTTTGACGCCCCTGAGAAAGAAGCCTTTAGAAAACATTGTGGGAAAAGGAGAAAATGCTGGTAACCAGCATTTTCTCCTTTTCCCACAATGTCTTCTAACCCTTCACAAAACAAATCCAGTTTTTCAGTCACTTTCATTTTGTCGTCTGCAAATGCTTTCAATTTGGACAAGTCTATAATATTGTCATTTGGTAATGAGTTAAATCACAAAACACGATGTTGAGTTTCAGTGACCCTAAAATATAAGGCTTTTGAAATCATGCTACCTACTCCATCACATACAGAAATGATCATTTAACCCTTTACCAAAGACTCCTTGGTTTTTATGACCCTGGATAGAACCTTTTGAAAAAATTGTGGGAGAAGGAGAAACCTGCCACAGGTAAATATGCTACTTGCCAAAGGACCATTCTAGCTCATAATTCATCCTGCTTTAAAAAGAAAAAAGATACAGATTATGGACCAACTTGCTCCGTATGATGTATCACAAAAAGGTATGAAACCCCCTTTTCCCCTGAGCACATAGTAAATTCATTAATTACATTTTATAGTTTTTATTTGATCTAGATTACACTGTACATTAACTCATTACCAAACGACAATATTTTAGGCTTGTCCAAATCGAAAGCATTTGCAGATGACAAAATAAAAAAGACTGAAAATTTTAAATTTGTTTTGTGAGGGGTAGAAAACATTGAAGGGAAAAGGAGAAAATGCTGGTTACCAGCATTTTCTCCTTTTCCCTCAATATTTTCTAAAGGCTTCTCTCTCAGTGTCTTCAAAGGTAGGGATTGTGTGATAATGAGTTAAGGGGCCAGTTGATCTATGTATATGTGAGTCTATTCATGACAAAATTCAAACTTACCCTTCGAAGCACCTCAACACGAAGCTGTTCTCGACATCCATCACTGATCCTCTCCTTTTTTCGATCTGATAATACGTCAGCTCTTACTGTCTCACTAAGGCATACAACAATATCTGTCCTGCAAAGAAAATTATATCACATTTTCCATCTACAAGGGGGTAATTTAGATTGATTGTATGGTTTTTAACACCGTTTTCAACATTATTTCAGTTATATCGCGGCAGCCAGTGCACCTATCCATGCTTTATTGGAGTCTCTTTTACCAGTACCCTGCACAATTTTCTTTCAAAGCCACTTGCAGCTTTCCCACATAACCATCATCAAAACAATGGTCAGGGGTGGAAGAGGAATGAATCCTGTCGCAATGACTATCATCAATCCTCGGAAAGAAATTGGCCGAGCCAGGATTCAAACTCAGGACCAGGTTATTCAGAATTTTATAAGTAAACTAAACTTTTTTATCCACAACACGTATATCTTGTTTTAAACCAAGCATCTGACAACAGGGTTCCCACTGTTGATCACATGTAGTACCCAATGGGACAAACAAGAAACAAGAGCATGGCATCTGAGTGCCTACATTTGACTACACTTGCTTAATTTTCATTGGAGACTTTCACTGAAGTAGAAACAGGGGCATAACTGTGTCAAAAATATGTTGATGATTACCTGCCCTTATTGTACAGGTAACTCTTTCAATTATAAACAACTTGCACAAGTTTTGAAGCAAATATCTTAAATAATGACAGAGATGTCACAATGGTCAATTTTTTGAAAATGTCAAAAGTTTTAGCATGCACGAGTAGGACACAGAGGCCGATGCCAAGGCTCCCTACAATACCTCGAACAGATATCTAAAAATGTCTCAAAATATATAGCACGGGCAGATCTACTCAAGGAAAGTAATGTCTATACACAATTCATAAAATTGTCTAATCTCCAACATGAACAACAAGTATTGAGCATGAAGAACCTGAGTGTCCCTTATTATCACAGTTAATGAAGGTGATGACCTGTCAATCAAAATTGGCAGAAAGGTCAATTGCATGATGGCTACAAGTGTATGTTCCCCCATACCTTGCTAAACAGCAATGACTTACTTTTTCTTCCCTTTGTCTCCACAGTATTCCTGTATATCTTTCTTACACATTTCCCTGAATTTATGAGAAAATTTAACATCCTTCAACTGAATCTATAAAAAAAAATGAGAATTATTCATTATATGACTTTGCATCACCTCATTACTAGTTAACAACTTGTTTGAAGTGAATGTCAAGAGTACTGACAGAGATATAAGAAAATACCAATACCAATACCAGTTTTTGCACAATTACAACAACAGAGCAATGATTGGTTGGTTAGCTGGCTGGTTGTATTGGGGTTTAAAACCACTTTAAGAGCTAAGGTCATATCATGGCGGTCGGTGACGCATATATGTTTCCTGGCTTTCTAACACCAGTACTAACACAACTTTCTTTCCATAGCCACCGATTACTTTTTCTCACATGCTTCAGCCTAGGTGATGGGCAAAACTACGCCGAAAATAAAGTCACAACCACCGGGTCACGAGTCCAACACGCTCACCACTGAACCATGGGAGAGCAATGATAATTTCTTTAAAAATCACAAAGCTTTAAAATACATGTATAAACTAGAAGTCTTTCAGGGCCTGAATCACTCTACAGCCGTGATTATGCTCATTTTTAGCATACATCATGAACTGGGCTTGAACCCACTAACACAGCTAAATACATGTAAGTAAACATATGGTGAATTGCACAAAATTAATAGCGAAATAGCTGAAGTACAATTTCTCAAAACCCATTGTTTGGAATCCAGCCAACCGTGATAAGATGTTAGTACCTCTTGTATGTCATAGAAATGAGACATATAATTTGGACTTTGTCGAGTAAACAGAGGCATCAATTCATCAAATGGTGGCTTTTCCTTAACTCATTACCAAACATTTTGGTTACCATCATTTTCTCCTTTTCCCACAATGTTTTCTACATGCTTCTACATGCTTCTTCAACAGGGTCATTAAAAGTAGGGATTGTGTGGTAAAGGGTTAACTGGAAGCTGGATTACTTTTCAATAAGGTTCAGTCTCTTAATAGTGAAAATAAAATGAGCGAGTTTTAAAAAGAATTTTAAAATAAGAGGGCCATTGGCCCTGGAACGCTCACCTTAGACTATAGCTTATGAGTGAAATTCAATTCTTTGAGCAACTTTGGTAAAGCTTCATCCAAGGAACATCCCTGCCAAGTTGCATCAAGATTGGCCCAGTGGGTTAGGAAAAGAAGATGTTTAAAGAAATTGTTGACAGGCGACAGACGCCGGACATGGGGCAATCAAATATCAAAGGTCTACACCTTGCAGTTTCAAAGAAGAATTTTACAATTTCCTTTTTTGTCCTATGTTCGAACTTGTGGTCCCCGGGGCTGGGTCAGTTTTAACCAAAGCAGCATCCTTGGAACAAACTTGGTAGAGGTCCACTCAAAGATGCTACATACCAAGTATCAAAGCTCTACACCTTCCCGTTTAAGAGAAAAAGAAATTTAAAATTTTCCTTCTTTGTTCCTATGTTCCAACCTGTGACCTCCGGGGCAGGGCCAGTTTACATGCCAGGGACATCATATGACCAAACTTGGTAGAGGTCCACTAGAAATATCAAAGCTCTGCACCTTCAAGTTTCAGAGAAGATTTCTAAAGTTTTCCTTCTTTGTTGCTATGTTCGAACCTGTGACTTCCCGAGGCAGGGCCAGTTTTGACCCCAAGGGCACAATCTGAACAAACTTGGTAGAGATCCACTAGGAATTGCTACATGCCAAATATCGTAGCTCTATGCCTTCTAGTTATAGAGAAGAAGAATCTTAAAATTTTCTTTCATTGTTCCTATGTTCGAACTTGTGACCCCCGGGGCTGGGCCAGTTTTGACCCCATGGGCATGATTTAAACAAACTTGGTAGAGGTCCACTAGGAGATGCCACATACCAAATATCAAAGCTCTACGCCATAAAGTTTCAGAGAAGAAGAAATTTAAAGTTTTCCTTCTTTGTTCCTATGCTAAAACTAGTGACCCCCGGGGTGGGACCAGTTTTGACCCCAGGTACATCATTTGAATAAACTTGGTAGAGGTCCACTAGGAGATACAACAGACCAAAATTCAAAGCTCTATGCTTTCTAGTTTCTGAGGAAAACAATTTTAAAGTTTTCCTTCTTTGTTCTTATGCTCAAATTTGTGATCCCCGGGGTGGGGCCAGTTTTGACCCCAGGGACAATATTTGAACAAACTTGGTAGAGGTCCACTAGGAGATGACACATACTAAATATCAAAGCTCTACGCCTTCAAGTTTCAGAGGAGAAGATTTTTGAAGTTTTCCTTCTTTGTTCCTATGCTCAAACTTGTGACCCCCGGGGTGGGGGCCAGTTTTGACCCCAAGGGCATAATTTGAACAAAATTAGTGGAGGTCCACTAGGAGATGTCAGATACTAAATATCAAAGCTCTACGCCTTTAAGTTTCAGAGGAGAAGATTTTTAAAGTTTTCCTTCTTTGTTCCTATGCTCAAACTTGTAACCCCTGGGGTGGGGCCAGTTTTGACCCCAGGGATATAATTTGAACAAACTTGGTAGAGGTCCACTAGGAGATGCTACATACCACATATCAAAGCTCTACCCCTTCAGGTTTCAGAGGAGAAGATTTTTAAAGTTTTCCTTCTTTGTTCCTATGCTCAAACGCGTTGTCCCCCGGGGCGGGGCCAGTTTTGAGCCTAGGGGCATAATTTGAACAAAGTTGGTAGAGGTCCATTGGGAGATGCTACATACCAAATATCAAAGCTCTACCCCTTCTAGTTTCAGAGGAAAAGATTTTCAAAGATTTCGGGGTTTTTTTTCGTTTTGTTGCCATGGCAACCAGTTATGGGTGGAATTAAATTCTTTGAACATTATTGGTAGAGTTTCACCCAAGGAACATTCCTGCCAAGTTTCATGAAGATTGGCCCAGTGGTTTAGGAGGAGAAGATGTTTAAAGAAATTGTTGACGGACGACGGACATTGGGCGATCACAATAGCTCACCTATAGCACTTTGTGCTAAGGTGGGCTAAAAAAGCGCAGACTTTATCATGAGATGACAGTACATGTAAATTTTATATTTTACAGTGCTAGTTTAATAATCAGATTTTTTTCCCTGGAATTAATAGGCTTATATATATTGCACTACATACTATCTGGTGATGCTCCACCCCTGCGGCACATTTTTTATCCATGCCATGGTTCAGCTTATTCTCTATCAAACAGTCCATCACAGCGGAGGCATCTGAATCCTGTTCCAACAGTTCCTGAAATGTGGAATTTTCTTTCTTGAGTACTGCAGTAACCCAAGTATGGTTAACACATTGTTTAAATTTTTTTTCTCAATAACCTGATGTTTAATTCTTTACTAGACAAAAAAACTCATAGCTGTTTGTATTGATGGCATTTACAGACAAAAAATGTAACTCACATACTGGAGTTTGCCTATGAAAAGAAATAAAATATTTTGGGAAAAGGAGAAAATGTTGATTACCTGCATTTCTCCTTTTTCCACAATGTTTGCTAAGGTCTTCTTTGTCAGGCTTGTTAAAACACAGGCCAGTTTGGTTAGGTTTGGATTAGGACAAGAACAAACCAATTCATTGTTTCCTAGATTCAACAGAACAAGGCTGGAGTTTAGATATGCCTTGTCACAATCACTTAATTTATTCATGTCTTTCAGAGTTAACATGTGTCAAGTTGAGGTTCTGTACTGCCTTGATGGATAGATATGTAACAAGCCATACCTGGACATTCAACCTTTGATATAGATAGAGCAAACATTGATTAAGTATCATCTGATTTCAAAAAGTGAAGGAAAATATTTCAGAAATCTCTCGGTTGGCCAAAATACTGCAGTCTGTATTTGGCAAACCCAAAATTTCATTTCCACTTTTAAATGAGGACATATCCATAGAATTTTTCTTTTCCACACACCATATATAATTATATAGGTAATTTATTCTACAAAGCTGAGCCATTTTAGACACTTTCAGGCATTCACAGGGTTTTCATCTCTCCAGCTGTAAGGATGCATCTTTAACGCTTTGCCAAACCACAAAATTTCATGCTGGTTCAAATTCAAAGCATTTGCAGATGACAAAATAAACATTGTTCAAAAAGCAAACTTTGTTTGGGAAGGGTGGAAAACATTGCAGGAAAAGGAGAAAATACTGTTACCAGCATTTTCTCCTTTTCCCACAATGTTTTTCAAAAGGTTTCTTTCTCTGGTTCATGAAAGTCAGGTATTGTTTGGGAAAGGGTTAACTCTTCACCAAACCACAAAATTTCAGGCTGGTCCAAATTCAAAGCATTTGCAGACAACAAAATAAACATTGCTCAAAAAGCAAAATTTGTTCGGGAAGGGTAGAAAACATTGCGGGAAAAGGAGAAAATGCTGGCTACCAGCATTTTCTCCTTTTCCCACAATGTTTTCAAAAGGCTTTTTCTTCAAGGACATAAAAACTTGGGATTGTGTGGTAAAGAGTTTATTAAATATAAACTTACTCCACAAAACTTTTTGATCATAGGGGTACAAGCTTTCATCAGTTTTGTATCTAGATCCAAATCTTCTTCCTCATCTTCTGTAAACTCGGAGACAGCATCTTGGCATTCCTTCACCAAAGATTCCAGATTATCTTGAAGACAAGCAATTTCCTGAAACGACGATCAGAGTTGTTTTTCATCAGCCATTCTTTAGAACACCCCTGCACATTCAGAATATTAATTGTGCAAGATTTTCTAAATTTGAAAGTAAACAAAGCTTCTGATTGGCTAAACCAAATCGTTTGTTTCTTTCAAAATTAGAAAATTCTATCATACAAGAATGCTCTAAAGAATGGTTGGTGAATATGGAATTTAGTATGTAGGATCATTTCTGTGAGGTTTGGTCAAAATTGGATGGGTCATTTCAGAGCAGATTTTTTCATAAAGATTTAATGCACTGACCCACAGAAGGCCCATTATATATGCTTGCTTGGCATCAGCCAGTACTGCTTAAAAGGGAAATGTTTGGCTACTAGTATTTTCCCACAATTATTCAGAAGTCCCACTTCAAAAGGCTTTTAAAAGATGAAATTAAGGTTTTCCTTACAACTGTTTCAACATTTAGGTATGATTGTAAAATATTTGACCTGTACGTAAACCCCTCAGAAAATGTCTGTCTAAAAGGCTGACCTGTCTAACAGGCTCAACTGTGCCTTTGAGGATAAAAAATACCACTGTAGATTTTATAGCAGCTATGCAAAATGACACTCAAGTATGTTTCACCAGAGAACAAAAACTACTTTATACCTCTCCTTTTCCATATGTCTTCAAATCGGAACAGAAAGCACCAAGATCTGCCAAACAATTGTCCTCAATTTCAGGTTCTAAATCAATCCTCTTGGCTCTCCGTCTCATAACACGTCTTATTTCATGAACACAGTCTTTACTCAGTCCTCCCTGACTAGGTTGCTTTATATGTCTATGCAAACATGAGAACACCATAGGGTCATAAGAGGCTGAAGGTTTATCAAGTTCAATCCAGTTTTCCGAGGCATAACAAAGTTTTACAGCATCAGCATGGCATTCCTTGTATAGTTGTGGATCTAACCTAAAAGAAAGCGTTTGTAAATATTACAGGAGTTTTATGTGAAAAAAGAAAAACTCACAACTGATACACATTTAACCTAAGAACAATTTCTTAGACAAGCACAGGTTAACCCTTTACCCCATAGGGCATTTCTATGGTATCTCTAATTGACCCTAAATAACAGCAAGGATGATGCCGTTTCTTAATATGTGTATATGACACCTTTTGATAACATAGAAAACATTCTGACAAAAGGTGAAATTGCTCGTCACGAGCAATTTCACCTTTTGCCACAATGTTTTCCAAAGACTCATACAAGCAAAATGTAGAAACGAGTATCTATGGAGTAAAGGGTTAAAAGCTTTAGCAGACAACAAATTAAATGCTACTCGTATGATGGTATTTTGTCCATGAAAGGATAGAAAAGGTATCAGGAGAAGTGGAAAATGCTGGTCAACAGCATTATCTCCTTTTCCCTTAACATTTTCAAAAGACGTCTTTCTCAGGGCTTTTGAAACTAAGGATGAAGTGATAAAGGGTAAACTCTTTACCACACAATCCCAACTTTAAACAACCTTTAGAATAAAAGCCTTTGAAAACATTGTAGGAAAAGGAGAAAATGCTGGTTACCAGCATTTTCTCCTTTTCCCATCATGTTTTCTACCCCTTCCAGCACAAATTTCATTCTTTCAGTCACATTTATTTTGTCGAATGCAAATGCTTTCAATTCGAAGTAATCTACGGTTTATTCATTTGGTAAAGAGTTAAAACAAAAAAAATAATTCATTCCAAATTATGGAGAAACATTGTGGGCATGAGACCCATCACTAAATACAAGCAACTGTTCTTTTTACAAACTGTTTGTTATAGCTAGTAACTACAAGTACAAGGGCTGTACAGAAATTATTTAGACAACACTTATAATTTGATAATGATCACCAATGATATTTACTTTTTTACATTATAAAAGCCAAATACTAGGCCATTGTCTTCTGTATATGTATCAAGGCCTGTTAAATGACGGCGTCGATCGATCACCAGACTGCATATTTATGCACCAAAATGCATGTTTTAGTGACTTCAGTTACAAGTGACATCAGTTTTTATTCAATTGGGGCGCTCAGAAGGGAATTTCTATTTCGTCTGCATATTCAATTCGTGAAATATAAAACAGGAAAATTTCCCTTAACCCTTTACCAAACAATCCCTGGTTTTTACGACCCTGAGATAGAAGCCTTTTGAAAACATTGTGGGGAAAGGAGAAAATACTGGTAACCAGCATTTTCTCCTTTTCCAACAATGTTTTCTACCCTGCTGGAAACAAATTGCAATTTTTGAGTTATGTTTATTTTGTAGTCTGCAGGTGCTTTCAATTTGAACCAGTCTAAAATTCCGTTGTTTGGTAAAGGGTTAAGGCCCTTTGAAAAGACAAAACTTTGCAAATTCTTTGTCTGGTTAGGTTGCAGGGGACTTGGAAACTTGTTCATGGCGGTGGTTAATTATGTCACCCCGAGCCACAGGCAAAGCCGAAGTCCCCTGCCACCTGATCGTTCAACTAATAATGTCTAACAACCAAATGGCCCATGTGGTTGAATGGTACTTGAACATTCAGAAAATCAACGAAAAGCAAAATGTTTTCACCCCTGGCAGCCTGTGCAGTCCAGGAAGACATGGGTGTAATCTTTTATTGCTGTGCATTAACCCATTTCCACACAATCCCAATTTTTGACGACCCTGAGAAAGAAAGAAAGAAGCCTTTGGAAAATATTGTGGGAAAAGGAGAAAATGCTGGTAACCAGCATTTTCTCCTTTTCTCACAATGTTTTCTTCCCTTTACAAAACAAATTTCAAATTTTCAGTCACTTTTGTTTTGTCTATTGCAAATGCTTTTGATTTGGACAAACCTAAAATTTTGTTGTTTGGTAATGAGTCAACTCTTTACCACACAAGAAAATTTTAGACTGGTCCAAATTGAAAGTATTTGCAGACGACAAAATAAATGTGACTGAAAAATTGAAATTTGGTTTTGGAAGGGTAGAAAACATTGTGGGAAAGGGAGAAAATGCTGGTTACCAGCATTTTCTCCTTTTCCCACAATGTTTTCAAAAGGCTTCTTTCTCAGGGTCATTAAAAGTCGGGGTTGTGTGGTAATGGGTTAAGCCCTTTTACTTTTCTAGAAATTCATCCAATCAGCCATTTTTCCTAAGACTAGCTTGGAACACTTACTTGAAATCCCTAACTAAGAAGTATTGTATTTCTAAAAGTCGATCTTCACATTCATCCGTCATACTGTCTGAATCTAGATTCTCCATTAGACAATTAATCTTTCTGTAAAAAAGAGGCAAAAAATGACAATATATAAATTTAGAAGTTAAAAATATGGGGTTATATGAATACTTAACTCTTTAGTGAGCAAGCTTGTGTAACCAGGATTTTCTCCTTTTGCAACAAAGTTGTTTACCCTAGAAAATACAATGTTGATTTTTTTTCATAATTTGAGTCACATCTTAATTTGTTCTATGTCCTTCTACAATATGATTTGTTTGAATGGTGTTTTACACTGCTTTCAACAGTATTTCAGTCATATCACGGCGACAGTTCACATATTCATGTTTCCCGGGTTTCACCAGTACTGGGCTAGGCTCTGAAGTGTCTTGCCCAAGGACACTCCTGTGAAAAAAACCCAGTGAAGCCAGCGAGGCTCGAACCTGGGACCTCCAGGTCACAGGTCCTACACTTTACCACTGAGCCACACAGGACCCACTACAATATGAATATCAAATATAAAGTAACATTAATTTTTATAAATGAATACACAAGCGAAAGTTATTATGAATGGAAGACTGCTGCAAGCCATTATTTAACCCATTACCATACAATCCTTACTTTTGACGCCCCCAAGAAAGAAGCCTTTTGAAAACACTGTGGGAAAAGGAGAAAATGCTGCTAACCAGCATTTTCTCCTTTTCCCACAGTGTTTCCTACCCTTCCCAGAACAAATTTCAATTTTTCAGTCACCTTTATTTTGTAGTCTGCAAATGCTTTCAATTTGGACCAGTCTAAATTTTTCCCGTGTGGTTAAGAGTTAACCTTTTGTTTTCAAAGCTGTGTGCAGTATGACAAAAACAGTCATCAGGAAGTGATAATGAGGAAGAGATTTCAAAATCATCTGCAGAAAATTCAGAATGCAATGAGCCAACAGAGACTCAAACATGACCTACCCTTTGGCTTTAGTGTTTGCACAGTCCTTATCCATTACCTCACCACAAGCCTCCAGCAACACCCTATCTATCTTTACATTTTCTGCCACATTAGCTTCTGTCATGAGATCATCAAGCTGTCAAAATTATAAAACAGTAACACAGTGGAGTGTTGAAATTTCTGTTGTTGTTGTTGTGTTGGAGTTTAATACCACTTTAACAGTTTAGGTCATATCATGGCAGTCGGTGACGCACACGTGTTTCCTGGCTTTCTCATACCAGTACTAACACTACTTTCTTTCCAAGGCCACCGACTACTTTTCTCACATGCTTCAGCAGAGGTGAGAGGCGAAAATACACCGGAAAGAAAGTTTGCCTCAACCAGGTATCGAACTCACAACCACCAGGTCATGAGACCAACACGCTCACCAATGAGCCATCCGGGCAGGCTTGTTGAAATTTCAAGCTATGCTATCCATGGACAAGTTGACATAATTTGTGCCATACTTTGTCGCAAGGGAGTTCAATGCATATCTGTGACACATTATACCTAGGTCAAGTATTTATAATGGATCTGTAAAACCCATTTTCAACCAATTGAACTGTGGGATTAAATGGTCCTCTGACATGACATAAATTTACAAGAAGCAAAACATTCCACCCATGTCAACTCGCAGTCTGCAATGGTCATTACACCGTACCAGGGTTCATTCTTGGATGTGCTCTTGAGCAATTTTTCATCTTTGGTGTGTGTAAAATTTTACCTCTGGCCTGCCAGCAACCATTTTACGAAACTCAAATGAAAGTCTCTCTTTGATAGGGTAGAAAATATTGTAGGAAAAGGAGAAAATGCTGGTTACCAGCTTTTTCTTTTTTTACCATGTTTTCAAAACCCATCTATTAGAGGGTCATGAAAATTTGTGATTGTATGGTAGATGGTTCAGAGTTAATGTTCATTCCTTTCCCAAACGACAAATTTTAGACCTGTCTATATAAAACGTACTTGAAATAAAAGACAACAAAGTTAGTCTGGTCTGCATCAAACATAATCTACAATAAACCATCAACTGGTATGATCTACATTACAGCAAAATAACTGATTTAATTGAATTGTGTTTAATGTCACTTTTAACATCATGTAGTCACATCACTGCAACAGCCCACATACTTGTACATTTCTTGTATTTCATCAGAACTAGACTAGGGGTTTTCAAAAGGCATTCTCATGAAAAATCTAACTTTCCAGTGAGGCCAAAACTAGCTAGCTTGAAAGTCCTACATTTTACTACTCAGTCACCCAGGACCCCATGCAGAATACTTAAATGAAAGGAATAGTATCTTTAGTAATATGGAAAAGATGTGAAATGGAACAAGTGCTTGTAATTAGCCAGAGTTACAACTTTTTTGTCTACAATAGGTCCAAAAATTCCAAATCAATTGACTACATAAAGTTATTTTTGTATATAAAAATAGATAAAAATGTTGCCTCCTACAGACCATCTATTTTTATCTTGCAGCAGGCCATTTCTGGAAATTGGTTGGTTGGTTGGTTGTATTGGAGTTTAATGCCACTTTAACAGCAAAGGTCATATCATGGCGGTCGGTGACGCACATGTGTTTCCTGGCTTTCTCATACCAGTACCAACACAATTTTCTTTCCAAAGCCACAGACAACTTTTCTCATATGCTTCAGCAGAGGTGAGAGGCAAAAATAGGCCAGAAAGAAAGTTCGCCTCAACCAGGTATCAAACTCATAACCACCAGGTCATGAGTCAGACACGCTCACCACTGAGCCATCCAGGCGGGCCATTTCTGAAAAAGATTGGGTTCATAACAAGCAATATCTCTTGATACCAGGATACTTTCAAGTATAATAAACCACTATCTAGTTTCATATTTCATAAGGATGCTTCAAAGGATGTAGGTTGCAAATGTGTCTAATAGTCAATAATTTTTACAAAGAATTTAATCTTACAGCTGCCTTGCACTCTACAGTCAGTTCTTCTCCTTTCACCTTCTTCTGTCTTCTTGGGTTTGCAATTCTCATGAGGCAGTGAAGAGTTTTGCCTCCTCTCTCCAAACCACCTCGACAGAAACTCTGAATTTCATGGTCACAGTTTGCTACAATATCTGGGGTTATTTTGTAATCTTCCATCAGTGTCTTTCTCATCTGTGTGATTTCTCCCATACACTCAGGTGCCAACAATTTATCTGCAATAAATAAGCCATGCTCTGTTAAAATGCATTCGCAAAAGTATCGAACCAAGTCAGCCTATAAGGTATGCTTTGGCAGACTATGATACCCTTAACCCTTTACCCCATAAGGCATTTCTATGGTATCTCTAAATTACCCTAAATAACAGCAAGGATGAAGCTGTTTCTTATGTGTATATGACACCTTTTGATAGCATAGAAAACATTGTGGCAAAAGGTGAAATTGCTCGTCACGAGCAATTTCACCTTTTGCAACAATGTTTTCCAGAGGCTCCTACAAGCAATGCGTAGAAATGAGTACCTATGGAGTAAAGGGTTAACACTGAAAACAGAAACAGGTAAAAAGTCAAGGGGAGTCCTAGTTTATTCTTCGTTAATTATCTGTCTTCTTCCTTTTTTATGAAGTATTGCTATAATACAATAGAATGTTTGTCAGATTCTTAATCATACATGAATTAGAATGTTAAGGATATTTACTTACAGCAGGTCAAACATAGTTTCAATCTTCTATCACAGTAAGTTTTTGAATTACAGTTTATGTGAAAAACATTAAGAATAGAACTGAATGGGAATACTGTCATCTTTAGCTTATTTTAAATCTGAAACCTTGTGCTAGTTGTACAAAAAGAGAAAATCTCCTCTGAAGAGTATTAACCTTTTTTGAATTTAATAGAAAAGATTGTGGGTAAAAGCCTAGTTGCTACTGACAAGGTATCTAAAGATGTAAAACTCCTGTTATTGAGTGCTATGGCATATATGAATGTATTTGTGTTAACCCTTTCCTACACAATCCCTGGTTTTTATGACCCTGCCGTAGAAGTCTTGAAAACATTGAGGGAAAAAGAGAAAATTGCTGGTAACCAGCATTTTCTTCTTTTTCCACACTGTTTTCTACCCTGCTGGAAAACAATTTCGATTGCCGAGTTATGTCTATTTTGTCATCTGCAAGTGCTTTCAAATTGCACCAGTCTAAAATTTCATTGTTGCGTACAGAGTTAACTCTTTACCAAATGACAAGGTTACAGACTGGTCCAAATTGAAAGCATTTGCAGACAACAAAATTACTGTGACTAAAGAATTAAAATTTGTTTGAGGGAGGGAAGAAAACATTGTGGGAAAAGGAGAAAATGCTGGTTACCAGCATTTCCTCCTTTTCCAACAATGTTTTCAAAAGGCTTCTTTCACAGGGGTGTTAAAAGTCGGGATTGTGTGGTAAAGAATTAAGCACTTAACAATTTTAGAAGTATGATCTTCTTTAAAACGTACTTTGTGGTTACAGTATGCATCCAGACAATACTAAGAAGTTTTACCAGGAAAGCTTGAACTCTTTACCAGAGAACAAAATGTTAGATTTGCCCAAAGTGAAGTAATTGCAGATGACAAAAAGAAATGTGACTCCTGAAACTTGACTTTGAAAGAGTTGAAAACCTTGTGGGAAAAGGAGAAAATACTGGTTTCACCAACATGTCTAAAATTTTGTCAGCTTGTAAAGAGTTACCCGTTATATAATGGTTCCTATACTGACAGCTGAGGAGAACATGATAGGAAAAGTAACAGTTTCTTGTAACAAGCAATCACTCCTTTCCTGACCTCTTTTATAAAGGGAATAAGCCAAGCCTGGCAGCCGAGTCAGTTACATACAAGGCTTGAAAACTGGGAATCACAATTCCAAGAAATGATGATTATCATTGCGTCAGACATCATTCCTCTCTCACAGCAGATTACTATCCCAGTAATGAGTTTGTAACAAGGCAGCTAGTAGCTTGAAAAGTACATTGTGCATAGTACTGGTAGGGGGAAATACAACAAATAGTGTTGAAAATGATATTTAACTCTTGACCACACAACCCCAACTTTTAAGGACCCCAAGAAAGAAAGCCTTTGAAAATATGGATAAATGAGGATACAAATATCTGATTGAGTGGAAAACATTGTGGGAAAAGGAGAAATTGCTCGTTACGAGCAATTTCTCCTTTTCCCACAATGTTTTTAAAAGCTGTCTGTTGTTGATAGGTCAAAATGAGTATCTATGAAGTAAAGGTAACCAGCATTTTCTCCTTCTCCCACAATGTTTTTCTACCTTTTTTAAATCAAATTTTAACTTTTGATTCACATTTATTTTTTCGTCTGCAAACGCTTTCAGTTAAGACAAGTCCAAAATTTTGTTGTTTGGTAGCGAGTTAAACACTGGAGAAAGACGCAAATAATTATATGAGTGACAAGAGGGAACTACCGCTTTTCAAGGCATTCTCCAAACATAAAAGGACAGCAGAGCGTTTGCTGTCACTGTCTTCAACATCAAAACCAGCCATACATCCGTATTCCTTCATGTCTTTTTTACAAGCTCTGTAAAATGTTTTCTCCACTTTCACATCTTCTGCAATCAGTTGTTGTCTGATAGTCAACATTTTTACGCACTGCAAATGATGATTAAAAGAAAAAAGAAAATTAATTTCAACTGCAATAACATTAATCCATTACCACATAATCCCGATTTTTAATGACCCAGAAAAGGAAAGCTTTTGAAAACATTGTAGGAAAAGGAGAAAATGCTGATAACCAGCATCTTCTCCTTTTCCTACAATGTTTTCTACCCTTCCCAAATCCAATTCAAATTTCTGAGTCACATTGATTTAGTCGTCTGCAAATCTTTTCAATTTGGACAGGCCGAAAATTTTGTTGTTTAGTAAAGAGTTAAAGCTGGCAATTTTTTCAGATTAAAGGTAAGTGTTTAGAAAGGAAGGATAGGAGAGGTTGACCACAGACATTTCTCAAATAATCCAAAAACCTCTTTTCAAACTATCTTGCTGGGTATCACTGAGCTTTTAAAAAAACTGGATGCAATCTTGCAAAATCAGGGTTCAAGCTCTAATTTTAGGGGTCCCGTATAACATTGGTAAGTTTTGGGTTTTTTGGTTTTTTTTTCAAATATTTGAAATGCCTTGTTAAAGTTGAGTTTTGATAAACTCGTGCACCCTTCAGTAAAAAGATTTGACAAAGTTTTCAACTAGATGCAAGTTTAACAGAACATACAATCTTTGTCAAATCATAGCCAGCAGTATTCTTGTATCCAAACTGACTGAATTTTTTTATCTGCTCTAGATTTAACTCTTTACCAAACAATACTGGATTTTCACAATTCTGTGAGAAAAGCCTCCTGAAAATATTATTGGACAAGGAGAAAATGCTGGCAACCAGCGTTTTCTCCTCTTCCCACAATTTTTTCTACCCTTCCTAAAACTAATTGCAATTTTCTTTGACTTATACGGAGCTTTCTGAAGATAACCTGTGGACAATTTGCATACATAAGACAAACCAAATGTATTATTTAAGAGGTGGGTGTTTAAGTCAGTAAAGCAATTTAGCCTTTAATTTTAAGGTAGTTTCTGATCTACCAAAACATTCGTGCATAAGACTCCAAGGATAAATATTTGAAGGAAAGACAAGCATTCAACTATATGGAAAAAACTTAGCAAGGAAAAAAGGGGAATCGCTAAAAAATCATACAGTTTTTCTGACCATGTTTTCAAAAGTAGTTTACTGCAGGGATGTCAGCAAATAGAAAAAGTGTATCATCAATCATAGTTGTAGCTTTTCTATGTTTCAAAATACTGACATGCGCTTGAAATGTAACATTTTTGTATCTGAAATGGTTAAAAAACTTACCTCTCTTGGCATGCCCACTTCACTCTTGTGTTTGTACAAGCACTCAAATACTCTTCCTTCTCCGGCTTGAACATTCTCGCAGTATTTTTCTCTAGCATCTCGGCAAGCATAGTATAAAGGCCTGTCTAAATGGTAATCATCTGCCTGAAGCTCTGCAATCCTCAACAGCTGTTTCCTACACTTTGGTTTTAGTTTGCCTATTTTACTTGCTAAGCACAATATCGTCTTTCCCTGTTCATGTTGTCTCTAATAAAGAGAAAGACATGGGTATACATTATTGTAGATTCTAACATGACACATGTATTCGATTCTATAAACACAAATCGCAAAGAAAGCGTTTTAAACTCTGCGACAATCCACGTAAAGTGACGTTATTCTATATCGAGTGATGTCATTCAATGAGCGAGTTATTCAATGGAACATAATCTTCATCCGCGTTTTCACTCTAAATTTGAACTTGTTTTCCTTTCACTAAGAATTTGCCATGTTAGAATTGAAATAATCTTCTTTCTGCCATAGTTTATCATTCAATAAACCACATCTTGAGTTATGAGGCACAATGAATAAACAACTTGGGCTATCGTCCTTGTGGATTATTTACTGTGCCTCATAATTCACAACTGTGGTTTATTGAATGATAAACCACACAGAAAGACGATTATTTCTTAATCAAAACTAACACCAAGAGGTTAATCACTACTTTATTGATTAACCCTTTATCAAACAATCCCTGGTTTTTACAACCCCGAGATAGAAGGCTGGTAATCAGCATTTTCTCCTTTTCCCACGATGTTTTCTACTCTCCCAAAGTCAGGTTTCAACTTTCCAGTCACTTCTATTTTGTCGTCTGCTAATGCTTTCGATTTGGACCAGTCAAAGATTTTGCCGTTTTGGTAAAGAGTTAAATGGTGATTAGATGCTACCCAGCTTTCAACATCATTTCAGTCATATCAGGGCAAACAGCTCACACATTGTTTCAACAAGCTAGGGCTTGGAGGTATCCTGCCCAAGATCAATGAAAGTTTATTCACTGATTTATTTATTAGATGGTGCTTAACCCTTTACCTGATATGCAAATTTGAGGCTCTTCCATTTCAGCAGCAAATAAATTTATGATGTCAAAAAAATGGATAAATGAGGATACAAATATCTGATTGAGTGGAAAACATTGTGGGAAAAGGAGAAATTGCTCGTTACGAGCAATTTCTCCTTTTCCCACAACGTTTTCAAAAGCTGTCTGTTGTTGATACGTCAAAATGAGTATCTATGAAGTAAAGGGTTAAACCATTTTCAACATTATTTCAGTAAATATCAAGGCAACAGCTCACATGTTTCTGCTGGTTACCAGCATTTTCTCCTTTTCCCACAATGTTTTCTGAAGGCTTCTTTCTCACGGTTGTCAAAAGTAGGGATTGTGTGGTAATGGGTTAACCAAACCACTAAAGTTTACACTTGTCCAAATTGAAAGAATTTGTAGTTGATAAGGTGAGTGTACCTAGAAGACTGTAATTTCTCATTCTAAATGTAGAAAACACTGTAGGAAAGGAGGAAATGCTGGTTACTAACATTTTCTCATTTTTCCACAAAACTTCCAAATATCTACTTCTTTTGGATCTTTAAAACTTGGGGATTGTTTGGTAAACAGTTAGTGACATTAGTGAAATGTTCATGCTTTAAAGGTGGCCCTTCAGATTCCGAGACGAAAATTTTATAAAAATACAAAAAAAATCATCCTTATACTCCCAAAGCCTTATAATTTTCTTTCATAAAACCCCAGTTGTTGAAAACCATCTGACAACAAGAGAAATTAGAGATTCACTACTGCCCAGGTCGACACCGACAGGAAACATGATCTATTTCTAGATGATCAACTCGCTCATTTATGTACCGGAAATACATGTACGAAGCTTCAAACATAACGTCCGAAGAAGATATTATGGAAAATAATTACATGTTTATTATGTTATGGAATTTAAGCGTCATTAATCATGTGCCAGTAACTTAACATTCCCACAATGCTTTCTTGATTTTTGGCACGAAATCTAAAACTAGCTTAAGAGATTACGACACCTTTTAAGGGAATACCATCAAAAAAATTTTTTTTGTTATTTTTATGATTAACTATTGATGATTTGTATTGTTTTTTCATATAAATTTAAGCGATATATATATCTTTTAATTTGGTGTTATGTGAAAATTCTAAATACCCACCTTTAATATAACTCTTTACCACACAATCCCAACTTTTAACGACCCTGAGAAAGAAAGCTTTTGAAAACAGGAGAAAAAGGAGAAAATGCTGGTAACCAGGATCTTCTCCTTTTCCCACAATATTTTCTACCCAGCTGGAAACAAATTTCAATTTTCGAGCTATGATTATTTTGTAGTCTGCAAATGCTTTCAACCAGTCTAATATTTCGTCGTTTGGTAAAGGGTTAAAAGACATTCATAATTTTGTAAACTGGGGTGTAATTTGGACTCTCCCGTATATATACAGATACAAACTTACGTCTTCATCAGTATCAATTCTGCCACACTCAAATGTAGCAATATCGTCACTACAGGACTCCATAAAATGATAAACGTATCGATAGTCACTAAATATAATGCCAGCCATTTTATGGAGGAACTGTTGACAGCTTGGCTCTGTGATGTTGTCCATATACTCAATAAGACAAGGTATACGGTTTTCTGGTTTCTCAATTCTACACTCTGGGTACTGCAAAACAAAGAGCTACTTATTGAAATAATGCTTACATGTACGAGGGGCGTTCAATAAGTAATGTCCCTGACCCACTTCCAGTTGTCTGATCTAGCTGAAGTTTGGCATGTGTAATAATTCATATCTCTATTGGTTATGTGGCAAATTACAGTTCTAAACTAATTGTGGTTTCTGCTTTACTGGTGTTCGAACTGAGTTGGGAATGAAATGGGAGCCTGTTGAGTGTCGCGCACCACAAGAGACTTTTGATGAAATTACAGTTACTTATGGTGATAATGCCCCATCATATGACCTTGTAAAATGCTGGCATCGTGAATTCAAACATGGCCGGAAGTCTGTGCTAGAATTTAAATGACCAATGGGTTACAAGAAGTAATTTTTACTAATTTTTCTATCAGATGTCAGTCCCACACCTGACTAATTTCAAACAACACCTGTGAATCAGAAACCACAATTAATTCAGAGCTTTAATTTGCCACATGACCCATAGAGATATAAATCATTGCACACACAAAATTTCAGTTAGAACAGACAACTGGAAGAGGGCCAGAGGCATTACTTATTGAACGCACCTAGTATTTCATGCTTCCATTTGTCTGTAGAAAACTGACAAATTTTAAACTTTGTAAAGGTTGAATTAGCTCATAACAAACAAAATCAACTTAACCACAATGTTTTAACAAGAGCGGCAAATTGTCGCAAGATACGCCCGTCTTACCCCAAGTTGTAAAGCTGGGGCATGCACCAGACAAAATTCAAGTATGAAAAACAACAAAGGGCAATAACTCAAAAATTAAGCAAGCAAGAGTTGTGATTCCTGAGCACTGCACTCCCCCTCAATGAGATCTATCCACCCATGAAATTTCATAACCCTAGCTAGTATAGTTTTGGGGATATGCTCCGGACAAAATTCAAGTATGAAAAACGACAAAGGGCAATAACTCAAAAATTAAGCAAGCAAGAGTTATGATTCCTGTGCACTGCACTCCCCGTCGGTGAGATCTATCCACCCATGAAATTTCATAACCGTAGCTAGTATACTTTTGGAGATATTCACAGGACAAAATTCAAGTATAAAAAACGACAAAGGGCAATAACTAAAAAATTAAGCAAGCAAGAGTTACGATTTTTGTGCACTGCACTACCCCTCGGTGAGATCTATCCACCCATGAAATTTCATAACCCTAGCTACTAAAGTTTTGAAGATATGCTGCGGACAAAATTCAAGTATGAAAAACAAAAATGGGCAATGACTCAAAAATTAAGCTAGCAAGAGTTATGATTCTTGTGCACTGCACTCTCCCTTGATGAGATCTATCCACCCATAAAATTTCATAACCCTAGGTAGTATACTTTTGGAGATATGCTCCGGACAAAATTCAAGTATGAAAAACAACAAAGGGCAATAACTCAAAAATTAAGCGAGCAAGAGTTACGATTCCTGTGCACTGCACTCCCCCTCAATGAGATCTATCCACCCATGAAATTTCATAACCCTAGCTAGTATAGTTTTGGAGATATGCTCCGGACAAAGAACTGGACGCCGCCCGCCCGGCACGGGTGATCCCATAATACGTCCCGTCTTCGACGGGTGTATAAAAAGTGATATCCTTCAGTGGAATAAAAAGGTCTGTATGGTAAAGGATTATCCCTCTACCACACAACAACAACTTGGACATGTCAAAACTATTTTGTCATTGGTGAAGATTTAACCCTTTACCCCATAGGACATTTCTATGGTATCTCTAATTGACCCTACATAACAGCAAGGATGAAGCCGTTTTTTATATGTATAAGACACCTTTTGACAGCATAGAAAACATTGAGACAAAAGGTGAAATTGCTCATGAAGAGCAATTTCACCTTTTGCCACAATGCTTTTCAAAGGCTCCTACAAGCAATGCTTAGAAATGAGTATCTATGGAGTAAAGGGTTAACATTCTATTTGGGATAAACATCAGTTTGAACAGAATGTAACAACTGATCCAAACTGCCCAATATCTATCAGTCATAATTTGTAACGTAAATTCAAATTGTAACAAATACGTTGATCTATTATTCAGAACTTTCTCATGGTATTATCTGTATGATAGCGTATCAAAATACAGGTAACAGTAATTGTAAATCTACTCTGTTCATTTTCAACTACAGTTGCAATATGGTATCCATTTGGGTCAGCCAGTGAAATCTCTGCATAGGCTATCCTGGGCTGCAACCTTTTGCTTTAGGCCAATTTTCTACATGCTATAGAACCAGTTTATCTCATGATTCGGTTGATTCTTGGACAAAAAAGATTTTAGAGATGTACAGTGATGGCTTGCTTTGTATCATGCATTACCTAGATACATTGACCCTTTACCAAATGGCAAAATTTCAGACCTATCCAGATTGAAAGCATTTGCAGACGACAGTTTCATAGTGGCTTACATGACGCAATTTTACTTTGATATGGTAGAAAACTTTGTGGGCAAAAGGAGAAAATGCTGGTCAACAGCATTTTCTCCTTTTCCCACTATGTTTTCAAAAGGCTTCTTCATCAGGGTCGTCAAAACTCATCATTGTGTGGTAAAGGGTTAAGCAATCCTGTTGTCAAAGCATAGTTCTGATATGAAAAATACTTGCCATCTTAAGGGCTTTCCCACACACTTCCTTCCCTGCAGATTCAAACCTCCCATCTTTGGTCAGATTCTTTTTATACATGTAAATCAGCTGAATATATAGGGGAAAAAAAGGAAAACAATTATCTTCAGTGAAGGTTATATACAGGATTATCTGATGATAATCCAAATTCTAACAAATCTGCTTGTTTAACTCTTTATCAAACAAGGCAATTTTAGATTGATCTAAAATTGAAAGCACTTGCAGATGACAAACGTACATACAATTAAAAAATTCAAATTTGCTTCTAGCAGGGTAGAAAACATTGTGGGAAAAGGAGAAAATGCTGGTTACCAGCATTTTCTCCTTTTCCTACATTGTTTTCAAAAGGCTTTTTCCCCAGGATCGTCAAAAGTCGGGATTGTGTGGTAAAGGGTTAAAGACATGACCCCAAAACCTTTAGAACAATCAAAGTAGAGGCCTACTTGATGGGAGGCTATTTTCCAAATGTTGAAGCCCCATGCTTTATGGTTAGGAAGAGGAATTCTCAAGCTTTCACTATTCACATGTAGGCTTTTAATGTAAACCTTGCGAACCCTAATGACAGGGCAAATTCTGACCCCATGGTTAGAACTTCAAGAATTTCATTATCTCCCGATAGATGGCATGTAGCATGTAGTACTATGACCCCCCAATACTGGGTGAAGTGATGCGTCATATGAGATAGGTCAAATCTTTGAAGAATATGACATGCGCAGACCGCGCAAGAATCTTTATAAAATTCTACAAATAAGATAAAACTACATATAATTTGGTTGCCCAAGACCTTGTGGTATCAGCTAAGGAGATAATGGAAAACTTTCAATATTTTTTAGCTTTTTTGCCATGGCAACAAGTGTCTACAGAATACTGAAATAAGGTCTCTTCATAAAATTCTGAAGAGGGACTTGGATCATTGCAGTAAAGTTAAATCAACTCTTTACCAAATGACAAATTTTTGGGCTGGACCAAATTCAAAGGTCCTGCAGACGACCAATGAAATCTTGGCAATATGATGATTCCTGACTATGACATGGTAGAAAATATTGAGGGAAAAGGAGAAAATGCTGGTTACCAGCATTTTCTCCTTTTTCCACAATGTTTTCTATAGACTTCTTTCCCAGGATTACTAAAAGTCAGGATTGTGTGGTAAAGAGTTACACTTATTTATGTCATCTGTGATGGCTGCTTAGTTTAAGATCATGCAAAACAAAGCTGATAAGGCCAGTGTTTGGACCCATTTTTGGTTTTCTTTGAGAGGGAGAGAATGGTAATAAAACCCAAGTAGCATACACCATGTTATATGAGACTGAAACACAGTGGGAATAAAACAAATAAATTGCAAGTAAACATTTGCTGCTGAAGACAGTGTATTTAAAGAAAATCTTACACAACACGATAATATCAAGATGCATCACAGAATGGTTTTCACAATAGTGATAATATCATGATATTAATCCTGCAATAGGAAAAATATTGTAATAGTCATTTTTCGTGCCGATAGTCAGTCACAATACTTACATGTTGACATCCATCTGAAATCTGGATCTGAAATACAAGCATGAATAGATGTTACTAAATGACAAATGATAAATATCTTATTCAATTTTTTGAAAAGCATCTCATCTTATGTGTCTTTAATATGAGTCAATAACAATCCTGGTCAATAAATATATAATAAACTTAGTTTCATACCACTTTTGAGAGAAGGTATACAAAGGTCCATGTATATTTTACAAAAAGCTAATGAAAAATTCTGATAATTACATACCGCTAAAATTTTCAGATATTCATGCATATATTACCAAAATGTCACCTTTTTGGCTAAAATGTTCAGTAATACCCACACTAGACTAGTGTTTAATTCTTTACCAAACGAAAAAAACATGAGGCTACTCAAAATTGAAAGCATTTGTAGACAACACAATGTGAATCAAAATACTGAAATTCTATATGGGAAGGATAGAAAATATTGTGGAAAAAGGAGAAAACACTGGTTACCAGCATTTTTTCTGTTTCTCACAATGTTTTCAAAAGGTTTCTACCACTGGGTTGTGAAAACCAGGGATTGTTCGGTAAAGAGTTAAATAATGAAGTAAAAAGATGACCTAAGTCGTTAAGAGAAGATGAATATGCAATCAAGGTTGGGCGACAAAACCAGGGGTGGTTTTAACCGGCGGTTTTAACCGGTTAAAACCGCCCCGGTCAATACTCCCAAAGTGGTCAATACTGGTCAATTGGATATTAGTAGTGGTCATTTGGAAATTTTACCGGTCAGATTCATTTTAAGTGGATAGTGATGCTATTTAGTGGATATATTTATTGTGGGTTTTTTTTTCCTATTTTGGTTCCAAGGTTGGTAGAATTCACCAATTTGAGAGTTGACTTTAGTGGAACGAATGTTTTGTCCCTGCCAAGGCTACGTATCAGCTGGCTTTTGCCAGTTTTCCAAAACTCTATATAAGTTCCTAATAAGGTCTTTAGGTTTCATTTTTGACATATTAAGTAACTGCATGATGATAAGATATTGACTTGATTGCATATAAGTCAGTATTTCACACTTTAGGAATAAGGCCTGGTGTCAAGTATAATACCCCAAATAGGGATACATGATTGGCCCCTTTTGTAATTTAAGCCACACCCATTGGGATAGAAGGGACAACTTTTACACCTTTTAATGTGTTTTGACAACAATGTAAAGGTGTAGGTAGACACTTGAATATGCTTCAGACATTAATGTATCCCTAACTATTGTTTAGTTAATCAGTCACAGCCTCCCTATAGGTACTCAATATGCCTATAGATTAGTGACAGGTAAATTTCACAATGGTTTACACATGGGTGACACTTTTTTCTCCAATTTTACATGAAAGTTTCAAATTAGCTGCTTTTTAATGCTATCTTTGAACTTTTAAATAATCTAAAACCTAACTATATTTGTGGTGGTAGTGGAGAAGAGAAAAAAAGAAAAGATGCAGTACTATAAATAGATATTTAACCTATAAGGAATGATGATAAATAAAACTTCTAAAGTTCTATGGTTGAAAAGAACTGACCTGCGTGTAAGTTCAAAGAGGAAGGTCAATCCAAACAACCTCTTCAGTTGACCAGCAGTAATATCTTTAGAATTATGATCAAACAAAAAAAAAAGGCACCTTACTGATAAAAACTATGACACTGATGACTTAATATGTAATATATCTTCAGTACAGGATTTAGGAGAGCTTTTAAGACTAGCTTAGAAACAGGACAGGTATCTAAGTCAGTGATTCAATCGACCCAATCAACCACTTCAATTGACCACCAATCGACCAGTATTGACCACTATTGACCGGTTTTAACCAGTTAAAACCGCCTGCCCGGTCAATACTCATATTGACCGGCTTTTTGCCAACCTTGTATGCAATACACCATTTCCCACATCCATTTGCAAGTGGAGTACTGTTTTTTGATAGGGGTATGCAGATGAACCCCGAGAAGCTTTTTAAAATATTCTACATTGTATCTTCCTGTCAAGAGTTTACAAAATCAGACATAGTACTTCTTTTTTCAACTCTATAACACTTCTCCTTGCTCTGTTGCCATGAGCCGCAATCACAATGAAGTAGTAATGATTTACGGATGTTTCGGTAACAGACGAGTTCAGTAACATAGACTATAGAGTAAATTGATTGGATGTTTCGGTAACAAAGCAATTATAATAGTGGTCATGTATCATGATGTTCTTTACACCCAACACATGACTTTATTTCGTCACTCAAAAATTTAATTTGTAATTTCCACTATGTATCATAAATATTTTTTTGTTATGTACCTCATTTCATGCTGTATGTATTGACCATGTGGATTGCCTATCTTTCCAGCGAAAGAGGGTGGAAAGTGAAAAAATAAAAGGTTTGAACTATCTATCACAGGATAACTGGGTGAAAAGTGCAAAAGTAAAAGTTTTGAACATAACAAAGCCATACATTAGGTGTCACAGGTCATAAACACTATATAATTGCTTTGTTACCGAAACATCCAATCAATTTACTCTATAAGTCTATGTTACCAAACTCGTCTGTTACCGAAACATCTGTCACCCGTAGTAATAATCCAGTTCAAAAGGTTTACAGTCAAAACGTACCCAACCAAAACGTACCCAAGTCAAAACGTACCCAAGTGGAGTCAAAACGTACCCAACTGAAGTCAAAACGTACCCGAGTGGAGTCAAAACGTACCCAATGTGAAGTCAAAATGTACCTATGATTTTTATAGTTTTTGATCTTCCATCTTTCCACAAATTAATAGAAATATTGTTTTCGCCATCTTGATGATGGTAATTTTTAATTCTGCTTTATTTCAAATTTGCCTTACATGATTAAAACAAATATTGAAGCATATCACAGAACATATAGCTAAGTCTATCAAACGCTTCATGATAAAATTACAGTGTGTGTATCTCTCTTTTTTTTAGGCAAATACAATTAACATTAGGGAAAAAGCATCAGATAGCTTGATACATGTATCGGTATCCATCTTTATTAATATACATTTTATCAATAAAAAAAATCGTGAAAAAAAATCTTCTTAAGAATTAGCACTTATAAAATCATAGAAATGAGATACGTTAATTACATTGTTTGGATAACAAAAGGTGCAATTTTCACACCCAAAAAGAGTGTAATAAACTATAATTATGTGGTGAATAAATTCTTTATTCACAGTTGTATTTAGCTACTGTATATTACCTGATTATATATTTGAATGCTTGGTAAATATTGATGATTTGAGAGACAGTTTGCTTTAGATGAAAAACTAAAGGGTTCTTTGAAAGTTCTTCTTTGTAACATTTTTATCATCAGGAAATTCCCAAAACATGGATAAGTAAAAGATTTTGTTGTCTATGTGTGGTGACTCGGTTACACCTTCTTATCATTACAAGTATAAATATTTACACAATTTTTCAGTTGATTTGAAATATTAACATTTAGAGGGCGAATATTGTAAGATATATTCTGCACTGAAAATATTGTAAACTTAACTCTTTACCAATCAATAAAATCTTGGACTCTTCCAGATTGAAAACATTTGCAAATAACCGTTGTAATATAAGGCTTCGAAGGGTAAAAACATTGTGAGAAATGAAAGGAAGTTGTTACAATGTTGTAAAAAGTTATTTTTCAGAAGGATTGTAAATACTACAGATTGTGTCATTATAGGTAACCTGTGCTTTTTGTGGGTGAAAAAAAGACATGTTCAACTAAATATCACTGAACATTTTCATTTTAGATCGACTAGATCTAACTTATTTTTTGTTAACTTTGAAAGGGGCTGGGTGGTGAATAAAATCAATACTACATGTATGTAAACATGTGTACAAATGTTTGTAAATCATCTTTTATGAAAATAAAACTGTTAATGACAACTAGTTTGTTACACCTGATTAGTCCTGACATAAACACATCACCCATAATTGAATGTAACATAGGATTGAAACCATGCATCATTTTTGAAGAATTACAAGGATATTAAAGTGAGTCTGGATTTAAAACATCCTTAAAAGGTAAGATATATTAAGTTTTTAATCTGTAACTAACACTGAAATTATTTCAATGACAATTTTACTTTGGGTACGTTTTGACTTAAATTTTGGGTACGTTTTGACTTAACTTTTGGGTACGTTTTGACTTATTTTTTGGGTACGTTTTGGTTTGGGTACGTTTTGACCGCATCCCGTTCAAAAAGAAACTGGACCTCGAACTTGCTTTAACTCTTTACCACATGACAAAATGTTGCTGGATAACAGCACTTTCTCCTTATCCCACTCTGTTTTCTAAAGGCTTCTCTTTCAGGGTTTTCAGAAGTAGGGATTGTGTGGTAAGGGGTTAAAGGCAAATGATTCATACCTCAGCAACTCTCTGTAAACATTCCAATATGGCAAAGTTATGACGTTTGCTTCCCAGAACTATATTACAGTGCCGTGCCAAATCTTCCTGACATTCTGGTGACTCTGCCAGCATAAACTGCGGGGCTTTTTTCACCAGTTTGGGATCCGCTGGATATCCAACATTCCTCTGTCTGAAAGCCACTGGATTACCATAGCTGTCAACAGGGAGTTTTTGTCCTTGCAGATCCAAATTTTTGCCAAAATTCTGTTGGTAACCCCCCTGTATACCAGGATTGATTGGCAATTTTGGAAGATTTCCTTGATCCACATGAGAGGGGTTCACCTTCAGTAGATTTAAGTTTTTCCCTGCATCTTGTTGCATTCCACCGGGTGCATTTCCTGGCTGCACTGGTATTTTTTGCGGGTTATTTAACCCTTGCATATTATTTGGATCTACAGCAGCTCTCTTACGCCTCAATGAATTTATATCACCTTCAGTTAAAGCAACTGACAGCAGTGTAAACATAACGAAAAGGAAGAACATATTTTTATGACAGCGCTGATCTACGTGTCCATTGTAAGTCGCCATCTTGAAGTGACAACAAACAAATATATTCATACGAGTTGTTTCTGAAAATAGACAAATACGATTTGTGTAAAAATGTCCCATCTTAATCACTTTATCACATTATTTGCAGTGAGAAAAAGGTAAGAGTAGCTTAAATTAATTTATAGGCTAATTATATATCAAAGATAATATCAGAACTATTTCTTTATTGCTCCCGGTGTCTCGTACGATACACACACTGCATCATAAATACTGCATTCATAATAGAAAAGTGTGTGTGAGGTGGGGGGGGGGGGGGGGTTAGTTTAACTGAAGACCTTGGATCTCAATAAGCCTAAATATTGATGCGTAACATCAATGGCGTTGCAAATCAGAGAAATAAGGCAATTACAGCATTAAGAATTGACCAAAGTGAATTTATGCAGAACTCAGTGAGAAATGAATATAGAAGTAGATCTACAAGACAATCTGTAGAATGCAACTTAAAACTAAAAAAGAAACAGATAATAAGACACAATCACGGCCATTCTTCGGCAAAATTTAACATATTGTCGATAGTGGAGTTGTGAAAAAGCAGTTGTCGAGCTATGTACAAAATCAGTTGTCATTCGAAAACCAACACAAGAAAATGGTATTAAAACTAGGTTTTAAATTACCTACCGAACTGATATTTTCAAAGGTGTGAAATGACCAGAGCGGTTACGAAATTATCAAAGTGAGTACAAAACGGCCAAAATAAAAAAGTAGAGGTGGGTACGGAATGGCTTGGGTATGAAATGACCTATAGTTACGAAATGACTGGAAGCGAAGTAAACAATATATGGCTGCCTCCTAGGTACTTTTCAAAACCTAATAACAAGAAAAGTTTGATGTATAACATCAATGGCGCCGCAAATCAGTTGTTTCTGAAGTAAAGCATATTACAGCGTTTCAAACTGTAAATTTCACAAGTAAATTCATGCAAAAATCGGTGACAGATGAACTGAGAAGCCCTAAACAACCTTCAGAATCCAACTAAGGACTTAAAAAAGAAAGAGGCAATAATGGTAAGGCACAATGATAGCCTTTCTTCGGCGAATTTTAACATAAGTTCAATTGGAGCTATGCACGAATGCAGTTGTCACTCGGCAAACAACACAAGAAATTAGTATCAAAACTATATTTCACATTACCTAATTGATATTAAAGACAGTTATGAAATGACAAATGTGCACGTGTGTACGAAATGATCAAAATAAAAAGCATAGGTGGGTACGACATGTCCAAAATTGTACGAAATGGCCTTAGTACAAAATGAACTTGTTACGAAGTGACTGGAAGCCGAGTAAACAATATGGCTGTCTCCATAGGTACCGTTCAAAAGCGAATAAAAATATAGTGCCGCAGCTCATGCAGCGCCACAAGATATGGAGTGCAACACACGAAAAGGGGCATTCGGACATCTGCGTAAAGTGTCGTCTCGGATCAGCCTGCGCAGTCCGCGCAGGCTAATCCGAGACGGCACTTTACGACTACATTAGATTTTGTCCTTCAGTAGACATGTGCAAAACAGAAAATTGCATCAAAACGGAAAGTGTTGTCTCGGATTAGCCTGCGCGGACTGCGCAGGCTGATCCGAGACGAAACTTTACGCAAATGTCCGAATGCCCCTTTTCATGTGTTGCAAGCCACAACAAATCACGAAATTCCGAAAAAAATAAACTTACAAACGGTTAACCGCCGCTCATGTGGCGCCACAAAGATATAGTGCCGGCGCTCAAGCAGCGCCACAACAAAGCAAGAAATTCCGAACAAAATAAAGTAACAAATAGGTATGATCGACATCCGACGACAGGCTTAAACCTTAGTATACCTCACACACATGAAGGGGTAATATACTGGTTTTACTATGTCCGTCCGTCAATCTGTCAATCCGTCCGTCCGTTGACTTTTTCTTTTCTTCACTCGAGATCTGTCTCAAAAGCCATCTGACACAAGGCCATGAAACTTCATGCAAATGTTCTTCGTGGTGCAAAAAGGTGCATTAATTGTTTTTTTAGCCACGAAGGTCAAAGGTCAAGGCCATAGACAAACTTCGTTTGAAAGTCGTTTGTATGTTCTAACTCAATATATAGCTGTTTATCTAGGGCCTTGAAACTCTATACAAGACTTGCTCATGGCCTAAGGAGGGTATCCTATTGTTTTGGGGAAAAGTTGGTCAAAGGTCAAGGTCAAAGCTTAACTTTGTTGGAAAATGGTAACTTCCGTGCTTAAATTCAATAGCTGTTTGACGTAGGACCCTGAAACTTTATACAAGTGTTGCTCATGACCTAAAGAGATGCCCTATTGTTTTGGGTCAAACGGGTTGAACGCCAAAGTCACTGGTGATCTTTGTTCTGATAATTATTTCCGTACTCTGAAAACCAGAAATTTGACTGGCAGTTTTGGAGGATAATACCTGAAAAGTACCGAGTGAATATTAAATGATAGGCAGGATTTTGCATGGCAAATATAGGCGATAATGCTTTTCAGGAAAGGTACAAAATTAAAGATGAAATACACAGGTCTCGCGTATTCATCATTTCAACATTCATTCCGCACTTTCCTTGCACTATCCTCCGAATTTGCAGAACAAAATCTTCCGTGGAAAGAGACCAGCATTGAAGTCAAATATTTTTGATAAACTTTTTTTTTCCGAACAATGCCGCGTTTTAACGCTCAGACACTGAAAGAGCAATTGGAAACTTTGTGAGAAAAGGGCAGAATTTTTATGATCAACATTTTCTCCTTTTCCCATACTCTTTACCACCCATTCACAGATAACTCTAGGCGCTGCATCCTTATTGCATTTGTCGCTTTGATTTTGGACGACTGTAATTTTTGTCGTTTAGCAAGGAACTAACCCATAACCATACAGTCCCTACTTTTGACGAGCCTGAGAAAGAAGCCTTTGGTAACCAGCATTTTCTCCTTTTCCCACTATGTTTTCTTCCCTTCCCAAAACAAAATTAATGTCAAATTTTGAGTCACTTTTATTTTGTCGTCTGCAAACGCTTTCAATTTGGACAAGCCAAAAATTTTAGCGTTTGGTAATTTGGTAAACGGTAGGCCAACCGGGCTTAGCCTAGAAGTATCGAAGTTGTTGAAGACGGGATTGCTTTTACCGGCAACACAAATGTCGAGTTTGTAGGTACATGTATATGCGCAAGGGTAGAAAACGTTGTGGGAAAGGGAGAAAGTGCCTTTTACAAGCATTTTCTTATTTTCTCGGAACATTTTTCCTACATTTGAGACAAGAAAACACTGAGATTGGTACAGGGATACGGCAGTCCAAGTATAACTGCAGCAGATTGCCAACTACACACCTGTCACTATTTTGTCAATCGATTGAGATAAACATAAACAGCGTGAAATCGACACGACACAGCCCTGAGACTGGTAAGCGTCATTCAATGGCCTTTGGTGGACAGTGAAGATTAAGATCAGACTGCACAGATAGTGCAGCCTGATCTTGTATCTGCTTTTCTCCATAAAATAAGTTTGAAATAGTAGCATTCGAGTTTTTTCTATCGACTTGACCGCTTCATTTAACATCTTAAGCTGGTTATGGGTTAACCCATTACCTTAAACCCTTTACCAAACAATCCCTGGTTTGTACGACCCGAGATGGGAGCCTTTAAAAAACATTATGGAAAAAGGAGAAAATGCTAGTAACCAGCATTTTCTCCTTTTCCCACAATGTTTTCTACCCTGCTGGAAACAAATTTCAATTTTTGAGTTAGGTTTATTTTGTCGTCTACAAGACTGCTTTCAATTTGGGCCAGTCTAAAGTTTTGTTTTTTGGGAAAGGCCAGCAGTTCGACATACCCAAATAACTTGTACAAGTGTTGGAAGCTCATCTAGATGAAGAAAATTTATTTGCGAATTATCTGATGATATGGGGGAAAACTGTCAGGAATTGGTAACAGGGAATTGCCCCCTTTTATAACGTTTTAACCAGAAAAACAGATCTTCAGCAAGAGGTGTACGAAGGGACAAGATGACGTGCGTTTATAAATGGTAAGGGAAGCTTTACTAAAGAGACCATGTTAAAACTGTCCTGCAAAGAAAGCCTGTAGAAAATATCATTTAAAAAAAACAGCATTGTGTCATTTCCCCGTAATGTTTTATTAATTTTTCAAATACAAAATTCTCTGTCAAATTATTGTCTCCAAAGTCTTTCAATTGAGTAAAGTTCACCATTCTGCCGTCTTGCACAGGGTTTAATGACAGTGATTGGGGACTGGCGCGTAACACAGGTATTCTATCGTGTAGTTTTCTATAAATTCGCTACATTTTGACTCTTTTCCACAATATCCCGAGTTTTAAGAAAAAAGACTTTCGAAAACATCGTGAGAAAAGGAGAAAATGCTGGTAACCAGCATTTTCTTCATTTCCCAAGGTGTTTTCTACTCTTTGAACGAAAATTCTTACAATGTAGCCAGCATTGAGTTTGTGGTCTGCAAATTCTTTGAATTTGGACCAGTCTTGACTTTTGTCGTTTGGTAAAAAGTTTAAACAAGGTTTATATTCATGTTATATATAATCAATTCAGTTTTTTGTAATGTTGTATGTTTTACCAGCAGACGCATACGTAGTTTTTGTAACTTCTTGTGTTTAGATATTTAAATTTTACACTACAACAAAATTATGTACTTGTCCAAATTCAAAGTGTTTGCAGACGACAAATCTCCTCTCAATGACTGTCATCAATCCTTAAAAATAAAAGTTTTGCAAAGTCGGGACTGGAACCATTTATTTTCTCTGGACTACTGAAGTTTGTAACAGCTGAGCTGCCAGAATCGACTGCTAGAGAAGAGGCCGAGCCCGGTGGAGCATTTGGTAGCGTACAGCACTTGAAACCACGGTGTCGCGCTGGTTTGATTCTCAGGACCGCCGATTTCGTTCTAAGGATTAATTCATTACCAAACGACAATATTTTAGGTTTGTCCAAATCGAAAGCATTTGCAGACGACAAAATAAAAGTGACTGAAAATTTTTAAATTTGTTTTGTAAGGGGTAGAAAACATTGTGGAAAAAGGAGAAAATGCTGGTTACCAGCATTTTCTCCTTTTCCCACAGTGTTTTCTGTAGGCTGCTTTCTCAGGCTTGTCAAAAGTAGGGATTGTGTGGTAATGGGTTAATGACAGTCATTCCAACAGTGTTCATTCCTCCAACACAGTTTATCATTGTTTCGACCGGATAGTCACAGTGTATCATTATCTCCCGCTAGATGGCATTCTATAAATACTCATCTATCTAACTTGGGCATCCTGGGTACAGAACCGAACCACTTTCCTACGCGACAACCGTTACTTTGAATTTAAAACTAAAATAAAAGTTTACATAATAAAACGCTACCTCATGCAATTCACCCAGCTGTGATCAGTAGTTTAGAGAAATCTGGAGCTAAAGCAGGTCTCATTTCTCCTGAAACGTATTGATAAAAGCTATTTTCTACATTGCTACTTTATAGAGCGTAATATTACAGTCAGCCCGCTTTCGGGGCTGGTGATGCGTCATATAAGACAGTCGAATCTGCGAAGAATATGACATGCGCAGACAACGACAGTATATGGAATAGCAGATAGTAGCTTGGTTAAAATTGTGCGAAGTACTGTTTACTTGAGGGTGTGGATAGGTGCACTGGTCGCTGCGATATAACCGAACTAGAGGTGAAAACCCGATTAATTCTTTACCACACAATCCCTACTTTTATCGACCATGAGAAAGAAACCTCTGAAAACATTGTGGGAAAAGGAAAAAAATGCTGATAACTAGCATTTTCTCCTTTTCCCACAATGTTTTCTACCTTCCTCAAAACGAATTTTAATTTCTCAGCCGAATTAATTTCGTCGACTGCAAATGCTTTCGATTTGGGTTTGTCGTTTGGTAAAGAGTTAACCTTTTACCTCACAGCAGAATTTCAAACTGGTCTTCATTGATGGAATTCACAGAGCCCAATTCACATGTTTTTGGGATCATAATAATTGTTCCTGAACAGGTAGAAAAACATTGTGGAAAAAGGAGAAAATGCTGGTTACCAGCATTTTCTCCTTTTCTCACAATATTTTCCGAAGGCTTCTTTCTCAGGGACGTAAAAAATCGGGATTGTGTGGTAATGGGTTAACCCATTACCACACAATCCCTACTTTTGAGGCCCCTGAAAAAAAAAGCCTTTAGAAAACATTGTGGGAAAAGGAGAATATGCTGGTAAACAGCATTTACTCCTTTTCCCACAAAGTTTTCTAACCTTCCCAACACAAATTTCAAATTTTCAGTCACTTATATTTTGTCGTCTGCAAATGCTTTCGATTTGGACAAGCTTAAAATTTTGTCGTTTGGTAAAGAGTTTAAAACCATACAAACAACCAAGGTAGAGAAGGGGAATGTAAAGAGTTTTAGGGAGTTCAGGAAGATAAAGGTAAACCTGACGTGGGGCTATTTATTTAGTTTCAGTTTTATCTTACCATAAATTATCATTTGTGTGTAGTGTGCTCAATGATATTGATACATCGGTAAAGCTACGGTTTTTACTAACGGATTCTTTAAAGGTGGGTATTTAGGTTTTGAACATCTCAACCAATTAAAATATATATAGATCTATATCACTGAAATTTATATGGGGGAAAAAAAAAGAAAACAAATCATCAATATCTAATACTCATAAAATTACATTTTTGTTAGTTTTCCCTTAAAAGGCTACATAGCCTCTTAATGTATTTTTTAGATTTTGCGCAAATAAAAAAAAAAACATTGTGAGAATGTCAAGTGATTTGCACATGACTAATAACGCTTGAATTCCATTACATAACATGGAACAAGTAATGATTGTTTTCCATAATGTCTTCTTCGGACGCTATGTTTGAAGCTTCGTCTTTGTATTTCCTGTATGTAAATGAGAGAATTACACATGTCGACCTTGGCCATAGTAAAGATCTCTAATTTCTCTTGTAGTCGGTTAAATTTCGACTACTTGGTTTTTATGAATGCAAATTAAAAGGCTTTGGGAGTATAAAGATGATTTTTTCGCATTTTTGTAAAATTTTCGTAAAATCTGAAGGGCCACCTTTAAAGGATTCAAAATGGTTCTCTAGATTCGTGCAGACGAAGTGTTTAATATCATACAAACGGATTCATTAAAGCTATACAAACAGGAAACTGAAACTTCAGACTACGAGGAAGATACGAGGTAAATTTTATTTGACTCATCTTCTAACGCCTCCTATTTTGTAAACATAAGCTTTAACTTTTTAGACAACCTTTTCCCAAACAATCCCGGATTTTCACGACACTGAGAAATAATCCTTTTGAAAACATTGTGGGAAAAGGAGAAAATGCTGGTAACCAGCATTTTCTCCTTTTCCACAATGTTTTCAACCCTTCACAAAACAAATTTCTACTCTTATAAAGTCAAGTTTCAATTTTTTGAGCTACGTTATTTTTATCGTCTGCAAATGCTTTCAGTTTGTCCAAGTCTCAAACTTTGTCGTTTGGTAAAGAGTTAACAATCTCCAGCTTTAAGCCGCATTGTCTTCTATTTCGAAAATTTTGCAATTTGAAAGACTCATATATCTATCACGATTTAACTCATATGAACCATGTTCCGTGAAAAGGGGGCGTAATGCATCTGCGAAAAGTATCAACCATACTTAGTACAGATAACTGTCCCCAAAGTAAAGGCGATGTTACTTTTTGACTGGTCGCCTGTGGTAACGATGCACAATAAATGTCCAAATATGAAAAAAATCAGCATACCCGTCTTGTTATTGAGACTACGACCATGCTCAGCCTGCGGAGGCTGACCTGGGCCGAAACTTTTCGCTATTAGTCAATTTTCGTTATGTAAAAGCGCCAGTCTACATCATGATTGAGTTGGTTTTTACAAAAAGTGGACATCGTGGATCCATAGGTATGTAATGACTTGGTTGGTACTATCATGAATCCTGGAGATGCCTTAAGCCCCCTTTTGCCCGAGAGCGTGGCTCGTATCCAATGTTGTCATTTACTAAAGTTCCAGATCTGGACCTGTCTAGGGCCCGTATTCACCAAACATTCTTAACCCTTTACCCCATAAGGCATTTCTATGGCATCTCTGATTGACCCTAAATAATAGCAAGGATGAAGCTGTTTCGTATATGTATATGACACCTTTTGATAGCATAGAAAACCTTGTGGCAAAAGGTGAAATTGCTCGTCACGAGCAATTTCACCTTCTGCCACAATGTTTTCCAAAGGCTCCTACGAGCAATGCGTAGAAATTAGTATCTATGGAGTAAAGGGTTAAGGTAGTAGATCCCTAACACCTCTGCATTGCATGAAGTTTTCTTGATAGTTGATAAATACGGATTTATACAGGTGTAATACTTTTGCACATTTTTAACCGACCAGACATTTCTTTATGCCTATCTTGAAATTATTTGTAGATACTTTTGTTAGTTTCCTGAAAAGGGAGGTAATTATTATCTCTCTTTGTAATGAAAATATAGTGGTTTTAGATTCATAAATGATAATTCTAGAAAAGTCAAAAAGGGAAAAGTGGCTCCGTTAAAACAGTACAATAACACTTTTTTAATCATAGCAAAGTTTATAGGATAATATTATTGTGGAAATAGCTGTTTTCTATTTATAATAGAGGTCTAACTACGTTAGGCAGCGTTTAAGGTAAGACCTGTGTAATGGAAAACAGCTATTTCCACTAAGATATCATAATGCAAAATTAGCTATAATTAAAAATGAGTATTATTGAACTACTTTCACCTTTTCATTTTTCCATTTTTTCCTTCTTTGAATTATCATTTATAAATCTAAAACTGCTATATTCTCAAATGAAAAAGAGATAATAATTACCTCCCTTTTTAGAAAACAAACAAAAGTATCAAAAAATAGTTTCAAGATAGACATAAAAGGAATTTCTGATCCGTTAGAAATGTGCAAAAATATTATTTCTGCATAAATCCTTATTTATCCATATTTAACAACCAATTAGAATTTTCTCCAAATGTTCACCGGAAGTGCATTACACAGGTCTTACCTAACCTAGGACACTCATCCCGGTTGAGTACCCCGGGCCGAACCCGGAAGTCATGAGAACAAATACAACGCCCCTAATATTATAAATGAACCTAAGAGGAACATTCTTGCGTTAAGGAGGATTATCCTAGCGTTAAACCGTTAAATGAGTAATGTTCTTTGAAAAGGGGGCTTAATGCATTTGCCAAAAAAAATATAGAACCATGTTATCCTGCGCAGGCCGACATGGGTCGAGGGTGACCTTTTGATATGGATAAATTTTCTACGTATCCTGGTGCCATTCTACGTCATTATCGAATCGGCTGTTAGACTATATATGCATTAAATATGGATGCATTTGTATTTGATGAATCGCTTAATATTATGCATCATGAATATTAATTAACCCATTACCACACAGTCCCTACTTTTGACGCCCCTGAGAAAGAAGCCTTTTGAAAACACAGTAGGAAAAGGAGAAAATGCTGGTAACCAGCATTTTCTCCTTTTCCCACAGTGTTTTCTACCCTCCCAGAACAAATTTCAACTTTTCAGTCACCTTCATTTTGTCGTCTGCAAATGCTTTCAATTTGGAGGAGTCTAAAATTATGTCTGGTAAAGGGTTTATCCTTTCTTATCCAGAGTGTCACCCAAATATTTCTAAGTGTCGTAGGTAATTTCGGGGATCTCATGTAAAGGAGATCGATTATTTCAACAAATAAGCGCCAGACGGCTTTTTTTTTTCAGAACTTACAGAAGATACGTGAACATTTTGGTAAAAAGGAGAAATTTTCCTCTATGATAACTTCCTTACATTGCCTTTAACGCGTTTACTGCTATCTCTGTACATTGCGTTTCAAAAAGAAGCAGCCATCTTGATAAGCAGATTTTGAACACTTCATGACTAGTGTGTTAAAATTTTACCAAAAAAATTGTCCATTTTTAACACACTTTACAGGCTAATTTGGTTGAAATAATAAGATTTGATTTGTAAAGCATAAACATTGTGGAAAAGGGAAATAATGCTAGTTACCATTAAAATCCTGTCATTCTCCAAAATATGTTTTCAAAGGCCGTTTTTCTCAGGGTTGTTAAAATGCTGGTACAACGCGTGGTAGATGGTTATATAATAGATCTTTGTCTTCAGTTTAGTATTATAGTATCTAATTGCTAAATACTAGTAGTTAAACTGTCAAACCCCAATCTGTTTAAAGTCTGCGATTTCAAAGTTATTTAGAACTATTGATAAAATATCGCTAAATCGGACAGTTTAGACATTCTGTGTAGTCTGATCTTGATCTTTACCGGGCGCCGTTTGAAGTGGAATGAACTGTGTTGCGTTTTAGCAGCCCAAGGGTTGTATTTTAGCAGCCTATGGGTTAATTATTATACTGTTACCGTTTGAACTCAATGTAACCTTTTCCCTGTGACACAGCAAATTATACCATTAAATGTCGATCATAAACGTATTGAATGTTACGTTAGCTCTTAGATTTACATGCATTTACTTGTCGAAACCTCCATTCCCCGTATGGCAACATGATCTAACATCCGTAACGAGGACAAAAAAAAAAAAAGGAAACGAAAATGCTGTCTTATCTTGGTCTACGCCTGTTCATGTCATCTTCATGGTCTAAAACAAGCGGTAGACTTTTTTTTTTTTCGAAAGGATCGGAAAATTTTGAAAACAAGTGAAGATGCTCGAAATTTTGACAATGTTTTCACAGGTTGCATTCTTCGGGTTTGCTAACCCAGAAAGACCTTGAACGGACTAGTTTTTGCAGACTGTGCAGATCAAGATCAAACTGCACATATCGAGCAGTCTCATCTTTGATCTGCACCGTCTGCTTTCTATGCTACATGTATATTTTTACGGGAAAAAGAATGAAACAGCAAGATTTCGTTCTGTTTTGGTTATGTAAAAAAGGCTTTGAGATCATTCAGCGCATTAAGTGTTAGAAAATAACGAATATTTGGTAAAGAGTTCCACCATGTTTGAAAGTGGTTGACCGTTTACCCTTCATCAACTAAATTTAGATTGTTGTTTCGTTCGCCACTAAGTACACGTACGTCGTTTTCAGCTACGTGGTTCATTTTCGTTTCGACTGCAGTGACACATACCAATGTAAATCAAGATTACTTATTTGGTGTTTATTTTGTCCTCTGAGGGGTTAGAGTTTCCTTTGCTCAGTGTTTATTTTCAAAAAGTCGTGAATACTGAAATACGTCATGAAAGATTTATACGCCATGGGAGCTTTAGCTCGCAACAGCTGTTTTATTGTAGTTGTATGATATATATGTTCTGCTAAGCGGTATAGTTTCAGATACGCAATTTACATTATATCTCTATGTTTTAGTGGGGTCCCCACTGTATTGCAAAGCCTTCAACGAAGTTGGCTTGTTATTGGGAATTCCTCGTGCGATCCTCGTCGGTGGCACTGATCCCGCAGGGGTGTTCTTGGGCAAGGCACTGCAGAGTCACGTTGTTGTTTTACGTGTGTTTGACAGGTATTTAACTCATTACCAAACGACAATATTTTAGGCTTGTCCAAATCCAAGGCATTTGCAGACGGCAAAATAAAGGTGACTGAAAATTTGAAATTTGATTTGTGAAGAGTAGAAAACATTGTGGGAAAAGGAGAAAATGCTGGTAACCAGCATTTTCTTCTTTACCTGCAGTGTTTTCTAAAGGCTTTTTTCTCATGGTCGTCAAAAGTAGGGATAATGTGGTAATGGGTTAATGGTGGGATGGATGAGACTTCTACATATTGTAGATTGTACACCCTGCGGCAATATTGACAAATAAACTTATGATGATGGACATGTCATTTTGCATTTATTTCATGTGTTTACCTATGCGAAAAAGAAATACTAATGAAAAATGACAAGAGACATAAAATTGGCGTGGTTTTCCTCTTCGAAAATCACTGATGTTGCTCAAATGATGAAGGCTACTTTAGTATGGGAATCGGTTGGTATGACTCGCCTTGATGACGAAACGTGCTGCCGGTGTTGCGTTTTAATTACACAGTCATTAATAAAATTAACAAATATGGCCTCCAGCGAATTTACGCTGGAAATTGTCAAACAATTTATTATATCAAGCGGTGGAAAAGTGAAGAATCACGAGCTTGTCACCCATTTTAAATCATTTCTGAATGACCAAAGTAGAAAAGGTAAAGAAAGTTACCTGACAAGATGATAAAATAGACTTAAAAGTCCCCTGTATTTTCACCAAACCAGGAAATGTGAACATGAAATTGATTCAACGCTTAATGCAAGCGTAAGTTTTGCTCTCCACAAATGCTATGCAGGGCTTTTTCAAGCTTAAACTGTTTTGCAGCACATAGTCGAGTTTAAAAAAAAATGGTGTCACAGGTGGGTTAAAACGAGTTTAACTTTTTTGTGGGACTTGTCTCATTTTTTCTGTGCATGATCATGATGTGCAAGTTTAGTTTGAAATTTATTACATGGTTTTCATGTTTTGCAAATTATTCACACACACTTTTATATGTGAATAGGAACCCTAGAATGTTCTACCACCGGAATTTGACATTCTATAACCAAAATAAATGATTAAATATGAAGAAAAAATCTCCCCTATATAATATAAACACAAGGAATGCAACGTCTCGATTGCCGGCGCCAGCACAAGACAGCCTTTCCCACCCAGAATCAGCCACGAAACAAACCACAATCATAATTTCCTTTAGCCTAGCGATAGACAGCACAAAAATGTACCTACAACATTCGGCGATACCCAGTCTCAGAGACTCGTACTCAAGAAATTGTTGGGTAAAAATCGGTCTTCTTTCACCACATTGTAAATATTATTTTTTTTTCTATTTCATTTGTTTGGTCTCTATGTTTAAATTTCTTTTACAGAATAATTGAATTGATCTCTATACTTTACTTAATTAGTCTTATCTTTTATTTTCAGATGAAATGAGAGAAAAGTTCAAGAACTATGTAAATGAGTTGGCAACTATAAAACTAGATGAGGTATTGATACTTTAAAATTTCTAACTTTAACTCTTTACCAAACGACAAAATTTTAGACTTGTTCGAATTGAAAGCACTTGCAGTCGACAAAATTAACGTAACCCAAAATTGAAATTTGTTTCCAGCAGGGTAGAAAGTTACCAGCATTTTCTCCTTTTCCCACAATGTTTTCAAAAGACTTCTATCTTGGGGTCGTAAAAACAAGGGATTGTTTGGTAAAGGGTTAAAATATTAAGTGTTCATTGCTCAACACATTGAAAATACCAGTAGCCATTTACATGAAATTGTTCCAAAATGCCAAATATGAGCTTTATGATTCTGATATATATGTACAATAAAAAAAAGGAGAAAAGAAAAGTGAAACTGTACCTGAATAGAAAATGTATGTAACTGAATAATTATAGCAAATGGCTACAATGACAAAGTGAATCTTGCTTGTAACATCAGTAATATATACTTTGTATATATGCATTTGGTTACAGTGATATTTAGAATGTTTATCTTCTCCAACCTCAAAACTACCATCTGTTAAATCTATAGATACTCATTTACTCATTGCTTGTAGGAGCCTTTGGAAAACATTGTGGCAAAAGGTGAAATTGCTCGTGACGAGCAATTTCACCTTTTGTCACAATGTTTTCTATGTTATCAAAAGGGGTCATATACACATAAGAAACGGCTTCATCCTTTGCAGTTATTTAGGGTCAGTTAGAGATAACATAGAAATGCCTTATGGGGTAAAGGGTTAACCTCCTCACATAGGCAACACTCCCAGTTTTGTTAGCCCAAATCAGGGTTTTCATTGATAAATCACAATTAGACACAGGAATGCTTCATACTGATAACAAGAACCCAAAATTCATGAAAAACTGGCTTGAAAGAAGTCTTCTTCCTTGGAAGGTAGTAGGCATGATCCATAAACATAACTGTATTCTTCCAAAAATCATTTCTCTGTCTAAGTCAATCAAATTGGGATCCAACTCTGATTTCTTTTCAAACGAAGAAAAAACAACATGATAAAGTGTAGTGTATAGTCCTAGCCGTTAAAACTTATATCTTCTGTAGGAATGAATCTTATTCTTTTCTTAATTTTTTACATCAAAACTTGGTTGACACCCTTGGGATGAAAACATGCTGGAAAAAGGAGAAAATAGTGTTGCAAGACAAGCATTTTGGCCTCCTATACCAGTATTTGATCTATTTTGAAGATCCCTTTTTTTAATTCTTATCAGGTCGAAGTACCAAACATCAAATTGAGCTTTATTTGCTTGAATACACTTGTTGATTTTTTTAAACAGCATTTTTTCCTTCTTTTTTTTCAGCAAGGTGATAAACTCCTCGTGCTAAAGAAGAAGTACAGACCAGATTCAGGGGGGAGTAATACGGATTGGGATAAATCAAGAGCCAGTTCGGAGCCACCAGGTGCACAGGAAACCTACAAAATGTCCTATGGTTGGTCTTTCTTATGTAGAAGTATGCAGTCATTTCATAACAGAACCATTTGGAACCATTAGTCTGTTTCATTTATGACCTCTCAGTCCTTTTTTACATTTTTCTGCAAGATTCATTTTGGCGATTCATATTGAGTTGTTTTCAAAGTTAACTGCTTTAACTTTTTATTAAACCTTGAAATTGTAGCCCAGTCCAAATTGATAGTAGTTGCAGACAACAAAGTGTACATAGCTTTTGAGAAAGGTAGAAAACATTGTTGGAAAAGGAGAAAATGTCATTTACCAGCATTTTCTCCTTTTCCTACAATGTTTTGAAAAAGGCTTCTTTCTCTGGGTCGTTAAAAGTCAGGATTGTGTGGTAAAGGGTTAAATTTGTTTCTGAACATAAAGAGTAAACTTCCATCAAAACATACACAATGTTAAGTCCAGGAACTTATTGTACTCAATGTAACATCTATACAAAACTTCACTGCATATTTTACATATCAGGTGTGGCCTGGTCTTGATCTACACTTTCTTGGGAGAAGGAATTTAACTCTATCAACATGAGTGATTATGTTTGGCACAGCCTTTTATTTTCTGCAGATAAACCAGATGGAAATGTACCATCACGTGTACGGAGTGACGGTAACCTGTCAGCGTCAGATCTGAGACTGTCTGCGTCAACATTATCATCAGCTAATGACAGTGCTAGCTTAGCGTCAACAATGTCTTTATCTTCATTGGTAATGGTTGAATTTATTATTATTTTCTTTATTTATCATGTGAACTGCTATACATTTGCTTATCCAATTGTTATCTTTTTTTCTCTTTTGTACTCTATTGTACTTGAGAAATAGAATTGAGTTATTAGTATAATATTGCATTCAACATTAATTTTGGGGTTTCATAGGTACATATTTGTGAAAGAGTCCTTTTCCTAAACATTCTGAATTTAAGATTCCCTTTAACTCTTTACCACTCAATCCTGAGTTTTGACGTCCTTGAAGAAAAAGCTTGTGGAAAACATTGTGGGAAAAGGAGATAATGCTGGTAACCAGCATTCTCCTTTTCCCACAATGTTTTTAAAAGGCTTCTTTTTTATGGTTGTAAGAACCCAGGATTGTTTGGGAAAGGGATAAATATTTGCAAGGAATTATAAAAATAAAAATTTTGGATGAAAACATCTGATGTAGAAAATGTTGATTACACATTAATAAGAATGCACCTCTTAACTCTTTTGCACACAATCCCAACTCTTAACAACCCTGACGAAGAAACGTATTGAAAACATTGTCGGAAAAGGAGAAAATGCTGGTAACTAGCATTTTCTCCTTTTCTCACAATATTTTCTACCCTATCAAAGTCAGAAATACTCATATTAACGAGATTTAATTTGTTGTCTACAGATACTTAGAATTTGTTTCAACCCCAAAATTTGTTGTTTAGTTGTTGTTCAGAGTTAACTGTTTAGACAGTTTGTAATTCTCCAATCACTGATGCATTACTTTGCATTAGTCATGGAGCAAATGAGCAATTTTTGTATTTTTCACAATGTGGTCAAAAGCCCCATCCCACACTTCAAAAGCACAAGCTCTTTAGCAAGAACCTATATTCTTGACTTGTCCAAACTGAAAGCATTGCAAAAACATGGATCAAATCTTGCTCATATAATTTTATTTGTCTATGAATGGTTAAAAATCATAACTTGGTATTAAAGGGAAAAATTGCTGGTTGACATTATTTTCTCTCTTTCATGATGTTTTCAGAAGCCCTCTTTCTCAGAGTCCCTAAAACTTTGGATTTTGTGATAAAGGATTAACTCTTCACCAAACAACAAAATTTTGGATATTTTTAAGTTGAAAGCACTTGCAGACGACAACATAAATTTGACTCAAAAATTGAATTTTGATTTTGGAAGGGTAGAAAACATTGTGGGAAAAGGAGAAAATGCTGGTTACCAGTATTTTCTCCTTTTCCCACAATGTTTTCAAAAGCTTTCCTTCTCAGGTTCTTTAAAAGTTGGGACTGTGTGGTAAAGAGTTAAAAAACACTTGTAATAATGGGAGCAGGTCCTCCAAATATCACACTATTTTCAAAAGATATTGATTGTCTAAAATGACAAAATAATGTCCCTATGTATCCTATCACATTCAAACTTTCAGTCCTCAGTCACCCCAGAAGAAGACAATAATGTATCAGTGGTGAGTGTGAGGGAGAGAGCCAAACATCTAAACAGAATGGAGTCTGAATCAGAAATACAGAAAACTACTGTTTCACCTCTTGCAGCCACCAGGAAAAAGGATCTGAAAAAGGTAACTCCTCCACTGCCATGGGCAATATCAAAAGCTTTTGTTGACAATATAGATCAAGATTAGACTCCACAGAACAAAAAAAAAGAACTGAAAATATCAGTTTCACCTTTGATATATTTTAATCCTATACAAAATGTTTTTATAATACTGAAGAAAGAGATGTGAAAACATTCTGGGATATAAAGAAAATGCTGGTAACTGGTATTTTCTCCTTTTTCCCTCCGCTTTCTTCTATACTTGATACATATATTATCATTTGTACCACATTTCTTTTGTCATCTGCAAATGCTTTTGATATTGACAGATCTAAAACTTTGCAGGATTTTTCATGAAGCACAAATCTTGCATCATTGACGCAATTTTAATTTAAATCTTAATCATGTACGAAATTGAATAAAGGGTCATAAATCCAAGTCTGTTCTTGCTTCAAGGTCGGACAAACACCATTTTTTTTAACTACAGGGTTTATTTTAGATAAAAGTGGTTTTCCAGTTATTTATTTATAGAACAAGACTGGTTTGCGCATTATTGCCGTAAAGTATGCTGGACATGTGTTGTAAATATGGGCCCAGTCAAGTCTTGGTTGGTTTCTCTGTATTTCATAGCATATCTTTTTGTGACTTATGGTATATAAAATTACACATTACCAGTCTATGCTTTTCGCGGAAAATATTGTCATGACGAAGAAAATTGTAGCATTCTTCTATCGCCTGCTTCCTACAACTGCAGGTCAAGTCATGTCATGCAGCCATTCAGACAAAAATGTTTGGTCTAGCAAAAAGTGGAATCAACCTTTCCGTCAGAAATGACTGGGTTTAAAAGTGAAATGCATTTTATATCGTGCTTGAAGTTGATGACGAAGAGATCCATTTATTTTGACCCCCTTAAGTTAACAAAATGACCTTCAACTAATGAGGAAGGAGGTCACAATGACCCCCAATTTAAAAGCCGAGGGAAAACCCTGCTTTGTTCTTTGGTAATTGTTTAACCCATTACCACTCAATCCCTCCTTTGGACGACCCGGAGAAAGAAGCCTTTAGAAAACATTGTGGGAAAAGGAGAAAATGCTGGTAACCAGCATTTTCTCCTTTTCCCACAATGTTTTCTACTCTTCACAAAACAAATTTCAAATGTTCAGTCAGTTTTATTTTGTTGTCTGCAAATGCTTTGGATTTGGATAAGCCTAAGATATTGTCGTTTGGTAAAGGGTTAAGGGGTAAACTACTTTCTATGTAAACATGTAATTAGAAAAAAAGGATTAGAAAAGGAAAGCCGTGATCAGTTTGTCTTATTACACTGTACTATATTTGTATTAGAAAAAAATCATGTTTATACAGCAGCTGATGTATTTGTATATTTACAGTATAAAGATAAAGATGACGGATACGAGTCTTCAAGTAGTGGCTATATTGCAGTAAGTTATTTTTTGTTAGGTTCTATTTTATGATTTTTTGGTCTTATACCAAATAATTCCATGTTGTTTTTTTTTAAGACAATGAGACAGAAAGCTTTAGCATACATTTCAAGGGAAAAGAAAAAAAAACAGTGATAAGAAGCATTTTTTGGTACCAATATTTTTCACGTTTCCTGCAATGCTTTCTAGCCTTATTAGCCCTTTACCCCATAAGGCATTTCTATGGTATCTCTAATTGCCCCTAAATAACAGCAAGGATGAAGCTATTTCTTATGTGTATATGACAACTTTTGATAGTATAGAAAACATTGTGGCAAAAGGTGAAATTGCTCGTCATGAGCAATTTCACCTTTTGCCACAATGTTTTCCAAAGGCTCCTATAAGCAATGCGTAGAAATGAGTATCTATGGAGTAAAGGGTTAAGACTAATTGTAACCTACATAATACATCTATTTAGCCTTCAAATATCTCGGATATGAATTAGGCTCTTTGTCAGACAGATTCAGTTTCCACCTCGTTGTGGCAATGTGGCCATTTCATACACCTTGGATTGATTCCAACAGACTTGACCAATTAATGACCCTGTTTTCTCAATATGATAATTTTGATATTAACTGTTTTTTTATACCTTGGTTGGACTTCAATCGTAAAACATATCAATGGTTTTAACACATTACATTGTGTGGCTGACTTAATGATTAATGTTACCTATGGTTTTGATATATTACATTCTGAAAAGCATTACAAATTGAAAGCATTTGCAGACAATAAAATAAAGGTGACTGGAAAATTGAAATTTGTTCTGGGAAGGGTAGAAAACACTGTGGGAAAAGGAGAAAATGCTGGTCACTAACATTTTCTCCTTTTCCCACAGTGTTTTCAAAAGGCTTCTTTCTCAGGGGTGTCAAAAGTAGGGATTGTGTGGTAATGGGTTAAGTGACATTAAATCTGTTGTCTACAAATGCTCTCAATTTGAACATGCTAAAATATTTGTGAGGTGGTAAAGAGTTGGTGATAAGATTTTGAAATGTACGTATTACAGCTAGAACCTCTAGAGAAAGAATGGATTGTCACATGTTCTGCTGCCGACTACCACCCTATGCACCAGCTGTTGGCCAAAAACCCACATCTTGCCAAATTGAAAGACTTCTCTGGGGTAGGTAACATCCTATGACTGTCATATTATCTCATTATTTTCCTTCACAAATTTGTACCTGAGGACTTTTTCACCTTTCATTACTGCATAATCCTGACTTTTAACGACCTGAGAAAGAAGTCCTTTGAAAACATTGTGAGAAAAGGAGAAAATGCTGGTAACCAGCATTTTCTCCTTTTCCCACAATGTTTTCTACCCTTCCCAAACCAGTTTTCAACTTTTCAGTCACATTTATTTAGTCCTTTGCAAATGCTTTCAATTTAGACCAGTCTATAATTTTGATGTTTGGTAAAGAGATAATGGATAATCTCTGTAATTATCCTTTACCTCACAGTATTATGATTTAAGGACCCTGAAAAGAGAAGACTTTTGAAATTTTGAAAACAGCATGTTTTCTATTCTGTCAATTTCACATCCCACTATTTGAACCACATTTTGTTTCTTGCCTGCAAACGCTTTCAGTCTGGACTTGTCTTAAATTTGGTCAACTGATAAAGAGTTTAAATTCTTTTTACATTAGAAAAGATTTACATGAATTGAGGATGAATTCATGAAAATGATTAAAAGCATTGTGCCAAAAACAAGAAACTGTGTTCCTTATATTTGTCAGTAAGTTAATATTTAGTAGTCTCTTCTCTTTTTCCTCCTATGGTTTGCAAAACAAACAATACTGGTATGACTAATGTTTGTGACTAATGATGGTGAGGATGATGTTGCTGATGATGATGGTGATGATGATAATGGTAGCCAGAGTATATCGTAAAGAAAGTTTGGATTAGGTTTCCCTTTTTTTTCCCTTTTTTTTTTTTGAGCTTAGGTTTAAACGAAGCAAACATTGAGATACATGTACATGTCAAAACACTGTTGTTGTGATCTAGGTGGTTGTTGTCTGGCTGTTGTTCTGGTGTGTGATATTTCTGTCTTTATGGGAGGTGTTTACTTTAAATGGGGCAGGTAAACATCAAAATAGTTTGGCACAGCTATAAACCTCAGGGGTGCCAAAATTTTTCTTTGTCTACTTGTCCTGTAGAACGAGTGGGTAGCAAAGGTTACTAGTCCTTATTACATTATCGCTTTTCCCAACTTGTGGACTTGAATGACCATTTCTACAACACACACTAGGGTGTAGATATAAACAAAGTAGACAGTGTTTAATTTTTACTTTTTTCCAGTGATTTGACTGGTAAACCTGTCCCATTCTAACAATACAGGAATTGTAGCATAGATAGTACAGGCATATTAGTCTAACCATCGCCGTGAACAGAAAACCTGTCAAGCACTTTATAATTACAGATGCGCATGCATAATAATCATAAGCATCCTGTATCTTGATTGAAGAGACAGTCTGGAATTTCAGTTTTACTTCTGTTTTGTCTTTGCCATGAAATAATCTGTAGTTTGAATTTTACTTGACAAATTTAAAAGTCAATACTTTTAAAATCTACTCGTTTGAAGCCAAATGTTACTCATCAGTACGAGAAGACAAGTGTAATTTTACACCCCTGCCCCTTTTTTGGCTTAGAATTTTCATTAAAAATCAAATTGTTTTTCAAGCAATTTGCAGCAGAGCAATTCCACACCTATGTTTTGCACATGTTTGATGTTTATATCCTCTGTTATTTGCCTTTAACCCATTACCACACAATCCCTACTTTTGATGACCCTGAAAAAAAAGCCTGTAGAAAACATTTTGGGAAAAGGAGAAAATGCTTTCGATTTGGACAAACCTAAAATTTTGTCATGTGGTAATGAGTTAACTGACTCTAAATCTTAATCTTTTTTTTTTTTCATATTTATTGCACCCTGCAGGGGGTAAGTAAATATTTTGACATTCATCGTCAGAGCTTTGATACAGTTTTGTAAAACTTCAATTTAATTTTGCGACTTGAAAAAAAGTATCTCTTCAAACAGAATAGACAAATATGAACCTACAAGGAATATGCAGTTTGAACTAAGTCTTCACAAAATAGTGAAACTTTTGTGTAGAAAATGATGAAAATGATGAAAACATGAGTTTTAGGTCATTTTTTATGAGTCAAGTGTCATTACCATTAACTAAGCATGTATTGAATTGAGAATCATAAAAAATTTGAATACACAAATCTGTCAATTTCCATGAACTATGCTTACCTTAATTTTTGAAAAAATAATTACCTCCATTCTAGAATGAAAATATAGGACCTCACGCTTTTTTTGGAAAATGTGAGATGTATGTGTCTTGTGAAATGGAAGGCATTACTTTCCAAATGAGTACAGCTTCCACAGGCTTACAAAATGAACTACTAGTATCTGAAATTATCTTATTTTGAAATAAGGAACAGTGCTTATGGAAAAGGGGGGGGTTTAATGCATATCAATTTTCTTATTTTGAAATAAGGAACTGTGCTTATGGAAAAGGGGGGTTTAATCATATTAATTTTGTAATGCTATATACAGTATATATGTGACCCATCATGCAAAAAGGGACCATCATCTATGTATTTTACAACTTTGAAGTGTCAGGGTTTGCTTTATAATGGTTACTGTGTTAGCTACAGGAGGTAAAAAGTGACTTGCAACTATGTACACTTGGTTGTGGTGAATATTGTAAATCCAGTGATTGACAAGATATTAATACATGTTACAAAAAATTTCTATACCATTGAAAAATGTTTTTTCCTGTTATTTAAACAATTTAAAAAAATTTGATCATTGTAAAATTAACCTATACATTATTGGCTTTATCCTTTACTTGCACTGTTGAGAAAGAGGTGTTGTAAAAACATTGTGGAAATAGGAGAAAATGCTGGTAAACAGCATTTTCTCCTTTTTCCACAATGTTTTTAGTTTTTGAAAGGCATATCTCATCTATTAAGTCTCAGTTATTTTGTGACATGCAAATGCTTTCAATTTGGACAAGTTTGAAATTTGTTATGTGGTAAAGGGTTTAGGAATCAGCCCAGCATCTACCCCAATGGGTCAAAAATACAGAAGAGCTGTAGATTCATGGTGATAAAGACATACATTTTATTCCAGCAAATATCAGGAATATTCTGCTTAAATATTATGTACTTACTACATGTTCTGTAATGTGTAGTAACTTCTGTCAATATTTAATCAGCAGTTTTCCATGAATTGCTTGTAAAGGCAGTAGGTGATTTGTAATTAGAAAGCACTGATTCCATCCCTGCTGGTGGCATGGTTTATTGAAATGGTCTTAGGCAAGGCACTTCAGAGTTCATGTAAAGTATTAGTGAAGCCCAGGAAAGACATGATCTGTCTTCATATGACTTGAATATTGTTGAAATGTATATGAAATAGCACTCCAAGAAAACCAGCTTATATATCTATACATATCTCTTTTACATTATACATTTACAATTTTTGTTATCTTTCATGCTGTGGTTGACTGGTTTGGCTGCATATTGTAGTATGTAAGTAATTAATATTGCTATAAAATTTTCGTAATCATACTGTAAATACCCACTCTTCAAATACAAATAGCATTTGATTATAGTTTTATTGCTTCAAAATTTCTTTTGTCTCACATTGGTTCTCTTAAAAAATGTTTTGCATTAAGTCACATTCAAAATTAATTTTCGAGGTACAAGTGCTCAAAATGAGAAAATACATCTTTTGCCACATTGTTTTTCTCCTTAACCCATAACACACAGTTCCTACTTTTGATGACCTTGTGAAATAAGCCTTAGAAAACATTGTGGAAAAAGGTGAAAATGCTGGTAACCAGCAATTTCTCCTTTTCCCACAATGTTTTCTGCCCCTCGCAAAACAAATTTCAAATTTTCAGTTACATTGTTTTTCTCCTTAACCCATAACACACAATTCCTACTTTTGATGACCTTGTGAAATAAGCCTTTAGAAAACATTGTGGGAAAAGGAGAAAATGCTGGTTACCAGCATTTTCTCCTTTTCCCACAATGTTTTCTGCTCCTCGGCAAAACAAATTTCAAATTTTCAGTTACTTTTATTTTGTCCCCTGCAAATGCTTTTGACTTGGACTAGCCAAAAATTTTGTGGTTTGGTAATAAGTTAAATTGTGTATTAGACTTAGTTTATTTTGATGATCCAGAGTTTGCTGAAATGTTTATATTGGACTGGAGCCAAATAAAAGCATTTGCTGCTAACAAAGATAGTTCAAATGATGACTTGTGTTTTTGATGTGGCAGAAAAACATTGTTGGAAAAGGAGAAAATGCTGGTTGTAGGCATTTGCTTCTTTTCCCACTATGTTTTCAAAAGCCTTCTCTTTTAGGGTCTTTCAAACATGAGATTGTGTGGTAAATCACTAACCACAAAAGAAACACTATCAAATGATAAAAACTATTAGAGTTTGAAAGATTCAAATTGAAAAATGATACTATTAACAACAAAAGAAACACCATCAAATTGCAAAACTATCAAAAAGTGAAAGATTCAAATTGAAAAATGAACAGATAGTTCACAATGCTGTATCTGTTAACTCATGTACTTTGCATCCAACTATATTTTTCTTGCTTCAGGCCACTATTGAAACATTGTGGCTAAAGGAGATTACTCAAAAGAAGCAAGTTTTCCCTGTACCACAATTTGTCTTGTATGAACAAAATATTTTGATTTTTAAAAACAAACTTATCATGCTTTTATCATAGAAAAGTGAATATATTGTCTGAAGACATTAGTAACCTTGTAACATTGTCACTTTGTTTCTTCCTGTTTATTAGACTGCATTGCACTGGGCTTGTAAACATGGGAGGCCTGAAGTTGTCAAGTTATTGATGGGGAAACCTGGTGTCAACGTCAACCAAAGAACTGTAAGTATTGACTTTCTTGCTCTCCACTCATTCAGTTTGCCCGAAGCTAACTACTAAATCATAGGCTGCTAAGTGTGACTCAGTGACCATTTGGGGACAGTGTAGATAAAGATCAGACTGCTCAGTATTAGTTGGACGGTCAGGTGGCAGGGGACTTGGAAACTTGTTAATGGCTGTGGTGCATCATGTCGCCCCAAGCCAAAAGCTCGGGGTGACATGATTCACCACAGCCGGGAAGGCTCGTGGCAACATAATTCACCACAGCCGTCAACGGGTTTCCAAGTCCCCTGCCGTTCAGCTCAGGGCGACATGATTCACCACAGCCTTGAACAAGTTTCCAAGTCCCCTGTCACCTGACCTTGCAACAGATTTATTATACTGCAAAGTTTTACCCTTTCAAAGCACATTAAGCGAAATTTTCCTGTTTTATTATTTCATGAATCGAGTGTGCTGAAGAAATAGAAACTCCCTTCTGTGTGCCCCAATTCAGTGAAAACTGATGTCACTGGGAACTGACGTCACTAAAACTTCCAGTTTGGTGCGTAAATGTGCAGTCTGCTGATGGATCGAGGTGGCCATTTTGGATGTTGTGTTGCACATGTAGTTATGTTTACGGGGAAAATGGTTGTTCGTGGTTTTTGCCAGGAAACATGATATATGTTCCCGACATGTTAACCAGTCAGATCATGAGAAATTTCTTTGCAGTATGATAAAATGTTAAGTGTGATCTTGGATCTGTACTGTCTGATAAATATGTTTTTCCCTGAAAACAACCTTTGATGTAGCAAAATTTTGTTTTTTACCATCTGCTTGAAAGTTTAATTTCTCTTTGTTAGCAGGATTAGGTTGATTTTATCCCTGATCCAAAGATCAGTTTAACTCTTTACCAAACGACAAAACTTTAGGATGATCCAAATTGAAAGCATTTGCAGACGACAAAATAAATGTGACTGAAAAAATTAAAACTTGTGTTGTGAAGGGTAGAAAACATTGTGGGAAAAGGAGAAAATGCTGGTTACCAGCATTTTCTCCTTTTCCCACAATGTTTTCAAAAGGCTTCTTTCACAGGGTCGTTAAAAGTCGAGATTGTCTGGTAATGGGTTAACCCTGTACGACACAACCCAGATATTCAACAACACAGAGAACAATGGCTTTTGAAAATATTTCTGCTTTTTCCCACAATGTTTTTCATATTGATTTTATCATTTGCAAATGCTTTGACTTTAGCCGACTGAAATTTTATCACGTGATAGAGTTAACTCCGTACCAAACAATCCCTTATTTTTACAACCCAGAGGAAGAAGCCTTCCAGCCATTCTCGAGAATATTCTTAGTGTTATTCTCCAAGAATCAAGGTTTGAATATAACACAATTTTTTATTGGCTCGCCCATTTGGTTTAGACATTCAGAGGTTGTGTTACTCTCAAGTATAGAAAATCCTGGAGAATAAGGTAAAGATCATTCTTAAGAATGGTTGGTGAATAAGGGCCTCGTGAACCCTAACTTTGCAATCTTGTATTTTGACAACCCTGAGGAAGAAGGCTTTTGAAAACATTGCTAACGATACTAACTGGTGAGCCCCACCTGAGTGGCTCAGTGGTGAGCGTGTCGGACTCATGACCTGGTGGTTGTGAGTTTGATACTCGGTTGAGGCAAACTTTCTTTCCCGTGTATTTTTGCCTGTCACCTCTGCTGAAGCATATGAGAAAAGTAGTTTGTGGCTTTGGATAGAAATTTTTGTTAGTACTGGTGTGAGAAACTCGGGAAACACATGTGCGCCATGATATGACCTTAGCTGTTAAAGTGGCTTTAAACCCCAATAAAACCTAAACCTACTAACTGGTGCTTTTCTCCTGATTCCACAATGTTTTCCTACCTATCCCAAAAATTTTCATATAAACACAACTGAATCTTTTTGCCATATACATTGTAAAATGTTGCTTTGTTATCAGATTTGTTACTAATTATATCCCCCAAAACTCTGTTTGGGGGGTATATAGGAGTCAGCTTGTCGGTCGGACCGTCGGTCGGTCGGTCCGTCCGTCCGTCGGTCGGTCTGTAGCTTTTTGTCCGCTCTATTTCTCATAAACTACTGGACGAATTTTATTCAAACTTCACAGGTAAACTCAGTATCAAGCAGAGATGTGCATATGAAATGTTGGTTATGGTTCATTGATTTTTCACTGAGTTATGGCCCTTTCATGAAATTTCTTGTCCGCTCTTTTTCTCATCAACTATTGGACAGATTTGGTTCAAACTACACAGATAGACTCAGTATAAAGCAGAGATATGCATATCCTATTTTGGTTATGGTTTATTTAGGTTTCATGGAGTTATGGCCCTTTGATGATTCTTGACAAATTTCTTTTTCATACTTGAATTTTGTCCGGAGCATATCTCCAAAACTATACTAGCTAGGGTTATGAAATTTCATGGGTGGATAGATCTCATCGAGGGGGAGTGCAGTGCACAGGAGTTATAACTCTTGCTTGCTTAATTTCTGAGTTACTGCCCTTTGTTGTTTTTAATACTTGAATTTGGTCCGGAGCGTATCTCCAAAACTATACTAGCTAGGGTTATGAAATTTCATGCTGTATAGATCTCACCAAGGGGAAGTGCAGTGCACAGGAATCATAACTCCTGCTCACTTAATTTTTGAGTTATTGCCCTTTGTCGTTTCTAATACTTGAATTTGGTCAGGTGAATATCTCTAAAACTATACTAGCTAGGGTTATGAAATTTCATGGGTGGATAGATCTCATCAAGGGGGGGTGCAGTGCATAAGAATCATAACTCCTGCTCCCTTAATTTTTGAGTTATTGCCCTTTGTTGTTTTTCATACTTGAATTTTGTCCGGAGCGTATCTCCAAAACTATACTAGCTAGGGTTATGAAATTTCATGGATGGATAGATCTCATCAAGGGGGAGTGCAGTGCACAGGAATCATACCTCTTGCTCGCTTAATTTTTGAGTTATTGCCCTTTGCCGTTTTTCAAACTTGAATTTGGTCCCGTGTATGCCCCAGCTTAACAACTTGGGGTAAGACGGGCATATCTTGTGACAATTTGCTGCTCATGTTCAACTCTTACTTTTGTACTCAACCATTCTGCATTCTGTGACAAAGACCTGTTTGGTGGCGAGGGGCTGGTGGGGGGTATGATCACGATGAGTGATAGCTCTTGTTTATTTTCCAGAGGTCTGCTAGGCCCAGCATATATTTCAAAGTTAGAACCACGCTTAAGTTATACAGTAATGATGACTGAGATTTCTCATTTCATACCCAGAGTTTTTACTAGTCTTGTACATTTACATTTGTGTGTGTGTTTTCTTTTTTTCATCTTGCCATATGCAGAACGTGAGTATCCTTTATTTATCAGTACTTATTTTTACATTAATGAAACATATAAATCATTTTAACACTTTACTAAACAATCCCTGGTTTTCCGACCCTGAGATAGAAGCCTTTAAAAAACATTTAGGGAAAAGGAGAAAATGCTGGTAACCAGCATTTTCTCCATTTCCCTAAATGTTTTCTATCCTGCAGGTAACAAATTTAAATTTTTGAATTACATTTTTTTTGTTGTCTGCAAGTACATGTACTTTCAATTTGGATCAGGCTAAAATTTTGTCATTTGGGAAACGGTTAAATCAGTGGAACATTTTGAGCCAATATCAAAGGTACACTTTAATTTGTGTGTATTATAATTTGAATGAATGTTTCTTATAGTACATAGAATTGGGTACCACAGACTTTGAAGAATACCTGGGAATTATCAGAGAATATGAAACTCTGTCAACAGCATAGATTCTGGTTGATGCAATGTGTAAATTGTTTTTCTTTTTATATGGACCCACACTTAAATCATTTATTTTAATTGTGAAAATAGATGTTAAAGGGAGAAAAAAAAAATAGTGGCAAACAGAGAAATTGAAAACAAAAAAAAGTATGGAAGTAGGAGAAATTGCTTGTTTTATATTTGCTTTTGCTCAAAATTTTAATACTTTTTCAAAAGTAATTTGCTGTAAGATTGAAATAAGTGACCTTGGATGTTATCCATACAATAGGGATATAATTGAAATAAAGAAAAGAGAATAAGCTGACGAAGCCATATATGTAGACTAAGAGCTAGAATTTTCTTCTAAAGGAGTCTTGTAACTATTTGTTGAATTTCTTGAAAAAGGTATAGAGGATATTTGGTTTTTTTTCCGGTAAAAGATCGAAATTTATTTCATCGAGTGGACACCATCAGTAATATTTCCGATGGTGTCCACGAGATGAAATAAATTTCGATCTTTCATGGAAAAAAAAACAGATATTCTATTTATTTCATGCTTTTCACCCTCTCTGGGAGGAGCTTTATGAAAATCCAGTACAGTTCTTTTCCCTTATTCCCCTTGGCAAACCCCTCCCGCATAGCAACGCATTACAATATTACGTCAAGTGTGAGAAATGTAAGGTAAATGAATTCATATTTCCATCTGGTTGTAGGACACGCGCAATTAAACGAGGCAACAAGAACATGAAAATCGGTATTTTCACTGGTGGTACCAGTGTAAGATCAAAAAATATTTTCACTGCTATTTCTCGATATCCTACCGGAAAGCATGAAATAAAACATGATATTTTTGTTCAATTAATGCATTTATCATATTTTTTCCATTTTCATGCCCTTTCCATTGGACAGGGGGTAAGTTTCTACACTTTTTCGATTTTTTGTACAGGTCATATCTACTCATATTAATATTTGTAATTTGTATAAAGTAAACCATCTTTGGAATAGTGCTTAGGCCACTGGACCTGTGAAAAACAAAAATCAGGTAAATATCAGCTGACTGTCTGGTCACATGAGAGTGTCTGTGGGTAAAATACTGCAGGGTTCAAGGCAGGCATTGGTGAAACTCAAAAATACAGTTTTAAGTGTACTGTCGCGATAATGAATGGTGTAAAAAAAAAATCATCTTTAACCGATAACCACACAACAATGATTTAACCCTTTACCACACAATGACGACTTTTGATGACCCTGGTAAAGAAGCCTTTTGAAAACATTGTGGGAAAAGGAGAAAATGCTGGTAACCAGCATTTTCTCCTTTTCCCACAATGTTTTCTATCCAATCTAAGAAAAACCATTTGATATGAGCAACATTGAAACTGTCATCTTGAAATGCTTCCAATTCGGATTTGTCTGAAATTGTGTTTTGTGATAAAGGGTTAACACTTGACCAAATTGAAGATATTCGCAGAAGACAAATTGGATATGGATCTCTTTATGAGATTTTTTTTGTACCAGAAAACATGGGAAAAGGATAATGCTGGTTTCAAGCATTTTCTCCTTTTCCCACAATATTTTCAGATGGCCACTTCCTCTGGGTTACTAAAAAGTAGGATTCTTTGGTAGAGGCTTAAAGTAGGGTGAAAAATCATTCAAACAAATGTTTGTTTGTTTTGTAGTTTGAGACCATCATGACAGCTTAGGACATATGGCAGTCTGTGACACACCTATGTGTTTCCTGGCTTTCTCACACCAGTGCTAACACAACCTTCTTCCCAAAGCCACTGTCTGCTTTTCTCACATGCATCAGAGGTTAGAGATGAAAAATTGGAAGAAAGAGAGTTTGCAACAATCGGATATCAAACCTACAACCTCTAGGTCATGAGTCAGATACCCCAACCACTGAACAAGCTAGCCGTGCTTCAGACAATATACTGATGTTAAAGATATGGCTTCAGAGATTGTCTGTACAGAAAGTTAATGGCAATAGATTACATTAACATGTACATTTTTATACTAGATGTCTTGCATGCCTTAACTCATTACCAAACGACAATATTATATACTTGTCCAAATTAAAAGCATTTGCAGACGACAAAATAAAAGTGACTGAAAATTTGAAATTTGATTTGTGAAGGGCAGAAAACATTGTGGGAAAAGGAGAAAATGCTGGTTACCACATTTTCTCCTTTTCCCACAATGTTTTCTAAAGGCTTCTTTCTCAGGGGCGTCAGAAGTGGGGAGTGTGTGGTAATGGGTTAACAAACCATTTGCTTATCTAAGTTTGATGAAAGAGAAGACATAGAAATTGTAGTTAACTTATAGATCAATTTTACATTTCATAAAATTTTGATATTCAGAAAATAGATGATACAAGTCATTTTAGACATTTAAATGTTAGGCGGTGTTTTATTCTCATTGTAGTCCATTTCTGTAAAGGGTCAATCTGAGAACAAATAAAAAATGCTGTAGAAATAGTGTACAAATGGTGAGATTTGTTGTCACTGAGAGGATAGAGAGCTTTGTGGTAAAATGAGAAAATGTTGATTTCCAAAATATTCTCTATTTCACACAATGTTTTCTGCAGTCTTCCTCGGGGTTATGAAATCGAAGGATTCTTCTGTAATGAGATAAGTTGCGGTCGATGTACAATTGTCAAAGTGTAGAACTAATTTTTCAGGGGTACACACCATTACACATTGCTGCAATACATGGTCATGAGGAAATTATTGAACTGCTGGTGCAGGGTTTCAGTAAGTTAACTTTTATCAGCCCCTATTTGTTTGATATGGAGTGCAACACGTGTAAAGGTGCATTCAGACATTTGCGTAAAGTGTTGTCTCAGATTAGCCTGTGCATTCCGCGCAGGCTAATCCGGGACAGCACTTTACAACTACATTACGTTTTGTGCTATAGTAGACTTGTGTAAAACAGAACATCACATAAAATCAAAAAGTGTTGTTTCGGATTAGCCTGTGCGGACTGCACACACTGATCCGAGACGACACTTTACGCAAATGTCCGAATGACCTTTTTCGCGTGTTGCAAGCTATATAAGTGAAGTCCTACCAGCTCACTGCAGCCTAATGTCTTAACTCTTTACCAAACAGCAAATTTTTGGACTGGACCAAATTCAAAGCATCTGCAGACACAAATCTTTTTAATTTGATGATTTATGAGTTTAGAGGGTGGAAAATATTGTGGGAAAAGGAGAAAATGCTGGTTGCCAGCATTTTCTCCTTTTCCCACAATTTTTTTTATAGTCTTCTTTCTCAGGGTCGGTAAAAGTAGGAGTCGTGTGGTTAAGAGTTAGCTATCTATTAGATGACAAATTTTTTAATTAATGTGTCACAATTGAAAGCATTTTCCGACAACATATCAAATGTAGCCTACCCGATGAGATATTATTTTGGAAGGGTGATAAACATTATTGAAATAGGAGAAAATGCTGGACTTTTTCTCTTACCTCCACAATGTTTTGTAGAAGCCTTTCTACATAGTGTATTCTAAAGTTGAGATTTTGTGAAAAATGTATCTTGGGGCAATTGTTGCTACATTGTTTTTTCGTAAGTGTTTCCAGTTTCAACTAAAGGGGTTGTTTGCTGGCTCTACACTTGTTGAATTATTAGTCCTTTATTGGACAAGTCTGTGTCTTTACAACCTTGTAATGTAAGCTTTTGAAAACATGATGGAACAAGGGAAATGCTGACAACAAGCATTTTCTCCTTTTACCAAATTACCATGCTGTATTCTAGCTTTTCAAAGATAATTGCCATTCTTCGAATTACACTGTAATTTTCAAATTCTGTAGGACATATATATACTACTCAGAATTTGCTAGGGATCACCCTAAAAGATTCACTCTAAATATATATGTGGCATGTATCATGTATGGTTTTACAGTAAGTTACATTGCCACACTGAGCAATAAAATGACCGGTGAAAATGGATCTTTAAGCGTTTACTTCACAATGCCGACTGTTTAAGACACTGAGAAAGAAGCCTTTGGAAAACATTGTTGGAAAAGGAGAAAATGCTGGATACCTGCATTTTCTCCTATTTCAAATATGTTTTCTATCCTATTACAGACAGTATAGTGCATGTTGCATCTAGTTTTTGGTCAGCCAATGCAAATCTAGAGTTCTACAGTATGGTAAAGAGTTTATGCAAAATTGTTGTAACTTATAAACCCATACAGAAATGTGTAAGTGATCCCTATCAAAGTTTGAGGAGTATAGAAATCCTGCCATAGACTAAAGGAATGAATTTTGTAACAAGTCCTATTCAATCGTGTTTCAGAGGCAGACCCAAACATTCGGGATTACAGTGGTAAAAAGGCAAAACAGTACCTAAGAAATTCGGCATCTAGTCGTGCTCAACGTAAGTCAGCTTTCATTGCTTCAACAGATACTGTCGATAACGTCACTACAAGTATAAATTTACGAAATACAACTAGCAATTCTTCGTCGGTTGTACTAAGACATCCAATAAAACCGTCTATAAGTAACCCGTCGGATTTTAGGAAATTGAAGGGGGTTGACGGTCTCATTAGCCCTCCATCAGATTTCAGACATGTACAGAGCGCTAATTTCAGTGATACTATTGGAGGGTTTGGCACAGGGTCATTGAGAGCCTCAGTAAAAGTAAACAGATTTTCTTTTAACGAGTCACTGCAAGAGAAAGAGAGTACGGATCTCTGAAACACAACTGTCGGTGTTTACCACTGAACCGGGTTTTAACAACCTGTATGGAGGGGCCTTTTGAAAACATTGTGGAAAAAGAAGAAAATGCTGGTCACCAACATTTTCCTCTTTGCTCCCAAAATATCTTTTTTTTTACCCTTTAATAGACAAGTTTTATATTTTGAGTAACATTGATTTTGTTATATGTAAATCCAGTCAATTTGGGCCAGTCTAAAATTTTGTTGTTTGGTGATGAGTAAGCTTTACAAAGGACAAAATTGAAGATTTGTCTATACTGAAAACAGTTACAGTTAAAGTTAATGCAGCTTAAATAAAGTAATTTGTCTATGAAAGTGTAGAAAATATTGTGGAAAAAGGAGAAAGTACTAGTTTTTAGCATTGCTCCTTTTCCTACAATGCTTCCCATATGAGCCTTGAACCATAGAAATTTTTGGTAAAGCGCTAGAGAAATGATATAGTGGAACAAGATTCAATTCATGGTTGTTAAAGAACAAGGAAAGCTTGTGATAAATTGTTTAAATTACAGTTTTGTTTAAATGAAAATAAGTTTGTGCAAACTGTTGATTGTGTATAAATCGTATTTATATTATATGGATGCTCAATGGAATAAAGTATATTCCATTAACAGATCATGTATCTCAAAGTATTGCTTTATTCATTTAGCAGAGCTTAAGGGCTTTAACTGCTTTGATATTTCTTTAGGACTCAAGTTTTAAATCATTGTTTTGCTCACATGTATGCTAACTCTCTACCTTGTAAGTCTTGCAGCAGACTATTTCCAAAAGGTAAAAGGCAAAAGGCAAACGAAGAAACAACTTCCAAGAGGGAATTTCTCCGTTTGCCATTAGGTATTCATATGTGCTCTGTACTGAGCCTGAAGTCAGGATGATTTGATTAGGGTGTATTCAGAGTCTTCCCTTACACATTTGTGGAAGGTAGCTAGCTAATTAAACATGGCTCAAATGTAATGAAATTGGAAAGCTTTAACAAGTTGCTGACTAACAGCATGATAATTATATTCTATCACATGTCAGGGAAACATTGTTTTAGATAGTGTTTGTTTTATGCCAAAGAGCGAGAAATAAGTTAAGTGGACATCTTCAGTGGGGAAAAAATAACTACAAAGGGCATTTCAACTGCTATTTTTGGGAGAATGTTGCATGAAGTATTGGATACAGTATAGGAGCAAGATCAGATTACATATTGTAAACAGTCTTGTCAGTTTTAAAGGTGTTAGTAACAATGTTTTTTAGATTACCAGATGGTGTTTATCTTAGATATAAGTTTTTGTAGTTTATTGTGATACACAAACATGTTTTGAAAGGCATTCCAAAGGTAACTGGTTTTTAGAACCTAAGAAAGGAAGAAATAACAAAATTACTCCCATTAGTTGCCTGTTGGTATGCACAGGTCTTTGTAATACCCATTTAACAGGTAAAAAAGTATCTAATATGATTAACCCTTTCCCAAACAATCCCTGGTTTTCACAAACCTGAGAAAGAAACCTTCCGAAAACATGATGGAAAAAGGAGAAAATGCTGGTTACCAGCATTTTCTCCTTTTCCCACAATGTTTTCTTCCCATTCCAAAGCAAATTTCATTATACCCCCCAAAACTCTGTTTGGGGGGTATATAGGAGTCAGCTTGTCGGTCGGTCTGTCCGTCGGTCGGTCGGTCTGTAGCTTTCTGTCCGCTCTATTTCTCATAAACTACTGGACGAATTTTATTCAAACTTCACAGGTAAACTCAGTATCAAGCAGAGATGTGCATATAAAATGTTTTTCACTGAGTTATGGCCCTTTCGTGAAATTTCTTGTCCGCTCTTTTTCTCATCAACTATTGGACAGATTTGGTTCAAACTACACAAATAGACTCGGTATAAAGCAGAGATATGCATATCCTATTTTGGTTATGGTTTATTTAGGTTTCATGGAGTTATGGCCCTTTGATGATTCTGGACAAATTTCTTTTTCATACTTGAATTTTGTCCGGAGCATATCTCCAAAACTATACTAGCTAGGCTTATGAAATTTCATGGGTGGATAGATCTCATCGAGCGGGAGTGCAGTGCACAGGAATCATAACTCTTGCTAGCTTAATTTTTGAGTTATTGCCCTTTGTTGGTTTTTTATACTTGAATTTTGTCCGGAGCATATCTCCAAAACTGTACTAGCTAGCGTTATGAAATTTCATGGGTGGATAGATCTCACTAAGGAGGAGTGCAGTGCACAGGAATTATAACTCCTGCTTCCTTAATTTTTGAGTTATTGCCCTTTGTCGTTTTTAATACTTGAATTTGGTCCGGAGCGTATCTCCAAAACTATACTAGCTAGGATAATGAAATTTTACGGCTGGATAGATCTCACCAAGGAGAGTGCAGTGCACAGGAATCATAACTCCTGCTTGCTTAATTTTTGAGTTATTGCCCTTTGTTGTTTTTAATACTTGAATTTGGTCCGGTGAATATCTCCAAAACTATACTAGCTAGGGTTATGAAATTTCATGGGTGGATAGATCTCATCAAGGGGGAGTGCAGTGCTTAGGAATCATAACTTTTGCTCCCTTAATTTTTGAGTTATTGCCCTTTGTTGTTTTTATCATTATTGAATTTTGTCCGGAGCGTATCCCTAAAACTATACTAGCTAAGGTTATGAAATTTCATGGATGGATAGATCTCATCAAGGGGGAGTGCAGTGCATAGAAATCATAACTCTTGCTCGCTTAATTTTTGAGTTATTGCCCTTTGTCGTTTTTCATACTTGAATTTGATCCGGTGCATGCCCCAGCTTAACAACTTGGGGTAAGACGGGCGTATCTTGCGACAATTTGCTGCTCTTGTTCAACTCTTACTCTTGTACTCAACAATTCTGCATTCTGTGACAAAGACCTGTTTGGTGGCAAGGAGCTGGTGGGGGGTATGATCATGTTAAGTGATAGCTCTAGTTGTTTTAGTCACATCAATTTTGTCATCTGCAAATGATTCCAATTTGCACTAGTCTAAAATAGTTATTTGGTAAAGACTTTAACTTGAGCATACCAAGAGTAAATCAAATGAATTTAATTGAACCTTACATGACATACATGTTCCTGCTTTTTGATTCCTTGCTATCTGATATTAGTGTGATATTGTTGAGCAATAAAAGCATGAATTGGTGAAATGACTGGAATTGCCCTTTTTCAGCCAGCATTTTAAAGGGTTAAGATGATTGTGATAAACTGTCTATGATCAGATCAGCAGATAGGAATTGCTGTCAGCAAAATCTGTTTTACTCTTTACCGCACAATTTGGAGTTTTAGCAACCTAAAAGAAGAAAGGTCTTGAAAACATTTTGGGAGGAGGACAAAATGCATATGCTTTCAATTGGGATCAGTGGGATATGTTGCTATGTAGGAGAGAAATAACCCTTTCCTAAACGGCAAAATTTAGGACTGGTCCAAATTGAAAGCACTTGCAGACGACAAAATAAAGTAACTCAAGAACTGAAATTTGTTTCCAGTAGGGTAGAAAACATTGTGGGAAAAGGAGACAATGCTGGTTACCAGCATTTTATCCTTTTCCCACAATGCTTTCTAAAGGCTTCTCTCTCAGGGTTGTCAAAAGTAGGGATTGTATGGTAATGGGTTAACTAATATTGAGTCTTTTTCTGCTGTTCATTACTCATGTTATCTCTGTGATATGTGACCTTGTAACTGATTTCTTGTGTACATTTGAAATATTTGACTTGATAGTCCAAAATCTGGACTTCAAAGCATTTTGTATCTAAAGAAACGTGTGTTATTTATTTAAACTTTTACAGCACAATCCCAAATTTTATTGACCCAAATATAGACAGTTTTTGAAAACATCGACGGTAAAGAAGAAAATGTTGGTTATGTAGTTCAGCAACATTTTCTATTCTGCAAAAGACAAAAATCATCAGTGTACCACCAGTTGATTTGTCATTTGCAAATTCTTTTAATTTGGACCAGTCCAAAATTTTGTTGTTAATTAACCAGACAATTTTTTCATTTTACACAAATCTATTTTTTTACACAAAACTTTAATTTACCTCAGTTAATAGGGAGCAACCTTTTATTCAGTAGAACATCATGTAAGGTCAGTTTATATGGTTTTGAAAAATGAAAAGTTGTGAGTGGGCGATCAGAGGCATTCAGAGACATCTTTTGATATAAAAGATAATGTTATTTTTTAGTTTTTTTTAACTCATCAAAATCAAATCACAAGTCACACCCAGGCATTATACTGTCTTTAATTAAGGATTAAGGATTTACATTTTAGTATTATGCATCATGGAGCTGCATCAGATTCCACTTTCCATCCGCATTTTCTCCTATTCCCACAATATTTTCTACGCTATTAAAGAAAGTAATCATCATACTAACTAGAATAATTTGTTGTCTGCAGATGCTTTAAATTTTGTCCAGTCCGAAAACTTGTTGTTTGGTAAAGAGTTAAAGGGGAAGAAGAAACAACAATGAGTCATTAGTACTTATGTGACATGAAAAATTCGGCAAAACACATTAACAAGTGGGGTGATTGTTTAAACTGAGTTATTCCTACATTTACCACAATTTTTTATAGGTCTGTGTAATACTGATAAATATAGCTACATGCATAATGTCAAAAGTTTTATTTTGGTTGAAGAAGTGTTACCTATTGTTCAATGGTACTGAAGTACATGTATAATATGATTCTTACACAAAGTTGAACCAATCTCTCTATGTACTGGTGCATTTTGAATTTGATTTGCATGTGAGATTGTTGTTTACAGATGCATAAACATTCTTTGCCTGTTTAACCCTATACTCCATAGACACTCATTTTGACGTATCAACAACAGACAGCTTTCGAAAACATTGTGGGAAAAGGAGAAATTGCTCGTAAAGAGCAATTTCTCCTTTTCCCACAATGTTTTCCACTCAATCGGATATTTGTATCCTCATTTGTCCATATTTTTGACATCATATCTTTATTTGCTGCTGAAATTTAAGAGCCTTAAATTGGCATATCAGATAAAGGGTTAAGTATTAACCTACATAATGTGGTTTATTTTTTACATATCTACATACTATTTGAGATGGATAACTACCAACAAGCTAGGAAAACATTTGGAGCTTTTGTGGACATGGTTGATCAAGATCATGCTGCACTAAACTCATTACCAAACGACAATTTTAGACTTGTCCAAATCAAAAGCATTTGCAGACGACAAAATAAAAGTGACTAAAAATTTGAAATTTGTTTTGTGAAGGGTAGAGAACATTATTGGAAAAGGAGAAAATGCTTATTACCAGCATTTTCTCCTTTTCCCACAACGTTTTCTAAAGACGTCTTTCTCATGGTCGTCAAAATAGGGATTATGTGGTAATGGGTCAATGTATAGCCTGATTTTGGATTTACTCTGTGTGGTAGCTTATGGGAAAGTCTATCCAAAACTCCTTTAGTTTTGAAGTATTTGGGTCTTTTGCATAAACTGAAAACATCAATTTTATTTACCGGTAATTTTCTGATACAAATTTGTGGCTGAAGATTGTAAAACATCATGGTGAAATGAAACTTGTCAACATGAATATATGTGATAGCATTGATGTAAAGGGAGCAATTGTTTGTTACAAAAAATTACTCCTATTGCCATTTTTTTCGTAAAAGGTTTGTTGCAAAGCAAATGAGGTTGTCTATAGAAGACAAAAGTTCAGTGTTACAAAGACAGGTTTAGAATTTGTATGCAGATATTTTCAAGTAATTGCATTTGAGAATGAGCATTGTGGTTAACTTTGAAAATTCAAGGTTGTATCAAAAACTTCCTGGACTAGTTCCATCTATAATCTGTATACATATCTGCATGAGAGATTGTGAGAAGCATTGAATATTGATTAACAATGTAATTGCATTGTGGTCCATTGCTCTTTTCCACTATACATGTAATGAAATTTTCTTTATTATGTTTTAACTTGTTACCGAACGACAATATTTTAGACTTGTCCAAATCGAAAGCATTTGCAGACGACAAAATAAAAGTGACTGAAAATTTGAAATTTGTTTTGTGAAGCGTAGAAAACATTGTGGGGAAAAGGAGTAAATGTTGGTTACCAGCATTTTCTCCTTTTCCCACAATGTTTTCTACAGGCTTCTTTCTCAGGGTTGTCAAAAGTAGGGATTGTGTGGTAATGGGTTAATGAGCATAAAAAAAAAAAAAATTGTAAGAACATACAACGGTAACAATTTAGATAGCTCATTTTTATATACCTGAAGGCCTGTATTGTGTTATTACCTCGATTATCTGTTCGTGTGCGCAGCTCCTCCTACAGTTTCCATCTGAATAATTCAAAACTTTAGACAATGGAACTCTATGATGTGTAGTTGTGCATCTGACTCTTATAATTTGGATCTCATTGATCTAACACCTTATTTCATGTTGATTACCCATGTTTTACATGGTAGATATTGGAAGCTTTAAATTATTTCAGATGTAATGACTAATTATTGTTTGCATGTTTAACCCTTTCCCAAACAAGCCCTGGTTTTTACGTGTCTGATGTAAAAGTCTTTTAAAAGCACTGTGGGAAAAGGAGAAATTGCTCGTAACGAGCAATTTCTCCTTTTCGCACAGTGTTTTCTACCCTTTATGAGAACTTTCTGCCATTTTCTCAAAATCTAAAATTGTCGTCTGCAAACTATTTCAGTTTGGAAGAGTCCATAATTTGTCGTTTTGGAAAGGCTTAAAAGCTGCATTCATTCTCTTGAATGTATTGAAACTCAACAAAGAATAAAAAATATAATGAAAAAGACAATGATAGCAATAAGTAGCCAGACAGAATGAAAGTGATAGAAATAAATAGCTCACAGATTAAAAGAAAAAATCCTAGAATGATAGCAACAGTCAACTACAGATAATTAGAAATGATTGATATCAGTCAAAATTTAATATGTTTTTCACCAGGGCAGTCCAAAGCATATTTGTATGTGCATTTTATTTAATATACTGATTTATTTCTATAATTTTATTTATCTAGGAAGGCGGATTTTACTACATAAATCATGGAGTGTGCCTTTTGATAAGTCTGGTGGTTTTTAGTCAGACTGGTTCAGTGTAGTGTGGAACTTTTTAGACCAACTGCTCATGTATCGTCAGTGTATTCAGATTGTAAAACTATTGGTCAATTTATCAAGCTATTAATTTCAATGACTATATTAGCCATGCTCTGGAAAGAGGGGTTTGACCTTTTCCAAACGACAAATTTTAGACTCTTCCAAACTCTCAGAGTTTTCAGACGACAGTTTCAGATTTGATGAAAATGGCAGAAAGTTCACCAAATAGGTAGAAAAGACTGTGGAAAAAGGAGAAATTGCTCGTTACGAGCAATTTCTCCTTTTCCAACAGTGTTTTCTAAAGACTTGTACTGCGGAAAGACTTGTTTGGGAAAGGGTTAACCATTTACCAAACAATCCCTGGTTTGTATGACCCTGAGATACAAGCCTTTTGAAAACATTGTGGGAAAAGGAGAAAATGCTGATAACCAGCATTTTCTCCTTTTCCCACAATGTTTTCTAACCTGCTCGAAACAAATTTCAATTTTTGAGTTACATTTATTTTGTCGTCTGCAAGTGCTTTCAAATTGATACAATTCAAAATTTTCTGTGGTTTGGTTGAGGGTTAGTGCATCAGGAAAAAGTATTTATCAAGGTTAGCCTGTGTGATCTATGCACCCTTGGTCGAAATCGATTTCGGTCAATTTTTTTGCAAAGAAATGGCCTTCATCATGATTCAGTGGATCATAGACAGATCGTGGACAGATTGGATTTAAGCGATCCATTGTTATCAGGCGACTTGTTGGGTACCATCTATCACAGAGGTACATCAAAGCCCCATCTTGTCAGAGTAGGAATCATTTTTACTTTATTTTGAACAATAAAACAAGGTTATATATCTGTACATTATACTTGTTCAGTTGATGTACCTTTGTTTTTCATCTGCAATAATTATACCAGGTGAAATAAAATAGCATGATCATAATATTTTTTCCATAATAGATAAAGGGTTGCAATATTTTGTTATTAATATTGAAATGATGCAGAGCATTTTTGTACAAACCAACCCAACATTTTTGAACAATAGAAATAAATGCTTTTTTAATTACTGTATTGATGTTGAAAAGGAAGTTCTGTTATCATACAGATCTTGGTTCAAAATCTTTAATATACATGAAATTTTGTCTCTTTACTAGATTACAAGCCCACCCGGGTGGCTCAGTGGTGTGAGCATGTTGGACTCATGACCTGGTGGTTGTGGGTTCGATACCCTCGAGGGGAACTTTCTTTCCGGCGTATTTTTGCCTCTCCCCTCTGCTGAAACATGTGAGAAAAGTAGTCAGTGGCTTTGGAAAGAAAGTTGTGTTAGTACCGGTATGAGAAAGCCAGGAAACACATGTGCGTCACAGACCGCCATGATATGACCTTAGCTGTTAAAGTGGCATTAAACCCCAGTACAACCAACAACTAGATTACAAAATTTATAACTCCTCCATAATTAAGTACATTTATGTACTTAAGTACATTTATGTACAGCAAATCAAATGTAGTGTCTATGACAGGCTAGAAAACATGGGAAAAATGAGTTAACACATTACCACACAATCCCTACTTTTTATGACCCTGAGAAAGAAGCCTTTAGAAAACATTGTGGGAAAAGGAGAAAATGCTGGTAACCAGCATTTTCTCCTTTTCCCACAATGTTTTCTGCTCTTCACAAAACAAATTTCAAATTTTCAGTCACTTTTATTTTGTCGCCTGCAAATGCCTTCAATTTGGACAAGTCTGAAAGAATGTTGTTTGGTAATGAGTTAATGCAGGTAATGTTTCCCTTATTAGCCGGTATACTTTAGTATGCCACTATATTTTCAAAGCCAACTTCCCTGGAGCAATAAAAAGGCTGGATCATAAAATAACACTCGCCTACACCTGAACCAGTCTGACAGTAATATGTAGTAGTGGCTAGTTTAGTATTACATACACCTATAATTCACCTGATTGAATACATTGTAAGTGTTCCACTTATATTGACCACTGATAATTCCATTTTAAGCAATTGCATGATGCAGATTTTGTAAATGCCCTGAAAATTGTACCTGAGTATTCCTTTATCAAAATATATTGCCCTGACTTCAATGAGATTTTGAAGTTTCTGTCAAGCTGTTACTGATGTTGTTTGGGTATAATATGATAGGCAGTGTCTGCTGTGTTTGACTTTGCCAGGAACTTTATTGGTATTTTCTATGTACAGTCATTAAACTGAAATGAAGAGAAAAGTTGGTCATGGTGGTAATATGGTTCATACTATAGTACAAAAATTTTGGATTTGTTTATATTATAAGCATTTTCAGATCACTAATGACCAAAGGCCTCTTCACTGAAAGGATCTGATTGAAGAGATTCTGGAAAAGGAATAAATTTCTGATTACTACAAGTATTTTTTTTTTCTCATGATATTGTCAATAATCTTTGTACTCAAGGTTTTTATAAAAGGGGGTTTGTATGTTGGGTTAGGTATGATATATGTTTATGCTAGTTGACAAAGCATGAAAATTAGGGAAACTATCAGGTTTTGAACTCTTAACTTTCCTAAGCAAATTTACAGCAAGCACAATACTTTGAAAACCTCCTTGTAAAATTTTGGTTGTTAACATGAAATAAGATTAAACCTTACCAATCAACAAAGTTTTTAACTCAACCAATTTCAAAGCATTTGCAGATGATTCTTTGCCAGAGGACAAAGTTTTACTTGTGATTAAACCTTTACTCCATAGATACTCATTTCTATGCATTGCTTGTAGGAGCTAATGGAAAACATTGTGGCAAAAGGTGAAATTGCTTGTGACGAGCAATTTCACCTTTTGTCACAATGTTTTCTATGTTATCAAAAGGTGTCATGTACACATAAGAAACGGCTTCATCCTTGCTTCCTATTATTTAGGGTCAATTAGAGATAACATAGAAATGCCTTATGGGGTAAAGGGTTGAAAAAAAAAGGCTTGTAAAGCTTGGAGCAAATCCATGATGAGAAAATATAGTTCCTTTTCATATCACAATGGCATATATATTTTTTATCTATTTAGGATTTTTTTCATTAATTTGTCTTAATGTTAAGTGGTTGTTTGGTATCCAGGCATGGTTTTTATGGAAACTGATTGGTTGAAATTAGTATTTTGAACACTGATAACCTAACATAATTTATGTCATCAGGAAATTCACAATTTGGAAGCTGTATGTGGTTTATTAGAATGTACTTTATTACAGACTTAACGCATTACCACGCAGCAAAATTTTAGACCAATCCAAATTGAAAGCATTTGCAGATGACGATTTCATAGTGGCTCATATGGTGCAATTTTGCTTTGATATTGTAGAAAACTTTGTGGAAAAAGGAGAAAATGCTGGTTACCAGCATTTTCTCTTTTTCCCACAATGTTTTCAAAAGGCTTTTTCCTCAGGGGCGTTAAAAGGTGTCATTGTGTGGTAAAGGGTTAAGGCCGGAAGAGGAACTAGTGTCAGCATTTAGGGGTTTTTGTAGAGGGGATTAGGGTTTTTTATAGAATGACTTTTGTTTGGAGGGATATGTAGAGACAATATTCATACAGTTCCCATGTTGCATGTGTACCAACTAATGAAGTGCTGATTTACCATTTACCAAAAATTCAAATTTTAGATATGTCCATATTAACAAATGAATTGAGTTGACAGTTGAATTTGCCTCAAATATGTTCAGATATGCATTTATGAAAGGGCAGAAAACATTATGAGAAAAGGAGAAAATACCGTTAACCTGCACTATTTCCCTTTCCCATATCTTTTCAAAAGCTGTCTCCCACAAGATGTACAGAATATCAGAATAGTCGAAACACTGAATGTTTGGTAAAGGATGGGTTGAGATTTACATTTTCAGTAACAGTCCGTATTCACCAGCCATTCTTAAGAATATTCTTCGTCTTATTCTTCATGATTTTCTAAATTTGAAAGTATCATAACTTCTGATTGGCTAAACCAAATGGTTTAGCCAATCAGAAGTTATGTTACTTTCAAAAATTCTGGTCAATAACACTGAGACTGCTCTTTGATTTAATTGTGGGTAAAGAGTTGATGCTATATACCAATAGGTTTTGAATTTCTTTTTATTTGAAATGATGGGGGAAAAGCATGACAAAAGAAGAAATGGATCTTTGATTAGAACTGACCTGCAATTTAAGTTTTGTAGATTTTATAGAAAATGGATAAAATTTTATAGTGATACATGTATTTGTAAATTATGAGAACTGCTTGCTTTGAATTGTAGGTGATAAGATGAGCGTGTGGTGGGCAGGTTGACACAAGGTTTTTAAGCAAGCCCTCCTACAGATCATACTGGAATAATTATATTTGTTGTCATAGATCTGATAGCATGGTTTAGAACTGACGGCAAAGTTTGAAATTCTTTGTATGATGATATTTTTAGAAAATTATAAACTGAAATCTTTCTATCTGTGGGTTAGAAGGCCTTGGAAGAATTAACCCTTTACTCCATAGATACTCATTTCTACACCTTGCTTGTAGGAGCCTTTTGAAAACATTGTGGCAAAAGGTGAAATTGCTCGTGACGAGCAATTTCACCTTTTGTCACAATGTTTTCTATGCCATCAAAAGGTGTTATATACACATAAGAAACGGCTTCATCCTTGCTGTTATTTAGAGTCAATTAGAGATACCATAGAAATGCCTTATGGGGTAAAGGGTTAAAGATGAGTATCTGAGTGTTGAACCCATTACTATGTAGGCTTGTATGAAGAATTTTTTTATATAGGAGCCATGTTCTGGTATAAGGAGTTTAATGCTTCTCATCAATTTTGTAATAGCCAGCATGTTGGCACAAAATAGCTCTTTACCAAACAACAATATTTTATAACGGTCCAAATTGAAAGCACCTGCAGACCACAAAATAAACATAACTCAAAACTTGAAATTTGTTTCCAGCAGGGTAGAAAACATTGTATGAAAAGGAGAACATGCTGGCTGTCAGCATTTTCTCCTTTTCCAACAATGTATTCAAAAGGCTTTTATCTCGAGGGTCATAAAAAGCAGGGATTGTTTGGTAAAGGGATAATGAAACAATTTTGCCATTTTGTCAGACAACCAGCTGAGTGATGACATAGGATTGTAAAAGTTTCAAACTAGGTCAGCCTGCACAGACATTGCAGGCTGATATGGGTCTATACGTTTTGCAGATGCATTAAGCCCCCTTATAAAAGAGCATGGCTTATATAAAAAAGACACTTGTTAGATCTACATAAAGAATAGATATTATTGTTGGAAGAGGAACCTACTCTTTATATAAAAAAAGGTTATGTCAAACCTCTTCTTCCTGCATGTTTTCAAGATTTCAGAAATGCAAGATCATTAAATGTACATACAAGCTATATTTAGGCTTTGCACTAATGAGTGATGCAAACAAAAAATACAGAATGGAAATTAGAAAAATAGAAAGCTGTACATTAAGAGTTATTTTTGAATAGTAATGGGCTATGACTAATGTATGACAACATAAATTGAAAACTAAAGCGCAAGGAAATTTTATGCTCTTGTGGTCCCCTAAAGCTTACAAAAAAAGTTCCAGTATTTCTGCAGGAGGGCTTTCAAAGTCTTCTTACTTGGTATACTGGTATGTCAGAGCTGTTCTGCGCTTTTACATTTCTGAAAGCTTTATACCATAATGTGAGATAGGTATTCAGCAGAGTCGATACCCATTTTTATCTTTTGAGCAGAATTGGCAGCAATGTTTGTGTATTCAGCAGATTTGTCACGTATCAGATAATCCTGTAACTGTGCATTCCATGTAAATGCATGTCAAGTATTTTTTTAATCATCATTATTTGATAGAAAATTTGATAATAATATTGAAATTGGTATGGGAAAAGCTTACTTTCATGATTCATTAGGTTGAAAAAACAGCTTGTCTTTAGTACCGGTAAGTCAACATTATATATGCTTACCGGGTTCATTATGGGATATCATTGTGCTAAATTGGTTTCAAGCAACATGTTTGCTGCAAATCGGGTATGCCATTTTTGTAACAGGACAAGCCTTGGTGATTTCTGGAAACCTACAAGTATTATTCCCTAAATAGATTTTGCCGCCAGTATGGGGGCCATTCTATCTAGGCAGAAAATATGTATCCATTGTTTTTCTCAGTAGGTATCTTCATAACTGTTATTATTTGCTTTGCAAAGTGTTACAGAACATTTTTGTTGTTAATGGCCCTGCTATATATTGACCAAGTGCTCAAACTTTTGGTTCAATTCAAAACTTTCAAGATTTTCTTTTGTAAAATATCAAGTTGGAAAAGGGGCACAATGTGAAGGTTGTATTGCCTATTTTCCTTGCTAAAATCTCTAAGACTAAATTAACCCTTTCCCAAACAATCCCTGGTTTTTACGGGTCTGGAATAATAGCCTTTTGAAAACATTGTGGGAAAAGGAGAAAATGCTGGTAACCAGCATTTTCTCCCTTTCCCACAATATTTTCTACCCTATCATAGATAGAAATCATCTTTTCAGCAAGAGTTGAATTGTCGTCTGCAAATCCTTTCAATTTGGTCTAGTTAAAAAATTTGTCATTTGGGAAAGGGTTAAATGATTCTATGGGCACACAATCATGATAGTCTTATTTACTGTTCATGCACTACTTGTTTGGAGGGGAAGTTCCTTTGTTTTTTCAGCTGTACCAGTAGAATTTTGATGCGGTACTTTATCACTTGTCATGCAAACAACAGATCAGTTAACCCATTACCACACAATCCCTACTTTTGAGGACCTTGAGAAAGAAGCCTTCAGAAAACCTTGTGGGAAAAGAAGAAAATGCTGGTAACCAGCATTTTCTTCTTTTCTCACAATGTTTTCTACTCTTCCCAAAACAAATTTCATTTTTCAGTCAAATTTATTTTGTTGTCTGCAAGTGCATTGAATTTTGACCAGTCTATTATTTTGTCGTTTAGTAACAAGTTAATATATTGATCATACATGAGGAATACAGCCTGGGACTTTGGTGTAAAGACTGGTGCAGGGGGAGCTTATGATCTAGTCTGTTACCTACCATATGGATTGCAACATGCGAAAAGGAGCATTTAGACATTAGTGTACATTGTCCTCTCAGATCAGCCTGCACAGTCCACACAGGCTAATCTGACATAGCACTTTATGACTACATTAGATTTGATTTTCATTAGACTTGGGTTAACCTGAAAATTACATTAAAATGGAAAGTGTTGTTTCATGTTAGCCTGCGTGGACTGCTTTTTTGCCCCTTTTTTTGCGTTGCAAGCCATACATGCTTTACTAGAGCTCAAATCTACCTGCTCTCAAACTTTATAAATCTTCCATATTGAAAGTATTACGCAGGCAACAAAGTAATTTTGACCCATAGTATGGGATTTTTCTGTTAACTCATTACCAAACAACAACATTTTTGGTTTGTCCAAATCAAAAGATTTTGCAGACGACAAACTAAGTGTGGCTGAAAAAATGAAATTTGTTTTGGGAAGAGTAGAAAACATTGTGGGAAAAGGAGAAAATGCTGGTTACCAGCATTTTCTCCTTTTTTCAAAGGCATTTTTCTCAGGGTCGTTACGTCGGGCTTATGTGGTAAAGAGTTAAAGGGTAGAAAACATTGTGGGAAAGGAGAAAATACTAGTTACCAGATGTGTTTCGAAAGAGATGGGAAAACATTTTGAGAAAAAGAGCATGGGCAGTTTTTGTATTTCCTGTGACATTTGTCAGAGCTGGTACATGTGTCTACAAGGTTGTAAAGATCTATGGTAAATGGACAAAAGTCTGCAAGAGTATACATGATGTATACATAATGTCTGTACCAAACAACAGAATGTGAACTTGTGGAGATTGAAGGCACTTGAAGACTATAAAAGATATTGCTGTAAGAATGGTATTTTTCTTTGAAAGAGTAAAAAACAGTGTTGGAAAGGAAAAAATGTTTGTTGATTGGAACAGCATTTTTTCCCATTTTTCCACAATGTTTTTAAAAGCCTTCTTTCTACAGGGTCATTAGAACTTTTGGCATTGTTTGGTAAGCATTATGTTATACATGGTCAAGTATAAAAAATATAAATAAGGGGAAATATTTATTTACATCATACTGACATATGGTTTATTATATTTACCTTGTTTTGAGGTTGTTTTAGCTCTTATGTTTACGAATAAAATGTTGTGGTATTGTTGTAGCCCTGGCGTCCTTGTTGCTCTATGCATTGCGGTGCGAAAACATTTTGTATGTCTGTTATTGCCTTAAAGACATTTGCTTTTGTCTTGGCATATTAATCAACTATCAACTCAATAGTAAACGGCAATATTTTAGGCTTGTCCAAATTGTAAGCATTTGCAGAAGTCAAAATAAAAGTGACTGAAAATTTGGGTTCCATGGAGGATAGAAAACATGTGGGAAAAGGAGAAAATGCTGGTTACCAGCATTTTATTCTTTTCCCACAATGTTTTCTAAAGGCTTCTTTCTCAGGGTCTTCAAAAGTAGGGATTGTGTGGTAATGGGTTAAAAGAGTAATTTACTGAACAATGGAAGGTAACTCTAAAGTAAATATGATACAGTTACGCCCCTTCTCTGACTTAAAACTTTCACTGGAAATATTGCAGTTTCAGCCAAGTGTTGGCACCTGCATGTGGTGCTCTTGTTTTTTTCTTCAAGTATAACTTTGAAACAATTCAGAGTATTAAAAGTTATGATATATTGTTACAAATATGGTATACAAAATATACATGTTATTATTTGTTAGATTTCTATAATAATGTTTCAAATATATGCTAAATGATAGTACATAACTTCGTTTGTTGTCTCTATTAATTTTGTGGTTTAGGTTTCTGACATTTTTGTGGGCATGACGGTTTTGATTAGAAAACTGTAATCATACAAGACATAGTACAGAGTTAAGATAAGGGGAGTATCCAGGTGTAAAATTGTAATTTGTCCTCTATAGGTTCACTTAACTTTTTTCCTCACTATGGTGGGTTTAAAGTGCCCTAATGAAAAATTCTTTTGAAAAGATTGTGGAAAAAGGAGAAAAATGCAGGTTGCTGGTGGTAATCAGCATTATTTCTTTTTGTCTTAACCCTTTACCCCATAAGGCATTTCTATGGTATGTCTAATTGACCGTAAATAATAGCAAGGATGAAGCCATTTTTTATGTGTATATGACACCTTTTGATAGCATAGAAAACATTGTGACAAAAGGTGAAATTGCCCGTGACAAGCAATTTCACCTTTTGCCACAATGTTTTCCAAAGGCTCCTACAAGCAATGGGTAGAAATGAGTATCTATGGAGTAGAGGGTTAATGCTTTCTACCCTACTAAGGATATATTTTGCCAATTTGGAATCATTAATTTGTCATCTAAAAATGCTTTCAACGGATACAAATTTTGTCATCTGGTAAAGGATTAAACCTATATTGTGGGCACTCATTAGAGACCCACAACCTAGGTCTTGGTGAAGAAATCATGTTTTTAGAATGTAATGACTCTCTACCTTATCTTGACATCTGCTAGAAGTCTATTTGACTAGAAATGTTCCTCAATTTTTGCCGTTGATGGACATATTGAGAAATTTTAATTCTTAAATATGACATTATTAGGGCATATCTTATATTATGTGGTCTGATGTCAATTTGGACAAGTTTAAAACTTTGTTGCTTTGTAAAGAAATAAATTAATAAATATACAATTATGTGTAAAAGCTTTTTGGCTAACAGGATTAGTGCTTAATATCTTTTTTATGTTCTCAAAAGTTGTTTGATCAATGCAAGAAAAAAAAACATTTGTGGGTAATTTATTTACATTTCTATTCAAATATGCCATTGATCTTTTTTGGAATGAATATGGTTATTGTTTCTTTATTGTAACTTGTCGATCTCTGAAAGTAGTTTTGCTTTTATTTGCAATGCTCACTTGGGAATGGGGTAAAGAGCACAATCATACCTCTGGGAAAGAGGTAAAATGGTGAGTACTCAAGTTTAGTATGTTTGACCTGTACCTCCCTAATTGGAACACTGGAAGTTAACCAAAATCAACACTTTTTAGATTCTTCTGTCCTATCATTTTAATGGTGATTTTCCTGTTTGTTTTTCCCCTTATATTTTTTTGTACTGTGCTTAAGAGTTGACCTGGTATCATAATTGTTAAGTTATCAAAACTGCAAAAACAAAAGGGTAGGAAAAAAAACTTTGGATGAATGTCAGTGAAGTATTGTGGCAGGAGAATGTCATAAGAAGTAATTTCCCCACTACCAGCAATATTTCTAAATCATGTACAAATTTAGAGATACATTTTTTTGTTGTACGAATAAACAACATGTAAAGAATTAACTTTTATCACATAACCTCCCTTGTTTTCAGTGTAATATACCCATTACGAATTTTCCAGCATTAACCAGCATTTTCTCCTCTTCCCACAATGTTTTTTACCCATCACACAACAAATTTCAATTTTTCAGTCACTTTTATTTTGTTGCAAATGCTTTCGATGTGGACAAACCTAAAATTTTGTTGTTTGGTAAAGAGTTAAGTCTCGTCAACTTCCATTCATATACAATCCCACCTTACCTCTGCGTATTAAGAAATTTGTCACTCTCAAGATTAATAAAAGCATTTACTTTACTTGTAGTTGTATGGTTTCATTTCCCCTATAGGTATGTTTGAATCCCCCTATACAGGTAATATTGCAGATCTCTTTTGATGTACTATATTGGATATAAAGTTTGGTAGTTTTGCAACCTCAAATACAATGTATTAACTTAGTTCTATAATATTGTACTAACTAATAAGATAATTTTGAAATAATGTAACATGACATAGTTAACAAGATCTTTTCAATATGTCTTGTAGACATAGAAATTCAGACTAACTTTTGCCATTGATGAATTGATGAATTATAACTACCAAACAAACTAAGTGACACATCAGTAATGGATTGTGAACATCTGCAGATTTCTTTGATACTCCCTCATTTTCAGAAATAGATATAGAGGATATTTGTTTTTTATCGGTGAAAGACCGAAATTTATTTCATCGAGTGGACACTATCGGTAATATTTTCATGAGTGAAAATATTACCGATGGTGTCCACTCGATGAAATAAATTTCGATCTTTCACCAAAAAAAACCCAAATATTCTATTTATTTCATGCTTTTAACCCTTTCTGGGAGGAGATTTATCAAAATCCAGTACAGTTTTTTCCCATCATTCATTGTGGTGTACCCCTCCCGCATAGCAACGCATTACAATATAACGTCAAGGGCGAGAAAGATAAGGTATATGATGTCATGTTTCCCATCTGGTTGTTAGGCACGGGCAATTTACCTAGGCAACAAGAACGTGAAAATTGGTATTTTCACTGGTGGTACCAGTGTAAGATTGAAAAATATTTTCACTGCTATTTCTCAATATATTCTACCGGAAAGTATGAAATAAATGGGTAGTGGTTATCTCTATTCCACTATTTAGACATTCTTTGCTATAGTTCGTTAATTTGAAAAAGAAGTCTACCTTTTCATCCACAATCTTAACAAATATTTTTCATTAAATGAGGAAATTTATTGCAAACATTTGTAGTTATAAAAAGTATTTCTTAAAAAGTCTGCATTTAACCCATTACCACTCAATCCCTACTTTTGACGCCCTTGAGAAAGAAGCCTTTTGAAAACACTGGGGGAAAAGGAGAAAATGCTGGTAACCAGCATTTTCTCCTTTTCCCACAGTGTTTTCTACCCTTCCCAGAACAAATTTCTATTTTTCAATCACCTTTATTTTGTCGTCTGCGAATGCTTTCAATTTGGACCAGTCCAAAATTTTCTCGTGTGGTAATGGGTTAACATAAATAACATGACCTTAGTTGTGTTTAAGCTAATTATTAGTTACCGGCATTTTCCCCTTTTCCAAAAATGTTTCCAAAAGCTTTTCTCCTTGGGGTCTCTAAACATTGGGTTGCTTTGTAAAGGATTAACAGTGGCTATAGATTTTTCATCATCATTTTGAATTTTCAGATTTGTGGGGATGACACTTAAAATCTTGGAAGTGACCTTAATTGATACTCATTGTCATGGGGTACATTACAGATTCTGATTGAGATTTCTTTTGAGAAGGTCAACCTCGAGTGTTGTCCATTTAGGGTGGTACAATGTTTGAGTAGGATCATGCATTTTGGTTTGTTATGCCCCCCTTTCGAAGAAATGGGGGTATATTGCTTTGCACTTGTCCGTCGGTCCGTCGCTCGGTCGGTCCGTCGGTCCGTAGACCAAGTTTGTCCGGAGCATAACTAAAAAACTATTTAAGGTATCATCTTGAAACTTCATAGGTGGATAGATCTCATTAAGGAGAAGTGCAGTGCACAAGAACCATAACTCTGCCCATCATATTTTTAGAGTTATTGCCCTTTGTTGATTTTCATACTTAATTTTTGTCCAGAGCATAACTCAAAAAGTATTTTAGGTATCACCTTGAAACTTCAAAGGTGGATAGATCTCATTAAGGAGAAGTGCAGTGCACAAGTACCATAACTCTGCCCATCATATTTTTGGAGTTATTGCCCTTTGTTGATTTTCATATCTAATTTTTGTCCGTAGCATAACTCTAAAAGTATTTCAGGTATCACCTTGAAACCTTATATGTGAAAAGATCTTATTAAGGAGAAGTGCAGTGCACAAGAACCATAACTCTGCCTATCATATTTTTGGAGTTATTGCTCTTTGTTGATTTTCATAGTTAATTTTTGTCCAGAGCATAACTCAAAAAGTATTTCAGGTATCATCTTGAAACTACATAGGTGGATAGATCTCATTAAGGAGAAGTGCAGTGCAGAAGAACAACAACTCTGCCCATCATATTTATGGAGTTATTGCCCTTTGTTGATTTTCATACTTAATTTTTGTCCGTAGCATAACTCTAAAAGTATTTCAGGTATTATCCTAAAACCTCATAGGTGGATAGATTATACTAAGGAGAAGTGCAGTGCACAAGTACCATAACTCTGCCCATCATATTTTTGGAGTTATTGCCCTTTGTTGATTTTCATAGTTAATTTTTGTCTGGAGCATAACTCAAAAAGTATTTCAGGTATCACCTTGAAACCTTATAGGTGGATTAACCTTATTAAGGAGAAGTGCAGTGCACAAGAACCATAACTCTGCCCATTATATTTTTGGAGCTTTTGCCCTTTGTTGATTTTCATACTTAATTTTCGTCCAGAGCATAACTCAAAAGGTTTTTCAGGTATCATCTTGAAACCATATATGTGGATAGATCTTATTCAGGAGAAGTGCATTGCACAAGAACCATAACTCTGCCCATTATATTTTTGCAATTACTGCCCTTTGTTGATTTTCGTACTTATTTTTTTTTCCGGAGCATAACTCAAAAAGTATGTGAGGTAAAATCATGAAACTTTAAAAGTTGATAGTTCACATAAATGGGAAGTACAGTGCCCAAGAATTGTTAATTTATCATTAATAATTTTTGACTAATTACCCTTTGTTCGTTTTTACATTTTGAACGTAAGAGTTTATAATCGCATTGGATGCCATTAGGGGGGCATACATGTTTTACAAACACCTCTTGTTAATAGATTTGGTTTGACATCATGATGTTGTAGATGTTTTATTGAGGTTTTTTTTTTTCAGCCTGACTTGATAACCCATTACCATGCTTGCTTCTTTTAAATCTACCCAATTTTGTCAATAATATAATTTATGCATGGAGGAAAGGGAAATACAGTCTTTGAACTATATTTACTCCCCTGCATGAATTGTTTTTGAAAACAGTGATATATCCAATTTCTGATGAATACTTGTAGTTTGTGAAATTGCAGTTATAAAATGTATGAATTGTTCACTTTTTCATAACAATTATATTATTTATGTAACTTTAACTCTTTACCACACAGCAAAATTTGAGACCTATCCAAATTGAACAAATTTACAGACGACAATTTCAAAGTCACTCAAATTAAGCATTTTGCTTTGATAGGGTAGAAAACATTGTGGGAAAAGGAGAAAATGCTGGTAACCAGCATTTTCTCCTTTTCCCACAATGTTTTCAAAAGGCTTCTCCGTCAGGGTCGTTAAAAGTCGTCATTGTGTGGTAACGGGTTAATGTTGTTATGTAAGAATAAGCCTGTAGAGTAATGGGTTAACCAGTCAATATGCATGCTACTGTTAGTCATGCAGTTATGGGAATTAGTGCATGTAACACAATGTAGTAGTAACATTGAAAGGTAATGAAATTGTTGACTTTTAAAGATTAACAAAACAACATGGATATAAAAATAATTTTTGTGATTTGGGAATTGTTGCTTTTCATGTTAAAGCTTTCAAAAGCCATTAACCCATTTCCATACCATCAGAAGTTTTGAAAATCTTGACCAAAAAAAAGCTGTTGAAACATTGTTGCAAAAGGAGAAAATGCTGGGAACTTTCAAAAATATTGTAGAAAGGGCATGAATTGCTGGTAACCAGCATTTCTCCATTTTTCCACAATTTTTTCACTCTTTTTTAGTCCATTTTCATAATATGAACCAAATTATTTTTGTTGTCTGCCTATCTTTTGGTATGGATAAGTCTGAAAGTTCATCATCTGGTAAAGAGTTTAATGTAAGATTTTGTGAATCTATAAACTATAACTTACAGTATTTTTCTGCTGCTATTGTGTAATCTAACCCATTACCACACAATTCCTACTTTTGACACCCCTGAGAAAGAAGTCTTTAGAAAATATTGTGGGAAAAGGAGAAAATGCTGGTAACCAGCATTTTCTCCTTTTCCCACAATGTTTTCTACCCTTCACAAAACCAATTTCAAATTTTCAGTCACTTTTATTTTGTCGTCTGCAAATGCCTTCAATTTGGACAAGCTTAAAATATTGTCGTTTAGTAATGAGTTAAACAGTCTTTGTAATTCTTTAGCAGTCATCCAGGATTTTTTTTTTATCTGTTTCACATGGCAGCTGTTGCTTTGTCAACAATGTTTCCTGTAATGTGATTGTGGACATGCCTGTATAATCGGAAAATCATCTTTCATCATTTAGTATAGAATGAAACATGTACCTATTCAATACAATCATTGAAAGATTTGTGTAAAAAAAGGCTATAAATGTATATGGCTTCTGCTATCTTCCATTCCTATATAGAGCATATTTAAAGGCATCTGGACCAAAGTTTTATTCCATAGAATTTGAAAAGCCAAAATGATTAAAGTAGGGACTATGTGGTAAAGGGTTAAGTCACACTGAACTTGTCATCTGCTAAATACATTTATCTTGCACAAGTCTAAAAAAAAAATTATGTTAAATAGTTAACCCTTTACTATACAATTCCAAGTTTTAATGATTCCAACTTAGAGGCCCTTTGAATACATAGTGGGGAAAATGGGAACTTACCAGCATTTTCTCCTTTTCTCACTATGTTTGCTATCCAATCAAAGAACAAATTGCATCAAGTTATTGGCTGCAAATACTATGAATTTAGACTAGTCCAAAAATTTTTTGTTTGATAAAAGAGTAAATAGTTTTTCTCTGCACTGTAGCAGTAGTCAGTAGGTATGTCATCACTGATCACTTTAAATTCAATAGTATTTCATAATTCCATGACATGTTGACAGGCTGGGATATTCTGTCTTAGCCAATCAGCTAATCTTTTGTTTCAAAATTATGACCATATGTAGATTGGTAAGTGAATAGTGACCATGAGCCTTATTTGCCGTCCAATCACAAGTTCTTTTCAGAATTCTAAGTCATCTGATTGGTCAAGACTTCCTGCCTTAATATCTAAGCCAATTATGTGGCATGTCTATAAATAAGAATAAGAATAATAACTAACCCATGCTTAGTTGAAAATGTGGTTCAATGCACTGCAAAATCTGTAAACCCAGTTCAGCCTGCTTGGTCTGTGCCGTGGCTGACCTTGGCCAAACCTATAACTGTTTCTGCATGGCAAAAGAGCAGTCAACCCTATAATTCAGTCAGTTTTAGACTGATTGTATTGCATGGATACATAACTATGTGATTTGCCTGGTGTTATGGAGATGCATTAACTCTTTACCATTATAACAATCCTGACTTTTAACTACTCCAAGAAAGAAGCCTTTTGAAAACATTATGGGAAAAGAAGAAAAGGCTGGTAACCAGCATTTTCCCCTTTTCCCACAATGTTTTCTACCCTTCCCAAACCGATTTTCAATTTTTCTGTCACATTTATTTTTGTCATCTGCAAAATTAACGCTCTCAATTTGTTCAAATTGGATCAGTCTACAAATTGGGTTCGGTTATCATTATTTTCTCTTTTTCCCACAATGTTTTATACCCTTCACAAAACAAATTTCAAATTTACAGTCACTTTTATTTTGTCATCGGCAAATGCTATCAATTTGGACAAGCCTAAAACTTTGTAGTTTGGTAATGAGTTATACCCTTTTGCCAGGATATGGCCTAAATGTGTATTTGGAAAAAAAACTTGGAAAAATTGGTGGATACCAACCTTCTTTGTGATATCATGTATTGTAATCTTGCATGAAATGTTATTGTCTCATATATCTTTCTTATTTTAACCCATTATCAAATGACAAAATTCTAGCTTTATCCATATCGAAAGCATGTGCAGGCGACAAAATAATAGTGACCCAAAATTTGAAATTTGTTTTGTGAAAGGTAGAAAACATTGCGGGAAAAGGAGAAAATGCTGGTTACCAGCATTTTCTCCTTTTCCCACAATGTTTTCTAAAGGCTTCTTTCTCAGGGGCGTCAAAAGTAGAGATTGTATGGTAATGGGTTAAAAAGACATTTTGTTGCTCCAGGGGCTTTTTGAAATGCTTTACCAGTTACAAGCTCAAAGATATAGAATTGTTCAAATTGAAAGTATTAACAGAGGACAATTTAAATGTGGCTCCAATGATGAAATTTTTCCTTGATAGGTAGAAGAAAACATTGCAGAAAAAGGAAAAAAATGCTGGTTACCAGCAGTTTCTTCTTTACCAACAGTCCTTTTAAAAGGTTTCTTTAGGGACATTAAATCTTTGGATTTGGTGATAAAGAGTTAAAAGGGGAAGAAATAAATGAAATGAAATCAATTAACCTACAGGTTATTTTTGTCAAATAAAAATGTTACATATTAGAACATTGGTGGTAAAGAGTTAAAAGGGGCAGAAATAAATGAAATGAAATCAATTAACCCATTACCACACAATCCCTACTTTTGACGCCCCTGAGAAAGAAGCCTTTTGAAAACACTGTGGGAAAAGGAGAAAATGCTGGTAACCAGCATTTTCTCCTTTTCCCACAGTGTTTTCTACCCTTCCCAGAACAAATTTCAATTTTTCAGTCACCTTTATTTTGTCGTCTGCAAATGCTTTCAATTTGGACCAGTCTAAAATTTTCTCGTGTGGTAATGGGTTAACCTACAGGTTGTTTTTGTCAAATAAAAATGTTACATATTAGAATTTCACTATTGGACATAATATAACCCTTTACCAAACTACAAAATTTTAGACTGGTCCAAATTGAAAGCCCTTGCAGACAACAAAATAAACGTGAAAGTGAAATTTATTTCAAGCAGGGTATAGAAAGCATTGTCAGAAAAGGAGAAAATGCTGGTTACCAGCCTTTTCTCCTTTTCCCAAAATGTTTACAAAAGGCTTCTGTGTCAGGGTCGTAAAAAGCAGGGATTGTTTGGTAAAGGGTCAAGCCATGTATTGTATGGCATACTAATAATGTATAAGTTGATCTACTGCAATGATACAGTACATTGTAGGCTCACTAAAACCTGCAAACTGCTCTAGATGTTATGTTGATATGTTTGAGACATATTAAAATTTATAAGCAGATTTGGTAGAACTATTAAAGAAATATGTTTTTGGCATACCAATCCCAACAATAAGTGTACAAGAAGATCTAGTACGAGTGATACATTTACACTGAAATCAGCCATTAGTGTATCTTACATGTCTTATGGTAAACCTACAGGTCGTTCTGTTACAATATGTATATACATTTTTAGGCATACCTAAACCTGGAAGTGAATTTATATGATTGTTTGAAAGGGGTTAATTCGGAACTAGTATCTATGTATGGATGTTTGATGTATCCCCAGCACAATTGTTCATCCTAAAATAAACATAGTGCTGTGCATGCCTTCTTTTCATATATTTTCTCTCATTTCTTCACGCTTTGCTTCTTCTTAACTGAAAATCATGTAATTCTTGTGCTTTTCTGAACCTTATGAGACCTGTTTAATACTTAACCACAAAATCCCCTCTGTAAACAACCCATAGAAAGGAGCCTTTTGAAAACATTGTAGGAAAAGGAGAAAATGCTGGTAACCAGCATTTTCTCCTTTTCCTGCAATGTTTTCTACCAATCCAAGACAAAAATTTAAATTTTTGAGTCATACTTATGTTGTCGTCTGCAAATGCTTTTAATTTGGACTGGTCTACAATTTTGTCATGTGGTAAGGAGTTTAACCCTTTACCAAACAACGGAATTTTAGACTGGTCCAAATTGAAAGCACCTTCAGACTACAAAATAAACATAACTCAAAAATTGCAATTTGTTTCCAGCAGGGTAGAAAACATTGTTGGAAAAGGAGAAAATGCTGGTTACCAGCATTTTCTCCTTTCCCCACAATGTTTTCAAAAGGCTTCTATCTCAGGGTCGTAAAAACCAGGGATTGTCTGGTAAAGGATTAAGCTGTGAAACAAGTGACATTTTTTTTTTACATCAGAACAAAACAAAAGCAATTTTTCTTTTCTATGCCTTACATTTACTCTTTGGGACCCATCTAAACATGTGAAAAAAATTATACTGTATAACTAATTATTATAATTTATCTGGGTTTATAGTGATAAACAAAATTAGGCAAATGTAGGAATTTTTCAGTATAAAAAAATGTTAACTCTTTACCACACAATCCTGACTTTTTACAACCCTTAGAAAGACAGCCTTTGAAAACATTGTGGGAAAAGGAGAAAATGCTGGTAACCAGCATTTTCTCCTTTTCCCACAATGTTTTCTACCCTTTCGAAATTAAATTTTGATTTTTGATTCAAATTTAATTTGTCGTCTGCAAATGCTTTCAATTAGGACTAGTCCAAATTTTTAGCTCACCTGAGCACGAAGTGCTCATGGTGAGCTATTGTGATCGTGCTGTGTCCGGCGTCCGTCGTCCGTCGTCCGTCGTGCGTCGTGCGTCGTGCGGCGTGCGTCGTGCGTCGTGCGTCGTGCGTCGTCCGTCGTCAACTTTTTACCTTGTGTACGCTCTAGAGGCCACAGTTTTAGTCGGATACTCATGAAAATTGGTCAGGATGTTTGTCTCGATGAAATCTCGGACGAGTTCGAAAATGGGTCATGTGGGGTCAAAAACTAGGTCACTAGGTCAAATCTTAGAAAAACCTTGTGTACGCTCTAGAGGCCACATTTTGAGTCGGATACTCATGAAAGTTGGTCAGGATGTTTGTCTCGATGATATCTCGGACGAGTTCGAAAATGGGTCACGTGGGGTCAAAAACTAGGTCACCAGGTCAAATCTTAGAAAAACCTTGTGTACGCTCTAGAGGCCACATTTTGAGTCGGATACTCATAAAAGTTGGTCAGGATGTTTGTCTCGATGATATCTCGGACGAGTTCGAAAATGGGTCACGTGGGGTCAAAAACTAGGTCACCAGGTCAAATCTTAGAAAAACCTTTTGTACGCTCTAGAGGCCACATTTTCAGTCGGATACTCATGAAAGTTGGTCAGGATGTTTGTCTGGATGATATCTCGGACGAGTTCGAAAATGGGTCACGTGGGGTCAAAAACTAGGTCACCAGGTCAAATCTTAGAAAAACCTTTTGTACGCTCTAGAGGCCACATTTTCAGTCGGATACTCATGAAAGTTGGTCAGGATGTTTGTCTGGATGATATCTCGGACGAGTTCGAAAATGGGTCACGTGGGGTCAAAAACTAGGTCACCAGGTCAAATCTTAGAAAAACCTTTTGTACGCTCTAGAGGCCACATTTTCAGTCGGATACTCATGAAAGTTGGTCAGGATGTTTGTCTGGATGATATCTCGGACGAGTTCGAAAATGGGTCACGTGGGGTCAAAAACTAGGTCACCAGGTCAAATCTTAGAAAAACCTTTTGTACGCTCTAGAGGCCACATTTCCAGTCGGATACTCATGAAAGTTGGTCAGGATGTTTGTCTGGATGATATCTCGGACGAGTTCGAAAATGGGTCACGTGGGGTCAAAAACTAGGTCACCAGGTCAAATCTTAGAAAAACCTTTTGTACGCTCTAGAGGCCACATTTCCAGTCGGATACTCATGAAAGTTGGTCAGGATGTTTGTCTGGATGATATCTCGGACGAGTTCGAAAATGGGTCACGTGGGGTCAAAAACTAGGTCACCAGGTCAAATCTTAGAAAAACCTTTTGTACGCTCTAGAGGCCACATTTCCAGTCGGATACTCATGAAAGTTGGTCAGGATGTTTGTCTGGATGATATCTCGGACGAGTTCGAAAATGGGTCACGTGGGGTCAAAAACTAGGTCACCAGGTCAAATCTTAGAAAAACCTTTTGTACGCTCTAGAGGCCACATTTCCAGTCGGATACTCATGAAAGTTGGTCAGGATGTTTGTCTGGATGATATCTCGGACGAGTTCGAAAATGGGTCACGTGGGGTCAAAAACTAGGTCACTAGGTCAAATCTTAGAAAAACCTTTTGTACGCTCTAGAGGCCACATTTCCAGATGGATACTCATGAAAGTTGGTCAGGATGTTTGTCTGGATGATATCTCGGACGAGTTCGAAAATGGGTCACGTGGGGTCAAAAACTAGGTCACTAGGTCAAATCTTAGAAAAACCTTTTGTACGCTCTAGAGGCCACATTTTCAGTTGGATACTCATGAAAGTTGGTCAGGATATTTGTCTGGATGATATCTCGGACAAGATCGAAAATGGGTCATGTGGGGTCAAAAACTAGGTCACTAGGTCAAATGTTAGAAAAACCTTTTGTAGGCTCTAAAGGCCACATTTTCAGTCCGAAACTCTTGTAAGTTGGTCAGAATGTTTGTCTTGATGATATCTCAGACAGGTTTGAAAATGGGTCATTGGGGGTTAAAAACTAGGTCACCAGGTCAAATCTTAGAAAAACCTTGTATATGCTCTGGATGCCACATTTTCAGTCCAACACTCTTGAAAATTAGTCAGAATGTTTGCCTTTATAATATCTTGGATGAGTTTGAAAATGGGTCATTTTGGGTCAAAAACTGGGTCAATAGGTCAAATGTTATAAACACCTTTTGTATGCTCTGGAGGACACATTTTCAGTCTGATACTCCTAAAACTTGTTCATAATATTTGTCCTGGTGATACCTTGAATGAGATTGAAAATGGGTCATGTGGAGTCAAAAACTAGGTCAATGGGTCAAATATTAGAAAAACTTGTGTACACTCTAGAGGCTACATTTTCTGCCTGATATTCTTCAGACTTGGTCAGAATGTTTGTTTTGGTGATGTCTCAAAAGAGTTTGATAATGGGTAATTGTCGGGTCCAAAACTAGGTCACTTGATGAAATCTTAGAAAAACCTTTTGTACACTGTAGAGGCCACATTTTCAGTCCAATACTCATGAAACTTGGCCAGAATGTTTGTCTTATTGATATCTCAAAAGTGTTTGATGATGGGTAATGTCTGATAAAAAACTAGGTCACTGGGAAACTAGATGGTGCATGTTTGGTCAATAAACTCAGGTGAGCGATTTCAGGGCCATCATGGCCCTCTTGTTGTTATTTGGTAAAGGGTTTAAAAAAAGATTAAAAAGTATCAGTTTCCTGAGTGGCCAAAAAAGCTGAAATGTATCACTCAGTCCTGAATTTGACCAGAAAATCTTACAATATCCAGAAGTGTAGATGTAATCCTGGACTGGTGTTCTCTGTATTCTGGTCTGTGTCTTTGACTGCTGCCAAAACATGTGATACGTGCTTTGTATTAACTCTTTATCAAAGAACAAAATTTTAGACTCATCCGAATCCAAAGCACTTGCGGACGACAGAGTAAAAGTGACTGAAAATTTGAAATTTGTTTCGTGAAGATTAGAAAACATTGTGGAAAAGGAGGAAATGCTGGTTACCACTCAAAAATTAATTACTAGTGGACTTCATAGTCAGCAGCCTATTGTAATATCTGTCTTGTAGTTTGGCTGTTTGAAAGATAATATTTGATTTATTGTTTCACGCATGTTTCATTTATTTTTCAGAATTGTTAGCTTCAAGTCGCCTCAGTTCAGGTATGTAAAAATAGAGTCATGCTGTTTGAAAAGAGGGTTTGATGCATTTCTGTAATGCACTAATAAGACTATACCAAGTAATTTTGTCTGAACTGTAATATAGAATGGTCCCTGTGCATGCAAAAAGATTCAAAAGTGTTGATTCATGACATCTTGCATGGATTGCACAGGCTGATATAGGTTAGTACTTTGACCAGATGCATTATTACTTGTACAGGCAGGTGGCAGGGGATTTGGAAACTTGTTCACGGCTGTGGTTATTCATGTCACCCCGAGCCGAAGGCACATTTTGTTTGCTCACAATGTTTTTAATAGGCTTTTTGCTTGCGGTTAAAGAAACATGATATTGTCTGATGTCTTATAAAAAACTTAGCTACCAAGTATTTTGCTTGGTACAAGTATTTTGCTGAGTAAGTATCTCTTTTTGCAATGTTATCTTTTATTTACCTATCTTTGTTGTTATTTATCTTTTAGCTTATGGAAGGTCTGAAAGTAATGAGTTTATGAGGAACACAAGTGGGAGGAGAAGCAACAGGAGCAGTGCAATAAAATCTCTGATCCAAGCCTCGTCAAGTGCAATGAAAAAGACCGTGATTCGCTCCAGCTGGGGGTCAACAGAGGATCTTAGTGGTGCGAGTGTCACCCCCAGGTCATCTCCATCTGTGTCTCCTAGAAACAGCGCAGAACCCTCACCTATTTCAAACAGAAAAGGATCAGTAAGCTATTTGACCCTTTCCCAAACGACAAACTTGTGGACTAGATGAAATTGAAAGCATTTGCAGACGACAATTCAACTCTTGCTGAAAAGATGATACTATGATAGGGTAGAAAACATTGTGGTAACTTTTTCCACTAAAAATGGTGTAATATCAGTGTCACACGAGGGCAGATATGACGGGGCAACGGGCTGATATCTGATATCCAGCCTGTTGATAAGATACCGTATAACGGGGTTTTTTTACGTGCTGCCAATTTTTACGCATCAAAAAGATTTGTAAAAATTTGATGCGTAAACAATTACAGCGTAAAACTGTAGTATTGTATCGATATGAAATAAAGGGTTATCAATATGTAATACCTGTGCACTAAATACACGCAATATATGAATTTTTTCGCTTGTGTTCTGATTACGTGTGATATGACTTCTCTCAATCAGTCATCTCTATTTGGATATTTTAAGCCATGGCTTCCGTGCCCAAATAGAAAACTAACAGAGAATTCCAATCCATACTATATGTGAATTGAATATTCAGGTTAAAAATGCTTTGACACCATGTAAACAAGGCACCTTCATGATACTTGACACTATGATTATGGCGGTGATGAGAATTTGACTCGGCATTGGGCTGCTTCAAAAATGTCACGAATGGGTCTTGTGAAAAGACATGGCTGTACAACTGCAAAACCTGAGGTTTTAAAATTTCGATGAGCTAAAGGAGGGCTTTCTGAACAGAGTGAAAAAAGTAATGACAGATGACAATGTGCCTCGACAGTTAGTTAACAATTATGACCACACAGGTATCTGTTAAAACAGTTATTCGCACGTCAAAACAATTACTGCTATTCGCATGCCAAACAAAGAGTGACACTTTTCCTTTAACCTGTATTTAAAACAAACAATACACTTATAATCTTAAATTAAAGAGTGGACAATGCACTGATATTTTTATTGTTGTAATTTTTCACGCATGTTTAGAATTAGTAAAAAAAGAAATCGTAAAAATTTAAATCACACGTTTTTAGCTCAAATTCGTAAACTTTTACAGCAGTAAAAAAAACCCGTTATACGGTATTTGTTCCATATCTATAGCAACAGAACACTCGCTCGTAAACTAATATTCTCAAAACATCCATTTTGAAAAAAATGGCAGAATGTCCTGTAGGTGCTTGGTTAAGACAGGTTGTACTGTGCAACTATCATGACTATTTGTGTATACATTGAATACAGTTAAGTTTTTACCAAACACTGAAAGGTCAAACCTGATGAAATCCAAATTATTAGCAGACCACAAAGTAGAGCTTGCTCACAAGACCAGATTTTTTTTATTTCATAGAAAACATTATGGGAAAAGGAAAAAACTGTTGCCAGCATTTTTTTCCCCACAATTTTTTTTCAAAAGCTTTCATTGTCAGGTTTGTTAAAAGTTTGGATTATGTGGACAAGAGTTAACTCTTTACCACACGAGAAAATTTTAGACTGGTCCAAATTGAAAGTATTTGCAGATGACCAAGGTGACTGAAAAATTGAAATTTGTTCTGGGAAGGGTAGAAAACACTGTGGGAAAAGGAGAAAATGCAGGTTACCAGCATTTTCTCCTTTTCCCACAGTGTTTTCAAAAGACTTCTTTCTCAGGGGCGTCAAAAGTAGGGATTGTGTGGTAATGGGTTAACTGTTGATTTTTTGAAAGTAGGTTAATTGTTGACAGTTTAATTTGTACAGTTCTCAAAAGACAAAGAGATGATGCCTCCACCATCAGGTCCATATAGGACAAAGAACAGACGACAGATGCCAACATCTGTCAGCAAAGAAAGCCTTATGTCTGAGGACAAAAAACTGAGGTTGGTGTTTTTTACTTCATGTTTTTTTCTAATGAAAACTTGTAACCAGCTTTTTTTTAGCTCACCTGAACACGCAGTGCTCAGGGTGAGCTATTGTGATCAGTCGTTGTCAGTCATCCATCTGTCCGTCTGTCTGTCCGTCCGTAAACAATTATTAAAAAATCTTCTCCTCTGAAACCGCAGGAGCAGTGCAATAAACAACGGGTGGTAGGATTGCATATCTTGCAACAATTTGCCGCTCTTGTTTCATTATCGTTTGCCCTTTAACCTCAATATTTGGTAATAATCTTCGTTATAGACCTTTACTGCTTAGTACTTAGGTGAGCGATACAGGACCATCATGGTCCTCTTGTTCCTTTTTCAGTGCTTCCTACCCTGTTAAAGTCAGATGGCATCATTTGAGTCATATTTACACTGTCGTCTGCAAATGCTTTCAATTCGAACAAGTCTACATTTTTGTCTTTTGGTAATGAGTTAAAGCACACATTGGCAAGTTGTAATATATAGACAGGAAAAAAGTATTGAAGAGGTTGTTTTTGAAAACTAGAGCACTAATTAATCCTTTACCAAACAATCCCTGGTATTTACAACCCTGAGATAGGAGCGTTTGAAAACTCTGTGGGAAAAGGAGAAAATGCTGGTGATCAGCATTTTCTCCTTTTTCCCCACGTTTTCTACCCTGTTAGAAGCAAATTTCAATTTTTCATTTACCTTTATTTTGTTATCTTCAAATGCTTTCAATTTGGACCAGTCTGAATTTTTTTCATTTGGTTAAGGGTTAAAAAAAATGACTTTTTATTCAATTAGATCCAAGGCTTTGAAAACAGTCTATTAGATAAGGGTTTTGCAGGTCTTTTGTTAAGGACTTACCAAATATTGAAGAGCACTTGCTTTCTATGGGTAAGTTCAACAGTGATCTACATAAAGAAGTTCCAAGTAGACTGCCTTATAAAATACTGTTACATGTATTAACTCTTTACCAATAGACAAAATTGTAGACCAGTCTGAATTGAAAGCATTTGCAGTCTGGCTCAAAAATAGAAATTTGTCTTGGAAAGGGTAGAAAACATTGTGGGAAAAGGAGAAAATGTTGGTTACCAGCATTTTCTCCTTTTCCAGCAATGTTTTCAAAAGGCTTCTTACTCAGATTTTGAAATAATTTCTCAGGGATGTTCTTTTGGTGACCCTTTTCAAAAATTGTTCGCGAAATTTTGATCTGTCCAGAAACATGACTCTGGTGAATGGGGGCTACTTGCACTATATGGACATGCAGAAATTCAGGGTCATTAAAAGTCGGGATTATGTGGTAAAGAGTTAATAGGTTTAATTTGCCAGAAGAGACAGTATTCAGCAACCACTCTAAATATTGCTCTGATATATCTAGGTATAAAAACTAGGCGTCATTATAATTGACTGGAATGGAAGATCTCAGGCAATCTGATGGCTAACCTTGCTTTAAAACTGTTGAAAATTGAAGGTACGATAAATGCAGTACCTGAAATCATGTTCTGGGTGACTTTTTTATGTTGTTAAATTATTTTACAGTGTGCCCAAACAAGTACCTAGGTCAGAGTCAGAGCCCAACCTTGGTGAAGCCACACAACCCAGCAGGTCTACAATCATATGATCCGGAAATGATTTCAACTATAGATTGTAGTTAACTCTTTACCAAACGACAAAATTTTAGACTGATCCAAAATGAAAGCCTTTGCAGACGGCAAAATAAATGTGACTAAAGGATTGAAATATGTTTTGAGAAGGGAAGAAAACATTGTGGGAAAAGGAGAAAATGCTGGTAACAACCAGCATTTTCTCCTTTTCCCACAATGTTTTCTAAAGGCTTCTTTCTCGGTCGTCAAAAGTAGGGATTGCGTGGTAATGGGTTAAACTCTTTTCCAAAAACAAATTTTACACTCATGGATATTGACAGCATTAGCAGATATTGAAAGTATTAGCAGATGGTTACAAAAATATGGTTATGACCTTACTGACAAAATTTGTATTTGAAAAGATAAAACTCATTGTGGGTAAAGCAGAAAATGCTGATGTCCAACGATTTCTCCTTTATCTACAATGTTTTTGGAAAGCTGTCTTTTTCACGGTTGTTACAACACAGGATCAAAGCATGCTGTTTGAATTTTGCTTATCATTGCTAGAAAGTTAAAAGTCAGGGGTATCTCTCACTAAATTGCCTTTGCATGAAATTTGCACAGCAGTTTTTGGAAGCAAGCTTTACATATGAAAACATGCTTTCCTTACATGCTTTTCTTGACCAAATAATGTTATGATTTGAGTAATTTTTTGGACAACTTTTTAACAGATCATATCAGTGGGTGAAAGCAAGGATTGTGTGTGTGTATTGAATCCCCCAATATTGTGTAAATTTAGGTAGTTTTGTGAAAGGGTACTTCATATGAGAAGTGGGGGAGGGGGTGTTCATCAAATTCTGAAATTATTAACATTTCTTGTTAAAGAGTTAGTGTATGGTATTCAGTAGAACTATCTTTACAAAAGGAAAAATCTGTTCTGCTAAATTCGATGTGATTTGTGTTTATGACAGACTTCTTATGAGTGTACTTAACGCAGGTCGTGGAATTCTGCAGTTTTGTTAAAAGTTGTGAAATTTTACTGGTTTAGATCCCCCAACTACAACAAGATTCAATCCTCTCCCCGAGTTATCATTATTTTAACCCATTACCACACAATCCCTACTTTTGATGCCCCTGAGAAAGAAGCCTATTAATAACATTGTGGGAAAAGGAGAAAATGCTGGTAACCATCATTTTCTCCTTTTCCCACAATGTTTTCTACCCTTCACAAAACAACTTTCAAATTTCAGTCACTTTTATTTTGTCATCTGCAAATGCTTTCCATTTGGACAAGCCTAAAATATTGTTGGTTGGTAATGAGTTGGTAGACATGATGGAAAGCAGCCACTGGCTTCCAGGGAGAAGAATGTAGTGCAAAATACATTTGTATAAGTAAATCTAGGAAGGCGTGGACAGGTGAACTAGACACTAAAATATAACAAAAATGATTGGAAGTAGTGTTAAACATACAATCAAATGAAACATTATTCCATGAACTCCAGAATACTCCCCTTGTGTTTGCAAATATATGAAATCCAGACAAAAATCTTTAAAATCAATGGAAATAATGGAAAATGTAGCTAACAGATTAAAATATGCATATACAAGCCATTTCCCTGTATATCTTGATATCTTTGTGTGTTCTACTTGGATTTCATCAAGTGGAAATATGTGTAATCCACATAGTGTAACCATAATGGGCTAAATTATGAAAAGAAATAAACATTTTTGGTACCCAAAAAAATCCAAAAAAGTAGCATTTCAAGACTGTTTAGATTAGGAATTTTTTAACCCTTTCCCAAACGACAAATTTAGGACTCTTCCAAAGCAAAAGAGTTTGCAGACAACAATTCTAGATTTTGAGAAAATGGCAGAAAGTTCTCAAAAAGGGTGGAAAACACTGTGGGAAAAGGAGAAATTGCTCGTTAAGAGCAATTTCTCCTTTTCCAACAGTGTTTTCAAAAGACTTTTACTACAGACACGTAAAAACCAGGGCTTGTTTGGGAAAGGGTTAAATGCCAGAGGTTGTTGCTCCAAGATCAGATTTAAAGTTCTGTATAGTCTGATCTTGGTCTTCACTGACACGGGGTACTGTGCCCTATCAAGATAAGGGTTAACCCATTACCACAAAATTCAGAACTACAAGCTCAGAGGGCTTTCAAAAACACTGTTGGAAAAGGAGAAAATGCTGGTTACCAGCATTTTCTCCTTTTCCCACAGTGTTTTTGGCTATTTCAACGATTAAAGTAATCTTTTGTGCTGCATTAAATTTGTCATTTTCAAATTGTTTGGAATTGAGTGAATCTCAATCTTTGTAGTGTTGGAAAAAGGTGAAACATCCTTTCTTGGGGCTTTATTTAATAAACCCTCATTGTGTCGACACCCAACTTAAATTGCCTTCTGCAGACAGTGTAGATTGACCTATTACTGAGCAAATCTGTATTTATAATGACCAAGAGGAAGGAGGTTCTTAAGAACATTATGGAAAAAGGGGATAGCGCTGGTAGCAGGCATTTTTCCTTTTCACAAAATGTTTTCTACCCATTTCAAGACAGATTGCATCAGAAGAGCCAAGTTTAACCCATTACCACACAATCCCTACTTTTGACGCCCCTGAGAAAGAAGCCTCTAGAAAACATTGTGAGAAAAGGAGAAAATGCTGGTAACCAGCATTTTCTCCTTTTCCCACAATGTTTTCTACCCTTCACAAAACAAAATTCAAATTTTCAGTCACTCTTATTTTGTCGTCTACGATTTGCTCAAACCTAAAATTTTGTTGTTTGGTAATGAGTTAAAATGTCTGTAGATATCTAGATACTTTCAATTTGGATAGGTTGAATAAATAGTGTCTCTTGTCAAGAGTCAAGATAACACTGCAGAAATTCGTCATGAAAAAGCAATTTGACAGTAATTACACGTGACAGTAAACATGTACTTCACTACTAAAGATGATTTAAAAGTGCTATATTGTTATACTCATTACTCATGTTTATGTGCATGTACATAATGTGTTCTGTATATAGAATGATCCATGTACAACGTTGTTTTCATACAGTTTTCTTCATAATTATACCGGTAATTATAAAGTATAAAATCCATTCCCATGGTTTCTTGTTGATACTTTTTCCTCTCCTACATATCTTCCTGATAGTTTTTTATACCCCCACAAAACGAATGTTTTCGGGGATATACTGGAATCAGCCTGTCTGACTGTGTGTCCGTCTGTGTGTCCATCTGTGTACAAAATACTAGTAATTTTGTGTCGCGAACTCCTCCTACAGTTTTCCTTCAATTGTGTTGAAACTTTGCACATATACTGATCATATATTGAAGACTTGCAAGACACAATTTTCAAGTGTCAACTCTTCTTGGTTGAGGAATTATCTCCCCTTGAACCCAACACTTTTTTCTGTCAAAGTGCTAGCGGGGGTATAAAGTCACATTCAGTGACAGCTTTAGTTTTTTTCAGTTCTGGGTGTGTTTGGGCCAATTCTGACTTTTGATTAACCCATTACCACACAATCCCTACTTTTGACGCCCCTGAGAAAGAAGCCTTTAGAAAACAATGGGAAAAGGAGAAAATGCTGGTAACCAGCATTTTGTCCTTTTCCCACAATGTTTTCTACCCTTCACAAACAAATGTCAAATTTTCAGTCACTTTTATTTTGTCGTCTGCAAATGTTTTCAATTTGGACAAGTCTAAAATATTGTCGTTTGGTAATGAGTTAATCATGATTCATTTCCTGAAAATTTTGAAATATTTCCGCCTCCATCACAAAGTTCATATAACTATCATCCAAATTTTTTGCACAGTGGATCAGATATTTACCCTTTCAACATATTTTTTTTACCGCCAAAGACGAAGGATCAGGGTTCACATTCACAACCATTCTTACAAATATTGGATATTTTTAAGAATTTCCTGGATTTGAAGGTTACACAACTTCTGATTGGATAATCCAGTAGTTGAGCCAATCGGAAATTGTGTTTCTTTCCAACGTCTTCTGGATAAGACTAGGAATATGCTTAAGAATAGTTGTTGAAAAGGGGGACCCAGCACTATGAAAAAGTTTAAGGGTTCAACCCTTTACCAAAATAATCCCTGGTTTTCACGATCCTGAAGCAAAAGTCTTTTGAAAACATTGTTAGAAAAGGAGAAAATGCTGGTAACCAGCATTTTCTCCTTTTTCCACAATGTTTTCTGCCCTTCTCCCAAAAAACTTTAATTTTTGGGTCACATTTATTTTTATACCCCCGCAAACAAAGTTTGTGGGTGGGTGGGGTGTATACTGGAATCAGTCTGTCGGTTGGTCATGCGGTCGGGCAGTCAATCTTGTCCGGACAACTTCTCCTACAGTTTCAGTCCAATTCGCTTGATACTTGGCAGAAGTGTTCATTAGGAACTGTAGATGTTCAAGACACAATTTTTTTGAAAAATCCATCAAGAATTACTGAGTTATTGCCCCTGATTTGACTTAGAAATGCTTGTCTAGACAACTCCTCCTACAGTTTCTGTCTGATTCACTTTAAACTTGGCAGAAGTGTTCATTAGGAGTTGTAGATGTGCAAAATGCAATTGTCGTGAAAATTCTATGACGAATTAATGAGTTATTGCCCCTGTGACATGAAATATAGAGGCTGGGGTATTTATCATCTTCAGTGATAGTTATTCTAGTGTTGTCTGCAAATACTTTCAAATTGGATGAGTCTAAAATTATGTCTTTTGGTAAAGAGTTAATGCATAGTGAAAGACAGAAACAAAGCTATGTTTCAATGGTTGTAAGTGGGGAACCAATTTGAAGATATCGGAAGATAAGAAAAAGTAGACTGACCCCATTCCCTCATACTATATACATGTGTAACCCTCATAGAGGACACAATCTTATCATACTTTAGCCCTTTACCAAACGACAATATTTTAGACGTGATAATATAAAGAATAATATCTCCTTGTCGCACTCTGTAGATCAAAGATCAGACTGCACGTTCTGTGCAGTGCGATCTTGATCTTCACTGTCAGGTAACGGTCGTTTGCAGACGCACCAAGTGATCAAAGTAATGGACATACACTATAATCTGATCCATACAGATAAACTCTAACAAAATCGTTAGATACTTCAGTCTTTATAAACATTTTCATTATCACAAAGGCACAGTTTGTAAGTTATCTACCACGGAAAAAAAGAAAAGACCTGTTCGATGAATAAAATTTACAAAACTATATATCATCTCGCTAACCGGAACTTAGGACAGGAAGCGCAGTACAAGGCAGGAAGTATGCTTGCGTCATCCCATAGATCAGTATGATAACAATGACAGCCTGGTTGCTCCGCAATCAGGCGACTCAAAGTCGATATTTGACATAAAGAAACGCACACATAAAAGTTATATTACGTAAACCAACTAGCAAGCGCAGAAATTCTCATCTTTCCGACAAACAAGTTCCATGCGTTGGCGTAAATTGACCAACTTCCGAGAAATTCGAAGATGTTTTACCCGCTTTGTGGATGCTGCTCCGTTTGACCGGTTGCTAGAATGATGTTTAAGCTACAGACAAGACTCTTTCATCTCCAGATATACGTATACAAACCCGAACTCTGTCGACGAATGTAAGCGCAATGCAACGACACTAAGGAAGGCTTGACCAAAGAAGCGGACCGTATATATATATATGTTCTGCGTGTTCTGCAAAGACTGCATGTTCTTTGTTGTCTGATCTTCATCTATATCGTCTAAAACCACTGACCTCATCCTTCTTTGGACTATGGTTTTATGGACAAGGGTTAAATAAATGGATAATTTTAGCATCACAAAATTTTTTATTGGTCATGGCTTGGTCTGATTGATAAACTTCTCCTTGGCAACAAAGAAATGAGCCTTGCTCTGACAAAAAGAGGCTTAACTCTTTACCACACAATCCCGACTTTTAACGACCCCACGAAAGAAGCCTTCAGGAAACATTGTGGGAAAAGGAGAAAATGCTGTGGTAACCAGTATTTTCTCCTATTCCCAAACCAGCATTTTCTCCTTTTCCCACAATGTTTTCTACCCTTCACAAAACAGATTTCAAATTTTCACTTTTATTTTGTCGTCTGCAACTGCTTTCAATTTGGACCCGTCCAAATATTTGTCGTTTGGTAAAGAGTTCATACATCTCCGTGATGGATGATGCCAAACGAGTCATCACATGACCACGGATCAATAAAATCCACTTTTACAAACAACCAACTGAGTCATAAGGTAGACTGGTCCTTTGGAATACAGGAAATGCACCAATAGCGAAAAGTTTCGGCCCAGGTCAGCCTGCGCAGACTGCGCAGGCTGACCTGGGTCGATACTTTTCGCAGATGCATTAAGCAACCTTTTTACAGAACACTGCTTAAATGAATTCGAACTTGTATTAATACGCCAAAACGTGCATGTAGAGACTTAACTTAAAATAGTTCGGAGTGTTCAATAAGGTCATGTTCTACATGACATTATATTTATTAGTGCTTGTTACTCATTCAACAATAATATAACATAACCGATCCTTACTGATTTTGATAAGAAAGGTCACAAGTAGCGGTCACTCTGTACAGTCTTTTAGAGCTGTAGTCGTTAGAAATTTAACACCATGTTTTTGTGTGTTATTCTAGTTTTCAGTATGGGTATGTACTCTATCTTCTACTTCTTTATATTCTGTACGCACATATAGATGTGCCGTATCGTTCATCGAATGTAAAAAACATAGGTTCTTGTATATTGACGAGATTCGCCTAGAATCTAGTAACATGCAAGACTATGGAGTGTGAATTTTGCCAAGAAACACGTGCCTTTGTCTCAGAGGGGCCTTATTACAAACGTATCTTTTTTCTCCCGCTAGATGGCATTCTACAGATACACAATTATTTCCGCTAGATGGCATTCTACTGATATCTATCTAATATGGACATTCTTGGTACAGAACCTGTATACTTCTAAAAACGACAGCCGTAACTTTGAATTTCAAAAAATACCCGGTAAACGTTTTACTCAATAAAACTACCTGGTGCGATTCATTCAGCTACGATCAACTAACATGTATTCTATGCACCGGCCACTTATTAAAACAGTCCCCACAGGCTTGGATACTTTTCCCAAGTATTTGGGGATGGCTGATGCGTCATAGCAGACAGGTCGAATCTTCGCTACTAGATGGCATTCTACAATTACGTATCTAGCTAATTTGGCCATTCTGGGCACAGAACCGGACTACTTTTCTACGCGACAACCGTTACTTTTATTTCAAACTAAAATAAACGTTTACTCACTGAAACGCTACCTGGTGCGATTCATTCAGCTATGATCAGCAATTAAGAGAAACCTGGAGCTAAAACAGACCCGACCTCTCCTCAAACGTATTGATGAAAGCCATTTTCTCCAGTGCTACTTTATAGCGCGTATATCTACAATTCCCCCAATTTCGGGGGGGGAGTAGTGCGTTATATGAATCTTCGGACACAACCGTATGTAGATACGGGTTCATTCCCTTCGTGTCCGGTTTTATCCAACTGCGATGCATGCATTTAATATTTTACCATACAAACCCGAGTCTTAAAGGCCCTGGCGATTGAAAACTTTTGAAAATGTCGGAAAAGGAGAAAATGATGGTAGCCATCATTTTCTCATTCTCTCACACTGTTTCCTCTCTATCAGGGACAAATTTTCTTGTTTCTTGCTTGACGTCTGGAGCATTTTTTCCTTTTTGCACATATCTGAAATTTTGGCGTTTAACTCATTACCAGACTACAAAATTTTAGGTTTTTCCAAAATGAAAGCGTTTGCAGACGACAAAATAAAAGTGACTGAAAATTTAAAATGTATTTTGTAAAGGGTAGAAAACGATGGGGGAAAAGGAGAAAATGCTGGTGACCAGCATTTTCTCCTTTTCCCTTAGCGTTTTCTAAAGCCTTCTTTCTCAGGGTTGTCAAAAGAAGGGATTGTATGGTAATGAGCTAATAAAGAGTTATACTAAAAATCCATAGGTTAAAGAAATTTGACGTCATAGTTGCCATTGTTCTTACAGTTATAGGGGGCTCCTATGCCCCGCCCGGGGGAGGCACTAAGATGTGCTACCATTGCGGACATGTTAAAGACCCTGCCAGATGTACAGAGCTAATGAAGTGCCATCATGGAGAACATGTAAGTAAAACGTGGTCTATATAGGTCTGTAATTTCTTTACAATCCATTCTTAATTCAACTCTAATTCTATAATTTAAGATTAGCTATCTAATTGGCTAGGAATTGAAGTCTAAGCCAAATATCTCTTTAGCAGAGGACTGAATGTTCATCTAAATAAAATTAAGAGCATTTGCAGACGGCAAAGTATACTTTGATAAAAAATAGTACATTTGTTATCCCTAGGATAACATGTTCACAAAGACTATCAACGAACCTCAGAAAGAATTGGCGATATAAATGTTCGAACTAGCGACCCCTGGTTTCTGGTCCTATTTGATCTTGAGCTACAATGTGTGTCAGTAGGCACTCGGGTTCATGAGTCAAATGGTGCATATACCGTTTTCATACCTGAATGAGAAATTAATGAAAAGGACCCAATTCTTGAATAAATACCGCGAAGATAGAAACAAAATATTTGAAGTTCGCCTCTAACATAATCCTTTTCGAAGTAACGTCTTGTTTTAATGAATAAAGTAGACTTAAGAAAACACTGTGGGAAAAGGAGAAAATGCTGACAACCAACAATTTTTTCCCTTTCCCAATACTTTTCCTAACCAATCAAATACAAAGTCCGATATTATCGCCGTATTGAATTCATCGTGTGCATGCAAATGCTTTCAGTATCGGTAAGTCTAAAATATGTAGATCTATCCTGAAATAGATTTAACTCATTACCAAACGACAAAATTAAAGACTGGTTCAAATTTAAAGCGTTTAGAGACGACAAAATAAATGTGACTGAAAAATTGAAATTTGGTTTGGAAAGGATAGAAAACATTGTGGAAAAAGGAGAAAATGCTGGCTTCCCAGCATTTTCTCCTTTTTCCCACGATGTTTTCAAAAGGCTTCTTTTTTCAGCGTGTTAAAAGTCGGGATTGTGTGGTAAGAGTTAGTAGGAACAGCTTTACACCATTTGACTTCTCAGATCCAACATCAGACCTCACTTTGCTTACATCTCTGTAGATGAATCCTGTAGTTGCTACAAACCTTTCAACTTATTTTTCAGACCTGTTTCACGAAAGTCGAGCTTTTAAACGGACAAATGACATTTTCAAAGGGCTGTACTCATGTAAGTTGAGGCACAGGCGTCTGAAACTTCATTGGTCGAGTATGTTAATCTATCACTCGTCACAAGTCAACCGATCGTCCGTATCAAGGAGGTTGTGATCATTTCTTCTGTCAAGCACATGATCACAAATCTGTTCGACCATTGAAATATCAGACGTCTGTTATTTTGTAGTCTTTGACCCGTGTCAAATTCACTGTTTTTTTTTAACCTTTATTTCGGTCACTGGACGGTTGCAAAAGCACCTACTCAAGGAATGACGTGGATTCTGAATAGTGCAAGATCTGGTTCGGGTCTTGAGCAGAAAATTGTAAAAACTATGGAGCATTCTGGTGTAGTCATGGCGTTTTAAACAGAATTTTAGGTAATTTAGATCAACTCATTGATCTAAATAAATTTGTTTTTCGTTTGTATCCTGTGCATTTAACTGAGATTTTGGTTGAAGACGAATATGTACTCGCACCTACCAATGTTATGCATGACTTCTTTCACCCAGCCCACGACACCATTCACTCAAAGTTTCAAAGCTACTACATACTAACTGAAGCAGTGCGAAACAATTCACAGCATTGAGAAAGAAAGAAATCGTCTTCATGTAATGGTTATCATCACTCTCGAAAAGAATTTTGGCAGCTCCAAGGCTTTAACACGGAACCCATTGACCATTGGCCATTTTAGTTGTGTGCTACCATAAATACTTTTTTCCTTTTCTTTTAAACGCAAGCCCTGATGAGGGGACTGAGGAATACTTCAGTGTAAGGGCATTATTTTTCCGAAAAGTGTAGACCAATTTAAGTGTCATCCTACCAACATATTTCTAACCCTCATACTACCAGCTTGGGTCTGTTTGGACCCCAAGTTGAAAAATTCGTGCTGATGCCAGGACAATTGGAAAACAATCGCAAGCTATTGTTAAAACTGTTGAATGACACAAATTCAGTATAAACAGGTAAATGCCCTTTGTCTGTATTCACCAACCATTCTTTAGAACATTCTTAGTCTTATTCTTCAGAATTTTGTCATTGTGAAAGTAACAGGACTTCTGATTGGCTAAACCAAATGGTTTAGCCAATCAGAAGTCCTGTTACTATCACGGTCAGGAAATCTTATAGAATAAGACCAAGAATGTTCTTAAGAGTGGTTGGTGAATACGGACCCTGATTTTGGTAAAGTTTGTCCTGTTGTACTTTTCAACGGTAGTTTGTTTGACACTACGAGTCTGTTTCGAACAAACTGGACGGCTGTAGGTGTTGCAGGTGACATGTCGCATGCATGTATTTGGTGCTTTGCTTGCTGATAAGCTTTGAACACAAGAATTTCAATCAACACACCCTCTGGAGAATGTGAAAGAATCCTTTGGGTTTTCACAATTCACAGAATTTGTAACTCGAAGTTGTTGCTTTATTTTGTCCTGTGGCTGTCGACAACCAGTATCCGGAAAGTGTCTGCCAGATCGTTCCTCTGCAGCAAATATATCGATCTAACAGATCGTTTGTGGGTAATTGGTAAAGTGTAGGGTCTGGGCTCAATCCTCGCTGAAAGGACTGGGTTTTTTGAGGGCGTGTCCTTGGGCAAGACACTTCAGTATCATCGTCAAGGTATGGTGAAACACAGTACAGACATGAGTTTGTGGGCTGTCTCCGTGATATGACAGAAACGATACTGAAAGTGGTGTAACACATTAATCGATTAATCAATCAATCTGCCTTCCTTTGCATCTGGTGTTTGTTAGTGAGGGTGCAGCTGATGCACTCTGTGGTCCGCGTCACCCAGTTCTTAGTCATTTTGTCTTCTCCAAGGGTCTCTATATCTAGCCTCTCCTCTAGGCTGACCTCTTGCTTGGGTTCGGTCTCTATCAAGAACAGAATGTGTGTATTACTGCACAGCACCCATGGGATTAGATTTAGGATATACCAATGTATCTACAACTTGTGTGCCAGCTTGGTCAGATGTTAAGGACAAATGGTAAATATTATAGGCTTAAGCGTCCGAATCCTCGAATTTAGACTCCATAATGTCTTGTAATAACAAATAGAGAGTATGCTGCTATAAACACGACCTTGCTATTTCACTTGATTATAATTTAAGCGAAACAAATATGACAATTAGTTATGAAATTGAAATTTGATTTTGGGGTCCCATTGGACCCACACAGAAAAGTTAGGAAGAATCAGCTGTTGACCCCAATTGGTGGGATTAAGGTTAAGCTTTGATATACGTGTACAGTTGTACCCTAGACTGTACTCTTCGTGTCACTGTTTACGTTTTCAGTCATGCATTTTTTGCCTTAAAAAGTATCTTTTTTTGTGTAAATTCGACCGGATTACGAGTTCAAAAACTATGGCACAGTAGAGATCTACTACTGAAAGACAACAGATGGGCCATGTCTTGTTAAATGTAGGTACAGTTGAAATACAAACGATATCGTACATGGTGAGCAGTCCGCACAAGCTGACATAGGTAGAAACTTTTTTAGATTGGTCAATTTTCTGGATGTAAAGGGCAAGTCTATCTCATGGATCAGTTTATTTTTGATAGACAAATTCGGTTTTGTAAATCCATGATTATCTAATGACTTGCTGGGTATAGTGCTCGGAGTTGCATTAAACCCCCATTAGTACGGCACAAAATAAATTCCTACTTCGTTACACGTATTCATTGACGCAATGGCACTTTTCTTCCATGTTAAGGTTGAACTAAATGAAATTAATAGTTCAGTACATCTTTTCAAAGAGATAATAGCATATGTCTTACGTATCCAGGACAAAACAAAACTTTTATGTTTTTCAGGAGTGCCAGGATACACTGACCGCCTCTGTAGTAGGTAAACGAGCGGGGCCATTAGAGCATGGACGTGCTCATGGACAGGTAGCTTGTCAAAAGTGTTGTGATGGAACACAATGTAACAAAAATGGCTGTGGTAAGTGTAACAAAAAACAGTTCTGGTAACAGTTGTGGTAGGTGCAATAAACGAAGTTCTAAGGCGTCGGTTTAAAGGTAATGTAAACAGTAGTGGTACACGTTTAGCATAGACCAAACAGATTGTTAAACGCATCACAAAGACGGGTGTGGTTAAAGGAACAAAAGTGTCTGTTTAAGTGAATGACTGCTGTTTTAATGCAACAAGGGTAGCTATGAGAAGAAGAAAATGCAGCTGTGGAAAACTGGAAGAGGAGTAAATGTAGCAAGTGTAACTATGACGACTATGGAAAGAAGAAAAGGGCGGCTGTGTAAGCTAGATCAAGACGGTTTGTAGTAAAAGAAACAAAGACGGCTGTGGCAAGATAGATAAAGACGGCTGTAGAATGTGTGACAAACATGGCCAGGATAAAGATAGAAAGGCGGCTAGCTGTTAAGTGGATTAAGTAAATGTAACAAAGACAGCTTTGAGGAGATAAAAAAGACAGTTGTATCAAGGAGTGATAGGAACGGCTGTTATAAATAAAAAAAAAACAGGAACTGTTTCAAATAAAACAAAGACACCATTAGAGCCAGGAACACAAACGGATGTAGTTAGGATAATAACGACGGATGTGAAATGTTTCATACAGACAGCTTCAAAAGGGTAACAATAACGACAGTAACAAGTGAAACAAAAATAGTCCAAGAAAGTGTAACAATTGTGGCTATAGGAATGATAACTGGAACTGCTTTTGTAAGTGTAACAATGACGACTTTAGCAAGTGAAACAGAGACATTTGTTGGAAGTTTAACGTGACGACTGAAGTAAGTGCAAAAACAAAAACTATCGTAGGAAGTGTAAAAAAATACAACAAAAAATACAGCTACATGTATGTTAAGTGTAACAAAGACAGTTGAAGTAAGCGTAACAAACACGGCTGTAGTAAATGTTACAAAGAAAGTGACCGAAAATAACTGTAGTAAGTGGAATAATGACTCCTGTATAATACATGTAACGTAGACAACTAAAGTGTCATATGAACAGTCATAGAAAGTGTAACAAAGAAGGCTGCTAAAATGTAACAAAGTCTGCTGTAAAAACTACAACAAAAATGGCTATTTTTATGAAATAAGATCGGTTGTAGACTAGTATGTCTAAAGAAGACGACTTTACGATTGTGAAAGTGAAGCAAGGGCAGCTGTAGAAAGTGTCACAAAGCTGACTTTTATAAAGATAACAGAGACGACTGTAGCAAGTGTAAAATAGACGGATGTCGGAAATGTGAGAAAAAAGTTTGTAAAACTATAAAAAAGACATACGTAGAGTTTGTAAGACAGGTGACAGCAATAAGTGCATTGAATATAGTCGTAGAAGAAAATAACAAATACTGCTGTAGAGAGTGTAACGAAGATAATGAAAAGTGTAATAAAGACGGTTATAGTAAGTGTAACACAGACTGGTGTAGAACTATCAGAAAGACTGGTTTAATAGTATAAAAAGACGGTGGTATAAAATGTTACAAAGATGACTGTAAAAAGTTATTCAATGACGGCCGTAGAAAGTGTAACAAAGACAACTATGGAACTGTAGTTAGGACAGCTGTAGAAATTGTAAGGAAGATGACCGTAATAAAGGTAACAAAGTCGACAGTAGTAAGTGCAATATAGATGATGGATAAAATGTTGCAACGGCGGCTGTAAAAAATGTATCAAAACGCTATACATTTAAATGTAACAAAGACGGCTGTAGAAAATGTAAAAAGGACTGAAGAATTGGATCAAAGTCTGCTGTAGAAAACATAACACAAGCAACTGTAGAAAATGTTACTAATACGCCCGTATAAGTGTAGCAAAGGCGGCTGAAGAAATGCAACTAGGTATAGGAAGGTTGTAGAAAACGCAATATACATGGCTATAGAAAGTTGAATGAAACAACTTTTGAATGTGGAACAGAACGTCTGTGAAAACAGAAACAAAGACGGTTGTGGTAAGTGCAACAAAGATGCAAGGCGGATGTAATAATTCTATCAATGATAGATGTAGAAAGAATATTGACCGCTTATTGCCGTCTGTAAAAGGTGTTACAAGGCCGCTGTAGAAAGTGTTTCAAAGACTGTTGTAGGAAGTGTAGTAATTATTAGTGGTTGTGGGATACTAGCATCGCCATGGCTATCTGTCCGTCTATCCGTCTGTCCGTAGACACACATTTGTCCGGCGACGCATTGAAACTGAAACTGGTTTATTTGATTAAAGGCCTATTTTTAGGTAGTCACATATTCAGTGGCGTTGTACAGTCATCACTATCGAAACATTGGATGAAATACATTTACAATAGAATAATAAAACAGTCCGATGCCTAGTGCTCATATTTTATGGTACACTAGTTCTAGAAATTACTGTTTATGTCGCGCGGAACCCCAGTCAGCCATGTCTAGGGTCTTGTGGACAAAGTAAATGCTCGTACCTTCGAAGCAAGAGGTCATAGCTTTGAACCACAGAGTCGCTTTCATGTGACCAGATTGTAAAACGTTGGCTACTTGTGAAGACGTTTACTAAGCTTACCTGTCTGGTGCCTAGACATATAAGTTCAGGACGTCAATGTGGAAGACAAAGGTAAAAGATGTTGGCTGTCCATTTTGAAAGGGGGTAGTCTCTTACATTGACAATTTACTTTTGCTTTTACACAGGTTTTTTTTTCTATAAAACCTTTCGTTTGTAATTTCAGATCAATATGTTCCTACAACGACAAAAAGTGTGGCCCAAACTACGGCACCTACAGGTATGTAGCAAAACCGAAGCCATACTCACCGATCATCGACAAAATTTGTATCATAATTCTAGTTTTCAAGAATTTTCCAAATTTCGATTTCCGAGACGACACTTTACAATAGTATTAGATTTTGTGCCAAAGTAGACTTGCGCAAAACAGAAAATTTCATAAAGACGGAAAGTGCCGTCTCGGATTAGCCTGCGCGGACTGCGCAGGCTGATCCGAGACGACCTCTACGCACATGTCCCAATGCCCGTTTTCGCGTGTAGCAGGCCAAATACTTTTCAGCATTTACTGGCTAGCTCAGAATGTTACTAGAAACGTCACCCCCACACCAGAAAAAAATGTATTTAGACAAAATTTACGCAATTCTGTATTTAGCTACCTGTAGAGACCATGAAGGGGACGGTTTTCTGTGTGTTGACTACGACCAATATAATTTCTGTACGGATACCTCGAGTCTTGCACACAAGCTTGCCGTGGAAAGATGTCCGAAATATTGTGGATTCTGCGACGACAACGGTAATTTTAATGGTAAGGACAGGATTTATCGTGATTGATAGCATCTTCCCTAGCCAAGGGTGACATTCACTATGCTACTCTACCCTTGGCGGATCGAGCTTGATTTCGACATTCCTCCGATACGCATTTTCATTGGTTGCAGCTAGCTCTAACTGCACCGTATTAAATCGCTCGTAACATTTCCTCTTTGATAAGAATAGAACAAGGTCGCGACCTTTCGGATAAAAATAGGTGGTAAGCACGGATCTGTAATAATTTATTACCGAAAAAAAAAATAGACGAACAATATTTACATAAAGTTTCAGTGTGACCAATAAATTATTAGAGGTTTTAGGCTATATCCCAGCACCTGACCACGAAATGTCGAAGTACGTTTGTGGTTATTACTTCAGGTTGAATTATTGTATTCGTAAGCGGTTTGTAAAACGATATATCATTGGCTATAAGAAATATGATGTAAAGGGGAATAATAACCAGCATCCAATAGGGGGTGTATCGAAATCGGGCTCGATCCGCCAAGGTAAGATCCACGTAGTGATCCTAACCTTGGCTCGCGAACATGGATTGATAGTAATTTGCATCAATGACATTTATCAAATAATAACTATTGAGCAGTTTTCTTTTTGTAAAACAGTTATCGCTTCGGCCACAATTCGGTAAAGATTGGATCAGTTTTAGCGCTAGCCCTAAGTATATTAAGGGTGCTTCAATAAATATCTGCGACCTTAAATACTCTGCAATATATTTTGACATTTGTTAACAGTTCCAATACAAAAATTCAACCATGCAGAATTAACAATATCATTGAAAAATTAATTGTTGGGGACCAGTTCATATTTAAAGCTCAGTGGAAAATTTTGATTGTGTTATTTTTGTTGTTTACGGGCATACTTTTCCTCGATCTTCGTCAGAGAATTTCGTTCTGAACATACAGAACAGAACAGTATTTTATATAAGCAAATAATAATATTTTTAGCAAACATAAATGAAAAGTAAAGTCGTGAAAGATTAATAGTAAGAAATTAATTTGTACATATATATCAGTGTGGTAGTTGATTAATTAAACTGGAATTCTATAACGTATCTTTCAGTGAATATATCATCCATCACAGTGATCGACGTACTACCTACAGGACAACCGAGCACCACCACCGCTCTACCCGATAAACAAACACAGCAACCGATCACAACCACCACTACAGACGCCATGACTACCGCAGGACAGGTAGGCTGAAGTACTTGCGAGCTTGTTGTTTAGTGTTTACCAAACGACAGAATTTTGGACTAGTCCAAATTCAAAGCATCAAATTAAATTAAATGTTACTTAAAAGACGGAATTGAAAGGACAGAAAACATTGTGTGAAAAGGAAAAAAATACTGCATACCAGCATTTTCTCATTTTCAAACCGGCTTAAACTCGGGATCATGTTGCAAAGCGTTAACTCTTTACCAAACGACGAAGGTCTAGACTGGTCGTAATTGAAAGCAAACTAAATGGTGCACAAATTTGGAAACTTTTCTTAGGAAGGATGGAACAACCTTGTGAGAAAGAGATGAAATGCAGTTTTTTCCTTGTCTCACAATGTTTTCAGAAGTCCTTTGCCAAAGGATCATCAAAAGTTTGGATTGTGGTAAAGGATGAACAAGGTTTTCAAAAGTATTTTAGTTATATCAAAGCTGTCAGCTCATTTATCAGTCAACGGCGTTCTTGCAAAAGAGGGTATTGGTACAGAGCCCAAAGAAAAGGGGAGTGATGGTATTCTAAATCCATTATTTCTCTTCAAAACCCTATGTTGTGGGTACTCATTAGAATCGTCTCAATGAGACGATTCTAATGAATACCCACAACATAGGATTTTGAAGAGAAAGTAATTAATATTTTCTATTTTGAAATCAAAATCACTCCCTCTATGTAGAACTCTGTTGGTAACCGTCATTTCCTCCTTTCCCCACGTTATCTTATGATATTTCACAATGTCGATCATTTGATTGATGGTTTATTTTGTTGTCTGTTAACCCTTTCCCAAAGAATCCCTGGTTTTTACGACCCTGAGAGGAAAGCCTTTTGAAAACATTGTGGGAAAACAAGAAAATTCTGGCAACCAGCATTTTCTCCTTTTCTCACATTGTTTTCTACCCTACTGGAAACAATTTCAATTCTTGAGTTACGTTTATTTTGTCATCTGCAAATGCTTTCAATTTGGACCAGTCTAAAATTTTGTCGTTTAGTAAAGGGTGAATGCTTTCAGTTTGGTCGTAAATTTATCGCTAGAGAAAGGATTAAATGAACTGGATATTAGTCTTACTTATGAGGCGATTTTAATACTGATATAAATGTCTGAATGATTTCGGAAAAATGCTTAAACATAAGCAAGAATAACTTTTTTTGTTACCCAGATATGATATTTCAGTAGGTTCTATTACAGAAACATCTTTGAAATCTATACGTTAAAGTGACAAAAATCTGATTGGCTAAATCATAAAGATGTTATTTAGCCAATCAGAAGTAACGTTTCTTTTATAACATAAAATAAGAATTAGAATGAAATGTAGGATGCTACTCGAAGTACATACATGTAGTTTGTAAATAGTATAGACGTTTGTTGCCTGGTAAAGAATTTGATTTAACTCCCTGGGCCAAATCCAAAAGGGATTTTGTTTGGTGTACTTGCATTTGAAATACCCTTTTTTTAAAACAAAATTTCAGGCCTGTGTGGATAAAGAGGACGCGGGATTTTCCTGTCAACAATGGTCTGCCTATGGTTTCTGCAGTGATTCCACTGGCACGGGTCACGCAATCGCTCTTGAAAGATGCCAGAAAACCTGTGGATTTTGCAGTTAATTCTGTTGTCTTTATAGCTTAAATAAAACCTAATTGGTGAAATTTCTTTTTATTTATACGTTGCTACGACAAAGGTAATAACACGTAAGCATTGCAGTATCAGGACCACTTTTGTAATATAACGGTTTTTTTTAACAATTTTTTTCTTTTGTAACAAAAAAAGCCTTTTCATGATACAATTAATATTCAAAGATATGCTAAAAGGAAAAAAAAAAAAAATCTATGTTTAGGAGTTTCCCTACCTTACCTAGAAAATGCTGCCGACCCCAAACTTTTTACAATACGATGTGAAAAAAAGGGATCTGGCAAAGTTGATTTAGGTATATGGTCCAGGAAAAAAGTTTCTGGGAAAGAATGATAAATCCTTACCCTATTTACAGCATTTTGGATCGAAACCCTAAACACAGATATTTTTTGTAAGGCCTTTCGACAGCATCAATGACAGTCAAAGTACCCTCCGATTCTTTAAATCATGCAATGTTTATCACGTTCACGATTTCCTTGAGACAAATGTAAATAGAAAATTTTGTATAACGATATGATTTCATATCGTCGGTTTACTTCAAAATCATCGTAACTACACCTTTTTTTCAAGCTGTAGTTACGAGGTTTTTGAAGTAAACTAACGACATGTTCTTTGTTTTAGTCGGTTGACGTCATTTGGTGCTGTCGAAAGGCCTTACAAAAAAAATATGTGTTTTAGGGTTTCGATCCAAAATGCTGTAAATAGGGTAGGTAAGGATTTATCTCTTTTTTTTCCCAGAAACTTTTTACATAAGTAATTTTTAGATTAAAGAAGAAGACTCTTGAAAACATAGTCAGAAAAGAAGGAAAACTTGGTTACCATCGTTTATCTTTTTCGGGTAATGTTTTCAATCCATTCAAAGATAGATCTTATTTTGGTCATATTTAATATGGCATCTTGCACATGGTTTTAAATTGCTGTTTCTTTTTTTAGTTTAATGGAGAGTCAACCTTTAGACAGGCCGCATTTTTACACACTACAAAGATTGCATATTCTACACATATAACTAAGTGGTTAATTAAGATAAATGACATTAAAACAACAAGAACGAAAAAAACAAAAAGACTAACAGACTTTTTAACTATTTCAAAAGAGCAATGGGACATAGCGAGGAATGGCTTGCAACTCACTCTTGCACCTTATTCAACAATTCTTTCAAAAGCTGTCTACCAGTAAAAATTGTATCGTGATAGCAGTTGATCTGGTCTATGAAGTTTTGAAATGTGCGTATGTCAAAAGCTCTTTACGAAATGACAGAATTGTATACCAATCCAAATTGAATACGTTTGCAGACGACAAATTAAATTTGGCTCAGAAGATAAAATTCCTGTTTTAGAGCGTAGAAAACATTGTTGGAAAAGGAGAAAATGCTGGTTACCAGCATTTTCTTCTTTTCCAACAATGTTTCCTTCCTCAGGATCGTTAAAACTCGAAACTGTTTGATAAAAGGGTTAAGTTCGGTTTTGTTCTATAACGTGAAGTTTTGCAAGATAAGAGACAAGACTGAAGTCAGAACTCATATGGTTATCAACAATGTCGTGCCTACAACTTGGAATAGTTTTTGCACTAGGTAGGTTTTCATCAGTCTTTTCTGCAAATGCCGTTATTTGGGTTACAAGAATGAGTTTTTATATACATGATAGATCCAGAAAAGGAACCTGATCGTATCCAATATTTAGTGTACATGATGATCATATCAGAAAAACGTGATAGTCGAAAAGCTGGATGCAAAACCCATTATTAAAGCAATTTATTGAAATGTTGACAGTAAATGGAATCAAAAATTACATCAGTGGTTTCACATAATAACGCCCAAGTACCGGTGGTTGAATGAATCTTAGTAGTTTTCCTTCGTTCGAGCAGTTCGGATACACCACCCGTTCTCCGTTACATTTTTAGTCTGAAGAAAAGGAACCATATCTGATGCCTTTAGCCTGCACTGTCTGGGTAGGCTAGCCTGGACCAGAACTATTCTCATGTCGAAGTATTCACTTGGTTGTTGGACAAAATGGACATTAAAGATCTATGATATAGAGGATTATCCACTAGTTATTTTTGATATGAAAAATATCTCACGAGGATGCGTTGTTATGCGTTGAAAAAACGAGTGCTCAGTACGATTTTTTTGACGCCATACGACGCATCCGAGTGAGATATTTTTCATATCAAAAATAACCAGCTGATTATTCTATTGTATACCTTTCTGATATCATTAGTTCCTAAATTACGGAAGGAAGTGAAAGTGAAAGTTGATATCGTCACTGAAATTCCAGGATTTCAGTACTAGGTCTAATAATAAAATGCGAGAACTTGTTTGGTGTGACGCAGCAACGAGATGCATAAACCATTTTCCCAAACAATCCCGTTTTTTTACGATGCTGGGAAAGAAGGCTATTGAAAACAATGTAGGAAAAGGAGAAAATGCTGGTAACCAGCATTTTCTCCTTTTCCCACAATGTTTTTTACCCTTTCATCGGCGAAAATCATCATTTCCATTTCATATGATATGTCGTTTGCAACGCTTTCAATTTGATGTAGTCCAAAATTTTGTCACTTGGAAAAGAGTTTTTAAATAAAAGCCGCTTTGCCGGACAATGGCTCATGAATGCATGTAGGAAAAATTACGAAGTGTCACATTCTTTTCAAGTTCTGTTCCACAAACTTTAAAATCTGGTCGCTTGAACTACCATTATTTGTATATCTGTGGCCAAAGTGACACAAGCAAAAGTTTACGTACATATACTAATGTGATGTTGGAGGGAATTACTCCTTTTGTCCCAGCGGTTTCCAAAGACTTCCGCTTCAAGAGGCAGGAAAGTCGTTTACATGATAGAAAGTGAATTAGTTAAACATACATCTTTCTGGGCCCGGTTTCACCCAGGTTTTTGGGAACAAAATTTGTGTAAGTTTTACGTAACTATAATATAGTGGCAGTAATCGGCTACGAGATACATGTAAATTATCGTGATAGTTTTCATGTGCCTCGTGGCAGATTAATGCCACTATTCTTTAGTTACTTAAAACATCCCAAATTTTGTTCGTAACTACCTTGGTGAAACGGGACCCTGTTCTGTTTTAAACAGTAGTTTTCAAACTAGAGGCTGTGCCAATGCCTGGTAACACCAAGATGTGTTATTCTTGTGACAAAGTCAGTCATGCAAGCGATTGTACGAGCATTGTGAAATGTCATCACGGCGAAAACGTAAGTACCCACAGGCTATGTCTTTTATTTGTTGCTAGTGATGGATTTTTTTCTGTTTTCAACACTGCTTTGTCGTGTGGATCAGTTGTTATAATCATTCTTGTTTCTTCACCACTCGACCAATGTTTATACTTTTTTTTTTAAATAAAAAGCATCTGATGTGGGGTAAACTGAGGAATTTGTTTTCGAAAAATTTAAAACGATGTTGGAATAAAAGAAAATCTTATAAAAAAAAACAGAAGAAGTAAAACAAGGGGTTGATGTAAGCTTGTCAACAGCTCAACAAACATACATGATAGACTTGCGAGGTCGTAAAACCTCTTCCTTGCACTAACTGGTTATTGGAGAGGTCATCAAACCTCTCCAACAGTGGTGAGTTTAAAAGGCAGACTGCCACATAATTTGCTGTCTAATTCTATTTTTGAGTTCAAGATTGAACTTTGATAACCATGATTCTTATTTTGTGCAAAGCTGAAGGAAATAAACCCAGTTAAACTCTTTTTTTCTCAGCCAAATGAGTTTTTCGGTGGCACCCAGATATGTAATTTAAAATGGCATTTTAAATACATTGGGCGAGGCCATCGATCGTTGAGATATTTATTTTTGATTGAAAATAGCTTCTCTCGCTCATAGCCTTTTATTGGCGCAATGATACAAATTTGCCTACTGACGCTGGACTTTTTCGTTCCAAAACCGATTCGTTCCATGGCTTGTTCGTCCTGTAATTGCACGCTACTCCATTTGATTGCTCATGATTATTTATGGATCGAAGTAATTGATTGTAATGTTGGAAATTAAATGTAAAAGGCTACAGATATTTCAAAATTATAGTTTTAAGGTACATGAGTACTCTCCTTTCAACCGAAAAGGTATTCATTTGCTTTTAAGCCAATATTTGAACAATATGTCTCTTTTTCTTTCAAACTATTGATTCCATGCAATGGGTTTCCTTGACAAATACCACTTCAGCGTTCTCAACGCTTTGATTTCTAGCGCAGTTGCTCGGACACACAGTCTGTAAAACGAATTTTAGAAAAGATTTGATTTAGTAATTTGCTATGGCTGCAAATAACCTCTCTAATAATTGTTTTTTTTTTTTATCAAACAAATATTCCAAGCAGAAGAAAAAATAGGAAGAATTCCGTTAAAAAAGAGAAAAAAGATAGCTGAACAAGAACATGCAACTTGAAAACGCGACAAGAAGGTCAAATTACTGTTATGTAAAGCATATGAGGTTTCTACGCAGCGGCTGTTTTACTTGTTTGTTTTCATGTACCAAAATATATTGAAATTGAAAGCCAATTAACTATTTGAAAACACTGATACTGACCTCTCCTGGCTTCTTTTTTAAAGAAGCAAACTTGTTCATATATATCTTTATATGGGTTACCCAGAAACCTATACTTTACATTCTACATGTACTTTCAGACATGCAATTTCGAGCAGAAACTGCTCCTTTTTAAATAACGAATCGGATAAAACTATAATCTTTAACCCTTTACCTGATATGCCAATTTGAGGCTCTTCCATTTCAGCAGCAAATAAAGATATGATGTCAAAAATATGGACAAATGAGGATACAAATATCTTAGATGATTGAGAGGAAAACATTGTGGATAAAGGAAAAATTGCTCGTTACGCGCAAATTCTCCTTTTCCCACAATGTTTACAAAAGCTGTCTGTTGTTGATACGTCAAAATGAGTATCTATGGAGTAAAGGGTTAAAAACACACATGAGCCATGCTCCGTGGAAGGGCTGGTATGCGTCTGAAAAAAGTATCGATGTGTGTCAGTCTGGACAATTGTTGTAGGAGTGAGCGAGTGAGCGGGCGAGCAAGTGAGTGAGTGAGTGAATGAGTGGGTGAGTGAGTCTTGTTTTTTGGGGATTTTTTTCGAGATAGTTTTACATTAGACCTATTTTTCTTCGATGTTGAATCTCACCAGATTTGCAATATTCATATTAAAGTCAAGTATCTTTTATGCCGACTATTTTTTCTTTATAAAATATCTGCGTTGTCTCAAACAGTTTACCGCTTTCTTTACTATTTCAGACCTGCTATTCCAAGGTGACTTTCCTGAATGGGCATTATTTATTGACTAGAGGCTGTAAACATCAAGATGTAAGTAGTTTTTTTAAAGAACTACAAAAACTATGTGTTAGCTTTATCATCGATGTTATTTTCCATTACAAAATTAAAATGAAAGTGACTTTTTGACGGTTAATATATCAGAAAATGCTTCTTTTACCAAGGTATTTTTTATACCATTTAGAAAAGTAGTTTTCATATCATTGAAGTACAGTTTTTTCATCCTTTTTGTCAGTTTTACATCTGTTAGTTGTACCTTCAGATATCCTGCGTATAGACCGTAGAACAAAACTTGTGCACAATGTACCCTTTCATAAAAGATGTAAAACGAGCATGCTGATCAATTGAATTCGGTTAATTTATTGTCGCCACCAACTGCCTATATATATGTGTGACACCCTCGGAAGGTTGACAGCCATTTTTATTACGAGGGATACTAGTAGTGCAAAACACATGCAGGACGAGTTGCATCACAAGTTACATCTGTTCTTTTAATTCTTAGGCTGCTAAGCGCGACTCACTGACCTTTGGCGGACTGTGTAGATCAAGATCAGACTGCACAGAACTTGCAGTCTGATCTTGGATCTACACTGCTCGATAAGGAGAAATCATTCCTCAAAATATAGCTTAAAACAGCAATGTTTGGATTTGTACTATCTAATTGTAAATGTCGTTTTAGTTATTTAGCAGTATAAGGGTTAACGTGCTCGGTTTCTTTTTGCTAGCAACTTCTATTTTTTTTAATCGCATAACTCTCCTTGTTATACGCCCGAAGGGTCGTATTATGTTATACCCCCGGTCGTTCGTCCGTCCGTCCGTCCGTCCGTCCGTCTAGCCGTCCGTCCGTCCGTTAGCAATTTCTTGTGTGTGCAACTCCTCCTACAGTTTTCATCGGAATTATTTGAAACTTGCCACAATGAATCTCCATGATGTCTAGTTGTGCACCTGGGTCTTAGAATTTTGATCGCTGTTTGCGTTCCAAAATTATCTGCCCTTGATTTCTGAAATAACCAACTTTTCACTTTGAATTTTTGTTCAAGCCATAACTTCCATACCATAAAAGGTATCAAATTGAAACTACATACACTGATATAACACATTATGGAGAAGTGCAGTGCACATGAAACATAACTCTGCCACTTTTATTTTTTGAGTTATTGCCCTTTGTTAATTTTCAGTTTGAATTTTTGTCCAGGCCATAACTTCCAAACTATAAAAGCTAATACCTTGCAACTTCATACACTGATAGAACACATTATGGAGAAGTGCATGAACCATAACTCTGCCACCGTTATTTTTTGAGTTACAGCCCTTTGTTAATTTTCACTTTGAATTTTTGTCCAGGCCATAACTTCTAAACTATAAAAGCTATTAACTTGGAACCTCATACACTGATAGAACACAATGTGGAGAAGTGCATCGCACATAAACCATAACTCTGCCACTTTTATTTTTTGAGTTATTGCCCTTTGTTAATTTTCAGTTTGAATTTTTGTCCAGGCCATAACTTCCTAACTATAAAAGCTATTTACTTGGAACTTCATACACTTATAGAACCCATTATGGAGAAGTGCAGTGCACATGAACCATAACTCTGCAACCTTTATTTTTTTAGTTATTGCCCTTTGTTAATTTTCAGTTTGAATTTTTGTCCAGGCCATAACTCCCAAACTTTAAAACCTGTCATCTTCAAACTTCAAAGACTAATACAACCCATTATGAAGAAGTGCACTGCACAAGAACCATAACTCTGCCATCTTTATTTTTTAGTTATTGCCCTTTGTTACTTTTCTCTTTGAATTTTCGTCTGGGCCATAATTTCTAAAATATAAAAGCTATGATCTTGAACCTTTCAAGACTGATAGAACACCTTGTGGAGAACAGCAATTCACAAAATTTGTAACTGTGCCACCCTTCTTTTTTAAGCTATTGCCCTTTAATATTTTTCACATATCATGGAGATTAACTACTCTTCATGGAGATTAACTACTCTTCATTCATGGCCCTTCCCTCACTTCAACTCATTTCACTGGCAAGCCCCTTCGGGCGTATATGCGCCGCTTTGCGAAGCTCTTGTTTTCAATGTGATACAGCCATTATGAATTCTCTTGTCTCACAGATGTATGAGATAAGAAAATAGTGCTGTATTTGGTTAACACTCTGTAATTATATGCTCCATTTCTAAAACATTGCTGACCTAGGTTTCTGAAGGAAATTAGCGGTCAAAGTTCTTGTCATGATAAAGTTGTTAATTTAATCAATGTCAGACTCAAACAAAAATCAATATTATGCAAGTTTTTTCGGAACTATTTTCGTTCGTAATATACCTGTCAAAGTAAGTGCACAGGCTTCATGTAAATTTCACTACACATGGTACATGTATGCCTCTGGTTTAACACATTTTGGACTATAATTCTTGGTAATCAGTAATGTGATAAAAAGAATCTGACACTCGTTGCTTTTTGAGGTAAATATTCATCAAACTCGTCCACAAAAAAATGTTATTAAGCTCGCCAAAGGCTTGCTTAATTACATTTTTGTAGACTCGTTTAATAAATTTTCATCTCCAAAAACAACTCATGTCAGATCCTATATATCCGAAACTTTTTGTCAGTTATCTGCTTCATAGATTGTTAGAGTGGTATTGCTATTGGAATGGATTAACTCTGTACTGGACGAAGACAATTCAGACTTGTGAAAAATTGAAGGCATTCGCAGGCGACGATCTGAAATGATGAGATTTGTCACTGAAAAGGTAGAAAACTTGGGGAAAAATGAGAAAACGCTGATTACCAGCTAAGGATGAAAAGTAAAAGTTGGTCTTATTTTTACCAATGTATATTTTAATGAATTAAAAGAATTGTATTGCCTGTGGCATACTACAGTTTTGAAAGTTAGACAATTAGGTTACAAATGTACAATATACTCTGATAAAGAGATATAGACAACACGGTTTTGGCATTGTCCTTGCTTTTGGCCTACATTGTAACCCGTAACACGCCCGTTAATCCTTAGGTTGCAAGGCGGGACTAACTCACCTCTCGCTGAAAGTGCAGATTAAGATCAATCTGCAAAGTACATGCAACTGTGTTGTCCAACGCGGAGTGTCTTTCAAAAAAAAAGTTTGAAATGGAAATACTTTGGGGGGGGGGGGTTATTGTCGGCTTGAAAGTTTCATTTTCATTCATTTAGCAAGAAAAGTTTTGTGACGAGAATTTGCACATCTAGCATGTCTAATTCTCGACTTTTCCACCCTTCCCCCCCTCGCCCCCCCTCCCCCCCCCCCCCAAAAAAAAATCTGATAAGGACTCTTTCATACAGGTATTTTTCTTGTTAACTTATGCATGTAAGGTAAACATGGTTATGGTATATGATACGTTACACTTTATTCAGGGGTCATTATTCTATGCAGAGAAATGACCCCAGAGGGTCATTTCTCCACGTAGAATAATGACCCTGGTCATTCCTCTATACAGTGAAATGATCCCTGGGGTCATTTCTCTACGTAGAATAATGACCCAGGTCATTTTGTAGGGGAGGGTCATTTCTCAGCATTACACCGGACTATTTTTTGTAATCAATCGATAAAATAAAACGTAGGCAATTAAGATGACATGTTTCTGATAACAGACAAGAAATGTTGATCATTAAACCATTGAAGTTAGAGGTTTATTTGTTTTATTGCGGCGGTATACATTTTGTTAGTGGTAACTTCCTGTTCAACGCCGTCAGTTCTCAAACATTCTATCGTCGGTTTACTTAAAAAACCTCGTAAATACAGCTTGAAACAAGCTGTAGTTACGGGGTTTTTGATTGAAGGCACCGCAGAGCCTTGTACCGGTAAAACCCAGGAATATTCATGATTGAGGTTTACTTCAAAAACCTCGTAACTACAGCTTGAAACAACCTGTAGTTTCGAGGTTTTTGAAGTAAACCAACATTATCTTTCTTCAGGCAGTTTTAATATTTTCATTTCGCCAAGGCTATTTTGCTTTCTTAATAAACCTTCTTCTGCTAGATAAATGAAATTAAACTTCCAACCCGATAGTAAAACCCAAACTTAGCCCATCAACGGTATTTTGGGAGAGAAAAAATAGCTCCTAATCCGACAGTGCAGATCAAAGATAACACTACATATTCTGTGTAGTTTGATCATGATCTATACTGTCCGCAAAAACAGAGTCTCGCTTAGCAGTCATACTGTAATATTCGATTACGATTTAAATAGCTGCAATCCTATTATTTAATATGTGCTATATAGTAGGCCTACCTGATTGCTTGTATGTTTCTTATATTTGGCAGGATTGTAAGAATACTGCTCCGCAAGCAGTCGGCAAAAGAAGGCCTCACGAACACGGACAAGATGTCTGCCAGGCTTGCTGTGACGCTGGTCAATGTAACACTAAAGGGTGTGGTAGGTCGCCATAATGCCGGTTCTTTGAACGTCGATTGGCTCCGTAACTGATATTTCAATCATGTCAGAGTGGTAACTCACTCACTCGTTTTTGTGGTATTTGTCGAAGACAATACCACTATAAGTTCAAGATTGAATTTTGATAACCATGTATCTTATTTTGTGCAAAGCCGAAGGAAATAAACCCAGTTAAACTCATTTTTTTCTCAAGCAAATGAGTTTTACGGTGGAACTCAGATATGTAATTTGAAATGGCATATTAAAATACATTGGCCGAGGTCATCGATTGTTGAGATACTTATTTTTTATTGAAAATAGCTTCTCTCGCTCACAGCCTTTTATTGGCGCAATGATAAAAAATTTGCCTACTGACCTTGAGTTTTTTCGTTCCAAAACCAATTCGTTCCATGGCTTGTTCGTCCTATGATTGCGCGCTACTTCATTTGATTGCTCATGAATATTTATAGATCGAGGTAATTGATTGTAATGTTGGAAATTAAAATGTAAAAGACTAGAGATATTTCAAAATTATAGTTTTCGGGAACAAACTTAGTTTTGTTCGATATATCAACAGGATTTTTCTCTCTATTCTTCATGCATCCTACTGTCAAGGGGCGTTACTCCTGCTTCCTCCTAATGATCAAAGGGAGACCACTTATACAAAAATAAACTAAACTTTATCATGAGTACTCTCCCTTCAACCGAAAATGTATTCATTTCCTAAGTGGGTTGACTTTTAAGCCAATATTTGAAAAGTATGTCTCTTTCTTTCAGACTATTAATTTACACAGTGGGTTTCCTTGACAAATACCACTTCAGCGTTCTCAACGCTTTGATTACGGATATTATAGGTACCAGGCTCTGAAGTGTCTTAAATAAAGACATTCCAACGTGATCGTCGTGGACATTTAGGGTCCTTAACATCACCAACTATCCATAGCGACTCCTAAAACATACTATACGACAAAATAGAATAAAGTGTGTTTTCTATATGTTTTTTTCACGTTAGTCTCTTAAAGAAAGAAAGAAAGAAAGAAACAAACAAACAAACAAACAAATATTTAACACTTGAAGTTTTTCTTTTAACAGAACAGTTTCTGACCGCTGCAGTCACGATTCCCACCACTGCAGCAAATTTAGGTAAGAATTCTTTTTAAATTATATATATTTTCGGCGAAAAAGGCGGTTGTATGTTGCTTTTTTGATCCAGGTGCGTATTAACCAACCACTAGTAAGAACTTTCTTTGTCTCATTCTCAAAAGATTTCCAAATTTTGAAAGTAATACTATTTGTAATTGGCAAAACCATTCGGTTTTGGCAACCAGAAGTTGTGTTACTTTAAAAAAAACTTTGGAAAAAACTGAAGTAAAAAACAAAGACTGTTATATCACCAAATACCTGTACCCGGCTACAATAACTTGAAAATATATCGGATAACCCATCACAAAACAGATATATAAGATCGGAGAAAACACGAACGAGTCTTTTACTGCAGTGGTTGCCATGATATACGCATGGAGAAGCCTGTCGATTTCACGGACACCATTGATCGGGACAACCTCCGTCAAGGTGACAGTAAATATATTTGTCCTATTCGTGAAATCAAAATGCCATGAAACAATGCTGTAGCTCTAAACAATTCAACACAATTATTCTTAAGGGCATTGTATACGACATCTGTTTTTAAATCGCACATGTGTCACCGGCTTCGAAAATTGTGCGGAAGTAATTGCAAAATCAACGAAAGTGATGAACAGAATATTAACGTATACTAACGAAGAAAGTTGTCAGGTACCATATGCACTGCTTTGTTTGGACAGATCTTCAATAACAATATTGTACAAGCTGAAAAACTTACCTTTGTAAAACGAAAATGGCGGATTTAAAATGTTTCCGATGACGTATGCTATGACGTAGGTTGTTACCCCTGTTCGTTATCGTTCGTGTTTATTCGAAGTAGGTCTTCGGAAACGTCACGTGATAACATTGCATCTCACTAGTGTACTGCGTAGTAGATAGACCGGACTATATTTACAATTCCAACATTATGTCATTGGAGAGTAAGATTGCTCATTCTGAACCAGTTTTCTTATTTAGATGTAGTAAACTCTTCTTGTATTAATGAAAAGTGAATAAGCGATGATTAGCCTGTGTCGTTGTTTTCTGTTTACGATGTCGATAAACTTACAATTTTCAAGCCTAGAATGGGGACAACACGATCAAGTGAATAAAGGGTTTGTTTCAACGCTTTGAATGATCACGTGGTGTTTACGTCAGTAGCACGTCACTGCCGACATTTACGACGAAAGGTCTGCTAATCATCGATGTAAACAAACAGATAATGCTGCATGGTAGGATCTGTTCTAGTTTCAAAATTCTTTAGGCTGCCAATCGCTGGAAGTTTGGCGAACTGCACCTTTACATATCGTGAAAATCATAATAATCCCCAAAATTTTTTCATGGTAATAATTATATTTACTTTTATTTTATAAACAGGTTGTTTATTTAGTTGGACGTTAAATGCTGAGACTGTAAATGATATCTTTGTATTATATTTTTATATCAGCTCCATGCCGAGATCACGAGAGTGATGGTTTCGTGTGTGCTGATTACGACTCTCTGAATTTTTGTACGGACAGTTCGAGTCTCTCCCATAAACTGGCGTTTGAGAGATGTCCAGACCACTGTGGATTCTGTGATGCCTCTGGGAATTTTTTGCGTGAGTGAGATCCACACTCTTCTTTCTGTATAGACTACAGAATATTTGGAAAACACAACGGTAAAAGAAGAAATCTCCCTTATCGAAACGTTCAAACTTAGTCAGTCAGCGTCCATATTCACAACCATTTTTAAGAATGAATGACCCATCACACAAAAAGGGGCCTTCTGGGAACTGCGAAAAGTGTCAACCCTGGTCAGACTGCGCCAATTGATGACATTTTTTGTATTCAAAGTGGTCATTGTACCTTGTTATAGACCTACAATCATTTTTAAATTATCAACCTAAACTGACCTGCACTATTGTCGATCTGTTTTCATGTAACTGAGTGGCCCGCCAGGGTGGCTCAGTGGTGAGCATGTTGGACTCGTGACCTGGTGGTTGTGAGTTCGATACCCGGTTGCGGCGAACTTTCTTTCTGGCGTATTTTAGCCTCTCACATCTGCTGAGGCTTTGGAAAGAAAGTTGTGTTAGTATTGGTATGGGAAAGCCAGGAAACACATGTGCGTCACCAAGCGGCATGATATGACTTTAGCTGTTAAACCGGCGTTAAACCCCAATACAACCAACAACTTTTCATGTAACTGATGTACAAAACTCTCAGATGGTTCCTTTTTACGTGATGGGTCATATTCTTTATCTCATTCTAGATTTAGAAAGTAAAACAAGTTTTGATTGAATAAATAAATGGCTAATCCTCACAGGCCTTGTTTCAAATTTAGAACATTCTTGGAAAGAAGACTAAGATATTCTAAGAGTACAGACCAAGGCGGTGGTTAGGCTCAGGATTTAGAACTAAGTCAACATTAAAGGTGGCCCTTCAGATTTTGTGACAAAAAATTTACAAAAATACAAAAAAAAATATCTTTATATTCCCAAAGCCATATAAGTTTTATTCAGAAAACCCCAGTTGTCGAAATCCACTCGACAACAAGAGAAATTATAGATGTACTACGGCCCAGGTCGACACCGATGGGAAACACGGTCTATTTTACGTGAGCAACTTGCTCATTTACAAACCGGAAAAAAAACGGACGAAGCTTCAAACGTCCGAAGAAGACATTATGGAAAATAATTACATGTTTGTTATGTTATGGAATTTGCGCGAATTCTGAAAATAGCTTACGAGGCTACGTAGCCTTTTAAGGGAATACCACCCCCAAAACATTTTTTGTAGTATTATGATTCTCAATTATTGATGATTTGTATTGTTTTTGTTCATATAAATTTCTGTGATATATATATTTTTTTTTTCTAATTTGGTGTGATGTGAAAACCCTAAATACCCACATTTAACCCTTTTCCTGCTATATAACTTAAATAAAACTTCCAAGTCGATGGTAAATACTCGAATAATGCTACTTGAATATTTTAAGTAGGAGAAAAATGTCTTCGTATCTGACAGTGTAAATCCAAGATCAGACTGTACGTTTTGTGCAGTATGATCTTGATCCACACTGTCCGCAAAAGGTCAATGAGTCGCACCCTGTAGCTTAATTAAGGGTTACGAAGGGTTTGGAAATATGACTCCTGATCCCAGATACTGGTGGGCGTGGCTATCTCAATTACCCCCCCCCCCCACTTTAAAAAAAAGAATGTTCGGAAACCGTAAAAAGACAAAGCAATCGTTTGGCTTTTGTTGTCATTCTTGCTTGAAATATCTTTCTCTGTACGAGGTCCCTCGTATTTAGCAGACGTAATGTTAATGAGTTAATGACAAGGAAATAAACATTGCTGTTAAAATAACAAATGACATAAATAAGATTTATGGATCTACATTGTCCGATGGGTTTAGCTTAAAATAGCTCATCTGTAAAACTGCATATTTGAAATAAACCTTGAAAGGGCAGGCTTAATACATTTGCAAAAAGTTTCGACCCATGACAGCCTGTGCAGTTCGCGCAGGCTGACCTGGATCGAAACTATTTGCTAATGATTGGTTTTCTGCATGTCAAAGGACCAATGTACATCATGATCTAGTCTTTTATGGATTTATATTTATGTATTGACTTGATTAGTTCAAGGCATCGGTGGGGGGAATGCATTAACCCAATTTTTCCCATAGCACGACTCATATTGTTGTCACAGATAAAATAACTTTTCAGAGTCCAGTTAAAATTTCTTTGAAATTCTTAACATGTGTGCGCATCTTTTATCAATAGCCCAGTACAGGCCTACGACCGTACCTGCAGCAACAACAGTAGCGACTACTGCAAGTAAGTCAGGCTTGTAATGATGATAACTTTGTAGGATTAAGGTCCCTCCGTGCTTTAGGCATATTTGGTATGGACCAATATAGAGAGAAAGACTCGGATACAATGAAATCCGGGTACAAGACCCGAGTTCTTCTTCGAATCATCTTCCTTGGTTGTTTAACGTTCCCGGTGTAAAGTAACGATATACGCCAGGCTATCTCTGGGTTCTAAAGGAATTCATCTCTAGTTGGGTGGAAAACACAAGGTGTCTCAAAGAAGTCCTGGTTTGGCCGGGTATCGAACCACGGGCCTCATCGGTAGTCCAGCGCTTTACCACTGCACTAAACGTCCACCCTAGTCAGGCTAGTAATATTTATATTATATTTCATGTTTCTATTTTTAGAAATGTTATGGGTATAGAAATGATGTAATTTAAGTTGGGAGGAATTATTTCTCCATCAGAGTGAATATTTTCCTCCTGCCGAAAATCTGGTTAATTGACTTGAGATCACTAGTTTTAAAAGTGGCATTCGCTGACAAAATATCAGAGGAATATGATATATAATTTATTCCATCAGCTTGTAGTTACTAAGGGGAAATATTTGCCTCAAAAGGGGAAAGGTCCGTGAAAATAATTCGTGCCTTACGGCACTCGTTATTTTCGCATACCTTTCCCTTTTTCGGCAAATATTTCCCCATATTAACCACTAGCTAATGAAATAAACTCTATCTATTAAAGCTTTTACATGTAGAGGACAGTCAGTTAGTTGTGTGTGATATCAAAAATTTTGTCACTAGACTGGGGTGTGATGCGTTTAAAAAAGAATAAAAAAAAACGACTCAAAAGGTTAAGTTTTTTAACCACATCACACCCATTCGAGGAGTGACAGATTTTCAGTACCACACACAATCAGTTAATTATCATATTTATTGTATTCATAATTCACCTTTTTTATTCTAATAATTACCAAGAATGGTACAATATGAGCAATATAGGTAAAAATAGTTCCTGCAAACATTCTTACTCTTTACCACAAATTTTTAGACTGGTTCAAATTGAAAGCATTTGCAGACGACAAAATAAAGGTGACTGAAAAATTGAAATTTGTTCTGGGAAGGGTAGAAAAAAATGTGGGAAAAGGAGAAAATGCTGGTTACCAGCGGGGTTACCTACGGTGTTTTCAAAAGTCTTCTTTCTCGGGGTCGTCAAAAGTAGGAATTGTGTGGTAATGGGTTGAACTATATAGGCCTACACTAGTGATTGTACTATAGTTAGTCACTAACTTTGGTAATGTTATTCAGTGGGAAATCACAGTAATACACAGATAAGAATATCGTCGGTTTACGGCGAAAACATCGTAACTACAGCTTGATACAAGCTGTAGTTACGAGGTTTTTTAAGTAAACCGACGATACAGTTAAATAACCTGCATTATTACTTTCAGAATTAGTTTTTTATACTGATTCGTAACTATTTCAGCGTTAAATTTCTTTTGATGGCTGACAATACATTCCATTGAAAATCTGACACCGTTTATTTAAAGGCTTTACTGAACAAGCGAACAGTGTAAATTTAAGATCAGGCTGCACGCACAAAGAAGTCCATGTTTTCGCCAATGCCTCCGAAAATATATGTTCGCCCTATTTCTAGCCCTACAGCAGATCGCGTGAGCAGAACTACATCTATACATTTTGCAGATACTTTGAGCTCCCTTTTTATAGAGCATGGCTTAGAAAATATTGTTCACTGCTTGCTAGGAGTTAAATACATTGTATATGCGCACAACAACAACGATCTCCGCTATCAGATTCGAGTATAGTACCTCCATGACAATATTTTGTCAATTTGACAATGGCAATGAATAATTGCAGTTCTTTATTTGCAGGTAGAGGCCTCAGGCCTATTATGCATATTAGATACATATTTAATTATAAAAAAGATGAGTGACGTCAAGATAGATAAATAAACTCTATTTCAATGTTGGTTTTTTGTTATGTACCTTAAAACCTACGTATCTGCTATAAAAGTCAATGTACATTTTCATTATGATGATTTAGTGCAATTCAAAAGTGCTCCGTCACCTATCGCCACCATGGTCACGTGGTAAGAAAAACCACTGTGTAACTGGTACAGCCAGTTTCAAGCTGTTCCCATCCCTGTTGTTGGAATTTTTCGAAAACGCGGAAATCGACACCTTCTCCTTTTCCCACAGTGCGCATCATACAATTATTCAAAGTGAAGAAATCAGATGCTTTATCCTTAACCTTTCACCTAGACATTTTTTATTTCAACGACCCTGAAGACGAAGCCTTTTGAAACCATTAAAAGAAAGGAGGAACTCTCCTCAAACGGATAGAAAACAATGTTTGCTACCTTTTTGAGAAGAGTTTCTTCAATTGTGCTAACGTTAGGACTTGCAAACGTTAACTATCTGACGCCTGACACTACTACATCATCATCTTTCGGATTTGACGTTAAACCTCATTATCTCCCGCTAGATGGCATTCTACAAATAAATATCTATCTAATTTGGGTATTCTGGATATAAAAGCGGGGTGATTTTTCAAAACAACAACCGTTACTTTAAATTTCAGCTGAAATAAACATTTAGGCAATATTTACAACGTAATCATCTTTCGGATTTGACGTTAAACCTCATTATCTACCGCTAGATGGCATTCTACAAATAAATGTCTATCTAATTTGGGTATTCTGGATATAGAAGCGGGGTGATTTTTCAAAACAAGAACCGTTACTTTGAATTTCAAATGAAATAAAGATTTAGTCAATAAAAAGCTACCTGGTGCCATTCATTCAGCTATGAACGGCTAGCATGTAACTTATGCACTGACCATTAAAACAGCCCTTACGTGCTTGGTTAGTAGGCTAATAGTTCGGTATAAGCCCGTCTTTTCCCAGGTATACAGGGGATGTGTCATCGCAGGCAGGTATGATCTTTGAATAATATAGCATGCGCAGACAACGGTTAAACCTTGGTCCTGTTTGAAGTTGCTGTATCCAGAGCACGTGACATAAGATGGGGTTCGACCACTATCTACCACTATCCCCCCTGTGGCATATATACTTGTTTGTAGTGGAATTGAACTGTGTTTTTAACAAACAGTTTAATTCACACCATCGCGGTCAATGCACCTATACACATGTGTTTCTATGCCTTCTGGCACCAATCCTGGTCGCTCAACTTTATTTTCAAGATACTGACTACTTTTCTAACATGAATCAAAGATTATAGGCTTACATCGCCGGAAAGATACTTGGCCTAAAATGGGTAGATCTATCAGATGCCAGGCGTCGAGTCGAATACAATAACCACGTAACACCATAGCCTTCTTGAGGGGTCGCCCATATGGGTAACAGGTGGCAGTGATTATAAACGTAAAACAAATCAGTAACCAAATTTTTTTTTTACTTTTAGAAGCATGTGTTGATCACGAGGAGGATGGGTTCGTCTGTGCAGATTACGATCAATACAATTTCTGCACGGATACTACAGGCATAGCTTATAAACTGGCATTAGAAAGGTGTCCGAAACATTGCGGTTTTTGTAGTGCAAATGGGAATCATGTCGGTGAGTAAAACTTGTAGTTTCTACGTCGTTTAGGAGAGAAAACTAAAGACAGGGAAGAACAGATATACAGACAAGGAATATGAGAGAGAGAAAGAGAGAAACACAGAGAGAGAGAAAGAGTGAGAGACAGAGAGAGAAAGAAGGAGAGGTAGAAGAAGAAGAAGAAGAAGAAGAAGAGACGGACAGACAGACAGGCAGACAGACAGACCAATACCAGTCTTATTCCGTAATGAAAGAATGTTGGCCTTGCCTTTGAATCGCTGGTCCTTGGCTATATACCGATATATAGAATCCTGTGGCAGAGCTGTTTCAACCGGTGGAGCTATCAACATCAACGCGGAATTGCTGGTTACGGTTTCGAGGAAGCAACCTTCACGAGAGATTAAATCATTACCACCCAATCCCTACTTTTGACGCCCTTGAGAAAGACACATTAAAACATTGTGGGAAAAGGAGAAAATGTAGGTAACCAGGATTTTCTCCTTTTCCCACAATGTTTTTGCTACCCTTCACTAATTAAATTTCAAATTTTCAGTCACTTTTACTTTGTCGTCTGCAAATGCTTTCGATTTAGCCGGCAAACTTAAAACATAGTCGTTTGGTAATGAGTTAAATCTTTTCCAGAAAAAAAATTTAAGCCTTGCACAAATTGAAAGTGTTTGCAGACGACAATTTAAATGTGACTCAAATGATGGAATTTGACCTTGATAAGGTGGAAAACAGTGTGGGAAAAGGAGAAAATACTGGTCACCAGCATTTTCTCCTTTTCTCACATTGTTTTCAGAGCGTTTCTTCCTCACTGGTGATAAAAGTCATCATTAAGTAGAAAAGGGTTAATTCCTTACCAAACGACAATATTTTAGGCTTGTCCAAATCGAAAGCATTTGCAGACGACAAAATAGAAATGACTGAAAATTTGACATTTGTTCCGTGAAAGGTAGAAAAAACATTGTGGGAAAAGGAGAAAATGCTGGTTACCAGCATTTTCTCCTTTTCCTACATTTTTTTTTCAGGAGGCTTCTTTCTTAGGGTCGTCAAAGATAGGGATTGTGTGGTAATGGGTTAATTTATATAAGTTCTAAGAACTTGTTTTACATTCAATAAAAAACATACTTTTAAAAGCTATGCAGGGCCTGTCGTAATACATCATATTTGCTCATTTATCTAATCAGTTTGTTTTTTTTTCTTTTTCAGTTTTATGATAATGAACTACTGTCATATGATATTATTGGTTAAAAAATTAAATCTTCACCACGCAGCAATAATCTAAACATGTCAAAATTACATCTATCCCAAACAACAAAGTTTAGCTCTTCCAAACTGATAGCATCCACCGAAGACAAATAAAAAATTGTCACAAATGCGCCTTAGGGTTCTGATATGACAGAAAACATTACATGAAAAGGAGAAAATGCTGGTTACCAGCATTTTCTCCTTTTCCCACAATGTTTCTCGAAGCCTTATTTTCCAGGGTTGTAAAAACTATTGATTGTTCGGTTATGGGTTAAAACATTTGTAGAGGGCAATTTAAAATTAATGCTGTTTTAATGTTAGATGTTGTGTTTGAAAGGGTAGAAAATTTTGTGGGAAAAGAAGAAAAATGCTAGTTACCAATGTTTTCGCCTGTCCTACAGTGTTTCCAAATCCCTTGCATTACCAGGGTCATTAAACGATGGAAATGTGAGGTAAATGGATAGGCTGCCAGTGTAATGCAGAGAAATGACCCCCATTACAAATTGACCCACGGTCGTTTCTCGACTTAGAGGAATGACCCATGGATCATTTCTCTACGCCGAGAAATGATCCATGGGTCATTTTTCGACTTAGAATAATGACCCGGGTCATTTTTCTACGTCGAGAAATGACCCATGGGTAATTCCTCTACGTCGAGAAATGACCCGTGAGTCATTTTGTAATGGGCTCATTTCTCTGCATTACGCCGGCTGGGATAAATTCGCAGTTGCAAGCAAAGTAGACTATGTGCTTAAAACAACTCATCTGTAATACTGCATTATTCAAATAAACCTTGAAAGGGCAGGCTTAATACATTTGCAAAGAGTTTCGACCCAGGTCAGCCTGCGCAGTCCGCGCAGGCTGACCTGGATCGAAACTTTTTGCTAATTGTTGGTTTTCTGCATGTCAAAGGACCAGTGTACATCATGATCAAGTTTTTTATGGATTTAAATTTATGTATTGACTTGATTAGTATAATATATCAGGGGGTCATTTTCGCGAGCCAAGTTTACAATCACTACGTGGATCTTACCTTGACTGATTGAGCCCAATTTCGAGATTCCTTCGATGCGCCCTCTATTGGATGCTGGTTATTAATCCCCCCCCCCCCATTTACATAATATCTCTAAAGGCCAATGAAATATCGTTTTACAAACCGCTTACGAATACACATGAAGCGATAAGCAGACATCCACGTGGGTTTCCGTGTTTACCTTCTATTCGAAAGGTAGCGACCTTATTCTATTTTTATCAAAGATGAAATGCTACGAGCGATTTCATTCGTTGCAGTTAGTGCTGGCTGCATCCAATGAAAAAGCATATCGGGGGAATGTAAAAATCAAGCTTGATCCGCCAAGGGTAGAGTAACGTAGTGAATCGTCAGCCTTGGCTTGCGAAGATGCGGGGTGGGGGTTGCATTAACCCCATTTTTCCCATAGTTTATTTCTTATTCCTATTTTCGTTAATCTTTACGCTTCTCGGTATGGATTGATACACTTTTCGCTAACAATTTAGGTCAACAGCAGATAGCACAGAACGTGCTGTACGATCTCGAACCTACATTGTCCGATTCACCGCGGCTTTTCGAGCGAGAAGAACTTTAAAATATAAGTAATGTAGTATTATTTCGGTCCTTATCGATCGGCTGGACATTTTCAAATTCATTTAGCAGTTTAGGATTTCTCCTTCTCCCACAGTGTTTTCAAAAGGCGTCTTGCTCAGGGGCGTCAGAAGTAGGGATTGTGTGGTAATGGGTTAAGACTAGTCTTTGTCTTATTCTTGATTCAGAAAATAACACAGGTTCCAACTGCATGGCTAAAGAACTTGTGTTACTTTCAAATTTAGAAAATCCTTAAAAATAAGACTGTTCTCGAAAATTTTTAATGAAAACAGGTCTTGATTTGTGTTGTTTTGCTTTTCAGCAACAGCTGTAAATTTTGTGACTGTTATCATTGGAAACGGACCTACAGCAACTCAGGTATTGTTCTAATGAAGGACTGGAGGTCCTACCTTGTACATCTTCGCAAGCCAAGGTTACGATCACTATGTAGATCTTACCTTGGCTGATTGAGCCCGATTTCGAGATTCCAGCGATGCACCCTCTATTGGATGCTGGTTATTACCCCCCTTTTCATCATATTTCTAAAAGCCAATGAAATATCGTTTTACAAACTGCTTACAAATACACATGAAGCGATAAGTAGACATCCACGTGGTTTTCCATGTCTACCTTCTATTCGAGAGGTAGCGACCTTGTTCTATTTTTATCAAAGATGAAATGCTACGAGCAATTTCATTCGTTGCAGTTAGAGCTAGCTGCATCCCATGAAAAGGCGTATCGGGGGAATGTAAAAATCAAGCTCGATCCGCCAAGGGTAGAGTAGCGTAGTGAATCGTCAGCCTTGGCTTGCGAAGATGACCTACTACGGTTAATCCAGTTCTAAAAAATCATCTTTTATCTTTTAAGTCAATAATTATTTGCACGTGTTCTTTAGAATTGTTTCCATGAAAAAATCTAATGTGTGCCTACTACAATGGTTTGACGACAAGTATTTTATTTATAAATACTTTAGAAAAATCCTTTAATATTTCGGAACCCTTGCCTACAAAAGTGAAGCGACTATAATTACGTTGTGACATATTAACACATTACCAAACGACAAAATTTTAGACTGGTTCAAATTAAAAGCATTTGCAGACGACAAAATAAAGGTGACTGTAAAATTGAAATTTGTTCAGGGAAGGGTAGAAAACACTGTGGGAAAAGGAGAAAATGCTGGTTACCAGCATTTTCTCCTTTTCCTACAGTATTTTCAAAAGGCTTCTTTCTCAGGGGCGTCAAAAGTAGGGATTGTATGGTAATGGGTTAAAATGAATGAAACGGGTCTTTAAATACAAACACTTCTGCAGATGAAAACTTTTAATGAGAAAGTCAGCTCCTTTTCTGTCATAATATAGTTGTGAAAGCACGACTGTCAGAAAAAGAAATAATTCTAAAATATCGCTTGCCTCAAGGCGTTTAACAGAACGGACATGTATTTAAGATTAATATGGTTGAAGTTGTTCCAATTGAAAGTTCAAAAATGCTGTGGCAATGTTTCTTTTTCCAAAAAGTTTCTTTCTTGGAAGCTTACGAACGATATAAACGCGTAACCCTCAGCTAAAATGTGGAAGACTTGGAAAATAGCATTGTCACATAACCTCCCTTGTTTTCAGTGTAATATACCCATTAGAATTTTCTTTTATTTCATGCTTTCCGGTAGGATATCGAGGAATAGCAGTGAAAATATTTTTCGATCTTACACTGGTATCACCAGTGAAAATAGCGATTTTCACGTTCTTGTTGCCTAGGTAAATTGCGCGTGCCTAACAACCAGATAGGAAATATGACGTCATATACCTTACATTTCTCGCGCTTGACGTAACGTTGCTATGCGGGAGGGGTAGGCCACGGGGAATAAGGGAAACGAACTGTACTGAATTTTGATAAAGCTCCTCCTAGAAAGGGTTAAAAGCATGAAATAAATAGAATAATTGTCTCGTGAACACCATCGGTAATATTTTCTTTCGTGGCTGCGCCACTCGTGAAAATATTACCGATGGTGTCCACTCGATGAAATAAATTTCGATCTTTCACCGAAAAAAATGAGAAAAAATTAGAAAACAGTCCATTTTGGTCTAGACACAATTATAATTCTAATTTGGTCTAGGCAGATTCCGGATCTGCCTAAATTCCAATCTGGCCTACGATATACATAATTATCTACTATGGAGTTTTTATTTTTTTCCCGGTTCCAATAATCAAAATTAGCTGTTATTTGATGCTTTCCGGAAGGATATCGATAAATAGCAGTGAAAATACTTTTCGGTACCACCAGTGAAAATACCGATTTTCATATTCTTGTTGCCTAAGTAAATTGCGCGTTCCTCACAACCAGATCGAAATATGAGGTCATTTACCTTATATTTCTCGCGCTTGACGTAATATTGTAATGCGTTGCTATGCGGGAGGGGTACGCCACGGGGAATAACGGAAAAGAAATGTACTGGATTTTGATAAAGCTCCTCCCCAGAAAGGGTTAAAAGCATGAAATAAATAGAATATTTTTTTTTTGTGAAAGATCTAGATTTGTTTCATCTCGTGTACAACATCGGTAATATTTTCACCAGTGGCTGCGCTACTCGTGAAAATATTATCGATGGTGTCCACTCGATGAAATAAATCTAGATTTTTCACCGAAAAAACAAAACAAATATCCTCTTTTTGTTACAGAGCACGACCTGTCAAGACTTTGAAGATGCGCAATTTTCATGTGCCCAGTGGGCGACGTACGGCTTCTGTGCGAACATCACTGGAGTTGGACACGATGTGGCCTTAAAGCGATGCAGCAAATACTGTGGTTTCTGTCACTAAATTGTTTGCAACAGTTTGTCTATGAATTGATAAAACCATTTTTGGATTAAATTCATTATTCTTAATCGGTTTATTTTCTTTTGTGGACGCATGGAACTATAGAATGATCGATTCTTATGACCAGCTTTTCTAGAAAACGCATACCTCTAACAGATGATGTACAAGATGCGGCGACGCCACCGTTCTAGAACACTGTATGTTCAATAGAGAAGAGACATATAAACCAGAAACATTACACACGGGAAGTAAGTATTTTAACTTTAGGTCTCATACAATCAGAAACTTTCAATGTTCTTCTCAGTTGGAAATATTTTAGAGAGGCAGAAGAGTGCTATTTGTATAAAAGGTAAACAGCCCCGTAGCCTAATAGGCGCGATACTCAACACGCTGTTCAAAAGTCAGACACAACATCGTCATTTTCGCCAAAAGTGGGCGAAATATTACTTTTATCCTCATCATCAGAAACTTATGAAGTTTCTTTAAAAATTGGCTGGTACATCATGTACGGCCTTACCGGCATAGAATCGTCTATTTCTTCGTCTTGAATACCGTTCACTATCTTAAACAAAGTCCATATTGAAACAAACGCTCATATGACGTCACAAATCAAGATACGCTATAATAAGTAAGGGAGGTAAGCGATGCAAGAAAAACTAATAAGCAAAAATATGAATGGAAAAAAAGTACTTTTGCTAATTTTTTTCCAAATTACAATATTACCAGGTTACCATTTGATAAATGTAGATTTGAAAATTAATCATATCAGAAACTTGTTGATTTGCCCTTTAACTCATTACCACACGAGAAAATTTTAGACTGGTCCAAATTGAAAGCATTTGCAGACGACAAAAAAAAGGTGACTGAAAAATAGAAATTTGTTCTGGAAAGGGTAGAAAACACTGAGGGAAAAGGAGAAAATGCTGGTTACCAGCATTTTCTCCTTTTCCCACAGGGTTTTCAAAAGGCTTCTTTCTCGAGGGCGTCAAAAGTAGGGATTGTGTGGTAATGGGTTAATGTCTTGGTTCAAAGGCCACGTTTTATAGCGATGAATACAGATTACATTTTTTTAATGTCATTATATTTATCATCCTTAAAAAATGCAAAGCAATCAAGTTTAGACTTTCATGATTGATATTATATCTGAAAAAAATATAGCAATGAATGTTAAATAGCTGCTCCATTGATTGATAGTTTTATTGAGCATTGTAACATTGTAAAATTCTCGTCATTTTTTTTTTTTTTTCAGCTAGCTCCGGGAAAAGGCGGCTTAATTTCATCTCTGTGATCCATCATGTCCATCAAGCCATCTGATAATTATCGACCGATAATAGCCACCCTTTTTTAACCCTTTACCCCATAAGACATTTCTATGTTATCTCTAATTGACCCTAAATAACAGCAAGGATGAAGCTGTTTCTTATGTGTATATGACAACTTTGGATAGCATAGAAAACACTGTGACAAAAGGTGAAATTGCTCGTCACGAGCAATTTCACCTTTTTTTCACAATGTTTTCAAATGGCTCCTACAAGTAATGCGTAGAATTGAGTATCAATGGAGTAAAGGGTTAACAAACGACTTAATTACGACGTAGACTGGTCTATGGACATAACAGTAAATTGACGTCTAGTGAAAAGTTTCTGCGAAAAGTATTGATTCAAGTCAGCCTGCGCAGTCCGGCACTTTACGACAATATTAGGTTTTGTCTAATAGTACATTTGCACAAAACAGAAAATTACATAAGAACGCCAAGTGTCGTTTCGGATAAGTCTACACAGAGTGCGTAGCCTGATCTGAGACGAAACTGAACGAAAGCATCGGAATGCCCCTTTTCGCGAGTTGCAGGCCAATTATATAATTTCAATTTATAAATAACCAACGTTATTTGTATTCTACGAATAACTTATTGCTTTTATTGCTTTAGTTGTCATTGACAATTACATTCAAATATTGCCGCCAGACTATTAGGGTTACCATGCCTGTTGGTCAGACCGTCCACACAAAAACTGGAGGCTAGGACGCAATCTATACTCGCCTCTACCGCTAGAGTCTTCGAGCAAAACTTTGCTGACAGCCCCATCTATATTTGCATCAACTGTCGTATCGGTGGATCTGATAAACTTGATACCATTACAGTTCCTGAATGCTCTCACAGGACCGCTTCTATCCAGACATCTTGGCTGACACAATCTACCACAGCTATCTATGGCTTCAACAAAAACTTCAGAAGTCGCATTAGGGTAACGCTTTACTGCCGCGTAAACAACTGAAGATGAGTAGGAAGCGGTTGTATCAAATTCTGCATATTTATCGGAGACACCGACATAATTCAGACCCTCAGCGCGAACATCAACTCGCATCCTGCCAGAGTAGTCCAGTTGACAATGGGCACTAGTGCTGTCTCTCATGTTTGGTCGCTCATACACAATATCTACTGGAACGAAAACGGTTCCTTCATAAGTAGCCTTACCCATACCTTGCTGTAAACCGCTCTCTGTCATAGCTGCCTGCAAAATTGATTCCCTTGTTGTATTAGAGTAATTAGGGGTTGGAATTAGAGGAGCTGGTATTGCAGAACGAAACAGTATTTGGCCTCGATATTGCGGCTCTGGACCGATCGGATCGGAGCTTGGAACACCGTGCGCAATGTTAAAACCTAAACGGTCTGAAGTACGTCCATCTGATGTAGGCGCGACGAAAGGTTTTCCAAACATGGCTTGTGTGCTTCCACTTTTCGAAGTAGACTGTTCTGCAGCCCGTTTCCGTCTTCCTCTAAAACCAGCATCTTGTGTTCTACCGTCCGATTCTGGAGCCATAAATGTTGGTCCAACATTGATGGAAGCTTCCTCAGCTCTCGCTCTATTAGCTTGCATAGGACTTGGTGGCCCAAATGCCATTACCGCAGCTTCGGGCCTTTCAGGCATTCGTACTCTTCGGGCGACAGAAACACAACGACCTCTCCTGATATCACAAGTCAAATATGGTGACCCACAAAAAGGTCGAAATCGGTTACAAGTTGGGGATCTCTCATATCTGTACCAAAATATCGTCCAGTACGCCCGGTAACCATCTATATTTCTGTATTGTGGAAAACCATCCATGATTCGATCCGATTCGTGTAACTCTACACCCTCAGGATAGTCTGTTGCCGGATTGATACCACATCTGCGAGCTTGCCGGATACGAAACAGTTCCCAAATATAGTCAATAAATGCATGATGGAGGAAAAACACGGGGTCATGAGCTGCCGTGTTCAAACCAGACATTTGTCCTCCCACCCATACGTGAGGACCCCCATGGACAAACTCTAGATTAAACTCGCGTTCGGCTGTTGGATCTGAAATCTCCCTTGTCCTACATCGAGTTAATATTCTGGCAACGGCTTCTTTTGATATCAGTCTACTACGGCCGGCGATATTTCGGGTTAGAGGTCCGACTGGAGTTTCCCATTCGGCAAAAGGCCCTTCTGTTACAGCTCCATCTCCATTGCCAAGGAAAGGTGCTGACCATATTATAGAGTTGACAGGGTTTTCCATGTCAAAGTCCATCGTACAGTCCCAGTAGGGCAATGACAGCCGGCGGTCTATTCTACGGAGTGCCTCTTCTACCCTATAGGAAAAAAAAAACAGTGCCAAAAAGTCAATTTTCCGTGATCTGACACCATAATGATTGGCTTGGAACATGCGAAAAGAGCTATTGTATTCGGACATCCAAGTAAAGTGTCGTCACGGATCAGCTTACGCAAGCTAAACCGAAACGACACTTTCCATTTTTTACGTTATTAACTCATTACCAAACGACAATGTTTTAGGCTTGCCAAAATCGAAAGCATTTGCAGACGACAAAATAAAAGTGACTGAAAATTTGAAATTTGTTTTGTGAGAGGTAGAAAATATTGTGGGAAAAGGAGAAAATGCTGGTTACCAGCATTTTCTTCTTTTCCCACAATGTTTTCTAAAGGCTTCTTTCTCAAGGTCGTTAAAAGTCGGGATTGTGTGGTTAGGGGTAATATTATGTTTTGCACAAGTCTACTGTAGCACAAAATCTAATGCAGTCGTAAACTGCCGTTCCGGATTAGCCTGCGCGGACTGCGCAGGCTGACCCGAGACGAAAACTTAACTCAAATGTCCGAATGCTTCTTTTCGTATGTTAGAAGTCATATTCTAACATGACACGCGACTTTGGCTCTATAAACACAGTGCAAGGAAAACGTGGTAAAATCTGCGACAATCCATGTAGAGTGACGTCATTCAATGAGTGAGTTATTCAATGGTACATAATCTTCATCCGCGTTTTTACTCTTATAGTTTGAACTTGTTTTCCTGAATTGGCCAAGTTAGAATCGAAATAATCTTCTTTCTATCGTGGTATATCGTTCAATAAACCACGTTGTGAGTTATGAGGCGCAATGAATAACCCACTCGGGCTATCGCCCTCGTGGATTATTTATTGTGCCTTATAACTCACAACTGTGGTTTATTGAACGATATACCACGATAGAAAGAAGATTATTTCTTAAATGTTTTGTTTGTTTGAATGGTGTTTTACGCCGCTTTCAACAGTATTTCAGTCATATCACTGCGACAGTTCACATATTCATGTTTCCTGGGTTTCACCAGTACTAGGCTAGGCTCTGAAGTGTCTTTCTTAAATGTACCACAAATACGTGAATCACTGTCTGTGAAAATGGGCTTTAAACCGTATCTGTGATGCATGATTCCAAGCAGTTCAGAAGGTAATTAATGATCCCAATGATCCCAAAAAGCCATTTTGCTTAACAACCGAGTGAATAATGAGGACGGTTGGTCCTTAGACATGCACAAAATTTACTGAAAGCAATAAGTGTCGACCTGGATCAGCTTCCGGATTGCGCAGGACGACTTCGCTCGATACGTTTTTTACATATGCCTGAACTCATTACCAAACGACAATATTTTAGCCCTGTCCAAATTGAAAGCATTTGCAGACGACAATTTCAGTGTGGCTCAAATGGTGCCATTGTTTATTGAAAGGGTAGAGAACTTTGTGGGAAAGGAGAAAATGGTGGTTACCGGCATTTTCTCTTTTTCCCACAGAGTTTTCAAAAGGCTTCTTTCCAAGGGTCGTCAAAAGTTGTCATTGTGTGGGAAAGGTTTAAACCCTTTCCCAAACAAGCCCTGATTTTTACGTGTCTGTAATATAAGTCTTTTGAAAACACTGTGGGAAAAGGAGAAATTGCTCGTAACGAGCAATTTCTCCTTTTCCCACAGTGTTTTCTAAATTTCTACCCTTTTGGAGAACTTTCAGTCATTTTCATCAAGTGTAAAATTGTCGTCTGCAATCTCTTTCAGTTTGGAAGAGTCTAAAATTTGTCGTTTGGGAAAGAGTTAAGCCCCACATCACGGAGCTCTCTCTCTCTCTCTTCCACCCTCGCTTTCTCTCTCTATCTCTCTCTCTTTCTCTCTATCCTTTTATTGAATAAAATAGTATCTCTTATCGGACAGTGTAGATTAAACACCAGACTGCATGTTCTGTGCATGTCTGATCTTGATCCGCACTGTCCGCAAAAGGTCAGTGAGTCGCACTTAGACGAGTAAGGGGTAATCTCATTTCCCCCTATCTGTAGAAATAATGGGACACTTGTACCTCCAATATGGGCTTGCTTGAGCATAAACCTAAGTCTTACAAGCCAAAGGCGGATCCAGAGGGGGGACCGGGGGTCCGGATCCCCCCTGGAATTTTGGCAAAAATGTGTTTATCGGATTCGTGAAATGGTACTGGTTTGATATTGCACAGCATTTATGTAAAATAAGCCATAAAATGTTAAAAAAAAAGGGTTCTAAATGTGGAGACCTCCTCATGGTTAGAACTGGAAACGTTGACTTTTCTTGTAAACGGCTTACATCCGGTGAAATCCGGAAATCAAAGTACCATATAATAAGCAAGTGCGTTTTCGGTGGGACCCCCCTGAGAAAGATATCTGGATCCGCGCTTGCAAGCAGTGGGCCAATACTTACATAGCGAGATAAACTCGATGCCAACCGAAAAAGTTCGGTCCACGATGAGCTGAATTGACAACAACCCCTCTGTGCAAGTTTGCAAAAGTGTCATACTGTCCATTCTGAAAAAGTAAGGCAAATAACTTTTAACATATAATGTGAATCTTGCCTCATCAATGGTCAATAAAAAAAAAAAACGAGGACATTTTTGCGGGTATATATATACTAATGCTCGGCTGGAAGAGCATGATTTTTCGGCGGAAATCTGAGAGACCCTGCTCTGACAAAAAGGGGCTTAAAGGTGGGTATTCAGAATTTTTACATCTCATCAAATTAAAAAATATATATATATATATCACTGACATTTATATGAAAAAATATACAAATCATCAATAATTATTAATTAAGATTCATAAAATTACAAAAAAAAAAAAAATGTTTTTAATGGTGTTTCCTTAAAAAGTTACGTAGCCTCTTTCGGTATTTTTAGATTTCGCGCCAAAAATCAATAAAGCAGTGTGGGAATGTCGAGTAACTGGCACGTGATTAATAACGCTTAAATTTCATTACATGACAAACATGTAATGATTATGTTCCATAATGTCTTCTCCGGGCGCTATGTTTGAAACTTCGTCTGTGTATTCCTGTAAGTAAATGAGCGAACTGACCAACTAAAAATAGAACGTGTCTCCCATTGGTGTCAACCTGGGCCGTAGTAAATCTCTAATTTCTCGTATTGTTGGATGGTTTTAGACTACTGGGATTTTGTGAATGCAAATTAAAAGGCTTTGTGAGTATAAGGATGATATTTTTGCATTTTTGTAAATTTTTCGTCCCAAAATCTGACGAGCCACCTTTATTGCATCTCCATGATTCATCATACCAAGCAAGTCATCACTTACTTAAGGACAGGTAAAATCGAATTTTTCTCACAATAAACAGGACCTGGGCCCGTGTTCACCAACCATTCTTGAAAATATTCTTAGTCTTACTGTCCAAGGTTTTCTATATTTGTAAGTAACGCAACTTCGATTGGCTAAACCAAATGGTTTAGCCAATCGGAAGATTGTGTTACTTACAAATATAGAAAATTTTTGGAGAATAAGGCAAAGAATGGTCTTAAGAATGGTTGGTGAATTCATACGAGCCCATGAGTTCACAAGATCTTTTGGCATGAAGAAAGTTGACAAGTTGCTAAAAGTGTCTACTCATGTCAGCCTGTGCGGATTCTGCGCGGATTGTGCAGGCTGACATAGCCGATATATTTTGCGGATGTATTAACTCTTTCCTAAACTATCCCTGGTTTTTACTGGTCTGGAATAATAGCCTTTTGAAAACATTGTGGGAAAAGGAGAAAATGCTGGTAACCAGCATTTTCTCCTTTTCCCACAATGTTTTCTACCCTATCATAGACAGAAAACACCTTTTGAGCAAGAGTTGAATTGTCGTCTGCAAATGCTTTCAAATTAGTCTAGTCTAAAAGTTTGTCATTTGGGAAAGGGTTAAGCTCCATCTCCACAGAGCATGGCTCATATGAATTATGGAAGCACTTGATTTTTAGTCGAAATCCTAAGGGCAATAAAGAGGACACTAATGTGTAAAAATATATTTTTGATCTTTGTCTGCGCATGTCATTTTCTTCGAAGATTCGACCTGTCTTCTATGACGCGTCACCAACCCCACATACTAGGGATATATAGAATCTGACATGCGTTGGTTTTTGAGCTAAAAATTTATTAAACGAGTCTACAAAAAGGTTATTAAGCGAGCCTTTGGCAAGCTTAATATTACACTTTTTGCAGAGGGGTTTAATATTTTTTTTACCTAAAAAACCAACGAGTGTCAGATTCTTTTTATCACATTACTAAATAACAAGAATTATAGTCCAAAATGTGTTAAACCAGAGGCATACATGTATGATGTGTAGTGACATTTACATAAAGCCTGTGCACTTACTTTGACAGGTACATTACGAACGAAAATAGTTCCGAAGAAACTTGCATAATATTGATTTTTGTTTGAGTCTAACATTTATTAAATTAACGACTTTTTCATGACAAGAACGTTGACCGCTATTTTCCTTCAGAAACCTAGGTCAGCAATTTTTTTTGAAATTTAGGCCTATAATTACAGAGTGTTGACCAAATACAGCACTATTTTCTTTTATCACATAAAACCTCCTCCGGCAGTGTTTTAAGGTAAGACATGTGTATTGCACTTCCGGTGAAAATTTTAATTGGTTGATAAAAAAGGATAAATAAGGATTTATGCAGAAATGATATTTTTGCACATTTCTAACAGATCAGAAATTTCGTTTATGTCTATCTTGAAATTATTTTTTGATACTTTTGTAAAAGGGAGGTAATTATTATATCTCAAGCATGTGTGAGACAAGAAATTTCGTAATGGCTGTATCACATGGAGAGTTATGTGATAAAAGTAGGGCCTATACCGAAGCTATTACCCAACCCTGAATGAATCGCACCAGGTAGCGTTTTATTGAGTAAATGTTTATTTGATTTTATTTGAAAAGTAGTCCGGTTCCGCAACCAGAATGTTCCAATTAGATAGATGTGTATTTGTATTAAGCCATCTAGCAGGAGATCATGATATTAAACTTCATATTCGGTACTACTATATATTTATATTTGAGCCATGCTCTGGCAAAAGAGGGCTTTTTGTCTCATACAAACGACATAATCATGAGATAGAACGGTCCTTTGACATGCAGAAAAATTGAAGAGAGCGAAAAGTATGGACTCATATCTGTATGGACTCATGTCTGCCTCAGTGAACTGCGCAGGCTAACATGAATCGATCATGACTTTTCGCAAATATATTAAGCCCCCTTTTAACTAATTACCAAACGATAAAATTCTAGGCTTGTCCAAATCGAAAGCATTTGCAGACGACAAAATAAAAGTGACTGAAAATTTGAAATTTGTTTTGTGAAGGGTAGAAAACATTGTGGGAAAAGGAGAAAATGCTGGTTACCAGCATTTTCTCCTTTTCCCACAGTGTTTTCTAACGCCTTCTTTCTCAGGGTCGTCAAAAGTAGGGAATGTGTGGTAATTGGTTAATAAATCATGGTCCATTTCTATGAGCTTCAAAGCTTTATCAGAACATAGCGAGTACGTACCCTCTTCATGATCCTGAGCGCAACATTGAAGGCAAACCTCTCTCTATCTGGAAGACGCCGATACTCTCTCCGGATTCGAAACCCAGTCCCTGGCCATATTCTGGCGTATTTTGCAGGCCCAGCGCGTCTTTTTACGCGACTGTGTTCCGTAACAACCTGTAAGAAAAAAAAACCCTTTACATTTCTTGATGTACATGGTTGAGCTTTACTAAGTGATAGATGCAGATTTTTTTTAAATTACTTGATTTCTCAGGTTTACCAACCCCCACCCCCCTTCCCCTTCGTTTTACTGTCTCTATAGCGATATTTGAAGTTTAATTTACTTACATGAATTGCATCTAAAAATCATATTTCACCCGTTAAAGGTGGGTATTTAGATTTTTCACATCTTACCAAATTAAAAAATATGTACAGATCTATCACTGAAATTTATATGACAAACAATACAATTCATTGTTCCCTTAAAAGGCTACGTAGCCTCTTAAGGTATTTTTAGATTTCGCACCAGAAATCAAAGAAGCATCATGGGAATGTCAATTGACCGGCACGTGATTAATGACGCATAATTTCCATAACATAGCAAACATGAAACTATTTTCCATAATGGCCGTAGCAAATCTCTAATTTCTCTTATTGTAGGATGGTTTTCGACCACTAGGGTTTAATGAATGAAAATTTAACGGCTTTGGGAGTATAAGCATGATTTTTTTTTTGTATTTTTGTAAAATTTTCGTCCCAAAATCTGAAGGGCCACCTTTAAGTTATGCCATAGTCAATTCTTTGCAGGTCAAAGGACCAGTGTACCTCATGATCCAGTCGCTTGTGAGACAACATGGACTTCGTGGATCCCTGACCATGACTTGTGATTTGTTTCTTATCCTGCATCTATAAAATTAGCCCCTGTTTGCCGGAACATGCGTTAAACGTGGGTGTCTAGAATTTTCACACCCCACCAAATTAGGAACTATACATACCACAGAAATTTATATGAAAAAAAAATACAAATCATAAATAATAAAGAATCATAAAATGATTTTAAAAAAATTGAGAGTATTCCCTTAAAAGGCTACGTAGCCTCTTAAGTTATTTTTAGATTTCCCGCCAAAAATAGAAAAGGGATTTGTGGGAATGTTAAGCGACTGGCACGTGACTAATGACGCTAAAATTCCATAAAATAACAAACATGTAATTATTTTCCATAAAGTCTTCTTCAAACGCAATGTTTGAAGTTTCGTTTGTATATTTTCTGTATGTAAATGAGCGAGATGCTCATGTAAAAATAGACCGTGTTTCCCGTCGGTGTCGACCTGGGCTGTAGTAAATCTCTAATTTCTCTTGTTGTCGGATGGTTTTCGACTACTGGGGTTTTATGAATGAAAATTAAGGCTTTTGGAGTATGGGGATGATTTTTGTATTCTTGTAAAATTTTCGTACCAAAATCTGAAGGGACACCTTTAACGCAGAAAGATCACATCCAACACACAGCATTTAGGCTTTTTCATCGCCCCCCGATATATGAAATGGACAGCATTTGATGATATCGTAGACACAGATCAGCATTTACGGCCTAATCTTGGGTCTACAGCATTCGCTCATACTTCTACACAATGTCAAAAAATTGCGTCACTGTCGTTTAGCTCCGCAAAAAACACTAAATGAAAGGGCAATAAAAAAGTTTACTAGGGCCCGTATTCACCAAGCATTTATCAGAACGTTCTTTTTCTTATTCTCCAGAATCTTTCTACATTTGTAAGTAACACAATATCTGATAAGCTAAACCGAATAGTTTAGCCAATCAGAGGTAAGTATCATCGGGTGCCCAAACTGCGCCACTCTAAGGTTTATCTTGGAACAAAAATATCAACAGAAGATACACGAAAAGAAAAATAAATGCAAAAGTCAAATGTGTTCTTTTTCCATCAATCTCCACCAAAATTCATGTGTACAATAATTCTAAACTTCCAAAACTTGATCAAACTTAACTACATGTCAAACAAACAACCGCCATTTTTGGTGTGCCTAACTGCGCCACCTGGCGTAACATGACAAATTCTCCCAAGTCTCTGAAAAATTAGGCCAAATTATTAATGTTATTATTTTTTTTTAACAAATGTAACTTCAACATTGAGTTCTTTCAAAATAAATAACTTCAGGGGTTTGTTATTGCTTTCATGTGTTCCACTTGTTCTAGTAGGGTCAATGAAGGTGATTTACCAGTGGTTATTGTTTGAGGATACACTTTTCTTGGTAACCTGTACCTGAGAGTGGCGCGAGGTACATCAAATATATAGTGGCCCTGTCATGTTCTTCGCTAAAATTTCTTGTTAAGCTTTCTTAGGTGCAACATGAGAATATTGTTTATTTATTCATCTGATCGTTCATGAGTTGGGCTTTAATTAAAATGGAGAAAGCAAATAGCAGTTAAGGACCGTGGAACCAAAACCTATTTATAAAGATTTGCATGGCCTTAGAGAAATTTGTTTTGTCACATGATTTTCATTCATAAAATGTAAACATTTGCAGATGAAATGTCTCAGACGTGTTTACAGTTGTATTTCGTGACTTTAGAGGTGATTTTTGACGAAAAAAAATTGCATTACGAAAATACATAGGAAAACAGTGAGAGGACATATAAATCAAAATAAATATCTGCTTACATCTCAATTTGGGGTGAAAAGCATTGGAATGTATTTACTATGATGTAGTAAAAACTTTTTGCACTGTCAGTCTCGCGCACTCTGAAACATCGCGAGATTTTGATAAAAATAAGAAAGGTGGCGGAGTTAGGGCAGTGGCGCAGTTAGGGCACTCGACGATATTTGTAAATACTTACAAATTTTGAAAACCTTGGAGAATAAGACTAAGAATATTCTCAAGAATGGTTGGTGAATACGGGCCCAGTACGTCCACCAGGCTTTATTACATCAAGGAGCAATGTTGTTTTTCTAGCACTGTGTAAAACAAGCCCATAATATCTTGTCTAACAAGTCCATAAACTAATGTTAACCCTAAACCCTGCTTATCGCGACTCGCTGACCTTTTGCGGGCAGTGTAGATCAAGATCAGACTGCACAGAACGTGTAGTCTGATCTTTGATCAACCCTGTCCGATAAGGAAATATTATTCCACCAAAACATATCTATGACATAGAATATCTGGGGTGTTACTATCGAACTAAGCATTTCATTTTAGTTACTTAGCAGTATACGGGGTTAACACAATCCCGATTTTTCACGATTCCGAAAGATATGAGTTTTAAACATTATGGGTAAAAGAAAAATGCTGGTTACTGGTAATCAGCATTTTCTCAGTTTCCAACAGTCTGTCTTTCCTTTCACTTTCTTTCACAGACATAATTTTAGCCAAGAAACTTCATTTGCAAATCCTTGCAATACAGATTATTTCAAAAGTTAGTCATCTGGGAAAGGGTAAAGAATGTCCCTATAAAGAAAGAAAGACAATGTTGATGGATCAAGGATCTGCAAAAGTTTATTGCTACACTTCGTTCTACATTATAATGATATTTCAAATATTAGAGCGTTGAGCATTTTCCTCATGCTAGTCATTGTTAGCGCTTAGTGATCCTCGTTGTTGTTGCGACGTAGAAAAACACTAACTCAACTCTTGTTATGTCGTATACCTCCTCTAGATAGATTTGAAATCATTCTGATCACTCGAGAATTTTATTAAAATGAACAATTTTCTCCTATGCTCTCCTTTTGATTACAGGAGTCGGGGCTCCATTTATGGAAGCTTTGTCTTCAAAAAGTCTCAAATTCTGTATTGAAACCATTCAGTTTTAGGCTATTTTGGCTGGTTTTGCGGTCACATAGTACACATTAAACATCTTTCAATAAGTCTTTTATCTATACTGGCCGAAGAAGTAACAGAAGTTGTGAAAAGCGCTAAATTTAGTCTTTGTTAAACGATACAGGTTAAACCCATTCGGAACACCTCGGTCAATTCTACAATTCAAGCCTCGGATGTATGCCGACAGACTACTTCCGGAAGGAACGACAACACGCCCATAACAAGAAATACAATGACGTCATTATCGCGCAAACATTCGTAAAATCTCGGCCAATGTTTCGTTCCCACCAGTTTTTCAAGTGCGTAATCAATGCAAGTCCTAAATTCAGCCATCTATGCTGCTATAGTTAGACTTACCGTCATTCTACAGGATTTGTTGTCATTCGAAATGGTTACTAGTTGACGTCATTTGGAACATCCCGAAAACTATGTAGTGGGGAGTATCTGTCGAATAACCGCTTCCGGCGATGAATCATCAAGTTTTTTAACATATTATTCCGAGGCTAGGTCGAAAGATTGGCCGAGGTGTTCCGAATGAGGTTAAACCCGTACAAACTCAAAGAACCCATAATGAATTCGACAGATTTGGTCTACATGAATTTCAAATCTGAACGGTATACATGATAGAAAAACAGAATCAACTAGAGGCATCACTGAATGTGACATAATACCTCCGCCAGCGCTTTGGCAGAAGCAGGCAATTGCTAGAACATGTATTTTGTGCACAAACTGACAAACGGACAGACAAGCTGATTCCAGTAAACCCCGAAAACATCCGTTTTGCTGAGGTATAATAACCAATTCAGAAAAGTGGAGAATCTAAAACATAGTGTAACACTTACAGAATGCATCAATGAGGTGATCATCCTTTTGTCACCTTCGGTGATATTAAAATTCGCCCAGTCAACATTGCCAAATTTCCAGACAAACTGACTCAAACAAATTGTCTGAATATCAATGGCGCTAGCGCCGTTAGAGGAGGTCTCGTTTTGGTAGGACTGAGACAGGTCTTTTGACAATAGCTGCGTACATTCATACAGCTCCCTCGGGAGGTCAAGGCCGTCGTTTTGGCTGGTCACGTGGTACCCATTAAAGAGGAGAAAGAACGAAACAACTGCGTATAGAATCTGAAAGAGAATCCGCAAATCAAGGGTATTAGACCACGACGATCCTCACATCAAAGTGGAAATTTCTATTACAAGTTGGCTTTAAAAAAAGAACCCATGACAGGTCAGCATCAATGTTTTCAAATAGTTTATTGGTTTTTAATTTCAATACATGTTGGTACATGTAAACAAACAAGTATAAAACGTTGCTGCGTAGAAACCTCATAATAATGCTTTACATGACGGTCATTTGGCCTTCTTGTCGCTTTTTCAAGTCGCATGATCTTGTCCAGCAGTCATCTTTCTATTTTTATAACGAAATTCTACTTTTTTTTTTCTGCCGATTAGATTTATTTGCTTATTGAAAAATTACAATTATTTGAGGGGTCATTTGCAGACATGGCAAATTGATTTAACAAATATTTTTTTCTGATATTCGTCATATAAAAATAAACCACGCCTATATCCTGTTTCGGTTTTTTGATTTCGCTTTATTTACAAAACCATGACGAAACAGACTGTGTATCAGTACAATTTCGCAAGAAAAATGGATTTAGACAGCAAATTCTGTGGCAGTCTGCCCTTTACCCTTTACACTCACCACTGTTGGAGAGGTCTGATGTCTGATGACCTCTCCAATAATTGATTATGGAAAGCCATGGGTGCCATATACCCTTCTTTTACAATTTATTTTGGATTAAATCAACATTTAGACAATATTTAACATGAATATTCCTTCGAGCGAAACCACTAAATTCGTGAATTGAGCCAATTATTTAAATATCTTATACGAATTTATCAATATATTGAGCCATAACTTGTTTTATGTAAATGCAAGTTGTTTTATAGAGGCCAAAGAACCGCGATATGATTTCATTTTGACATCACATTTATCGAATATTCTTCTACTGACATTTTTCCAGTCGCAGTAAATATCATACTTATTTATAATCAGGTTTTCTCACAATTTAACAATAAAGCAGTATGCTCCAAAAGCTACAATTAACGACTGATATGGAACCTTCGCTGAAGTTACGCTGCTCTCAACATTATTTAACTCTTTATCGTACGACAAATTTTGGACTGGACCAAATTCAAAGCAATTGCAGACAACAAATTAAGTCTTCGTAATATGATAATTTCTGAATTTTGATTAGACAAAAAACATTGTGGAAAAAGGAGAAAATGCTGGTTACCAGCATTTTCTCCTTTGCCCACAATGTTTTCAAAAGGCGTCAATCTCAGGGTCGTAAACACCAGGGATTGTTTGGTAAAGGATTAAGTCAATACCACGGTGACAGCTTACATACTCATGTATTTCCTAGGTTTTACCAGTATTAAGCAATGGCTCTGAGGTAACTTGCCTTACGACACTTCCTTGAAAAGTTCTGTGCTTACAGCGAGACTCGAACCTGTAGTCTCCAGATTAACAATCAAGATACATGTCCTAAACAGCAAGTTTATAATGAAAGAGTCATAAAAGAGATAAATAAGACTACTACATATTATTTTATGCTTTCCGGTAGGATATCGAGAAATAGCAGCGAAAATATTTTTCGATCTTACACTGGTACAACCAGTGAAAATACCGATTTTCACGTTCTTGTTGCCTAGGTTAATTGCGCGTGCCTAATAACCAGATGGGAAATATGACGTCATATACCTGACATTTCTCGCGCTTGACGTAATATTGTAATGCGTTGCTATGCGGGAGGGGTACGCCACGGGGAAAAGAACTGTACTGGATTTTTATAAAGCTCTTCCCAGAAAGGGATAAATAAAATAAATAGAATATTTGTTTTTTTCGGTGAAAGATCGAAATTTATTTCATCTCGTGAACACCATCGGTAATATTTTCACGAGTGACGCAGCCACTTGTGAAAACATTATCGATGGTGTCCACTCGATGAAATAAATTTCGATCTTTCACCGAAAAAGACAAAATAGACTATCCTCTATTTATTATCATTATCATCATCATTATTATAATTATTATTATCAAACCATGCACACTTTATTTTCTCTATAATGCGGGATTATCGATCTACAAAATAATGATTGTTGCAAAACTAATCTATGGACAACTATTCCAGAGAATAAGCCAAGACGGTGTGATTTGTGTGGTCGTGTGATTTTGGACAACATCAAACTCGGACTAGTCGAACGGGCATCAACCTATTCACTAGAATCTGATCTCCCTGAAGACTTATACAGAAATATCAGCACTGAAATCTTGCGTCCAACGAGAATTTTCTTATGAAGATTTTTGGCGCAAGGCCTTCTTCAGTCATGACGAACGACATTTCCTTTAGACTTAAAACAGCGGAATATATTTATAGATGTTTTTACGGACCTAATGCTATAGTATCTAATAGGTCACATCTTTAAATATCTGCAAGGTAAAATTATTTAGATAAGTGCTGTTTATTAATGCAGTGTAGAGTTTTTTCCCTGCCATTTTCCACGTTTTCCCCTATTTCTGGTATAATGTATAATGTCATGTTGTAGAAAAAATATATGTTTACTTAATCTCCACAGGCCGAACTAAAGAGAATGATGATGATGATGATGACGATGATGATGATGATGATGGTGATGATGATTATTATTACTATTATTTATTTATTTAATTATTTATTTATTTATTTATCTATTTATTCATTTATTTATCTCCTCTAACTTGAAATTGAAAAATGAATAGTATATGGAAAAATAAACAGTGAAACAGTGAAAACAAATATTTGACATACACAAAGGGAAAGTGAGACGAAGCGACCCTATGTAATAACTCCATAAAAGTAATGATAGAAATGGCAACAACAACAACAACAACAATAATAATAATAATGATAATTGTAATTTTGGGTTTAAGAATTATTTTTGACGATTGTTTATGATTTATGACTTGATTGCAATATTTTCACGCCCAAAAAAAAATGAAAACAAAAAAAGATAAATAGCATCGACAATGATGATTTAAATAATAATAATAATAATAATGATTATATTTATTGTTACTTTTGTAATAATTAACATCCTATCTGGAAAGTATCATGAATAGCAAATATCTTAAACACAAATGATAATTTTGAAACACTGCCAGGCACTGCGCTGAAACTAGCGGAGCCAAGAAAGTCATGAAAAGGTGAGGTATACCTCCTAAATTTAAGGAACTTTGATGGAACAGCAAACAAACGGACAAACAAGCAAATTAAAACATAACTATACCCACCATGCCGAGACAACAATCAAGCTCACGAGATGAGGAGCAAATGTCGCGTATCTGTCAGTACTTGTCTATTTCTACCGCAAACAATTAAATCATAAAACCCACAACAAACGATTTCATGGTTTGTACGACAGGTTTCTTTGGAAAACATTGTGGTAAAAAGGGAAATTGCTCGTAAGGAGCAATTTCCCTTTTTACCATAATGTTTTCACTGATATTCATGTACCACAATCTCATATATAATGGTAATTATTTTCTTTGTTTTGGATATTAAAAAAAAAAAAGACAGAAATCAAAGTCTTTTACCGCAAATTCTGTTAGAGAGGGGATGCGTAAAACAATAGCCAGTCATGCACGACCTTTAACACGACTGACAATTTCGTCGTAATCAAGTCAGTTTTTTTTTCCTGATTTTCGGTACATTTCACAGATCCTACTTTCCATTTTCCCCATGCTTGTCATCTTTAGTGCTTAGTGACCCTCGTTGTTGTTGCGACGTAGAAAAACATTAATTCTTCTCTTGTTATGTCGTATACCTCCTGTAAATAGATTTGAAATCATTCTGGCCACTCGAGAATGTTATCAAAGTGATCAATTTTCTCCGATGCTATCCTATTGATTACATGAGCAGGAGCTCCATTTGTGTAAGCTTTGTCTTAAAAAAGTGTCAAATTCTGGATTGATTAAAACCAGCAAATGGCGTTGTAGGTCATTTTGGCTGGTTTTGCGGTCACATAGTACACATTAAACATCTTTCGAATGACATTGATATACAAAGGGAAAAAATCTGAAGGGACTGCTCAAGATGCTCAAGACGAAATAAAATATTTGTGGCCCGCAACGCACAAAGGGACCATCTGGGAGTTCTGTACATCAATGATATTGATACAAGGTACAATGACCTTTTTTGATACAGAAAATGTCATAAAAGCGAAAAGTGTCAACTCTGGTCAGACTGCGCAATTCGCGCAGTCTGACCAGGATTGACATTTTTCGCAGTTCCCAGAAGGTCCCTTTTTGCGTGATGGGCCATAGATATTTGAGAGGGAGAGAGAGCGTGTAGTAGCTCGAAAAAAAAACAACCTTTATCAAACAATCCTGATTTTATCTCCGCGATACGTTACACCAATTAAGTCTTCACATAATAATAATCAAAGATCGATAAAGCTAATTTGGTCTTACAGTTGATTAAATCTGGAGGTAGAATAGTTCTTAGACATGCATAAAAATTTTCAAATAGCAAAGAAATCCCGACTGTGTCAGCCTGCGTGGACTGCGCAGAATGATACGAGTCGGTATTTTTCGCAGATGCATTTAGTTGACCCTATACAGAGCATGAAGCAGTTACTGGAACGATTTCACGAATAAAAGAAATTTGGAATGTTTTCGATTTCGATGACCCGCTACCCTTCAAGAAAATAGAATGATTCTAAACTTGAACTTGAAAAGAAAAACATTGACGTAATTCAGCAGAGACCAAGTTTTTTATTCACACCAACGTACACGCAGAAGGACCAAAATAAAACGTCCTTGATCGTCTGTCTCAGGATCATAAAATGTATGATTGGCAAATGACGGATAATTTCTAGTACATTGTTTCTAATGTCAATGAAGGTCATGGACACGGATGTTATACCGAGTTTCATCTTCAAGTTAACACGTGGTTCAAATTTTTTATGTGACAACTCATTTGATTTTATGTTTCACCTCTGCATTTACGAATGCAATGGCTTCTAACCCTGGAAAAATACGACAGACAGACAAACAGACAGACGGACGGACGGATGTTTTTTTTAATGACTTATACTTTGTAGAACGAATGGTTATAAAATAAGTTATGATAAAATACTTGTGACTAACACCATTGGGTTGGCAGATGCTAAAATATGATCTCTGATAAGCGTAACACTATAGGTAGGCATAGCCATGGTACGGGGGCATCGCCTACCTGAAAGAGGTAGGCATCAACTACTTTTGGGGGCATCTCCTACAACCTCTGCAAACCCGAATCCTTGTCTGGAGCTCACAACCGATACACATTTTTGTGGTATTTGTCGAACCCAATACCACTATGAGTTCAAGATTGAATTTTGATAATCATGTATCTTATTTTGTGCAAAGCCGAAGGAAATAAACTCAGTTAAACTCATTCTTTCTCAGGCAAATGAGTTTTTCGGTGGCACACAAATATGTAATTTGAAATGGCATTTTAGAATACATTGGGCGAGGCCATCGATCGTTGAGATACTCATTTTTGATTGAAAATAGCTTCTCTCGCTCATAGCCTTTTGTTGGCGCAATGATACAAATTTGCCCACTGACCCTGGGCTTTTTCGTTCCAAAACCAATTCGTTCCATGGCTTGTACGTCCTTTGATTGCGCGCTACTCCATTTGATTACTCATGAATATTTATATACCGAAGAAATTGATTGTAATGTTGGAAATTAAATGTAAAAGGCTAAAGATATTTCAGAATTATAGTTTTAAGGTACATGAGTACTCTCCCTTTAACCGAAAAGGTATTCATTTGCTTTTAAGCCAATATTTGAACAATATGTCTCTTTTTCTTTCAAACTATTGATTCCACGCAATGGGTTTCCTTGACAAATACCACTTCAGCGTTCTCAACGCTTTGATTATTGGAAGCAAAATGGCCGGCTTGGCAATTTTGAGCTATGCGGTCACATATCTTTTTTTGAATATCTGAAGCTAGCAGGGCCGTAAACAAATGTCAGTGGTGGGCTATACATAGAATCACGTGATTCTCATTTCAAAATGGAAATCTCCTTGATGCGGACGAGGTTAGATGTAGATACGGAATCGGCCGAGATGTGACGAGTGACATTAACCCTTACTGGATAGGAAACCCTTGTCATTTCTTCAGCCATTCCTCATTTAGATCATTGTGTACCGAGAAAATGATATGTATAGCTTAGTTTACGTCTTGTATACTAACATTTTATAAGCAATCACAAGTTGTTTTCCTTAAGCGATTGAGAGAGGAATAGATCCTGTCAAAATAACTTGTGTGTCTTTGGAGTCAAGCTGGAAATTTGACTCATGACCCCCTTGATTACTGGTTCTCTTAAAAACTTTAGCCTTTTACCACTTTACCAAACAACAAAATTTTGGATTCTTCCAAATTCAGAGCTGCTACAGACCATAAATTAAATGTGGTGCGGGATGTCTTTCGTGATAGACAGTAACCTAGTTCAAGCCTCACATGATGTACTAGATTTTTCATAAAAGGGCCCTTGGGCAAGACATTTCAGAGCATCAGCCCAGTACTGGTGAAACCAAGGACATACATGAATAAGTGAGTCATTGCCATCATATGGCTGGAATAATACTGAAAGTTGTATAAAACACCATTCAATAAATGTGCCACAAATAATAATATTTACATCAGAAAGGATAAAATAAACATTGTGGGAAAATGAGAAAATGGTATTTACCAACATTTCCTCCTTTTCTCCCAATGTTTTCAACAGCTGTTTATTTCAGGGTTGTTAAAATGTGGAAAAGTGTTAACTTTTTATCTGAACGATGATAAAAAATTACACTTGTCTTAACTGCAAACATTTGCATATAATTTTGAAAAATAGAATGAGCCTAAATTGATTGAAATTGTCCTTAAGAGGTCAGAAGACATTGTGGGCAAAGGAAAAAATGCTGCTTACCAACATTTCCACATATTCCCTTTTTTTTTTTTTCAGAATTTTATTCATCACCGACTAGAATTTTTAGCACGTGTGAGAAACAGTCTGCAATGATTCTATTTGCATTTAAGTTGGAAAAGATGTAGTTGCTTCTGATAAATACATTATATGTACCGCCTTCTGCAGCATTTGTCCTATGTTCTACAGTTGAAATCTGTTAATCCTTTAGCAGAATTCCCTAAGGAAGATGCCTCTTGAAAACATTGTGGAAAAAGAGGAAAATGCTGGTAACCAGCATTTTCTCCTTTTCCAACAATGTTCTCTGCCCTTCCCTAAAAAAATCGGTTGTTGAGTCTAATCCATTTTGATGTTTGTAATTGGTTTCAGTTTGAACAATTGTATAATTTTTCATATGGGAGAAAGTTAATCTATGATGGTGAAATGAAGCAGCTTGCAAGATTGATTTGCAAGACAGCTAATAAAAGTATTTGTGAGAAAAGGGGCTACAGTGTGTTCTTTTTCATCTTCGCAAGCCAAGGGTGACGAACCATTACGCTACTCTACCCTTGGCGGATCGAGTTTGATTTTTACATTCCCCCGATACGCATTTTCATTGGGTGCAGAGCTCTAGCTCTAACTGCACGAATCAAATCGCTTGTTGCATTTCATTTTTGATAGAAACAGAACAAGGTCGCGACCTATCGAATAAAAATAGAAGGTAAACATGAATAACTCCGTGGATGTGCACAGTATCTGTAATGATTTATGACCAAATAAACATAGACGAATAATTAGATTTATAGAAAGTTTCAGTGTGACCAATCAATTATCGGAGGTTTCAGGCTATTTTCCAGCACCTTACGATGGAATGTCGAAGTACCTTTGTGGTTATTGATTCATGTTGAATTATTGTATTCGTAAGCGGTTTGTAAAACGATATTTCATTGGCTACCAGAAACATGATGTAAAGGGTGATAACAACCAACATCCAATAGGGGCGTATCGCGGGACTCTCGAAATCGGGCTCAATCCGCCAAGGTGAGATCCACGTAGTGATCGTAACCTTGGCTCGCGAAGATGGTTCTTTTTAAATGTTTATTCAAGCAAATTCTCCTTCTATCGTACAGTTTTGATTATGGCACAGAGAACGGAAAAAGCGGATAAGTCTTAATTCTAGGCTGCTAAACGCAACTCACTGCCCTTTTGCTTACAGTGCAGATCAAGAGCAGACCTTTCATAGCCTGCAGTCTGATCCCTGATCTTTCTCAAAATACTCTTGAAATAGCTGAATTTGAGTTTTATTACCGGCTTGAAAGTTTCATTTCGCATAATGATTATGAAGGTGATAAAAACTTGTAGGCGGACTAACTATCCTCTTCTTTTGGTGAAATAGAAAGTTTGTTACCACGGTAAATGTATAGAATGAATGTGATTAGCCAAAGGTACGTGACAATCAGCTTTTGAAATAATGGCAGCCGACTATTTAAAAGAAGCACTGACAAATAAAATCGTTCCATACTGCGGAATTGTACATCAAGCTAATCAATAATAAACACAAGTGTTTACATCTTCGCAAGCCAAGGGTGATGATCCACTACGCTACTCTACCCTTGGCGGATCGAGCTTGATTTCGACATTCCCCCGATAAGCATTTTCGCTGGATGCAGCTAGCTCTAACTGCACGAATCAAATCGCTCGTATATAGCATTTAATCTCTGATAAAAAATAGAACAAGGTCGTGACCTTTCGAATAAAAATAGAAGGTAAATAACGATACCTCCCTTGTGGGCAGGATCTATAATGATTTATTACCGAAAAAAAACATAGGCGAACAATATTTACAGAAAGTTATAGTTTAACCAATCAATTATCGGAGGTTTTAGGCTATATTCTAGCACCTGACGATGAAATGTCGAAGTACGTTTGTTGTTATTGCTTCATACTGAATTATTGTATTCGTAAACTATTTGTAAAACGATATTTCATTGGCTATCAGAAATATGATGCAAAGGGGGATAATAACTAGCATCCATTAGGAGACGTATCGCGGGAATCTGGAAATCGGCCTTGATCCGCCAAGGTAAGATCCACGTAGTGATCATAACCTTGGCTCGCGAAGATGAAGTGTTTACGATCCTCAACTTTATTGCAACAAACCGTTTATTGCGTCAGTAAGTTAATATAGAGTAGAATATACTGCCAATATACACTTTAACGGGGCATCGAACCGCATAACCACTTTATCTTTGTGTTTCATTGTACAACTTTCCAGGTCTGAAAAAGATGTGACGTAATTTTTTTCGTTTTTTGATGAGAAACAAAATAGAAAAGCAAAACAAATTTTGATATATCTTTGATGAATCTATTAAATGTGACCCATCACACAAAAAGGGACCATCTGGGAATTATGTACATCAATCAGATGAAAACGGATCAACGTTTGTTTAGGTCAGTTTAAGTTGATAATTCAAAACTGATTGTATAACAAGGTACAATGGCAACTTTTCATGCAGAAAAATATCATTAAAGCGAAAAGTGTATCCAGAATTTTCTCCTTTTCCCACCATGTTTTCTACTCTGCACAAAACAAATTTCAAATTTTCTGTCACTTTTATTTTGTCGTCTGCAAATGCTTTCGATTTGGGCAAACCTAAAATTTTGTCGTTTGGTAAAGAGTTCAAACATGGATTTCTTCATTACGCATTAATCTTCCTTTAACTCTTTACCACACGACAAAATTTTAGACTGGTTCAAATTGAAAGCACTTGCAGACGACAAAATAAAGGTGACTAAAAAATTGAAATCTGTTCTGGAAAGGGTAGAAAGCACTGTGGGAAAAGGAGAAAATGCTGGTTACCAGCATTTTCTCCTTTTCCTACAGTGTTTTCAAAAGGCTTTTTTCTCAGGGGCGTCAAAAGTAGGGATTGTGTGGTAATGGGTTAACCCTTTCCCAAACGGCAAATTTTGGACCAGTCCAAATTGAAAGCATTTTGCAGATGACAATTTAACAATCGCTAAAAAGATGATTTTTCTGTATAATGGGGTAGAAAATATTGTGGGAAAAGGAGAAAATGCTGGCAATGTTTTCAAAAGGCTTCTATTCCTGACCCATAAAAACCAGGGATTCCTTGGGAAAGGGTTAATTCAAAGGTTGCTGGTATCAAGCATTTTCTCCTTTTCCCACAATGTTTCCCGAAAGGCTTCTTTCTCAGGGTCGTCAAAAGTTGGGATTGTGTGGTAATGGGTTATCTCAACAGGTGGCACTTGGCATGTGCCCTTCGACAAGACGATTTACAGGAACTGGGAACCATCTCAAAATCCTATGTGAGCTGTCGCCGTAGTATAACTCACATTAAACTCCTAGATAATTATTACGAAATCAAAGACGATCAAAAGAAGTTAAAACTTTTTGCGTGTTAACCCTTTCCCAAACGACAAACTTTTGTACTAAACCAAATTGAAAGCATTTGCAGACGACAATTCAACTCTTGCTGAAAAGATGATTTCTTTCTATGATAGGGTGGAAAACATTGTGGGAAAAGGAGAAAATGCTGGTTACCAGCAATTTCTCTTTTTCCCACAATGTTTTCAAAAGGCTACTATTCCAGACCCGTAAAAACGAGGGATTGTTTGGGAAAGGGTTAAAACGGTTACAGATCATTTTATTGTCATTTTTGACGTAATAAAATCCGATCATACTCGTATAAAAGAAAAGAAACGACCAGACTGGGACCAGGCTATACATCGGTACATTGTGCTGGCCAGAACTACTTCGAAATGACACATATTGTGATTTCAACTGATTTACCTTTTTCTTTTCACGAGTCTCCGGAATCAAAACTGGGCCACGCCGACGCGTAATAATAATCATTAATCATAAAGTCAAGCACAACTTTGATAGAAGGAAAAAATATTATTTCTTTGAAAGAAAACAATTTGTGTAAACACTTGATGATTCAAAGAAATTTATTTTATTGAAATTTTACTTATCACAAAGACAACATAACGTTTCCAACAGAGGAGAGGGGTCGATCAGCGATATATCATTCAAAGAAGCTATCCGTCTGGTTAGTTCAAGGATTGTAAATTTACATATACGATCCCACTGGTTAATTGTTTTTATGCGTTGTGAAGTGGAAGTAGGTCCAAATGACGTCATTTTAGTAGCTTTCGATTGCCTTAAAACAGCCACAGTTTATTTGTTGCTGGAGCAACACCATTGTATCAATGAACTGATCCTAAGTATTTTGCATTTGTCAAAAACGATGCTTTTTATGAATTCGATTTTACTCCTTCCAGAAACTTGGAGTTTCTGCTTGCTGTTCTGATTAAATTTACGATGGTCTCGACATTGTTTTGTTCTTATGTACTCGAGAAGTATACAGAACTATTTAAAAGGCGTTTTGGTAATGCAGTTCAGAGGCATTTGCAGCAAGCTGCCGAGCGCTGACATATGAAAGCGAGAATGAAAATCTCGCCTTCTTAAAACTACCAGCTTAAAGTAAACTCTCTGAATATTGCTGAATCAATTATTTTCTCGAGTCGGACAGTGGAGATTCAAGATCAGCCTACTCTCGATGTGTGCAATCTGATCTTGGACTTACACTGTTCACAAGTGCGGATAAAGGGCCAGGTAGCGGAAAGGTTAAAATATTGCGTAAAAACGTTAGACTGATAAGCGCGACTCGGACTCACTGACCATTTGTGGACATCGTAGATCAAGATCAGACTGCACAGAACGTGCAGTCTGATCTTGGATCTACATTGTCCGCTAGGGAGATATTATTCCTCGAAACATACCTTTAAAACAACTATGTTTGAGTTTTAACTATCGAATTTCAAATTTCATTTTACATGTACATGTAGTTATTAAACAGGATAAGAGCCAACAAAAAAGCTGTTTGTAGAGAGAAACATCAAACATTTAAAATCATTGGTCGCCAATTAAAACTTCAAAGGTAACTATCATTTTCTCCATCACCAACACTGTTTTTTTACCACTTCATGGACAAATCTCATAATCTGAACCACAATTTCAATTGTTGTCTGCAAATGCCCTCTAATGAGACAAGTGTAATTTATGATAGTCTAAAAAAACAATAGAATTTATCTAAATGTCCTTGAATATTTAATTTAACCCTTTGACTGCTAAGCGCGACTCACCCATACTTTTTTGCGCACAGTGCAGATCAAGATCAGACTGCACAGAACGTGCAGTCTGACCTTGGATCTACACTGTTCGATAAGGAGATATAATTCCCCAAATCATAACTTAGACATAGCAATATTTGGGTTTTAATAATCGAAATAAAAATTCATTTTGGTTGTTTAGCAGGATAAGTATCAACCTTTCCCCAAACAATCCTTAGCTTCAAAGACCCCGAGGACAAGAAATTCAAAAACAGTGTTGAAAAGGGCAAATATTGTTTACCAGCATTTTATCCCTTTCCCTCAGTGCTTTCTGTCATTTCAAAGATATATTTTATCATTTTAACCACTGTCTAATTATCGTCTGCAAAGGTTTTATTTATGTCGAAATGTCTTACTTTTGACTCCCCTGAGAAAGAAGTCTTTTTGAAATCACTGTAGGAAAAGGAGAAAATGCTGGTAACCAGGTAACCAGCATTTTCTCCTTTACCCACAGTGTTTTCTACCCTTCCCAGAACAAAATTTCAATTTTTCAGTCACCTTTATTTTGTCGTCTGCAAATGCTTTCAATTTGAACCAGTCTAAAGTTTTGTCGTGTGGAAAAGAGTTAACTCTTTTATTACATCACTGTTTGAACAATCTAATCGAAAATAATCGTACGGGGATGTTGTTCTGGGATATCTTGTTGAAAACCCAAAAAATATTTTATCAGAGGAGTAACCTTATTTCAATATTTTACATAGAACCCTTTCCAATTCAATCCCTTCTTGTTATGGCTCTTCAACAGACAGCCTTAGAAGACATTGAAGGAAATAGAAACAAGAGGGCCAAGATGGCCCTGGATCGCTCACCTGAATTTTTGAGGGGACCATAGCCCTTTTTTTTTTTTTGAGGTACTGAAACATTGGAAACATATTCATTATTTTGCCAAGCAATTTTTAAAAGGTCACCTGTAAAAGTCATTTCAAAATCTGACCATCAGTTTCAGAGAAGAAGAATTTTTAAGAACTTCTTAAATTCCGTATAGTGTAAGAAGTCCCCATTCACCAGAGCCATGTTTCTTGATGGTTCAAAATTTCGCAAACAGCTTTTTAAAGGGGTCATTAAAGGAACATTTCTTTGAAATTATTTCAAAACCTGACCAGCGGTTTCATAGAAAAAGAATTTTCAAGAATTTCTTCATTGTCCGTAATGTGCAAGTAGATCCCCCACTCACCCAAGTCATTTTTCTTGAGGGATCAAAATTTTGCGAACAAACTTTGAAAAGGGTCATCCAAGAAACATTGCTGTGAAATTATTTTAAAATTTGACCCGCGGTTTCAGAGAACAAGAATTTTCATCATTCATTCTATGTAATTGTAGCCCCCATTCACCAGAGCCATGTTTCTTGACAGATCAAAATTTCACGAACAAAAAGGCTCACGCAAGGAACCTCTCTGTGAAGTCATTTTAAAATCTGACCAGCCGTTTCAGAGAAGAAGAATTTCCAAGAATTTTTTCCTGTCCGTATAGTGCAAGTAGACCCCATTTACCAGAGCCATCTTTTTTGACGGATCAAAATTTCGCGTAAAAGTTATGAAAAAGGTCACCCAAGGAACATTGCTATGAAATTATCTTAAAATCTGACATGGGATTTCAGAGATGAAGAATTTTCAAGAATTTCTTCATGTCCATATAATAGTGCGATTAGCCCCTATTCATCAGAGCCATGTTTCTTGACGGATCAAAATTTTGCGAACAGTTTTTGAAAAGAGTCTGTAAAATTATTTAAAAATCTGACCAACCGTTTCAGAGAAGAAGAATTTTCAAGAATTTCATGTCGGTATAAGTGCAAATAGCCCCCATTCACCTGAGCCATGTTTCTTGACGGATCAAAATTTCGCGAACAAATTTGAAAAGGGGCACCCAAAGAACATCCCTGTGAAATAATTTCTAAATCTGACCAGCGGTTTCTGAGAAGAAGAATTTTCAAGAATTTCTTCATTTCTGTATATGTAAGTAGCCCCCATTAACCAGAGCCATGTTTCTTGACGGATCAAAATTCTGCGAACAAATTTTGAAAAGGGTCACCCAAGGAAATTATTCTAAAATCTGGCCAGCGGTTCCAGAGAAAAAGATTTTTAAAGAATTTCTTAGGAAATTCAATTTGGTTGCTTGCACCATGGAAACCAGAGTTTTTGACGGAATCAAATTCTGTGAACAGTTTTTAAAAAGGACCTCCGAAGGAACATTTCAGTTTGATCTAAATTGGCCAAGCCGTTTAGGAGGAGTGGATGTTTAAAGAATTGTTCAAGACGTACGACGGGCGACGCACGGACGCACAACGGGTGATCCTAAAAACTCCCCTTGAGCATGTTGTGCTCAGGTGAACTAACAATGCAAAAAAAGGAGCAATTTCTACATTTCCAACAATGTTTTCTACCCGACTATATTTAACTTGTTTGTGCCTAGTCTCAATAATGAGACGCCCCGGTGATCTTTTTCATATTTGGACATTTACTGTACACCGTACGCCAGAGGCGACCAGTCGAAAAATAACATCGCCTTTGGGGACAGTTATCTGTACTAGTTTGTACCGAATTAAAATCGTCGTCTGCAGATGTTTTCAATTTGGAGGTGACCAAAATTTGTCAACAGGTAATATGTTATTGGTTATAAAAATCAGGTAATAGAAGACATCTAAGATATGTGGACCATTTTCATCCAGCCATTTTCCTTATTTTTATAACCAGTAGACTAGATCTTGTTTTCAAGTTATAATAAAAGTCTACGTAATTTTTGGACACCCCTCGTATCTTGAGTGACGTCATTCTGTTTAAAGTAAGTCGCCTGTGTTTGTTGCTATCCGATAATTTATCGATGAAAGTCGCGTAAAATCAAAGTACTGAAAGTACTCATGGAAGTCGATTTTAGAATTAGATTGAGTAAATGAAGAAATCGTTCCCCCTGGTCTGAAGGTGCGTTCAATTTGGATGTGACCAAAAGTTTCTCATCATGTGCAGAGTGAAATAGTCAATAAAACTCAATACTATTTAAGGTGAAACAGTTAAACAAAAAGAAGAACAGAAACAAAGCTTCTTTTTTTTTCAATTTAATTTGAAAGAAGTATCATCTTCTAGTAACATGAATCGAGTACCACAACAAAATGAATATTATGTAAAGGTAGTTGAAACAAGTAAGCAGTATATTTGTGAATAAACACCTCAATCTCAAGCAGGACATGTCAATACCCTTTCGCACACAATGACGACTTTTGACTACTCTTGGAGAGAAGCAGCTTGAAAATATTGTGGCAAAAGTAAAAAACAATTGAATACTAAGTGTTACATTCTTATCCCAGTGCTTTGTCTCAATTCAGACCTGTCAAAAAGGCTCGCAAAAAGACTAGGAAGTTTAACTTTGAACTGCATAAAAAAGAAAATGTGGCTTTTATTGCATAATATTTCAAGGGACCAAAACAAAAATCTCATATTTTTCTTATATTTTCGAAACATCAAAATAAGTAATAATAGCTTGTAAAGATCTTTCTGATATTTTTTTTAATTGTATGCCCTTGTAGTATGATGAACATTGAAAGTATATTTTAATACTTCAGCTAGAGTATATTCTCATACTGTTAAATTTGTTTAATGCAGAGAATACTTCTAAGACAAATTTAGGGACCATACAACTTGTATAAAGAGAAATAAATGGCCCTTGAATCAAAACTTAACCCATAGCCAACTAGCCTGATTTTTAAAGTTGTTCGGTATATTTTTGAAAACTCTGTGTCCAAAGGTAAAAATGCTTGAGTTGCAAATAAATGAAAGTAAAAAAAGCTCAAAATCTTATAATTGATGATGATTTTTAAAAAGAAAACATGAGTACATGTATTTAGCCAACAACTTGCACACTATGTCAAAGGAATCTACAGATAAACACTGGTACATTGCAACACAATGCTTTCTTCATATAATCCAAATAGTGTCTCTTTCCAATAATGTTTATATTTATCCTTTCAGTACCTTTTCCACTTTTTTGGCCGTTTTTTGAAATTGTCTGCTGAAATCTGGGACAATTTAATTTTTGTCTGCTAGTAACTATTTATTAAACAGCAAAATTTTAGACTGGTCTAAATTGAAAGCACTTGCAGACAACAAAATAAAGTCAACTCAAAAATTAAAGTTTTCTTCCAGGCAAGGCGGAAAACGCTGTGGAAAAAGGAGAAATTACTGGCAACCAGCATTTTCTCCTTTTCCAACAATGTTCTCAAAAGCCTTTTATCTCAGGGTAGTGAAAACCAGGGATGATTTGGTAAAGGGTTAATTGGTTAAAGAACAGGCAAATATAGTAAGATACAGCATGTAAACATAAAGGTAGTTGCAAAAATATTATGAACATGTACCAAAAAGTAATCAAGTGAAAATATACTCTCTCAAAAAAGAAACGCAACATACAGAAAATAGGAAATTTACTTCATATATTATTTTCATAATTTATGATATAAATAATTTACACAGGAATGCAAAAATTGGCACACTTCTTGTTCATGAGTTCTTTTACCTTGGAATATCACAGTTTGTCACATATTGTCAATAAATCACTCATAAATTATATAAATAATATATGAAGTAAATTTCCTATTTTCTGTATGTTGCGTTTCTTTTTTGAGAGAGTATATATACACAAAAACCTGACTAGCCAGACGATGTGCATGTAAAATATCAATCTATCACTCTATGTACATAAAAAAAAATTTAGTCTTGAAAAGATTTGCAAACAAGAAATGAACTTTTGCTCAAAGTGTGCAGTAGCCTTTTGAAGAAAGAAAACATGGTGACCGATGGAGTAAATACGCATTACAAGCACTTTCTCGTATACCCAAAATGTTTCCAAAAGCATTCTACCTCAAGTCTATAAACTAGAGGCGCTTGAGCGCCTGTATCGCTCCACAGGCCTGATTTTTCTGCGACGGTGAAGAGAAGTTTTTAACAATTACCATTCATTCCTGCATTTTAGGTCACTTTAAAAGAAAAAAAGCTATGAAAACGTGAGAAAAGAAGAAAATAAAAGTAACCTGCAATTTCTTAGTTTTACACAATCATTTCTACCCTTTTTGATACAAGTTTTACTAATTTGAAGATTTATTATGTTGTCTGCAACATCTTTCAATTATGGCCAATTATAAAAATTTTGTCTTCTGGTTATAGTTAACTCATTACCAAATGACAACATTTTAGGTTTGTCAAAATGGAAAGCATTTTGTAGATGAAAAAATAAATGACTGAAAATTTAAAAGTTGTTTTGTGAAGGGTAGATAACATTGTGGGAAAAGGTTACCAGCATTTTCTCCTTTTCCCACAATGTTTTCTAAAGTCTTCTTTGTCAGGGATCAGTTTGATTGGATAACAAAATGCCTTATCACAACAGTAAAGCCCTGTCCCTCTTTGTTACACAGTGTTCTCACTAGGATTTTAAAAGTTGGATTCCAGGAATCCAAGTCAAGAAAAAGTTGGATTCCAAACTGAAAAGTTGGATTCCAGCCTGAAAAAGTTGGATTCCAAAACAGTTTGGAAGAATTTTCACGTGCAAGTTATCAACATCTCAAAACTGTAAATTTTAGATTTGTGCATCATGGAGACATAATGTCTGTAATACACAAGTCTAGATTTACAAAGGAAATTACTTATTATGTAAGATTTTATTGTAATAGCTCAAAGAAATAAAGAAGTTTAATAACTTTTCACTTGATCTTTAATTTAGACTATGTAAATAATTCAACATGATAATGCATATTTCAAATATTTGTGATAATAATACAAGTACATGTGGCAATAGTTGTAGATCCTTTGTGACAAAATTTTGTAAATTCAGTTCTTATTCCAATTTAATTTTTGTCAATATGGATTATGATGTCTACATTTTCCTGGACAATACTTTAGACCTGTCCAAATTTAAAGCTTGCATAAATTTGCAGATAACATAATCATGGATTGAACAATTCATTTTGGCTTTCAAAATGTTCTCAACTTGTAATTAAGTACACAATGAAAGTCAAATGAAATGAAAATGAAATGAAAATTCAATCTCTCTCCTTCTTTTCATGACAAATCTACATTTATAAAAAGTGCCCTGGCTTTGCTTCAAATCTACAAAAGCTCATCATAAATGCTATTTACTTCAATTTGATGAACAGGAATAATTGACAAAATTTTAGACTTGTCCAAATTTACAACATTCGTAGATGACAAATTACATGCAACTCAGCAAATTAAAGTTTATTTTGGGAAAGGTAGAAAATATTGTGGGAAAAGGAAAAAATACTGGTGGCCAGCATTTTACCATTTTTCCACAATGTTTTCAAATGCCTTATTTCTTAGAGTATTATAAGGTATTATAAGCTGAGGGACTGACAGACTGTGGTGAAAGTTAAGCAAAATCATTAAGTTGTTTACTCTCACTGTTCATACACATTTTATCACTTTCGTCTTATTCTCTTTGCTAAGAATCTTCTGACTGCTGGTTGTGGGCCAAAATCTTCTAAGGAGGGACCCTCTTCTTTCACTCCCATGAGTTTAGTGACAGTATCATGCTTAAGGCGAGCTCTTCCTTTTGTTTTGATCTTGTTGTGAACACTAAACCCTCTTTCACATGCGATGGAAGTGAGTGGTGAAGTCAGCACAATTGTAGTTTTTCATAATGATACTGCAGGCTTCTGGTAGTGAACAATTAAGTGATTTCAAAATAACTTTCAGTTGGTAGTAGTCTTCTTTTGCTTTATTTGCATCCAACACTCCATTTTCTTCTCCATACAGGTAAGTTAGCTGCCTGAGTTCTTCTTCACCATATTCTTCAAGGCTGTTTATATTCTTTGGTATTTCAGCTGGATTGAGGACTTTGTTCAAGAGTTGGAGATTTTTTATGGAGTTTTCATCAAATCTGGAAGTGATATTATCAATTAGTTTTTCAATATAATCTGTTGAGTTATTTTGAAACTACATTCTTAACTGTTGTTTGTTGTCAATTTCACTCCTTTGCAGATGCTTTTTGTACTTTCAATGTCATCATATATTTTTGTCAGTACAAATTATTTGTACTAGGTCACCAGTAGGTCAATAAACCTTTACCAGAACTAATCAAAGTGCAGAGGTTCTCTTGTTTTATATGAAAAGGATTATAGATTATGTAAAGCAACCATCTTTAACTCTTTACCAAACAACAAAATTTGGGATGTGACCAAACTGAAAGCATTTGCAGACAACAAATTAAACATTGATGAAATGATGATTTCTCTCCTTGATAGAGTAGAAAACACTGAGGTAAAAAGAGAAAATGCTGATTACCAGCATTTTCTCCTTTTCCAAGAGTGTTTTCTAAAGACTTCTTCTTTAGGGTCGTTAAAAGTCAGGACTGTATGGTAAAGACTTACCAGCATAGGAACTAACCTCCAATACAACAATGAAATCAAAATGAATAGTATATATGAGAGAAGAAATTTTTCAAAGGTCTGAAAGAGATTAACTCATTACCCAAATGACAATATTTTAGGCTTGTCCAAATTGAAAGCATTTGCAGACCAAAGATAAAAGTGAATGAAAATTTGAACTTTGTTTTTTGAGGGGTAGAAAATATTGTGGGAAAAGGAGAAAATGCGACTTACCAGCATTTTCTCCTTTTCCCACAATGTTTTCAAAAGGCTTGTTTCCAAAGGTCGTCAAAAGTAGGGATTGCGTGGTAATGGGTCAACTTGAGGACAATACTGTCGAAAGTTTAATTATCCTTTTACATCTTGGTGATTCTGTTAAAGATACTGAAAGCCAGTTTGTGACATTGCTTTTCTGGGCTTTGTCAAATAGAACTTCAGGAGCAACATGTAAATGTGCTTGTGCTAATGGTGAACAGACACACAATAGTCAAAATACCAACCCATCACAACTGTTCACCATGAGCACTAGGGATAACCTGGGAAGACTAGAGTGGATTTAATACCTTAATTTCAGTCTTTGTTTTGGTTGACACTGACATCTCGTCTCTGTATGTATTGACAACAACAATTGTTAGCTGTATGTATTGACCCATTAGGTTCTTTGAACTCATCTCCCTCCACTCCCTCCAGAGTGACATCTTTAAGTCATCTGTGCCATCTTGAGATCTTAACTGTTTTGACCTGGACGTCTGTCCCTCTGACCTGCACAATCTTCACAATCTCTTCCTAAAACAGATACAAAGAAATATAACCAAATGATAGCCATACAAAAATCTGAACAGTATTTAACTTAACATTCTTCTTTTATCAAAGATGCATATTGTAGATTGATGCAACATCAAGTTATTGTCCAAAGAATTGAAGAGGGCCTTGATTGTCAAAATTACCCACCTTACTGTTGAGCAATTTTTTCTTTAACAAAAATGTTTTTCAAAAATCTTTTCAATGGTCAATTTTACCTCTTGTGCTGCTGATTTTCCAGAATAGACTGTTCCAGATTTGCTTCCGAATTTCAGTCACTGTAAAATTTGCCAACAGTGCAGACCAACATCAGACTGAATGGCTGCGCAGGTTGATCATTGGTCTACACTATTAGCAAATATGACCAATGTTGCAATAGGCAAGATAGGGGTTAAGGCTTCCCGTTAAGCTCAGCCCGCATTTCTTTAGCTTAACTGCTTTATCCCACTTGAAAGCATCATGCTAACACATACAAACCAGGTCTAACCCCTTTACCCATTGACAACATTCTAGCCTTGTCCAAATTGAAAGCAGTTGCAGACAACAATTTCAATCTCATTATCTGAATCAAATGCTGCAATTGTTCCTATGACATAGTAGAAAATATTGTGTGAAAAGGAGGCTTCTTTCAAAACTCATCACTGAGTGGTAAAAGGTTAAAGAATGCTTCACATCTTTTGTAGATGATAAAATAGTAATATTGGTTTTAATGTTCAATCAAGGATCATAATCATTTGAGACAAATCTCCCTGACTGTGGCAATTGTTAAAAGCTAAAGTGGTCTGAACAGACATACATGTATCTAAAATGGTTTGCATTCTGCATCAAATCAACAGTGCCACTGGTTACCTTAAACTCTTAAGACTACCAAACAATCCTGACTTTTAACGATCCTGAGAAAGAAGCCTTTTGAAAATATTGTAGGAAAAGTAGAAAGTGTGGGTAAGCATCATTATCTCCTTTTCTCACAATGTTTTCTATTCTTCCCTAAACAAATTTCAATTTTTGAGCCACATTTATTATGACATCAGCATGGCTTTCAATTTGGACCATTCTTAAATTTTGTTGTTTGGGAAAGAGTTAACTCATTTCCAAATGACAAAATTTTAGACTTGTTCAAATCTAAAGCATTAAATTTTGCAGACGACAAAATAAAGGTGACTGAAAAATTGAAACTTGTTCTTGGAAGGGTAGAAAACCCTGTGGGAAAAGGAGGAAACGCTGGTTACCAGCATTTTCTCCTTTTCCTACAGTGTTTTCAAAAGGCTTCTTTCTCAGAGGCGTCAAAAGTAGGGACTGTGTGGTAATGGGTTAAGCACACATACTGTACAGCCTTTTTACCTATGCAAACACAATTTTCAAAAAACCTTTTATATCAGATTTGACTCTTTACCACACAATAAAATTAAGACCGATCAAAATTGAAAGAAATTCCAAGAGACATAGTAAATGTGGCACAAGTAATAAGATTTGTCAGTAAAGGATAAGAACACATTATGGGAAAAGAAGAAAACATTGGTTACCAGCATTTTCTCCTTTTCCCACAATGTTTTCAAAAGCTTTCTTTTGTTCGGTTTTGCATGCACATTCATTTAGGTTTTTTTTTTCAATATTAATGTTTAACCCTTTTCTCTACAAAAGCAGGTATCAATTTTGCGAGATACTTGCCAGCTAAATTGAATGAATCTACTAAACATTATGTCAATTAACTTCAAAAACTTCAATACCATGACACTTTTTGTATACATTTTTTATGGTATTTCCTTAAAAGGCCACGTAGCCTCTTAAGGTATTTTTGAATTTCGCGCCAAAAATCAAAAGAAGCATTGTGGGAATATAAAGTGACTGGCACATGACTAATGACGCTTAAATTCTGTAACATAACAAACATGTTATTTTCCATAAACTTCTTCAGTCGCTGTGTTTGAGGCATCATTTGTGTATTTCCGGTAAGTGAGTGAGCAAGTTGCTCATCTAAAAGTAGACCATGGTTCCCGTCGGTGTTGACCTGGGCCGTATCAGATCTCTAATTTCTCTTGTTGTCGGATGGTTTTCGACTACTGGGGTTTTATGAATGAAAATTAAAAGGTACTGGGAGTATCAGGATGAATTTTAATATTTTTGTATAAATTTCGTCCAAAAATCTGAAGGGCCACCTTTAAGTGAATGTACAAAAGCTGCAATACTTTTGACTGAGCCAATTTAAAGATTTAAATGCATATATATGTTAGATCCAGGTTGACAGCATTAAAGTCAAAATTAACTATATGAAAGGGGAAGAATAGATCACCATTTTATATTTTTCCAACATTTCAATATACTTTCACCTTAGGGCTGCAAAATCCTAGTGCTGAAAGGTAAGTTTAAAAGATTATAAAGGTGTAAGATTTATTACACAAATGCACACGGCGGGGAATCACGTGACACAACAACAACAACAATGACCGTTATTTGAAAAAATTCCCCGACTTCAGGTAAGAAAATCTTCAATAATTCCGTTAATACATAACCGATTGGAATTTGGTTTAAAGCAGAGAAGGCGGAAGGACTCCAGGGATTTGCTTGATGTCTTAGATGTTTTAAACAACACCTGATAAAAAAGTTATTGACGAGCAAACAAATTTTTTACCCTGGATAATTTGTTTGCTCGTCAATAACTTTTTTATCAGGTGTTGTTTAAAAAATCTAACACATCAAGCAAATCCCCGGAGTCCTTCCGCCTTCTCTGCTTCAAACCAAATTCCAATCGGTCACGTATTAATGGAATTATTGAAGATTTTCTTACCTGAAGTTAGGGAATTTTTTCAAATAACGGTCATTGTTGTTGTTGTTGTGTCACGTGATTCCCCGCCGTGAATGCAAACCATGTAAACTCACGTTAGGAGAAAGGGCCGAAATTGTAATGGGCCGAAATTGTAATGGGACGAAATTGTTATCGGTCGAAATTTCCAGTCACTGTGAGGACTGTTGACATTTGGGATTCGTTAAATATTCTTCTTCGACGAAGAGCGATACATTCAACTAGTTATGGCAGCAAATGGAATACAAATCATTCATATTTATATACTAATGTAGCCTTCTGTAACGCAGGCGTAAAGCTTTTACGAACTTACAATCAATCAAAATGGCGACTGTAATCTTCATAAACAACGACTGACCTACTTCGTTTCTAAACAATACTTAAGTAAGGACGTAATGTCCTTCACGTTTAAAACAAAAACACATTTCAAAAAAGAAAAAAATACATTGAACTTTACCTTTGCGGTCTTGGGTTTGTTCAGATCAAATTGTGACTTGCTTGCCTTGCGTTTCACTCGCCGCCGTTAAGCTGTGGTGTGGATGAAAGTCACGTTGCCAGTATGAATAAATTAGGTTACTAGCTATTCAACACTTCAGACATTCAAGCAAATTTTTGTTGAAAATGTAAATGCCTTGTAAAATAAACAAGCCAATAATTTTATTGGTAAGAGTATTAATGATGCGTGTTTAACGAAAGCTATTTTTTATGTGAACATGGATCCGAGTGACATATCATGCATAAAATAGTGCCCGATTGGTAATCGTAACATCTCGGCCGATTTGATGGCTCTCAACATCTGAGTAATGCCGAATGGCTAGATTCGTCCGCATTCATATAGAAAAATATAGGATCTGTGTATTAACAGATATTAAGATTTGATAATTATTCATTGAAATGTCATAACAGTTCAAAGAAAATATCTGTTTAGTGCAATAGTTTGGCTTATTTCATTTTTTATCTGAAATTCAATCGTTTTATATGTTTAAATGCTTGAATTTCATAGAACTTTTTTTTCGCTGGTTGAATATTGGTGTTGTTGGGTGATTTCCCAAATGCCTGAGCGTTGCTATAGGAAGACCGATTACTGACGTAATCGACTTCCAAAAATGACCATTTTCCGTTTAGTGACCAATGAGCAAGAAAACTTTCCGGCGATTTTTTGCCTTTCGTCTCTGGTATACAGATGTAGGAACCGGGCTGGGGGGTTTGGGGGTCTGGTGTCAGTTATCTCCAAGCACCGCTCTAATTTTTAGCGGATTTGCTATAGCAAATCCGCTTACTGTGATCGTTTTGACCGGAACCAAATACATCATCCGTAACGACGCATGCGCGCTTACTTTCAGTTTTGCATGGCTGATTTATAGGCTAATAACGCAGATTTACAAATTAGATCAATTCTGACCCTGAACAAACCATACAAATTAAGGTTGATTTCTTTATCGAAATTTCATCAAAACTCAGCAATTGTCAATCTAAATTACTTTAAATACTAAAACAAAGTTTGTTCATGTATTTTTCAAAATGTAGCGTATGAACATTATTTACACTGCCCTCGTTTTCATTCAAGAACTTTCATTCACAACTTGTATCGTCCGCTGCTATATAAACAAGGAGATTAAGCAATTTTTCCCCGATAAAATCACATTTTCAACCATGTCTTGTTTAAAAAAATGTTCACTGTTCAGAGCGCCAGCTAGAATTTGGCCATAAATAGTTAAAAGCCCTGTCGATAACGAATATACAGAACCCATAAAGTCGACCTAACCTAGTTGTCGCCACTCATATGACGCTCTCGATGAATTTCTGAATTGTTTGAAACATTTTTGCAGAACTTTTGACAGTATGGAGATCGTGCAGTGTATAAAAAAAAAATGTTTGATATATATGCATCCTGTAGCATAAAAGCATGGAACCAATATTTCTCTCTTTTCATCGACGGTAAGAAATATTTTATTTACAAACGGCCCCGACCAAGTACGAACCCGTGACACGAATTTAACTGAAGGTTTTTGATGGAAAATCGTGTCCTTCTCAGTGAACTAGACATCCACTAACGTGAATCCTAAAGGACTCAGATAGGCTTCCAATTTGTCTTCAAGATGTAAACCTCCATTTTTAGTCCCTCTGATACCTTGAATTTTATTTTGTGACATTTCGGCAAAAAAAAAAAAAAAAAAAAAAAATGCCGAGTTAGTACATAATTTATGACAAAGGATGCACAGAAATGCATCTATACGTCTTTCTTTTAGACATATAGATTTGACATCTTTGATATATTTCTGATCCTGTGAATTAGAAGTGCATTTACAGAGCAAGTTATATAACTATTTTTACTTATTTAAATTCTTATTATGAACTGCAGCTCAGCCCATATTTAAGATAGTGACTGTGTTTTATGTGACTGTGTTTTATGTAATTCAAACCTTAGCGTGAAAGTATGCCTATATAGTTTTTAAACTTTTATAGAGTGATCCAATGCCATTAACCCTTAGGCTGATAAGTGCTACTCAAGGACCTTTTGCAGACAGTGTTGATTATGATCAGATTGCAACAAAGTGCAGTCTGATCTTTGATCCATGCTGCCTTGTAAGAAAGTATTTTTCCCAAAAGAATTAACTTCAAAATAGCAATAATTGGATTTGTACATTCAACTTGAAAGTTTTAATTTAGTTATGTTAAAGTCATTTTTTACTCTGCATAGCAATATGTCACACTGAGTGTGATCTTCATCCATTCTGGCTGCAAAAGTACCTTCAGTTGTACCAAGGGCTTGGATTCACATATTCAAAAAAAAGGACTATTTTCTGCCCAATGATGTGTGATGATTTTAACCCTTTCCCAAACAAGCCCTGGTTTTTACGTGTCTGCAGTAAAAGTCTTTTGAAAACACTGTGGGAAAAGGAAAAATTGCTTGTAATGAGCAATTTCTCCTTTTCCCACAGTGTTTTCAACCCTTTTTGAGAACTTTCTGCCATTTTTTTCCAAATCTAATATTGTCGTCTGCAAACTCTTTTGGTTTGGAAGGGTCCAAAATTTGTCATTTGGGAAAGGGTTAAGTCTTTCCTTTAGACCATGAAAATGGATTCTCTCAAAAATGCATTAGATATGATAAATAACAGTTATACCAGGCAGTGTATAAATATTAATTTCAAGTAGCTCATAATCCTACAACAGTTATTTTTTGCACATATTTGCAATGATTTAGTTAATATATAGGTGCAAGGTTGGCAAAGAGCAGGTCAATATGAGTATTGACCAGCCTGGCAGCTTTAACCGGATATAAACAGCCAATACTGGTCACAAGTGGTCGATTGCTGTGGTAGATAGGGGAGGTTGATTTAGTTGATTAAATCACTGGCTTACATGTAAACCTGTCTGGTTTCTAAATTAACATTAAAAGCTGTCCTCTTACATATCCTGTTCATGAAGGTTTATTATTATATTATCATCAGTATCATAGTTTTTATTAATAAGGCACTTTTTTATTTGCTCATAATTCAAAAGACAGTATTGCTGGTCAACTGAAGAGGTTGTCAGAATGACTCTCTTTACTGAACCTGCATAGAGGTCATTTTTTTAAGCAAACAATTTTTGTCGATTATCATTTCTTACAGGTTAGATAATGTTTCTCCACACACACTCTCCCTCTCTCCCTCCCTCCACCTCTCATGTTAAATTGCAGAAAAGCAGTCATTCATAGGCAAACATGTGAAATATGCAGGTTTGTTATTAATAGAAATGTATAGGAATTTTGTGGTACACATGAAGAAAGCATTAACTGATTAAATAAACAATAGTTTGGGATACATCAATGTCTTTGAAGTACATTTAAGTGTCTTCCTACATCTGTAAAGTGCCATCAAAACAGTTAAAGGTTTGAAAGTTGACCCTTTCTACCTCAGTTGGGTGTGGCTTAACTCTTTACCACACAATCCCGACTTTTAATGACCCTGAGTAAGAAGCCTTTTGAAAACATTGTGGGAAAAGGAGAAAATGTGTTTTCTGCTTTTCCCACAATGTTTTTTTGTATCCATCCCAAACCAAATTTTAATTTCTCAGTCACATTTATTCTGTTGTCTGCAAATGCTTTCAATTTGGAACAGCCTACAATTTTGTCATTTAGTAAAGAGTTAAATCAAATTACCAAAGGGACAAATTATGTGTCCCTATTTTGGGGTATTATCCTTGACACCAGGCTTTATTCCTAAAGCATGAAATAATGACTTGTAAGTAGTCATGATAATATCTTATCATCAAGCAATTACTTAGGTGTCAAACATGAAACTTAAGACCTTATTAGGAACTTCTACACAGTTTGGAAAAGTGGCAAAAGCCAGCTGATGAGTATCCTTGGCAGGGACAAAACAGTTTTTCCACCCCTCTCTTTCACATTGATGAAATCAACTTATCTGAGTGAAAAAATCCACACAACAAATCATCCACAAATTAGCCTAAATGCCGTTTTAAAACTCATCTGACCATTTAAATTTCCAATTGACTTCTACAAGTCGACCACTATTGACCAGTTTTGACCACTTATGGATTATCACAGGTTCTATCCTCTTCTAGATGCTAGGATGTTGTAGAATGTCCATAGACAAGACACCGCAGAGAACCAGCCTAGCCCTAGTAAAACCCAAAAGGTACAGAAATGGATGAATTGTTGTCACTGTGTATAAGACTGAAACAGTGTTGACACTAATAGTTACTGATAACCAGAAAATAGTCCCCATCAAATTATTCTTGAAGGTTTCAAGTTAATATTTTGTGGCACTGCATGAGTTGACCTTAATTTCTTTTGTACAATCATTACTTTTCTTGACTTGTTTCTTTATGAAGATACAAGGTAAATTTTCATTTATTTAAAGAAGAAAGGTACATTCAATAATTATGAATTGCACATGGTCTAAATCTTAGAAATTACTGAACACATCACTTAGTTTTCACCTCTCAGACTATTACAAAACATTTTTGAGTTCAGGAATGAAACCAAGAACATTCTTATGAAAGAAAAGAAGAAATTACTCTACCTGAACAATCAAATTATTGTTACTAGTTTGATGTTGTATTTCATTTTTAAATTTATAGTTTGAAGTTGTGTTGTAATTAAGAGGAACCTTGAAAGGATACTATGAGTTAAGAGTCATGGAAAGGACAATGTGCTTTCAGTAAGAACTTGCATACAAAATGCCACTATTTCTTTTACCCAGAAAGGACTCCTGTATTTTTTTTTTTTTTTTCCTAAACCATACTAGTTTCAAAACAATGCATGCTTTATACCTCAGAATGAAGACAGTCTGTAATAGTTTGTAACAGGTGTACTGGTAGAGTAAGATCAGACTGCCTAATATAGTAAAATTCCATTCTCATTGGCTCACTATTTTAGATTTGAATTGTTTGCAGTCTATATGATTATACCAACCATATAAAAATTTAGAAATTGTTGTGCTTAGGCTAGAATTGTAAAATGCTACTGTAAAAATCAAAACCTTAATGTCTGAGTACAGAAGTTTCAATCTTTTAAAAGAGTCTTGCATAATGATGAACAATGATGAATTTAGAAATGCTTAAAATGCTATAGAAAAGAATGATAGAATCATTATGTCCAGTGTATCTATATAAGCTCACATGTTTACAAACCCTAGGCTGAGCTCTTAATATTTTTAATATGATTTAAAGCAATGTCTCAGACAAAAAACAGCTCAGCCAATTGGATAAGTTGTTTCAAAAGTTCTTTTTTCTGAACATCCTTCAAAATAGGATAATATTGCCACACTTACCTTGTATCCTTAATGGTGAAATGGGATGGGGAAAATGACTTAACTCTTTACCACACAATGAAATTTTGGACATGTCCAAACTGAAAGCATTTGCAGACGACAATTCGAATGTCGCTCAAATGATGGAATATGTCTTTAATTGGGTAGAAAACATTGTGGGAAAAGGAGAAAATGCTGGTTACCAGCATATTCTCCATTTCCAACACTGTTTTCAAAGGGCTTGACAGTTGTTAATTCGGGATTGTGTTGTAAAGAGTTAAGGTAAGACCTGTGTAATGCATTTCCGGTGAATATTCTAATTGGATGATAAATAAGGATAAATAAGGATTTATGCAGAAATGATATTTTTGCACATTTCTAACAGATCAGAAATTCCATTTATGCCTATCTTGAAATTATTTTTGATACTTTTGTTAGTTTTCTGAAAAGGGAGGTAATTATTATCTCTTTTTGAATTGAGAATATAGTGGTTTTAGATTTACAAATGATAATTCAAAGAAGGAAAAAATGACAAAAATGAATCTGTGAAAGTAGTTCAATAATACTTATTTTTAACTATAGCTAATTTTGCAGGATGATATTTAGTGGAAATAGCTGTTTTCCATTACACAAGTCTTACCTAAGTAAGAATGAAAACTGAAAATATGTTGGTCTACCAATGTTTTCTAAGAGTTAACAGCTACATTTTGTGAGGCTGACAGAAATGTTAGATGAAAGTTAACCATGCAGGCCAATGTTAGATCCACATTTGATTAATTGAATGATGTTTACTGTCATTCTCAACATTATTTCAGTCATATGACTGCTACAGCTAGCTTATTTCTGTATGTCTGGCTTTAAGTAGCACATGTACTAGGCTAGGGCACTGCGTTGTCTTGCCTAAGGATACTCTTGCAGAAAAAAACATTGTGAATCCAATGAGGCTGGGCCATCAGGTAACAAGTCCTACACTTTACTAGTGAGCCATGCATGACCCCAGATCCACATTTAGATGGGAGTTAATTTTGTAAGCTTGTTCAGGTTAGTCTACGTCAACCATCTATGTATAAGTTGCGGTACTTCTTGTTTTTTAATCAAATATGGTAATCAAATTAATGCCATTTCATTGTTCATTACTGTCGCATATGACAAGTTTTAGGCACTTTAACGCTTTCACTACTGAACAAATTAATTGCATTGTCTCAAAGGCTAAAAATACATTTCTTGCAAGATCAAGAAACAATTCGGTCATGAATCTACAATGAAGCAGGGAACAGTGGAGATCAGAGATCAGACTGCATTTTCTGTGCAGTCTGATCTTGACCCACACTGTCCATCAAAGCTTCTGGTGCTGCCTATAATATGGAAAGAGTTAAATGCATCTGCAGACAAAAGAAAATGATACCTGTAAATGAACTGAAGTTTACTCATATAATTGAAAACACTATTGGAATAGGAGAAAATAGTTAAAAGATTTTTCACATCACACCAAATAGCTGGAAACTGTTCAACAAATCCGCTTTTCAGGACTTTCAGTCCTTTGATTTCTTATTAGTCTCTCCCCTACCGGCGAAGCCAAAGGTGACTTAAGGTTTGCACTCTGTCCGTCTGTCAGTCTGTCCGACAGATCAGTTTTCCAGACTTTTTTTCTAAAACGCTGGCAGAGATTGAGCTGATTTTTGGTAGGTAGGTCAACCACCATGACTTACCTGTGGATCAAGTTTGAGTTTTGTTCCAGTCTATTGATTTTTAGCGCAATTACGGGCCTTGGAATTAGTAATTTTCACAGGAAAAACAGTTTTCCAGACTTTTTTTTAATGCTGGCAGATATTGAGCTGATTTTTGGAGGATATATCAACCACCATGACTTACAGATCAAGTTCAAGTTTTGTTCCGGTCTACTGATTTTTAACGAAATTATGGGCCTTGCACTGAGTAATTTTCACGGAAAAAACAGTTTTCCGAGCTTTTTTTTCCTAAACGCTGGCAGATATTGAGCTGATTTTTGGAGGATAAGGGCAACCACCATGACTACAGATCAAGTTTGAGTTTCGTTCCGGTCTACGGATTTCTAATGAAATTACGGGCCTTGGACCCAGTAATTTTCACGGAAAAAAGTTTTCCCGACTTTTTTTCTAAACAATTGGAGATATTGAGCTAATTTTTGGAGGGTAAATCAACCACCATGACTTACAGATCAAGTACGAGTTTCGTTCAGGTCTACTGATTTTTGACGAAATTACGGGCCTTGGGCTTAAGAATTAAAAAAAAAAAAAAAAAAAAACCGGACTTTTTTTCTAAACGATGGTGGATATTGACCTAATTTTTGCTTAGAAGATAAACCACTATTACTTAGGTATCAAGTTCAACTTTCGTTCAACTCCACTGATTTTTCACAGATTTACGGGCCTTGGACTTCGAAATTTTCACTGATAAAACAGTTTTCCACATTTTTTTTCTAAACCCTTATACATATTCACTTCATTATACCCCCGCAAAACGAATGTTTTCGAGGGTATACTGGAATAAGCCTGTCTGTCCATCCGTCCGCATGGGTATTCGTCTGTCTGTGTGTCCGTCTGAATGTGTGTCCATCTGTGTACAAAGTACTAGTTTTCCTTCAATTGTATTGAAACTATGCACATATATTGAATAGATATTGAAGATTTGCAAGACGCAATTTTCAAGTTTCAACTCGCCCTGGTCAAACTGTCAAAGCACTGGCGGGGGTGTTAAGTCACATTCAGTGACAACTCTAGGTAATTAAATTATAACACTTATACATGGTAAGCTAGTACCTCTCATTGGTACACACTTGCTGATGATAAGGTCATGGTCATCTCACAAGTTGAAGGTCAAATTTCTGAAAATTTGCTTTTACAGGGTTAATTGTGTTTCACAAACACACCTTGTCTTTGTAAAACTTCTTCAATGAACTTACTTAAACGAGAAAAAATGCTTATATATTTAACTTTCGTTAAACCATTGCATACAAAGACAGACAAGACAAAAACTTATGTAGCAGTATCCAAACGACGAGTCAGACATGATCCGTTTTCATAATTTAATCATTTAAGATAAAAATTCTTAGCGTATTTCATGTTATTCTTTTCATTTAAGAAAGTGTAATAATGGTTATAAAACATCTGCAAATGGCCGACATTCTGAATATGGTGCTCGTTAAATCAGTGGCTGTTTTGCAGCATTGATGCGTTAGTTTACTTCACTGGTTGCCGATTATCAACTATTTAACGGTTACGCGAGATTTCGGGTACCAGGCTGTACATCCAACACCAAGAGCACTGATTAATAAAATGGTAATTTTAGGGCAGGAAAATTGGCGAAAAGATGACTATATGTACTTAAATCTTGACTTCGTATAACCCGGGAAAAAAACGTACATAGACGTTCTACGATCAGACTACACATTCTGTGCAGTCTGATCTTTATCCACGCTCTCCGAAAGCAACTGAAGACGAATTCGTCACTTTACCTGTTACAAGAAAGACTGGTCAAAATAACCTATCACCGATCAGATAATTACACACTGGGGAAAAGAAACTTGACTGTTTGTTAGTGTCTCGTTGATAATTGAGTCGCCTGTTTGCGTAGCAAACAGGCTCTCATTGTTATCGTCTTGATCTATGGGGTGACGTAAGCATACTTCCGGCCTTGTACTGCTTCCTGTCCCAAGTTCCGGTTTACGAGATAAAACAGTTTTCTAATAATTCGGTGAACAACCCAGTTTTTTTCTGTTGTAAATAATTTAGAATTGTGCCTTTGTGATAATGAAAATGTCTATAAAGACTGGGCTGTTTAACGGTTCAAACCTTTGAAACAATCATTTCGTCCACAAGGGTACACCTTAGCCTGATGTCTCTGTAAGACATCATCTCTAAAAATAGCGCATTACGTATATGTAAAAATAGCTGCTGCAAACTAAACAAGTCTGCGGACACGCTGAGAGATCTTCAACTACAAGCATCTTTTCTGCTTCTATTTGCGGACAATTCTCAGTGAAAATTGTTTGATAATTACCTATTAGAAGTACACTCTCTTACATTCTTACAATCCTAACTGCAAGCCTTATTTCAATTCAACGCTCAACCTATGATCCTACAGAGAAAGGCGATGCCGAGTTAACATATTGCTTTTTTTCTCAACGGTAGGCTAATTTTTTTAACGAATTTATAACGACATGTAATGGTTGCATTGCCTTCTTAGACATTCTTACACGTTGCTTCTTCCCAGCTTTTTAATCTAGACTTTAGATACTTTGTACACCCATATTCTAGGTGCACCAGAGATCGTACATAACGTATGCAATGTACACGGTTCTAGGCTGTACCAAGTTATCGCTTTGCAGGTGTTTTCTGGAATGTAGCTTTGCGACTAATATAGATCTTGTAATCACGTGACGTATAAACGTCATTTGCACCACCGAAATCTTTATGAATTTACATATTTATGAATCAGTCGCTGAACCGGCCTTTACTTTCAGCGTGCACTGACCTATGTAGAGAGAGTGCTTTGAAGTTTACTATATTTATTTGGTTTTCGTTCATAAAGACGGCCAAATTTGTTAAAGTCTGCTGTTTTTTTTTTCAATGAGCGATTAACTTAGATCTAGTATTTATTAAACAACAGTTTATTAGTGCGGGTGTTAGAACCCAAGGTGCTTTTTTAAGTGCCAAAATCTGAATTTACACTACACAGTTCTAACAACGTTACCAGCAATCTGAGAAATTGACTTTTTACTCCGCTATAATTCAAATATAATAGAACAGATCAATGTTTACCCGCTCGAGCAACAAGTTCTTTATTGGAGTGTTTGTTATCTTGTGAAGGGTTTTTGTAAAGGGTAATAAAGCGAATCGCAAACATTTAATTTACACCAAAGCAACATACATGTACATGTAGGCAATTTTCGATGTGGAAGCGCTATAATCCCTGGGACGTTATAAAACGCAGACAAATATTAAAGGTTGATGATCATGCTGTTGGGTTATAGATTTTATTGAGTTGTAGCAGCCATAGAGTCCATTGCTGGTCAAAACCTCAATCTGGACAACAACAAAAACAAATTATTTCCAAAAAACGGGTAGATTACTGAGTCAAATATTTGTTTGTGCTCCAAAGGCTACAGTTCAGTCCAATGGTCATGAAATTGCCCGGCTGTTTGTCTCAATAATTTCTTTGACAAAACTGAATATAGGTCATCTGGGGATAAAAGAAAAAGCCTAAAGGTTATCATTAGGTCAAATCAGACGAAACCGTAATACAGCTGTAGAATCCATTTATGTTCAGTGTAATACTTTTGAAACTTTGTCAGACTGCTATGATTAGATATGAGCGAGTTGCAAAAGGGCATTTTTTGTCTAAAAGTATGTCACTAGATCCTATACCAGAAGATAATCTGGTCTTTATTTGTAAAGGGTTGTTGTCTTTGAGTAAAAAACGTTGAACTTATTAAAGCTGGTCCTGGTGCCTAAATTTAAATTTTAATTTCCACCACATTTTTTTAAATGTAAATTTTAATACGGATATTTTGAATTTTAGGATGACAACTCAGAAATATGCTTGCATATAATATTGTCTTGTGGTTAAGTTATTTTGTATCTTGAATGCTTTTAATAGATTTCAACAAAAAAGGGTGAAAACTTCTAACCCATAACCCTACAGGCGACTCTCAGGACTATCAGTCCTTTGATCCAATTTGTGACAAACAATCTGACTACTCGCGTGAAAGTACGGTGTACCGAATGTAAACTGTGAAAAACACAGAAAACCGTTTCTTATTTAGGTCTGCTTTGAATGGTATGGCCTAAATTGATGCGTTAAGATAGAATCGTCTGCGCAGCAATCAGTCTATGACGTCACACAAAATTTAACCACCCATTCAACCACACAGGTGGCGAGTCGGGGTTTATACAGGTGTACAGTACACGATCATGTTGTGTAAGACTGTACATGTACACAAGGAGTAATTGTTAGATAACCGGCCAGGATCGTGTCTGGTGCTTTGTGCACTTGATAGGTATTTCCATGTGAAGAGAGGCCAGGAAAGGTTCCTAGATATTCAGCTATAGCGTAGGAACTTCTTAACCCCCGTTCACCAAGCCAAGTTACTCTCTTTTTGTAATTGTTAGATAGTTTCGATGAAGTATAATACCTATGAAGCACAACAACTTTGTCAGAAGCAGGCTGTGGATCCATTAGTATAAAGATTCTTTTTATTGACTTGTCTAGGCAGACAGTACATCCCATCTCGCAGAAAAATATTGGTTAACGCACCGTTAATTCCAAGGTGATAGTAGAATTCGGGAGTAGCTCCTTTCGAAGCATCCCAGATTCCACAATCATCTGAGAAGCAAGATATTTTGTTCCTTTTTCTTTTCTCAAGATTCGTATCATTGTTCAGAATAAAATAAACATTTTCTTTCTTTCCTTGTGGTATGCAATCAAGAGCCGTTTGGTTTTGCAAGAGGAGATGCACGGTTTCACTAACATTTAAAAAACCAGACTGCAGCGATCCACTCCCTGTTACCCTGGAATGTTCGGGTTTTTGCATCTAGTTTTTCATCGTGAAATGGATCCTCGATTGTGGATGAACACTTCAATTTCAGATGAGTCGTTCAAACTGATGTTTGGTTCAACTGAGCTCTCATCTGGAATTTAAACCCCATTTTCTGACTTTGATTTTTTGACAGTTTCATATCGAGAGGAATCATCCAAACAGACGTGTAATTCTGTAGGAGACATTTCTTGGCATAAAACATCCACATTACCACGTTCGATGGTAACAGTTGGCGGTGAATCGTCTGCAGTTTTTTCTATTAAAGGAACGAAATGGTTTGGTTGAAAAGGATTCATGGTATGTACTGTAGATGTCCACATAATTTTTATTGATGGTTCCGATCCGCAATCTTTCACATTTCTTCCAACTATCCGCCTCGTAAATACATCAGATGTATAATCTGAGTATACTTGAGGAGGATAGTAGGAATGAAATTGGATTGTCAAGGCAGCACTTAGTGCATAAAAGTGGGCTAACTCGGTATACGAGTTAATGCAAGTGGCATCATGTAGAATTTTGCCGTAGTCACTTATCAGAATTCTTGAGTCATTGAGAGTTATTGTGTATTTTTCTAGTGTCATAAAAATTTCTGTTCTGTACAAGTTCAAGTGAAGTAAAGAGACGTAGAAGAACGTGGTACTTTTCCAGCCCAGCTATAGCCACTGACGTTGCTCTGTATAAACAGTTCCCGTCACCCATTATTTCACTTGGGTTGTAATGTTCAAGCATGGGAGGATGGAAGTACTTTAGAATGTCAGTATACTTTACCACTATCTCCATCATAAATATTAGCTATTCTCTTTTTTTAAGCAATACAACAGCTTGAACATTAACCTAAACTGTCAATTACCACTAAAACAAAGTAGCATAAGATACAAAATTTCAGCAATACTTACTCAAGAGATACTGGGCAACAGGTCAGCAATTACCATTCAGCTTTCACTGAGACTTGAACTCGGATCTCCTCTAAATGTTACAAATATTAAGGCTAGAGGCGTTTTACCAATTAACCCATTACCAAACGACAATATTTTAGGCTTGTCCAAATCGAAAGCATTTGCTGACGACAAAATAAAAGTGACTGAAAATTTAAAATTTGGTTTTTGAAGGGTAGAAAACATTGTGGAAAAGGAGAAAATGCTGGTTACCAGCATATTCTCCTTTTCCCACAATGTTTTCTAAAGGCTTCTTTCTCAGGGGTGTCAATAGTAGGGATTGTGTGGTAATGGGTTAAACTATAAAAGCTTATCAGTAACTACTAATCCGCACAGTTTTGCACAGTCCTGAGGCTGAACCTCTGTACTGAAATTATGAAATTAGCTATAAATAAAACTAGTACTGTAAAGAAACAGTCTAATACCAGTTTAAGACCATTTTTGACAGTGCAGATAAGGATAAGTTTGCACAAACATGCAGTCTGATCATGATCTACATTGGACTTTCTAACCAAGCTAAAACACTCTACATGTCCCTATAAATTCAGAAACTGATGCAGATAAGTAAAGTAGATTTTGTTTATCGTAGGATTTTACCACACAAGATTTGTCAACTTCATGCTGTTGTTATACTGACATGTATGATGATTCATGGTATTAAACTGATGCTACGGAAGAGGAAATACTTTTCGTCCTTTCATGAGGCATTACATTGTATCATACTCCGAAATGCATATGCAAAGTTTCAAAGCAATGACTTGAGCAGATCAAGAGATAAATCTGGTTGGTAAAACTTTGAACAGTTTTTGTTCTACATATACATGTATCAGTGGTTAAGTATCAAAAGTTGACCTTAAATGATGGTCTTAAATTAAATGCAAAGTTTAAAAGCAATATCTTTACTAATTGCATAGACATTATGGTGTTGCAGTCAAACTTAAAACAAAACATTTCATCAACACCAGTGTTAATGCTCGGGTGTCTGGAATAGTTCTCATTATCTTTCTAAAAGGTAAACTATCATTATCTTTCTAAAAGGCAAACTAATTAAAGCCTAGCTGCATTAGGGGCAGGTTTTTCTGGAGTGTTTAAAAACTTCAGCATTCTTCGTGTAAAAATAAAATTTTCTCCAAAAATTATGTGCTGTCGTGAGGTCAATAGTATTCACATAAAGGGGACCACTAAGGCACTTACTGGAGCAGTAACTGAAATACCCAATGAAGAATAATAAAAATACAGCACTTTTACAAGAAGTGAATCCAAAATTAACATTACGCCCTGCGCATCCAGATGGACAGATGCAAGGACAGCCAAACAATGTTAAACATAGCTTTTTTCTTCTCCAAAAAACTCCCCCAAAAAGTGTTACGAAACAAGAACATTACTTCAGTAGGAGATAATCCTGTAATATTTTGAGTGATAAGGAATAAAAATACCACGTACACAAACTACACATCATGGATATTGACTGTCTTAAGTTTCAAGTCATTTGCGTGCAAATTAAAACAGCTACACAAAAAATTGGTTCTAGAAATTCAAGGGCAGATAATCCTTAACACCTTAGTTATCTAAATGAAAAATAAAACAAGCACAACTACACTGGCTAGCCATAAAATAATAATACTGGTCATTAATTTTGACCTAAGTGTCAATCTGAATTGTCTGCAAGAGGGCTTGATAAAACAAGAGGGCCATTGGTCCTGGAACACTCACCTCAGACTATAGCTTATGAGTGAAATTCAATTCTTTGAACAACTTTGGTAAAGCTTCACCCAAGGAACATCCCTGCCAAGTTTCATCAAGATTGGCCCAATGGATTAGATGTTTAAAGAAAATTGTTGATAGACGACTGTTTGAATTGTAAGGAGTTGCAGTCCATTCAAAATGTATAATGTATATTAAGGGGTAGAAAACTTTGTTAGAAAATGATAATTATCTATGAAAAAGAAAAAGTAACACTTTCTCAGGGTCATATGAACAAGGTTTTCCATTTTGTGTGTGTGTGGGGGGGGGGGGTGGTAATAACATTGTCGTTGAATATGATTACAAGCCTGTGAAAATGCATGTTTTAATCATATTTAACCACAATGTTGTGACGTCTGTGAAAGGGCAAGAAGAAGAGGAAATAAAGTTTTTAATATTTATTATTAAACATTCTTACAGTAATATCTTATTATTTCTATTTTCAATACAAAACATTTTTATTAACAAAATAGAAAATTCCATGCTTTTCTGATGTTCTGATGCTTAAAAAATTGCTCATTACATTCTGCATTTTTTATGAAAATCTGTAGTATAGCACATCTAAAGGGACTAACATTGAAAATACATTGACACAGTGAGGTCATGTAATGTAGCACATAATGCAGCACAAGCATTTATCATTTTCAACTGTTTCAAATGTTCTTGAGTTTTTAATCATCATATTTATATAAAGATTACTGTAAAATGCGTCTGTTCTTAATCTTAGCCCACTTCTCTATAGTTTTTTCATAAGGAAATTAGTCCACAGCAGGTCCTTCAATTAATAATCTTAAAAGTTTATCTAAGGCTTCAACAGACATCCTATTCCTGAGACAAGTCTTGATTAGGTTCTGCCTGCTGAAGCCACGCTCACAGTCAACAATAAGCCAATTTGTCCAAGTGTTGAAATTATCCTTATCGCTTCAGAAACACTGCTATTGATCTAAAATGTGTCATAAACTTTACAGCAATCAATATCGCAGCAAGCGTGTAAACACCATCAACAGTTAAACCTATCAACCAATCAGCATACGTCAAATCTCCTTTGGTTCTCCTTTATCAGAGGTGTTGTCATGACGTGTGACATTCACATGATGTGCTTGCGACTCAAATAAACAATGTCATTGAACTCGCTTAGCTCGCAAACGCTTACGACAATGAATTTCAAAAGAATCTCTTTTTGGGGCTACCTTGAAAAAAAATTGTCGCCACGCATTTTCGCTAAATGAAAAAAATCTTGCCCCAAATTGTTATTCTTGTCGCAATTGGCGACAATGGCGATTGGCAGCGCAAACTCTGGGCAGGGCCAGTTTTGACCCCAAGGGCATAATATGAACAAACTTGGTAGAGGTCCACTAGGAATTGCTACAATCGTGCCAGATGGTAAAGAGCCACTAGATGATGCTACATGCCAAATATATGAAAGCTTTGGCCATTACCGTTTGGGACAAAGAGATTTTCAAAGATTTCCTTTTTTATTGCTGTGAAATCCGAGACCCACACCATAGCGCCAATTCTTTACATCAGGGGCATAATTTGAAGTAGTTTGATAGACGGCCACTAGACGATGGTATATGCTAAATATGAAAGCTCTGGCCATTACCATTTGGTACAAGAAGGTTTTTAAAAGGTTTCCTTCCTTGTCTCTATGTGAAATCCAAGACGAACAACATAGGGTTAATTTTCACACCAGGGCCATAATTTGAAGTTTTTTGGTAGTTTTTTCTTTTTCATACTCCTTTACAAGCAATATGCCATTTACATTTTGCAATATACACTGGAGCTGGCTCTCCTCTGCACTTTGATTTATTGGACCACTGATAATACAACACTATGATAAATCTCTAGCTGTGATATTTTTTCCAAATAGATTAACATGACAATGACTTTGACTTCCAGTGTATGCATGTTTCATGAACAAAACTTGCCTGCTAATACCACAATATAAAATTTCTATTACAGATTATGAACCGACTGGATTTTGCAAGAACTATTAACTCTCTGTCATACTCATTAACACCAAATTTTTGTTGAGTCATGCTAACCTTGAACTTTCAACTTCGTTTACACCTATGCCTTCTCACTTGCCAACCTGGATAGCCTTGGCGCGCTCCCTCCCCAATCTATCCCTCCTTGGACTTAAACTCCTGGGAACTCTCTTTACTCCATATACCAAATACCCTCAACACATCAATCAAGGATCATGCATATGACTTTCAGCTAAAAATACTGGATCCTAGCTCAAAATTTAACTGTGTGTTCATTTGTAAAAATAAGTTTTAACATAGAATATACAATTTTACTGTATGGCTGGCCATATAAGTAATCATCAAGAAGAATCATTAAGGGGATTTTGCAGTGTTAAAATTATTCAAAACTGTATGATCATCTGATAAATAGTTAATTATTGATTCAGTTTTTCTCTAGCTATCTTGATCCACATAGTGACATCTCTGGCCTCATATAGCTATATCTTGTCATGGTGGACAACTCTCCCCAAACTCTTTCGGTCAAGCTAAGAAGAAAATTCCTATCAGTTATCTTCCTTTTCACTAAGAATGGTCCATCATAAAACTTCTCCAATTTCTGGTTTACTCCCACTTTCCTTGATTCATGCAAGAGCCAAACCATGTCACCAGCTTTATAGTTGTTCATTTGCAGCTTTGTTTTTGCGCTTGACATTGGCTGCAAGATGTCGATGGGCTATATTGCTGCATCTTCTCTTTCAGGACGTTGATGTATTCTCCATATGTAGTAATGTCTTGGTCACATAGAGTTGCGCTACAAAAATTAGCTCGACCAGGGGTTGCACTTCTTTTCCAACCGCCTTCAAGTAGGGAGTCAGGTTTGTTGCTCTGTAGGCTTCGGCCTGGCAACCCAAATATAGATCCCAATAAGCCTGCTCATCACGTAGGTATGTGCATATCATGCCTAACAGTGACCTATCAAATATTTCGCACTCTCTGTTGCATTTTGGGTTTCGTAAAGAGTTAGTATTATTAAGTTGAGCAGCCTCTGCAGCTTTTCTGAATTTTTCGGGTCTCTTGTATTTTGGGGTTAGTATCATGTACACTACTGTTTCTATCTAAATCCTGCGATAGGCTTGACATCTTTTTATTGCAAGTGCCAAAATAATGATAACTGTTGTATACACGACTATGTTTCGTTGCTTTCCAAGTTTTTTATGTGAAAGACTTCAAAACTTTACTTATATATGTATTTGAGGGTTCTAGAACTGTTTACCACACAATCCCGACTTTTATCGACCCTGAAAAAGAAAGCTTTTGAAAACATTTTAGGAAAATGAGAAAATACTGGTAAACAGCATCTTCTCCCTTTCCCACAGTGTTTTTACCCTTTCCAATTCAAAATTCAATTTCTAAATCAAATTTATATATGTTTGTAGATGTCGCTTAACTCTACATCAGAGCAACTGTTTTCAACAATTTCATCTCTCATCTCATCATATTTTGCGTTTTTCCTATCACTTGGACTCAAAGTCCGATTCATCATCATCAGGCTCATAGCTTTCATTGATTTTGCTGTCATCATGTTCAGAAGAGTAACCACTGCAAGTTGAAAAGCTTTCACATGAAACACTACATGTCTGACATTTCTTTCATCTGCTCTTCATTTTTCTCTTCATAATCATATTTACTGATCTTGTCATTATTATTGACCTTTTCGTCAATTTCAGTTTCATTTCTTTCAACGTTTCATTAATCACTAACATGACTTTCCCAGCTAGCTCCTTTACTTGGGCAACATCAGCTGTGAACAGCTTATCCTTTTCCTTGTATTACATGTTTTCCAGTTTCGTTACCAGGAAGTAGTCAAAACCTAAAAGATTGTACAATATTGAACACATAATTTGAAAAAAAAAGCTTCGACGGTTGAGGAGGAATTGTAATCGATTCCGTCGTCTGCCATGTCATATTCTTCGAAGATTCGACCTGTCATATAATGATGCATCACTCTCTCCGATATAGGGTTGACTGTAATAATATGCGCTATAAAGTAGCAATGGAGAAAATGGCTTTTATCAATACATTTGAGAAAAAAAAAGGGCCTGATTTAGCTTCAGATTTCTCTAAACTACTGATCATAACTGAGTGAATCGCACCAGGTAGCATTTTATTGAGTATAATTTTATTTTATTATAAAATTCAAAGTAACAGTTGTCGTGTAGAAATGTGGTCCGGTCCTGTGTATCCAGGATGCCCAAATTAGATAGATGAGTATTTGTAGAATGCCATCAAGTGGGAGATAATGAACCTTTTCTGAATTAACATTTAAATCAAAACTGGGGTCTTTTGACTGTGGGATGTTCATCTGGTCTATTTCAATGTTCAGGAGTGGCTGTTTTATTTTCACCGAATTTCAACCCGGTACTGTTCGAAGCCAGCTGCCTAATTTCATAAAGTTTTCTGGATTGCTCTTTTGAACAGTAAAATTGTATAGGTTTGGAAATATTTCCATATTCATCTTTAGATACTTTGCAGCATAGACATGCATACGTTCCTATATTGCTGTTAAAGGTGGCCCTTCAAAATTTGGGACGAAAATTTTACAAAAATATTATCTTTATACTCCCAAAGCCTTATAATAGTCATTGATAAACCCCAGTAGTCCAAAACCATCCGACAACACGAGAAATTAGAGATTTACTACGGCCAAGGTCGACATCGACGGGAAACACGTTCTATTTTTACATGAACAACTCGCTCATTTACATACCAGAAATACACAGATGAAGCTTCAAACATAGCGTCCGAAGAAGATATTATGAAAAATAATTACATGCTTGTTATGTAATGGAAATAAAGCGTTATTAGTCACGTGCCAGTCACTTAACATTCCCAAAATGCATCTTTTTATTTTTGGCGCGAAATCTTAAAATAGCTTAAAGGTGGCCGTTCAGATATTGGGACGAAAATGCAAAAAAAATCATCTTTATACTCCCATTGCCTTTTAATTTGCATTCATAAAACCCCAGTAGTCGAAAACCACCCGATAACACAAGAAATTTGAGATTTATTACGGACCAGGTTGACACCAACGGGAGACAGGTTCTGTTTTTAGATTATCAATTCTCTCATTTAAATACAGGAAAACACAAACAAAGTTTCAAACATCCGTCTGAAGAAGACATTATGGAAAATAATTATTACATGTTTGTTATGTAATGGAATTTCAGCGTTATTAGTCTCGTGCCAGTCACTTGACATTCCCACAATGCTTTATTGATTTTTGGCGCGAAATCTAAAAATAGCTTCAGAGGCTACATAGCCTTTTAAGGGAATACCACCAAAAAAAATTTTTTTTTTGTAATTTTATGATTCTTTATTATCGATGATTTGTATTGTTTTTTCATATAGATTTCAATGATATATATATTTTTTAATTTGGTGTGATGTGAAAATTCTGAATACCCACCTTTAAGAGGCTACGTAGCCTTTTAAGGGAATACCATTAAATTTTTTTTTCTGGTAATTTTATGATTCTTAATTATTAATAATTTGTATTTTTTTTTTTTTCTCATATACGTATATTTCAGCGATATATATATTTTTTGATTTGGTGTGATGTGAAAATTCTAAGTACCCACCTTTAAAGCCTACCAGAATTTGCAAAAATTTCGTGTCTCCGCCGAATTCATATTCTTTCTCTTCAATGAGAACTGTTTTCTCAAGAGTTCATTTTTGTTTTTTCAGAAAATAGTGAAGACAGTGATTTTTCAATGTCTGAATAATTTTCTCTGATTTAACAATGACTCTCTTGTAAACTTGATTGTGAGATCTCATTTAGAAAGGTATAGCTTTCTCATACACTTTTGGTTGCAAAGTAAATAATTTTAGATTTTGATCTGGCCAGACCTTTGCATGTAACCCAGATTTGGCCAGGTCTGTAAACTAATGTTAGAAAATATCCAGAATTACTTAATTAGTATTATGTGTATTACAGTACATCTTGTATCAATCCACAACTATTTTAAAAAACTTTATAACAAGGATCCCATTTGTATACACATATCTTGGCAAAATGAGTCAATAAAATCAACTTACGGTAATTCCTCTATCTCTCTACTTCGTCTTCTGTTATACACCATTAAAGGTGGTCCTTCAGAATTTGGGACGAAAATTTTACAAAAATACAAAAGTATCATCTTTATACTCCCAAAGCCTTATAATCGTCATTCATAAAACCACAGTAATCGAAAACTATCCGAAAACACCAGAAATTAGAGATTTACTACGGCCAAGGTCGACATCGACGGGAAACATGTTCTATTTTTACATGAACAACTCGCTCATTTACATACTGGAAATACACAGACAAAGCTTCAAACAGCGTCCGAAGAAGATATTATGAAAAATAATAACATGTTTGTTATTTAATGGAATTTAAGCGTCATTAGTCACGTGCCAGTCAGTTAACATTCCCACAATGCATTTTTTTTTGTTTGTGGCGCGAAATCTTAAAATAGCTTAAGAAGCTACGTAGCCTTTTAAGGGAATACCATCAACAAATTTTTTTTTGGTAATTCTATGATTCTTAATTATTGATGATTTGTATTGTTTTTTCACATAAATTTCAATGATATATATATTTTTTGATTTGGTGTGATGTAAAATTTCTTAGTACCCACCTTTAAACGCAGCAACACAGTCTTTGCAATAGCATGATACTGGGTTTTGTCAGTCAAGTCATAACTTTGGACTGCTCTTGAAAGTCTTGTAGCTATAGTTTCTATGTCTTTCGGATGTGGCAACTGTCTCCTATTGTCAAAATGGCGCTGCCTGACCAATGAATAAACAAGCTTGGTAACTTTAGTTGACCATTCATAAGCTAGAAGTTCCACAAATTGCTTTGCTTCATTTTAGCTCACCAGAGCACAACGTGCTCAAGGGGAGCTTTTAGGATCACCCGGTGTCCGTTGTGCGTCGTCCGTAGTCCATTGTGCATCATCAACAATTCTTTAAACATCAACTCCTCCTAAACCGCTGGGCCAATTTGGACCAAACTTGGCTGGAATGTTCCTTGGAAGGCCCTCTTTAAAAATTTGTTCACAGAATTTGATTCCATCAAAAACTCTGGTTGCCATGGCAAACAAATGGATTTTTTTAGCGAATTCTTTAAAAATCTTCTCTGATGAAACCGCTGGTCAGATTTTGAAATAATTTCACAGATATGTTCCTTGGGTGACCCTTTTCAAAAAGTGTTCGTGAAATTTTGATCCATCAAAAAATGTGGCTCTGATGAATGGGGGCTACTTGCACTATACAGAAATTAAGGAATTCTTAAAAATTCTTCTCTGAAACCGCAGGTCAGATTTTGAAATAATTTCTCAGGATTGTTCCTTGGGTGACCCTTTTCAAAAATTCTTCGTAAAATTTTGATCTGTCAAAAAATGTGGCTCTGGTGAATGGGCGATACTTCCACTGTATTGAAACTAAGAAATTCTTAAAAATTCTTCTTCTCTGAAACGGCAGGTCAGAATTTGTAATAATTTCACAGGGATGTTCCTTGAATGACCCTTTCAAAAAAATTTAGTGAAATTTTGATCCATCAAGAAACACAGCTCTGGTGAATGGGGGCTACTTGCACTCTAGGGAAATGAAGAAATTCTTAAGAATTCTTCTTCTCTGAAAGCGCTGGTCAGATTTTGAAATAATTTCACAGAAATGTTCCTTGGTTGACCCTTTTTAAAAATTGTTTGTGAAATTTTGATCCATCAAGAAATATGATTCTGCTGAATTGGGGCTTCTTGCACTATATGGCAATGAAGAAATTCTTTAAAATTCTTCTTCTCTGAAACGACAGAACAGATTTTGAAGTAATCTCACAGAAATGTTCCTTTGGTAACCTTTTCAAAAACTGTTCGCAAAATGCTGATTTGTCGTTATATAAATGCCTCTATATTTAGAATCTCTTATTTCATCTTCATGGACTTTCCTTTGATTTGCCTTTAGAGCAGATTTGTCCTTCTTCTGTGTCTCTCCTTTTATGGATCTCTGGACTTTTTTGTTTCTTGCATTACTGCATTTACAAATGATTTGAGTTGAACTTCATTTTCACATTCATCTGCTGGAATAGCATCAGACTCCCTATCATGGTCCATATCAGTTTCATCAAGTTGGTAAGCATCCTCAGAGTCTGGTATATAGTCAATGCCCAGATCTGAATCATCATGAAGATTAGATTCTTGACCAGCATCATCTGGTAGTGATGGATGACCAGCATCACCTGGTTTTGATACTTGACTAGCCTCTTCTGGATTTAGTTGACCAGCTTCATCTGGCTTCATTAGTTGTTCACCTTCATGGACTTTCCTTTGATTTGCCTTTAAGGCAGTCTGTCCCTCCTCTGTGTCTTTCCTTTCATGGATCTCTGGAATTTTTGTCTCTGGCATTACCGCATTTACAAATGATTTGAGTTGAACTTCATTTGCACATTCATCTGTTGGAATAGAATCAGACTCCTTATCATGGTCCATATCAGTATCATCAAGATGGTAAGCATCATCCTCAGAGTCTGGTATATAGTTATAGTCCAGATCTGAATCATTATGAAGATTAGATTGTTGACACATCATCTGGTAGTAATGGATGACCAGCATTACCTGGTTTTATACTTGACTACCCTCTTCCGGATTTAGTTGACCAGCTTCATCTGGCTTAGATAGTTGTTTTGCTTTTCAGTTGTTTAGAGCTGATTGTCCCTGATCTATGTCTCTCCCTGGACTCTTTGTCTTTTGCAATCCTGCATTCAAGAGTGAATTGAAATGAACTTCATTTTTCCATTCAACTTTTGGTATATAGTCAAGACTTCAGGTCAGAGTCCATTCCAATGTCATCAAGTTAGTAAGTATTATCTTCAGAGTCTCCTATATAGTCAGATTCAACATCTGAATCATTATGAAGATTAGATTCCAGACCACTTTCAACTGGTAGTAATGGTTGACCAGTGACATCTTTTGATGATATACCAACTACATCTGGTCTTGTCTTAAACTGATTTGTTCTTTCAACCATTTAACATCTTCATTCAGCTCATTGAGTGTTGACAGTAACCTTTTTTTTCCCTTAAGATACCTACAAGACAGAGTCATAAATTATCAGTAGCCAAAAATTCTTGTCAGTGAAAACAAGTCTGTAGAAAAACAAGATGCCATCTAAGCAGAATTTGTTTAGCATGCATACACAGTAATTTTCAAACTAGAACTCTAGATCTCTAGAGTGCTGAAACCCGGCAAAGATTAGCCAAGACAATCATTCTGACAAAGTTTCGTAATGACTGAAAAGAAATGTGAAGTCTAGAATGCACATAAGGTTTTTCTTAAAACTGATCTAATGACCTAATTTTGGACTCAAGGTGACTCATTCAGAATTATCTAAGATATTTTCAAGAGAAACATTCTGACCAAGTTTTGAACATAATTGGGAAGAAAATGTGGCCTGTAGAGTGCACTTAAGCTTTTTCTTCAAGTTGACCTAGTGACCTACTTCTTGACCCAATGTGACCAATATTCAAAGGTGTCCAAGATTTGATCAACACAAACATTCTCACAAAGTTTCATTATTGGGGCTGAAAATGTGGCCTCTAGAGTGCACACAAGGCAATTCTTGATGACAGATGACGGACATGGCAATATTACAATAGCTAACCATAAGCATACTCATATTCATGCTCATGTGAGCTAAAGAAAGTAAAATACAAAGAAAAAATATTATTCAGCATTTCATTGATTACCTACCCTTAAAAAATCTGTATACCAAATACATCAGAATACCTAGGGGAAAAAAAAAAAAACGGTGCTTCCATTTACCTCTCCCTTAAAAAATAAGAGTCTTTGGGCCAGCATTTTTTTTTTTTTTCACATATAATCTCTCTAATTGTAAGAATATATACAAAATTTGGTGACTGATCTTCATTTTTAAGTTCTAAGATAAAACTTTCCAAAAATTGAAGGCATCGATAATTTATGTGCACTGTCCACTGCTGCATAACTGAAATAATGTTTGAAACAGAGTTAAACACCATGCAAACAATCAATTAATCAAATTTGCTAGTCTGTCAGTACCTTCAGTACTTTGATTTCTCTATGTCTACACAGCTCACTTAATTACCAGTTTAACACCCTCAAGTTTTAACAATTCAACTTGTCCAAATCGAAAGTATTTGCACATACGAATCATATGTAGACCAAATGTAGACCAATTAATGATCTGAATCTGGTGGGAAAAGGAGAAAAAGATGGTTATCTGCATCTTTTTATACAATGCTTTTAACAGCCTTCTTCCTCTTGGTCATCAAAAAACGGGATAATTTTGTTAAGAGTTAAAGCACCCAGTTATGGCTTTTCACAGTCCGAAAAAACAATATCCAAACATTGCAATTTCATGATTAGTTTTTAGCTCTACTGGCTTTAAGCCAGCAGGGTTTATGTCATGGCGTGGTGTCCGTTGTCCGTCCGTTAGTCTTTTTCTTGTTTACGCGATAAAGTCTGCATTTATGGTTAGATTTCCATGAAACTTGCACAGTTTGTTTATCACATCAATAGCTTCAACCCCATTGACTTTGAAAAAAAAAAAAAAAACAAAAAAAAAAAGAAAAAAAAAATTAACAGTATGGGAAAAGTAGCCATTTCAAGTTGAAAATTTCCAAATCTTGTTTATACAATAAAGTCAGTGCATTTGTTACTTATAAATCAGATTTTCGTAAAACTTGCTTAGTTTGTTTATCTCATCAATAGCTTCAACCCTATTGATTTTGAAAAAAATTCAATAAAAAGTATGGGAAAAGTAGCCATTTCAAGTTGAAAATTTCCAATGCTTGGTTACGTGATAAAGTCTGCATTTGTAGTTAGATCTTTTTGAAACTTGCACTATTTGTTTATCTCACCAATAGCTTCAACACTATTGATTTTGAAAAAAATCCAGGAAACAGTATGGGAAAAGTAGCCATTTCAAGTTGAAAATTTCCAATTCTTGTTTACGCGATAAAAGTCTGCATTTGTAGTCATTTTCGTGAAACTAACAGAGTTTGTTTATCTCATTAATAGCTTCAACCCTATTGATTTTGAAAAAATCCAACAAACAATATGACTAAAGCAGCCAATTGATGTTCAAAATTTCCATTTCTTGTTTATTTGATTAAGATTTTTCACTGTTTGTTAAATTCATGATGCTTACATATGCTGTCTAAATGGGTTCAAGCCCAGTTGCAAAAACACATTTTTGTGTTTTTGTGTCTTTTTGAATCATGAATTCATAATGTATGCTGGCATAAAAGCAAAATCTCTGCCAATAGAGCAATTTCAGGCCCTTCAGGGCCTTCTAGTTTTTCTTTTTCATATTCCTTTACAAGCAATATGCCATTTACATTTTGCAATATACACTGGAGCTGGCTCTCCTCTGCACTTTGATTTATTGGACCACTGATAATACAACACTTTGATAAACCTCTAGCTGTGATATTTTTTCCAAAAAGATTAACATGACAATGACCTTGATTTCCAGTGTATGCATGTTTCATGAACAAAACTTGTCTTCTAATACCACAATATAAATTTCTATTACAGATTATGAACCGACTGGATTTTGCAAGAACTATAACTCTTTGTCATACTCATCAACTCCAAATTTTTGCCGAGTCATGCTGACCTTGAACTTTCAACTTTGTTTACACCTATCCCCTCCCACTTGTCAACCTGGATAGCCTTGCCGCGCCCCCACCCCAAGTGTAGTGGATAATCCATCCCTCCTTGGACTTAAACTCTTGGGAACTCTCTTTACTCCATATACCAACTACCCATAACACATCAATCAAGAATCAAGCATATGACTTTCAGCTAAAAATACTGGATCCTAGCTCAAAATTTCACACTGTGTTTATTTGAAAAAATACGTTTCAACATAAAAAATACAATTTTACTATATGGCTGGCCATATCAATAATCATCAAGACGAATCATTAAAGGTGGCCCTTCAGATTTTGGGACGAAAATTTTACAAAAATACAAAAATATCATCCTTATACTCCCAAAGCCTTATAATCGTAACTCCCAAAGCCTTATAATCGAACCATCCGACAACACGAGAAATTAGAGATTTACTACGGCCAGGTCGACATCGATGGGAAACACGTTCTATTTTTTCATGAACAACTTGCTCATTTAAATACCGGAAATACACTGACGAAGCTTCAAACATAGCGTCCGAAGAATATATTGTGAAAATTAATTACATGTTTTGTTATGTAATGGAATTTAAGCGTCATTAGTCACGTGCCTGTCACTTAACATTCCCACAATGCATTTTTTTTATTTTTGGCGCGAAATCTAAAAATAGCTTAAGAGGCTACGTAGCCTTTTAAGGGAATACCATCAAAAAAAAAAATTGGGGTAATTTTATGATTCTTAATTATTGATGATTTGTATTGTTTTTTGATATAAATTTCAGTGATATATATTTTTTTGATTCGGTGTGATGTGAAAATTCTAAGCACCCACCTTTAAGTGCATAATTATACAATGTTAAAATTATTCAAAATTGTATGATCATCTGATAATTAATTATTGAGTCAGTTTTTCTCTAACTATCTTGATCCGCATAGTGACATCTCTAGCCTCATATAGCTTATATCTTGTCATGGTGGACAACTCTCCCAAAACTCTTTCGGTCAAGCTGAAGAAGAAAATTTACATCAGTTATCTTCCTTTTCACTATAAATGGTCCAACATAAAGCTTCTACAATTTCTGGTTTACTCCCACTCTCCTTGATTCTAGTAAGAGCCAGACCATGTCAACAGCTTTATAGTTGTTCACTTGAAGGTACTTTTCTTGCGCTTGGCATTGGCTGCAAGGTGTCGATGGGCTATATTGCTGCATCTTCTCTTTCAGGATGTTGATATTCTCCGTATATTGTAATGTCTTGATCACATACTGTTGCGCTACCAAAAATTAGCTCGACTAGGGGTTGCACTTCTTTTCCATTCGCCATCAAGTTGGGAGTGAGATTTGTTGCTCTGTAGGCTTCGGCCAGGCAACCCGAATGTAGATCCCAATCAGTCTGCTCATCATGTAGGTTTGCGCATATCATGCCTAACAGTGACCTATCAAATATTTCGTACTGTCTGTTGCATTTTGGGTTTCGCACAATGTTAGGATTATTTAGTTGAGCAGCCTGATTTTTGCGTGTCTCTTTTTATTTTGAGGTTAGTATCATGAACACAACTGTTTCTATCAAAATCCTGCGATAGGCTTCACATCTTTTTATTGCAAGTGCAAAAAAGATAATAACACACTACTATATTTCGTTGCTTTCCAAGTTTTTTATGTGAAAGACTTCAAAACTTTACTAATATATATTTGAGGGTTCTTGAACTCTTGAACTCTTTACCACACAATCCCGACTTTTATCGACCCTGAAAAAGAAAGCTTTTGAAAATATAGGAAAAGGAGAAAATACTGGTAACCAGCATTTTCTTCTTTTCCCAAGTGCTTTTAGCTCACCTGAGCACAAAGTGCTCATGGTGAGCTTTTGTGATCACTGCTGTCCACAATTTCTTAAAACATCTTCTCCTCCTAAACCACTGGGCCAATCTTGATGAAACTTGGCAGGAAAACTTTGAAAATCCTCTGTTCTGAAAGAATTTGGAAACTTTGTATGTGCGTTCCTTATGATAGTCTGCCAATAACAATATTTCACCTTTTTTCATTAAATGTCATGTCATTGGAAAAAAAAACATCCTTTAACATTTGAGACAAGTAACTGTTTCATTTGTGTCTTACCAGTGTGCGAATGATGTTTTAATCTATCATCCGACCACCATTTTGACCAGGAAATTAATGCCTGGCCTTTCAAGTTAATTCATTCCCTTACCATACAATCCTGACATTCAATGACCCTGAATAAGAAAGGTTGTGAAAGCATTTTCGAAAAAGAAGAAAATGCTTTTCGCAGTTACATACCCTGTCAGAGTTATTTGGTCTTGAACTTTGATATTTGGCATTAACTTCATTGTAGACCTTTACTGCTTAGTACTCAGGTGAGCGATATAGGACCATCATGGTCCTCTTGTTTACCCTTTCCTATTCAAAATTCAATTTTTAAATCACATTTATATATATCTGTAGAAGTTGCTTAACTCTATATCAGAGCAAGTATTTTCAACAACTTCATCTCTCATCTCATCATGTTTTGCGTTTTCCTATCACTTGGACTCAAAGTATTGATGTCACAGTCTGATTCATCATCAGGCTTATAGCTTTCATTGATTTTGTTGTCATCATATTCAGAAGAGTAACCGCTGCAAGTTGAAACACTTTCACATGAAACACTACATGTCTGACATTCTTTTAAATCTGCTCTTCATTTTTCTCTTCATAATCATATTTACCGATCTTGTCATTACTACTGACCTTTTCGCCAGTTTTAACTTCATTTCTTCAATGTTTCATTAATCACTAACATGACTTTCCTCCTCTACTTGGGCAACATCAGCTGTGAAAAGCTTATCCTTTTCCTTCTATTACATGTTTTCCAGTTTCGTTACCAGGAAGTAGTCAAAACCTAAAAGATGGTGCAATATTGAACACATAATTTGAAAAAAAGTCATATTCTTTGAAGATTCGACCTGTCTTATATGACACATCACTCTCTCCGATATAGGGGTGACTGTAATAATATGTGCTATAAAGTAGCAATTGAGAAAATGGCTTTTATCAATACGTTTGAGGAAAAACTGGGCCTGATTTAGCTCCAGATTTCTCTAAACTGCTGATCATAACTGAATGAATCGCACCAGGAATCATTTAATTGAGTTAGTATAATTTTATTTTAGTTTAAGATTCAAAGTAACTGTTGTCGTGTAAAAATGTGGTCCTGTCCTGTGTACCCAGGATGCCCAAACTAGATAGATGAGTATTTGTAGAATGCCATCAAGTGGGAGATAATGAACCTATTCTGAATTAACATTTATATCAAAAGTGGGGTCTTTTGACTGGGGGATGTTCATCTGGTCTATTTCAATGTTCAGGAGTGGCTGTTTTATTTTCAACGAATTTCAACCCGGTACTGTTCGCAGCCAGGTGCCTAATTTCATGAAGTTTTCTGGATTGCTCTTTTGAACAGTAAAAATCTATAGGTTTGGAAATATTTCCATGTTGATCTTTAGATACTTTGCACCATGGACATGCATACGTTCCTATATTGCTGTTAGAGCCTAACAGAATTTGCAAAAACTTCGTGTCTCCACTGATAAATATCCCGAATTCATATTCTTTCTCTTCAATGAGAAGTGTTTCCTCTGAGTTCATTTTTGTTATTTCAGAAAATAGTGAAGACAGTGATTTTTCAATGTCTGAATAATTTTCTCTGATTTAACAGTGGCTTATACACTCTCTTGTAAACTTGATTGTAAGATCTCATTGAGAAAGGTATAGCTTTTTACAATAAAGTTGGAAACCTAACTTATTTTAGCTATGTCCCCAGAAATCTTCACTTTTATACGTCTTCTGTCATTCGTTTCTCCGGTTTAGAAATCAGGTACCGATTTGATGTCTTTTGTAAGCTCGTCTTTGAAGCACAAATATGATCCCTGGCACAATCCAGGGGTGCGTTTGACAGAAAACTGAGAATTAATTTCTTTGTGACATGCAGTAACAAGCGATTTTCTCGGCATTTTTGGGAATTTTAAGCGCAAGCTCGTGATATGATGTATCCGATATAAAAGACGAATCACAAAATATTCAATACCTCCTTAAATTTTTTTTTTCTGGCTGCTGGTTAGTTTTCACACGTCAACTTCTTGTCACTCCCTTTGGTATCTAAAACCTACGATTCTTGTTCACCGTTAAAAGTCTCACAAACCATTTCTTTGGAAAACTCCATATTCCTCTACAAAATCAAGGGCTTTGTATATACATGTATCTTTTTCCAAATGTTTTACAATCATTGCTTGGTGTCTCTTTGAAGAAGTGAAGATACGAAGTTGTCCATTGTATCTGTTAAATAATCCATGTAATCTCTTTGATTGAGGTTTAAGGTTTCCCATTGTCTATCAATTTTTGTTCCCCGTGGGGTCCCGGGGGTTTTTTACTTTATAGAATAGGACCTCGGCCTTTCTCTATGGCATGTCGTAAAAGGCGACTAAAATTAGAGACAAACGGCTGCTTTCCTCGTAATTCGTAGGATTGCAGCAGGCTGGGTAGTTCTTATTCCAAATCCTATATTTTTTTTTTCTTGATGTAAGTAGGGTTTGGAATGGGAATCAATTGGCCTGTGGGACCCCGTGTGGTTTAATCGGGGGTATAAGAATAAACCACTGCAGTCCCGCGATCGTCACATCTGCCATTTCATCTGGCGGAACAAAAGTGACAGCATGCATGTCGTAAAAGGCGACAAAAGGGGCATCATTTTGTGTTTCATCCATTCCTCATTTATCATGTTTGTCTTATGTTGTTGCACATGTATGTTATTTTCACCTCACATTATTGTTTACTAAGTAAGTGCGCCCAATATGACCTAAGTTGTCGACAGGCCATAAAACACTATTCATTCATTCATTCATTCATCAATTTTTGTGCTCTGTTATTCATTTTACACAGTCCTCCTAAACTGCTGGGTCAATTTGGACCAAACTTGGCTGGAATGTTCCTTGGGAGGTCCTCTTCAAAAAATGTTCAGAGAATTTGATTCTGTCAAAAACTGGTTGCCATGGCAACCAAATGGCATTTTCTAAGAAATTCTTTAATTCTTCTATGAAACAGCAGGTCAGATTTTAAAATAAATTTCAGAGTGATGTTCTTTGGGTGAACCTTTTTAAAAAGTGTTCGCGAAATTTTGATAAGTAGAGAAACATGGCTCTGATGAATAGGGGCTACTTGCACAATACAGAAATGAAGAAATACTTAAAAATACTTCTTCTCTGAAACTGCTAGTCAGATTTTGAAATAATTTCACTGGGGTGTCCTTTGGGTGATCCTTTTCAAAAACTGTTCGCAGACTTTTGATCCATCGAGATTTGATCATGGGTCTGGTGAATGGGGGCTACTTGCACTGTATGGAAATTAAGAAATTCTTAAAAATTCTTCTACTCTCAGACGACTTGTCAGATTTTAAAATAATTCAATAGAGATGTTCCTTGGGTGCCTCTTTTCAAAACTGTTTGTGAAATTTTGATCTTTCAAGAAACATGGCTCTGGTGAATGGGGGTACCTGTGTTATACGGACATGAGGAAATTCTTGAAAATTCTTGTCCTCTGAAACGGCTGGTCAGATTTTAAAATAATTTCACAGAAATGTTCCTTGAATGACCCTTTTCAAAAATTGTTTGCGCACTTTTGATCCTTCAAGAAACATGGCTCTGGTGAATGGGACTACTTGCACTATAGGGAAATTACAAAATTCTTAAAAAGTTTTCTTTCCTGAAACTGTTGGTCAGATTTTAAAATGACTTTTACAGGTGTCCTTTCGAAAAGTGCTTGGCAAAATAATGATTTTGTTTCCAATGTTTCAATGCCAAAAAAAAAAACCCGGCTATGGTCCTCTAAAAAATTTAGGTGAGTGATCCAGGGCCATCTTGGCCCTCTTGTTTCATAATCAATACGCCTTACAATTTGAGGGTTCAAGGCAAAACTGTTGTTACTCCATTTTTATAAATTTTACAGGAGAGACATAAAACTCTCTCTTTTCAGCTCACCTGAGCAAGAAGTGCTCATGGTGAGCATTTGTGATCGCCCAATGTCCGTTGTACGTTGTGCGTCATGCGTCGTCCACAATTTCTTTAAACATCTCCTCTTAAACCACTAGGCCAATCTTGATGAAACTTTGCAGGAATGTTCCTTGGGTGAAGCTCTACCAAAGTTGTTCAAGAGATTGAATTCCACTCATAACTCTGGTTGCCATGGCAACCAAAAGGAAAAAAATGGCAAAATCTTTGAAAAATCTTCTTCTCTGAAACTAGAAGCGTAGAGCTTTGATATTTAGTATGTAGCATCTCTTGGTGGACCTCTACCAAGATTATTTATATGATGCCCCTGGGGTCAAAACTTGCCCCGCCCCGGGGGTCACAAGTTTGAAACATAGGAATAAAGAAGGAAAACTTTAAAATTCTTCTTCTCTGAAACTAGAAGATGTAGAGCTTTAATATTTGGTAAGCAGGATCTCCTAGTGGAGTTCTACAATGTTTGTTCATATGACGGCCCTGGGGTCAAAACTGGCCCAACCCCGGGTCTCACAAGTTTGAAACATAGGAACAAAGAAGAAAAACTTTAAAAATTTTCTTCTCTGAAACTAGAAGGGTCAGAGCTTTAATATTTGGTATATAGCATCTTCTAGTAGACCTCTACCAAGATTGTTCATATGATGCCCCTGGGGTCAAAACTGGCCACGCCCCAGGTGTCACAAGTTTGAAATATAGGAACAAAGAAGGAAAATTTTTAAAAATCTTCTTCTCTGTTACTAGAAGGGTCAGAGCTTTGATATTTGGTATGTAGCATCTCGTAGTGGACCTCTACCAAGATTGTTCATATGATGCCCCTGGGGTCAAAACTGGCCCGGCCCCAGGTGTCACAAGTTTGAAACATAGGAACAAAGAAGAAAGTCTTTAAAAATCTTCTTCTCTAAAACTAGAAGGTGCAGTGCTTTGATATTTGGTATGTAGTATCTCCTAGTGGACCTCTACCAAGATTGTTCATATGATGCCCCTGGGGTCAAAACTGGCCCCGTCCCGAGGGTCACAAGTTTGAAACATAGGAACAAAGAAGGAAAACTTCAAAAATCTTCTTCTCTGAACCTAGAAGGTGCAGTGATTTGATATTTGGTATGTAGCATCTCGTAGTAGACCTCTACCAAGATTGTTCATATGATGCCCCTGGGGTCAAAACTGGCCCGGCCCCAGGTGTCACAAGTTTAAAACATAGGAACAAAGAAGAAAGTCTTCAAAAATCTTCTTCTCTGAAACTAGAAGGTGCAGTGCTTTGATATTTGGTATGTAATATCTCCTAGTGGACCTCTACCAAGATTGTTCATATGATGTCCCTGGGGTCAAAACTGGCCCCGTCCCGGGGGTCACAAGTTTGAAACATAGGAACAAAAAAGGAAAACTTTAAAAATCTTCTTCTCTGAAACAAGAAGGAGTAGAGCTTTGATATTTGGTATGAAGCATATGCTAGTTGACCTCTACCAAGTTTGTTCACATGATGTTCCTGGTGTTCAAACTGGCCCAGCCTCGGGGGTCACAAGTTTGAAACATAAGAACAAAGAAGGAAAGCTTTAAAAATATTTTCTCTGAAACTGGAAATCGTAGAGCATTGATATTTCATTATGTAGCATCTTCTAGTGGACCTCTACCAAATATGATACGATGATTTTTTCGGAAAAGAAGAATTTTCATTGTAGACGTTTACTGCTTAGTACTCGGGTAAGCGATATAGGACCATCATGGTCCTATTGTTTTCATTGTGGATCACATGTAGAGTTACTCCATGGGTAAATCAATGATGGAATTTCATTTTTCAAATGAGATAATAAATGTGTTGATCAAGCTTATGAAAATTGTTATTATTGTAATTCTTTAAAAATCTTCTCTGGAACCGCTGGTCAGATTTTGAAATAATTTCACAGAGATGTTCTTTGGATGACCCTTTTCAAAAATTGTTCATGAAATTTTGATCCGTCAAGAAACATGGCTCTGGTGAATGGGGACTACTTGCACTATACAGAAATGAAGGAATTCTTAAAAATTATTCTTCTCTGAAACGGCTGGTCAGAATTTGAAATAATTTCACAGAGATGTTCCTTGAATGACCCTTTTCAAAAATTGTTGGCGAAATTTTGATCTGTTAAGAATCATGGCTCTGGTGAAAGGGGGCTACTTGTACTAGATCTATACAGAAATGAAGAAATTCTTCAAAATTCTTCTTCTCTGAAACCGCTGGTCAGATTTTGAGTAATTTCACAGAGATGTTCCTTGAATGACCCTTTCAAAAACTGTTCACAAAATTTTGATCAGTCAATAAACATTGCTCTGGTGAATGGGGGCTACTTGCAATAATATGGCTATAAAGAAATTCTTGAAAATTCTTCTTCTCTGAAAGGGCTGGTCAGATTTTGATACAATTTCACAGAAATGTTTCTTAGCTGACCCATTTCAAAATTTGCTCTAGAAATTTTGATCCATCTAGAAACATGGCTCTGATGACTGTGGGCTATTCACACTATACAGACATGAAGAAATTCTTAAAAATTCTTCTTCTCTGAAATGGCTGATTAGATTTTGAAAACATTTAGCTATGGTCCTCTCAAAAATTCAGTTGAGCAATCCAGGGCCATCTTGGCCCTCTTGTTAAGAGTTACCTGCCCTTATTGCAGGGATTTGTTTTTATGCTCCCCAAAGGGTGAGAATACAGTCGCCGCTTTGTCCGTCTGTTCATCTGTCTGTCTGTTAGTCTTTTTCTTGTTTACGCGATAAAGTTTGCATTTGTTGTCAGATTTTCGTGAAACTTGCACAGATTGTTAATCTTATCAATAGCTTCAACCTGTTTGATTTTGAGAAAAATCCAACAAACAATATGGGTAAAGTAGCCATTTCAAGTTGAAAATTTCAAATTCTTGTTTACGCGATAAAGTCTGCATTTGTTGCTAGATTTTCGTGAAACTTGCACAGTTTGTTTATCTGATCAATAGCTTCAGCCCTATCCATTTTGAAAAAAATCCAACATACATTATGGGAAAAGTAGCCATTTCAAGTTGAAAACTTTCATTTCTTGTTTACACGTTAAAGTCTGCATTTCTTGTCAGATTTTCATGAAAATCACACAGTTTGTTTATTGCATCAGTAGCTTCAACCGTATCAATTTCGAAAAAAATCCAATAAACAATATGGGAAAAGTAGCCATCTCAAGTTGAAAATTTCAAATTCTTGTTTACGCCATAAAAAGTGCATTTGTAATCAGATTTTTGTGAAACTTGCACAGTTTGTTTATTTCATCAATAGCTTCAACCCTATGGAATTTGAAAAAAAAAATCCAACAAATAGTATGGGACAAGTAGCCATTTCAAGTTGACTGCCAGTAGACCATATTCAGGCCCTTCAGGGCCTTCTAGTTAATCATGTTTTATCAGATGATCTTTGAAATATTTGTGCAAGTTCGAACTTCTAATAGATGCTGGCCCATTAGCAGCTTTTAGAAGCTTGAATCTGCACACAAAAAAATCAGAGCTTCAGCTAAACCTTAATAAAATTCATCACAGGGTTTAAATTTTGTCCTGTGTTTATGATTTTATTTATCAGCATAATTACGTTGAGCACAGAGTTTCGTCCTTTGTCCATATAGAAAATTTAAACAATAATCTCAGTTTTGATGAAATATATTATTCAATATATTTCCTTTGTTAATCTTTATTTGACAAAAATCATTAAGGAAAAGAGTTGGTCAGATTTTTGGTTTAAAGAATAAGGACTTTCTTGACTTCTATAGTAATTTTTACTCTATAAGGAAAAAAAAAACTGGTCGCCAATAAATTTGACAGCAAAAAAGTTTAGTATATCAAAATGTTTAGGGGTCTGTTGAGCCAACTGTTAATATTCTATACATCAAAGATACAATAACATCATTCTGCTCCTTATCTGTTAAAACTAATAACAGTACTAGAAAATGATTTGTTAAGAAATTTTAACCATTCAACAGAGAACATTTCAACAATTCTTCACTTATCTCTTATTTATATTGTGGTTTCATTCACATAATGTTTCTTCAAACCAACAATTCCATCAATATTACCACATTACAGTTTATGCTTTAGACATAAGATGAATGATTCTGAATGATTTGATTGGTGTTAATAACTTTGTTAACACTCTGAACAGAATTTCAGTACCATATGGGTCTACACTAGTACTCCAAACAACATCCGTTTGAACTTCTAAATCCATAATAAGTCTACGAAATCATTATTTGGCAAGCAAATGTCTTAATGGCAGCTTGAACAAGATGAAAGTCAAAATTAAAGATACATGGTGAATGATAGTGAAAAATAACCACAATTTACAATGTTTCAAATATATGCTAAATGATATTACATAACTTTGTTTGTTGTCTTTATTAATTTTGTGGTTTAGGTTTCTGACATTTTGTGGGCATGACGGTTTCTAATTGTACTAATTGGCATTCTGTATGATGAGAGTGTATGATTACATACATTTTGCAATCTGGTAATATTTACATGATATGTGCGAAAATGCTACAATCGGTATACCATAATTAGAATTACCGGGTAACTTGCATGATAGTCTAATCACTTTCATGTGGAAGTAGAAGAAACTAGAGCTAAAGAAGAAACTAAAATTGAAATTTGTTTCCAGAAGGGTAGAAAACATTGTGGGAAAAGGAGAAAATGCTGGTTACCAACATTTTCTCCTTTTCCCATAGTGTTTCAAAAGTTTCAATCTCAAGGGCGTAAAAACCAGGGATTGTTTGGTAAAGGGTTAAACATGATTGACAACAGTTTTGTTTTTGTGCTAGTGTTCAAGCAAAACTGTTGTAATTGAACTTACAGTGCTTTTGCTTTCTAAACCTCTCAGAAAATAGTTTAACATTTCATATAATACTGTTGTAATTTATGTCTGAACGTAAGCAGCAGGGGTTCTGACATTTGTGCAGGTAGAACTTGTATCGTTCTCATAATTCACATCTTGTGTAAATCTTGATCTGATTTCAGGATATTAAGATGGTAAAAAACCATCTAAACATAATATTGAGTACTATTCCGTAAATTTTTATTGAGCAAAGGCATGACTAAAGCAACAAAACAGCTGTTTGTCAAGCCAAGACTCAGATGAGTAATTGGCAGATTGAAGTTTGAAATATCTGTAGCTTCTTGACTTCGTTCCATAAGATGTCAAAGTGCTGCCTCATGAGCTCAACTTTATTTCCCAGAGACACACAGCCTTGGCAGGGAGAAGGTTCATTACATCCTATGAAAGCACTGTTTTCTATTAGCTGTGCACCATAAAGAATGGCTGAAGAACTCCTTAGTGCATCAGATATGTCCTTAGAAAATGTTAAGTTGTCATTGACATCTATATCGATAAATGTATTCTCTTTAAATACAGGTTCATTTTCAGCAGTCAAACAACCTGCAGATTCAGCAGCTGGAACTCTTGAAGAATCTACCATTTGATTTGCTTCCAAGGATGAAAGGTCTTTCTTCAATTGAACAAAGGCCTCATCTTTGGAAATGGCTTCCAGGGATTTCGTGATCTGTTAATTATGAACGTAAATTCTATTATATAGGCAAGAAACTACAGTACCATGTATGGTTTAGGAACTGCAGGAGTGTGGAAATAATATGTCCATGGCAAAGAAGTGCAAAATAATGATTACATCTTTAATCAAAGGTCTGTTGAACATATACAGTGAAAGACAATTGTTCATCCTTGCTAAAAATTCAAATGACAAACAGCAGCTTGAGATGATCCGTGATCTCTGTAAAGCCAAATTCACATTTGGTGTATCTCCGCATATGACAGGGTCGATCTAATACATGTATACGTTTTTGATTGAACATCTTTTTTTTTTTCTGAATGATTAAAAGATCATTATTGATTGAAAATTTTTCATGACAAAGTCAGTTAAATCACATAATGTGCATATATTGTAGCCTTTAATCTGAAGGTACTGTACAGCTTTTGTGTGATTGGGTCATCATTTAGCCATTACCTCTTTGACAGGAAAGTGTCTTAAACAATTTTGACCTACTTCTTTACAGGCAAACCAACAAAAGCAGTCATAGAAATGGGTCCTAGTCTTGCAACGTACCAGAAATAAGGTCATTTTGTTATCCTATTTTGCATAAGTATATCAAATGTTTAGACTGGAGATATGCCCTTGCAAAATAATAAAATATACTTGTTGTGGAAAGTACATAGTCTGATAGAGGGAAAGTAATCTTGCAGAATTACTTTTGGTATATTATGACTAAATACATAATCATTTGTTGCTTACCTTTCTCTGTTTGGAGGCAGGCTGTTCCTTGTGGTTTTGATTTGTCCCGACTTCTCCCATTGCTGTCTTCTTGGCAATGGTCTTCTGCTTGCACTTCGTTGAAGTTAAGTAAATGAAAAGATTACACAGGATGTCAAGGCATATGTATAGTTGTATACAGGGGTTAATTTTTGGGAAGATTTTGAGAGGTCCACCCCTGTTTTTTTTCAACTTGTTCTTAACGAAAATGATGATACGGGAGGAAATACAATTCAAACGATTTCAATGAAATTTCTGAATGTAATTATTTTACATTCTCAATGTAATGTTCATTACTTTCTTTTCAACTCTTCTAAAGAAAACTAAATTCCAATTTTTGATTCATATTTATTTTGTCGCTTACAAAAGCTTTCAGTTTTAGACTAGTAAAAAATTCTGTTGTTTAGTAGAGTGAATACAGAAGGTATCTAAGCTAGTATTCTTAGAATTTTGGGCTCCAAAACCATTCCATGGAGGCTCCACATTAAAACTGATGTTCAGCAGTCCAGTGGTTGCTTTGGAGCTGTTTGAAAATGTTGAACAGATGTTTGAAAATGTAGCAGATGGCTGTGGGCTCGTTTGTCCCAAAACCAGTTTGTCCTAGGGCTTATTTGTCAGCGCTTGTTAGTTCCACATTACTTAATTGGTCATATTGGAGTATACAGTGCCGTGTGCCTTCTATAAATGAACTTATTTTACACATACAACTGCTTTGAATAAAACTTATTATATAATGTATTTTATGCTCCTCGGAGAGCTAAAAGCATACTGTTTAAAGCTGGTCAAAATATATTTGACCATAAGATCTCAGATGAGTTTGATTATGGGTCTAAATGGATCAGAACAACTGCAGTTATTTGCCCTTGAATTAGAAATATTTGTCTTTGTTTACACTCTAGCATCTACAAATATCAGCTAATCAGTACAAACTTGGTCAAAGTGTATATGAGATAAGATCTCAGATGAGTTTGATTATGAGTCTAATAAGACAAAGGCAACTGGAGTTATTTGCCCTTGAATTAGAAAAAATGCTATATTTGACTTTGTTTACAATCTAGCATCTACAAATTTAACAATTCAGTACCAAAGTGTCAAAATATATATGACCATAAGATCTAGGATGAGTTTGATTATGGGTCTAATCGGGCCAAAATGTCTGGAGTTATATGCTCTTGAATCAGAAAGATCTTTAAATCAGTTCTTTGTCTGGAACATGACTGTCATCTTCTGATTTGGCATTTGTGTGTGTTGCAATAATACAGAGTGTAGTGTGAAAGAACCATAACTCTACCTTGTACTGTCTATGATTTATTTCCCATTGGTTGTCATTATTACAGTATTTTCTGCTTGTCCAGAAAATGTGCCATCTCTAGCTTGAACATCTTAAAATTTGATTTGCATAGTTGTTGAAAAATTACGGAGTGCAGTGCACAATATCTTTTTCTAGAATGAATTTTAGTTATTCCCCCTTTGACGTTTTTGGTATTGTTTCTTGTTTGTCCGAAGCAAAACTTTGCCATCTTTGTATGCTTATTTATTGCAATATTTTAAAGTGCAGTGCTCATAAATGGTAACTCTACCACATGCTTTCTTTGAGTTATTTCCCTTTGATCGGCAGTTTTACAACATTTAGTTCTTGTCCGGAATATAACTTTGTCATCTCAAGTCAGAACAACTTCAAACTTGGTCTGCATGTTTGTTGCAATATTACCAAGTATAGTGTGCAAGAGCAATAACTGTACCTAGTACGGATTTTGAGTACTTCTACTTTGATCTTCATGTTTATGCTCAAGCATCTACAAATATAAACAAGTTAGCACTAAACTTAGTCAAAATATATATGAACCTGAGGCACAAGAGTAAATTCCATGCAATGCACCCTTTTGTGTTGAACACATTTTTAGCTCACCTTAGCACAAAGTGCTAAAGGTGAGCTATTGTGATCGCCCAATGTCCGGCGTCCGTCGTCCATCAACAATTTCTTTAAACATCTTCTTCTACTAAACCACTGGGCAAATCTTCATGAAACTTGGCAGGAATGTTCCTTGGGTGAAGCTCTACCAAAAGTGTACAAAGAATTTAATTCTACCCATAACTCTGGTTGCCATGTCAACAAAAAGAAGAAAAAAAAAGAAATCTTTGAAAATCTTCTTCTCTGAAACTAGAAGGCGTAGAGCTTTAATATTTGGTATGTAGCATCTCCAAATGGACCTCTACCAAATTTGTGCAAATTATGTCCCTAGGGTCAAAACTGGCCCCACCCCGAGGGATAACAAGTTTGAGAAGAAAAACTTTAAAAATCTTCTCTGAAACTTGAAGGCGTAGAGCTTTGATATTTGGTATGTGTCATCTCCTAGTGGACCACTACCAAGTTTGTTCAAACTATGTCCCTGGGGTCAAAACTGGCCCCGCCCCGGGGGTCACAAGTTTGAGCATAAGAACAAAGAAGGAAAACATTAAAAAATCTTCTCCTCTGAATTTGAAGGCATAGAACTTCAATATTTGGTATGTGGCATCTCCTAGTGGACCTCTACCAAGTTTGTTTAAATCATGCACGTGGGGTCAAAACTGGCCCCATCCCGGGGGTCACAAGTTGGAACATAGGAAGAAAGAAAGAAAATTTTAAAATTCTTCTCTAAAAAAACTAGAGGGCGTAGAGCTATGAAATTCCTAGTGGACCTCTACCAAGTTTGTTCATATTATGCCCTTGGGTTCAAAACTGGCCCTGCCTCGGGGGGGGGGGGGGGGGGTGTGGAGGGGGGGGGCACAGATTCGAACATAGCGACAAAGAAGGAAAACTTTAGAAACCTGCTTCTCTGAAACTTGAAGGTGCAGAGCTTTGATATTTGGTATGCAGAATCTTCTAGTCGTCCTCTACCAAGTTTGGTCATATGGTGTTCCTAGCGTCAAAACTGGTCCTGTCCCGGAGGTCTCAGGTTGGAATATAGGAACAAATAAGGAAAATTCTAAATTTCTTTTTCTCTTAAACAGGAAGGTGTAGAGCTTTGATATTTGGTATGTAGCATCTTTGAGTGGACCTCTACCAAGTTTGTCCCAAGGATGCTGCTTTGTTCAAAACTGACCGGGCCCCCGGGGACCACAAGTTCGAATACAGGACAAAAAAGGAAAATTTAATATTCTTCTTTGAAACTGGAAGGTGTGGAGCTTTGATATGTGATTGGCCTATGTCCGGCGTCTGTCGCCCCTCGTCCGTCAACAATTTCTTTCAACATCTTCTCCTCCTAACCCACTGGGCCAATCTTGATGAAACTTGGCAGGGATGTTCCTAGGGTGAAGCTTTACCTAAGTTGTTCAAAGAATTGAATTTCACCCAAAAGCTATAGTCTAAGGTGAGCGTTCCAGGGCCAGTGGCCCTCTTGTTTCTTGACTGTGTTGATCTTCATCCAATTTGTTCCAAACATGTTAGTTTTGACAGCATGAGAGCTCTCTTTGCTTCTGTCAACACTGAGGCAGTTATATTGTTTTAACATCTTTTATTCCTATTTAGATCTTTTTCTTCCATCTCGTTTATTTCCTTTTCAGAGTCATTATAATTATTATACATCTTTCATCATGTATTCATTACTCATATTGTTACATTCTATTTATATCATTTTTTCACTCTATACTTTTTCTTGAATGATCTTTGATCTTGGATGTAAATGAATTAATAATTCTACAAAAGTTCAGTTTAGTTGCTGATATTTGAGAATACAAGATCTGTCTGTTTGAAAATTTCATCTGGATACTGTATACTGTAGCAAACATTCAAATACACAAGTTTTGTGAAATACAAATCAATTCTAGAATAAACTCTCACCAATGACGAATCAAGGCATACCAGAAAGGTTTTTGATCAATTCAAGGTCATTGTTTTTCTTCAGGAAATTGTACCTTACACATAAATGTGATTTTTACTTAAGTTGCTGGTATTCGAGAATACAAGATCTGTTGGTTTGAAAATTTCATCCAGATACTGTATACGTTCAAATAGATCAGTTTTATGGAATACTGGTAAATTCCAGCAAAAATGATGTCTCAATGACGGATCAAGGCATACCAGAAAGGTTGTCGATCTATTCAGGGACATATCAAACGTTCATATAGATCAGTTTTATGAAATACTTATAAATTCCAGTAAAAATGTCGTCAATGACGGATCTAGGCATACCAGAAAGATTGTCGATCTATTCAGGGACATTGTTTTCCTTAAGGAAATTTGATCCTGGTATTGAGAATACAAGATCTTTTTGTTTGAAAATTTCATCTGGATACTGAACATAATATGTTCAAATAGATCAGTTTTATGAAATACTAATAAATTCCAGCAAAAATGTCGTCAATGACGGATCTAGGCATACCAGAAAGATTGTCGATCTATTCAGGGACATTGTTTTCCTTAAGGAAATTTGATCCTGGTATTGAGAATACAAGATCTTTTTGTTTGAAAATTTCATCTGGATACTGAACATAATATGTTCAAATAGATCAGTTTTATGAAATACTAATAAATTCCAGCAAAAATGTTGTCAATGACGGATCTAGGCATACCAGAAAGATTGTCGATCTATTCAGGGACATTGTTTTCCTTAAGGAAATTTGACCCTGGTATTGAGAATACAAGATCTGTTTGTTTGAAAATTTCACCTGGATACTGTACATATACGTTCAAATAGACCAGTACTATGAAATACTAATAAATTCCAGCAAAAATGTCGTCAATGACGGATCTAGGCATACCAGAAAGGTTGTCAATCTATTCAGGGACAATGTTTTCCTTAAGGAAATTTGATCCTAAACATAATTTTGATATATACTTGTTCAAACTTTTTGTCATATTTGGACTATTTTATTTTTTATCACTACATACCTGTTTTATTATGCTCCCCGAAGGGCGAGCATATAGTCGCCGCTTCGTCTGTTCGTCCGTCTGTCCGTCCGTCCTTCCGTCCGTCTGTCCGTCCGAAGCGATTTCTCCACAACCCTTGGACCAAATTGGATAAAACTTCATATATGAACTCCTTAGGGTAAGGTGCCGATATACTTTTCCCGGATTTTCAATTTGACCCCGTGTCATGGAAAAAAGGGGCTTAATGCAAAATTGCAATTTTTACCAATATCTCCTTCAGTTTTTATCAGAATATCATGAAACTTCATGGTTATATTGTTTATGGTAAGTTTTAGCATGTGCCCTTGCTATTTTTAATCTGAGCGTTTTGTAAGTTGACGTTCTGTCATGGAAAAAGGGGGCTTCTTGCAAAATTCCAATTTTTACTAATATTTCATTCAGTTTTGGTCAAAATTTCATTAAACTTCATGGTTATATTGTTTTTTCAGTTTCACCATGTGCTCTTATTTCTTTATCTATGTGTTTTTCAATTTGACCCTCTGTCATGGAAAAAGGGGGTTTCTTGCAAAATGAAAAAGGGGCCCTAATGCAAAATTGCAATTTTTACTAATATCTTGTTCAGTTTTTGTCAACATTTCATTGTTATGTCTTGTTTTACAAGTTTCAACATGTGCCCTTTGTTTTTGCAATCTATGAATTATTAATGCGCAAATACGTCTTTCCTGGTTTCTCAAATTAAGGCTGCATCACGGAAAAAGGGGACTTCATGGAAAGAATTGTTTTTCACTAGGTTCTCCTTTATCAGTGCTCAAAACTTTGTGAAATTTCAAATCTGAACTTGTTGGAACGTTGCCGAGGTACCTCTCTTCCTTTTTCTCAATTTCAGGCTGTGTCTCGGAAAAAGGGGGCTTCATGTAAAAAAATTGTTTTATGTAATATTTAGTACATGACAGCTCAAAATCTTTTTGAAATTTCGAATTTTGAATTATTATTAAAAAATGCCACAAACCACACACCCGTTGTATTTATTGCAATGATCCAATATTGTCTTATGGGAAAAGGGGGCTTAAAGGGGGCTTATTGGGCTTATTGTCCTCTACAAGTTTGTGTTGGCTATCTCTGAGATAGTAATTGCCTTTTCACTTCAGATTTTGGGGGGCATGAACAGGTTCTTCTAGGATAAAAGAAGTGAATTTATATAAATTTTTTATATTTTATGACAAGCACTTGTTCGGGGAGCATAACCCGTCTCTGACGGCTCTTGTTTTATTTCCACTATCATATCATTTCATAACACATCTTTCATCATAACTATACTCATGACTCACATTCCTACATCCTTTTCTTTCCTTGCACTGCTTCTTTATTGGCTGTTAAATGACCTTAGATGTCGATGCATCATAAAACACCATACATTTATTCTCAGTGTCTGAACACAGAAAACCTAGAGCTGTAATGTTTTGCATGAACCATCACCTTGTAGACCTCTACAAAGTTTGCTCACAACATGCGCCTGGGATCTTTACAGGCCCTACCCTGGGGCTCACGTTTCTACGTTATTAGTTGTATGGTCAGGTGGTAGGGAACTTAGAAACTTGTTCACAGCTGTGGTGAATCATGTCACCCTGGGCCGAAGGTCACGAAAAATTTCTTTTCAGTATAATAATTTAATAAAGCTGGCTATCAGGCATTCATAAAAATCTTTATGGGTAACCTTAGGGCCTAGACCTCTATAACAGTTGTGAGATTTCTCTATATTTTCATTATCATTTGGCCTTGAACTTCGATATTTAGTATTTATCTTCATCATAGACCTTTACTGCTTAGTCCTTAGGTGAGTGATATGGGACCATCATGGTCCTCTTGTTGAAATACAGTTCTTGTTTAATATTTGTAGTTTACCTGACACAATCATGGTTATTAATCAAACAGTCTTGTTTTTGTTGTCTTCCATGCTGTTTTCCATGCTGTCGAAATACATTTACAACTGAGTTTGTAGAGATTGTGTATTGCATGCAGTTTTCAGTCCTTTTTGTTATACCCCCGAAGGGTCGTATTACGTTATACCCCCGCTTCCATCCGTCCGTCCGTCCGTCCGTCTGTTAGCAGTTTCTTGTGTGCGCAACTCCTCCTACAGTTTTCATCGGAATTATTTGAAACTTGCCACAATGAATCTCCATGATGTCTAGTTGTGCACCTGGGTCTTAGAATTTGGATCGCTGTTTGCGTTCTAAAATTATCTACCCCTGATTTCTGAAATAACCAGCTTTTCCCTTTGGATTTTTGTTCAGGCTATAACTTCCATACTTTGAAAGGTATCAACTTGAAACTACATATACTGATAGAACACATTATGGAGAAGTGCAGTGCACATGAACCATAACTCTGCCACCATTATTTTTTGAATTATTGCCCATTGTTAATTTTCAGTTTGAATTTTTGTCCAGACCACAACTTCTAAACTATAAAAGCTATTAACTTGGAACTTCATACACTGATAGAACCCATTATGGAGAAGTGCAGTGCACATGAACCATAACTCTGCCACTTTCATTTTTTGAGTTATTGCCCTTTGTCAATTTTCACTTTGAATTTTTGTCCAGGCCATAACTTCCAAACTGTAAAAGCTATTAACTTGGAACTTCATACACTGATAGAATCCATTGTGGAAAAGTGCACTGCACATGAATCATAACTCTGCCACCTTTATTATTTGAGTTATTGCCATTTATTAATTTTCAGTTTGAATTTTTGTAAAGACCATTTACTTCCAAACTTCAAAATCCATCATCTTGAAACTTCAAAGACTAATAGAACACATTATGAACAAGTGCATTGCACAAGAACCATAACTCTGCCATCTTTCCTTCTCAGTTATTGCCCTTTTCACTTTGAATTTTCGTCTGGGCCATAATTTCTAAAGTGTAGAAGATATGATCTGGGACCTTCAAAGACTGACAGAACACCTTGTTGATAAGAGCATTTCACAAAATTTGTAACTTTGCCACCCTTATTTTTTTAGTTATTGCCCTTTAATATTTTTCACATATCATGGAGAATAACTACTCTTCATTCATGGCCCATCCATCAATGCAACTCATTTCACTGACAAGCCCCTTCGGGCGTATATGCGCCACTCTGCGAAGCTCTTGTTTTCAACTAGTTACGCACAGTTTTGTTCCTGTAGTGGTTATCAACACGATGTTTATTTGTTATAGTGGTTATCAAGATTTACGGATGTTTCGGTAACACACAAGTTTGGTAACATAGATTTATAGAGTACATTGATTGGATGTTTCGGTAACAAAGCAATTACATAGTGTTTATGTAACGTGATGTTCTTTACACCGAACACATGGCTTTATTTCGTTATTGAAAACTTTAATTTGTAATTTCCACAATGTTTCCAGTATATTTTTTTGTTATGTGCCTCGTTTCATGCTGTACATGTATGTATTGACCATGTGGATTGCCTATCTTTCAAGTGAAAGAGGGCGGAAAATGAAAAAATAAAATGTTTGAACCTATCTATCAAGGGATAACTGGGTGAGAAGTGCAAAAGTAAAAGGTTTGAACATAACAAAGCCATACATTAGGTGTCACAAGACATAAACACAATATAATTGCTTTGTTACCGAAACATCCAATCGATTTACTCTATAAGTCTATGTTACCGAACTCATCTTTTACCGAAACATCTGTCTCCCGTTATCAACACGATGTTTATTTGACAAAGCTCAAGTGATCATTTGATATTTTTACGACCGCACATAATTGCTGCTTGTTTGTCCTGTTACATTTCATGAAGAAACATGCATGAACTGATTGTTCATGTGTTTGCAGGATGGTTGTAGTGTACACTGAAATCAGGAAATCAGATGCAACGGTTTGAAGGTGGTGATGGTTGGCTTCATGTTTTTAGAATTTTGGAAACCTACGAAACTGTCCTAGTAAGAATTGTATTTTGATCAGGGATGGGAATTGTATGCATGCACTCTGTAAATTTTTAGCTGAAAATTTACACTGTTTTTTTATTTTTTCATTAATTTACATTACCAGTTGTGCCTTGTGTTTACGAACAACTTTTATGAAATTACGTATCCTTTGTTTTTTAACCAAAGATCCATAGCAACAATTTCATTTGTAAATATTTATCTTTTTTTCGATAATTACATGTATGTTGTTGCTGGTACATGTATTTGAATAAGGATCAGGTTTCTGATCATGTATTTTGATATGGAATGTTGGCAATTCAAAATTTTGGTTTTAACCCTTTGCCGCAAGGTAAAATTTTAGACATACCCGAATAGAAAGAATTTGCAAATGACAATTTCATAGTGGCTCAGATGATGCAATTTTTTGTTTATAGGGTAGAAAACTTTGCGGGAGAAGGAGAAAACTCTGTATTTTTCCCACAATGTTTTCAAAATTTTCAAAATGCCTCTTCTTTATGGTCGTTAAAAGATGTCATTGTGTGGTAAAGGGTTTAGCCGATGTTTACAAGGGCAATTTGTAATGGACATTTGCTAACCCAGATGGCCCTTACAGAGGTGGCCTCCTCGTGGCTGGGCATTAACTCTGTTTTGTGAAGGGTAGAAAACATTGTGGGAAAGGGAGAAAATGCTGGTTACCAGCATTTTCTCCTTTTCCCACAATGTTTTCTAAATGCTTCTTTTTCAGGGTCGTCAAAAGTAGGGATTTTGTGGTAAATGGGTTAATTATCTCTTGTAGGTAATGATGGCAAACAACCTTCTGTTTTTGTATTTGCAATAATGTGAATAAACATTTTCTTGAATTTCAACTTTGGTCTTACTTATTATCAAGTAAGTTGAAGAGTCACTGACTAGATGAAATACGTCCCAATGAATTTCCCTAGCACTGGTATTTTCAACTTTACCTTTACTATTTCTATCAAATTTTCCTGAAACTTCTACTTTACCTGTATTATTTCTATCAAATTTCCCCGAGACTACTATTTCCTACTTTACCTATACTGTTTGCATCACTTCAATAATAAAATCACACCATTTGGACTGTATTTGTTTACTCTAAATGCTTTCAATTGGACTATATAAATATCATTACCACACAATCCCTACTTTTGACGCCCCTGTGAAAGAAGCCTTTAGAAAACATTGTGGGAAAAGGAGAAAATGTTGGTAACCAGCATTTTCTCCTTTTCCCACAATGTTTTCTACTCTTCACAAAACAATTTCAAATTTTCAGTCAGTTTTACTTTGTCGTCTGCAAATGCTTTCGATTTGGACAAACCTAAAATTTTGTCGTTTGGTAATGAGCTCTTTACCAAATGACATTTTAGACTTTAAATATTGGGACCCCGCCCGGACGGCTCAGTGGTGAGCGTGTCAGACTCACAACCTGGTGGTTGTGAGTTCGATACCCATTTGAGGCAAACTTTCTTTCAGTCGTATTTTCGCCTCTCATTTCTGCTGAAGCAAGTGAGAAAAGTAGTTGGTGGCTTTAGAAAGAAAGTTGTGTTAGTACTGGTGTGGGAAAATCAGGAAACACAGTTGCGTCACCGACCGCCATGGTATGACCTTAGCTGTTAAAGTGGCATTAAACCCCAATACAACCAATTACAACCAATTAAATATTGGGGTATATGTGGAGTATGAATCAATGTGACTCAAATGATGAAATCTGTCTGAAAGAATAGAGAACATTATGGGTAGAGGAGAAAATGTTGGTTGCTAGAGTTTTCCTTTTTGTCCTTATCTTTGCAAATGGCATCTCTCTGGATTGTTTGGTATAGGGTTAAAGCACACGCAAAAGTCTTATTTTAACCCTTTCCCAAACCACAGATTTTAGACTCTTCCAAACTGAAAGAGTTTGTAGACGACAATTTTAACTTTCATAACAATGGCAGAAAATTATCTGAAGTGGCAGAAAACACTGTGGGTAATTTCTCCTTTTCCCACAGTGTTTTCAAAAGACTTGTACTTCAGACATGTAAAAGCAAGGGCTTGTGCAGGAAAGGGTTAAACACCCAGAGAAAAGGTGAGTTATAAAAGCATGGTGGGAAAAGGAACAAAACAAATATCTAAAAGAAAAAAAAGGTTTAAACTTTTTACCACACAATGTCATGCAGAGAAGCTTTTTGTCCTTTTTCCACACAAGAAATTTTAAGTTCTCTAAATCGAAACATCTGCAGTCGATCAATTAATGCTTTCTAATGAGGAAGAAATATTGTGGGAAAAGAAGAAAATGCTGGCTACAAGCAGTTTCAACTTTTCCTTGCAATGTTTTCAAAAGGCTTCTTACTAAGTGTGGTTTAAACCTGGACTGTTTGTTAACTCTTTACCAGACAACATAATTTTAGACCGGTGCAAATTGAAAGCACTTGCATACGACAAAATAAACATATCTCACAAATTGAATTTTGTTTCCCGTAGGATAGAAAACATTGTGGGAAACGGCTTCTTTTTCAGGGTCATAAAAACCAGGGATATTTTGGTAAAGGGTTAATGGGACTACTCTGGGGTCAAAGCTGGTCCCGTCACGGGTCACAAGTTTGAAACATAGGAACAAAGACGGAAAACTTTAAAAATTTTCTTCTATGAAACTAGAAGGTGCAGAGCTTTGATATTTGGTATGTAGTATCTCCTAGTTGACCACTACCCAGATTGTTCGTATGATGCCCCTGGGGTCAAAACTGGCCCCGCCCCGGGACTCACAAGTTTGAAAGAGGAACAAAGAAAGAAAACTTTAAAATTCTTCTATGAAACTAGAATGGGCAGAGCTTTGTTATTTATCATGTAGCATCTCCTAGTAGACCTCTACCAAGATTGTTCATATGATGCCCCTGGGGTCAAAATTGGCCCCGCCCTGGGGGTCACAAGTTTGAAACATAGGAACAAAGAAGGAAAACTTCAAAATTCTTTTATGAAACTAGAAGGGACAGAGCTTTGATATTTGGTATGTAGCATCTCCTAGTGGACCTCTACCAAGATTGTTCATTTGATGTCCCTGTTGTTAAAACTGGCCCCGCCCCAGGGTCACAAGTTTGAAAGAGGAACAAAGAAGGAAATCTTTAAAATTCTTCTTCTATGAAACTAGAAGGGGCAGACCTTTGATATTTGGTATGTAGCATCTCCTAGTGGACCTCTACCAAGAGTGTTCGTATGATGGCCCTTTGGTCAAAACTGGCCCCGCCTCAGGGATCACAAGTTTGAAACATAGGAACAAAGAAGGAAAACTTTAAAAATCTTCTTCTATGAAACTAGAAGGTTCAGAGCTTTGATATTTGATATGTAGTATCTCCTAGTGGACCTCTACCAAGATTGTTCATATGATGCCCCTGGGGTCAAAACTGGCCCCGCCCCGGGAGTCACAAGTTCGAAAGATAGGAACAAAGAAGGAAAACTTAAAAATTCTTCTGTGAAACTAGAAGGGGCAGAGCTTTAATATTTATTATGTAGCATCTCCTAGTGGACCTCTACCAAGATTGTTCATATGATGCCCCTTGGGTTGAAATTGGCCCCGCCCTGGGGGTCACAAGTTTGAAACATAGGAACAAAGAACGAAACTTTAAAAGAATGTTTTTCTGAAAATGGAAATCGTATAGCTTTGATATTTCATTATGTAGCATCTTTAGTGGACCTCTACCAAATACGATACGATGATCTTTTCGGAAGAGAAGAATTTTCATTGTAGACGTTTACTGCTTAGTACTCAGGTAAACGATATAGGACCATCATGGTCCTCTTATTTTTTTAGCTCACCTGAGCACTGAGTGCTCATGGTGAGCTTTTGTGATCGCCCAATGTCCGTCGTCCGTTCTGCGTCGTCCACAATTTCTTTAAACATCTTCTCCTCCCAAACCAATGGGCCAATCTTGATGAAACTTGGCAGGGATGTTTCTTGGGT